>OY728145.1:614273268-619273268 GCA_963277665.1 Viscum album | reverse complement strand
CTTCTTTGAAGTGCTTCTCCTTTTAGGGCACTAAAATTGGTCTTTGAAGAAGACCAGGACCTCTAGGATGTCTATAGGGAAGTGGAGAGAAGAAATTGGCAGGGATTGGCCGATCTTGAAGGCTCAATGTGGTGTGAGGAAGAGAGGGAGGAGGTGTCCTTTTATAAGGGAGGAGAGGGGCACCTTTGGAATAACTAAAACTATTATTTTATTATAAAGACAAATTCGGTTTTTAATAGACCCAAATTGATATATTTATAATCTAAGGTGGGTATGGGTCTAAATACTCTATCCAATAGAATTTAGACAAGTTTAGGAATCAAATTTAACCTTATCATTTAGATTTAACTTTAAGTTAGATAATTTAACTTTTACTGTGTCTTCTTGTTTTCTTACACTATAAGGTTAATAAACTTACTATATCAAGCCAAACGAACCCCAAGTTGTTTATTATTATTATATATAACCTTATCTAAGTAGTTTTTCCGATCCTTATATTTTTAGGAATAAAATAAATATTAATAATATAATATATGTTTTAAAAACTATTTTATGTCAATTTTGTAACTATTTAGTAATTGATTTTTGTGAAAATTATAACAGAATGATTAGTTCTAAAAAAGTTAATTAATTAAATACTAACATGTCACATTAACCTATAAAATTAATTTAATTCATAAAAAATCTCAAATTACATTTATTTGGGTATTTATAACATCAATTATGTCAATATTTCATTAATAAGATAATTACTGCATCATCATTGTATCATAATTAAATTAAATTATTTTAAGTCTAAAAATTAAAAATAAATCACCATTATGTAGGAACTATTTTTATCTTTCTAATGAATATTTATAGTAGAATTTATATTATGTATAACCTCAAATTAAAAATGGTTTACTTATTAAACTTTGATTTTAACTATTTTAACCCTTCTGTAAATAAATTTATAATAAATGCCCTAATCTAATCCAAGTGGGCCTAAATGGTCATATTTTATCTCTAAGGTTGTTTTTGGTCGAATTACACTTATCCAATAGAATTAGGACATGTGTTTGGGTAATAATAATAACACTTTTACCCTTAATTACCCTATTTACTTTTAACCGTGGTAAAAAAAGTAAAAAGTTACTATTCACCAAAAAATATTTTCTTCTCATTGAACCACATTTTAGTCCTTGATATTAACTGTGTCTCTCAGATTTTCGAAATTCCACTCACAGAAGGGGTAAAATTAAGTTTTATGAAAAATTCAGTTTTTTTAACTACCACTTAGTGCTTTCACTATTCATCAAAAATTGAAAGTTTTCAGAAAAATGCCAAACTCTCACCCTAGGATAATTTCGATATTCAGAATCCAAAAATGAAGTCCATTTTGTAAAATAAAATTTATAAAATTTCAAAAAGTGGTTATTACTATTCATAATGGCTAGTTTTATTAATATTTTAATAGCATATTGTTGTTTAGTGAAACTCGGTATTGCGTACGACACAAGCTATTGAGGAAGGCCGTGGTTGTGTGTAAAGCAAGCCAAGGTAGTGTTGTGTGTAGTGAATGATTCCTTTGATAAAAACAAAATATTTCTCATAAAAGTCTCGGGTGTTACATTCGACCCCCCATAAAATGAATTTCGCCCTCGAAATTCGTCACTTTGTAACAAAAAGATGAGGATACCTCTCCCTCATCATATCCTCAAGCTCCCATGTAGCTTCTTCTAATTGGTGGTTCCTCCATAAAAATTTCACCAATCGAGTGATCTTGTTTCGTAGAACCTTTTCACTACGATCCAGAATCTCTATCGGCTGTTATTCTTAAGAAAGATCTTGCTCTAGTGGTACAACTTCTGAGCTGAGTACATGTGAAGGATCAGGTATGTACTTTCTCAGGAGAGATACATGGAACACATCGTGAACTTAAGAGAGATTCGGTGGAAGCACCAATCGGTAAGATACCATTCCAACACGATCCAGTATTTCGAAAGGACCAATATATCTAGTGCTCAACTTCACCTTCTTTCCAAATTTCATGACCCTCTTTCAGGGAGATATTCGTAAGAACACATTATCACCCACTTCAAACTCTAGGTCTTTTCTTCGGTTGTCGGAATAAATTTTCTGTCGACTCTGAGCTGCCCTTATGTGTTGTTGAATAGATCAGACCTTTTCTGCCATCTCATCAACAAGATCAGGTCCTAATAGCTTTCTTTCCCCAACTTCATCCCAGCAAGTTGGAGTCCTACATTTCTTTCCATAGAGATCTTCATACGGAGCCATCTAAATACTGGAGTGAAAGCTATTATTATAAGAAAATCCCACCAAAGGTAGGTGTTGATCCCAACCACCTTTTAAATCCATAGAGCAAGATCTCAACATATCTTCTAGAGTTTGAATTTTTATCTCCGTCTGACCGTCTGTCTGAGGATGATAAGCAGTGTTGAAACTCAACTCTATATCCAGAGTATGCTGAAGAATTTTCCAGAACTTCAAGGTAAATTTCGGATCCCGATCAGATATAATATAAAGTGGTACTCCATGCAATCTTACCACTTCCTTTATATATATCATGGCAAGCTGATTCAGAGAGAAATCATCTCTAATAGCAATGAAGTGTGCAGACATTGTAAGACGATCAACTATGACCCAGATAGCATTATTGCCTTTGGATGTTTTAGGATGTCTTGTGACAAAGTCCATAGTGATGTTTTCCCATTTCCATTCGGGTATGGGTAACGGTTGTAACATACCCTGAGAATTCTGTCTCTTAGATTTAACTTGCTGAAAAACCAAGATTCAAGAGACATATTCAGCAACATCTCTTTTCATGCCATTCCACCAGAAGTACTCTTTCAGGTCCCTATACATCTTTGTGCTTCCAGGATGAATAGAGAATGAAGAACTATGAGCCTCATATAGCACCTCCTTCTTTAATTCAGGGATGGGAGGAACACAAACCCGATTCCTGAACTTTATTATCCCATCACAATCAAGGTTGAATTCAGGAATATTTATCATCTTCTTTTGTAACTCTACATCTTCTTTCTGCACTTCTTTAATCTTCACATGTATAGATGGTTGAACATTCATTTGAGAAAGATACGATTTTCCCCCTTCCATTATAATTCCAAGATCCACACATTGTAAATACATAAATATTGGATCTTTTGTGATCCTCATCATTGATAAACTGGCATGGTATTGTTGACTTAATGCATCTGCCACCTTGTTTTCTTTCCCAGGGTGGTAATGAATTGAGTAGTCGTAATCATTAATTAGCTCTAACCATCTTCTTTGGTGCATATTCATTCCTTTTGTGTAAAAATATACTTTAAACTTTTATGATAAGTATAAATGTCACACCTTTCTCCAAAAAGATAATGCCTCCAAATCTTTAATGCAAAGATTACCGCAGCTAACTCCAAATAATGTGTTGGGTAATTTTGCTGATGGATTTTCAACTATCATGAGGCATAAGCTATCACCATATCATTTTGCATAAGAACACACCCCAATCCCTTATTGGATGCATCACTGAAGATCAAAAATATTTCTCCACTACAAGGTAGTGTGAGCACAGGTGCACTGGATAACCTTCTTTTCAACTCTTTGAAATTCTCCTCACATTCCTCCATCCAAACAAACTTAACTTATTTCCAAGTCAACCTGGTGAGTGGATTAGATAATCTTGATAAATCATTCACAAAATATCGATAATATCCAGCTAAACCAAGAAAACATCGGATCTCAGTTACTGTTGTTGGTCTCGACCATCTTTCGATAACCTCTGTTTTTGCTAGATCCACAGATATCCACTCTTTTGAGATTATGTGACCCAAAAATGAAACTTTTTGAAGCCAAAATTCACACTTGGTAAATTTGGAATAAATCTTCTCCTTTCTCAGGGTCTTCAATATAATTTTCAAGTGATCTTCATGTTATTCCTTTCTCTTTGAATATACCAGAATATCGTCTATAAAGACTACCACAAACTGATCAAGATAGTCTCTAAAGACTCTATTCATCAGATCCATGATGATAGCAGGGGAATTAGTAATACCAAATGGCATCAATATAAATTCATAGTGTCCATACCTTGTACGGAAATCTGTATTTGGTATATCCTCCCTTTTGATCCTTAATTGATGATACCTTGAACGAAGATCAATCTTGGAAAAGTATTGAGCTCCGCGTAGTTGGTCAAATAAGTCATCAATGCGCGGGAGAGGATATTTGTTCTTCATAGTGATCTTGTTAAGTTCTTGATAATCAATGCAGAGTCTCATTGATCCATATTTCTTATTAACAAACAGAACAGGTGCTACCCAAGGTGACGCACTAGGGCGTATGAATCCCTTATCAAGATTCTCTTGGAGTTTCTTCTTCAATTCCTGCAACTCAATTGGGGTCATTATATAAGGTGTCTTTGAAATAGGCAAAGAACCCGGTACGAGTTCTATTAAAAACTCAACTTCACGATTTGGTGGAAGACCTGGAAATTCCTCCGGAAAGACATCATCAAACTCCCATACAATGGAAATATTATTAATTGTGAGTTTCTCACCAACCATTTGAGATAAATAACCCTCATTTAGTGGAATCAAGACCCATAAGATGGATGAAATTTCCACTGGAAGGTTATGTTCATACTTGCATCGATAGATGATCATAGATTGATCTGGAATATGAAATTTGACTTCCCTTCTTTGGCAATTGATATGAGCTCCATATAAAGAAAGCAAATCCATGCCAAGAGTCACATCATATTCCACTATAGGAAGGATCACATGATTTTCATGAAGCACTTTCCCACAAACTTCAATCGGGGAAGAATTATAAACTTTTGATGCGACTGTTGTGACATTAGGTGTTTTCACAGCTAACTCAACATCTAATTGTTGAGGTAATACGGTGATACACTTAGAAAAATCTTCCGAAACAAAAGAGTGGCTGGATCGAGAATAAAATATAACATTTTCTACTTTAGAGTGGATGGTAAGTGTACCTTTCACCACATCATTATTGTACTCCACATCGCTGATAGAAATTGCATGTGACTTTCCTTTGTCTTTAGCCTTAAGATTTTGTTGATGTTGATCATCATCAACAACCCTTGGATTAGGGCATTTATTGGCATAATGCCCCATCTCCTTGCACTTGAAACATTGATGTGTAGTAGATTCATTCTGTGTATCCCTTCCTTTGTTTGCATCATTAGATATCTTCTTCCCATCATTGCGGCATTCAAATGCCCGATGACCTTCCTTTCCACATTTGAAACATTTACTTGTCCCTTTAAGACAAATCCCTCCATGTTTCTTTCCACACATTGAGCATAAGGGAAAGCTCATCATCTTTTCAGTGTGCTCTTTAGATTTTCCTTTGAATTCCATTTTCCTCTTCTTATCAAACCCATATGACTGATGGGTTAATCCAATCTCTATCTCGACTTGGAGAGCACATCGAACGATTTCCTCGTAGCTATTGAAGTCCCTTATGGATAACGCCCTTCGAAGACTTGGTTTTAAGCTACTAAAGAATCGATCGATCTTACTCTCAGGTTGGATAATAATACCAGAAGCGTACCTTGCATGTCTTGTAACATTTTCTTCATAGGTACCAACAGATTCATCATCCTTTTGCTTTAGTTCAAGAAACTCTTTCTCCATCTTTTTTCGGAGAATACGAGGGAAGTACTTATTGAAAAATAAGTTCTTGAACTCGTCCCATTCCGTGGACTCAATTTCATCTCTTTTCCTTGTATTGTTGATAAGATTCCACCGTTGATCAGCATCACCTTCCAAACGACAGAATGCTAAGATGACTTTATCATGTTCAGAACATTGATGATCTGAAAATATCTTTTCAGTAGTAATAATCCATTGTTCAGCAACTAGTGGATCAGTAGACCCACGGAATGAAGGCAGACGCTGCCTCATGAAGGATTTAACAGAATGTTGCTCCATCCTTTACTCATTTGGAAGTCCTGCATGATTCATAGCTTGAGAAAGTTGTGTGATCATGGCTACAAGATTTTTCATTCCAGCTCCCATAACCTTTGGTTGCTCAGGGGGACAATCATTGCATTTCCTATCGCATTCCGCATTAACACGGTTCCTTCGGGTTCTAGCCATTGACTAAAACCTAGAAGAATAGTGTGAGAAACACTAATTATAATAGGAAAACCACATAATCAAGAATAAAATTTCACACTTATGGTCTTATCCTAGGTTGTTCATGGCCATTTCTAAAACACTATGATTGTGTTCTATGATTCGGCTTATCCTTAGGATTCTTACTAAAGCTTTCACATCCTAGTTTCCAACGGTTGACTATACCTTTCCTCTGATACCAACTATAATGACCCATACTTTACATACATTGTTATTACATAAAAATTGAAGCACACTTATTACAACATATAACAAAACTAGGAAAGGACCGTATAGGTATAGTGTCTTTATAAACTGGGAAACATAATCAACTAGTTCATAAAGCGTCTACACTTTCTCCCATTTATTTCATCATATCTATAGTCCCTTTTGGCATATCTTACTTAATAACATTCTTCCTGACCTGGGGAAAGAAAACATACAAAAGGGTGAGCACAAATTCTCAGTAAGGGTAAACAAAAGAAATATCAATCACATCATATTCATAAGAACATAACTTTTGGAAATCTTAAACAGCAAAAGCGATCATAATTTCATAACATGGGATAAATCATAGTAGTGAAATGTAATCACAATAATCATAACATAAAACATGAAACTTGGTGGAATACACAAATAATGATAAAGAATCATTTCTTATTAGTCAAGACTCATTTCCAAGACTATCTTAGTGGACAAAGTCCATTTTTGAACTGAGTTCATTCCTCGTTTCAGTCCTATTTCACTGAACCGGTTTAACCTGCCGTTCCAGCCATGTCTATCTCATGAGATATGAAATCTTTACCCAATGCATTAGAGGGAGATATAGGTCCCACAAATCTCATAATGATATCATTCTTATGTGTGCCACAAAATCATAAATCATACATCATTGCATAACCCATGTAATAAAAATGGGATTCCTAAACAAGATGTCATCATCAAACAATTCATATAAGATAAAGGAATTCATAAAAATAATTCCATCACAACCTAATCAAATAAATGTAATAATAGGGATAGAAACATAACCCTATATTATCGTAGTTGGAAAATAATTTTGATTATACACTTGAACTCTATTCTTGAAGAAAATATCCTTTTTACTTTAAAAACATTTTTTCCATTCATAACATGTCATACATTTTTAAACTAAAATAAGTTTATTAAAAATAAAATTGAAAACATATAAAGGAATCTTCTTGGAAATAATGTTTTAAAAATCCATTCATACCGTATAAGCTAAAAAACATTCTTCTCGTACTTTTGTCGGAAAAGTCAACAAGTACCTTGTACGAAAATGACAAATGATTCCTTTCATATCATTTACTAAAAACTCTCCGAAGGGTAAAATTGGATTTAAAAAATTGTAGGTGGATGGAAATAATATTACATATTGAGGAAACATGGATGTGGATGATAAAATACACCCCAGTAAATACCAAAGTATAAAAAATATCGGATAAAATTAGATTGTGATATTTTCCCTTACCTTAGGTCCAATTTGCTTCGTAAGTGTCTGAACCTCCTGTATAATGATTTAAATAATGTTAATGACTTATTACAGAATCATACTTATTTTTATGAAATCATATATGGTCATATTCTTAGCTTCTTATTAGTAATATTTCATTACTAGTTGTTATTCTGGTGTTTATTACTTTTTGTTCTTATGTGTGTTTTGTCGAATAAATTCATATTTTTCTTTTTAGGATATAGATAACTCATTTCCAGAATTGTATTACTGTAATATATATCATATTAATTCATTCAATTCATTTATATAATCATTATGCAATGAAGATCATGTAGAATGAGTCGCATCACATCGTGGAGACGGTATTCCGTACGTACGCATGAGTGATGATATCGTTCCCTTGATCGTGGAATTGTGTTGGAGTGTATATATACTATTTCAAAATCAATATCACTTTACAATAATCATATATATTTATTATTTACACCATTATACCCATCCAACTATGGTGGTGGTGGAAAATCAATTACACCACGGCATGGAGATGGTATTCCGTACGTATGCACGCGTGGTGATTTCGTTTTCCGTAGGATGGATAGATGGTGAAATAGGGTTGTTTCATACTTATAATAACATATCAGTATATGAGTGATAATTATGTTATTACTTCATAATTAAAAAACTAAATAAGAAGAAGTGGAAGAAGAAATAAAGATGAAAGAATTGGTAACGGACATTACCTCTTCTTTGAAGCGCTTCTCCTTTTAGGGAACTAAAATTGGTCTTTAAAGAAGACCAGGACCTCTGCGAAGTCTCTAGGGAAGTGGAGAGATGAAATTGGCAGGGGTTGGCCGAGAATTAAGGCTCAAAGTGGTGTGAGGAATAGAGGTAGGAGGTTCCCTTTTATAAGGGATGAGAGGGGCACCTTTGGAATAACTAAAACTATTATTTTATTATAAAGTAAAATTCGGTTTTTAATAGCTCCAAATTGATATATTTCTAAGATAACGTGGGTATGGGTCGAAATAATTTAATACAAAAGAATTTAGACAAGTTTACATATCAATTTTAACCTTATCATTTAGATTTAACTTTAAGTTAGATAATTTAACTTTTACCGTGTCTTCTTATTTTCTTACACTATAAGGTTAATAAACTTACTATATCAAGCCAAAAGAACCCCAAGTTGTTTATTATTAATATATATAACCATATCTAAATCATTTGGCCATACCATATATTTTTAGGAATAAAATAACAATTAATAATATAATATTTGTTTTAAAAGCTATTTTATGTCAATTTTGACACTATTTAGTAATTGATTTTTGTGAAACTCACAACAGAATGATTAGTTAGAAAAAAGTTAAATAAATCAATACTAACATGTCACATTAACCTATAAAATTAGTGTAATTCATAAAAAGTCTCAAATTACATTTATTTGGGTATTTATAACATAAATTATGTCAATATTTCATTAATAAGATAATTACTGCATCATCATTGTATCATAAATAAATTAAATTATTTTAAGACTAAATATTACAAATAAAATACCATTATGTAGGAAATATTTTGAGATTTATAATAAATATTTATAGTCTAATTTATCTTCTGTATGACCCCATATTAAAAATTATTTACTTATTAAACTTGGATTTTAACTATTTTAACCCTTCTTTAAATAAATTAATAATAATTGTCCTAATCTAATCCAAGTGGGCCTAAATGGTCATATTTTATTCCTATGGTTGTTTTTGGTCTGATTAAACTTGTCCAATAGAATTAGGACATGTGTTAGGGTAATAATAATAACACTTTTACCCTTTATTACCCTATTTACTTTTAACCGTGAAAAAAAAGTAAAGAGATACAATTCACAAAAAATTATTTTCATCTAATTGAACCACATTTTAGTCCTTGATATTACATGTGTCTCTTGGATTTTCGAAATTCAACTCACAGAAGCGGTAAAATAATGTTTTATTAAAAATTCAGTTTTTTTAACTACCACTTAGTCGTTTCACTATTCATCAAAAATTGAATGTTTTCAGAAAAATACCAAAATTTCACCCTAGGCTAATTTCGATATTCCAAATCCAAAAATGACATCCATTATGAAAAATAAAATTTATAAAATTTCAAAAGGAGGTTATTACTATTCATAACGGCTATTTTTATAAATATTTTAATAGCATATCGTTGTTTAGTGAAACTCGGTATTGCGTACGACGCAAGCTATTGAGGAAGGTTGTGGTTGCGTGTAAAGCACGCCAAGCTAGTGTTGTGTGTAGTGAATGATTCCTTTGATAAAAACAAAATATTTCTCATAAAAGTCTCGAGCGTTACACCATCCATGTTGAAAACTATGTTTTGAAGACCAATATCATCATGTGCGTGTGTATTTCCCACTATCCTAGTAGTATGATGGATGGATGGACACCCACTTTTTCCTTCTCCCTCTTCCAGGTGAGGTAGGTATAGCACGAGCTGAAATAGAAGGAGGTATGTTATTGAATTATATTGTGTTTGTGATGTGGTAACCTAAATGTCATTAGGATGAGCTGTGTTGTGGTGTATGAGGTGCCTCTGGGATGAGTTGTGACATGATGTCATATGTACCTTCAAGAGGATATGTGAGGTGTTTTGGGGCACAAGTCTATTTGTATAGGATGTTTTGTGAGGCCCACATGTCTATGACTGATATGGGTTGTAGTATTTTGAAAAGTTGTGTCTGGGAGAGATGTGTTATGGGGATCAGATGTGTGTTAGAAGGATGTGATGTTGTATATTTAGAGGTGGTAGGAGCACCAAGACATTTTTCAGTTGTGTAAAAGATGATAACTAGTGGGACTCTGTTTCGGTTTATCCTAGCATTACTGTGACTTACATTATATTATATTACATGACATGAATTACTTGGTAATTGTGCCTTTTTTGAGGTTGGAATGGTTTTTATATCGTTATAGATCATGTTTGGTTCTTCTATTTTATCACAAATGCATTAATGTTCTCCATTTACATGTGCATGACAGTCATTTTAATTATTAATCAGAATACTTGTGTACTAAAAATATGTATATAAATAAGGTTTCATGTTTCATAGAAAATTTCGTAGACTATACTGGTCCATAGAAGCATGAATCCCTGACATTTTTTGGGTTAGTTCAATAACATTACATTTGGGTATTTACCTTGGAATGGTTTTTCTATAGAATTTATATTATAAATTTGAGTTGTTTGTGGATAAATAATTTTATCTCTCGATAATGTTTCTTGAAAATGCCGATGCCTACCATATTGTGATATTTGTACACCCTTGATTCTTTTCACCAACTATGGGCCTTCTAGAGGTAGGATTTGGGGGCCATTATATACCTTTAATAATTACCACCTATGAAGGGGAATCATATTAATGATGCATTCATGACATTAGGAAATTTTTTTATCTTTTATAATTTATACGTCTTTGAAACATGCTTCCTTTCATGGTTTATTCTAGGATAAAATGAATATTAATCCTACATGTTATCAATAGATTATGATTTTATTAAATTACTATGATACTAATTATATTTAGTGGGTTAGTATATAATCTATTTTATGGTTCATGACATTATTCGTGATTTATTATATTGTGGCACATATATGTGTCAGTTTAATGATGTGATGGTTGGGGCCTATATATCAATCAAATGAATTGGGAAATGATAAATGAATTCAGAGTATAAATTTTATTACTTAACATGATTACATGATTGCAATGTTATGCAAAGAATCGATTTCATGTCCATTATTCTATGTGTGAACATGATTTCATTTTCACAATGTTATGAGTGAACCTTAATATATGTTCTTAATGTTATGCTTGAACCTAATATAATTTTCAAAATGTTATTCATCGACCAAGTTACATGTCTATAAGGTTATGAATAAACCAAATTATATGTTATTAATTGTATTTCTAAACAATATTTCATGTGGAAATTTTTTTTCATAATCCCAGTAGCATACACAAAATTCTATGAGAGAGATTTATTTCATGTCATTATCATTATGTATGAACATTTTTCTAATTGTACATGATCAATATATTATGTGTTGATGTGTATGCTATAATTCCATGTCTTATAACTGTGATATTAATTCATAGCTTCTGCTCTTTATTACCCTATGATTCATGACTTATGAACTACACATCGTTATTCCATGAATCATTTTTGTGATCATTGATATTCCTGGAATGATATTTTAATGATAATGTTTACATTTTTATACCCTTATCTTCATGATATGCATAAAAATTTCATTTAATTACCATTACTGAGCATTTGAGATGACTCATTTTTTATGTTTCTATTCCCCATGTTATAAATAAAATATTTTTATGTCGAATTACAATGGTGGACGATATTTCTAGAAATCATTAATGATATTTCACTGAGTTATATTATTTTTATTCAATGATTTTGATGGACCATAATATATATGGTCTTTTGGAATATGTTTTTGTAATGTTTTAAGTATTATGTTAATTTTAGGTAATTCCAATATATGTTTGACCATGTCACTATGTAAGTGGAAATATTAAATTGTTTAGAAGTTCAATTATCACACTGTAGGAATGATTCCACATCTTCATCTCTTTAATTATCCCACTCCGGTGATACAACCATCTCCTTCATTTCGATTATTTTTAGTATAAAATCATTAATTAATATATGTGTGAAAACGTAGGAACCAAGGGATTTCTCAAAAATAACATTTATACTCAGAGATTCCTCTCTTTATGGACATCTTCCTCCTTTTATGTTTCTTAGATTATTCAATAGATCCTTCTACAGAAGTTTACACTTCAGATGTCTATGAACACTAAATTTATGTATTAGTTTCATTATTTTTTACATGGAACATGTTTATCCTTAATTATATTTTCAATTGTAGAATAATCAATAAATATTTTTAGTCAATACCATTTTCTTCTGCCAATTCACATTAAATTATTTTAAATTCGTTATTTTTTGATGAATTATTATCAACGCCAACTTCATAAATTGTCCACAAAATCATTCAATCATTCTCAATAATATTCAGACCATTATCCATTATTATAGAATACCCTAGATGGTTACGAAATATAATTAAACACTATTTCTTTATGTTCTCAAATTTTTGGTGTTTCTCAAATAAAACAACAATGAATTTTTCTTTAATTCATAATTTTATTTTATTCATATTTAATTTTGTTGAAATTTCATTTGGATTGTTAACACTTCATTTGGAAAAATTTTAACCATATGGAAAATATATTTCCCAAAAATAATTCAATAATTCAAATTTTATTTTGTGATGATAGATGGATGTATTACTGGTCACAAAAATTTAATTCTAAAAAATTGAACATTTTGGTTCATCATTGACCACCTTTATTCGTGCAATATTTCTAGTAGTTACATGTTATAGAATGATGCATAATAATTATAACTAAACACTCCACAACACCAGCAAAATCCTATTACCATTATCCTTATAGAATGATAATAATTTAAATCTGATGATTGTAACTCTTTTTTCATAGTTGGTGGTTGTTTCTTCTTAGGATGAATCCCTCTAGATAAATTACTCCAGTATTCCTTTTATATAACTATTTTGTAATTTTTCTACTATTGACCATCCATATTGTGTCTTTTCTCCTGTTCCATCACTTTCAAAATAAAAAAAATGAAAATTTATATTCCATATGCATAGAAGCATACTATTTTAATGGACCATTCTTCTCATCAACTTTGGAAAATTAAACCTTAAGTTAGACAACATTTTTGAAGTCTTATTTAGTCTTGTTCCTCTAACTATAATCTGAATGTCAAATTTTTTATGACCGAAATAATTATAATTCTTTCTTAGAATGTCTTCTTTTATGGGCATTTACCATCTAATCATTTCATGTTGTATTCAACCTGTTATTTATTTTCACCAAATATAGTATCATAATTGTTGAAAAAAATCTCTTCATGATAAATTATTTTCAGGAGATTTTAGTTTCATTTCATTATCACAAATCATCTCCACATATTCATGTATCTCTATTAGATGGGACCCAAATTTCTTTATTCATTTATCAGTTTCAATCATCCTTTTTTCCATTATTTATCATTTTTTTTCAATAAAATATTCTAGATTATATTTTATGTACAATTCTATATCATTTCTCAATTTAACTTATGCACCTTATAATCTATATTTATCTATATTTATTTTTCCAAAAAAACATTTCTAATTTATAAATGATTGTTCAACTAATATCCACCTGCATGATGTTGAAGATTCATCAAATTCCCTAATCATCATATGGGATCTATTTTTTATTGAGTATTTTTTTCCTCTCATAATTTTCTTTTAAATATTTATTAGAATATTTCATAATGTATTCTTATTCAACATCATATTCGGTTACATTGGATTTATTCTTTGCAGAACCATATGAAACATGTCCAAAACCATGATAGTTAAAACACTTTATTGGATTATTTTATTTTAATATAATGTATCTATTATAAATCATTGTAAACAATTCCTTCATTTAATATTACACGACTTCAAATTCCTCAACATCAGAATTACTTGATTCTTGTTTCAAATCAATATTTGTGTTACCATTTATCATTGATTTACAGTCCATCTAATATTTTTTGATAATCCTAAAAGGTAGAATTTTTCTTATTTAAATTTTTAGGGGAATGTTATGGAGTTATTCATGTATAATATAATCTTAGTCTTCCAGTACGTAAAAATTTAAATCAAATCTGTCGTGAATATTTCACATTTTCTTCATTATAATTATAGAATCATTTATGTTCTAACCAAAACCTATGATGCTCATAAAAATTCCATATACTCTTGAAAATATATAAACAACACTTTCATTGTAATAAAAATTCATATCATAAAAGGCACATATCCATATTTTTATTATATAGTATTTGAATTTATGGTTTCCATCCTAAATGAATATCAGATTATTTCATATTTTCTAGGTAGATTGGAGTCCAATCACTTTTATGTATAATTTTATTTATAAATCAATCATGATCTCATTTTGATAGATTCAATAAATCTCCAAGATACTATTATCTAAAAAATACGTAGGACCATTCTCAGTGAAGGGTGTATATTTCATTGTAATAGCATCTCTCACATCTTCCTCATGATATATGTTATACAATATCATCCTTTTTTTTCAAACAAGATAGACTTATCCATTAAATATTGGAATAACCATTATGATTATAGAATTTTTTTTATCAATACTCAGAATTAGATATCATATTTCTATATGATACATCTCTATTATACCGAATGATGTTTTCTGAACATTGTGATATCACTAAGAGTCGTAGGGGTCAATTAGTGCTCCCATTAAAAATTTTCAGATTAATTATTTTATGTTAATTATTTATGGATAGTTAAGTAGTTGATCCAATATAATTTTATGTCTCTAAATTACCTCGAACAATGATGTAAATATAAAGGTACATAACTAAATGACTTACAAGAATAGGTACAAATATCTACACAGTTCAATGTTTTTTATTCTACCCAACACAAATTATCCACTATAATCTTTAAAACAATGAAAATGGTCAATATATGTTACACAATAGCCATACAAAATCCAAAAATTATTTTATATATATAGCATCCCAAACTGCTACCATAATCCATGATGGAGATCCCTTAAATCCACAATAGAGACATATGCTACTAAATCACACAAGAGACTTATACTCCTCAATCCACAATAGATTATTTATCCTTTCTTCAAGGACTGGTCCATAGTAGGTTGATATATTTTAATTAAACTATGACTTTACTGGATCACACATTCTTGTGTAATTATTCATATACATTTTAAATGCTTGTTGGACATTCCCACATATCTGTGATCACCTTTATTTAATTAGTTCCCTATACTTAAAAAATTCTAAGTATTTTATTCCTTATATCTGAATTCACAACCTCATATAATTGTTTCCAAGTTATGGACACAATTTCATTAGGAAAATGTATTTCCATTAAGGATAATTCACATTTTCATCTCATTCTATCATTTGTAATTATCATACAGTGTCAACTCAAATATGAACTCTTAATATATTATATTTGAATATAGTCTAAAATTATTCTCAATTCATTTATGTTTGTGTGGTATAAAAAATTATATAATATATATTTATATTCGCAATTATATTATATAGTGATACATTTTTTAGTTTTCTCGCAAAAATATAAAACGGTTGCTTACGTTTCAAGGTCTATATGAAAAATTTGATTATTAACCTTCTTCACAGTATCATGTGAAGCAATATATTTAACCATGCGTATAGGTATATATTTAATCCTTCACATGAAAGTAGTGAAGCTCATCCTATTCATGAAGATATCTTACAATATCACAACCTCATTCACATGATTAGGGGTGCTCTATAGAACTATACCTCATCAAGCACACTACATTGAGAAAATAAAATGCCCTGAAAAAAGGTGTCTTCTGTAATGTATCATCACATTCATTATTTATGAACTTCAAAAGTGTAATAAAAATAATTCTTCTTCCATTATAAGAAATGAGGTTATGTCTGTGGGTTTCATCATTAGTTTCCATAAGGTATCCTCAAACACATAGAATGACATGGATGTCTTGTAGTTTTTACCTTCAAAAGACAATGTTCTTTATACGTTCTTTCTTTATAAAAATTAATTCATGAGTTTAGATGTATTATGGAATAAATATTTATTTTATATCTTTATATCTCCACAAATATTCAAGATAAGTTTGGATCATTAAGACCTTACTCACAATGCACCATGTTGGGATGGAAAATATTGTGGGCATGTTATTCTTAAAATGAAGAGGCCC
Organism: Viscum album; assembly: GCA_963277665.1. Classification (NCBI taxonomy): domain Eukaryota; kingdom Viridiplantae; phylum Streptophyta; class Magnoliopsida; order Santalales; family Viscaceae; genus Viscum; species Viscum album. Next base: position 619,256,722 of record OY728145.1, on the reverse strand, counting down.
ACACTGACTCCTTCTACTTTAGATAACCATTAGCGTACATGAGATACACCTATGTGTGTTTTGATCATGATTAAACTATTCAACATTGTGTTATTTTCTCATGTGACCACACTTATTTCATGATAAACTTCTTTATACCATTATATAAATTTTTTATCAACGAATTTAAACGACCATGCCTCTTTTTTTTGTTGGGGAGAGTTACCCTAGTTTTGTTGATATAATTAGGATGTATTCAAACACCCCAGTGGAATCAGTATCTTCATTAATGTGGAATATATTGGTGTCTTTTAAAACACTAGATAAATTAAAAAAAATTCAATGATTCAGTTGATCACTTTGTTGGTCATACAATACCCATGGAAATAGTATCTTGATAATTGAATAATCCATGCAATAATTAATAAAAAAGATAGATTATTTTATGATCACTAATAATCACGTGATGGATTTAGTGAATGTATAGATGCCATAATGTGAAATCTCATTTCGGAAAATTTATTCAAATTATTCAAAAAAATGATCAAAATATCATCACAAGATAGCTGCATAATATGTACTCATGATCTACTGCTTGTTCTTGTGAGTCCTTTATGAACTTTCTTTGAACATTGAATGCATGTTTGCATGAAAATGATTGCAAGAATGTGCTCGTATTGATCAAAAATACTCTTTATCACTACAATTACATTATCAATATTTTTGTATGGTGTCGTTAATTATAAGGGAAGATGATTTGTCGTCTGATTGTTGAAGACGTTGTGGATTTTCAAATATTTAGGGAGTAGGATATAGAGGACCTTGTGGATCAGTATGATTAGACATTATTAAAAAATATTATCTCTTCATTATATAATTGGATAGTAATTAATGACCCACATCCCAAATTAAAATTAAGGTTGTTTTGGAGTGGTTCATATCATTCAATCAGACACCACTATTCATTTGAACCAGATATGGGGTTCAACACCCATTACACCTACACACAGTTGCTATTATGCATCAGCCCTATAGACTTATAGGAAATAATATGTCTCTATACATGTGGTCATACTCTAATTCCCATATGAACGGTCCCACCAACACATAATGGAACTATTCCTCCTTCAACCCATGGGCTACCTATGCAAAAACTTCCCACAAGTGGTTGACTCATTATTTCCACATAAATTTGTTAAAGGTCTAGCCTCAGTAACTCTCATGGGTTGAAATTATTTTTTAAATGAATCCCATTAAATATTTATATATAATATATGATTCATATAAATTAAATAAAATAAATTCTCAAATATATTTCAAATAAAAAACCCTCTCAATTCCCTATATATTCTCAAATGACTTATTCATAAGGAATATAAATATCAAGGTTCATATTATTAATTACACATCCTAAAATTATTGTAAATAATTATCTATCTTAACACTTGACTTGGAAATATGATATCAGAACACACAATCAAAAAAATAACATGGAAAATTATCCATGAATTATATCCAATTCCATACGATGAATATATTACTATTATTTAGGAATATCCACATCATCTAGTAACACATATTGACTTATTGAAAAAATGAAATATAGTCTCTAATAAGTATATCTTATGTGTGTAACGCCCCGACCCCAGCTACCCAGAGTCGGTGCATTACTTCGTAACATTGGCATGATCACAAAAGATCAAGTCTCGAAAGACCGATTAGTTTAGTAGCCTTGGAAACACTAGATACATTCATAATTCTTTCATTACATCAAAAAGTAAACAAACTACAATAACATGGTCTTAATAGTCCACACTCATATCCTCACTGACTATTATTGCAAGTCAGTCATAATACACTTCTTCACATCCTAGAAAATATTAAAACATTGAAAGGGGTGAGCTCAGATGCTCAGTAAGGATAACAATATTGCGGATGCTTTTATAAGAAAACATAAGAAATTAAGGCAATGTATAACTAAAACAAAAGCCTTATTGAACTTGAACTTCAGCATAATATGGCAAAAGTAAAATAAAATAATGCCATTACTTACTCTCATGGATATTCTACTAGACGAATAATCACATGAAATATCAATAACCACTTTCATAATGAGGGAATATATAATGCCAGACATTCTGAAACACTTTTTCAAGGCCTCGGCCAAGACGTCTAAAATGATTAAGGCCTCGGCCAAAACCATAAATCAAATTGGGAAAGGGCCTCGGCCATTTCCACGTCTATTTGTCTCATGAGACCTACCGATGCATCGAGGAGCTATAGCGGGCTCCACCCGTCACTTATTAAGTCCAATACATTCCTCATATGAATAGGTTTAAACATATCATAAACCATAACATAATCATATCACATAAAACATGCATAAAGGGAACATAACATTTCCACATTTCAATCACAAGATATCAATACAACACATTGATATAATAAAAACTCTTTCAAATCCATTTTCAATACCAAAATAAAAGAAAGTTAAAACTTTGTATTTATTTTTCATTAAAAAAAGATGGCTTGTAGAGGAAGCCGAAACTCAAATAATGGTCACGGCGGCGGAGAAGCCATTGTCGCCGCATAAGTATGGAAAGAAAAACATTCCCTTTTTTCATTTAGAAAAACTCTTCGTATAAAAAGATTCCTTTTGAATATACGTAAAAGTCAAAGGGGTTTATACACCGTATAAAAGAAAGTTGTGTATAAAACCAAATATGCCTCAATGAAAGGGGATTGAGACGAAGTCCTTAAAAAGATCATTTTTTATAAAGTATGTCTATTATGTGTATTCACTATAATTACTCATAAATAATGTAAAAATACAAGATATGACATAATAATATCATGACATAATTTGAAAGTAGGAGATTAACCCAAAGAATGGAAGTTGGGTTAAGAAGTTCCCTTACCTTGCGTCTTGTCCTGACTCGACCGTTCTTTAACCTCCTGAATAATAAACTAGAGTTAATTTCTATTTACTTAAGATCCTTTTTCATGTTCATTATTCCATTTATATCACTTATTACCATGTTATGAACATTATTTAATTATTTAAGTTAATAACGGTCGTTTTGTCGATCTTTGGTACTTGAGTCAACAATAACCTTCTTATAATTAAAAGTTGTTCATGTTTTGAAATATCCATTATATCCAGAATTATATTAATTATGTAGATATCATATATATCATATATATCCAGTATATACATTCACTCATAATATTACATAACATCTAGAGGTAAGAAATGAAATGCACCATTCATGGAAACGGTAAGTCGTACGTACGCATGAACGCTACTTTCATTTCTATTTCGTATTTAATGTAGTGAAATCATAATTATATAAAGGTATAATATAGTTCCAGTATAATATCATATATAATATCATTTACTCCATCCTTTATACATCCCACATATGGCATTAACGATTCACATAACTTTGAGGGGGCGGTAGTCCGCACTTCCTAAAATGACATTATCGCGTTTTACCCATAATGGAAATCATAAAGTATGCCATAAATTAGAAATACAGAAGCATAAGTAAAACATAAACATATTATATATCATATATAAAAATAGTGACATCATAATGGCCACCTTTGAAAGTGTTATATGAGTGTTGAACAATCATCGTTTCGTGAGGCAGAAATTCACCATCCACAGAAACCGTATGTTCTTTAACCATTAGATGTAGGTGTGTGTAAGTGTAGCTCGAATCCTTCTTATAACAACATCCTAGTATATTGAGGATACTGGTGTTGTTACAAAATAAATGAATAAAAAGATTTTATGGGGTTGGAGAAGAAAAATAAAACAAAATAACATTAGAGAAGACATTACCTAAAAATCGGGTAACTCTTTTTATTTGAGCCAAAGGATTCCTTGGGAAGAGTTATGCCCAAAGTGAGGTTTATAGTAGTAATAGGGGGAAGTTGGGAGAGTATTTGGGCAGATGTTGGACGATCCAAATGGCTTGATGGTGTGAATAAGGTGGGAGAGGTGGGGGCCTTTTATAAGAGGAGAGGAGGGGCTCTTTTGGAAAGATTGAAATGTTACATTATTACACAATGCTTTTTGGATTCTAAAGGTCCCACACTTATATAATTCGAGGATAAGGTGATAAGGGTTCGAAATCTCCTCATCCAATTGGCTTTGGACAAATGTAAGCCTTGGAGTTTTCATTATCTTCCCATTTTATTTAAATCGTTAAATAATGAGGTCATCGCTGCATCATCATGATGTCATAAATAATTTAATTTATTTAATGTATAAAAATTATAAAAAAACTATTATGATGTAGTAAATCTTTTTAGATTTCTAATGAATATTTATAATCAAAATTTGGACTTGTGTAACCCCACTTAAAAACTGTTTTAGTAAAACTACTCATGTTTGTGTCAATTTAATTTTAACATTAAATAAATATATATTAATGTCATTTTCCAACTAAAGTGGCTCCATGGGGTCCCCAAGTTGACCCATGGGTTTTCTTGGTCGGCCATGACTCATCCAATAGGAGTAGGACAAGTTTCATGCTCATCTCATATTATTATAACATTATTTGTACCTTAAACTACACTAATTACCTCTAATCGCGATTAAGAACTTAAAAATTACTATTCACCAAAAAAATTATTTTAATCTCATTGAACCACATTTTACTTATTAATGACAACCATGTATGTCGTATTTTTGAAAATCAAATCACAGAAGTGGTAATATTTCTTTTAAACGAAAAATCAGTTATTTAACTACCACTTAGTGGTTTCACTATTCATCAAAAATTGAAGTTTTTCAGAACAATGCCAAAATTTCACCCTAAGCTATAATTGATTTTCCGAATTCAAAAATGATGTCTATTTTACAAAATTCCAATCATATAAGTTGCATTAATTAATTTTATAATTAATTCCCGCTGTCACAACAAATAGCGTGTTTTTAAGAAACAATTTATATCAAAAGATTGACAATTGTTTATGTCCAATTTTAATGTTAAATTAATTCTAATGACCACCATTGGATAAAATAGTAAAAATATATTCTAATTATACTTTAAAACCACTAAATAGTATAATTTATAACTATAAATTATTTTGATTAAAAAAGTTGTTTTTAAGTATTTTTCACAATTCATAAAAAATTAGAAGTTCTCAGAAAAATACCAAAAATTCAACATAGGCTAATTTCGATATTACCAATAAAAAAATGAAGTCCATTTTGAAATATAAAATTTCTATAATTTTAAAAAGTGGTTATTACTATTCATAACGGCTACTTTGATTAGTCGTGGTGTTTTAGAACTCGAAGTTGCGTACAATGCAAGATATTGCATTATTGGAAGAGAGGCGTATCGTGGAAGCTCGGGGTGTTACATTCTCCCCTCCTTCAATAAATTGCGTCCTCGCAATTTGAAATTTTTCTTGGAAAATAAAAGGTTGAAAATAGAAAATACCTTTGAGGAAAACCCACATCGGAAATAAGATTAATAAATTTAGCCTTAATAAGAGGGAAAGGGAAATGAAAAAGTCACCACCCAATTATGATCTCTATTAGGAGAACATTGGTGGCAATTAGAGACATATAATTGGAGGAAAAATGTAAATATTTGTAGGGAGCGATTGGGGTCATCAATCACAATCAACTGTCAAATTGAGGGCCTCAAATCCTTCAATCTATGTTGATTTAAAATATCATCAGTTCAACAAGACATAAGGTATTAGGATAACACATTTTTTTGTTTTAATATCCCTTTACTAAAGTTTAAAAATTAATTTATTCATTGAATAAGAGATAGGTATATATATATTTATGCTTGACAATTAGAGTTTCAACCTTCAACTCATCATTCACTCAAAAAGATAATAGAACTCAAAAATATTATACTTATCCTAGTTGTATAAGGTTCCAAATGTTAACACATACCATTTAGATTAGTAAAATTATTTTCTAATAACCAGGGACTTCTTGTAGGCTAGTGGTAGGAAATAAAGGCCTGTCGCACTATGGTTGTGGGTTTGATTCCTGCAGCTTTGTCCGACGCGACGGGTTATGCCCCACCCTGCAGGTTGTCCTTTTCCTAAAAATATAGTACTATCCAAAAATCATCTTCAGAGATGCTTTAACCTTAAACAATACTATCCAAAGATCAACTTAATCCACTCCAACCTTTATAGTTATCCAAAATACCTCTGTCCAGACTTTCTCTAAAAGGTCTCTTAATTCCAAAATCAATTGTGACATCAGATTCCCCAAACAAAGAAAAGTTCCTATTATTGTCACATACTAAAAATATGATTACCTTAATCATATTAAAACCGTACTGAAATCAAAAAGTAATGCAGTACAATCCACATATATATATATCACATTATTCTTATAACCCGAATATAATCCTTGAGTCCAAAAGCACCAATACATTAATTATTCCGCTTCAACTATAGTTACAGCATAAGATTGGCCTTGATCCCTTGGCCTTTTCTGAGGTAAGTTTCCTTGACTCTTAGGACATTCATTTGCATAATGCCCCATTTCCCTACAATTGTAGCATTCAACTTTGGCAGCCTCTTTCTTTCCCTTACAATCACGAGCCTGGTGACCCTTTTCTCCACATTTATAACAAACTCCCATTCCTTTTAGGCACGTACCAGGGTGATTCTTCCCACAATTATCACATAATGGAAAATCCTTCTTTCCCTTTTTCCCTTTATCTGTCTCTTGTTCCCCCGTTCTCTTCTTCTCTTGCTTTACTTTGTTGTCATAAGACTTAGAGAATTCCTTTTCTGTCTTGATAGCACACGAGACAATATATTCGTATGTTGAGAAAGATTGTGATACTAAAGCTCGACGGAGAAATGGTTTTAACCCATCAACGAAACGATCAATCTTACTTCTTGGGTTACATATATAATCGGAAGCATGCCTCGCTAACCTTGTAAAGTTAGCCTCATACTTTACGACATTCTCATCCTCCTTCTGCCTCACACTCAGAAATTGCCTTTCCATATCTGCTCGATGGTCACGAGGAAAGTATTTTTCTAATAAAAGCTCTTTAAACTCCCTCCATTCCATATTCGATACATCATCTTCTTCCTTTGTGTTTTGAATCAGCGACCACCACTGATCGGCATCTCCAGTGAGGCGGTAAACTGCCATGACAACCTTCTACCTTTCACTACTCCCCAAGGCATGAAATATTTTCTCTAAGGAATTTATCCATTGCTCAGCTACTATAGGATTTGAACTCCCATTGAAGGTTGGTGGTTGTTTCCTCATGAATCGATCTAACATTGATCCTCCATTCTGTGGATCAGGGTGCTCCATACGGGTAAGGTTATTATTCATAACCATAGTAAGTTGTCCCAGTACGGTGATTAGCTGATCGGCACCAGTTGCATCACCAGCCCCACTATAATTATATTGAGCAGGAGGGAAATCCCTACATGGAGTGCGTGCATTGATACGGTTTCCATTTCTTCCACTAGGCGCCATTTCTAAACAATTGTGTAAACTAGATCAGTTTATAAATCAAAATACATAATCCCATACTTATAAAACACTTAACATAAATTGAACTATTTATGGATATAATCCATAATCATAAAAATGTTTTCTTTGAGGAATTATTTACTCATAAACCCTTCATAATTATTTGAAAAGAAAATGAGAGTTATCCTAAGCATATCCCCCGGGAGTGTCATAACCAAGAGTGCAGCAAGGCCCGTTGTCGTGCACCAGTTCCCGTTCGAGTCTAGCTCAAAGCGGTGTTTTCGGGTTTTAACCCTAGGTACATCTGTGCCAGAGCTGCCTCTACCTGCTCGTATCCAGACAGGGATGTATTGCTCGGAAAACTCATAACATCTCTATAATACCAAAATTCTAGGAAGTTCTTCTATAATAATCCTCAAAGTCTATCTTTGGGATATGTTCTCTAATCAGAGTTTATCTAAATCTAGCTTCCAAGGTTAGTACTAAACTGCCTCTGATACCAACTGTAACGCCCCGACCCCAGCTACCCAGAGTCGGTGCATTACTTCGTAACATTGGAATGATCACAAAAGATCAAGTCTCGAAAGACCGATTAGTTTAGTAGCCTTGGAAACACTAGATACATTCATAATTCTTTCATTACATCAAAAAGTAAACAAACTACAATAACGTGGTCTTCATAGTCCACACTCATATCCTCACTGACTATTCTTGCAAGTCAGTCATAATACACTTCTTCACATCCTGGAAAATATTAAAACATTGAAAGGGGTGAGCTCAGATGCTTAGTAAGGATAACAATATTGCGGAAGCTTTTATAAGAAAACATAAGCATTTAAGGCAATGTATAACTAAAAAAAAGCCTTATTGAACTTGAACTTCAGCATAATATGGCAAAAGTAAAATAAAATAATGCAATTACTTACTCTCATGGATATTCTACTAGACAAATAATCACATGAAATATCAATAACCACATTCATAATGAGGGAATATATAATGCCAGACATTCTGAAACACTTTGTCAAGGCCTCGGCCAAGACGTCTAAAATGATTAAGGCCTCGGCCAAAACCATAAATCAAATTGGGAAAGGGCCTCAGCCAATTCCATGTCTATTTGTCTCATGAGACCTACCGATGCATCGAGGAGCTATAGCGGGCACCACCCGTCACTTATTAAGTCCAATACATTCATCAAATGAATAGGTTTAAACATATCATAAACCATAACATAATCATATCACATAAAACATGCATAAAGGGAACATAAAATTTCCACATTTCAATCACAAGATATCAATACAACACATTGATATAATAAAAACTCTTTCAAAACCATTTTCAATACCAAAATAAAAGAAAGTTAAAACTTTGTATTTATTTCTCATTAAAAAAAGATGGCTTGTAGAGGAAGCCGAAACTCAAATAATGGTCACGGCGGCGGAAAAGCCGTTGTCGCCGCATAAGTACGGAAAGAAAAACATTCCCTTTTGTCATTTAGAAAAACGCTTCGTATAAAAAGATTCCTTTTGAATATACGTAAAAGTCAAAGGGGTTTATACACCGTATAATAGAAAGATGTGTATAAAACCAAATATGCCTCAATGAAAGGGGATTGAGACGAAGTCCTTAAAAAGATCATTTTTTATAAAGTATGTCTATTATGTGTATTCACTATAATTACTCATAAATAATGTAATAATACAAGATAGAACATAATAATATCATGACATAATTTGAAAGTAGGAGATTAACCCAAAGAATGGATGTTGGGTTAAGAAGTTCCCTTACCTTGCGTCTTGTCCTGACTCGACCGTTCTTTAACCTCCTGAATAATAAACTAAAGTTAATTTTTATTTACTTAAGAACCTTTTTCATGTTCATTATTCCATTTATATCACTTATTACCATGTTATGAACATTATTTAATTATTTAAGTTAATAACGGTCTTTTTGTCGATCTTTGGTACTTGAGTCAACAATAACCTTCTTATAATTACAAGTTGTTCATGTGGTGAAATATCCCTTATATCCAGAATTATATTAATGATGTAGATATCATATATATCATATATATCCAGTATATACATTCACTCATAATATTACGTAACATCTAGAGGTAAGAAATGAAATGCACCGTTCATGGAGACGGTAAGTCGTACGTACGCATGAACGCTACTTTCATTTCTATTTCGTAATTAATGTAGTGAAATCATAATTATATAAAGGTATAATATAGTTCCAGTATAATATCATATATAATATCATTTACTCCATCCTTTATACATCCCACATATGGAATTAACGATTCACATCACTTTGAGGGGGCGGTAGTCCGCACTTCCTAAAATGAAATTATCGCGTTTTACCCATAATTGAAATCATAAAGTATGCCATAAATGAGAAATACAGAAGAATAAGTAAAACATAAACATATTATATATCATATATAAAAATAGTGACATCTTAATGGCCACCTTTGAAAGTGTTATATAAGTGTCGAACAATCATCGTTTCGTGAGGCAGAAATTCGCCATCCACAGAAACCGTATGTTCATTAACCATTAGATGTAGGTGTGTGAAAGTGTAGCTAGAATCCTTCTTATAACAACATCCTAGTATATTGAGGATAATGGTGTTGTTACAAAATAAATGAATAAAAAGATTTTATGGGGTTGGAGAAGAAAAATAAAACAAAACAACATTAGAAAAGACATTACCTAAAAATCGGGTAACTCTTTTGATTTGAGCCAAAGGCTTCTTTGGGAAGAGTTATGCCCAAAGTGAGGCTTCTAGGAGTAAGAGGGGGATGTTGGGAGAGTATTTGGGCAGATGTTGGCCGAGCCAAATGGCTTGATGGTGTGAATAAGGTGGGAGAGGTGGGGGCCTTTTATAAGAGGAGAGGAGGGGCTCTTTTGGAAAGATTGAAATGTTACATTATTACACAATGCTTTTCGGATTATAAAGGTCCCACACTTATATAATTCTAGGATAAGGTGATAAGGGTTCGAAATATCCTCATCCAATTGGCTTTGGATAAGTGTATGCCTTGGAGTTTTCATTATCTTCCCATTTTATTTAAATCGTTAAATAATGAGGTCATCGCTGCATCATCATGATGTCATAAATAATTTAATTTATTTAATGTCTAAAAATTATAAAACAATTATTATGATGTAGGAAATCTTTTTAGCTTTCTAATTAATATTTATAATCAAAATTTGGACTTGTTTAACCCCACTTAAAAACTGTTTTAGTAAAACAACTCATGTTTGTGTCAATTTAATTTTAACATTAAATAAATATATATTAATGTCATTTTCCAACTAAAGTGGCTCCATGGGGTCCCCAAGTTGACCCATGGGTTGTCTTGGTCGGCCATGAATCATCAAATAGGAGTAGGAAAATTGTCATGCTCATCTCATATTATTATAACATTATTTGTACCTTAAACTACACTAATTACCTCTAATCGCGATTAAGAACTTAAAAGTTACTATTCACCACAAAAATTATTTTAATCTCATTGAACCAAATTTTACTTCTTAATGAAAACCATGTATGTCGGATTTTTGAAAATCAAATCACAGAAGTGGTAATATTTATTTTAAACGAAAAATCAGTTATTTAACTACCACTTAGTGGTTTCACTATTCATCAAAAATTGAAGTTTTTCAGAACAATGCCAAAATTTTACCCTAAGCTATAATTGATATTCCGAATTCAAAAATGATGTATATTTTACAAAATTCTAATCATATAAGTTGCATTAATTAATTTTATAATTAATTCCCGCTGTCACAACAAATAGCGTGTTTTTAAGAAATAATTTATATCAAAAGATTGACAATTGTTTATGTCCAATTTTAATGTTAAATTAATTCTAATGACCACCATTGGATAAAATAGTAAAAATATATTCTAATTATACTTTAAAACCACTAAATAGTATAATTTATCACTATAAATTATTTTGATTAAAAAAGTTGTTTTTATGTATTTTTCACAATTCATAAAAAATTAGAAGTTCTCAGAAAAATACCAAAAATTCAACATAGGCTAATTTCGATATTACGAATACAAAAATGAAGTCCATTTTGAAATATAAAATTTCTATAATTTTAAAAAGTGGTTATTACTATTCATAACAGCTACTTTGATTAGTCGTGGTGTTTTAGAACTCGAAGTTGCGTACAATGCAAGCTATTGAATTATTGAAAGAGAGGCGTATCGTGGAAGCTCAGGGTGTTACAATGTGAATTTTAAAAAGGTGTCGAAAATTTTATTCTTTTTGAAAATAGGTTAATATCATGCTAACGATGATTTTATCCTTTTGAGGATTAGTACCAGTAGCTATAATTTTTTCAAATACACATCAACATTTACATTCCCAAAAATTATTTATTTTCATTGAAACCACCAACTCTATACTTTACCAAATTTTTTGTACTTTTATTAAATTTAGACTTATCCATAAAGATCCCCTTAGGTTTTTTAAATAATATATCAAAAAATGGATACAATTTCTTCTAAACAAACCATTACAACTATAGTATCTTAATAACAATAATTAATTATTTATTATAGAAAAACAAACTTAATAAATTCCCATATGTTCACGAAGAATTGTGTATTTGGATAAATATGTACATATAGTACTGACATGGATAAGGAAATAATATATTTATTTGAAACTCTATAACATTGCAATAAAATTCTATAACTCTTCTAAAACTACAAGTGATATCATTGGGATATAAATAATCCGGGAGATCTATATGTAATAATCTCTGAATAATAAATCAGAAGATAATGAAGTTATGATAAGAGACTTAATAATATGACTTAAAAGGGTCAAAATAAAAAATATATTCATAAAATAATTATATATGTTGATAACATCATTTAATCTTGGGAATATATTAAAAACATAGAACATGGCCTCATAATAAAAAGTCGAGTCTATCAGGTGAGACATACATTCTTCATGTTCTTAAAATAACCTTATGTCTGCTATATATTGTATCTAGTGAGATATAAATATTTCCCAATTCATTTAGTGATACATAAATATAGTACTAACTATCAGTTTTATAACATGTACAATCATAGGTGTTCCATAGAGATCATATAAAATTAGAAAAAAATTAATTAATTTTAATAGTAAAATGAATTGGTGTGGTTTACATACATTGATTTTCCTAATAAAACATAATATTGTTTTTTAAGGTGAATAACATTTTGTGGAATTTTGATTTTTTATTCACTATAAAAATGTTTTTCATTGATAAATCATAAGATAATTTCTCTATAAAATATGTATTTTTAATTGATAACTTAAGGGTTAAATGAGGCAGATAGGTGTTCTCTCATATCATGGATATTATAAGAATATTTATGTTACGTGTAAACAAACCATAAAAATATAAAATTAGAAATAAAGATTTAATAATTAAAAGAAGTAACTTGAAATATGTGGATGATTAGAGAATCCCTTACCAGAAGAGTGTGGTTTAAAAAGGACTTGGAGGATCTTATTTGGTTCATGGTAACGATATTGGAGGTATATCGAGATTGTGGTTGAGTATATATGCATAATCAAATTGTTTTACGGGACTATGTTTGGTAGGAAGGTTGGGGACTTATAGACAAATAGATGTAAATTTATATATTAATTTCTAATTATAGGTTTTCAAGTTTATGTGATAGAATAATAAACTCACCATTCTTCTTATGGTTATTTAACATTGTTTCCTCTAATGATATGTGGATTTAATGATTTAATAAATAATTTAACTAAAATAAATAAAATAATTAACAAGGTTATTTTTAAGTGATTTATATTCATTGATAATTGTTTTTAAAATATAAGGATAAAATATATGTTTTGTAATATTCATTAAGGATATAAAAATTCCAAAATTAATGATAGGAAAAAAATATTTTAATGGAAAATTATAATTTGGGTAGTGTATTCCTAATATATATATTTGTTAAATCTTTCATTAGCTATCATAATCAAATAATACATAACTAATATTTTTAAAAATATATAATTTTGACACAACAATTTGATTATTTAAAAAATTATGAAAAAAATATCTATTCGATATTTTAAATATAATTATTCAAATATAGATATTTATAATATTAAAATAATTATTTTGATATGAGTATTCTATATTTTAAATTTAAATCTACATTTACTAATAAATACTCATTTTTTATTAAGATTTTTAAACCCATATAATGAATATATTTGGATTCTATAAATTATAAAATATATTTTATAGAAAATTAATATTTAACGATAATGTTATATGAAAATAACCATTCGTTAAATATATTAATGATTTTATAAAACTTTTTTTATTTGAATACATATATTATCTAGAACAAAACATTTTTTTATAAATATCCAAACATAATTTGATTAAAAAATAAATAATCATATATATAATCTTATTATAATAGAATATATATATATATATTTATCATTGTACTCTTAAAAACTCAACATATAGACTCATAGTAATATGTTCTCAAAATATTTCCATATATTAACTGGAGTATGACCTACGGGTAATGTGTGTGATGGTAGGGGTTTCTTGGGGTGATTTGGTTAGGATGGTTTGGTTTCTGATCTCGATAGGTTTGATCTCATAAATGTAATATATATTTTTATGATTCAATTATTAGAACTCAAATATAATCTTGGTTAATGGAAAATCCTATTAATGAAAACTCTATCAAGAATATATGAAAATTTGGATTCGTATGGTACTATAATATGGGTTGAGGATGATTATTCTTCAGTCTCTATCAATTATAAATTATCATCACATAATTTTTTTAACAAAAGGGGTCATAGTAGAAGGATTAAATTAGGAGTGACTATGATGATAAATTGTATTTTAAATAATAATACCTAAATTAACCACAATATTCATTGTTTCTTATAAATACATGATGTTATTATTCCATAAAAAGAAAATATAATTTATTAAAACATTGGTTTTTATAATACACACCATAGATAGACATTTAGATACATTATTTTATGATCCTTTTCATCTTTTACACATTGATAACATCATTTTTACTTCAATTTTCATTTATCATGGTAACTCAGTTTTTTTTCAATGAAAAATATTCGTTTTTATTAAAAATTAATAGAACAATATTTCTAATTTTTTTAGTACTAATTAAAATATAAAAATCATTTATTTAACTAGTGCACCAAAGTGTTTGGAAAAAAATATTTATATAAGTTAAAATTATAGATCAAACCATTTTTTGGAATAATTTTATTTATAAACATAATAAACCTATTTTATTTAAAAATTAACATTGATGATTTAAATAAAAGTAAATCTTTTATTATTAAAATAATATTTGATCTGTGGCATTCAAGGAGACCCAAATATAAATATCTCTCTTAGATAAGTTCATTAAATGAGTAAATGTTTTTATAAAATATTATATATAAAAATAATATAATTGAAATTAGAGTACTAAATTCAACAAACAGTTTTTAAATGAATTATATCACCCCCAAAATATATATTTTTAATAAAAATGGTAGTTAAAATTTTAATGTCAGTTTATGTTAATACGAAGATCACTCCTATAAAAAGAGAAAATTAATTTCTCAATATTCTCATAAAAAAATTGTATTTATAAAATCTACCAATAATTTAATGTCATATTATTTTTCAATAGTGAATCATTAAAATATTTTTTGATCAACATAAATTAATCAAATAAATTTATTTATTTTTTTAAAATGAAAAAAAATCATTATAGATTATTTTTATAAAAATAAAATAAAATTTATGTTATTCAGATGTCTAAATATTTTATTATTAAATTAGTGTTATTATATTATTCTCTTAAATACTATAATTTGTAATAATTTAACAATAATATATTATATTCCAATAAATAAAAATAATGGTTTATAAAAAGTAAATTTATACTCACCAGTTGATGTTATAAGTTATTAAATTCATTAATTGAGTTTTATAATTATATTCGATTTAAAAAAATTTAATTCTCATTCACTAAATATTATTAAATGTAAGTAACTTTTTTTTAGTTTCACAATTAATTGATATATTATATTGGTAATATTTTATGAAAAAATATATATATTATTGATTTATTTTAGTTCTCTATTTTATGTTTTAAAATATTTCTAACAATTAATATTTATTTAAATGAATTATATATAATAAAATTATAGTTTAATACATTATCATAACCACGATAAATATATTTAATGCAAAATGATTTAATTTTGACATTTTATTGATTATAGATCAGTTGATCTTAACAATATACATGACTTATGAATAAATTTTTTGTGATATATTGGCCACACATATGTACGAGAAATAATATTTTCCATTACAAAATTTCTATATAAATATTTCATTATTTTCCAATATTTTATCCAAAACATTCATTGTCATTATGTTTTATAATTCCTAAAATAGATTATGTTTTCCAATATTTAACATTTTTATCTATTTTATGGTATATTATTATAAGATAAATTGAATATAACATTTTATTTCTCTATAAATTTATAGCATATGGATTCAGGTTTTATATTTCCAATCCATTTGAAAATTAAAATCAAATAAATATAAAGGAATAAAAATAAGCTGTTCATAATGTATATAACATAAACCCTAAAAGGAGATACAACAATAATAGTTTGTTCATGTATAAAATTAACTCATCTTGGTTTGTAAGATTAATATCTTAGAGAAAATCATTTGTATAATTGAGTGGCTATAATAAAATTAAACAAAAAATTTAAAATCACTAGTGGATGATATTTTTTACTATTAGAACGTAATTATATTTGTCGACATAAATAATTATAGTTACATATGCTTTAACATTTTCTATTTTCATAGGAGGTTGTAAATTTGTAAAGTAATTTTATCTAATCTAGTTGGGAATCAATTTTTATAAATCAAAAATACCATAAATTTATGGAATTGAAAAAATAATAATTTTCCTATTGATCATCATAATTTCCCAAATACTACATTCATGATCTCTTGGAATAATCAATCAATGCATGAAACAATTCATTATTCCATTAAGATATTTACTTAGGTACTTCTTTCTATTATTTTTGTTGTTAGTAAAATAAATATTCATTTCGTAATCATCATCCCCAACAGATCATGTATAAAACTCAATAATTCTCTTTCATTATCATTCAATATTTTTTGAAAGACTTATTTTTTCAATGAAACCTCAAAATAGATGGGTGAGAATGTCAATAATATTTTAAAACCCATCTTCCATACCATTTATATTTAATAATATGATTCCAAACACATCATCCACCAAATTCATTTTTAGATGGGTTCCATCTAGAACCATCAATTAATAATTCAATATTTTCTAAACTTATGTAATGAGAATTTAACATGAAAACAAAATTAAATTATGATAGTTACAAAAAAAAATTATCCTTATAAATTCATACTCTTTTTCTTACTCATGTAGTTCTTTTTGTCCAAAATCATTATTGGTTAAATGTATTTTATATTAGTTTTTGTTCTCCAATACATATAATCATAATTAAAAATATATATTCCTGATATTAATAATTCATAATGGTTTATAAATTGACCATTAGATAATAAAATAATATCCCTTAGGTGTTTTTGATTATGTGTGAACCTATGAATAATTTTTGTTAAATGGGTAAAGATCACATTTTTATTTGACCAATATTTTAGGGCTATTACAACCTATGAGAATATATTCAATATCATATATAACCTTTTAGTATCTGGATAGAAATGTCATTTCTTGAAAATGTACATGGTTTCAAATTCAAAAACATTTGAGGATGTTATCCAAATACTGTACATATCCATTAGCTTTAACTAACATTCTATTTTCCAATCCTGTAAAAAACAACTAAATTAATCCAAAAATAATAATTTACACATGACTTGATACCATAATTTGAACTACAGACCCACACTCCCTGAACTAGCACTAAAAAAATGTTTCTTACCTTTTAGATTTGATACTGCAATAGATGTATCATATTAAAACTGTTAATATTTTACCTCATTTACCTATATATAATTTAATACTAAATAAATAAAAAAATACTATGAATATAAGTTTTTGATTTGATGAAAATCAGTTGTATATGACTCCAAAATTATGATAACTATGTTTATTTCTATAAATTCAAACAAAAATTGACTCTCATTTTCAATGTACATATGTTATAATAATCAATGGAACCTAGAGAATAAAAACATTCAAAAGAGTTCATCTTAACATCTTGGTATTATGAATATTATAAATAATTTTTAAATTTAAGATTTAGTAATGTGTTAAAACATGAGTAATGAAGAAATTCCAAAAAAAATATTATATAGATCAATAAATATTTTATAAATTCTATAATAGAAAGACACACAGTCTCAAATAAATTGACATGTAATTTAGAATATTAGTGTGTGATAATAATCAAGAGCCACAGTTAATAATTATAGTAATAATAAATTCAAATATTCCATGTCAATTTAAAATAGAAAAAAATAATTATGGAAACAATTAAGGACAATAATACATTATATAATTAATTTATGCACTAATATTCAGTGACCTGTTATATAGTTACCCATACATTTCCTCTATAAACCATTAGTGAATCACTTATCTGGACATGTGGCCCTTTATGGACTCATGTATAAATACATAGATTCAAATTTCTTCATGATTTTCATACTTAATTTTTTATTGTTTTTTAGTGGAAAAAAATCTCAACTTCAATTACTGAATCGATTATTACTATAATTGTTCAATTATTGACATTATCATTAAAAATAATAGTATATTATTTACTCCTGTACACAAAAATACAATTCATGTTCATCATAGATGATATAAAATCACAAATTATGAATTGTATGATATTATATGATCTCAACTGAAATAATTAACTCATATGAGTACTATAAAATACCAATAATTCATTATATCATGAAAATATATGTATTATATGTTTTTCCATTTCATTTTCCAATGATATTTCATAATGTGATATGAAATTATTATTGGCTGATAAAAAAATTAGACCATCAAAAATGGGTATTAAATAATGTAATTTAGATAGTTATCTATAAATAATTTACCCATTTTTGCTAAATATTTTAAATTTAAATGGTTAAATGGATGAATAAATGTGACTTTTGGAGTAATTGAGTAATATTTTCACAAAATGAAGATATTATGGTTCCCTTTTGAAAAGCCCTATTTTAGGGTAATTCTGAAAAAAATGAACTATAAACAAATATATTGTGTTATAATGGTATTTAATTATTCTTTTATATAAATTTAAAGATTCTACAAAGTTATTTTAAATAAAATTTAAAATTTTTACCTTTTAAATAAATATTCAACAATAATGACTTATTAATTTCTTTTAATATCAAAATTTTCTTTTCAAAATAAATCATTTAAAATTAATGAATATATTAAATTTTCTTATATTATATTTAAAATAAGTTTTAATAAACAGAAATTGATAAAACATTTTAAATTCATTAATTTGTACATTCAAAAATTGAATTCACATAACGTCTAAATAATTTTTCCAAACAGAAAACATGGAGAATATATTAGAAAAACCATTCGGATATTATCATAAAATATTTAATAAATAGTTTATAATAAAAACATAAATTTTATTTGATTATAATTGGTTCTTTTTTATAATTATTTTTAATGAAATATCATTAATAAATCCTAAAAAATGTAACATCTCATTAATATAGGTAATGAGTAGTGGATAATAAAACATATAATGCAAAAATGAAATTAAATGGTATAATAAAAAACAAATTTTTAGGTGATAATTATATATCTGAAAGACAACGGACTAATGAAAAATAATATTTCTATATAATAAGTGATAACATGGGGGGAATAGAAAATATTAATATTTGTGAAAAATGAATTATTCAAGACAATGAGATTTATTCTGAATGATGCGATAATTAAAAAAAATTACATTTTAAAATAAGATATTAATACATACATGATTATATATATATAAAATATAAATAATAAAATAATAAATAATTATGGGGGAAAATTCAATTAATAAAGAATAATTTTCTTGATAACTCATTATAATTGAATAAAATGGGTTTCAGTTAACGAAAGCCAATAAATTTTATTCATATTGAGGCAGAAGTTCTCAAACATCTTATAAAAAAATAACTATAACAATCAATTATTTTGGAGTATTATATATATATATTCACTAATATACTCTTAAATTTTATTTATTTGTTATAAATTTAGTGGCTATTTATAGTTTTTTTCATTAATGGAATTCTTTAATTTTAACACATTTTTTTCTTACATTGAAAAATAAATGGTTATCCATATTCATTAGGAACCAATACCGTCAATTCATTGATAATTTATATTCCTATAATATATTTTTTAAAATAATATTTAATCTTATAATATCATTCAACATTAATAATTTTTATTTTTATCTAAGATTAAATCAATAATTACCTTGTTTCAATGATTTTAAATTAATAGTTGGTGGTCTACTATTATTATTTTGATAATTGTTACTATATATTTTAAAAATAAAAATTTTTTCTTTAAATTTTAATTTATTTTTTATAATTATATTAGTAATATTTTTATTGATCCACATCATATAAATCCATTGAATTGTTAATTAGGTTCTTAAATTGACCCAAACATGATCATGTAACATTTGATGTTTCAGTATAGTTTTGAATGATTTTTCTTTATATTATTTTAACTATAATATAAATAAAATAATTATATTTACATGTTATTATGAATTATATTAAAATTTTAGTAGATTTAGATATTGTAAAAAATAAAATAGTTGTAGAAAGTGTAGTATATAACCTCATGGATTCAATAATCCGTGCATTCAAGCATATGATGCTTTAAATTTCTGTAGAATGATATAATTTATTAAATGTTTTTTATTTTCTAAAAATATAATCAAATTATAAATCTATTTTCATTATAATTAATAAACTTATGGAACTATAAAAGTATGATTTCAATGAAAAAAATAAAACAAATTGATCATTGAGGTCGATGTTTTAAGAACCCATGTTTTTTTATTATATATTTGATAAGTGAATTTGAATTTATCCATTGACAGAATCGTAGTTTGAATATCTAAAAATGATATTGAAGATATAGGGGTTCAAATACCCTAATATTTTTTGGATGACGTATGGTTTATATAGGATGTTTTGAGTGTTCAAGATTTCACTAGAGGAGAAATGGGACTGTTGGGCTGATGGAAATAGTCCCAGGAGCCTATTAAATATGCCAATATGATCCTTGATTTATTTAATTTTCATTATCTATTGATGCATTAACATTGGGCATTAAAATAAATCTTGGTGGGAATATCTCAATTTTCATGTCCCTGCACATTGTGTCATGTCATGTTACTGTTTCACATATACCAATAATAACATTTTTTCAAATATATCAAGATATGAAATGTGTATTCATGTAATGATTCATCATCTGAATGATTTTCTTATTTTCGATGTGATATGTTTATTTTTTAAACCCTAAATAAATATATCTAACAAACCTATTGTGGAATAAGTGAATGAAGTAGAGATCTTGCCTTTTGAGGCTCCTTATTAGATCATCTCTTTTTCTGTTATATCATTGTGGTTGTGATGGATTTATATTGGTGATTCCTAGACTATAAAATCAATGTACACTTCAAGTTATCATCAGATTCACCTTCATCAGTTGGTCATGGATTGATTCTAACTAATGTAATTGGATGGAAAATACAATTGATAATTATATATATAATGAACCCCTCCCCACAAAGTTTACACATCCTGGGCCTACAATGTGAGAAGGGAGATAATGACGCCCGAGTCCCGCCTCTAGTAGGCCTCGGGTTGGCGACAAGCACCGAGCTTATAGTAACACACAAATGGGATGCATTAGTCTCTAAGAGAACACAAGCGGAAGAGAGAGATAAGATAGACACCAAGAAACTCCAACTCAGAACTGAAATATAAATTAAACCCAAATACATATATGAAATTCCATGAAAAAGTACCAAAACTGAAAGGGGAAAACTACATGTAACCAAAAGAAAGGAAAAACAGCAGCGACCAGAAGCCTGAACAGCTCCTGCAACCACAAGCTAGTAGAAACCTTCCTGGTCTCCAACCTACTCCAATTGACTTGAAAAACAGTAATATATACATAGGGTGAGTATAAACGTATACTTAGTAGGATCCTACCCAAAGCCTCTCGTGCAAAAGTAAAGAAAGCATGCTAAAGCCTAGTGAACAACAAGTGAAACTAAATCGTCACCTAAATAGGCATACTATGTTCCCAACCTCACCATGGCTACTCTCACCAAGTAATGCATACAAGAATATAGCATATAGTAAAGAATATCAAGGGTAACCCACTACTACTTCCACAGTGGTTTTCCGCTTTTCCCCAACGACATACGTCATGTGCATCTCTCTCCAAAGGCTTGCCCATATAAACATGGGATAAGCTCCACAATTTGCACCACGTGCACCAAAAAGGCTTGCCCGAAGACACCTGGGCTAAGCATCATGCCATCCTCACAACCAAAAGTAACCAGGTTGTTTCCAGGAGCCACCACATCTCACATAACGTGTATCTTATGTTGGTTATTAAACCTCAAGCCATTACAGCCCATACACCGAGTAAGGACCCTCAAGCCATCATAGCCCCTACACGTTACACCTATAGTAGTCCATAGGACACTATATCCAGAATATATGTGTGTGAAATAACCACAATCCATTACATTCCTCCACACACATATATGGGGAAACTAACCGATGTGCCAATGGCACTAGTCTCTACCAAGAGAAGAGAGAGGCGCTAAAGGGGGTAGTCATCCATTCAACCTCCCATCAGAATGTTGGAGAAAACACCCCCTAGGGTTCAGAATCACCAGGTTGTTATTTTCCCTTGCCGATAGGGTGGAGTAGCATATAGAACACAAAATTATAGAATATATATAACTAACAACCACACTATAGGTGTAACCTAGTCTTAGACAAAACCGCAACTAACGTCTCTCAGACTCCAGGCTGCCACATCTAAGACTAGGTATCCTATAAACACACAACCATTTAAGGGATTTATTAGATTACTTCATTCCCATTTTATCAATTCAATTGTCTGTTAATGAAATCTTCAAACATCAATTAACCATGAAAAAACCTCAATAAACTGAATTGGCATCATATTCAAAATCAACTACTCCTTTTAAAATTCAACATCACATCTAAATTCCAGAATCTCCATCCCCATGGATTATCACCATTTATCAATCTTTCTTTACAAAATTACTTTCCCATATTCCTAGGAATTCTAGAAAGGCTTCATATTCTAATAAACACAAAGGGGGATCAACATGGTCAGTAGATATACTACCTATAGAGTCATTTCTGCCTATAGCAAGAGCATAGACCCATTATCCCTTGAGAGGCTAAACAAGGAAAGCACGTGGCATACCCCGCCTGTCTTTGCCTCTTTCAGAAGGAGGGTAAGCAAGAACAGATGTCTTGAGCAGTGGGGAAAAGAAAAGAAGATAAACAACCAATCAAAACCACCATCATCCAGCCATCACATCAAACACATATCATCATCCTTGGTGTCCTCCCCGACAGCCACATGCATAAACCGATGTATCTCGCCACTCTAGGTGTCATCCGCTCCAAAACCACAAGGCCTCCCTGCCTCCACATATCACAACACCCCTCCAGGGACACATCATAGAACAAGCAGCAGGAAATAAAACATCACATCAAATGGGATCTTGGCCCTTTAACAAGGCATCCAGCCTTCATACAAAATGAGCACTTCGAGCTCTAAAGCACAAGGCACTCGACCATACGAACAAGAGGGTAACTAAAAACCCTACCAGACATTATCTTTTATCAACCAACCAGTTCATTAATCCCTCTTGAATTAACAAATTCAATTCGTAGGTTCCAATTTCAGGAAACCTATTCAGTAAGCAATCTCAAAATATTTAACATGCTTACTATTCCAATTTGATTAACATAATATGAGAACAACTACAATAATGGAAACAACTGGATTCAATTACATGCCTCTTTATCTTAATCCAATTAATTATCAATAAATTCCAGCTTTACGTTTTTTATCAACTTCCATCAAGAACGAACAACTTATCAAAGCAAGCATAGATATCACTCTATCTAGTAAAACATGAGGCAAACCGTTATCATGGTACAAAAAACAACATGCGATCAAACCAATTCATTTAATCTGGTTCAAGTATTTAATTAGGTCAATTTAATTGTGATCCAAAGGGATAAATCATGCTCACTCTACGATTTCACATAAACAATTAGAGAAGCCATGAATCCCCTAGCTTGAAGAGTTCTTGATGTTCTTTATCCACACAATGGGTCACAATCCTCCTCTCACGACTGCTGCATCCACCCAAGGATGCCACGGTACGACCACAAAAACCAATACCCAGGAAAAAACTATTAGAAGCATGGATATTACATGCTATATGATGGAAAGGAGAAACAGGGGAAGATTATCCTCAAAGGAACGGTGATAACACATACCATATATCAAATATTGATCGATACAGCTTGGTTGCATCAAAACAGAGAAGAACCAATCCTAGGAGTAAAGATTGATTGTGCAACTCCTACTCGAAGGATTGAAAGGTTCTAGCATCTCATAGCTGATAAGAAAGAGGAAGAACAAGGGATAAGGATATCTTGTTCCTTTTTTGATGATTTAATGAGGCTAAAGTTTAAGATCTGCTTAATTCTCCATTAAAAATGGATCGCATTACCCACGCATTTTGACCAAGTAAAAACATCTCGGCCTTAGGAATAATTAATATAGGATTTATGGCCTTTTAATTGGCATTAAGAGTCCTTAATATAAGGCTTTAAATGTATTTTTTCGTCAAAGGAAATGTCACAAGGGGAAAACATGTAGGAACCTGGTAACACTGATCACCTACTGTTAATGTACACCTACCGATCTGTGAAACAGATCTGTGAAACCAATATGTGAAACCGATCCCTGAAACAGATCTGTGAAACCGATCTACGAAACCGATCTGTGAAACCGATCTGTGAAACCGATCTGTGAAACTGATCTGTGAAACCGATCTCTGAAACCGATCTCTGAAACCGATCTGTTACTGTTCATAAAACTATAGACACTATTCACAAAATAAGAAAATTGACAAAGTGTTGGGGATAAGTCATCTGGACCTCCTGGAACACCTCCAACACCAATTTTTCACAAATTAATGGACCAGAGAGGTCTGTACCATTACATCAGATACTCTAAAATCCTTCTCATCCTCAAGAATTTAAAAACATCCTAAGGAAAAGAGGGGTCCGAAAAACCATCCCGTAAGTTACCTCTCAAGGGAAAACCACCCTGAGTTGTTCTAAAGCTAGGAAAAACCACGACATCTGAGAGAAAGGGAACAAACAATCCATATCCAAACAATTCATGCATAACATCACATCAAAGCTACATAAAAGAAAGGATCAAATAAAACTCAGCACAACAACTTAATACAGCTCTCGGTACTCGAAACACACTTGTGAATCGCTTTCCCTGGTACTCTCCTCCATGCCACTGTGTCGCCACAAGACACGAACCAAGGGAATAGAAGGCCCATACAACACCTTCTCCTTTCGGTCTTGGATATCCACATGTCGCTCCTCGAAGGTTTCACCATCATCAATATCGATCTCTCCCCAACTGATGATGTGAGAGACATCATGAAGATAACGACGAAGCTGTGATACATGGAAAACATCATGTATCCGACTAATATATGGGGGAAGTTCTACTCGTTACGCCACAACTCCAACACGAGCTATCACCTCAAAAGGCCCAACAAACCCAAGAGAAAGCATACATCCATGACCAAACCTTCGCTGCCCACGACGGGGAGTCACCATCAAAAACACGTGATCCCCAACAATAAACTCCAAGGGTATCCTCCATTGATCAAAAAATGATTTATGAGGATCTTGCACTATCTTCATCCTCTCATGAATCACCTGAACCATCTCTGTTTTATTCTGCACTAGTTCCGGTCTGAGAATAGCTGACTCACTGACCCCAATCTAGCACAACGGAGAATGGAACGGCCTGCCATACAAGCCTTCAAACAGTTCCACACCAATGGTGGAGTGAGAACTATTATTTTCAGAAAACTCCAACAAGGTTAAGGGCCTCATCCATGAACCTACAAAGTCAAGAACAGAAGAGCACAACATGTCTTTAAGAGTCTGGTTGGTTCGCTCTGTCTGACCATCTGTTTGAGAATGAAAAGCAGTGCTAAGGAATAGTTGAGAACCAAAAGAATGTTGGAGACCTCTCCCAACACTGGAGGTAAAATGAGGATCTCGATCAGTGATGATCATCATTTGGACTCCATGAAGCCTCACCACCTCTCCCAGATATTGCCTCGATAAAACATCCTTGGAGCTCGACTCAATGATCAATATGAAGTGGGCTGATTTTGTTAAATGATCCACTACCACCCAAATAGCATCATGTCCTCCTGGAGCTTGAGGTAAACCTGTAACAAATTCCGTTGAGATTTCATCGCACTTCCACAGAGGGATCTATAATGGCTGGAGGAGACCACTAGGAAAACGGTGTTTGGCCTTCACCTTCTGGTAGACTAAACATCGAGACACAAACTCTGTAACCACAGGATTCATCCCAGGCCACCATAACTGACTCCTCAAAGATCTGTACATATTTTTCACACTAGGATGTACTAATAAGGTTGAACTATGGATCTCTCAGAGAACCATCTCGCGCATCACTAAGGGAAAAAAGCCTACCATGATACAACACTCGATGTTGTTCATCCTCCGACAAACCATTAGGGGACTCACCACAAACAACTCTGTCTCTCCAAACGTCCAACTCTGGATCACCCAACTATGACTCTTCCAACTTATGCATCAGGGATGACTGCACCGTCATCTATAAAAGGCAACCTCTACCTCCAACCATGTCTATATCAAGATGCAAAGCTGACAGTTTAGCCATTACTCTCCTGGAATCAACAGATTCACGTACAGCATCACTACGTGACTTTCGACTCAGCGCATCAGCTACAACATTCCCTTTTCCATTTTTATATGATATTTCGTTGTCGTATTCCTATAAGAACTCCATCCACCGATGCTGTCGTAAGTTCATGTCACGCTGGTAGAGGACATACCTCAAACTCTTATGATCAGGGAAAACCACAAAGCTCTCACCAATGAGGTAATGTCTCCACAGCTTTAGAGCAAACACCATGGCTGACACCTCAAGGTCATGGGTGGCATAGTTGAATTCATGGGGACATAACTGTCGAGAACCATATGAAACAAGTAACCTCTACTGCATGAGAACACAACCTAGCCGTAGATGTGAAGCATCAAAGAAAACATCAAAATGGACTCCCTCCCCTAGAAGACAAATGACTGAAGCACTTACCAACTTCTCCTTTAGATACTCGAATGCTGCCTGACACTGATTAGTCCATATGAATACTTGATCCTTCCTAGTCAAAGCTGTCAGAGGATTCGCAAATCAGGAGAAATTGGCTACGAACCTCCCGTAGTAGCCTGCGAGACCAAGGAAACTTTGCACCTCTTACACTCTATTGGGGGATTCCCAAGACATGACTGCTTCTATCATCAATGGATCCATGGATACTCCCTGTTGAGACACAACATGCCCCACGAAACAGACTTCTCAAGACAAAAACTCACACTTCGACAACTTCCCAAACAACTGATGTAGGCGAAGAACTCCGAAAACGGCTCATAGGTTCTCTTCATGCTCCTCTTCAGATGTGGTGTACACAAGGATGTCATCGATGAAAGCCACCACAAACTTGTCCAAGAATTCACGGAACACACCATTCATCAATACCATGAACACAGCTGGAGAATTCTTCATGCCGAATGACATTACAACAATCTCATAATGCCAATGACGACAATGAAAAGTAGTCATCAGAATATCCTCGTCCTTCACCCGCATATGATTATATCTTGACCGCAAGTTGAATTTTGAGAACCATCCTACACCATATAGTTGATCGAATAAGTCTTCAATCTGTGGAAGAGGATAGCGGTTCTTTATCGTCACTTTGTTTAAGCGATGATAATCGACACACAACAGCAAACTTTTGTCGGCCTTCTCCACGAACAAGACTGATACACCCCACGGTGACACACTTGGCTGAAAAAAACCACACTGCAACAGACCATCAAGATGTATATATAGCCATATTAACCCATAAGGGGCCATCCTATATTGAGACATAGAGATAGGAGACGGTCCTAGATGTAGCTCGATCCAAAACTCGATCTCTCGTCGAGGGGGTAATGCTACGATCTCTTCTGGAAATACATCAGGGTACTCCTCCATGACCCTAGGAAATGCCAACTGCTGATCATCAAAATAACTTAGCATCAACTCAGCCATCAAGGATGATATAGATTGAACTCATCTATGACCCATCCGAGGATCTCGCTCACTAACAAACACCACTTTCTCTCCATCTGCATCAACAAAAATGACCTCATTCCTGTAGCAATCCACAATGACCTGCACCGAATAAAACTAATCCATGATGAGGATGACATCATATGGATGTATTTGTAAACATAGAAGATCTCCCCAGGAGTGGTGTTTCCCCAACAATGGCCCACAATCATTACATACTTCAAACAAGTTAGCTTGACCTCCAACTGGCGTAGCCAACGCCAAGGGCATTGGAAGCCTCTCTACCTCAAGTCCCAAGGCTTGGACAAGGGTAGGTGATATGAAGAAGTGTGTCAATATTGAATCAAACAAGGCATAAACCAATGTAGAAAACAAGAAAAGGGTACCTTGAACGATGTCTGGATCTCCCGGAGCTAGTAACGCTAGAGCATGAAGTTTACCACGGCCTCTCTGACCCTGATGACGACCACCACCACGGCCGCACTCTGCTCTCTGTGGATAATGAGTGTCATGGGGTTGTCCTCTGCCTGCCCCATCTACCATCTGGTGGTCTAAAGCTGGTGCGACCTACTGCTGATACCTCAGCTGGAACTGCCTCAATAGAGGAACCTGGAGTGGAGTGCCCGATGTACGATGACTTCTCTGAAAATTTGGGCACTCCCGCTGGTGATGACCACGACCACCACAAGAAAAAAAGTGCATGATCCCTTGGAATAGGCCTACGAGTTTCTGCCTTCAGAGAAACGAAATGGGAAGGGCTGGGACCTACCCCTAGGTGAACGAAAACTCTTCTGCCCTGAAAACCGAGAACCCTGGACCATAGCTCTACTTCATGAGTAATCATGACAATTCCCCTCTCATAACAATCCAGTCCTATCCAAAGTCCTCTCAACAACCTCT
Organism: Viscum album; assembly: GCA_963277665.1. Taxonomy (NCBI): domain Eukaryota; kingdom Viridiplantae; phylum Streptophyta; class Magnoliopsida; order Santalales; family Viscaceae; genus Viscum; species Viscum album. Next base: position 619,227,723 of record OY728145.1, on the reverse strand, counting down.
TCTCTCACCAGCACCTCAACATATGTCTTCATCATAAATGGGGTGACCTGGCACTGGTTCTCTGGATGAAAAGCCTCCTCGAAATGCCTCGCCATTACTTCCTCATCTAGCAGTAGGTCTGAAGCATATCTTATAATTTAATGTCTTGGATTTTCTGTTTATTAATTTTAAATATTATATGGAATTTTTTAGAGACTAGGTGCGAAGACGACACATCATTCTAAGGTCCAGTGAGCCAGTAATGGCAGTTTGAACATTTTTTAGTTTAGTGATTCTACACTTGTTCGCGGTTGTGGCAGTTTCCAAACGGATGCCCGGATTAAAAATCTGAGTGCATTGTTGCGTCCAGAACAATGAATTTAACTATGAATGAGGCTAACCTTAACCGGCGCGGGCCGAGGAAAAAAGTTTATTTTCGAACGTTTTATGTAAAATAAAATAAATTAAATTAAGGAGTTTATTTTGTTTCATTAAAGGAAACATCAGTTGTAGCATGACAATGATGTAGCTATTTCCTTAATTAATGGTGCATCTTAATGACTTAGAAATGGCAAGTCAACGCCATTAATACTGTTGTGTAATTAAATGACAACTTGTTTCCCCTTTTTAATGGGTTAAGCAATAGTATGTCATTGGAAATGTGGAGAGAGGAACCTCTGCAGAATCCACGGCGCGTTGGAGAAAATTATCGACGATGAACGACAACGGATCAAAACCAAGGATCATTGCACCGACATTAAAGGATCTAGATGGCAACGGAAGCACGACGCCTTCATCAACGATTGATCCTTTCGAAAGGAAGGGGTTGTTATTTCGACTTATTTTCCTCGTATTTTGACTTTAAACGATGAACGCGGATAAACCACAAACAATTTTATCCACGGATTCGTACGTTCTTGTGGGAGGGATTTTTTCTTCGGGAAGACTATGGGGAATTGATCCATGATTTATGTTTTTTTTTGATTCTTGCCCCATTTTAATCCTATTAACGGAAGCGGATCAATGCCGTGATGAAATACGGAGGAGGTTCGTTCCTCAATTTCTTTATTTGGATTTTTCTTCCTCCTTTTTCCCCGCGCATTCTTCGCGTTCTTCGCAAGGTGTTTAACAATAGATCGTGGCACATCCGTTCTGTGATGCAATGATCCCAAATCGAAGGTTCGACATTGAAACGTCCTTGTGGAGGTGCGGCAACAATGGCAGCCATCAAATTGGACCGTATCGGAAAGGGCGTTCTTCGTGCGGGAAGATCGGAACACGTTTTTGGAGCCGATCAGAGGCCTTAAAACGACGGAAGTGGCTTCGTTGGGTCAGGGAAACCAGAACCTAGATGTTTTGCGGCGATCATATTGTTGGATTGATGATCGGAGCAGCATGGGAGGAGCGATAACGAAGTGCTCCTTTTCTGGAAATTTCTAGAGTACACGGCGTGTACTTCTGAAGAACACGTTGTGTAGTTTTGGCGGTGGCAGCTAGGGTTTTGGGTTCAGAGAAGAATCACATGGCGTGTTGAACCTTCCCCGAAGCTCGGCGTGTACATTGGGTAGTACAGGGACATGGGATGATCTACACGGCTTCAGGCGTCACGGTGTGTAAATATCGGCCGAGGCAGCTACGCAGAGCTCAGCTTGTATCCCTAGGATACATGGACACAGGATGGAGTACACGACCATGTACTCCCTCACCTATCCAGGAGAGGTAAACAGCGCAGGTCACCCCATGTGTAGATTGCACGGGTTGGAGTACACGGGTTTGTGACCGTGTACGGGCACATGACGAGAGTACACGGAGCCAACCCCAGTTACCCAGACACGATGTTTACTCTGTACTACATTCCGTGTACTACGTTTTTTTGCATGACCAGCCTCACGACACGGGTCTTTGTACATGGGCAGTACCCGGGGTCGGACAACATGGTGTGTATCATTTCTACACGCCGTGTACTTTTTGGAAAACGGCTTGGTCCCTTTTGTCCACCATGCCTTGAACAACTTTCATTTAGGTTAGTGCCCCTTCTTCTTGTTCCCCTAAAGTTCATGCATCATTCCCTCAAGCAGGATTATGATCCCTTTAGTAGGAATTTCTGTGATAGAGTTAGGCATCCATCCGAGAGTCCCAGTTCGAGATCCTATATCCATTTCAAACCCTAGTTGGAGTCAGGTATCGGCGTGACCAACATTATCGGGCAATGATTCTCTACCTAGAAAGTGAATTCCAGATGAGTCGCGGAATCCGCCATGGCCCTGGTAGTGATTCTCATGTGTGTATCGAAATATTTCTCACTCAGGAGTGTGTCTCCTGTAATGAGTGTAGCTATATCTCGTGACGGTTCCTAACGAACAACTCTTCCGGGACGGACGTCATCAGAGATATAAGACTTGTGGAGTGTGTTATCCCAGAATTATTGCATCATGAAATCTTTGGATGGAATCCCTTGCGGGGGTATGCAGTTGCGTGACTTGTCTCTAGACCACTGGTCTGGGTTTTGAGTATATTTGGTTTGTTTTATATGTTTTTTAAACATATATTATGCATAGCTGACTATACCTTTACTTTGTGTACTTCTTTGTGGTTTTCGGTGTCCTCTACTGAGTATTGTTATACTCACCCCTACACGGGCTTTTCCCGTACGTCTGGTGTCTTTTGCAGATGAGCGGCCTTTTGACAGGGTCCAGGGCGGACCAGGACAGGACCGAGATTTCTATGTTCCCTACAGGTTGAGGCGTTCCTACGGCTATGAGCGATAGTCCTTGTACCTTTGTTCTTACATGTTGGACTTTGCAGTTTTTCAGACTCTTGCTTTTGGTGGGCTTGTATTCTGGCCCAGTTTACTTTTACAGTACTCTACCTTTCGTTGTACTCTGCTGGTTTGGTTTAGTTGTATGCATGCATTTTTGTCCCTTAGTGTTTTACATTTCGGCATTTGTGGGCTTGGATATGTGTGTGTGTGTACAGGTACTTATGCAATGCCACCCATGATAGTGATATGCCTACTCGGTGCTAGTCACCAGCCCCTGGCATATTGAAGGCGAGCTTGGGGAGTAACGGCACGGGCCCCACTAGGACGGGTCATGACAGAGTGGTATCAGAGCTGGTCGGTACTACCTTAGAACCATGTGTCTATGATTTTGGATGGGGGAAAAAGTGTTGAGTGTTTTGGGTTCGGCATTCTGGCCAGAGACTCCAATGTTGGTGCGGCGGCCAACATATCCATACACCAGGACTCTGATAACCTGCTTTTCGACCCGATTCACGAAAACAGTGGTTGCAGGGAAATAAAAGGTACATGCATCATAAAGGAATGGGTTGTGTTTTCCAAGTCCTTGGTGTCAGCTATCCAGATATATTCATTGACCGTGACACGTATTGTTTCCTTACATGATGCCTCCGCGACGCGTACCTACTAGGATTCAGAATCACGATCACGAGGATGACCCCCTCAGTGATGAGGCTTCGATACAAGGACCAACTCCCCAGGAGTTTCCACCAGGCGGTGCACCTGCTATACCACCACCAGTAGAGCAGCCAGTGGTACCCGCGGTACCGATCGGTGAGGAGCGCAGGCTCAACGCGCCCCACGAGTTTCTGAGACAGAGACCCCTCAGGTTCCGAGGCGAGCCTGACCCTCAGGCGGCTGAGGAATGGCTTGAGGTGGTGACCAGAGTTTTTCATCTGGTGAGGACACCAGCCAACCAGATGGTGGTCCTAGGAGCAAGCCTTCTTCAGGGTTCGGTGGGACGATGGTGGAGTTTGACCACGCAGACTCACGACAAGGAGACTCTTTCATGGATAGAGTTTTAGCGACTCTTCAGGGAGGAGTTCTCTCTGGTTACGCTGAGAGAGGTGCGCATCCAGGAGCTTCTTCTGGTCCAGCTGGGAAGTATGACGGTGGATGACTATTCATCGAGGTTCACCAACCTCTCCACATAATCGATGGATATGGTTAGGGATCAGTACTTCAGAGCTCGGACCTTTGAGCAAGGTCTACGGTGTGATATCCGAGCTAGTGTCGTGCCTCTATGAATTTTAACTTATGTTGGAGTGCTCGAGAGGGCCTTGTTGATCGAGAGCTTCTTGGCAGAGCAGAGACAGCCGCCGGCAGTCAGCAGCAGGCAGAAAGGTGCAGAGACACCGGCAGCAGTGAGCCGACATCAGGCATAAGGATCTGGATGTGGGAGATGTCATAGGAGGACCCAGGACAAAGGATCGACAGTCCAGGGCTCTCAGACTGGATCAAGTCAGCCTAGGGAGAAGTGATTCTATGCATTCGACACGAGGGGGCATCTCGCTAGAGATTTCCCGACACGTCAAGCTGCTGATATGGAAGTGGTGGATGGACTGCCGAGGCAGAGGCAGAGAATGGAGAAGGCAAATCCGTCAGGTGGAGGAGGTGACAAAGGAGCCGGGAGAGCTGCAGGTGGTGGCAGACACATTGACTTACTTCCACCACCACCCTCAGAGGTCCGCACCAGGCTGAGGGAGCTGGGGGAAAGGGACGGGGACAAATGCATGCAGTCGAGGCGTACGACCCAGGGGCTCCAGGGATTATTCGTGGTACGATCTATGTTTTTTCTACCTTACCTTCTGTACTCATAGACACAGGTTCCAGTGATTCCCTTATAGCCACATGTCTTGTACAAAACCTCGAGATTCCAGTAGAACCGTTGAATCGATCCTTACTCTTGGACACACCTACGGGAGGAGACTCGAAGATCACACACCTTTGCAGAAAGTGTGATCCGACCATTGGAGGTGAGAGTTTCGGTTGGAACCTCATGGTGGTAGCATCGAGGCCTTACGATGTCATTCTCGGTATGTATTGGTTATCTTCGGTCCATGAACAGATTGATTGTTTTAGGCGAAGGGTGCATTGTGTCCTCTGTGATGGAACAAGGTTTTCCTTTGTCAGAGAAAGGGAATCCCAGGCAGCACAAAATGGGCTCATGCATAGGAGGGTGCAACCGATCACTCATGAGTTGTCTATCCTTACCCACGGAGTAGTAGATGTTGTGAGATCTCAGTTCCCAACAATGGTGGTGGAGTATGAGGACGTCTTTACCGAAGATGTTCTAGGACTACCTCCCCGCTGGGAAATCAACTTCTCCATCGACATACACCCAGGGATGACACTGATTTCCTCATCAACTTATCGGATGGATCCCACAGAGCATCGCGAGTAGAGGTTGCAGTTGGAGGATTTACAGAGAAAGGGTTTCGTAAGACCCAGTGTCTCACCCTTGGCGGCCCCAGTCTTGTTTTCCAAGAAGGCAGACAGGAGTCTGAGGTTGTCCGTGGATTACCATCATCTGAACCAGGTGACGGTGAAAAAAAATTTTCCACTGCCAAGGATCAATGACCTCTTCGATCAGCTAAGAGGGGCACAATGGTTCTCGAAGGTTAACCATCGATCAGGATATCACCATCTACGAGTACGAAAAGAGGATATACCGAAAACAGGTTTCAGATGTCGCTACAGTCACTATGAGTACTTGGTGATGCCAATTGGTGTGAAGAATGCCCTCGAAGTGTTCATGGGGCTGATGAACAGGGTCTTCCAGCCGTACATGGACCGGTTTGTAGTGGTCTTCATCGACGACATCCTTATGTACTTGGTGTCAGAGGAAGAGCAAGCGATACACCTGTAGATGGATCTGGACGTACTCTGGGAGCAACAGCATTATGGGAAGCTCACAAGGTGTCAGTTCTGGATTTAGGAAGTCCACTTTCTGGGACATGTCATCTCAGCAGATGGAGTGGTTTTGGACCCAGCCAAGGTGGAGGCTGTGTTAGCATGGGAGCCACCTCGGAGCGTAATGGAGGTGCGAAGCTTCCTTGGGTTGGAAGGATATTACCAGAGATTCATCCCTGATTTCTCCTGGATATCAGCACTGATGATGTCTTTGACCAGAAAGGGAAAATCCTTCATGTGGACAGAAAAGTGCCAACAAGATTTTGAGCAGCTAATACAGAGTTTGACGAGAACCCCAGTCTTGAGATTGCCGTAGGAGGGTGTCGAGTACATAGTTTTCTACGACACATCGGGGACAGGGCTCGGCTGTGTCCTGATGCAGTGGCATGCAATGATTGATTATTTTTCGCGCCAGTTTAGGCCGCATGAGCAGAACTATGCGACCCATGATCTCGAGTTAGCAGCGGTGGTCTTCGCATTGACGATGTGGCCACACTACCTTATGGGCGAGCGGTTCATTGTCAACTTTGACCATAAGAGCCTCAAGTAAATATTCTCACACAAGGATCTAAATCTGAGGTAGAGGTGTTGGCTAGAGTTCCTATAGGACTATTATTTTGAGATCATCTATACTCCTGGGAAGGGGAACAAGGTGCTAGACACTCTTAACAGAAGGTCGAGCTCACGGATGTTGAGTGGGGCAACAAAACAATTAGCCGCGTTACAGTTATCCTTCGTGGATGTAGAGGATACAACTTACCTATAGTCGATGGTTGTCACCCCTCCACTCTTACAGCGAGTTAGGGAGGAAAAACATGGGGATGTCGGCTGTGTGGCCTTACATGCTCATTTTTCCACAGGACATGCTCCTGATGGATATTCGCAAGGTGGGGAGAATGTACTTATATTTAGAGGATGCATTGTTGTACCAGTGGAATTGTAGGAGGAGGTCCTGAGGGAGTTCCATAGATCCCCTTTTGCGGTACATCCTAGAGTGGCCATGATTTACAAGGACCTCTGACATCAGTTCTGGTGGTCAGGCATGAAGAAGGCAGTAGAAAAGTTCATTTCTCGATGCCTCACATGCCAGTAGGTGATGGCTGAGCACCAGGTTCCTGCAGGGTTAGCTCACCCCTGGATGATCCAGAGTGGAAGTAGGATGGAATATCGATGGAATTAGATACGGGCTTACCATGGACGTCCAAGGGGCACGATTCCATCTCGGTGATCGTTGACCAACTCACCAAGGCGACCCACCTCATAGTTATCAGGGAGCAGAGTTTCGTAGAGATATTGGGACGCCACTATGTACATGAGATAGTTTGGCTTCATGGCGTCCCCTCGACTATTGTCTTAGACCTAGATTCCCGCTTCACATCTCGATTGTGGAAGGGATTGTACGAGGATTTTGGGACTCAGCTGCGCTTGAGCACAACGTTTCATCCCCAGACAGATGGTCAGACGGAGAGGACCATTCAGGATCTGGAGGATATGTTGCGATCCTGTATCTTGGACTTGGGTCAATGCTGGGAGGAACACCTACCACTGGTGGAGTTTTCGTACAACAACAGATTGCACTCCACCATCAGTATGACACCATTAGAGGCCTTGTACGAGAGACCCTACCGGTCACCGCTTTGCTGTACCGACCCCGGAGAGTCAGCACTCATTGGTCCAGAGTTAGTGCAAGCTGCTACAGAGAAGGTGCAGATCATCCGGGAGTGGATGAAGACTACATAGAGCCGGCAGAAGTCTTATGCTGACAGGCGACGGAGACCTCTGGAGTTCGAAGAGGGAGACCACGTCTTCCTTCAGGTCTCACCTCGACGAGGGTTGCAGAGATTTGGCGGAGGCGGAAACCTATCTCTGAGTTTAATCGGAACATTCTAGATCCTGGGCATAGTTGGTGAGGTGGCGTACCATCTGGATCTACCACCACAGTTTCATCGGGGACATGATATCTTCCACGTGTCGCAGCTGAGGAGGTATGTGCATGACCCATCACAGGTCATCGACTAGGGTGATATGGACATCGAGGATGGAGTGACCATTGCTGACTACCCAGTGGAGATTGAGGATCGGCAGGAGAGGATCCTTTGTGGGCGATCGATTCCCTTAGTGCGCATCCGGTGGAAGCCCAAGAATCTTTAGAAGAGCACGTGGGAGCGGGAGGCCCAAATCCATGCCCAGTACCCTCATCTTTTTTAGTAGCCTTTGTTTTGTCTTTTTGAGGACATAAATCTCCAAGGTGGAGAGAATTTAATGTATCAGATTTTCTGTTTATTATTTTAAAATATTATAATGAATTATTTCGAGACCTGGCACGAAGACAGCACATCATTCAGTGGTCCAGTGAGCCCGAAATGGTGGTTTGAACTTTTTTTAGTTATGTGAGTCTGCACTTGTGCGCGGTTGTCGCAGTTTCCAAACAGATGCCCGGATTAAAAATCTGAGCACACCGTTGCATCCAGGACAACGACTTTACCTAAGAATGAGGCTAACCTCGACCAACACAGGTCGACGGAAAAAGTTATTTTTCGGACATTTTAAGTAAAATAAAATAAAATAATTTAACCAGTTTATTTTATTTCATTTAAGGAAACATCCACTGCAGCGTGGCAACGGCATAGCTGTTTCCTAATTTAATGGCGCGTATTAATGACTTTTAAATGGAAAGTCAACATCATTAATACTTCCGCATAATTAAATGCCAACTTGTTTCCCCTTTTTAATGGGTTATGCAACTGTACGTCGTTGGCAACGTAGAGAGAGGAACCTCTACAGAATCCACGGTGCGTTGGAGCAAATTCTCGACGACGAACGAAAATGGATCGAAACCAAGGATCGTTGCGCCGACATTGAAGGATCTCTATGGAAACAGAAGCATGGCACCTTTGTCAACGATCGATCCTTTTGAAAGGTAGGGGTTGTTATTTCGATTTATTTTCCCCATATTTTGAGTTTAAACGACGAACGTGGATCAACCACAAACAAGTTGATCCGCAGATTCGTACGTTATTGTGGGAGGGATTTTTTCTTCGAGAAGACTATGGGGAATTGATCCATGCTTTATGTTGTTGTTGATTCTTGGCCTATTTTAAGCCTATTAACGGGAGCGGATCAACGCTGTGATGAACGATGATGGAGGTTCATTCCTCAATTTGTTTATTTGTATTTTTCTTCCTCCTTTTTTCCCATGCGTTCTTCGCATTCTTCGCGGGGCGACGAACAACGGATCTTGGTGCATCCGTTCTGGGATGCAACGATCCCAAATCGAAGGTTCGACTTCAGAACGTCCTTGTGGAGGTGCGCTGATGATGGCAGGTGACAAATCGGCTCGGATCGGTAAGAGCGTTCTTCATGCGGGAAGAACAGAACACGTTTATGGAGCTGATCGGAGGCCCAAAAACGATGGAAGCGTCTTGATGGGGTTGGGCGACCAGAACCTAGATGTTTTACAGTGATCGGACGACCGGATTGATGATCAGAGCAGCATGGGAGGCGCGCTGGCGAAGAGTGCCGTTTTTGGAAATTTCCAGAATAAACGGCGTATACTTCCGAAGAACACATCGTGTTGTTATGGTGGAGGAGGCTAAGGTTTTGGGGTCAGAGAAGAATCACACGGCATGTGACCCTGGTCACACGACATGTTGGACCTTCCCTGAAGTTCGACGTGTACTTTGGGTAGTACATGGACACGAGATGATCTTCACGGCTTCAGGCGACACGACGTGTACAGCTCGGCAGAGGCGGCTACGCGGAGCTCGGCATGTATCACGGGGATACAAAAACATGGGATGGAGTAGACGATAGTGTACTCCATCACCCGGACAGGTGAGGTAAACAGCGTGGGTCACCCCGTGTGCAGATTGCAAGGGTTGGAGTACACGGGTTGGTGACCGTGTACGGGCACATGGCTAGAGTACACGGAGCCAACCCCAGTTACCCATACACGGCGTGTACTCCGTACTACACGCTGTGTACTAAGTTTTTTCTACATGACGAGCCTCACGACACGGGCCATTGTAAACAGGCATTACCCGGGGTCGGACAAAATGGCGTGTATCATTTCTACACGCCGTGTAACTTTTGGAAAACGGCGTGGTCCCTTTTGTTCACCGTTCCTTGAACATCTTTTGTTTGGGTTAGTGCCCATTGTCCTTGTTCCCCTAAAGGTCAAGAATCATTCCCTCACATAGTATTATGATCCCTTCAGTAGGACATTCTATGATAGAGTCAGGAATCCATCCGAGAGGCCCGGATCGAGATCCTCTATCCATTCCAGACCCTAGGTAGAGTTAGGTATCAGCATGACCAACATTACTGGGCATTAATCCTCTACATAGAAGGTGAATTCTGGACGAGTTGCGGTATCCTCCATGGCCCTCGAGTTGATCCTCATCTTTGTATCGAAATCATTCCCACTCAGGAGTGTGTCTCCCATAGTGAGTGTAGCTATATCTCATGACGGTTCCTGAGGAACAGCTCTTCCTGGACAGACGTCATCAGAGCTATAAGACTCATGGAGTGTGTTATCCCAGAACTAGTGCATCATGAAATCTTCGGACAGAATCCCTTGCGGGGGTATGCGGTTGCGTGACTTGTCTCTAGACCATGGGTCTGGTTTTTGAGTATATCTGGTTTGTTTTATATGTTTTGTAAACATATATTTTGCATAGATGACTGTACCTTTACTTTGTGTACTGCTTTGTTGTTTTTGGGGTCCTCTACTGAGTATTGTTATACTCACCCCTACACGGGCTTTTCCCGCACGTCTGGTGTCTTTTGCAGACGAGTAGCCTTTTGACAGGGTCCAGGGCGGACTAGGACAGGACCGGGCTTTCTAAGTTCCCTACAGGCCGAGGCGTTCCTTCGGCTACGAGCGATAGTCATGGTACCTTGGTTCTTACATGTTGGACATTGCAGTTTTTAAAACTCTTTCTTTTGCTGGTCTTGTATTCTGGCCCAGTTTACTTTTATAGTACTCTACCTTTCGTTGTACTCTGCTGGTTGGGTTTAGTTGTATGCATGCATTTTTGTTCCTTAGTGTTTTAAATTTCCGCAATTGTGGGCTTGGAGATGTGTGTGTGTGTGTACAGGTACTTAAGAAATGCCTCCCATGTCTGTGATATGCCTACTCGGTGCTAGTCACCAGCCCCTGGCCTATTGGAGGAGGGCTTGGGGAGTCACGGCGCGGGCCCCACTGGGACAGATCATGACATAGAAGGTTCCTGAAATGGATTCCAAAATCTTAAACAATGGAGCTCCACTATCGAAGGGTTAGAATCTCCTGACGACTAGATGCCTTCACGGTCGAGGAAATGAACTCAACTCTAATCATGTCTCAAAACTCCTCCCATGGGATCAATGACTCCTTACGATCCCTGAGGAACGAGAGCCACCACTGCCTTTCTACTCCATTAAGCATCGTCATAACCAAGTACACCTAGTTCTCCTTATAAGAACGAATCGAACTGAATCTGATCTCAACCTCCTCTAACCAATCTTCCATGAATGCAACTGAAATGGAGCCCTCATACTTCTGCAGACTCTGGCACTGAAACTCTCAGAGTGGCCTCCACCAAGTGTCATCGTTGTTGACCTCTACCTAGCGGCGTTCTACTGGAACAGCCTACTGGACATCTTCTATGAGAGCCTGACAAGAACGTCGACCTAGAGCCATTCCTGCAAAATAAAAAACACTTTGAGCTCCTAGTCCTGGAATATTGAAGACTCAACATTAATTAATTTACTGTTTTCTTTTGTTCATTTTAGGTTAACATATCCCATGTTCTACCCATTCAAACACATGCACAAAGAAGAATTATGCATGATACTTTCCTAGGTCTCTACCCTGTGACCAATATCACCATGTTTAGTAGCCATTGTAAACATAAAGATCCATGCAACAGATCGTAGGGGGGCCTAAACGCCTATTTCTCGCCTGGTCTCCAATGTTTACCCCACTTGCTAAACACGAATGACACTGTTTCCCTACCAACCCATGGAACCTCACCTGTGCGTAACTCCAATCTCCATCCTATACCTCAACCAGAACTCTAATACCACTCTTTAATGACCCCCTCCCCACAAATTGTACCCCTCCTGGGCCGGTAATGTGGGAAGAGAAATAATTACCCCCGAGTACCACCTCTAGTAGACCCCGGGTTGGCGACTAGCACTGAGGGTATAGTAACACACAAATGGGAGGAATTACCCTCTAAGAGAACACAGGCGGAAGAGAGAGATACGATAGACCCCAACCAACTCATACTCAGAACAGAAATATAAAAGAAACCCAAGTTCATATATAAAATGCCATGCAAAAGTACCAAAACTGAAAGGGAAAAACAACAAGTACCCAAATGAATGGAGAAATAGCAGCGACCACAAGCCCGAAAAACTCCTGCAACCACAAGCTAGTATTAACCGCCCTGGTCTCCAACCTACTCCAAGTGACATGATAAACAGTTATATATATGGAGGGTGAGTATAACAGTATACTCAGTAGGATCCTCCCCAATGCCTCTCGTGCATAAGTAAAGAAATCATTCTAAATCCTAGTGAACAACAAGGTAAACTAACTCGTCACCTAAATAGGTATACTATGTCCCCAATCACACCATGGGTACTCTCACCAAGTAACGATTACAAGAATATAGAATATAGTAAAGAATATAAAGGTTACCCTGCTACTACATCCCCAATGGTTTTCCTCTTTTCCCCAATGACATACGTCTTGTGCATCTCTCTCCAAAGGCTTGCCCATATAAACTTGGGCTTGGCTCCACAATCTGCACCACGTGCACCATAAAGGCATGCCCACAGACACCTGGGATAAGCACCTCACCATCCTCACATACAAAAGTAACCAGGTAGTTTTTGGGAGCCAGCACAACTCGAATAACGTGTATCATACGCCAGTTATTAATCCTCAAGCCATTACAGCCCATACACCGAGTAAGGATCCTAAATCCATCACCGCCCATACACTTACACCTATAGTAGTCCATAGGACACTATATCCATAATATATGTGTGTGAAATAACCAGAAGCCATTACATCCCTCTAAAAACATATATGGGGAATCTAACCACTGTGCCAATGGCACTAGTATCTACCAAGAGAAGAGAGTGGGGATAAAGGGGGTAGTCATCCACTTAACCTCCCATCAGAATGTTATGGAAAACACTCCACTAGGGCTCAGAATCCCTGGGGAGTCAGTTTCTCTTACATACAGGGTGGAATAGCATATAGAAACACAAAATTACAGAATATATATAACTCACAACGAATATATGGGCATAACCTAGTCTTAGACACAACTACATCTATCGTCTCTCAGACTCTGGGCTGCGACTTCTAAGACTAGGTATCCTATAAGCACACAACCATTTAAGGGAACTATTAGATTAATTTATTCCCATTTTATAAATTCCAATGTATGTTAATTAATTCTTAAAACATTAATTATCCATGAACAAATACTCAATAAACTAAATTGGAAACATATTCCAAATCAACTTCTCTTTTTAAAATTCAAAATCACCTTTAAATTCAAGCATCTCCATCCCCATGGATTATCACCATTAATTCAATATTTTATTAAAGAATTTCTTTCCCATATTCCCAGGCATTCTACAAAAGCATCCTAGGCTACTAAAAAAAGGGTCTTAACACAGTGAGTATATATACTATGCGTGAGTTTCTGCTGCCTATTGCAAGAGGAATAGACCCATTCTCCCTCGAGATGCTAAATACAGATAGCACGTGGCATACCCCGCGTGTCATCGCCTCCTTAAGAAGGAGGGTAAGAAAGACCAGCTGCCTTGAGCTGTGGGGAAAAGTAAAGCGGATAAACAACAAAACAAAACTAAAAACATCCAGCCATCACATCCATCCCATACTGTCATCCTTGGGGTCCTCCCCGACACCCACATGCATAAACCGGTGCATCTTGCCCCTCTAGGCGTCATCCACTACCACAACCAAAAGGCCTCCCTGCCTCGACATATCACAACACCCCTCCATGGTCAAATCATAGCATAAGTAGCAGGAAATAAAACATCACAACAAATGGGCTCTTGGCCCTATAACAAGGCATACAACCTTCATACAAAATGAGCACTTGGGGCTCTAAAGCACAAGACACTCAGCCTTTCGAACAAGAGGGTAACTAAGAACCCTACTAGGTGTTATCCTTTATTAACCAACCAGTTATTTAATCACTCTTGAATTAATTGATTCAATTCGTAGGTTCAAATTCTAGGAAACCTATTCAGTAAGCTATCTCAACTGATTTAACATGCTTACTATGCCAATTTGATTAACATAAAATTAGAACAACTACAACAACGATAACAACAAGATTCATTTATATGCCTCTTTATCTTTATCCAATTAATTATCAATTAATTACAGTTTTACATTCTTTATCAATTTCCATCCAGAACAAAGAAATAATAAATTAAAGAATATATATCACTCTATCTTGCAAAACATGAGGCAAACCATTATCACGGTACAAAGAAACAACATGCGATCAAACCATTTACTTTAATCCAATTGAAGTATTTAATTTTGTCAATTTCATTATGATCCAAAGGGATAAATCATGCTAACTCTATTATTGCACATAAACAATTAGAGAATCCACGAATCCCCTAACTTGAAGAGTTCTTGACATTCATTATCCACACAACGAGTCACAATCCTTCTCTCACGACAACTGCATCCACCCAAGGATGCCATGATACGACCACACCAACCAAAACCCAAGAAAAATCTATTAGAAGAGTGTATATTACATGATATAAGATAGAAATGAGAAACAGGGGAAGGTTATCCCCGACGGAACGATGATAAAACATACCTTATATTGAAGATTGATCGATATAGCTTAGTTGTATCAAAACACAGCAGAACCAATCCTAGGATTATACATTGATTGTGCAACTCCTATGGGAAGGATTGAAAGGTTATAACATCTCATAGCCGATAACAAAGAGGAAGAATAGGGGAGAATGATATCTCATTCTTTTTGGAATATTTAATGAGGCGACGGTTTAAGATCAGCTTAATTCTTCATTAATAATGGATTGCATTAACCCACATGGTTTGACCAAGTAAAAACATCACAGCCTTAGGAATAATTAATATAGGATTTATGGCCTTTGAATCGGCCTTAAGAGTCCTTAAAATAAGGCTTTAAATGTATTTTACTTCAAAGGAAATGTCAAAAGGGGCAAAACTGTAGGAATCTGGAAGCACCGTTCACATAATGTTACTATACACGTACCGATCAGTGAAACCGATATGTGAAACTGATCTGTTACTATTCATAAAACTGGAAACAATGTTCACAGAACCGGAAAATTGGAAATGTGTTGGGGATAAGTAATATTGACCTCCCAGAACACCTCCAACACCAAATTTTCACAGAGTAATGGACTAGAGAGGTCCGGACCATTACAATATATTTATCAAAGGATAATGAGATCATATAACTTCTAGGTGAGGAGGTTTCATGAGTTATTAAACACATACCAAAAAAGGTGAGGCATTAAATGTTAATCACCGGGGTTATCATATAAATATTTTTAATTTAATACAAAAAATTAGTTTTCTCTGTATTATCTCATGATAGGTTTTTTGACCATGTTGCTGTTAGATTATAATTTTAGGAATTCTAATGGTGGTTAGTCATTGTTTTGTTCAGGTAATGAGGTCTTGAATGTCCATAGCAATGATTTTTCTTATCTATTGGGTAAAAAGTTATTTCTTTTTATTTAATTATAATATATTAATATTTAATTAATTTGTTTGTTTGGTCATGATACAAGGAAAAAAATTTAATTAATAGATTATTGATCATGTGAAATACGTGCAATGATGATGGTACTTTATGGGCTTAGGGATAACTGTTTCATAGGTAGGTCATATAGACCAACTCCCATTCATATTTTCCACTTTTTTCCAATATTAAATATGTGGTATCACACTAAAATATATTTTTATTGAACTAATAAATTTGTAATCCACTAACATGATGATAGTTTATTTTAATTTACCACCCAAGGACCCTGTAGGGTTTTATGGAATTTTAACTTATACATGCTGCTAGCCAAGAGGTGTTCCAATACATTATAAAATGAAAATTAGTTAGAATTTTATTATCCATGTTAAAATGGAATAACACACCAAAAAAAATCTATAAACCCGACCATACGTTATATAAGTAATTTATCCTGATTTAATATAATACACCAATTGATAATGATTAATAGTTTCTTGGTAAAAATATTTATTAAACATGATGGGTTATGTGTCACTCATTACAAGATGTATATTATAGTGATTCCTCCTGGTGTAATAAAATACTAGTTGTCTCTTGTTTCTAGATACATGAACCTTACCTTATATTTTTCATCCTAAGATGAAGAATAAGACAAGTGGGATTGAATGGAATTATTATTGATAAAAGGAATAATTAATGGACATAGAATGGAATATAAATGGTGAAAATGATAAATCAATTTGATATGGTATCGTTGATTTTTCATAATATTGGAGAATCCACAAACAAAGATATCAAATTAATAGAAAATTAGTAATTTGGTAAATAAAACAATATGGATTTATATATTTGGTTAATATGATTTATGTGTACTTTTCATTGATTTCATTTACATGATATTTCTGCTATGAGGACTACGGTCCTATATAACATTATTGTGAGATGTAGAATTGATGATTTTCTCTGGAGAAATGGAATACAACACTTGTGATTGGTATCGTAACCCTTGGGGTGATATTTCATCTTGGGAATATGTAAGAGACTCCAACATGGGAATTCACATGGAACCCAATATGAGATGATAATTCCCTATAAAATGGTTTTGTGCCACAGAAAGATGTATGAAGCTTCATAATATTAATTTATATGGTTCCATATATTAGATGACCTTTACCATTAGTGATGTGTAATCTAGTAAGATGAATGTGGTTCTAGAATATCTTGGCCAAGTGAGATTGATAATTGAAACATGATATGGTTGATACTTAATGTGTAATAGTATACTCCAATCAATTCTTGAGGAAAATATATAGAGTTTATTGCGACCAGATACTGTATATTAATCCTAAATCAAGAGAATAATAGAGTTTTCTGGGAAATTATTCCTTATGTAAGAGGATCCACCACATGATAGAGATATATATAATTGAGACAACTTATGATTTTATATCCCTAAATGTCAACACATAACAAGAGGGTTGGTAAATTAATTTTATTTTTATCTTCATCATAAAATTTACCCTCCATGTTTATCATCCAAGTAAATTAACTATACACAAAATTGTTTTTAAAACACTGTTGTTTGTGTCCTCAACTACTTTACTGTAACCCTGCTCAGGTTGTTATTGATCATGGGGACCAATTATGCTCTTACATATTTATTATTTTAATTTTTAGGGATTGAGGACTTAATTATCAGGAGTGAATAAGATATATCATACTGATCAAGTTACTAGATTGTGTTTTTTCCAATGAGGTAGTATAACCTCTTTTTTATTATATTTTTAATATTTTATATATTAGTTACAAACACAAGGGTGGATTCTTATTTGTTTCACAATGTTGTTTGATCCTTATGTGATTTTATGTATTTTTACAATAATCTTATTCATTTTTGAATACAATAATTTTGTATGGATGATGATTTTATCATTTTTTTTATTTATGAATAGTGATAAAAGGTGTATATTATATATTCTTTAACATCTTTCACCCATGTTTCTAGCAATTATCCTCCAATTTTCTGGTAGGCACTATTAAGATAATGTGGGGAACCAGTTAGACTTCTAAATTGTTTCATACATATTTTTTAACAATAATTTACAATTATTTTATAATGGTATCATGCCAACATTCAATAAGCCAATGATGATATATTAATGGTTCCATATTCACATAGAAATATGTGTTATTATAAATTCTCTAATCAAGTCATTTTATAACACAATAACGATATTGAATGGATTTAAATCTATTATAGTTTTTTGAAATGATGATTTTATGAAATATTTTTGTAAACATTAATTGTTGAAATTGTATAAATTTTAAAATTTAATAGTTACACCAATTTCATGGCTATCCAGACCATGATAAAATTAATATGATCAATTAAATCATTTTATCTATATATAAATTACTGAATATAAAATAATATGAAATATGCTAGATCAAATAAATTTTTTATATCAAAATGACATTTTGAAACCATCATGAATGAGAGGAAGATTAATGAAATACCACACCCATTGTGGTATTTAACCGAATATAATATTAGTAATTATATATATATATATATTAAGAGATGTAGTTATATAAATTTTTTTAAATTATTATTATAACATTTATGTTACAATATTATACTAATTATCCTAAACCGCATGGATATAATATATTTCGATGAGGGTGGGGATGAAAAGAATAAAAAATCATAGTTTGGATAATTACCACTTATTTTATATGTACTCATATGACATAGTACATTATCTTATGGAATAGTTATATATTAAAAAATGTAATGGACATAAATAATAATTTTTTAATATTATTTAAATAGAAGTGTTCTATTTTATGGATCCTGTTGTGTGAGGATAGGTTGAGAGATATTAAAGTGGTGGATATTGATAGTTTAATACTAAAATAAAAGACTCAATTAGAATATAATGAGATAGAGATAAATGTTTTGATTCAATGGTAAGAGTATTAGGACTCAATTCTAAATTAATTATGGAAAAATATTTCTATCATTGGGAAGATATAAATTTTGTTTCATATAATCAATTAATAAATAAGACACTTATATATTATATTAATATTCACGTGATTATTTAATTATTTATGAAAATTAAAAAATAAAAAACAATAAGATTTTTTGGAAAACATATTATATAAAGCATATCTATAATATTATATGTTTTTCTATATAAGAGAACCTTTATTTTTATATTAATTTTATTTTTTTGAAATAGTTATTTTTATATCATGATAAAAATTATTATTAATTAAAAATTATATATTTTTAAATAATATTATAATATCATTTTTCTGTTAATATAATATGTATTATAAAAATATTTTATTAATATAATATATTTTAAAAAAAATCAGTTTATATAAATAAAAAATTATTTTAATCATGTTAAAAAATATATAATTTCCATATTTTAATTATTGATACTTTAGGTAGAACAATTATATTAACTTATATTATAATTTTACTTTTGTTGTTTTTATTTTGATATATATATATATACATTCTTAGTGAGTAAAATAACTAATAATTTATGTCAATCTTCCATGTGATCCAATTTCCCCCTATCATATAGATTTTCTACTTCTTATAAGTAAATTATATTTTTTTCATTAATTATTGCTATAGATAATTATTCTGGATATATTAATTTAATAAAAAAATAATTATTAATGTTACAACCCATCTAGAATGAACATTAAACTAGTTTCCAAACCGGTCACCACATGACCACAAGGGCACCACCCCAAATGCCAAAGGCTGATGAATAGTAGGGAGGTCCCTTTATCTATTCATGAAGCGACTATTCCCTTATAGATTAGAGTTTGCATAGCTGTACAAGTGGGTTTAATCAATAAACAATTATAGAATAAGTGAAAAAATAAAAATTGATAGCTAAGAAATAATAATAATAAATCCGAATAAAAGTGGACAACCCAAATTCCATATATTGATGGATGTAATGTCATGTGTTAAAACAAGTTCGAAGAATTAAATCATGAAAATATTAAACACAATCCCAATGGTCAAATCCTCGTGCATCGTGATCATGATATCATTCATGTTCTCCTTAGCTCCCAAGTACGTAATACAACACAATAAATAAATTCAATTACCTAGAAGTAGTGATATTTAATTAGGATCCAAATAGATCATGTGCTTGGTGTGAGATATAAATCTCAGTAGTCTGACACATCCAAGGTCTATCCCAATCCATCTTGTGAAATATAAATTCGAAGGTGTTCCATACATAACATATACAATACGATAAAAAAATTAAATTTTACCAACATAGTTTGGCTTTCTAAATGGACACATGTCCCATAATAACTACTTTATCCTGAGAAATATTTCAAAAAGAGTGCATGTGCAAGGCATAATATATAATCTATGCCATAGGTAAAAAAGGAAAACCCTGAAGTCATACCACCAAGATTGTGCTTACGAATGGGGTCTAATCCACATTTCATCAATCAAGTTGTCTAGTAAAATAATCATAAGTGTCACATAAACATATGCTAGCTCATTATAATTATAAAGGAAAAATCTTATGAAGTTTGATCAAATCACTCATGTCGATTAGATCATGTGTTAGAGTCTGATCCCAAACCTAGTGATCTAAAAAAACATATGTATCACTATGATAATTCTAATATTAACAAATACAACTGAGTCCATCCAAGGTAATTCATATAGAATCCCAAGTATATCTTGAGGCATAGTTACTCTGAGTCAATCCTAGATATCTCACATAGTGTATGAGTATTACTTGAGGCAAGGCGTAGCCATTATTCCAACGGGTTTGTCAATTGTTGCTACCCATGGGAACCCATAACACTCATGAGTGTAATATCTTTATCAGATTCCCCTACATTGAAATCCAAAGAAATACACCCAATGCATTGGGCCATAACCTACAGAGCACCAAGAATCTATCCATGTGTAGTTAATACACACCCCATATTCTCTACATAGACCATAACAATTTAACCACAAAAGACAAGCATATATCAATGAAATGAATAAATATATAATTTTATGCCAATATAGAAGATCTCATTATCACATGCTTACTATTCAGTTGAGCAACAAAATTTAATAAAATAAACAGTGGAAATAATTTTTATAGTAATGAAATAAGAAATAAGGAAGAAATAGTTAACCATTTCATTCAATCATATGAATATAAATAGACATGAAAACAAGATTACATTTAATTTAATACGATTAATTCGATTTATACAGATCATGCATAGATAACTAACTTAAAAAAATACATTCATCATAATATAATGTTAGATATTGAACTACGTATAAATAATATGGAAACCCAAACACCAAAATTCCAATAATGAAATAAATCACTAATTATTAGTTATTTTTGTAAAATATAGCATACCTATATTAAGGGATTTTTATTATAGAAAATATCTTTTTATGAAAAAAATGGTATACGTAATAATATTATTTGAGGATCATATTTAAAGTAATCAAAGGAAATGGTAATTCATCTTATTTAAAGAAGAACATTAATCATTATAAATATAAAGGGAAAATTAGTGGGATCCTATTAATTGTTCAAATCCTATATTGAATCATGTTATCTAATTATGAAATTATACCAATGTCAATCCCATTTAAAGGATTATGGAATAGTTGGAGAAAATTAATATAATAACCAAATTGGTTTCCTAAATATATGGAAAACACCCGAAACATGATTTCCATATATTCTATGGTTAGTAAAAATACATCAAGAAAAACCAAACAATTTAATATGTGATGACAATATGATCTAAAATTATCCACTTAGTGGCCCAATGGAACAATGCCTAAATTCCACAAAATGATGGGAAAACGCATATGCACATGGAATTACCATGTCTCTATGAAATTTCATCAATGATATTTAAATAATCCAATAAAAAAATCATGATCAATCATTGTATTCAATTAAAACGACTAAAAATAAATCATAATAATTGATATATAAACAATTTTACATCCAATATGTATCATAATGTCTAATTCTTAAACAACAAGGAAATGCAGATATTATTTTCCAATTTAAGACAGCTAAAATAAATAGAGGGGTTTTATTATAAAGGAATGAAATTATTATTCAAAAAAACTCATTTATTATAATTATAAATTTATTCAAAATATAAAAAAATAATTATAATTACCCCTGGATACTGAATAATGTTTGAATTTAAGGCATTCTTATGTTTAAATGTAATCGAAATGGTTCTTAGCTCAAAATGTTAAGCAAGAAAGATACTCTAAATTTTTGTTTTTAGTGGAAACAACATCATTATTTTCATATCCCCCATCATTATTATTAACCCACATATAAGTATGTTATATGTAGCCTTATGTATATAATTTTGTGGCCATGAATATGTAAAGGGGATCCTTACATATATACTATTGGGTATACACGTATTTCTAATTACCCTCTTATGCATTTTTATATTATAAATAATAAAACCAATCCCCGTATATATAATTATTCACTACCATGTGTGAACATATTTGATATGGGAAATTACATATAACTACACCCACTTATTCCTATGCAGGTAAGTCAACATTCACTCTTGAAACTTCAAAACTCATGGAATAGTCTAACACACTACTGATATACTAAAAAAACTAAAAAAGTCTAAAATACCTCAAAATACATTTATACTAGCCATGTAAGTAAACAACCCATACCTTAAATGGTGGAGGAAACCCAAAATAATCCAAACCACCTTTCCTTCGATAGAAGATGTAAAAAGACACCCAAAGGATCCCCAATTGATTCACCACAAGCTCCAACAGTGAAAGAAAAACAACATAACTAGAATACCTCAAACCATATGTTTTCTAGAATTTAATGAATTGGTAGGGAGAGCATAAATATTCCCTTGAATTATGTAAAAAGTGATAATAAGAATAACCTCAATGATTCGTAAAGAAATCACCAAGAAATTGCTGGATATCGGTGAACGAAATAAGAGCCAAAGTGGTGGGGGACGTGTTGCATGATGTAGAGGAAGGGGAGGGGATATTCTTACATTTCCTAGTGGGAGATGGGTTATTATTTTAAAGGTATTATTAAAAATATATAAATGTAGGTCCAGGATCATGACAAAGCTACACCTTACAAAAAGATTAAAAAACTGAAAAAGTTTGAGCACAATGGGGTTTACAATGGCCAGAATAGTGCATACCACTTGCGTCCAGGTCAACAAGATTTGAGAAAAATTCAGGTATTAAAAAAACCATCATGAGGATACCTCCATAACCACCCTCTCTGATAGAGCAACAACAAACCGGTTTTCTTCTCTATAAACATGACTGAAATCCAGTTGAAGACGTTCAAGGAGACGCTTACATGAAATCTACAACAGAAGAATCCTCCAAGGAAGATCCCTAGACCTTACCCATATAAATTGTACTGTTGTACTTGAGTAAGATTCCAGAATTATGTGCCTCCAATCGTGGTGGACATCATAGTTGAATGATTTAATCATAGACCATAGTTCAACATCAAAATTAGAACTAATTTTGATATAATGATAGAAGCAGTCCTTAACGAAGCCTCGATGGTTACAAAACACCACACCACACCCAGATGGTCCTGGTGTACCAGATGTCACACCATCGACATTCACTTTCAAACATTATGAGATGGGAGGAATCCATCTAATTGATTTTAAAATCAAAGGTTTCTTGACCCTGGTAGATACCCCAAGAGTTTTTAGCATTATAATATCAGATGTATTATTATTCATATACCTATTTATATCATGGAAGCAGATTGAACTTCCTAGTAAACAATAGTCAAACCATCCTTCAAAGATGGCTTGCAATTGCCAAAAATAAACTGATTTTGCGCCGTCCAAATCTGAGCAAAGGTCGCTACATCAGTAGAGAGAAGAAGTGCTAAGACCTTCTCACATTGAAAACAAAAAATGGTGTGGGTAACATGGTTTTCTAATATAGTCCATGCTCCATATCTACATAAGAGGCATTGGACCAAATCCACAACATATACATTAGAATATTTTTTGAACCAAGAGAGGAATCCTTCTTGTGTTTATGTTTAGAGAATATAGCCAGTGTCCAAGAGTATGATTACAGAATTCATAAAAAGAATAAAAAGGATCAATATTTTCAACCATTCTTTATTAATAACCACACATAATCGATAAAACATTGAGATGTTTAACACAAAAAAGCCCAACACCATTTTGAAGCATTATAACAGTGTAAGACTAAGGTTCTGTTAATTCATAAAGGATGGTGTAAAGATAGGGGACATGCTCGTATCTTAGAATAATACACTAAAACGATTTAAATATTGAACAAATGTTATATGGACCAACCACTATTGGTTGACACCTAATAAGACACATGGAGTCACCTACCTACACACCATCATAAATCAACCATGATGCATTTTCCAACTGAGGCATGATGTGGTTTTTGATTATTTATCCACCTATGCCAATCCAAAACAATATTAATTTCAAAATGGCAGAAAATGGCCAACCAGAAATGATTTATCATGCTATAGAAGAGAAAAAATAATTAATACATGCATGCCTGAATGGAATTTGATAAAATCTATCAATTTCCAAAAGGTCCTATTAGGAGGTGCTCCTTCTACATGGAAGGAAACATTCAGTAGAACAAATAGGATTCTAGACACCATAGGAGAGTCCTACTCATTAGAAAGAGGTATAAACCAAACTATCTCAAGGGTTCTATATCAAGAAAAACCTCAAATAGAAATTATAAGGAATTTATCATGAGAACGAAACCAAATTGATCAGTGTTTCAAAACAACCAATTCACATGGAATTCATCCTGACCATTGGGTTGAACATGATTAATTCATGATTTGGTATTGTACTCTGAATATGACCTGACACCATTTTCATCCACACTGGGATCTAAATTTTGACAGAAGTCAACTGGTTCGTTACAACATTCAACACTGGGAATGTGAATGCATACTACCCCAATGTTTTACTAAAAAGACAAAGCATCCTTGATACTATCTATAGTATATCCTTCATATGCATTAAATTATTATATTTATCCTACATGAGATTAACCTAGATTCTTATTTCCCCATATTACTATCATCCATGGATCATGAGGTGCCACGTCATCCATCACTGATGAAAAGAAAGGGTCGAGTGACATAAGATGCAGCTATCCATTCTTGAGGAATGTCAAAATGTTGAAACCAAGCATTAATCAATTCTCATGCCGATATAAAATAGAAATAAATAAATATCCACCCATCCAAAAAGGGTGTAATTAATAATTTAAGAGTCTTATAAGGGATAAAAACGACAAAATGGAACCCATTATCATAAAACCAATAGAATTGTCCATGTATTAATGTTCTAAGTGTGCTACCCAACATGTGATGGCCCCTTAATAAGAAAAATAATTGACCCTATCACATGGTAACACCTAATAGAATCACCGACCTATGATCCCACCAACCTATAAATTTCTAAAAATAAATAATTCCTATAGAAAAATCCTATGGATTAATTTCTAGGAAATTCATAAGAAATTTTAATCCACCCATACACGAGTGTTTAAATGAAGGACTTCACCGGGGGTTCGATTTTCAAGTTGGTAAATTTAAAAAAATTAAAATTTTAAAAATCTAAAATATTTAATTCATAACAACATTTACCTTATAAAAAATACATGGAACTAGAAATTGATGATCATCTAATTGAAATAAAATAATGTTTATTTTTTCATCATTTTTAATCAATTAACGTCTTATTTAAGCATTAAATATTTAATATTCAATGGACATCCTTACTTTGTTATAAATTTTATCATATAAATTTATTTTAAATAAAATAGGTGACAAAATAGAGTCCCAGTAATCCAACTTGGGTGTCTTTAGAGGGAAACCCAATAGTAGTTTCTTATTTATTGAAATTACAAACACCTTATCAATTCCTCTTATAAAATACATGACCCAACTGACCTACATAGGTTAAGATTATAATTTTAAATGTTAAAAATTCATTTTAATTAAAAACTAAATATATTTTAAAATTAAAACCATTTAAGTTATATACCATGTTCATACATAATTGTTTGATAATATGGGTGGCCATCTACCAATCCATACCGTGCCTATACTCTTTATAGTTTGTTATTTGGCTCCCATTAACCATAACCAAATAATATTAACTATTAATCATTGTAATACTTAAACATTTTAACAATACACTATAATCATATTTAAAAAACTCAATAGTTGGTTCATGTATTCCGGACACCTTTTACCAATTATATGGTTCCCATAGTCCTTATAATTAAAAAATTAATCTTGTTTAATTTGAACCCATATATTAGTCCCATGAAACCAATTAAAAATATAATAATAATACAATCATGCTATCATGAGTAGTAAACATAGAGGAACATTATATAAACAATTAATTACCAATTATATATTAGTGAATAATTAAAAATAAGTCAGGCGTCATTGAATATAAACATGAATGCTAATAAAAAAGTGCACAACTTAACACATAAGCAACACAATCCAAATAAAAAATAATCATGTAATACAACTACATGGCATGAAATGTAAATTTATAAGTTACAATAAGGAATGATTCAATGATTCATCCTTACAATAATAGGCTAATGAGAAAAATTTAAAAAAATCCATAATTGAATAGCATCAGAAATATAACATTCAGTCAAGGTGAAAGGATATATATATTAATGAAAAATATCCTGAAAAAAAATCCCAACCATTGACACATGGTTAAATTCCCATAAATTGGGTGATCAATACCATGATTTACTTTTTACCATGTGTTTAAACATTTATATTCTCTTATCTACCAACACAAAAATGTAAAAGAATGATAATGTGTATCTCTAATACAACATTGTAACTTCTTCTCCCGACTGACCACTAAACCGGTAGATGGACTATTCACCACATGACCTTGTGCATGCCTTCCCAAAAACCATAGGCTTCCAACATGTAGTGAAGTCGTTGGGTGTGTTTTTGCAGAGACTAAATCCTCATAGATCATAGTATTCACATTAATATAAGTGATATATATCAGTTATCAATAGTGGAATCATTAATAATAATTAAAAGTCATATTGTCAAGTAAGAATAATATAATTACTGAATAAAAGTTTCCAACAACAATTCCACATAATGATGCATGTAATCCCAGGTGTTATTATAAGATATAAGTATTATAATATAAAAACATAATAGAAAAACCTAATGATTACAACATTGATTATCTGTAGCATGAGCTCAGTGCTCTTCTCTCTAGCTCCAAAGTACACAACACAACATATGAAATAAATTCCATGACCTATGATAAAGATGATCGTCTCATGTTTCAAATTTATCATATGATGGGTGTGAAATAAAAATCCCTATATATTGTCTCCTAATATGTATAGAAAAATCCATCTTATGGAATATAAATTATGTGGTGTTCCATATATTTCAGATAATATCTGATAACAAATAAAATATTAACAACTTGGTTTGGTTTTGTAATTGGAAACACATCCCATAACACATACTTTGGAATGAGGTGGATTTCTAAAATATTACATGTGAATGGAATAATATGCAAACAAGGCACAAGGTAAACCTGGAAAACCCAGAATTTGTACCCAAATTTTTTTTATTAGGAATGAGGTTTAATCCACATTTCACAAATCCAATAGACTTTTAAAACAAGTGGGAATCATCACATGTGAAGAATCAATCCCATAATGATAATAAAGGATGCATCACATGTAATACATGAATTTATAACAAGTTTATACAATCTAGTGGTGGATTCTAAGCCTGTAGCTGTAGGTCTAATCTAAATCCCATCTATTTCAATGATACATCCTATATAAACTTATACTTTCATGTTAGTCCAAAGAGATCTATACAGAACCCCATAATTCATTTGAGGCAGGTTAACTCTGTTTATATCCGATGTATCTCACGTAAGGGACCTTGTTTCACACGAGGACTGACGTAGCCATCCTATGAATGGTTTTATACATGGTTCTTTCCTGGTGATCTAATGACAGTCAATATTATAATAAACACATTAGGGGACCTCGCCAAGGAATCCAAAGAACCTCCCATGATGTGTCGATTTATAACACACTGAGAATGAATAGTCCATCAACGAGTGCTCAATACAGAACCCCCATTCTCTCCTCAAACCAAAAATAGTTGTCCAAATAAACAAGGCACATATCAAGGAATTTCAATAATATATCATTGCATGAAAACAATGAAGCCCCATTATCACGCGCATACCATTTCATTTAACTACGTAATTTGAGAAGATCATCAATTGCACAATTTAAATAGCAATGTAATAAGAAAAAAGGAATAGAATTTAAACAATTTCATTTCATCACATATAATTCAATATAAAAAACTAACAAGATTACCAAACTATTAATATAGCTCAATACATTTAAATGGATTGATAATGGAAAACAAAACAAAATTTGGAACTTAAAATAATATAATGTGAGATAGTTCACATTATATAAATTGTAAAGAAAAACAGACAACATACATATAGGAAATCATTAAATCAATAATCATTACTTTTTAGCATAGAAGATAGTGAACCTCCATTTTTATAGTTTTGTTATAAAAACATGGATTTTTTATCAAATAATCATTTATCATATTTAATAATTTCATTTACTGATTAGAATTAAATTAATCAATGGAATTCACAATTATTCAGATTTGAATAAAAACCTTCCAAATCTAAGGTGAACACACTAAACATGATTTATCCATATGATATGGTCAATATCGTCACTGGAAGTCAACCCAAACTAAATAATATGAAATAAAAAACTTTTTTGGATGGTTTCAACAAGCGAAAAAAGGTGTGATCTTTAAATGCAATGAAATAATGGGTTTGAAGAATATGCACATGCCATTAGAATGCCTTTAATAACTTCTATTTCAGTGACATTTAAATAATTCAATATAATGATCTTAACTAAGCACAACATTGAATTCATGACATCCAAGATAAATGAATAAAAATTTTAATATAAATCATGTTACATCTAATATGAGGTACCAAGAATATCCACAAAGCTATAAGGCGGTGCAAATATTATTTTCCAAAGGAAGAAATCACACACACATTGTAGGATTTATTATGAAATAATGAAATTTTTCTAGAGAAAAAATCATGTCTGATATTTAATAATTTTTTATAATAATCAAATAATAATAAATTATATCCATGTTCACATGTAATGTTGACATTTAAGACATTTTTTATTTTCTAGGTGATGGAAATAGATCCTACCTCAAGAAGTAGACAATGTTGAACAATATACTAATAAAAATTTCAATATAAACAAAATGAAGCTTCTCCTACCCACCACCAGATATGTGAAGCATCACATATACATAATGACATCTAGACCCCAGTAACATGTTCTAATGTCCACCAATATGTGCAATGGGAATCGTATATATATATATATATATATATATATATGCTTATGTGAAAACACCCATTTCTATATAGCCCAATATACATTATCATAGTATATGTTAGGACACCTACTGACATATATACTCACTAACATGGGTGATTATATATAATGATGGAACATTCATATAAATATGCCTACCTATGCATATTATGGATTGATGAAATTAACTTTGATGAATTGAAACAACAGGACAAGGTAAAACAACATACAGATAAATTACTAGAACCTAAAAAACTAAATTTCCTTTAAATCATTTTGGATAGTTATGGAAGTGGAAACAAAATTGTACCTCAAATATCAATGAAAACCTAAAACAAAAAAAACATCCCTTTCAGCAGTGGATGATGAAACAAACCTAAAGGAGTCTTAAGAGGCACACCTCATCCACTAACACTAGAATAAAATCATAATAATAGGATTATCCCAAACCGTATATTTGGAAGAACACCTTAAATAATTAATGGGAGGATAAAATTGCTCAAGAATCAAAGAGAATGGAACTAAAATCATTACCTCAAATATTTGGTGAGATATTAACATGAAATTAGTAGATATCAGTGAATGAAAGATGATTCAATGAGAGGGATTGTGTGATGTGATAGAGAGGAAGGGGCGAGGTCGGTCACATGATACCCATGGGAGAAGTTAGAATCCATATGATGTTTTATTAAAAAGATAAATCTAATTATAATAGTAATCATCATCATCATTATCATCATAAAAATAACAGTAATAATATTATTTATTTTATTAAAAAATTTATTTATTTTTATTTACCATATTTTAATTTTATTTTTTAATTTAATAAATATAAATTCATTAAATAAATTCAATACGATGTTTGAGTATTAAGGTTTTCCAAACCCTGGGCCAATTGTACATTGAATAATATTATGTTATTAACTAAAAACCTAACTGTTCATGATAGGAGCATAGTTTGAGATACACTGTATAGCCCATGCGCACCGCAAATACCACACCTATATATGGATTCATGATTTAATCTTATGGTTCATACAGTTATAAAAGACTGTGCATAATATCCAAGCCTCACCCATATTCGGTTTTCAAAGTTCAATGATCCAAAAACTCATTGGGGAACACAAGGAACCTCAAGGGCCCTTACGTAAGTCCAAAAATTTGATTTTAAAGGGTTCCAACTCATATGATTATGTTCTGATGTTTGGTTTTAATAACATACACTCTTCGAAATGAAAAAAAAATATTATGTATTATAAACTGGTTGAAAGGAATGTGTCATTACAATTTCATTACAATTATTAGTTTTTTTATAATTTTAGTCAAGGTTGTGATTATTATGAGGGATTAAATTACACAATAGTTACATAAAATTGTTATATTATTTTTATATCATAACTAAAAAATTGTTCCACAACCAATATTATTTTGAATATTCATTAAATTTAAATCCAAAAATTAATATAATAAAATATTTTCCCATTTTAAAATCACATTAATTATTTTAATATTATATTATATTACAAAATATTTAATATTTAATTTTAGAATTAAGATTAAATGTAAAAATTTTCGGTAGTAAAATTCATTAATCATTAGATCATTCTCCCTAAAATATTTTTTCTAATATTTCTTTTAAACATACTAATAATGAATCTGGTTCATTACTTATTTTGGATCCCATGTTTATATTTCAAAAAAAGGGATCAATAATAGTAGTTCAACAAGGTAATTTTTATTATTGAATAAAAATTTATCTAAATTATTCATCATCATCACCAACTACTCATCAAAACATTGATATTGATCCAACATATACACCACTTGATTTAATTAAATTATTGGATATATTATGTTCTTACATAATGAGGATGTGTAAAAAAAACAGTCAATTGAAGGTGGTTTTGTGGTAGTTCTTTTTGATAGGTCCCAAATCTAATATGTTATGAATCTTAATGTGACCAATATGTCGATGATATATACTTCACTAATTTCAAATTATCATGAATCTTTTTTATTGATATCAGTTATTTGAAAATTTATCACTAATATCAAATTCATGGTTTAATCGCATATTTATTGGTATATCAATATTTTCAATATTATTCAATAATAATGTATTCATAAATGGGATTGATCGTATAAATCATTTATATAACCACTTTTGGGCCCAATAGAATATTTTACCTACCATTATCATAATATTTTTCAGATATATATTTATTTTCATTGATATATTCTTAAAAAATATTGTAAATTCTATAGTGGAAGATATATTTTTATGAAAAATCTAGAAGATCGTGGCCTATTTGCAACACTCATTTGGAATAAATCTGGGAATCTCTAAGAATCTATTAATGTGTAGTTATTACTAGTTCATATTTTCAGTTGTTTTAATGGTGATAAATATAGTTATTATCTATCTTATATTCAATCAATAATGATTTCCTTTTTAGAACAATGTGGTGATTGTAAAATCATGATCATCTATAATTTATTAACATTGTCCATGAATTATTACCATGCCTCCAATGAATAAAACATAGAGCTTCTTGGTAATAATTCCTCACAATTGAAATTTTATTGACAAATAATTATATAATGATCCAAAAGACATATATTTAATTATTTCTATTTTATTTAAACAAATGTAAAATGAAAAATTCTATAGGTTTCTATAATTTCCAATTTCGAATATGGGCTATTTACATCATATACATTCTATTTTTTCATTTCCCCATAACATTATTTAAACCATAAATGTTTTTTAATATTCATCATCATCCTTCAATATATTATCCATCTACATTTTCTTTATGTTATCCCTAAACATCATTCTACATTGTGGGTATATTAACACTATTTAGTTATATTCCTAATTTAATATGTTGTTTTATAGCATATACACTAAGTTTACATCTAGTCTTGACAAAAATTACAAAAAATTTTCTTTATCTATATTGATCATTTTGATATCAATTGAGTATATCAGGACATGGTTCTATCCTTTATTACTTTTTGGTACATATATTACATAGTCATGAATATTATATATTGCATAATAAATATCTAGGATAATAGTTTATTTCACTTTTTCTTATATAATGTTAATTTTTTTCGTATTAAGAGGGGAATAGATTATATAGTTACACAACATGAATATGTATAACCACATTCATTACTAAATATTGATATCGTTTTGTGTCAATGTATATTTCAATATTATATGATATATATTTTTACATATATGTCCCAGTTATCTCTATTGAGACAATTCATGTTAATAAAAAAACTGATGATTACAATAACTAACCTTGGATCATGTAATGAATATTATTTCTCCTTAAACATTAGTTTTAATAATAAATAGTGTAATAGATTGTAATATTAAGAAGAATAAATACCCAGATACCAACTTTTATGTTGTATTGTATGTCTATATTAATTCGTTTCAAGAGGTTATTGTTAGTAAATGAACATTGATTAAACTATCATACATGTCTTTTATGTCCACTTTCCATTTCTGATCTAGTCTAAATCTTACACTCTTTCCCTTTTTCCTGTATGGATGTTTTGTAAATTTCAATAAATTCTACACAATTTCACTATAATAAAAATTCTATTAAACATTAGATCAAATTGTTGATGTTTTTCTTTGATATTACAAAGTCAACTATCATTTTAACGGATCTGTATATATCTCCATTCACATTATCACATTCCACCATCATGTAACTCATACTATCTAAATTGTGAATTTAATATTTATTTCAAATTATATAGTTTTTAATAATATCTATAAAATATTTCTCAAATTAATAAAATAATTAAAAAAAATTGTGGTATATGAGAATACTATATATAATTACATAAAAATATTACTAAAAAATACGTGATTTCAGTAATTATATAGTACAAAAAACAAAACATAATACTCCTGATTCTAAATTACATAAATATGAAAAACTACAATCGATACATTTTAAGAATGGTAGTCACTATAATCTTACATTATTGAAATTAATTAATTATATCATGAAAAATATCAATTTTAGTACTTTACAACACCCCAAGTAGTTGAAACAATATTTCATCAATCCTTATGAAGGTTATATATGTTTTTAAAATGGTCCTTTTGGGGTCTTGATAAACATTTAATAAATTTATTGGAAACACCCTCTTATTGGGAAAGAGGATAAACAACCCATGTCATGATTCACATCAGTGTATCAAAATATTAAAGAGATTTTCAATTAATATCATTCTAAATATACTTTGATTTGATAATTTTTTACCCTCTTATTTTGATATTGTTTGATAACTATCCTCACTTGCAACACTGAACCTTAATGAAACCTCAAAATGTTTTTTTGAAAAAAAATTATTTTTATAAATCATATATGATTTAATTTCATTGTGGAAATGGTGCATATCATATCATAAAATATATTTAGAAATATATATATATATACATAATTGATAATATTGATGTGTTGATAAAACATTGTTACTATATATAAATAACCAGTATGATAATTTTATCCATTGAATATTTATATATATTTTACATTCAATTCGGTAAATATATTATGATAAAATAAAATAAATATAATTTTTTATATTAATAATAGGTTTATACTAATTTAATCAGTTAATTTTATGAAATAATAGAAATAATAGTTCGTATTTTAAAATTATGAATTTTTATAGAAAAATATATTGTTTAGAATATTACATCATTATATTTATTATTTAAATTTATAATTATATAATTTCACTATCATAAAATTAAATTATTTTTTGGGGATTCAAAATATGAATATTATATTTGGATTAATTTTCTAGATTTTTTAAAATGAATTACTTTTAAAATATTAGTGTCAAAAAACATTAAAATTTATTTTACTTTTAAAAAAAATTACTCTATAAATTAGAGAGAAGGATTTATAATTTTTATTATTTATTTATATAAAATATATATAAATTTATAAAAATTTTCAAAATACAACGTTTAAAATAAACACTTATATTTAATAAAGGGCTATATAAATTATATAGTTTCAAATTAAAATTATGAATTATAAAATTATTAATTAAATTATTTCCCACATTTAGAAGAATATTTAATTAACATGATTTTTATATGTTGACACTTCATGTAAAAATTATCTAACTAGGTTAATATATATGACACCCATATAAATTTGATACTAATATTAAAATTTGAGTTAATGTAGCAAATGTAATGTGGTATAATATTTTAATTGAAGGGGAAAAGACATAATACATGTGAAAAGAGTATTAAAAGAAAAATTTCACCTGAATATTTAACATAAAATTAATAATCTCTATTTTTTCCACATTTGAGTTTACTTCTTTGATGGAATATTATATGTATTTCTTTAAGAATTTATAAATACAAAAAAGACGTTCCCTCCATATATAAAAGGTGTATTGAATGAACTATTCATTATAACACTAAATATTACAAAACCACTTATAAAACTACCCATTTTAAATTCTCATGATTCATACAAATTAATAATTAGACATTAATTTTAAAGAATTATCATATGTACACCATTATAAAAACACCCTCCAATGGAATACTCATGTTTTCAACATGTATACTAATCACTGCCTAGACTATATTCTTTTATTTTATTAACTTAATAATATAAGATCCAATTCATATATAATTATATAATAATTTTTTATAAATATTTTTATTAATTTAAAGTTAGAGACAATGTCCACATTCTCAATTTTAAATTAAAAAATGTACATGTAATTTCTACAGAAGTTTGTACTTATTTTTCCCTTAAGTGATGTGTTTCATTTGACTATCACAACATCAAATACTAGGTTAAATGTAGTATTTAATGAATATATGTGATATTAATATTATTAGTACAATTTTTAAATACTTATATATTTGTACCTTCTTCCAATTATAGGTATTATGAATATTGATTTCATTTTTAAGTATAAATAATCACTATAATAGATAAACATGTTCTAATATTCCTTATATATTTAACTTTCAATTAATAATATATATTTAAAGAATATATATGACATAAAATATTATTATATTTTATTTTTAGTTTTCTCATTTAATAAAAAAATAAAAAAATGTTCTAAATTAATCATTTTATATTACTAAATATTATAATAAATACTTTCATATGTTCTCTTCATGTGAGTTATGTAAATAGAATCGATGGAATTTACATAATGATGAATAAATAATTAAAAATTATATATTTAAATATATCATATAATCTTTTATTTTGAACTTGGTGTCAATGTGGGTTTTTTCTTTCATCAACAAAAACTAATTCTAATGAAATAAAAAATACTAAGAAACGATTAAAAATATAAACAATAACTAACTAATTATTGCCCAATGAATGGTTATAATTAATGATTTTAAAATATAATATATAGGAATATGTTTTAGAAATAATTTATTATGTTTTTTTATAATTTATGTTAAATATTGATTATTGATGATGTGAACTATGGTAACGGGTTTTCCTTACAACATTATTTTAAATTACATATTATCATGATAATTTTTTATCTATGGAAATATCTGGAAACTATATGTAAAAATAACTATGTTATCATCTAATATGGGTCTCCATAAATTTTAGAAAACTATATATTTTTTACATCCACTATTGTATCATAATTCACCCATATTGAAACACGTATGGAAAACTAATATTAGCCCTTACGTGGGCAGAAAACACATTTCATCTATGATTATGTTTCTTAGTTTATATGTTTAATAATATTAATAGATATGACTTGTAACTTTATATTTTTATTGAGTATTAATTTCAATACAAAAGGAATAATATTTTATCACATTCAAAAAAAATCATATTCACTAACATAGTCCTTCTATAAATTTTTTTACTGTAATATTATAATTTTTTTGTTCCAAAATAATGATATTTAAATAACATCAGGTTGTTTTATTCATGAATATTCTTCTATATTATTATATGTTTTTAATGATACATATATAATTTTTTTCCTAAATGATCTTTTAGTAATGGTTTTGAAATGAATAGTTATATTTCATCTCACATACCCATTAATATTATTATGTTCATATATATTTGTTTCTATAATTTTTACTATCCTTAAATACATATTATATTACACTATTCTTTTTTTGTTTTTATTGATAAAATAAAATTATTTGTCAATAATGTTTCTTGATACCCATATATATTGTTATTTTTCATTATTTGACTAATGTATAAAAAATCATGTTCTATTATATAATATATATATATATATGGTTTTAATTATGTGATTGGTGATCATAGAATTATATATCCCTCCAAATCACTGAGTAATGTTTCAAATATCAGCAGATTATACTGGTAAGTCAGAATTTGATTCTAAATGTTCAGTGTTATGGTAGGAACAAACATAATTCTTGATTCTCATTATTTTTACAGTTAGGAAAAGGGTCCATTTTAATATATTCTATTTATAATGTGATGTCATTTTGAATGCACTATCTTATTGTATGGTAGAACATGATTTTATAAGAACTATATTACAAATAAATGGATATGGTTGATTATACTCTATGTTTTGGAATGCATGAAAATAATTTAATAAACACTTTGTTTTGGGAGTATTGATCTTGATTCCACAGGAAATTGGATGATTAATTTATGCTTATATTTATGAAACATTAAAATTCCTTTCACCATACATATCTTCTATGGCTTATTTTTATATTTGGGTTAACTACATGTTATTTGATTTAAAATTTTTGATATATTATTTATCATCACTAAGATATTTCTAATTTTAATAACGTTCACACGTACACAAGATTTTAGTTTTCCATTTACGGTTGGTGTCCCTAATTTTTACTCTTATAAGGTATATGATATTACCCATTAATTTCTTTTCATAGAGAATTTCAAGAATATTATTAATATATATTATGTGACAATGGGATATTATTTAAAAATATTTTTTTGGAATATTTAAGACATTCTAGAATAATATTATTATGTATCTAATATCTAATGTTAATAATCATTGGTGTTATATGGTATGATTGTTTTGTTACCAATTTATTCATTATGTTAAATAATATTATTTGAATGTAATGAATTCATATATTTTAATAAATATTGTGTTGTTTTGTAATTTAATATCCATGTACTTATACTATATATGGATTCAAGATTCAAAAAAATTTCCAAATTGGTGTCACGTATAATATGATGGTTGATTGTTTACTATATCTTCAACTAGTACATGACACATAATCCAAATGTTATACCTAGTATGAACCTCCTTGTGAATATTTATTAGTGATTCATATGTTATTCATGAACCATTATGATGTATTTTAAAATATTTTAGTTAAGGATCATTAGTGGACATGAACATTAATAAATGTGATTGAAAACCTAAAAATTTATAATATATGGGATTAAAATTATTTATGATTTATGTATTATATTATCATGTTCATAATTAAAGTAATTTTTAATGAAATTTTACTAATTAATGATAAATTTTGTTATTTAAACTTCTACAGATACTTGTAATAGAGTTAAAAAATAGAATCATTTTGAAGTGTGGTAATTTATTTAATGATCACCAAAAAAATATTTTTCAGCGAGTGAAAAATAATTTTATGATTCTCTCATCACGCTCACTAGATATGAATAAAATAAAAACTTATGTTGAGATCAATACATTACTAATGAATAAAAATTTTATTATTGAATCTTTTATGGTTCGATGAAAACCCACTATTATTGAGACATCTGATAAAATAACATCGGAGATGTTTAGTAATGATATTGGGTGGATATTTTCATTTCATTAGTTCATAAAAATTGGATTTGTACAAGAGAATCTTATAATTGTTCATGTGACATATACTAGAGGTGGATTGTTATAAAGAATAATAATAAAAAATCATAGATTAAATCCATGAAATTATAGGGGATCAAGAATGTATATTCCACTAAATATTTATTTGACTAATTTTGTTAAAACATTGATGGAATTAAAGACATATAAATATCAGTTTTATATATCTATTGTTTATATTGAAGAAAATATAATGAGTAAACCCCTTTTTTTGTCACATAATCAGATAGAATGATCAACTAATTCCGTAGTATATTCAATATTTTTTAATAGTATTATTTTAAGAGTCTTCAAATTCTATGGATAAATAAATTCATATTCTATCTTGATAAGGAAATTGTTTAAGTCCATTAATCTATTTTTTGTGGATAAAAAAGTGAATTAGGGTATCATGGTTTCTTGAATGATATATCACATTGGGGATGAATTTTAATAATCTAATATTGTGAAAGTATGAACGAAAGAACAAAAAAAAATTGATTCAAATTCAACTAAAATGGTTCTGAATCTGGTGAGGAAATGCCTAATTGATGTAAAGGGTGAAAATAGTCGAAAGAGAAAACATAGAAATTAAGGGAATTTATTTTCCATTAGAATTTTCAATCCGTAATCCAATAATTTAATATCAATTAATTGGTTTTTAACTAAAATCACTGAAAAAATAAAATTTAAGGGATACAATAAATATCAGCACCCTCTTATGAAATGGAAAGAATGGGAAATTTATTTAGTTAAAATAATTATTATGGGTCATGAAAATGTAGCGGCATTGGTAGAAAACCATCTAATAATTAAATTTGAATTTTCAATTTAATTTTTATAACTACTTTATATTTTATTTATGAAACATCTTATGATAATATAAAATATACACCCCATCTATTAGATTCTCAATTATTATTTAAAACACTCAACATAATGATTATTTCATCTCACATCTACTAGTCAAATATGATTAATGCTTGTGGTAATGTAATTTTTTCATCCAAATTTTAAATTAGATATTATTTTAGTGGTTAACTAAAAATCTATATATAGATCCTATATTATATTTCAAGATATAGAAGTCACATTTTTTATAAATAAAATATGAAATAATCAATTTATTAATGACTTTCAAGTAAATATTTATTGAATGTGCACCCATTAATTGGGAACTAATTACCACCCATGAAATTTATATAGGCAAAATGGTTATATAAGAACATTGTGTTAAATATATGACCTCTTTATTCTAATACGAATATGTATATAAAGAGGAACAACCATGTAATCCCTTATATCGTGAATTTTGGTTTCAATTGAAAACATTCATGCTACTTTAAAAAGATGAGAGTCCTCTTATATAATATTTTCGTTTAAATTGGACAAATATAGTAATAGTGTACATGAAGATTCTGATATTTGGTTTTATTAACCTCATTTATTTATTATGGGGTGAAACTGTATGATTTTTTAAAATGAATAAAGTATTAATGCATTAATAAATTGATTATAGGGAAATAATAATGATTATGGTCAAGAAAAATTATTATATACCATATATTGATGAGATTCTTATCATATAATTAGATTCAAATATTTAAAAAATAATAATTTAGATTATGATATCATCAATAATCAGTTTAATTTTAAGAGATATCATTGAAACATAATGAAAAATTATATTTCCATGTGGATATCATATTGATTCCATTATTATAAAAAAATTACATTCAATTTTCATTGATAGTGTGAATTGTGAAATTGGAGATTACCATGATAAATGTATGAGAATATTACTATTTATATTTTAACCTATTATAAAAATATGGATGGACATGTGGAGAATATTAATATTATGGATAAGACTATGTAATAATAAAATTTATAGTTCATGTACAACAATTGTTATTTTTGTGTTTTAAAATTTTTACTTCATTGTTCCAGTAATCATAATACAGGGTAAATATATAGATCCCTTAAGTAAATAATTGATATATAAATGGATGATACCAACCAATTTTATAAAAATATGATTTTTTCAGGGATTAATAGGATAATAAAAATGATTTCTGGTCAAATTTATATGATTATCCTATCCTCCAATCATGTAAAACTATAATAGATTTATCTGATTTAGGAAAACACAATTTTTCGAAATAATCAATGATATTAAGATGATTTTCTTCCCTTTAACTATATATATAGTACCTTCTATGGAAAACTAGTTGTAAAATTTCAATGTTGAATCATTAGATTTTTTTATGATTTTATCTTATAACAATGAATAGGTAATATAATTTTCATATTTTCAATTGATGAATTGTGATATGAATTACCCATGACAAGATCTAGAGATGGTGGTAATAGTATTTGAATTGATATTTTCTGGGAATTATCTATACGATGAAATATATGATATATATATTCCATATTTTCTTGTTTCTTATATTCATAGAAAATGATTTGAACAAGTAAAATTACTAAATATAAAAAAACCACTATTTTACATCTTTTTCATAATCAATAAATTGTGTCTACCAAAATCACAAAATATCGATAATGAATGATTTAGTTTCATAGAGGTCTAGTTACATGTTGAACTTATTTTCAAAAAATTTGTATCATTTTTTTCATAACCAAAATATATTATATCATTTAGATACATCTCATATTTCAGAATCATATTCATTACATTGGGGATGGAAACATATAAAATAAATGTTCATCGATTCTCATTAATTGAAAACATAAGATATAATAATCAGATATCATATTTGATAATAATAGAAATATATGGGTATAATCAAGAAAAAAAAATACATTCCAAACAATGATATTACAAAAATCATGATTTATGGAATAAGTATTAGAAATTAATAATTAAATAATGAACGTTGTGTGTAATCATTATTTACTTAACATTATCCATGAAAGATTTAAAACACATGATTTTAGTTAATGAAAATGAGACATATTTCAATGATGGGACGAAAATAATCATAGAAATGAAAAATGAGGTATCCTAAACAAAACACTCCTTCTGTTTCATGTTCGGACTTATTAAATATGTACTTTCATGGTAATGATAAATTATTATTAGGATCCCTTTACCTTGGGATATATTTCATTCATTACCCCTTTTTTCAGGAAAAAAATACTTTCTTGTAATATCTTAAAAGGGAAAATTCCTTATATGTTTAATATTTCATAAGATAAATAATACTATGTACACATTTTCATCAGATAAATCACATACTATACACTTTGGTTTGGGATAAATCTTCCCATTCTCCATTTTGGATAATAATAAGTCATGAATTTTTCTTTTTCATGGAATAAATCCACTCATGACCACTTTTTCTTCTGATAAATCCTTCCAAGTACCCATTATAGCTCATTAAGTATAAAAATAGAAATGTATTATAGGGTGATATAATAAACCTCTAGTAAATAATTCATATATTTCAGTTAAAGTAAATATTAAAATCAGTCTTCGTATCATAAATTATAACACCACATTATTTTATGTTATGACACTTCTTTAATAAAATGTTTTTACAATGCTTCATTTTACACCAAACTCAAATGAATATTGAGATGGAGCAGCCAAAAGAGGGTGATGAATGAGGGAACTGAACACCGAACGAGGGCGATGAACACCGACAAGATTTGTGATGCTTCATGGATGTGGTCACTGGGGCCGATCATACCAGATCTCTTGATTCTACTGTATCTCTTCCTCTTGGTGATTCCTTTCATCTGAAGTAGTTCCGCCATAGAGGTCACACATCCATTTATTTTTCGGATGAGGATGATCAGTTTCTTGCTTCTGATCTAGGATCTGTTCTTGTTGGTAAATGTTTTATGCATCGTCCCTCTATAATCTACCTACGGAAATCATTCAAATCCATTAAATTTGTTGATTTTGAAATCAGCCTGCTCAACTCGCTGAATATCGTGATTCAGTTTTCCTCTGAAAACAATTACTATCATCCTTTGTCTAGTGGTTCATGGTGCTTCGCGGGCTGCACGATGAATGTCTAAAAATAGTACCCCCAACGTTTGATTGTAATACCGAATCCTCTATTACACCTATTTGGATAGGTCTTATAGGTCTGTTGATGCATTTATTCATGAAAATTACACTTTTCCCTATTGCTAAACTTATAGGAAATCCCATTAAGCTGGATTCTGTGACTCAAAATATCACAAGGCCTTCTGTTGCATGTGTGTGTGTTGAGGTTGAACTTTCGCAACACCTTCCTTCCACTATATGGATCTAGAATGAGGATGCATGATTTTTTCAGAAAGTGGATTATGAATCCTTACCGAGTTTCTGCTCTAATTATTTACATCTTGGCCACTCCCTTGGATATTGTGTCTCTGGAAAAGTCCTTATGAGCAGTCGTAAGCTTGGGAAACCTTTGCTGAATGAAGGAAAATAAGTCTGTATTGAGAAAGATAGAAGGCCTCATGTTGAACAGACTGAACCCTCTAATACTAAGGACCCACTGGTGTCTTCATATATTCCGGATTCCTGTCCAGCACAGCCTACATGTGCTAAAGATAATGTCCTTTCTAGGATTGTGGATGAGGTCAATACTGGTAAGCCTTTCACTGACACCCCAGGAGCTGTTCCAACCACTAATGAGCTAGCACAAGTGGCTCACTCTATTTTTGGTGATTCTAAACATGATGACAGTGAGGAAGCATATAAAATTGAGGAGGAATACCTGCACTCGAGTGCAAAAAAATGTAAGAAATATCTTATTGGTCTTGATGGTTTTATTACTCCAAACCCTATGAAGACTCGAAAATGAATTGATTATTCTAAGTTGGAGAGGACCACTATAAGTAGATCTTCAGGGCTTCTAATAGAGAAAACTAACATCCCTATGCATTCAGTTGTCAACAAAAATACTTCTATATCAGAATCCTAAAATGAAGAGGGCACCTCCACATCAGATGAAGAGGAATCTTAATCTTGGATTAAGGATCGAGAGGATAGAATTATGCTTAGAAATTTCACTCGGGTTATTAAGGAAGGATACAAAGAGAAATTATACCCTTGGATTGAGGAACAATAAATGTTGTCTCATAAAATATATTGTAACAAGGAAATATTTGTTGATGACTATCTCATTATCAGGGAGCGTATGTTGGATTGGGTTGAATTTGAACTTGATCGAAATCCGGATTTTTATTATATCCATCTTCGGTGGGAATAGCACATTTGTCCCTCGTGGTCTTCTTATTGGTATAGCACATCAATAGCAAGATTTTGAAGCTCAGTTTTCTTTGTGGATTGCTGCTTTTATTTTTTTCACTTGTCTATTGTTTTCATTGGAGTTTTGGGCATTGGGGATTATCCCATGAACTCGTATGAATGATTTGGAGGTATTCCTCTTCAACTTTTCTCCTCTTTTCATTTTATCTCTTGATGGTGCAAGTGCTTTGTACCTCGTGTAATCACCTGTCTTTTGCATTTTTATTAACAAAAATTGGAGCGCTTCTCTGCACCTTTCGGTTAAATGAATCTTGACATACAATCAATTATTATAATTTTAAAACTATCATAATAAACTAGTCATTAAACTGGAGAAGGAGAATAATAATAATGATATTATGAAATATATATAATGTTCAAATTTATTTATTCTTATGAAATACAAATATAATATTTAGTAGAGTCATTATAATCCTCATAAAAACATTTTCATTGAAAATGATTTTTTATTTATTTTAATAAATAATATAATGGAATTATTTAAATTATTGAAAATATATTATTAAAATTGAAATAATATTTTTAAAATTAAAATTAATATTATTCTATAGTGAAATTTTTATAATGTTTTAATTTTTTTTGTGAATGGTAAAAAATATAGTTTTATGAAACACGTTATCTATTTATACATTCATCAAAACCTAAAAAACATATTAAAATTTATTGAAA
Organism: Viscum album; assembly: GCA_963277665.1. NCBI lineage: Eukaryota > Viridiplantae > Streptophyta > Magnoliopsida > Santalales > Viscaceae > Viscum > Viscum album. Next base: position 619,183,798 of record OY728145.1, on the reverse strand, counting down.
TTTATTTTATAACATTTATATGATAATATATTTAAAATATCATTCAATAAATAACCCATAAAATAAAAATTACAATTTATTACCAGATAATTATAAAAAACATTATCAATTATAATATAGTGCTTGTGTAGAATTAGAAAAGACCAATATGGTGCATTAAAAATAATAATATATAGATAAAAATTATTTACATGAAATTTTAATAAAATAAAAATATTAAATTATGAATTTGAAATTCAGTTTCTAATTTTAGTTTCACATAACATGGATCATATCCCAATGCCTGTGAAATGATTATGTAATGAAAAAAGTCTAATAAAAAATTAAAATAGGATTTATTAACAATGACCTCAGTAAATATACATAGTTAATTAATCTAATGGATTATGTTTATTTCAATTAATTTCATTTTTGTTTGTAATTTGTATTAAAAAAAGTATAACAAATAATTTATATTAATTATTATGCAACGCTGAGGTAGTGCTTGTGAGTGTATAAAAAAATTCAATAAAATGATTTTAATTAAAATTATAATAACACTTCAATGAACTATTTTTATTTAAAATATCATTAGATAATTATATTTCGTCTATAATATTATGTGGGTCAAATTTAGGACCATTTGGATTTACAGGGATGACATTAATCTGTATATAGTGTTTTATTTTATGAAAAGTCAAAATGTTTAAACTGTAGTTTTTAATAAGTATATAATTATTTATATAGGTTATTCTAAAATTTTTATGTGAAAATAAATATAAATTTAAAAGATAAATTATTTATCTGCCCCATGGTAACATTTGTCCACTTTTTTGGTTAATTTAATTCACTGAAAGGCCTTCACTATGATGATTCTATAATTATAAAATAAATAATCAAAAATATGATTGGGAAAATATTAAAATAAATATTCTTTACATAATTAAGCTAATTAAATAATTATAAAGATAAATATGTAATTAAAATGATTTAATAAAACATTTATTTCAAATATGAATTTTTGTTTTTATGGTGTTGAAGTCATAGTAATGAATAGTGTTAAATTTGACAATATTGATATTTCACGAATATAAAATTTTATTAACTTATATAAAAAATAAAATACATGAATAAAGTGAAATGGAATAATATATTGTCAATAATTTAATCCCTTGTTATTAATTTTCCTTTTTAATGTTTATTTCTCTAGAATAGCCATAATTACATTTTAATATTTAAGGAATTAATAAATTCTCCTCACCAAATTTTAAACGAGAACTATATCCTTCACTAAATTTCACCACTATGAACCAACTAGCCCGCCCAAACTCTTAAAAATTATATTCTAAAAACATATATCATTGTTTTTATGTTTTTTCCTTCCAAAAATACGATCCATATATAACGTAATCAGATTTCTAAAGGAATTAAACTAAAGATGAGTTAATAATGTTTACCAACTCATTCAAGTTAGTTATTTATTATACATCCTATTCATATGTTATATCCAATATATAATAATAAGGCCCATTATAATCAATATTCTGATATGTTATTATGTTTATGGTAAAATAATATTTGGCCTTTTATCCATCAAATGAAAAATGATCGTAGTATGGGTGCACATGTACGACTTATCATCTCTTTGAGGTCGTGTAATTTTTTCCATCACCAGTTTTCATGCATGGGAGTAATGATGTAAATGATGGATATATATTCTTATTATGGAATTATATTTTTTTAGAAAATTAATAGATAATCCATTTCATTATCATTTAACCCATTTATGGAATGGAGCCACCGCACATTCATATATATGGCCTACCATATCCACAAAATGATGTTATTGATATTTTATATTCACCATTATGAATGATAGAAAAATTTATATAATGTATAAATATGATATTTTGAAAATAATATAATTACATAGACAGAGAAAATATATCTTGTAAAAAATAACAAGGCCTTTCACGACAAAAAAAACATAGGAAAATGAAGCACTTACGACCAGAAAAAATGGTAATAATTAAAGATTATTAATAAATAGGTGATAAGATGATAAAAAATAAGAAAAAAATCAATTATAATTTAGTAACTATTCTTAAACCATTGTATAGTGTTTGAAAAACACATGACCAGAAGAAGGCATACAGTAATGGACTACTCTAAATTTCACATCATTGGGGAATATTTAAATACAATAAATTTATTTTATATGGTTTATATACTACCCATATTACATATGATCATAATTAATTGAATATTTCATTAAATATACATATTTTGTATATAATTGATATGAATATTTCCAAAATAATGTTTAACATTTTAAATATGGTGTTTAATTTTAAAATTGATTAATTATCTATGGAAAAATGTTAATACTATTTCATTTACTAAATATATGTATTTTTTAATAAGTAATATTTATTCATAAATTTATTCAACCATTTCAATATTTATGGAATTATTTGTAAATATATGGATGAGTGGGTAATAGTTATATATCTCCCCTGATCCCTCAATAGTCTCATGAGATGAAAAATATGTCAAAGTTATATAAGTTTTAAGCATATTGAATAAAATGACTTATGAATGATATTGATAGTATAGATTCTATGATGAATGATAAAATGTAATCCATTTTTAAGATTTTTTATTTATATAAACTCAATTATTGTTTTTTCATGTGATTATCACAACGATATTATTTGCAGATACAGAATGTAAAAATATTATTAATTATATTAATTTTGATTCCAATTAAAAAAAATTCCATACTGTTTATGCCTTATAATATAATGATTTGGAAACTTATAAATTGATTTCATGAAAATTAATTTATTTGTAATTACATATTGATTATTATATATTTATTCAGGTTATATTATTTTGTATTTATGACTAACTATGCATTTGATCTCACCGTTAATTTTGTTTATTTCCCCATGAAATAAAGAAGAGATATTTGAATGACACAAAGGATAAAAATTTATATACATTGATTAATATATAATTAAAAACATTATAAGTATATAATGTATAAATCATGTTTTTCAAGAATACTAAATTATTCAGTCCTTTTGTATATTATTATTGTATTCAGTTCCAATGTAAAAAAAATAAGTTACCATCTCTGGGATACTATGGTTTGGGTTCTTACTATTAGTTTCAGAACATGTTTAATAGAAACATTTCGTAACTATATATTAAAGAAAACATATCCATCATGATAACATTGAAAACACTTTATATCATTTATAAAAACAATTTCATTATTGAAATTTTTGTTTTGGGGATAAATATTCATTATGATTATGGGATAACTCAATCACTTCCTATATTTAGTGATGGAACGTAATGGAAAGAAGAAAATTAATAGCCATAGTAAATATAGTTATTTCTCTACTAAGAAAGTCAACAAAATTGGAGTTGTAGATGAGTAAATCGTCACCATATTAGGATATCTTACTCATGTTATGATATACAACCTTTCTCAAATAGAGAAGCATGATCCTTAAAAAAAGGATACACCAATGTTGGATCATTTTTTAAGGAAGAATCCACTATAATTTTGTACAACTACAAATCCTATGTTAGCTATCAAATGTATCATATGCATTGAAAAGACATTTCATACATTGGGATGTAATGAAAAATATAATATAGCACTAAATTCATATTTTATCAAGGGATATTAGGATCAATGGTGTTCATTAATCAAGAATACTAACAAATATGAAGATGTAGACAACGTGTAATAGAGTTCTTTTAAAGAAACATTAAAAAAAACATTTCCCTTGTTATCATAAAATTAAAATAAAGATAAAATTACTTATATATTAGAAGTGTAATATGATATTTTTACATAGTAAAAGGAAATATTTACATGAAATTTTTGTTCATCTACCAAATATAAACATATTTCAGAGTGAGATATTGATCATTTCTTTTAAGACGTTAATAAAAACCTCTGAATGTTAAAATTTTCCCAAAAACATTCATCATATAATGAAATATTACATTGTATGAGTAGAATATAAAAGGAATTTTCTAGATTATATATTTAAATTAAATCAAGGAAAAATAGGTTGAATGATAACCATGATAAATTAAAATCACTAAAGAAGAAAAATGAAATTAATAATCTTCAATATTTTAAAAATTATGTGAAGAATGATCTAGGAGATCTCTAAGGGTCATAGGAGGGTACAATAAGTGTGTAGATATGGGCCATCTATCCTACTAGTGAAAAGTGAATAATTAAATGATATCTAGGGTTTCATCTTCAATGATATAGGTCATTATTCATACCAATGACTTAATTGAAAATCTAATATACCACAGAAGATACCAAGTGGAGATATCCATGCTTATGTGAACACTACATTTGTGGTTGATTCACCCAATTATGAAGTTAAAGGTAAAGTGGTCTTATATTAAAACCTAAAAAATGTTTTATTTGATTCAAGATCAACAAAATCTTTTATAACTGCCTATTTTTCAGTGAAATGCAACACTTCCCTTTGGACTTCATAAAGGTGTTATTAGTAAAATATCCAAAGGATGTCTCATTTGAATAAAATATGTGTTGGGATGTCTACAATATGAAAATTTAACATGATTTCATTGATGTCCTTAACATCAAACCTATGGTTTACAATGACATAATAATCAACATGGACATTAAATAAAGATATTATGAAAACACATATTACAAGAAGATGAAAACTATGATTTTTTATAAAAAAACAGAATTACATATCATTATAGAATCAACATGATAATTAAAATCTTATATAGATGCACCCATGTAACTCTATATAATAAAATTCAAGGCGAGAAAGAGAAAAAAAACTATGGATAATAAATAATATAGTAAAACTGGTGATGTATCTATTCTATTGGATTTCATTTCATTATTTCGAAAAGATTTACGTAGACACACCCTAGAAAATGATTTCGTGTTATACATTGAATTAATCACTAATTCAAGACCAATATCAATGAATTAATATATAATAAGAACTATAAAATTAGTGGATATGAAGATACAACTAATGTTGCTGAATAATCAGAGATTTATTTTCCCTCGTTTTTTACCAAGGGGATCCAATGTTCTCTTTGTTAAAAGGAAATATGGATACATGATGAATTTTATTGATTATAGAGAGACCAATTCTATTCAGATAAATAAAATGTATCTTCTTCCTTACATTAATGGTTTATTCGTTTAGCATCATGGATATCAATATATTTCATATATTTTCAATAATTTTGGATATCATAAACTATGATTAATGAATTAAATCATTAAGAATATTAATTTTCGTATGAGGTAATGACATTACACATTTATCATAATTTCATATGGATTAACTAATACACCCATTATGTTTTTTATCTAATAAACAATATATTCACGGAATGGCTTGATTTTTTTGTGGTATTCATTGATGATATTACGTGGTATTATAAAATCTATAATGACTATGTTAGTTATTATATAATATATTTGAGACACTCATAAATAACGATTTATATATTCAATTTCGGACTTTTGATTTCTATATTCATCCAATTTACCATAATGGATATATTTACTTGATTGGTTGAATTTCAGTATATCTTATGAAGATAAAGTCAGTCCATGAATGTCATACACAAGCTATCATATATAAGGTATGTATATTAATTCGATGAGAATGTTAAAATCAGAATTTCGATTAGAATTTTAATCTATTGGATAAAATTTTACCAAATCTCACGCATAAATGGTGTATGATTTTATGTACAAAATAAATTGAAAAATGATTTGATGACATCATGATAACAGTGGTCAATGATATGTTTTAAACATTAAAAATAATAAATGATGGTTTTATTATAAATAGTGGTGCCTCAATGAATGGACTAATTTGTATACTTGTGCAAAATGATAATGTTACTGAATATGCATCGAGGATGTTGAGGACTCTAGAATAACATTATCCAGATAATGATCATGATATAGAAGTTATAATCGTTTATCTAATGATATGGAGACAATATATTTATGATGAAGGATGTGAGCTATATACGAATCCCTAGAGTTTGAAATACATATTTATATGGAATGAACTCAACATATCGGAAATAATATGTCTTTATGTACTCGTATAATATGATTTAACAATACAAGACCACCCATGAAAAGAAAATAAGGATTCAAATGCATTATAATTGTATAGTTGGGAAATTCTGTCACAAATGAGGATAGATAGAGATCATATATTCATGGATTAATAAATATATATCTGGGAATTATTATGAAATTGGAGACAACAATGAAATTTTAAATTATTTGGAAGCCATAATTATTGGAAAATATAAAATATTTCAATATGATTATTTGGATTTTTATAAAAAAAATAATGTTTTGAATGATGCAGAATTGTAAGCAATCATTTTTGAAAATGGTGATATGAAATTTTTGTAGAGGACATGTGTTCCATGAAAACCTAACAATAAAATGGAAATATTGGATGATGATAATAGCGTATATTTCCCCATAAATTGTGGTAGTACTATGATGTATTGAAATTTCAAAGAACATTTTTTGTGGAATAATATAATGGGGGAAATTTCAGAGTACGTGTCAAGGTTCCTAGTGATTCAATATGTTAATAATAAGATATAATATCCTAGAAAATTATTTTAATCCCTATCTATTCCTATATTGATGTTGCATGAAATTACTATAGACATCGTAATAGGATTAGAAAAGCCCCAAAAATGATAAGATAAGTGTTAACGATGATCACCGTGAAAAAATGTCATATATTATTTCTATAAGAGAAGATTTATCTATTCACTTACTCTAATTAATATATGTTAATATAGTTTTAGGACATAATTTTGAACTGATTGAATATTATCTTCATCGAGATCCCTATTTTAGATCAAAAGTTTGGATGATTCTTATGAAGTACCTACATACTCAGCATCATTTTAGCCCTTCCTACTATGTAAAAATCATAAATTTTATAAAAGGACTAATAAAACATTTAAATACAAGTTGATATGATAATTACATTACATTCAAGGTATGTCGGATCAGTATTTATGATTGGTATATTATTACTACAATTATAGTGTCCATTGTAGTATTAAAATCTCTATATATAAAAAATTTATGGAAAGAGATGTCACACTACAACATGTTGGGATTTTTTTTGTGAATGGAATATTATAGTCCAAAACATATTGAAGAGACTGTGATAATGGAAAACAATATCAAGGCTCATAAAAAAGCTACTCAAAGTAAAAATATTGAGTTACACTGATAGCCAAATATAAGATTTGGAATTTTAAGTGGGAGATCAAGTATTTCTGAATGTATATCCTTAGAAGGGGGTCATACAGTTTTTAAGAAAGATATGATTATCCACATGTACATATAATCATTTTAAATTCAATAATGAATTATTTATATAGTATATTGATTATAAATTCCACTATGTATCTCCAATATTTATGTTGTGCTCAACATATCATTGTTGAGAAAATTCATGTCATACCTAATGAATATATTCTAATATGATGAATTATACCTAGAAGCCAATAATTCTTACCTCAATCATCCTAACAATATTCATGACACTTGAAAAGGAAATTAGGAATCTGACGACTCTCTTATAATGTTTTAATTATAGAAACAATAAAATGGTAGAAGAAATGCGGGAACATGAGGATGTCATGATGAAGAACCAACCTCATCTACTTTAAATGTAAATGTTTTAAAATTTTCATGGAAGTTATTATTTTAATGATGGAATATTATTACAACACTTAATTTTATGGTATGTATATTCTTAATTATATACAATTTCTTATGCTAAATGCAACAACTAGATTTAACAAACTGCAATATATTATCAAATATAATTATTTTCAAACTACTATTATAAACTAGACATTAAATTAGTTTGACGAAATATGATTGAGTATATTATGAAATAGATATGAATTTATCATATTTAATCATAAAATATAGTCATATATGTTTTTTTAAAGACATTCTATTTTTTAGACATACATTTACTTCAAATTATTTTTATGAATTACTATTATATTTAATTTATTTATGTTTCAAAATATATTTTTGTTAAATTGAATATAATTTTTAAATCATCATATAATGATTACTCGATGGTGAAATATTGTTAATTTTCTGAAAATGGAAAATAATTGAATAGTAAAATAATACAGTTTCATAATGAAATTTGTTTTCATTTAGGAGTTCATAAAAACATAAAACTGATATAAAAATTTATTAAAAAGATATATGAAAACTCATGATAATATAATACAACTATAAGTATAAAAAAATATAGATCATATAATTTATAAATTATTAAATGATAATTATAAAAATCATTATCACTATCGATACAAGGCTTGTGTATCATTAGAAAAGTAATATGAAGAGCCTCATATATATTATTTAGATATAATATTTTATTGGACGAATATTTTATTTAATATAATTCATAAATAATAATAATTTAAAATATATTTGTCAATTTTATTTTTATATAACAAGAATCATCTCCTAATTCATGTGCAAGGCTTCCCTAGGGAAATAAAAGTCAAATTAATATATTTAATATGTTTTCTTACATATATAAATTAAATTTAAAAAATGGAAAAAAAATATAGTAATATCATGATACCAATAAAAAAATTTAATGTATATTTTTTATATTTTTATATATATAATAATTTAATTTAATTTGTATGTAACATTGATGAAATGTTTATACTAATAAAAGAAAAATCATCAATGTCCTTTGAATTTAATTTTTTATGATCACATAAATGACCCATAAGTTTGGATAAACCACATTAGATTACAAATTATTGGCCACAATACTCCTTGTGTAATATTTCGGAATTTTGAGAGCCACATGTTCGACATTTATACAATTATAGTTTTTTATTATATGAAAAGACTAACCAATCACACTTTGGTTTTCTATATGTTAATAATTTTCAATATACCATTTTATTGAAGTGAATTTCAAGTACAAAAATTATGTGGTAGGATAAAATATATTATTAAATAAGATTGATTTTTTATATTTTTGGATAGAATTAATCTTTATACAGGCTTTCTCAATAGTGATGTAGTAATTAATAAATAAATAAATAATATCATATAAATAATATTAAAAAAACAAAATAAATACCGTATTTTATAAGTAATTTGAACCACGAATTGTATTCATATATATGACATTTATATGATAAAATAAATATTTTTTTCTAGTTTTAATAACTATATTTATGTTTTTAAAGTCACATTAATGAATAGTGTTAATTTTTAAAATAATGATATTTCATGAATATAATATTTTTTAAAATTTAATTACAATCACTAAAATATTTAATGAGAAAATGTGGGATAAACATTAATTGAAAATGTTATTATACATTCATTATAGGCCTTTTGTATGTCTTTAACTCTTGAATACACTTAATTAAATTATAATGTTCTACGAAATTCTTAAGGTGACCCACACACCAATTATAAAATGGAACTCTATCCTTCACATCATTTAACTAGAATTAGATTTCTAGAATGATCACACAAATCCAAAATTTATTATAAATTTATATATAAAACCTGTGTAGGTTTACATATCCTTGTAATATGAAACATAGGTCACATAATTAGAGGTCTAAAGGAAGTGCGATGAAGAAAATGTAATCATGTTTACCGAATCATTCAAGTTAATTTATCCTTCCATTTCTTATTAATTTTTTGTTTCCATGAAAAATTAATAAATATAGTATTATATATATAATAATATCATATTATGATTATGGTAAAACCATATTCCATATTTTACCAATCATGTGAAATATTGAATGCACAATGCATACTTACGTACAACTTACCATATCTATATTGTGATGTAGCCTTTTTTCCCCATTACATTATTTAGATGTGTATAATTATGTAAATAATATATTTATATGATAATTATTAAATGATTTTATTTATGTGATAATGTAATATACTATCTGATTAATTATTATTTCACCCATTAAGGGAATGATACCATCACATTTGTTTACGTACGTCGAATTATCTCCATGATGCGATATGATTCATTTTACAAATTATCCATTCATGATTTATTATAAAAATATATATAATGGATATATATGATATCTAAGATCATAATATAATTATATATATGAAATAATTTTATCTTATTTCATATAAAAAGGTCTTATAAAACATTACATACAACATAAAATGATGTAGTTAACTCCCAAAACAAGGTTAATAACAATTTATTATTATCAAAATGGTTATAAGAAGGTATAACAGGATAATATAAGGTAATATAAATATGAATAAGATTATGGTATAAATTAATAAAATTCATTATAAAATTGTATAGGATTTTATTTCAAGTACAATGAAAAGGAAGAATGAGGTAAGTGAATTCCTCTCAATTTCACGTCAGAAAGTAATATATTGATGCAACAAATTCCTTTTTGATGGTGTATATATTTATAATTTTTATTATAATATAATTACATTGAATATTTCACTAAATATAAATATTACTTGTATCATGTAAATGATTATTTTCTAATCCATGTACAATTTTACATATTGTTTTAAATTGAATGTTTTTTGAATAGCTGGGGAAATAATGTTCAATCCATATATTTTATACAAATTCATTTTTTATAGGGAATATTTATTCATGAATTAAATTTATAATTTTGATATATGGGGAATGTTTTTAGCAAGAATACATCGGTGGGGCCCAATTATAAATTTCTATTTGATGCATTGGTAGTTTCTATAGACAAATAAGTTCTCCAAAATAAATACTTTTTCCTATAATGAGTAATCTATCTCATTAAAGTTCTCGATTGTATAGATAACATGATGTCTATGATAATGGAATCTAAAAATATTATTTTACTTCATTAAGAACTAATTTTTTGATTATCCATTTGATTTTCTATAAGAAATTATCTATTGATTCAGATTGTGGAAACATTATGGATTAAATGTTTTTTTATTTCCAATTATTTAAATAGATATAATGTATTTTCCATATCCTCTCATGATATAACTGTTATTGATTTAATGGATTGAGAATTGAATTATTTAAAATTACTAATTGTTTATTCATTATTGGTTTACGATAGTAGATATTGTATTCAACCCTCACTGATCATTTGACCTAACACTTGTTCTTTCATTCTAAAGGTTATGATGAAGTGATATTCAAATGGGATCGAGGATAAAAGTAACATTACTTTGTGTTTTTAATTTATTATGTATTAAGGGTAATCGGTATGATTCAATTTCATGAAAAATACAATTGTAATATCCTTATTTTTATAGTTAAAATAACATAAAATGGGTTAAATGTTATGCATAATGGTATATAACTAGATAAAACATAAATATATTCAATGGAATATTTTTGGAGTCAGAAACTGACAAATTGATAGAGTGTGGGTCCTAAATAGTCTCTATGGAGACTGAATAAAAATATTAAATATATTATATTAAGTTTACATGTTTTCTTACAAATAATTTAATAACACTAAAACAGTGCATTATAATTGAAATTGGAGGCCAACGATTGATCCGTGACATGGTGCCTACTCTATGTAGTGTATAATATTTTTATGTGTAAGATGATTGGATGCATTATTCGCGAAAATAACCCTTTTTATATTAAATAAATTTTTAATATTTCTTTGAATATTATAAAACTAATTTCTCTTAAATAGTGTGTAATATGGGAAATTCAAGATCATTGTTGGATACAGGATGAGGTGTTTACCCTATACAAACTCACCCATATACATTACATAATCTTGAGTTTTATTCCAGATTTTACTTTTTTTCACATTGAGGATTTTATCAAGTTTATATTTTTATATAATTAAGAGATAAATATTATATAAAAACTCAAATATCACAATGTATACACTTTAAACCATTATTGAATTTTATAAAAAAACAAAACTCTTTAAAATAAACATTATTTATTTTTCTTGAATAATATATTCATAACCTTCATCTTTATATCTTTATTCCTAAAACTCATCCTTATACCAATTGAAAAACATGTAAACAAATATAGGAACATAAAAAATCATAATAAGTGACATAAAATATTGAATGAAACAATTATTATATGAGTATTTTAAACCTAGGAAAGTATTTTCACAAAATACCATTTTCACCCATCAAACATAAAATCTTTATCATACCTCCTGAAATCATAATATAACTAAAAATAATTATAGAAATCAAAAACCTTAAAGTTTACTCGTGGCATCCATATCATAATTACATTTTATCATTCAAAAATACATAGGGTATAACCTTCGTTGGTACGTTTTAAATACCCATCCCAACATATTCCCCAAATATCATAGGAGAGACCCAACCAGTTACCCCTGTCTCATTATCCAATTCATTAGAGATCTCTCACCGGCTCAAAAACAATCATTTTTTCATGGAACAACCTGTATATATAGTAAATTACCAATAACAATAATCTAATCATAACATATTAACAAGAATAATGAAAAAATGGCCTTTCCACATTGAAATGAGAATACCTCATTTTAAAACACTGAAATAATAAATAGATTATCAAAAGCACTTTCAATTTGAATATACCTAAAATTCTTATATTGTATTTATTTTCCTTGTACGAACATTGCGTCTTTTACTGGATGCAAAATATCTAATAATGGTCAAAAATTTGGAAAGGTCATTGTTTCCTCACACAATAATAAATCATCCTTTTTTTTCACCTAGTAAAATGATTCATAAAAATATTACTTTTGAAAAACATTTAATGAAATTAAATTTCAAAGGGGGTCATGTACAGCTTATAAAAGAAGGTGGTTTATAATATCAAAATATGCATTAATGAAATGATATTGAGATGAAGTCTCTTACCTTGACTCTAACTCATCATGTAAGATGATTATATTACAGAACAATATACATTGGATAATTTCTAAATTCTTGAGAATGTTTTTCATTCATGTTATTACATTTTTTATCACTTACTTCCATGTTATAAAACACAAAAATTTATTTCTGTGCATATCAGATGTTTTTTCGATATTCGGTACATGAGTCAGAAATGAAGTTTATATGTAGTAAATTCTCCATGTGGTCAAAAGCCTATTTTCTATAGAATATATTTAATGAAATAATCATTATTTTATACATTATTTATAAATTTTATATAAATCCATTAATTATGGTAATGATAATGTAACAACACCATAATCAAGGAGATGGTAGATCGAACGTACGTAACAGTAACATTTAAAATTTTTCGGTAATCATTATGAAAATAAGGTAGTTATTATTTTATCTTACCATTATGATAATAATATTACTAAATTATTAATAATAATTTAATTATAATTATATATATCATATTAATGATGTGGTGAATAAAATTATTTTCATTACTTTGTAGAGGTTATTGTTCAGACCTGCGTACAAACAACATTATCATTTTTGTGTGGATGGAAGGTTAGAATATAATTGAAATATTATATGATATATATTTCATGAATATAATATGTAATCATTGATTCCATAATTATAACATGTCTTTATTTATGGTAATGAAAAACGAAATATTTCAGTTCATGAGGCGATATTCAGTCGTACACACAAACAAAATGTTCACTTCCCATTTTATGAAATTGTTGATGGATTATGGGGATAATATTAACATATTCACATCTTGGTAGATTGAGGATAATATATTTAATTTCTCATCATAGAATAATACTATTTAAAGGAAGTGGAAGAAGAAATAAAATAGAAACAATTAAAAAATTGATACCACTTCTTCGGTTGATCACATATGATGAAAACATTAACACATCTATGAAGGGTGTTTATCCTAAACGTATGCCTCACTAAATTAGGTAGTTTTTATAGAATGAGGTATTATAATAGATTTTCTATCCCAAATGGTTATTCAATTTTTATTATTAGATAATAGTGGATACCTTTTTATAGGATAGGGGTGGGGAACCATGGGAAACCCTTTAAAATATGAAATTAATATAAATTATTTTTTAATCCAAATAACTCCAACATGTGATATATCGAATATAAGAATAGTATTATTTATTTTCCTTTCATATAAATTTTTTTTAGAAATTTTTGGTTTTATTGTTAACCTTACTGTTTCGATTTACCCTTAATTAGTTTCTTTTAATTTTAATTCTGGTAACAACATTTCAAATATTAATGGGCTATAAATATAACATATATGGGGTTTATTACACCTAATTGAACACTTAATGAACTTTTAGGCCTTATAATTTTAACTTTGTGATTTTAAATTCTTTTTTGATTTTTTAAATAATTTAAAAAATTATTATTTTATAAAATATCATGTATGATATTTTTTAACATTATTTATATAATTGAATTTAAATAAAATCCAAACAATGAGATAACTAATGAAAACCCATTTAATTTAATTTTAACATGTCATATTCAACTGTGAAATTCATTTATGATAGAAATTATGTCCAATAATATTTATTTTAATATTTATAATATCATTTATTTGATTCATTAAATAATAAATCTATATTGCATCATCATTGTGTCATAATAAAATTTGTTTATTTATTTCTTAAAAATTTAAAAATAAATTTCCATGATATATGTAATCATTATATATTTCTACTAATTTTTAATAATGTAATATATCACTTATATATCCCATGTTAAATTTTTTTTACTATGATGATACATGATTATGAAATTTTTTCTTTTACATTTAATTAAATGTTATAAATGTCATAGTCACACCCAAGTGGAACCCAGAGGAGACCATATCGACCCAAAGATTGTTTTTGTTAGAAATATGCCATCCCATAATATTTTTTTATGTTTTAGTGTATTTTTAAATTATTATAATATTATTTTTACTTTAAATTACATGATTTACAATTAACCATGGTAAATAAAAATAATTAGTAATGTTACTATTAATAATGAAAAAAATTAAAAGGGACCTATTTATGTAATTTTTACATTATAAATCCAAAAATAGAATCTATTTTTTCATATTTAAATCATATAATTAGACAAAATTATTTATAAAATTAACCCTGTTGAAGGAATAAAAAATATTTTTTTAAGTAAAACATTCAAATATTTACATAGTTTTTATATTCAATTATAGTTTGAAATTGATTCCATTGAATAAAAATGTATTAGATAAGAAATTGTTTTATTATAAAATAAAACCAATTAATAGGATAATCTAATGAAACAAATAAATTTTATGAGAAGAGAGTTATAAATTGAAATTCTGTATTTCACATAATTTATTAAAATATAAAATTTATCAGAAAAATAACAAATATTCAACCAAAGTTAAGTTAAATTTCATGAATTTAAAGAAGTGGTTTATTTTTTGAAATATATTATATCAAAGTAAAAAAATCATTATTTATAGAGGTTCTCAATCAAAATGATGTAAAAAACATATTAAAAATATTAGATTGTTTGATAAATAAAATTGTATTTACTGTTATGTTAAACCGTTAAAAGTAATTATAATAAAGTAAGAAAGATTCAATAAAAATTGGTAAACATAATATATGAATTTCTATTAACTACCACTAATATAATGTCTAAGATTTAATTACCATTTAAAATATTAATATTAACATTTTCTTATTTTTAATTATATATGTGTCTTCTGTTAAACATATGAATTATGAGAAAATCATTGCTATCTATTGGGTATTCTATCGAAAAAAGAATAAAATTTGAAGTAAAATTAATATAAAATTTATAAAAATATATATATATATATATATATATACTTTTATTATTCTATAAATTGATGGGATTTTCAATCCTTCGCCTTTCGTGGAAATTGCCTCCTCGCAATTTTATTCTCCTATCAAATATGAGGTGGTATTTCTTTCACATAACATTTTTAGACTCCCATTTTTCCCCTTCCACCATATCATTTTTCCATAAAACCTCAATCTGATGAAACACCTTATACTGATACACTTTCCCTCTACATTCTAAAATCTTGATATACTATTCCAAATAAGAGGGATTCTCATTCAACTAAACTACATATGCAATCAAAACATCATATGTATAAGGAATAAAAATTCATAACATTGAAACATGAATTTAATTGTGTAATTGGGATAAAACCCAAGGAACAACCACTTTTTCAGAAAATGATCCAACATTCTCCAAGATTTCAAATGTTACAATGAACGGTGAACATAGCTAAAGCTTATTTTCAAAACACATCAATCATTACCATGAATAGAAGTTGAGAATGTTTTGATCCTATAGCTAGGAAAACATATCCTTCCTCTATTTATTTTCTTAACGTTTATCTTACACATGGTTGTCTTCATGTGTTTATGAATCAACTATACTTTTTATTCCCTATCTTACGAATTCTAGTACAATCATCTCCCATTAACATAATTCATCCCAAATATTTGGGGTAAAATAATGCTTTTCATATAATGTCTCAAATTGTACCATCTATATACTGGAATGGAAAATGTTTTTATGAGAAAAATCATCCAAATAATGTTATTGGTACCATGTTCCTTGGTTATCCATTGAAGAAGATCATAACATATCCTCAAATATATGAATTGTTTACTTTGACTGTCCATCTGATTGAGGATGAAAAGATGTACTATAATATAATTCATTACCCAATGAATCATGATGTTCATTCCAAAAGATAGAAGAAAAATATAGACCATTATCAAATACAATGCATAGAGGAAATCCTTGTAACCTGATTACCTCTTTATGATTCTATCGAGAAATTTAGTATACAGAAAATGTATCTCAAATAATAAGTAAATGAGAATACATATTCAATCTCACAATAATAATCCTATCACATTGTTAAATTGATATTTATTTTGTAATACCAATATTAAATCCATAGATATATTCTCTCATTTCCAATCTAGTACTAAAGAATGCTGAAGCAAAACTTTTGGAAATGTTTTTCTACTTTCACCTACTAAAAAGTCACTTACTTTACACTAATGTCATCAATATCTATTTTCAATCCATCCCACCATTAAGAGTCATGAAGGTATCAGTAAATCATAGTACTATAATGGTGAACTGAAAAAGGAGAAAAATTATATTCACATAACAATAGTTCCTTGATTTGTAAATTTCATGGTACACGTAACCTCTACACAAATGTCAAAACACAATCTTTATCAATTTTAAATTTAGGTAACATTACCTTCTAAATCAATTCTACCATTTTCTGCTACTCACTAACATCTTTCTCAGCTTTCTTAATTTGTTTCTGATCAAGATGATTTCACCAAAACCTAAAACAAAATAGGGTAATTTACTACTCCAAAATCATTAATTCCAATGTTCATGACATCATTAATCAAAGGTTACATTCCAAAAGTATCATGGTTAATGTAGAATTACATTTTCAACTCTCTGCATTGACCAGTTTATTTTATTTTCATCGATGGTAAGAACCATGAAATTATATTCCATGATTAATTATAGCCATATCATCCATCTCATGAACAATTATATATATGTTAATATATAATTCAATCTTTTCTGATCAGTATATATTTCAATAGTTACACCATAAAAATGATGCCTCTAAATTTTTAATTTAAAAACAACAACATATAATTACAAATCCTTTGTATGGTAATTTAACTCTTGAGGTTTCAACTGATGTGAATCATAATGAATTACCTCATAATTATTTATTTGGAAAAAATGAATTCATTCAATGAAGCTTCATTATACTAAACAAATCCACCATTTTAGGAAGGTAATTCCTATACTAGAGCATTTAACAATATTCATTTCAATTCCTAAAAACAATCTCTACATTATTTTTTCCAGAAGATCTTAACACCTTATCGAGTTAATATAGTTTGGGGCAAAGAAAACTGTGAATTTTTTTAACAATCCTACTTAAAAGTACTCTTAAACCATGAAACAATGAATCCTGGTTATATTTGTTGGTCTTTGATATTCTTCAACGACATTTTTTAGTAGGATCAATAGTTATTCCCAATTTTGGTGTAATGTGACCAAGGAATGAAATATGTTGTATCACAACACCCACTTTCTAAATTACCCATACAGTTTATTATCATTTAAGGATTGAAAAATAACCCTTAGATGACATCCACTATTCTCTCTAATTTTATTAATGCACCAAAATTTCATCAAAAAACCCAGAAAAACATATCTAAGTAGACATGGAAATTGTTTTTCATAAAATCCCATAATAAATTAGGTGAATTGGTTTACCAAAAATTAATAATTACAAATTCATAATGGTCATATATAGTATGAAACACAATCATCGGAATGTCTTTTTTTTACTTTCAACTAATGGTACCTCGACCTCAAGTCAACCAATGAAAAATATTGTTCCACCAAGATCTGATCAAACAAATTTTTAATATGAGGTAAATTATATTTGTTATTAACATTGATGTTATTCAAGTGGCCACAATCAATGAAAGGTATCATTGATTCATCTCTTTTTTTAACAAAAAATATAAGAGCACCCCATAGTGATGTGCTTGGTCGAATGAAAAATTTATATAATAACTCTTACAATTACTTCATTGAAGCTAATGGTTCAATTTGATCCCTTCAATAATGGTTTTTGAAAATAGCTTTGAAACAAGAACTAATTCAATTGTAAATGAAACTTCTCGGTTAGGTATAATACGAGCAAAACTCATTAAGAAAAACATCATGATACTCTTTTTCCATTGGCACATTATTAATATTAACAATCCCATTATTTTAAAAAATATGTGAAATATTACATTCATTTCTATATTTCAATCATTTCTCAGCTTATATATATTTATTTAATGGAAAGGGTTCATTATTTTACCCAATTTAAAACTCTTTATGAAAATAAGCATTTTTAGCTCTATAGTAAATCATATCTGGGTAAAAAAATATCCAATCAATATCAAAAATAATTTAAAACTATACTATAGGGAAAAAAATTTCTAGTAAATTCTTTTTTATATAAGGATATTATGATTCTTAAAATTTCTTTTTTCCTCAACATTTCCTCCATGTATTTTTACAAAAAAATTTAGATTTTTTTCTTGAGGTAGAATTCATAGTTTACCAGAAAATGTATCAGAAATGAAGTAATGTGTAATCCCTAAATCAAATAACACATTTTCGTAATCTGAAAAAAAACAATGTACATAATACCCCATCATTTGATGTCCTAAAATCTCCAAAAGTATTTTCAACAGATTTAAACACACCATTATTCTTATAGTCTTGATGATTCTAATATTTTTATTTGTCATCACCCACTCATTCCCATAATGGCCGATATCATTGCACTAAAAAAAATTAGTAATGATAAATCTGATTTATTATTACCTTTTCCATGATCTTTTTCATTGCCATTACAAGCCTATGTACAATCTTACCACATCAATATCACTTACTAGAATTCAAAAGGTTCCCCCTTGTGCAATATTTACCACAATTTTCACCATATATAATCTTAATTTTCATAAATTTACATATTTTTGAAGAATCATTTCGTTTTTGTTACCCCACAACCACTTTTTCAATGGTTTTTCAAAAAAACACATGGTCATAAAAAACCACCTTTCCCAAATTCTCTGCACATAAAACAAGTTTTTTAGAAATTTTGAATTCTTGATAAGCCAATTCCCTTTGATACATTAGTATTAATCAGGAGAATAAATTATTTATATTAATATCAATATCCCTAATGAAATTATGTGAATAACTTTCCCCTTGAGTTCAATTTTTTTCTTAAATAGCCACTGAGTCATCATCCTACCTCATTTCCATGAATTTTAATTAATCCAATGTTGAACTACATTGAGAAAATATTTCTCAAGAAACATTCAATTTTATTCTAACCAATTAGATCATAAATATACACATTGTGCCTAGTATTTATAACCATCTACCTCCACTGATCGGATTCACCTTCGAAATGATAAATATCAAAACTAATCATTTGATTTTAAAAAAACACCATTACATCAAAAATCTGTTCATGAGATTTATGCTTTAACCCATCCTTCTACTAGCTTGAGGTCAAATAATCCTCCTAACGATGGGGGATGTTTCCTCATGAAATTATCCACTACTGAAATTTTCCTCTGTGATTTATCTTGATGACCCCATACATTGGTACCACCATCATTTATATCCTAAGACAACTGCACCATCAGTACAACAAACTATTTAGTACCAATTCGCACCATCTCATTTTTCTGGTCTCAAAGGATGTTTTCCTCTTGATTTCATCCCAGCATAGCTGCCCTATTTCCTATATGGAAAATAATTTAAATCAAACATATATTAGATTAAGAAACATTGTAATCCTAAAATTTTATATCATTACATTTTTCCCATAAATTCTAAATAATTTATGGACAATTTATTTACAATATCTTAACCCATAATATTATCTACACCAACATTTGATACCAACAACACGGTCTCACCCCTTTACATTACATAATCATGTGTTTTATCAATAATTTACATTCTTAAATATTTAGGATCTTTTCTGGTTTCTAGTTTTAGAGAATTATGCCATTAAAATTACATAACATTTCAAATATTACAAAGTTATCAGTATTACTCACTATCAATTTTTTCCCATAAAAAACTACATAAAATAAAACATGATTTTTTTGTTAAAAAGAATCATAATAATTATCTTGATTTATTATTTCATCTTACCCATCCATATAACTATTGGTTAATATTTAAAAGACATGTGATTAGAATAAAAATCTCAGTATGGAAAAATAAATAATGAATGAAAATGTTAGTCCATGTATATTTTAAACCCTTTAAATCATTTTCTGAACTTCATTATTTTCTCATAGAATACATAAACCTTTCAACATGCCTCTTAAAATTATATTATTTATAAAAAAATCATTGAAAAAATAAATTATAATGTCAACTAGTGGTATCCATATCAAAAAAACATTGTATCACTCAAATCTGGATATGGAGTGACCTTTATTGTTACATTAGGAATTTCCATTAGAGTATATTCCTTATATCTCATAGGATAAACCCACATGATTAACATCGTCTCATTACCCAATGCATTGGATAACTATCATTGGCTCACTCACCCCATTTTGTCATGGAACCATCGATATAAATAACCAATTCCTAAGAAACAAATAAAACCATAACACATTAATAATAATAATTAAAAAATAACATTTCAAAATCTCATTCAAATGATATCATTTCAATATATTGACATAATTAATAAATTCACATTATTATTTTTAATTAAAATTTATCATGAACGGGAATATGAAATTTATTTTTCTTTTAAAAACATTTTTTCTTGTAGTAGAAGGAAAATATAAAATAATTTTCTTGATTTTTGAAAGGTCATTGTCCCCTCAAATGTTAAAAAACGTTCTTTTTTATATTTAGTAAAATTGTTTTTAAAAAATTCATACTTTTGAAATATATTGATGGAAATTTAAGTGCATAATAGTTACATTAGAGGTCAATATGGATTGAAGTGAAAAATAGTAGCATTTTTTGTCAATGAGAAGTCAACATGTGAATGAAATGTATTGAGAAAGATGTTTGTGAGGCCTTGAATAATTGTTATTGATTCAAAGAATTGAATGCTATACTTGATCAATTATCTAAGAGGTAAACTATTACGATTATTGAACTAGTCTTCTGTTCCAAGACTTATATCAAGGTGATTTAATGTTACATCACTTGAATAAGCTTATGAACATGAAATACTGAATTTTATAAGGAACGAAGTTACATCCATCAATATTCACTAATTGTATGAAGTTATGAAACCAATGAATTATGTTTTAATTCATGAGGAAGGAAGGCATGATCCATGCAGCCTCCATGATTAGATTTTAAAAAAAATGACGATTTTTGGATTTATGATGTAAAAAGAAATGAATGGATGATCATTAAATATGAAGAAGAGTGGATAATAGAATGTGAATGTAAAAGTATGGTTTTTAATTTTATAGAGAAATGAATACTTGGTTACTTTGTTTTTAAACTATTTACTTTTTGTTCCCTTACAAAAAAGGAGCCAACTATGGAGGTCCATTCGAGGTCCCCCCCCCCCCCACAAGCAATTGAGGGACTCGAGGGTCAACCGTGTTTGAAGTAAGCCCTTGAGGTGAGCCCCACATGAGGCACGAGTGCGGGCTGTGTGTAATCCCGTTGGTGCCGCATGGTGGTGATGAACTCGTGTAGCATGGGCGCTAGGTGTGCACCTATAGAGTATCATAGTGGGTGCAAGAGTGCATCCATAGGGTGAACACAGTATGGGGTGGTACCATGGAGGGAGAGGAGAGAATTATGGTGAAAGTTTGTGGTGGATTGTTATTTAAGGAAGCCATTCCCGTGTCTCCATTTCGTTTTGGGATGCCCAAAAAATCCATGGATGAGATCTCAGCCGTTCGATGCATCGCAGACATGTGGTCTATCGTTCGATCAATCGTGAGATTGATCCAACACATCTGAACCATCCATATGATCTCGTTCCACATGGTGTTTAAGACATGGATGATTTATCTCTCCACCGAGGTTATCTGCAACCTTCGAACACCTGAGCTCCACCCACGAACACGAGATGAAGTTTAACGACGATCTCATCTCTCTAGGCATCATTGATGACATTTCAAGCAAGTGGTTATCATCTAGATTAAATAAGATCATGCAAGTATTAAAAGGTTCGTGATTGTGATTGAAATAAAGAATCTATGATGGCCAAAACAACTAATTGTGTGAGGCCACATCTTATCGCTCGAGAACTCAAAGAGAAGACTTCCATGCATTCTAAAAAACATGCATGAGATATACTCACCGAGAAAGAAGGTGTCTGCATTGAACGAAATAAACCAAGACTTATGGCCATATCTATATCCAAATTTAAGGATTTAAAAACACAATATATCTAGGGAATTCAAATATTTTAACCCTGTAGTTTTTTATGAGCTCTTTTCCTATAAAAGGAGGATCCGAATCCATGAAGAGGTTGTTGCCACTATCGTTTAAGATCATGAGACAGCTCCTATTCTCCAAGAAACAGAGCACTGCAGGAAATTATTCAACAAAACCCAGATATGAGAAGATAAGGGATTCCCACACATCCCTTGCTCAAAGATTAGAACTGCAAACCCCCTGGTTTGCGAAAGTTCTCACACCCCCTATGAGAAGGAACCCGCGGGCACTATAAATGTTCTTCTGAACCCTAATTGTGTCTCTGTGAGGAGAATATCACAGGTTACACAACCGGTGCTTGGCACCCTTGTTGTACCTATGCGAAGAGAGAACAAAGAATCATTTCTGGTTCTGTAGGGGTGATCTTTGTTCTCCCTCCAAACAACGAATAAGATCATGTGCGCACTCTTGTTTTCACAAAGAAGAAGAACCCAAGGCCTTGTTTTCTTCCCAAAAAGAAACCATAAATGAGTCCAAGGATTTGATAATATCTTGATATAGGGTGGGAAAAAATAATAATAAGTGCTTTTGTGTGCAAAGATATGTGGAGAATTCATGCATGATGCACATGCATGCATATGCATGAGTTGAGACAGTCAAGTGTACAAGAACAAGGTGAATCATGGGAAATAGTAATTTGGGCTTGAATAAGACCCATGCATTAACACATAAAATTGAATGAATTAAATAGGACAAGTGTGTGATTGTTAGGACCCAAAAGAAGAAGAGATATAGAGTAATAGAAGGAGAGAAGGTGTAAAGAGAAGGTATTTTATGTGTGCTCAAATTGTTACACCCATTGGGATTCTCACACAAGAAAGTACAGAAGAATTATGCATGCATGCACATACACATGTAAAATAATGAATCAACACTTTGTGTGCGTATTGTGAAAAGAAGAAAAGATAGTGCATGTATCTTTATAAACTTTCTTTCAAACATGCATGAACTCATGCACATGTATAAATTCATATAATACCAAGTGAGATGATCTACAGTGTTTGAATAATCACATTGGTGTATGATATTCTTGCCAATAAAACAAGTAAAAGGTTTTTTTGATATCATATATTTCACTAAGGAAGAATAATTTGAGATATCCATGAAATCCATGCATGATATGCAAGTGAACTGACACTATAGCCAGACTGAATTAAAGAAACTCTTCTATCTGAGTATTCAGTAATTGAGAATCCAAGAAGAAAGATAGTGATAAAATTGTGAAAGATCAATCTTGGATATTTATATTCTTGAATAGATTGTGTGCACTATTTTAACAAATCTAAGTGAGGCCATGTCTTCATCACAAGAATAAAGAATTGAATGAACATTTTTGAGCTTAGCACTGATCAACTCAAGTGATCAGAGTTGTTGAGTAAGGCCAACAGACCTTATCAAAGGTTGTTAAAGATACATGAAGAGATTCATAACTATGGGTGATTCAGCAAGATTGTCTGAAGAGATCAGAAGATCATCGACAGTGAATCAACGAACATAAAGAATGAAGCTGCTCGTGTGACTCGAGAGCTAGAAGAACCCTGTGAGATTCAGGGAGGAGAAGATGACTTATGTGAGACTCTTGAGCAGTCCAGTGGTACTCTGGTAAAAATATGTTAAGCAGTATAAATAACTTTATGTGGGATTTAGGAGAGATAAAGTGTGACTCTATATTGACCATATTAATTAATAACTGAATTATAGTGGAGAATCTGTGTTGGGGATAATAACCAACACAACAAGGTGTAGGTCATTGAATTGAATCATGTAAATCCTTGTGTTTAGTGCCTTTAAATTTACAACATCATTGGAGGTAAGTCCAAAAAACATGAGAAGAGTGGATCAAGTCTTTAACCATCCATAGAGGATTAATTGAAATGAATCAATTTTTAAAAATAATGAAATGGATCTCTGATTCACCCCCTTCCCCTCTCAGTGATTCACACTTATCTATGCACTTCAATTTGTATCAGAGGGAGGTTCACCTCAAAAAGATCCAAGGTATTCTTTAGGATGTGCATATTTGTGGAGATGAGTGAACAAATTCAAATGGAGATATCTTCCAAGACTTAGAAGAATGGAAAGAATAAATAGGCACGGAAGATGAAGAAGATGCATACTACTACTAGGGAGACACCTTCTACTGATTGTAATCTAAATGGTACAACATGTTATAAAACATATTATTCTTCTGATGAAGCCTTCAGAAGCGGTGATGATGATATATTAATTAGTGTTATTCATACTACACTAAAATATCATCTGAATAAATTCCCAAGAGAAGTGTCAAGACACATTACTGCAATAATTAGTCCACTTCAAGATGACAAATTAAAGCTGGAAGAAGAGGCTAATTCCATGGAAGAAGCATTGGCTAAAATGGTTGTCATGTCCAACACTATCACAAAACTATTGAAGGAAAAGGAAGAAAAAATTTCTATTTAAAATGAAGGACATGCTCATGTTATTGAAGAATTGTAGGGATGTATTTGAGGGAATGAATTATTTGAGATTGTATTTGTAGAAGCTTCCCATGCATTTGAAAAGATTCACAAACTTTCTATGGTTGTCAAATAAGCTCAACTTGAAGACAAAGACAACAAGCTAAAGGAGCTTGACATATATTTTTAACAATTAAGAAATGTTTCATGAAGAACAAATAACAATGCTGAATAAGAATTTGGAATGTAAGCATAGATCAGTTGAGGATGAGAAAAACTCTCTCAACATGATGTGTTTAGAGTTAGATGTGAAATGGAAGAATCAGCAATCACTCCAAGATGAAACATCTCAATTAGATGGAAGAAGAGATACTGCCACTCAATCTTGGATTTAGGAATATGAATCCATGAAAAATATAAAATTATCCTCTAATTCAGTGGAAGTCTCCTCTAAGAATAAGGGATCCCATAACCCAGTTACATTTGTTTCTACTAATGCAGTTTCATCTAAAAGTACCAGTTCAAAACCAAAATCTTGGAAGATCTGGATTGATAAAAATGACGATACAGCCATCAAATCTACAAGGGTGGATACTGGAATGATCAAGAATAGAAACTACCAGAAGGATGTTCCAATGAAATAAAGAGAACTCCAAATACTACAATTCCGTAAAACTAGCCAAATTGATTCCACATGAAAAATAATAATATATTTTTATTGTTTTTGGTGTTGTTGGAAGTTTGGGTATCATGACAGTGATTGTTATAATAACATGTCAGCGTATAAAAATTATGTAAGGCCTACATTTGGGGAAATTAGATGTGAATAAATGGAGAAACCTAGAAAGAAAAAGAATAAATCACAGATGAATAAGAATCTATCTATATGGAATATATTTTATTATCTTAAAGACATCTATGATAATTCCAACAGAATTGGTAATAGTTATAATGAGTGATGGATTCGTCCTTACATGCCTCATGCATATGTTTATAAGAAGCATAGACCAAAACAAAGTCCATAGAAAGAAAAAGGAGTTGAAAAGTCTTCCATTGGGAATATGCAATACAATGAATTCAAGAAACCATTAAAATAAATTATTCCCAAGAAGAAGTCAATCTAGATTCCAATAATTCCATCTCAACCATGGAAAGATGTTTCTACTATGGAAATAAAGGACATACCATGGATCACTACAAACAATCCATGTAAATGAATGTATTCATGTTGGAAATAAAAGGATAATAAATCCAGAACAAAATGGGATTGACTAAAGACATTCCTGAGGATAATCTTAATAATTTTCCTAATATGGGTAACTTGAAGATAATGAAGAAACCATGTGGATGCTCAAAATCAGAAAATGGTGAGGTGTGTTTAGTTATCTGGCCTAATAATTTTCAAATTCCTAGGGAACTGCAAATACATGAAGATGAAATACTAGATAAAGCTTAGGAAAATGGAAAACAGTTCATTCCACATGAAAGAGAATTCTAATTTCGTTATAGTCTTTCAACACATCATAGCACAAGTGTCTCACACCTATTGTGTGGAAGGTGTAAGAAGGATGGAAATCATGAAAAAAATTGTTTAACTGTTTTACTAGTCCTGATAGAGAAAATTCAACAACATGCACCAAAAGATACCTAACTACTGACAGAAGTGAAGAAAAACAATCCACACAAGTTAAAGGTGAATGGAAGTAAATAATCCATGCTGATAATGAAAAATAAAATGCCAAATAGAGAGGGGATATCAGCGTGAAGATTACCAGACACATTAGAGCTACAAGGAAAAGATTTCTTGAGTTGAGCGAAAATTCTCAACCCTAATGCTTCAATTACGATGCTCACATGTTTCCCATATTATTCTCATATACGTTTTTTATACATGTGTGCTTACATTACATGGAATTGAAGATGTAGGTCATTTTTAAAATGGTATTTGAATGAGAAAAGTGGATAACTAAAAGTTGAACTCATTATTAATTATTTGGTAATTAATTGAAGTGATCCACAGTGGAAGGTTACCAACATTCATACTTTCAAGATTATTTGATGATATTCTCCACCAAGTAAATTCAAAGGGAGTTCACTCTTTAAGAGGAAGAAAATATGAAAGAGATGGTACCGAGGATTATGTCATGACAAATATTGAAATTCATATCAACTCAGGGAGCTGTAACTAAGGTATTCTAATCACACTTTCATCCATTGGTCTTAATTGTATTTACCATATAAATTAAGGGGGAGTTCTTGATTGAAGAAAATATAGGATTAAAGGGGGATCATTATCTTTGCACTTGGATTTTTTAATATTATTGGTGATGTATGTGCAGGATTTATCATTTCATTGATAAATGTGTTTTTTAACCCCTAAGATAAGAGTTGATACATTCTAAGAATAATTTATATATATGGTTGTTTATGGACATCACTGAAAAAACGTGGTCATATCTCTCTTGTTTTCTACACTGGGTTATCCCAAGTAGACATATAGTTGATTAACTATATGATCATTTCTACGTGAACCATGTGATATCATCTCTCTCTAGGAAACATTCCAAAAGATATTATTAAAAGGGAGGAGGACATGTTTTTGAGAAGCCCCCACTAAAACCTTTGCATTTGGTTGCCAATAAGGGGGAGAAATGTTTGTCACACATATTGACCCATACAAAGTGTGAATAAATAATATTGACACCAAAATACAAAGGGAGAGATTGATGTTCATAAGAGTTTTATTTTTTGTTAGTATGGATTTAAGTGCATAAGAGTTTCATATGTTGTCAATGATAAGTCAATATGTGAACTAATGTACTGAGGAAGAAATTGGTGAAGCCTTGGAGAATTATTGTTGGTTCAAAGCATTGAATGCTATAATTGATCAATTCTCTAAGAGGAAAACACTAATGATTGTTGAACTACTATTATGTTCAAAGACTTGTATCATGTTGATGTAATGTTACATAACTTTAAAAATATCATGCATATAAAATACACAATTGCATAAGGAAATATGTTTTATCCATCAATAGTCACAAAGTGGATGAAGTGATGAAGGCCATGAATTATGTTTTAAATCATGAAGAATGAAAACAAGATCCATGCAGCCACCATGATTAGATTAAAAAGAATGTATTTAAGAGGTTTGAATTTATGACTTAAAAATAAAGGAATGGATTATGTTTGAAGATGAAGAAGAGTGGATAATGGAATTTGAATGGAGAAGTATGGATTGGAAATTTTAAGAAAAATTAAAACTTCATTACATTGTTTTTAAATTAAGTACTTTTTCTTCCATTAAAAAATTCACCCTTCCATGGAGGGCCAGCTGAATTCCTCACCTCAAGCACTTGCAGGACCCGAGGGTCAACTGTTCTCAAAGGAAGCCCTCAAGGCCATCCATGCATGAGGCATGATTGCGGTCCATGTGAAATCCTGTGGGGCTGCATGATGGTGATGAACCTCTGCTGCATGGGAGATAGGTGCACGCCCCCAGAGGAGAACAGTGGGCACTAGAGTGTGCCCACATTATGAACACAATATGGGGAAGTACCATGGAGGTAGAGGGTAGAATTCTGGTGAAAGGATGCGGCAACTTTTTATTTAATGAATCTATTCCTGTGTATCCATTTCAATGTGGGGTGACTCAAATATCCAGGGACGAGATCTCAGCCGTCCAATTCATCACAGAAATGTGGTATGCCATTAGATCAATCGTGAGATTGACCCGATGCATCTGGGCCATCTTTCTGATTGCATGTCGTATGGTGTTTAAACCGTGGTCGTTTGATCTCTCCACCGAGGTCATCTTCAACCACGAACACCTGAACTCCACCTACGAACCTGAGATGAAGCTGAATAATGATCTCATCTCTTCGAGCATCATTTGATCCCATTTCTATCATATGGTGAAAATCTGGATGAACCGAACTAATGGACGAATTGTAATTTTCTTGAATGCGAATTAAATGAAGAATCCATGAAGGCCGAAGAAACCGAAGTTGCAAGGCCACGTCATGTCGCATGATCACTCAAAGAGAATCCTTGCATGTGGTCCAAAACTCATGCATGAGATATACTCACCGAAAAAGAATCAGTTCACTTTGATCAAAATAAACCAAGACTTATAGCTATATCTTGATCCTTATTTGAAGATTTCAAAACACTGTATATCTCGAGCGTTCAATGATTTTAAACCATCAGTTTTGTATGAGTGCCTCCCCTATAAAAGAATGATCCCAAGCCATGAAGAGGTTATTTCCACTCACATTGGAGATCTTGAGAGAGTTCCTATTTTCCATGAAACGGAGCACTACGCAAAAGATTTCCATGTAGCGCATCTATGCGAAGAAGAGGGAGTCCCATGAATCCCTTGCAGGAAGAGAAGAACAGTGAACCCCCTGGTTCACAAAAGAGCTCACACCCCCAATGAAAAAGAACCCATGGGCACCCAACTGGTTCTTCTGAACCCTGGTTGTGTCTCTGTGAGGATAATCCTGCAGGCTACACAACTGTTGCTATGAACCCTCTTTGTAACTTTGCAAAGATAGAATCAAGAATCATTTTTGGTATTGTAACGGAGATATTTCCACTCCCTTCACACAAAGAAGAAGTTCTTGTGTGCTCTATGTTTTTTTTACAAAGATGAAGAACTAGAGGCAATGTGTTCTTTAAAAAATGAAAACGTGCATGAGTCCAAGGCTTCGATAATCTATTGAGATAGGGTGGACAAGAAGAATAAGAAGGGATTGTGAATGAGATGATAAGTGGAGAATTATTGCATGATGCACTACATGAATATGGATGAGTTGAGATACTCAAGTGACCAAGAACAAGGTGAATTGTGAAAAACACTAATTTTGGATTAAGGAAGACCCATGAATAAACACATAAAATTGAATGAATTAAGTAAGAAAAGTGTGTGAGTTCTAAGATCCAAAATAAGAAGATATAGAGAATAAGAGAAAGTGAGAAGATGTAAAGAGAATAGATTGTGTGTGTTCTCAATGTGTTACACCCATTGGAATTCTCACACAAGAAATTATAGAAGAATTGTACATGCATGCATGCATGAACATAAACACTTAAAAGAAATAACATAAAGTGTGTATGAATATTGGGAAAATAAGAAAAGACAGTGCATGTAGCTTGAGACACATGAATGCAGACATGCATGAACACATGCACGTGTATAAATACAGATGATTCCAAGTGATCTGATCTTCAGTGTTTGAATAATCACATTGTTGTATGTGATTATTTTTAATAAAACAAGTAGAAGGTTTAGTGAATTAACCTATTTCACTAAGGAAAATATAATTTGAGATACTAAGGCAATCCATGAATGAAGTGAAGGTGAACTGAGACTGAAGCCAGACCGAATTAATGGAACTCTTCTATCTATGTTTTCAATAATTGAGAATCCAAGAAGAATGATAGTGTTGATATTGTGCAAGATCATTCTTGTATATTTATATTCTTGAAAAGGTTGGGTGCACTATTATTACACATCTATGTGAGGCCAGGTCTTCCTTATAATAAGAATGAATTGCCTGAGCATTGTTGAGCAGATCACAGTTCAAATGTAGTGAACAGAGTTGTTGAGCAAGGAATATAGACCATATCAAAGGTTGTTGAGGATTCTTGAAGAGATTCACAAGAAAGTGAAATTCATAAAGCCTGTGTGAAGATATCATAAGATCATCTACAATGAATCAAAGAACATAAACAATGAAGCTTCTCGTGTGACTCGAGATCTAGAAGAACACTGTGAGATTCAGGGAGGAGACGTAGACATCAACAAAACTATGGAGAAGGCCAGTGGGACTCTGGTAACCCTGTGTGAAGCAGTATATTGAACCTTATGTTTGGAATCAGGAGAGATACAGTGTGACTCTGTATCGACCATTGTAATTACTTACTGAATTATAGTGGACAATCTTTGTTGGGGATAATAACTAACACATCAAAAAGTATTTATTTAAACCAAACCTTGTAAATCCTTGTGTTTAGTGCATCTACAATTAAAACACCATTAGTGGTAAAGCTGAGAGACATGAGAAAAGTGGATCAAGGCTTTAACCATCCATAGAGTTTTAAATGAAAAGAATCAATTTGTAAAAGATTGAAAGGGATCACTCATTCAACCCCTTCCCCTCTAAGTGATTCACACTAATCTGGGCATTTGAGAAATTAAGATTAAAACAGTTTTATTATACATTTTATAAAATAAGGTGGTGTATAATATCAATATATTTTTCAGTTAACAGGGATCAAGACGATGTCCCATAAATTGAGACTGACTCATCACATAAAATCATTATATTCCAAAATAATAAAATGAGGTTACTTTATAATTTTTTATGATATTTATTCAACCCTATAATTTAATTTTTCCCAATTATTACCATGTTATAAAACATAGATAATTATTTGTGTTAATATATGATTTTTTGTTGATATTCGACACTTGTATTGAAAATGAACATGTTATGATGTAAAGTGTCCATGTGGTCATAATTACATCATCCCCAGAATAGTATTAATTAAATAATCAAAAGTTTTATACATTAATCATATTTTTTTAAATAAAACCATTTATTATGGTTATGAAAATGAACAGCCTTATAATCATCGAGACAATTGTTTGTACGTACGCGTGTGTTACATTTTCCATTGATAATTATGAAAATAAGGTAATTATTATTTTATCTTTATTGAAAGATCATAATATATTTAAAATCCGAATAATTATTTAAATATACCTATATATATAACATAATAGTGATATGGTGAATAAAAAATGATTCAATCTCTTTGTAGAGGTCATAGTTCACACGTACAGAAGAAGGACATTATCATTTTTTTGTGTATTGAATGTAAGATCATAATTGAAATATTATTCTTTTAAAAAGATAAATATTTAATTTATATATTATATTATCATTTATTCCTCCATTATTACATTAATTGATAGAAGATAATGAAAAACAAGCAATATAAGTTCATGATGCGATTGTGTGCCATACATACAAACAAAATGTTCATTTCCAACCCGATGAAATAGTAAATGGAATTAATTGATAATATTAACAAAATAAAATCTCAATATATATTTTATAATAGATTTAGTATTTCATCTAAAATGAAATATCATTTAATTAAGTGGAAGAATAAATAAAACATAAACAAATAGAAAATCAATACCACTTCTTCAGTTGATCTCCTTTAAAGAACACCATTACACCTCTTAGATGGGTGTTATCTATAAGATATGGCCTCATGAATATGAATATTTATTATATGAAGTGGTTTGGACAGATCATGATTGAAAAAATTATTCATGATGTTTGAGTTTTATAGAAGAGTGGGTACCTATTTCAAGAAGAGGGATGGGCCACCCTTGGAAACTCTTAAAATATAAAATTAATAAAAGATACTTTTTCATTACAAATGACCCCAAAACGATATATGTCGAATATATGATAATTATAGTTCAAAATAATCTCATAAAACAATAGTTATATATTTAATTATTATGTTTAGAGGCAATTATTTTTGGTTTACCATTAATTATTCTCCTTTAAATTTAATTATGGTACAACATTTTAAATATTAAGTGGCAATAAATTTTACTTATATGGGGAAAATTTCACATAATTGGGAACTTAATGAACATTTAATCCTTATCATAGTAACTTTGAGAATTTAACATTTATTTATTTATTTTTAAATAATTTATTTAATTGGTTTTTTTATAAAATATCAATTCTTTCAATTTTTGACACAATTCATTTATTTTATTTATATAAAAACAAAACATAGATATAAATTTTAAAAAAACATTGAATATACTTTTATCATCTCATAGTCACCTATATAATTCCCTTATTTCATAAATTATATAAAATAAAATTATTAGTATATGTATAACATCATTGGATTTCTTTAATTAATATATCTATTACTGCATCATCATTGTGTCACAACTAAAATTAATTATTTTTCTCATAAAAATTTTAAATAAATTAACTTAATGTGTGTAATAATTTTATATTTATAATTAAAATTCCTAGAAAAATATATCCCAATATATCCTCATGTTAATATAGTTCTTGTAACAAGAGACATGATTGTTTCATTTTTCCTTTCCATAAAATTAACTGTGATAAATTTCCCAAACCCACCCAAGTGGCTTCCAAAGTACACCATTTCAAACCTATTATTTTAAAGGTCATCAATAACTCAACAAATAAAATAAATATAAGTTTTATATTTGTTTTATATTATTAAAGTATTATTTTTAACCTTAATTACATGATTTAACGTTAACTATGGTGAATAAAAATAGTTTCTAAAGTTACTATTCATACTATTAAAAGTAAAAAATGACATATTTTAATAGTATGGAACATATTACACCAAATATGGATTCCTTTTTTCAAAATTAAAATAATATAATTGGTAGATATTAATTAAAAAATTAATTTCATTGACATAATAGGAAAACCATATTTGTATATATAACATTCAAAATTTTACAATACTTTTATATTCTATTTCATTGTGAAATTGATCCCAATGGCCAAAATTGTCTTAAATGGTAAAAATTCTATTTACTTGAAATTAAATACCAATTAAAATGGAAATCTATATATATAAATAAATTAGTTGAAAAAATCATTTTTGAATTTAAAAGTAGTATTATTCAATATTCATTAAAATATAAATTTTATCAGAAAATATTTAAAAATCGACCAAAGTGAATTTTTATGCCCATATTATATATAAAGGGATTATGTTTTCAAACATAACCTATAAAAGTAAAAAAAATTATATCTAAAACGAGTTCTCCATCAAAAGGATATAAAAGAACCTAAAAATATATTTGGGTGTTTTATGCTTAAAAATAGATTTATTATCATTTCAATCCTCTAAAATTTAATAAAATTAATTAATAAAATTAATAACATTTTGTAAAAATAATATAGGTATTTTTTCATTCTTGAAAATATTACGGCTATACATTAACTACCATTTAAAATAATAATATTAATAATGTAATATTTTATTGTATATATAAGTCTAGTGAGCAATGTAAGATTTTGGAGAAACACATTGTTGTGTGTTGGGTATGCTATCGAAAAAATCATCCCTTTTTAAGAAAAATAAATATCTAATACAAAAATATTAATATATATTATAATTTCTTATTCTATAATTACATGGGGTGTTATAATTTTAATAAAAACCTAGAAAAATATATTTTTCTATAAATTTGAAATTAAATTTATTTGAACATATGGAATTTCATGATATAAAAATTCATTTTTGATTTATATAACACATTTAAAAGAATCATTTTGTATAATACAAAACAATAAATAATGTGTATAATTTAGATGATTGATTGAAACTTCATATTATTTCATACTACATCATTCTCTAACTCGATGTATAGTACAGAAAAATAGCTTAATAAATAATTAATAATAATACAATTATTAAAAAATAATTAAATTTTTAATTGTTTTGTATCCAAAGTTTATATATATATATATAGGAAACAATTATAGTTTTTTATCATGTGTTAGACCTTTATCTTTTTTACAAAAATAATATGATGATGGGATCGATTCTTACTAATTAGTTGGAATTTTATCAATCCTAAGTCATTAAATCTATAAAACTAATTTTATTTTTAATTATTAAATATTTACCGTTTTAATTATGTGAATTACAATAATATAGATTACAAAAATATAATTATTTTTGAAATATTATATCATGGGTTTGGCTGTCAAATGGATATATATTAATAAATATTTAAAACATCATCCTAACTATTTTATAATCATTAATGAAATTATATTTATCATCATAATAACATATTTCAATCATATGGATTCCCATATTAATTTATGAAAATATGATTAAAATTTCATTTACATATATGGATAAGATAAAAAATCCATGTCATGTTATAATAAATTGTAGATTAAGGGGATGAATTATGATAATGTTAATGTTCCATATTTATACGATTAAACAAAATTTAAATATAATATGTCCAAATTTAATAAAATATAAGAAAAATAAATGACTTTTAAGTTTGAAAATTTATTTTTTTTTATTTTAAGTTGTTTTAATTCACACATATTCATGATCATAGAACCCATTTCTCAAAGAATCGATGAAATTATGGTATATGGAAAAAATATTATAATATTTCATAAAACATAGGAGACATATTTATGTATCCATTAATTTATTAATATGGTCGTATAGTGTTGGGATGGTAAATGAACCACATCACACATTGGGGACTATAGTACACACATACACATGAACATTATTTTGGTCTCTATAAATATATAAAAATAATGACTTTTTAATGTAAATTAATGTAATTAATTTTTTGTACTCAAATTAGGCTATTCTAATTTTAGTAGAAAGTTAAGATTTTATTTATAAAGGAGTATATTAAATAAATATAGTATGTGGTAATAAAATTAGTCTTGGAATATTGATTATTCTTATCGAAATCTAATTTGGTATATATACCTTAGAAAATTAATGATGAAATAATATTAAAGGTTTCAGAGAGGGTGTTCATAGGAGAAATATTTATTATTTTTTGTAAACAATTATATGGAAAAAATATTTATGAATTTGATTATTTATTATTATTTTATATGTGATGATAAGGGTTGATATTGATGTACCCTTTATATTGTCAATAAATTGGAGTCACCAATGAAGCGTTAGTGGCTCAAAATTGAAAAAAAAGTTGAACTTAGGTGTGTTTGTGTGTTAATATTCTCTTAATTAAATAACTGTTCAGGAATCATTCAATTTCATTGGGTTTTTTAATTTTTATTTTTAGGTATTATACTAATTTAAAATTTTACTTTTATTTTTATTTTAACATTTCTGATAAATTTTAATAAAAAAATGATGTTCATAAAAATAATATAATATTAACCATTCTATTTCAATATTATAAGTCATTTCCCAAAGAATTTAATTATTTTATATGATAAATATAAAATAAATATAAAAACTATAATATCCTATACCTCCTCACTAGATTTAGTGAATGGGGAATTTCTTCATGGCTGTACATGACATCCCCATGATGCTAATGACGAATAATAATTTCAAAGGGTATAAATACAATTAGAAGATTAATTTTCCATTGAAAATAAAATAACCAAACACAACATACAATAACCATATAACCTATAAATATTTCATTTAAAGAAATAATTCAATTAATATTAATACCAAATGACTACAAAACCAACTATATCAGAGTATAAATATAAATATTAAACCAAAAAAACATTAAATACTACATGACACCAAATCAGAATCTCCCAACATACTCCATGATCATACTCCTACTGCAATAGTAAGGGTATGAAGGGTCATAACTAATGAAATGTGACAATTTTCATTTACTTATTTTAAAATAAACAATATCTACAAATGTACAAATATTCCAAATATTGGGGTTAAAAATGAAACTATATTGGTTTTCCCCTAATGAATTCACTAGTCATCCCACTATGATATAACATGTTATAACATTTATAAAATACATTTTCTAAAAAACATTTTATATATACACATTATAATAGTTTATTATATTCCAAAAAAAATTTACAATAAAATAGTTTCCACATAAAAACGACCAACAAAGTCATTAAACCCATCTCAAAAATACTATGTTATTAACCCATTACAGTCCACACATCCACACATGCATACTCCTATAATGTTACTATACTCATGAGTGGTCTCTTATCTATCTACCAAGTCATCTCAAGGAATCCATATACTAGTGCCCCAATTGAAATTTCCCCTTCCATAGGGTCACAACAATTAAAATAAACACACATTAACCATTATTCCAAAACCAAGACAATAATTTATAAAATCGCAATTAAAAATAATTGAACCTTTCCAAAAAATAATTTTCCATTTACGAAACCAAATTCATAGTTTATTGTCATCATTTTTAAATCCATAACTAATTAGCTTTTCAAAACAACAAATTTTCACAAATAAACAAACCGTCCATAATATCGGTTTCTACCATGATTCACATAACAATTTGACCATCAATTTCAGGAAATTTAAAAAATATAAAAATAAGCCTTCATGTTTTAATAATATGAATCAAGAAGGATTCCACCTACCACAATAAATATTGAGAAAATGATTAATGGAAAAAATTATTCAAAAAAACCTTGTCAAAATTCCAAAAAAAACATAGTTAGATATCATTCAAAAAAATCAACACAAACTAATATCATAATGATTTCAGATAATATTCATATATATTTTCCCAATTTAGTAGATATAAATATAAAATAGAAGGATTAACAGTATTTCTATGAAAAACAACCAAGAACCATAAAATCCTACTAAATCTAGGGATCAATGCCTCGTGAATTACAAATAGATCACTCATGGGTCAAGTGGAATGGTCTTCATTGCATCTTGGATGATATAAAACCATGTTAGAGTTATATTAGTGTAAAATTAGATATTTTATTGAATATCCAAAATTGATCCAAAATTTCCAGATCTCATTTTTATTCGTGCACGATTAGGGAACACAATTAGTCAAATCATGATCTAACCGTGCATAGGCATATGTACTGAAAAGTACAATTACTCATTGATGGATGAACAATATAGAAAACATTTGATCCTAACCAATCCCCTATTCCCTAAATTTCTTGGTTGTATATAGTCATTTCATATTTTCTCTTAACCATTCTAAAACTGTGAACCTCCAAAAAAAATCCATTAAACATTCAAAAAGACTTTCACCCCTCCAAAACATAGCCCAAACACTTATAATACATACAATACATAATGAAAAAGTAACAATTTTTAATCTGAAGTATATATAATATGTCCACCATTTTCATTTCCATCATCATTTATTATAAAACACCAATTTCATTAATGAATTCGGTCTTTTATTGACAATATATTTCTCTCATTCCCTTGTTTCATCCTAAATTGTACCATGTTTCTACCCAACATGCAATAGAATGAATCATGTTCAATGAAAAACATTCTATTTCCTATCCAGAATCTGTTCTGGAATTGTTAACACAGATTCATCTAAAAATAGTTCAATATGATCTTATAGAATAACAAGATTAGGATCTCATTGATACTTTTTGAAAATAGATACATGAATCAAATTATGCACTCCACTAAACCGTGGTGAAAAAACCCAGCTGATAAGATACCGCATGGACCTATAAAATTATATATATTCTTGTAGAGATTATCAAAAACACATGATCACTTGCTTCAATAAAAAAAATTGTCGATGATGATCTAAATACCATTTCAGATGTCTTTGACTTATAACTATCATTTTCACAATAATTATAATCTTCTATAATGTATTCTAGAAATGGTTTCTCCCAACCAGTGATGCCTCACTTATTTCCAGACAACAAAGTGGATAAAAACAAAAACCATAATCAAATTATTTAAAGTGAGTCTTATGTATCAAGTCATAAAAAATTATTTTATATGAAAAATAAATTAATGATACTTTATCCTCCCATGAGACAAAAATTAATTATACAAGCCTAAAGCATGATTTATTTTGTTTTTATCATCCTTTTATATTTCCCATCCATATAAGGGTTATACACAAAAATCAATATTAACAGATTACAAAGGTACTAGAATAATTATATCTATAAATGATCCATAAACCTTATATCTCTATATTATAATATGAAAAAATGAATTCCATGAATATTTACCAGTTATCGGAAGTATATTTTAGACAATTCTTCAACCACATGACATTCAATAATGGGAATGAAATGTGATAAATTTATAATATGACCCACTATCAACAAACTAGAATTGTGTTTATTTAATATTATTAGGATGAATTTTTCAAAATACATTGATATACACTCCTATTTCAATATATGAATTGCTAAATAATATAATATACGAAATGGTTGTTGATTATATGCATTATCCTGCTAATAGAAGAGGAATCTCTAAATGAACTCAAACATAAAACTTTTCCTTCCAACCCACCCAAACTGTGCATTCCATGCCTTATAACATAATTTAATTCTAGGATTAAAAACCATAATTAATGATATTAAGAATCAATAAGTTGTTGTTGGAATGATAAAGGTAATTCCATCTGATCTATAAACCATAATAAAGAACTAATACTGTACTTCCATACCCTAATGGTCTCCCCACCATAGATTTTTAGATCATAGAACCGTACTCCTAATTTTATTTTTGATCCACATTAACCATCCCCACCAAATCATGAACCATAGAAATTGGATATAAACCCACTTCACTACCTCTCTCTTCATAATAAATGTGCTTGTTAGCTATAAATGATGTTAGTAACCACTAATCCGATACTATTTTTTCTAAATATGAATGTGACATTATACATTGTTCATAAATGAAAAAATATCCATTATCTAGTGTATAAATTATGTCAAATTTAAATATTTGGAGATACTTAACAAATATTCTTTTTATCCAATTTTAATCCCATTGTGATAAAATCTATTTTAATCTCATATGATTTGTAAACACTGGAAATTTATCACCAAATAGATACTGATGCCATTCATTCAAACCATGTACTACAAAAGGTAACACTATGTCAAGTGTTGGTTAGTTATTTTTTAGGAAACTGTAATATACATGGAACATATGTAACCACATAAACTCCCTTCCAGTGAACATATCCAATAAAAAGTAATTAGAATAATCATAATACACAAGGCTACCTTGTCCTCATTTTAATAAAATCAATTTTGTTGTGGATTTACAAAAATAAATTTCTCTTGAAAATATTTATAAAATTTAATATTCCATATTAATTAAATAAAATTCATTGGTAAAGATTAAATAGGTAAAGCTATTTTTATGAATTCATAGTCAAAACATGGATTACAACTACACATCCAAAGGAAACAATGTATATTGAAGACAATATTTGGTAGTTTCCAATATATTACTGCCTCTATCATTTCTATATCCATAGAAAAACATCATTATGAGATTAAATGGCCAAGAAAACATAATTATTTTATCCAAAAATAACACTGTGTTACTTTTAAAAACAAAATACTATCCCTCAATATTCCCAACAATGTTTCACTTGTTGTTCATGATTACCCCCCATTTAATTGAATACAAAAATACGTCATTCACATAAAAAACCAATATAAAAATGAATATATAACAGAAATACTAGATTAATACATTCTATAATGTCCATTGGTTCATTCTTAATATAATAATGCATAACCACATACATATGATGGCCATATGTACTCCTAAAATATGTTTTTTTATAATACCCCCTTGCAAACCTACACATATTGATATCCTGATCAAAATTAATTTTTAATGACCATTGGGATCCCCTCAATTGATTGAACTGACCATCAACACATGGATGTTTATATTGATTCATTATTGAAATATGGTTAATCATATGATAATTAAAGGATAATAAAAGATTTTTTTCCACTTTTTGGAAAATAATACTAGTGCTTCCCACAGAGATGTGGTTGAATAAAGGAACCATTTTATTTCCAAATATTCCAACTATAGATCCAATCCTATTAATTCTATTGGTTATATCTAATAATATGTATGTAATATTGGACAGGTCCCATGGGAGAGGTAAATTGTAAACTCCATAACTATTGTGGGTCAAAACCCAATGAAAATTTAAGTAAATACATGGAAACTATTAAACAATTGGTAGAAAATTTAAAGTCTTGATGTAGAGACCCGAAGCCTGACTTACATGGACATTACATTAGATTTGCGGAATACTTAGTACATAACAAAAACACACACACAAGGATCGTAATAGTTTAGTGTCTTTGGAAA
This sequence comes from Viscum album, assembly GCA_963277665.1. Lineage (NCBI taxonomy): Eukaryota > Viridiplantae > Streptophyta > Magnoliopsida > Santalales > Viscaceae > Viscum > Viscum album. The sequence goes on along the minus strand of OY728145.1, from coordinate 619,142,293 downwards.
CTCAGAATATAATCTTCTAATCCTGGTGAAAGATCTTCAACATCTCCCATAAAGATCTTCCTTTTTTTATATACCTAAAACCTTTCTTTATATCCTGGGGAAAAGAAAACATAAAAGGGTGAGCTCAAATGCTCAGTAAAGGGTAAACAAAAGAAATACCAATCACATCATATACATAAGCACATAACTTTTGGAAATCTTAACCTGCAAAAGAGATCATAATTTCATAAAATGGGATATATCATGGTAGTGAAATGTAATCACAATAATCATAACGTAAAACATGAAACTTTGTGGCATACACACATAATCATAGAGAATCATTTCTTGTTATCCAAGATCCATTTCCAAGACTATCTTAGTGGACAAAGTCCATTTCTGAACCGAGTCACCCTCGTTCCAGTCCTGTTTCACTGAACCGGTATAACCTACCGTTCCAGCCATGTCTATCTCATGAGATATAAAATCTTTACCCAATGCATTGGAGGGAGATATAGGTCCCACCCGTCTCATAATGATACCATTCTTATGTGTGCCACAAAATCATAAATCATACATTATTTCATAACCCATGTAATAAAAATGGGAATCTAAAACAACATGACATCATAAAACAATTCATATAAGGTAAAGGAATAAAAATAATTCCATCACAACATAATCAAATCCATGTAATAATAGGGATAAAAATAGAACCCTTTATTAGCTTATATGGAAAATAATTTTGATAAAACACTTGAACTCCATTCTTGAGGAAAATATCCTTTCTTCTTCAAAAACATTTTTCCTTTCTTAACAAGTCATACAACTTTAAAATAAATGAAGTTGATTAAAAATAAACTTGAGAACTTGTAAAGGATGCTTCTTAGAAATAATGTTTTAAAAATCCATTCATGCTGTATAAGTTAATAAAAACATTCTTCGTACTTTTGTCGAAAAAGTCAAAACGTACCTTATATGGTAACCAAAGGAAAGATTCCATTCATACAATGTGGTAAAAAGTCCATAAAGGGTAAAAATGACTTTAAACATTCATGGAAGAATGGTAAACGTTTCATAAAAACGTTTTTAGAAAACATGGTCATGGGTGATAAATGTAACCCCAGTAAATACTAACGTATAAGCAATCTCGGATGAAAATTTATCCCTTACCTTAGGTCCGACTTGCTTTGTAAGTGTCCGAACCTCCTGTATAATGATTTAAATAATGTTATTGACATATTACAGAATCATATTCATTGTTATGATATCATATATGGTTCTTTTATGACTTTATATTACCCGTTCTTTTGTAAATTCCATGTCAAAGAAGAGTTTTGGGTAAAATCGTTTCATTTATCATAGGTGTTTGGACTTGTTGTTTTTGACATTACTATTACTTATATCATGATTTATTTACTTACAGAATATAACGTATGGTTTATATATCATATATATTCAGTATATATATATATAATAGATAGATAAATGAAATGAAACACACCGTTCATGGAGATGGTAGTCCGTACGTACGCATGAACGTTGCTTTCCTTTCCTTATTGTCTTGAATGGAAGTAAGTAGATGACATATATATATATATATACATAAATCCAGAAGATTTACCATGTCATATATTCCATTATTATTCATTATATATACTTTATAATCATTCTGGAATGGTTAACATGGATAATGAATCTCATCGCGTCGTGGAGACGGTAGTCCGTACGTACGCACGAGCGATGATATCGTTCCCATGGTTGTGGAATTGTGTTAAAGTGTATGTATACTTTTTCAGTATCAATATAAATTTATAATAATCATATATAGTTACTCATTACACCATTATACCCATCCTATTAAGGTGGTGGCGGAAAATAGCTTACACCACGGCGTGGAGACGGTATTCCGTACGCACGCACGCGCGGTGATTTCCTTTTTCCGTAGGATAGATAGAAGGTTAATTAGAGTTGTTTCATATTTATAGTAACATATCAGTATATAAGAAATACTTATTTTATTACATTATCATGAAGCAACTAAAGAAAAAGAAGTTGAAGAAGAAAGAAATTGAAAAAGATTGGAAATGGATATTACCTCTTTTTGACTCGCCTTTTCTTAATCACCACTTAAAAAACTAAGGATGGTCTTTGAAAAACAACAGGACCTCTAGGATGATACTAGGGAAGCGGAGAAGTGATTTGGTCAGGGTTTGGCCGAATTTGAAGGCTCAAAGTTGTGTGAGGAAGAGAGGGAGGAGGTTCCCTTTTATAAGGGAGGAGAGAGGCATCTTAGGAAAATCTCAAAATATTATTTTATATTAAGGTGAAATTCGGTTAATAATGGTTCCAAATGGTCTTATTTCGAAGATAATGTGGATATGGGTCGATATCCTCTCATCCAATAGGATTTAGACAAGTTTAGGTTCCTATTTTAACCTTATCATTTAGATTTAACATTAAGTTAAATAATTTTACTTTTACCGTGTTTTCTTGTGTTCTTACACCATAAGGTTAATAAACTTACTATAAGAAGCCAAACGAACCCCAAATTGTTTATTATTAATATACATAACCGTATTTAAGTCATTTGGCCGAACGTTAGATTTTTAGGAATAAAATAACAATTAATAATATAATATTTTTTTAAAAACTATTTTATGTCAATTTTGACACTATTTAGTAATTGATTTTTGTGAACATCATAACAGAATGATAAGTTCTAAAAAAGTTAATTAAATCAATAATAACATGTCATATTAACCTATAAAATTAGTGTAATTCATAAAAAGTCTCAAATTATATTTATTTGGGTGTTTATATCATCAATTATGTCAATATTTCATTAATAAAATAATTATTGCATCATCGTTGTGTCATAAATAAATTAATTTATTTAATGTCCAAAAATTACAAATAAAATACCATTATGTAGGAAATCTTTTTAGATTTATAATTAATATTTATGGTTGAATTTATCTTATGTATAACCCTATATTAAAAATATTTTATTAAATAAACATTGATTTTAACTCTTTTAACTCTTCTTTGAATTAAATAATAATAAATGTCCTCATCTAATTCAAGTGGGCCTAAATGGTCATATTTTATTACTAAGTTTGTTTTTGGTCGAATTAAACATTTTCAATAGAATTAGGACTTGTGTTAGGGTAATAATAATATCATTTCTACCCTTAATTACCCTATTTACTTTTAACCGTGGTAAAAAAAAGTAAAAAGTTACTATTCATCAAAAAAATTATTTTCATCTCATTGAACCACATTTTACTTACTGACATCAACCTTTTCTCTCAGAATTTTGAAATCCCATTCATAGAAGTGGTAAAATTAAGTTTTATTAACAATTCAGTTTTTTTATCTACCACTTAGTGGTTTCACTATTCATCAAAAATTGAAAGTTTTCAGAAAAATACCAAAAATTAGGCCTAAGCTATATTTGATATTATGAACTCAAAAATGATTTCTATTTTACCAAATTCAAAACATATCAGTTGCATTAACTAATTTAAAAATTAATTCCCGTCATCAAAACAAATAGCGTGGTTTTAAGAGATAATAACTATCAAAAGATTGAAACTTGTTTATAACTGGTTTAAATGTGAAATTACATCCAATGACCATCATTGTATAAAATTGTAAAAATATATTCTAAATATACTTTAAAACCAATAAAATTAATAATTTATCACTATTAATTATTTTGATTGAAAAAGTTGTTTTTAATTAAAATTTAGTAATTTCCACTATTCATCAAAATATGAAAGTTATCCGAAAATCACCAAAATTTTACCCTAAGCTAATTTCAATATTACGAATCAAAAAATGAATTCCATTTTGAAAAATAAAATTTACAAAATTTCAAAAAGTTGTTATTACTATTCATAAAGGCTAGTTTTAATAATTTTTTAATAGCATATTGTTGTTTAGTGAAAATCGTTATTGCGTACTACACACGCTATCGAGGAAGGTCGCGATTGCGTGTAATGCAAGGCAAGTCAAGGATGCATGTTGTGAAAGATCCTTTTGGTGTAGCGTACAACACAAGACATTAGTGAAATAAAATACAATATTTTTCATAAAATCTTGGGCTGTTACATTCTACCCCCCTTAAAATGAATTTCGCCCTTGAAATTCGTCGGGGTTATAAATGGTTTACTATTAGAAATTTTCTTTAATATAAACCCACATTGTAAAAAGGAATACCAAAGCCAATATTTAAAAATGAAAGTATGAAACGTAACGGTTACCCAAATAAACTAATCACTGGGTTTCTACATAGGTGATAATATGGATATGGATGAAAAATCTAACCATCATGTTCTGATGGAGAGTGGTAGAGAACATGGCTATGGAAAATCCAACAATCACAAATCCATAAATTTGTGACGATCTAAGGTACCATCTGATTAATCAGATATAAGAGCACTTGGACAACATTTTTGGTTTTCAAGATCGTTTCCCTAAAGTTGAAGAAATTGAACTAGAATAAATACACACATTATTTTGGTACAATCTCACTGTTGTTCGTGACTTGAACAATTTCCACTTCATCTCTTAAATAAATGAAGTTAAATTTGTTATTCGTGAAGTGTTAGCAGATCATGTGATAGAATGAAGGGTCATTCCATCTGTCTCAAACAAAAGGTTAGCAAAAGTTATTAAATATACATAAGTCATTCTATAGTGAGATTAATCATATATGGTTCCTAAAATGGACTTATACTTCATATATCATACTGCTTAATATAATAAAACTAGTTTCTACTAAACAGGGACTTCTTGTAGGCCAGTGGTAGGCGATAAAGGTCAGTCGCACTTCGGTTGTGGGTTCGATTCCTACAGCCTTGTCCGACGCGATGGGCTGTCGCCCGTCCTGCGGGTTGTCCTTTTTCTAAAACTATATTACTATAACATCCCATCAATAATATCGAAAAAACTTCTATCCTTAAACAATACTAACTTATGTCCAACATAATCCATTCCAATCTTTAGGCTTATCCATAATACTGCAGTCCACTCTCATAACATAGTGAAAACGATTACCAGAGATTTAATACCATCGTTGATCCCCATATATCATAAGATATATCTTGTTGGTCAAATTACAAACATGTGAATACCTTAATCATGTATTCTCTTGAAGAATGAATACCCATTGAACCTTAGTGGAAACATGAATGTAGTTAAAAGTTAACACTTTCCACATACCAAAATCCTCAAAATTCTATATTCTCAAACCATGATATCACTTAGTCCTTATATCAATCATGAGTTCATGAATACTGTTAAACATTTCATTTTCTCGTTTTCTCTTCATTATGCGCATATCATCTTATTTCCAAAAATATCTCAATCACTTTGAATACCACATTAGACTAATACATAAATATTCCAATACTCCATGATACAACATTATTACATAAACACATAATCATTCCACCACATCGTTGTCATATTCAACATCGCCAATAGTGATCTCATGTGACTTCCCATTGTCTTTTGCCTAAAGCAGTTGCTCATGTCAATCATCACTAACCCTTGGATTGGGGAATTTATTAGCATAATGCCCCATTTCCTTGCACATGAAGCATTGAAGTGTTGTTGGTGCGTTCTCTGCAGTCTTTTCATTATTCACATCATTAGAATACATTTTTCCATTACTTCGACACTCAGCTGCTCGATGACCTTCTTTTCCACACTTAAAACATTTTCGAGTCCCATTAAGACAATCTCCACCATGCTTCTTTCCACACTTTGAGCATAAGGAAACAGTCATCTTCTTTTCACCATTATTCTGAGATTTCTCCTTGAACTCCATCTTTCGTTGCTTGTCAAGACCATGATATGGATATGTAACACTGACTTCCATTTCTACCTTGATAGCACAACACACAATTTCTTCATAGCTACTGAAGTCTTTTATAGCTAATTCCCTTCGAAGACTTGGTTTTAAGCCACTAAAAAATCGATCAACTTTACTTTCAGGTTGGATGATAATGCCAGATGCATACCTTGCATGTCTTGTAAAATTCGCTTCGTATATACCAACAGATTCATCATCCTTTTGCTTTATTTCAAGAAACTCCTCCATCTTTGTTCGAAGAATACGAGGGAAGTACTTATTGAAAAATAATTTCGTGAACTCGTCCCATTCCATGGACTCAATTTCATCTCTTGGCCTCATATTCTTGATAAGATTCCACCATTGATCAACTTCACCTTCCAGAAGATATACTGCTAAGATGACTTTATCATGTTCAGAACATTGAAGAACTGAAAATATATTTTCAGTGGTACTAATCCATTGTTCAGCAACAAGTGGATCGGAAGACCCACTGAAAGAAGGTGGATGTTGCCTCATGAAAGACTTAATAGAATATTGTTCCCCTCTCTGCTCATTTCAAAGTCCAGAATGATTCATATCTTGTGTAAGTATAGCAATAAGATTTTGCACTCCATCTCCCATAACATTTGTTTGTTTAAGAAGACAATCATTGCATTGTCCATTGCATTGATCAACACGGTTCCTTCGGGTTCCAGCCATCGTCTAAAACCCAAAAAGAATACTGTGAGAGGCAAAAATCATGATATGGAAAACAACATAATAAAGGGGGAGTACCCTCAATATCTAACATTTTAGGTTAAATTCTAAGATCGTTAGCGCAATTCGAGGACTATAACATATACGTATACTTAACCTTAGAGACATCCCTAGACATACCTTTGAAATATCTCTAGGAATCACACTAAAGTTCTCACATCCTAATTTCCAAAGGTGGACTAAACCTTTCCTCTGATACCAACTGTAGAGACCCGAAGCCTGACTTACATGGACATTACATTATATTTGCGGAATACTTAGTACACAACAAAAACACACACACAAGGATCGTAATAGTTTAGTGTCTTTGGAAACTCGGAATATAATCTTCTAATCCTGGTGAAAGATCATCAACTTCTCCCATAAAGATCTTCCTTTTTTTCTATACATAAAACCTTTCTTTATTTCCTGGGGAAAAGAAAACATAAAAGGGTGAGCTCAAATGCTCAATAAGGGTAAACAAAAGAAATATCAATCACATCATATACATAAGCACATAACTTTTGGAAATCTTAACCTACAAAAGAGATCATAATTTCATAACATGGGATAAATCATGGCAGTGAAATGTAATCACAATAATCATAACATAAAAGATGAAACTTTGTGGCATACACACATAATCATAGAGAATAATTTCTTGTCAGTCAAGACTCATTCCCAAGACTATCTTAGTGGACAAAGTCCCTTTCTGAACCGAGTCACCCTCGTTCCAGTCAAGTTTCACTGAACTGGTATAACCTACCATTCCAGCCATGTCTATCTCATGAGATATAAAATCTTTACCCAATGAATTGGGGGGAGATATAGGTCCCACCCGTCTCATAATGATACCATTCTTATGTGTGCCACAAAATCATAAATCATACATCATTTCATAACCCATGTAATAAAAATGGAAATCTTAAACAACATGACATCATAAAACAATTCATATAAGAAAAAGGAATAAAAATAATTCCATCACAACATAATCAAATCCATGTAATAATAGGGATAAAAACAGAACCCTTTATTATCTTAGATGGAAAATAATTTTGATAAAACACTTGAACTCCATTCTTGAGGAAAATATCCTTTCTTCTTCAAAAACATTTTTCCTTTCTTAACATGTCATGCAACTTTAAACTAAATTAAGTTGATTAAAAATAAACTTTAAAACTTGTAAATAATTCTTCTTAGAAATAATGTTTTAAAAATCCATTCATGTCGTATAAGTTAAAAAAACATTCTTCGTACTTTTGTCGGAAAAGTCAAAAAGTACCTTATATGGTAACCAAAGGAAAGATTCCATTCATACAATGTGGTCAAAAGTCCATAAAGGGTAAAAATGACTTTAAACATTCATGTAAGAATGGTAAACATTTTATAAAAACTCTTTTAGAAAACATGGTCATGGGTGATAAACGTAACTCCAGTAAATACTTACGTATAAGCAATCTCGGATGAAAATTTATCCCTTACCATAGGTCCGACTAGCTTTGTAAGTGTCCGAACCTCCTGTATAATGATTTAAATCATGTTATTGACTTATTACAGAATCATATTCATTTTTATGATATCATATATGGTTCTTTTATGACTTTATATTACCCGTTCTTTTGTAAATTCCATGTTAAAGAAGCGTTTTGTGTAAAATCGTTTCATTTATCGTAGGTGTTTGGACTTGTTATATTTGACATTACTATTACTTATATCATGATTAACATACTTCCATAATATAAATTATGATTTATATATCATATATATTCAGTATATATATATAATAGATTGATAAATGAAATGAAACAAACCGTTTATGGAGACGGTAGTCCGTACGTACGCAAGAATGCTGCTTTCCTTTCCTTATTGTCTGGAATGGAAGTAATTAGATGACATATATATATATATACACATAAATCCAGTAGATTTACCATGTCATATATTCCATTATTATTAATTATATATACTTTATAATCATTCTGGAATGGTTAACATGGATAATGAATCTCATCGCGTCGTGGAGACGGTAGTCCGTACGTACGCACGAGTGATGATATCATTCCCATGGTTGTGGAATTGTGTTAAAGTGTATGTATACTTTTTCAGTATCAATATCACTTTATAATAATCATATATGGTTAATCATTACACCATTATACCCATCCTGTTAAGGTGGTGGAAGAAAATAGATTACACCACGGCGTGGAGACGGTATTCCGTACGTACGCACGCGCGGTGATTTCCTTTTTCCGTAGGATGGATAGAAGGTTAATTAGAGTTGTTTCATATTTATAATAACATATCAGTATATAAGAAATACTGATGTTATTACTTTATCATGAATCAAATAAAGAAGAATAAGTTGAAAAAGAAAAAAATTGAAAAAGATCGGTAATGGATATTACCTCTTTTTGACGCGCCTTTTCTTAACCCCCACTTAAAGAACTAAGGATGGTCTTTGAAGAAGACCATGACCTCAAAGATGATACTAGGGAAGTGGAGAAGAGATTTTGGCAGGGTTTGGCCGAGCTCGAAGGCTCAAAGTTGTGTGAGGAAGAGAGGGAGGAGGTGCCCTTTTATAAGGGAGGAGAGGGGCATCTTAGGAAAATCTCAAAATATTATTTTATATTAATGTCAAATTCGGTTAATAATGGTTCCAAATGGTCTTATTTAGAAGCTAATGTGGGTATGGGTCGAAATCCTCTCATCCAAAAGGATTTAGACAAGTTTAGGTTCCTATTTTAACCTTATCATTTAGACTTAACATTAAGTTAAATAATTTTACTTTTACTGTGTCTTCTTGTGTTCTTACACTATAAGGTTAATAAACTTACTATAAGAATCCAAACGAACCCCAAATTGTTTATTATTAATATATATAACCTTATCGAAGTCATTTTGCCGAAACTTAGATTTTTAGGAATAAAATAACAATTAATAATACAATATTTGTTTTAAAAACTATTTTATGTCAATTTTGACACTATTTAGTAATTGATTTTTGTGAAAATAATAACAGAATGATAAGTTCGGAAAAAGTTAATTAAATCAATACTAACATGTCATATTAACCTATAAAATTAGTTTAATTAATAAAAAGTCTCAATATATATTTATTTGGGTGTTTATATCATCAATTATGTCAATATTTCATTAATAAGATAATTACTGCATCATCGTTGTGTCTTAAATAAATTAAACTATTTAATGTCTAAAAATTACAACTAAAATACCATTATGTATGAAATAGTTTTAGATTTCTAATGAATATTTATAATAGAATTTATCTTATGTATAACCCTATATGAAAAATGTTTTATTAAATAAACTTTGATTTTAACTCTTTTAACTCTTCTTTGAATTAAATAATAATAAATGTCCTAATCTAATTCAAGTGGGCCTAAATGGTCATATTTTATTCCTAAGTTTGTTTTTGGTAGAATTACACTTGTCCAATAGAATTAGGACATGTGTTAGGGTAATAATAATATCATTTCTACCCTTAATTACCCTATTTAATTTTAACCGTGGTAAAAAAAAGTAATAAGTTACTATTCACCAAAAAATTATTTTCATCTCATTAAACCACATTTTACTTAATGAAATCAACCATGTCTCTCTGATTTTTGAAATTCCATTCACAAAAGCGGTAATATTATGTTTTATGAACAATTCAGTTTTTTTAACTACCACTTAGTGGTTTCACTATTCATCAAAAATTGAAAGTTTTCAGAAAAATACCAAAAATTAGGCCTAAGCTATATTTGATATTATGAACTCAAAAATGATGTCTATTTTACCAAATTCAAAACATATCAGTTGCATTAACTAATTTAAAAATTAATTCCCATCATCAAAACAAATAGCGTGTTTTTAAGAGATAATAACTATCAAAAGATTGAAACTTGTTTATAACTGGTTTAAATGTGAAATTACATCCAATGACCATCATTGTATAAAATTGTAAAAATATATTCTAAATATACTTTAAAACCACTAAAATTAATAATTTATCACTATTAATTATTTTGATTGAAAAAGTTGTTTTTAATTAAAATTTAGTAATTTTCACTATTCATCAAAATATGATTGTTATCTGAAAATCACCAAAATTTCACCCTAAGCTAATTTCGATATTACGATTCCAAAAATGTATTCCATTTTGAAAAATATAATTTACAAAATTTAAAAAGGTGGTTATTACTATTCATAAAGGCTAGTTTTAATAATATTTTAATAGGATATTGTTGTTTAGTGAAACTCGTCATTGCATACTACACACGCTATCGAGGAAGGTCGCGATTGCGTGTAATGCAAGGCAAGTCATGGATGCGTGTTGTGCAAGATCCTTTTGGTGTAGCGTACAACACAAGACATTAGTGAAATTAAAAAGAATATTTTTCATAAAATCTTGGGCTGTTACACTTGATGTCATCTACAACTTTTAAAGTATATGCTTTCAACTGGTAATATATAGTTCCAACTAATTTTTCCAACATACTAGTTGTAACATACTTTTTATTCTTGTATCCTCTATTGATATGGAAGACCGCTCTTTCAGTAATAAAACTATTCCTCCAGGTACAATAGTTGATATAAGCCTTGATAATTGTTAACCAATCCATAAATATAATTATTTCACATACATTCTTCTCAATAACTGATAAATACCCTATCAATTCAACTCCATCAATAGTTATATATCCTTATCTACAATTAAAATCTCACCATTCTCTATGGTTATGAGTTGTTTTAGGTTTAAAAATATATAGATTAATCTCAGCATTTTATCTCTGAATATCTACAACATTAGAATCAATAAATGAATGGTATACATTCGTATAAATGAAATATTTCATTATAGTATAATTCAATGGAATCATACATCTCATAATAAATTCTCTAGATTGGTCATCAACAATAACATTACCTTCTCCAGATAAATTAGTACTTACCACGCATTTTTCATTATAGTCATTTTTGGATTTTCCATTCTGATAAGTCATGGTATTCCTAGAATCACCATGACATGGTTGGTCATGCATCCCCAAGGTATTCCACCTCCCTAATCCCATCAAAGTATATGACATTTTTAAAAACATGAGATATGTCTTGAACACACACTCATAGGGCACTATGAAAATATAATAGATGATAACCAAAAAAAGTATAATTGATTCATTATCTAGGTGTTTCCATAGAATCATGACATAGAGTTCCCATTGGTTCTCCCATTGAATGATCAAAGGTTAACCAATTGGATTTGGATTAAGATTCATTGATCCCTCAATGAAATTCATGTTTATTCAACTACATTTGTAATTTTTGTCCCTCTTATGCATGATAAAAACGTTAGTGTTCCCACAATTTCTCATAGCTATCATCATTATATATCCATGATTAGTTCATGAGATGTCATTTTCTTCAAATTGTACAATATTTTCCATCTCTATATAATCCATTACATTGATAAATTAAATATTCTAGTGAATATCATTCGTCTACCTTGATTCAACTATGTGTACCTTTATTGATAGACAAGCAGCCACATCCGGTAAAAAATGAATAAATTCCTAAATTTATCAGCATACCCTGTCACATTGATGATCGCCAACCTCAAGCTGATAAATTCAATAATTATTGTAATCCTCAATGTGAGAAGAAATAATTTATTTTTGAAAAATTATTTGACATCCTCTGATGAGATAAACTGATCTAATTTTTCCTGAACATCAAAATCAAAACAATAAAATATAATATACTCAAAAATATATTTCACAAAAATTAATTTTAGCTCCACCAGTGTTCATAGTAAATAAAATATTTTATTCAAACAATTTAGCCAAACCACTTCCTTATAAGGTTCAGAATTACACAGGGAGATATGTAGATTATGATTCTTTAACGGAATAGAATGATTCACTCCCCTTGGTTTATCATTTATGATTCCTATATAGACATACTAAAAATACTATAAAATATTCAAAACTAGAATTTGGTACAAATGTGGATCAGGTGCATCAACATTCTTAATATCTTCATCTAGTTGGTTTCTTCTACACTCATCGAGTGTTGTGTTCAATAACCCAAAATAAATCCATAAGGCTCACTCTATACAAAATTATGTCTAATATATTTTCAATTTATCTTATCACATATATCACAACAATTATTTATTAAAATAATCACTTTCTATTATCAACATTATTTTAAAAAATACCACATTTCTTTTGAAAATCACAACATTTTACAAGTACCAAAACCAGACCATTTTGAGAATATAACATTTAAATCAATTTCATGATTTCCAAAAATTTGATAAAATTTCACAATTTTATAAATGATTAAATTTAATAAAATATACACTTATAGTGGGAAGTCATTTCTAACAATTCATGTCATTCTATTCTCATTGTATTAACCCGTGACAAATAGGTAAAACTCATATAATATCCTCATAATACAATTTTTTCCAACTCCATAGTAACATTAGATTCATTGAAAATAGGTTACATATGTCTTAATATTAATTACATTTCATGTTCATATGAACCTACTCAATTCTACCAATTAATCTCAAGGAGCAAACCCACATTATTTATAACACTAGAAAAACCACTACTGATAATCAGGGATCAAAAAAATGATACCTCTATTCAAAAAATTATTTTTTATGGACACAAAATGATAACATTTGTAACATCCGTCAACTCTAAATTAGTATGAGTTGAAGAAAAATTTATAAATTCCCTTATGGTATATCTTCAAGAAGATAAATTTCTGGAATAATTTCTATGGGATTCAATAAAACTATGGGACAATTTTCCCATTTAAATTTAGACATCCAGAACCAAAATTCCGAAAAAGAATAACTTATACGTGGTTTATCTATCTAAATTAATAAAAATAAATGTAATACCTAAATAAAATAACAACAATAATATTATCATACAAAGAGGAATAAAAAACAAGTAATGATCAATGTCTCAAATTAACTAACTCCTCATCTCCCCACATGCTCTAATCTCTAACTTCACATTAAATGTTTATTTTTTCACAATGCAGCACAAAATAAATTTGAAACTTTTCATTTATATTTTGTCTAATAAAAAATATATACAAAAACAACCAATGATTAAAATAATGTGGTTAGTAATGAATCTCATTTGTTTTTCCTAAAATGACTTCAAAAAAACACCAAAAGGATTGAACAATGTTTCCCTCAGAATTCGGGGATGACCTCCTTGATGGGAGGTTAAAACATTCCAATCAGTTTCTAACGGGTTTGTTCACAGAACCGGAAAAATCCAATGATTCCACATCTATTTGGACCAACATTCCAATGGTAGGCACTCATTAGTTTGTGGACTGATAAGGATTAGGAATTTTCATTGGTCGAGAGGACGGTAGGTCGGACTCATCACACCTTTTTTAGGGGAATTATTGTCTACATCGGAACTCTCTTTATAGATTTAAGTTATGTTGGTGAATCCTTATTACATTACCAAGCATAAAATGAGCTTTCCTTTAGATATGACAATCAATGATCGATATGTAGGAAATTTAGAGAATCTGTTATATGTATTCGAGGTTCTTCATTGATATAGAATCATCTGTATTTGTTAGAGATTCTTAGTCAATGGTATCCTTTCATACATAAAAAGTATCTTGGTCATTATGATGACCATGCTAGTTTTAAAGCCACTCAGTGGGGCACTTGAAGTTTATTGTCTTTCAGAAGGACATGGATTATTTCAGAGTTGGGATCGAACCCGCAGATGGGCTACCTATGTATCCTTTTTTTTAAAATGAATCAGAACCCACGTAGTTAGAGTAAGGGAGTATGATGTTTATGATTGATGGCTCAAAGAAGGATGACATAATTACTTTTAGACTCTAAGATCTTGTGAGTCATGCTCGGTGTGAGAAACAAGATGTATTAGTAAAAATCAGAAAATTGTGCCCTGAAAGATTCAATCATAAGAAATAATATGGGACTTATATATGTATGGACACCCAGATAAATGAAGATTTGGATTTACTTTAGGGAAGAAATCCATGAACAGGTTCCATAAAGGTATATGTTCTTCATGGAGATTTGAATACCCTAACTTGGGGCTTACTCCTAAAAAGGAGGCCCAAATTAGGAAATGACTTATGATTGGGTTTTTACAACTGAGAAGGAATCCCAGTTCAAAGGTAAATTAGGACTGGTTAAGAGGAATTAAGACTGTGGATTACTCCTGAAAAGGAGGCCCAGGTTAAGAGACTTGAAAAATTAAAGGACTTGGGGCTTACTCCTGAGTAGGATGCCCAAATTAGGGGACTGGGGATTATTATTGAAAAGGAGGCCCATGTTAATGAGGATTTGGGGATTACTCCTAAGGAGGATGCCCATATTTGAGAATTATGACTGGGTCTTATTCCTAAAAAGGAGGCCCTAGTTAACGAGGATTATGGTTGGGGCTTACTCTTAAGGAGGATGCCCATATTTGAGAATTATGACTGGGGCTTATTCCAGAAAAGGTGGCCTAGGTTAATGAGGATTATGGTTGGGGATTACTCCTATGGAGGATGCCCAAATTAGGGGACTAGGGATTACTCCTGAAAAGTAGGCCCATGTTAATGAGGATTTGGGGCTTACTCCTAATGAGGATGCCCATATTTGAGAATTTTGACATGGGATTATTCTTGAAAAGGAGGCCCAGGATAATGAGGATTATGGTCGGGGCTTACTCCTAAGGAGGATTCCCATATTAGGGGACTGGGGATTACTCCTGAAAAGGAGGCCCAGATTAATGAGTTCTCTCATCGTAAAGGATGAGGTTGAATGAATGTAATCTCAATATTTAGTGACATAAATATGTGTAAATCACTAGGTTTTGAGAGAGATTCCACAGAATTCATTTTAGATAAGGAATTCAAATCAAGAAATCATGCCATAAATGGCTTTGAAGAGTGTCTTGAAGACTAAATCTTGAATAGTATAGGTGGAATGGATTAAGAGGGGTGAAATGGGCATGAAGGGCACCCAAAAAGGCAGGGGCGCGCAAGTCCTGGCAGGCACGCAGGTACTGCGTGGGCGCGCAAGTCCTGGTCGCGTAGGTATACCTACACGACACATGGGTACTTGCGTGATGGTTAACCAGTAGGGTAATACTTGAGAGACTCTTGTTTAAAGACTTTAGAATCATCTTGAGGTTCTTCCAGAAGAGGGTCACTCAAGTTCTATTGATGGATTAAGGCGGCGCACATGTGTGGCCATTTCCCTTAAGGGCTGGCCACTCAGGCACGCAAGTTTTTATGGGTTTCAACACTTAGTCCTTCCTCCCCCTCTTTAGATCTTCCGTTCTAGGTATGAAATTACCATAGAAGTGTTTTGGAAGCTTTGAGAAGAGAATATGGCTCCGAGAGCTTAAATCTGAGTTTCTGGAGAAAATTATTCTCCAATGGGGGGCCCACAGGGTCTATTTATTGGCTGGAGAAGACCCCGGGCGGTTATCCGTTAGGGCGCGCATGTCCCTTGCATGACCATTATGCGTCGCACAATTATACTTGCACGACAGTGATGAAAATTGCATGGCACATGTGCTTTTGAAGCCTTGTTCATGCCTTTGTTGATTTTTGATGTCTTCTTCAAAGGATTAATCAATTTTTGCTAAGTCATTTCCCTTTACATTTTTTTAGACAATGTGATGAAAAAGGAGCATCAACAAAAGTCCCCCGTAAGAGTTGGATCTGAAAGAAATAAGGATGTGACTCTGAGGAAAAGAATAAAACCAAAGGGAAGAGGCACATAGGTGAGAGTCGTGCAGCTATCATCGCGTATGGGTACGACCTTTAGTCGCGCAGGGTACGACGCATAGGGTTCTGGCTTCTTCTATAAATAGAGGGCCGCACTTCCGTACAAAGCATCCGGATTTCAAACCATTGAGCTCTTGCCGTGCAGGTCACCTCTCGCCGGGCAATTTGCTCTTTTTTCCGCTGTTTCTTTGTCGTCGCGCTGCTGTGTAGGTATCTTGACTTGCATGGTGATACTTTCATACTAAATACTTGCACAACATCTCCATACTTGCGCGCCGTAATGCATTTTCCATTTTTTACGAATTCTATCACAAAATTTATGAAAAATAAACTTACTTAAGAGTTAATTATTCATCCATTGTGCAGATTAAATGGCACCTAATAGAATCAGAATGGATAAAGAACTGGCTAGCAAGAGGATTGATTACATGATGAACATTGTTGGCCATGATTACTATGATATATGTGACAACACTCTCCCAGATTTGGCTATGTACTTGAAGAAATATCATCTTAATTTCACACATAGCATCTATATTTCTCTATGTGGTCATGGTCATATTCATGGAGTCAATGTTCCAGATGCAAATAATTATACGCCTGAAATGCAGCTGCACTTCTACTCCTCTATTTCAGTTATGTTGTGAATAAAGAGCTACAACAATGGTGTGAACATTCAAATTTTCCTTCAATACCATTTCCTTGCTGATATGAAAATGGAAAACCCATGGGCTGAAGTGTTTTCCACTGCCGGTTGGTGGAGAGAAAACAAACAAGGCATTAGAGAAATATCTGAAAAGTGTAATCTCCCAAAATGTATCATTACTTCCCATTCTCCATTATCAAATCCATGTATCCATCTTCCATGTCTCTTGGATAGAAATAGAGTCACTGTTTTATCGGCAGAAAATTTTCTCAAACCGCACTCAAGAACATCCTTTTACAATTGTTCCATGAAGAGCGGGTATAACTGCATCTCTTATTGTATCCAGTTGAATGAATGAATTCCAGGTGGTTTCTGATGAAGCTCAGGATTCCGTAAATCAAATGAAGAGTTATGTTGAATTTTCATTTGTAATTCCTTGGAAAAGAGAAGAGACTCCAATATGTGAATGTCCTTCTAACTCTTGTGCATCAATGAAAAAAAACATTCACCTTCAATCATTTGTAAGCATTCTCTTTTGCTACATGCATTAAATTTTACTTAATCCAATGGGCCTAGTAAGCATAGTTTGATTTTTAATAGGATTAATGTAAATAACCCTACAAACTTCGAACCTTTTAATTGCTCAATATTACCTAAATCATACAAAATGTATGTTTACTGAGCTGGAACTTGAATTTTATTCAGGATTCCCTTGTCTTTTGTGGACAGTTTATAGTCATGCACTTCAGAAATAAAAAGGCTATTGTTTAAGGTCAAAATAGATTTGACCGAATGAATTATAATTGACTCAATTCCTTGAAAATTCATCTGAAAACATAGTACCATACTCAAGTATGAGAGAAAATATGTAAAATATGACTTAAGAATATTTGAATCTATGGAATTATATGAAAAAGAGCTAAAAGGAATCAGAAGAAATAGTTTCCACGAATGATGTTACTATTATTTAACAAACCCGTTAGGGGGTTGAATTATGTAGGGCCACCTAAGGGAATTGGCTGCATAGTCAAATAAATAGCATATTTTGGCTAACAAGTCTGTTATGTAGACTGTTTATGCATGGCCGTCTATGGGCACGCGCTGCATAGTCAGGAAAAAAACACTTAGAAATTTACCTTTCTAGTGCTAAAAACCAGTGAAAGTTTATGGAGATTCAAATTTTCCATAGTATAACGTTTTCTATATGGAAGGAGTTACTTTAGTATGGAGAAGATATTTCCAAACAAGATTATCGAAGAACTGGATGGATATCACTCCTATGAAGGTCTGACCCAAATGTAGGGAAGGAGAATATAAACCATAGACTTGAATACTTTCAGATCATGAAAAAGTAAATGGGACAAATATGTTAAGGATGGATATTTTTTCAGATCCCTACTTACTGTCATTTAAGACCAATAAGGACAAAATAGGCTTTCTTCTCAAGAATGAAGTTACCATTATTTAACAAACCCGTTAGGGTGTTGAATTATGTAGGGCCACCTAAGGGCATTGGATGCATAGTCAAATAATAATATCATTTGGCTGACAAGTCTGTTATGTAGACTGTTTATGCAAGGCCACCTAAGGGCACGTACTGCACAGTCAGGCAAAAGAACACTCAGAATTTTGACCATTTTGTGACTAGAAGTCAAGAAAAGGGTTTATGAAGATCTAAAAATATTTAAGGTTAGGATTATGACACATAAAGATGGGTATTGTCCAATGTATATAGAGATACACAGATCAATGCTAACCATAATCAAGTTGTGGTTGGGTCTTGAATTAAAATGATGGACTTCACTACGTATCCCATAAGGATGGGAATCAAGCCATACGTAGTTCTTGATCTACAGTTTAACGACATGTGGGAAAAAAGTATTAGAGATCTTAGTTTAGGGTCATAGATCTTGGACCATTAAATGAAATACATAGTGTGTGCTTTCATGGGGACTTTTTAGCCAGGGGAAAAGTGGAATTTGGGGTTAGGCGCAATGAATTGGGGCTGGATTCGAGGGACACTCGAACATTCCTACGTATCCCATAAGGATGGGAATCAAGACCACGTAGTTCTAGAAATACCCTCTGTACAGAGTTGGTTCATACATGTGAAGGGTGAAAGGGGACTTTAGTGCAATGATGGTTTAACCCGAGATAAAAGGTTTGGGCATTGCCATGTATGCACGTAGTCTTTGAAATGAAACATGATTGAAAAATAAATGTAAATAATGGTTCCCTCTCAAGTGAGGGTATCAAAGAAAATTGTATTTTATTGTCATACTGGACAAAAGTGTTGTATAGTTTAACGTCGTATAACAAGGACGAAAGTGAGCCAATGTAATGATATTGATTCTAGGGGCGATTTCATGAATTAACATCGTATGAGATGGAGGTGAACCGATGTGAAAAGATTAGTTTTGGGCATGAACCTTATGAGGTTGCCTACGTACCCAGCCTGGAAGGCAAGGATCAATGTCCATGAAGTTCAATTAAAGAATGAATTAATGATCAAGTTGTTCATGGGGATAATGACCTAAAAAATGATTTTGGGACTTACACATGGTTAGTATCCCAGGGAGAGTGTTATGGTTGAGGTTTTCTCTAAGCTCACCTGAGTCATACTCGGTGTGAGAAACAAGAGGTAACAACAACCTTAATGATGAATAGTTTAATTTCATGTAGGACATTGAAGGGACTATGAAGTTTAAAGTCTTGCAGTTAGGACTATTGGCATTGCACATCTAAATGTCATGTAGCAGGTACAATGTATAGTTTAATGTCATGTAGGATGTATCACGGACATTCTGTACCATTTAACATCATGTATTTTAGACGATGGGGACAATATAGTTTAACGTCATGTTGGATGAAAGGTGGACTGTGTAGTTTAATTTCATGCAGTGAGGACACAAGAGTACACCATTTAATGTCATGTTGGACGTATTAGGGACTTTTATACAGTTTAACGTCATGTAGTTAGGACGTCACGGTTTAATTTCTTGCTGGATTTAAGGGACTTGAAAATAATTTAGGGTCCTATGCATGGACCATTGATGATGCAGTTTAAGGTCATACATGACCTAGTTGTAGTTTAAGGTCATACTAGACCATTTAGGGAACATTTTCACAGTTTAATGTCATCTGGGATGAAAGTAAAAATAGTTTAAGGTCACATTTATGGACCATTGGTTATACAGTTTAACGTCTTGCTGGACGGATGTGCAGTTTAAGGTCATATCGGACAATTTAGGATGTATTTTGTGTTTATACAAAATACGGATTAAAAAATATGGCATTGGTTGGAGTAGTGATGAATTATCCATCCATCGAGATTAATGAATAAGCTCCATTGGAGTAGACCCAATGTATTGAGTAAGGTCCTTCCCATTTTGGATCAAGATTGGGAGGTTTCTTTCCTGGTATCGTTGGAGTTCTGATAACTAATACCAATTCACCCTGAGTGAATGAATGAAGATGAAATTTTTTGTTAAAAGCTTGTGCTATTCGATTCTGATAGACTTCCAAGTGGTGAAAAGTGGACAATCTTTTCTCATCTAACCATTCCAATTCATTCAATTTCTTTTGAGATTTTTCATCTGTAGATGATTGATCACAAATGGCAACTCTGAGCGATGGTAGTTGAACCTCAATGGGCAAGACTGCTTCTGTTCCATATACCAATGAATATGGAGTTGACCGAGTTGCAGTGCGGGTGGTAGTCTGATAAGCCCATACAGCATGAAAGAGGTTATCAGGCCATGCCCTATTATCTTTATCCACCATCTTTTTCATTATATTTGAAAGAGTCTTGTTAAAGGCTTATATCTGGCCATTGGCCACTGCATGATACCGAGATGAATTGTTGGATTTTATGTTGTATTCTTGATACAACTTCTTCACCTCGGATGAACAGAAGTTGGTGACATTGTCCGTAAATATGGTATGAGGGACACCAAATCTGGTAATGATGTTAGACATGATGAAGCTAACAACACATTTATAAATGACTTCCTTGAGAGGTATTGCCTCGGCCCATTTGGAAAAGAAGTCAATAGCAGTAAGAATGTACTTAAATTTTTTGGTCGTAGCCGAAGGGTATGGTCCCACCCCATCCATTCCCCATGTGGAAAATGGCCATGAGTATTTAGCTGTATGAATCAACTCTAGATGTTAATGAATGATGTTGGCATGTACATGGCATGAATGACACATCATAGTGAAATCAACACAATCTTGTATCATTTAAGGCCAAAAGTATCCAAGCTTTCGAATTTGATCAGACAGTCTATGTCCAGACTGGTGGGCACCACAAACTCCTACATGCACTTCTTTCATGACATCCATTGTCTCTTCACCATCAATGAATCTGATGAGAACTCCATCAAAACCACATTTGTAGAGAATTTTCTCTAGGTGATCTGGGCTATCATAAAGAGTAAAATTGACCACACGTTGCCGGATTTGTCCTTTCTCGGCTCTATCAGGTGGAAGGGTTCTATTTTGAAGGTATTCCCTGATAGGTTACATCCATCCTGTAGTATGACCATATGGTTTAGGAATGAGACTACTTTCATTAATTTCCTATGTTCTGATTCGAACATAAGGTGAAATTGCACGATGGTGGGAAATACTGATGGTTGTCTCGTCCCGATTTTGATCTGCCAGAGCTGTGGCTATATTAGCCAGTGCATCATCTTTAGCATTTTGTGATCTTGGGACATAAAAAATTGTCGGTTCCGAAGGGAATTCTGCCATTAACTCTCTGACGTAATCATACAATGGGATTAGTTCTTCTTTTCTGATGGCATAATCCCCATTGACTTGTTTGATTACCAGGTCTGAATAACCTTTCACCTTTAAGTGATTCAC
Source organism: Viscum album (assembly GCA_963277665.1). Lineage (NCBI taxonomy): Eukaryota > Viridiplantae > Streptophyta > Magnoliopsida > Santalales > Viscaceae > Viscum > Viscum album. The sequence continues at coordinate 619,120,391 of OY728145.1, read as the reverse complement.
TTGTGCTTGAAGTGCTAATTCCAAGCCTACGATGAGAGCTTGGTATTATGCTTCATTATTGGTACCACTTTCCCACAATAAGAAAGAATAAGGTAACACTGCCTTTTCTAGAGAAATGAGAACAATTACTAATCCAACTTTGTTGAATTTAGGATTTTCCATTTTCCTCCTTATTGGACTTCTGGAAGCACCATCAAAATACATTTCCCATGCCTAAGGACTTTCTTGAATAGAGAAGACGTCCTCATCAGGGAGTTCAATATCTGAAGATGTGTCTTCCAATGAAGGGTGTTCATCTAGGAAAACAAAAATAACTTGTCCCTTTATCGCCTTTTGAGACACATACTAAATGTCGAATTGCTGCAAAATAACTACCCACCTTGCCAGACGTCTTGTAAGCATTGGACGACTAAGGATGAATTTGAGCGGGTTATTGCGAGATACCAATTGGACCTCGTGATGTTTCAGGTATTGTCTCAACTTATGTTGTGCAATGATTAATGCCAGATAGCACTTCTCAATACTTGAATATCGGGATTCTTCTTTAAGCATAGTTCTACTGAGATAGTAGAGGCTGTTTTCATTCTCAGCATCATTCTTTTGAGCAAGAAAGGCACCCAATGATCACTCTAGAGTTTCACGTAGAGGATAAGTGGTATTCCTTCAATAGGTGGAATGAGAAGCGGTAGACTCAAAAGGTATTTCTTGAGAATATCAAATGCTTCTTGACATTCTGCAGTCCACCGATAGGTGGCTCACTTCTTCATCAATTTGGTGAAGGGTAAACTTTTGCCTGCTAAATTGGAGATGAAATGACGAATATAGGCTAAGTGTCCTTGAAGTCCCTTTAATTATTTCAAATTTTGAGGAGGTGACATACCAAGGATTGACTTGGACTTCTTATGATCGACTTCAATACCACGATGGCGTACAATAAAGCCGAGAAATTTTCCTGAGGTTACCCCAAAAGCACATTTTAAGGTGTTCAACATCGAATTATGTTATCGAAGCTTGCGGAATATGAGTTCAAAGTCAGCCAAGCGATTAGAACATTGTTTGGATTTAACCACCAAATTGTCTACATAGCATTCAACAAACATCCCTATTAAGGGTTTGAAGATACGATGCATGGCACGCTGATATGTTGCACCTTCATTCTTTAAGCCAAAGGGAATTACCTGGTAGCAAAGCACACCCTGAGGGGCTCTAAAGGTTTTGGATTCCACATCTTCTCGGCCCATTCAGATCTAATTATATCTAGAATATCCATCCATGAAGTAAAGTTCTTCATATCCGGCTGTTGCATCAATTAAAAGTTCTGTAATCGGAACTAGGAAATCATCTTTATGACTATGTCGATTAAGATCTCTCAAATCGAAGCAAACTCTAATTTGTCTTTTCCTCTTCTTTATAGGGAAAATATTATCCAACCACTTCATATACTAAACTTCTCTGAAGAAGTTAGCTTTGATAAGCTTATCCACTTCAGCTTCAATTTTGGAAGCATATGTTAGGTGTGTTCTTCTCGCGGTTTTCTTAAATCCTTGATGTTCTTCTGATAAACCCAAATGATGAGTATCAACATCAGGATCAAGCCTGGGCATTACTGTATAGTTCCAAACAAATATATCTCTATTTTCCTTTAGAAAATAAATATAAATCTCTTGATCTTCAAGATTCATGACCGCACTGATTAAAGTGGGGCATGGATCTTCTTTTGTACCCAGATTTATTTCTCCGAGTTCATCCACAGTGGTAGAAATACCCTCTTCAAATGATGGAGGAGCATCTCTGAGATCTTCCTCTTCATCTTTGTCATGTATTATTTCTTTCGTTTCTACTTTCACAGTAGATGGTAAAGCAGAATTTTCATGATCAGAAGAGATGTCAAAATTTGCATATCTTGAAGAAGAAGATTCCATCTCCATCCCGATTGATGATAAAGGGTCTTCTTTGGGTAATATAGAGGAGATGATGGATTGAAAATCAACATCATTTTTCAACTCCGATGTTTCTATGACTTCTTCTAACCTAATTGGAAAAGTATAGACTTATTGGATTTCAGCAGATGAAATGAAGAAATCACCATTTGTGCTTTCATTACTGCTTGGTGGGTTACCAATTTCTACCATGTTGTCTGGCACGATTGCCATAACTGACATTATGGATCTTTCCAAAAGAGTATTTTGATTTGGTTAAATCTTGTCAATTTGATTGATAGACAACACATAATATGTACTCACATGTGTAAATGGATTTACTGGAATCTTCTCCAAACCATATGGATCATTAACTTTGGTAATCTCCTTTGTTGTGTATTTCTCCCTTCCCATCATGTGATAGAATTCCACCTCAATTTATTGAGACTCACATGTCTTGAACGGGTCCTTATCACCATAAAATTTCCCAACATGACCATCGAAACAATATTTGAGACATTGATGGAATGATGAAGGGATAGTCGCATATTGATGTAGCCAGGGTCTTCCAAGAAAGATGTTGAAGGTTGAGTCTTGATCAACAACCATGAAATATGAATTGGATACATGATCTACAAAATGAATTTTGAGTGTAACTTCACCCAATGGTTCTTGTTCATTTTTATCATATCCTTGTAACATCGTGGTAGAAGTAGGTAAATCAGATTCTGTGAGGCCCAATCGACAATGTGTATGAATGGGTATGAGGTTGACTCCTGAACCATTGTCAATAAATGTTCTTCAGATGTCTACGCCATTGACATTGCCAGAAAAGTACAAAGGTCTTATATGTCCATGCACAAAATAATCTTCATCTCCATCAGTAAAAGATATTATTGCATGGAATTCTGCAGGATCATTCTCTATGTGATAGACTTCAGCTGCAGCAATTTCAGTTTGAAACCCCTGAGGACTTGATAAAGCTTCGATGAGTGCTTCCCGAACATCTTTTGACAGATTCAGAGCATCCAGCATTGATAACTTGGCTGGTACATGGGCCAAGTATTTCAATATATCATACTTTTGATCCAGAGGTCTACATTTCCAAATAGTAATATGAGGTTTATCAGGTACCTTGGAAGCAGATGCTTTAGAAGTTGATGAATCTTGTATCGGGATAGGATTTGTCAATATTCCTGGTTTTGGAAGATTAGACCGATGAGATCCATTTACTTGCTGAGAGGAAGAAGATGGAACCTTCAACGGGTCATCCAAAATAACTACTCCAAGATTGAATTTTCTTTTAGCAGAAGAACTTTCTTGTTCTTTCTAAGCTCGCTGAAGGGCTCTACCACGAGTTTCTATTGCGTACATAGTTCTAGAAGGGGTAGAATTGGAATAGTGGCTTCTGAAAGATCCACGTCTTCCCATGTATCCTGAGCCCCTGGAACATCCTCAGATTCCTCTGTTTGATACAAGGAATTCAGGCTCATTGAAATCAAAACTGTGACTGGCATATGGATCTGTTAATTGAATCTTATTAACAGAACCGAAGATTAACTCTTCGTCTGATGAAGACTTTGCATGATTACCCTATTTAGGCTATTCCATTTGGTGGGGTGGTGCCCGTGGATTTGATGTAGATGGCATGAAGTCCGCCAAAGTGAAAGATAATTTAGGCTTTGAAATATACTCATCTTCTTTTGATTATTTTTATTTCTTTGAAGCATGCCATTTCTTTGAGGACATTCCCTCTGACGAAGAGAGTTTTGCCGCAACATTCATGGGAGAAGACACAATCGGTTTCTTTAATTGTGTTCACAAAATAGCATGACATTAGTTGATTGTATTTATAACCATCCAATCATCATACTTCTGTGAATTTTTGAGTTTGACTTCTTGCCATTCGCCTTCCTCCTCCAGAACTGTAGCGGTAACACATGCTATTTGAGCTGAAGAACCTTTCAATTTGACTTGTCCTGAGTCGACCATATTTTGAAGGAGTTCTTTAAAGAAAAAAAACTCCTTGATAGGATGCCCCAACATTTGATGAAAGGGGAAATAATTGGGATGATCTTCATCTCCTTCCTTGTTTGGCATTTTGGGCATTGGCAATTGAACCAGATTATTTTCCAGAGCCGAAATGAAGTAACCGGGAACTTGTTCATTTCGGAAAGAGTATGTTTTCCTATTCAAATCATCAATTTTTTTTGTCTTTGATCTCTTTGATCATCTGGACGAAACGGCCTTTTTTTCTTGCACTTAGGAGGTGGATCCCTTCAAGAAGATGAAGTTTTTGAAGTAGAAATGGGTACAGGTTCTTGTTTAAGCTTAACTGTAGCAGTTTATGATTTACCCGTTATTCTTCCTAGAGCTGATGGAATTAAACGAGATTTAGCCTTATCTTGTATAAGAGAGTCTTCAATCTGCTGAGCGATTGATGTAAGGTCTCGAAACACTCATGTGTATTTCACAGGGATTAACGGCATGCGTAACTCATCACACAATTTGTCCACACAAATGGGCAATAATTCATCTTGAGGGAGTGCTAATATTAGGGAATATGTTAATCTCTTCTTGCAAGCAATGAAATATGAACCCCTTTCATTATCCATTTTCTTATAGTTTGTAAGATAAAAAACTGTTGTCTTTTGAAATGTTGAGCTGAACTAAAGAAGTAATTTTTGACGGAGATCTTCTCATCCTGTAATTGACCGAGAATGTAAGCTTGTATACCAGACAAAGGTTGGTCCTTGCAATTTCCGTACGAAGCATCTGAGTTTTACTTATTCTTGCTTCCCTGGAGTTCCCATCATAGGATCACAACAAGACACGTAATGTGTCAAATGCTGTTCAGGGTTGCCTGATCCATTGAAAATAAGGAATACAAGGTTTCCAAAAGTGGATGGAGGAGAGATTGAATCTACCCATTCAGGGTAAACGTTCTTTTCTGGTTGAACCTACGCACGTTTCCCATCCATAGTTTCTAACCGAGCTGTTAATGACTCAATAGTAGTTATTATATTTTGAGAAACATCCGGTTGAACATGGAAATATGAAGGTGGAATGACTGGAGCTTGGATAGATGTGGTGGTTGGTGATGTAACTGATGGTAGCATTGCTGACTGTTGTTGCACTTGACCTGTAGGATTAGACCTGTGAGGGTGTACTGATAGAGGAGAATATTCTTGATCCATCTCAGTAGCTGCAACAAAATCCTTTGGCTGACTGACTCCAGCATTCTTAAGAAGAAGACTACTTTGAATTTGTTCTTCATTCAACCTTCTTAATTCTTTCAGTTCTTCCTCCTTTTGTGCAAACCTTTTCTCTAGTGAGAGCGATTGTCCTTCTCCAGAGGAAGGATATGTAACTTGATTCATTCCTCTCCCTTTATTGGATCCTTTTTGGAGAGGGGGAAGTGTGTTACTCGAATTATTTCCTAGGTTCTGAGTAACCCTTTGATTTCGTGTAAGCACACCTTCTTCATTCGTGTCAGTGTGTATATCTTCTTGAGTAGAAACCTCTTCATCTGAGTCCCCTGAGTGAGCCTCATATGGTGGATCAGCAACAACGGCATTGATGACATTGATTTATGCATAACGCATCGCACAATAGTCCTTTCTATCAGTATTTTTGTGATATTATCTTCTTCAATGTCCTTGATGAGACATTGCCTTTTTTTGATTCGATCATTCAGGAACTTCTTAATGATCCATAATTTGGAGGGAATCTCCTGATAATTTGGCTCTTCGTTCCCCTCGAGGCTTCTTCCCCAATCAAGAAAAGACCGACTTTCTCTGAGGAGGGGATTTATGATTTGAAAAAGTCCCCAGTCCAGTGGACTGGGGCTATTCCTGCTATTTCCGCTCAACTCCTCGAATCCTATTTGTCGATTCTGAGAGTTTGTTTAAAAGAGTCCCCAGTCTGCTGAGCTGGGGTGGCTATTGACATGCTATGTCTGAGAATTTCTTAAAATCTCTCCTGATTTTGCGAACCTTAGTACAGAAATTAGATGGATGCAATAACCTGTATCCACATTTATCATCTGATTAAAACGTCCATTGGATGATTTCCGACACTTCCGTCACTTGATGATGTGCTTACTCCATACGAGAGGCCTGTTCAATATTCTCGTTTTCATGATCCAGGAGTAATTCAACAACTTTTTTTCTGTATTCTTGATTTTGAGAGGAACTAGTTGAGGCATGTTCTTGGGAAAGCCTTTGATTACAAACAAAGCCCATTGACTGTGGTCAGCCATGGGAAATAATATTGCATGATACCATTTTCAGCGGGCTTTGCTAACTGGAGACCACCATGAAATGCAGTGCTCCATGAACACCCCATCATCTGACATGAATACCATATGGGGAATTGGAAATTAACTGACGCAATCTTCTTAGTGCACCAAGGCATGAACGTTGAAGGGATCTCTACTTCTTTTCGACCATCAGATATCGAGAGACTGATAGATATTCCAAATCAATCTGACGTTGTAACCATTATATTATCTTAATATGATCGTCATATTCATCATAAGATAATACTTTCTTTCTCAACTGACAAAGAGTTTTCCATATGTTGAGACAAATATCATGAATTTCATCTTCCGTCAACATTTCTGGAATTTCATATTGAGAGTCAGCCAGTCGCAAAACCATGACTGGAACTTCACCATTCGCCAGTTGTTTTCTCATGTTCAACATTTCCTCTTTATCATTTGATGAAGATTCTTGTACCTGATTTGACCAGAGTTGGTGTTTCCTTGTTTCTTCAATGGATTCAACAGGATTGGTAGAGATATCATTGATCAAACTAGAAGATGCATGACTTAGGTGTGGTTCAGAGAATGACATACACCCTGGGCTATCTTCCGATTGAGAAAGTATTTTACCTGCTAGCGATGAAGTATCAGACATGACTGGTTTCACATTTTCAAGTGCCTCAAGATAAGAGGGCTTTTTTGGCACTACATTGTCCACTAGATCATTTTACGGGAAATGTGAATCACTACTGTGGAGAGGAATTTTGCAGAGAAATGCATCATCATGGGGAGGCCCACCATAATGTGTTACAACAATAGATGAGATCTCTTGCTCCTTGGTCTTCTGACCACACAGAGGGTTCCTGTGGCTCTCATATGAAGGTTAAACTTCGAGATCGACCGAATTGTCATGATGCAAGCCTTCATGAGGAAGTGTCTATTGAAGAACTTCGGAATTAATTTTCCCACTATTGGGAAATGAGGGAGTAGAATCTTGAATTTAAACAGATAACTGTCTGAGGGATTCAAGAACTACAACATCAAGCAAGGCCTTGTTACAGATTGGCTCTTGATCTTCTCACTGTGCTGGGTGGGTCTTTTTCATAGACACCATCTTACTCACCTTTGAAACCACCTGTTGATGAAAGTGGCTGATCTGAGTAGGTGTATGTGCCTGATCAAGAATGATGGCTAAGTTAGGATGACGATCTCCACTCAAATCAGGTGTATGTGCCTGAATTGGTTGTCTGTATGATATGGGGGAGTATTCCCCACTACCCTCTTGGACTGGAACAGATGTGTGTGTCTGTTCCGGAGTGAATTGTTGATGTGTCACTCCACTGGTAGAGATAGATTTATATGTCTTTCCCTGAGATTCTACTGCAGTTGTTATAATATCCTGGCAGGAATACATAATATGAGCAGGAATTTTCTTCTTCTCTTTCACCATTGATAGAATATGCTTGGTGACTTCAGCTGCCGGAATAGGGATATATGTCCATTTCAGGATTGGATTAGGTGTATGCGCCTGCTCATATCCTCTTTTTCCTGTCAGTGAATCCTGACAGTACTCAAGTGTGGGGGTAGAGTGTTGAGTCTGCCTTCTATTTGTCGCCAGAGCTTTCGGACTGACTTCTTTGAATGCTACCATGCGAGACTGTTGGTAGGATTGATTAATACTAGCAAGAGTATGTGCCTGCAGATTGCACTTTGCTGAACGTGGTTGACAAGATCCATCATATGTAGTCAGACGAGCCTGCTGACTTGCTGATGATGTATAAACAGGTGTATGTTCCTTCCTATATTACTCCATCTGAATTTCCTGACGGGATTGGCGTGATGCTGCCAGACGAGTCTGCTGGACATCGGGATTAAAAAGGGTAGGTGTGTGTGCCCGGTCATTTATTTCCACCATGTTATGTTGTTGGACATATCTGGAGATGGTAGAGATGAGAACCTGCTCACTGTTGACTGGATTCCGCCTCTGGCAGTTCATCTTTCCTTCTCAGGTTCAAGGAACCTGAGTCGAATGCCTGGAGTCGGTACCCTCATCATGTTGAGGGCACACTGTCGCACGAGTCTGGCAGTGATTGTTGGTGGGAGCCCTCGAGAAGGACTCATGTCTACTTGAATTAAGGCCCTGAGGGACCTTCTCATTCACCTTCTTATAATAAGGGAGCGAATGGTGATTGTGTTCTGGGGATAACGACCCGAAACTGTTGGAGGCGATAGTCAGCACCTCCTGCTTCTTGATCACTAGTCATTGTTGTCCGGACGACCAGTGTGCGTTGTTCACTTGTAGGGATTGTCGGGCATCCTCCAGAGTTGGGATGGTACCATGTTGACAGTACTCCTTAACCAGCACATTTGATACCCAGTGTTGAAGATGCTGAGTAGGTGATGTAATCCTCAGAGTGGACGACGATCCAGCAGGAGTAGTAGCAGTGGCATTCGCAATAGCAGTATTCACAGATGTGAACTTGAGAGCAGCCATTCTGGAAATGCAGAAGATCTTGGAAAAGAGTGCTTATTTGATATAACAGACGTAATCAAGATAAATTCAGCCACTAGATCTTTTGGATGAGCACAATTGTCAATGATTTTTTTTGTTTTACCTCTCATTGAGATTTAAATAGGGGCCTAACAAATAGGTAAAACATCATTTTAACTTGATTAAGCATTCACGTCTGGTTCACCATTTTTTGTTTCCCTCGTAATTCGGGGATGACCTCATTGATGGGATGTTCGAACATTCCAAACAGTTTCTAATAGGTTTGTTCATAGAACCGGAAACATCCAATGAATCCATATCCCTTTAGACCTACTTTCCAAAGGTAGGCGCTCATTAGTTTGTGGACTGATAAGTCTTAGGAATTTTCATTGGTCGAGAGGATGGGAGGTTTGACTTATCAAACCTTTTTGAGGTGAATTATTTTCTACTCTGGGACTTTCTTTATAGATTTATGTTGTGCTCCTGAATCCTTATTAAATTACCAAGTATAAAATGAGCTTTCCTTTAGATCTGACAATCAATGATCGATATGTAGGAAATTTAGAGAATATTTATATGTATTCGAGGTTCTTCATTGATAGAGAATCATCTGTATTTGTTAGATATTCTTAGTCAATGGTATCCTTTGACATGTAAAAAGTCTCTTGGTCATTATGATGACCATGATGGTTTTAAATCCACTCAGTGGGGCACTTGAAGTTTATTGTCTTTTAGAAGGACATGGATTATTTCATAGTTGGGATTGAACCCGCAAATGGGCTACCTACGTATCCTTTGTTTAAAAAAGGAATCTGAACCAACGTAGTTATAATAAGGTAGTATGATGTTTATGATTGATGGATCAAAGAAGGATGTCATAATTACTTTTACACTCTAAGATCACGTGAGTCAAGCCCGGTGTGAGAAACAATAGGTATTGGTAAAAATCAGACAATTGTGACATGAAAGATGCAGTCATAAGAAACAATATGGGACTTATATATGTATGAATTCCCAGATAAATGAAGATTTAGATTTACTTCAGGGAAGAAATCCCGGAACAGGGTCCATAAAGGTATATGTGCTTCACGGAGATTTGAATACCCTAATTGGGGGCTTACTCATGAAAAGGAGGTCCAAATTAGGAGAGGAATTATGATTGGGTTTTTACTTCTAAGATGGAATCCCGAATAAAATGTAAATTAGGACTAGTTAAGAGGAATTAAGACAGGGGATTACTCCTGAAAAGGAGGCCCAGGTTAAGAGACATGAAAAATTAAGGGACAAGGGGCTTACTCCTGAAGAGGATACCCAAATTAGGGGACATGGGCTTATTCTTGAAAAGGAGGCCTAGGTTAATGAGGATTTGGGGATCACTCCTAAATAGGATTCCCATATTTGAGATTTATGACTGGGGCTTATTCCTGAAAAGGAGGCCCAGGTTAATAAGGGTTATGGTTGGGGCTTACTCCTAACGAGGATGCCCATATTTGAGAATAAAGACTGGGGCTTATTCTTGAAAAGGAGGCCCAGGTTAATGTAGATTATGGTTGTGGCTTACTCCTATAGAGGATTCCCATATTAGAGGAAAAGGGCTTACTCCAGAAAAGGAGGCCCAAGTTAATGAGGATTTGGGGCTTACTCCTAAGGAGGATGCCCATATTTGAGAATTATGACTGGGGATTATTCCTGAAAAGGAGGCCCAGGTTAATGTGGATTACGGTTGGGGCTTACTCCTAAAGAGGATGCCCATATTAGGGGATTGAGGCATACTCCTGAAAAGGAGGCGCAGATTAATGATTTCTCTCATCGTAAAGGATGAGGTTAAATGAATGAAATCTCAACATTTAGTGACATAAAGATGTGTAAATCACTAGGTTTTGAGAGATATTCCACAGAATTCCTTTCATATAAAGAAGGAAAATAAAGAATTCATGCCATAAATGGATTTGAAGAGTGTCTTGAAGACTGAATCTTGAATATGAGAGGTGTAATGGCATAATAGGGGTGAAATGGGCAAGAAGGGCACCGAAAAAGCCAGGGGCGCGCAAGTCCTGGAAGGCGCGCAGGTACTACGAGGGCGCGCAAGTCCTGGTCGCACAGGTTTACTTGCGCGACACATGGGTACTTGCATGACGGTTAACCAGCAGGGTAATACTTGAGAAACTCTTGGTTAAAGCCTTTAGAATCATCTTGAGGTTCTTTTAGAAGAGGGGTGCGCAAGTTCTATTGAAGGAGTAAAGCGGCACGCAAGTGTGGCCATTTCCCTTAAGGGTTGGCCCCTCAAGTGCGCAAGTGTTGATATGTTTCAACACTTAGGCATTCCTCCCCCTCTTTAGATCTTCTGTTCTAGGTAAGAGATTACCTTAGAAGTGTTTCGGAAGCTTTGAGAAGAGACTAGGGCACCGAAAGCTTAAATCTGAGTTTCTGGAAAAAAATATTCTCCAATGGGGGGCCCACAGGGTCTATTTATAGGCTGGAGAAGACCTTGGGTGGTTATCCTTTAGGGTGCACAAGTCCCTTGTTCGACCATTATGCGTCGCGCAAGTAGACTTGCACGACTGTGATGGAACTTGCACGGCACATGTCCTTTTGATGCCTTGTTCATGCCTTTGTCGATTTTTTATGTCTTCTTCAAAGGATGAATCAATTTTTACTATGTCATTTCCCTTTAAATTTTTTTAGACAATGTGAAGAAAAAGGAGCGTCAACAAACATGTTATCACATTTATATAAAACAATGTATATAAAATATTAAATAAACATTTTGAAACATTTTATAACATTCCAAGTCATTTTCAAAGAAAAATATTTTTCATTAAAAAATACCAACCAGGTATTTCATCCAATTTCACAAATTTATTAGGAATAACGCCCTCGAATAAAAACACACAAAAATGCATGAACAACTGACATTTACACACTCATGAGGATTATCTCTTAAATCAATGATGTTCTCACAAGGTAGCTATGTACCAATTCACCAATAGCACACACAACTTCTATAGGGTCACATCTATTCAAATGAACATATCACAACCATTACGCTAAAACAATGACAAAGAATTGTTCAAATCTATTTCAATTAAGTAATATTTTTATATAAAAATTTAATTATAAATATTACATCTATCAAACTAAAATAAAATTTTATAATCATCAGTTTAAAAATTATACACAAAGAACTTTTAAAAAATACCGATTTTTAAAAATCCAAAAACCATCACTAAAGTGGGTTTTTCAATTCCCTACACATCCATTTAATAATAAACATAGAGAAATAAACAAATTTAATGTAATATATAATTTCATATAATATGATTGGATAAGGAATAGACCTACCTCGGAGACTACAAATAAATGATAGAACGACTTGACTTATTCATCATAACTAGGTGGAAATTCCAATAACCCACCATAGATCTCATTACATAAGATCCACATACAAACATATCATCATTAATGGAGTGAATTATCATATATTGATTCCCAATGCACTATATATTGGAATATAAGAGAGGGAAGGAGAATAGGTATATGGAAAACAACCAAGAATAGAGACTTATCAAGGAATAAGGGGTTCAACACATATTGATTCACCAATAGATCGTTCCTAGATTCAGATGATTAGTCCCCAAATACTTTGGGATGAGAGAAAACTAATATATTGGGGCATTATGGGAATAATTATATGTTTATATGAAAATGTGAATCATATCCAAAATTTTCAGATCTATTTTTAATGGTATTTAGTGACTGTGCACTGTTATGTAAACCATGAGCTAACCATACATGTTACTCTATCCCTAAAAGAAAGTTTATTAATTTTTTGACACACAATTTGAAAACAAAATGTTCTTTATTTTGTTCCTACTGAAATCCCACTACCTCTCTTTACATGGTTACACTTTTGAGTTCCCCTATTTATACTAACTCTGCTCAATCCATTCACCTAAAAAAATGTCACAATCCAACACAGGTCGACCCCAAACTAGAGAACTGAGCCAATCCTTACCAAGATTGAGAGACGTTATCCATATTCCATGGAAAGAAACAATTTTCATACATAAAACAAGTAACAAAGGAAATGAATTATCAACATAAAAATAAATAAATAGTAGAAACAAACACAGAAGAATAGTATAAATAAATAAATAAACAATCAGAACATCATTTATAAAATAATATATATACAATAAATCAAATAAAGAACCCAAACTAAACAGTTTTCACACATCAACTCCACATGACCTCGAGGGTCACTTTCTAATTCCAAAACCCCTCATCGCCCATATTGTCCAAAATGAAAATGAAATGTTCACGAGAAAGCTAAAATAAGAACTACATGTGTGGGTGTCAAAACTCAGTAGGAATCAATGGAAAATACAATTCTAAAAGAACATGCATTAAATAAAAGAAACATCAAATTCATGTTTCAAATATAATTTATAAATCCAGGATTTTCACATACAAATTTTCATTAAAGTGAATCATGGTCCATTTCCATTTATCTATTCAAATTATAATTATTTTCCATGAGTAATACTTTATAATTTATAAGGGGAAAGATAATGTCTTCATTTAAAAAAAGGTAAAGGGTATATAAAACAACCTAAAGGAATTTTCCACAAACCATTGGAAACCAATTAATTGAATTTTAAAATAAGTACGCCACACAAGAGAGAAACCATAACAATCACATAATATGGGGAATAGAAAATTATCAAAAAAGAGAAACATACCAACGATGGATCTAAATAATCCTCTACATATATCTATGTTAAAAAATATGTTGGAGATCCTAGTTTCTCTGTGGAGTAATATATAACATACAATAATTATTGACTTATCTCGATTGTATTTTTCACCAAATGAAATCAATTCTCTCCCACATGCTTGATTACACCTTAACCGGTCTAACTAAGGGGAACTATACCATATCAACAAAAAACCAAACTCCCTTCTCTAGGACACTAGCTAGAGAGAAATAAAAATCAATTGTAGCTTCCATTCACTGAAAATATTCAATTTGTGATGAGCTCCCATTTCATGAATAATGGTTGTATTATCTAAATATTCCAATCGAACATCCAATCACAAGAACATATATCATACATAAGAGAATCACACAACATGTCACCCCCAAGTCAACCAAAGGTACAATATCATTCCTTTAAACAGTTTGATCATGAGGGAGCCTCATTTAGTTGTCCTCCCTGATCAATATTCATAACTAAGGCCATTGAATTATCCAAGGATACATTTCATGACCACAAATTCTGAAAAAAATATTAAATAGGAATTGAACAACATTCAGAAAAAAACATTCTATAAAATGAACAAATCCAAATTCTAAAAATTGATTGTACTAAACTTATTTTCAAATATTGAAACTATTTAGACAATTCTATTTAATTACTCACACATTATTATAAAACTAATTTCACTTTAATCCTAATGTGAAAATGGGAAACACACCCTTATGAAATCACCCAATTCTAAAAAGATGAGAGCATATTTTCTTCACATGGAAATAAAATTTCATATGCCAAAAAAACATCATTGAAATAAAAAAACTCATGTAAAACCATTGATGAAACCCATAACATCATTTCAAAGGACACTATAAAATTTTCAATGAAAAAGCATGCTTTAAAAACCACATATCACTCAAAAAATCCAACATGGTATTTTATCGATGAAATGGTGTAAATAGCTTAAAAAACCATTAACATTTATATTATAAAAAAGATTTAAGTCACCTCATATCACCTAAAAAATATTATAAAAATTATACATCACTGTATAATATACATAGAAGGTTAAAAATGTATAAATCAATGACTATTTAATTTAAAGGGAAAGTAAAAACGGAAATATATACCAACTCATTTTTCTTTAAAAAAAACATATGAAATAACCTTATGAAGGATCATGGGGGAAAATGTAAGGGGAACCTTAATCACAATAAAATACCTAAATTAATCAAATTAAAAAATAACCCTTCATACAAAAGACTAAGGGATATGATGATCTTAATAAAAAATAGATAAAAAATAATGTGTGTGAAGATAAGAGGATATTATAATGATTTGTTACCCTAAAACATGAGGAGATAGACTTTGAATTACCACACAAGGAGTTCTGAGGCAGGAGGAATAGTAAAGGGGCCTTCTGTGGTCAAATGTACCAAATGGTAAAATAAAATTTTTAACGACTTGGGAACAATTTATGGTTTCAATTCCTGATTTGGTAAACCATACACCGACTAGGATACACAGTTCTATAAAAATGGAAGAATCATGTTTTCCATTCCACTTAGATTTCCTAACCATTCATGGAACATGTACCACTGACTTGATGCATCCCAAGGTTCACACAGTTTCCTATATCATTTTCATGGTTTTCTCTAATAGTGTTCCAACTGTGTGCCACCTGTCATTAAGCCCAATATATCCATGTTTTCATTACAAATCTGAGAAAAACAAAATAATAAACAAGGGACAAAAAATATTCAAAGGAAACCATAAATATTTATACCCCAAACCCAGGGAACTCGTGATGAAAAACATGATCGAAATGATGAATCAGATATACTGATAAAAATAAGAAAAATATGTGTAATAATTATACTCCATTATTCTTTATTCCTCATGAAATCCAAGAATATTTACAATTTATTGATCAAAGATAGTGGATTTCCAAAAGCACATGATCAGACCACTCAATCTAGTAACACCTCAACCACCACCAAACACACCTTACACATCATTCCCAGAATGATCCAACTAACGAAAACCACTATACAATAAACAATAGAATGATCAAACCACACCACTACAAACATTACTTAAGGAAAAAAGATGTCTATATTAAAAAAAATACCAACATTCACTATGATGAAATGACTTAAAACTAATAAAAAAATTAAAATATTGGAGTCAAATATAATAATAGAGAATTAACTATTTTACCAGTTGGGGAGGCCGAAACAGACTTCCCCAATTAGAAATAAACATCCACCAACTAACTCTTACTGAAATCACAATATGATTCATAGTGATTATAATCACCATTTATGAACTCAAAAACATATAAACAAATGTACAACTAGATACATGAAACCTATCATAGACCAACCTGAGAACTCCACGTACCTACCAACCCCCACCACAAGGGTGGGCTGCAATGAAATATATTCTCAACCATGAATAATCCTATTAAATGATCCAATTTGGAATGTTATATCCATAGTAATTTCATGAAAACATCCCCACATTACATTGTGAAACCAAAAAGGAACATTCAAACTATAAGTACCGCAATGAGGAAACATGGATTCAGAAACATTTTCATAAAAATTATACCATTCAATATAAAGAAAATATAACGAGGAAACATAATATGTCCCCATTACACCACTGAGGAAAAATATTACACAATGATTAACCACACCCCTATGATTCCTCGGTGTGACCAAGATTCACGCTAAGGATTGTGGCTAGGGCCCTAATGCCTTAAAGAATCCACTTACCAACATTAAGAAACTGATAATTCACATTCAAAACACTTCATTTTTGATAACAAGAATCCACACCAAATCCCACATAAAACAAAAAAAACATGTCACACCATGACACTCTATTTTCTCCCATAAGGAACATTCACTATGATGGTGTATTATAAGATGCACATGCACCATCATATTTCACCCAAATTGATAAACAATCAGAATAATATCATAATTAAATGCACCTCTTCTTAAAATTAATAAATTAAAAGAATCAACTACAAAAACATGAATCCACTAGAACAGATATTATGTATAAATCCACCACCTTATATTTTACATTTTATTGAAGATGAAAAAACAAGAAAAACAATAGACTCAACCATTACAATTAACATTACATTACATGAAGGGGGGTATTAAACTAAACCTAAAGTAGCAATATACTATTTCAAATTAGATATGCTTCTTTTCGATTATGGATATACCACATCGAAGGAGGAGGAGCTTATATGATCCCTTCATATGGTATTGTGGATACCTCTACCATCATGAGAACTTTTCCTTGTGGATTCCTGAGGGACAGAGCCCATAGAAAGAAAAACCATCCGGATTGGACCAAAGTAGACAATATAATGATCATGGGCTACACTGGGTTGTAATAAATTGTATCTGAGCTAGTGTCCATTTGATATGATAGTAAGGATGATGGTCCATTCTAGGGGGTTAGATTATAGATATCCCACATCAATAGAGGAGGATAACTAAGAATACCTTTATAAGGTAGTGTGGATACCTCTCCGATCATGATGCCTTTTCCTGTGGGATTCCTGAGGGTTATAGCCATGGGGACGAAAACTTTTGCGGGTTGGACCCAAAGCGGACAATATCATGATCATGGTCTAGAAAATCCCATTATAAATGGGTTAATCTGGTTCCTTAACCATTCTTAGAAAAAAATCAAAAAAATCGATCCATGTGACTAATGAGTCCATATGTATAGAAAGTAAATATAGAATTAGGAAATTATATATTCTTATAGACTATCATGATGAATTGATGACACCGAATAATCATCCCATTAGAAGAATTTGATGAAAGATCTAAAGGACTTTTAATTCCATAACCAAAAAGAATAGATTCAGGACTATTTCTCATATTTTTAATGCAATTCCCTTCACCACTTTTAGAGACTTGTGGGTGGTTTTATAACTCAAGATCTCCTTCCAGTACAACTTCAACATGAACTACCTACCTCACCAAATTGGATAAAAAGAACATACCAGACTATGACACCTTCCATTCCAGGTCATTAAAATTCTCATTCTCAAAACACCATGCCTTTATAGATTCATATGCATCCCACTAAGGAAGGTAAGAAACAAGACACATAATGACAAACGAATTAAAACACTGATCCATAACCTTTATGAAAACATCAAATCAAAATCCCCTTCCTCACCATCATCACCTTAGAGAAATATTGATAGATGAAAAAATCCATGAATAACCCCTAGTTTTGATCTTCATGATGATTTTTTTGAGAGATCAACTTTAGGCACTTCCATGTCAGACAATCATACATAGTTAAAAAACATTACCTTTAATGACTCAGGATACTCAAGGAATCTAAAGTCTCTCAATATTCTATAAACAAAAATCTCATTAGAGGATCCTCTTGATCAAAAAATATAGTATGATTAATCATTCTAATTAACGAAGGATTATATTTTGTTAATAATCATTAGGGATTGGTAATGGTAAACAACCCATAGCTGCACCATGAGTATCCATTGAATCATTGGTGGGATTTTACACTAGGAAAAAAACAAGATCTCAATCCATAAAATGTCATCATTAAAAGTTACCAAAATAAAAAAAAACTACTAAAAACACATCCAAGTCACACAAAAATAATAATACATCTTTGGTATATCAAAAAAATCACAATTTCATTCACTAAAACAACTTTTTAAATGAAAAATTAACATGGTGGGTTGCACACTCACCAATGTTATAACTCAGTTTCGCACTCACATGAACATTACAAAGCCACACTGGAACCTATTGACTCACATAGTTAAATATACTATTCCCCTCATACAATTAACCATAAACTTCCTGAAACAAATCTATTAATGTGGTAAATCATGGGAAAAGAAAAGGTAAAATAATTATTCTTATTTTAAACAAAAATATTCAACAATATTTTTATATTCTCAATCCACTTACCAGATTAAAATTCATTTAAAAATTAAAAATAAAACTATTCCCCGTGTTAACCCATGTGTCATGTGTGATGGCCCTTGTGCTCATGCCAGAAGTTGTTGCGGGTGGCCAAATACTAGGATCCACTCCGGTATTTGATGTCAAACAAAATCCAAGTGATATTGGGAATAGTTCAATGATTCAAGTTAAAATCAATAAATCAAGGTAAATATATGGAATCTAGGGATTATCATATAATATTTAGGATGATTCCCTAAATATACATTATATTTTCTGGTATTTTCCAACATGAATTTTTTTGATGATAATGTTATTCAACCAGTTCCACATGGGAAAGAGGGAAATAAGAAATATTACTCACACATGAATACCACTCGGGTAACCATGTATCTCAGTCCTATATAATTTGATTCGAACTGATTTGGTGATTATGACGATTCCAATCAGCATGATTATGATATTTTGTTTTGTTTTGTTTCTCTTGGCATGAGGGTATTCTCAAATGACCATATCCCTATGTTTTCTCTATTTTTTCTTTTATAAAATGGATCTTTCCTAACCATTGGAGTCAACCTCCAAAATTAATACCATTTTCAAAAACCACGCACCCATTACTTTTATCATCCTCAAAAAAAAATATCAAAGATTTCAATAAAAATTCCAAATAATCAAACATAAATACATTCATCCACAAAAAAATCTCATTCTATAAATATTCATTTTATTAAAACATATTTCATAAATTATTATTTCATATATAAAATTGGATTCTAAATCACTTTATATCAAAAATCACTACTTATCAATATAATTTTTTTTAATAATCGCCAATTTTTTATTATAAAAAACTAATATTATTAAACTCATATCTATTTAACCCAAAAAACAAAAAAGTAAAATCCATGGTCTAATTGATTATAAATAAAAAAATCATAAAAATAATTTTTCATCCTCAAAAAATAAACATAATACCACATTAAATTATGTTTTTCAAATTCCAAACAAGGATTTTTAGAACTATTTTCAGAATCATGGAAGATCCAAAACTACTTAGAGGGGGGAAATAGTGTCAATGGGTGACTTTTATATATATTTGGTGGCTATATTTCAATCACCCCACCTTCAGAAGGATTATTTTAGGACCATACCTTTATATTCACATGGAATTCAAGTCCCTTAATATCTTACGAATATATTCATCACATTTTAAATTTCAAATTCCAAGCACTAATAATTTCACAATCACAAAAAAATCCAAAAAAACCTTAAATTCCAAGTAAAATCATTGTTTGGTCTAAATGTGTTTTCTAGACACTCCAATTGACCTACACCCCATGTTTTAATAGACTTGCTTCATCTACCATGACATCCATATAAAAAAGGGGACTATGAATGCAAGGTAATATACATAAATTTCCTTCTTTGATTCCATTTTACCACAAACCAACCTATGTTGAACCTAAATTGGTTACCTGGGATGAGCCATGTTATGGCCCCAGTGGTATTCCAGGTCCTCCTACGCGAGAAACTAGTATCATGAATCAACAGAGTAACAATTGGGAAGATTTCTCCATGTAAAAATAAATAAACATAATAAAAAATTGAGCAACCAAATATATTTAAATAAATAAATAAATATCAAAAATGAAAATATTATATACAAAAATAGAAATATAAAAAATGAGATAACAAAACCTAAATAGAAATTGAGGACATTGTGTCTCCACGGAATATTGAGAGTCACTCTATAATTCCAAAACAAACAATCTACCATGATGATCAAAATAATGATAAAACCTCTATTACATTCTAAAAATAAGAATGAACTATAGGAATTAGTTTTAAATCACAGTATGAATTCCTAAATAAAAATATTATTAATTAACATCCTATAAATAAAAGAAAAATCAATTTTAGGTTCAAAATGAAATGTATAAAACTGTGATATTAACACTGGCATTCAATTTAAAATAATACATGATCTATTTCCTTGTTTCTATTGAAACATAGAATCATTTCTAATAAGCAGTTGTTATCATTTACCAGGGAAAAGATAATACATTGATTCTAAATAAGGGAAAAGGGATTGAAAAAAATCAATATTTTTTCTAATCCTTTGGAAACCAATGCATCACATATAAAAATAAGTACATCAAACAAAATAAAATCTAAAATGATAACATAATAATGGGAATGTAAAATAATCATACAAGACTTACCAACCAACTAGGCTTCCCAATAATCCTCAATAGATAAATATGTCCCAAAATAAATGTTAAGTCCAAAGATATTTGTGGAATAATCATGAAAAACTTATATATATTGAACCATCCAGTTAGAATGACTCCCCCTGTGACATAAATATGCACCGAAATGATTGATCTCACCATACAGAGCTAGACCATGTAGAATTATCTAATATCAATAAATAGGAAATAAATAATCTACTATGGTCAACAATCCATATAGAAATCAGAAGAAAATACAGCAACCATTAACCTAAAATCTACTATCTGTGATGGGTTCCCATGTATAGAATAAAGGGGTATCAAAATATTATAATCGAGCATCAAATCACAATAATGTATATCATACACAAGAATATCACACAACAAGTCACCCCATGAGTCACCCAAATGAACAATATCATTACAGTACACTATTGGATCACAAGAAAGCCACATAAAATGGGATTCCCACAATAATCAACATAAATAAGTCAATATAATTATACAAGGAGTGTTTTTAAGATCAATAAAGCCACAAATGTTCCAAATGGGCCACAAAAACCCTTCATGAAATAATTTATTTCCAAACGACTAAATACACCATTCAAAAAAAATGGAGGTGAAAACAAACTATTCCACCATTAATAATTATTTAAAAAATTACACTTAAGCACTCATGCCTCATTTTATATCAAAATACACATCTATCAATATTCAAAAAAGGCTTCAAAACCCCATGATATAATCCATTTTAAAATGAAAACCAACAAATTTCATTTATATGTCATCCCATTTTTATAAAATTGATGGTTACCACTTATTGTACTAAACCCACTTGGAAACCCAACTCTTGTAGCCCAAATCATAATTTTAAAATTCAATTTTTTTTTTAAAATACCATATCATTATTTAAATATCCCAATCACTCATAATAACCAATTGTTTATATTATCGAACACATGGTGTGCATAAAGTTATAAATAATTTTCATTTAATTGAAAATAAGATATAAATAAGCTATTTTCATAGGATGAAATTATTCTAATAATAATAAATCGTAAATTTATATACACATAAGGAGGTGAAATAATGAAATAAATTATTCTTAAATTCAATGGTCATGTGGAATGGGAATCCTAGCTGAAACTTAAGGATCTTCAAAAAAAATATCTGAAACACCATTTTGATTTCCCAAAGAAGAAAGAACATCTACTTAGAATATTAAACACCCAAATCCCATAAATTAAACACAAATAATGTGAAACCTATATCAATATGACCATGGGATAATAGGAACTAAATTGAAAATGTAATGATGATAAAGTGGTAGAAGAAAGAAGGATATTTCCTTGAGAAGTTGACCTAAGAAAATGAATAAATCAACTTGGAATCACATTGGTAGGAGGTGGGATGAATAAATAAGTGGGGAATACCCATATAGTGTCATACAGACTAAATAAACATAGTATAGTCTGATTTGTGATTAAATAATAAAGATAATAGAAAGGTAAAATTTAGAATATAATGACCTGGGAATAGGTCTTGGTCTGGCCACACAATTTGGTAAATAGTAAACCAACCATTCATATTTGTTTTGTCCAAAAATGTAGTACCATGTTTATTCCTTCCAAACAGTTTTCTTTCCTATGTGTGGGATTTTCTTCCATTACTAGAGGAATCTAATAGCTCGCAACATTTCCTAGAGCATGTCGTGAAGTTTCCTTTAACAGCGTGCCAAATATCTGCCACCAACAGTGAAGCTAAAATTCACCAAAATTTTATCCAAAGCTATATAAAAACTAATTAATAATAAAGGGACCGAAAATAATAATTGGAAACCCTCAAATTTTTAATTCAAAACACCTGGATCATGATAGAAAATTTATGATCCAATCTTTGAATGAGAATATAAAGTTAAAATAAATATTCAAGTGTGATATGAAAATACTAAAATACAAAACAATATCCAATTTCTTAAAAACCCACCAAAACATCAACCAAGTTGTTTAAAAACATAAAATATATAAAATATTTCTTATTTTCAATGGATCAAGTTATAGACAATAAATCCAAAAATCATTTCAAAATGCGTGATATTCTTTTTAAAAAAATTATATAAAATATTAGATTATAGTAGATACTTAATTGTATAAAATAAAATGATTTACTGTATAATACTAAATTGGTTGTGTCTTTAAAATCTAAAGACAACCAGACTTCACTATTAAAACACTTCATTAGAAGAAAGTTTTGAAAAATATTTTCATTTCTGATATTTACCAGTCAGGATCAATGTATCATTGAGAGGGAGTGGGGTGAATCAATTATATATTTTTTATTTAGGATTCTTTACATTTGAAGCAGCCTTCATGTCCTATTAAAGAGAAATAAGCTTGTTTTACACATGAAAACTAGACATCTATAGGAACAAAAGAATTTACATATACCACTACTCAAAAAGAGTAGCTATATCAATGGGAAGGATTCGAAACAATCGAAAAAAACATTCTCCACCAGAAAGCAATACTTTATTGAAAATATCGGACTCTAAAAGCTCATATATAGTGTCTAATATCAGTTACACTGGCATGATGAATAGGAATACATCCATTAAGGACATAAGAGTTTATTAGAGATGGTATAATAGATATATACATGAGTCTTTTGTTTCAAATGAATACACTAATTACATTATATGTTTTACTTATTATTTTTCAATTCTAGGTTAAAAACAATATTCGATCTATTATATCCTTGAAATTGTTTCTTGGTACATATATTGGATTCATGGGGATAGGAAAAAAAATAATGGTGATCTAAAATGATAATTATAGTTATGTAAATCAGGTTAGAGGAAATAATATATCAATGAGAATAAATTAATATGTAATGGTAAATAACTAAACACTTAAGGAATGAAATCAGTCAACTAAAATGATAAATAATATGTAATGTTAATTAATAAAAACACATTACATTAAAATAACTAGATAATTGAATGTAAATATGATATAATCAGAATATTAAACATACTCTATTAATAAATAAATATACATATAAATTAATTATTAAATGTTATGATACAAAACATAATGAATAATACTAACTTATTCTAAATTATGGAATTCCATAATTATTGGATTCCATATCTCGAGAATATGAAAATATATATAGACAAGGCCATTCATATGATGGTTCAAATTAAGGGTACAAAACCAATCGATTAAAATAACTTATTTGTCTCATGAGTACCTGTTGATGTATCAAGGGGATATGTAATGTTTCAGACCCACCAATTAATGCCAGTCCAACATATTCCTCATTTTTAATAACCAAAATATATTAATATTACAAATCAAGTAAACGTATTGAATGAGAACTAATTATTTAGAAATAATTCCCTTGATAATTAAATTACTATCAAAGTAAACACCCTATGATAAATGGAATATATTTTATGAAATAATAATATCCAAGATAAATGGTGTGTAGAAATATGATCAATTCAATACTCAATGATGATATGAAATTTAATATTTCAAGGGTACTAACACAGAATTAAATGATGTTAATACATATATATTTCATGTCCATATCAGTCAATAACTATACAAATAAAGGATATGGATGGTATCAACTCACAAAATACATTGTTGAGAAAAAAATAGAGGTATTTTACCCGATGAAATAAAAGAATAACTTACAAATATTATTGAGGAAAATATAATTTAATTTTAAAAACATTTTGAGAATATTTTTCTTTTAAAGTCACATAAGAATTATTTTCTTCAAATGTATATATTATTTAATTTAAATGTATGCTTCAAAAGAAACATTGGTGTATAAATCCATACAAGTCACATGTGTAAATAAGAAACATTAATTTTTCATCATGAAAAGCCCTAAAAAAATTAATTGTTTTAAAAATTTACAAGAATAATTATCTGAAAACATTCCCAAATAAGAAAAGGCTTGAAATTTTAATTGAAAGAATAATTTTTAATGCTAAAAATAAATTTTTAAAGCCTTTTTATAATTTTTTTTTTCAAAATAAATATGGTCGCTGAATAAATATATAAATTAAGTCTTGTTTTAAAAAAACATTTTTAATATAATATGAGTATAAAATAGTCTAAAATAGTACTAATACATGGTAATGAACATGAACAACTGTATGATATTATAAATAAATTTTTTATTGAAACGTTATCCAATAATTTTCTAAAATGTTAATTCAAGTAAAAAATATCAAATAATAAAAAAAGATTGTAAAAAAAACATTCGAAATGGATATAACATTAATGTGAGAATCAATCAGTGAGTATATTGTTTTTATCAATTTCCAATCTATATAATTTACGTTTAAATTCAAAAATACTTATTAAAATTTTGTTGCACAAAAAATCTTAAAACATTAATGAAAAATATCAAGAATTGTAACTCATTGAAAAGAACTTGAGTTATGAAATTATATTTCACTTGATAAATTTTAACATAAATCTTCTTAGAATATATAATTCCAGAAGAAAATAAATCCATGAAGATATAATATTCCACAGTATTTTATATCACAATGGATATTATATACCCAAATTAAAAAAAATTAATTTTATAGAAATTATGTTTTCCCCATAGAAATAAAATGATACAATAATCCCTTACCTATAATATGATTTATGTACTGCATCTCAGTATTTATGAATAAAAAACAAATCTTAATTATTTACTTTAATGAGAACCTATTTCATTTTTATCATAAATATTATTTCACTTATATCTATGATTTATACAAATAGTCAATAAATTATGTTTACATCATGTTTTTTTGAAAAAAAATCGATTTATGTGTCAAGAACAACTTCAAAAGTTCCACAATGGTGAAAAGGGTCATTATATAACCTATCTCGATTGATGATAGTGACATAATAATTATATTTATGAATCAATTATACTTTTAAAACTAATCATTAAATATGGCTGAAGAAAGTTTATCAATATTAGATACATGGAGACGGTAGGTCATACGTATGCATGAGTAACATTCCAGTTTTTCAATAATTGTTTTGGAAATATGATAAGTAACACCATATCGTTACAGAATGAAACATATATCATAAATACCATGTTATTTAATAATATATAATTATTTATATAATTATTTTTTATCTAAAATGGCAATCAAAACCAGTCGAGGAGGTGGTAGTCCACAAGTCCATGAAAAATGTTATCAATTTTTAAGTATATTAAAGGTTAACAAAGAAATTGATATATATTATATTTCTTGAAAGTATTATGTATAATTAATATAATTTAGATTTTCTTATTTTACATATGTTTAGTATAAAAAAATTGTTATACATTCAATGTATATTGTGAATGAATAACATCAATTTGAAGAGGCGGTAATCCATACTTCCACAATCAATGAAATTGATTTAAAAAAATTGAAATATATAATGATATTTTTTTTGAAAAGATATTAAAATTCCTAATCAAATAATAATTTTTTTTATTTATTATATATAGATATATTTTCCATCCTAATTTCCACCATGAAAGGTGGTAATAGGAAAAATGAGAAATAATCATTTCGCCATACGGAAGATCGCCATACATGTAAACAGTATGTTCGTTATACATTAGATAGATGTTTCTAAGAGTGTGGTTTGAACCCTTAATTTAAAAACATAGTAGTGATTTAAATATACTGGTTTTAATATATAAATATTTAAGAAGATTATTTTTGGTGGTGTAAATGTTAATGAAATAAACATGTTCGTTGGAAAGCACTACTATAAAAACTGGTTAACTTCTTCAAGTTTATACCATAGGGCTTCTATGGATGTTTTTCATCACAATGTTAGGGTTAACTGTAGCCGGTGTGGATATTATGAAGTTAATTAGTTAGATATTGGCCTATTCAATGTTGTTTTATAGGTGTGAGGAATGGGGAGAAGTAGCTCTCTTTTATAGTGGATGAGTAGTGGCACTCTTGTAATATTTTGACAATGGAATAACTTCCCCTTTTTTTATGTTCATAGATGATCTAATAAAGTAAATAATTAGAGAAAAATAGAGGATATTGTTGATATATGGAATTTAAATATCTCTTAGATAATTGTATTGGTCTTTTTGGACATTATGAATATGGTTTAGGCCCTTATTAATCTACTTTTAACCTATTGATTGTAATAAATTTAAACAATTTTCTCTAATAATTTTGGAAAAAAAGAAATTATGTAACACCCTAAATAATTAGAATATATATATATATATATATTTCAATGTATGAAACATTAAGTCTCTACGAAAAAATACTTTTTTTATAATTATTTAAAAATGATAATTATAACAAATATATTAAACATAGTAATATATATTAATAATTAATATTAACTTTTATTTATAAGGGCATCACATAAAATAAAAAAATATATTGAAAATATTATTTTTTGGTTAATTTTTTTAAAAATTAACATAGAAATAATTTTAATTATTTTACTGAGAAGTTTTATTTTCATGATGAATTGTGAAAATACTACATTTTAGTTAAAAAATGTTTTTTGTTTCAATAATTATCTGATTTGATATTTATTTTTAATGTCACAATAGATCAATTATGCATATATTAATCAATTGTAGATCATTATAGTCATTTTTATATAGAAATTTTATATAAGTACTTACTGAACATTTTAACATTTATTCCCACATTCTTGGCACACCTATGTGATTAGAATTAATTATAATTTTTCCTCTTCTTTGAATTATATTTTGAAAAATATACATACATGGATACAATCAATAAGATATTTTGAGTATGATATGATTAACTTAATTTTATTGTGAATAGTAACTTGAACCTTTGAAATAATAATTTCACCTTTATGAATAGTAATATAAACAATATAATAGAAAACCTAACAATGAAATTATGGATAATATTTAGGAATATGCTAAATGAAAATATGATATAATTATATCATTATATAAGTAAACAATGTTTTTCAATATTATTAGTTATGTGTTGGTAATTTTATTTAGTATGTAAAATTAATTGCAATTTTTAATTCATATAATTATTTAAAAACAAATTTATTTTAGAAATATGTCATTATAAATTAATATTTTCATTTCCAACATTTTTAATATAATTTTAAGAGATATTAGTTAATTTTTCAATGTGTTATAAAATCTGTTATAATATTAAAATTGGTATATTTCATGTAAATGATTATTTTTATTAAAAATAAAATATCTAAAACATATAAAATAAAATTTCATAAAATAAATTTCATTTTTTAATTCCACATGTAAAAAAAAGTTCGATGATTTTTTTGATTTTTTAGAATTTCATGAATTTTTCATGAATAGTAAAATATTTTAATTTATGGTATGAATACAATAAATGTTAAAAAATTTCCATGAGTAATGTATGATTTATTCACTATAATATAGTACTATAGTATATTATTTCAATATATTATATTATAATTATCAATACAATTCATAGTATTGAGCCAAAATAATTAGCAAATGGATAAAATATTCCAATAACACCCCTCTCCACCAATATAAATATCACATGTCACCATCGGTTATAATAACTCCTATAATCCTTGAATCATGTAAAAATAATAACCAAATAACATTAAAATGTCTATCCTTCGCATTTATGAGGTATTGGTCACATCATAAGACCAATCCAATGTGCCTTAAAGAGGTTATGAAATCGAATAATTAAAGAGTTTAATCATGATTTTTCTTTTAATTTCCTTTCAATTACCTTTTTTATTAAATATTATCTTCTCCCCTAAGATGTAAAAATGAGAATTACATATCTAGTATTTATTATATGCATTAATTATATCATTTTAATGGAATATCCTTTATCAAACACATTTCTCCCTCTCAATTAGTTTAAAAATGTAAATCGCCATCCATCAGGTGCCAATTTACAACATATGTGGAAGATAGATTTTCATTTTTCAATTTCTCCTTAAGGGTATTTCATAAAACAATTTTTATAATTATAAAATATTATTACTGTAGGATCGAAATAATGATGTAGATTCTCAATATACAAGAGGGGGGGGGGGGGGGGTGAATTGTACACTTTAAGAATTCCTTTGAAAACTTTAAAGTTAGTTACGATTAACTATGTTTTCCTTAAGCAAAGGAAAGGGCTATGATTAACAAAGATAAACATAAGAAAATTCACAACACCTCTAACACCAAATGAAAACTTTGAAAGAGATTCCGAACGTAGGTTACAGAAATATGGTTCAGGAAATTTAAACTTAACAAAAGATTATAATATGAGATTCTACCTTAAAGCATATAGAATCTAAACAATACAGAGTACAAGTAAAGAAGTATAATAAAGTTATACTTTCTTTATAATACAAAATGCAGCGGAAACAAACAAGTAGTAAAACTACAAGTAACAATATATAAGTCTTTTAACCCTAAGAGAAGGGTATCCACCAACCATGGATAAATGTCCCTTGATTTATACATTCAAGCAAGTCTGTCTTACCCACACGAGAGTAAGCCCTCGATACGAAGACCAGAGTCTCTGTCTTGCTATCCCCGCAAGACCTCAACTTCAAGGTAGTTGGAAACCTCTGTCTTCCTCAGCAAGGAAGCCCTCGAACTTCAAGGTAGTCGTCACCTCTGTCTTCCTTTCCCCAGAAGTCCTCGAATGTAATCACCAACATTCAGAGTCGCATGAAGCTTTGAGAGTTAATAAGAGCCTCTATCTCTAGAAATCACTTCAACAACATGTATTCACAATGCCAAAGAAGGTATTCAGCAGTCAGCATTGAGCTCTTTCAAATGAGCTCCTATTTATAGGCAAGGTTGTCCTCCTTTCCAACGGTCATATTTACCTTAAAAAACAGAGGGAACTGTACACGTGTAACTTAACCATCGGTTAGTTTATAATAGAATAGACGTCATCGTTTTATAACAAAACAAGTGAAACAGAAAGTACGACATTGTTTAAAGTCTAACTCAAATGTTCGGAGTGAAGGATTGGAGTGTAAACAAAAATAATTTTTCGGAGTCTAAATAAATTCAGAGTGTATAAAACAAAGATGATCAGATTCTATTTAATAGGTGAATTCGGAATGAGAATTCGTCAACAGAATTTGTAATGAGAATTTTTCATCAGAATTCATAATGAGAATTCATCATCAGAATTCGTAATGAGAATTCGTCATAAAAATTCGTAATGAGAATTTGTTATCAGAATTCGTAATGAGAATTCATCATCAGAATTTGTAATGAGAATTTATCATCAGAATTCATAATGAGAATTTTTCATCAGAATTCATAATTCGAATTCATCATCAGAATTCATAATGAGAATTTGTTTCCAGAATTCGAAGTATAACTTTATCAGAGTTCATATCTAGAATTCGGAATGAAACTTCATTATAGTTCTCATCTGGAATTCGATACATAAAACAGAATATTTCATATCAATGTCTCAAATGATTCTGAGAATATAGAAATAAATCTGAAAATTATACTTAATAAATATATGAATGAGAATATGATAAGGATAATTTTTCTTACAAAAGAGATCTTCCTTATAAAAGCGATTTTCTTTATAAAAGAGATTTTCCTTATAAAACCAATTTTCCTAATAAAACCAATTTTCCTTATAAAAGCAATTTTCCTCATAAAAGAAATTTTCCTTATAAAACCAATTTTATTTATAAAATCAATTTTCCTTATAAAAGAAATTTTCCTTATAAAAGCGATTTTCCTTATAAAAGCAATTTACCTCAGAAAAGAAATTTTCCTTATAAAAGAAATTTTTCTTATAAAAGAAATTTTCCTTATAATAGAAATTTTCCTTATAAAAGAAATTTTTCTTTAAATAAATGTGTTTTTGATTTTCAAAACAAGAAGGAATGGAAATGTCATAAGGAAAAACCTATTTAACTCAACAATCTCCCCCTTTTTGGAAAGCACAAACTTCCCTATGAAAAAGAAAGTCTAAGAAGAAAGAAAACATTAAGGCTTATCTCCCTTTGTTTATAGATGATGATGAATACAACTAACTCCCCCTTAGGCATTGAAACACTAAGGATCGTATTCTAGATTTCTGGAATGATATTTCATTAAGAATAATAAAGTCTTCTTTAATGAAAAACTCACCCTTAGATAAACTCTATTATAGTTTCTTTTCTTTCTCACTATTTGTTAAGATTATTTTCCCCTTTTATTAGGGTTCTTTTCATTCTCCCCCTTTGTGATTTTCAAAAAGAATTCGCGGGAATGGAAAATATAGAAAAGTACCTGAAAACTTAGTAGTGACAACAAAAGAAATGGGCAAGCAAAATTTTCATTAAGTTTGAAAGCTTAACAAAAAAGAAGTTTAGATACATCAAAAGATCGCATCTATCTATTTTGGATCTTTTTTCTTCGCCATGAGACACATAAGAATAGAATTTATCTTCTTCAAGTCTTTATGGTCTTCCTCGGTGTGCTTCTCTAACACAAAAATTCTTGCATTTTGAGCTTCAATATTTTCTTCTTGGGATTGAAGCTTTTCTCCCTGAGCCTTTAAGATCTGTTCTTGCTTTAAGATCATCTATTCAAACTCAATCCGATGATCCCTTTCATACTTGCAATTTTGAGAAACAGAATTCATCTTCCCATTCAGATCTTTGACTTCTTGAATCCGTAAATTCTTTTCATCTGTAAAATTTTCTTCAAAGGATGAAGTAAGTTCATTTATCTTCATGTCTTCTGTCTCAAAGGCATCCTTCAAATTATCTTGGAATTTATCGAAGAGTCTCATCTCTTATACAGTCTTCCTCAACCAACTAGTCATCCTTTTGCAAGATCTTTTGTGGGCTTCATAGCCGATAAAGAAAGTTTTGAACTGAGCCTCTATCTCAACACATTTATCCATAACCATTGATACGGAGTCTGTTTTCTGATTTAAAGAATGATGGAGCATTTGGCATCTTGATTCAATACTTGAGAATGTCGGAATTGAAACTACCAACTTCTTTAAAGAATGAACAAAAAGTCATTACCCAATGAAGATGACTCCGAATCCGAGACTTTTCTTGGATAATTATCTTCTTAAAAATGCTCAACCTTCTTCTTATAAGAATCACAAACTTCCCTTTTATTTACAACTATTGAGCTCGGGGTATCAACAACAAGTGCTTTCCCTTGTCCTTTTTTGGAATTGTTTCCTATTCTGGAGTTCTCCTCTCACTGTCAGACACTTGAACAACATTTTCTTCATCATCAGCAACTTTTTGAGCACCATCTTCTACGTTCTCCATTTGAGAAATATCATGTAGAAGTTGTTCTTCCTATGCATGATAGGCTACTTCTTCTTCACCTTTCTCCTCATCCTTTCCTGGAGTGACTAACTTAGAAGGCTCAGCTTTTGATGTTTAGAGTGAAAAATGTTTTGAAGTTGTCCCCTTATAATCATATAATTGCTTCAAAACATCTCCGGTGTCACCACTACCTTATGCAACTGCTTATTCTTCTTCCTCTTGCTCTATCTGCTCAACTTCCTCAACAGGCTTTGCAACTGGATATTCTAGATCCACAAAGTTTCTTCCTGGAGTCTCAGGTAGAGATTCTAGAGAAAGAGATCTCGGAAAATGAATGTTTGTTGAAACCATCTCATTAAACTTCAACAATTTCTGAGCTACCTCAGCTTCAGACATCTTCTTCTTAAGCTTCTTCTCTTTCACTTGTTTTTCCAGCTCATCCGCAGTTATTTCCTTCAAGGCCTTAGCCTCCGCCGGATCCAGCCCAAAATTAGGCTCCCCTTGCACTCTCTTCTCTTTGATTTCCCTCTATTTAGAAACTACTTCATCTGGGTAAGATTTATTCTTCTTCGGTTTTGGAGGTGCGGAATGAACATCTTTTGATTTGGGATTCTCTGCTTCTACTTCAACTTCTTTCAACTTTCTCTTCCTCACTGTCTTAGAGGATTCAGGTTCAGCAACTTTTGGAATAGTTTCTTCTTGAGCAGGTAAATCAACAAAATGACGAGTCTTCTTGTCGAAGGCTACATCCATTCTTTTTAGAGTACCATCACTCACCATCATAATCTTGAAAACTCTTGGCTTATACTTGAAAGCCTCCATAAAGGACTCAAGGCACCAAACAATCAACTTAGAGAGAATTGCAGGATACATTATGATCTGAGCTCTCAGATTCAATTTCTTAACATTCACAAGAGTAATATGAATGTGTTTAATCAGGTTAAACTTCCTCATATTTATCCGAAAATCTAGGATGTAGATCTCGCTCTTCTTCACACTATCTTTGTCACCTTTTCTTTGTACGATAAGGCCTTGTACCCATAATTCTAGAATCCGGAAATTCATAGACAGAGATACAATCTTCGGACCCTTATCATCTGTTAGTCCGAGAGTTTCCAAAGCCTTTTCCTTGTCGAAGCTTCCCTTTGAATCCAGAAAAACAAGAGAAATGAACTCGGCTTCTCCTTCATTGTTCAGCCCTACCAAGTTGGCTGCCTTGGCATAAGAAAGCTTATAAGTCTTTCGATAAGAAATAAACGATAATTTCTCCTTGCCATATTCCTTATAGAAGGAAACTGTCTCCTAGAACTCTATAAGTAAATCGGAAAACACTTCATCTTGATTCCCGGGCTTAGACACCGCAACATCTTCCCATCCGTTGAGCTTAATATTCTTGGATATAAGAGAATCATACTTGTTGATGAAATCACGATGTACCAACATTTCTCATACTCTATACCAATCCTACAATTGGTATCAGAAGTTGGAAACCACATACTCTATACCAATCCTAGAATTGGTATCAGAGAAGGTCTCTGAAATACTTGTACTCATGCATAATTTTTCTTGCTCACTTTATCTTTCCTAATTTGTCATTCTGAAACATTATCATTCCGAACTTTCTCATTCTGAACTTTGTTATTACAAACTTTTCCTACTAACAAGTTTATGTCCCAAAGGGTATTAAGTATTACAGGAATTAATGTTGGTTCTATTGATAATCTAAATCCTACAAGACCACCAATATTTTATGGTAAGGATTATGAATACTGGAGAGATCGAATGAAGACTTTTGTTATCAATAGTGGAGTGGACCACTTTGTTATGCTTACTGGAGATTATAAAATTCCTGATAAGGAAGTTAGAACTTTTACTAACCAGGAAAAGAAAGAGTATCAACTCAATTATAAGGTACACAATACCATACTTTGTTCAATAACTAGAAATATATATAGCCAAATTTCTTCTTGTGATGCAGCTAATTGTATCTGGAAGAAGTTAGAGGTTACATACTTTGGAACTTCTAAAGTGATTGAGACTAGGAGAGCTATGCTTAAAGCTGAATACCATGGATTCAATTTTCCGTATGGTGAACCAATATGTAAAGTTCAACAAAGATTTATGACTATTGTCAATAGTTTACAGTATATGGGAGAGAAAGGGTTAGATGATGAAGCACTTGTGAATAAGATAATTTATATCATGCCTAATGAGTGGGAATCCAAAAGAACTACTATAGATGAGAACAGGAAGGTTACTCAATTTTCTCTTGATGAGTTATTTTGAACTCTTCTCCAAAATGAAACAAGAATGAAGAGAGATACTGACAAAATCAAAAAGAAGAATGAAAATGGTAATGTTGCTTTTACAACAACATCAAATCAGATGAAAGCTATGTCTCCGGAGAGAATAACCAGATCCAAGTCTAAGAAAGTTATTGTCCAATCCAAATCTAGTGAGAGTGAAGTCTCTAAAAATGAGTTAGCAAATCCTGCTCGAAGGATGAACAAGATAGCTGGCCAATGAAATTTCAAATCCAAGTATAAGAAAAAGGAAAGGAAAGATGGAGAAGTCACAAGTTATGAATGCAAGAGAGCTGGACATATTAGACCAGATTTTCCTTTGCTCAAAAAGAAAGAACGGAAAGAAAGGCATTCAGACAAGAACAGAAAGAAGTATTATAAAGCCAAAGCTAAGAATGTTCTGAAAGAAAATGATACCTGGAGTTCTAGTGGTGGTGACTCTTCAGAAGAACCTTCTGATTACGAATCTTCAGGATAGAAGAATCTTGGTCTTATAGCCAGATTACCTATTGATAATCATTGTTTTATGGCTAAGGTATGAAATGCTGAACCATTGCTAATGTTTCATTAGATTCTAATGATAGTAAGTATTATAACTCTTCTGATGAATAATCCTATTCTGATGAAGAAAATATTTTACCTACTTATAAAGAAGTTTCTAGGTTTTATGAACTTCATGAAATTGAGAATTCCAAACTCAATAAAAAACATGATAAGGAAAACTCTAGGAATAATATTATTACAAAAGAGATATAAAATATTTCTAAAGATCTTGATAAGAAAAATGTAGATTTTGAAAATATTTCAAAAAATCTTGAGTAAGTATGTTCTGAGAAGAATAAACTTTCTAAAGAGTTAGAAAAATTAATTTCTAAGAAATTTTTTTTTGAGCCTATCTCTAGTTCTAAAACTAATGATTTTGAGGATAAAAACTTGGTTATAAAAATCAAGTCTGAAATTTTTTCCTTAAAGAAGTGTTTATCAAACTTTAACCATGGTAAGGAAAATTTTGATAAAATGTATTCCCAAATATAACCTTTAAGAAATAAATCTGGATTCGGTTATACCCATGCAAAACCAATTTTTAGTAACAATTATTTTGTACCTCAGAGTGCCCCATTTTGTACTAAGTATCAATGTGGTGGTCACTGGGCAAAAAATTGTTCGTTAAAAAAAACACAATCTTTAGGATTTCACAACGCTTACTTTTCTAAGAAGATGTGGGTACCTAATATTTTGTTATCTGGAAATCTCAGATCCAAACAAGTTTGGATTCTGAAAGTCTAATTCTCTTCTTGATTTCAGGAAAATGAAGATAGTACCAGCAACAATACATGGTACATGGATAGTGGATATTCCTGGCACATGAATGGTAACAAAAGCTATTTTGAAAAGATTATCAAAACCAAAGGAGGAAAGGTAACTTTCAGAGACAATGCTAAGGGAGAGATTGTTGGTATTGGTAATATAGTTCTTTTAGGAAAAACTTTGATTTCAAATGTTGTTTTTGTTAAGGGTCTTAAGCACAACCACATTAGCATAAGTCGATTATTTGATGAAGGATACCCTGTGAATTTTAGGAATGATAAGTGCTTAGTTCACAATTCCAAGGAAGAATTTATTCTCTCAGCTAATAGGCATGAGAATGTTTACATTTTAAATTTAGAAGACCTCAGGAGCCATGATTTACCTTGCCTAAGTGCAATGGAAGATCATTCATGGTTATGGCATAGAAGACTAGGTCACTGTAACCTTAGAAACCTATGTAAACTCACTAAGAAGAAACTAGTTAAGGATCTACCAGAGCTTAGATTTGATTCTTCTAAAGTTTTTGATCCTTGTCAATATGTCAAGCAACATAAATCTAGTTTTAAATCAATCTGTGAAGTCTCAACAATTGATGCATTGCAGTTAGTGCACATGGATCTTTTTGGTCCAACAGAAAGTGGAAGTATTGGATGAAAATACTATGTGTTTGTTCTAGTTGATGATTACACTAGATTTACTTGGGTTTATTTTCTAGTAAATAAATCGGAAGCTTTTTCATATTTCAAAAGTTTTAGAGCTCAAGTTAAAAATGAGAAAAACCTTCCATTGAAAACCATTCATAGTGATCATGGAGGAGATTTTCAAAATTCTGATTTTGAAACTTTTTGTAGTAAAAAAGGTATTACTCACAATTTTTCAGCACCCAGAACTCCTCAGTAGAATAGTGTAGTTGAGAGAAGAAATAGAATTCTTCAAGAGATAACTAGAACCATGTTGAGTGAATATTCTATAGCTAGACATTTCTGGGCTGAAGCTGTAAGTACTGCTTTCTATACTATAAATCGAGTTTTTATTAGACCTTTTCTTAATAAAACTCTTTATGAGTTATGGAATGGTTGAAAACCAAGACTATCCTATTTTTAATTTTCTATATCCAATATATATAAATAATATTAATTCATGTGACCAAAATAGATTGTGATGATAAAAAATTGCCTAATTAATTGAAATGATTATCACTAATGATTTATCTAATAAATCATCCCTGAATCATAAATAATTAATATTATAATAATTTAATATTATAAATTTTCATTAATATTTTAGATATTGAATTCCAGGGATTTTTACACAATACACATGAACATCCTTACTTATATACATGTATAATGATTGTGAAAACCATATAAACGATACCCTCCTGAGTGATAAACTTGTATATTATAAATAATAATAAAGTCTATAAATGAAGTTAATAAAATTATAATAAATAATATACATGTCAAATTGGTTATGAGTGAAATTATTAAAAAGTATAATTTTATAGTTTATGATGTCTAGTACAAGTACGAAATACATTCGTATATAAGTTAAGCATATTGTCATTTCACTTATATTTCCATGAGATTCCCATTATTCGTCACTTATTTCTTATATGTGTTGTATATATACTGATATTTTAAATACAATATCATGAATATATTTATCGTCATGTTATTAAATGATTAATTTTCAGTTTATTAATTTTTTTAATATGATTTGATTAATTATATGTGATAAGAGTTTCTTCCCGAATCTCGATTTTCCATTCGGGTTACGCTTTAAATCTATTTACAAAAATATAGTTCATATTTATTTTTATATAATTCATATAAATTGAGTGAATAATTTCCCAAATCATTTCCCTATATTATTTCATCTTTATTTCATGGGAGAATATATGTTTTACATGGTTCGCTTCTCAATTCTTCCCGATAAGGTAGCTCGATTAAAGGTAATTTTTTATTTTCTTTCCAAATAGTAACTACCATTCATTATCTATTATAAGAAACCATTTTTTTATAAAATCTGTGATTTTTTAATCAAAACCATAAATTTTCAGTTATCATTTTATACAAACAATTACAATTAATGAAAATGATTTTTTCAAATTAACGCTTCCTTAAAAAGTTAAAATGGTTTTTTCTCTCCTAAAATAATTGATGATTTTATTAGAGTATATACATATATTTAAAAATACTATTGATTAATTTTTTATTGATATTTTTATATTATTATAATAATATATCATATTTTATTAAATGGTTTAAGATGAGTTTTATTATGGATGTGCTATCATGATATCAAACGTTATAATATTTAGAATTTTTTGTGATTATATTTATTGATTGGTTAATTTTATTTACATTTCA
Source organism: Viscum album (assembly GCA_963277665.1). Taxonomy (NCBI): domain Eukaryota; kingdom Viridiplantae; phylum Streptophyta; class Magnoliopsida; order Santalales; family Viscaceae; genus Viscum; species Viscum album. Next base: position 619,082,452 of record OY728145.1, on the reverse strand, counting down.
TATGTATATATTTATAATGAATAATTTATTAGAATATTTGAGTTATTTGTGGGGCCTCTATATCACCTTTATGCACCGATATGTCTCATGAGAAAAACTAGATCTAGTTTATAACAACTTATGAATGATGTCTTAACTGAGGCCTTGATGGTATGTTTATGATGTTTGACTGTGTGAATTATCTCATAATGATATTATTAATTGATAAATAATGTGATTGTATTACTATTACAATATACATTTTGATGTTTAATTATATTATTTATATGAAATAACTGATTTAGCTTCTATTCCTACCATATTATGCTAATAATCATGGTTTATTGGCATGTGTTTAAATTACTTTCCTCGCCATATAGTTTATGTTTGTGATATATTATGATGTATTGTTTACCCTAACTATGAATATATGGTCAACAATTTATTATGTTTTATTTTTCCCTAGAATATAAAGATATACATTATGAATGACTTTCATAGGTAATCAAGGACTTATGTATGTTTCCAATGGAGTTGATGTGTTTTTTTTCATTTCATGTTGTCATGTAATGTTCATGTATGTAATCTAGTTTCCAAAACATCAAAAAAAATTATTTCTGTTTGGATTCGTCTCTTTTATCTATTCTATAATATTAATATAAGTTAATGAATATGAGAATATAGTATTGGAGTCCTCATATTTGGTATCATTGAATGACTAGTAAAAACCATGGAATCTAGATTTAGAACATATAGAATAAGGAACCTAACCATAAGATGGGTGTTGAGGATAAGAATAAAATAACATCCTAAAATATTGGTATGGTAAATATTATGTTGTAATTCTTATAAATATAACCTTTTTTGATACTAAAAGTGTACTTGGTTCTTCCACAGATGTACCAAGGGGAAATAACTCTGACAAGGTGTCCTAACCTGGAATCGAGGTAACCTAGTACACAATAATGTGGCTTACAACACACATGGTTTGACACTCCTAGGTGGTACACATATGATAATTAAAATTTTATTTACAAGCAATTATGGAGGATTTAAATGTATTTATTCCAAAAACAATCCATATAAATTACTTTTAGAATAGTTGTTGAAAAAATTAAATTTAGGATAAGTGTTTTACTAGTTCTAAATTATGCATTATGATTAATAACTTAATATTGTTTTCCATTTTTTGAAACGGTTCCTATTTGAATGAATAAGAACCATATCATTGCACAAAATAAAATGATAATATATGATCAATTAATTAATACGATTAATCAAATATATCGAATTGAATATATCTCTCTATCGTTCTCGTCATATGAGGAGATAGTATCATGTTATAAAAAGGGATAAATAATTTTATATGTATAATATATTTGGAAGGATTTATGATAATGAAAGTACATGAGTGGGAAATATAGGTAATGAGAATGATGGAAAAAAGTGCTTTCAATTATGTGATAATTTTAGAAGTAAAAACCATTGTAGATTGTTAAGTGGAAAATTAATATTCATAATGTTTGGGGAAATAAGGAACTAAGATCATTATTTAGATTATAAGGAATGTGTTTCAAATATACAATGATTTAACTACATAGATATGGGAAACTATTAAAACCTATATCCAATGCATCAAAGAAATATAACCTAAAAGAATATAATGGATAACGATCAATATTAGGCTACTACCATAGATGAAGAGGGATGGTTAATGTGATTATGATTAGATTCATGTATTTTTTTTTAATTTCGGTATTCAATAAATGATATAATGTTTATAAGAATTATGTAATTTATAATTATTTTATTTCTTTACTTTTTAATTAATGATTTTAGGTTATGGGTTGAATAGTGCTAATAAAACTGAATCAATAGAAATTTAATCATTAGAAAACACATGGTTAAAAGAATGATAAAAAATAAAAAAAGATAGTGATGAGATAATTTTGAATATATTGGGATGATTATTATGGATAAATTAAATTTTATTGCACTAACTACCACGGGAATAATTTTAATGTATTGGATGATGATCTTTCATAATGTTAAAATATTTAAGAAATTGTTCATGTCGATCATTGTATGAGGTTTTTGTGTTAATGTATTACATCACCACATGACACTACATGTTATAAGTGATGAGGTATAGTTATTTCAATGAACAATCATATAATAATATTGTGTTTATGAAATGGAATAATATATTTCAACACTTATAAAGTGGAATAATTATTCAACTCTAGTAAATGTGTCTTAAACACAAATGTTGACCTATTATCATATTTTTATATTATATTAATGAACATTCTCATAAAATTAGTTTATGGTTTCCTAATTTCTAACTTCCTAATTTCCATGACCTCTATCATTTTTTAATATAACTTGATGGTTATATTTTTATTTTATCTATAATTTTTAACATCACATTAATATAATATTATTCATATGCATAATTATTCGGTTACCACCTCATTTACCTTAACATAAATTTAAGAGGATAATTTATTTACCCCATTTCTGATGTAGGTTCCCCCAAGTAAATTTTCTTTTAACAACCATTATTAATGGAATTGAAATTTCCAATTGCAAAGATGTTATTTCATGGAGGGGAGAATGAAATACCCCGAGGATTAAAAATGAAATTTAATATAGAATATAATTCACAAAACAATGAGGCTCTGTTAAACAAAATGTTGTCATTATAATTCGTTAAACAAGATAGTTGTATCTTATATGCTAATCATAGTAATATTTATAGATATAACAAATAGTAAATGATATTTCTGAGGCATTGAAATAAATAAAATAAAATTGTTATGAAATATATATTTTTTTTAAACTAAATACCATTTTGTAAAAATTAAATAATGGTTAATCTTATATATGTTTTTGTGAAGTTTCATTTTTTGATAAATAGTGGAAAATAGTTAATGTTTTTAAAAATATGAGGTTGTTTAAAAAAAATTATGCATTAATCTAATTATTAATGTCACACTAGATCAATAATATGTATATTAATATGATGAAAATAATTATAATAATTTTTTTAATTAAATTATATATATATATATATATAATTATTTAAATTTTGAACATTATACCCCCCCACTTCACATCACACATATGTGATTATTATGAAACCAAAATTTCTAATTTTGTTAATTGATTTTCAAAAATGGAAATAAATAGTTCTGATCAGTATGATATTTAATGTTTGATAGGATTGCCAGAATTTTTAGTGAATATTTACTTGACACATTAGAATATTAACAATACCATTATAAATAGTTATATAAGAAATAGAATGGTTACATAACCTATGAATGTATGGATAACATTTAGGCATCTTATATGTGACAATACAATATAATTACATCATTAAATATGTAAATAAATGTTTCAAAAATTAATAATTCATCGTTGGTATTTTTATAATTCAAAAATGTCTAATTAAAATTTAATAATTAATAGGATGATATAAAATAAAATATGTTTTCTTAAAATGTGATCATAAATTAATATTTTATTTTTGATTATTTTATTACAATTATTTTAGACGTTAGTTAATATTTTAAAGTGACATATTTTCCGCTATGACTATAAAATTGGTATTTTATTTATAAATGATGATTTTACTTATAAATTGAATTTATAATATTTAGAAAAAATATTATTATAGAATGGAATTCATTTATGAATTTTACCTGTCGAAAAATATTTTGGGTTAAGGTTTTGGACTTTTCATAAATACATGAATTGTTTTTAATAAGGCAATATTAAAATTTATAGTATAAATATATTACAAGTTAAATACATTATGGAATGATTCTTGGATATTTTTATAACTATAATATACAGCATACCTTCATTTTGTTTTTATTTTTTATGATAATTCCTTATGTATTTATTGTCTTGACTAAAATAATAAACAAATGCATAAAAAATTCAAAAATCACCCCTCTCCTCCTCTATAAATACCACCCCTCACCACCGCAACAATTAAAACCTATAATACATTATGAATGTAAACATTTTACCCAAATCTTATTAAAATGTCTCTCCCCCACTTTTATATGGTTTGGTCCCTTGAACGAGGCAAAACTATGTTGCCTTTAAGAGGTACACAAGGAGGGGAATTCAAGAGGTAAAACTACTTTCTTTTTCTTTTAATTTTCTTTAAATTTCCCTTTTCATTTATTATCCCCTCATCACACCCAATATAAAAATGTGAATGAAAAAAAAATTATTTAATATATATGATAATGAAATCATGTTAATGGAATATCCATCATCAATCTAATTCATCTCCCTCTTTTATTTTTAAAAGCCAATCACCATTAATGAGGTGTCGATTTACAACCCTCTTGGATGACAGATTTCAGTCCTTCTATTTCCCCATAAAGGATGGTCAAGAAACCAATTTTATGGTTATAAAAGACTATAATAAATGTATTAAACCTGTATAATATTCAATAAACACTATATATACATAATATTAATTCGTACTTGAAAACTAGTTTTTGATGATTGAAAATCACCAGAATATTCTAAATGATTATCGCTAATGTTTTATATAATGAATAATACTTATAAAAAATAAAACCATTATTAATAAAAAGATTTTATCATGTTTATATACATTAATAACATTTTAATTTAATTTGTAGAATTATATACATTCCAAATTAACATTCATAATATATACAATTATATCGATCGTGGAAACCAGGACAACGAACGCTCCAGGGTGATAAAATTAAATCATAATAATCATCAAAAATTTCATAAATGAACATAATAAAATTATAAAAAATAAAATAATTTTTTATTAAGTTCTATGATAAATAATTAATGAATATAATTTTTATTTTATGTTATTAATAACATGTGTAGAACCCTTTTTACATAAGGTAAGAGGTTTCTCATCTCATGATTATTTCCCTGGGATTTCCATTATTCACCACATATATTTTGTATATGGTGTATGTATAATTCCATTTGAAAAATAATATCATGAATATATTTATCATCATGGTATTAAATTATATATTTAATGGTTATTATTTTTTGGTCATATGTTTCGATTGATTATTTGTGGTAAGGCTTTCTTTCTGAATCTCTATTTTTTAACCGGGTAACACTCTATTGTTGTTTACTACAATTTATTTATTCATTGTATATATATATATTCTATGTTTTATATATATTCTTTAATCAGGTATCTAGATAATTTCATCTTTTTTTAGGGTAAATACATGTTTTACAGGGTTCACATCTCAATTCTTCCTGATAAGCAAGCCCAAATAAATGGAACTTCTATATTTCTTAACCAATTAAAAGTACCATACATAGTCTATTTTAAGAGAAAAATATTTTTAAAAAATAAATAATTTTTCATGAAAAAAATATACTTGTTAAATCATGGGTTTATATAAACAACTACAATATATGAAATAACTTTTCAAAAAATAACTATTTATTGCAAAGAAAAAAATGGTTTCTCTCCCAATAATTAATCATAGATTTTATTAAAGTATTTCCATATATTTCAAATCCCATATTTATTCTAATTATTTATAGATATCTATCTCATATTAATATATTCTAAAATATTTAATTAAATGGTTTATGTTAATTTTGACTTTGGATGTGTTATATTGATAACATTCACCGTACTAATAAGAGTGGTTAGTGGTTATTTTTATAAATTGTGGAATATTATTTACATTTCATATGTATATTGGGTTTATTTGGAATTCATAGAATATATTATGTGACATGTGGGGATATTTATAGCTTCTCGATGCATTAATTGGTTTTAGGAGACAAACTAGATCATTTTTTACCCAGATATGTATGGTGTATTAGTTCAGGTCATGACTACATGATTATGAAGTCTACCATTATGAATTCCATATTTATGACAATTATAATTTATAAAATATGTGATTATTCAAATATTATAATATATATGGTCATGTTTCATGTGATTTTTTATATAGTATTATTTATTCATCTTTTATCCCTACAGTATTATGGTGATGATCACATTTTATTATCATGTGTTTTAATTATTCTTCGTGCCATATTTTTTATGTGTATTATAGCTTCCACTATTTTGTTTACAATTACTATGCATATGATCTCACCTGTTTCTTATTTTTATTTTTCCAAGGATGTAAAATATGTGTATTATAAATCTCTTACAATAAAAATCTAGGAGTTATGAATGATTCCAATAGAGTTTCTATGTATTTTTATTTCATTTTGTAATGTAATTTCCTAGTATGTAATCAAGCTTCCAAAAATTCTTTACAGATCGGTACATTGTGATTCATGCCATTTATTAAAACCAATGTATTAATATAATGCACAGACTCTAGAAAAATGGATTTTCTATATTTACAAATATCGTCATACTAGAAATTATATATTATGATTAAAATAAATTTGGAATCCATTTTTTAAAATTCTTATCATTTAAGTGTAAAAAATTGATTAAAATTTAATCCCGTGGGTGGGACGACAATGCTGGTATTTAAATAAAAATTCCCAAATAGAATACTATGCTTTTATTATCCATTTCATTGTTAAAATGATTCCAATAAAATACATGTTATTAAATGAAAAAATATGGCAAATTTATACTTTTAATACAATTAAATGTATAAAATATACCAAAACAATTCAATTAAATAAATTAGTTTTGAAGTAAAATTCTGTATTTCACACCATTCATTAAAAAGTGAAACGTCATACTAAAATACTAAATATACACCCTAACATAATTTTTATGTTTCAAAATAAAATATTATGTTTATTTTGACATATATAATATATATATTTTCCAAAAATAAACTCAAAATATGTTATCCATTCAAAGGCTGTAAAATTGCCTTTATAAAAATATAATCTTTTATGTTTGATGTTGGTTTTGTTCTTATCTTATGCTTATCAAAACTAATGGATAAATAAATAAAATATTGAATATATAATAGATATTTTTAATTAAAATAATTCAATTATTGTAATTAATTATGATTATTAAGTCAAAACACAATTGGAACAATAAAAATGAAAATATTTCTTTTTATATCCAATAGATTGTTATTTTAATTTCTCATTATTTGGTAACCGATAAATTAATTTTTTATTTATATTGGCTATATATTAGCATAATTTAGTTAATATTATTTATAAACTCTAACATAATGGCTAGGTTTTATCATATTATATTAAATAATAATATTTTAATAATATATTTTTATTTAGTGAAAGTCAGTCTTGCATGTAATGCTAGATAACAAGGATGGTTGTTCTAAATTTAAAAAAATTTATTGAATGTACCTTTTTCATGATATTCATGATTAATTAGTGTTTTTTGCATTAGAATCTATTGAATATATTATATTTATTTAATATTATAATGTATCGGGTTAATTTATTCCCTTTTTACACTTGAGGTTTCATTTCATAAACACAATTGAATATACAAATGCAATTTAGAATTTCACGGTGTTACTGGTTGTGTGGACATAATAAGTAGGATATGACCTCACAAATCTAGAACACAAAGATCAATAAAATATTTCATATGATTGAATTAGGAAGAATGTAAGAATACATGTTTCTGTACCATGTTATATTTCTTTCACCAGTTTCTACAAAACATGTAACCATGTTTATAGCGACCCAATACTTTTACATTTGACATCTCATTATTTTAAGCATAATTAATCATCAGAGTACAAGCCATGGATCATTAAGTATAGTGTCTTGGAAGACTAGGTACATCTAATATAAAGCATTGGACTAAAACAATTCTTTATTTAATCTCCATAAAGAGATTCTAACTTCCTTTGAGCTCTTACATATGCGTAGGGTACCCTGGTGAACACATAAACAATGGGAATGAGCTAAAAAGCACAGTAAAAGAATAATCATAAGGATACACCTCAAGAACATGAATTATGATGCATGAAATAGTGATATCCAAAGAATGAAACTTATGAAATAATTTAATATAAGAATGGGATCATATAAACATGGAATCAAATAAATGTGGCAGAAACTTAAATCATATCTTTAATACAGGTCAAGGCAAATCGCCAATCTCATTTCCCATTTGAGTACGGGTCAAGGCTAACCGACAATCCTGTTTCATATCGCATCTCATGATACTTAACCTTACCCAATTCATTAGAGAACTATCTGGTTGAACCCATCTCAACATATTCAGGAATATTCTTTCCACATAAATAATATTTCCACATAAATAATCATACATAATCAACCATACATAAACATAAGGGTACCCATGGAACGAATTGGGTACCACAATCATGACACCAAACATATTCTATGGGTGTATCATGAAAGTGTCCATTAAAGGAAAGGATTAGAACATAAATGGACATTAATAGGGTAATATGGGAATATAACATGGTATGTGGTGTCAAATATAAGTGACAACATACAAAAAATGTTTTTTAGAAACATTAGCATTAAAACATTTTTTGTTGTCTTAGGGAAAACACTCTAGAGATTTACAAATAGAAAAGAAGAAATTCTTTTATATAAAACATGTATTTAACCAAGAAGTTTTTCTTAATAAAAATATTGATATTATAAATACAATGGTGTTTTAAAACATAGGATATAGTTCACTATAAATTTGGGTAAAAATTTTGGGAAGTCCCCTTAAATCAGGTTTGCTTATCGAAAAGTTCTGAGGAGGGAATATTTCAAAATCATGTATATCCCCGAAATAATGTGATTAAAGGGTCCTGATATATAATTATTTTACAAATAAACATAATTCATAAGACTCACATAGATAGATATGGTAACACCACTTTGAAATAATGATAAGGCAACCCGAAAGAACAACGAAGGTTCGGGTGGAATTCGTTATGATTTTATTGGCATGGTGTCTGGTTTGACCAAGAGGGATTGATGAGATAGAAATGGGGTTTCTAATCACTAATAAATCTAGAAGGAATTAAGGTGGAGGTTATTAAACATACACCATCATTTTCTAGTACACATTAAAAGGAAAAGTATAGAGGACAATATTGATTAAGAGAGAAGAGGGAAGGATCCCTTACCTTAAATCCAGTGGTGTTCTCCCCTTGTTATCAAGGACATGAATAATCAAATTAGGATTATTAATTTATATTTACATAGCCTATTATATATTTAATTTATTTATGATAACCCTTTTTAGTTCATTCAGATCCTTTTTTATTAGTTATAAGGTTTAATTTCATTGTTCGATCTCATTTGTTTACTTGGCTTTAGAGATCGGTTCACTTATATTCAAGTTTGGATTATATTCTAGATGAAAGTTGTTGTCCGGAATTTAAGTTATATTATTTATTTCATATCCAATTTATTACATGGTTTTAATTTTAAATAGGTTACTTAGAGTGATTCTCAATTATTACATATATAACCTTAGTGATAACCGTTTTTGTTATTCGGTTGGTTTGATTAAAAAGAATGTGTTTTGATATATAAATTAATTCATTTTGTAAAAAAAGATTATAAAACAAAAAATAGGATATATTACATACATAAGAATCTTGTTCAACCATAACAAAAATGGTTTCATACCATAATTAAATATAATAGTAGAAATTGATAAACTGTTGTCGTTGAATGTTCTAAATTAGCACATCTCAAACGGTGCTTTCATTTATTTCAAATAAAAGGGTGGGGGAATGGGGAGAAGATAATTAAATATACCACCAGCATGAATACATTCCAGTTAATGTGTGTTACTGGATTTATCATATTATTATGGTGAAGGGATGTGAGGAATGAAAATAACAACGAAAAGAACTTAAAAGAAAAGAAAAAATTTGGGCAGAGGGATTTAGCTCTTGAGACTTCCTCCTTTGAGAACTTCTTAAGGGGAGATGTTTTGGTATTGTAAAGAGGCTGAATGATTTTGGACGTGGGGGAGGACCTTGGGGAGTGGTTTGGGAAGAATTTAGTGAATTATTGCAGCTTGAGAGTAGTGGAGAGAAGAGGGAGTGAAGGGGGTTTTTATAATGGAGGAGAGGAGGGATTTCATAATATAATAATCATTAATTTATTATTTCATCCCTAAAAAATGAATAGTCAGTATTCCATGATCAAGAATAGTAAATGGGTCATTTTATTTTGAACCATGGGTGGTGACATCATCCATGATGCTAGGAATAGTTTATTTAGCTTATAATGTATATATACTGTACATTATCGTATTTTACTATTCATCAAAAATTCATGTATTTCAGGAAAATATAAAAAAATCACCCTAACCATTTTTTGATGTTTATAATCCAAAAATGAAGTCCTTTTTTCGAAAATAATTTTTTAAATATGATTATTTTAATATTAAATTGAAATCATATTTTGTTATCAAAAACAAGATTTAAAACATGATTTAACTCGTTCTAAAACATAGGTATATTGTACTTCCAACTTGAATATTATTTTTATACTATCATAGGTGAGGTTACTATCAAATAGAGTATATCACTATTCATAATGGTATGTTATATTCAATAGGGTAGGTTACTATTCACCAAAAAAATATGTTTTTCTTATCAGACACCAAAAAACAACTTGAACACAACCGTGTATGACGGATTTTCGAAATTCCCAACACAGACGTGACAAACTAATGTTTAAAGGTCACTTATCACTTATTCGTTCATTATGTTGTTCTTTCATGTGATTTTATGACATAAAAAATAAGAAGGGATTTTTCTAATGAAAATCTTTGGGTCGTTACATTCTTCCCCCCTTAGGAATTTTCACCCTTGAAATTTCGTTTTACATACTAAGCCAAAAAAAGGTTCGGGTACATTTCTTTCATTGATTCCTCCAATTCCCATGTTGCTTCCTCAAACTTATGGTTCCTCCACAACACTTTCACAGGATGGGTTATCTTGTTGTGTAGAACCTTGTCTCTCCGATCCAGAATCCTTACTAGATGATTCTCATAGGAGAGATCATCTTATAGCTACACCACATCTGAGATTATTACATGTGATGGATCAGGTATGTACTTTCTCAAGAGTGATACATGGGAAATTTCATGAAATCGAGCCATATTTGGTGGATGTGCAAGCCGATAGGCCACAAATCATATGTGGTCAAAGATCTCAACGGGGACAGTATACCTTGGGCTTAGCTTCCATTTCTTCCCAAATCGCATGTCTCTCTTCCATGGAGATATTAGAAGAAAGACTTTTTCTCCAACATCGAACTCCAAGTCCCTTTGATGGTTGTCAGCAAAGCTCTTTTGCCAACTTGGAGCAGCTATGATGTGTTTCTGGATGAATTGAACTTTCTCTGTCATCTCTTGAACAAGATCGGGTCCATGTAGCTTTCTTTCTCCTACATCATCTCAACAGGTTGGATTTCTACATCTCTTTCTATATAGAGCTTCATTTTGAGCCATCTGAATACTTGAGTGGTAGCTATTGTTGTATGAGAACTCAACCAATGGGAGATGCTCATCCCAACCACCGTTGAATTATAGAGAGCAGGCTATTAGCATAATATCATGTATATGAATAGTACTTTCAGATTGGCCATCAGTTTGGGGGTGATAAGCCATACAGAAATTTAATTTAGTACTCCAAGCATGTTGAAGGCTCCTCCAAACTTTAGATGTGAACCATGGATTTCAGTCAGAGAGAGTTGAGAGTGGAACACCGTGCAGTCTCACCACTTCCTTCACATATAACTTTTCTAGTTGTTCAAGCAAGAGATATTCCTGAATTGCGATGAAATGGGATGACATGGTGAGTCTTTCAACCACAACCCATATCGCATTATTTCCATTCGACATATTCGAGAGACCCGTGAAAAATTCCATAGTAAAATTTTCCAATTTCTATATAGGTATAGGAAATGTTTTCATTATACCTTTGGACTTTTTTTTCTCATATTTAACTTGCTGACATACCAAGCACCTTGATTTATATTCCGCAATATCCTTCTTCGTGTTCTCCCACCATAAGTGTTCTCAGAGATCACGGTACATTTTGGTACTCCTAGGATGGATAGAGATGGTCGAGCTATGTGAATCATTCAATAGCTCATTCTTTATCTCTGGATTAGATGGTACACATAATCATGTCCCAAATCTTACAACTCCATCCTCATCAATTTTGAAATCTGAGGATTTACCACTTTTTATAGCTTCCACACTTTTCTAAATTTCCACATTCTTTCTTTGAAGGACCTTTATTTTTTCCAAGAAGGATGGTTGAGCAATCATTTGAGAAAATATTGATGATGTTCCTCCCTTAATTATTCCCATGTCCATCCTTTGCAAATCCATGAATATAGGATCCTTTTCAATTCTCATCATTGATAAAGATGCAGGATCCTTTCTACATAGAGCATCTGTTACCTTGTTTGCCTTACTTGGGTGGTAGTGGATTGAGCAGTCATAATCCTTGACAAGCTCTATCCATATTCGTTGGCTGATATTATGCTCTTTCTGTGTGAATATATATTTTAGACTCTTGTGGTCAATATATATCTCACATTTTTCCCCATAGAGATAATTCTGCCATATTTTGAACACAAAGATCACAGCTGCCAACTCCAGAACATGTGTGGGATAGTTTTTCTCATGTATTTTCAGCTGCCTTGATCCATAGGCTATCACTTTATCATTTTTCATTAGCACACATCCTAAGCCTTTTTTAGAATCATCGCTATACACCATAAAGAATTCTCCACTTGAAGGGAGTGTGAGTACCGGCGCAGTGATAGGCCTCGTTTTCAACTCCTAGAATCAGTCTTCGCATTCATGTGTCCAGACAAAAATTACTCCCTATCGTGTCATCTTGGAAATCGGGTTTGGAAATCGTGAAAAGTTCTTCACGAATCGTCAATAATACCTAGCTAGAACTAAAAAGTAATGGATCTCTGTTACAGAAGATTTCATCAGCCACTCTTCAATTTCCTTCGTCTTGGAAGGGTCCACCTATATTCCTTTCCTGGTGATAACATGCCCCAAGAATGTTACATCATCCATCCACAACTCACATTTACTATACTTTTCATACAACATATCCCTTCACAAATTCTTTATCACAGTTTCAAAATTCTCCTCATGTTCCTCCTTGCTCTTGGACTATATCAGAATATCATCAATAAAGACCACCACAAATTTGTCGAGGTAATATCTAAAGACTCTATTTATTAAATCCATGAAAATTACTGGAACATTAGTGAGTTTGAAGGGCATCACTATGAACTCATAGTGTCCATACCTCATTCTAAAGGTAGTCTTTGGAATATCCTCCTTCCTCCCCTTTATTTGGTGATATCCAGACTGAAGGTCCACCATAGAGAAAAAACTATCCCAATGAAGCTGATCGATCAAGTAATCTATCTATTGAAGAGGAGACTTTTTCTTTATATTGTTTTTATTGAGATCACGATAATCAATGCAGTGGCGCATTGATCCATCGTTATTCATGATGAAGAAGACTAGAACACCACATGGTAAAGCACTCAGGCAAATAAAACCCTTCTCCATATTCTCTTGTAACTGCTTCTTCAGCTCTTCTAGTTCTATGGTGGCCATTCTGTAAGATGTCTTTGGGATTGGTAGAGATCTAGGGATAAGTTCAATTGAGAACTCAACCTCTCGGTAAGAGGGAATACCAAGAAACTCTTTGGGGAATACAACAGTGTAATCCCTCACTATGGGCATCTCTTCAATCATGACTCTCTCCTTCATCTCGATCAGCTAAGCTAGGTATGCATGCTCATAAGGAAGAAAAATCCTAACATGAGATAAAGATTCTAAAGGAGACTCATCTTCCTCCTTACACTTATAATGAATTGGATGATGCTTCAGGATGTGAAGAGTAATCTCCCTTTCCCATCAATTGAAGTTGGCCTTGTACAAAGATAGCCAATAGATGCTCAAGATAGAGTAAAACTCCATTAAAGGATGTATGACAAGATTTTCTGGGAGGTTCAGTCCAAAAACATTAACCAGGGAGGAGTTATAAACCTTGGATGAAATAATTGCCCCATTCGCTGTTCTCAGAGATAACTATTCCTCCAAATTTTGAGGTGGTGTTTGAATAGTTCTACTAAACATTCATGTTATGAAAGAATGCGTAGAACCATAAAAAAATAGTATATTCACTATTATTCAATGAATAACAAGTGTGCCTATAAACACATTGTTTTCAGGCTCCACCTCAGCAATAGTGACAGCATAATCCCTTCCTTGTTGCCTTTGTGGTTGATGTTGATTTCCTCCAACAACCCTCGGCTTAGGGCAATTGTTTGAATAATTCCCAAGATCCTTGTAGTTATAAAACTGCACTACAGTCTGAGTGTTGATCTGAACCTTCCATTATTCTTCAACAATAGCAGGATTTTTCATATCCCTTTGGCTGTTCTTGACGAGATGACCAAAATTTCTGCATTTGAATCTATTCCTGGTTCCCATGAAATAGTCACCAAGATGGTTCTTCCCACAATTCTTGCAAAGGGGAATGTGAGGCTTCCTTCCATCATGGGATTTGTTTGATGAACCACCCATGTTGTTTTCCATTTTCTACATCTTGTCACTTGGCCCATGAGACCACTGAGAGTATCCAATCTCCATTTTAACCTTTTGGTGACAATAGACAATCTCCTCATAGCTGTCGAAGTCTCTAATTGCCAACACTTTTCGTATACTCTGCATTAGTCCGCTAAAGAAGTGATCCACCTTACATTCGGTGTTCATGAAAAACCTAGAGGCCTACCTTGCAAGCCTTGTACTCATCTTCCTTCAATTTGAGACCAAGGAACTCTCTTTCCATCATTAGATGGAGGGTTTGATGAAAATATTTTTTGAAAAACATCCTCTCGAATTCCTCCCAATCTATGGAATCAATTTCCTCTTGGGGATTCATATTCTTGATCAGTGTCCACCACTGATCAGCTTCCCCATCCAAACGATAATCTGCCAGTACAAATTTCTCTTCTTCCAAGAACTGGAGGACAAAGAAAATATTTTCCATGGAGTTAATCCATTGTTCTACGAGGAGGGGATTAGAGGATCCGCTAAACATAGGATGCCTTTTCTGCATGAAGGATTCTATGGAAACTTTCTCTTTACTTGGAGGAGGGGGATGTTCCACCTGATTCATGTTATTATTCATAACTCGATCCAGTTGATCAAGTACTGCCGTGATGTTTTGAGCACCCGCTTCCGTCACATTAGGCATGTCATTAGGGCAATCATTACATTTCCTCTCACATTGGTTTTTGGAACATGTTCTTATATTTCCCACCATTAACTATGAAAAATAATGTATAATTAGAGGTCTTGAATAATTAGATATTGAGCATAAAAAGAAACTCTCAACATAAAAGTATGAACTTATAAAGAAAAATTATATCCTGAATTGGGATTCCGTCGGTTTATATCTAGGTTTTCCTCGATCTATTTCTTCACTTATATTCTCATGGGATTCTTTTTGTCCCTTAATAATGATTTGTACTAAGCTTTTGAATCTACCAAAGCATATCCCCCGGGAGTGTAGTAACCAAGAGTACAGCAAGGCCCGTTGTTATGCACTAGTTCTCGTTCAAGTCTAGCTCAAAGTGGTGTTTTCGGGTTTTACCCCTAGATACAACTATGCCAGAGCCGCCTCTACCTGCTCGTATCTAGACATGGATGTATTTTCGTGATAAAAAAATTACTCTATACCCACTAAAATTTATGACTATTTTAGTATACTTAGTATTATCCTTAAGGTTATCACTAAGGTACTCTATTCCTAATCTCCAAAATTAACTAGACCATCCTCTGATACCAACTATACCAACCCAAGCCTTTTACATATAACATTTCATTATTTTAATCATAATTAATCATCAGAGTACAATCCAAGGATCGTTAAGTCTAGTGTCTTAGAAGACTAGGAACATATAACATAAAACATGGGACCAAAAAAACTTCTTTATTTAGTCTCTATAAAGAGATTATAACTTCCTTTGAGATCTTACATATGCATAGGGTACCCTAGGGACCACATGAACAAATGGAATGAGCTAAAGATCCCAGTAAAGGAAGAAACATAAAAATACACCTCAAGCACATGAATTAAGATTCATGACATAATGATATCCAAATCATGAAACTTATGAAATAATTTAATATAAGTATGGGATCATATAAACATGGAATCAAATAAATGTGGATGAATCTTAAATCATATCTTCAGTATGGGTCAAGGCTAACCACCAATTCTATTTTCCATTTTAGTACGGGTCAAGGCTAACGGCCAATATCGTTTCACATCGCATCTCATGATACATAACCTTACCCAATGCATTGGTGTGCTATCTAGGCACACCCATGTCAACATTTTCATGAATATTCTTGCCATGTAAATAATCTTTCCACATAAATAATCATACATAATCAAC
Source organism: Viscum album (assembly GCA_963277665.1). Taxonomy (NCBI): domain Eukaryota; kingdom Viridiplantae; phylum Streptophyta; class Magnoliopsida; order Santalales; family Viscaceae; genus Viscum; species Viscum album. The sequence continues at coordinate 619,066,012 of OY728145.1, read as the reverse complement.
CATACATAAACATAAGGGTACCCATGGAAAGAATTTGGTGCCATAATCATAACACAAAACATATCAAATGTGCATATCATGAAAGTTTCCATGAAAGGAAAGGAATAGAACTTACATGGAAATTTATAGGGTAATATAAGATTATAATATGATAACTGTTGTAAAATATAAGTGACAACATACAAAAAATGTATTTTATAAACATTACCATTAGAACATTTTTGTGCGGTCTTAAGGAAAACACTCTAGAGATTTTCAAATATAAAAGAGGAAATTCTTTTACATAAAACAAGAAATAAACAAATATGGTTTTCAGAATACAAATAATGATTTTAAAAATAAAATTTTGTGTTAAAAAATAGGATAGTGTGGACTTGAATGTTGGGTAAAAATTTTAGGAAGTCCCCTTAAATCAGGTTTGCTTATTGGAAAGTTCTAAGGAGTGAATCTTTAAAAATCATGTATATCCCCAAAAGAATGTGATGAAAGGGTATTGATATAAGAATCTTGTACAACTATCCATAAGTCATAAGACTCACATAGATAGATAACATAGCACCACTTTTAAAGAAAGATAAGGCAACCCGAAAGAACGAAAAAGGTTTAGGTAGAATTCGTTTTGATTTTATCTGCATGGTGTCGGGTGTGATAAAGAGGGATTGATGAGAGATAAATGGGATTTCTCATCACTTATGAATCCATAAGGAAGTATGGGGGAGGTTATTAAACATACCCCATCATTTTCTAGTACAAATAAAAAGGAAAATTAAAGAGGACAATCATGATTAAGAGAGAAAAGGGGAGGATCCCTTACCTTAAATCTGGTGGTGTTCTCCACTTGTTATTAATAACCTGAATAAAAAAATTAGGATTATTAATTCATAAGTCCAGATCCTCTTATTTATGTAATATATTTATTATAAACTTTTTTATTTCATTAAAAGCCTTTTTGGTTAGTTATATGGTTCAATTTCACTGTTCGAGCTCATTTGTTTACATGGCATTAAAGATCGGTTCACTTATATTCATGTTTGGATTATATGCTAGATGAAAGTGGTTGTCAAGAATTGAAGACGTATTATTTAGTTCATATCCAGGAGAATACATGGTTTTAATTTTAATTAGGTTACTTTGAGTGATGTTCAATTATTACATATATAACCTTAGTGATAACCATTTTTTTTATTCGGTGGGTTTGATAACAAAGAATGTGCTTTGATTTATAACTTAATTCCATTTTTACAAAAAGATTACATAACCAAAAATATGATATATTACATATATAATAATCTGTTTCAACCATAACACAAATTGTTTCATGACCATAATTAATGATAATAATATAAATTGATAAATTGTTTTCCTTGAATGTGCTAAATTAGCACATCTCAAACGGTGCTTTCATTTCATTCAAATAAAAGGGTGGGGAATGGGGAGAAGATAATGAAAAATACCACTAGCGTGAAGAAATTCCAGTACATGTATGTTACTGGATTTATCATACTATTATTGTGAAGGTAGGTGAGGAATGTAAATCAAAAATAAAAGAATTTTAAAGAAAAAAGAAATTTGGGAAGAGGAATTTACCTCTTGAGAGTTCCTCCTTTCAGAACCTCTTAAGGGGAGAGGTTTTGGTATTTTGAGGAGGATGATAGCTTTTGGAAGTGGGGGAGGACCTTGGGGAGAAATTTGATCAGAATTTAGTGAAGTCTTGGAGGTTGAGAGTAGTGGAGAGAAGAGGGAGTGAAGGGGGTTTTTATAGTGGAGGGATGAGGGATTTCATAATATAATAATCAATAATTTATTATTTCTTCCCAAGACAAAGCATAATAAGTACTACATGACCACGAATAGTAAATGGGTCATGTGAATTAAAACCATGGGTGGTGACATCAGCCTTGATTCTAGGAATAGTTTATTTAGCTTATAGTGTATATATGCGGTACATTACCGTATATTAATATTCATAAAAAATTTATGTGTTTCAGAAAAATCTCAAAAATTCACCCTAACAATTTTTCAACATTTAGAATCCAAAACTAAAGTCCATTTTTCAAAAATAATTTTCTAACTATGATTATTTTTATATTTAATTAAAATAATATTTTATTATCAAAAACCAGATTTAAAACATGAATTAACTCATTATAAAACATAGTTATATTGTACTTATAACTTGAATATTATATTTTTACTATCATAGGTGATGTTACTATTCATTAGGATATATCACTATTCATAAGGGTATGTTACTATTCATTCGGGTAGGTTACTATTCACCAAAAATTATGTTTTTCTTATCGGACTCCAAAAAGCATCTTCAACAAAACCGTGTATGTCAGATTTTCAAAATTTCAAACACGGAAGTGAAAAAGTTATGATTAAATGTCTCTTATCACTTATTTGTTCATTATGTTGTGCTTTTATTTGATTTTATGACATAAAAATAAGAAGTAAACTTCTATTGGAAAACATTGGGTCGTTACAATGTGGCATTGTCAACAATCAAAAATATGATTTTCAAAATATTTATTATCATTCTTTCACAGAATTAAGTAATAATGTATCTATAATTCCTAATGAATCCCAGTTTGATGCCCATGTCTGATTCCAATTGTGATTTCTCAGTCCAATAATATATGTTTTTTGAATACCAGAGAAATATTTTTTAAAATAATTATATCTTATTATAGAAATATAATTCTGATTTCTTTGTCAAATGATCCTCTCTAATATAATGATCATCTTAATATGATATCCCTTCTTGATCTTTATCGTATACATCATCTATCAAAAAATATTATTGTAATTATTTTCTGGAAAATCCTTCTCACTAGAACCTTGGACTTATCTCATTTCTATGTATGTGAATAAGTTAAGATTATTCTGAATTTACAATGTACAATAATTCTATTATAGGTTCTCCAAAAGTTTTTTAGGTTAATTTTCTAAATTTTTTCCATCATAACTAATTTTTCCAAAACATCTTTTTCTACATATATTCAGGATTAATATTTAAAATATTTAATGCTTCCAAAATATTTTTATTTTTCTTAATCCATCTGAATTCTACTCAAAATTTCTTATTTGGTAATACATTCTAAGCATTGTTCTGTAGAATTTTGATTTTCAATATATATTCTTTATTATAGTTAATATGGATGATTCTAAATTATGTTCCTAAACTGAAACTTAATAACAAACAAGTGAATCAGATTCATTATACAAAAAATTAGATAAAATATTGAATAAATTTTTCCATTTACATAGTTTTTAATTCGTTAGGTTTTGATTTACTATATTTTAAAAAAAACATAGCCATGACATTTAATGATTCTTCCACTTATTTAACAAAACATTATCACTAACATGAAATTATTCAATCAAATGTCTTATTCTTCATTTTCATGAACAAATGTTACCCACTTTGAGGAAGTCTAACATCATACCTCTTTTATTACTTCTTGTGCTTGACCCATTGGTCTCAGTTTTTTTCTAATGAATTTTTATCACCACAATTTTAAGCGAAATATCCTCATGTATTTATGATATCTCATGTTCCATTTGATTTAAAAAAATGGGGAATTCTACTTTCTATCTTATTCAAATTGAAAAACAAAACAATTAATTGTGATGAAAATGGTTGATTATATAATAGATAGTTCTATGAGTCAAATTTTTATGTGGATTAATAATATTTAATGTATTTTTAGTTTTAATTGGTCTAAAAAAATTCAAATAAAAAAAATTTCACCTCTATTTCCATTTTATAACCTGTCACGACCCATCCCTCAGGGACCGTGTCGTGACAACCTCGATCCCGACTTCCATAGGCTAGGGGTTGGTGACTAGAACCGGAAAGGTGTATCCCTAATGTGGGAAGGCATTGAATTTAAACTTGTACAAACACACAGTTCGAGAACACAATAAGAAGAAAATATGTAGTAAACTTCCATAGTAAATGTGTAATAAAAGTAAAGGGTCCGGAATACAAGTCCAACAGGAAAAGTAAAAGTAAAACTAAAAAGTAAAAAACATATGGAAGGTGAAAATCAGATCCTGGATCATCCAATATGGATCCTATTTGATGGGTAGGTACATATCACCTCCACAGTACTCCATGTCTGCCCGTATCCTCCATGTCTGTCACACCGAATATCCACCACCGAGCACCGTCCAGTCCTCAATCCCTTAGCCTCGATCAATGTTGTACGTCGTCTGCACAAGACACAACAAGTTGTGGGCGAAGCCTGTGCAGGGGTGAGTATAACGATACTCAATAGGGACCCCGATGGTCTCCTAGAATTCCACAGAGAAAAACAACAGGGTATAACCATGAAGGTATTGTTCCACACAGTTATTGTGTCCCGTAGCATAACCTCAACCACAAGCACAATGTAAATACAACTCACACTAGGATTTATCTTAGGGCTTGAAACAAGTAACATATACAGTCACAACATTGAACGCCTTCGCTGCTAGAGAACTCATCCTCTATCGAGTATAGTGGGCCTACTACGTCACATAGAGGTTGTTCCCACTATCCTTGGACTGCTGAGGAACTCCTCCTAACAAATATCATGGGTCTGTCGTGTTACACAGAGGCTCTCCTCACCATGGGTCGGTCACGTCACATAGAGGTGATCCCCCTCATGGCCTGATGAGGTACTCCTCCTTTCAAGTATCATGGGTCTACCGCATCACATAGAGGTTCTCCCCACAATTGGTCTGCCGCATAACACATAGGCTCTCCCCACTGGGCCTATCGAGTCACTCTGAGTTGTAATGGTGTGCAATCGTCATTTCTCAACCAGTCGTAGGGTTACGTACGTAGTGTGCTTGGGAGAACTGCTCCCCAAGCCAAATTTCATTCCTCAACCATCTTGAAGTCTTAGGATGAAGTATCTCAAAGGTTTGTCCCATCATAAGGGACCCAATACAACATATGATGTGTCAATCGAACACCTGATCTATGTGTTATTTGTGTTTCCGCTCCGAGGGCCTGGTTGGATTCGGGATACAATCCAACCTGGTTTTACTCAAACATTACCCAAAAAACAATTGGAGTATACCAAAAGTACCGTCTCGATCCTAGGATTCTGGTGTGGTAGATAGTTCATCAAATGGATGCTCGGTTCTCATGTTACGGGTAAAAAGAAGAAACTGGGTTCAGATGGGCCCAAGTCTGGTCTGACCCAGTCGGACCGACCCAGCCGGACCTTTGTTCAGCCCTATTGTCCTAGCCTTGGTGGGCCAGGCCAGTGTAGGGGACGGCCTGGCCTGGACAGCTAGGTGCATCCTACTATGGTGTGGGCTGCTCATCTAGTGGTTTTTCGTGGCAGGTCTGCCCTAACCGACACCCGGGGGCAGGTTCCCCCCGGTCTTCTCGAAGGGTCTGTTAACCGTTCGGCTGCTCGCACATGGGACCCATGGGAGGGGTCCTTCTTGGTGTGATGTGGCCTTCTGAAAGGACTGCCAGAATTCTTCCCTGTGGTGCGATCGCGGGCCACTACTCCACTCTGACTGGCCAGATGTCGGACACCCATCGGCCTTCGCCGCGGCCAAGCGGCCGCCGCCTCTTTCTCCAATGGCACCGCGAACGCAGACAGCCGCTCCACTACATATTCGGCCATCATGCCAGCCCCCACCTCTAACTTTTTCGCGGCCGACGGGCCGCTGCCTCCTGCTCATCTGTCAGCACGGACACGTGTCGCCCTTCCTTCATGTGGTCGGCCAGGTGCCGTCCGCCGCCTCCTTTCGCGAACCACTGCGGCTTCGTTCCAAGCACAAAAAAATAAATGATCGCATATTAGTGATCCTTACATCAATGGATATGTGTCCATATATCACTCTGAACAAAACTTCATATTTCCAGTGTTAATAAATATTTGGCTTTGATGAATGCAAGAAGAATGCGTCTTGAATAAAAAGGGAAGAGCAAAGGTTTTAATGAAGGAAAAATGGGCATGTCAATTTTGCCATCATCATTGTGAATCTATAAATAAAGAATAGATAAATAAATTCATTCATATTAAAAACAAACCTACCTTGATTTTCTCATTTAGGATTTGTCATGAGGAAGAATACGAAGTCGATGAAGATAGTGATGTCAGCGTTTGTCACTCCCAAAAGTTGTTTTTGATTCAAGAGAAAGCATCATCCTCGTTCTTTGATTTGGGGTTCAGGGTCGCTCATCACCACCTGCTAGAATTAGCTCCTTCTTCCAACTGTTCAGCATAGTGGCACTTTACTAGAGCTTCATCCCTTGGTGATGTCGTGTCAATTCCTCACCCCAAGCTCTATATAAATAAAAGAGGGGTAGGGTAAGTAACGATCATGGAATTTAATAAGTTTCTTTTAACAGGAACCTTCCAAAATTCCAATGATGCAATTAAATAGTACATGAAGGGTCAATCCATTTAATGGAGTGACTCACCGCTGGTCTCAAACTACTGCTTGTCCGTTGGTGGATAAGAAATAAAATAGTAAGATTATTTTATTTCAATTCCTTTTAAAAGTCACCAAAAATAACATCTTCTCTGGACCTAATTCTATCAAAGTAAAGAATCCCTTAAATGAATATTGGAATTGTAGATTCAACGGTTCCCTTATATTATTAATGAAAGCACCGGTTCAAAAGTTAGAAAATGATTCTCGGGATTTTACTAAACGTACCTTAAAAAAAGTTTACAAATTTATCACAGTCACCCTCGACCTAAGACGATTGAGGTTAGGCTTAGCCTTAGTGAAACAAGACCCAATAAACACAATTATACTCTCAGATTTCCAATCTGAGTTATCTTTTAAATGTTATTAATTTTTACACTAAAATAATTGTCAATTAATTATTTTATTTACGGCCAAAAACTAACGTTCATTGGTGTCCTGTTCCATCCAATGTTATTATCTGCCTAAACAAATAATACTATCACGAGTCCATTGGGGGTCTCATATTTTTAATCTGAGTTACCATTTTTGAGTAAAAATCATTTAAAAAATATAATAATTTTATTTAATTTTTTTATTTATGGTTATGCAATTTTTTGGTTTTTCTCACAGGAGGCACATACTGACTAAAATTTAGTCCTACCTAGGTTAAACACACAATTCTAAAAGCAACAATGTCCTCAGTTTTTTGATTCGGGAAATTGTTTAACAGTTACTAAACTTTTTTAGGAAATCTTCTTACACACGCTAATTTAGGCTTAACAAAACTTCCACAAATCATTCAGAGAACATCGGTCCTCGGAATCACGCGTTGTCAAATTTAGGGTCTCTAAATAATTTTATATAATTATAAAAAATTATACGGAATTTATGGGACATTACATTCTCCCCACCATAGGGATTTACATCCTTGAAATCCAAAATAAAGGGAAAAACTTAAAGAGGGTACTGAGCATGAATCTAAGCCTCATGTTCCCATGTGCTCTACTGGAGGTTCTTGAGCTTCTAGCATACGCACACTAGAGGTATCAACCACCCATGAAGGGCCCTTTCATATCGATCCTTAATCTCTTCTGGATCCTCTGTAAATGTCACCCCATCATATAAGTCCATCTTACCATGGTCGATAACTTGAGAAGGGTTGGGAAGGTATCTCCTCAGTTGGGATACATGGAATACATCATGCACCCACTTCAATAATGGTGGTATTTCCAAACGGTATTCCACCTCACCAATCATCCAAAGTATCAGAAAAGATCTGATAAACCTTGGTGATAACGTGTTTCCATGGCCAAATCTCTATATACTCCATCGAGGAGAGACTCACAAGAATACGTGGCCCCCCTCCTGGAACTCCATGGGTCTCCGTATCCTATTGGCATAAGATTTCTTCCTACTCTATGCAGTGTCAACTTGCTGAAAAGTGAGATATCATGATACAGAAACTACAACTTCTTTCTTCAACCCTGGCCATGAGTACTGATGCTGAAGGTCCTGGTACATCTTCAGCACACCGGGATGTAGCTATAGTGGAGACATATAGAACTCTCTCAACACCACCTCCCACAGTGCTACTAGGACCATGGTAAATCATATAAAGAGGAAGACATCCTCCCCACCTTTAGAAAATCCCTCAGCTGCCTGCCCTGAGATTATATGAGCACATCGAGCCTCGCAGTCAATGCCCCCATGTTGTGCCTCCCTGACATGCTGAAGGAGTGGGGAGTGGAAGTCATAGACTAGAGTTAATCAGCTTCATCTCTATACATGAAGGATATTTGTAGCATGACTAGGTACTCTGACACCTCACTCAGCTGCTATAGACCAGACCTCCTACTGAGTGCGTCTTCTACCATGTTCCCCATCATAGTAGTGTTGACTATGTCAAATTTATAGACCTAGAGAAATTCTAGCCATTCCTATTGGGAATTGAAAACTCAATACTCTTACATCCATGAGGGTAAGGCTGGAAAACTCACAAGTGATTGGCCGCACCCTCCTATGAAGGAGTTTATCTTGTGCGGCTTGGGTTTCCTTTTTCACCGACCAAGGAAAATTCTATTCCAACGTTTTAGGTAAACCACAACCTTTTTGCCTAAAACATTCAATATGGGTATGAACTATGGATGTTCATTCCATTAGCAAAGTAATGTCGTAAGGCATTGACGGTTTCACAAATAGGTTCGAAACAAAACTCTTGCCTCAAGGGTTAGATCACACCATCGGTGTAATTGTGATAATAGAGTCTCCTCCCAAAGTTATCTCCAGATGTGAGGGTCAAGTCAACGGCTTAACTGAAAACTCTCGGTTTTGGAAAAGATTTTTGGAAGGAATTAATGATTGGTAACTATGTCTATTAATACTAAATCTAGTAGTAGACATTAACTGTTCCTCGAATCATTCCTAGATCCCTTGGTCCGCACTCATTCACCATATGCATCTACTCCCTTCTCTTGTCCTACAACTCCCTAAGCCAGGTGGGGACTGCAAAGGGGGGGGGGGGGTTTAACATGTTGAAATGTACACCACCTTATTATGCTCTCCAAGATCTGTTTCTATGTCTACAACCATGTTGATTCATCTGTCCCAAAAACTTATTCTTCCCGAAACATTTTCACATGCCGAAGTCTCTAAGACAAGCTCTCGTTTCCTGCTTCCCCACTTCTTTCATTCACTGGTTGTATCCGCTCTTCCAATGTAAAAACAACCAAAAATTTTATCTCTAGAACCCTAACATATACTGAAATGCATAGAGGAATAGATATGGATCGGGCATCCGCAAACACACCACACTCAGAAGTCCATGACACGAAGCATTGATCGTATCATATTCATCGAGTACCAGGAATGGTCTGTACGAATTGATGAATAGTCAACTATTGACATGACATCCTTCCTAAGATGTAGATGCTCTAGGAAACTCTCATCCACCTCCTAAAGCAAGTAATTAGCAACCAGTGACCCGGGCTCTCCTCAGAACCTGAGGGGTATCTGATGCTGGAACTTGTGTAAGGCACAAAGCATAAATGTGTCCTCTATCGGAACTGCCGGATATAACTGTTAACCAATGGGTAGTGATATAGCTGACACACTACCCGAAGGTACTATCTCAGAAAACGGTCCATGTACTGAAGCCTCATCACTATAAGGCCCATCCCCATGGTCACTCATTGGAAAATACTAGAAACTAAAATCACTATATGCTCTACTGGTTTCTCAACTAGGAGAAAAAACCTCTTGTCATAGCCTCCATCTAATTCCCAGCTGACCACGAGTCCATCTCACCTCAGAACCTCATAAGCCTCTCCCACTGAAACATGTGCAACATGATCTTTCGGTATGCAAACTCTACTGGTGGAGCTTTTGGTAACGTCTTCCCAACGGGTAGTGGTGATACTCGTACACAACACGAAGGTGCTAACCATATAAGAGCGCCCTGCACTGGAGCCTCTTTGCACTATGGGCTGTCATCATGTACTCTCTCATGAATCATTGTTTGATGTCTATGTGGTGTAATACTAAAAAGGAATAGGTCTGCCATAGTCATTATGTTATACCTGGTTAGATGACTCCAATGAAATCAGAATAAAAACATTTCAAAAACACACTCAATCATTGTTTTCGTGCACTGAGTAGGATATCAGAATTTAGGGTCATGGTGTAAGGATACGTTGGCTGCCGCACTAACACTGGACTCCCTGAACTGAAAACCACATTCATAATAGTTAACAGTATTGCTTCATAGAAAATACCAGAGCCCTAGTTCATCAATAGAACGAAACTCCTCTGATACAACTTTGTCACGACATGTCTCCCAGGGCTCGTGTCGTGACTACCCAATTCCTTCCTTCCATAGGCCAGGGGCTGGTGACTAGCACCATAAAGGTGTATCCCTAAAGAGGGAAGGCATTACCATTAAACATGTACAAACACACGGTCTGAGAACACAACAAGAAACAACTGTGAAGTAAACTGCTGTAGTAAATGTGTACTAAAAGTAAATCGGTCAGAATACAAGCCCAACTGGAAAAGTACAGGTACAACTAAAAAGTAAAAAACATCTGAAAGGTGAAAAGTAGTTCATGGATCGTCCACCGAGGATCCTACCAGAAGGTTATGTACAGATCAACTCCATAGTACTCCATGTATGCTCGTCTCCTTCGTGTTTATCACACAGAATATCCACCTCTGAGAACTGTCTTCTCCTCGCTCCCTCAACCTCAATAAATGTTGTATGTCATCTGCACAAGACACGACAAGGTGCGAGCGAAGCCCGTGCAGGGGTGAGTATAACGATACTCTGTAGGGACCCTGAGACCTTGAAGGTCTCCTTGAATTCCCCAATGGAAATCCACTAGATAAGGTAATGTCCCACACATGTAAAGTACCACATAGCATAACCTCAATGACAAGAACAATGTAAAGACATCTCATAGAAAGATTTATTCTAGGGTTAGTAACATGTATCATCCCCAGTCACGACGTCAAACACCTCGGCTGCTAGAGAACTCCTCCTCTACTGAGTACAGTGGTCATGCCACATCACACAGAGGCACATCACACTAACCTTGGACTGCTGAGGTACTCCTCATGTCGAGTGCCATGGATCTCCCATACCCCACAGAGGTACTCCACACAATGGGTCTGTCGTGTCACACAAAGGCACTGCCCCTCGTGGTCTACTGTAGTACTCCTCCTATTGAGTATAATGGTAATGCCACATCACCCAGAGGCGATCCCCACCATGGGTCTACCACGTCACACCGAGGCACTCCCCACTGGTCTTGTCAAGTCACTTCAAGTAGTAATGGTCAATAGTCGTTAAGTCATAGCCAGTCGGAGGGTTCCATACATTGCACGCCCGAGAGAACTGCTCCAAAAGATATAAGTGATACCAAAACTATCGCAAAGTCTCACGAAGAAGTATTCCAAAGTTATTTCACATTTGTAACGTCATAAGGGACCAAATGCAATAAACGTCGCATCAATCATATGCATGATTTTTAATTTTTCAGTGTTTCTGCTCTAAAGCCCCAGTTAGATTCGAGATTGGATTCAACCCATCTGTACGCCAACATTATACATAACTCAAGTGGACTATACCAAAAGACTCATCTTGAACCAAGGATTTCTGTTACACAGATGGTACATCAAACGGACGTCCGGTTCTCATGTGACGACCAAAAATGCCAAACTGGGTTTAGATGGGCCCAGTTCCGGTCTGACCTCGTCGGACTGACCTGGCCCACCTGGCCTGTGCCGACCCGACTCGGTTCATCTGGACTCGGCCCACCCCGGGTCCAGCCTTGATGGCCTGGCCTTGGCGGGCCCATCCATTAAAGGTGACGGTCATACCGGCCCGTTGGATGCATTCTTCTATATTGGTGGTCTACTGTGGCGGGTCTTCCCTAACCGACACCAGGGGGAAGTGCCCCCGGTATTCCCGAATGGTTCATGGACCATTCTGCTACAGGCACACGGGAACTGCTCGAGGGGTCCCACCCAGTGTGCTGCGGCCCTCCAGAAGGTCGGCCTGATATCATCCCATTGGCGCGGTCGTGCGCAGCTGCTCCACCTCAGCCGATCAGATGTCGGCCGCCCTTTAGCATCCCACGCGGCCTCCTGCTCCACCGGTGGCGCGGACGCGAGCTGCTGCTCCACTACACATTCAGTTGTGTGTAGGCCCCCTCCTCTTACATTGTCTCTACTGATGGACGATGGCCTCCAACTCATCCTGCGGTGCGGACGCGCGCCACTCTTCCTTCATGCGTCCAGCCCGGTGCCGCCCGCCGCCTTCTTCCGCAAGCCACTATGGCTTCGTTCCAACCCAAAAAAATTAAACGATCGCATATTCATGATCCTTACATTAAGGGATCCATGTCCATATATCGCTCTCATAAAAACTTCGTGTTTCCAATGTCAAAAAAAAATATTTTTCTTTGAAGAACACATGATGAACGCGCGGTGAATAAAAAGGGAAGAGACAAGGTTTATGTGCGGGATGACGGCCATGTTAGTTTTTCCATCGTCATTGGGAATCCATAAAATGATGAAAAATAAATAAATTCAATCATATTAAAATCAATCCCTACCTTTATGTTCACTCGTAGGAATTTTCGCGAGGAAGAAGATGAAGTCGATGAAGATGGTGACGTCGTCATTCGTCACTCCCAAAATTTATTTATAATTCAGGCTCAAGTGTCATCCTCGTTCTTCGATTTTGGGTCTGGGGTCGCTCATCACCGACTTCTAGAACCGGATTCTTCCTCCATGTGTTGGGAATCATGACACTTTACAATTTATTCGTCTCTTGGTAAAGCCGTGTCAATTCCTCCCCCCAAGCTCTTTATAAATAGGATATGGGGGTAATTAACAACAGTGGATTTCATGAAGGTTCGTTTAATAGGAACCTTCATAAATTCCGACATTTCAGTTACTACATACTTGAAGGGTTACACCATTTAATGGATTGACTCGCTGCTGGTCCCACACTACCGCTTGTCCATTGGTGGAAAAGAAATAAAATAGTGATATTCTTTTATTTCAATTACTTTTAAAAGTAAAAAAGAATAACATTTTCTCTGGACCTAATGCGGTCAAAGTAAAGCCTACATTAAATGAATCTTAGCATTGTGAATTCAATAGTTCCCTCATATTTTTAATTTCAGAACTGATTAAAATGTAAGAAAATGCCACCCACGTGTTTACTAAACCTACACGATAAAAGTTTCAGAAAATTAATAACAGTCACCCTTGACCCGCGTAGGTTGAGGTTAGGATATGTATAAGTGAAACATTCCCCAATGAAACCAATGGTACTCTTGGATTTATAATCCAAGTTACAATTTAAATGTTATGATTTTTTTTAAATAATTTTCACTTAATTATTTTATTTACGGCCAAAAACTAACTTTCACAGGTGGCCCACGAAAGACAATGCTAGTATCTTTTTAAAGATAGCATACCCTCACGAGTTCAGAAGTGGTATCGTATTTTTAATCTGAGTTACCATTTTAGTTATAAGCATTTTAAATATAAAATAATTTTATTTTATTACTTTATTTACATTTATGCCAATTTTCGGGTTTTCTCACCGGAGGCCCGTGTCGACCGAACATAGGTTGTGCCTCGGTTAAAACATCCATTATTAATGAAAAGATGACCTCATATTTCTAATTTGGGAAACCGTTTTGGAGTTATTCCACTTTTTATGGAAAACTACTTATGCGCGCTAATTTTTGCTTAACAAAACTTTGGAAGATCATTCCGGGACCTCCAGTTCTCGGAATCATGCACCGTCATATTTTTCTGTCTCGAAATAATTCCATATAATTATAAAAAATTATACAGAATTTCTGGGACATTACATAACCAATACATCTAATGATAATTAGTGCTAGGATTACACTGATAGATTAGTGGAACCCCAAGTATGTTATACCTTTTTAATCAGAAAATTATTTACATACCCATATATTTCACTATCTTGTGGATTATTATTCTGACTAGATTTTTTTAACTTCACCTTATTGTTATTTAAACAAAACCTTACTTAGTTTAAATAATTTTGAGCCTTATGTTCTCAAAGCAAATTTCTAATATTGAAAATATTGGCATTCAACCACTTTCTTCTTCTAAATACTCCATATAATCCTAACATTATAATGACTTTAAAAATTATTAGATAAAAATAGCATCGCTTGACATACACTGGGATGAATTTTAACATCCAATCCTTATGAGACATTTTTCATTACAACCAACCCTCAATCATATTGTTTTAACCATTTCTATCATACAGTTTCCATCACAAGATTCCTATTTAATATATTATTTATGAGGATTCTATGATTTACAAAAAATAATTATATTTTCATTGGAACCATAAAAACTATGAAAAATATCCTCATTAAAATTGAACCTTTAATTCCAAACCGAATGTGAGTCTAATGATACTTTTCATTCGGAATACATCTTCACAAACTCTTGGACTTTATTAACCTTTCTTCATCTAATTATCATGATTACGATGGTGAGCCTAGTCATTCAAAATAGTACGTTGTGAATTTATTTCATTCCATTGACAAAAAATGACAATATATTATGCATATACTTATTTTATCTTCCATAACCATCTTTTAACTGACTTGGTCCAAATAATATTTTACTTTTTATTTTTCTGTCATGAAGGGTTCATAAATCATTGCTATTTTTAATCTCATGTAATAGACCACATAAAAAATATAAGACATAGTGAGATAACTCGTTATAGGAAATAAGAATCATTTTTAGAACAAAGTATTTTTCCAAAAGTATAGTGACTCATGAATGTTCATTATCTTTTAATCCAATAATTCTTGACTCATTCCATTATGTTTTAAATATTCATTGAATGACATGTTTCATACAAACATTCCAATTTTTTTTGAATATGTTACAAAATTAAATGATGAGTTCATAGCTTACCCCCCCCACCCTATATCGAAGATTTATAAAAAAATTACACCATTTATAACACTATAAAAAACTATATGATATAGGGGATGGAACCACATACCTCAAATTTTTTGAGATAGAGGTTGGGCTCCCATATTCCACCCCATTTTGAAAAATTCCTACTTCAATAAGGGTTTTCTAAATATTTGAGCAACATATTTTGATGTTATATCAATGTTCCTCATCAAATCATTCATTTTTAGATAGATTTTTAGAAACAATATTTGATATCAATATGTTTTTAACAATAATTTTTTAGTAGATCTATTATATGGTTGATGACAACTTTTCTTTTACAATCCAATTTCAAGGTTAATTTCAAATTTACATGTTATTCCTCAAAACTAATCTTCATCAACATAATTTGAGTAGATACTTTAGTGGTACAAACATACTAATCTATAAAAATTATAATAGTTACTAAATTTTGTTTCCTTATATTCCAAATAATATAATTGTTTCCAAAAATGAAAACACCACAATATATGGATCCACCAATATCAAAATTTCTAGAAAAACAAACATATGAATACCCCAAAAATTCAACACATACTTAGATACCATACCTGGGTTCTTATTATTTATTCATTTAGTATTCGTGAGAATTATTTTTCCTTCCAGTTGATGTTATTGTTTGGTATAACTATGAAATCCAATAGATAGTGTAATAGTATAAACAATTTCAGATCCTGAGGATGTCAAATATTACATACTTCCAATCAGCATATGAAACTCTTTAAATTAAACATCCTTGTATTCTTTATAATTAGCGAACATCATTCCCACGAAAACCAGTGTGGAAATAATTTTAAATTTTCCATTACCAAACATTGTAAGATAGTCCTTATAATATTTTTCATGGAAAATAAATAGTTTTTTATTCATTTTTGAGACTTGTATCCTTAGAATGTCTTTCAGTTCACCTAGAATGTAAATAAAAAAACAATTTCATCCCTCTATATAATCATCCAAAAAATATTTAATCATTTATATTATTTATTATTTCATCAACATAATCAATTAAAATGAAGTAAAATTCTATCATTATTTTATATATATTTCTATCATCTATTTATTTCAAAAAAACTCATCATTACCTTGTATGATTATTATTTGAATTATCCTTCCCTCGAAGATTATTTTATCCCATTATTGTATTCCAAAATCATTCACATTAATCATTAATATTTTTAAAAAATGACCCATATTTTTTCAATGTAATCTTCTTCATCAATATAAACATTCAAAAATTCTTATTTTACATGTGTCTGAAAAACATTATCTTCATTACATGGATATAAAAATAATGATTTGAATTTTTATTAACCATTCCACCATAGAAGAAGTAACATAGAAATAAATTCTCTCAATATTTGAGTAACAGTTATAGCATAATCATTGTTTGTTTCTTATCATATCACCATATTTATTCAGCATATTCCAGAAAACCCACTTTATACCAATAAAAAATGTTATTTGGATAATGTATGACTTCCATTAAATAATTAATTTTTTATAATCTAGCTCAACATTAATATCGTGAACCTATTCTAGATTCCAAAATGCTTCATTCACATTTTTTGGCAGAACAATTGAATAAAAGGATGTATGTGTAATAATATTTGATGTTCTTTTCCTTTGAACTGTTTGATGTTAATCAACAATTATATTTTGAGCTTCCAAATTCTTCCTTAGCATGGGATGTCATTTTAGATGTTTTTCTTTATCATTAGAAAGAGGATAGATAGATTTTTCTTCTTGAGAAGGATTAAAATTGTTTTCATCATTATCATAAGACTTAACAACAATGACTTCATCTTATTCAAACTCTTTATCTACATTAGATTTTTTATAATCTACGATAGCATTTTCCATAATTTTCACATCAATAGAGTCAACTAATATTCTAATATATTTTGTGGAACATCCATATCCTATTACTCTAAGATTATAGCCAATAAGAATTATATATTCTCCTCTCTTCTCAAACATTCCAAGGATTTCATATCTTATCATTATGATGCTACTTCCAAAAACAATTCTCTTTCAATCGGGGAGTTTTGTCATAAAATTTTTATATGGATTCAAATTTCAACATCATCTATAGAAACATCAGTTTTGCAGATAAACATGATTGCTAATATCTTTCCACAAAATGGGATGTGATAGACCATGTTCAAGTAACATTGTTCTCCCCACATCCACCAAACATATATTATTCCTTTAAACAATATCATTTTTAGAGTGTATGGTGTATTGAACACATTATTAATTCCTTGATTACAAATAAAACTTCAAAAATATCCATTTAATTATTTCGCACTATTTTTTGTTCTCAAATGTTTCCATGAATAATAAAATTACTTCTCATATTTCCTCATATTTGTTTTAACATTTTCAAGGCATCTGGCTGCTGTTTCATTAATATAACACGTGTAATGTGTGTAAATTTACCAATGAATGTAATAAGGTACTTATCTCCATGAGTTTATTATTTTATTATTGGCCCACATACATCAAAAAGAATATGTTTCAATGTTCATTTTGGATAAATGTATGAATTCTTATGCACATAGTTTATAATAATTACATTATGAAAAATTATCCAAAACCAATCTGTTCTTATTGACATATCATGAATACCATGGAAACTATGACATTTTGATAACTCACTCATGTCTATCTAATACATTTCCTATGATATTTTATCAAAAACTAATTCCCTTCCACCACACCTATGTAAAAAGGTGTTTAAACCACAGTAACTTTGAATAAGTGTCAATTTGTATGTTGGTCTCTTGTAACTATCTCTCTAGCTTCATCTCTTTTCACATATGTCCCATATTTCCATATAATATTTTTAATTCCTAAAACTATATTATAACACTTATAATGTTCTTTTTCATCCCATCAATACATAAAACATTCTCGGATTTCATCTTCTGTTTCGTAACAATGGCTGAATAAACACCATTGATTCTGAGAGATTCTTTATTTTCAAATGTTACTGCTCGTTCTTTGAAATATTTCACACACCTTAATAGTGATATGTCTCCTATAATATGAGAGTAACACGCCCTATCAATGAAACATGGTCATTATTCTTCTGTATCATTTAGAGTTGTTTCAGGAACAAATATTTATGTTTCCCTTTATCAATATTCACTAAAATATAATGAAAATATGTAAAAAACCATTTTATGGTGTCAAAACAACAAATAATTTTTCAGTATTTCTAGGTTTTTCACATATTATACAAATAGTTTCCATTTATTTTAACCAATTTTCAAATGTCACACCATCCTTCGCATCTTTCTTCAAAACATTATTCTCAAAATTATTCTGTTGAGTTGTTTGAATCCCCATAAAATATTTCCTTATGTAATTTGTTTAATATTAGTAATGAGGGTGATTAATCCAAACATATTCTATGTATATATGTATCCTATACAATACCTATAGTATTAATTGAATTAATGTTTACCTCTATAAATTACATACTACCTAGAGTTGTGAGCAGGTTTCTTAGCAATCGTCTTATCTTTCATACAAGAACATTGTAAACCACTAACATTTATATTATGAACCATAATAATATTTTTTATCTCAGTTTTCATTTAAACATTATTGGAAAATAATTTAATGGAATCATTTTAAGAGATATATGTTTTAGTATCTTTTTTACTTTTCCAATTCATTGGGTTTGGAAAAATACATAACTTTCTTTGCAGCCTTTTTCTAAAAAACAATTTTAACATTCTTCTCTACCATTGAAGGTAAATTTTGACCCCTATTAGGTTTTCCCTTTATAGTCCATTATTTATATTTTTAGATATAACTCATTATATTTGCAACCATCTTATCATTTATAAAAAATTGTATTTGTACATGTTCCAATTGTTATTTTATTGTTTCAACATTTTTTATATGTGATCATTCCAATTATTTAATTTCTCAATGGATTTATTAAAAAAATATATCCCTTCTATCAACATAACATTATCCTTAGGAAAACATTCTGTATTTTTTACTGAATAATATTATTCTTCTAATTTATTTATTTTTTTCTAAATCCTTATGCACCTTCACATAAATTATTTCAATTTTTTTAAAAAATAAATTCTAATCATGTTTCTTCTTTTTCAGACTACAGCTCTGAAAACATCATTTCTAACATCTTCAATGAATTTATTCTCTATAGAATTATTAATAAAAATTTCAAATGTAGCTTATCTATCTTTATCTTCAAAATCAATATAAAAAACAGTTAACCATTTGTATTTGGATAAATTTTTATATTTCCCATTAGAAAACGATTTAGACATATCACATATTTCTGTTCATGATATTCTCTACCTTCTATCCTCTTGACCACTATTTTATTCACTCATTCATCAAGGGTAATCCATGGAAAATTTATTAATAGCTCCACAACCAAAACATTGTATGGGATGTTTCCTCTTATAGACTATTGTACCTTATCTAACAATTTCATAAAACATTGATAAAAATTCATGATGATTTTACATACCACATTTTCATTATAATATATCTATAAAAATATTTAATATTATTCATTGGATATTCATTGTCGTAATATTTGAAAAATGTTAATCTATCAATGTTATTCCTTTCATAACATTCACCCCTATAATTTTCTAAGTTATGAGAGTACTATAAAAATAATCTAATAATTATATATATGAATCTATCTCCTCTAACATAGAAACATTAGCATAAATATTTTAAGGATGAATAATCATGTCCTTTTAGATAAAATAAGAATCTTTCCACTTTTCACAAAGACATATAACAGTGCTGACAGTGTTATTCACCCTAATAAAGATGTCACCAAAAGATTTTTTCCCATTATCTTGATAAATTCATACTTCATACTACATATTTGTAATGTGGAATTATTCACCTTTGTATTACCTTGATAAATGATATTCCTCTTTCCCAAGATAACTTTATAATTAGAAACACCCTTCACTCTTAAAAAAATAAACTTTTAAAATGTGATGAGAGTGATGAATTCATTCTCTTCAATAATTTTAATGGTTATTCTTGTCAACATATGTGATAAAAAATAATTAATAAATATATGTAAATACACCACTTGAATATTCCCGACAATATTCCCTTTAATCATAAGATAAGAAAGAGTTCTTTATATCCATATATTTTTGTTACAACTAACATTGAGTGGAATTCCATTATTTTTCACACAATTCAACAGTTCCATCATTATTTCTATTTAAAACCCATCAGTAAAGATTAAATAATGGGAACCACATATATGACGACAATTTATATATCTCTTCCAATATCATTGTATCATTGATATGGGAGATATATAATTAGTGATATATATTTCATTCGTGTTTACTACCAATTGAAAAAAAATGGTGCCTCATGTTATAGTGTTATACCATTAATAGAAAATAACCATTCATCAATAGGAACATCATAATATAAAAGGTTCATCACTCAATAAGATTATATTAATTCTTTATATGGTTTGGAAACAATCGATATCCAAATAATCCAATAGAAAATATTCAATTATATTTTGATTAAACAAGTGCCATATGTCCAAAAACTTTTGTATCACTATGTTCAATACAAAATATTGTGTGCTTTATGTAACATGAAATTATGTAATAAAATATTGTGTAATATGTTAATAAACATTAAAAAGTTACCTAAAAACATGTTATTGTGTTTCTCTTTCAACCTTCAAAAACAATATCTTCAAGAAAATTCTTCACATTCTTACCCAGAAGTAGGTAAGAACATCTGTCGACTTTGCACTGATACTAATCATGATTCCGTATTTTGATTCCAAAGAGAATTACTAATTACAATAATAAAAATCATACATAATACCACTAAAATAATTATAAACTAATTATATCTTATTTTGAAAAACCACAGTCTCATTTCCTGGAATTATGATCATTTCTTATTTGGTCATCATTTGAATATAATATCCATTCTTTTTCTTCTTCTGTATGAAAAAAATCCTAAGAAATGATTTTTCATGAAACAGAATTTCATTATAAATTTATAACCTCTATTTATTATGTACATTTGATGAGTTTGTAAATCAATTATAAATTACAATGTTCTCTTTTACTTTTATCAGTGCAAGAAAAGTTGTTTAGGTGGGAATATAAACAATTTTCCTACATAATAAAATTTCCAAAAAAATAGTTTCTCCTTATATTCCGGAATCATCTATCACTTCATCAATGATTATCAACTCATATAATTTCTTATCAAACAATCTATATTATTTTTACAACATCATCTCATGATAGACATTAAAAAACTTCTTCACCTTAATTCTGATCGGCACTGTGATTTCTTTGTTTTGATAAAGAAAAAATATTTCTCATTACGTGGCTCCAAACAAACAAAATAACATCAACTAATTCTAATACTACATATTTTCTATTTGATAAACTATTAAATACATTCATCCATAAAAAAAAAATTTCTATTATTTTATAATTTTATTGCCTTTATATTCAAAAAAACATAGTGACAACATCTAAGGTTCCATGCACTTCCATAGAAAAAATTCCTCACCAACATCAAATACATGAAGAAAATCTCTACCTCATGTTTTCCTTAACGCAATGATCATTAGTCAGATGATGTCTTGTGTCTGAGGACTTTTATTGGTTCATGCACCTAATTTGATTTATGAAAAAGGGAATCCCTGAGAGTGGCCTTTTCGAACAACATCATATCTTCCAACATTTTATAACCGGTGTTCAGATTACACTGATTGATTGTGGGCACACAACATCTGATGGGCGGGTGCTTGCATCAACTTCATTCTTTAAAATCATATTTCATCAATGATTTATATATTTTGGATTATTTTCCTTACATAAAAACATCACCATATCTTCAAAAATTTCCAAATAACATCATATACATTGAACAATTATATTACCAGTGATCACACACTAATGGTATGATACCGATATTCTTTGATGTTAGAAAAATTATAATTCCACATAATCCTTATTGTAATCATGAATTCATCATGACATTCAAATCAATAGGATTAACAAATAATAAACTATCTTTATTTTGGATATATTATAACTACCCATCATTATAGAGAGTAATTTCTTTCTAACCAATCATCAAAATGATTATTGAGACATTCCCCCCATTATTTCATAAGCCTTGCATCAAAATTATCATTGAAATAACATTATTTATAATAATTACTAGATCAGAAACGCATCGTCTGACTTTCATCGAAGCCACGAAGATACCAAAACAGCGTCCCATTATGATTGATCATTTCATTCCATACAAATGATGTGTGTGAGAAACCTTTTCATTCCAAAATATTATTCACCAAATGAAACAATTTCGTAAGAATTTTTCCTTCGATATTCTTGATTATAATGGTGATTCTGATCATCAATAATATTAGAAAATTAATGTCTTTCTAAAAAATGATAATTAAAGAAAATAATTTGAGCACTATATTATTCTAGCATCCATTATCAATATATTTCCCTCTTCCTCATAATAATTAATGTGTCATTATAATAAAATTAAAAAATATATCAGATTATTATTATATCTTTAGGGAATATTTTAAAATTAATATTTTGATTATATAAAAATATATATTATTTATGAATATGATTTCTTCAATCTTATATTATCTTCTTAAATAATTATAATTATGATGCCTGCCAAATAAGAATATCAAAATCATAAATTAATAAATTCAAGAATATGGGTATTATTTTTTTTAATGAAAAGAATGAAGAGGATGGTCGAGACCTATGGATAACATGAGACTCTGAATGACATAAGACCATATAACCATTTTAGGGTCACATCACGACTCCAATGGATGGTGAATAACCCACGAAAAGTCCCACAGAGCCACTTCCGACAAACCTTAATTATCTTGCATAGGATCCCCGGAAAAAAATGGATGCATGGTCTTAACCAAATGATCACCCCAGAGCTACATGGTTTTTCATTAGTAGGATCCTAAAAAAATACCCCAAATCCATTAAAAATATGGAGGGCTGATATAAATAGAGAAAAAACCCAGGTGTTCATTAATCACATTCAATATATGTCACAACCAGCCTCCAACAAGATGAGAGAAGAGACAGAAGGTTGCCAGACCCTTCCTTTTTCAAGTTGAAGGAGAGATAATGACCCCCGAGACCCGCCTTCAATAGGGCCAAGAGTGGCGACTTGCACCAGGGGTATATAATGACACATAAGATTGAAGGTGTTACCCTTTAATTTAATAGGATCAGGAGATAAGATATTAATTCCCAACAATGCCAAATGTGGAAGTACAAGTGAAGCCAAATCAAACCATTCTCATATGCATGTTCCAAAAGTACATGATACAAAAGTAAGAGAAACCCCCAAAAGGAAGTACCAAAAGAAAGAAAAATAGAAACATCAACTGTCCCAACATCTGAACTAGTACGACCCTGCCCGATCCCTTAAGTCCTCCTAGAAACATGAAAGCAGTTTTATATATGTAGGGTGAGAATACAAGTATACTAAGTAGGGAAAACCAGAAGCTCTCGTGCACATGTGGTGAGGAATTCATTGTCCCGTGAGATATGAGATAACCCAAAACACCTCACAAGGAAAACTGCCTACACAACCCTCACAAAGGCACACTCCCCAAATTACGCAAGTCAAGAAATATAATAGTAATAACACATCTATGTTTGGGTACCCCATGCCACTTCCCAACTGGTTATTGAAGACATCCTATGCATCGAACCTATCCCACCATTCTCACTGTAGTCCCACTACCACACCCCTCCCTAACAAACTTGGGCCACAACCACACATCCCACCCGAAAACACACGGGCCACAACAACTACACACAACCATGCCCGGAAACACCTAGGCCAGAACAACTACTGCCACGCCTAAAGACACCTGGGCCTCATCCCGAAGACACTTGGGATACAACCTGCCCGCACTCACCTGGGCCAACCACCAAAACTACCATGCCCGAAGAACCTTGGGCTATAATGGACATCAGGCCATAATAGAATGCTCGTTGATTCATGGTATATTCAGGAAATAGATAAGAAAAGAAGCTAGTAACCATCCACTCATAAGAGTGTTGGAAAAAACACCCTCCCCCATGAAATGGGGGTGTTCGACACAAAGTGATCAACATGGTTGGGCGTGAATAAGAAGAATAATAACTACAATTATATGAATAGTTAACAAGAACTCATCCCAACCTAGGGGTTCCAAAACCAACCAAATCCCAAACACCCTCATTACTATTCATTCATAAAAGAAAGGCACATCACTCACAGCTAAGTCACAACTCATTCCCAAAACCGATTCTCCATTGAACCTTTTCTGGTTTTCATGTTGAGGTTACTCCATTTAAGAAAATTCTATACTATTGGGAAACTAATAGCCATAACCACAAGCTGGGAAAGAAAAACAACCAATCAACACTTAAGCATTCACACACAGTCCTCTTGTAAATTTACAACAAAGGGATAGTTGAGACCCCTCAATGTACTGGAACCAAACCAAGACCCAAGATACAGCCCCACATGTCCTTAGATCCACAACCAACGACCGTATAACAACAGAGTATCCCATCCCCATCCACATCACCCAATAATCATTGAGCAGAAAAAATAGACATGCCACCAAGATAGAGCAAGGAATTTTCTAGACTCAATTACATCATTTGTGATGTCTTCGTCATTCTGTTTGGTTAAACAGGGTGATCACACAAGGACTGATGTTCACTAGAAATTCATTTAATCGCCTGATATTATATGATTAACCAAATTCCCATGTTGGACCCATTCAATCATCACAGAAGATGGAGGTTTATTAATGCACAATGAAAGACCACCAACGACCATGATTTTCAGTGGGCATAAGCCCTCACAATTCAAAACATAAATAATAAAGGACAAGTAAATACAACAGAAACACCGATCACACCCCCCCTTCATTATTTAGAAGTCTGTTTGTTATCTTCATTAATATTTGGTTTCATCCATACCCACAAAAAAAATATCTTACCACCCCACATGATACACATTATAGAGAGATGAAGGAAAACCCTATCTTTAATTATCATGGATCGATGTCTTTATCCAAACACCAAGAACTAAGATTGCACAGGTTGTAGGGGAGTAACTCTGGGGACTCCAAGGATGAGCAGAAAATACTCCAGCATAGGTGCACCACAAGCCTCAGGAAGGAGGGACTCCAAGAGCACCTAGGGAGAAGAAAAAAAATCTAGTCAATAAGGAGAAAGAAGAAATTCTTGCGTGATATATATATGGGATCCTATTGTTATAGGATACAGAATTTTTAAACGCTTTAAAGTCGGATCATGGTTTCCCATGCGGTTGGGAGGTTACACACGATGGGATTAATCCTTATTTAATTATTCACATCGGGGTGTTGGCCATAATGGTTTTTCATTAAACTATTTCTTTTAATAGGAGGAAATATTTGAACAGGGTAAGAACTGGAAGGTTTGTGGAAAGGGTGTGACACTAAGGAAAAGAAATGTGTTTTGGTAAGTTAAGGGTTGCCCTGATCTTGGGGGATTTTAAATATTATTTATGGGCTTTAAATGGCTTTGAAAGGGGGAATTACATCATTTTTATGTCAAAAGATTCGTTACAAGAGAGGAAAAAAGTAGAAAGTTAGAAAACGAATGAGGACCCTTAGTGAGGACATGGTGCCACCGTTATGGTTCCATTGTCACGGTGTCACCCTGATGGTGTCGCGGTCACAGTGTCACCCTCACGGTGCCACCGTCACAGTGTCACCCTCATTGTGCCACCCTTTCTGTGTGAGACCATGAACGGTGCCACCGTTTTGGTGGAACTGTTTGATGGAACCGTGATTTGGAAAAGTACAGGACCAAAAGGTTCCGGGTCATTACATCAGATACCTCCCAAACCATTCTCATCCTTGAGAATCGAAACTAAACAAATAGAAATGAGGGGGGGGTACAATCAACCACCTTGAAAGATACCACTCAATAGTAAACCTCATCCATATTTCGAACAACTTTGGATACACTACCACTCCTCTTCCCCTAATTAATCACACCAACATTCAAGGGTAAAACTATCCAATCATATGGATTAGGGTGTTTTCATCCTCCATTTCAAGATATTATCTGCTTTGGGTGGCATTGTCTCACCTGCACGGGTTTAATCGCATCCACCTTAATGCATCTTCAATAGGGTTCAGGTCCTCCCCTCCCCACATTCAGGACTCTTCACACACATTCCGAGAACAAGGAAAACAACAAATTCCATAGTTAATAAGGTTAAAACGCTTCATCATGAACAAGTATATAAAATAAAAAAGAACATAACTCAAAATAGCTCTGGGTACTTGGCTCGCATATGTGCCTACCGCTCCTAGGTACTCTCTTCAATCCCACCATGCCTCCATAACAAACGACCCGAAGGGATGGTTCGTCCACTAAGAATATTCTTCTCGTGATCCTCGATCCCCACCGGTCATTCTAAAAACAAAGTTCCAGCCTCGATATCCAGGTTTCCGCAGTCGAGGTTGTGTGAGTCACTGTGTAGATGCTGTCGGAGCTGAGACACATTGAAGACATTGAGAATTCTCAGTAGCGGCGGTGGTAGCGCTAGCTGATAAGACACTTCACCGACCTACCGTAGCACTTCTAATGGACCAATAAACCTAGGATAATGCTTACTCCCCCTAACGAACCTCCGTTGCCCATGCTAAGGGGAGACCTTCAAGAATACATAGTCCCCAACCTCGAACACCAAGGTTCTCCTTCAATTATTGGCATTTGACTTCTTCCGGTCCTTAGCCACCTTCATCCTCCCTCATATAATCTGAACCTTTGCTATAGTGTGCTGCACCACATCCGGGCCAAGAACACCTACTTCCCTGACCACTGTCCAGCATACGGTTGAGTGACATGGCCTCTCGTACAAAGCATTTAAAGGATTCATGCCAATTGTAGAGTGATATATGTTTTTGTAATAAAACTCTACCATAGGCAAGTGTCGTACCCATGATCCTCCAAGGTCCAAACACATGCTCTTAGAATATCCTCCAATGTCTGGATGGTGCGCTCCATCTGTCCATCTATCTGGGGGTAGAAGTCAGTGCTGAGTTATAGCCGGGTGCCAAAAGCATGTTGCAATCTTTTTCAGACCTGTGAGGAAAACCAGGTATCCCGATCGGAGACTATGGATCTTGGGACTCCGTGCAACTGCACCACCTCATCCACCTAAATCTATGATAGGGAATCCACCACACTTGACTACATGATTTCCAGGATGTGGGCCGATTTTTTCAGTCAATCCACCACTACCTAGATAGCATCACAACCCCCATGAAATCTAGGTAGTACTGTAATGAAAACAATCATGATGTCATCCCACTTCCACTCAGGGAAATATAATGGTTGTAACAGACCACCTAGGATGCGATGTTCAACCTTCACCTGATGACACACGAGGCACTTTGTTACGAACTCTGCCACTGCCCGCTTCACCCCAGGCCACTAGAACTGACCTCTTAAGCCCCGATATATTTTGGAATCTCCCAGGTGTACTCCTAGTGGTGAGTTGTGGAACTCACCAAGAAATATCTCGCACATCATCTCTGGTAAAAACATCTTCCCACAGAAAATAATCAGATTCTGACCATCCTCTGATCATCCTTCCATAACATTGTCTTGGATAGCCCGATCATGCATCACTTCAGTCTCTATGTCTCCCCACTAAGACTCATCCACCTGAAATCGTAGAGAGGACAATACAGTCATCTGAATCAAGCAACCTCTACCGCTATCCACCCTTACATCCAGGTGTAGGGAAGCCAACTCTTTTATTTCCTTCCAAGCATCCACGGATTTCTGAACAACTTCCCTCTGTGACTTCTTGCTCAAGGCGTCATCGAAAACAATCCCCTTACCTTTAGTGTAAGAGATCTCGACGTTGTAGTCCTAGAGAAACTCCACCCACCGTCGTTGTTTCAAGTTCAGTCCCCATTGGATAAAGACAAACTTAATGCTCTTGTGATCCATGAAGACCATGAAGTGCTCTCCGACGAGGTAATGCCACCATAACTCCAATGTGAACACGACTGCCACAAGTTTTAGATCATGGGTGGAATAGTTATGCTCATGGGGATGTGACTGCCTAGACCCATAATAGATCACCCCTTGTTGTTGCATCAGCAAACACCCAAGGCCTTGTCCTGAAGCATCACATAACACCACATACGCTACCCCTTCTTCTGGAAACCTCAACACTGGGGAACTAACCAACTTCCCCATAAAATAGCTGAATGCTGCCTCGCACTTCCCATTCCACACGAAATCCTTGCTGTTGTTGGTTAAGGATGTCAAAGGTGCTGCAACTCGAGAAAATTTGGGTACGAACCTCTGGTAGTAACCTGCCAATCCTAGGGAAATATAAACTTCTACCACGTTCTTGGGTGCTACCCATGAATCAACTCCATCCACATTTAATGGGACCACCGTTATTCCCTAATTAGACACCACGTGTCCAAGGAAGTGCAACTCTCGAGTCCAGAACCCATAGTTGGACAATTTCCCAAAAATTTGTTATTGTCGAAGGACCTTCAAAACCATTCTCATATGTTTGGCATGATCCTCCTTAGATTTTGAGTAGATCAAGATGTCATCTATAAAACACGACAAAGAACTGGTCTAGGAATTCCCATAAAATGGAGTTCCTGAGAAACATAAACACAATTGGAGCATTCGTAACACCGAACAACATGACCACAAACTCAAAGTTCCCATATCTTCACCTGATGGCAGTCTTTGAGATGTCACCCTCCTTCACCATCAGCTGGTGATATCATGACCGCAGGTAAATCTTGGAGAACCACCGTACCTATTTTATCTGGTTGAAATGGTCATCTATTCTTGGGAGAGGGTAACAGTTCTTTACTGTTACCTGGTTCAGTCTCTGGTAGTCTATGCACAACCGGAGACCGCCATCTGCCATATTTGAGAATAAGTCTGCCGCACCCCATGGTGACACACTTGGTCAAAAAAACCATTCTTCATCAGATCTTCAATCTGAATCCACAACTCCTGCAACTCAAAAGGCACCATCTGATAGGGTGCCAGGGAAATCGTACATGCATCAGGTTGCAAGTCTATCCTGAACTCAATATCACGTCAAGGGGGTAGAGTCGCCACCTCTTTAGGGAAGAAATCCATGAATTCATTAGTCATACCCAAGACATTTTCCATCTCTGTATCCGCCTACTCTAATAACAATTCATCTAATAAGGAAAGGAGGGGATCCACTCGACGGTTACCTTCCTGGTAACCCCGCTCATGGATGAGAGTCACACGTCGGCCGCCCACGTCTAAAAACATGATCCTTCCATGGAAGTGGTCAATAAAGGCACATACAGAGAACAAAAATTCAATGACTAGGATTACATTGTATGGATGTATCTTTAACTGTAGAAGATCCCTGATTTACTGATGTGGCCCTATCATTAGTATACACCCTCAAAAAACATAAAACAAGTCGGTATGACCTCTTACTCATGTACTCAAAACCCGGGGCACTGGAAGTATCTTAGCCTCTAGACCAAGAGCATGGGAAAGACTGAGCACGACAAAGGAGTGTGAAGCTCCTATATCAAAAAAGTCATAGGCAAGAGTGCTAAACAAGATGATCCTATCTCAAACGACTTTCGTCCCTGCTAGAGCTGCTACCTCCATGGCATGTAACTTCCCACATCCAGCTCCCCAACTCCTCAGTTATTTGCACCTCCTCGACCACGCCCTAGTCAAGGACCTTGAGGAGTGCTTTGGGGTCTCCCTCCCCCTGCGACGTCTACCCTTAGAGGAGGAGGAGCTCGCTGTCCTTCCAGCTGCTGAGGTGGGTGCTGCATCGGCCCACTCACACCGTACTACACTCAGTTTGGGAACTTTTTCCGGAGGTTCCCACGACTGCCACAGATGAAGCATCTCGGTCCTAGGACCGAACGTAAAGAGTAAGGACTGGGAGATAAGAACTGGAACTGCTGAGGCCATTCCCTACTGGTCAAAACCTAGAGGGTCCTAATGATGGAGGCCTGCTGCTGACGGCCTTCCCCTTCGACAAGCCCAACTGGATTCCCTCTCGCGATACTCCTCCCAGAAGGTGCATCTTTTCCACCACTTGAGCCTTCTTTTGGACCTCCAATTATGTCGGTATGGTGAATGGGGTAACCTCATACCGAAGGGATGTTCGTAGTGCCTCCTCTAAACACCTCGCCCGAGACCGCTCATCCAGAAAAAGATCTGGAGCGATGTGAAGTAGATCCTTGAACTTTATCCCCAACTCCCTCACTAACACACTCCCCTGGAGGAGGGAGAGCAGTTTCTGCCTCTTCTCAGCCTTTATCACGGAATAGAATAATTCCACCCGAAACTCCTCGAGGTTAGTCCAAGTCACCTCAGCCTCCCTTTTCTCCCCATGATAAAGCGTCCACCACTAACGCGCTGCTCCCCTAATCTGGCTTACAGCAAGAGGAACCAATTATTCTACCAGAGCCCGGATCAAGCTGAAAGCTATCACTAGCTCCTCTAGCCAGATCTCTATCTATACGTCATAGATGCTTCCCTTGTACTTCTCGAGGGTCTGCCGCTGAAAGGCACGATGTGTCCTCTACCACTGATTGTCCTCCTCCTCTCATTCAACCCTCTATCGATCAGCTAAATCAAACACCTGAGCCCCGATCACCTTCACTACCCTTGGTCGCCGTACGGGTTCCATAACTGTAACGTAAATAAGGAATGCGTAAGTATAAGTAGTATAGAAGACTGATTTTAAATTTTCTTAGACTTCTTATTCATTTTAGATCCCCAAAATACCCAAGAAACACTAGAACACAAGTGATTATGATGAATGCACCTTTCTTAGGGTCTCGACCTTGCAATGATTGTAGCCTCACTTGGTCGTTCGGTAGGCCTAGAGTCCTTGTGTCGGATCACAGGGGCCCTAAAATCCCGTGTCCTAGTCAGTATTCCCTGGCCAATTTCACACACTAGGATTTCCTAAAACGGTTTCCCTACCATCCCATGCAACCCTCACTATGCCTAACCCTGAGCTCTATCCTATCTCTCAACCTTTCTTTGATACCATTCTGTCACAACCCGCCTCCATCCAAATGAGAGAAGGGACAACTGGTTTCCATACCCTTCCCTCTTCAAGTTGAAGGAGAGATAATGACCGCTAAAACCCGCCTTCAATAGGTCTTGGAGTGGATCTAGCACCAAGAGTATAGAATGACAGATAAGATGGAAGGGATTGACCTTTTTATTTAATAAGATCGGGAGATTAGATAGTAATTACCAAAAACGCCAAAGGTGGAAGTATAAGTAATGAAAAAAAACCATTCTCATATGCATGTTCCAAAAGTACATGACACAAAAGTAAAAGGAAAACCTTAAAGGAAGTTCCAAAAGAATGGAAAAAAATAAACAACAACTATTCCAAAGTCATACCTAGTACGACACTGCACGATCCCTGATGTCCTCCTGGAAACCTGAAAGCAGTTTTATATACGTAGGGTGAGCATAAATGTATAATCAGTAGGGAAAACCAAAAGATCTCATTCACAAGTGGGGAGGAATTCTAATTCCCCGTGAGAAACGAGATACCCCAAAACACCTACCAAGGAAAAAATCCCTCCCAAGCCACTCCAAGGAACACTCCCCAAATAACACAAGTCAATAAATATAATAGTAATAACACATCGATGTTTGGGTACACTGCGCTACTTCCTCACTGCTTATTGAGGATATACTACGCATTGAACCTCTCCGGCCATTATCACAGCAACCCCACTGCCACACCCCACTCACCCACACCTGGGCCAAAACCACACATCCCGCTAGTAAACACCTAGGCCACAAAAAGCACGGGAAAGCGTGCCTGCAAACACCTTGACCGGAACAAATACTGCCACACCCGAAGACACTTGCGCCTCATCCCTAAGACACATGGGAAACAACATGCCCGCACTCACCAGGACCAACCACCACAACTACCATGCCTGAAGAACCATGGGCTATAATAGACCTCCGACCATCATAACCTACCTGACGAGTCTTTGGATATTTGGGAAAGGGAGTACAAAAGGAGCTAGTAACCAGCCACTCATAGGAGTGTTGGAAAAAACACCCTCCCCATGAGATGGGGGTGTTCGGCATGATGTTCTCAACATCGGTGGGGCACAAATAATATTCATAAAAACTACAATAATATGTATAAGTAACAAGAAATCGTCCCAACCTAGGGGTTTCAAAACCATCCTAAGAACAAACACCCTCGTTACTGTTCATTCAAAAAAGAAAGGAACATCACTCACAGCCAAGTCACAACTCATTCCCAAAACCAATTCCCCGTTGAATCCTTTCTTATTTTCATGTTGTGGTTACCCGATTTAAGAAAATTCTACACTAATAGGAAACTAACAGGCATAACTATAGGCTGGGAATGAAAAAAATACAAACAACACTTAAGAATTCACACTCATTCCTCTTATAATGTTACAAAAATGGGATATGTGAGATCCCTCAAAGAACTGGAGCCAAACCAAGCCCCAAGATACAACCCCACATGTCCTCAGATCCACAACCAACAACTTTATAACAACAGAGGATCACATCCCCATCCACATCACCTCATAAGCATCGAGCAAAACAAACAGACATGCCTCCAAGATAGTGTAAGGAAGTTTCCAGACTCAATTACATCATTCAAACAGTTTTCTTCTTTCTATTTGGTTAACCAAGGTGATCACACATGGATTTTTTCTCACTAGACATTCATTTAATCGGCCAAGTTTACGTGATTAACAAAATTCCCATGTTTGAGCCATTCAATCATCACCGAAGACAGAGGATCATTAATGAACAAATAAATACCACCAATGACCATGATTTTCAGTGGGCATAATCCCACATAATTCACAACATAAATAATCAAGGATAAGGAAATACAATACAAACATCGATCACACCCCCCTTCATTCTTTCAAAGTCTATTTTCTATCATCATTAATGTTTTGATCCATCCATCCCCATAGAAACTATAGTGTACCCACCCTACATGATACACATTAAAGGGAGATGAATGAAAACCCTACCTAGATTGATCAAGGATCGACGCCTTTCTCCACGTCCCAAGAACTGAGGTCGTGCGGCTTGTAGGGGAGGAACTCCAGGGACTCTAAGGACAAGCAGAAAAACTTTACCACAGTCGCACCACAAGCCTCAGGATGGAGGGACTCCAAGCACACCCAGTTAGAATAAATATATCTAGCCAAGAAGGAGATGGAAGAAATTCTAGCATGATATAAAGACGAGATCCTATTGTTACGGGATAATGAATTTTAAACCACATTAAAGTCAGATCATGGTTTCCCATGCGGTTGTGAGGTTACACACGATGGGATTAATCCTTATTTAATTATTCCCATAAGGGTGGTGTCCATAACGGCTATGCATTAAACCTTTTGTTTTAATCCGAGGAAAAACACGCAACAGGGACGGAACTGGAAGGTATGGGGAAAGGGTGTGACACCAAGGAAAAGCCACGCGTTTTTGTGAGTTAAGGGTCGCCTGGATATTGGGGTATTTCAGTTATTATTTATGGGATTTAAATGGATTTTAAAGGGGGTATTAAATAATTTTTACGTAAAAATATACGTTTTGGGAGCGGAAAAAGTTGACTGTTTGAAAAAGAACAAAGACCCTCGGTGAGGACACAATGACACCTTCATTGTTTCACCCTTATGGTGCCACCGTCACGGTGGCACCCTCACGGTTCCACTGTCATGGTATCATTGTCACGGTGTAACCCTCATGGTTCTATAGTCTTGGTGTCACCCTCATCGTGCCACCGTTTCGGTGTGATATCGTGATCGGTGCCACCGTTTTGGTGGAACTGTTTGATGGAACTGTGTTTTGGAAAAGTACTGGACCAGGAGGGTCTGGGCCGTTACACAGTATCACCTTTAAAGAGATAGTATTCCTTGAAGATATCAAATAAAACATGTATGGCCACCAAACTATTTTTGTATAAAAAGGATATAAATGTGTTGAGGTGGGATATGTTTGTGGTTGCTAAAAGACATGTGACACCCCCTTTTAAACCCATGAGACATCTCGATAACATGATGAAATGTCTTTCCCATCTCGTGAAATCCATTTATCTTGTCAGCCACACAACACATACATCCATAGGAAGTTTTAGGAAACCCTTTGGAATAATAAGGATGAATGAACAGATATGTCCATGAAATGTTAGTGCCTCCCCATAAGTACCATATATTTCATGCGACATGTCACCAAAAAATAGATAAAATTTTCATAACATTACCCATGAAATCTCACATGTCTTCAGACCATTTTCACATAAAAAAGAAAAAAAATAGTGTTGATGAAGAAGGTACTCACGGTCACATAATAGCATAAGATGGACCCAGTCAACCTATGACGCAGTCTCACGAGACCCCTGAAAAATCCACCATTGTCTTTTGAGATCCCCAGACACATGACACATGGTATCATATATACTTTTCAAAAGGAATTTGGTGTAATGACATTGGTGTTAATACAATAATATATTTCCATATCTGTTAATATTTTTGAATAAGATATTAATTTTACAATAAAGGTGATTCACCTTTTCATAGCGTACTTGAAAAGAAACAGTTATTTTCTCCAAAATCTTACTTTGCACACAACTTTGAGTTATACCTTAAAATAATACAATATTATTATTATTATATTAATTGATAGTTAATGCGTATCTATTCAAAAGAAGGTAATTTATAATATCAACTGGATTTTGAAAATAAGTTTACAAATATAAAAATAATGATTGATTGGTTACCAAATTTCTTATAAATGGAAATAAAAACAAATTGAATATAAAATATATGTTTTTATGGAAACATATTAAAACCAGAATAATTGTGTTTATAAAATCATGTCACTCGTTATTTATTTTTTCAATTTATTAAAAATTATTTAATACATTCAATTTAAAAATTTTAATCCATATTATATGATTTTTATATATACTATGATATCAAATTGAATTTTTCATATAAATGTTTTATTTTTTAAAAATGAGGTTTTAACACCTTTTGATGGTGAAAACATTTTAAATGTTGTTTTTTTTACTTTTATATGTTCTATTTGACATAATATTCCTTTTATATAGACGTAGGACATCAGAATTTACTTTGGTAAAAACTTTTATAATTTTTTGACAAAATCATATGAGTTGTGGAAAATACTGCGTTTTATTTCAAAATTTAATTTTGAAATAAATTTTTTATATAGTTACATTGTAATGTTAATTGGTTTTAAATTTTAATTGGATTAATTTTTATCATTTAAAACCATTATGGTCATTTCAAACAATTTCACATTTAAATTGTACATAATCAAATGTCAATCATTTAATAATTTTTACTTCATAAGAACCCACCTTTTGGTTTTGACTACGAGAATCAATTTTTTGTTAATTTTTAAAAATTATATGTTTAAAATTTTGAGAAATGGGTTAGGTATTTAGAATCAAAATATCTGAATTGGGTAAATATGTACCATTTATTATTGGATATTATGAATAGTATCTTCAGTAAATATTTTATTTACCATGGTAAACGGGTAAATCTAGTAAAAATGTAAAAATTAAAATTATAATAATATTAAACTACCGAAATAAATCGCCTAATTATATTAGATTATATATTCCAAAAATGGGGATACTTGGTTCTATTGTGGGACCCCACGGAGCCACTTGTATGTGATAATGATAGGTTATAAAAATTAATTTAATGTAAAGAGAAATATAACATAAACATGTATCTTTTACCAAAAAAATTATATGGGTTTATATAAGTGATATATTCAACTATGTAAACTAATTATAAATCTAAAAAAATTACCCACCCAATGATATTTTATTTATAATAGTGAAATATTAAATATACAAATTTAATTACGACACAATGATGACGGAGGTGTTACTTCATTAATAAAAGATTCAAATAAAGGATATTATAATTGTTAAATAAGTGTAATTTAGTTATTTTTATGTCATCCAAAACTTTTTTGGATGATATTAACTTATAATATTTGATTCGATGAATTTTTATTGAATAAATCCTGTTGTTATTAATTCGTAAAAATGTCCAGTATGAATAGTGTCCAAAATTGACATAATTCATAACTTAAAATATACAATATTTTATTAAATGATATTAGATTTCTAAAAATATATTATTTGTTCAAATGGTTAATATATGTCAAAATATATCATAATTGACATTATTTGGGGTCGTTTGTCATGATATGGAAATTAAATTAAGCCATAATTTTTTAATAACATGATTTCACTCTAAAATTAAATTCGTTAATATATGGGTTAATCAAAAAAGATAAGGATAAAAAAATATAATCAAAACATTCCTAAAAATTATTGGATGTTTTTTATTATATCCAAAGACATATTTTATTCTAATAAATTATTTTTTGACCATTTTTAATCAATATTGAATTTATAATACATTTATAATTCACAAATTTCTTAAAGTGTCCTTCCTCTCTCTAATAATATTCCACCACATGTTCCCACATAATAACACCTATCCAACACCTTATTCACCCAAAATTTTCTAAAATATGTTTCCATCATCTCTCCCTTCCTCATAGATGACATACCATTGGAGGAGGTCAATTGATAAATAATTTTTGGCTCGAATCAAAAGAAGTTACATGTTTTAGAGGTAATGTCTTCTCTCATGTTCCTTTACATTTTTCTTAATCCACTAACTATGATATTATTATTCATTAATTATATAAAAACTCCAATATCTTAAATATATTATGATTTTGTTATGAAATGGATTCCAACTGCACTTTCACTCACCTCTAACTAATGGAAACGAACATATTGTTGTTGTGTATGACAAACAACTACCTCACGAAACGATGGTTCTTAAATTATCCTCTACCACCTCTCATGGTTTATAATATGATGAAATTTTATTTATATATGTCATATATTAAATTTAAATTTTCCCTATTTTTTTGTAATTTTTATTTACAACCTTCCTTTATGCTTTCCAAAATGTGTAAATACAATAATTTCATTTCAGATAATGTGGACTACCACCCCCTCAATGTAATATGACATGTTCATTCCATACATGGAATGAATAAAGGATGGAACTAAGAACATATATGATATATATATCATGGATATTATTCTGGAATTATAACATACCTATGTATCCTTTATTTTTCATTCCTTTCATATGACAAAGAAATGAAAGTAGCGTTGATGCGTACTTACGACCTACCGTCTCCCTGAACGATCATTAAATTTTATATCTCTAAATGATATAAACTATTATAAATACATATATGGTAGATATATATGATATTTATTCATGAATATAATTCTATTGATGATGGACTTATGACTATATAGACAATTTGTAATCATAACAGGTTCATTTTTTATTCTAGTATCAATCATCGACAAAACATCCAATATGAACTAAAATAATTATCTATTTGTTATAAAAAGTTAATAAGTGATTTAAAATAAATAATAAAAATTAAATATGTTATGAAAAACTTTTATATAATCTTATGATTATTATTGAGTAAATTGATAAATGAAGGAGACAAGTCTGACTAAAAGTGAGGGACTTGGTCTCAATCTCTTTTCATTGAGGGATATTTTGATTTATTTATGAAAATAATTTTTATTTTGTATAATAAAATCCTTTGACATTTAATTCCATACAAATAAAATAATATTTTTATGATGTGTTTTACTAAAAGACAAAAAATAATGGTTTTAACGTATATGGAAACAACTAATTCCTTATCGTCATAATAACTATTTGATATTTGGCTTCCCATATATGCCTTAATGTATTTTAAAATGAAAATAAATAAATTTTTACTTTTTTGGGTATCTAGGTTTATGTATATGGGTTCTTGAATGAAAATTGTATTTTTATATGGAAATTCATTTCAAATGCAATTAGAAGAAGCTTTCAAAAGATTATTTTGTGTTGAATGTGTTGTATTCAAAGGATAGTACATAATCATTATATGAAATGAGTGATCACAATATAGCTCATACGAAGAGTTGAGCCCCAATATAGATCATATGTGTTTCTGAACATTTCTTATATTATGGGAATCACCCCATTATAGGTCACAGGTGATCCAGAAATAGAATATACAAATGGTTCAACGCCATTATAGCTCACAGGTGACCCCGATAAAGCTTATATGAAGGGAGATCCACATTATATACCACCAATGAGGAATTAAACCATATGGATAATATAATTAGAATATTTTTTTAAAAAAAAATATTTATATGATGATCTATGTCACCTAAACTAGTTTTAATTTATTTCCATTGGTTTTAGTGTTTTGCCTTGAGCAAAAATTATGAGTGTTATTAATGTGAAAATGGTTTGATTCATCCTCTCAAAGAAAATTTAATTGGTTATCAGGGATTAAATAGACTAATGGGTTTTCATTAATTTTATGTCCATTAGTGTTTTTTTCTCTCATCCCATGTTTTAATTGTTTTAATGGTATTTAAGGGATAATATAGTTACTGATGGAGTCATAGAAAAGTTGTGGTGATTTAACCTGAAAATAAATCATGCCTATTTAAAAATTATTTTTTGTTATGGAAGAAACAGATAATGGTTTATGTATACACTATGTATTCTTAATTTTATGTTGTGTAATTATTATATCATAATTATCTATTGCAAATAAACTTGAAAATTTAATCAAGGTGAATTCATGACTTAACGCAAAATTATGAAATATTTAATGATAAGGACTTACAGTTTGTATAATAGGTCATTTTAGATAACATTTAAGGTTAGGATGGTGTTAATTGATTCCCATTACAAGATTTTACAATTTGGTCAAGATGAAATTATGTAGAATTTTAAGATTACATTGTTTCTTCATCTACATAATGTATGATCAAGATGGTTTTTTACAGAAGAGATATGAAACCTATAATGGGAAGGTATTGAGAGGAAAACATCCATTCAAATCGACAACATGATGTTTTGAGAATTGTAATAGAACAGTTTATTGTAGTGATGTAATAGTTGACATGTGCTATAAATAGTAGTGGTACCTATGCATTGATAATCACTATCAATGCCAAAAGAATATGTTAGTCGTGGAACATTTTTTAGGTAATATCTCCCATCCTTCAATGGATCATATAACCAAATTGTAGCTTATGTATGGATCAATACCTTGGAGAAGATATTTGAAGTAATAGGATGTTCAAAAAATTATAAGGTTACTCTTTCAATCTATCATTTTGAAGGTGTATATGATTGGTGGTGGTCATTATATTAGAATAATAGAGATAAGAATGGTTATTTTTTCCTGGAATCGGAAGAGATTAAGGGTATTTTCCTTGAGAAATATTTCCCTATGGTTATTTAGATTTGGATAGAGAAACAATTACTTGAATTAAAGAATAATATGACGATTCAGTTTCCACATATGAAGTGAACACCACACGGTTGGCTAGGAAGGATCCAAATTTTATTCGAGGAATTGAAATTAAAATAAATACATTTTACATAGGATTGAAATTGGGGCTACAAAAAGCGTTATCCTACCAAGAATTTAAAATTCATGAAAAATTGGATCATTGTGAAGAGAAATATAAAATTGATATTGACGAAAATTATGTTCTAGAGATGATAATATTAATAAACGGTCAAGGTACCATGAAATAGAGAAGAAACCAACTCATAATTCTAGATGTAAGTCCAAAACATGTTTCACGTGTGGAAAAATAAATTTGTGGTAATGTATGTTAGGTTCTGGAAAGTTTTATATGTGTAATAAGTTTGGTCACAATGTTTGTGACTACAATAAAAAGGGTCCTGAATAGTAAAATAATGAGATAACAGATCCCAAGTCTATAGTAAGATTCTTTAGCTACAATGAGTTGTGACATAATGAAAATAAGTGTCTGAAGTTAATTACCTAGGGAGGAAATTATTATGATTGAAACAAAAAGGTTTGGTAAAATATTTTTCTACTACTGATGTTGATGTTGTGACATATGCTGAAGTGATAGAAGCTCCTGAGGGAATGGTATTTCTCTAAGGATAACCATAAGTTCATGGTTTTAGACACAACTTCTGATATTTTATGTGATGTGATGATATGTTATTAACGACCATTCTGAGAGATGTTTTGTGAGGTTATGTTTTTGTCTGGATTTTTTAATGTCGATGTATGCCATTACTTTTGGGCATCATTTTAAGATATTAATATTATTTACGGTTTGTGTGATCTTTTATTCTTATTGTTATTCATACAAATGTAGATCATATTCTGGGATTATTATGCAGATGAAATCATACTAATAAAATAGAAATACATCAAGGAATTATATTTCCTTATTTTCATAGTCAATGTAATAATTTATTTTTTCAAAATTTTGAAATGGTCCTTAAACCAAGAACATTGTCAATTTATATTTTCTATTGGGAAATCAATGATCATATAACCCATCATAAGTATAGGATTTCTAGTCGTTAACATTCTCCTAATCATATTTTCTATCACTCCCGATCAGAACATGGTTGATAATTTTTTCTTCTGTATCCATGTTATCATACATGTAATTTTATTTTTTTAAATCATAGGTGTCCTTTGTAATTCTCATTAATTACTTTAATGTGATATTTTTATTAACTATTTTTCTAATATGGGATTTTCAATGAAAATTCAAAGAATCATTTTAAAATTGGGAGGATGCAATTTCAAAAATGTAGGGATGGTGTAATAACCCCAGTTTTTAAAAAATAATAAATTTTCATGTCTATTAATATTTTATAATAATATATTTATTTTACATTAAATGGGATTCTTTTTCGTATAACGTACACATCATGCAACAACGAAATTCTCTAAAATCTTATATTGCACGCAACTTTGAGTCATACCAAAAAATAATATAATTATAATATAATTATTTTAAATGTTATTTAATTATGTTCCATTAGAATGGAAAGAATAAATAATATCAATAAATTTTGAAATATGGTTTCCAAATATTTAAATAATCATTCATTGATTAAAAAAATTTATTATAAATGAAAAAAACTAATTGAATATAAAGGATATGTTTTTATAAAAGCCTATTAAAAAAGAATAATTGTTTTCATAAAATCATATCACTCATCATGAATTTTTATTTAATGAGAAATATATGTTATATATTCAATGTAGTTTTTTAAATTCATCATATGTGTTTTCAACATATTATTTAAGAACAAATTCCATTGTTTATATAAAAGAAGTAGTTTTCTAAAAAATTCAGTTATACCATATATTGATTGAGAAAAATTCTAATATATATATATATATATTTACACTTTAATGTGTTTTATTTTACAACATAAACTTCTTATATAGAATAGGTACATAAAAATTTACTTCGGTTGGATTTTTAGTAATTTTCTGATAAAATTCATTTGAATAGTTAAAAATAATATATTTTAATTCAAAACAACATTTTCATCTAATTTTTTATACAGTTATATAATATTTTTAATTGGTTTAAAAGTGTAATTTTATTATTTTTATTATAATTTAATCCAATTATGGTAATTGGATGTTATTTAACTTTTAAATTGGATATGAACACATTTCAATATTTTTATTTTTGTTACATCTTAAAAACTTACCTTCTGTTTTCACAACAGAAATTAATTTAAAATAATTTTATGAATTTTTTAAAATATGGAAAAATATATTCCAAAATTCTAATCATAAGGTCCAAAGTGATTAATTATTTACCATTTATTTTTTGACATTATGAATAGTAAATTAAATAGTTATTTTATTTACCATTGTAAATGGGATTATCTGGTAAAAAAAGTAACGAATAATATTATAATAATGTTAAACTACCCTAACACGTGTCCTAATGCTATTGTATGAAATATTCCTGACCATGGGCATCCTTGGGTTTATTTTGGGACCCTATAGAGTCACTTGGGTGTGATAATGACATATTATAATAATTAATTTATAATAAAGAGAAATATAAAATAAACATGTTTCTTTTACTATAAAAAATTATTATGTGGTTATATAAGATATTAATTGGACTATAAATAATCATTATATATATCATACTTTTTACAGCAAAATTATTTTTTATTTATAATTTTTATAATTTAAATATATAAATTAAATTATGACACAATGATGATGTAGTGATTTTTTCATTAATAAATGATTTGAATAATTGATATTATAAATGTTAATATATATGTAATTTGGTTATTTTGATGTCATCCAAAAATTTTATGGATGATATCGAAATAATATACTAGAGTTAATGTATTTGGTTTGAAGGAATAATTTTTTCATGAATTTGTAAAATATTAATGTATGAATAGTGTCCAAAATTAACATAATCCACAACATAAAATATATAATAGTTTATTAAATGATATTAAAATCCTGAAAATCTAATATTCAGAAAAATTGTTTCAATAACTACAAATATATCATAATTTACTATCTTATGGGTTATTTTAGAAGATGTTTTAATAAAATTAAACAACACTGTGTGGATAACATGATATCACTCTTAGATTAAAAAGTGTATAATAAGGGTTAATCCAAAAATACAAGGATAAAAAATATATTCAAAACATTTATAAAAATTATAAGATGATTTGTATTAGAACTAGAATACTCTAATAGTATAATTAAATTAGTTTTTACCATTTTTAATCGAAATATAATTTATAATAAATTAATATTTCAATAAACTCATAAAGTGACCCTCCTCCCTCTTATAAAAGGCCACCACTTATACCCCCTTAATAACACCACTAAATACCCTTGGATATCCAATATTCTTATCATATAATCTCCCAATATCCCACATTTACTCATATAAATGTTACCTTGGGCATAAAAAAATTCATGAAATCCTTTTTGCTCATGTCCAAAGACATTACCCTTTTTAGAGGTAACATCTTCTCTCAAGTTCCTTTCCTATATTTTCCATCTCCAGTACCTATTATATTTATTTAATTTTATTACATAACATCAATAGTATCCTCAATATACTAGATTTTTATTTATATGTATTCAAACTACACATAAAGACACCTTCACCTAATGGATATAGACATATTATTTATATGTATGGTGAACTACTACCTCACAAAACGATGATTGTACACATTTCCCCTACATCCTCTCCTGGTCGCCATTATGATGGTATTATATTTATATATGATATATATTATATTTATATTTTATCTACTCTTCAATAACATTTGTTTACAATATAGCATTATGGATTCCATAATGTGTAAACATGATAATTTTATTTGAGGAAGTGCAGACTACTGCCCCCTAACAATGAAATGATTCATTTATTCCATACATGGAATTTATAAAGGATGAAAATAATGAAATTATGTGTCATATATATCATATATTTTATTCTATAATTATAACATATCGATTAATTAATTTTATTTTATTCCATAAATATGGAAAACAAATGAATGTAGCGTTTATGCGTACGTACTATCTACCATCTCCATGAATGGTGCATGACATTTCATATCTCTAAATGATATGGAATATTATAAATATAGATTTGATGGATATATATGATATTTAAATAATTAATATAATACTAGATATGATGTACTTATGACCATATAAACAAATTTTAATCGTAACAAGATCATTTTTAACTCAAGTATCAAACCTCGATAAAATGTCCAATATGAAATGAAATAATTAACTATTTGTTATAACAAGGTATTATGTAATATAAAATGAATAATGTACATGAAAATGTTTTTTCAGTAATTATAAATTAACCTATGTTTATTATTCAGTAAATTAATGACCGTATGAGATAAGTTGGACCCAAGCTAAGGGAAATCATCTCAATATCCTTTCAGTGAGGCATATTTTGATTAATATATGACATTAATTTATCTGAATTATAACAAACCCTTATGTAATTTAAATTTATTCAAAGGAAAAAACAATATCTATGATGCATTTTACTAAACGAAAAAAAATAAATGTTTTTTACCTATACGACGACAATTACATCTCCTCCACCATAATAGTTATATAATATTTGGATTATTCTATAAGACTCAATGTCTTTTAAAATGAAAATAAATCCATTATTCTATTATTTGTGTATCTTGGTATTGAAAATGGGTTCTTAGATAAAAATTTTATTTTTATAAGGAAATTTTTTCATATGGGATTAGATGATTCTTCTAAATGGAGGTTTTGTGGTGGTTGAGTTTTATTCATAATATTGTACAAGAGCATTATATGAAATGAGTGAGACCGATATAGCTTATACGAATGGTTGATCCCTGTTATCTTTCACAAGTGAGATTGGCATAGCTTATATGAAATTTGGAGCACCATTTTGGCTCATGTGTGATCCCAAAATTGATTATACAAATGGTTGATCACCATTATAGATCACAGGTGAGCCCGATATAGATTATATGAAGGGTGGTCCCCATTATAGATCTC
The DNA here is from genome assembly GCA_963277665.1 of Viscum album. Taxonomy (NCBI): domain Eukaryota; kingdom Viridiplantae; phylum Streptophyta; class Magnoliopsida; order Santalales; family Viscaceae; genus Viscum; species Viscum album. Next base: position 619,021,358 of record OY728145.1, on the reverse strand, counting down.
TAATTTGGAAGTAAAACATATGGTTATTCCAATGTGAATATGGTTAAAAGGGTTTTATTAATATTATTAACTAAGTCACATAAGGATGTTTTAATTTGTTACTATTGATTTTAGTGTTTTTAATTGATAAAAATTTAATAGTTTTATTGATGTGAAAAAATTTTTAATTCATTCGCTCAAAGTGAATTGACTGGTTATCTAGTTTTAACTAGACTAATGATTTTTTTTATGTCAGAGACTGATCTTTTTGTGCTCATCCCGTGTTTTAAAGGTTTTCAAATTATGTAAGGGAGAATAGAGTCAATGATAGAGTCAATGAAAATTTATAAATATTAAACATCAAAAGACACCATATCTATTTTTTAAATTTTTATTGATATATAATAAATGAATAATGTTTGACATGTCAACCATGTATTCTTATTTTTTTTCTATAATTTTTTGGGCTAAATCTCAAAATCTCTAAACATCAAAATATCATCAATTTGAATTCGTGAATTAACTCAAGATTGTGTAATGTTTAAGGATGGGGCATTATATTTAGTTCTTGAAAAGGCCCTTGTACATGTCAACATAATTCCATGGAAGCCCTTCGATATGTTTTCATGATCAAAGAAGTATTAGATAATTGACAATAATCTGATAAAGGATGAGTTGATGATGAATACACACGATCCGTGAAAATCATGTGACATTGTCAGAGTTATCCATGTAAGAGACACATGAATCGGTGTGTTAGCAGGACCATTCACTAAATTGATCCTAAACCCATGATATATACACTATACAAATCATAAGAAGATAGTGGTGGAGATGCCTATAATTTTCCCTCTCCAACTTAATGAAACAATTAAAATACATGACTCTAGACAATTCTAATCTCAGCCTCTATGGCTCTCTCAGAGATATTGATAAAAGAACATGAAATATTCACTCAAGTAATATAATAGTGGATAGCTAGAGATATCATATTCCATATATAAGGAGATTCAAAGAATATACTGCATGTATTCATTATCATGTAAGACTCAGAGGTATCGGTACTGAAAAATCATAATGAATTTGTAATACAATGATTAACACCAATATCAAAAGTGGTAAAGTTATGTGAAGAACATATTCCTTTTCTCATATTTGTTTCACACAATTCATTCAAATACATACGACAGTGTCATGGAATATCTCTCAGATCCCATGGAGCTCTCTCAACACACTATATAAGACAATCGTAGTCCTCTAGACATGTCATAGCTAGTCTTACGATCCACAAGGACACCACATTGACCTCATGAAACCCTCTTGGTCTATTACCCGATCCATTCAATGAACTTCATATACATCACCTGACATATATAATATTGTCCACTCACATCATTCAAGTCTCACCATTACATCTGGGAATGAAAACCAAGTTCGTGTGACATCCTCCGGGGAAGACTTCTCTAACCCATGATTACCCCAAATATGATGATCATGTATCGTAATGACATTCAGGGATGTCAGCCAAGAGAGATGACATCCATCAATCCATGTCACACTAATACTTGATACAACCCCCATATGTTTCAGGAGATTTCATGTGATGGATTCTAGGATAAACTGACTGAGTCATGTAATGTCCCCTGGAAAAGACAACTGGGTCATTAGACACCTTCTAGATAAGCTGGAAAGGTCAAAAAGGAATCCTTAGTCTGTATGCCTCAATATAAAAGGAACTAATAAAACCTTTATCCCCTCCATAACTGAGATATATAGAACTCATTCTTAAGGATAGAGCTCTATATCAAACACCCCTTAGTTTGTTCCAATATATGGGTTCCATTTCAATGCGACATGCGGTTGATCATTTTCTCCTTCTTATTTCTCACCCCAAGCATAGCTCACATGGGATCATGGGGATCCAACAAAATCTACATTTTAAAATATAAACCACCACAATGGTACATGGAAGCCTCATTGTGTAAGCCCAGACATAATGGAAACTACGATGACTCTAATTCCTACCATATATAGGATACACTGGCTACATCTCTCCAAGGCTGGAGATATATATTGATTATCCAGGTAAATCCTAGAATCAATGTCCCTTATTAAAATAAATGACATTAATTAATTGATTATCTGTATTTAATATAAATGAGAATGGATCACGATTGATTAAGGAGTATCAATTATCATATATTCTTCACTATAACCCCATACAATGGTACATGGAAGCTTTATTGTGTAATCTCCAACACACATAGAACTATGGAAAATTTGAATTATTCTATAACCAGGATTTGTAGGATTTATTCTTAAGGACCGATTCCAAATAAACACCCCTTTTATTGTATGTATTTTCACAACTGTAACATCTCAGTCATCATGACTCAATCAATCCTATGTGATGATCTCCCTAACTCATCCATCAGTGGACTGAGAAACCCACCAAATAATGACGGATAAAATTTCTACCATAACCAGGATACCTAAAACATCTCTCTGATAATGAAGTCCCAGGATTAATAAATTCAAGGTTGTACCGGTGAAAAATTCATTCCTCAAGAGAAATGAAAGGATTATTCATCTTCCCTTTTCTCTCAGAAAGAGCATTGATCATGTGAGATTTAGAAGTTGTAGTGATCATATAATCTTCACTATGAGTCCCCATAATGACATGAGAAACCCCAATACATAATTCCTATAAGAATGATATTTGAAAAATCTAATTCTTGATATAATTGGGATAGGCAGGAAACCCCTTTAGTGTTTGAGTTGATATAAATAGCGTATTAGTACCCAAATATATTCCCTCAACACATGACACTAAACTGCATGGGACTAAAAATCTACTTGCATTTTGATTCCTATAATAACTATGATATAAAGTATGTATCATAATGGTTCAGTCAACTCTTCATAATATTAACCACCTCCTTATGTTGATGTTTATTCTGAATCATTTTATTTATACAACATCATCATATAAGGAATATCATGTTACTAGAAAAATTATAGAGAAACATAGATACACAGAAATGGATTCACTAGAAATATCATAATCATTCGCATATAAAGATAATTAAGAAACTGTAATTTGTTTAATGTAACTAGTACCATATCGGGATTTGGAAGAGATTCAAGAATTTATCTATGATATATAAGAGAGTCCCAAAGTTGTAAATAATTCACCAAAAAATGGTGTAATGAGATCAACCTCCAATCATCTCGACTAATGCGAGTCCTCAATAACCATGGTTATGAAAATGAAGATGATCATTAGCCTTTGGAATGATATTCTATACCCAGCTATTGATGAGGGAACCATGGGGGTTTTTGGGAATGATGATGCTGATGGGAAACTCTATGAGGTATATTGAGTGAGGCTGTAAAATACCCCGCAATAAAACCATCAATTGGAACCCATCCCATGTACATTATGACTATCGATTAAACAAAAATAATGAAACTAATGTGAATCTCTTTAAAAAAACAAACCATTGAATTACAATTAGTTTTGAAGAGTTTGTTTCTCCCAAATTACAAAAAAACACTTATAGACTCGATGTGAATCTATCAAGAAAATATTTTTACAAAACATCTATATAAAAAATTATTAAGACCAACATAAACATGGATTCATCTAAGACCATCCAAGAGATGACAACTCCACATGAGAAGAATAGATAGAAAGGAATACAACACATATATGTTAACTGTGCATATCTGATTGAGAATTTTCATGCCTATGATATACCACTGATAGATAGCATTTTCTCTTTTTGTTTATATGATTTTTGATACTGCTATAATAAAAAAACACCCAGAACATAAAAATGGGTTCATCATATAATAGTCTCACTAGTAAATCATCTTCTATTGTGACCCACGTGGGTTATAAAGCAATCTCACCTCTTCAACTGGTCTAATGACAGGTGGAAAATATGATGGTTCAGGGTCTCAGTGACAAAGTATGATCCCGACCATGGAAGCGGCCCATGATATTCTCTATCCATGGTAGTCGGAAAAAATGAATCACCCAAAAATGGTTAATTCTAATACAGTAGACCTCGTTGCTATGTCTAACAAATTTGGGAGCTATTTCCCAGAGTGTGACAATTTCCACCATCCATATCTAATATTGGTGGAACAAAATACTAAATAAAGATCTCTTTTGAATTAGGTTCCACTCAGAAGAGGACTTTTCAACTAGATTCACCACCACTACCTCACTAGTACATATTAGTCACATGATGAGGATTCTATTTGAAACATATCTTATTTTGACACCCATTCACATTCCACAAGGATGAATCTTAATAGGAGAAATATATTTTATACTCAAGAGACAGATCATATTACCGCTTCTGGAGAAGCTAAATGATGGAATACTCTTGCGTGAACCAGAATACATGCAAAATACCTACTAGCTTGGAACATGTCTTTCGTCTTATTCCCACTACAAAGATGAGGCAGGATCATACACCAACCCCCGCACATCAATCCCATTGGAATATGATAATGGAAATAAAGATAATAGAATTGGGAGAATATCCCAACTTCCATCGAAGAAATATGGTAACATATAATGTATACATAGAATGGTCACAATTATATCCATGCACACACATTGCGAAAATGATAATATATTATTTAAATAGTTGATTTACTCCATCAGAATATTATAGAACTATTTGCATATAAAGGGATAAGTGTATACTATTATCCCTAATGCTAAAGAAATTCATCACTCTAATCATCATGAACAATTTTTTGTACCAAAGGAAGAATGCTTTATTTCTCCCACTGAGGAGGATTATCGGTATATCTTTTTTAATGGGGAAGCTTTGATCTAGGATCATACTCCCATTCCAACTGGGGTTGACTAGGTGAGAGCATAACATGCCACGGGACAGGCTGACATGCCTATAAAAAATGTCTGGTGGGATATTCCAATAGTCTAGGATCGAGTTAATACACCCATTCTACTAGATGATCGCCATGGGAAAAGGGGAACATGCCTCGATAAAAATTCATAATACTTTAAAAAAATTACAACATCATACTTTAATGACCGAGGATCGGGAATATATCTCTATTATGGTTGAGGATAACCAAGTTAAAATGGAACAAGCTAGGGGATGATCTCATCTTCATATCAGTGAATATACCTGGTACAATCCATTAGATCATGGAATAATGGTTTATATTTCTTCTGCCACTGAATAATGACTACATATGTATCATTAAATGAAAATAAATAAGGAGTCTAATATTCCATCTATAATTCAAGATGTTCATAGACTTATTCTGATAGGGAAGGCATATTCAGAACAAGATCACATTCCATTTCCAACTGGGGGATCACCTGGTGAAAGAGTCATATTCCCTAGGGTATGCTTATATTCATTACATTAATGAGCATCAAAATACTCCAAAGACCAAGAATCATGCAGATATCCATATTCTAGAAGATGATAACCAAGTGATGATGGAACAAACCTTAGGATAGGCTGATATTTCTATCATTTAATATTCATATAATACTCTAGTAGATCACGAATTAAAAGTGCATATTCCTACATCCACTAATGACTGATAACAACATCCTCATTCCAAGGAAAAAAAGGATAGGGCACATATTCCTTCTCCCATTATAAATGTATGTCATATTCCTATAGGGAACTCATATTCATACAAGGATCATATTTTTGTTCCAAGACCTTTCCATCATGTGAGAGTGAAACATGAATCAGGATAGGATAATATCCCTATTAAAAATTAGATTTCTTATTTTAATATTTCAATAGCTTCTCATCCTGAGAATCATACTTGTACAAATCTAGTATGTTACATATGGGTTCCAGAAAATATCAATATGCAGGATCATATCCCAAAGAAGTCACAAAATGTAGTTTGACATATTCTTGCCAAGTCATATAATATAGACCATATTCAAAATCTACTCAATGTCAATGTCATCGGGTTTGTTCCTCAATGATTCTCAACATCATAATGGTCTATAGAATCATCTATCAAAGTAGTAGAAAAATCCATTCATTACCATGGTTTCCCTCCTCTTGGTAGTTTGAGGAAGCACTGCATGGAATATACTCTTAACATCCATCGTGTTCAACCTCCCTAGGACGATATCTCACATGGTTGAGGAAATGATTAATTTTTTCAGATAAACTACATATATATTGGTGAACCGAACCAAAAAAACTTCATATAGAGATGTGATCAAAACAATGGGGTAAAATCTATATGATTCACCATGGATTTCAATAACACTCCACTAACATCAGCATGCTAATATTAGAGAAATATTCGTTATTATATCAAGATAGAGTCATATAGGTATGATGAGGGTAGGCCGATATATAAATTTGGGAAGATAATTCTAGAAATTACCACTTAATCATGTTCTGGCCCATTGAATTTTCCAACTATGTGATACCATATTTTCTTGAAAATGAGGTCATTCATTACCTATGATAAAATATATGGGCTACTCATCATTTAATAAAGGACCAATATCTCCCTTATCTAGGACATGAGTGTCACCTTCATAAAAATCAATATAAAATATTTCCATGTCAACAAGAAGGTATCTCCATATCTCGAGAACCAATACCAGAATAGTATAGCCGAAATATGAAACACACTTTCCTCTATTTAATCATTTAACATAGAATAATATTTTCCAAATCCAGGTAATGAATCTATATTCAATGTTGTGGACAATATCTGGTTTACACATTGTCTGTCCCTATGAATAAAATATTCCCTCAAGCATGGCATCCTAAAATGTATTGACTATGAAAAAATATGGGAAACATGTATTTCATGGGCTATTTGGTCATTGAAATAGAATTTCCCTACTTTAGTAGTTCCCAGACACCACAGATGAGGAGATAGGATATCAAACCACACTTATAAATATTACCCTTATGAAAATAGGAGGAAATTCTGAACATAGAAATCAATGTTCATATCACCTTGAAAACATCATGTGTAGTAGAATTATGACAATGGGCTTCCCTCACACCCAACTCCCATGTGATCACAACAACACTACATCACCTAGACTACAATAACCTCTACCACGGTAGTCATCCAAAAGATGACACACCCCCTTGGGTCAGGAGAATATCTACCACCCCCTCTACCCCATGTGTCATCAACCCCCAAGAGGAGTCAGGATATACCCTTGATAGCCATTGGTGATCCTCAACCCGCTAGGTTGGGGACATTTATATTTCAATAAACACCACTAGGTTTGTTTTCCCATGAGAGGACCTTGGATATATCAATTATTCCAGATCACCCCAACCCATTAGGGTGGGTCATTTTTTACTTCACATCCATCCTGAGACTCATCATGTCCCCGAATATAGCCATTGGATCCTCAAATATTTGACAAATCAGTGTTATTGGAAGACAAAAATAACCCCCACCCCATACGGAATGATCATTTTCATCACCATCATCACCACATATGGAATAATTCATCTATAGGTTGGGTGGAAGAAACCAATTATAGAAATACAACTTATTCCTACCACCGTAATACAACCTTCAGTTGTTCAGGGCTCTCTCTACAATCACAGCCAGAAACTCCCTCAGTGTCATTGTTCATAGTTCAGGATAAGCGGAGCATATGGAAATGTAAATCAACCCCACTAAGGTCTCAATCAAAAATAGTTCAACATGGACAAGTGTTTGAATGATGGACCTGATAGTTGCAATTCCAAATTAGCTTATTGAATTAAAAGTAATGGGAAAACCATGATTTCATGATATGGATATGTGAATACCCATCATTATCAAAAAGGAAGACATTAATCAAGATGAAAACATTTTAGACCAGAACGTGGAACAAGTTCCCCGAGAAGAGGGTGATTTGGATGCTCTAATTAAGACTATGCGTTCTAGGAACAAATGATGGATTTAATATTTGAACCATATGAACAATGAGTTCCCACTTCCTCGGTTAAATAAAGGAAAATAAAATGAATATATGTGACTAAATCTCAGAATCCATCCACAGAGGAAATTGTTTAACAATATGAATGTTAAATATCTGTTCTCCAAAAACTCAATGAGGATTTACTTAGGGGAAATATTCATTTTTGGTATCCTTTCTATTTGGAGACGAATATTCCCCCTACCATAGATGATCTCCTAGAAAGGTACATAATAATCTTTTAGCATGACTATGTATCTTGAAAAAAACCCCATATAAATCAGTCCCCAAAAATGATTAAGAAATCCCTCTATTGCTGTCACAACCTCTCCTTATCCGGGGTAATCTTTAATCTATTTAATGGATTGAGAATTCTAGGGAGATGAAAGTAGGACCACCGTATCGGCCCCCACTAACTCCATGTTGATTAAAGTTGATTTGGACATCAGTTCTCTTTGAGTTACATAACACTATTGAATACCTAGAAACTCTAATAGAATCCATTGATGGGTGTCACACACCATTTCATCATGAATATATTCCATATCCTATTAGGGTGGATGGTACACCTACACCAACCAACTTCTTCAACCATGACTTTTCTACCTTTGATGCTGCATGTGACCCGAAACCACATCAAACACACATTGAATACTAATTTGGGCTGATGATGGAACCTCAAGATCAACACAAGAAAACAAACCCATGGTGTTTCATATAGAGTCTAATAGTTCCATCATTTGTTTCATAAAACATTATTCTAGAGGAATTTGTTCTTGGATGGGAGGAATTTCATCAATAGTTTCTCTATCAATTCAGGTCAATACTGAGGAAAATGAAGATTGTAAAACTGTTGGACAACAAGATGTGTAAGATTCGGAGGTTTTATGACTTCATAGCTTGGTGTAATGGTTTAACCTATTCTCTCAGCATCCCTCAATAATAGGAGAAAACTTTGGAAATCTATGTTTAAAATCATATGGATGAGTTGTAGACACCCCTATTCACCATAAAAAATATAGTAGGGTTCTCATAGGTCTCTAAGACAAAAAGAATTATTCAAGAGGATATTCATTGAACCTGGTTCCTATCTCGAATCATGCCCACAACATAGGAGAATAAACTAGGTTGATAAGAAGGTGTATATGTCACTCCCAAGCCTACAATAGTGCACATACAAGCAACCAAGCATGCCCTGAACTGGTCATCACCAACTTTCAAACATTGGAAACCACTAAATCTCCCTCACCTAGTTGTATAGTGAAATTGGGCCCACCGATGATTTCTAGAAGGAATGAAGTCTTAATAAACCTTTTGAAATGAACAATTCCTGGGTTATTTCATGGTATATATGAATAATAACCTTCTCACACTTCTGCATCCCTAGAGGATTAATGAATCCAACCTCACTGATCATCCCAGCTACTACCCTTTCCCGAAAAGGAAGTGTCAAAATATCTATAATTTCATCATATTAAAAGTCGTCCTTCAAGGAATGGTCAACTCTAGGGATTTGATGCTAGAAAATACTATAGGGAATCTGGCTTGCATAACTATCTCCAGACCAGAAGAAGCGGACGGCTGGCAGAATGTATCGGCAAGGAAAGCACAAAATATTTACAATAGTATGACTCAAAAAGGTTTATTCTACTCATATTGAACAAAAATTACAGTATAAGAAACTAGAGAGAGCTTCACCACCTAAAATGGTGACGTCAAGTGTGGTTATCATAGGTGGGTTTGACCACTAGAATCAAGATGAGGCATATGAGGAAGAAACATATTCTACTGAAATGTAAGACCTAACTCTTACAAATTTCGTTCTCGTGATATCTACAATAGAAGAACTGCCTCACCAAATTGATACCTTATCATATGAAGATATCATCATCAGTTAAGTCAATGTGATACACATTTCAACCCCCTTCATTGATGTTGAGTGTGTCCCCAAATATGGTTTTCATGCATATAACCAAGGAATGGGAGACCGTATTCCCTAGAGAAGGGTATACAAGGGACCACATAGACATGGTCAGACTCAATATTCTGATAATTTCCTCATGGAATATAAATAAGTAGTTGAGAACCTTGTGGAACAACTCCATTAGTATCAAAAAGGAAAGGAGGCGCCTCAGTGCCCTCTAGCAATCTCCCACACTCGATTTCCATACATTTCCGCTTAGAGGGGTTTCAATCTTTTCAACCTAGACAATGAGGAAGGATGGAATGACCTACCCCAATGGAAACAGATACTCCAGGAATCTCCATGCATGCACTTGTACCACCTCCCACATATTTGTTTAGCTCTTCAATCGCATGAAAAGGAGAAACACCATATCGGAAAGCTACGAACTATGGCACAAAAGTACAATATTCTTAACTATCTAGATGCAGTCCCAACAAATATCTCAATCCATTATTACCTTAATCATTCATATGGACATAGGTAGGAACCAATTTAATCTCCCCATCACCCCATAATATAAGGAGATAGAAATCACCACATTCTAGTTCTATTGAGTGGAGACTATATCCTTAGGATGTCATTTTCCAACTAATTCTCGGACCAAGATTTGGAGGAGTCTATTTAAGGGATCATCATGCCCATATACATTTATGGAAGACTCATTAATGTCAATGTACAAAGGGTGATGACTGATAAAGGATCTGGGATCAATCTCATCCTAATTTGTATACTTCGACACTTGAGGTATAGCCAATGGGACTTATAAACTAAAAAGGTAAGCATAAAGGAATATGATAATCATGATAAATTTCCTCTAGGGAAGATAAAACATGAGGCCCAATTTAGGGAACACACATCTGATGAGATGTTGTGAGTTATCTAGAATGATGCAGCATTAAATTTCATTATTGGAAGGCCTTTCATCATAGCCACTTAGAGGTACAATCAACATTCCATCAAAGTCTAAACAACAAAATCAGTGGAAAAGTCGGCATACTACATGGTGACAACACCCCTTTCTAGACTTGTAGATCCTCATAACTAAAGACAGTTTATAAATAAATTGAGGAATGAAACAAATGTTGTATGATGATATATAATTTGAAGCTCCCAATAGCCAAGGAACCACCCCTATGAATCCCTAGAGCATTCTCGATGAAGATTATGTGCTCCCCATATGCATGGTTGATATATAATACCTAATTCCAGAGGACTGACACTCACCATCCCTCAGTGACAACAACTAGATCTAGTGTCTGTATATAATGAATCAGATAGAAAAGGATGACATAGTATCTTCTAATAGTCTCCCTCAACCTAATATTAATAGAGAAGCCCCCATATTTCCATCTAGATTAAAATATGTCTCCACAGCCACAAAACTAGATGAGGATGATCTCAAGAACACTGCTCAAGCATTCGAGGAAGGTGTATCCACCACCATTGCTCTTTTGTGGCGGATAAATCTAGCAATAGAAAAAGATGCATGACATACTCTAACCAGTGCAACCATGACCCTTTAATATAAAGATATGTACATTTTCTTTCTAAAGTAGCACTGATATGTGTTCTCCTAGAATTATACTGAGATACCAAGGCCCAATCCATATGTGTCAATGAACCATCTTGGACTGCCCAATGATCATTGAGGATTTATTTAGGCAGCTATGAGTATACACACCTCTCATTTCCACTAACTAAATTGTCGATAGATGAACCACTTTCCTTTCAGATCCTTCCTTCTCGTATAGGTACACAATGTATTATCAAACCATGATGGCCCCAATGACAATTATTCTACAAAATTTAGAGTGCATCAGAAAAACATATCCAACTAGGTCGTGTAAAATGGATTAAATAACACACGAACCACATATCATCACTCCATGCATCACATATTTAAGCCATTTTCTAGGTTGATAGCTGAGTGTTATGTAAAATACCTAGAGATTAAATCTCCATAGTTATTTGATCACTTCACGAATCTATAAACAATCATAGAAAAATTACAATAGCACAGTCAAAATATGAAACCATTGAAGTGTGATTTTGGGAAAACTTAAGGAATTATCCATTTCTTTGTGGTATGGTACTATGGAATTGAGGTGAAACCAAAGAATACATGTTCTATTTTAGCACATACACCCCATTAAATTTCAATTAATTGAGGGGACTTCAAGAGAACCTCACTAATAATTAGAGATTCGTATCCATCATAGATGGAAATCAACTCCCATTTACCAGGTTAATGAATAACAGAGTAGTATACCAATGGGATAATGACTGTCAAATATCCATTGAATGCCTTAAAAAGAAGTTTTTTCTCTATATTGTTTACATGCCTCTAGTGCTATTAAGGCCACTCGTCTTATATGTGTTCATAGTGTAATTATCATTTGGTGACCTCCACACACATAAAAATAATGTAGGAGTAGATAATAGTTTATTTTACATCATCTAGACCCTGAAAGTTACTAAGAACACTTATTTGTATGTTGAAAAGAATTTCCTGGAAATGTTTTTCATTTTAAACAAATGTAATGTTTATCTTGCTGCACCAAAAAGTCCATATGAATGATGCACAAATAAAAAGGCCGAGTATGAAGACATCATCACTATATTGGAACATTTCCTACATTGGTACATAGACTACCTGAATATTAAAGGTGACTCGGAACTAGTTAGAATTTATATCAATAGAGAATATTCCATAAGAAGGAGTAAAAATATACTCTAATATGTTATTTATGGGGTTTTATGGTAGTGTTCCCCTTTCAGACTACATTGCATTATTTTCCCTGATCATAGAATGCTCACGCCGATGGGATTACTATTGTAGACTCCATCTTGGAAGACCCGGATTAAGAGAAAGAAACCTTTTATATCAGATAATGAAGAATGGTATCATTGATCATCATACATTACATGTAAGGGATCAATTAGGTATCCCGTGTAACATGATGAATTAATGGTCACCCATAGATGGATTCAGCCTACAATCGGTTATCTAAAATGTAACGACCCAATGTTTTTCAATGGAAATTCCCTTCATATAAATATGTCTCAAATCACTTGAAATCCCATAATAATTAACTAATAATTGATAAGTGTCCTTTAAACACAATTTTGTCACTTCTGTGTTTGGAATTTTGAATATCTGACATACACGGTTGTGTTCAACATGTTTTTTTGAGTTAATAAAACAAAAATAGTTTTTGTTGAATAGTAACCTACCCTAATGAATAGTAACATACCCTTATTAATAGTGATATACCCTAATGAATGGTAACGTCACCTATAATAGTATAAAAATAATATTCAAGATGGAAGTACAATATAACTATTTTTTAGAATGAGTTAATGCATGTTTTAAAACTGGTTTTTGGTAATAAATTATTATTTTAATTAAATATTAAAATAATCATATTTAGAAAAATATTTTTGAAAAATGAACTTCATTTTTGGATTATACACATCGAAAAAAATTTGGGGTGAATTTTTTGGATTTTTCTGAAAAACATGAATTTTGAGGAATAGTAAAATACTGTAATTTACCATATATGTACATTATAGGATAAATAGACTATTCCAAGCATCATGGCTTATTTAACCTCCCTTAGTTCGGATTCACATGACCCATTTACTATTCTCGGTCATGGAATAATTACTATTCTTTTTCTTGTGAATAAATAAGAAATTATGGACTATAATATCATTAAATCCCTCCTATCCACCACTATAAAAACAACTTCACTCCCTCTTCTCTTCACTCCTCTCAAGCTCTAAGACTTCACCAAATTCTACCCAAATCCTTCCCCAAGGTCCTCCCCTAGGTCCAAAATCTCTCATCCTCCTCAAAATACCAAAATCTTTCCATTTAAGAGGTCCTCAAAGGAGAAGTCTCTAGAAGACATTAATAACAAGTGGAGAACACCACCGGATTTGAGGTAAGGGATCCTCTCTTTTTCTATATTAATCAATATTGTTCTCTATACTATGCATTTATATGTGTACTATAAAATGATTGTTTATTTTTATGAACCTCCCCATACTTCCTTCTGGATTTATAAGTGATGAGAAACCCCATTTCTCTCTCATGAATCCCTCTTGGCCACACAAGACACCATGCCGATAAAATAATAACGAATTCTACCCGAACCTTCATTGATCTTTGGAGTTGCATTATATTTCTTTCAAAATGGTGTTATATTATCTTTATAAGTGAGTATTATGACATATGGTTAGTTTTTAAAAGATTATTATATCATAACTCTTTCATCATATTCTTTCGGGGATATACATGTTTTTGAATGATTCCCTCTTTGAACATTCCAATAAGCAAACATGATTTATTGGTACTTCCCAGATTTTTACCCAAATTTCAAGTTCAATCTTTCCACTATTCTAATACACCATTCTCTTTATAAACTCATTATTCTTATTATGAAAACCTTCTTGGTTCAATTCAGGTTGTATATAAAACAATGTCCTCTTTTATATTTGAAAAGCTCTAGAGTGTATTACCTAAAACCGCACAAAAATGATTTGATGCTAATATTTCTAAAATACATTTATAATATGTTGTAACTTATATTTGACACCACATAACATGTTATTTGCCTTTTTTATCCTATTAATGTCCATGTATATTCTAATCCCTTCCTTTCATGGACACGTTCGTGATAAGCCCATTGGATATGTTTTATGTCATGATTGTGGTACCCAATTCATTCCATGGGTAAAATTATGTTTATGTATGGTTGATTATAAATGAATATTTATTTGGAAAGATTATTTATGTGGAAAGAATATTTATGAATATTTTAATATGGTTGTGCCCAGATAGTGCTCCAATGCATTAGGTAAGGATAAGTCTCATGATATGCGATGTGAAACGGGATTGGCGGTTAGCCTTGACTCGTACTGAAATGGGAAATGGGATTGGTGGTTATCCTTGAACCATACTAATGATATGAATTTTTATTCTATCACAATTATATGATTCAATGTTTATATGATCCCATGCTTATATTAAATGATTTCATAAGTTTCATTCTTTGGATATCGTTATGTCATTCATTTTAACTCATGTGCTTGAGATGTATCCTTATGTTCATTTCCTAACTGGGAAGTTTTAGCTCATCCCTTTGTTCATGTGTTCCCCAGGGTACCCTATACAGATGTAAGAGCTCATAGGAAGTTAGAATCTATTTATGGAGATTAAATAAAGATGTTTTTATCCCCTTGTTTTATGTTATATGAACCTAGTCTTCCAACACACTAGACTTAACGATCCTTGGATAGTAATCTGATGATTAATTATTCTTAAAATCGTAAAATGTTTTATGTAAGAGGATTCGGTCACTATAGTTGGTATTAGAGCATGGTCTAGTTATTTTTGGAGATTAGGAATAGAGCACCATAGTGAGAACCTTAAGGATGAGTCTATGTATAAATAAACAGTCCTAAATTTTGGTGAGTATAGAGTAAGTGGTTTATCATGAAAATACATCCCTGTCTGGTTACGAGCAGGTAAAGGAGGCTCTGGCACAGATGTATCTAGGGCTATAACCCAAAAAACACCACATTGAGCTAGACACGAACAGGAACTGGTGCACAACAATGGGACTTGCTTCACTCTTGGTTACGACACCCCTGGTGGATATTCATTGGTAGATTCAATAGCTTAGTACAAACACTTATTAATGAGAAATAAAATCCCCAAAGAATATATGTTATGAAATAGATCGAGGATAACCCAGATATAAATCTATGGAATCAAAAGTTAGGATGTACTTCTTCTTTATAATTTTATCCTTTAATGTTCAAAGTTTCCTTTTTATGCTCGATAGCTAAGTATTAAAGACCTCTAATTCTAATTAAATTTTATTTATTAATGGTGGGAAATAGAAGAACATGTTCCAACAACCAATGTGATAGGAAATGTAATGATTTCCCTAATGACATGCCTAATGTGACGGAAGTGGGTGATCAAAACTTCATGGCAGTATTTTCTTAGCTGGCTCAAGTTATGAATACTAACATGAATCAGGTGGAACGTACCCCTTATTCAAGGAGAGAGCAAGTTGAGGTAGAATCCTTCATGCAGCAAAGGCCTCCCATGTTTAGCGGGTATTCTGATCCCCTCCTCGCCGAATAATGGATTAACTCCATTTAAAATATTTTCACTGTCCTCCAGTGCTCGGAAGAAGAGGTTGTTGTACTTCCAGTCTATCGTTTTGATGGGGAAGCTGATCAGTTGTGGACACTGATAAATAATATGAAATCCCAAGAAGAAATTGATTCCATATACTGGGAGGAATTCAAGGGGATGTTTTTTAAAAAATATTTTCCTCTTTCCCTCCGTCTCAAGATGGAAATTGATTTCCTTGGACTCAAGCCGAAGGAATATGAGTCCATCGGGGCGTATGAAGTGATATTTACAAGGCTTACAAGGTACGCCTCATGATTTTTCATGAACATCGAATGCAAGGTGGATCACTTCCATTGTGGACTAAAGTCGGGTCTACGAAAACAGTTGGTGATTCGAGACTTAGAAAGTTACGGGGACATTGTCTGTTGTGACCTCAAGGTTGAAATGGGATTGGAGACTCTCAGTGGTCTCTTTATCCTAGTGACAAGAAGCTGAAGATGGAAAACAACATGGGCGGTCCATTAAACAAATACCATGATGGAAAGAATCCCAAATTTCCCCATTGCAAAAATTGTGGTTAGAAGCATCCTGGTAACTGTCTGAAGGGAAGCAATAATTTCTTCAAATGCAAATGTTTTGTCAACTGGCCAAGAACTGTCGAAGGGATATGAAAAATCCAAATAGTTTTGAAGAAGAACGAAAGGTTGAGATCAACACTCAGCCTACAGTTCTGTGTTTTAACTTCAAGGATATTGGGCATTATGCGATCAATAACCATAAGCTGAGGGTTATCAGAGTCAATCAGCAATAACAACCAAGGCAACAAAGAAGGTCTTATGCTATTACTACTACTGAGGGGGAGCCGGAAAATGATGTGGTGACATGTAATATTGTTATTCATTCAGGAATAGGGAACATAATATTTGATTCCATTTCTACGCATTCTTTCATATCTTTCAATTTTAGTATAACTATTCAAACACCACCTCAAAATTTGGAGGAAAAGTTATCTGTGAGAACAGAGAATGGGGAAATTAGTTCATCCATGGTTTATAACTCCTCCATGGTTAATTTTTGTGGAATGAAACTCCCAATAAATCTTTTCATACTTCTTTTAGTGGAGTTTGAATCTATCTTGGGCATGGATTGGCTATCTTTGTACAAGGCCAACATCAACTATCGGGAAAGAGAGATTACTCTTCACATCCCGAAGCGTCCTCCAATTATTTACAATTTCAAGGAGGAAGATAAGTCTCCTTTAGAATCTTTGTCTCATGTTTGGATATTTCTTCCTTATGAGTATTCATACCTAGCTCAAATTATTGAGACAACGTAGAGAATCATGCTTGAAGACATGCCCATCGTGAGGGATTACAATGATGTATTCCTCGAAGAGTTTCCTGGTCTTCCCCCTGACTGAGAGATTGAGTTATAAATTGAACTTATCCCTAGATCTCTACCAATCTCAATGGAACTTTACAGAATGAACACCATAGAGATAAAAGAGCTGAAGAAGCAGTTACCTGAGAATATAGAGAAGGGTTTTATACGCCCGAGTGCTTCACTGTGGGGAGCTCCATTCCTCTTCGTCAAGAAGAAGGATGGTTCAATTTTCCCCTATATTGATTGTCGTGAGCTTAATAAAATCACTATAAAGAACATTTATCCCCTTCCACGGATAGATGAATTGTTCGATCAGATTCATTGGGCCAGTTATTTCTCTGAGGTGGACCTTCGGTCGGGATATCACCAACTTAAGGTGACGAAGGAATATATTCTCATGATTGCCTTTCAAACGAGGTATGGACACTATGTGTTCATAGTGATTCCCTTCGGACTCACTAATGCTCTAGAAATATCCCTGGATTTAATGAATATATTCTTTAGAGACTACCTCAACACATTTTTGGTGGTCATTATTGATGATATTCTGATATACTCCAAAATAAAGGAGGAATATGAGAAGCATTTGGAAACTATGTTAAATATATTGCGAAGAGAGAATTTGTATGCAATGTATAGTAAATGTGAGTTCCAGATGGAGGAATTATCATTCTTGGGGCATGTTATCACCAGGAAAGGGATATTTATGGACCCTTCCAAGACGAAGGAAATCGAATAGTGGTCATGGACAACATCTATAATGGAGATCTGCTACTTTTAAGTCTAGATGGGTATTATCGACAATTCTTGAAGAAATTTTCACGATTGTCAAGCCCAAGGACCAAGCTGACACGGAAGGGATTACAATTTTTCTGGACACATGAATGTGAATACTGTTTCAAGGAGTTGATAAATAGGCTTATCACTGCGTTGGTACTCACACTCCCTTCAATTGGAGGACTCTCTATTCTGTATATTGATGCTTCTAAGAAAGGCATAGGTTGTGTGCTAATGAAAAATGATAAAGTGATATTATATGCCTCAAGGAAGCTGAAAATCCATGAGAAAAACTATCCCAGGAATGATATGGAGTTGGCGGCTATGATCTTTGCGTTGAAAATATGATAGCATTATCTCTATGGGGAAAAATATGAGATATATACTGACAACAGGATTCTCTAATATATATTCACACAGAAAGAGATTAATATGCACCAATGAAGATAGATAGATCTCATCAAGGATTATGACTTCTCAATCCACTACCATACCAGTAAGGCAGACAAGGTGGCGAATGGTCTATGTAGAAAGGATCATGCATCTTTATAAATTATGAGAATTAAAAAGGATCTGATCTTCTTAGATTTGCAATGGATAGACATGGGAATCATTAAGGGAAGAACATCATCAATCCTTTCTCAAATTATTTCTCAACTATCCCTCTTGGATAAAATAATGGTTTCTCAAAGAAAGGATGTGGAAATTCAGAAAAGGGTGGAAGTTGTTAAGAATCAGAAATGCTCCGATTTAGACATTGATGAGGAAGGAGTTGTTTGATTTGGGACACAATTATGTATACAATCTTAACCAGAGATGAAGAAGGATCTATTGAGTGATTCACATAGATCGACCTTCTCTATCCATCCTGGGAGTACCAAAATCTACCGTGATCTCCAAGAAAACATATAATGGGAAAACATGAAGAAGGATATTGTGGAATATATATCAAGGTGCTTGGTATGTCTGAAAGTTAAATCTGAGAAACAAAAGTCCAAAGGTATGATGCATAAATTGCCTATACCCATGTAGAAATGGGAAAATTTTACTATGGACTTGGTCACAGGTCTCCTGAAGATGTCGAAGGGAAATAATGTGATATGGGTTGTGGTTGACCGACTCACCAAGACATCCCATTTCATCACTATACAGGAAGATATCTTGCTTGAACAACTTGAAAAGTTCTATGTGAAGGAGGTGGTGAGACTGCATGGTGTTCTACTCTCAACTGTCCATGACCGCGATCCAAGGTTCACATCAAAATTTTGGATGAGTCTTCAACATTCTTTGAGTAATGAATTAAATTTCAGCACGGCCTATCACCCCCAAACTGATGGCCAATCTGAAAGGACTGTCCAGACACTTGAAGATATGCTAAGATCATTCTCTCTTAAATTCAAAGGTGGTTGGGATCAGCGTCTCCCATTAATTGAGTTATCATACAAAAATAGCTTCCACTCGAGTATACAGATGACTCCATATGAAGCTCTGTATGGAAAGCGATGTAGAACTCCAACCTGTTGGTATGAAGTTGGAGAGAGAACGATAATTAGACCTGATCTTGTTTAGGAGAAGAAATATAACGTTGAAGTCAACCTGAAACACTTCAATGATGCTCAAAGTCGAAAAATGATCTATGATTACAACCGTCAAAGGGACTTGTAGTTCGACACTAGAGATAAATTCCTCCTTTGAATATCTCCATGGAAGAGAGTCATGCGATTCGGGAAGAAAGGGAAGCTGTGACTAATGTATATTAGCCCCTTTGAGATCCTTGAATGCATATGAGATATGGCCTATTGGCTTTTATATCCACCGAATGTGGCTTGAGTTCATGATGTTTTCCATTTTTCACTCTTGAGGATGTTCGTACCTAATCCCTCACATGTACTAAACTCAGAGGTGGTGTAACTGGAAGATGATCTCACCTATGAGGAGAATCCAGTAAAGATTCTGGATCAGAGAGATAAGGTTTTACCTAACAATACCACCCATCTTTTTCAAAGTGTTGTAGAGGAACCAAATGTTTTAGGAAGCAACATGGGAGCTGGAGGAAGCAATAAAGAAAATGTAGCCACATCTATTTTTGGCCTAAAATGTAAAATGATATTTCAAGGGTGAAATTTATTAAGGGGGAAGAATGTAACGACCCAATGTTTTTCAATGGAAATTACCTTCTTATAAATATGTCATAAAAATGACTTGAAATCACATAATGATGAACTACTAAGTGATAAGTGACCTTTAAAAATAAGTTTCTCACTTTTGTGATTGGAATTTTAAAAATCTTACATACACGGTTGTGTTCAAGATGTTTTTGGAGGCTAATTAAAAATAATATTTTTTGGTGAATATTAACCTACCATAATGAATAGTAACATACCCTTATGAATTGTGATATACCCTAATGAGTATTAACCTCTCCTATGATAGTATAAAAATATTATTAAATTTGGAAGTACAATATACCTATGTTTTAGAATGTGTTAATGCATGTTTTAAATCTGGTTTTTCTAATAAATTATTATTTTAATTAAAACTTAAAATTTTCATATTTAGGAAATTATTTTTTGAAAATGGACTTCATCTATGGATTCTACACATCGAAAAAATGTTGCGGTGAATTTTTGGTATTTTTCTAAAAAAATTGAATTTTTTATGAATAGTAAAATATGGTAATTTACCGTATATGTACATTATAAGATAAATAGACTATTGCTAGAATCATGGCTCATGTCACCACCCTTGGTTAAGATTGAAATGACCCATTTACTATTCTAGGTCACGGAATACTTACTATTATTCTTCTTATAAATAAATAATAAATTAATGATTATAATATCATTAAATCCCTCTCCTCCACTATAAAAACCCCCTTCAGTCCCTCTTATCTCCACTCCTCTCAAGCTCCAAGACATCTCTAAATTCTGGCCAAATCTCTCCCCAAGGTCCTCCACCACGTCCATTATATCTCATCCTCCTCAAAATACTAAAACATCTCCCCTTTAGAGGTTCACGTAGGAAGAAGTCTCAAGTGGTCATTAATAACCAGTAGAGAACACCACCAGATTTCAGGTAAGGGATCTTCTCCTTTTCTCTATTAATCAAGATTGTCCTCTATACAATGCCTTTATATGTGTAAAATAAAATGATGGGGTATGTTTAGGAACCTCCCCCATACTTCCTTCAAGATTTATAAGTGATGAAAAACCTCATTTCTCTCTAATCAATCCCTCTTGGTCACACCTGACACCATGCCGATAAAATCATAACGAATTCTACAAAACATTCTTTGTTCTTTTTTGTTGCCATATCCTTATTTAAAAATTGTGTTATCTTATCTATCTATGTGAGTCTTATGAATTCTGGTTAGTTGTAAAAGATTCTTATATCAAGACCCTTTCATCATATTCTTTCGGGGATATACATGTTTTTGAATGATTCCCTCCTTAGAACATTCCAATAAGAAAACATGATTTAAGGGGACTTCCCTTATTTTTACCCAAATTTAAATTTCACTATTTCCTCTGTTTTAAGACACCATTATCTTTATAAAATCAGTATTCTTATAATTAAAACCATTTTGGTTCAATTAAGCTTTTATTTAAAATAATGTCCTCTTTTCTATTTGAAAAGCACTTAAACAGCACATAAATGTTTTGATGATAATGTTTCTAAAATACATTTATAGTATGTTTTCACTTATATTAGACACCACATACCATGTTATATGTATATTTTACCCTATGAATGATCATGTATATTATAATACGTTCCTTTCATGGACACTTTCATGGTACTCCCATTGGATATGTTTTATGTCATTATTGCGGTACCCAATTCTTTCCATGGGTAACCTTATGTTTATGTATGGTTGATTATAAATGATTATTTATGTGGATAGATTATTTACGTGGAAAGAATATTCATGAATATGTTGAGATGGGTGTGCCCAGATAGTTCTCTAATGCATTGGTTAAGGATAAGTCTCATGAGATGCGATGTGAAAGGGGATAGACAGTTAGCCATGAACCGTACTGAAATGGGAAACAGGATTGGTGGTTAGCCTTGACCCGTACTAAAGATATGATTTATGATTCTTCCACATTTATATTATTCCATTTTTATATGATCCATTGCTTATATTAACTGATTTCATAAGTTTCATGCTTTGGATATCGTTATGTCATGCCTCTTAACTCATGTGCTTGAGATGTATCCTTATGTTCATTTCCTTACTGGAATTTTTAGCTCATCCATATGTTCATGTTTTTTCCAGGGTACTCTATGCAGATGTAAGAGCTCAAAGGAAGTTAGAATCTTTTTATGGAGTTTAAATAATGATTTTTTAGCCCCTTTTTTTATGTTATATGTACCTAGTCTTCCAAGACACTAGACTTAATGATCCTTGGATTGTACTCTGATGATTAATTATGCTTAAAATCATGAAATGTTTTTTGTAAAAGGCTTGGGTCACTATATAAAATATTAGACTCTCATGACAAATCCAGATAAAAATCTATCAAATTTGGAATATGGCACAAAAATTCACCCTACATGATGGTATGAACATGAAAAAAGTAAAATATAATGGGTATTGATGAAATTATTCACATGTGCATAAAATATGGAGAGGTTCTCCCCATCATTGAAAAATTCCACACTACATTACAATAATCATTGTATAAAATCACCCATTATTCACCCATCATCTATTGGCCATGAGAGACTACCCTTAGTGAACCAGAGTTTGGGGGTGCCTCAAATGTATTTCATGATAACTGTGAATCCATACAATATACTTTAGTTATTATTTATCTTCAGTAACCATAATATTTTATGGCCTCTATAGAGGTTATCCAGCATCAAGGATCCTCTTGTTGACCAGAATTAATGCACATGTCTACAGCATATGCACATATTACCATCAAGAAAATACATCAATCTCTAAAAGAAAATTCCATTTCACATGGGCCCTAACCTCATCATGAGATCACTCAACACCTTCTTTCATATAAACCACTCCCTATATGACTTCCCCATATCAGTACTCATGACCAGGTAAATTCACGCTATGAATTAAAATATTTCAATCCCATGCACAGGAAAATGATCGAGCACTGATTACATTGGATATCAAGATTAAGCTACTATTTTTCATCCTCTATATTTAGTTCATGTTATTAATAACCTTTAAATATATGAATTTTCATCTAAGTTCTATGTCCATAAAATAAATCACCTAATTGTCCAAATCCCATGACCATAAACTACTAATATAAGAGACAAATAGATTTTCAGGATGAAAATCATCAAAGGGTTACTTAAGAAAAAGACGGGTCTCCACCTGCAAAACTATTCATAATCTGATTTTAGTAGACAATTACAACAAAATAATAAAAGGAATAAGTATCATGAGGACTATCTTATAGCCTATGTAAAATTAAATCTATTCTTGATGGACCCACTTATATTGGAAAAAAGATAGCGCAATGTTTTTCACATCTCAACATCACATGAATATGTTTTTTATTCCTTGGTATAACGTTTATGGTATTGTAACCTTTCATGGATTTTACACTTTCAATGATTCACACTTCTTGGGTTGGGGTGTCTCGAATCACCAAAACCATATATGTCCCATATAATGGATATCTGAATTCTAAGACCCTTTTCTTGAATATGCATATATGCCAATGGATCATGTAAATGCACTTATGGATGTTAACCAAATGTTTCACTCTAAAGAAGGAAATTACAATTATCATGATCCTTGACATCATCATAGAAAAACTCAACAAATTTGAATATATAAAACACTCATTGTATGATTGTTTCATATAATTCCCCTAACATGAGAACTATTGATTGTGATTCAAAATCCATGCACCAAAATATCTAGGTAGATTCAATATCCCCAATGTTATGTCACCATGTTTCATACCATTTATCAGGTTCAGAATTGATCACTTTATTCTTGATCCTTTTATGGATTGTGCCTCATTATTCAAAACTAAATGTCAATGAGATAAAGATTCACATATAGAGATAAGGTTCCTTTGGGTTCTAGAACCCATACTAGTTGGATTTTCCCTATGTCCAACTTACTCATCTAATTTGACTATTCACAAAACATTCATATCATTTGGGAAGAAGTATATAACATATTTTTATAATCTTGATACTAACACCTAAAGTCCTTGACCAGCAAACTAAAGGAATATTCTACATTCTAGAAAAGTGTGTCAGTCCTTCTGAGCCTTAGCGACACTGGGAGAATCCTAGAACTGCAGAATGTCATGGTACATACCCGACATATTTTGTACCACCTCATATTCAAGGACTCAAACTCTCAGTTTATGATTTATGTCATCCACACTCTAAATACCCATGCATCCCTTGTATCCTTAGTATTCTAACTCAAGAAATTTTATCACCATGAATATTCCACAAGCCCTGGAAATGATACCTGAATTCAAGGACCCTCATATTGACTATGAATACATGTCAATGGCACCATCATATGAGCCTATTGCATTCAACCAAAAGTGGCACACTAGAAAAATGGAACTATGATCTCTGTAATCTTTGTAATGACGTAGTAGAACCCAACACCTCAAAGTGTTTTAATTTATTCTTGGTATGTATGCACCTTATAATAGGATTACTCAGAAGGTCTGGGCTTAATGAAATTAATCTGAATCTGTATTTTTTCCAAAATGAAATATCATAAACTAACAAAATAAAAGTTCTAGGATAAAAGATCCTAACCTAAAGCAATATTAAGCCTGGGCTAAAATACCTTATACTATACCCTATCATGTATGAGCTAAAATATATTAAATAAATTTCATGTTAGTTATGAGCGAAAATACCATAAACTATAGTAATTGAAGTTCTGATCAAAAAATAACCTAAACTATAGAAATATTCGGACTAAGGAAAAAGACCCTAAAATAAAACCATATTTGGTCGGATCTAAAAGACTATAAATTAAATTCATATTATGTTTGAATTAAATGTACCTATTATAATAAAATATAATGTCTGATATTAAAGGCAATAAAATAATGAAATATTAGTTCTAAGATAAATGATTATAACATAATGTAACATAAGGTATGAACTAAAAATTCTTTAATCAACGAAAATATTAGGTCCATGCTAAATGTACCTAAACTATGGAAGAAAATGGTTTGAGCTAAAAAGACCCTAAAATATTGAAATATAAGGTCCGAGCTAAATAAACATAAACAAGATCCATTAGGTCTGAGTTAAAAGACCCTAAAAAATAAACACCAGTGTTCTGAGCTAAAAAGTCCCTGAAAAATCAATGTTAGGTCCGATCTAAAATACAGTAACCTAGATCAATATAAGGACCCATGAACCAGATTGTATACTAAATCTGAAATATTATTCAGTATGAAAAAAATTAAATCCCCACTATATGGCCTTGAAAATCACGTTATTATCACCAAGACAATCAGATTTGAAAATTGATAGAGAGCTCACCCCCATGACATATATCCTACCCTAGTGATCCCTCTATAGATTAGGTAATCTCAAGATAGATGGAACAAATATTAAATATTTAATTGAAAGTGATTGGTCATTAAAATTCATCTCTAATAGGGAATATGTTAGAATTTAAACAATCAATTAAAGGTGTTTATGTTCCTTCAATATAATGAATAGAATTGGTATTATTTTAAATTCACATAATATCATATCAATATAATATAATTCACATCAATTTTTTTAGTGGTCCTATATAAAATAGGATATATTCACAAGTCAATGCTATCCAATAAATATACTATGCAAATTGATATTAAAAATTCTTACAACCATCTTAGATTCTTATCGGATGAGTCATTTAGATCACCGAGACATCACTCCAATAAGGCCAGAGATTGGCGTAATAGATCAGCAGGTTTAGTCTCCACCTCTAAAACATATTTATAGATCATCTCAATTGAAAATAACATCATGTATGTCATTATAATCCATTTATAGGAATCCTTTTTTCTCCACCAATTTTCTTCTCCAGTATATGGTACATATACAAAAATCGTGATTTTTCTATCTAAATATGATAACTTTTATACTGAATCAGTTTAATTTTAGACTATAGATGATCTATCTGATCCCTCCTAGCATTAACTGCATTTGAGAGAGTAGAAACCTACATCATTCATTTGGTATCATTACTTAAAACTCCTTTCTAATTGTACCTATCTGAAGAGGCGTTTGCATTAGTTTCTACCCTCAATTGTAGGGCCCTCTTATCTTCTGAAATATAGATTACCTCCACTACCTGAGAATTAATGGTATGACAGTAAAAAAATCACATATAATTATGGGAAATATGATTTTAATATGACCTAATCGATTATTCATCTCGTCAAATAGGGTTTCTGAAACTAATATCTCAATCTGACTCCACTTTTGTTACTACATTGATTGATATAGTGTTATAGAACTAGGACCATGGTCAAGGTTTATCCTTCCGATGAGAACATACTCCAAAAAATATCACTCAGATACAGGGGAAGATGCAACTCCTTATGATGAATAACTTAATGTTACCTCCTCCACCTTTTCCATAGATTTAATTTTCTCTCCAAAAATAATTACTGTAATAATAGAAGATAAAATTATTGGGTATAAAACAAGAAAACAAAACGGTCTATCCATGATGAAACATTTACCTTCATCAAGACTAGACTCTATAGAGGCCAATATAGTATATGAATTGATACCTATATCAGCATCATCAAAAAATGATTTCATATGCACTAGGTCAGATTGAAAATTCATTACAACATCCATGGTAGGTAAAGAAAATGATTTAATGGGAGCATCGGAAAAAATTACTACTAGATGAGTTGTTTCTTGTCTTTGTTGGTCTACATGAGCCACCAATCCATCTTCCACATCCTTAAAAATGTACATGTGGTCTTCTAAAGAAGCATGGTGGGGACCAACAAGTTCTCTGTAAATCATGAATTCATGACAAGGATAATCCAATAAAAAGAGGTGAATTGAATACACTATATACAAGGGGTTCTAGGAGGAGGAGGATCTGACAATTTAGATTTCATTCATTTCCATTTCTTCTTAATTTTTGAAGAATGTAATCCATGTTATGTTGAAGTTGGATATGTCACCTTAGAAGCAGGAATTTCTTCCACCATGTAAGAATTCCATCCTAGGGACTCAATATCATATGTTCCCTAGTAACTATCATATGCCTATCCGACAAATATAACATGAGATGTATATTCATGAGAAGGTAGGGTCGGATGATCTTTACCTTCCTCTTTGAGTGTAAACGCCTATAAAATACATCAATATAGTATCAAGGGAACTATGATATCTAAATAACCACAATGGACTAGGAATCAATAATTGCTCAGTAATTCGGTATCCCTAATTTTCAATGGAAATAAGAAGTATTCTTTGGAGGAACATTTGCTGGATTCATAGAGAATAAAATAGAAGACCCCAAGGAATCTCTAGAAACATGTCAATATCATAGAGGCATTCCATCACTTCCATAGGATGTTTATCAAAGGTAATGTCGCGAGGGGAAGTTCTATATGAAAAACCATCCAACCAAAACTCTGTGATATCCCATATAACCCAGTGAATGAATTTGGAATGCAATCCTTCCATATTTTCCTATTCAGAAATGTGACAGGAAACATCATGTCACGCACATCCCTTTTATCCGTAGAAGTAGATGCCTTTATCAGTAATGTTAATTATTTTATTTCTTTATACATTGATACCATGTATTCTACCCTCTTAAAATCCAACTAATTTTTAGCCCTGAGATTTTATTCAACAGCTGAGGTCCAATATGCCTCACATATTAAATAAGATAATTTCACTTTGGGATATATGAAAAAAAAAATATATGAATATCCATTACATTGGATGATTAATTAGTACGAAGGATGATGGAATATTTTCACACTATTTTCATTTTTGGTAAACATAATCCAAATTTGGATTGGATGCATAAAAACTGGCAGTAAAATTGGCCGAGTGTGTACTGCTTACAAATGAGTTATTCTTCAATATGTGTAAAAAGAACCCCTTAATGATGTTGCACCATATAAGAACGTTATTTATAGATATCATTTCAATTATAAAAAAACTACCTATTGACAAAGGTCCATTCGTAATGAAGGGGAATTGAAAATGATGTTTATCATAATCCTTGACATCCCAATCCTATAATAAATTTGTATTATTTGATTAATTAATTTCATGTACAATAAAAAGGATAGTATTAGAGATAGACTAAATTTTAAGGTACTCAAAACCTCCTAGATGATCCCCCATCCAGACCCATAATACATGGAAGGGGCCTGAGATTCATTAAGGATACTTAACCTTATAAACATTGTACATGTGTTGGTAGATATTTTCTAGAATAGGGATCACTAGTCCAATAAGCTACTACCTCGACATCATATTTTCCATTCTGAATGTCGATGCCAAGAATCCCATATTCTCCTTTGTTGAATGTATGAACCCATTTAGGTACATGGTGAGAAAACCCACTAATTGAACCAACCTATCAACTCCCGGGACAACCACCCATCACAAATCTCAAAAATTCTTACTTTCAACTATAGTCTAATAAGCACCTGGAGAACTAATGGAATCATTAATAAGAGAGGATTTCATCTTCCTATCCTATTTCTTGGGGATAAAATTCTTAATGAAGTTATCATTAATGTTTTCAATGGGATATACTTTTAGGAAACACACAGTTTGGATGGGTCAAATCTGCCATTTTAGTCCACTCTCAATTTAAAGGATGAGTCCTCATTACATCATCCTAAGAAAATTAAAGATAAAATAATTCATCATACATACCACCAATTATAGGTACTATGTAGATCCATTATTTTTCCAAAATTATAATTACTAACATTCCATTTGTATGATTGAATGTGTTCGTATACAGTCTCCAATAAAAAAGATGCTCTGCCATCAGATAATTTTTCAATAGTTTGTTGTTAGTGATATATATACCAGCTCATTCATTTTAATTTTATTCTCTTCCTTGCGATATTCAGAAAAACATTTATTAAAACAAAAAGTACATTCCCATTCCAACCCATAGCTTCCCCAAATCTAAAGGCACAACTACAATTCCATCCAAATGTTTGATCGGGGGTGTACTTCTGTATAATTTAAAGGTACATATAGATTTATTTATTAGATTTATGATTACTCCCATTGAAACCTATTTCAATTAATGTAAGTAAATTACCATTTTCATAACCCCTTTATAAATAAATTGACACCCTAGAGAAATGTTCACTCCATGAGTGTTATGGACACTTCAGATGTATAAAGTGGGTATTAATGATTATTTCAATGGAGGAATGGGAGAATTATTGGCATGAACAATCCCATAAAGAGGAAATATGTCCTAAAGGGAATTGTTGGATGTTTTTTATCCCATAAAATTAAACAAGCCATGTTGATTTGACCCGACTGAATGATGGAAAGAGGGATTCACCAAAGCCACTATATCTTTGTTGGGGCCATCTTCTACCCTTGACTCCCACATTGAGTGCTTCTGAGAGGATTGATGAAAACCAAAAGAAATAACAAAACATGTATTTAGAGAAACATTAGAATAATTGAACATAAAATCATATGAAAAATAGAGTCATGAATGTTCCAGTGACACCATGCATCTCAAAAGATTCAACAATTTATTCACGGACCACACGAAGGGTTACATGATCACCTATCCTCCAGAAAATTTTAGGGTCCCATAACATCCCATAAGGTATCACGGAAATCACATTCACCCCTCATGACTCACAATCACGTGACCGGGACATGGTCACATGAGTTTCAAATACTTGAACAATCATGATATTGGATCTCGTGATGACCTCGAGGAAA
Source organism: Viscum album (assembly GCA_963277665.1). Taxonomy (NCBI): domain Eukaryota; kingdom Viridiplantae; phylum Streptophyta; class Magnoliopsida; order Santalales; family Viscaceae; genus Viscum; species Viscum album. The sequence goes on along the minus strand of OY728145.1, from coordinate 618,991,187 downwards.
CCATTTCCCACACAGTCAAAGTCTATAAAATTTCTAAATAATAGTTTGTGACTGGGAAGACAAGCACATGATCAAGGAAAAGTATTGCAGGAGAACTCTGAAAAAACCGAATTGCACTAAAAGCATTGTGGATAGCACATGCAATCAATGTTCATAGTTGGGTCACGCGATGGTGTAAATAGTATAATCCCTTTTGAAAGGTGGAAGCTGGTGGAATGAATTACTCACCCCCCCAAATATAGGTTGTTTCACAAAATACCATGTGACTCCCAATAGACAAAATATCACATGAAGTATATATTTTAAACACCTCAAAAGACATTAGTGGTCATTAATATTCTTCAAAATAATGTCCTAGTACCCTTTCACATCACTCCTCATGGGGAGTTTTTGATGCACACCAAATAATAATTAGAGGGATGATTCCATTCCATGATGGTGATAGCCTTCATGTCGGTCACTCCTCTGTTGGAGGGGGACCTCTGACATTCTTTCAGGGGGTATCATCTAGGATCTTCTCTCCCTTCACCTACCAAGACCACCTTCCATCAGTCCTTAAAAATCTCTTTTCCCTAAGGTATCGAATCTATTCAATGGATGTCATAACCTCCTGATCTCCACTCCAGAATTTTAGGATGTGTCATCACATATGAATATTAAAATGATTTATCGGTTCAAGAACATAAAACCATTGGTGGACTTGTTTGATAGATTATTTATCGGGGACTATGAATTTTCTCGACCATAATCATATTAACATTTTATTCTAATTGGAGGAGTATATCAAGGCCTTGTCCATCACACCATGAAATTGAAATGTATCTTAATAATTTTTTATATGGTCATATAACTTTCACATGAATCATGACTCTTCTTCAGTTTCAATCAATGTATGTTTTCATCAAATCCCATCTCCAATTTCAAAATCCATATATGTTGAGAATGTTATAGAACCTTGTGGGTAGTTTTCTGCACTTTTAATAACGATTTGGATCTCTCTGTCACCTCATTTATCTGCAGGACTATGTGTAAGTGGATTCTTTGAGGATGCATTCTGGGATTTCTGGATTAATGTGGGTGTGTAATTTCATTAAAGATAGCGTAGGGTCTATGAATAATTGGACAATTTTTTCTTCATATGTATGAGATTTGGCCTTTTGGAGGCTTCCTATAGGCATTGAAAAAAGAGATACATTAATCTGGAGGCTGTAGGATTAATAGCCGGTGAAAACAAATTAGGGGCATGTGTAGAGGGAGGCTCGCCTTGGTAGCAGCTATTGGGTATTTCCTATGCTCCAAATTTAAAAAATGTGAAATGTGGAATGAGGGATGGTAATCTAACTATATATGGGGTCTTTAATTTATTAAAAATTTATCTGGGTTCCCCTACGGAGTCTTTGTATGCTCTTTCAGAGCATGAAATTTTGTATATAGTTATTGAGGATTCAAGAGGCATCTTATATCTCCATCCAATATTGATATATCTCATTCATAGATTGACCTTACTATTTAAGGAGTGGATTAGGGGAAGAAATATATCATAGGACAAATAGTGAATTCTAATGTTCTAATAACCTATGGTTTCTCAGACATCCTGAAGTGGAAGCATTCCAATATGGGAAAGGATTTAGGAAAGCACAATCTTGGTATAGAGGTGCACACAATTGAGATAGTAAAATGGTATATAATCTTGTAAAATGATGACTAGGGTTATGATATTTTTGGTAGTGTGGTCTCCAAGGATGTTTAGGGGCTCCAAATGAGCCTATCGATGAGTCCTATGATTTCCTATCATGTGATTCCCAATAGAATTTTTAAGAAAATAGACCACCAAGCCCAAGGAAGTGGAATATTTAGAGAGGCGACAAAAATGTAAAATGGACTATTTATACTTACCAGAACCAATGGTGATATGATCCGTAATAAAATCCCTATCCAAGGTAAATTAAATTGTTCCCAAAATTTCTGAAAATTCTATTTGGGATGAGGCAGGGGACTAGTGGGACGCTTCATGTATTGATCCAAATGATCAATAATGTTAAGAGAGGGAAGATCTTGTCCCAAACCAAGAATTTTTTATGTATTAAGATGAAGAATATAAGGAATCATTTTTTAGGATTAATGCCTCCGATGTAGATTCAAACATGATGATGGGAATGATGCATAATGTTGGGGAAAATTTTGAGCTATGTGCATGGATTATCAAAGAGTATATCAAGATTTTCAGGGGATTCAATGAAGGGGAGGAGGCGAAAGGGGAGTGCATCCAGAGTTGGGACATGTTGGAAAACCATTTTAAAGACTATATAATGGATGATCTGGAGACTCTGTTACGTTCTTGTTTCTAGATACTATTTAATGGAAAGGATTCTTGTATAATTAAGTTCTTTTTTAATCAATTTGAATTTCCATATCATGTTTGAACTTTTTGTTTCACACATTATCTACTAATGTTTCATTAATTAACAAAACTAATTTGGAGGATGAAGAAATTCTTGAATAAGAGTTTTATTTTGTATACAATGAAAAGAAACCTGCGGATGGTTTAGACATGTGGATCACATAATCTTTTGAAGGAAACTCAATCACCTAACCATTTGCAGGTCATAAGAGGGTTCCATTGAATGGATCATAACACAAAAAATTTCACATGAAGCCCCATTCAACAAACCCTTCTTCACATGTGAATTTTCTATATAAAACTAATGGCCAGAAGCTGAAAACTAAAAGGAAACCCCGAGGTTGCATGGTTTGACCATGGAAGGTTCTTGAAAAACCATGTGAAATACATCAAAAATAATGAGGGTTGATATTAAATGTGATATAACCCCAGTGTTCATGGAGATCATTCTCCATATCATCATTTAAAAGAATAAAATTTCCTGTTAATATCCAAGAAAAATCACAAGATATTTAAACCATTATTAGAAAAAACAATTGGAATAAAAAGGGAGGAGGGGAGAGGTGTTCTCGATCACTAAAAGACATGTGACATTCCCCTAGCTTCCCATGAGACATCATGAGACCTCAGTGATATGTCTACCACATCTTGCACAATGCATTTAGATTTTCAGCATCACCACACAGAAGTCCTTAGGTATGTCTAGGGAACCATTCAGTTCTCTAAGGAGGAACAAATAGATTATTCCATGAAATTACAATGCCTCTCCATATGACCCATAATAGTCATTCAAGACATCACCAAAAAGAAGAGGAAATTTCCATAACATTCCACATGCAATCCCGCATGACTCCCAAAATTTATGACCAAAAAATTGAAATAAATTATATATGAGGTTAATAGACCTCATGATCATAGAAAATAATGTGCACAGCCAGTGCACCTATAGCCCGGTCTAGAAAGAACCATTGAAAAAACCATCCCCCGCTCGCAAGACCACTATAAATGTCACCAAGGTCTTGAGGATACATTTGATAATGAATTTGGTTTTTGAGAAGGCCCTTGGACATGTGAACATGATGACATGTAAGCCTTCAGAACATATGCATGATCCAAAAATATCTCGATAATCAAAAATAATATGATAAATGAATAATTGATAGAAAACACTCATGATTGATGATAATTTGAAAATGAAATTGGTGAAATCCATGATAAAGAATCATGACACTATGTAGCATAATTACCCTTATCTAACTCCTGCATGGACTCATGATATATACACGGCACATAGTGCTGGAAAATAGGGGTGGTGATGCCTATAATTTCCACACTCTATGTTAATGAATGGGGTGGACTCTAAGACTTTGGATGCCTGGACATTGGATGATTTGACTCTCAACATTTGTGTGCTTCTATAATAAACTAATCAGAATACATAAAACATTTTTAAGATAAGACATCTAAGAACAACAAGAGCGATCATGCACAACATATACATATTCAAAGGTCCTAAATAACATACAAGTTCAATATCTATGTTGTATGGGGATGATCATTTTCTCCCCCTTGTTTCACACCCCGAACATAACTATTATGAGCATATGGGGCACAACAAACACCTCATTAGGAAATGAGATCATCCACAATGGCACAAGTTATCCTTTGTGTGAAATCTCCGACATAAAGGAATCTATGAAGTCAATGATTCATGCCATATCTAGGATATATAGGCTACCTCTCCATGAGCTTTGATCTCCATATCTATGGAAATCCTAGAATCTAAGTCCCTTATTCCATGAAAATAAATTTATTATTTTCTATACCGTGTTTCTCACAAACGATAATGAATTACCTGAGATTAGGGAGTTGAAATGATCATTTCATCTTCACTATAAACCCCTACAATAGTATAGGGAAGCCTCAGTGTGGAAGTCCCAACACACACTAAACAATGTTTACTCTTATTCCTACCTACACAAGGATATTTAGTTGCTCTTATTAAGGCCTAATCCCAAATTTACACCCCTTATGAGTAATTGTTTTCACGACTATGCTATCTCAGATAGTGGGACACAATCAATCTGGGGAAATGATCACCCTAACTCTTCCATCAGCGGACTAAGAATCCCAAAAAATATGAATAATCCAATTCATTCCATAACAAGGATACATAATACATCTTTCAGAGACCCAAGCCTTGTGATAAATCATTTCAAGTAAGTCCCATTTCATAATTAATTCATCATGATCAATGAAATGACCCTTCTTTCTCAATTGTTTCTCACATTGATCATAATTCAAATTAGTATAGGGGGTTGCAGTTATGATATTATCTACACTAATCGTCTCTATAAAAACATGGGGAACCCCAATACATAATCCCTACAATAATGAACTATGAAAACTCATATTCTCTCTATACTCTAGATACATTGGACACCTCATTGGGGTTTGATCTCAAATCTTCATCGTCTATGTACCCAATCTGATTTCCTCCTCTCAGAAAACTATGCTGCATGGGATTGACACTAAAATTCATGGGACTAACGATCTATAGTGGTTTTAATTCATGTAATAACTAGGATACACGCATTTCCACATAATGTATCAATCCACTCCTTGGAATATTAACAACCTCATAATGTAGAATTATATTCGGAAGTGTATATTTATACATCTTCAGCATACAAGTAAATTCACATTATTGGAAAATGATAGATAAATTAAGATAAATATAGATTGATTCACTAGTGAGATATGAGTAATTCATATATAAAATACATTTAACCTATATTAATTTTAGTTTTTTAATTGAATGCATATCGGGATAATAATGATATTCATCAATATATCTTTTAACTATAAGAGATTGCTGGTGTGGGAAATAATTCCCACCCCAAAAAGGTTCTGATGAGCCTGACCTCCCATCCACTAGGACAATACGAGTCCTCATGAGTTTTTGGTCATAAAAATCATGATTACTACCATCCATTGTAAATAATGTCTCTACCTAGCTACAAATGCGGGAACCATGGAGAGTTTATAGGGAAGATGAGGCAGATTGAAAACCTGATGCATGTGATTATGTGTGACTCTAAAATATACCTCAATAAAATAATCAGGGGGGAAACCCATTCCCCTTCCATATCAAATCCTGATAAAACTTATAATATTTTATAAAATATAAATCTGGTAAATTTATTTTATTTCTATTAAAAAACAACCATTCGTGATAAAACAATGAAAATGACTACTATAAAACTTTTTTATTATATGAATTAAAAATTAATAATATTTTTTGTAATTAAAATTCTCCACATTTTATGATGATCTAAATAAAACATATAATATAAATAAAATTTAATTATTTAAAAATATCATATTCTATATTAGGTCCTTATTATTATGCATCATCCAAATGTAATATCATTTCTGGGTTTATAATTTTAATGATGATTATATATTTATTTGTCAATATATTATAATATTTCTTGTTTTAGATACATTAGATCTACTGTGTAACACATGTTATTAAATGATACATTAGTTATATAAGGTATAAATTTTCTATTCATTACATTCTAATCTTCAAAATAAATTATGTCCACACAATATTAATTATATCATTTTAATGAAAAACATACATAAGGTTCTGATTATGGAATTTATAACTCAGGGTTAGGATCCTAGAAATGGGGTATACCATAGTAATATTTGTACATTTAGGAAAATAGTATATTCTTTCAAAGACGCTTATAATCATAGTGTGATTAACCAAATAATATCCACCAATATTTCCAAAAATTGGTTGTACTTATTCATCTTTGTCAGGCACAATATGATGATTGAATTAATACCGTAAAATTCTATAATAAGGTTACTACACTTTAGTATATCTTTTCCATTTCATGAATCAAAATTTCGTATCCTAATAAATTTTTTATATCTCGGAAAACAACACAATATCTAAATTACACAAACTTTATACTATTATCCAATAACTATATTTAAAACTTATAAATTTTCATAGGGATTAAATATTTTTATATAATCTCAATCCCCAAGTAGTTATAAAAAATTCTTGAAAATTATAGAACTCTTCTCTGATACCAACTATAAAAACAAAACTAAACATATAATATTTTTATCTAATTTAACTAATATAAACATTACATCCTAAAAAATCTTTTATTTTAATGAAAATATGTTTTAAGTCCGTTGAGATCATGTTTAATGATAAACTTATTTCTAAAAAAATATGAACATTTTTCAACAATAAAAAAATACTTGATCTGTTGTAAAATACTTATTAGATATACTGATCTTCATAATTTGGGGTGGAAATAAGAGAAATGGGTGACACCAATTCTTGGTGTCAGAAAATATAAGGTATAATAATCAATGATCCCAGATCAAAAATTATATGATAATATGTGTATAATCTAGATAAAAAAGTAAATAATACCAAAAATTAATATTTTTAGATTCATGAGCCTTATAATACGGAATTAAATATAATAATTATTTTCTCAAATGTTTTTGTACAATTAATCAAAAAAATTTACCAATTATATCATAATATAGGCATAAGTATTAGTAAAAAACCTCAATGCCTTTCTACTATGAAAAAAAATAAAATCCTAGAAAATTTATATTTATGCACTTCACAAGAAAACATTTTACATCTTCTGATTGGGATAGTCACCCATGTAACTTCTTGAGCATGGTATAATCCACTCATATTCACAATGTCATGTGATAAATCCTTCAGTTTTCTACCTTGTATTCGGATAAATCCTCTTGAGAAAACATTGTTGTAGGGTAAATCCTCTAGTGTACTATTTTATATAGAAATTCCATCTAATAAACAATTTTTATTGAGATAAATCCCCTCATGTAAAAATAAACATGTAATTAATTAACCATTATTCCCACATTCGTGGGATCAAATATCATCATACAAATTTTGAATACTTAAATTTCATATTGTACCCTTTGTATTATGATAAATCCTCAACTATACCCTTTTTATTGGAACAAACACATTTATTTTCTAACATTAGACCTTTGGAATTAAAAATATCAATTAATTGGTGGGAGATATGGAAAACCTCTAAAAAATAATATATACTTATGATTTATTCATAAAATCAAATTAATATAATTTTATATAATATCCAATGTGGTGAAAATGGGTTTCAAAACATGTGAAAATAGTATCACAAATAATAACATGATCACTGGGAAAAAAATTACATCCTCATGGAGGAATTATAAAGATAGAATCTGTGGTTATTTAACATCCATTATAACATTAGTGAATATTTCATTGAAAATGAATGTTAAATCACCAAAATAATTTTTTCATTCAATTAATTTAATAATATAGTCATCATAAGAAGTTTTTTTATGTCACTATCATAAAAATATATTTCTAAAATGGTGAAAATACATCATAAAACATAAATTCATAAAAAATATCCAATAAAAAGTATAATGAATAAAATAATTCAATTCAAAAAATGTTATGTAGATTAGATTAATATATTATCATTGTAAGGAAAAACACATTGAAATATTTTAAAATTAATTTCTTGAAAACCCACATTTTTTAATCCAAAATTATTTTATTTTGTTAGAAAAAATTTAGATGCACAGTGATCAATGTAAATAATAACTATTTGAGATCAAATTGGGGAATTGGTAACATTAGTGGAGTGTGAAATCCTATATTTTGTAGAAAAATAAAATCAAAGAAATGGAAAATATTAATAAAAAATATTCATTTTATTGTTTTAGGAGAATCACCATGGATGGATTATATTATTCTAAGGAATATTTATTCAAAAAACATTATATTAGATATAGAACAATCATATTTTACAATAAATCAATATTGAAAGATAATTATCAATGATAAGTGATCACATACCATAGATATGATTTGTGTCAGCAGAACACCAATTAATTTTAGGTGAATTTGACTCTTAATAACAGGAAAAAATAATATACATTAAAATTATTGTTCAATTAAAATGAATAAAGTGTTTTTAATTCCATAAAATATCTATTGGGTTGTATATACAATATGTAAAATAAATTATGTGAATAATAGAAAAATTGCACAAAATAATGGTATTTTATAAAAAGATACATATTTTTTATTCCCCCTTATACAGCCATGATAAAAACTACAGGATATTGAATGAATATATCAAAATAACTTATCCAAAAAACGTAATATACAAAATATATAATTTTTTTATTTAAATCATACATTAAAATTATATTAATCAATTATATAGTTTATTCCTTATTTATTGATGCAATTTTATTTTGTTTTTACAAATATCATGATACTATAATCAAATATTTCTAACTATTATCATGATTATGATCAAAAGTTCATTGATGATATAATAAAAAAAATTCAATTATTTGGTTGGGATATTTGTGGGTTTTTTTCATCTGTTGGTATTTTTTCATATTTTGATTTGTTATTATGCGGGTACCCACTTTAAAACATTATTTTTAATAAATAAACTAAAAATATTTTCATATAAAAACATTAATATGGATTTTGAAAATAGATATTGTGATAAAATATTTTTTCATATCTTTAACGATCAAAAGTTTATATATAAATAAATATTATAAATATTAAAAAATACATATCTATATTTCATAAAAAAATTATATTTATAATTATTACACATGATTTTAATTATATGAAATCCCACAATCATTTATACGATAATAGTTATAAAATCAATTACATAGTATGTTAACTCTACAAAAATGGAAACATTTTATAATGAAAAAATGAGTAAAGGGATAATTGTTTATAATGATAATGTTATATATAATGAATCACATATATGTCATTAGAATAATATATCTAAAATATCTTATTCCTGTTACTGTGAATGATCGGTACTATTGTTAACAACTAATTATGTACAATAAATTATTATTGATGGGGTTTATGGTAATGGATTCTCACCGTTTCATGGTTATTTAGAATCAGATGTTTGGAAGGGTGTGGATGCAGCCATCAGTTCCAGGTCCATGTGCCTTTTCATGAGACAATTATCTCTGAAGCTATAATATAGTAGAATTTGTACTTAATTATTTTTATTGATGGGTGGTGCATTATTCATGTAGTGAGTTTTTTTTGTGGCCTTGTGAGTTTAGTTTAATGGGGCTATTTTTCTTGTCTAGTTCAATGTTTTATTCATAGGTTCCTTCTCATCCTTTAAAAGGGAGTTATTCTCAATAAAAAAATTAATTTAATTCAGTATGTGGAGAATTATCATTTATGAAATTTATTTAACTTATATTCAACAAATATTTTCATGAAATAAATCCATTATATAATCCTTCAGTGGTTTTTATGAGGGATGAACTCAACAATGACATTGACTTAGTAGAAAACATGAATTAACAACAAATTTTTTGGTCTCTCTTAGTCGAAGGAATGTAATGAATAAATCTTATTCAATTAAAATATTTATATATAATTACAAATATAATAATAAATTTATTATATTCATATGATTACAAATGATTTTAGACGTAGTAGTAAAAAGGAAATGACTAAATGATAGTAACACTCATGTTGGAACCATGAGTTTAAACTTGAAAAAATCATTGGATTTATAGATCATAATAATATTAATGGTGAAAAAATAATTTTTATAAGTTCATATATTCTAAAATAAGAAAATGGAATATTTTAAGCAAAAAAATATTATGATATTTCAGTTATTTTTTGGTGGAAGTGTTTCATTTTATTAAGTGAGTAGAAGGGTAGTTTGTGAATCATAATTTAATATTTAAATCATGTGGTGTCACTGATCCATAAAAATGTGTTAAAATGGTTTAAAATTTATCTAAAATGATTTTTGGTCTGTATTCTCCTCATATATTCGTTATAGATGCAAAATTATCTATTTTATACATGTTTTGTATATTTTATATTTTATTACATTCTAGTTTTTTCATTTTCATTAATTTAGAATAATGTTAATAAATATTAACTAAACACCTATAAGACCAAAATTTTATCCAAATTTAAAACATATTCTTTCAGATATGGTTTTTAAATTACCATAAAAAATATATAATGACCTAAAATTTCAATTTTAATATTAACACATGTCATGCAGTAAAACAGATTTTTAAATGTTTTTAATGTTTGAAAAGTATATACTAGTAATAATTAATAGGTAAAAAGTTTTTAGTTATATAAAATCAGTAATAATTTAAAAATAAGAGTTATTTATCATTAAAATCAAGAGACAAATTAGTTTCTCCTTCAAAAAAATTTATTTTAAAAATAGACCAGATATGGTTTTTATTATCGTAACATTGTAATTTCATTTTTAAAGAATTTTAAATTGGATTGATAAGACAAAAATATTTTAAAATGAATTCTAAAAATATATATTATATTAATTAAAATATTTTTTCCTTATATTATTTTATTATATAATGATAAAAATGACATCTAAAAAACATTTTTGAATAAAAATGATCATTAATTGATGAAAAATATAACAAATTAATATTAAAAAATCAATATAATGACGTCAAAAATTAATTTTATTATACCAAATTTAAATTCAAGAAATTTTTTTCTAGTGAATATATTTTATAACATATGAAAAAAAATTCAAGACAATGAAAATTTTAAATATCAACCCATTGAAATATTTTCTATTCAAAAGTTAATATCCTTAAGTGTTTAAAAAAAATACCAATTGTAATCTATTTTATAATATTTTAAATTTAATGTTTTATTGGTTTCCAACATTGAATTTTTCATGTAATTTAGTTTCTTATTCATAATACTATATTTAAAAGAAATAGTCTTTTTTGTCGTTATAAAAGTAGCCAAATGAGAGGGGTGGAAAAAATCAAATAATACAAATAGTCAACATATTACCACCCCAAGGTGTTAAAAATGTAGTTAATAATTGATAGAAAACTAAAAATGTTACCCTATCTGGGTTTGGATTGAAAATTATCCTATACTTTTGTATTTATTAAGGATTCTCAATGAAATACTATGGAAATGAGTTAAATAATTTATTATTAAATTTATTGTTTTATAATTTATCTATAAAATGGTAGAGGAGGTCGAAAAGGGGGATATTGTGCGAAAAACATATGTATGGAAAAATATAAATTTTACCAAAGATAATAATGGAATTATATGCATTGGGAAATTTATATGGGTCTGATTAAAAAGATAGTTGAAAAATATATTGATGAATGATAAATGTATCTCATCATTCACTATCCATCATGAATTTTTAAATATAATTAATAAAATCTCATTGAAATTTTATTTTCTGAAAACATGAATAAGGATATTGTAGACTTATATATTAAATCATAGTAAAACTAAACCTAAATTATAAATTATAGATGATTAATTGGATGATGAAACTATTTATCATTAATTTATGAAATTGAGTGCAAATGATAATGGTTTTCATCATAAGACTCCCTTAAAAATCATTAGATCATAAATATACCTGGGTTTTGAACGATTACTTTACGAAGTCAACATATTTTAATTTAATTGATAAAGATTTATCAATTTACAAAAATTATATGATATATATATATAAGATCAGTGTCAAAAAAACAAGGTGTTAAAAATTAAATATTATCATATCAATATATAAGGTAACCACATTGTTTTGATGATTTCTTAAATAGGATTTCAAAATTGAGCTGGCCTTCATCCTGATATATCACCATCATAAAAATATTCACTATGAATTATCCATTCAAACTCAAAAAAAATGTGGATATCATATTCTATATTCCTTTTATTGATATCAATTCCTTTTATGGAAGATTTATCATTGAATAACAGTTTGAATACTATCACTCAAATGTGGCCTAATGATTCTTTTATGTTAATATTTATAGAACCACAAAATGGTGTAAAGTTATTAAGGTACATATGTGAGTTTGGGTAGAAAATTATCAATGGTTTGTTGATATGATGTAATATATTATATAATAGATAAAAGAAGTGAAATGTTTGAAAAAGAGGTTTTCAAATAAAGGAAGATGGGATTGGGATATGGGAGTCAATGAAATGGTCTTCTGATGAATTTCACCACTGAATAATATTATGATATTTAGAAATAATGGGAAGTATAATCCATGAACAATTGGTCCTCTGGTCATGAATCCCCTCCCCTAAAAGGAAAACCACATGGTCTAACATTGATGGAAGTGTTATAATGATCCATGATGTCTTTATTTAATAATACACAAATTAGAAACTATATCATATGGTATATCAAAAACATAAATTATATGCATAACCATATAATAATTATTTTTTGAATAATAGATAATATAAGTAGACATTAAAATTTTCCCCAATAATAGATAATATATCCCAATAAATTCATATAATCTTTTAATAAATATTCTTACATAATGGAAATGTACAAGTAAAAAAAATGAAAACCTCAGAAGTGACCATTAATCTCAAATGGATAATAAATAACTCCATAAGAATGTAACATGTAACCTAATCCCCAAGAATCTCTTGTGGGAAAAAAATAAATTTAATATAGAAAGAGGATATATTAATATGTATACTCAGTAAGGTCCTTGTATATTATCTACTAAAATTTTGATTAGTGGTTACTAATTCCATGTAATAAAGTAATGAAAATAAAATGCTATCTAGTTCAGTAATCTATGATACAATCATCAACATGTATCACTTTCCATATATCACATAAATTTAATAATATAATATCAAACCTAAATACATAAGTGAATGTAACTCTCTACAACACCCCCACTAGTTTTCCTAACATGTGAATATGTATTGTAACACCCAAATATTTCATTGGATGTCACTTTTTAAATAAATATAATGACTTCTATAGAATAAGGTTCATAGAACATTGACCCTAGAAGAACTCTAAAAAAATATAATTTTAAAATAACCATTATATAATACTCATTAAATTGGAGAGTGTGAATTTGATAAACTATAATATGAAAACACGAACATCATGTTAAATAAAAATTAATTAATTCTTTGAAAATAAACACTTAATATTTTGTCAAGTACTTGTATTCCTAAGATATATGTTTTAATAGAATTTATGTATTTATTTCTATTAAAAAATTAAAATAATTATTTTTTTGATATTTTTATAAAATGTATTTGACAAAATTAACATAATTTATGGAATTAGTGTGTCAATATTTTATTTGATTTAATTTCATAGGATTTTATTAAAAATATAAATTTTCAAATAATAATTATTATTATAGATTTTTTATAACATTTATTTTCTTTATATTAAAATGTAATTTTTTTGATTTTAAATTTATTAAATGTAAATTCTGTATTTTTTTGCAAGAATATTAATATTATTTCAATTAAATACTAATTTATAGATTTATGATATAAATTATTTTCTTCTTTTCAAGGTCTCTGACATTTTTGGGTTGATATAGAAGAATCATAAGGATATAATTTGAATTACTAATTAAAGTTTTGATATATTATGTAGTAATATGATGATTCATGGTTAATCATTTATGAATAATAATAAAACAAGTTTATGTCTATGTATTGAGTTTTTAAATTTATAATAAAGTGGTACATTATAAAAATTATGGGAATCACTGATATATTAATGATTTTTCTCTAGTAGTTTTCTTTCATAAATTTAGGATCCTATAGAATTTATAATTTTAAATGGAGAAAAAATGTGAGAATTTTTTAGGTATATATAATCCGTAATTTAATGATATGATAAATTTTGTTGTGAAAAAATGTCATTAAAATTGGTTTAAATATGTTTAAAGGTATTAGTAGTCATTTTGATTTTCATGAACCCCAAATTATAAGTAAAATGCATTGTTATAATTTGGTCTATTTTTTGATTTGAATAAGGTCATTTTTATAGTTTATGTATGGGAAATTCATTTCTAATAATCTTCGTTTATATGAACATTCAGGATGAAATCCTACCAATGATGTAATTATATTACATTATGTTAGTATTCTTGGATGTCAAATAATTCATCAACTCAGGGAATTTTTTTATTATGGTTGTGGTTGAATCCTCATTTAATTATTAATGCAGATTCCTCTTTCAATTTAGGAGAGGGAGACCCATTACATATCTTGAAGGACCAAGTCCAAGGGGCTTGAATACAACCCTTGAAAGAACATTTTTAGCCCAAAATCCCTTTAGGGAACAGTAATGCTACAGTACCCTGAATTCTATAGTCTATGCTACAGTACTGACACTAGTGCATTTCCTGATAGAGTGATTCCGCCTCTAAAGTATCATCACTACAACAGTTCTACCACTACTACAATTTTATGGTGGTTAAATTGTTCATTACCATGTTCTTAATCACATTCTGTCTATCCATGATAGTATTAATCTCTCTTAAATGTCCCACTTTTCTTAAATAGGAATATAATATGTGTTATTCTATATGATTTTTTTTACTTTCATTTCACTATTTTCAACTGAATGAATTGTTGTTTTTTATTTTTGTGGGATTCAACAATGTTATATTAAAATGTAAAAAACACTAGTTTTTGTTCCAGGGAAAAATTGTTATGATGAAATATATTAAAGTAGACAAATGTATCATCCTAGTATATTAAAATGAAACACTATGTTCGATAGCGTACTAGATATGAAATATCGAAAATAAAAATAGGTAGAATCTTATATAAAAGTGACCATTAGAATACAAAAATTAAATTATTAGGTAGGAACAATATTAACTACATTATTAATTATATAATTTTTATGCTCATTTTAAAATTATTAATTAATAATTTGTAAAAACTCCCTCAAAATTTTAATAATGTCATTTTATTGATAAAAAATACATTTTCATCAACATGTTGAGTTTGTATCATTTTGTGGGAGAATATTATAGATACATTTTGGAATATTTAGAAAAATAATTTCATAATCCGAAAATTAATTTTTATCAAAATATCATTGTTTATATTTAGTAAATTATCATAATGTTTTAAAAAACATAGTCTTTCCATTGATTATTAAAAATACTTGTTTTTCTATAATTGTAATTTCTTTTCACTAAGTTAAATAAATTAAATTTATCATTATGTTTTGAATTTTATTTCACGTTAGAATATTATTATTGACATATATATTATCCAAATTACTTATTTTTATTTTACATTATGTTTCATATTATAATAAGTTTATTTTTTGGAATAAAAACTATATTTTCATGAAAACTATTTCAATTTATATAATGTTTCTTATATTAATTAGTTAAAAGTACCACACATAGGTTAATTTTTAAATGATATATATATATATATGTTTTATATTACTAAAAATTTATTTTTTTCATACAATGAATACGAATATTAATTTATGTAATATATCATAATTTTTTTTAAAAAAAATACACTTCATGAAGACCATACTTTTCCTTAGGATGTCGGTTTTTTTAAATTTTATTTTTCAAATACATAAATTGAATTTTATAAAATTGATATGATATTTGGAACTAGATGTACAAAATTAGATAGTTAGGAATGTTTCATTTTTCAGGAAATAATTTTTTACCATGGTAAAAAGTGATTTACTGCAGTATAGGTAAAAAAATGCAATGAATAAAATTTAAATGTTAAGATGATTAAATAGTAAAAAAACAATAAATGGGTTATTTTTTTATTTCATATAGATTTAACATATTATATAACATTAACTATCAATAAAATTCATTGTAATTAATTCCATCCAAGAATTGTTAGATTTAAATATAAAATATTCATTATTTAATCAATTTAATCCATCCCTCATTAAGTATAAATCCCAATCCACAACACCACCTTTTTGATCCTACAGATTGAATCTCTTAAAATTTCTATCAAAATCTATCCTCTACAATACCCCCATTATAAGTGATTTTGGAATCATAGGATATCCATTTCTAAGATCCTTAGGGAGTCCATGAAAGATGTGATATTAAATATGTATATTCATAAAACAACCTCTCTTAATATTTTTACTTATTATACCATCTACACACCACCTTCATCCATCATGGAATAATAAATAAGTTATCATTTTTATAATTCAATTTTATTTTGATAAATTAATGTATCTGTTGACACAAAATAATGCATCTCCAAAATTTTAGAAATTCTCCCATAAATGATCCAGGATCGTAGACCTTTTCGTAATATTCAATTTGATAGGTCATAGTGCCCGAACAGAGTTACTGATTAGGAGTTATGGGCATTTGAAGCTGGGCTGGAAAACAGGTTCGTGAAGCCCATCCGTGAAGCTCCCTCTGCGATCGCGGAGCACTGCCGTGGAGAAAGGAGGCGGGATGCTCCGTGAACCCCATTGATGTTCGAAAACCCTCTGCAGATCAATAATTTGGGATGCTCCGTGAAATAATTTGACATTTGTGAGCCCGCAGCGGAGTAAGCAGATGGGATCCCCTGTGATCCGATTTGACATTCACGACCCGCCACGGAGCAAACTCCTTCTTCGTGCCGAGTGAGCACTACTTCACGACGCCTCTCCCCTATAAATACCCAGCACCCCCCCCCCCTTTGTATGGGACATCCACTCCGCCCCTTGGGCGGCCGATCTCCAAGTTCGTGGAGCTCGTCATTCCTTCGCGATGCGGCTCTGTGAGCCCATGCTCCGCAAGACGCTTCCTTTATGATGTTGCTCCATGAGTCCATGCTCTGTGAGTTGCTTCCTTCGGGATGTTGCTCCGTGAGTCCATGCTTCACGAGCACCGTTTTCTCCGTGAGATCCCTTTTCTCCATGAGAGACCTTTTTCTCTGTGTGCCACCATTGATCCGTGAGTCCATGCTCTAAGAGCCTACTTTTTCAATGTGATGCTACTTCGCAAAGACCTATCCTTTGTGAGGATCCTACCTTCATGACCATCAGTCCATACCACAGGGGCTTCGCCCCCTGACCCCCAATCAGGCCAGTCCCTTTACTACCATCACTGATCCCCATGAAAAATGGAGAGTCGCACCGTGAAATATTCATGCTGGGATGTTGGTATTTTCCATTCCACCCTTATGCGCACCCACCTTCCACCTATTGAATACCATGATTTTATATACTCCTCTGTACACCATTAAACACCTTGAGTCAACATATTCCTCTCGGTTAGTTTCTCATATTGTGAGTTTAGATTCTCTTAATCAATTCCCACAGTACTTTTAGTTGAACCATTCCTCAAGAAACTCATCCAAACCCTATCACTTAGCTTCTACGCCATGTTGAACCTGAAAGGGCCGACCTTGTATAAGTCCCAACACCATCCATTTCTAGGTTCCTTATGCCTAATAGTCATATATACAAGACTTTTAACGATAGTAATTTATATATGATCAATATATGATGCTTCTAGACCAATAAGAGAGATTCCTTATGCTCCAAGCATGAGATGCCAACAGTCCAATATACATGACTATAAACTGTATTACACCCTATGTGCCAAAAACTAGGTACCTCTTAATCAATATAAGTGATGCCTTATTCTCTAAGCATAAGATGAAAACAGTCCTATCTACATGACTATAAAATTTATTATTCATTATGTTCCAAGCATATGATGCCTCTTACTTCAATCAAGAGATGCCTTGTGCTCCAAGCATAAGATGTTGGAAGTCCTCTCTACAAGACTCAAAATTGTATTAAACCCTATGTGCCAATCAAATGACGCCTCTTGATTTATAAGAGAGATGCCTTATTCTCTAAGCATGAGATGCCAAAAGTCCTCTCTACATGTCTATAAACTGTAGTTCACCATATTTTCCAAACATAGGATGCCTCTTGTCCTATAAGAGAGATTCCTTATGCTCCAAGCATAAGATGCCAATAGTCCAATCTACACGACTATAAACTGTAGTACACCCTATGTGCCAAACATAGGATGCCTCTTGCTCTAAAAAAGAGAGGACTTATTCTCCAAGAATAAGTTTCATAATACCATGACTATAGTGGCGTAATTTCAAGAGTGTTGGAATCCGTTCAAACATCTCATCACTCCACCTCACGCTTTTCGTGTCCTTCATTCGGATCATCATCCACATCCGTGTCTGAAGGGTACCCCTAAAGGCCTGGTCCCATGTCGCATCAGCTCACCTACCATCCTCATACAACTCCCCTGAAGGCTTTGGATGACACATTGAGTTAGGTACTATGTTTCTAAAATGGTCAATAGTCGACCCTCATTTGTTTTTCCCCATTTTAGGCTAACACTATATGGATGTTGTGTTTCGAACACTGTCAATTGTTTTCCTTCATCACCACGCCACCCTCACCATATTCTGAATATCAGGCATGTGATTCACACTTTTTATCTCCATTTTTCCAGACTAATTACAACTTCCTTGGAATTATTCCTCTTTTTCAGTAGTGCATATGCGAAGGCCTCAACCCACCATTGGGTTGGGATGCCCTCAGGGACAGACATGAGGAAGACATTACGGGAACCTTCCTTGTGTAAGCCCCATCCACCATAGCCGCTTCATAGCAGCACACGAGCAGTATCCTCATGTAATCTCCATTCACCATTGCCGCTCCACAGCGGCACACAGGAATCTTACTTGCGTAATCCCCATCCACCATTGCCGCTCTATAGGGGCACCCGAGCAGCTTCCTTGCATAATCCCCATCCACCATTGCTGCTCTATAGTCGCACTCGGGTAGCATCCTTGCGTAAGTCCCATCCACCACTTCTGATACATAGCATCACTCGGGCATCTCCCTTGTGTATGCCCCATTCGCCATTATCGCTTCATAGTGTCACTCGAGCATCTCCTTTTCATAAGCCCTATCCACCATTTCTGCTCCATGGCAGCACCTACACAGCTCCCTTGCATAAGCCCCATCCACCATTGCCGCTCCACAGTGGCACTCGGCCAACATCCTTGCATAATCCTCATCCACGATTGTCACTCCATAGTGTTACTCGGGCCTCCATCATAGTGTAAGTCCCAACCTCTTTGGGTTGCTAACCACGCATAAGCCCCTATTTCCTCTTTGGGTTGCAATCACCTGTAAGCCCCAACAAACTTCTCACGGAAGCACCATTCACAACCTGATCGTCATGTCTCTGCTGCCTCTTGTTTCTCACATTGGGAAAGACTCATGTGGGCTTAGAGTAAGAACATACCATGAAATCCTTCCTGGGCAGCCTAGAGCGTAATCCACATCTCACCCAACCTTAACTACATGGTCTTTGAGCTTGATAAGTCATGGTACGTTGGAAGCCTCCACGTGGTTCAAGCCCACCACCCATTGGAACCTAGGTCATCCTTCACATCGGTTTACCGACCCAAACTGAACTATGTGGTCTATGATCCTCACCAAGTTAAGGTATGTAGGAAGCCTCCCTGAGGATCAATCCTACCACCCCGGTAATTCCGACCATCTTCACATCAGTTCATCAACACCTTGGTCAACCTAGAGTGTATTCCCCACACCCATCCTGAACTATGTGGTCTTTGATCCCTGCCCAGGCAAGGTATGTAGAAAGCCTCCCTGAGGTTCAGGCCCAACACCCCATGGTTTCCGAACACCTTCACATTGGTTCCCACCACATGAACTATGTAGTATTTTATCCTTTCCAAGGCATGGTATGTAAGAAAACTCCATGAGGTAAAATTACCACAATCTATATGGACCCTATGTCCTCTATCACGTCAGTTCACCCTCGTCATACCTGATGTTAAACTGTGGTCCTCAATCAGCGGTAAGCCGTTGTTTCCCCATTCCGCAGTAACCCGTTGTAAACCTCATTCGACGGTAATTCGTTGAAGTCCCCAATCGATGGTAAGACATCATAAAATGAACTACACTGACCTTGATTCCCTACCACAGGGATACGTAGGATTCCTTCATGAGGTTGGAGCCCAGCACCCATGATTCATCCAGATCTATCCCTCGATCCCATGTGTTATAGGAAGATCATGCCCCAACCTGGAGGTTCTACTTTCTCCTGGTCCCATCCAAGCGACCATTCTCATGGGCCACCTCTTCAGGTGTCCCATCGTCCCACCGAACTAAACAGTCATTGATTACCTATCATATGGATTTGTAGGAATTCTATTTGAGGATGAATCCCTACATCACAGTCGTCCTCACGTCGGTTCCATCTCATTCCCCCACCACTTCATTCAACTCTCTATCATCCATTCTGATTCTTACCCGAGCCGCCACATCCGGGTGGGATCATGTCATCCATTTCATCACTGCTCCTAACAGTTCCTGGGCCGCTATCCACACATAAGAGACAACATGTATTTGGGTTGTTTTCCTCTGTGTACACCCTGATTCATCACCCCTTCGAACTACGTGGGTTTTGATTCCAACTATCTCCATAGGGTACGTAGGAAACCTCCCTGAGGTTCAATCCCAACCACTAGTAGACCTTGGTTTTCCACTATTCTGGGGTGAACACTCCCTGATCCACCCTCAGTGGTGTACAGATCATCTTTAACAGTGTGACATCTCCCGTCTACGGGACACACCACCTCTGATCCGTCTCTATGGGACATTTTGATCACCCTCATTCTATCTCCTCAAGACGTTAAACTCGCGGCCTACCTCATTTTAAACAAGATATGCCTAAGGAAAACCTTGGGAGACATGCCTTTGGCGTAACTGTCTCCTCTAAACACTAAACATGTGACATACCCCTTGTTAAACACGGGAAGCGGAGGAAAAACATAGAGCCATTCCCCTGACATGAGATACCCTAAAATCGATGTGGGATGCCTCTTGCTCTGCACCCTTGATATGCCCTCTTATGAGGAAGAATATAGGTTCCTCAATTTCCACGCATCCAGATATGCCTCGACATGCCTGATGTTACCGTCTGCCCCGACTGAAGGATGCTACCTTGTCAAGACCTCATGGAACGTCCTGATGGAAGTATTGTAACTAACTGGAATCCATAAAGGATATGGTACATGAAACGAGATTCACGAACCACGACTTAATCTATATGGGAGACCCGGATTAACTAACAAGATCGGAGGGGGGATCTGCAAAAGGAAGAATCGACATCCCCTAATCTTGTTTTGATCAATAAGAAAATGTCCCTAAAAAGTGACGGATGTCGCCCGCCTTTGGAAAGCAGGAATGTGAGGAAAAATATTGCGCCTTCCATCCTTCCAAACAAGACGGAGGAGTGCGCCCCAGCTAAAGCATAAAAAATAGTATCATATACATCCTATTTGTTATTTACTTTGATTTAATTCAATGAATAAATTTTCTTATTTAATGAAATTAATAATCTCTATGGATAATGAGTTTTCATTTTCAATTACCACCTTAAAGTATGGTCAAAAAATTATTATTCCTGTTAAATAAGATTTTAATAATTGTATAATAATATATTTAATGATTTGTAACTAATAAATATAAATAATATTAAATAATATGATTCATGTTTCTGATGGCTAGAAAAACCATGGAAATAAACTAGTCTTTTGTCAGAAATATTTTTTGCATATTAAAAATCCTCATTCATGAAAAAAAATCATATATGGGACCATTAATAAAATTTTAACTATGTTAATATCATTTCATTATAGTACAGGTGTTGTATTTCCATTTTACAAGAACATAGATTATTATAATCTACTTATTAGACTATAAAACCATGAAATGAACACTTCCTGAATGAAGAATTTGAACTTTATAACTCATAAAAATGGACATTAAATAAC
Source organism: Viscum album (assembly GCA_963277665.1). Classification (NCBI taxonomy): domain Eukaryota; kingdom Viridiplantae; phylum Streptophyta; class Magnoliopsida; order Santalales; family Viscaceae; genus Viscum; species Viscum album. Next base: position 618,969,009 of record OY728145.1, on the reverse strand, counting down.
ATAATATATTAATAATTAATTAATTATTGATGTAAATGTTTTTGAATTATGTAATTAGTCAATTCAATTTGGTTATCCAGAAAAATAGAAGCGTGTGAGGAAGATTCAAACACAATGTTTGATACTCTTTAACTAAAACCCCAATTTTAAATTATATAATTATTTATTTTAAAAAATATCAATTTCATGTCCATGTTTTTTAAAATGAATTTTATAAATATATTTAAATGTCCATTAATGTTACAAATATATATATTTCTAAATTAGGTAAATTTTTTCCCAAAAGATAACTTTTATAATTTTATATAACAAACTATATTTTCAAAAAAAAATATTTAAAAAATATTTTTAAAAAATATAAAAGGAATATTTTTTATTATATATTTTTTATGAACAGAATTTCCCCCTATAATTTCGCATTAATATTTTGATTCAGGTATTACATATTTTTAATCATTCATTGAAAGCATCTTTTCAATTGTATGTGCGGATCTATTCAAAATTAGTGATTTCCAAATGAAATGTGTATTTTCTTCAATGAATGTTTTAATGATGAAATATTTCATGATTTATGTTTATATTACCATTTATTGGATTTTTTTTATAATGAGTGGTTCCATTATAAACCAATGATAGGTGATTCCATGATAATCTATGGATGGTGGTTACATTATCATCCAAATGAAGTGTGGATCAGTGATAAACCAAGGACATGTGGTTTTGTTATAAGATCATATTCATTGGGTACTATGGATATTGAAGTATACTGTGTTGGTTAATACATCTTTATGGAGGGTTGGGCCCCAATATTTCTCATGAAAAATGTGTGAGCCTGATATAACTTATATTAAGGTTTTCTCCCCATTATAGCTCATGAAAAAAGATTTTTTTGGAATAGGTAATATGAAGGTAGATCTCCATTATAACTCATGGGCATGTCGGGTATGTCTTTTAAATAGGTGATATCAATCATAAATCTCCAATATATTGGTTAGTGATTATAATATAATTCAGTCATGTTATTATTCAAATTAAAGGGGGTTTGAAATAGATTTATGAATGTGAGGATATATATATATATATGGTTTTAATTTTAATTTTATGGGTATTAATGATTTTATTTGAATTAATATAGTGTTTCCAAGAAAAATGTATTATTTCATTTATTCAATGTACCTTTTGATAAAGGAAAATAATTGATGGGCTATATTTTTTCATTGGACATGCATTTTTCATAAAATTATATACCACACTAATATTTTTTTCTTAAACAATGAATTAAAATGTTTGTCACAAGGTCAATGAAAGATTATAAAAGCAGTGGAGGTAAATATTAAAATTTTAATGATATATCTAGATAAAAAAACATGTTTTATTATAATTTTTTTTTTGATTCATTAAAAATATGGATAATGGGTTGGTGTTTCCTATATTTAAAATATGGGTTTATTATGTAATAAAATTTACTAATTTTATAAAAATATGGCTGAAAATTGTCCTATATATTGTAATAATGTGACTTATAATTACAATCAATACAATATGATATGGTTAAGGATAGCTAATTATGGTCAAATAGTATAATATATGGACTGAAAATTAACAATATACATTCCATTATTTTTATATATGAGTATATTAGTTCTCTAACCAAAATAAAATCTAAAATGGGGAAAATTATCTTCAATTTCCATTGATAATAGTATATATATTTTTTATTTAAATATTAATGGGAAATTATAACTCTCTTCCTTTTAAATTCATTGAATTTTTTTGACAGAATTTAGAAATTATTTGACCACTTCTAATCAGTTATACTAATGAATAAAGATATTTTTATAATGTTAATTTATTTAGAATTTATAGTTAGGAAATAATTACTTCAAAGGATTACACAACACCAACACAATATTTATACAATTAATATAAAAATGTAATCAATTATTTCAGAAATAACTAAATTAATATATTTTTAAAAATTTATCTTATTACATGAAATTTTTTTATTAATATAACATTATTGGGAGGTTTGAAAGTAAGGTATTTTTATTAAAAAAATTTCAGGTGGTTTTCTATGTCAAATTATATGAATTTTTCCAAAATTTACATTAATAAAATTTTCTAATATGTAATGTTAAATTAAAATTTTAATTCATAAAAATAATTCATTCAACCAAGTAAATAATATATTATTTAAAATATTAAAATTAAACCATTTATGTACTATTTTCATTTAATTTTACATATCTTGGTCCATATAGTGTATAAATCATTATTATCATGGTAATTTTTAAAAATTGTTCGCGCGGGATACAAAAATTGATAATCGTGAAGACATGTCATTAACCTAATTGGGTACCCTAATATCCCGATAACTGAGCCTGCTCTAACATAGCATAATGGATGTTACTGATTTCCTTGGGTCGACAACTAGAACCCGATATCAGACAACATAAATGTGGGAACGCTTTTTCCACCAACAATGCAGATGAAAAGAAACAAGACAATATGTATAACAAAATAACTCCACTGGGAGTAATGTTCCAGAAGTCAACATGGAATAAACTATCCTAGAGCACAAAAACCAATGTAAAAAAATAATAAAACAACCCCTAGGTCCCTTTGGAGACAAATCACCAAGAAAAAGTCTCAATAGTTGGATCCACCTCTAATAGATCTCTTCCCTTTGATCTAACCTTGAATCAGAAATTCTATAAACACCCGAAGGAAAAAGTACTATGAGAGCCTAAGCCTAAATGGATACCACCAAATACTCCACAAATGATGCCAAATATATATTAACAAATTGAATGCATTAAATTGTTTTAGATAAACATGTTTGGAAATTCAGAAGCATATTTAAACAAAAATATTTTATACATTTTTAACCTGATGAAAATATACATTAAGAAAAGGCATTACAAATAATGGAATATTTATAAAAAAATGGATTAAATAAAATAAATACATAAAACATTTTATTTATATTCAATAGAGGCTTGTAATGATGTTTTAAAACACTAGAAGACATTTATATATCAAATATAAATAATCAAGCAACCAATATAGTCATCTTCCAAATAGGTACGACATTATTTTCGGCTATTTGAATCTACTCTATCTATGTGAACTCAGTAAAAAGTGTACACATACGTCCCCTGGAAACTAGTTAGAGATGACTCTCCACCATCACCTAAGCGATGTGACATGTTGTATGTATGTTTTAGAAAGTTTTAGTTATCATATATTGTGAACAAATAACTACCAATCTACCAAAGTCTGGAATATAATCGTAAAAAAAAAATTATAGGAAATTTATCTTAAGAATACATGAAATTTTATTAAATACCATAGTTCCATTTAAATTCTAATTTTCCATTTAAAACCAAAACCGATTTTAATATACAATCAAGCCTCTTTACCTTGATAAAACCACATGGTTTTGATGAAAAATTTATCCTATTTTCACAAGTTTGAAATCAATTCGAATCCAATTCCATCATTTCAAAATTAAATATCACAATTAAGTTAAAAAAAATTAATTGAATGAATTTCCATAAAATCCATAATTTATATTAACCAATTTAAATTGTCCAAATTACATTTCCACACACCAATTCAAAGGTATCATATATTTTCCAAATTCATAGGCTGAAACCATTTCAATCCCCCCGACTCAAAAAATTGGTTTTCATTACATTACTTGAAATTGAATAAAATAAAATGAATTTAATTAAAAAATTGAAATAAACAAAGTATTTCAATGTTAATAAATTTGGATAATCATAATGGAACCAACAACTATAAGTTCGTCGATGTCAGCAGAAATGATAATCTTCCTAGTGTGTTTTAATACACCTCCTCATGAAATTATCATAGTATGCATCGACACACTAATTCATGACATTCATCAAGGGTTCCTAAAATCAAAAAATCAATTTTATTTCACAAGAAAGAAAAATATTAAATGCAAATACATTTTCTCTCTCAATAGAAAATATTTTTAATTTCAATTTATGTTACTGCATGAAAATAAATGAAATATCCAAAAGAATAAATATAAGACTCATTTGATAATTATGTCCCTAAAATACCATGATAACCGATATGGATATCGTTGGGATGCTGATCTGTTTTCCCTCTGTTGACCACAAAAAATAACTGAGTTGGTCAAGTTTGATCTTGAGATGGATGAAAATTGTTGCAGTGATAGTGTTTCTGATTTGGATCTCAGGTAGAGGACCCCTATTTTGGGGGGTTTCAATTGGTGGGTTGGTAGTTTTAGATCTGCATCATGGATTGTAGTCGCTGAAGAGCAGGTGGCACATGATTTGGGATCTAGGCTGTGACACCCAGGAGGCTGGCCCTCGGCAGCGGCTCGTGGGTTCTGGTTGCAGTTTGGGGATGTATTGGCAACACACAGAGGACGATCTCAGTTTTCTCGCGATGGGATGGTTGTCAGGTGCTGGTTGTCTCAATGGTGAAAGCTGAAGGGGAGATCATGTTTTCTAGTGAGGTGATACACTGAATAGCCAAAATTTCTGTAGACCATGGTAGATTCCTGATGCATAGATCTGACGACTTCGATGATGATTGGCATGCTTGGTGGCTGGAGATTGATGGACTGGTTTGATGCAAATAGATGCATCATATGGTGATGCAAGTGTATTTGGGGTTGGCGATTGATGTCGGCTGGCATTGATTGGGCGTCTTTAGACGATTTTAAAAATGGCCTTCGGGCTATAACCAATTCTATGCGGGCCATGGCTATGGATTCAGGATCTTTTGTGACTTTTTTATTTTGGGGTCTATATTATGTATGTGTGTGATGCATTTACTCTTTTACGATAAATTTATAGGGTCATGGTTTTGGGTTACCGAATTCTTGATCTGAAACATTTTCTTATATATTAAAATATCATTTGATAAATCATATTAATTATTTTCTCGTAGTTATAATTAATTTTCATAACCATCACCTCGTAATTATATACAATTGTCCATTAGTAACTTCCGGAAAATTATCGCATGTTAATTTGAATAATTATCCTCTGATAATTAAATGATATTTTAATCTAGAAATTCAATAAACTATCTGATGATAATATCATTCATTTATCATTATATAATTTTTATTGGATAAATTATTATTTTTAGAAATTAATACAATTATGTTCTACGAAATTTTCACTATTATCATATTATAATTCATATAAAATTATCTTCAATAAAATAACGAAATTATTTATGGATAATTTTTAATAGATTTTCCTTAATTTATATGGGTTCTATTAATTAATAAATCAATTTTTGATAATTATTATTGAATAATTAGGGTAATTACCATTTCAATTACACTTTGATAATGTTAATTGATATAAATATGCTCTTAATGATTTTAGCAACATATCTATATATATATACACAAATATTAATATATATTTACATATATATATATACATATATTTACATATATATACATATACACATATATACATATATCTATATATCATTAGATAATTAATATAAAATTTTACATTTGATAAATTTTATATTATCATTATTATCATATATTGTTTTACCTTTATTCATATACCTATATTTTTTAAATTTTATAATGCATATTAGAAAATATGGAATAAATAAAAAAATAAATAATAAGAAAAAAACCTAAGAAGAACAAGCAGGTATAGGGGGTGAGCACACCCGCTGATGGAGGAAGCACTGGTCCGATTTTGATGTTTAGAACTCAATTAAGGTGTGCAGGGGATATATGAAGCCTACCAAACACATCAAGAACAAATGACACTAATGAATCGAACAAGTTTGGTTAATTCAAAACCCCATAGTCATGAAACCATCAACAATTTTCAAATGCATTATTAAAGCCAAAATTTTACCTAAAACTCATTGCGGATTATTTGATTCATCCATTTAATATTTTTTTTATTATTAAATAGTAAAAATGGGCAATAAATGGATTTTATGGATGGTCTCTAGTGAGAGAAATTATGGTATAACACAAAAATGGAGAAGTCGAACTGTAACATGACTTATGGAATTAAATTAATTATTAAATTAAATTAATAATATCAATAAAGGAATATAATTAATAAATAAAATTAAAATTATAAGTGAACAAACATATATCAGGTGATCATGAATGTTATTTGTCTCATAAAGTAAACACTTCATTCTAGACCCAATGGTAGCCTCATATTTTTCATAGGATGCACCGTTTAAGAGATATTAATGATTTGTTGTTTAAAGATGTGAAAAAAATTATATTAAATCAAAAGGGTTTTTTTGGAGTGAGGGGTTCATTGGCTCGACGCGTAGAAATGAAATACCTCTTCTTGGGTAAACCGCTCATTTCAGACCCATAAGTTGCCCAAATATCTCATATGACACACCATTTGGGATATATTTAATTATATTTAAAAAATAAAATATTTAATATTATTTAATAACATTATTTCATGATAAAGTCATCCAGATGTCTTACTCCTTAAAATGTTATAGCCTTCATAGGGTAAACAGAAACATTCAGACATAACAACAGTCTCTTATTTTTCATACGATACACCATTTTGGATTTATTTAATTATTTTGAATAAAAAGTTCGTGATTAATATAATATTATTAATATGTTTATTTAGCATTCGTTGAGGCATTTTGTGCATCATAACATCACAATAACATAGTGTAAAACATCATATAATATCTAATAGAACATTTTATGATATTAACGGGAATTTATCTCCCTTAACCCAATTATAATAAATTTTTAGATAAATCATTTTTTCTCTTTTTAATTTAATAATTTAACACAAAAGGATTTTGAAATACCCAAAAAATGGTATGTTACCACTTCACCATTTTTGAAACATTCTATCTCTATAAATCCTACAAAGAAGACTTTGCGTCCAATGATGAGGTAAATGCTCTCTGTTTATACCAAGTTGTATTGTAATATCCTACGCATAAGATAGTTTTTCCATTGGAATATAGATAAATTTAATGATATGGGTTGAAATAAATGTATATGATGTACTGGTATCATAAAGAGTAGTAACTAAAGATGAATTTATAGTAATGGTTCCTCTAATGGTCACTGAATCTGTATCATGTTATTTTAGAGACTCTTCCACTGCATAAATATTCTTGGTTCTATATGTATTTGATTGTAACCCTTTAGTACATTAAAAATTTGATTGCCCCACAGTTTTAGGATGAGGTATTGATTCTGTTTGACTATGTGGAGTGTAAAAGTTATAGAGGAACTTCTCCAAGTTCCCTAAACATCTACAAGAGCCACAACTCTATTTGCATGGTCAAGCTATAAAAACCCCACAACATTTTCCAAAACCATTAAATATGGATATAAATGGTTGGTGAAAATAACTATGAAGTCCTTTCACTCTAATCCATCATTTTGTTTCTTTCATTATTATGTCCTACCATCTCCTGTTGGTCCCTACAACATGAAGGTGGAACACTTTACCATTATCTGACACGGTGTCTCCAATAACTCAAGAAGACATTTTATCCGGCCCAAACATTCCTCATTATGATGTAAACAAGAACATTTTAGATTGATTTCGATGAAAATTTATCAAAAGACCAACAATTTGATCCTCAAAGGGGATAAATGGGGGGGGGGGGTTCATGTGCTAAAGAATGAATAGTATGAATGATCAGCTCAATTATATTAAGATCCACAATAGGATTCTCTCGCTGAGGTTCAATAATATCCTCCTCCCACATCTGATTCACACGTCTTCTCAAAATCATGATGTTAGAAAACATCAAAATACAACATTGAAGAGAATATATATTTGTCCAGTTGAGCAATAAGATAAATTAATCCCAAAAAAAGTACAAAAAATATTTTGATTTCACTTTATCCAAATCAAAATAGTCATAATTTTAGAAGTAATCCATTAGATTCCTTTTCATAAACACCCTTGGGGACTTATGTTCATTGTAGTGTGAGTTGGCTAGGCATTCAATTGCAACTACCTCTTATGTCCCGACAAGATTTCACAAAAGAATACTGACTTCAAGAGAAAATGTCAGCCAGCCTTTAATACCATTTTATCATGAACAGGATAGGGCACCATGGTAATCCAATAAAATATTCAGTCCTAGAATATCCCAGAGGTCGTTCCCAATCCCCATGTGTCAGCGAATGGCATCTGACATCACACAACATTCAAGTGGGAACAAAATTTCCACCAAATCTATGGAAGAAAGGAAACAATATAGTATGAATAACAAAAGAAACCCCACTATGAGTAATCTAATAGAAGTCAATAATGAAAAAAAATCTGAATGTAGTAAAACCAAAGAACTAAAATGGTAATAACAACCCCAAATACCCTAAGGACAAAACTCACTAAGACCAAATATCAACCGTTGGATCCACCTCCAAGAGATCCCTTCCGTTAGCTCAATCCTGAAAGAAGAATGTCTGTAGAAAACTGAAGTCAACAATTGAGTGTGAGACTAATTCTATTAGGATACCAACAATGATTCCATAACATATGTCCAATATAGACTAACTAATTTAATTAATTCAATTTTTAAAGAAAAATATTATTGGAAATTTGAAATCATATTTAAACAAAAACATGTTATATATTTTCAAAATTAAGGAAAAATACTTTAAGAAAAGTCTTTACAAATGTTGGATTTTTTTTAAACAGTGGCTTATATAAAATATTTGTATAAAACAATTTTTGTAAATTCAAAAGATTAAATTAAAGCAATTTTACAACATTGAAATACATTTATATATCATATATAAATAATCATGTGAGAATTATGGTCATCTTATAAATAGGTACAATAGTATTTCAAGCTATAAGATTATAAATTCTCTATTTGAACTCAGAAAAATGTGTACACATACATCCTCTTGACACTAGTCATAGAGGAATTACCACAATCGCCAAAGGGATGTGACTTGATGATTTTATGTTTTAGAATGTTGTAGGAATCATAGAGTGTGTCTAGACAACTCACAATCAACATAATACATACATTTTATATTAAACAATCAATGATGGGTAATCTATTTTAATACTAGTTAAAATAAAATAAAATCTCTTAATTCCAGTTATATTCCATTTTTTAATTTAAAACCAAAATAGGATTTAATAAAAAACATGACACTTTAACAAGATAAAGGAACCGAGGTTTTATTTAAACATATTAAGCTATTTTCATATGTTTGAAATATATTAATAACCAATTACATCAATTAAAAATTAAAATGCATAATTAAATTCAAAAATTTAATTGGAATCATTACTAACAAATCCAAAATTAAAATTTAAAATTTAATATTATCCAAATTCCACAAACACATACCAATTCAAAGGAAGAAGATGTTTTCCAATTTCTCATGATGAAACCATTTAAAACCTCCATACTCATAGAAATTTAGTTTTATTACATCAATTGAATTTTAGAATAAGAAAATAAATTTAATTAAAAAATTTAAATAATCCATGAAGATCAATGTCAATCAGTTTTAATAATCAGAACGGGACCACCAACCTCAGGGTAGCTGATGTCAATGGATCCAATCATCTACCAAGTGTGGTCCAATACACCTCCTCAAGACACTATTATCGTAAGCATATATAATACAATGTTTGACATTCATTATTGGTTCCTATAACAATAATATCAATTTTATTTCACAAGGAACTAAAATATTACAAGCAATTACATTTTTTCACTCCTGGATAATATCAAGATTATTATTTTATGTTAGCACATGAAATTTCAATAAATATTTAGATGAATAATTATAAACCATGATTGATAGTTATATCCCTTAAATAACATGAAAACATAGGTGGTATCCTGAATAATAATTATTATTTTAAATATACTTATTTATTAATTTATATATATATTTATTTATAAAACATCATTTTATAGATCAAATTAATTATTTGTTTTTGTAATGACCCAACCCCTGTTACACAAATTCGGTATATTATTTTAATACATTGGCATGATTACAATGAATCAGGTCCCAAAGGACCGATCAGTTTAATATTCTTGGAAAATAGATAACATATATGAAGTTCAACATTACAACTTAAAAAGAAAAAAAATAATTTATTCCCTTAGAAATGTCCAATCCTGCAAGATTATTCCTGTAGGTCACTCATAACTAACATCTTCATATCCTGGGAAAATAAAACATAAAAAAGGTTGAGCTCAGATTCTCAGTAAGGGTAAATAATTTAGCAGAAGCTATAAACATTTAACGAAATATTTATAATAAAAACAATATCCTTTCAAACAAAAACATGAACATAATATAGAAAAAATAAATAAAACATTACCATATATACACGCACATGGATATTCTACTAGTCAAATAATCACATGTAATAACTTATTTAATTATGAGGGAATGTATTGTACTAGACCTTAATTTCTTTTTCAATGCCTCGTGCTAGGACCTAGGGGCTAATTGTAACCGGACCGAAACCCGGATAGCCTTTGTAACCGGACTCCAACCTAGAGAGCCTCTGTAACCAGACTCTAACCCTGAGAGCCTCTATAATTGGACTCCAACTCGGAGGGTTTGATGTAATAGGACTCCAACCCAGAGGGATTACTTATATCGGTCCCCAAACCAGAACAAACTAGTCCAATACATTTTTCAAAAGAAATGGTTGAAATATAACATAAACATTCGTATTAAAACTATCTTACTAAATTTCAATACTTTATCCATAAACCGTGAATGGTATACAAATAAAACATACACAGTAAAATAGTTAAAAAACATTCAATACAATATGGAATATTTTTATCATAATAAATAAATTTCAAACAAGTTTAAAATCCATTAAAGGATATTGACGTAGATGAAAATGATCATTAAAATGCTTTCAAAGAAATACCCCTCTTTCATGAAATCATTTAAAATTATCACAATTTATAAATTTAGTAATTTAAATGGGATTTCTGAATCATAGTGTCCCATACCACTTTGAAACTTTTTAAAATAATTATTATTTCAAAACATTCATGTCTATATTATTAAATCCTTAAAACCATTTTTAAAACATGGACATTAATGAGAAAGGTTTAGATGAATAAATTTGTTAAAACGTTTAAAATGATTTTTTAGTAAAATAGTCACTTAAAAACAATCCCTTTGAAAATTATTCAATGAAACATGGACATGTATAATAAATATGTCCCTGTAAACACTTACACATAAACAATCTCGAATAATAATGAGGTTTCAGTAATTAACCGTAACCAATTTGGTAACTTATGAAACATACACACCATGAAAGAAGTAACATAAAATGAAGATGTAAATACACATAAATTAATGTTTATTACTCAAAAAATACACTTATGGTAAGTACATACACCACACAAAAATAAATAGTGGCAATATACCATGAATCTCACGGAAATAATGAGTGAGATAAAACCCCTTACCTTCCACTTTTCTTTGGTCGAGGGTATATTTAACCTTCTGTATAATGACCATTGTATGTTATTATATTATACCAGAACCATATTCATATTTATTATATCATACATGATTTATTTATGACTTTATACAACCCATTTAATAATTATTTTTATGTAAAATTAACATTTCGGGTAATAATCTCTTTCTTTATCGTACATATTTTAACCTGTTATTCTTGACCGTATCATTCAGATCATGATTCAAATAATTCTAGAATAAAATACTTGATTAGTATATCATATATGTTTTGAATATAAATTTTTATAATATATATATATATGAAATGGAAAACACCATTTAGGGAGACGATAGGTCGTATGTATGCAGAAACGATGTTTCGGTTTTCATATCGTATTGAACTGAAATAAGTAAATACGATATATGTAATTACATAAATACATATAAATACATATATATATATATATAATAGAATTATTATGTCATATATTACATACTTATTAGTAATATATATTTTTATATTCGTCGATGAATGGTGAATGTGGAAATGAATCTCATCGCGTCGTAGAGACGATAATCAGTACATACGCACAAGCGACAATATCACTTCTTTAAAGGTGTGGAATTCCATGGTATATTAATTTTATAGTTACATTAGAATTTTATTTTCAATATTTATATACATATTACTCATCATTATATCCATCCAAATAACATAGTGTTGAATAAAAAATTACACCACGGCGTGGAGATGGTAAACCTTACGTACACAGGCATGGTGACATTATCATTCACAAGATGGGTAGAATAATGAATATGGTTGTGACATATTTACAATAACATCACATTATATTTATGGTATTGTATTTATTTTTTTTGTATGGTAATAATATATAAATAGTAAGTGGAATAATAAAAGAACTTGGAAGAGGATGGGGAAATCATTACCTTTCTTCAAGTTATTCCTTTTTATTTGACCAAAATAGCTCTTTAGGTTGGCTTTCTGACCAAATAAAGGACTATAGAATGATTCTATGATAGCTGGGAGGATATTTGGGTGGATTTTGGCCGATAAAAATGGGCTTGGAGGTGTGAATTTGAGAGAAGGGGAAGTTCCCTTTTTTTAGAGGGGTGAGGGGCACCTTAAGAAAAACTTAAAAAAATATTTTATAATAAATTACTTTTAGGATTATAATGGCTCCAAAATAAATTATTTAAAGGATATGGTGGGGATGGGTTGACAACCTCTCAAAAAATTATTTTTATACAGGTTTGGGTTGCTATATTATCCTTATCTTGTAGATTTAACTCTTAGTTAAATGGTTTGACATTTACCATGTCTCTTTGTATTGTTATATTATATGGTTAATAAACATACTATAAGCATCCAAGGGAACCTAAACTGGCTAATTAATGACATATATAATATTATTTATTCCATTTGGCTAAAACTGTATTTTTTATCAATAGAATACTAATTAGTAATCTAATATTTCTTTTAAAAACTCTTTTATGTCAATTTTGACACTATTTTGTATTTTATTTTTTCTAAATTTATAAAAGCATTATTACATCACAAACAATTAATTTAATAAAACCTAATATTTCATATTATCCTGTAAGATTATTTTAATTCCTTAAAAGTCTTAAATTATATTTATTTGGGTATTTATAATATCAATTATTTTTGTATTTCATTAATATGGTAATTACTCCATCATAATTTTGTTATAAATAAATTAAATTATTTAATGTCTAAAAATTATAAAATAATTAAAATTATGAAGGAATTTTATTTATAGTTCTAATGAATATTTATAGTGGAATTTATCTTATGTGTAAGCCTATATTAAAAATGGTATAGTTATTAAACATTGAATTTATCACTTTTAACACTTCTTTGAATTAAATAATAATAAATGTCCTCACCTAATACAAGTGGACCTAAAGGATCATATTTTTTTCCTCATGTTGTTTTTGTTCGAATAAAACTTATCCAATATAATTAGGACATGTGTTATGGTAATAATAATATCATTTTTACCATTAATTACCCTATTTACTTTTAACCATGGTAAATAAAAGTCAATGTTACTATTCACCAAAAAAAAATTCTTATTGAACAAAATTTTACAAACTGATATCAGCCATGCCTCTTTTATTCTTGAAATTAAATTCATAGAAGTGGTAAAATTAGGTTATATGAAAATATGCAAATGCTCCTAAGAGATGTGTAAAAGATGATAAAATTTCAGTAAATTTATTGTATATCTAAACTTATTATAAAATGAGTCCAATTAATTACATTAAACGTATATATGCATTACATATCTATTTGGAACTAAAATAAATTTAAATGAAATAAACAATTATTTAAATGAAATGTCGGTTTTAACCAATAACACAGTGTTTTCACTATTCATCAAAAATTGAATGTTTTCAGAAACAGACAAAAAATTCCCCCTAAGGAAATTTTGATATTATGAATTCAAAAATTAGGTCTATTTTACCAAATTATAAACATTTAATTTTCAATTATTAATTTAAAATTAATTCTGGTTTTCAAAACAAAAAAGCGTATTTTTAGGAAATAATAACTATCAAAAAATTGACACTTGTTTATATCCAATTTCAAAGGGAAATTACATAAAATTAACAGAATTAGATTAAATGGTAAAAATATAATCTATTTATTATTCCAAACTTATAAAATTTATAATTTAACAGTAAAAATAATTTTTATTAAAAAACTGTTTTCAGTTAAAATATATTATTTTTCACTATTCACTTAAATATGAATGTTATCAAAAAGACACAAAATATTTATTGAAACTGAAATCTTATGTCCCAATTCTAATGAAAATGTTTATTTTATCAAATTTAATATATAAAATTTTCACATATTGGATTTAAAATTTGTTCTCCATTAAATGGTGGTAAAATTGCATTTTATGAAAAATAATTCTTTTGTCTGAAAAAAATAAATTTGTTCTTACATTATGTCAAAGAAACTCATAATATGGATTTTAATTTTATGAGGATTACATAAAGTTCAAAATTCAGTTAATACAATTCATTACGGCTTTTGAACAGCATGTTTGGTAAGTCGTGGTGCGCTAGAACTCAGTGTTGTGTGTAGTGGAAGTTATTGGATTACTTTGAAAAAATAATTTACTATGAAATCGTGGGGTCTTACAGTTTTACAGTTACAAGAATTTATCATAATCATATCCTTCTAATTATTTATTATTACCCTTTCATAACATTGTAAAAAATATCTCTTAATAATTTTAATAATTATGATTTTATTATTCAATGAAATTATCATCTAGAAATTATATAAACGATCTCTTGATAAAATCTTGTATTTATCATTAGATAATTTTTATTCGTTAAATTAATATTTGATAAAAAATGAATTGATATTTTAATAATTTTTCACTATTACCCTATGATAATTATAATAAATTACCATCGATAATCTCAGAAAATTATATTGTGATAATTATTAATAAAAAATTTATCTATTATATGGGTTCTATCAATTGAAAAATCTATTTTTGATAATTAATGTAATTTCTCGGACCTCTATGTTGCATTACATTTTTTAAATCTAGTTTTTGAGGTGTTCCAGGACGTTAAGGTGTCATATCCACAACACATTTCTATATTTCCAGTTCTGTGAACAGTTTAACCTGTGACGTTGAGGTGAACAGTTCTATCGGTGAGGTTGATGGGAACAGTTCCCTCGGTTAGATCAAGGTGAAAAGTTCTATCAGTGATGTCATTGTGAATAGTTCAATTGGTGAGGTTGATGTTAATAGTTTTATCAGTGATGTAGTGGTGAACAGTTCCATTAGTGAGGTCAAGGTGAATAGTTCCATCTGTGAGGAAGATGTGAATAGTTCATCGGTGAATTTTAAGTGAACAGTTCCATCGATGAGGTCGATGTAAATGGTTCCATTAGTGGGGTCATTGTAAATAATAAATCATTCAGGTTGAGGTGAACAGTTCCATTATTCAGGTTGATTTGAACAGTTTCATCGGTGAGGTCGATGTGAACAACTTCATCAGTGAGGTCGATTTGAATAGTTCCATCGGTGCAGTTGAGGTGAACAGTGTCATCAGTAGCCTTACGTTAATAGTCCAACAATAGCCTCTTTCCATTTCCATATTCTGAGTTCATAAATAGTGTTTCCAGAACGGTGAGGTTCCAATTGTATCCTATTTCCATTGTATATTTTGTGTTCATGAACAGTGTTTCTAGAACTGTGAGGTTCAAACAGTGAGGTTTCAATGGTGAGGTTCATGAACAATGTTTCCATAATAGTGAGATTTCAACGATGAGGATCATGGAGAGTGTCTCCATAACGGTGAGGATCCAACAGTGAGGTATCAACTGTGAGATTCTTGAATAGTGTTTCTATAACTATGAGGTTCCAATGGTGTGGTTCATGATAAGTGTTTCCAAAATGGTGAGGTTCCAACGGTGAGATTTCAATGGTGTTTTTTATAAACAATGTTTTTCTTTTGCCAAATTTTGAGTTCGTGGACAGTGTTTCCATCTTCCTACTGTTCGCCCCTTTGATGTTTCCTTTAACATAAAATGAAGTGAATGCCTCATTTTATGGACCCTAAGGCCGATTGAAAAGATATAACCCCTATATAAATTTTTCCTAAGTCTAGGGATTCTTTTATATGGTCAAAAGCCTGATTTCTGGTGATATCATTTTAATGTAAAATCCAGCGTATCATAAACCAATGCTCTGTTAAAAAATCTAAAGGGATGAGATATCTTCCTCCCTAGTTCATCCTCCTTGTTCTCAAGTGTGAGATGATCAATCCTTCCATTCCTTATCATCGATGATGTGTGATCATTATTTCTTTCTTGGATTGGTTCCCCTATGTTTTTTAAGTAACCAAGCAGCATCGATCAATCTTCGATATAAGGTTTTACCTATCACCATTATTTTGGGTTCATCTACATCTGTTTCTCAATGCCCTTTTATGGACTGGTATCTCCATGTTACTAATGGGTTTTTTGGGGGTGATGAATGGTGTTGTGGGGTCTCTGCATCCTTAGGGTAGATACAGTTCTCACGGGGGGGGGGGATATTTTATCCTATTGTGTAGGTCATTCTCCTATAAAGAATTTAAAAAACCATTTGAGCTATGGGATTCATGCTTCCCTATTGTTTTACGTGCAAGTGTATAGTTATCTTGGTTTAGCACACTAGATCAAAATGGATTTGACATATTAAATACATGAACTAGATAAATATATTGATATCTATCTTATGTTATTGCCTCATGATTTGAAAGATACTATGATATCTATGCTTTCTTTGTTTATATTTTCATTATTGATGAAAATTGTTAAATAACGTAATGCCGGAATTAATTGATAATTGTTTGGCTATGTATAAAGAGGCATGTGGACGAATATGGTTTTTGTTTTTGTAACTTGATACTAATCAAATTGAATTATTATGAATGATTAATCAATTTTTGATAGCTTAATATTTATGTTTCTCGTAGTAAGAACCTGCAAATACTAAAATGGTTAATTTAAGAAGGATTAAAGAACAAGTGGTTTGATAAAATATAATACCTTGTAGGGTTTTGAGACACCCTCTTGTGAGTTTATGGGATGAGAGACCAATTGATATGATGTTTGTTTTCCTGCTACATGTGATGTAATGTGATCATGGATGAAGATTGTGATACGTGGGGGGGGGGGGCTACTATTTGTGGCAGAAGCTGACGCCTACAGTGGAGAGATGCATCGTATTATTCATGTGGGTGTCAGGGAGGACACTAGGGATGATGAAATGGGTTGGATGTGAATGTTTGGACAATTACTGATTTTTATTGGTTGTTTATCTTCTTTAAATTCCCCACTACTCAAGGAAGCTGGCATTTCTTACCCTTCTATCGAATGGGGAAAATACGCATGGGGTATTCCATGTTATTTTCGTGTTTATCATCTCAAAGGAGGATGGTTCTACGCTATAATTATAGGCAGAAAAGACCTGACAAATTTTTTATCAACTCACCGTGTTGATCCCACTTTTGTTTAGTATCATATAATGTTTTTATAGAATTCATGGGAATAAACGAATGTAGTGGTGTAAATAAATAATTTTATAAATAATTTTAAACCATGGGGTTGGTTTTTTTTTGTGGTGCAATGTCGTGTTTTCATTTTAAAGGGATAGTGGACATTGGGTGTGATGATAATGAAATATAATGTGGAATTGATAATGGTTGATTAATGTTTGAAGAATTAATTAACATAAAATGAAACTGATAAAAAGGGAATGAAGTAATGTATTAAATATCATTAATGGTTTCATTCTTATAGGATACCTAGTCCTAGATGTGGGAGATTGGTGCCCGAGAGACGTTAGGTTCAGTGGAGTCTGAATGTTGGTTATTCCCATAGCGTGGTTGTGAGCTATAGTATATTCTATACATTTTGTGTTTCTATATGATTCTCTACCCTTTCAGTTAGATACAAAAACCCTCTAGTGATTTAGAGCCCTGGGGGGGGGGGGGGGGTTGTTTTCAACAACAATACAGTGGGAGGAAGGATGGATGACTATCCCATTTGGCCACACTCTATTCTCATGGTTGTTACGTGTGCTGGTAGGAACAACGGTTAGTTTTCCCTATATATGTGTGTAGAGAGCTATAATGGCTAGTGGTTATTCAGAAACATATATTTTGAATATAGATTCCTTTGGTCAACTATATGTGTAATGTGTATAGGATGTCCTGTCTTGAGGATCCTTAAACAATGTATGGGATGCAATAGATTGAGGTATAATACCTGACGTTTGATACATGTTATACGTGCTATGGTGGCACCCAAAAATTACCTGGTCACTTGCTTATGTGGACATGGTGGTTTTGTTTCAGGAGGTGCATGTTGTGGTGCTTCACCTCGGGGTTTGTAGGAATTACTTTTTGGAGATATATTCTTAGGACGTGTGATGATGGGGAAAAGTGGAAAACCAATGGGAAAATATTAGTGGGGTACCCATGATATTCATTATTATATTTTATACTCTTTTATGTGTTACCTAGTGAGAGTATCCATGGTGAGGTTGGGAACAGAGTATACATGTTTAGGCGATGAGTTAGTTTCTCTTGTTGTTCACGTTTCTTTATCATGCTTTCTTTACTTTTGCATGAGTGGTGTCAGAGATTATCCTACTGCATATACTTTTATACTCCCTGTATGTATATATAAACTCTTTTTCAGGTCACTTAAATCATGTTTGAGATCAATATGGTTTATTCGAGCATGGGAGTTACATGAGTTGTTCGGGCGTGTGATTACTGATTTTTTTACTTTCTTTCGGTACTTGAAGTTTTCCACTTTCCATTGTAGTGGTTTTTCCTGAGATTACTTATGTGTACTTGGGATTTCATTTATATTTGGGTTTGAGTGGGTTTTGGTTAGTGTCTATCTTATCTCTTTCTTTTTCATGTTCTCTCTTAGAGGGTAATGCCTCCCATTTGTGTGTTTACTATACCCGTGGTGCAATTCTCTATCTCGGGGCCTACTAAAGGTGGGACTCAGTGGTCATCATCACCCTTATCACATTTTCAGCCAAAGAGGGTTACACATTGTGGGGAGGGGGTCATGATAGAGTGGTATCAGAGGTCTAGTTGAGGGATACGATGGATTGTGGAGTTATTCAAATGAGAGGATGGATGGGTTGGTAGGGAAACATTGTCATTAATGTTTAGAATGTGATGTAAACACTATAGACTGGATCAGACATAGGTGGTTAGGGACCCCTATGATCTGATGTGCATACCCTTAAGATCACAATGTCTACTAAACAAGGCGATACTATTTTTAGGGTAGATACCTATGAAAGGATCACCAATCATTCTTCTTTCGGCTTGTCTTTGACAGGGTATACATTAGGATATATTAACATAAAATGAATAAAAAAACCAATTAATTAATTAATGTTGAATCTTATATATTATTTGTTTAGGAGCTCTAAATGTTTGTTATTTTATAGGTATGGATCAAGGTCGACTTCCTCATTAGGATCCCATAGAAGATGTCCAGTAGGTTGTGCAAGTAGATCCCCACCATGTAGAGGTCTATGAAAATGATACTAGGAGGAGGAAGCTACGATAGTTTCAGAGCCATAGAGTGTAGAAGTACGAGGGATACATTTCAGATGCAGTTAGAGATGACTGGTTGTAGTTGGTCCAGATTGTCTTCAGTTCAATCTATGTTTGGAAAATGAACTGGGTGTCCTTGGTTAGGATGATGCTATGAGAAGCAGTGAGGCATTTTTGGTTATTATTCCTTGGGTATCATGAGGAGTCTGTGATCTCATGGGAGGAGATCTGAGAGAAGTTTAGAGTCAATTTTCATTCATCAACTGAAAAGGCGTCCAGTCGCACGAGGCTTCTTAATCTTCATCAAGGGAGCTCTGGTGTGCTAGATTTGGGAATCTGTTTCATGAACCTTTTACAATATGCTTCAGAACTGTTTCCAGATGGGGATTCTAGGTCATGGCATTTCAAGGAGGCCTTTCTTCTATAGATCTATCACCATGTCAACCCATTTATACTGAAGACATATTTTGAGGTGATGGTGAGGGTAGAGGTCATCGATAAGACATTGTTCAGAACTGGAACACCACTAGAGGGGAGTCATCATTATTATTCATGAAGCAGAGTTGTGGTCTGTGGTTCCTAGTATTTAGGGAAGTAGAGTTTCTGTTTGGATGGGGGTAGGTCCCAGCCCTCACCATCTCTTTTCTCTAGGGGCATCAACTATCTAGCATATTCCATGGGAAAAAGATCTTGTTTTTCATGTGGTGTTATAGGTCATCAGAAAAGAGAGTGACCGACTATTCATAGCTGCCATAGTGTACTAGGTGATTCAATTTGGGTTCCTCCATTGAGGAAATTCTATCTGAGTAAGTAGAAGTAGGTTGAACCATCATTAGATCAGTAAAGGGTAAATGGGGCAGAGAGATGAAATCACCATGATGCTCCCTTTCCTCAGAGAGCAGAGCGTGAACATAGTTGTGGTCATCATCAGGGTAAGAGAGGTTATGGAGGAGGTCGTGGTTTGCTTCATGCTTTAGTGCTGTGAGCACTATGTTGGATAGACATCATTCAAGGTACCCCTATATTTTTTTCTACCATTGTGTATTCCATGTTTTATTCAAGAGAGACACACTCATTCATATAATCTAACATTGTCCTTGCTTTGGGACATGAGGTTGAGAGGCTTCTATTGACATTGGTGTTGACTACACCAGTTAGAGGCTGATATGACTTGTTTAAAGTATGTAGTGACTCTGAGCTAGTGCTGGGGAAGTAGTGCTCTTGGGAATATTTATTATGTTTACGGATACAACTATATTTGTTATCCTTGGCATGTACTGGTTTTATTTGTTGAATGATATTTTGGATTTCTTCAAGCGGCAGGTTGTGTTCATAAATGTTGATGGAGAGGCAGTGCTGATCGTTGGTGAGAGAGTCCCTCAGATGGGTAGAAGAATTTTCCATCCTTATCATCTATGTAGGCTGTGCTGATGCCGAGTTCATCAGAGGATCCACAATTGGCATTTTCTAGGGTCATAAGAGAGTACCCTGATGTCTCTCTTAATGAGATTGTAGCATTACCCTCTCAATGAAAGAACGATCTTGGGATTGAGCTACAACTCGTAGTGTCTCCAATATCTATGTCTACATAAATGATGTTCCCTATTGAGTTATAAGAGCTATGTATACATCATGATGAGCTGTAATAGTGCGGTTTGTTTTAGCCGAGTGTGTCACTGGGGGGAACACCGGTTTTGATCGTGAAGAAGGTTGATGGTAGTATGAATTTGTGAATTGATTATCATCACTTAAATAAAGTGATAGTAAAGAATAGATATCCACTTCCATGTATTGAAGATTTATTTTATCAACTTTAGGGTGCATGATGGTTCTCAAAGATTGACCTCCAGTGAGGATATCATTAGATGAATGTGAATGATGAGTGTATCACAAATACTATTATCTATTGTCATAAAGGGCATTATGAGTTCTTTTTAATGTTGTTTGGCATGAAAATTTCTCAAGTTATATTCATGGGACTAATGAATGCTATCTTCCGTGTGTTTTTTAACATGTTTTTGGTGGTCTTCCTCGATGACATCTTTGTGTACTCCATGCATGAGGAGGATCCGGAAAAGCATAAACACACCATTTTCGAGTTCTTCGTCAACATCATCTGTTTGGGATGTTGTAGAAGTGTGAGTTTTGGGCTCGAGAAGTCTGTTTCTTGGGGAATTTTGTGTCCTAGAAGGGAATAGTTGTGGATCCATCGATGATAGAAGTAGTTGTGTCTTGGTAATCCCCCAAGATAGTTTCAACGGTGTGATGTTTGTTTTGTCTCGTATGTTACTACATGAGGCTCGTTGCAGATTTCTCTCGAGTTTGGAATCCTCCTACATCATTGACTTGGAATGAAAATATGTTCATATTGATTAATTTGTGTCAGGAATATTTTTAGTATGTATAATAGATGTTATTAAGTGCTCTAGTTCATTTTCTTTCATCTGAGATAGTTCAGTTTGATGTTTTCTGCGATGCTTCGCGTCTGGGGTTAGGTTGTGTTATGATGCAGCAAATATCATTTTTTTCTTATTGGTCTCATTAGGTACATTCCCATGTACGTACCTATGACATGAAAGATCTTGAGTTTTTAGCTGTGGTGATTTCTCTGATGTTTTGGAGAGATTACATCATTGGTGAGCGTTTTGTGGTTTCCACTGAACATAAGATCATGAGGTATGTTTTCTCACAACGTGACTTAGAATTGCGACAACGTCGGTGTATGGAGTTCTTAAAAGAACATGACTTTGAAACATCATATACTCCTCAAAAGTGGAATGCTGTAGCTGATTCTCTATGTAGGATGTCACGTGGTGATGCAGTACATGCATCTGGTGATTCTTGGAGAGTAATGGAAGAACTGTCAGCTTTACAACTCAATATGAGAGAAGTTGGTGGTAGAGGTTGTCTTTTTTAGATGATGGTGTAGTCATATCTGGTGCAACATGTTGAAGTGTCCCAGTTGGAGGATCTTGGGGTGGATGTTTAGAGAGACCGAGTTGTTTGTGGTGAGGCCCATGATGGTTGGTCTGAGCATGATTGACATCGAGTGTTATATCATGGAAGTAATTTTGTTCCTTTTTCCTTGTAGGAGATGATTCTCAGTTCTTTCCATAGTTAACTATTAACCGATAATCCAGGTGTGATAAATATGTAATGAGCCTTGGGGAGTTTGTTATGGTAGCTTAGGCTAAAGCATGCAGTTGCAGAGTTTGTGTCTCGATGATTTGTCTTCCAGAAGGTGAAGTCCGAACAACCAGTTCCTGGTGGACTACTCCAGCCATTATATGTTCCACAATGGATTTGGCATGTCATCTCAATAGAGATTGTTACTGGTTTACCTCGTGCTCCGGGAGGACATGATGCTATTTGGGTGGTAGTGGGTCGTTTTTCAAAATCATCTTACTTCATCCCAATCAAGGAGTCAAGCTCAGTGGATTTTTTTCCGAGGAAGTATCTAGAAGAGGTGGTGAGACATCATGGAGTACCAAGGATGATCATTTTCAATCGAGATCCTCATTTTACATCTAGGGTGTTGAGATAGATCCATCATTCTTTTGGTTCATATATATTCCTTTTCAATCATTTTCATCCTTTGATGGACAGTCAGACAGAGTAGACCATACAGACTCTTCGAGAAATGATAAGCTCCTATGTCCTCGATTTTTGAGGTTCAAGGGTGTGGCACTTAAACTAGTTGGAGTTCAATTACAATTATAGTTTTCAATCCACCATCGGTATGGAACCATTTGAAACCTTGTATGGTCTTCCATGCTATTCTTCGTTGGGCTGGACTGGGGATGGATAATCAGAATTTCGGAAACCAATGTAGTTTAGTATACAGTTGAGATGGTTCAAGTGATTGGTGAGAGGATGAAGACAGCGCATGATCATCAGAAATCATATGTCGATCAAAGGAGGATACCCATAGAGTCTGATTTTGGGGATCACGTGTTTCTAAAGGTGACTCCCCATCGTGGACAGCGAAGGTTTGGTCATTGGAGTATGGTTTCTCCCATGTTTGTTGGGCCCTTCAATGTGTTATCTTGTGGTGGGGAAGTGGCGTATCGAGTAGCACTACCCCCGCATATGATCCAGTTACACGATTGTGTTCATGTTTCACAGCTTTGTCATTATCTTTATTATGAATCTCACGTCACTAATTGGGTAGAGATCATTGTTGATGATAATGTAACCATTGAGGATAGAGATATGGAGATCCAAAACCCCAAAAAGAAGGTGTTGCGTGGGCGTTCTATCCCCTTGGTTCTTATCATAAGGCAACATGGTGGCGTGGAGGAATGTGAGTCGCAAATACGTGCTCAGTACCTAGAGTTGATTGATGATTAACTTGTTTCATGTAATAATGCTAGCTTTGTGCTGGTAGACCATTCATGTTTATGAGATGGCATTCTTTGGTTTCTTACTGTTGTTTTCAATCTTTTGAGAGGTATCTCGATTGGTGGTTGT
The DNA here is from genome assembly GCA_963277665.1 of Viscum album. Classification (NCBI taxonomy): domain Eukaryota; kingdom Viridiplantae; phylum Streptophyta; class Magnoliopsida; order Santalales; family Viscaceae; genus Viscum; species Viscum album. The sequence goes on along the minus strand of OY728145.1, from coordinate 618,944,906 downwards.
TCGAGATTACTTTTTGTTTCCTTTTAGGTTGATTTTGAATTCTTGAGGATGAGAATGTTTTGATAGGTATCTGATGTAATGTCCTGGACCTATCTGATATATTTTTCTATGGAAATCAAGTATTTGAGGTGTTTTGGGAGGTTATGGTGACATATCCACAACACTTTTCCAAATTTATAGTTATGTTAACCGTTCCATCAGTGAGGTTGAGGTGAACGGTTCCATCGGTGAGGTCTATGTGAATTGTTCCATCGGTGAGGTTGAGGTGAACTGTTTAATCGGTGAGGCTGATGTGAACAGTTCAATCGGCGAGGTCAAGGTGAACAGCTACATTGGTGATGTTGAGGTAAAAAGTTCCATCGGTGAGGTCGAGGTTAACCGTTCAATCATTGAGGTCGATGTGAACAGTTATATCAGTGAGGTTGAAGTGAAGAGTTCCATTATTGAGGTCTATGTTAACAGTCCATCAGTGAGGTCGATGTGAATAGTTCCATCAGTGAGGTTGATGTGGACAGTTCCATCAGTGAGGTCGATGTGAACAGTAACATCATTGAGGTTGAGGTGAACAGTGTCATCGGTAGCATTATGTGATCAGTCCAATGATAGACTCTTTCTTTTTCCAAATTATGATTTCATGAATAATGTTTCAAGAATAGTGAGGTTCCAATGATAGCCTCTTTCCATTTCCAAATTTTGATTTCATGAAAAGAGTTTCTAGAATATTGAGGTTCCAAAGGTGAGGTTTTAACGATGAGGTTCCTAAACAGTGTTTCCAGATTGGCGAGTTTCCAATGGTGAGGTTTCAATAGTGAGGTTCATGAAAATTGTTTCCCTAATGGTGAGGTTCCAACAATGAGGTTTCAATGGTGAGGTTCATGAATAGAGTTTCCAGAACAGTGAGGTTCCAACAGTGATGTTCATGAACAATATTTTCAGAATGGTGAGGTACTAACGGTGAGGTTTCAATGATGAGGTTCATTAACATTGTTTATCCTTTCCCAAATTAAGAGTTCGTGAATAGTGTTTCCAACTTCCTACAGTTTTTCCCCTTTTATATTTACTTCGACATAAAATAAATTTCAATCCTATTTTTAAGGACACTATGGCTGATTCATAATTCATAACTCCTATATTAATTTTTCCTATGGCTCGAGATGCTTTTACTTGGACAAAATATATGGGTTAATTCGGTCCACTTTTAATGAATAATCTAGTGTATCGTAAAATCCTACTCTGCAAAATCTTCTAAAGGTATGAGATATCATCCTCAGTAGTTCTTCCTCATTTTTCTCAAGTGTGATATTCTCGAACCATCCATTAATTCTCGTTGGAGTTGTGAGATCATGATTTCCTCCATGGATTGGTTCCCCTCTGTTTTTGATACATCCAAGCAGTATCGGTCAATATTCGATATAAGGTATGATCTCTCATCATTATTTTGTGTTCATATACTTTTGTTTCTCCTTTAACGTTTAGGGAATGTTATCCTAACGTTACAAATGGGGTTTTCATGGGTGTTGACCGGTGTAGTGATGTCTCTTCATCCTCGGGTGGACACATTTGTCATGGGGGGGAAGAGATCATAAACCATTGTGTGGCACATTCTAATATAAAGAATTTTAAGAACCAATTGAGGGATGGGATTTGTGATTCTTTATTCATTTGGTTGAAACTATAGAGTTATAATGTTTTATCACGCTAGATCACAATTTATTTGACATAATAAATATTTGAACTAGATAAATAAATTAATATCAATCATATGTTATTGTCTCTTATTTTGTTAGATAGTGTGATATATATGATTTCTTTGTTTATCTATTCATTCTTAATGAAAATTTGTAAAGAACATAAAGCTATAATTAATTGATAATTGTTTGGAAAAATATAACGAGGCTTGAAAATTAATCTGATTGTTGTTGTTGTAATTTGATGCTAATCAAATTGATGCATTATACATGTTTAATCGATTTGAGATAGCTTTCTATTTAGGTTTTCTGAAGATTGAACCTGAAAATAACAAATATTTTATTACAAGATGAATTAAATAACTGGTTGTTTGGTAAAATATAATTCCTTGTAGGGTTTTGAGTTACCCTATTACTTTTTTAAGGTCCAAGAGCCTAATTGATATGATGTTTGTTTTCCTACAGCTTTTGTGGTGATGTGAGCATGGATGGTTATTGTGGTATGTGTGGGTTGGTAGGCCTACTAGTTTTAGCAGCAATTGATTACCAGAGTAGCGAGATGCATCAGATTAGGCATGTCAATGTCGGGGAGGACACCAGGGATGATGAAATGGGATGGATATGAATGTCTGGATTCTTGTTGATTCTTATTGGTTTTTTATCTTCTATACATTCCCCACTTCTCAAGGAAGGTGGTATTGCATACCCTTATTCTGAAAGGGGCAATGATGCACATGGTAGGCTATGTTCTTTCACTGTTTATCCTCTCAAGGGAGGATGGGTCTACACTCTTGATATAGGCAAAAAACAATCGACGAGTAGTTTAGCTACTCACCATGTTGATCCCCCTTGTGTTTAATATCATAGAATGTTTTTCTAGAATGTATGGGAATATGGAAATTAATGATGTAAATAAATAATTTAACAAATGATATTAACCCATAGGGTTTGAGTTTATTGGGGTGAAATCCCAAAGTTTCAATTTAAAGTGATAGGTGACATTTGATGTGATTCTAATAAAATATAATGTTGTTCTGTTAACAGTTAATTAATGTTAAATGATTAATTAATTTAAAGTGAAACTAATAAAATGGGAATGAAATAATGTATTAAAGCTCTTTTAATGTTGGTGTGCTGTTAGGATAACCAGTCTTAGAAGTGGTAGCTAGGAGTCTGTGATACATTAGCTAGAGTTGAGTATAAGATTAGGTAATGCCCATTTTGTGTTTGTGAGATATAGTATATTCTTTACGTTTTTTGTTTTTATATGCCACACCAACATTTTAGTTAGGGAAATGGACCCCATGGGGATTCTGAGCCCTGAGGGGGGGGGGGTACTTTCCTCAACATTTTTGTGGGAGGATGGATGGCTGACTACCCCTTTTGGCACTGCACTCTTCCCTTGGTAGTTACTTGTGCTTGCAGGAAAAATACTTAGTTTTCCCCATATATGTTTGTAGTGGGATGTAATGGATTGTGGTTATTCACACACATATATTCTAGATATTGATTCCAATGGACTACTATATGTGTAACATGTATAGGCTTTGATGGCTTGGGGGTCCTTACTCGGTGTATGGGATGTAATGGACCGAGGTATAATACTCAACATATAATACATGTTATAAAAGATGTGGTGTCTCCTGGGAACTTCTTTGTTACATTATTATGTAGACTTGGTGGGTTTGTTTCACGATTTTCATATTGTTGTGGTTCGCTCAAGTGTTTGCGGTCAGGCCTTTTTAGAGAGAGATTCTTAGGACATGCATTGTTGTGGCTAAGAGGCAAACCAGTGGGGAAGTAGTGGCAAGCTAACCTTGATATTCATTATTATATTGTATACTCATGAATGATTTAATTATTGAGAGTAGCAATGGTGGGGCTGGGAACTTAGTATACCTATTTGGTGACGAGTTATTTTCACTTGTTGTTCATTATGCTTTAGCATTATTTCATTACTTTTTCATAAGAGGCATTGAGGAGGATCCTATTGTGTAAATGTTTATACTCACTCTATGTATATATAAACTATTTTCAAGGTAACTTGGAGAATTTTGGTGGTCAAGTAGGTTTCTACTAGCTTGGGGTTACATAATCTATTCGGGCTTGTGATTGCTGTTATTTTTTCCTTTCCTTTGGTACTTGTATATTTTCCTTTTCAGTTGTAGTAGTTTTTCATGAAATTAAATATGTGTAAATGGGATTTAATTTCTATTTCTGTTTGAGTTGGAGTTGGTTGGAGTGTATCTTATCTATATCATTTGCATGTGTTCTTTTAGAGGGTGATACCTCCCATTTGTGTGATTACTATACCCTCAGTTCTAGTCGCCACCCCAGGGCCTACTGGAGGAAGGACATGGGGTCATAATCTCTCTTCTCACATTTCTAGACTAGGAGGGGTACCCATTGTGGGGAGGTTGTCATGACAATAATCATTGAATAATTTTGGTAATTATCATTTCAATTACACAATGATAATATTACTTTAAAAAAATCACCCTCAATGACTTTATTAATATATCTAGGTATATATATACATATATATATATATAAATATACACATATTTATCAATATATCATTATATAAATTATATCAAATTTTTCATTTGATATATTTTATATTATCATTATAATTATATATTGTTTTCCCTTCATTCAATTACATATTATTATATTTTATTATTATATAACACATATATGAAACGAAGAAAAATAAATAAATAAATAAATAATAAGAAAACAAACCAATGAAGACCCATCATGCAAGGTGGTGTGCATGCACCCACAGATGGAAGACGCACCTATCTGATTTTGATGTTTAGAAATCGATTAAGGTTCGTAGGGGAGATACACAACCTACCAGTCATGTCTAGAAAAAACAACACCAAGGAACAGAACATGTTGGGGCCATTTCCATAACCCCATAGACATGAAACTACCAACCATTTTTAAATGGATAATTAAATAAAATATTTATCCTAAAATAGAATTAAAAGTCTTCGATTCGTCTATTTCTGATTCGTATAATATTTAAATCATTAAATGTCAAATAAATTGAGTTTTTGGAAGTTCTCACGCATGATAAATGGTGGAGTGAAACAAAAATGGAGATTCTGAATAGTACCCCGATTTTTGGAATTAATTTAATAATACAATGAAAATAAAAATATCAATTATTAAAAATAATTATTAAATAAATAAAATGTTATAAGTGACCAAGCCAAATCCCCGTTGCATATGAATGATATATGTCGCCTAGTGTAAGAACCTCACTCTAGACCCTATGGTGGTCCCTTATTTCTCATAGGATGAACCATTTGAGAGATATTAATGATTTATTATTTAAAAATTAGAATAAATAGTTATTTAAAATAAGGGTTATTTTTTTGAGTGAGGCATCCATATGATCAATGCATACAAATGTTATGCCCCGTCTAGGGTAAACCCCTCATTTTACACCCATATGTTATCTCATATTTTTAGATGATGCACCATTTCAGAGATATTTAATTATGTTAGTAAATAATATATTAAATATTATTTTACAACTTTATATCTTGAGAAATTCATCCAAATGTCATCCTCCTTCGAATATTATACCCTTCCTAGGGTAAACACCATATTTTGGACATAACAGTGATGTAAAATTTCTCATATGGCACACTGTTATGTAGTTATATAATTATATTGAACAAAATATGCACGCTTAATATAATATAATAAAAATGATATTCAATCTCTATCGATGTTTTTCGGACCTCAGAACATCACAATAACATTGTTTTAAACTCCAGAAATAATTAATTGAAAATTCTAAGATGTTAGATGAAATTTATGGCCCGTAACACAATTATCATAAATTTTTAGTTAAATCATTTTTTAACTTAAGAAATTAATAATTTAACACAAGGGTATTTAGGAATAGATTAAAATAGTAATTCGATGTTACCACCACCCCACCATCAGAACATTATGTTCCCTAAATTCATACAAAGTAGCCTCCATATAATGAAGATGAGTCCACTACTCTCTCTTTATACCAAGGGATTTAGTAATATCTATTTCACAAGATAGTTTCTCCATGGGAAGATAAATTAAATTAATGAAACATGTTGAAATAAATGAATGATATATACCAGTATAAAAAAGAGTATTAACTAAAGATGAAGTTATTGTAATGGTACCTCTCACATTTGCTAGATCCATATCAACTTCACATGGAAAATATTCCATTGTGTGATGGAGATTCATTCTTCATGCATATGGTTGGACCCTTTCATACAGGAAACATTTGATTTCCCCATAGTTTTAGGAGGAGTTGATGATTATATTCCACTATGTTGAGTGGAAAAGTTATTGTAGAATATATTCAGGTTCCCTAAACATCTACAGGAGTAGTAATTCTATCATTTTTATCAAGCTTGAAAAACTCCACTCCCTTTCCCAACACTATTGACTCGGGATGGAAATAGTTCGAGAAAATATACTTGAAGTACTTCCAATCTAATCCATAATTTTTTTGTCACTATTATGTTCCACCATCTCATGCTTGGTACCTCCAACAAGAAAGTAACACACTTCACCTTGATCTCGTCTGGTGTCTCCAGGAACTCAAACATACATTTTAGCCTTCCCACACATTAAAAAGTAATTTGGAAAAAGAGATATTGGAAATTAAATATAAAAAGATCCACTGAGGACCCATAGCTGTAGCCTGAATATGGAGAGGTGTTGTTGCCTTCACCAATGCTTCGACAGCATGCACGATCACCCAAACTAGATTCTGATCCACAATAGGATTCTCTCATAGATAATCAACAGCATCCTCCTCCTAGATCTGAATCTCACATATACTCAAGGGAGTGAGGTTATACAACATCAGTATACATCATTGAAGACATTAGGTATTTCTCAAAAAGAAAAATGGGATAAATTAATACCAATGTAAAGAAAAAACATTATTTTAATTTCCCTTTATGGAAATCAAAATATGGAAAATACTCGAACAAATCTATACTAAATCTTTCCATAACCATGCTTGGTGACATATGGTTCATTACAGTGAGAGCTGTCTAGGAACTCAATCGCAACTACCTCTTATGCTCTGAAAAGATTTCAAAAAAGTATACTGACTTCAATAAATAATATCATTCTACCACTAATAACATTTTTTCTCAAACTAGCTCGGGTATGCTAGTAACACAATAACTGATCTAGCCATGACATGGACCAAAGGGAGTTCTCGTTCCCCACAGGTTGACGACCATCACCTTGCATCAGATAACATTCATGTGAAAACGAATTTCACACCAGAAAATGTGGATGAAATGAAAAAATAACATTAATAACAAAAGAAATTCCATTTTAAGTAATGTACTAGAAGTCCAAAAGTATAAACCATCCCAAAAAACTATAACCAAAGTAAAAAAAATAGGAAAACCATCCACAAGGTTGTTAATGAAACAAATCACTGTATGTTATGGGAGCAGTGGATGTGTGGTTGGACCGACACCCAAAGTTGATTTTTACCACGATCAGTGATTTTTCCAATATCAATACGAAGATAAATATCAACTCTGTATAATAGAATCAAACATTTAGATAATGAAGGAAGAGGTCTGAAACCATTAAAGAAGATCTTTAACATTATGTTTCTAATTAAATTAATTAATTTCAAGAATAGAATCCCTAGATCAAGAGTACTTTCATCATTGATGATGTTGATCATCTGGAATGACCCTTATGGATTATCATGTTGCGGTTTTGAGGTTCCAAACTATAATCACTCATATGGTGATCCACATGTGGTCTTATGGAATCCGATCGACGCCAATTGTTCTCCATGTCCTTTTACTGGAAGAGAGTGTCTTGTTTCGATCATTCATGATCTCATGTTCTTTAGTCCTTAATAACATATCTCATTCTTGAGAGGGGTATGAAGAGGATTTTTGAGAGAAATCATTTAGCTCAAAAATTATCAATTCACCGAACATGCAGTTCGGTACATGGACAATAGACGTATGTCTCTATTTATCGACATGGTGTTTCTGTAACAATATTTAGTTATGTAACAACAATTAAATAAAATCAAAACCTTAGAGAAAAACTCATGAATTTTATAATTATACCATATATTTAATTATTTCTTTCCAACATGTGCAAAAAATAATTATAAAAACAATTCCACGTCACAAAACAATGTAAGTATTATTATTATTTTAAGTTCTGTTAAATTGTCAAATATTTATTTACTATCATGAAAGTAATTATGTTACTACCAGACCATCATTGCTTCACTCGAACTCCACTTCTATTTATTAAACACTGTAAAAAAATTAATAAATAATTTATTATCTTAAATAAATAATTTATTTAAAAACCAGTAAATCAATATTTATTAAATGTGAAAAAACATTTTACTTATAATTTGGGGAAAAATATTTCTTTAATAGATGCAATATTTTTATCATTAATAAAATTATTCCCCTATCTTGAGAAATATATTTAATCCATTAATTAAATTTGATTATAATTTAACTGAGGCCACCAAAGACACTAAGTTTGCGACCATTTAGGATCTTTTCTCATTGGAATTTGGTGGGATTTCTTAAATTCCAAGAGTACTATATAGAAATAGATCATGGTACACAACATAATGTACTTAAATTCGCAACAATTACATCCACATTCAAATTCTCACTGTGTAATATAGTCCCTTTATCTCAATATATCATCAAGATGGTAGCATGATTGTGTCATCAACCATTATTGATTATATTTCATTCATTTACTACCCGAAATAAACTCATCGTTACACTCCAGAAATGAAATTATATGAAATGATTCTATTTAAATCGAAGGTATGAGATATAAACATCCATAAATAGAAGGTAGAAATCATTCCTCGACTTATCCATTAATTAAATGTCATTTATGATACACCTAATGTGCCATACTTCCCATCTACTATCTACATGATTTTTTTGTCATCAAATAAAAGTACAAAAATCATGATACGTATTAATGATAATCATAATGTCAAAGGATCATTACACATGCTCGTAGATAGGACCATCCAATGAAATGAAAACATGTGGAATTCATACAAGTTTGTATGTTATCATAATCTTTTATCAGGGATATTATGAAGTGCAAACTTCATGAGAAGAAGACTCTTCAGCTTATGAGTAATTTCAACTGACGATCAGTATACTATATGTCCCATTATAGTATTTCATCCATCCATAGAACTATATTTAATAATATTGTCATAGCACTTTATGGTTCTCATCATTGTGGGGAACTTCTATGACCATGTCAATGAAAAAAATACTTTTATTACATTGTTTTCATGTAGAACAATGAAAACTATGTAATGAAATGTTTTATATTTAAATATATTAAATATTCATGTAATTAAAAAACCAATTGTTGGTTCCCGGACAATAACTCTTACAAACTCCCACTTGGACTAGAGCCAACTCCCAATGAAATTCAGTCCGCTAGACAAAACACAATGACCATATTTCTATTGAGTCGGGGCTTTAGTAATGGGGTCCACTATATTTTCATCCATTGTAACGCTACTCACTGCAACATCACATATCTTGGAAAAATACCTCAATAGATAATAATTTTTAAGTATGTGCTTCATCCAATGATTGACCTTGTCTCCTTTGTGAGAGCCATCGGTGTAGTATTATCACTATACAGTGTGATGATATCATTACTTCAAGGTATCGTATCCATCTACAAAATGAATAATTTCTTCCAAACTACTTCTCTAGCTGCCTCGGAAGCTATGATTTACTCGGACACTACTATAGAATATACAACCACACTGTACATTGAGCTCTTTTAGATCATTTCACCTCCATTCAATGGGAATTTGTTTCTCGTTCATGAATTAATGTTATCTTGATTCTTCCCGAAAATTGCATCAACATATCATCTAAATACTAGTTCCTCATATCCTCCATAAACTAGGAAATTATTTTTAGTACGGCCCAGATAAGTTATGATAGTCTTGATGGCCGTCCAATGGAGGTCACCGGGGTCATCTTGATATATGCCTATCAACTTCAATATGTAGTCAACATCAATCCTAGTACCTTTCAGGACATGCATGACTTGCCCAATCATTGATGTGTATAGATTCCTTGCTATTATCTTTATTTCCTCATGTTTCTAAGGACACTTTTTCATAAAAAGATGAATGCCATGTTACACAGGTAATAATACCCTCATGGATTTTTCCATAATTAATCTCTTCGGCATCATATCAATGTATGTACTTTGAAAGAGGCCCAATAATCTATTGGATCCATCACAATGGATCATGATCCCATTAATATATGTTTCCTATACCAATTCCATCATGTAGAATGATTTATTCAACCAATCCTCCACATTATATAAGACATGTATCTGTTTTCCAATAAGTTATATGTCAAAAACATATAAAATTTGGAAACCAACTGCACTCTCACTAAACAGTTTGTAGACACAAGTCTCACATTCATTCTTGACCAAACAAAAGTTTGTTATGTCTTCATCATAACTAATGTTCCATGATCTAGATTCATAATTTAATCCATAAATGGATTTCTATAACTTTCATACCATAATGGAATTATTTGGAGTTATAATCCCCTCATGTTGGGTCACGTAAACATCTTTCAATAGGATCCCATTATGGAAGGCTATTTTTACATCCATTTTTTCAAATCCAATAGTCATTGTAAGTAGTAACAACCAATATAATTATGATGGATTTTAACATTGAAAATTTTGAAATGGTTTCTTCATAATAAATTCCTTAACAATGATTGAACCCTTTTGCAACTAGTCATGCCTTATAGGTACTGAATTGTCCTTCAATGTCTAGTTTCATCATGAATACCCATTTCAATCCGATATGGTTTACATCAACGAGAGGGTCTACCAAAATATAGAAATGTTTTGTTACATGGAATTTATTTTAGAATTCATGGCTTCTAGCCACTAGGAAACATTTGTGCCACTTACTACATCCTTGTAGATTAGATGATAATTATTATAAAAAAGATAATGAGTCACCATCCTTGGTATCATAAAAACCATATCGCTCAATTTCGGTAACAACTCTTGTACTCCTACATAATTGTTGTGTTTCTTGAATAGTTGTTTCTTCCACGAGTCTTTTGGAGTTTTGTTCATGTACAAACTCTTGTGTACGTTGATCCACAAATTCATTAATGTCTATCACACTCCCAATGTCTTTTTTGGATATGTGTTCCCTCTGAAGGAATATGGAATTTTTCTCCACTGTAACGTTTTTGTTAGAGGTGTTGTACAGGTAATATGCCCTTATTTCTTTAGGGGTATCCTATAAATGAACAAATTGTGTCTCAGGGTTCATTTTTGTAACCTAAAAAATCCATAACAAATGCATTTCTTCACCAAACATTTAAATCCGATAACGTGGAATTAATCCCACTACATAACATGTATAGAATACCATTTATAGAATTAGTAGGTACTTGGTTTAGTAAGTGTGCCTCTGCTTATAACAAATATTCACAAAAGAATAATATAAGACTTGCATGACTCAACATTGGACTCACCTTATCCAACAAGGTGATGTTCCTCCGTCCTCTCACAACATTCCACTAGCACGTGTAAGGATGAGTGAGTTGGGTTAAGAACCCATGCACCCATATGTAATCAATGATATCTTGATTAAAATATTCTTTACCCCAATCTGAGTGGAGTTTCTTAATACAATTCCTAATATTGTTCCCGTGTTCATTCTTTTATTCTTTGAACTTATCAAAATAATCTGACTTATACCACATTATGTATATATATCCATATCTCCTAAAATCATCTCTAAATGTTATGAAGTATGTGTACCATCCCATTTCTTCAATGGGAAATTATCCACACATATCGATATGAACCAATTCATGATGATATTTTTCCCTTACACATTTTCCACTAAATGGAGGTTTTCTCATTTTTCTTTGTAAACATGCCTGACATAATCCATGTGGTTTATGATCGAATGAATCTAAATATCTAGCTTGTTGTAACATTTTCTTTCTTTTCATGGTTACATTACATAGCCAGTGATGCCAATGTTGGATTTATGAATAATGTGAACTATCATTGTTATCGGTTTTCATTACTTGGTTTATGTAATTCAACACGTATATACCTTTGTATAAATTTTCCCTACAAAAAAATATTAAATCTTTTTAAAAGAAGAAACATTCCTTTCCAAAAATGAAAACAAATCCATCTGTATATAATATCAATACAAAAATAAAGTTTTTAGTACCAGGAGGCACATATTAACAACCCTTTAACACCAAGTTCATCGATGTTGGATATGTGGGGTTATTGTCCCTAATATTTAGAGAAAAAAATTCAATCTATATTGGCTACTCGTAGATCTACCTCCCCTCAGTAAATCGTCTGGAATCTACATGATTATTGTACTTAGATTTATGTGTGAGAACGAGAAGGTTCATTTAGTAATCAATTTTTAGAAAAAGATAGATTTTATTTGATAACAAACTCACATGATTCTTCCCCTTTATTCTTAGATTGGGTGTTCTTTTTCTTCCATTGGACCTTCTTGCCACATGTGAAAAAATAGGCACTGGTTCCCTTTCCTCCCTTTGATATTCATTTTCTTGAATGTTCATGAAATATATTTGGGCTTAATTTTATTTTTCCCATTCCTATTATTCACTATAAGGAAAGAAGGCTCGTCACACATCATATCATTTTCCACATGGAGAATGATGATAAGGAGATCAGATAGTGTCTTCTCATTGTTGTTTATATAAAAATTAACATCAACGATGGTTAATATCAAAGGCAGTGATGTGGGAATGAGATTGTTGTCTGGTTCTTTATGAAGTCTAAATGCTAAAACATTCAGGCCCTCAATATTTCTAATGAGCTTTACTAGTTGAGGACCAGCTGGGGTGCCCTCTTAAGGCTTACATTGAAACAGTTATTTAGATATCTCAAACCGTTCCTATCATTATTTCCCATGGTGAGCACCATGGAGGTGCTCGAGCCTTCTATAAAAAGCCATATTTTCATGAGACTCCATGAGAACACTAGACATTAATGATAACATAAAACATTGAACATTGACTATGTCATTTATATGTTTATCATATACAAGTAAATCCTCATCAGTCACCTCTTTTTAGGCAGATCAGGTAATGATACCTACAACATGTAAGAATTATATTCATAGAGTAGGATAACCCGAATGCGTCGAAACCATTCCTGTATTTTATTGCTTGTGAGGATGTTGTCTTCACCCATAATTGATCACATGGATAGTGTGGTTGACAAGGATGTAATTATTATTCTACAATTAAAAGATAAATCATTAATAAATTCATGAATACATATTATGAGATATAATATATTAATTTTATAATGTATCCCTATATTTTATCATGTCCCAATGGTCATCACCATTGAACTTAGAATATCTAGTTTCCATTACATTTTAATGAAACAGATCCATATTCCCCTTTTCATAAACCCAAAAGGGGTTTTCATGCCATTTGAAGGTCTGTATGTAGGCATTTATTTTCTTATTTTGGGTTTGCATCTCTTTTATTTGTTTATTGGACACCCCCATCCTAAAATACTGACTTTGGTTTTCCTCAACTCTTTCCTCCAATATAACTCCATGTCTATAAAGGGATACTCCTCTTGATGTAAAATGGTCATGTCAACCCGAAACCTTTCATAAAGGCTTCTTGTATAAAAGTATGTGTCCCAAAAAGGGTTGGCTAAACATATAGTTTTATTATGTTTTCAATTAATCAAGTTATGGAATTCTTGGCCAGACTAAATATATTATTTGAGGGATTTTTATCTCTTATTCATGAATTTATTATTATGATTATCACATTATTATTAATTTTAAGTGGAACATTCCAATGTGATTTACCATGTCTCAATAATATTTATAGCTAAGCCTGATTTTTCTTATCTCCATTTTTAATGTATTTCAAATTCATTAATTGTGTGATCACGACAACAAATCAATAATTATAAACCACGAAACCAAAATAAATAAAATAAATAAAATATAATGATAATGATATTTTATAATAGTTAATTTATCTAGCAGGTGGTAAACTAACCATTAACTAGGGGAGGAACACATTGAAAATTTTGGGTTCATGTTTAATTCTTTCCACCTATCCACCTCTGTATCTACTAAAAATGGTTTCATCTCAACTCCAACTCGAACCACCTCCACTAGCTTGGGAGTTCAATCCATTACATATTATTATTTAACTCACACACAGGTGAGGGGTAAAAATGGGGGTTTACATAAAAAAACCATGGGCATGCATTCGTTACATATTAATAAGAAGAGATGAATCACATGCCAACATATGACTTTTTTAAATAAATTGAATGGAATCATATCACATAAAAGGGTCTTGGTCAAGATCATGATAAAAAACATACATTAAATGAGTTTGGCATTTAATAAAACAAATATTCAATTATTTAATTGTTATTATTATGATAAATTGTTCTTTAATGGATTAACTATTATCTTTAATTAATCAGTCATTTTATCTTGATCTTCTTTCAGAATTCCCTTGATATTATCATCATTATACATAAATGAACCTTTGAGGTAAATGGGGGATACCTATTTGAATCTACCCAAAAGTATTATATTCATATACTATTTTACAGTTTGGACATTTGGAATACATTGTTATTTAATGCATTGAGTAACAACGTCTGTATTATTTATAATTGATAAGAAATTTTGAATAATATACAAACATTAATGTTTTAACATTGTGTAATTTGGTAAAGTAAACAACCTATAGTTCTGACTACATGGCGTTTACTACCTTTGTCGTCTTTCCTAAAGTACATGCATAGGGACTCAATGTGTGAGGGGTATATCTCTCAGAGTACACAAGGTGTAGAGTGGGATACACACTATGGTGTGTCTTCGTTACACGGTTACTTGTTGGATTAGCTGTGTATAGTATACACAATTTTTCCCCTAACCTAAAGAGACTACAAAATGTGTTAAGTGGGTAAAATTCCATATAATCTGTTATTTGTGTGCATATATGTCCTGGTCAACACACGGTGTATTATTAACTACACGACATGTAATAAATTCACTTAGATTGATTAATTCATTAATTACTCCCAATGTGATGCACACGACTACACGATGTTTATTTTAGATTACACGGTGTTTATGGTTGAGAACACAACTTATATGTTCGAGCACACATCGTATAATTTCGTGTCACCTCCGCAGAATCGTTGGTGCCTTCAAATGAGTTTTCCATTATAATATTAATTAAAAATTCATAGGTTTCATTGAAATATGCATGAAACAAAAAGAGGGATAACAGATATCAATGTCTAGATTACATGAATGATTAACCATGAATTGAAAAACTAAATGATTAAACATTAAATCATAAATTTATTATTTAAATAAATTTAATAAATAATGTAACCACTCTGATACCACTTGTTGGTTCTGAGCATAGTGGAAGCCTGGTTGGACCGGCACCCAACATTAATTTTTACCATGATCAGTGATTATTCCAGAATCAATATGATTATGAAAGCTAGTCTTCATGTAATATAATCCAATATTTTGATAATTAATGAAGGGAACTAAAACCTTTAGAGAGGTACTTTCACAACATGTTTATAATTAATTTAATTAATTTCATTATGAAAATAATACATGGATATTTGGTACATTCTTCATTAATGATGTTGAACTTATATAATGGCCCTTCCAGATTATCTCATTGTGCTTGCGAGGATCCAAACTAGAATCCCTCTAGTGGTGACCCATACTTGCTTCAATGGCCTCTAATCGACAACACTCATTCTCCATGTGCTACCATGGGAAGCAAGTATCTTGTGTTGGTTGTTATTGATCGCCATTTCTTAGATCTTGAATAATGTATTTCATTCTTGCGAGGGCTGCGAAGAGGATTCAAGAGAAAAGTAATTTTTCTCAACAATTCTTAATACATCGAGTATCCAGTTCGGTACAAGGAACATTAAACATATGACTCTATTTGTTGACACAAGGATTCAGTTACAATATTTAATTGTGGGATAGAAATGAAATAAAATCATGAACTTAGTGAAAACCAATGATTTTAATAATAATTCCATGTAATTATTTATGTTTCTCTAACATTAACCACATGAAATTATGAAAAAAATAGCGTCAAAATTAATTGTCGCTTTATTTTTATTTTAACTTGTTCCCACTAGTTAACTAATTATTTACTGATGTGAAAATAATTATTTTACTACTAGATTGGACTTGGTCCCCTAGAACAATATATCCATTTATTGAATACATAAATAAATAAATAAATAAATTATTCTCTCGTGTTTATATTTTATTTAAACACTAGTAAATAAATATTTATTAAATGTTCAGTAAAATAAATAAATAAATTTTACCCAAAAATACAGTGAATAAATTTTTATTTAATTTATGAAAAATATTAACATGAATAAAATTATTCCTCTATCATGAGAATAATATTTTTCCATTAATTAAATTCAAATATAATTTATCTGATACTACCATAAACAATTTGTGTGTGATCCTCTAGGAATCTTTCTCGTTGGCATTATGTGGGCTTGCCTAAAGTCTAAGATTCTTGTTTAGTAATGGTTCAAGGAACCCAAGAGAACCAACATAATGTTTTAGCAATGAAATCCACATTAGAACACTCATTGTGTAATATAATCCCTTTATCCAAATATCTCATCATCCTGGTTTCATGATATTTTCATCATCCAATATGCTTTAAATGTCATAATTAACTACCTGAAATAAATTCATTATTAAAACATGGGAATGGAATTTAATGCGAAGGATCTATTTCAATAAAATGGTTGAGATATCAACTTCCATTAATATAAGGGATAATCCTTCCTCAACTTTTTCATTAAAAGAATGTCATTCTCGATGCACCCAATGTACCATACTTCCCGCAAAGTGTCTACATGACAGTTTTATTCAGAAAATCAATGTGTGTGATTAATGACACATATTTATTATAATCTTAAATTACAAGTATCATTAAACAAGATCATAGATAGGAATATCTAATGACACCAAAATAGATGGAATTATTACTGGCGGGTTTATTCCCATAATATCTCACCTTGGATATTTCCATTAGAAAATTTAATGAGAAGAAGTATAATTTATTTATGAGTAATCAAACCTAAGGTTCTGTATACTATGAGACCCATTATAGTATTTAATAAAACCATTGAAATATATTTTTGAATATTTTCAGAGAACTTCAAGGTTGTCATCATAGAGGAGAACTGCTATGACCTTGTTAAGGCAACAAATAATCAAGGACATTATTACACTATAGTCATATAGAAAAATGAAGAATATATAATAAGATGATTAGTATTTAACTATATTCAATATTAATTTACATAATATATAGAAATATGGTTCTAGGACACCAAATCTTACACTCTACAGAACTAAATCTTACATGTTAGATCAACCTCTAACAGATCCCTTCCCTTTTCTCGAACCTAGAAGAATAAAGTCTACAGAAAACCCAATGGAAAAGTATATTGTGAGCCTAATCCTAGTAGAATGACACCAATGATTCCATAATATATTCCCAATATAGATTAACTAATGAAATACTTTCAATTTTTAAAGATAAACTGGTTTGGTAATTTAAATTAATATTTAAACAAAAACATGATATACATTTTCAATGTGATGGAAAAAATTTAGAAAATTCTTTATCAATAATGGAAAATATATAATACATTGGATTAAATAAAACAGTTCATATAAATTCAACAGAGGCATGTAAATCTATTTTACAACATTGGTATACATTTATATCTCATATATAAATAAAACAGCAAGCAACAAGGTCATCTTCCAAATAGGTACGTTAGAATTTCAGGCTATATGACTCCGCACTCTCTAAGTGAACTCATAAAAATGAGTACACATAAATACTCTGGACACTGGTCAAAGAGGACTCACCACCATTTCCTATGGGATGTGACCTACTAGATGTATGTTTTTTAACATTTTATTAATCGTAGAGTGTGTTCAAATTAATCACAATATACCTTAGGCTTTCATGTGATCTTACACAATCAATGATAGAAAATTTATATTAATAATTCTTAAAATAAAATAAACTCCAATCCTTCTATTTAAATGTAAATTTCCCAGTTAATTCCAAAATAAGTTTTAATAAAAAACATGCCCCTTTAACCTGATAAAAGCACTAGATTTTTATCCATATGCTATTTTCAAAAGTTTGAAATCCTTTGAAAACAAATTACATTATTTAACAATTCAACATAAAAACTAAATTAAAAATTTTAATTGAAATAATTTTTTTTAACAATTTAAAGAATACAAATTCCATAATCAAACACCTATTCAACATAATTTGTGGTTATCCAAATTCTCATGTTGAAATCATTTAAAACATACCATCTTAAAAAATTGGATTTTATTACATCAGTTGAAATTGGGTATAATAAAATGAATTTATTTCAACAATTGAAGTAAAAAAAAGTAGTTCTAAATTAATCAATTTTTCTAATTAAAATGGAACGACCTACCTCAAGATTTCTGATGTCAATGAAAATGATAGTCTACCCAGTATAGTTCAATACACCTCCTCAAAACATTATAATCATTAGAGTTGACACACCAATGATTGAAATTCATCAAGGCTACATAGAACCAAAACATATATTTTATTTCACATGGATATAAAATTTTACATATGATTACATTTTCACTCTCCTACATAATATATGGATTATCATTTTATGTTAACATAAGAAATATAATGAAATATTAATAAAAATAATTTTAAACCACATTCAATAAATAAATTCTTAAAATAACTTCATAATATAGGTGGTGTTCTGATTAATTATTTTTTTTAACATATATATATTTATGTGTGTAATTATATATATATATATATCACAATATCATTTGATAAATCAGATTATTTTTCTTACAGTTACACGAAATTATCATAATCATATCTTCATAAATATTTATATTTATCTTTTAGTAATTTTTGTGAAATTTTTGCTTGATACTATTAATAATAATTCTTTTAATAATTCTAGAAAAAATCATATTGTAATTATATAAACAATCCGTTGATAAAATCTTGTATTTATCATTAGAAAAATTTTATTCGATAAATTATTTATTAAAATATTATTGTAATAATATTTTGATAAATATTCACTATTATTCTATGATAATTTGTAAGAAATTATCTTGGATAATCTCACGAAATATTATTTTGATAATTATTAATATGATTTCATTATATCATATTATTTTAATCAATTGATTAATCAATTTTTGGTAATTATAATTGTATAATTTGGGTAAATATAATTTCAATGACTCATTGATAATGTTATAATAAATAAATGTAATCTTAATAATTTTATTAATATATCAAGGTGTATATATATCATTAGATAAATAACAAAAAAAATTCATTTGATAAATTTTTTATTATCAATATTATTATATATTGTCTTCCCATTAATTGAGCCCATATTATTTTTTGTTATTATATAACGCATATATGAAAAGATGAAAAATATAAATAAATAATAAAAAGAAAAAAATCCTAAGAAGAATGAGTAGGCAAGTTGGGTCGTGCGCACCAGCTGATAGAGGAAGCATCGGTCCGGTTTTGATGTTTATAACCCGAATAAGGTGCGCAATGGATATCAATATCCAACTAGTCTCATATAGAACAAATGACACCAAAGAACCGAAAAAGATAGGGTATTTAAAGACCACATAACCATGAAACCATCCACCATTTTGAAACAGCTAATTAAAGGCATTATTTAATCTAATATTGAACGAGGAGTCTCTAATTTATCCATTTAAGGTGATTTCAATTTTTAAATTCTAAAAATGAGAATAGATATAGTTTTTGGAAGGTCTCGTGCATGAGAAATGGTTGTGGGACCCAATAATGGAGAAGTTTAATTTTAACCAGAATTTTGGAATTAAATTAATAATTAAATGAAATTATTAATTTCAATTATTTATATAATATATAAAAAACGAAAAATATTATAAGTGACCAAAACAAATACAGAAATGCTCCTAAATGTTATATGTCACCTTTGGATGAGGACTCATTCCATAATCAATTGTGGTCTCAAAGTTCTTATTGGATCCACCGTTTGAGAGATATTAATGATTTATTATATAAAATTCTGAATAAATAATTAATTAAAATAAAATGTTTATTATTGTAATTGAGGCATCCAAATTCTCAGTACGATTACATTTTGTATACCCCATATTTGGTAAACCATTCATTCTGGACCTATGTTTGGTCTCATATTTCTCATACAACACACCATTTGAGTGATATTTAATTATTTTTAATAAATAATATTTTTTAATATTATTTAATAATTAAATTTTATGAGCGAGGCATCCAAATATCTGTAACCTTCAAATGTTATACCCTTCCTAGGTTAAACACCATATTTTAGACATAATAGTGGTCTCATATTTCTTAAATGACACACAGTTTGTGAGTTATATAATTATTTTGAACAAAAAGTGTGCGCTTAATTTAATATAATTAATAATTTTTTTACTGTTTATCGAGGCTTTTCGGGCCTCAAAACATCACAATAACTTATTTTGAAACTCCAAAAATATTTATTTGAAATTTATAAGATGTTATGTATCATTTATGTCCCTTAACACTATTATCATAAATTCATTGATAAATCCATTTTTCCACTTCAGAAATTTATAATTTAACAGAAGAGGATTTAGGAATACATAAAAATCATTATAGGATGTTACATAAAATACAACACCCATGAATGTTAAATAGTTAAATTAAAAAATTATATGATTCATTTCAACATGGTGCACATTCCTTTTTTAGAGCTGACCTGATTAGAACATCACATTTATGTTTGCATGGCCTTGAGTTTTGATCAAGGAGGGTGACCTTCTGGATTGATTCTCATGGTGTGTGTGGGTGAGGAAAAAGAACAATAGAAAGTACATGTGTTGGACTGTGGGGATAGTCATTAGTAAGATGACCTATCCATGAATGTTAGTGTGACCTAGGGTGGGGACCACCTAATTGTGGGGAAACTGGTGGTCCCTGGTGGGCCGGGACCCGATGGCCAGGTTAAGGAGGTGTGTATGTTCTATCAGTGAGGTATAGTTGTTACAAGAATTGACCTAAACTTGTACAATATTTATTGTATTCATTTTCTAGTCTAATAAATATTTACATTCAATTATATCCATTTTCATCCTTTTTTCAATTAATATTAGATTATATTATTTTAATATATCATGAAATTAAATGAATGAACCTCCCCTCACATATAAAAGGGATCATCCTATCATCATTATATAAAAATTAAAAGCAATTTTTTTTTCATAAAATCCCCTCCCAAATCATACACATAAAATCAATATTATTCCCATAATTTCTTATATTGATTAGGAAAAAATCCTAATTTTTTTTGTGTAATTGTTAAATGGTTTTCAAAATAAGAGGTATTATTATTAAACAAAAAGTTTCATTTTATTTCATATTTTACATAAAAAAATATTTCTTCAAACATGATTAACTAATAAAATAAATATATTAAATATAATTATATATTTTAATTTCAATGGAATTTTTTATATCCATCTCCTCTTTCATTAAATGAGTAGTGAATCAATTATTTTTGGGTACTACGCACTACAATCTCGGTAAACCATGTAATTAATATTCAATCACCCACTCTCACATATAATGACGGTGATGGATTTATGGTGTATATATATATATTTATTGAAATATTCATCATGATGGGAAGATAAAATATCATCCCCTTTATTACCATTGTATTCATTAATAAAAGATAATATCGTTCTTCGGTTTGAGTGTACTACCACCTCCATACTATAATGATAAAATAACACTTTCCTTGTTTTCATTATGATCTATGAATAATCGAATCATTACCCGTGTGTATATATAACCAAATGTCACTATGATTGTATCATAGTTCTTTTTTCATAACCATCATTCATAGGTGGATTCAAAAAAATAAATTATATATGTAATGGAAAATTATTATTTTACTGTTATTTTAGATATTATAAAATAAACACCACGTTGGACATAAACAACCAACATAATTTTTTTTTGACATAACTAATGAATGTCATCAAAATGTTCTGTTTGACCAAAATTAATTTCATAATTCATTATAACATAGTAATAGGAATAAGAATAATGAAAAGGGTTATTATGAAAGAAACAAATTGACATATATTTTTTATTTAGGCATATAAGTAATGAACATGATGATTCGAAATCATTACATGGAATCTTTACTTTTAAACCCATGTTTTATATGTTTTAATGATTTATATTCCAATTTTTTATACCTAATGTACTTATTCATATAAATACCCCTAATATTAATTTATATGAAATTAAAATAATTATAAATGAATGTATATGTCTATATTTTATAAATAATATTGAAATAATTTTTTTGGGAACTTTTTGACATTTATTACAAAAGAATAATGGAATGTTATATTTCAAACAATAATTTTTCATCATATTTTCTAGTAATTATTACCATAATATTATTTCAGTTTTCATTATAATGAAAAAAAATTACTCATTCAATAACCCTCATACACATTGTTCATGAAATCATTATTTTGAAAAAAAGGATTTAATGAAATGTGATATATCAATTTTATAAAACCAAATTATTATGAGTTTAAAGAATATTTTTCTATAATATGTCATGTGTTATGATTTTGGTATTATACTTTGGAATTATACATGTTGGGGGTGGTACCATTATAACCCATAGATGAGAGGACATATTACATACCTATAATGAAATTGGTATGATTTATATTTGTTGTTTATTATGAATGATATTCCTTCTATAATTGTGATAATCATTCCTTTAGTAACTATGGTCGTTTTAATATCCAGTATTGTTCTCGGTGTTATTGTCTGTGATTGTTTTATTTGAGCCTTAGTGGAGGAGTTGTTCTCAGAGATAGAGATCCTTTGATGGAGATAATTACCAAATATTCTGGGAAAAGTTCCCATTTATATTAATGGATCCCAAGTAAAAATGGATGCATATGTTAATATGGGTTCTTTGTAAGAAGAGAATATTTAAAGGATGATTGGAGTGTTATAGGAAATATGGTCTTCAAACCTAACTGCATGACATTTATACATCCTGAATGGGATTACAGAATAGTAAATTTGATTAGGTTATTATTAAAATGAATCAAAAAGGAAATTATTATCATAGAATACTGTTAATTACATTTTTATGAAATATTATGATGTTTGAAATAATATAAATGCCAAACCTAGAGTTTCTAACATGATTTATAGATGAAATTAATTATATCTTCACTCCATCATCTCTCTTCTTGACACAAGAGAATTCTCCTGGTGATTTGGTATTGCTTATGTAACTTTCATACATTTCATTTATGTCATAAATCCATGTTATGGTCCTTTGGTTATGTTTATTCTTTCTTCTCTTTTGTTCTCAAACCATTGTGGTGAAAACACTTATGCAATTGTGTTGTAGGTTTTGATCATGATCAGCATTGATCTAGGATCCTATTTTTAATCATCCTCATCTTCAACCTCATTGGTGTTGACTATTGGACATGTTATAATATCATTCATTAAATGTTGGATCGAAATCATAACCCTATGGTTTGATTATTATCATGTTTATGAAATTTTGGGAGTTAAACCTCATTATATGGACCCAAATTTATTAAATAATTTTATTTTATTATCCCTAGAATAAATATGTTTTAAAATAGAGTTGTAATTTTCTAATTCCTTAATGATTGTTTGTTATGAAATGTCACCTCAGATGGTTTCTTATTATAAAATCCTTAAGTTGATGCGTATTTATTATTTATATTTTATTTATTTATTATGAGTCATGTTTCAGGTGGAATATGAAAGAGGAATTGTAATTCACATAATTAAACATTGAGGATTGTGATGTGATATTGATATATCCAAGCTATATGACAATAATTTACATCCATGGTTAGATGATTATAAAAACTGTCTAGGAAAAAAGAAGGTGTGCATGTATATGTTATAAACCATATAGTGATAAATCTTAAACCAGTCCCACGACGTACTGATTATAGAGAGTGGGCTATGACTGGTTCCATGTTGTAATGCTTATAGGGAATTGACCCAGATTTTTGTGACAATACCATGGCTGTATGGATGTCATTGTCATGGTCATTATACATGATTTGTCAAATTTGATCATGATGCTAAAGTAGTTTTATTTTCAGGGTTATATGGTTGTGGTTGAAATGATTCTAAGACATTGTAAAAGATATTTTGGCACATATATGATGCCAGTTGTTGTTGTATTTTATTAATTATTGAAATAAATAATACACCTATTTATTTCTTTATAGCTTAAAATTATTTTCATATCAGTTTTTTAGACATAGTAGTTTCAAAAAACATAATTATACTCATTCCATATTCAAGAGACCGTTTGGAACCCATAAAGATTTCGGGGAAAATGTATGGACAAGGGAAAATGACCTTGTTTATTATTACTTGTTTTCTACTAGGATGGATTTTAGATATGGGACTGAACTAGGGTTCTACATCTGGGACTCTGGGTCTTATACTCGAGTCTTCGGGTATTTTATATTATTTTTCTAGTAGCTCATTTAAAAACATTACATCAGATGATTAAAAGTTTCTATATTTATTGATTAATTATCTAGTTGGTTCATATTATTGTATTATACATTGTATTTACATTAATTATTTTCTTTTATTTATAACCTATTTATTCTTCAATGACACTAAATAATTGGGTTATATTGTTACCACTATATTATTCAAACCCTCTCTGGTAGTCAGTAGCCTCTAAAATATGAGGTGGTATGCTTTAGGTCTTGTAACTAACCCTTTTCGACCAAATGAGAGAGTTCATGATTGGTTTTTTTTACAATGTGGAATCAGAGGATAGGGTTTTCTTTTCATATGACATACTTTTTATAGAATTGTATAAATGATTCTAGGATGAGTCAGTACATGGAAATGAGCATGAGCATGCAAGTAAATAACCCATGTGTGAGGAAAATCCTATTACCAATGTATTCAATTTAATTTTTGGGGCATTATTTTCATAGTTGATGTTATCTCACTTTGGGTTATTCAAATTTTTAGAGGATACTATTTTTTATATCTCTATTTCATGAGTTTTGTACTCATGGCCCAGTATAGTGTGATTTGATAATTTATGGATCATAATTAGAACATAATTATATAGTGACATATGTTGTTCATGATAATAAAAAATCTATTTCTACATGTGATATCTAAATTTCTATAGATTTTTTATATGAGATATATGATTCACAAGAAAAATAAATTGAGTTTTCAAATCGTGGTAAATTTTTTTTAAGTCATATCTATAGAGACCAAGGGAGGTAGGGGTTGACCGTGTTGTTAGCTAGTTCACTATAGTGTGCATTTTTCATATAGAGAAAATGCCTCATTAACGTCTTCAACATGATAATTAGGAGCGTGAAAAGCATAAAGATATTAACATAGATAAACTAGAACATATTTTAGTTCATAAGGACCAAAATGATGTTTAGATTCTAGATATCTTCTTAAGGGTCATGTGATTTATCGAAAGGGATACTTTTTATATCATTCTTTCAATGTATGAGCTGATAGAAGAGTTTCAACTTCGTCATCCACATGTGTTTACTAGGGAAGGGGGACCCCTGGAATCCATTTTCTAAATTGAGTTAGTGCAGACAAATCATCATGAATCTATAGACACCCACAGAGTGGTGGGTGATTATTTCCATGTATATGCTTTTTGGTCCATCCATGCATTGGTGGGATATTCTTGAGAATTATAGGAAACAAAATGAAATATTGTATAATTAATTCAATGAAAATATCCATTCCATTTCTATCTAGAAAATATGAGTGATGGGAAAACACTAATGTTCATGAATCTATGCATGAGGGTTTGTCAATGCTAGACTATGAATTACTTTTTACTAATATTTTTTAAAATTTATAGGGATTATATGTGAAAATAATATATGGTGTCTTAATCATTAAAACACCCTTGGAAGTTCGGTCTAAATAAATTAACGATTGAATGTTGTTTCCTCTAGAGAATGGGGGTTACCATTTCCTTCAGAAACCTTTCATGATGGAATTGATAGGCTTTGACTTGATTCATTGTGTGATTTTCTTAGTTCTATACCAATCTCATATCGACTATTTCATGATGTGAATTACGTTTTATCCTTATAAAGAAGTATCTATTCTTACTAGTGTAAGCGAGATCATTAAGCGGGTTATGTGGGACCAATTTTGTGATGATTGGTTTATCTTATAGTTAAATTTACTAGTTGTAGATAATGGTGAAATATAGTAGTATCATTCCCCCCTAGTTTACCATTTTAGGGGTTTTTTCCCTAACATGTTTTATATATTACTACCTGAGTGAGAGATTGAGTTCATGATCGAGTTAATATTAGGGGAAAATAAATTTTTTATCATGCCTTATAGAATATAATCTTTAATGCTTAGGAATTTGACAGTTTTGTTTCATGATCTAAAATCCAAATGGTCCATATGACTGAGTACATCTCCTTGGGGTTATCTAGATCTCTATTTTAAAATGTTCGACATAACATTACACTTATGTGTAGATTATTAGATGATGAACAAGATGACGATCAAGAATCTGTATCGCCTACCATGACTTGATTATCAATCTGATCAATAGATTGGTGATAATAAATTTTCAATGTTATTATTTAAATTAGTATATCATTATTTATGGGTAATCCTTACAAAAAGACCTCAAACTAATTTTATAATAACTCATGGATTGTATGAATTTTTAGTGATTCCATTTTGTTTGATTAATACTCATGCAGTATTCATTGATCTAATTAATTGGATCATTCATCCATTTTCTAGATGTGTGTGGGGTGGATTTTTTTATTATATCTTATTTTACTCCTAGTCAGAATATTATCATTCCAAATATATTTACATCAACCGAGTTACATTGAGAGAGAATAAAATTTATGTGAAAAACACTATATATAGTTTGTTAATAAATTATGTGCAATTTATGAGCCATGTCATCTTAGAGGTAGGAGTGTCGATATCTATTGAATGTTACCGATTTATAATAATGAAAAAATCCTATGAATGCCTTCTAAAATAATGGATTTCTATTATTAGTAGATTTGTATCTTAGTTTTATCCAATATTTTTCTCATTTGAAAACATCAATGCCTGATATGGACAAGAAAAGTGTGAATTTAGTTTCTTCTGATGCATTAAAATGATATTTTTAAGAGATAAAATATTAGATGAACATAAAAACAATTATCAAATATGTGATGAAAGGTAGAGAATATAATTATTACTTTGATTCATTGGGAGTTAGACTTGGATAATTCTTAATAAATGGAGATCGTGTGATTTCTTATGGATCCATCCAGCTAAGGAAACATGAGAGAAATTACCCTACTCATTATAGTTATTGATACTGGTATGTTCCATAATATAATATAGGGAATCTATCATGGGTGAGAGGTTTTTGTAAACTTGTATCACAATAGATCCAGTTAATAATTTTCTCAGTGAGACTATATACATTGGAACAGGACGTGGGTCGAGTATCATCAGTCATTCTATATAGAATTTTATAAAACAAAAAGA
Source organism: Viscum album (assembly GCA_963277665.1). Classification (NCBI taxonomy): domain Eukaryota; kingdom Viridiplantae; phylum Streptophyta; class Magnoliopsida; order Santalales; family Viscaceae; genus Viscum; species Viscum album. The sequence continues at coordinate 618,917,317 of OY728145.1, read as the reverse complement.
AAGGGAAACATAATTTTGAACAATTTGAGATGAAGGAAACCGACATAGATAGTTTGGATTTCTTTTAATGGTAGGAAAAATGTCCATTTTTCATACATGCATTTGGATGATATGGGATCTTAGGGATAAGTAGTTCTAACATCGACATATGTTATACTATTGATTTTTGATCAGATTAAGACCAATGTGTTCAATTATCACAATGTATCAGTTCGAACTAAAACATAATTACACAGGGAGACATGAAAAGGATGGACTCTCAGTAGTAGATTTTGTCAAATTTTTGATGGATGAGTATGAGATCCTATGTGCTTTTAAAAATATATGATGAGGTAGTTACAGACATCCAGATGGGTGGTGAATCATGGATTCAAAATATTTATGAGCATATTTTTTGAAAAATATGGTTTCTAGGTATTAAATAATAGGTGGAATGATTTTTTCTAGATGGTTTACATGTTAGTAGGTGAATGTTGAGCATCATAGGCCAGTTGGGATTTTCAATCCATTACACAACATAAATATGAAATGGGATTTTGTCACGATGGATTTTGGGATAATATTACCCAAGATGGACAATTGGAATGATGTTGTATTGGTTATTGTGGATTTATTGATTAAGTTAACCCGTTTTTATCTATTCGGGTAACCATCACATTTGATGACATGGGAAACGTCTATGTATGCGAGATGGTTCAGTTGTATAGTGTTCTGAGGAGTATCATTTCAGACAGAGATCCATATTTAACATCTTGTTTATATAATGGTCATTAGAAACCCCTAATATCCTATGTTTTTTTAATCACAACCTATCAACCAATGACTTATGGCCACTCTGAGTGGACTATTTAAGTGCTAGTGGATAGGTGAAAAGCCTATCTTATTGATTTTGGTCATTAATAGGACAATAATATGACACTCTTTGAGTATGAATGTAGTAAAAAATTATGGGAATCAATCCAAATAGAATCATATGAGCCTTTTTATGGATGAACATGTCTTTTGATACTCAATTGGTTGTGTGAAGGTGAGTCAACACTTTTTGGACCCAGTATCACCTATGAGACATCTGAATAAGATCATTTGATCTGACAATGGTTAGTGACTATAATGAGTAGTCAAAAATCATATGATAACCACTGAAGACGATATATATAAATCATGTTTAGTCATTATTTTTTACTTCGAGTGTCTCTTAGGTAGGGATAATTTTTTTGGAAATAACGAAAGCTAAAACCTAGGTTTTTGGATCTATTTGAAATAGTAGAAATGGTCAATCCGGTGTTGTACTATTTATCAATTCCATAGTGCTTCAATTCCATTCACGATGTGTTCAATGGTTCTCAACTATGAAAATATCAACTAAAACCTTACCATGTGATAGACATGGTAGACATTGAGCTTTGTGCGGATGTCTTATTTGAGTTGAATCTGATATCATTTGTGGATTGTAGTGAGAAAAGTCATTGATTTTAGAATATACTGTTGGTTTTAGTGTAGTGGAATCATGGGAGAGTTCAAGAAGAGACATGGGATAGGGAGTCATATTTGAAAAAAAAAATTTCTAGTCTTGTTTTCCATAACCTCAAATTCACTCTTAGCAAATATTGTAGAGGATATATTATAAAGTGTGAGAGGTTGTGATTACTCATTTTTTTCATGTTATATTTCTCTCCGTTTTTTTCATTTGTTCTGTAGAAGTTGAGTCTTGTTTGGAGACATATTTCACTTTCTAGAGAAAATAATTCCATGACAATGGATTTATGATCATGTAAATTAAAAGATTCCACGTATAAATGGAACTATGTGTTAATATGGGGTCATGAGAGTTGAGAAGCATTAAAGGATATTTTGGAGAAATAACAAGTCAAATAGATGAAAACAAAACTTCATGATATTTACACATCGTGTATTTAGATTATATATAATGTAAATTATTTTATGTTTTAATAAAATAAATAAACGTTGATGGGGTTCTTTATAATATAATTAAAAATTTACATGACTTGTAATCAAGTTACACGATTAGTAAATGGATAACACATATTTTTAAATATGATTTGTGGTAGAATTTCATTCTATTTTATATGTGCATTATCTCCTCGCATCCCTAGAAAATTATCTAGGTCATTTCGGAGTGCTAATCTCCATTGAATATGTTGTTTTTGGGTCAACAACCCCTATTATGTTCCTTTGGATATGTTTCTTGTTTATTCTCTTTCGTTCTCCAATCGATGTGGTAAAAGAAATTGGATAATTAATTTTGTGGATTTGAACTTTATTAGTTTTAAACTATGAACCAATATTTAAACATAAACCCATTAATCCTCATTGTAATTTCCCTTGGGAAGTATTTGTGGATTATTGATCGATCAAAAGGGTTTTAAATCTTAACCCTTTCATTTTATTATTTTTCATTTTTATGCAATATCATGATTGTGCACTCATTTCATGTGTACAAATTAATTAAATAAGTGAATGATATTACTCCATGAATTCCTTTTGTTTAAAATGAAATTGTAATTAGCTAACAACTTAATATATGTTTTTCATGTCATGAGACCCTAAGAGATATCTTGTTTAACAATCCCCAAATTATGGATTATTGGTAATTGATATAATTTTTAAATAATTGTGATATAAATTACATGAGGAATATAAAAGAGAAATTGTAATTAACATAATTAAAAACAGATTATTTTGATGTTATATTTAAATATACAAACATTATTATAGGAATTTTGTTCCATGATGAGATTCCTATATAGCAATCTAGGCCTATGAAATTGAAAACCTATATGTTATAATGATGATAGTGAACAAGATCATCCTATTCCCATGCTATAATTCTAATAGACCACATGATTTTTCCAATACCATGATGTAATTCTTATATGGAGTTGAATCGTATTTTTGTGACTATACCATGGGTATATGGTTATACATGGAATTTTTATAAGACATGCATGAAGATATTTTGGAATGACACCGAAGAATTTTTTTTACATTGGTTTTGTTTTTGTGGTTGGCATGATTTTAATATATGATCACACATATTCTGACACAAATACCAATGAGGTTGTGGTTTTATTTTAGTAGTTGGTTATTTAATTAGGGAAAATATTTTTAGCTTTATTGCATAAATATTTTTTTCTAAAATGGCTTTGGTTAGACATGGTGGTGTCAGACTACGGAGTTATACTCATAACCTATTTGGGCTTCCATTTGGTATGTAATAATATTTTGCAGATGTAGGTTCAGATAATGGTAAAGAACATTATTGTTGATTTTTTATTCCCTATTAGCCAGGTTTTTGCATATTATACAAAAATGGGGTTTGAGAATTGGGATATTGAGTCTTTTATTTGAGTCTTCTAGTATTTTCTTTTATTATTATTGAATTTAATTTTGTTAGATTATAGAATGTCATTATATTATTCCTTATCTATTTATTAGATTATCAAATCTCATTTTATTGTTGTGTTATGCATTTTCTTTACTCATATTATTTTTTTATTTATTAATAGTTTCTTCTTATATGAAACTTCATACTTGGGGTGTAGTCTCCCCACTATTTTATTCACACCACCATTGATAGTTCATAGATTGTGGCATATGATGAGGTGTGGTTGAGGAATCATAACCATCCCTTTCTTCCAATGTGATAATGTACCATATTATGGTATGTTACAAGGTTATTCTATTTCAAGCCATGATCGATATTCTATATGTGAAAATTCTGGTTAATCATTTTATAAGTGTTACATATAAAATTATGCCTCATGTAACCAACATGATTTAATTATTTTTCCTAGTTTTATTATAGAAAAATAATTATTTCACAAGGAAAAATAATGATAATCTATTAATATAAAATTATTTTCTTATTCATAGGGGTGAAAATAACACTATTGTGAATAGATTTTCATGTGTTTCTAATGTTTTCAAATAATGTTCAATGATTTTTATATTTCCTTTAAAATTTATTATGAAATTTTTCTAATATATTTTGGGTGGAGAAGTTGACTACCTGTTTAAGTAAATATTTATTTTGATCTAAATTTTTATTATTGATGATGAAAAATTTTTATATGTATTCAAGGACTGACTAGTTTTTATTTCCTTTGATTTACTTGACAATAACTTTTTTTCTCATAAATTTTTTGAATATTTCGAATAGAGGTTATGATTAAGGGAGAAATAAAGTTGACATGCCTTAAATTGTAATAATTTTTCATTAATTGAATTTTTTCAATTATAATGTTTTTTATTATGGGAAAAATCTATTCTAAATTGAGGTACCAACTTTGAAATTTTAGATTTCTTATGTAAGAGATATGAAAAAATTCTAAAAGTCATTAAAAATTAATGTTCTTATAATGAAGGTGAATTAATTTTTTACTCACATATAATGATTATATAATGTTACATATGGGTTCTTACAGTTGTTATCAAATGATGTATTTATATAACATTAGATGTTAGGATATTTTCATAAGTGTACTATTAGAATAATTATTTCACTGTTAAGGTTAATATAAATGTTTATAATTATATTTTAGTATCCATATATAGCCATAGGGGTAAATATATTAAATAAAAATACCAAAAATTACAATTGTATTTATAAGGATATTCAACATAAGTATAATGGATTCAAATTATATTATAGTATATATTTTTTATAGGTGTTTCATTTACAATAATAATTTTCATTTTAACATGAAATGAATAATTTTAATTTTCATTGATGTTATATTAAATATATTAACGATTTTTTGATTAAAATAAAGTAAATTAATCTTAGACAGCCATCAAATAACTTCAATATGAATTAATAATTAATATAATAGAAAAACAATTGTTCAATTTTTTTGAAGGAATTTAGAAAATGCAAATCACATAGATGAAACTATTTGATCCTTCCAAAGACATATAATTTTTCTAATGGTTTAATGGTTATGAGAATTAATTTAATTTCATATAAACGTCTTAAATAATCCATATCATTCATCTAGTGAAATAAAAAAAATTATGGACATTTTTTTTACAAAATATATTGAAAATGTTGTAAAATATCATGTTGAAAACAATAACATAAATGATAGCCTTGATATCTACATATATTCTAAGAATAATTGTATTGTCAACTAACTATTAAATATGATCATAGTTTTTACTAATGAATCATACAAAAATATTTCTTATAATTTGTTTCTTGGAATAATGTTTTGTGGAATAAGATGAAAAACAAGGTTAATGGTTTAAGAAGAAAATTGAATGGATAATATCATTATTAATTATTTTCCTATATATTAGAGGTATTATATGATTTTAGAATCATTTAAAGATACTAATTTAGTATCATATGTATTCTAAATTTTTAAAAAGATAATTGGTTGAATTAAAATATTCAATACTTTGTTATTTAAAATGTTGATATTTTTTATATACATGAATTTACGTACATACCATAAATATGTAAATATAAATTTTGGAAAATATGTAATTTATGTTAATGATATAAATAATAAATTTTATTATATATTATTTTGAAAAAATATATTTTAATGAAAACCAAATTGGTTATAAAAATAAAATATTGAGTACTGATATTTTTGAAGATGTTTATTATATTTTTTGGAATGTTCATGGAATTAAATTAATATTTATCATAGTAAAAGGATAACATAATATGAATCTATCCACATATCTAAATAATCCAGAATCTCTATACCAAAATCCTTTTGAATTAACATAGAATATATATATATATATAATATATATATATATATATACTTATAAATATCAAGAACAATAAAACCTATTCTAAGATTATCCCATACATCAAAATAACTCATCATCAGATATTATAAAATATTATATACTGCCACATAAAAATTAAAATGATTTTAAAATGTCCAAAACATATAATCAATATTTAATAAGACAATAAGTATACCAAAATACCCTAAAAAATTGTAAATCACCTATATTTATAGAAATATGATATTAACAACACATAAATAATGTCACAATCATACAATAATTACTATCAATACCTAAACAATAAAAAAGAATGAATAAGTCATTGGATAACTACCAAAATAATCCTTCATTGAACCATTATATAAATTTACCTCCTCGCTTATAAAAAATCACCAATCTCCCATAATTAGTAAAATTCTATAACATGGAAAATATTTCTATATAAATAAAATAACTGTTAGAAAAAATTATAAATCAAATTATAAATATCTTTCTCAATGGGAATATCAAATTATAAATTTCAATAATTTTACAATTTAATAAATAAATTTTTCATTACCATCATTTATATCATTTTTAGACTTATTTCCAATCATCAATATTATAATTTTCATTTCATTGTGTTAGTTTGGTGTTTAATATTTATCTAAATAACACTTCTTCTCATTGGACTTTTATTTAATTTTTTAATCTTATATATTCATTATAATAATCTGATTTCATATCACCATGAAATTTAGGGGAAGGGAAATATTACAAAAGATTGATATAAATGGATAATTTTTTTAGTGTTATTACTCAATTATTAATTAATATTTTTCTTTCAATCTCATGATGGTTATTTCTGAGGGTTAAATTTCAAAAAAACTAAATATGATCTAATAAAATGGATGAGACATTTTAATGTATCATTAACATTATGAAAGAATAATAGACGGTATTTTCCCTATTTAATATCAATGCTAGTCACTATGGACTATCTGAAATATCAATTTTTAGAAAAAAAAATTGTAAATCTACATTTAAAGCTCTTGTGTCGACTGAATTGGACAAGTAGTTAATATTCTAATATAATAAGTTTCAAATAAATTATTATGGTAAATAAATTCTGGAAACCTGTTGGAGACATCTGGTATCCTTTGACAAAATATATCAAATCACAAATATTATTTCAATCATAGATTTCATGTGTATAGATCAAAAAATATATTAAATGAATAAAGAAATATATCATTTTACACAACCATTGGAGGTAACACTATTCAAAATAGAAGAAAATTAATTTCTTAATATAATAGGACTGTGTATGGAATACATGTAATTAAAAATAATAAGTATATATATATATATTTATGTCTCTCACATTTGCAATATAAATTCAATAAGAGATTGAATTTCTGTTGTAATCAATTAAATTTTGAACCATAATGATTATGAAGAATGTTTTAAAAATATATAAAATTTGAAACTATTAGTTTTTTGTTTATCTGTAACTCATCATGGGTACATCTTAGCTCAATATCATGCCAAATCATTTTTTTTATAAAATGTCGTATATATTGATTTCAAAAATTAATATGTAATTAAAATAAATGAATCAAATGAATGAATAATATATTTTTAAAAAACATTAACCATAGATACATGTTTAGAGATAATGGGATAACCCTATTCATTATTAACCCTATTTATGATCATAATTTACTCAAGTATATATTTTGGAATAAGTGGACTCCAAAATTCCCAAAAAATATAATATCTATGACATCAAAAAATAAAATTATTAAATTTATAAAAGAACTACTGATTAGTTTAATATAAATTCATGTTATCTAAAATTATATAAATAAAAATTATGAATGTTAATAAAATTATATAATTATATTTCCAATGGGATAAAATTGAATAAAATAAAAACAGATAAACTTATATGAAAAGGTATATAATCTATATATTAACATGACATATATGGATTTTTTTTTTGTATATAAAATTTATGGAGATTATATTTGTCATGATAAACAAATTTTAGATAATATATCCTAATTAGAGATGATTTAGAGAAAATAATAATAATTTAATATAACTCCATTAAAAAAACATTTAATGCCACGACCCATACCCCGAGGCCCGTGCTGTGACTACCCAAATCCTTCCTTCCATAGGCCAGGGGCTAGCGACTAACACCGAAGGCGTATTCCCTAATACTGGGAAAACAATGCCTTTATAACCTTTAAGCACATGTAAGAATGCACAAAAAAATAAGAACTCAAATATACTGAACTGTAAACAGAGTGAGTGCGGTAAAAAAAAGGCGTCAGATGTCATGACCCGTCCTCGGGGCCCGTGTCATGACTACCCCAAGCCCGCCTTCCATAGGCCAGGGGCTGGTGACTAGCACCAAGGTGTAATTCCCAATAAAAAGGGAAGTCATTGCCTTTGTAAAGTAAACAAACACCACAGAGCAAGCAAGCAGAAGTAAACACTATGTAATAACTGGGTACAACAGTAAGTACGGAAAAGTATGTGGGCCAGAATACAAACCCAAACTGAAAGTAAAGTACAACTGAAAAGAGAGTACTGAAACTGAAAAGTAAAGTCGCAACGTAGAGCCATCCACTAGAAGTCCCACCTGAAGGGTGGGTATAGATAGCCTCCACAACTCCTCGAGTCCAGCTGTCCACTCCGAGTACGTCCCGCCCAGTGGTGCACCTCCGGGTACCAACCTACTCCTCGTGCCTCAAGCACGATGAGCACTGTCTGTCGTCTGCAACCAACACAATGTAGTGCAGGCATAGCCCATGCAGGGTTGAGTATAAGATAATCAGTAGGGACCCCGAGACCCCTGAAGGTCTCCCAGAATCCACAATGGATAATCCACAAAGGAAAGATACAATCACGAAGTAACATCCAACACTACATAGGTATATGCCCATACATATACCCAAGTCACCAATTCCAGTTCCATCCAATATCCGATCCCATGTTCTATCACATCCACACAGGATAGCACAACACAATACACATAGTAAAACATGTCAAGGTTCAGCTCACACAGGTATACTTCTTCGTATGACGATAGAGATGATCAGATATAGCAACTGATTCATCTAAGCCGTCTGATCCACACATGATCGATAGATACTAACCCCCGCAATGACCCACAAAGGATCGATATGTACTAACCCTCGCAATAACCTACACAGGATCTGACCCACACTGGATCGATATTTAACTAACCCCCGCAATGAACCACATAGGATTGGACCCACACAGGATCTGTAGGAGCTGGCCCACACAGGACCGCTGAGCGCTGACCCACACAGGGTCTGACCCACAAAGGATCGGTAGCACTGATCAATGTAGGATCGCTGAGTGCTGTAGTCATCATCGTCGAATCCATGTAGAATTTCTGTATAGTCGTCATCGTCGTCGCAGTCACAACCAGCTCAATGGTTCCGGCACAAAGCAAGCTAGTTCGGGAGAGTCCGCTCCACGGGCCGAGGGGATGATACATCAACTGACACATTGTATGGATTTTGTGTATCCAAAAGATCCATATCGTCAACAGAACTCAACATCACATACGACATGTCAATAGGACGCCCGGTCTGAGAGTTATTGGCTTTTTCATTCTAGGGGCCCGATTGATTTTTTTATGTCAAAACCAACCCAACCATACTCCAACTTCATCCAAACCGCGAGCGGAGTAAGCCAAAAGGTCTTTCTCACTAAGAGGAATCCATCAAAGTCGATGGCGTGTCAATCGGACGTCCGGAGTTCTAGTTATAAGTGTTTCCGCTCTGAGGGCCCTGTTGGTTTCATGTACGAACCGACCTGGCCGAACCCAATTTTCTCCAAAACCTTGAATATAATATACCGAAACTCCCGTCTCGATGCAAGGATCTCTACGCAACTGACAGTGTATCGTTCGGAGGTCCGTAGCCCAAGTTATGGGCAATAGACCGAAAAATTCCGGTATTAGGGGGTTCGGGCCCGGTCCGACCCGGCCCGTTACCCCCCTGGGTCAGATCGAACCGGGTCGACCCATCCCGGGTCCATGTCCGGCCCGCTTGGGTGAGGCCTGGTCCGCCTGGTGCAACCCGGCCCAGCCGGGGCACAGCCCGGCCTGGCGGTCCAGTCGGGCGGCTCGGCCTGGCGCGCTGGTGCGCTGGTGTTGGCCATGCGGCCATGCAAAGGGGCGCCACCCCCTTGAACAAATCCGCGGCCCCGCGTGGGGGACACCCGTTGCCAAAGGACGCAGCCGAGTGCCGTGTCACACCTCCCTGGGTCTCGCGAGTTCACGGGACCAGCGGCCTACCGCCTTGGCTTCAGCCGCGGCGGCTCTTCCCGGCGGCGCGCCGGGCGCCGCCATCTCTTGGAGGCCGGCTGATGGCGGCCACCGCCTCCAGCTTCCGGCACTGCCATGCCAGCAAGGCGCACCAGTAGAGTGTTCCATGGACAACCGGATGAGCTCTGGTGGTCGGTTTTTCCTTCCGTATTCGCCAACATCCCTCCTGGGACCGGTTCTTCACTACGAAGACCTCAAAATGCCCTTGCGGCCTCCTCCGTCATCGCCTGCCGATCCGCACACCAAGAACGAAGAAACGGCAGGTTCGGACTTTTTCTGTAGAGACCCAAAGATTGATGTACATGGAAATTACATTACATTTGCGGAATACTTAGCACATAACAAAAACACACACACAAGGATCGTAATAGTTTAGTGTCTTTGGAAACTCGGAATATAATCCTCTAAGCCTGGTGAAAGATCTTCAACATCTCCCATAAAGATCTTCCTTTTTATTATACCTAAAACCTTTTCTTATATCCTGGGGAAATGAAAACATTAAAGGGTGAGCTCAAATGCTCAGTTAGGGTAAACAAAAGAAATATCAATCACATCATATACATAAGCACATAACTTTTGGAAATCTTAACCTGTAAAAGAGATCATAATTTCATAACATGGGATAAATCATGACAGTGAAACGTAATCAAAATAATCATAACATAAAACATGAAACTTTTTGTAATACACACATAATCATAGAGAATCATTTCTTGTTAGTCAAGACTCATTGCCAATACTATCTTAGTGGACAAAGTCCCTTTCTGAACTGAGTCACCCTCGTTTCAGTCCTCTTTCTCTGAATCAGTATAACCTACCATTCAAGCCATGTCTATCTCATGAGATATAAAATCTTTACCCAATGCATTGGAGGGAGATATAGGTCCCACCCATCTCATAATGAAACCATTCTTATGTGTGCCACAAAATCGTAAATCATACATCATTGCATAACCCATGAAATAAAATGGGATTCTTAAACATCGTGCCATCATAACATATTCCATAAAAAATTGAAATCATTTCATCATAAGAAAATTGAATCCATTTAAATCATAGATAAATTTTACATGAAACATACACATATGAAATAATGACATCTTATATGTAAAATAGTTTTGACAAACCACTTGAAATGAATTCTTGAGCAAAATATCCTTTATTCTTTAAAATCATGTTCTTTTCACAAAATTCCATGCAATTTTAAAAGATAAGGGTTTTATTGAAAATAATCATGCAATATTGTAGAGGATGATTCTTGAAAATGAGGCGTTATGAATCCGTACAAATCCGTTCACTCCGTATAAGTTAAAAATAACATTCTCCTCGTACTTTTGTCGGAAAAGTGAAAAGTACCTTATATGGTAACCAAACAAAAGATTTCATTCATACAATGTGGTAAAAAGTAAATAAAGGTTGAAAATGACTTTAAACATCCATGGAATAATGGTAAAAATTTTATGAAATAATTTTTTGAAATCATGGTCATGGATGATGAACGTAACCCCAGTAAATACTTACGTATAATCAATCTCGGATAAAAATGTGATTGAAAATTTATCCCTTACCTTTGGTCCGATTTGCTTCGTAAGTGTCCGAACCTCCGGTATAATGATTTAAATAATGTCATTGACTTATTATAGAATCATATTCATTTTTATTATATCATATATGGTTCACTTATGACTTTATATTACCCGTTCTTTTGTAAATTCATGTTAAAGTAGCGTTTTGGGTAAAATCGTCTCATTTGTCGTTCGTGTTTTTACTTGTAATTATTCATATGATTACTTAGATCATTATTACTTAATTATAGAATATAAAACATGATTTATATATAATATATATTCAGAATATAAAAATATATAATGGATCGATAAATGGAATGAAATACACCGTTCATGGAGACGGTTGGCCGTACGTACGCATTAACGCTATTTTCGTTTCCTTATTTAATTGAGTGGAATTAAGTAGATGACATACATATATATACACATAAATCCAGTATCTTTATAATTTCATTATTATTGCTTATATATACTTTATAATCATTCTTAAATGGTTAACATGGAGAATGAATCTCATCACGTCGTGGAGACGGTAGTCCGTACGTACGCACGAGCGATGATATCATTTCCATAATTATTTAATTGAATTGGAGTGGATGATACAATATATCAGAATCATTATGATGTTATAATAACTATGTATGTTTATTCTTTACACCATAATACCCATCCATGTAAGGTGTTGGTGGAAAAACAGATTACACCACGGCGTGGAGACGGTATTCCATACGTACGCACGCGCGGTGATTTCTTTTTCTGTAGGATGGATAGATGGTGAATTAGGATTGTTTCATACTTATAATAATGTATCAATATATGAGTGATACTGATGTTATTACTTCATAATGAAACAACCTAAGAAGAAGAAGTGGAAGAATAAATAAAGTTGAAAGAATTGGTAACGGAAATTACCTCTTCTTTGAAGCGCCTCTTTGAGTCCTCCTCTTAGGGCACTAAAATTGGTCTTAAAGGAAGACCAGAACCTCTAGGATGTTTCTAGGGAAGTGGAGAAGATATTTTGGCAGGGGTTGGACGAACTTGAAGGCTCAAAGTTGTGTGAGGAAGAGAGGGAGGAGGTGTCCTTATATAAGGGATGAGAGGGGCACCTTTGGAATAACTAAAAATATTATTTTATTATAAAGTAAAGTTCGGTTTTAAATAGCTCCAAATTGATTTATTTCAAGGATAAGGTGGGGATGGGTCGAAATACTCTCATCCAATAGAATTTAGACAAGGTTAGGTTCCTATTTTAACCTTATCATTTAGATTTAACATTAAGTTAAATAATTTTACTTTTACCGTGTCTTCTTGTGTTCTTACACTATAAGGTTAATAAACTTACTATAAGAAGCCAAACGAACACCAAATTGTTTATTAGTAATATATATAACCTTATATAAGTCATTTAGCCGAACCGTAGATTTTTAGGAATAACATAACAATTAATAATATAATATTTGTTTTAAAAAATATTTTACTTCAATTTTGACACTATTTAGTAATTGATTTTTGTGAAAATCCTAACAGAATGATAAGTTCGAAAAAAATTTAATTAAATAAATAATAACATGTCATATTAACCTATAAAATAAGTTTAATTCATAAAAAGTCTCAAAATATATTTATTTGAGTATTTATAACATCAATTATGTCATTATTTCATTAATCAGATAATTACTGCATCATCGTTGTGTCATAAATAAATTAAATTATTTAATGTATAAAAATTCAAAATAAAATACAATTATTTAGGAAATATTATTATCTTTCTAATTAATATTTATAGTCTAATTTATCTTATGTATAACCCTATATTACATATGTTTTATTAAATAAACATTGATTTTAACTCTTTTAACTCTTCTTTGAATTAAATAATAATAAATGTCCTAATCTAATTCAAGTGGGCCTAAATGGTCATATTTTATTCCTAAGTTTGTTTTTGGTCGAATTACACTTATACAATAGAATTAGGTCATGTGTTAGGGTAATAATAATATCATTTTTACCCTTAATTACCCTATTTATTTTTAACCGTGGTAAATAAAAGTAAAAAGTTATTATTCACCAAAAATTATTTTCATCTCATTGAACCACAGTTTACTTACTAAAATCATCCGTGTCTCTCGGATTTTTGAAATTCCACTCACAGAAGTGGTAAAATTATGTTTTATGAAAAAATCAGTTTTTTAACTACCACATAGTGGTTTCACTATTCATCAAAAATTGAAAGTTTTCAGAAAAATACCAAAAATTAGGCCTAAGATATATTTGATATTATGAACACAAAAATGATTTCTATTTTACCAAATTCAAAACATATCAGTTTCATTAATTAATTTAAAAATTAATTGCCGTCGTCAAAACAAAAGGCGCGTTTTTAAGAGATAATAACTATCAAAAGATTGACACTTGTTTATAACTGGTTTAAATGTGAAATTACATCCAATGACCAACATTGTATTAAATTGTAAAAATATATTCTAAATACACTTTAAACCACTCAAATTAAAAATTTATCACAATTAATTATTTCAATTAAAAAAGTTTTTTTTAATTAAAATTTAGTAATTTTCACTATTCATCAGAATATGAACGTTACCCCGAAAAGTACCAAAATTTCACCCTAAGCTAATTTCGATATTCAGATTCCAAAAATTAAGTCCATTTTGAAAAATAAAATTTACAAAATTTCAAAAAGTTGTTATTACTATTTATAACGGCTAGTTTTAATAATATTTTAATAGCATATCGTTGTTTAGTGAAAATCGGTATTGCGTACTACACACGCTATCGAGGAAGGTCGTGATTGCATGTAATGCAAGGAAAGTCAAGGATGCGTGTTGTACACGCTCCTTTTGGTGTAGCGTACAACACAAGACATTAATGAAAAGAATATTTTTCATAAAATCTCGGGGTGTTACATTCTACCCCCCGTAAAATGAATTTCTCCCTCGAAATTTGTCAGGGTTATAAATGGGTTGCTACTTGAAAGATTCTTTAATAGAATCCCACATCATAAAAAGGAATACCAAAACCATTCTTTTAAAACAAAAGTATGAAACGTAGCGGTTACCCAAATAAATTAATCATTGGGTTTCCACATAGGTGAAAATATGGATATGGAAGAGAAATATGGCCATCATGTTCTGATGGAGAGTGGTAGAGAACATGGCTATAGAAAAGCCAAAAATCACAAATCCATAAATTTGTGACGATCTAAGGTACAATCTGATTAATCAGATATTAGAGCACTAGGACAACATTTTTGGTTTTCAAGATGGTTTCCCTAAAGTTGAAGAATTTGAATTAGAATAAATACTTACTTTATTTTGGTATAGTCTCACTGTTGTTCGTGCCTTGAACAATTTCCACTTCATCTCTTAAATAGATGAAGTTGAATTTGTCATTCGTGATGTGTTAGCAGATCATGTGATAGAATGATGGGTTATTCCATATGTCTCAAACAAAAGGTTAGAAAAGTTATCAAAAAATACATAAGTCCATCTATAGTGAGATTAATCATATATGGTTCCTAAAATGGACTTATACTTCATATATCATACTGCTTAATATAATAAAACTAGCTTCTACTGAATAGGGACTTCCTGTAGGCCAGTGGTAGGCGATAAAGGCCAGTCGCACTTCGGTTGAGGGTTCGATTCCTACAACCTTGTCCGAGGCGATGGGCTGTCGCCCGTCCTCCAGGTTGTCTTTTTTTCTAAAACTATATTACTATAACATCCCATCAATAATATCGAAAAAAACATCTATCCTTAAACAATACTAACTTGTTTCCAACTTAATCCATTCTAGTCTTTAGGCTTATCCATAATACTGCAGTCCACTCTCATAATATAGTGAAAACAATAACCAGAGATTTAATGCCATCGTTGATCCCCATATATCATAAGATATGTATTGTTTCTCACATTCCAAACATTCAAAGGCCTTAATCATGTATGCTCTTGAATACCCATTGAAACTTAGTGAAAACATGAATGTTGTCAAAAGTTAACTCTTTCCACATACCAAAATCCTCAAAATTCTATATACTCTAACCATGATATCAATAGTCCTTATGTCAATCATGAGCTCATGAACACTGCCAAACATTTCATTTTCTCCTTATCCCTTCATTATACGCATATCATCTACATTCCAAAGTATTTGAATCACTTTTCATGGTTACAGGTACCTTAAAATTATTGAAAACCACAATAGACCATTACATAAATATTTCAATACACCATAAAAGTACCTCAACAACATTATTCTTGAATACCAATACATAAACACTTCAGTCCATCCACTTCAATGATTGTCCTGGAATAAGTCCTTCCTTGATTTATAAGTAACTTTTTAGGTCAGGGCATTGAGTTGGGTAATGCCCATATTCTCCAAAAATAAGAAATTGAACTCTATAACAGTCTGTCACTCTATGACCCTTTTCTCCACACAGATAACATCGGTCCCTCCATTTGAGATATTCCTCAAGGTTATTCTTCCCTTCTTTAGAAATATCAATCTTCCTTTCTTTATGCTCCTCAACATGCGAACATGCATAATAGTTTATCTTCCACTTCATTGATGAATTAGGGATACCACTAAATTTCACCTTGTTAATCATATATCGAGATGAATGATTCGGCATAATCACAAAATCTTTCTCTCTAGGAATTACACAATCTTGTTGCTCATAGTCACCAATTTTTCCATTGGATTCAATGTTATCTGAATTCCTTCTGGTTCGCTCCATTAACTAAAACACAAAAATAATCTTGTGAGAGGCGAAAATCATTCTAGAAAAAACAACATAGTAAAGGGGGAGTATCCTCAATATCTAACATCTTCGGTTAAAATCTATGATCATTACCGTAGTTCTAGGACTGTATCCTATACGTATACTTATCTTTAGGGACATCCCTACACATACCTTCGAAATATCTCTAGGTATCTCACTAATGTTTACGCATCCTAGTTTCCAAAGGTTGACTAAACCTCCCTCTGATACCAACTGTAGAGACCCGAAGCTTGATGTGCATGTAAATTACATTACATTTGTGAATACTTAGCACATAACAAAAACACACACACAAGGATCGTAATAGTTTAGTGTCTTTGGAAACTCGGAATATAATCCTCTAATCCTGGTGAAAGATATTCAACATCTCCCATAAAGATCTTTCTTTTTATTATACCTAAAACCTTTTCTTATATCCTGGGGAAAAGAAAACATGAAAGGGTGAGCTCAAATGCTCAGTAAGGGTAAACAAAAGAAATATCAATCACATCATATACATAAGCACATAACTTTTGGAAATCTTAACCTGTAAAAGAGATCATAATTTCATAACATGGGATAAATCATGGCAGTGAAACGTAATCACAATAATCATAACATAAAACATGAAACTTTGTGGCATACACACATAATCATAGAGAATCATTTCTTGTTAGTCAAAACTCATTGCCAATACTATCTTAGTGGACAAAGTCCCTTTCTAAACCGAGTCACCCTCGTTTCAGTCCTGTTTCACTGAACCGGTATAACCTACCATTCCAGCCATGTCTATCTCATGAGATATAAAATCTTTGCCCAATGAATTGGAGGGAGATATAGGTCCCACCCATCTCATAATGAAACCATTCTTATGTGTGCCACAAAATCGTAAATCATACATCATTGCATAACCAATAAAATAAAATGGGATTCTTAAACATCATGCCATCATAACATAATCCATAAACAATTGATATCATTTCATCATAAGAAAATTGAATCCATTTAAATCATAGATAAATTTTACTTGAAACATACACATATGAAATAATGTCATCTTAGATGTAAAATAGTTTTGACAAAACACTTGAAATGAATTCTTGAGAAAAATATCCTGTCTTCTTTAAAATCATGTTCTTTTCACAAAATTCCAAGCAATTTTAAAAGATAAAGGCTTTATTGAAAATAATCATGAAATCTTGTAGAGGAAGCTTCTTGAAAATTAGGCGTTATGACACCATAAAAATCCGTTCACGCCGTATAAGTTAAAAATAACATTCTCCTCGTACTTTTGTCGGAAAAGTCAAAAGTACCTTATATGGTAACCAAACAAAAGATTCCATTCATACAATGTGGTAAAAAGTAAATAAAGGGTGAAAATGACTTTAAACATCCATGGAAGAATGGTAAACATTTTATGAAATCATTTTTAGAAATCAAGGTCATGGATGATAAACGTAACCCCAGTAAATACTTACGTATAAGCAATCTCGGATAAAAATGAGATTGAAAATTTATCCCTTACCTTAGGTCCGATTTGCTTCCTAAGTGTCCAAACCTCCTGTATAATGATTTACATAATGTCATTATCTTATTACAGAATCATATTCATTGTTATTATATCATATATGGTTCACTTATGACTTTATATTACCCGTTCTTTTGTAAATTCATGTTAAAGTAGCGTTTTGGGTAAAATCGTCTCATTTGTCGTTCGTATTTTAACTTGTAATTATTCATATGATTACTTAGATCATTATTACTTAATTATAGAATATAAAACATTATTTATATATAATATATATTCAGAATATACATATATATAATGGATCGATAAATGGAAAGAAATACACCGTTCATGGAGACGGTAGGCCTTACGTACGCATGAACGATGTTTTAGTTTCCATATTTAATTGAGTGGAATTAAGTAGATGACATACATATATATAAACATAAATCCAGTATCTTTATAATTTCATTATTATTGCTTATATATACTTTATAATCATTCATAAATGGTTAACATGGAGAATGAATCTCATCGTGTCGTGGAGACGGTAGTCCGTACGTACGCACGAGCGATGATATCATTTCCATAATTATTGAATTGAATTGGAGTGGATGATACAATATATCAGAATCATTATGATGTTATAATAACTATGTATAGTTATTCTTTACACCATAATACCCATCCATGTAAGGTGTTTGTGGAAAAACAGATTACA
Source organism: Viscum album (assembly GCA_963277665.1). Lineage (NCBI taxonomy): Eukaryota > Viridiplantae > Streptophyta > Magnoliopsida > Santalales > Viscaceae > Viscum > Viscum album. Next base: position 618,898,618 of record OY728145.1, on the reverse strand, counting down.
CCATGGCGTGGATATGGTATTCCGTACGTATGCACGCGCGGTGAATTCATTTTCCGTAGGATGGATAGATGGTGAATTAGGATTGTTTCATACTTATAATAACATATCATTATATGAGTGATAATGATGTTATGACTTCATAATGAAACAACCTAAGAAGAAGAAGTGGAAGAAGAAATAAAGGTGAAAGAATTGGTAACAGAAATTACTTCTTCTTTGAAGCGCCTCATTGAGACCTCCTCTTAAGGCACTAAAATTGGTCTTAAAGAAAGACCAGAACCTCTAGGATGTTTCTAGGGAAGTGGAGAAGAGATTTTGGCAGGGGTTGGCCGATCTTGAAGGCTCAATGTTGTGTAAGGAAGAGAGGGAGGAGGTGTCCTTATATAAGGGAGGAGAGGGGCACCTTTGGAATAACTAAAAATATTATTTTATTATAAAGACAAGTTCGGTTTTAAATAGCTCCAAATTGATTTATTTCAAGGCTAAGGTGGGTATGGGTCGCAATACTCTCATCCAATATAATTTAGACATGTTTAGGTTCCTATTTTAACCTTATCATTTAGATTTAACATTAAGTTAAATAATTTTACTTTTACCGTGTCTTCTTGTGTTCTTACACTATAAGGTTAATAAACTTACTATAAGAAGCCAAAAGAACCCCAAATTGTTTATTATTAATATATATAACCTTATCTAAGTCATTTGGCCGATCCTTAGATTTTTAGGAATAACATAACAATTAATAATATAATATTTGTTTTAAAAACTATTTTATGTCAATTTTGACACTATTAAGTAATTGATTTTTGTGAAAATCCTAACAGAATGATAAGTTAGAACAATGATAATTAAATCAATACTAACATATCATATTAACCTATAAAATTAGTTGAATTCATAAAAAGTCTCAAAATATATTTATTTGAGTATTTATAACATCAATTATGTCAATATTTCATTAATTAGATAATTACTGCATCATCGTTGTTTCATAAATAAAGTAAATTATTTAATGTCTAAAAATTACATATAAAATACCATTATGTAGAAAATATTTTTATCTTTATAATTAATATTTATAGTAGAAAATATCTTATGTATAACCCTATATTAAAAATGTTTTATTAAATAAACATTGATTTTAACTCTTTTAACTCTTCTTTGAATTAAATAATAATAAATGTCCTAATCTAATTCAAGTGGGCCTAAATGGTCATATTTCATTCCTAAGTTTGTTTTTGGTCGAATTACACTTATCCAATAGAATTAGGACATGTGTTAGGGTAATAATAATATAATTTTTACCCTTAATTACCCAATTTACTTTTAACCGTGGTAAATAAAAGTAAAAAATTACTATTCACCAAAAATTATTTTCATCTCATTGAAACACATTTTACTTACTGACATCAACCGTGTGTCTCCGATTTTTGAAATTCCACTCACAGAAGCGGTAAAATTAAGTTTTATGAAAAATTCAGTTTTTTTAACTACCGCTTAGTGGTTTCACTATTCATCAAAAATTGAAAGTTTTCAGAAAAATACCAAAAATTAGGCCTAAGATATATTTGATATTATGAACTCAAAAATTATTTCTATTTTACCAAATTCAAAACATATCAGTTGCATTAATTAATTTAAAAATTAATTCCCGTCGTCAAAACAAAAGGCGTGTGTTTTTAAGAGATAATAACTATCAAAAGATTGATACTTGTTTATAACTGGTTTAAATGTAAAATTACATCCAATGACCAAAATTGTATTAAATTATAAAAATATATTCTAAATTTACTTTAAAATCACTCAAAATAAAAATTTATCACTATTAATTATTTCAATTAAAAAAGTTGTATTTAATTAAAATTTAGTAATTTTCACTATTCATCAGAATATAGAAGTTACCTGAAAAGTACCAAAATTTCACCCTAAGCTAATTTCGATATTCTGATTCCAAAAATGAAGTCCATTTTGAAAAATAAAATTTACAAAATTTCAAAAAGTGGTTATTACTATTCATAACGGCTAGTTTTAATAATATTTTAAAAGCATATCGTTGTTTAGTGAAACTCGGTATTGCGTACTACACACGCTATCGAGGAAGGTCGTGATTGCATTTAATGCAAGGCAAGTCAAGGATGCGTGTTGTGCAAGCTCCTTTTGGTGTAGCGTACAACACAAGACATTAATGAAAAGAATATTTTTCATAAAATCTCGGGGTGTTACATTTTCGTTTGTCCACACCCACCGCATTAGCGGTTTAAAAGGCTTCCAAAAAAATTTTAACACATGCAGAGGATATAAATCATATTTATTTAATTCAACCAAAACCCCTACCTCAAGCGTCGTCGAGCGTGGGTTCGTTGCGGGATTGCACGTCGTGGAAGAAGGTGTCACGGAAGGGGGATTCTCACGTCGCGGAGAAAGGATTCTTCGATGTCGCATTATTTATCTCCAAGGATCCTACGTTCTTGTCGACCTTCGTCAGAGGTTGGTGTTCTTCACATTCCTCGCGTTCTTCACATTTTTCGCGTTCTTCGCGATCTTCGTGTTCTTCATCGAGGAGGAAGAACTTCAAGAACCCGAGTGAATTCTCCTTAGCCTCTCAACACAACAAGAATAATAAAATAAGAGTTTTCTTATTTTATTTCTCAAGCCATGAATTTTAAAAATAAAAAACGAATCAAAAAATTAAGTGAATTAATTGCAATGTTTAAATCGCAAAATTAATGAGGCGTTTATTATCCAGAATAAATGCAAGGGTTACCTTCATTAATAGGGGGTTCAGGTGCATTATTTAATTAAAGGAGGGTTTTTAGGAAGAAAAGAAATGGTGGGGCTCGTGTGGGCCCCACCTCAAAAATATCCTACCAAGTGGGTCGGATATTTTTGGTGACACATCATCCACTTAACATAAGTTAAGTAATATAAAATAAAAATCGGTTGCACCTCTTTTATTTTATTCCTTAACTTAACCCCAATAATTAAAAACCACACCTGAGCAAACACAATTCCGGAAAAGTTGTTTCTAAGCAATTACTGGCATTGCGATTCCATCGGTGCCCTCAGAATTCGATTTCGAGCACCAGTTCAAAAGTTATAAAATCCCGCTCGTTCGTTCACTTAACGTACCCGAGCTAAGCTTCAGAAAAAGATTCCAAGAACACCGGGCCTCGAAATTAGGTGACGTCAGAAACTGCGTTTTTTAAAAATTCCCAAGAAAATTAAAAAAAAATTCCTTTTAATTTTACGGGTCTTTAAAGCAAAATACAAGCCCAACTGGAAAGTACAAGTACAATTGTGATATAATACAACTGAGGAAAAAGGAAAGTCATCTGATGGGTCCTCCACCGAGGATCCTACCTGAAGTGTAGGTACTGATCACCTCCTCAGCACATCACATCTGTCTGTCTCCTCCACATATCAACATGTCCTATGGTCCACCTCTGGGTATCTTCCAGTGATGGATCTCACATCCTCAGTCAACGTTGTCCATCGTCTACACCAAACACAACAAAGTGCGAGCATAGCCCATGTAGGAGTGAGTATAACAATACTCAGTAGGGACCCCATGACCCTCAAGGTATCATAAAATCCACAAAGGATAAACCAAAAAGTATGAAATCAACAGATAACAGAACATAAGTATATTCCCATACATATACCTATGTTATCAAGTAATCTATCTCAATCATGAATAAAACATACAGGTACTGACTCAGTTCACCCTAGGATTTATTCTATGGGTAGTATCAAGTTACATTTTGAGTAACAACGTCGAACACCTCGGCTGCTTAAGAACTCCTCCTATATCGACTATAGTGGGATTGTTGTGTCACACAGTGGTTCTTCCCACTAACCTAGAACTGCTGAGGTACTCCTCCTATCGATTATTATGGGTTTTCCATGTCACCAAGGCACTCACCACCGTGGGTCTGCCGCGTCACCAAGACACTCCCCCTCGTGGCCTGTTGAGGTAATCCTCCTGTTGAGTACCATGGGTATGCCACGTCACCAAGGCTCTCTCCAACATGGTCTCCCGTGTCCCCAAGGTGCCCCCATGGGGTCTTTCAAGTCACTCCCAATGAAAATGGTCAGCAGTCGTCAAGTCTCAGCTACCCACTGGGTTCCCGTAGTATGCTCACTCATCTCTAGAACTATCCACACCCCAAGCTACTGTTCGATACTACAACTTCCATGAAGTTCCACAAAAATGTTTCTCAATGTTCCACCACTTCATATGGGTCTCAACGTAATAGACGGCGCGTCAATCAGACATCCGGTCTGTGAGTTATTACCATTTTAGTCCCGGGGATCTGGTTGGATTCTGGCTCATTCCAACCTGACCATTCCCTATATTAATCCAAAACACAGTGGGTTATCACTCAAAGGGACCAAATCGCTCCAATGTTACCAAATCTGATAAAGGTTCATATAACACACGTTCAATGCGAATGTTATGGAAAAATGAATGTAATTGGGTCATAGTGATCCTGAGTCTGGTCCAACCCAGTCGGACCGACTCGGCCCGGCCCATTGGGTTCATCCCAGTTCACTGGGTGGCCCGGACTGCTGGGTATTCCCGAGAGGTTTCGAGGGGCCGTGGATGGTTGTGGGTGTTCGTGATTCCATAGAGGGTGTCGCGACGGTGCGAGGCCGTGGGGCAGCATGGCGGGGGATGACGGTGCGGCCACTTGGAGGTGGTCCGGCCACGGGGTGGCAGTCCGGCCGCGCGGGGTGGCGGTCCATCCATGGGGAAGCGGTCTGGACGTTGGGCGGTTGTCCGGCCACGGGGAGTCGGTCCAGAACCACAGGGTGGTAGTCCAGTCATGGAGCAATGGTTTGGCCGCGCGGGGGGCGGTCCAGCAGCGAGGCGACGGTCCAACTGAGATAGGCTTGGAGGCTGATGGGTGGCAGCAGTGGTCGTGAGGCAGCGTCGTGGCCTTCATCACGACCGATGGTGGTATCAGTTGCCATTATTTTGCCCCATCCATGGATGGTTTCTGTCCTCCTCCATCACTAAAAACATCACATGATTTGCTGAATTTTCAGGGCATGTTGGTTTAGCTCGTACCCTCTGTGTTAGGGCGGTAGCATATGGATCATCATGAACATGAACATGAATGTCAAATTCTATCCTCCAGAAATGACTGTTCCCAACCAACAAAAGAAATAGAACTGGGTACATGGGAAGTTATAAAAAAATAGAAATAAACCCCTACCTCATTTGCTTGATGATGTCGACAAGTCCACAAGGGAGAAGATGAATCATTGGGAAAATATGGATGTCAGTGTCGTCAGCATTTTCCTTGATTGTCAGTTTTGGCATCATTGGAGATCCTGTGATGGAATTTAGAGAATAAAACATCAATGGAGAGGCATTATTCATTGGAGTTATTCATTAGAGGGATTCTCTCCCAAATCTCCACCTCTCCCAAATCCAACAAAATGAAATGGTATCCACAAAATAATATATGATGTGATCTATTATGTTTGTTGGCATATAATTCAAATTGGGTTAATTAATCTCATAGGTTGGCACAATTAATGCGGTTTGTTGGCTTAATTATTGTTTAGTAGGGTTGGAATAAGTAATATTGGAGTAGTTAAAGAATATCTCCCTCATTTAATGAGGGAGTTAAGAGGTTTAGACCTCGGGTGGTCCCCACAAACATAACCTTTAATGGGAGGTTAGGCTCGGGTGGTCCCCACCACCATAACCTCTCATGGGAGGTCAAGGTCTGGTGGTCCCCACTTCCTAACTTCCACATGTTTGTTTTAACAAATAACTTATAAAAGCTACCCAACTTTATTTTTATTTTATTCATTCATGTAAAATCCAAAAACTAACTTCCACCCTTGACCAAATTCTGTTGAGGTGAATGTCTCTTTAAGTGAATACAGGTGTTGTTAGGTCAATGGTTCCCTTAGATTTCAATTCTGAACACCAATTCAAATGTTAGAAAAACCCACTCGAATGTTTACTAAACGCACCCAAACTAAAGTTTAGGAATTCACTCCAGGTACTCAGGTCCTTGGAATCACATGTTTTGAATTTTCACGGACTCATAAAATTCCCATTTATTTAAAAATCAATTCATGGAAATTTCAAGTCCTTACATTCTCCGGACCATAGGGCTCTACATACCCATAATCCACAACTCAAACTAGGGGAAAAAGTGGGGGTACTGGTCATGCATCTGAGAATCCTACTCATGTGTGCTCTCCGGGTGGTTCATGTGCTTCCAACGAATGCACACCAGAGGTATCGACCGTCCACGAAAGACCTTCTCCTGTTGATCATCAATATCTACTGGATACTTCGTAATATTTTCCCCATCGTCGATGTCCAACTCTCCATGGTCTATGAAGTGAGAAGGATCGTGCACATATCTCATCAGCATGGACACGTGGTAGACGTCATGCACCCGGTGCAACTGGGGTGGAATATCTAAGTGGTATGCCACCTCGCCAAATCTGCTGAGGACCTAAAAAGGTCCGATGTATCTCAGAGATAACATGTCGCCTTGTCCAAATCACTATTGACCTCATCTGGGCGAGACTCGTAGAAAGATGTGGTGGCCATCCTCAAACACCAGAAGCCTTTATCTCCTATCATCATACGACATATACCTTCTATGTGCAGTCTTCATCCGTTCCAGGAAGATCTGCACCTTCTGTGTGGTAGCCCGTACCATCTCTGGTCCCAATAGAGATAACTCCCAAGGGTCAGACTGGCACAATGGTGATCTGCAAGGTCCCCCATAGAACACCTCAAAAGGTTTCATCCCAATGGTGGAGTGATAGCTATTGTTTTATGCCAACTCCACCAATGGTAAGTGATCCTCCCAACTGCGACTGAAGTCTAGGACACAAGCACACAACATGTCCTAGAGTGTCTGAATGATGTACTTAGTCTGACCATCCTTCTGAGGATGGAAGGCGGTGCTCAAACGAAGCTGTGTCTTGAAAGCCTCCTCCATCCCCTTCCATAGCGGGGAAGTAAAATTTTCATCTGGATCAGAGATAATCGACGAGGGTACTCTATGTAACCGAACAATCTCATCCACCTAGAGGCTTCCCAAGCTCTCTACTGAACCCTTCTCTTTGATCCGAATAATTTGGGATGACATGGTGAGTCGGGCGACGATCTCCCAAATTGAGTCATGTCACCTGGATTTTTGTGGATGTCGTATCACAAAGTCCATTGATATCCCATACCACTTCAACTCTGGTACCTCTAAAGTCTCAACCAATACCAATGGTACCTAATTCTCTTCCTTCACTTGCTGACATGTGAGGCACTAGGTGACAAACTCTTCTACTGGTTTCTTCATTCCCGACCACCACTACTACCTCAAGAGATCTTGATACATCTTGACCACTCCCTGATATACCACTAGAGGGGATGTGTGGAACTCCCTCAACACATCCTCTTGAATTGACACTAGTACCATGGTATGTACTCTGAAGAGGTTGATATGCTCCCCAACATCAGAAAATCAATCTGTTGCTTGTCTTGTGGATATCTGAGCACGTCATGCCTCGCAGTCAGCTTCCCCAAAATGTGCCTCCTTGACTCTCTGATGAATTGGGGGAGTGACTATAAGAGACTGTAGAAATGATGCTTCATATCTATCCACAAAGGATATCTGTAAAGCGACCAACTTCTCAGTCTCCTCACATAGAAGCTTTACACCAGATCTCCTACTGAGTGCATCTGCTACAACGGTCCTCTTCCCAGGAGTATAGACTATCTCGAAGTCATTGTTATCGAGGAACTCATGCCAACGTAATTGTATGAGGTTCATGTCCTTCCAAGAGAAGATATACTTGAGACTATTGTGATCAGAGTACACAATAAGCACTCACCCATCAGATTGTGTCACCACATATTCAAGGATAAGACCACTGGTGCTAAATCCAAGGCATGTGTTGTGTAGTTCTACTCGTTCCGTCTTAGCTATCGAGAACCATAAGCGATCAATGCTCACTCCTGCATTAGAACACATCTGAGTCCAGTCGCTAATGCGTCATAGTAGACTACATACCCTACGCCCTCCTCCGATAGCGTCAAGATGGGGGGCACTAGTTAGCCTCTACCTCAGCTCCAGAAAACTCTATTGGCATCTCTCCTTCCAAAAAATGGTTTTCCTCTTATTCGTCAAGGCAGATAGTGGTGCCGCAATTCTGGAGAAATATGGAATAAACCTCATGTTATATCTAGCCAAAGCCAGTAAACTTCGTACCTCCGTCACACTCCTAGGTGGCTCCCACTCAAGTACCACCTCAATCTTTTCTGCACCCACGACATCTTGAGCTTCTGATAGGACATATCACAAAATGTGAACCTCTAGGATCAAAAACTAGCACATCGAGAGATTTCCATAAAGCGGGTACTCTTGGAGTGTGTCCATAACTATCAGCAAATGATAGGCATACTCATCCTCAGTAGTCGAGTAGATCAGAATGCAGTCGATGAAAACTACTACAAAGCGATCAAGGTATGGCTGAAAGATCATGTTCATTAGTCCCATGTACACTACTAGGGGATTGGTTACACCGAATGACATAACCAAGAACTCATACTAGTCATATTGACATCTGAAAGCCGTATTATTCACATCTTCATCACGTACTCTGAGATGGTGAAAGAATAACATGAGGTCTATCTTCGAGAACCATCATGCTCTCTTCAACTATTCAAAGATGTCGTCAATTCTTAAGAGTGGGCACTTGTTCTCCACGGTCACCTAGTTCAGGCGCTGATAGTCAACACAAAGCCTCACGCTCCCATCCTCCTTCTTGGCGAACAAAATCCGTGCTACCCAAGGGAAAACACTATGCCAAATGAATCCCTTCCCCTGAAAGTCCTCTAGCTTTACCCACAGCTCATGGAGCTCTATGGGAGACATCCGATATGTTGGTGTAGATATTGGTGTCATCTCGGGGTACATGTTAATGTAAATGTCCACCTCTCTACAAGGAGGTAGAACCAGAACATCATTAGGGAAAACATCTGTGTACTGGTCCTCCACTTTAGGATAGCTCAGACTCTCCACATCAATATCTCTGACGAAGTGTCTAGCCTACTGATGAGTGGTCGGCTTCACTCTTCTCCGATCAAGTCCATCCTGTGCTGCAAAGGGTTCCTTCTCGCAGGTGAAGGTAAACCTGGTCCCATCCTTACTGACACACCACAACTTGCACCTAATACAGTCTATCTAAGCTTGGACTATAGATAAACCGTCTATACCAATGATGACGTCGCAAGGGCTCGATGCCGCTACTAGGAGATCCCAGCAACGCTCTCGCCTCGTCGAGTAAGCTCCCACTGCTAGCACCAGTGCGTATTCTTCGAATCCACTCCCGTAGGAGTCTATAGCTATAATTATGGAGAAAACTACTTCGTCAGAATCTCCGAGCTACGATGGATGGTAGTGGACATAAAATAATTACTAGAAATTGTGTTTATAAGTACTGCAGCTATGGTGGAGTTGACATAGATCGTACCTCGTATCATTTCCAGAGAGCTATTATCGTAGGCCTCAGCTGCCTGGGGCTAATCTTTCCCCTATACACAAGCTCTCTATAGTTGGGGTGGACCTTCTCGTGGTTGGGGCGGTAACATCTCAAATCGCCTCTCACCACTAGCTGCACAACCAGATCCCCTGCCACATCTGACTGATCCCTGCAGACCTCTTCGGTCGAACCTCTGTCTCTTCCTGGGCAGTTCTTTGACCATCTACTAATCATTTGTACGATAGGTTAGACATTCATGATCCATGTAACCCTGCCCGCCGCATTTGAAACATTTCCCGCTCCTGGTATAATTGGATCTGCCTCGGGTGCCCCGCACAGCCGATCTTGACTCATGCGATCGTCCACCATTAACTCTAGTCCTCCAGGACCTCTGTGACATCTGTCGACTGCTAGCTACTGAAGACTCCACAACGTGATGACTAGTAGTGGGTCTCACAACTGGTGACTACCCATCATGGAATATCTCAACTAAGGGGGATCTCTCTAATACCCCCTCTTGCGTCGGGATGCTGTTTATTATCATGGAATCCCTGATCTCTGGCCTGAGCCCTTGCTCGAAGGTTCGGGCTCTAAGGAAAGGGTCCCACACCATATATTGTGGAGTAGTGTGAGAGGTCAGTGAACCTCATCAAGTAATTATCCATAATCAAGTTTCAATGCTACAGATGAATAAGCTCATGTATGCGCACTGAGCGAAGAGTCACCAGGAAAAAATCTAAACGAAACATGCTTTCGAAGTCTTCCTAGAGAAGCATCGCCTAGTTGTGATCCTAGGGCATCAAGATAATACTTCCAGTAGAAGTATTGCGGCAAATAACACTATGAGATCGGCTGGTGTCCCTATGATTCGAATGACTCTCACCATATCCTCCATCAAATCCTCTGCCACCTGCGGGTCCATCTCTCCCCTAAAACTGGGTGGCCTCTATTGTAGGAACTCAGGAAACATGATCAAGAGGCGTACACCGTCTGCTTCTAGGGCAGGAAGTATTGGTGGCCCAATGGGGAGTGGTACTACCAGTGCCTCCGCAGGTGCCTCTACCGGAAAAGGGCCATGCACCGAGGTCTCGTCGCTCGCTGGGCTATCAACGAGTACAACTCTCAGAACCCTAGATGGTTGTCAGTGTGGACGCATCCTGAAAAGAAACAGGTTTTCCACAATTAGTAAGTTACACCTGGTGAGATGACTCAAGAGATAACAAAGAAAACTCTTGAAAACACATATGCAACCAGTGTTTTTGTGCACTGAGATGGAAATCTGATGTGAGGGTCCTGGTGTATGGATACTTTGGCCGCCGAACCAACACAAGAGTCTCTAAATTGAAAACCACACTCATTTACCTTAACACTATTACATCACAGAAAATATTAGATTCATATGTTTTGTAGTAGAACCTCCCTCTGATAGCAATTTGTCACGACCCATCCACCGGGGCCCATGTAGTGACTACCCCAAGCCTGCCTTCCATAGGCTAGGGGATGGCGACTAGAACCAAAGGCGTATTCCCCAAAACTTGGAAAAAATTTCCTTTATAACCAGTAAGCACACGTAACCATGAAAAAAGAAAAATAGGGACACATGTAAACTTAACTGTAAAAATAGTGAGTGCAGTAAGAAAAATGGGGTAGAATACAAGCCCAACTAGAATTTAAAAGTACAATTGTGATACAATACAAATGAATAAATGGTTATGTCAGCTGATGGGTCATCCTCCAAGGATACAACTTGATAGGTAGGTAAAGATAGACTTATCAGCACACCACATAAGTTCGTGTCATTCTCGTATCGACACGACGTATAAACCACCTCCGGGTACCATCTAATCCTGGAACTCACGTCCTCAGTCAGCGATGTCCATCGTCTTCACCAAACCCAACGAAGTGCGGGCATAGCCCGTGCAGGGGTGAGTATAACAATACTCACTAGGGACCCCGAGACCCTCAAGGTCTCAAAAAATCCACAAAGGATAAACCACAAAGTATGAAATCAATAGATAACCCTACATAGGTATATTCCCATACATATACCTAAGTTATCAAGTATTCCATCTCAATCAGGAGGAATACATAGAGGTACTGATTCAGATCACACCAAGATTTATTCTTGGTGTAGTATCAATTACCAATCCCAGTCACAACGTCGAACACCTTGGCTACTGAAGAACGCCTCCTCTATCGTGTCCAATGGTCCTTATGTGTCACACAGTGGTGCTTCCTACTAACCATGGACTGCTGAGGTACTTCTCCTATCGAGTACCGTGGGTCTGCCGTGTCACTAAGTTGCTCCACACCGTGGGTCTGCTGCATCACCAAGGCACTCCCCCTCAGGTTCTGTTGAGTACTCCTTCTGTTGAGTATCGTGGGTCTGTCGCGTCACCAACGCGCTCCCCACTGTGGGTCTACAGTGTCACCAAGGTGCTCCCCACTGGGCCTATCAAGTCACTCCAAGTCGAATTGGTCAGTAGTCATCACGTCATAGCCATCCACTAGGATCTCGCACTATGCTCGCTCGTCTCCAAGAGGATATGCTACCCAAGAATCTGGTTGATACTCCAACTTGCATGAAGTCCCACGAAGAATTATCTTAATGGTCTGCCAAGTCATAGGTGTCTTAATGTTACGGATGATGTGTCAATCGAACCCCCAGTCTATGAGTTATTAGCATTTTAGTCCTTGGGGCCCAGTTGGATTCATGCTCGATCCAACCTGACTATTACCCATATTAATTTAAAACATAGTGGATTATCATTCAAAGGTACAAAATCACTCCAAGGATACCAATGACACTGATGTTTTGTGTTACAGACGTCTGGTGCCAATGTGTGGGCCAAAAGAATGTAATTGGGTCATAGTTGGCCTGGGTCCGGTCTGACCTAGTCATAGGGCTACGGGGGGCCGCAAGGCCATGGAGGGTGCCGCAAGGGTGCATGTCTAGGGGAAAATTAGCAAGGGATGGTGGTTCTGTAGCGGGGCGGAATTCAGGCCGCGACGAAGTAGTCTGGCCACGTGGGGCGGCAATCCTGCCGTGGATCGGGGTTCCGACCACGATACGACGTTCCAACAGCGGGGTGACGGTCTGGCCGTGAGGCTGCAGTCCGGCCGTAGGGCAGAGATCTGGCCGTGGGGTGGCAGTACACCCATATGGTGTTGGTCATGCCATGGGGCGGTGTCATCACCTTCATCGCGGCCAGCGGGTGTGCCGGCCACGGGGGGCGGCCTGGCCGCGGTCGGCGCGGAGGCCGTGGGGCGGTGGCGATGGCCGCGGGGCAGTGCCTTCACCTTCATTGTGGCCGATGGTGACGTCAGCCGCCTTTTTTGTGCCCCGAACATGGATGGTTGTCATCCTATATCTCGAAGAACATCACACGATTTGTGGATGGGTCGGGATTTGTTGGTTTGGCTCGCACCATCTGCGTTATGGTGGTAGCATATGGCTAATCAAGAACAATAACATAAACATAAAACCATACCCTTCCACAATGATTGTTCCCAACCTACAAAAGAAATAGAAGGGGGTACAAGGGAAGTGATAAAAAATAGATTTAAAACCCTACCTTGTTAGCTTGATGATATTGATGAGGTCACAAAGAAACAAAGACGAATCAGTTGGAAAAGATGAACTTTAGTGTCATCTGCATTTTCCTCGATTGTCGGTTTGTGCATTATTGGAGATCATTTGATGGAGTTTGGGTAAGAAAACATTGAAGGAGATCTATTCTTCATTGGCATTATTCATTAGAGAGATTTTCTCCCAAATCTCCTCCTCTCCCAAATCCACCAAAATAAAATGGTAGCCACAAAATAATATATGATTTGATCAATTATGTTTGTTATCAGAAAATTAATATTTGGTTAATTAATATCATAGGTTGGAACAATTAAGATGGTGCGTTGGATAAATTATTGTGGAGGAGGTTTGGCATAATTAATATTAGAGGATTTGAAGTGGCTCTCTCAAATTTAATGATGGTGTTGATAGGTTTAGGCCTCAGGTGGTCCCCATCACCATATCCTCTTGTGGGAGGTTAGGCTCGTGTGGTCCCCACCAACCTAACCACTCATTGGAGGTTATGGTCTGGTGTTCTCCACTTCCCAAATTCCACATGGATTTTTTAATGAATAAAATATAAATAAAAGCTACCCAATATTATTTTTATTTTATTCATTCACGTAAAACCCAAAAACCAACTTCCATCCTCGATGAATTGTTGTCGAGGTGACAGTCTCTTTAAGTGAATACCAGTGCTGTGAGTTCAATGGTGCCCTTATATTTCAATTCCAAGAACTGGTTCAATAGTTAGAAAAACCCGCTCGCTCGTTTACTGAACGTACCCGAACAAAAGTTCTGATATTCATTTTGGGCACTCCGGGCCTCGGAATCATGTTCCATCAATTTTCACAGGCTCGTAAAATTCCTATTTATTAAAAAAATTACATAGATATTTCGGGTCTTTACATTCAAGGTACTTTTAAAAAATATATTGATTTTTAATGTTATTATAGTATACAATATGATCGACCAAAATACACTAGTCATCATGGAATGAGTAAATAAGTAGTTGATGATAGCATGATATTGTTATCCAAATGATTGGAAGATAAGATGAAATATGTGATATTATATTTCTAAAATTATAATAATATCATAATTACCATATATATTAATTATCTATAACCTTAATTACTTTCATATAATGTGTAAGTGAAAAATAAAAAAACAATTCCTCATGACGTGGCAGTCTTCTATAAACATTAGTGATGTTATCATATCCCCACTAAATAGAATGTAATATGGTATATGTTATATCATAATTATAGAAGTATAATATTATTACAGATATCAAATATATATATGTATATGTTAAATCCATTATTAACTCCATATAAGAAATATAGTGAAGGAAAAAAAGAATTACTTAGTTTTTCATGGTGGTAGACCACTATTAATAAGAATAATGGATTAACATCCAACTTGTGAGATGTGGGGAAGGAAATTGATTATACAATTGACAATGTAAAGTATAATAATATATTAAATAATGTTGTTATTATATAATCATATATTAGGAATGCATGATTGAATTAGAAGAAGAAATAAAATAAATACCCATGTTTAATAATATTACCTCTTAATTAGAGAACATATTTAGGTATATACATAAGCCCATCAATTTATGGATTAATAAAAAATAAAGAGCTCTATGATGTGTGTATGTTAGTAATAAATGAACATGAGAACTAATTGTCCAAATAAAAGGGTTTGGGAAGTGTGAATTTGGGAGAAGATGGTGTGTCATTTTTGAAGTGGGGGAGAAGACACATAATGAATAACTAAAATGATAATGGGATACACAAATTTTTATTGTGAAAAAAGCCTAAAAATAATATATTGTACATCTTTATTGGATAAAATGTAAAAATATTTCTAGCCAATGTGGGTTTTAATTTTTTTGTTCAATTGTATCCCTTATCATTTATATAATTATTCCAAGTAAAACTATTTTCTCTTTAGCCGTGGTAAGTAATATTTAATTTTTGTAACTATTAATTTTGGAAAAGGATTATTTCTACCATATGAGATAAAATAATTTACTACGATTCCATATTTGTTGTAAATTTTTTTAAATTCAATTCAAACTAATGGATGAAGTGAATTTAAAATTGAACCCCATATTTTATTGAATAGGAGGTTTGAAATTAGACACTTCCCATAATTAAATAATTATTAATACTAAAAGTATATATAAAATTATATAAATTAACTACATCAGATAAATTTTAATAAAATTGATTAAATTTTTATTTATACCCAATATATTATATAGTGTCTCATCTGAAATTATGTAAATGAAATTGGGTCTTAAAAAACAATATTTTTTACTATTAATAAATAAATTATAAATTTCCAAAATATAAATAACATTGAACCAAATATAATATTTACATTTAGATTTAAAAAAGTTATATTAATTTTAATATAAATTTTTTAAAATTGGTAGAAATAAATTGTAAATTACATTCTCAAAGCTTGAATAATCCTCTTTTTATAAAAATAATGTTTTTAGAAAACAATTATTTTTCAATAAATACATATTATTTTAATTTTTAAAAATTGATGAACATTGATATTATTTTATACTTTTGTAAACCGTATAATTTTCATAATTTATGAATTAATATACATACCAACCAAATTAAATTCTATATTATAATTGTTATTTTTAATTAATAATATTTAGATATTGTATCATGATTCCTAAAAACCTATTGTTTCATGTTATTCAATCTATCAATGATATTTTATTTATTAATAAATAATTTTATCATAATGTTTTGGGTTAATAAAATATTATATAATTTTAGTATTTCATTATATATATATATATATATAAATTTAGTTAATGATATACTAAATTAGTTTCATGATTATTTATATAATTATATTCATTATAAAAATATGAATTAATTATTTAAATCAAAAAAGAAAATGTTATAATTATACTCTTTTATTATACGTGTTTTCAAAGAATAAAGAATCAAATCTATAAAAATTAACATTATAAAAACTATATAGTTTTTTAATTATAATTAACAAATTTACTAAGGTATAAATTTTATGATTTTTTTCGAAAAAATTGATTTTTTTAGTGGATAGTAATGAACACCTATTTTTTCAAAAGACATATAATTTTCATAAATTATTTAATTTAAATATAACAAATATTATTAGAATAGTATTTAAACAAACATATGTATTATTTAATTATATTGATTCAAATTAATTTTGTTTTAATCAATATAATTTTGTATTTTACTATAAGTTTGTCATTGGGTTTAAAATACATAATTTTAATAAATTCCTTTTTAACATGACTAGAATTTCTCCATTTTAGGTAATTAAAATAATGCACAATGGGAAATTTTTTAAATGAAATGTATATATAATATATAACAATATATAATTTTATATTCATGTAAATATTATAATGGATCATTAAGTTAATAAAAATTATTATTTTACATAAAGATTACACTTTCTGAAAACCTAATTCTTCATCACATCTATGAGTTTTATTTTGAATTATTTATTGATTCCTCTAATAATTTAATTTGATACAATGTATAAAATATTTTTAATGATAATAATATTATAATTATCTTTTAAAATTTAAATAATTTTTCACCACTATGAATAATAAAAATTGAATAATAATTTTTCTCTATTAAAGTAAAAAATGGAGTTATGTGAAAATAAAATAAACATATATCGGATGAAATTAACTATAATATTTTAAAAATATTTTTTATTTTTCTATATTTACTTTATTATTTATAAGGAATGATAATAGTCCATTTTTAACCCTATGTTATGTGTAAAATATGGGTGCACCTTTTTTTAAAAGATTAAATATTTTCCATTCACCTTACTTATAAAAATACACCCATTTCCCCTAATATTAAAACATTTAAAGATTTTCAGATTAGTAAATAACATCCACAATAAATTTCGTATATCCCCCCTTTTGGCTTATATAAATGCTTTATATTATAAAGAAATATAAATTGAAATTATTTTTCCATAACTATGTATATTTTCTAAAAAATGGGAGTCCTGATTTATAGATATTATTTGTTATAATACATATTCCACATCCATAATATATTATTAAATTACTTTTAAATAGTAAAATATTATATACTATATAATTATTTTTTATTTTGTTAATTTAATAAAAATCATCTATATCCTCTTCTACCAAATGGGACTAGAAATCATCATTCATGTTTACGATAGACTAGCACATCAAAAATTGATGTCATTCATTTTATATCATCACCATTCTGTGATTTTATAATTATGTAATTAAATAATATATATGATATAGTCAAATATTTATACATTAAGAGAATATTTTATCATACATAACTTCTTACATTCCATTTAGCGGAGTGAATGATAACGTTGCTTCAATTTACGGCGGACTACCCCCTTACAAAGCAATTTGATTGATATTTCGGTAAAGCTATACATGGAAGGTAATAAGTATTAATTAATTTAATATATGATATATTAATGAAACAATTATTATATTAATTAAAAAAATTTCAAATAAAAATTATAATAAATTATTTTCTTTCATACACTAAAATGTGATAACGTCATTCACATACTTGTAGAATCCCAACTATATAATGTGATGTGATTCCTTTTATATGTCCCCACATTAGGAAAATTGATATATATAAGTATAATTAATTAAAAAATATGGTATATATGATATTATTTTTAAATAATGATATAATATTACATACCTCATTTCCATAATTATCTCTTAAATTGATAACCTTACACATGCATACATACAACCTACTGTCTATATGAGGGTAACATGGATTATTTTTCATATACATAATTAATTATTTATTTTAAACAATAATTATATTTATAATAATGATATGTTTTTCCTAATTGTTATTTATGATATTTTGAAATAACAACCCCTTAAACTAATAGTTAATATACCAAATGTCATTTGGAAAATAATCCAAATTTCATCAAAAAAATATATTGTAAACGTAATTGGAAAAGTATTTAAAGATGAAATCGTAATAAATGGAATAATAAAAATAGAAATTTCTATGAATAAATTAAATAATTAAAATCAGTTTATAATGAACGATGATAAATAATGAGCATGACAAATGAAACATAGGGTAATGAACATCCTCTAAAATTTCTTTTGATAAGATATATTTTAATGTTATGAACTTATATTATTTTATGTGGTCTATTATAATAATATTTTAAATTGTTATTTCATGAATTTATATTTTCCCATGGAATTTAATGTATTTTTTCAATTTTATTTTTTCATGTACCATATGATTCAAATATTTTTAAATTGATAAGGGAATTTTAAATAAAAAATAATATTTTAAATGTTGTCATAATATATTTTTTTTTTGTTTATGTAGAATTTTATTAAATATTTAATTTATTTAAATTATATTGTTTATAATGTAAATTTTTTACATTCATTAATTTTTTTAAAAAAAATGAATCTTTTTATAGAATGCTTGACTTTATTTTAAGCTGACAAAAAGGAATGTTCTATATTAACATATATAGTGACAAAAACAAATTCCATCATGGTACACATTATTCAATTCTTCGATTACATTATTAAACATCATGTTTTCATCATAAAAAATTCATTATTCACTTTTTAATTTTCTATTTTTATTAATAATTTGTATTGATTAGAATTGTGAATTTCGGTATTGAAAATGGGGTTTTGATATAAATGGGTATTTTGATATCTAGTATATTTTTTCATTCATGTTTAAAATATTATTAAATTTTTTCTAGAAAATAAGAGAGATTAAAATTTTTAATTCATCTTATGGTCATTGTAAATTTTTTATTAAGTTTTTATCTCCATTATAGATCATGGATGATATAATTATAGCATATAAAATAGGTGGTTAATGATATCTCCCTAATTAATTTTTTTATGATTATATTTTCTATAGAGTTATATAGGATTTTTTAAATATGGTTATTCATATATTTAAGGGATCTATATGGTTTTTGTAAGGTATTTATGAGATGTTATCCCAATTAGCCTACATGGATTTCAATTTTCATGTCATCACTTTTCATGGAATTATTTTGTTTTAAGTATGAAATATAATTGTACAATTTCATGGAACACTGATTTTATTCTTGGGAATAAATGTATCATTTTTAAGTAATGTTTTTCATGCGTTATTAGTTTTTTCACTAGACTAACTGTCTTATTATATTCATATAACATAACATGATTTTTGTAATCATTATTATATCTAAAAATTATTTTCATAAGTTTTATGTATGGGTTATGGAACAGAAGAAGACATGTTAAATGTTCTGATGTTCAACGATGAAAATAATTAATTATATTTTTCATAAAAGTTGTATTATGAAAAAAATTAAATGTAATAATATCTGTTAAATTTTTTTATGGTTTTTATGATCAATGAAATAATTATCCTGAACTCTATACCTAAAAAATCATAAAATGCTAGAGAATAATTTTTTTACATAAACATAAATATTATCTAATTGTTAAGGATGATCTCTTTTAAAATACAATATTAAATATGATTTTTTTGATTTAAAATCATGAATTGTTTTATTATACCCTTGTAAATAAATTAAATCCATGTAATTTAATATTGTTCTTGGTTAACAAGGGTTTGACATTTTAATATAGAATTCCTAATACCCAAATCCTAATAAGGGTTAATAAAACTCCCTGTAGATAATATATGAATATATGTATGAAGTTCATCTAGAATAACACATAATAGATTTCCCATTCATAGGAACATATTGGCATGTGATAACATGAACATGGATGAAAATTCATAGTAATTATATTGATTGTTAGAAACCATTTGTTAAAAGGAAGTGAATTGTAATGGCCCGGACCCCCCTCTGGAAATTACTTTTCCAAATTACGGTTCCACCAAAATAGTGGCACTGGCCACGGTGGCACTGTGACGATGGCATCAGTCACAATGGAACCATGACGGTGACACCATGAAGGTGGTACCGTAAGGGTGACACCGTGATAGTGGCACTCTGCCCTCACACAACCCTCCATTTTCTTTTTCCATTCACGCTCCTGCAACATAATTGTTTTAGATGTAAATTTATTTTTTTGACATTTTTAAAGACCATAATTAATTCCCAAAAATCTTGAGAATCCTCCCCTATGGGGGGGTATTAAATAACACCTTAATGTCATCGTGTGTAACTTCCCACCGACGTAGGAAACCACGATCTGACATTACATGCATTCAAAATTCCATATCCCATAATAGTAGGATCTCCTCTTTATATACCCCACTAGAGTTTTTCTTTTTTTTCCTCTCGACTGGATTTCTTTCTTCTTCCTGGTGCGCCTAGAGTCCCTCTCTTCCTGTGGCTTGTGGTGCACCTCTGCTCAAGATTTCTGCACCCTTGGAGTCTCTGACATTCCTCACCAGGTAGTCACACATCCCCTGTTCTTGGCGAGTTGAGAAAAACACTGATCCATGATCAACCAGGTAGGTATTTTCCTTCGTCTCTCCTTTATTTGTATCATGTGCGTGGGTACGCTACTGTTTCATTGGGAGTGGGTAAAACCAATCCTTAATGAAGATAACAAACATACATTAAAGAATGAAGGGAAGGGGTGTGAATGATGTGCTGCTGTTCTATTTTTATTCTCTTCTTTGATGATTATGCTATGAACTGTTGGGCTATGATCACTAAAAATCATGTAATTTGGTGGTATTTCCATGCGCACTAATGAACCCTAGCCTTCTGTGATGACAAAATGACTGTCACTTGGAAAGTGGTTAATCATGTAAACTCTGTGGATTAAATGGATTCCCAGTAAACACAAAGCCTTGTCTGGTCACCCCGGCTAACAAAATGAAAGAATAAGATAACGAATTATGTGCTTGATCCTAGAATTTTCCCTACTCTATTTTGGTAGTAGGTGTGTTGTTCTATTTGATTGCATTTGGGGTGATGTGGGTGAGGATGGGATCCTCTTGGTTGTGAGTCTGAAACTGTTTGGTTTTTTGCTTGTGATACGAATTGGAGTGGAATCCTCTGACATTGGTATGTCGTTGTTTCATGGGTTTGGGGATGTGGGGTTGTATCTCGAGGCTTGGTTTGGTTCCAGTACATTGAGGGATCTCACTTATCCATTTTTTGTTGTGACTTCGCAAGAGAACCGGGTGTGAATGCTTAAATTGCTGTTTGGTTGTTTTGCTTTTCCTGTCATGGGGTTATGACTGTTAGTTGACCAGTAGTGCATAATTTACTTAAATGGGATCACTTGAACATGAAACTAAGAATGGGTTAAACGGGGAATTGGTTTTGGGAATGAGTTGTCACTTGGCCGTGAGTGTTGTGGTTCTTTTATGAATGAATAGTAACAATGGTGTTTGTGCATAGTTTTTGGAAACCGAGGTTGGGATGAGTGCTTGTTACCTATACATATATCTGTAGTTTTTATGTTTCCTTATTCGTTCCCCACCCAAGTTGAGCACTTAGTCCCGAACACCCCCATTTCATGGGGGAGGGTGTTTTTTCCAACACTCCCCTAAGTTGCTGATTATTACTCTTTTTCTGCTCCCATTCCCGAATATCCCAAGACTCTTTGGGAAAGCTGTGATGGTCTGAGGTTCATTATACCCCAAGGTTCTTCCGCCAGGGTAGTTGTAGTTGTTGGCCCAGGTGTGTGCATGCAGGTTGTTCCGAATAATCTTCGGGATGAGGCCCAAGTGTCTTCATACATGACAGTAGTTGTTCTGGCCCAAGTGTTTGCGGGCGTGGTTACGCATGGCAGTTGTGGCCCAGGGGTTTGCGGGCGGGATGTGTGGTTGTGGCCGAGGTTTTTGCAGGCGGGATGTGTGTATGTGGCCCAGGTGTTTGTGGGCGGGATGTGTGGTTGTGGCCCATGTGTGTGTGGGTGGGTGTGGCAGTGAGACTACGGTGAGAATGGAGGGATTGGTTCGATGCGCAGAATGTCTCCAATAACCAATGGGAAAGTGGAGCTAGTTACCCGAATACCGATTTTATATTACTATACATTACATGACTTGCGTTATTTGGTGAGTGGGCCTTGATGAGGCTTGGGTGGATATTTTTCCTTTCTAGGTGCTTTGGTTGTCTCCTTTTTCATAGGGCATAAGAATGCCTCCCCAATTGTGCCCGAGAGTATTTGGGTTTCCCTAATTAATATACTTTTATGCTCCCCCTACGTATATAAAACTACTTTCTGGTTTCCATGAGGATTTCAGGGATCGTATGGGACCGTACTAGCTCGAACTTGGGAAGTTGCTATTGTCGTTTTCCATTTCTTGGTACCATACTTTTGGAGTTCCTGTGAATTGTATCTTTTACTTTTGAACATGCATATGTGAATGGTTTACTTTCATAATTACATTTAATTTCAACTTTGGTGTTGTTGGGGATGCTATCTTATCTCCAGATACTATTAAAATAAAAAGGGTAATGCCTTACATCTTGTGTGTGATTCTATACGATTGGAACTGGTCACCACTTCGGGACCTATTGAAGGTGGGTCTTGGGGGTCATTATCTCTCCTTAAACTTAATGAAATAAGGGTCTGGTAATATTCTCTCCCTTCCCTCCTTTTGGTGAAGTTATGTCGTGACAGAAAAAAATCCCGAGAAGCCTCCCCAATGGGTTGGGGGTATTAAATAAAACCATAATGTCACCATGTGTAACTGCCCCCCCCCCCCCGCGTAGGAAACACGATCCAACATTCCAGGTGTTCAAAATTCTATATCCCGTAACAATAGGATATCCTCTTTATATCTCCCACTAGATTTTCTTCTTTTTTTCTTCTTGGCTGGATTTCATTTTTCTTCCTGGTGCGCCTAGAGTCCCACTCTTCTCGTTGCTTGTGTTGCGCCTCTACTGGATCATTCTACACCCTTGGAGACCCGATGTTCTTCCCCAGCAAGTCGCGCATACCCTGTTCTTGGCTTGTGGAGAAAAACATTGATGCATGATCAACCGGGTAGGGATTTTCCTTCATCTCTCCATTATTTGTACCATGTGGGGTGGGTATGCTACTGTTTCTATGGGAGTGGGTGAAACCAAACCATAATGAAGATAACAAACGGACATTAAAGAATGTAGGGAAGGGGCGTGAATGATGTGCTACTGTTCTGTTTTTCTTCTCTTCCATGATTCTTATGTTGTAAATAGTTTTCCTATGCTCACTAAAAATCATGGCTATTGGTTGTCATTCCTTGCGTACTAATGAACCCTTGCCTTCTCTGATGATTAAATGACTGTAACATGGAAACTGGTTAATCACGTAAACTCGGTGGATTAAATGGACACCTAGTAAACATAAAGCCCTATGTGGTCACCCTGGCTAACCAACAGAAAGAATAATATAACGAATGATGTTCTTGAACCTGGAAGTTTTCCTAATCTATTTTTGTAGTAGGTGTGTTGTTCTATTTGATTTCCTATGGGGTGATGTGGGTAAGGATGGGATCCTCTTGGTTGTGAGTCTGAAACTGTGTGGTTTCTCTACATGTGATATGAATTGGGGTTGAATCCATTAATGTTGGGATATCATTGGTTCATTGTTTTGGGGATGTGGGGCTGTATCTTGATGATTGGTTTTGTTCCAGTACCTTGAGGGATCTCACTTATCTCTTTGTTGTTGTGACTTCACAAGAGAACAGGGTGTGAATGCTTAAATTGTTGTTTGGCAGTTTCTCATTTCATGGCTTTGGGGTATGCATTTTAGTTTCCTAGTAGTACGGAATTTACTTAAATGGGATATCTTGAACCTGAACCTATGAATGGGTTTAATGGGGAATTGGTTTTCGGAATGAATTGTTACTTGTTTGTGAGTTTTGTGGTTCTTTTATGAATGAATATTAATAGTGGGGTTTGTGATTAGGTTTTGGAACCCTAGGTTGGGATGAGTTCTTGTTACCTTTAGGTATATCTGTAGTTTTTATGTTTCTTTATTCGTGCCCCACCCAAGTTGATCACATAGTGCGGAACACCACCATTTCAAGGGGTATGGTGTTTTTCATAACACTCCTATGAGTGTCTTGTTATTAGCTCCATTTCTTCTCCCTTTCCCGAGTATCCCAAAACTCTTCGGGCAGGTTGTGACGGCCTTAGTTCCATTATATCACAATGTTTTTTGGGAAGGGTGGTTGTGGTGGTTGGCCTATGTGTGTGCGGGCAGGTTGTTCCCAAAAATCTTCTAGATGAGGCCTAGGTGTCTTTCAGTGTGGAAGTAGTTGTTCTGGTCCAGGTGTTTACAGGCGTGGTTATGCTTGGCAGTTGTGTCCTAGGTGTTTGTGGCCAGGATGTGTGGTTGTGGCCCAGGTGTTTGAGGGTAGGATGTGTGGTTGTGGACCAGGTGTTTTCAGGCAGTATGTGTGGTTGTGGCCTAGGTGTGTACAGGCGGGTGTGGCAGTGGGACTGCAGTGAGAATGATAGGATTGGTTCGATGCGTAGGATGTCTTCAATAATCATTGGGAAAGTGGCGCAGGGTACCCGAATATCAATATGCTATTACTATACATTACATGACTTACGTTATTTGGGGAGTGTGACTTGTTGAGGCTTGGGTGGATATTTTTCCTTGCAAGGTGATTTTGTTATGTCCTTTTTCATGGGGCTTTAGAATTCCTCCCCACTTGTGCACGAGAGTCTTTGGTTTTCCCTGTTGAGTATACTTTTATGCTCACCCTACGCATATAAAACTGCTTTCAGGTTTCTAGGAGGATTTTAGGGATCGTGCAGGACCGTACTATCTCAGACATGGGGTGGTTTCTCTTGTCGTTTTTCTTTTCTTGGTACCGTACATTTGGATTTCTTATGACTTGTATCTTTTACTTTTGAACATGTATATGGGAAAGGTTTACTTTCTGATTTACCTTTAATTTTAGCTTTGGTGTTGTTGGGGTTTCTATATTATCTCCCGATCATATTAAAATAAAAACTCTAATGGCTTCCATCTTTTGTGTGATTATATACCCTTGGAGCTGGTCTCCACTCCGAGACCTATTGAAGGAGGGTCTCTGGGGTCATTATCTCTCCTTCATGTTAAAGAAGGAAGGGTCTGGCAATCTTCTGTCTCTTCCCTCCTTTTGGTGAAGGCGGGTCAGGACCGAATGGTATCAGAGGTCGGAGGTTGAGGGATAGGATGTAGTCTAGAGTTAGGAACAGTGAGGTTTGCATGGGATGGTAGGGAAACAATGTTGGGTGATCTTGGTGCGTGAAATAGGCCAGGGAAGACCGGCTAGGACATGTGATTTTAGGGCCCCCATGTCTGATGCAATGACTATGGACCTATAGAACGACCATGTGAGGCTATACTGATTGTAGGGTAGAGACCATAGGAAAGTTACATGCATCATAATGACTTCTGTTCTTGAATTTCGGGGGTGTTTTGGCGATTTAAAATGAATAATAACTCTAAGAAGAATTTAAGAACAATATTTTGTGCTACTCGGTCTTAAGAATTACTTGTTTACCTTACCGCTATGGCACCTGGGAGAAGACCATGCGTAGTGCTGGTGATCGAGGCCCATGAGGTTGACTTGGCCGATCGACAGAGGATGGACCAAGAAGAGTAGGACGATAAGTGGCAAAAGATGCTTCGTTCCTTTCAGCGGTAGACTCTCGGGATGTGTGAGGGTAGAATCATTGACGTGGAGACCGAGAGCTGGCTAGAGAATTAGGTGATAGATTTCGTCTTGATCGGTGCTCCGGAGGAATATTGGGTTCCTTTGTCTATGATCCTGATGCAAGGAGTGGCGCGTCAGTGTTGGATGCATTACCATGGGGAGAAGAGGGATGGTGAGGTAAAGTGGACTGATTTCGAGAACGAGTTTCGAGCAGAATTCCTCTCTTCCAAAATGAAGGCTGAAAAGAGGCAGGATTTTCTCTCCCTCCAGTAGGAGATCATGTTAGTAAGAGCTTTGGGGATCACGTTCAAAAATCTCCTCCAACTTTCTCCGGACCACATTCCAAATGAGGAGTCTCAGGCGAGGCGTTTGGAGGAGGCACTTTGACCTTCTCTTCAGTATTCTATTACTCCATTCACCTCACCGACCTACTTAGAGGTCCATAAGAAAGCAGAATTGGTGGAGTGGATGCACACGCTGGGAGGTGTATCACAAGAGGGGATCCAGTTGGGTTCGTCGAAGGGGAAGGTCGTCAGCAGCATGACTCCAGCATCGGGACCCTCTAGGTTTTGACCAGCATGAAGCATGCCTCAGCAGTTCCATTTTTGATCCCACGGTCCTCGCCCTTTCCTTTTGGGCCTAGGAATGAGGTGCTTTGTCTGTGGGAGCCATGGGCACCTTCAGAATCAGGGCCCAGACAGAGTGCAATACAGTGGGGTTGGGCCAGTGCAGCACCCGCCCCAACCGCAGCAGTTCAAAGCCAGGCCCATTCAGCAGCAGCAGGGATAGCGAACTCCCGCTCTTCCAAGGGTGGATGTCGAAGGAGGAGGTAGACCTCAGGGAGCTCCTCAGGGACCTCGACCTGGATGTGGTTGGGGATGTGGCCGGAAACCGAGTGGCAGAGGAGATGGGCGTGGGCAGTTGCACACCACAGAGGCATCAGTTCCAATAGGGACGGATGTCATTCGAGGTATGATCATCTTGTTTTGTACCCTTTCTTATGCCTTGTTTGATACAGGAGTGTCGCACTCCTTTGTTGCACCTATTCGGTCCCGTTCTCTGGTTTTAGGTGTTGAGAGACTTCTAGTGCCCCGGGTGCTAAGCCCAACAGTCGGATGTCAGACTGACTTGTTTTATGTTTTCCGGGGGTGTAGACTGGCGTTAGGGCCACATCAGTCAATCAGGGTTCTTATACTGTTTCAGATACATTCATACGATGCCATCCTAGGAATTTACTGGTTGTTCTCTGTATGTGCCGTCATTGTCTGCTTTCGAGGAAGGGTCGTGTTTTCAGACTTGGGTGGCCGACGTGTAACTTTTATCGGCAAGCGGGGTAGCCAGAAGAGATGAAGGTGAGAGGAAACCATCATTTCCTTATTTGCTGAGCTGTTAGTGGAGTCGGTGGATGGTGAGAAGATGGATGTTCCAGGGGTATTCAGTGAGTTTCTTGACGTCTTCAATGATGTGGTGACAACTCTACCCCCTCGACGTGTTGATGAGTTTGGGATAGACTTGCAACCTGGTTCCCATCTGATTTCGATGGCCCCCTACCGGATTACACCTTTTGAGTTACAGGAGTTGCAGATTTAGAATGAAGCTATGATGAAGAAGGGTTTTGATCGACCAAGTGCATCTCCATGGGGTGCTCCTGTCTTGTTCGCAAAGAAGGTGGATGGTGGTCTCAGGCTGTGCATAGACTACAATATACTGAATCAGGTAACAGTCAATAATCGCTACCCACTTCTGAGGAAAAGCGATCTCTTTGGCCAGTTGAAGGGGGAAAGATGGTTCTCCAAGATAGAACTACTGTCAGGATATCACCAGTTGAGGGTGAAGGAGGGAGACATCTCTAAGACTTCCATCAGGTGCAGACATGTGCACCTTAAGTTTGTAGTCATGTCGTTTGGCGTTACGAACTCTCTAGCTATGTTCATGGGAATCATGAACTCTATATTCCAGGAATACCTGGATCGGTTCATAGTCGTGTTCATTGACAAAATCCTGATCTACTCAAGATCAGAGGAGGATCACGTTGAGCACCTGAGTATGATTTTAGAAGTCCTCCGACCGCACCATATCTGTGGGAAGCTTTCTATGTGTATGTTCTGGACGCGAGAGGTGCACTTCCTTGGGCATGTGGTGTCTGAGTAGGGGATATCAGTAAACCCATCGAAAGTCAAGGATGTTGTTTCTTGGGAAGCACCCAATAATGTGGAAGAGTATCATAGTTTCCTCCGGCTGGGAGGTTACTACTAGAGCTTTATACCCAACTTCTCTCGAGTTGCATCGCTTTTAATGGCTTTGACCAAGAAGGACCAGGCTTTTGTGTGGAACACGCAGTGCACGGCAGCCTTCATCTATCTAAAGGAGAAGTTGGTTAGTGCCCCAGTGATGAGATTTCAAGAAGAAGGGGAGGCGTATGAGGTGTTCTTTGATGCCTTAGGTCAAGGCCTCAGGTGTGTACTAATGAAACGACAAGGGGTGGTATCTTATGGGTCTAGGGAATCACACCCTCATGAGCGTAATTATGACACCCAAGATCTGGAGATTGCAACGGTCGTTTTCACGCTAATGTTGTGGTGGAATAACCTCATCGAGCGGTGCTTTGTGGTATTGATAGATCAAAAAATATTGAAGTATATCTTCTCCCAGCGGGACCTGAACTTACGACAGCGAAGGTGGATGGAGTTCCTTTAGGACTACAACTTCGAAATTCCCTAAACCTTAGGGAAATGGAATGTGGTGGCTGATGCCTTGAGCAGGAAGTCGTAGAAGGATGCAGTTCGAGAGTCGAAAGATGCATGGAAGGCGATGGAGGAGTTGGATGCCATGCACTAGGATGCGAGGATGGATAGTGGTAGAGGTTGCATGTATAATATGAAAGTGCAATCCTCTCTTCTATGGCAGGTGGAGGAGTCCCAATTGGGAGATTCAGAATGTGAAGTGATGTGTGACCAGGTTTCCCAAGGCGATGCCTCGAAGGGTGGATGGAGGATGGTCAGAATCATGTGCTTTTTACGAGAAAATATTTTTGTTCTAGAGACGATGCGCGTGAGAGTTCTTAGTGAGTTCAACAACACACCCCTATAAGTTCTCCCAAGAATATCCAAAATGTTCCCCAGTTTGAAGGGTCAGTTCTGGTGTCCCGGGGTAAAGCGGGCGGTGGCAGAGATCGTGTCAAGATGCCTAGTGTGTCAGCAGGTGAAGCCTGAACACCGTGTTCCATGTGGTTTGCTACAACCTTTGGATGTCCCTGAGAGTAAGTGGTATGAAATCTCAATTGATTTCGTCATGGGACTACCCAAGGTTCAAGGAGGCTGCGACGCTATCTGGGTAGTGGCGGACCGATTGACAAATTCAGCTCAATTTCTGGCAATCAAGGAGTCGAGTGCAGTGGAAGCCTTAGCACGGAGGTACGTGGATGAGGTGGTGAAATTGCATGGAGTTCTGAGGTCCATAGTCTCGGATAGGGATGCACGGTTTCCCTCACAATCTTGGATGGGATATCAACATTCTTTTGACACCCAGCTACAACTTAGCACTACTTTCCATCCCCAGACAGATGGACAGATAGAGCGCACCATCCAGACCATGGAGGATATGTTGCGGGCATGTATACTAGATTTTGGGGGATCCTGCGTGTGACACTTTCCTCTAGTGGATTTTTCCAACAATAATAGCTATCACTCTACCATTGGCATGGCTCCATTCGAAGCCTTGTACGGGAGGCCATGTCGCTCACCCGTGTGCTTGACCGAGGTTGGGGAAGTATACGTTCTTGGCCCAGAAGTGGTGCAGAGCACGACAGAGAAGGTGAATCTTATACGAGATAGGATTAAGGCGGCCTAAAAACGGCAGAAGTCATATGTTGATAATAGGAGGAGGCCCTTGGAATTTAAGGTCGGGGACCACATATTCTTAAAGGTCTCCCCCCAGTGTGGGAAATAGAGGTTCGGTAGAGGGAGTAAGCTTTCCCCCAGGTTCATCAGACCCTTCGAAGTGTTACAGTGGTTCGAAGAAGTGGCTTTCCACCTAGGGATACCACCGATGCTAATGAGGATACATGATGTATTCCATGTTTCACAACTCTGACAGTATCTCCATGACGATTCACATGTCCTCGACTAGGGAAAGATGGATATCGAGGATGATATGATGATTTTAGAAAGACCAGTGAGGATCGAGGATCGTGAGGAGAAGGTGCTCTGAGGACGAACCATCCCTTTGGTTCATGTGTTGTTGAGGCATGGCGGGCTCGAGGAAAGTACCTGGGAACGGGAGACACAGATGTGTGCCCAGTACCCAAAGATGTTTTTTGTTTTGTCCCATTTTGTTTGTATTTGTTTATTATGGAATAAATTAACTGAATAACTATGGAATGTTAGGTTTTCCTTATTCTGTATATGCATGTGAAATGTACTGACAGTGGGAGGGGGGGGGAGGACCTGGTCCCTAATCAAGATGCATTAAGGTGGATGCGATTAATCCCATGACAGCGAGTCTGTGCCGCCCAAAGCGGATAGTATCTTGACATGGAGGAAGAAATTCACTAACCCATATGACTGGACATCTCATCCCCTTAAGGTTTCATGGTTTCTTTAGGGATATGTGTTTATAGATGTTGACGAGGTTCACTAATGATAGGTATCTTTCGAGGTTGTTGTTTGGACCCATCTACTTTTTTCGGGTCTAGTTTTAATTTTCGGCTGCGTGAATAGTTTGATAGATATCTTATGTCATGGCCTGACCCCCCCCCCCCCCTCTGGCCATTACAGTGCCAAAATACAGCTCCACCAAAATAGTGGCACCGACCATGGAGGCACCGTGATTGTGGCACCATGACGGTGGCACCATGTCCTCACCCAGCCCTCCGTTTTCTTTTTTCAACTCCCGCTCCCGCAACGTAATTTTTTGGACATGAATTAATTCTTTTACATTTTTAAAGCCCAAAATTAATTTCTAAAAATCCCAAGAAGCCTCCCCGATGGGGGGGGGTATTAAATAACACCTTAATTTCATGGTGTGTAACTTCCCACCCACGTAGGAATCCACGATCCGACTTTCCAGGAATTAAAAATTACATATCTCGTAATAGTAGAATCTCCTCTTTATATCTACTTCTTTAGTTACTTTTTTTCTTCTCGGATATATTTCTTTCTTCTTCCTTATGTTCCTAGAGTCCCTCTCTTCCCGTGGCTTGTGGTGCGCCTCTGTGGGAGCTTTTTTCACCCTTGGAGTCCCCAAAATTCCCCCCAGCAAGTCGTGCATCCCATGGTCTTGGCGTGTGGAGAAAAGCTTCGATCCTTGATCAACTAGGTAAGGATTTTACTTCATCTACCACTTCTATGTATCATGTAGGGTGGGTACGCTAATGTTTATATGGGAGTGGGTGAAACCAAACCATAATGAAGATAAAAAATAGACATTAAAGAATGAACGGAAGTGGTGTGAATGATGTGTTGCAGTTCTGGTTTTCTTCTCTTCTATGATTCTTATGTTGTGATCTCTTGGGCTATGGTAACTGAAAATCAAAGTCGTTGGTGGTAATTCCTTGTGCACTAATTAACCCTTGCATTCTCTGATGATTAAATAACAATACCTTGAAAACTGGTTAATCCCTTAATCTTGGTAGATTATATGGATACCCAGTAAACATCAAGCCATGTGTTGTCACCCCGGGTAACCAACAGAAAGAATAAGATAACGAATGATGGGATTGAACCTGGTTGTTTCCGTACTATGTTTTGGTAGTATGTGTGATGTTCTGTTTGATTTCTAATGGGGTGATTTGGGTGAGGATGGGATCCTCTAGGTTGTGAGTCTGAAACTGTGTGGTTGCTCTGCTTGTGATACGAATTGGGGAAGAATCCTCTATTGTTGGAATAATGTTGGTTCATGGTTTTGGGGATGTGGGAATGTATCTCAAGGCTTGGTTTGGTTCTAGTACTTTGAGGGATCTCACTTATCACTTTGTTGTTGTGACTTCACGAGAGAACTAGGTGTGAATGCTTAAATTGTTGTTTGGCTGTATTTCTTTTCCTGGAATGGGGTTTTGCATGTTCATTGCCCAGTAGTGAAGAATTTACATAAATGTGATCACATTAACATGAAACTAATAATGGGTTAAATAAGGAATTGGTTGTGGGAATGAGTTGTGACTTGTCCATGAGTGATGTGGTTCTTTTATGAATGAATAGTAACAAGGGTGTTTGTGCTTATGTTTTTGAACCCTAGGTTGGGATGACTACTTGTTACCTATACGTATATCAATATTTTTTATGTTTTCGTATTCACGCCCCACCCAAAATGAGCACTTAGTGTCGAAAACCCCCATTTCATGGAGGAGGGGGTTTTTCCCAACACTCCTCTGAGTGGATGGTTATTAGCTCTTTTATACTCCCTTTCCCGAATAGCCCAAGATTCTTCGGGCAGGCTATGACAGCCTGAGTTCCATTATAGCCCAAGGTTCATCGGGTAGGGTAGTTGTGGTGGTTGGACAAGGTGTGTGTGGGAAGGTTTTTCCCATGAATCTTCGGGATGAGGCCCATGTGTCTTCGGGCGTGGCACTAGTTGTTCTGGCCCAGGTGTTTGCAGGTGTGGTTACACGTGGCAGTTGTGGCATAGGTGTTTGCGGGTGGGATGTGTGGTTGTGGCCCACGTATTTTCGGGCGGGATGTGTAGTTGTAGGCTAGGAGTTTACGGGCGGGATGTGTGGTTGTGGCCTAGGTGTGTGCAGGTAGGTTTGGCCGTGGGACTACGGTGAGAATCCCAGGATTGGTTCGATGCGTAGGATGTCTTCAATAACTAGAGGGAAAGTGGGGTGGGGTGACCAAATATCAATGTGCTATTACTATACATTACTTGACTTGCATTATTTGGGGATTGTGCCTTGGTGAGGCTTGGGTGGATAGTTTTCCTTGACAGGTGCTTTGGTGATCTCCTTTTTCACTGGGCATTAGAATGCCTCCCCACTTTTTCATGAGAGTCTTTGGTTTTCCCAACTGAGTATACTTGTATTCTCAACTTACATATATAAAATAGCTTTCAGGTTTCCAGGAGGATTTTAGGGATCTTGCTGGACCATACTAGCTCGGGCGTGGGGCATTTGCTATTTTCATTTTCCTTTTCTTGGTACCTTACTTTTGGAGTTCTTGTGACTTGTATCTTTTACTTTTGAACATTCATATGAGGATGGTTTAATTTCGGATTTACCTTTACATTCAAATTTGGTGTTATTGGGGTTTCTATCTTAGCACCTGATCCTATTAAAATAAAAAGGGTAATTCCTTCCATCTTGTGTGTGATTCTATACCCTTGGCGCTGGTCACCACTCCAGGACCTATTGAAGGCAGGTCTCGGGGGTCATTATCTCTCCTTCAACATAAAGATGGAAGGGTCTGGCAATCTTCTGTCCCTTCCCTCCTTTTAGTGAAGGAGGGTCGTGGCATGAATGGTCATTAAAAATTAATGACCATAGACCGAGAAATATGTGATGTATAAAATGACAACTACTTTTACAAAAAAATTTGTATTATGAGAATTTTTTTTTCAATATTCTTTTTTGTAGTGGAATAATTTCATTTCCATGTATCCTTAAAACATATTATTATATGTTTACTTGATATCATTCTATTTTGTATCTACAATTTCATAAATTTTTTATTCTTTTATCAATTAACAGGTAATTTAGTACTCCATGGAAGGAATACCCAAAATGAATTTTTATGCTTGAAGGTTAATTAACATATTATTAAAATTTTATATCATCCTTCTTTTATGTATATATAATATATTACAAAAAATGTTTAAAAATGTTATCTAAAAACCCAAAAATTTCAAAATAATCCATTGTATATATAGTTATCCTTACGCCTAATCCACAACATGTCTTTCAAAATTTAAAGTCCATGAATTTTAAAGATATTTCATTAAATCAAAATTATATTCACTAGAAAATATACGGATGAAAAAAATGGCACCATTAAAATATGTGAATTCTTTCATCACTAGAAAACATCAATGAAAAGATGAATTGTTCTTGAAATTAAATATCAAATTATTGAATATATTTAATGAATTAAAATATATATTAATATCATGAAATTGAAACAAAAATCATAAAATCACTAACAAAATTTAATATCACATATACTATGACATAAATATTTCTTTATCATTATTATATCAACCTTGATAACATATTAATGGTAAAATTCACTCAATCCTTAACTTTCCTAAAAGATTATATTTCTAAATAATAATATTTCGTGGTTAACTGTATTATTCATCATATAAATTTATATCCTTAACGAAAAGTTACTATTGTAATATATATATATATATTAGGATTTTTAGAATGAAAATTACATTTATGAAATAATTCTAATACATATTTCATGAATCTATATGAAAACTATTCATTAATTCCCCTTTTTATTATATCAATAAAATAATATTGACCACAATCCCTTATAATATTCTATGGAATATTCACTTAATAATTTTTAAATTAATTTCTTTAAGTCACAATTTACATAAAATTAAAGCACGAGATATTAGAAACATAGTTCTATCATTTTAAATAACGAGAATGGTGGCATTTTCATCCATACTCTTTGTAAAATCAATTTCACTTCAGGCAAGTAATAATATGTTTCCTTCCCCAATCATGAGATATTGGAAAATACTTCATTACCTTCTTCCCATTATCATTATTTTTCTCTATTTTCATATTCTAATATATCATCCCTATAAGGCCACATGACATAGAATATAATTTATATTTCCTGATAGCAAATGACTTTTGTACTCATAAGATGGGATTATTTTAGAGACTAATTCATTTGAATGGATTCAATTCAACCAATCAATGAAATGAGAAATATTCATATTTTTATTATGTAGGTAGAATATTCCATGAATATATAACATTGTAATGATGACATAATATATATCTACATTTTTATCATATATTTTACTTAGACTCATGACTTGTCTCTCTATATCCTCATATTGATCAAGAAGAAAATAAATTCCCACTAAGAGTACCATAAAATATTTTATTTATTTTAAATTTATTTCTTTATCATCATTTTTTAATATCATTTCAATAACTGATATTAATATCTAGATAGTTGATAAAATCACATTATAACTACCTCTAATTCATTAAATCCCAAAGTAGGAAATATATTCTTTAATTAACTTATCAATTTCTCATCATCAAATCTATTTGTATTACCATTGAATGATGTGGTTTCATAATGAATGAGGTAGTCTACAATATCTACACCACATGGTGTTTCATTACGATACTCTATATGTGAATGGTTATGTTTCATCACCTGAGTTAGATGCACCAATATGGTTATAATTTCCTTGTTTCTAGCTATAGTTATGGCTCTGGATTCATTGTCATTCCACGGTGGGTAAAACCTAAATGTGGTATAAAGATTGATATGGTTCCAATTAATTCCAAAATGTAACATTATTAAACAATGGAAGACACATGATTATGTTAATAGGTTATGATATACAATGTATAATCACAATAATATTGAAATTATTATCATAAAATGAATACACTATGCATTGGTAATCATATAATCATAAACATGGTTTTATTGTGATGTTATTTAAATGATATAATTTTTTTCAAACTTTCATACTTTTTTTAAAATAAAATTTCATTAATAATATGCTTATCCACCTGGAGTTTCCAAATTGGTGTTCTTTAAGGCCAGTTTTTAAATCCAATGTAATGATCGAGTAAAAAATGATCTATGTTTTTTTGGAGTTATTACGCCAATATAATCGGATTCTAGAACCACATACCCATATATTATCATAGAAGAGTTGTACAGATTAGAAAAAAACATGTGATTTAGACCTTATAATAAAATTAAGATGTTATCTAATACACATCATCAATGTCTATAATAGGGTTATGTTACCTAATAAATTTTACTTAAATCTTGTTAACAAGGTTTCTACTAAACATACTATAATAAGATCTATATTGACACGAAATAATGTAACCTCGACCTAGTTATTAATTTACTAGATTGGCATAAGATACATGGAATTTCATCCTAATGGACATAATAATATAGTTGTATTCATTAAGTAGATGAAAAAAGTGAATCAAATTATAATTTAAAAAATTATATAATAAATTGGGATTATTTGAGAATTCTACTGTCCTTCATAGAAAATCCCATCATATCAATGATACAACACTATATAGAATCATGGGGAAATTAAGAAAAAGTAAGGGGTTAGATGATATACTGAAAAGGGTAAGAATACAATAGAAGATATGATGAATAAATATTTTTAATAAATATGGAATGTTAAGTAATTTAATTACATCAATTTAATTAATAAAACAATCATAATATGGATGAAATTAATGAGGATATAATAAATCCATATCAATAATAGCTTATTTTTGAATCACATAAAATGATATTATAACTAAAAAAATAATCATATAGGCATCAATAACTCCTCACTTAATATGATAATTTTATGAAAGGACATCATAATCATAATATCAAGACTATTCACAAGATAGATTAAATCTGTATGTAGAATCATATCTTCTTAGGAAAACTGAATTGCCTCATTGGACCAATATATGCCTCAATACTTTATATAAATTCAGGATCTACCCACCACACATTATGGAAAATTTATTCCTTTTATGAAAGGGGTTAAACATAATTAACATAGACACTAATATTTTAAAATATATACATTTATAATTAATATTGATCCTACTCAAATAACGATAATCCCAAACCATCCAAAATATATTTTTTGAATACTAATAAACATATACATCCTTAGTAAAACTAATATGAAATCATATAATAAAATAATATTTATTATATCAATAAAAGAAATTCATAGTGGATCATAGTCACATAAAGTGTTCATTTCATCGATGAATAGAAATACCATATAAATACCATTAACAACATTATAGTGGGAAATAAACCTTGAATAATTAAAATATCCTTCTTAAAAACTTTTCACATAACATTTAAAAAATAATTTACATTTAAAATAACAATTAAAAAATATAAAATATTTATTAAAACATTTAGTGGTCATGGTGGTGAAAAATTGTGTTCATGTCGTGAATGTTAAAAATAATACTCTTCATTTTTATGGTAAATTCGAAATGAATAATTGGTCTAAACACATCATTGTGATTCATTTAGAAAAATATGAAAAAGAAAAAATTGTTAAAAATATCATTAATAAATCAATATGATAAATTTTTAATTTTTTTGAAAACATACTAACAAAATGTGGATTTTGGTTCATAATACATGAATAATAAGGTAATAAAGAACATAATCCATAAAAGATTAACATCGTAGTAATTTATGGAATTGTGGAAGAAACATAAGAATATAAAATTATTTCCATAATATTCAATGAATCGTTGTATTGGCCGTATTAGTGAAAAAATACATTGTTGAACCATGATCACACCCCATTCTATGGTTTTATTACTTGAAATAGTCCACTTATCATTCAAGCATTGTAAAATAATTCCTAGATCATTTAACATTGCATTTATATCTATCTCATGAGATATAAATCTGCATCTAATTTATTGCACATAAATATATGTCCCACCCATCTCAAAATGAAATTATACATACATGTAACATAAATACATAATAAATCATATCATAACTCATTAAATGAAATGGGTGATGTTAACACGTAATCATATCATAACATATGGGAAAATATAGGATTCATAATAATTTCTCCAACGAATTAACCATGAATGGAATCTGGTTTCATAAAAATATAACTCATGAAAGGGAAATTTAGTTCACATATATATAACCTATGAAAGAGAAATCGGTTTCATAAACATCATGACATTAAAATACAAACCATTATTTTAAATAATATTAATGGATAAATGGATTTATTTACCAAAAATTCATGATTAAAACCATTAATTTCATCGTAGAAGGTAACTATTTATAAAATAATATTCAGAAATTTTTCGTGAGTAAAATATCCATTCTTCTCTAAATACGGATTTTGGAAAAATCAAAACATTTTAAAATCATTTTAATTAATAATCCTTTAAAAACATAAAAAATAATTTATGAAAATAATTTTAAAAACCTTTTCCATTTAAAATATATAAAAATAATCTCGGAAACCTTTTGAATACATATTTCATTGAAAACATATGAAATATAATTCAAAACATTTTAAAACCCATTTTCTCTAAATTTTGCATAAAAAATATTAAAAAATTAATTAAATAATTTGGTAAATAATTTCATTGAAAATAAATTTAAAACCAATAAATAAATCATTAAATAGTTTTGAAAACCATATCTTCAAAAATACATATAAAACATAGAATGAAATATTGAAAATGATTGGAAAACCATTTCATTTAAAATACATTAAAAAATATAAATAATGCATAAAATCTTTTTAATAATATATATATTAAAATAAATTGAAAAACATATAAATAATTCATTGAAAAATTTTGAAAATATATTTTGAAATCATGGCATTGAAGAAATATTGTTTTCCAATCGAAGGTAGTGGTAAAGTCTGAAATTCATAAAAACACATTATTAATATTATGTACCATTGAGGGAATGTAATTTTTCCAAAATATGAAGATATATTGAATAATAAAATGGAATATAAATTCATTAAATATTTTTACATATGGATCAAAATATTTCATATTTTATTAATCATAAAAAAATTTAAAAGTGATGATATTATAAAAATGACCTCTTAACACTTGGAAAACATGAACCATAATACCCATTTCGGGAAAAAAAATTTAATGAAACATAAAATATCATGAAATTTATTAGTTTCATGGTATAAAATTTCAATAGTAATAAATACACCTTGTCGGATAAAATAGAATTATAATTGGCATGTGTCTCTAAAAAGGAATATTGAGATAATATTACGTTACTAATTTGGTAAATTTTGGAATATAGAACCCATGAATTAATATTAATAAAATAGATATGTAAACAAACATAAAGTTTCTATATAAATAACATAATTCATCCTTGGAATTTATACACACCACACAAAATGATTTGGTGGTGAACAAAGCATGCATCTCATGTTAAGATAAGATGAAATTCCCTTGCATTGTGTCTTGAATATCAAAATATTCAGTCAAAACTCATGTATAATAAAAATTAATTTATTATATATTTATAATATCACCATATTCGTATATATAATACAGTATATGGTTTGATTATGACTTTATATTACACGCTTAATATCAATTACATCTTAAGGTTACGCATCTGGTAAATTTCTCTTTGTTTTCCTTATTATTTATATATATATTGTACTTATATTTATATCACAATGTAAATCATGATATATATATAATTTATATTCTATAAATTTGTTTTATAATAGTCTATAGAATATTTATTTATGAAATGGAATACACCGATCAGGAAGATGGTAGGCGGTACAAATGCATGAATGTTGTTTCAGTCTAACTGTCTTTTTGAAATAGAGAAGGTAAATAAAATATAATTATACAATTATATATAATTATTCAATTATAAATATACTATAATATATATAATATATGAATACTAAACAAACCCTTAATACATTCCATGTCATTTGTGAACGAATCACATTACTTTGAGGGGAGGTCATCCACACTTCCTCAAATGAAATTGTCATATTTATATCAAATGGAATGTATAGAAGATTGGTGTGGTAAAATGATTACATATGATTAAATAATTAATAAATATAATATATAACTTATATAAATATATTGTCCCTCATAGTAAAATTATTCCCCTTCTAATTGTATTGTAAGGGGAGATGAATGTAACTTCGCCTAAAGATACATTCCCAAGGTGAAAATGGCAGGAAATAAAAGTCTTGGGATTCAAGAATAAATTGTGGAACAACATTCCCATGAGAAAAAACCAACCAACCAAACAATCTACTATAAAGAAACTACATGATGAATGTCAAAAAAACTCATTGGTTACCAAAAAGGCAACCAGCCTATTCTATAATATTCCAACATGCCAAATACATCCATGAAAAATACCAGAGTACTAAGAAAAATACTAAACAAAATGTCCCCAATGAACATGGACTTATTCCATATCTCCACACCAATATCAAAACTCCATTAACAACTAAACCACCAATGCATCATGTCAAACCACATGAAAAATGTGATGCCTTATTCTTACCTCGATCCAAGAATACAATATTTGAAAAAACACCAAAGTTCCAAAGTATGGGTTGAGTAAAAATACTTAGTATGTTTTCTCAAAATGAACGCTCTACAGTCACCAAAATTATAAAACTGTTAGCACATTTATATAAAGCAGTTTATATAAAACATTCAATAGTTCAAAAACATACAACAATCCAAAGACTCCATTACCTAGACATTTCCGCCCAAATCAAAACAAACTAGAAATAAAAACAACCATACCACAATAAATTTTACCATTTTACATAAGAACAATAATTTAAACATTGTAAGCAACTCACAACAAGGAAACCAAAATGGTGGAGCTTTCTTCCAAACCAATAACCCATTACCAACTAGTGGTGCTTCTCAACCACTACACATAGTGGTGGTTCTTCTAAAAACTATTAATCCTTGTTTTTAGTGAGACATCTCACCCACTTCCACACAACAATTCAAAAAAATACAACCAGGAATTTAAACTACCTAGGCCAGAACAACATGTTGTTAACCATTTCCATCACAAACCCATCCACTTCAATGAATCAGCCATTTATTGAAACCACCCTTAAAACATTTTCCCTCGAAATTAATATTTTAGTAAGACACATAATTATTGAAATCCATTTTTCCCATAACACTTTTCACTATCAACCACTTACGCATTTAAAGTCAATATTTTAAAATCACACAACCAAAGCCACTTTTTGCAATAATAACCCATTTCCACTAAAATCCTCCAAATCACTACCAAATGGGTTTCCAAAAAGATTGAAACAACATTAGCACAATTATATTCATTTAAAAAATTAATTTTTCCTAGACCAATATTTCAAAACAAGTGCAGTCGAGAGAGAATCCACATACTTTTTGGGTTCCATCAAATTCGACACACAAGAAACCGCACGACAGTCCAAAAAAATGATCCACGAAAAACTACTATATCATTTCTTAAAAACACACCGTTTGGTTTTGAAAAGGGGAATTAATTTTAAATTAATAAATGCAACTTTTATGTTTTGAATTTGTTAAAATAGAGTTTAATTTTGAATTCATAATAACAAAATTATCTTAGGGTGAAATTTTTGTATTTTTCTGAAACCATTCAATTTTTGATGAATAGTGAAAAACACTGAGTTATAGTTTAAAACCGAATTGTTATTTAAAAAATAAATTATTTCATTTATATTTATTTTATGTAAAAATAGATAAATAATACCTATATATGTCCAATTTATTTCATTGGAGTCATTTTTTTAATAAAATTAGATATATAAAAATTTATTGAACTTTTCACCATCTTTTAACCACCTCTTAGGAGCATTTGCAAATTTACAAGCAATATAATTTTACCGCTTATGTGAGTTGAATTTCAAAAATCTGAGAGACATGGTTGATATCAGTAAGTAAAATGTGGTTCAATATGATGAAAATAATTTTTTGTAAACAGTAACTTTTACTTTTATTTACCACAGTTAAAAGTAAATTGGGTAATTAAAGGTAAAAATGATATTATTATTACCCCAACACATGTATTAATTCTATTGAATATTTTTAATTAGACAAAAACCCATATGAATAAAATATGTACTTATTTGGTCCACTTGGATTAGATTAGGACATTTAATATTATTTTATTCAAAGAATAGTTAAAAGTGTTAAATTCAATGTTTAATAAATAAACCATTTGTAATATAGGGTTATACATAAGAACAAATCGACAATAAATATTCATTATAAAGATAAAAAGGTTTAATACATAATAGTATTTTCTTTATAATTTTTAGACATTACATAAATAAATTTATTTATGACACAATGATGATGCGGTAATTACCGTATGAATGAAACATTAAAATAACTAATATTATAAATATCCAAATAAATGTAATTTGAGACATTTTATGAATTTCAATAATTTTCTAGGTTAAAATGACATTTTAGGGTTGGTTAGATGA
The DNA here is from genome assembly GCA_963277665.1 of Viscum album. NCBI lineage: Eukaryota > Viridiplantae > Streptophyta > Magnoliopsida > Santalales > Viscaceae > Viscum > Viscum album. The sequence goes on along the minus strand of OY728145.1, from coordinate 618,856,609 downwards.
ATTGTTTTCAAAGTAATAATGCTGTTATAAATTTAGAAATAACAAAATACCAAATACTTTCAAAATTGACAAAAAAGTGTTTTTAAAACAAATATTATACTACTAATTCATATTATATTCCTAAAAATATAAGGATCGGAAAAATGACATATATAATGATATTTTTATCATTAATTAACCACTTGGAGTTTTGTTTAATATATATAGTATGTTTATTAATAGAATAATATAAAAATACCAAGAGACATGGTAAATGTCAAACTATTTAACTACGAGTTAACTATAAAATATAAAGTTAATATAGTGACCCAAACCTATTTAATACCTATTGGTTGAGGGGTTTTTGACCCTTACCCACCTTATAATTTAAATAATTCATTTTGGATCCATTAGAAACCGAAAATGATTTTATTATAAAATAATATTTCTAGCTTTTCCTAAGGTTCCCATCACCCATATTATAAAAAGAGAACTCCCCATTATCTCTAACTCACTCCTTCAAAGCCCTTTGTCTTGGCCAACCCCTGCCAATATAAAATATCAACGGTCCTCCCTTCATCCTATAGGCCTTCCTTCAGTACTAAAGACAATTTATGTTGCCCTTTTGATCAAATCAAAAGGAACAACTCGAAGAAGAGGTAAATATTTCATCACCTCTTTCAAGTTCCTTTCTTCTTCAACTTACTCTTTCTTTGTTGTATCCATTATAAAATAATAAATCTAGTATCTTAAATATATTTTTATGTTATTAGAAATATGGTACAACCATATTCATTATTCATTCCATACTTTGAATGAGATGTCACCATACGTGCGTACGTACTGCTTACCGTCTCCACATCGTGGTGTAATTGATATTCAATAGATTATTATTTGGATGGGTATAATATTGATGTGTAATTGATGTAAATAATAAATATAACATGATTATTATTATGAATATATTATAAACCATCCAATTATATATTAATTTATTATCAAAAGAATGATATTGTCGCTCATGCGTACGTATGGATTACCGTCTCCACGAACGTGATGAGATTCATTTTCATATTCACCATTCAATGATGATTATAAAATTTATATCATTTATAAGTATGTAATATATGAAATACTAATTATTCTGGAGATATATATATATATATACATATATCTTATTCACTTATTTCCGTTCAATATGATATGAAAACGGAAACATCGTTTATGCATATGTACAGACTACCGTCTCCATAAATGGTGTTTTCCATTTAATATATATTTATATAATACATATTTATATTCTCAATATATATGATATATAAATCATTTTTTATATTATTTAAGTATTTATATCTTGATCTATGTGATACAATCAAGAGAAACAAGTTAAAACACGTACAATAATGAAAGCGATTATTACACGAAATGTTAATTTAACATGGAAATTATTATTAAATGGGTAGTATAAATTCATAAATGAATAATGTATGATATAATTAATATTAATATGGTTCTATTATAATTTAATAACATACTATGGTCTTCATACAAGAGGATAAATGTACCATCGACTAATGTAAATTGCAAGGTAAGGGTTAATTCTACAATCTCTTTATTATCGGAGATCATTTTTACGTAAGTATATACTGAGACTTCTTTATCATCCCCATCCATGTTTCTGAAAAATGAATTTCAATTTTTTTAGTATTTACTATAAAATGGGTTAAATTCATATATACCATTATTTTAACTTATATGTTTTGAAAGGTATATTTTAGTCATTTTCCAAACAAGGTATTTTACAACCTTTTCGACAAAATTGTTGTATGAATGTTTTTTTAACATATACGGCGGGTGCAGTTATTCAATGCCATTATAACATCGTCAAAGATTCTATTACAATATTATAATAATTTTTTCAAATTAAATGTTTTCTTTTTCAATTATGTATCTTTAAATGATTACAACAAAAATAAAGAGATATTTCCCTCAAATAGTTTTTATTTCATCGATGTCAACATCCTTTGATGGATTTTATACTTGTTTGATGTCTATCCATTATGATAGAAATCATTCATATTGTATTGATTGTTTTGTGATATGTTTGAATATGGATGTGTTATTTTAATACCATTCCCGGTCTATGGTCAAGGTATTTACATTTATTATGATAGTTTTAATACAAATGTCTATGTTTTATTTCAACATTTTCATATGAGGAATGTACTGGACTTATTAAGTGATGGGTGGAGCCCGAATTAGCACATCGATGCATCGGTAGGTCTTATGAGACAACTAGACGTGGAATTGGCTTAGTCCTTTTCTCAATTTGATATATGGTTTTGGCTGAGGCCTTAAAAAATTTATGACGACTTGGCCGAGGCCTTGAAAAAATGGTTCAGAATGTTCAGAATTATACATTACCTCATTATGAAAATAATATTGATGGTTCATGTTGTCATTCGACTAGTAGAATACCCAGGATTATGTTATATTATGGCATTATTTACTAAACTCATATTCCTTCCATAAATGTGTTCATTTTTTTACTGGTAAAGGCATGTTTATTCAATTATTCACCATGCTAAAGATTTATGTTATCTTCTGCTGTAATGTTTACCCTTAATGAGCATTTTAGCTCACACCATTCTTATGTTTCTTTTTCCCAGGATCCCAAGAAGAGTTTTATGATTAAGATTCAGGGTTATGGTATGGGAAAAATTTAATTCTCAGAGGATTATTTTTATGTGTTTTTTGATGGAAATTGTAATGTAACGTTCATGTATGTAATCTATTTTCCATGATAGGTAAACTAATCAGTATTTCGGGACTTGATTCCTTGTCATCATGAAAATGTATTAAAATAATTCACCGACTCTGGGAATCTAGGGCCAACGCATTAAATTTAATTCCACCAAATCTGTTCATTCCATTCAATAAGATGGAAGTGAGATATGACTGGTCCCTAGAATGAGATCAATCGTAAAATCCACTTCTCTCATAGTTGGCATCCCTGAGAATTCATTGGGAAATACATCAATAAATTGATCCACAATGTCTACAACAACACTATGCTCAACACTTTCTAGTGAGGAAAATGAAAAATACTCTAACTGATATGAGATCATGCCAAAAACAGGTGGCAACATGGTAATTTCACCATGCTTCTCACTCTTCCCCCCCTAAAGATATGATCAACCCAATCATTTTTTGTAAAACTAAAGTTTCTCACATAGAAATCAATATGGGTGTTAATTATCACCAACCAAACCATTCCCTTGATTATATCCTAATAATTCATTTAATGTGTTAAATAATCCCATGTCAATTCAATTTTTTTCATAATAAAGAACCACACTCTATAGAGGAATGCTCGACACTCTCTTTTACCCAAACAAATTTGAAGATTCAAAAAAAGGGAAACATTTCCACTTGTAAACCAATAAAAATAAATGATACGAGTAGTAGTAAAAGAATGCAGAGAACCCATATCCAAAGAATCTTACATTATAATTGATTTTAAAATAATAGTACCTCAACTTATGGATGGTCCCAACTGATCCTAGACCACACCTTGCTCATCTCCAAAAAACTGCTTACTTGCCAGGCATTTCCATTTATTACACTGATGAGGCATCATGGTATTCCAAGAATCACATGAACAAACATTACTCTATTATCGAGGGGTATGTTGCTGCCCCCATCCTGTTGAGGAATATGACCCTTTCCACCCATGAGGAGTGTCACATACACCCATCCTCAGAGCATTCCTACTATAACGTTGCATATTACCCATCTTCTTACTATTATGACATGCTCAAGGTTATTCTATACAATATCGCATGATGAGGACCAAAACAAGATGGAAATCATCCTTGATCACCCTAAGGCATCATAGGTAGATTCATAGATCCTTTCATCAGATTCGGAGTCATATTCCCACCCTAGAAATGCGTGTTCTTCTTCCCCTGGAACCCATCATTCGAGTTCCCACAATTCCAAGTGGGTACCATCATGCATCCCCCGAATGTATCCCCCAAAATATCCCACTTAGTCACTCTATCACTATTCAACATTTCGGTGTAATCATCTATACACAACACCGTTATCTTGGAATGAGTTTCCCGGTTCAACCCATCTTAAAAAAATCATGCCTTCAATGATGTACTACCCACCGCCTCGGGTGAAAACTGTACTATGTTCATAAACCTATATACATATTCTGTCATTTCTATGAACCCTTAATTAAATCTAAATATATCCATTTTACCCTTAATTATAAATTCATTAGGGTAGAATTTTTTATAATCAAATCCTCAAACCCCTCAAATGTCACACTTTGGTCCATCCCAGCTTATACCACAAGCTCCCACCCTTGGTGGGAAAGATCATCCAACATATATGGGGCTATCATCACTTTCAACTCTAATGGTGTTCCCATGATGTCAAATATCCTATTAATTTAGTTCATCTATGCTTCATCCCTTTCTAGATCTACATCACCCCTAAATATGTGTGGATGCCACCTTTAAAACTGAACAACATGATCCACATGCCATGGTTAATCAACATTATTCTCATATTCCACAGCTTGGAAAACATGCACTATACTCTTCACTAGCTACTGGTTAAACTGATGCTCATGTGATACCACATTTTCATCATCTTCTTCGGTTTGGTCTCTACAACCATTGCCCGGTGACATTTCAATCAATAGGAAAACAACCATAAGTCCCACTCACTTAAACAAGAAAGGGTATTAAATTTTCAAATTCAAATACATAACAACATTCTCAACCATGATTTCTAAAAGTTCACATTTCCCAGGTTCCACTCTTCTAAAAAATAAACAATGATTTTAAAATCAACTCATTTTTCCAATATAATTAGTTTCAAGATTTCAAATCCTTCCATTCTGAAACCCAATTCATATTTTAAAATCCAAACATTTATATCACAATATAGATAAATATACCCCATGGAAATACGAATCCTAGTGGAAATTCATATCTACCATCCATGTAATTCTCATCTCATTGGCTACACCCATGAAAATGACATACACAATGCCTATATGTGTCTCTAAACAGTTATGTACCTAACAATATAGTAATGTGAAGATCACCATTAAGTGGGTTGATACATCATTTTATGCTATATATTCCATGTTCTGAATATCCTAGTCCTTGATTCTTTCCCATCTTAAGGATTTAACCAATAAAAAGTGTTAACACCAAGACCAAAAATAAACCCTAAAGGTCTGAACAACTGTTCTCACATGAAATCCAAGGACCGAACCAATTTATACTACATGTAACATCCTTCCCCATATCATAGGATTATGAGGGTTTATGAATCATAAATGGCGTTAAGAGTTATTCCCAAGGTACCAAAGACTAGAAATAAAAGATGAGGGCTTCAAGAATAAATTGGAGAATGATTTTCTTTTGAGAGAAAACCAACCAAACAAACAATACACTATCAACAAACTACATGATGCATTTCAATAAAAAACCAACTCATACATTACCAAAAAGGCATCCAAAGTATTCCATAACAATCCCTCATGACAAATAAATCCTTTCCAAATACTAAATTATAAGGCCCGAGACTGCAGAACACAACCCAAATGAAATATGACACCATCCATAGCTCTATACCAAGATCTGTGATCCATGCACCACAATAACACCAAATCATCATGATGAACCACTAGAAAAATGAAATTACATACTCTTACCTATATCTCAGAATAAATAATCTAATAAATCACCAATGTTCTAAATTAGGGGGTGATTAAAACTACTTAGTAAGTTTTCCCAAAATGACTTCCCTAAAAACACCAATAGGATAAAACTGTTAGAAAATTTCAATAAAAAAATTAATATAAAACATTCAATAGTGCAACAACTGATGACAATCCAAACAGTCCTTTACTGATCCATTTACACCCAGATGCCTAAAAAATTTGAAATACAAAAAACCAACACACATTCCATTTCACCATTTCACATTATCACAACAAATTACATCTTTAATGTACCACACAACAAAAAACCCAAAATAGTGGAGCTTTCAACCAACCAGTTCCCCCATTTCCAACTAGTGGAACTTCACAACCACTACCCATAATAGTGGTTCTTCTGACCATTATCCATCACTATTTATAGTGATAATTCTTACCCACATTCACAAAACATTTCATCAAACCTCATCCAATCATATAACCCACCAAGCCACAACTACATTCAATTAACCATTTCCATCACATGTCAATCAACATCAACAAATCACTAATTTATTGAATCCACCCTTAAATCAATTTTGATGCCAAAACACATTTCAATATAAATTCAGTATTGAAAACAATCATTCACTAAAAATCCCTCATAATCAACCATGAAAAATTTTAAAATATATCTTTTAAAATCATATAACAAAGCCCCTTTTTGAAACAATAACATATTTTCCCCAAAATCATCCAAATCCCCACCAAATGAGTTCCCAACATGATTCACACATCATTTAAACAAATAGATTCATGAAAAAAAATTAATTGAACAAAAACCTCTAGTACTATCAATGTGGAGTCTAGAGAGAAGTCTCATACCATTAGGGTTCTTTTAAATTCGACCTATAAGCAATCGTACCCCAATCCAGGAAAAGTCCCCATAAATACGACTCTAGATCTCATTACCTGTCATCAAGAAGCCTTAAAATCAACACCCAAGTCAACCACAAAACTAGATTTAAAAAATTGTGTGTAGTTCTAGAAATCATAATGATATGGAGATATAGATCTAGACAAAACCATAATAAACCACGAGAGGAGACTGACCCGAGAAGAATAGCCTTAATTATATTAAAAAACCCCTTTGATTTACTTCACAATTGTGTGAAATAGCACCTAAAACCATTGAGAACCCAAATTACCAAGTGAGGCTCACGTGGGAGGATGTTTGGAATGAAAAGAGGAAAACTAGATGGATCTCGTATTTGAAAACACCATTTTAAAGTGTCCACACTGTTATCCCATAGGGTTTGGAGAATTATTCACTAACCGTTCTCATTCCACTACCTATAGAGAAGGGATTCACATAGTTTCCTACCATAGTTTAGAAAACTTGTCATAGGAAATGAGAATACCACTATCTACCCAATCACGGTTTCCTGCAGAACCCACATGGTTTTCCCTAACTGTGCTGAAAATGTGCGTCCTTAGAGAAAACTAAAAACTATTTAAAAACCATTAAAAACTCTCCCAACCTCTTAAAAACTCATCCAAAACACACATAACAATTCATAGTAAAATGCTATAGACCTCAAACTAGAGGTGATATAATCATAATTTCCACCATGATAGGTGGTAATGGAAAAATGAACAACCATAGTTTTGTGAGGTGATAGTTCGACTTACATGTAAACAATATGAATGTTTCCAAATAGATGGAAGTGTGTGTATGTTTACGTTGAACAGTTTGAATAAATAATTACAATAATATTAATTTTTATTATTTTTTATAGACTTATTTACCTTGACAATTTGAGGGAGTGGAGATAGAAAATAAATGAAACAAGTCTGTGGGTGGGTGTGACATCTTAATCACGTAAATCATTTTAGTTTACACCAAACGCCATCCGTGGAAGGATATATGCACAAATTAAATATAAATGGATGATGCTACGGTGTTTACGAGAATATTTTATTTGACAATGGAGGATCTAAATTTGTTTGAGATGGGTGAAGAAGGGGTTGAGTGCCTCAATTTGTTTAGTGGAGGGGGTGTGCTGCTCTTGTAAATTCCAAAAGGAATTCAATAATAAAAGGTATCACATACCTAGTGTGCCTAAAAAATTAAAACATAATGGATTATTTTTAATTTATTTTCTAACAAAATATTCATAAAATAAGAATATATTTATTTTAATTATTTGGTTCCCTATCTTCTAGGATTCTCCAGATTTATTATTTTTGTTTTTAATAATGAATTGAGTTTTCTAACATATGAAATTTGACCAATAAGAATAAAATAAATTTAAATTTATTATAAAATATAGATAAACTAATTTATAACTATGATAATTAATTTTCAGAAGAAAAATATAAGTTTTTAGGAAAATAATATTTAAAACAAGAATGTGTGATGTGAAAAACACCTCTTAAACCGGAACGTTGGTAACACTATTTTTATAATTTATTAGTACATATAGTAATTATAGAAGATCATAACAACCACTAATTTACCACATTTAATAATTTTTTTCCGATAAAAACATAAACTGTAACAATATAGTTTTTTTCTAAATTATTTAATATAATATCATATATTGTAAAATAATAATACTATCAAATTTTGAAATTATTATTTTTTATCTTAAAATATAAAATTATTAATGGAAATAAAATAAATTATGTTTAAATATTTTTAATGTTATATATTAATATTGAATAGTAAATATAGAAAACAATTTAATCAATTCACTTCATGTTTAACATTTATAGTATCATTAATTTTAGTTATTTATTAACTAAATAATCACGACATTGTCATTTTATATGATTTTAAATAGCTAAATAATCTATACAATTTATTGATAATTTATTATGATAAAAATAACCCATTATTTCTTTAAAATGATATTTAAAACCTAAAATAGGATTTTTTTTTACATATCTTAATGTTTTTAATATGTTAATGTTTTCGAAAGTTCCGTTCTTTTATATTTTCTTACTGAACATTACATATTGGGATCTTTTATTTAATAATATCCAAATAACCCATAAAATTCTCTATTATTGGGAATATAGTGTAATTACCAATGGAAAATGGATTCTAGATATGTTTCCTGGTTATTTTGGGAAATATGATAAAGGATTATTCCTTAATTATGATTAATATTTCAATTATCAATGTTATTAATTTTAGTCACTTTCACTAATATGTTTGTTCAAACAATAAGTTGATCTTATTAGACTAAAAATAATATATTAATTACAACCATTTATTAATATTTAAAAAAAAATCAATTCATATAAGTGGAAAAACTAGTTAATTTCAATTTCACAGACATGGTGAGAAGGGTGGTTTTTCAGTAAAAACATTCAAAAGATCAATACATGTTTATAACTAATTTCAACATAAAGAAGATTAAAATGAGATAAATTAGATTAATATATAAATTACTGAGAAAATTTAACATTATAATTTAAATTAAAATATAAGATAATAGTAATAATTAAGAAAATTAAAAAAAAAATTTATCTAAATTGAAGTAATTTTTACTATTCACAAAAATGAGTTTTCTGGGAAACATTCCCAAAATTAACCCGATTATAACTTAAACATTCATAATTAAAACATGTAATATATTTTTCTCAATTAGATATCAATTTGGTTCTAAAATTATTTTTATTTTTTTACATAAGGATATACAAATCATTTTGTTTAAAAAACTATTATTTTAAAACATATAAAGTGGTTTCCCAAAATTATATATTTCATTATCATTATGATATTATATTTCAATACATTTTAAATCATATATTAAAACTAGTAATTAATATTTATATTAATATATTTCACATCTATTTTGTAATCATCTCATTTAAATAATTATAATAATTAAATGACATTACGTAGAAACTCAGTGTTGCATATAACATACGCCAAGTTAGTGTCACATGTAGCGTAAACAAAGTAGGATTTATATGAACAGAATATTTGATGTAGTTCAATGAAATTAGTCAATTATAAATAATTAGTTTAAATAAATGTCCAGAAAAATTGGAGGAGTGGCATTTTACACCCCTGAAAATGAATTTCTCCCCCCAAAGTCGTCTAGGACATCAAATGATTAATACCTGAATGATTTATTCATAGAACCTGATATTGTTAAAATGAATTCTAAAACATCCATTGAAATGGGATTTTAAAACCATAATGGTTTCCCAATGTAACATAGAAATATATTAATACATTTTAGAATAGAGGTGGGAAGTGAGAACTAGGACATAAAAGTTAAATAAAACTACCATGTTTTGATGGAGAGTGTTATAAAACATGTTTAATATAATGTAAACAATCACAAACCCATAAATCAAAGATTATCTAAGGGGAAATTTGATTCATTATAAAAGAAGTTACGTGGAAGGGATTCTTGATTTCTTGATCATTTCCCTATTATTGATAATTTTTTATGATAAGTTAAACATACATTGTTTCAGAACATTTCATATGTAAAATATCACCTTTTGGATGTCCTTGGATAGATTTACACATCATTTTTTACCTTAATAAATTAATGGGATTTTTTCATTATTTATGTGATATCATATCATGATATCCATGATATGTTATCCCATATTACATTTGTTACATCCAACACTATGTTGTTAGAACAAGCTATCCAATATATATAAATTCTCATGTGGTGAGATAATAATTTATTATTGTAGTCTTCCTCAGATGTAAAACATAATATTTATATAAATGGATAACCTTATAATCATTCTAAAATTTGAAAATCAAAATCATTATAATTCAATTCATGAAATCAAAATTACAATGATCCCCAATATGTAAAAAATACTCACTTAATTTTCACATGAAAAACATTTTAATAAAGTCTCCAAATATTTCACTAAAACATAATAATAAAATAATTTGTCCTAAATCCTTTTTTAAAAAATACATTATTTTTTATTCCATTAATTATTGGATATATTTTATAAATCCAAGAAGTTGAAAACATCAAAATTTATGAAATATGACCGCTTTTTAAAAACCAGTTCAATGGTAATCCATACACTCCAATTTAATTCTTTTCATATTGAATTACATTATCAAAACATCATTACATCAACATCAAAACTTAATTAAGGGTTTCATTCAATTATCAAAAATTTCTCATTTCCAGGAAATCATTTTTCTATTTCATAATCACTATTCAACATGTAATTTTCAATACATAATGAAAAATAATACTGAAAATAATAATATATTTCATGATTCATGTAACATAAAAATTGAATTCCAAACCAGAAATACATTAATAATATAAATTTATTTATAAACCATTAATTAGTATCCATAAAAATAATATATAATACCAATTACCTAGAGTATGAAAATTGAATAATTTTTTTAGGATCCTCAAAACTATTATATTCAAGATTCTTATGTAAAAATGTATCTATTAACATCACATACCTTTCACATGTCATTTGTGGTCTCTAAATCTCCAAAATTATAACCAACAATCTTACCACCTTCCTGATTATCATTATTATATTTCCTATTGAGAAATTAATTTTCATAATTAATATGGATCCCACATATGATACATTGAATACTAACCATGTTCCATCAAGTTAATTTCTTTTAAAACCCTTGAAATCTCTAAGAGATAAGCCTTTATAATCAAGGCCCAATGTCATATTCCAGAAATATGTTAATCAAATTTTATCCATATTCATTCCCTATATAAATAATTTGTGAGGGTTCTTATAGTGTTTCTAATATTTCCATGAATATCCCCTGGGTGTGTCAAACCAGGTGTGAAATAAGGCCCTATGTCGTTTGTTAGATTACACCGAGTTAGTCTAGAGACATCATGATAGAGTCATTACACCAAGTTAAATATGTGTCATATCCATATCAATAAATAGTATCTATATAGGAATTTATTGGTAATAAATCACTGATTACTTTATTTCAAAATATTCGAGTTCATTTTCATAAACATTTCATTATCCTTGGAATTATCCTTTGACATGCCCTTGAAGTTCTCACTATGGTTTTCAAAATCAATATTCTGAAGTATTGCTAAACCATTTATGTAATACCAAATATAGAAACCCAATATATTATTACATTAATATTACATTACTTTTTAATACTTAATGAATTATACAAAGAGTTTCCCAAAGATCTTATTAGTATAGTTCATTTCGATACATGTACAAATAAGAAATAAAAATCCTACTAGGTTATTCATGATTAGATCCGTTCTTATACACATCATATATAATACATATATTTATATTCTGGGGTTGGAGACATAAAAAATGTGTTGAGATCAGATTTTTTGTAAGGATAATAAAAGGATACATATAAGCATAAAAATGAGAAAGGGATTATGAGAATGTGATCACAACATTAAAAGGTCATAAAATGCTTTTTAAATATCATAATCATGAATCATGTAATAAAACATGGTGGTTCATTAAAATTCAATCATAACGTAATAAAGAAAATACTCCATTATTGAATTACATGGAATTTATACAGTAATTTGTGTAAGAGACAAATGAATGCTTAATGATTTCCAGTGTAGTCAAGGTATCACTTCCCAAGCCATCATAGTGGACAATGCCATTTATTAATCCAAGTTCACAATGTATTCCTGTCATGTTTTAATGAACCTATTTCACTCATTGTTCCATACCTAAAATACATTACCATGTTTATTTCTTATTCTAGCCATTTTGATCTAATGAGATATAAATCATTACCCAATTCATTTTAGAGATATGTAGGTCCCACATATCTAATAATAAAATTATAAATACTTGTAGAAAAAATGAATAAACAATCATATCATAACACATGAAATTAAACGAGTTTCATAAAAAATTATATAATATCGTTACCTTTATTAAAAGAAAGGATTAATAATTATTTCATGAAATCAAAACCAATGAATTTAAACATGGTTTCTAAAATAATAATCCATAAACAAAAGAGGGTTTTATAAATATATAAACATTAATAGACAAACAGGTATAAAAAACATCATTCTATCAAAACATAATCCATAAATAATAATAATATGAATGGATACATTGAATAATTTCCATATAAAGTCATTAGTAACCCCATTAAAGGTCTTATTCTATGGTAAATAATTATATAATACCTTTTAAAGGCATTTCATAAGGAAAATATCCTTTATTCTTTGAAAAATTATTTTTAAATCATTATAAATTTTGAAAACCAGTTTTTAAAAATATCATTTGAAAACAAATAAATAATTACAAAGAATCATCTTGGAATAACTTTCTTGTTAAAACTTTTAAAAATAAAAATGAATCATTTTGATAACAATTTTCCTATAAAATTTATAAAACATGATTTAGAATAGTTTAATAACATTTTAATTTTAAAAATTATTTAAACATTATAATGAAATATTTACATAATTGTGAAATCAATTTCATATAAAATAATTTTATAACTTATAATTAAATCTTGAAAATAATTTGAACAAAATTTATTTTCAAATATATTCAAAACATATAAACAAATATTGAAAATGTTTTGAAAAAAAACTATTTGATAATTCTTTTAAAACATATAAATAAAGTTTGCAATATTTTTTAAACCCATTTATTTTAAAATTATTTTTAAACATAAAATTAATGAATGAAAACATTTGGAAAGCCTCTTTTGAAAACCTAGTTACGAATGCCATATATTTTTTAATAAAGAAAAAGAAAAATTCAGACTTTTTTAAAATGAATATGTTAATATTGTTGACCAAATAGTGAAAATCATGATGTCGATATGTGAATATATCTTTATTTACTAGATTTAATGTAATCACAATATATTTTTTGAGATATAGATCATATTATTTCATCAAAGGAAAAATAATCATAATCAATCTCAGAACGTGATGATTTTGTTTCAATAAAATCTAACAACAATGTAACTTTGAACCATACAATACATTTAAAAAAATTAAATTACATGAAGATTAAAATATAAAAAAATTAATTATATCCATTATGTAACAAGTAAAATGTAGTATATACACCTCCTGAAAAAATAGTGGTGCATAATATGGCATGTGTCTCAATGAAGGAAAATTTATATAAAATGACCTTAACGATTTGAAAAAAAAAATTCATAATAAAACCTATTAAATAATTATCATAAAACATATACATAAATAATAATTAATTTATTTATATGAATCAAATAATTCATCCATGTTAGGTATACACACCACACAAATGGATTAGGTGGTTAATAAATCATGTATCTCATAGAAAAGTGAGACAAAAGTCCCTTACCTTGTGTCTTAACTACATTCGTACACATTAAATACTCTTATATAACAAAGATGAATTTATTATACATATATAATATGACTAAATTATTATATCTAATAACAAATATGGTTTTATTATGACATTATATTATATGCTTGTTAACAATTTAGTGTTAAGGATATGGATTGGGTAATATTCACTTTATTGTCTACATGTGTCAGAATTTTTTATATATTGGGTCCTTATAATTATATCCTGATTTCAAGAATGAAAAATATGACAAAAATACACTTTATAAAATCTATATTCTTTAGGATAAAAAAATAATATAATATAGATGTATGTAATTGAATAAAACTTTTATAGAGACGGTAGATCATATATACTCTTAAAAGTTGTTTCCGTTTATTTTTAATATTGATGGAAATAATGTAAATGAATTATATGTAAATATATATATATTGAATTATAATTATAATATTATATATATCATATATTTTCACTAAAACCATCATTTTTTATTTCCATGTTGTGTGTGAACGTATCACAACGCTTTGAGGCGGCGATTGTCGACACCTCCTCAAATAGAATTATATTATTTACAACAAATAGAAAATATAAATAAATTTATAGTAAATTGATAAATGAATCATAAATAAATAAATATTATATTATATAACATATATAATCATATTCACTTTCAGAATTTCAACCTAGAGAGGTTGTAGAGGAAAAATAAACAATCATCACTACCCGAGGTGTTAGTTCTCCATACATGTATATTGTATGGTCGTTACCCACTAGTTGGATGTGTGAGTATGTGTTGGTTGAAACCATTGAATACAAAAACCTACAATATTTAGGATACTAGTGTCATTATATAATAATGGGATTGTAAGAGTAGAGGGAGAGGATAATGAAAATAAAAAAAAGGTGTTTGATGGAAGGTGTAACCTCTAAATCGGGAAAAACCAATTGGTTTGCACCAAAACGTTATACATGGAAGGTTTTCTGAAAACATTTATCCCTAAAAGAGGAAGGGATGGTTGTTTAAGGATATTTAAGTTGATATTGTTTTATATTTAATGGTTTTTAAGAAGTGGTAGAGTGATTTTCTTTTTTTAATGGAGGGGGAGTAGATCTCTTGTAAACAACAAATGGTTTCATTGATTGGAGGTATCCATTTACTAATGTGCATCCAAAATTGATAAATAATGAGGTAATTTGAATTTATAGTTGACATAAATACTCATCACACACAAATATGTTCATTTTAATTATTTTTCTCCATCACTTCTAAGATTCCCTAATGATATTGTTTTGGTTTTCTAAAGAATCATGTTTTGTTCCACAAGTAATTTTACCATTATGATTAAACTAAAGTGACATTTATTGTAAAATATGTATCTTATTGATTATAAATATGACACATAAATAACTAAAAAAATATCATTTTTTTTCAATGAAATTTTTAAAACAAGCGCATGTTATGTGAAAAATAGTTCTTAATATTGGGATGTGAAAAAAATGTTTTTTGATCGACAGAAAAATATGTTAATTGTAAAACATTAATAGGTCCATTAATAGACTCTATTTAATAATTTTTAACATTCAAAATAACATGACAAAATATAGTATTTTTATTAATTTTAATTCATTTAATAAAATAGCATTTAATGTAAAAAATCAACTTTGGCATTTTTTAGTTAATTTTAATTTTAAAACATAAAACTAATATTAGAATTAAAATAAATTAATTACCAAGATTCCAAAAATGAATTATTAATCTAAAATTAATTAATTAAAATAATTCAATAAATTCACATAACATTTAACATTTATAGTATCATAAATATTAGTTAATTACAAGATAAATAATATCTACATAGGTTTTCATATGCATTTAATATAAAAATATCATCTATAAAAATTAATAATAAATTATAATGATAAAAATTACCCACTTATATTTCAATAAAATATTTATAATAGATAATATGATGTATTTTACATATATGATTTTTTAATTTTAATGTTATGGTAAGATAACATTTTTAGTTCTTTATTTAGTTATCCTTTTTTATAGATAACATCCATTCAATAAAATCCAAATAACCCAACATATTATTCAAAATAGGAGACATGGTCAAATTATTGGATAAAATATTCTTCTGATAAAGTGTATATATATTATTTTGGTCCTTATTATTAAGGTTTGGTCATGGATTAAACATAATCATTCCTTGATCACAGTTATTAATTTTAATCACTCACTAATATATTTTAAATATTATGTTAATATTTTGAACACAAAATATTATACTAATTATGATCATTTATTTCCATATTTTAAAATTTTAATAAAGGATGTGAAACATTAATTTAATACTAATCCTGATACGTGGTGAGAAATTGGGTTGTTTATGTTAAAATTTAAAAAAAATTAATAACTTTTTATGTTTAATTTCAATATAAAAATGATAATATGACCTACATTGGATTAATATATTCCTAATTTATCTATTTTGAATTTATAATAAAATAAAATATAATTTTAAAGAGTTATTCTTATTCGAAAATGTGGTTTTTTACTAAATTGATGTACTTTTTACTATTCTCCCTAATATGATGATTCTTGTAAAAATCCCAAATATAAAAACTATGTTAATATCGACATGCTAAATTAAAAAATGATGTTATTTTTATCAAATTAAATTTCTATTACTATCTAAAATTAATTTTATTATTATCGATAGAGTGACAAAATAATTGAAATTATTATTTTAAGAAATATAATGAATTTTAAAATATGTATGCATCATTAATTTCCAACATGTTTTATTCCTATGAAAGAATTGTAAATAAAATATAAAAATTAGTAATTACTATTTATATTAATATTATTAACTTTTAGTTTTTAATTAACTAATTTAAAAAATTATAATAATAAAATAATGTTTCATAGAAACTCAGTGTTGCATATAATGTATGCGAAGTCGGTGTTCCATGTAACACAATCCATGACAGATCCATGTGAAAGGATTATTTGACATAGTTCAAAGAATTTAATCAATGAAAATTAATTCATTCAAAAAATGTCCTTAAATATTTATAGTGTAAAAAAATTCACTACATACGATACACCTAAAAAGTATTCCTATAAATTTAAACTAAATATACAATTCCAGTAGAAAAAATAATCAGGCTAAAAACAATTATGAGAAAAATATTCCATTATATATGATTTATGATATTAAATGACCATATTTTGTTGAATCTATAGATAACTTTTGATTCTTAATAATAACAAAAATAGAAATTGTGAATAATATTTAAGAGATATGATTATCTTTATACAGAAATTGACCATTCTTAAAAAAATAAAAACACATACTAAACAAACCAATTAATAAAATTACAATGTTTCAAAAAAATTATCTAATGTCTATATTTTTTTACGAATAAACAAGTATGAAAAAGATCAATAAAAGAGACCCAAATTTTTTAGTGTTTTCCTAATTAAAAAAAATGTTTAACCAAATGTGATATTTTTTGAAATATAGAATAAATGATAATGAAAATTATGTTATTAAAAATAAGTTAGTTCGGTTAAAAATGATTTGACAAAAATTCGATTACATATGATGTTACACTAATTAATATTATTCATTGGGATTTCCATTCATTAGGTTCCCTAACCCAAGATCTACCGAATCCAATTGAATATAATCATCATGGATCACGGGTTGTTAGTATATTTTTTCAAAATAGATGATTATGTCATATCCACTCTTTAATTCAATATACATGATGTTAAATATATAAACTCCATAATCATATTTTTCCTCATCAGTGACATGAATTTTCATGATTTATGATTTTATATAAATAGGATCTAGGAATTTATTGTTTCGTGTTTGAGAAATTATTTTGGATGCATGGGGTAAAAAAGGAAACCCTTGGATAGCTGGTGGGGTTTTTATTTATCTTATAGAATCCTATCGAACCCATATGCTAGTGTGGTCAACCATATCATGGGAACACCAATTTAAGGGTTTCCTTAAATGAAATGTAAAAATTGTAATAACACACATATTTCACCAATATTAATTTATCAATTCATACCAAATACATCGCATTCAAAACTAGATACATTTTATATTGTTATTAGAGTAATCCCATTCATATCCCTTTGAATCATAAAAATTTGACAGATCTAGTTACACATGAATTATGATTTACATCTTGATCTTCTGAAAATATTTATTCCCAAATATATGATTTACGTGGATCTATAATGAAACCACACATTCTATATCGATCTTATGAAAAAATATTCTTTTAATTATATGTCAATTAGTGGTCATTAGTTTGATGAAATCAATCAATGAGATCAAGATCTACCAATGAATATAGTCTTATCAAAAGTATAAATATTGTTAACGGATGATCGATGATCGATCTATTACATATTTATGACCCTTTATTAGATTCATGGTGGTATTGACATGTATAGGTTGCCTCTTTGAACAGATCTTGATCTGTTAGGAATGCTAGATTTTTTAATTATGTTTTCCCATATTATTCACCTAGATATATTATTATAATTGAATCTCATGATTGATCTATTTTATGTGGTTTTGTTTTTGGTGGATTGATGTTTATTGGGAAGACAAAAGGTATAATTGTATATTTTTTTAGAAAATCATAATCAATTTTATAATCAAAATATTATCTGTTGAATTTATTTCTCCTCTTTCGAAATATATCAAAATTTATTCCACTAATAGACTTTGTGATTTATGTAAGTGTATAAATACCTTCATAAGATATAGTATTCTCATTTCACACTTTATGAAAATATTTATTGATGAAAACAATCTATAGTTTGGCATCCTTGATGTTTGATAAAATTCCTAATTTGTGTGAAATGTAATTTTGGAATGAATACTATGATGATGATATTTTTTCTTAATAAACAACATTGAGGTATGATATTATTTCCATTGAACACACCTTTATAAACTTATTTCAATGATTTAATATTTTTATGGTATATCATGTCATCCTTATTTCATGGTAATTTTTTATGGGTTTGTCTATCTAGTAAAAATGGTAAATTATTCCTAATTATATAATTATTTATAGAAGATCTTGTAAAAATTATTGATGTTGATCACATATTCGAGCATATTTATACTATATTCTAAGGAAATGTGTTATTTGTCTGTTATTTAATTCTACACATTTATGTGTGGTACTATTCAATTGAATGTTTTTTTCCTTGGTATTCCTAACTGATGGACCATCAAGGAATTATTACCCCATAATATAGAGGAAAATATGATGTGTGGTGGTGAAGATAGTGAAACCAATACATGGGTTAAGATATTGGTATCCCTGTGGCATGGGTCAAGACTTGATGGATTAGGGATATTAGTTAACTTGGACGAATAAAATATCTTCGTGTAATTGACCACTTATTCACAAGTTATCACAAAATCCTAAATTGTGACATGATTCCTCAGTGAAACTGAATATAAATTCAATATCCCTGTTGATGGTTCATTATCAATTTTGAAATAATAGATCATCCAATTGGAATATAACATACTAAGGTGTAGTTATGGCTTTTACTTGTTTATATTTCATATAGGTTCTAATAAAATGATTATTTATTATTTTCTATAAATCTATTTTCTTCAAGGAGTACACATATTTTATATTTTCAGACACTATAAATATTCATTAGTAGAGTCATTAAATTTTTTATTAATCACACCCAATATTGGAATATTTATTAATCTATAAATATCAAATATATGGATCTAGGAAATGGAAAGGGTATTTTCATATAAGGTGTGCCTACGGATCATTGAGGTGTTATTTTTGCAGTTATATACTAGTAGGACACTATATATTTATATATTATTTTTCATGCACATATACTCATTTTTTCCATGACACTCATGGATCAATGTAATTTATATTTATGTATTTTTATGATGAGTTTTTAAATTAACATTACATCATATGTCGTTATCATAATTTCATATTTCTAGGAGTATTTTTCTTAAATTATTTGTGTGAGAATAATATATTCATGATGTTTTATTCCCACATATAGTAGGTTTAACCACATTTATAATTGGAAGAATCTTTCTTTTGTGGAGGCACTCATCAGGTCTTGTTGATTTTCAGCTTGCACCCAGTGTTTTAGGTCAAGGTGTTAAAATGGAAGTAGAGAAAATATATCATACTTCTTTCATGGAAAACATCGGACAATGTAAAAATTACATAGGTTGTATGGGACATGGGTAGGGTCATTTCCCTATTCCTCATGAGCTCGTGTGTAATGGAACATTACGTTTCCATATATGGGATTCTATTCACTGATTTATATCTTATGTGTGCATTCATGCACCAAAATTATTGTCATAGGATCAAATCCTACATAGATAATGGATGTGATCATTATTTTATTTCTTTAATTTTATTATCTTATTCCTCTCTCTTTTAGGAAGGATTTATATTTTTGATTAACTGATATATATGTTTCTATTGTATTATAATATATCTATTCTAGCAACAATTAATAAATCCTAATGACATTTCAATGATCTATCTTATATATGTGATTAGGACTAACAATAAATGATGAAGACCATGGTCAGTTACAAGGGATATATACCTTGGGTTACAGATAGATCCTTAAGAGAAATTTCAGGTCATCCAATATAAAAATTTAATTTTTCCAACTCTCTATATTTGTTCCAATATTTTTCATTAAAATTTATGATGATGATACCATTAAAGAGACTAATGGGACCATAATGTGATTTTTTACAGAATCATCATTCTAGAGAGGATTCCCCTATTTATTCCCCATTTCGGTAGGATAGTGTGTTTAATCCTGTTCGAGCACCATCTCCAATGTTATTGGTTTTAGAAGAAGCTCAATCAGGAATCATTTCCCTTGTTACTACCTAGGGAGAATGGCCACCAACGTCCATGGTCTAATATTATTGTTACTTCCTTCTCCAGTATCCATAATCATTATAGTTTATTGGATGTCCATATGTTATATAGGAACTACTAGAAATATGACCTTTCCCATTGCTTCTATACCAAAGGATCATAAAAACTGTTGGTATAGGTTCCCTTTCCCAACAGTTTTGCCAAACCGTTGGGAAATCCCACTTTGAGGCCACCTTTCCCAACGGTTTTCCCAAACCGTTGGGAAATGGTATGGCTTTCCCAACGGTTTCGCCAAACCATTGGGAAAGCCCACATTGTGGGGACCTTTCCCAACGGTTTTGCAAAACCATTGGGAAAGGTCCCCCAGAGACCAACCTTCACACAAAATCAAAATCTAGGCTCAAAATCTATTCCAACGGTTGTCAAAACCGTTGGTATAGGTCTATACCAACGGTTTTGACAACCGTTGGTATATATCATTTGATTTTTTATCATTTCTTCTTACCCAGAACATTATATAAATCAAAATTTAATATAATTATGAGAATACACATATATATATTTATGTAATTATATACACAATAGTCATGTTAGGTTAGTGGTTAAGTCGGTCAATAATAAACTAGGGGTGCTGGGATCAAATCCCAGCGAATGTTTTTTTTGGAATACATATACCAAAGGTTCCACAACTGTTGGTAAAGATTTTCATATTAATTATACCCACGGTTTCCAAAACCTTTGGGATAGGTCTATACCAACGGTTTTGGGAAAACCGTTGGTATAGACCTATCCCAACGGCTTACGTGGCCACAGCTCTCCAAACCGTTGGTATAGGCTATACCAACGGTTTGGAGGCATATACCAACAGTTCCAAACCATTGGTATATGTTAGTTTTCCAATAGTGAGGGTTTCATATATATCATCAGTGATGTAAGTAACCTCATTTAAACATCTTAGGACACAATGTGAATCATGAAGTGTTCATAATACATAGGCCTTCCATGATATGGGGGTTTGATTGGATATATAGGCAAACATGTGGGATTAACATAGGTGATCTTCATAGACATGGATTAATCAGTTGGTTTTGTTTCCCTATTTAGTTCGATTGATGGTGTAATTTATACTAATATTATGAGTGTATATTCAAGTGGCTAATATAGGAAGATCTAGGACATATCCCATGGAACTATTATGCCGAGAGAGAAAATAATGTAATCTTCATCTATTACAGATGTTCATCCCAAGTAGTTTAAGTATGGAAGAATATAAAACTCCCATATTGTCTAGAAGGTTACTTATCAAATTATTAATTTATATAGACTTATGGATAATCATATATAATTCTAATATACTATTTCAAGGCCAAGGAAATTCATGGTATTATTAGAGGATTTATTTAAACACCATGTATATTTCGAAATATCTCAATAGAAAAATAAAATGATGATGACTCATATAAGTGATGAATCTCTGTTATTTGGTTTTAGAGTAGTTAAATCCTATATATATATATAGTGAATCATATTCCCGAATATGGAAGTGATATAATGTAAAATATTTATTGACTGGTCTTGGTCAAATATATGTTTTAAACTAATTTATTTTATACTGGTGACTCATTTTTATACATCATTAAATGTATTCTCCTAGATTTATTACTTATCATGTTTTTTTCTATGTATAATTCAATTAATACATTTTTACATGAAATTAGATAATATTACATGGAATCTAGAGTATCCCATATTAATTTATGGTTATGTAATTCTTTGGGACATATTATTTTGGAGATTAATATATTTAGCATGATTCATGGGGTAGAGTATACGACATGTTTTCAGGCCCACTCTAACTATGATTAGAGATTACTATAATTTACATATTATTAATAGAGCTAAGAATGTGATAACTACTAAATGTTAACTAGGAGTATCTATTGTCTTTACATATTTTATTCATTGTGGATTTATCATTACATATATTTCATTCTAGGTCTTCTCAATAAGATCATTAGTATCCGACTGATATATTATTCTAGTTATGTATCTCTATCAAAACCTATTTCTTGAATACATTATCGTAAATTATAATTATACGGGAGTTTATTTTGATAAAAATATATTTTTCCATGTGTTAATAAATTTAGATAACCTTTATTAATTTGGTGATTGTTTTGTGAATGGATAGAAACAAACATCATAGTGATTTAGAGTAGAATTCAATGATTACGATGAGTACATCACTATGAGGTACATCTATTTTTTACCCAATAAGGAAGATAGTTTTCTTCAAATATATAATTATTATCAGAATATGAATAAGGTTTTGAAGAATAAATATCATTTAACCTTGATCAATTATTTCATCGATCCCTTATTAGGATCCAATGGGTTCTCCATGATTGATGATAAATTGTGCTATCACCAGATGGATGTTAGAGAGGATGACACCTACATGATGGAATTTCAGAGTATGAATGAGAAATAGATTATTTCCTAATGGGTTTATGTCTAAATGTTTTTCCTAAGTGCCTTTATCCTTAATGAATAATATCATACAACTATATATTGACTCGTTCATCATGGTTTTCATTAATGAAATTTTTATAATCTAATCATCCATACTGTAGTTTTCTAAACATCTTGAGATAGTCTTATGAATACATAAGGAACATTGGATTAATGAAATTATGATTAAGTGTAACTTTTTATTTAAATAAGTTTATATTTTTTGGGAATCCATGTTTTCAATAAGAATATTGATGGACCCAAAAAATTTGGTGGAAGTATATCTTCGAATCGTCCATATATCATGTTTGTAATCAATGTAATACTGTGATTAAAGGGTTAATATCATTGTTTTACGAATTATATATCTCATTTATCAGCACCAATTATTGTGTTGATATCGAAGGGAGTATACAATTTTTGAATGGAATTTCAAGGAGTGGTTACAATTTGAAAAAGACATGGTTTATTAAAAAATTATATGTTAATACATCCTAGTATAATGATTGGTTATAATTTAAATTGTGACTCATTAAGGGATTTTTGGGGAATTTTACTAATGTAGAGGGTGTGGGAATTGTCATACAGGTCACATCAGGTAGTACACCGTGAGAAGAAATATCATATCCATGGAATAAAGATTGTTGTTATGGAATACATTTTTTATTTTTGGGGGCACCATATCTTTTGATAGAGACATATTATCTATAAGACAACAAAAAAATATATTATATACACATAGAAGGATAAAAAATTGATCCAAGTGATATTTCTATATTATTTACATAATTTCAACATTTATATGTCATATAAAAAATATAAATGTAATGTTTTTTAATATTTTAAAATCCATAAGATATACATATCATGGGATATTAGTGAAAACCTCAAAACGAATAGTGGGGCACAATGAGTCAGTTGGGAAAATTGATGTTGGATTCTATTATGGAAAGGGGATTAACATATTTTTTTTATTAGTCATAATATATACATTAGTAGTCTAGATATTGGTAATACTTGAGAGTAGATCAATGTATGATGTGATGTTGTATCAACTAGAAGGTGCTCACATGATACAGAGGTGGTTATCATATGGTGATGATATGATACTTTTACATTGAAGAGTTTTTTTACCAGTTTACATCAGGGAGGAACTGATGAATAACATTCATGCCTCTGAATAGGTGTTCCTTAATATAATGACAATTATATATCATGAATAAATGAGGCAATTTATATGGCCTACAATGAAGATTTACATTGAATAATTTATTTCTGGATTCCCCACATGTTATAGGATAATGGTCAAGAAAAAATATCATGGTGTTTTTTCAAGAAACACAACGATCAAAATTATATATGTGGGAGTAAATAAAAACGGATTCTCAATATTTTTACCCATAGACCTTGAGGATTTTTTTGAGGTTTGATAAATTCTAATTCGTTTAAAAATTGGATATCATATTGTATTGATCAATGAGTCTCAATAATGTATTCGTTTGTGATGGTATTGTAACATTAAATTCCAATGAGAATTAAATATTAAAGAGATAAATGTTTTAAATTATTAATTATTATGAGATTGTAGTCAGTATTATGAACTCAGTTAACACTTTTCATATCATAAAATCCACTAGAAATGTGATGTTAGATTGGATGAATTTAATATTCTAGAAAATGATCTAATCCTGATTTATAGAATTCAATGGATAATTAGATGATCACCTAGACCTAGTTGGGTTCATGTAAAGAAAATTATTTTAGGATTATATTCAAATTGATCCTTATGAAAGAATTTATGGTAGGCTATATCATTTACAACATTTTTATCATTAGGCTATAGAGGTAGTATCTATAGTTCCTATTATGTTATAATTGACACCTGAAAAATTGAAAGTCATTCAGTGTTTTGTGATCATATCTATTAAAAGGTAGAATCATTATTCCCAAATTATAGGTAGACCTTGATAGATAATTATTGGTTATCATGCTTTTTAGATAGGTTATCCTCTATAAGACCATAATAATTTGAAGAATAATGGGATGCTAGAATTATGATATGTTATACCCATCATGATTAATTTGTTGTTTTGGATATTGTAATCCCCACTATATCTTTATTATAGTACCAATGTATGTTTGATTAGTTTCATGTGTATCATCTATATAAGTTCTTTCCCAATCTCACAAATATCATTTAGAGTAAGGATTTTGAGTTGGAGAATGATATATAGTACATGGAGGCCTTGCTAAGTCCAAAATAAGTGAAATGATGTCATACTAAAGAATATGTTACCACATGTTTTGATTCTATGGAATCCTTGCTACATCGAAGAGGATAATTGGGAGTGAGAGGATGATGATTCTAATCAATGTCTCATGCTTTTAAGGATAATTGTAATATATAATTATCATTAAAGGGAATTAATTATAATGTGAAATTATAGAAACCAACATTTATTTTGTTGTTTGGGATAATGTGTTTATAAATTTCACATTTGAAGGTTGTTTTTACTATTATAGGATTGTTAAAGAGGTATGATTTTCTTGAATAGGTGTCTGGAATCAAATGATGATGTGTAAGAAAAGTCTTGGTTGTTGTGGTACTAAAAGGCTTCCAACGTCATTTCAGTGGAACACACTTGTTAGATAGTTAAAATTTGTTATGTCTATTTAATTCTATAGATCCCACAATCTAGAAGGTGGTTATGGTAACCCCCAGCCGGTTCTCCTAAGAAAACATGATTACTAGTGATGTCATAGGCTAGTCGGTACACCCATTCTAGGGGTGTATTAAAATAACACTAGTAAAAATAAATTCCACAGACATATCACCCTCATTAGTTACCTAATTCTATCCTTAAACCCCCTTCTAAATAAAATATCTCTACTATATTTTTTATCACATCCACTTATATCTTTTTTATTCATCAAAATTGGACAAATTTTGTGTCACTATATTTGTTTTATTCTTCTATATCAATATCAAATAAATCTCCATTATTTTGAGATAAACAAGGATCATTAATGAAGATTTTTTACGTAGTTCCTTTTATTTATTTTTCATTTATCACATATCAAAGTTACCTAGTGTTTTGAAATTTTATATTGATTATATCAATGTTTATGCATTAATACAATTGTATTATGGGTACATGTTTGTTGATTAATCATAAAAACCATCTTCCTAATTGTGAATCAATCATGTCAATATAACACATTAATGATCATTTTGTATATTGATGGTGGAGTTGATGTGTAAATGTAATCTCTAAACATTATATTGATTCCTACTAAATTCATGATGTTTTCTGAAATGTTTCAAGAGATCAATATCTTTTTGTTATTCACCTTTAATCTCTTCTTGGATCTCATTTTTTTGTTCTTTTGTTGGTGGAACAATGTTCATTGGATAAACCCATCATTGTATTCTTGAACTGAGGATGAATTCAGGATCCATTATAGAATAGAAAATTTCACAATTGGATAAAAATCCAATTATTTGACATACCAAAGAATAAATTGTATGGATGAAATAAAAATAGTTATGTAATTCTTGAAAAATATTCTAGAATTTTAATCATTCAAGGTCCCCCTTTGGAATGCACATTCTTGTTGATCTGAAACGCGTGTTAATCATACTAGACAGTAGTTCATGTTATCTCTCAATGTGTGTTAAATGTAGATTGATATTTGATTATTTGATATAAACTTGATTCTTTCAACATCAACTATGAGGTATAATGTTACATACCATAAGATTGCCACATATACACTTTTTCGTGAATATATATTACGGAGACAATTCATATTCTCTAAGATTTAATTTTCCCTTGTTGATGTGTATGTTTTCCAAAATAAAAACATATTATCCTTGATACGCTGATTATTTCATGGGTTTATTATTATGAGTGTAACATTTAGAATATGTTTTGATAAATTTCTATCATATTTTCATGATGATAGTTATGCTTGTCTTAATGTGAAATTCCCTTTTATTTGTTTTACCAGAATATTTTCTATTTTTAATGTTATTTTTAATATTTTGACGATCATTTTACGATTACCCACTAGTGGGGGAGTGGGAAAGACATGTGTTGTTGATGATGGAGGTCTTATACATGGGGTAAGAGTATGAAATTCTTTTAGAATTAGAGAAAACATGTTTCTTTGGGAATTTTGATTAATGTAGTGAAACCTTACCCCTTATTGATATTGAGCACAAAGTCACAAGTTGGAAGGTATTACCAAAGACATAATTCCTTGATGATACCAAGTAATATTACACTAGTCATGTGGATGGTTTATGATATCTTATAAAAACATTGATGATACTGCCTACATACATGCAATGTAGGTACATCCCATTATTTTGGGTGATCTATGAGCACATATGTGATAGATATATGATTGTCTTGACATTCATTTTTTCTTTCAATTCGTACACATATTATACATGTCGAAACACAGTATGTGTACATTACTAATGACCTACTATGTTTTTTAGACACATAATATGTGGAAATCATTTTCATGTGTATAACCAATTTATATGGAATTTGGAAGTTAAAGGGGCCCTTAGAAGATGGTCGAGCTGAGGTTAATAGAGTTTTGAGTGTTATAGGGATTTATAATATGTATTATGTATTTATATTTAATTGTTTGCATTAAAATTTTGTCTATTTACCACACCTCATCAGGTTTCTAGTTATTTATAATTATTTATTTTTATGTCATGTCTAAAATTTTATATAACAATATATTGTATCTTCTTTTATTTTTTATTGAGTCATTTTTATTTAATTTATATAATTTTTTAAGGGATATAGTAATGAGGGTATATTCACAACAATAATGGATCATAGACCTTCACATCAAGTCAACATGGAAAACTTGATTTAGTGTGTCACATTAGATTGGACAAGGGGTTTCTAGTTGAGTAAATACTAGATGTAGTCTACCTTTTCACAAATCCTATAAAGATTTAAAATTATTTAGGTTTAATTATAAAATATAGTTATTTTTATATTCTAGATATCATCGAGGGGGGTTATTCCATTACTATTCATTACACTACCGAAGAGTCCTACAAGATATTCTTAGAAACTACAAGAGATCTGGCCAATATCACTGATCCCCTTTAAGATGAATGTCTATATATTATTTTCGGTTCTTAATAGTAGATATATATTTAGCTATCCACCATAATGTCGCACAAAAAAAATCAATAAATAATGATATATTTTTTCATACATTCATGCTTATCTTAATATATAAAAGTTAAAATGAATCAACTCATTGGATAGTAAAATGATGGACTATATTCCCTTTTAGTCAAAAGATACTTTTTTCTCGTATAGGTGGAAAATAAGAGAATATTTTTTTATTCTGATCTAGTTTGAATGGACCTATCAAATAGATATACAAATAACACAGGTTTCATAAAATGTGACACCCATCCTAGACATTCCCCCTATCCACTTAAATAAAGTTATTTTAAAGAATATATCACAAACGGCATGTGATAGCAAAGGAGAAAACAAAAAATTCATCAATTTCCACATCTACAATACATGAGGCACTACAACAATTTTCTGTAGTATCCCTTCATTACATAGATTCATTTTCAAAATGTTGGAGTGTAACATCACATATCTAAAAATTGACTAGGAAAGATTCAAGGTTAATCTAAACATCGGTGAAATGTATTAGATACCTAATTAAAAAAAATTAAAAATATATACTAATAGTTATTGGATTAGTTTCTTATTAAATAATAAATCCTGATCATGGTGACTATAAAATAAACAATACAAAATTACTCAACGAATGAAATATAATCAATAAAACTCAAATACATAACATAAAAAATATAAGAGTTGGAAATAAATAAAGAATGAGAGTCCCAAAAATGGAAATATTTTCTAGAAAAATCAAAAACATATTCTAATCACTCTAACCAACCCTTGTGAACTTCTATAATATTGAACATTTATCCCATGAAAATAGAATATTCATTATTTCCTAGAGAACTATGATGCTTTTTATATATATTTAGAATGATTAATGTACACATACAATACAATATTAAAATACAATAATTGGGTATAACACATAGTAGTATATCCATAATGTCAACCCAACCTATTCCACTATGACATGAAAAAAATTATCTATTGGGTCAATATGCACATAATAATAAATTAATAAAATCCACAGTAATTTACAATATATATATAGTTTTAATTGTTGAGTAATTAATTGTATACAAATTGAATAACCAATTTCTTATAAAAAGTACACCAACAAATATTTATTTAAGGATGAGTCTTCCATAATAATGAGTACAATATAAACATACCCATTATGTTGTCAATTGGATATAATCCACGGTACCTCAATGAAAGTGAACCTTTGTCGATGTCTAATGAGTAATCATCCAATGTAATATTAAGTAATAAAATTATATATAAATTCAAGTGTATCACAAAAATTAATTTACTAAAATAAATTAATATTTAAAAAATTTTATTCATTCATAATTTATACATTAAACTGAAAAAATATAAATATGTAATAAATGGGGTTTTCAAGAACCATTGAAAATCCAAAATTTATAATAAATAAAAAAAAGAAGATTTCATGAACAAAATAATCTAAATGTTCATTAAAATCATTGAAATTATTTATTAAAAACAATTTATTAATGTTTTACAACATTTGTTCAATTGTGAGAAGACATCTTTATAACAACCCGTCTCATATAACATGATGAATCAAGATATGATCTAGATTATCCATTCATCCATTAATATTCCACTAGAATCTCCAAATACAAATTTTTTAAAATGTGTCTCTTCTAAAATATCATTGAATAAAAATATTTATATAATGGCATATTCAAAGTAAAAAAATGGATATATTACTAAAGGAATAGTGTAGTGATAAAAACACAAAACATAAATCTAAATGATCCAACACATTGTGATCTACTGTAATCCTTTTATAAAGGGGGGTTATTTTCAAAAATCCCATATAATAAATCAGTGTATTAATTTCCTTGGTAAATGGAATAAGAATAATGGGTTTTGAGGGTATTTTTCTTTGAATACATTTTTGGATTTTATTAAAATGGCATTATAGTAATGTTTATTGGCTTACCAAATTGTCCATATACTATATGGGTGCCACTGTCTCAATAAACATGAGTAGAATGAATTGTATGAAATTTTTTACAAATATATTGCTGACCATGAGATCCAAATATATCCCTTTTGTCATGGTATAAAGGAAAAGTTTCATGTTATACTCTAATAATTTTCTAATTGTTCTTTCTCATCACGACACCTTTAATATGTGTTAGGGGTTAAAATTAAAATACATACTATTTACATAAACTTTAGGCTAAATTTGAACGCTTATTTTCACTTAAAAACTAACAATTACCCCAAGAGAAATCGTGTGAAAAATCCAATAAAATTAATAGAAATAATAATGTATAACTCAAACTATTATTGTTACATTTTGTTGCGGAATATGATTCCCATCATACGAAAGATAAAGAATTTTTGTTACTAGGAATTGTTCCAATCATTAATCTATTATAATTTTCTAACATTCCCTGTCCTCCTAGTGATTTTCATGAGTTTTATAAAATATTTGAACTGAATATATATTTTTCTAAAAAGTAAATTCTATCATTTCTCCAAGATACAAATCAGTGCATTAAAAGAGATGAATCATGTTTAATATCAATATAGTCTAATGAAAACATGTTTTATAGATCAAAGAGCAATTTTTTGTTGGGTAACATGTAATTAAATAGTTAAAAATTAAACTTTATTTGTAATTCCAATCATTAAGAAACATCAAAAAAAATTTAATGTATCTCAAGACGATTGACATACCACATATACAACATCCCATACAAACTAATTTTCCAATGCACTTATCATAATGAATAATTATAAAATAATTTTCTCCCGCAGAAATGAAAATGGTAAATGATGATGAACTACATAATATATATCACCATTCAACTGAATCCAATTATTTTCTAATCATATAAATCTTATTTTTCATTTCTTGAAAATATCTAATATTAAGAATCATTGTTTCCCTTTGTTAATTAAAACAATAGTAAGGATAAAATGGATGTATATATAGTGCATTTAATATATTCATATATATATATATATATGTTATTTTTAAATATGGTGAAATAAGAATTCCACTAAGGGTAAATTATCCTCCCTTGAGCCACCATAATCCTTTAAAAGACCACTAATCATGTTGTCATCATCTAGGATCAATTATTCTAACATCAAATCCCTATGAGGATGATAAATTCAAATTCTATATAATTAGGTTACAAAATAATGATGAATATATCTCTAAATCACAATGGTAAATCAAGGATCTCTATAATTGATTATCATAATGGGTATTCCGTTAAATTTTACCCCCTCTAGAATACATGGATTTACAACATAGATATATTATTAGATTCATAGATAAAAATGGTGTTAAATTTATTTTTTATCATTTTCTATAATCGTATATATGGACTAATTATTCTGAATAGTTCTTGTTCAACACTTTATAAAGCCCATTTTTTTGTTAAAATTTAATATGGGCATCAGTAATGATATTAAAAATCTTTCTTGTTGATGATTCTCATCATTGACATAACTAATATGTGAAAAATATAATAAACTAATAAAACACTTTTTTTCACACATTACCACAAAAAAATCGATCTTTAATATCTGTACATAGATTAGATGAATGATGTAAGACATTTGTAAATTTATGTTAAACAGAATGTATTAATTTATAAAAACATTTATGAATGAATGTTTCATGGGGAAACGAATATTTAGTTTTCATCATGTTTCTAACCATCAATGGTATCCTAACTATTGATTTTTTATTCAAGGTAAGGATATAAGGATCGAATAATTGGTATCCTTGACATGCTGCATGAAATTATAAATAAATGTTATCTTAATGAATACCCTGAAAGGATTATTCTATGATCAATAAGAACTCATATAAGTAGTCATACACATCAATTGATACTATTCAAAATATTATCATCCATGTTGGTTATATGAATTTCAAAATAATGAATTGGAAATATTTTCTCTGTTTTGTTATTTACAAGAAAATTAAATTCCATCCATCTATATGTATGTCATCCATTACCTTTTTCTTATGATCAAATCAAATTTTTAGAATATTTCTTTCACGTCTTTATAATAAATGAACAAAATGGAATAGTTACCAATGAGATAAAGAAATCACAACATCAATAAATAATCAACCATTGAATATTTTATTTCATGGGTTACATAATTCTTTTACCAAATTTTAATCTGTCATGATCTATATATAATGATATGATATCCATGCATGAGAACTGAAAGTACCCGAGATATTGGATTCTTTAAAACAATCTTATATTGAAAACGTGTGACACAAAAAAAACAATATACTAAAAAACAACTCATAATTGAACAAAATAATTTTAAATGCATACAAATGAAATAATAATTTCTTAATAAAGGATAATAGAAAATTGAAATATTTTTATATTGGTAATTTTAATCAATTAACATGTAAAAATATTAAAATAAGTTATAAGAAACAATTATAAGAAGGGTATTGTATTAAATTTATATATTATAAACATAATAATTATTAACATTTCATAATAGTTGTTAAGATTTATATTCATAAACAAGTATATCAACATTCAATTACTTTTAAATATATATGAAACAAACAAGAACTTGAAATGATAATTTTTAATAAATTCAATACAGTTAACGTATTATATTTTTTCATTGAAATAAAATAAATTAATTTCAAAAATTAAAAAATTAAAAAATAATTTGTTATACCATTTAATATTATCTTATAAAGGATTTTTGGGATTTATCTAAAAATCATGTTTATGTGAATAGTTGAAAATAACATCCATAATAATTACATGGATTTTTGGACATTTTTAGCTTATAAGTATGAATTTGAAAACAATTATTTATGTTGATATTAAAAAACTAATTTTTCAGTCGAAGTAATAATTAAAAAAATTTATTAAAAAAAATTTATTTAAATTTATTTAATTTTTATTATATTTTTTAAAAAAAATTATAATAAATTATACATTTAAAATTTTAATGATTTAATTTTTCTTCATTTAATAAAAATTAATATTAATTAATGGATTGTAAATTTTTTTCTTTAGATACACATTTAAATGTATGGACTATTTTGTTTTTTTGTACGAAGTAATATATTATAAAAATAAGAACTAATTATTAAGAAGAAAATTAACATGATAAAAATTTATTACCAATGATGAAATGGGACTAATATGTTTAAAAAATTATTTAATTAGATATTAGCATATTTTAATGACATTATAAATTATAAAAATAATTAATTCTCAGTTTTGGTTGGGACATTCATTCACTGTGACTTCCCTTTATTGAAAAATATATGGTATTTAAAAAATATACAAACCATTTTAACTTATAAAATGAGTTCTCATATTCTCACATACCTTCACACAGAAACAGTTTTATTCACCATCAAATATGCCCAATATTATCAAAATATATATTATAATCTTTAATAATGTTATAGAATTTCCATAAAGGAATCAATGAAATTACTACCCACATTTTCCATCAAAAATTGATGATATGAGGTATAGTTTTAAATCTATGTTTCATTATTGTACTTATTTATCTATGCTTCAAAATTATATTAGATTTCAAAATATTATAATGATAAAAAATTTATCATTATAATAGATTTATATTATTAGAATTATTTCATCTAAAACAACCACCCAAACATTTTTCATATAAAAAAATTTGGATCCTGCATTTCTTGGTCTTCTGTCCATACAACACAAATTGGATTTTCTTCCTTGTCCACCATAAAATACTCATACTAATAGATAACTTAACATTAAATTTTAAAAAATTCAAATTTTTTTTATACATAAATTATATACTATATTACACTATTTATACATTATGTAGAAAATGAAATATGTATCAAAGAATATGTTAATACCACTAACAACATAGATTAACTGGTAATAATATTCTGTTCATAATTTCATTACACGTATAAATATGATAGTGATTTTATAAGGGAAAATATTTATTTAAGAACATGAAAAAACACTCAAATTATACATATGTAAAGATCAATATAAAGGATTTAAATGGTAAAAAATCATTCAAGAATTAGAATAATTAATCATGAGAACATAGAGGAATTAAAATTATTCATACCAATAAATTTATTCTTATAGATAATTTATTATTTTAGTGACAAAATATTTTGATGTCTAACTCTAATGAAAAATTAATTATTTAATTATTCTATTAGTATACCAATATTGTAAAACATTCAAAACAAAATCCTTAAATAATAAATTTATACTCACATTTGGGTGTTTTTAAAAACCTACTATAACAATTCTATAAAATTAATCATTGGTTATTATGAAAAATAATTTATTAATATAATATGATATAAATCATAAAATTTTAAATATTTACTTTTTATTTAAATTATATAATAATATATTACTCATTGTCAAATAGAAAACCTTCATAATTTAAAACTCACATAAATATTCTCATTGTCTATATCAATATTAAGTATAATAAAAAAAGGTACATAGAAAATGAAATTATAATTAATAATTCATGAAAATGCATCCCCTAAAGAGTCATTAATTATTTACTAATGATAAATTATTTATGAGGAATGAATATGAATATCCAATTTATGACTCCATTTAAAAATAATTAAGCTCACCCAAACAGGAAAACAAAAATATGAAATAAATAACGAATAAAAATAAAGAAAGTAATTATAATTGGTGTTAATAATATTGTAAATAAAAGATTAGGTTTTTAATATGGATTACTAATTTCTTTATCTATGTTAAATAGGATGGTAATGTCAGCTCGACTATGTGGAGAAACATGGTGGGTGGTTTCTTCTTCTCAAAATCCCCTCTCTAAGACATGTTTTTTACTATGCCAAAAATTCTATTATGTGGTTCATATAATTCTAATTATGTTAATATATCATGAAAATAAATTTTATTCATGGTAAGTAAGGTGCAACATAACGATATCTCTTTCCTGATGTTATAAAACATCCAATGATTAAAGGGGTTTCTATATAAATTTTCACCCATATAAATGAAATTTAAATTCTTAAAAACGTCCACATAAGTTGTAATTTTTTCCATTTTATTATAATATGATGTATTTTATCTTTCCTTTTTGGTAAGAAAATTTTCACTACAAAAACTCCATCCCTGATTTTTCTTCCTTCCGGAACTATGATTTTCATAATAATGTTTGGTAACTCAAAATAAATTCTTTAAGAAATATGTTTTCAAATCATCTCGATAATTAAATTTATTTACAATTATATATTATGACTTATATTATCTTAATATGTGTATTTAAATTTATATTCAATTAATAATTATTTATTTTTATCTCTCATTAATTTATAAATTTTTTATGAAAGGTTCTCCACCTCAAAATTGGATTTCGTTTCAAGTATATATTTTTCTTATCTCTAATGTTAATACAATTTTAGAAAAATTTAATATTTTTTATATGATTACACTAATTTAAATTAAATTATGATAATAAATAAATAAATTTATACTCATTTTATGATGTTAGTTTTCAAATAATGTTATATCGAAATAGTCTTCATTATACACATATTTCAATAATATTTATGTTTATAAATATTAAATTATTAATCATTCCACTTAAATGTTGTAATTATTACAAAATTTTCACTTTACCATTTTTGAATATAACTTTTGAAAGCTACGCATAATAACTTAATTTTAGTAATATGTTGAATGTATTTTATTTTAATTATTTCAAGGATAAATAAAAATTACACCTACTATAGTATTTTATTTATTACAATATTTCCGTGTTTTCGGGGATTATATAGGGAAAATAAAATTTCTCTTATATTTTGAAAATATCTATTTTTAAATTTATTTCAAATATAGAAGCATATTTATTATATATAAAATAATATTTCTAGATCCCATTAAAATATTTTCATCTCTGACATTAACTTTTGATGTCAGATATATTTTTTATAAGGTATTTATGAGGAGAGTAACTAAATCTATTTGGGTGATAATTTATTTTCATATGGTATTAAGTTTTCACTGATGAGGGAATTGATTAATTTTTATTTTATTATATTATTTGAAAATTATAATAACACCATTTTAATTAAACCTTATATTAGATGAATTATTGATAATTTTTATGCGGTGAAAAAATTATTTATTAAGCGATCGATGGGGAATATATCTACCTAAAATTCATTTAATAATGAAATGAATCTCATGAAATATAATGGGTAGGTGGCTGGGATAGTGTGTACCACGGTTCATTAATGGTGAGCTAGACAATAATTGTCTTTTCAAATAATTTTTTTCTGAATCAGTTACATGTTAGATAAGATTAATGGTGACGTTGATGACATTTAGATATAATAAAAATTCGATCTATGAATAGGTTCTTGTGTATGTGGGATCCTAATGGGTAAGTAAGATTTTGTTTAGCTCAACTCATAATTTTTTGTGTGTAGTGGATAGTGAGTAATTAATTATTAAAATGGTGATTATGAATTAATTTATATATAATCACAACCAATCATATGAATAGTCTAGTTGCAATCTAGGATAATAATGATAATAAATCGTATGTTTATTTTTGTGCCACATTATTTCATGTCTTCTAAAAATAATGATACTTTTTGTTTTATTTTCCCATGAAATGGTAAATGGGTTTTCAATTGATGTAAAAATGATATATTTCATATATATATGTTTTGAACATATTATGTTTTGGTCACATACATCAAATATATTTATTTATTCATGATTTTTAATATATTTATGATATAAACTTTATTTAACAATTAATTGATTTCCATTTCGGACCATTTTTTATCACATAATTATTATATTCATATACCAAATTTCATAAATATATAAAAAGAATTTAATATAGGGAATAGTTTCATATATTTATAAATGTTTTAGATATTTAAAGCTTCTATAAATCATTACATATTTTCACCTAGAATGAAAAATATATAATTAGTTGAAATGGAATGAGTTATGTTTATTAAATTGTTTCCCAATTCAAAAATACATTGAAAATAAATTTTATTGAGAATATATTATAATGAATTTTTTTGTCATGTAATTATAGGAAAGTTAGGTATTGGAATTCATAGTATGTATTAGATAAAGGCTTAGATAAAATTAGATTATATGATTATATAAGTTAAAGATAAAATATAATTAATAAATTTAATCAACGGTTTAAAATGTAATGTATATTTTTATTACAATTGAATTGAGATCCTATTCAGTAAGTTAATGTAAAATTATGGGATTAAGATAATTTGACAGTACTAAAATCTTTAGGAATTATTCTAAAGTATTGGTTTATATATCATATAAAATATTAAATGAATAATAAGGTGAAGACTGTGTAGTTTTAATGAAACAACATCCTCATCTGGATACTATAAGAGGATTCATGCAGTAGATATAAATTATATGTATTACTATAAATTATGATGCCTTCAATCTAATAATATATCTTTATTTTAAATAACATCCTCATCTAGATACTATGAGTATAGAATAATATTGATGCGATCACCTGGTCAAATTATAATATGACATATATAAATTATAGATATTACCAAAATCTAAGTTGGGGTTTTATTAATATATATTTAAATAGAACAGATCTAATTACAGTTTTGTAACACATGGGGTGGTGTAATAAAATTACACCTCATGTGATATAGTGAATCACAATGTAATATTCCTTCCCATTAGTAGGTAATGTTAAAATAAAAACTCATTCAATAGATTCATTTTACAATATTATTCTTCCCTTGAAGTAGGGACACTCTTTTGATTATTCCCATCATTAGAGCTCTCCTCTATATTCATATAAAAATTGTTACACTAGTATAATTTGTATTTAGATCCTAAGATACCACTACACATCTATTTATCATGAGTAAATTATCACATATATATATAAACCATCATAAAAAATTACATTCCATAATATGTAATAAAAATATATATGACTTTAGGTAATCTCTAGCTGCCACACTGGTATAAAAAAATTATTAAATGAACATATTTATATATTTTATCACTAATATAATTTCATAAATTTGAGTGAATAGATCAAATATTTGGATAATTTAAAACACTCTTAAGAATAGTTTTTTAAAAGATATTAAAATATATACCACATAAGTTTATTTTTGATTATATAATTGAACACTAAATTATAGAATCTTCATGTGAGAGATTTTATCAAACATACCTATAAAATCACCTCAATATTAGTTGGGTTTCAAAGCATATTTAATGACATGTTTGTATTTTTAATATATAAATTTCTATTTTAATATCTCAACTGAACCCCAATTATTTTTTAATTATGTTTTGGAAAATGTAGAGTGGTCATGTTTTTTTTCAGACATTTGTTTTTCCATTATCTATCAAATGATGTTTTTTAAACTGCACTGACCAAGATTCATTATCAACTATGATTTTTGTGGAAAACATTAATAATGGAATCTTCTTGAGTATTTTGAGGTTATAAAAATTGTAGGATTTATATATACCCAAAATAAATTCACCACCTAGGAACCGATTAATTTGAAAATTGCAGGGTTGTGTATCATGAAATCATGGAAATAATATATATTAATACAATATTCCATGAGTAATCATACATAATAATGATAGTGTAGTCCAAATAAAATTTACCATTACTAATTCATTAGAAAGTACACTCATATGTTAACATATGATGATAATGGGACAAATTTCATACAAAGTCTCTAAAAATATATTTTTTACTTAAACAACCTAGTTATCCTAATCTATTTCATAAATGTGTCAGAAATTACTTTTTTTGTTCAATTCTTGATTTAGTATGACAAAAACCTATGATGCAATCCTAGTATAGTGGAAAGAACAAAATAATACCATATATATCATCCTAACCCTATCTATATTCGTAGAAAAACTATAGGTTTCAATTTCAATAAGAAAAATCACCAGGACACCCTTTTTCATAAATAAATGAAACTGGAGTTGTAAAAACCCGTGATTCTCATAAATTGATATTATATAATTTTATTTAACTATTCATTTACATTATAAAACACATCATTTAATACCTTAATAGATTAGTGCCATTGAAATATTAGAACATGATATTATAATTTCATAAAAGATTTTAATGTTTTCCGATAAATATCATCCCATTTAGTAGAGCTATGTAAAATATTTTTTCATTAACAAGGGAAAGAAAACATAAGAACGTTTGAAACTAGATGCTAAGTAAGGGTAAATAAATAATATACATAAGAAAAACATGAAGATAAGGGTATGAAAACAAGAGCATAACATTTTAAGATCATTCCTTAAACATCAAAGGTTATACACTTGAGTCATGGAATAATGATTTTCTGATCAGAAGACATGAATCATAAGTGAATCAATATAATAAGTAATTAGAGCATAATATAAGAACAAGAAATTGATTTTTTTTTGAAAAAATGATAATCACTAAAAATAATTTCATATTATCCAGGCTCATTTCCAAGAATATTATAGTGGAAATATGACATTACTAAACCAACATCAATCCGTATTCCAGAAATTTATTATTGAACCCAATTAAATTCCAATTGAAGACTTCCATTTCCGAATAGAGTTCACTCCATGATTA
This sequence comes from Viscum album, assembly GCA_963277665.1. NCBI lineage: Eukaryota > Viridiplantae > Streptophyta > Magnoliopsida > Santalales > Viscaceae > Viscum > Viscum album. The sequence continues at coordinate 618,816,214 of OY728145.1, read as the reverse complement.
GTTAATTTATATATAATGACATATAAATATATACCTAATTCATTATAGGGAGATATTTTTCCCATTTTTCACATAATAAATTCATATATAAGTGTTCCATAATATTATAAAACATTTATCATATCATTAACAATAATAAGTGATGGGTTACATAATCATCTTATCGTGACCTATGAAAAAAACAAGGTATCATAAGCATTTAATCATATTCTTACATATGAAAAAGTTTCCATTAACACAATTTCATTATCAAAGATAAACTCATGAAAAGACGCAAGTTTCTTAAATATTTTACCAAGGTATAGCTCTTGGAAGAGAATCATTATTCATAAATGACATTTCAACTCAAACGTAAACCTTTCAAAAAAATTTATATTAATTGTTTCCATGTATATTATTTCAAATAATGAATAAAATATATCATGGTATCTCAACTTATGAGGATATTTATTTTTAAATATCCCTTAAATAATTTATTAGTTAATAATATAGTTATATAAAAATTATTTTTATGACATAAAAAATTATTAAAGACATATTTTTTGAAAACAAATTTTAAAACAGATAAATTGGGATTTATAAATCATTTAAAAAATTTCATGATTAAATTATACTTTCTCATTTGAGAAATTCTTTATAAAATTGTTTGAAAACATTTTTCATTCATAAAAATATTGAAAACATATAATGAAAGGTAAAAATACCATTGAAATTTCTTTGAAAACATAAACAATTTATAATATAATTTTCATTGATAATGAGCTAAAAATTTTATTGCAATATTTCTTTTCAAAACATTCTGAGAAAAGATTGTTTTTCAATAAATAATATATTCGATTGAAAAGAAAAATAAAGTAACATTTTAATAAAAATATTTTCAAAATTATTGTAAATAATAAAGTGTAGAAAAATGGTACCATAAAAATATAATATCACTTATAAAAATATTATATGAATATTTATGAGAATTAATGAGAGATGGTTCATAATATAAAATCAGTGGAAGCATAGTCATAAACATTCTTGTTAAACTGTTATATTATAGAAAAAACTTCTTACAACTTTGGTGAATGTAGATAATAATCCCCATGATAGAACAACATTTAATTGAGATTAAATATGATTAAATTGTGGATATTCATGAAAAAACATTTAATATGGGTTGTATATAATCCTCAAAAAATATTACAGATTCATAACAAAACATGTATCTCAAAAATTGAAAATGAAAGAAAAACAATCCTTACTGATTTGGTAACATTAAACTATATTCACCGTGATAGATATATCATTAAATAGTAAATTATGTTAAAATAATTATATGTATAATAATAACCAAATACATTCATTGGAATTATAAACACCACATAGAAAAAATATTTTGTAAATTATCATGTGTCTCCAAAAATCAAAATGTGAGAGAGAAATCCCACAAATTAAGTATTGAATCTCATATTTCTCATTAATATTTATTTTATAATAAATAGAGGCTTTTTATAAATCTATAAAAAATTCAAATATATAATATTATATATGATTTACCTATATTTTATATTACAGGTTTAATAAAAAATTTGATGTTAATATTATGAATCTGGTAATAACTACATTCTTTTTCTTACATGTTTTGACATTCTATTCGTGGTCATCCTATATAGATAATTATTTAATACTATCCAATATTTAAAATATATATAGATATAGATATATATATATTATGATATTTATTTATTATAATCTATATAATATATAAATTAGAAATGAGATACATCGTCTAGAGATACAATATGTCATACAAACACATGAACAATGTTTCCATTTTCATAACAGATTAAAAAATGAAAATTATATGATATATTATCATTAAATAAAACAATTATGTATTTATATAATTATTTTTATTAAAATCATCAATAACATCTTCTATGTGTGGCTTGAATTAAGCACATGACTTTGAGATGCGGTAATCCACTGTACACCTGAACGATGTTAACATATACCCAAAAAAATGAAAATAATGGTGGTATAAGTAATTTAAAAATTATAGAATCTGAATAAAAAAATAATATAATAAAAATAATATGTAATATATTAATCCCTCATTTTTATCAACAATGAAAAGTTGTAAATGAATAACAAATAACAATGGTTCACGAGTCTTTATTATGTCGTATACAAGAATGATGATTGTGTATCCCATTTGATGAAATTGTATGAATTTGTTGGTCATAACCATATCATAAAACAATATTTGTATATCTAAGATAATGATTCTATTATATTTGAATTTTAAAAAAATTTAACATGTTCGATGAAAATATAAATAAAAAATATTTATTAATAAACCTTACCTATTATTTGGGTTTCTCTTTTATGGGTTTCACTAAAATGAATTCTTTTTTAGATTTAATATCAATGGAAGGATTAAAGGATAATAATATGGATTTTTTTTCATTTCTTTTGGTATTTTCATGACATATTTTTTATGGTGTAAATAAAGGGTAATATATTTTTTCATTTTATTTGTGGGGTGAGTGGACACACATGGAATTTTTCACAAGAATGTTATATGTACCCTCGCTATTCCCAATTTATTTTAAAAATAATGCACCAAAATGAATCCATGATGTTTTATGTTAAAAATATATATTTAAATTTTGTTTTATACTTATTATATGTACATTTTTCCCTAATATTTAATGTTTAGTAGCTCGGTAAACTCATTTTTATCTTAACCGCTATGATTAATTTTATCTGTTTTCATATTCATTTTCAACACTTAATAAATATATTATATATTATATTATATATTATTAACATTCCAAATATGGAATATATTTTTTTAATTTACTATAAAAATAGAGGAATAAATTAATTTAAATTTTAAACCTGTAGATGGGACGAAACAATGAATTTTAAAGAGAAAAATTATTAAACATATTGAAACAATTTTTTATCAATTTCCAAATTGAAATTGATTGAAAAGAGATAAATTGGATTATTATATAAATTATGTAACTATATATTATGTAAAAGTAATTTTATAAACAATTTAACTACATAGATAATTTGAACGAAGTGGAACATTTTAATTAAAATCAATATTTTTCACTATTCATAATAATTGAATCTTTTTTTGAAAAATATAAAATTTTAAACCCAATATAATATTGGTGTTATGATTTAATAAATGTAATTTAGTTTTTCAAAATATAATTTATAATTTACTGAGTAATTAGTTTTAAAATAAGTCCACCATTAAAATCTCATAAAATTGATTTTTATGGAAGTACAATTTTATAAAATAAAATTTCATTTATGCTTATATTTTTCCTAGAAAAAAATATGTCGATAAATACCAACATGGTTTTAATTTACTATATATATATAATTAAAATCATTGTGAATATAAATTTTTCTCTATTTATTTTGATCAAATATGTTTTTTCAGTGGAAAAATTGTTTCTCAGAGAAAGAATTTATTTATTTATAAATATTTCCTACTCTTATTTATAAATAAATGGAAACCAAAAAAATCATTATTTAAAAATGAGTAAATAGTTATTTTTTTAATTTTTTAATTTTAAGCATTCTGTACATTCACATGACTTGGTGAAAAAACTCATGTTAAATAATTTTTTTTAGATATTGTATTTTGAAAAACTCATTTTTTCATGTATCACAAGAAATCGAAGGAACTCAATGTTGTGTGTAATATAAGAAGAACATAGTTAGGATTGTATCATTATATTTTATCAATTTTTAGTAGCATAATCATAAATTGGTTTTCAATATAATGAAAGATTATACCAGTGTAGCATGTGACATACAACATAAATGAATTTAAATATATTCAAATAAAATAATTTATAAATACTCATTGTGTTAAAATATGCCCCATTATAATACACATCACACTAAACTTTTTTCTAGGTCATCACTTTTTTAATACTTGAAACTTCAATTCACAGTAAACCACATCATAATAATGTCCATAATAAATCATCCTTTGTAAAAGGATTGTTGGACTCAAAATGGTTACCAAATGATACTCAAATCGATGTTTCTACATTGCATAAAAATAGTGGGAAATGAATATTTGGACATGATATAAAATCATTAATAATTATGGATAGGGATAAAGATCACATATCATAATAAATTTGTTAATATATAGATAGATAGAAACCAAAATTACATATCATAAATAGGAGTGAAAATGTTATTGATATCTTAAAAAATATAATAACATGAAAACATTTTATTTGATTACCATTTTCTTAATGTTAGAGATGTTTCACAACAATATTTACTTAATTGATTTCATTCTATATGTCTAATCACATCCATTAGATGAAGTGGAAACAGACTACACGGTCCTCTTTAAGGCTCTTCATGGAAATGATAATATTCCCTGGTCTATATCATATAATATCATAAAATGGAAAGGCTTCATGAGTAGAAATATCAAGGTGGTTCACAATGGGGATGAGGTTAATAAAGTGGCTGATCATCTAGCCTCCATTATATCCCACAATTCGGTCTTTTTGGGCCCTGAGGGTAGTAATACTCACAAGGATGAGGGAGAGGAACTTTTGAGAGGGTATTCCCCCAGCTTCCACTATTTCAGACCTCCTTGATTTGTTTTTCTATTTTGTTCCCCTGTCATATTTTTGTTTATCTTTTTTCCATAAATAAATACTATAGAGATGATAAGGTGATTATTTTTTCATTTTTAACTAATACATCATAAAATCCATATATGGAAGGATAAATTCTTTCCTCCCACTATATTTTACATCATAAAAAAATGGATATAGAAAGATATCATCATTCATAATTGACCATATGGTGAAATAATACATTATTCTCCAAAACCACAATCACAATTTCAGATAAACCATTTCATAAATGATTTTCATTACGAGGCATTAAATTTTTTATGAAAAACTATAATTTGTGAAAATGGATGAATTAATTTATAAAAAATTATATTATCATTTATCTCTCATATATCATTTAATATATATTTATTGTCACATGTCAAATATGTAAATAAATTCAACAGGTCTTCTTTCTAGATTATTAATTTCCTGAATTACCATATAACCATATTAAAATAATATAATCACCCTTATTCACTGAATAAATCTATATATAAATATATTACATCAATCTAATAATAATGTAAAATCTATCTATGATACAAAAAAATGTGAACTAATAATTAATCTGTTCCAAGGTAATCGGTACTAACCAATTTAATTTATTCTTACCCACCAACACTTTTTACTAACTAGTAACCATGTTCTCAACATTAGTATAATTTTATGGGTTACAATCACATAATAAAGTGTTTTAAAAAAAATCATTCCCTTAAACTAAATTTTTTTATTTTTTCCCTTCTCCTTAACTAAAAACCTATATAGCGAAATACTAATATTTTATACAATCAATAGAACCTAAATTTTCAATCCAAATACATGAACACATTAATTATTCAATATCAAACCTAACCCATTAGATATAATTACTTGTTTTCTTCCTTCGTACCGCCTTCTTTTCATATGTAAAGACCATGAAATTCTGTGGATATTTTTTTGCCAAAATACATGGGAATTTTATGAGCCCGTGAAAACTGATGGTGTGTGATTCCAAGGCCCGGTATTCCCGGAATCAATTTTTGATGTTTTTTTCAGGTATGTTCTGCAAACGTTCGAGCGGGTTTTTATAAATTTTTAACCAGTGCTCGGAATTGATATATGAGGGTACCATTGTACTCACAACGCCGGTATTGGCTTAAAAGGACTTTCTCCTCGATGACAGTTAGTCGAGAATAAAAGATAGTATTGGGGTTTTTAGAGAATGGTTTAAATAAAAATATATTTTGTGATTTTATTTTTATTCATTGGTTAAAAACTCCATGTTGAGGTAGGAGGTGGGGACCGTTACACCGTAACCTCCTATTAGAGGTTATGGAGGTAGGGCACTCCAGAACCTAACCTCCTCTTCATGTTTAATGTGTTGGGGACCACTCGAGGTTAAAACCTCTTGATCTCCCCACTTTATAGTGAAAAATAAACTTCATTAATTCATTTAGCATCAATTAATTTAATTTTAATAATTTTAAATTTTGTGCCAACAACTAAATAATGGATAAATCTATTATTTTTTTGTGGGACTCACTTTCATTTTCGGTGGAGCTTAGAATAGGAGAGAACTTGGGAGAATGCTCTAGATGAAGAATGCTCCAACCGATGACTTATGTTGACCTCGACCTCGACCTCGACGTCGATTTCCATCCTCAGAATCTCCTTCGATGTAGGACACGATTTTCTACAAAGAATTGAAGTTATCATTTCCACAACATCATCAACTTACAATGAAAAAAGGCAGGGTTTCGAACTTTGTTTTGTTTCTCGTTCTTCTATTTCCGTCGAGGATTATAAATCTAAGTCGCATGTTATCACCCTAACATGGAGGGTGTGCGCCGAACAAACACGGCCTGACCACTCCTCATTTATTGTGGAATTTAATATCAAATGCGTCATGAGACCAGAATGAGAGACTTTCTTCAATAATGATTGTGTATTGAATGCGATGTCCCGAGGAATGCGCGACTACTTTCGGAATGAGAATTGGGCTATGAGAACTCATCTGGTGACCCGTGGAATGTTTGCCGGCAGATGGGAGACAATCATCACTGCATGGATGGCAGCGGCACAACCGCTCTGCCGGAAGCATAACCCACAGCCGACGGGCCGCAGCGTTTTAGCAGCGGCCGGAGCAAGATCTGTTACAAAGTAAATCGGTGACTGGAGCCGCCGGTTTGCCGGAGAAGGCATGGCGCAACCACGCCACGCGGTGGAGCAAAAAGGAGGTCATGGCCATTTGGATGTGGTAGTACAACGGCGATCCCCTGGCTGCTGTAGTGAAACAGTGTCCCCCTGGATGTGGCAGTGCTGTGGCTGGAGACGCAAGGACGACTGCAAGGAGGACCAGCGGCTGTAGCATCCAGGTCGCTGGAGGAGGCGCGACGCAACCACGCTGCGAGGGAGGTGGGTTTCCACACGTCCAGCCGGGAGAAGTGGGACCCCACCATGTCGGTCTTGCATGACGCGGACCGATGACACGTGATCCAGACCAGTTCAACGTGGCACTGGTTTTGAATCTCACCCGAATGGCCAAGCTGTTCGGGAACCAGGTGGCACGACCTTCCCCCTGGACTTGTCTAGGGAGGTCCCCACGACCGCCAGCCACAGGGCACACATGGTTCGGACCGAGTGTAGGCTGCGCCACCCCCACAGGCTAGGTCGGACCCATGGATTGGGTCAGACCCGCAGACCGGGTCGGTCTGACTAGGCCAGACCGGTCCCAGACCTGTTTGACCTATTTCCACTCTTTTGCTCATAACATGAACTACATTCATCTAATATATGAACCGTCTATGGCGATGAAAACCATAGAGGAATATGGTTCTTTTGGTATTCTCAAATCTATGTTTGGACATAGTTGGGATATTTCCAGGTCGGATCGAACATAAATCCAACCGAGCCCTCAGAACGAAAATCCCAATAACTCTCAGACTAGGCATCTGATTGACCCGCCATCTATCGCATTGAGTTTCTTTTGGAAAGACATATCTTTTGGAGATATCAAATTGGTACATGAAGTATGTTGATGTATTGAAACTTATATTAAAGATCAGAACCTCCCGGTATCAAGCATGCTTTGTGCAGAACCTTGCGGTTGGTTGTGCACTAACGACAGTACCTGGATCCTGTGTGGGTTCGACATCACTGATGATTGTTCCTCGATCCTATGTGGGATCAACCGCACTGACGATTGTTCATGGATCCTATGTGGGTTCGATATCTTCGACTATTGTTCATGGATCATGTGTGGGTTCGACCGCTCTGTTTACTAATCCTGGATCCTATGTCGGTTCAAAAGTTCTGATTTCTGTTCCTAGATCCTGTGTGGGTTTTACAGAATATATGATCCAGTGGCTACATCTGATCAACTCTATATCTCTACATAAGTTGTATACCTTTGTTATATGAATTAGTAACTTTTTGTTTTCCTCGTGATTGATATGGATAACTTGATAACATCAGTATATGTTTGGGTATATAACTAAGTAGGATTATCTGTTGATTTCATACCTTGTGGTTTATCCTTGTTGGATTTTGTGAGACCATGAGAGTCTCGGGGTCCCTATAGAATATTGTTATACACACCCCTACACGGGCTATGCCCGTACCTCGTTGTGATTGATGTAGACGACGGACAACGCTGACCGAGGTTGAGTGTACTAGGACTGGACGGTGCTTGGAGATGGACTTCACGACTGGTTGGTACCCGGATGAGACTGAAAGACGTGGAGTAATGAGGGGGTTATCTATACCATCCAATTAGGTAGGATCTCCGGTGGACAATCCAGGAGCAGATTTTCATCTTTTAGCTATTTTTTACCTTTTCAGTTCTGCTTGTACTTTATAGATGGGCTTGTATTTATGGACCTTTCACTTTTTAGCACTCTCTTGTTATTTAGTTTTTCTTAGTGTTTTGTATCCATCTTTGTACTCTGTTGTGTGTGTGTTGACTATTATAAAGTAAATTCCTTCCCAGATTTAGGGAATTATGCCTTTGGTGTAGTCACTGGCCTATGTCCTATAAAAGGCGGGCTTGGGGTAGTAACGGGACAAGCCCCAGGGAGATGCGTCGTGAAAAATTGGTATCAGAGGAGTCTATTATAATGCAAAACGTAGGACTCTGATCTTTTTTGTGAAGAATGTATGTTAAGGGTACTATGTGTGGTTTTTAGTTCAGGGTGTCCAGTGATAGTGTGGTGGCCAACATATCCATACACCAGGACCCTGACTTCTGATTTCCGACTCAGTGCATGAAAACACTAATTGCATGTGTGTTTCAAGAGTTTTCTTATTGATCTATTTGATTCAGCTCACCAGGTATAACATATTGACCATGGGGAACCTGTTACTTTACAGGATACCTACACGCAGACAGCCATCTAGGGTTCTAGGCTTTGTACGATATGGCAGGCCACCGAGCGATGAGGCCTCGGTGCAGGGCCCTACCACAGCGGAGCCACCGGCGGTATCACTATCCTTTGGGACACCGATGTCACCAGCCCCAGCAGCAGAGAGTGCACACTGCCTGAGTGTGTTGAACGAGTTCCAGTTCCAGAGGCCACCTAGTTACTAGGGTGAGATAGACCCGCAGGTAGCCGAGGATTGGATAGAGGTTGCGGTGAGAGTCTTAAGACTAGTAGGGACACTAGTAGACCTTATGGTGATCCTTTTCATCAGTCTCCTTTAGGATGCATTAGGAAGATTGTGGAACCTAATGCTCCAGGTGCATTACGAGGAGACACATCACTGGTTAGACTTCAAGAGCCTGTTTCAGGTGGAGTTTGTCCCAGCCACCCAACGTGCGGTGTGGATACAAAACCAACTACATCTACATCTAGGTAGCATGGCGGTGGTACAGTACTTAGAAAGGTTCACCAATATCTCACGCTACTGCACAGATATGGAATGGGACCCATTCCTCAGGGACTGGACCTACGAGAAGGGGATCAGGTGACAGATCAGGGATTCGATGATCTCCCTCCACATCCCAGTGTAGGTGGGGGTGTTGTAGTGATCCCTCTTAGTGGATAGTTTCCTTGTCGAGCAGTCCCCAGCAGTGAGACCCAGCACCGGGCGTCACGTAGTAGAGACTTTTGCAGCATATAGAAGAAAGAAGTCGCAGAGGTCGAAGTAGAACAGACCATCCGATGGATGACCACAGGACACGAGATCAATTGTGCGAGACACTTAAGACAGATCCAGTCGTTCATGGAACAAGAAGAGTTTCACATGCAGCGGGCAGAGTCACATGGCTCGTGACTGTCTGACCCGCCATTCGGATGATCATTAGACAGTTGAGAGACCTTCTAGGAAGAGGCTGAGGTTCGATCGAGGTGATCCATAGGGTGTTGAAGTACATGGAAAAGGAACTGGTCGTGAAGTTGACGGTGGACGACGATTCGAGGTGTTATCACCACTACCACTAGGAGGTCCACCCTGACCGTAGGGAGAAGGTGTACAAGGAATACCTCAGCTCCAGGAAACTATGGCATATGATCATTGAGATCTGGAGATGATTAGAGGTATGACATATGTGTACTCCACCACAGCTACAGTTCTTATAGACATAGGTTCCATTCACTCATTCATTTCCACTGCCCTCATTCAGAGCTCCGAGATTTCAATGGAGACGTTGGCTTGATCCTTACGGCTACAGAATCTTATGGGAGCAGACATGATGAATACTCACTGGTGTTGACATTGTGAGCTTACTCTAGGATGCAAGATCTTCGACTGGGATCTCCAAGTAGAGGCGTCGAGGAATTACTACGTCATCGGGGGTATGGAATGGTTATCTATAGTCCATGCTCAGATTGACTATATGTGATGCAAAGTGTGGTTTTTACGCTGGTATGGGACTATTTTTACCATCACCGGTGAGAAGGGAACATTTTTAGCATAGGATTGTCTTACTCAGAGGAGGGTGCGGTTGATCACTCATCAGTTGTCTTGCCTTACCCTCAGATCTGTTGATGTGGAGAGTTCGACTTATCCTGTAGTGGTGGACTAGCACACGGATGTTTTCCCGGATGATTTCCTAGGTCCACCTCCTCATAGAGAGGTGGAATTCTATATTGACATGTACCCTGGTACGAAACTGATATCTACACTAGCATATCGGATGGCTCCCGCTGAGCTTCATGAGCTGCGGGTACAATATGAGGACTTGTAGAGGAAGGGATTCATCCAGACCTATGTTTCTTCCTTGGAAACCCTGATTCTGATCTCCAAGAAGGTGGATGGGAGATTGAGGATTTTTGTTGACTAACATCACCTAAACCAGGTGACCGTTATGAATAAGCACCCACAACTGAGGATTGACAACTTCTTTGATCAGCTGAAGGGAGAATAGTGGTTCTCGATGATAGACCTTAAATCAGGCTATCACCGGCTCAAAGTTCAAGATGAGGATGTGTAGAAGATGGCCGTCAGATGTTGGTACGACCACTACCAGTTCTTGGTTATGTCATTCGGTGTAACCAATGCTCCATTAGTTTTTATGGGACTCATGAAAATGATCTTCCATTCATAGCTCGATCTCTTTGTCGTAATCATCATCGATGACATTCGGATATACTCAACTATTGAGGAGGAGCATTCCTACCATTTGCAGGTAGTACTAGACACGCTCCGAGAGAACCAGCTTTATGGTAAGTGCTTGATGTGCCAGTTTTGTATTTAATATGTTCAATTTTTGGGACTTGTCATCTCAGAGGCTGGAGTTGTAGTAGATCCAAATAAGATTGAGGTGGTACTTTCTTGGGAGACACCCAAAAGTGTGATGGAGGTATGGAGTTTCCTAGAATTGGGTGGTTACTACCATAGGTTCGTTCTAGACTTCTCCAGAGTTGTAGCACCACTATCATCCTTGACGAGGAAGGGGAAACCCTTTATGTGGTTGGAGATATTCCACTAATTCTTTTACGAGCTTAGACAGAGGCTGACTAGTTCCCCCATCTTGAGGCTTCCAGAGGAAGGTGTAGGGTATGTAGTCCACTAAGAGAAATCAGGGATTGGAATTGGGTGTGTCCTGATGCATGAGAGAGTAGTGATCGGGTATGGATCTCGAAAGCTGAGACAACACGAGCAGAACTATGCTACCCATATCCTAGAGTTAGCAGTAGTGGTCTTTTCCTTGAAGATGTGGTGACACTATCTGATGGTAAAACGCTTTACCATGTACTCTGATCACAAGAGTCTCTGGTATATCTTCCCTCAAGAAGGAACTAAACCTGAGACTATAACGATGGATTGATTTCCTCTAGGACTATGACTTCGAGATATTATATACTCCTAGAAAGGGGAACATTGTTGTAGATGCACTCAGTAAGAGATCTGGTATGTAGCTTCTAGGTGAGGGAACAGAGCAGCTGGCCGCTTTGACGTTATCCATTATGGATAGAAATAGAGAATCTTTTCTTCATTCTCTTATAGTCACTCCCCCACTTCTTTAGTGATTCAGGGAGGCCCAACGCAAGGACGCTGACTGTGAGACACGATGTGCACAGATATCCACAGGGCACGCACCTGATGGATTTTCTGATGGTGGGGAGCATGTCTTCCACTTCAGAGGATGTACTATGGTACTAGTGTCACTTCAGGAGGAAGTGTTGAGGGAGTTCTGCCGATACCCTTTAGTGGTGCATCCAGGAGTGACGAAGATGTAATAGGACCTTTGACGATAGCACTATTGGCCAGGGATGAAGAAGGCGGTTGCAGAGTTTGTCTCTCGATGCCTTACATGTCTGCAAGTGAAGTTAGAGCACCAAGTACCAGAAGGCTTGGTTCAGACTTTAGAGGTTCTAGAGTGGAAGTGGGATGGGATATCCAAGGACTTCATGATGGGTATTCCACGTACATCTAGGGGTCACAAATCTATTTGGGTGATCGTTGATCGACTCACCATGTCGGCCCAATTCCTACCAATCAGTGATCCGGGATCAGTAGGGAACTCGGGACGCCTCTATGTGTAGAAGATTGTGTGGATACATGATGTAAATTCATATATTGTCTCCAATCGTGACACACGGTTTTCTTCCAGGCTATGGAAGGGGTTGAAGGAGGCTTACAGGACGCATCTTAATCTGAGAACTATCTTCCATCCACAGATGTATGGTCAGATTGAGCGGACCATTCAAACCCTTGAGGACATGTTGCGTGCTTGTGTCCTCGACCTTGGTCACAACTGGGAGGATCACTTAACTTTCATGGAGTTTTCATACAACAATATCTATCACTCCACCATTAGGATGGAACCTTTTGAGGCATTATACAGGTGACAATGCAGATCACCCTTGTGATGGACTGACCCTAGAGAGTCACCCCTTGTGGGACCATAGATGGTACGAGCTACCACGGAGAATGTGCAGATCATCTAGAAGCATATGAATACAGCATAGAGCAGACATAAGTTGTATGCCGATAGGAGACGGAGACCTATGGAGTTCGAGGATGGTGACCACTTTTTTTACGGGTCTCACCTCGACGGTTTTTACGTAGATTTGGGTGGGGTGGCAAGTTATCTCTAAGGTTCATCGGACCTTTCCTGGTCCTCAGTAGAGTAGGTTAGGTGTCTTACCACTAGGCTCTTCCACCTTAGTTGCACCGGGTGCACAACGTCTTCCACATATCTCAGTTGAGGATATACGTGCATGACCCTTCTCACATCATCGACCATGGAGAGTAGGACGTCGACGATGGGGATACTTTCATAGAGGATCCAGTGGAGATTTAGGATTGAAAGGAGTGGGTCCTATGTGGATGGTTGATACCTATGGTGCACGTTCGCTGGAAGCACGAGATCCTCCGATAGAGAAAATGTGATCGTGAGGCTCAGATGTGTGCTCAGTACCCCCACTTATTCCCTTAGTTTGAGTTTTAGCTTACGGGTACATAAAGCCTTGAGATTGAGAATGTAAAGACCTGGAAATTCCATGGAATTTTTTTTTCTTAAATTCATGGAAATTTTACGAGTTCGTGAAAACTGACGGCGTGTGATTCCGAGGACAGTGTGCCTGGAATCAGTTTCTGATGTTTTTTTAGGGTACGTTCAGTAAACGTATGAGTGTGTTTTTATAAGTTTTGAAACGTTGCTCGGAATTGAAATCTGAGGGCATCATTTAACTCACATCACTGATATTCGCTTAAGAAGACTTTTACCTTGACGGATGTTGGTCGAGAATAAAGATACTTTTGGTGTTTTTAGAGAATGTTTTAAACAAAAATAAGTTGTGTGGATTTATTTTTATTAGTTGGTTAAAACCTCCATGTAGAGGTTAGAGGTGGGGACCGCCACACCTTAACCTCCCATGAGAGGTTATGGAGGTAGGGACCACCCCAACCAAACCTCCTATTCATGTATTATGTGGTGGGGACCACCACATGTTAAAACCTCTTGAGATCCCCACTTTATGGTGCCAAATATACTTCATTAATTAATTTAGCATCAATTAATTAAATTCGAATATTTTTGAATTTTGTTCCAACAACTAAATAATAGATACATATATTATTTTGTTGGGGGACACACTTTCACATTCGGTGGTTATTGGAAGAGGAGAGAACTAAGGAGAAAGATCTAGATGAAGAAAGCTCCGACCGATGAAGATCTTCGACCTCGACCTTGACCTCGACCTCAACTTCAATTTCTTTCCTCAGAATCTACATTGACGTAGGATGTGTTAGTCTACAAGGAATCGACGTCCGCCTTTCCACAACATCGTCAAAGAACAATGAATAAAGGTAGGGGTTCGAACTCTGTTTTGTTTCTCATTCTTCTTTTTCCATCTAGGATTATAAATCGAAGTTGCATGCTATCACCCTAACACAGTGGTTGTGGGCTGAACAAACACGACCCGACCCTTTCGCCTTCTTTGTTGAAATTGATGGTAAATGTGGAATGAGACCAGAATGAGTGAATCTCATCAACAATGATTGCAGATCTAAGGTGATGTCCTCAGGAATGTGCACCTACTTCCGGAGTGAGAATCGGGCCACTGAAACCCGTCCAATGAACTATGTAATGTTCGCCGATGGATGGGCGACAATCGTCACCGCATGAAAGTCGGCGGTATAACCATGCCACTAGAAGAGGAACCCATAGCTGATGGGCCATGGAAGTGCAGTGGCGGCCAAAGGAAGCCCGACTACGAAAAAAACCCACAGCCTAAGCTGACAGGTCGCCGGAGAAGGCGCAAAGTAATCGTGCCGCACGGTGGAGCATAATGGGGGCCACGACCCCTTGGCCGCAGCGGTGGACGGCGCAAGGCTGGTCGTATGGAGGTAAGGCGGCCCGAGATGTTGGGTCGCCAGAGGAGGCATAGCGCAACCACACCATGCGGGAGGAAGCTGGCCGCTTGTCCAGCCGAGAGCAGTAGGACCCCACCACGTAGCTCCTGCGTGACGCAGGTCGGTGCCATGTGGCGCCGGTTTTGATTCTCACCCAAACAGCTAAGTCGTTCAGAAAGTGTGGGGCATGACCTCCCCCTTGGACGCGGCTTGGGTTGAACCCATAGCCACCACCCGTGGGCCTCGCGTGGGAGGGACCCGGTACAGGCCAGGTAGCCCCCGCTGGCCAGGTCGGACCCATGGACCGGGTCAGTCCTACTGGGTCAGACCAGACCCGGACCTATTTGACCTTTTTCCACTTTTTTGCCAGTAACATGAGCTACGTGCATCCAATTGACGAACTGTCTATGGAGGTGGAAACCATATAAGAAGAAGGTTTATTGGTATACCCCACATGAGGTTTGGACATAGTTGTGTCACAATCAGGTTGGATCAAACATAAATCTAACGAGGCCCTCAGAACGAAAATGCGAATAACTATTAGATCGGGCATCCGATTGACGCGTCGTCTGTCAGGATGGGTTAATTTTGGAAAGACGGATCATTAGGATACTTCAAATTGGGTATTTATGCTAGTTTTTTATAGAAACGTTTATTAAGGAGCGAACCCTCCTAGAATTAAGCATGATTTATGCGGAACCCTATGGCTGGTTGTGCACTGACGACTGTTCCTGGATCCTGTGTGGGTTTGACAGCATTGACTACTGTTCCTAGATCCTGTGTAGGTTCGATAGCACTGAAGAATGTTCGTGGATCTTGTGTGGGTTTGACTGCTTCGACGACTATTCCTAGATCCTGTGTGGGTTTGATATCTCTATTTACTATTCCTGGATCATGTGTGGGTTCGACAGTTCGGATTTCTGTTCCTGGATCCTGTATGGGTTCGATAGAATAGATGATTCGGTGGATACATCTGATCATATCTATTTCTCTACATAAGTGGTATACTTGTGTGATCTGAGTCAATAAATTTGTGTTTTACTCATGATTCAAATGGATTACATGATAACTTAGATATAAGAATGTGCATATACTTAAGTAGGGCTATCTATTGATTTCATACCTTTTGGTTTACCCTTGTGGGATTTTGTGAGACCTTGATGGTCTAGGGGTACCTAATGAGTATCATCATACTCACACCTACACGGGATATGCGTTCAACTCATTGTGTTGGATGCAGATAATGGACAGTGCTGACTAAGGCTGAGTGTACTAGGACAGGATGTTTCCCAGAGGTGGACCTCGCGACGAGTCAGTACCCATAGAAGACTGACGGACATGGAGTACTGAGGAGGATATCTGTACCTACCCCTCTGGTAGGATATGTGGTGGATGATCCAGGAGTTTCTTTTCATCTTTCATCCATTTTATCCCTTTTCAGTTATACTTGTACTTTACAGTTGGGATTGTATTTCCGTCCTCTTAACATTTTAACACTCTCTTCTTACATATTTTTTCTTATTGTTTTTATCTAGTTGTTTACTTTTTATTTGTTTTTTTACATTTATAATGGAAATTCCTTCCCAGATTTAGGGAATTACGTCTTTGGTGCTAGTTGCCATCCCCTGGCCTATGGAAGGAGGGATTGGGGTAGTCACAGAACGAGCCCTGGGGACAATTCATGACCTTATATTTCATCCATATTCTCTTTATTGTCGATATTATGACCTTTATTTATACAACCTTTCTTATTTTCATCATGATATTTTCCCTTAGGAAATATATTTTAATATTTTCCACAATTTCTACATGTAAAACAATCAACTATTGGTAATATCCCAGTCATACCAATGTTTCCAGCAATTAAATTAACTAAATTTTTTATTTTTACTTGGAAATTACATAATTTGTGGCCTCCTTCACCACACAAAAGACACCTTTTAATTCCATAGTGACATTCCCTTGAGTACATCATTATAAGATATTGACATATTATAAGTTGTATTATATTCCATCCATGGTTTCCTCATCCCAAAATTTCATAAAACTCTACCCTTTAATTCTTTGTTATGTCCAATATATCATTAAGGACTACATTGATAACAATGTAATAATTAATCTAATTCAACATAATCAAAACATTATTTAATCAAGTCATGATCCCAATTTACAAGCATTAGTAAAAAATTCACCAGTTTCATTGTTAACCAAAATTAAATAGAGTTTTTTCCATTATCTAAAACCATCAGTCATAGTTTGTATAGTGATAATCATTTTGAAAACCCAAATAATCATGAAAACGACTAATATGATTTATAAATCATGGAACATACTTTATAATATGTTACAAATTAATTTTATCATAGGTGATTCATAGTCACTATCTATTCAAATACATAATTATACTTAGCATATTGTTTGTGAGTTTCCAATGAATATCCCCTAGGATTGTCAATCAAGGACATTGGTATAGCCTATTTTGGTATAGTATTTCCTAATCATGTATAACTCAATCTGTTGTTTTCAGGTTGTTTCCCATAAATATATATATTCATGGGAAACATCCAGTTGTAGTATCCACACAAGAATTTAATTACAACAAATCCTCTCACTCAATGTTTTACCAAAACTTTTGGAAATTATTCTATACATTGAATCATATGTATACATATCCATAGATACATTACAAGACATATTATTATAAATATCTCTACAGATATCATTATCATTTTATCATCATAGTTTTTAATTGATTATAATAGCTTTAATTTGATATAAAACTATATAAACCCATGATTTTCACACATGGATATTACATCTTTATCGATGAATACTCATATTCATTACACAAACACATGACTGAGGATCATAATAGTATAATGAATTCATATACATAGGACATGGTATTTTAAAGTAGTGAAATATCATCAATGTTTCCTAGAAAGCTCATCCCATTTAGTACTCAAACATAAAACAATTCATTATAGCACGTAGATAAGAAATAAAATAATGAATGAACTCTAATTATATGATTAGTTAAATAATGGAGAGACATAATCATAACATGAAAATATAGTTAGGATAATACGATCATAACATTTGAAGATCACACCATGCATATCATAGAGAATATACATGTGCCATGTAATAAATATGGGTATATCATAAGACATGAATCATAATGTAATCATGATAATAATATATGATTGAATAATATAGGAATAATAAATAAATTATTTGGTATAGACATAATCTTATAAAATAAATACCATATTAGCCAAGGCATGTTGCGGATACCATAAAATAAAGAAAATTCATTTACTAAACTGATATCATTATCTACTCGAGTAATGTATTGTTGAATCAAGTTCACATCCCATTCGATCCCTATCATATTAAATAATGTTTACTCTCTATTCTAGTCATGTATATCTCATGAGATATAAATAATTACCAAATTCATTATAGGATGATATATTTCCCGCCCGTCAGATTATGAAATAATACATACTTGTTCCACGAGATAATAAAACATTCATTATATCATAACCCATAAAAATAGATGGGTTTCACAAATTTCAGCCCATATCCTAGGAAATAAATAGGGTTTCATAAACATATATTCATATCATAACTTTTGTAAACGATACTATCTTATTTATAATTTCATCATAGATTAACCCATTAAAAATTCATGTTTTAAAATAATTTTTTCAATGAAAAACTCATAAAATAAAAATTCATCTCATTAAAAACTTGTCATGATAAACATTAACCATTCAAAGAAATAATAATAAAATATTTCTGGTATTATATCCCTATTAAATAAAAAAACAATATCAAAATTTGTCATATTAGATGGAGAAGTATTTCGAATGATAACTTAGAGACTTAATTATGGAAAATTACTTTTTAGGAAAATAATTTTTTAGTTAATAAAACATATTGAAAATAATTATCTTTTCAAAAAAAATATAAAAAATATTAATAAATACAAACCATCCCAATAAATGATAACATTGTTAAGATAAAATATTACCACTTTGGTTACTATGAATCATAATAAATCTAAAAGAAAACATTTCATGGAGATCCAAATATAATGAAAATGAATTTATTAATTAGGTGACATGTTAAAGGGGGTGTATATAAACCTCATTAAATAATACAGGTGCATAACATAGAATGTGTCTCAAATAAGGAATATTGGGACGAAATTCTCATACAAATTTATTAAATATGAACTGTAAATCCAGTGAAAGTGAGATTATAAATTCGTTATATAAATAAAAATATTTTTCTTTATAATTATCATAAAATATATTCATGGTATTTATATACATTAGAATTTTTTTGAATATAGCATGTGTCTCACCGATGTAGAAATTGTGATTGAAATCTCTTACCATAAGTCGGGAATTTCTTAATAATAAATCAAACCTCTGATAAAATAAATATAATTTTATTATAAATATATAACATAACTATATTCATATATATATATATATAATACCTTACAATATTTTATTTTTTACATTATATTATTCATTTATTGACAATTCAATGATTATGTTACCTTTTTGGTAATACATTCTTTTCATTATATACTTGTTTTGATTTCTATTCATGGTACTATTAAATAGATAATTATTTAAAAACATAAACAATTTAAAACGTGATATAAATATAAAACATATATAAATATATGATTTATATACATATTTATAGTAATATATAAAAGATATAAATAACAAATGTTATACACCATTAATAGAGGCAGATGGTCATACGTTTGAATGAACGTTGTTTTTATTTCGTTCTTGGATTTAACAATTATAATTAAAGAATACATTTTGCATCATACATATCAAAATTCTTCTAAAACTTATCCTCAAAACATTCCTCATTGTGTGAATAAATCACATCTCTTCGTGGGGTGATAGTCCTCCTGACACTAGAATGATGTTATTATATTACCCAAAAATAATGTGTGATGGTATGCGTAATGTATTAATTCCTGAATTATAATTACATAATAAATTTAAATATAATAATTGAAATAATATAAATCCATCATTATCAACCATGGAAGGAGGTAATGTAATAAATAACGACACCGGTTCGTGAGATGGTAATCATCTTTAAACCTGAGGGTTGATTGTGAATCACATTTGATTGAATATCGTGAATTTGGTTCTCATAAACATAATATAATTACAGATATATATTTTTATGATACATATTAAATTATATGTTAATGATAAAAACAATTTAATGTCTTTGGGGATGAAATAAAACAAAACCATTTATTGATGAAAATTACCTTTTCTTTGGGAATCACTTTTTTGTTTGAAGTAATGGACATTTGTGTTTGGATATATGACCAAATGAGGGATTTATGAATAAAGGGAGGAATTTGTAGATATTATTTGGGTAGGTACTGGTAGAATAAATTTTATTTGATGGTGTAATGATAGGGGAAGGTGTGGTGGCCTTTATAATTTTGAAAATGACACACTTGGGATTCTGGAAAAGAATGTTAGTTGTGTAGTTGTTTTAAACTAAAAATGAATAAAAATTTACCAATATTTCATAAAATGATTTTTTTATGTTTTATATAATGCAATAAATTTTGTTTTTGGAACGTTTATTGGAAAATTTTTCCTCAACATTAATGTGTATTCCTTTAGCAATCTCTATTTTCTCTAAATCATCGTGATTAATATTAACTATTATCAATAATAGTAATGGTCAAATAAATAGTTTACCATATTATAAATTTTTAATTATAATTATTATAAATATGGAGTCAATATTTATAAATCCTATTCAAAGATGTTTGATAAGCTAATTTAAAATTTAATCCCACATACTCGATGAAATTAGGTTTTTTAAGTAAAAAATAATCAAAAATATTAATTTTTTTATTATTCCAATTTCAATGTTAAATTGATTCAAATGAAATAAAGTAGACTAATATATTTGTTATTTATATAAGTGCAATTTAAATATAATTTAAAATATAATTTAACAATAGAAAATTGGAACAAAAAATCAATTTACAATTTTAATTTAGTATTTTTTTAATAATAAAATATTCAATTATTTTAAAAATCAACAAACTATCACTATATGGTATTTTTTACATTATAAATAAATTTTTTTTCATTATTTAAAATATATTTTCTAATATTCTAAGATATTAGATTTAAAATAAGATTTCTATTAAAATGTCGTAAAACAGATTATTAAAAATATATATTTTTAAGCATAAAATAAGATTTATCCTTATTTATTAACTTAAAAAAAATTAATGATAGATATATTATTTGAATATAATGTATATTCATATATATATCATTAAAATCATTCCTTATAAGTGTTTTGGTTTTGTTTTTTAATATAAAATGTGTTTGTGCACAGAAAAATAGTTTTTCAAAAAAGGAATATCTTTATTTTCAAATATTTTTTACAGTAATTTATATTTAATTTGTTAAAAATAAATTAAATATATATTCTTTTATAAATAATTTTCCACAAATATATTTAAATTCATATTATATTATATTATTAATAGTATATTAGACATAAAAAACTCTATCATGCTTGTAAAACTAGCTATCGAAGGAACTCAATATTATATGAAAAAATAAAAAAAGAGTGTTGTGTGTACCAAAATATAATCTCATTATTTTGTGTAACACAATATTAACATTGATTTTGGTATAATGAAATACTAACTAACTATATCATGCAACATAACCCATCAATTAATTTTAATTTATTCAAAACATAACTCATAAAAACTAAATATGTTACATGAAAAATAATATTTGGTGGTTGATTTACAATTTTAAAAAACAAAACATATAAAAATAATAATAAAACAAAAAATACTATATGTTTAATTAAATGTATAATATAAGACTCAATATCCAAATCTGTACAATAATTTAGTTTCTATAAAAATATGGAAATCGATTCTTAAAAGAAAAAATGAAATCATGGAATAGTAACATAGAAATGGAATCAAATTTACCAAACAAGATTAATTTATATATACACTAAACACTATCCAGATAAAAATAGAATCATTATGATCCACTTTATAATTATGAGACATTACATTTAAAATTTTCATTATGAACAATATTCATATATAGACCATTGTGAAAAAAGGGCTAGATATAATACCTAGTTTGATATCCGTAAAGACAAAACAACACATCTAATAATGAGAAAAAGTTAAATTAATGTAAAATTTATATATAATATATATTATAAATAAATATAAAAAGTCTATAAAATGAATATATTAAATTTAAGCAGTAAAACTAATAATTTCATACCCATAAAATAACCAATTCCATAAACATACACACACTTTTTCATGAATTCAATCAGGTTACTTATAAAATAAAAAGTATAAAATTATCCTAGAAGTAAATTATTCAAATTGTTGTGAAAAAGAGGCTCCTAACCACCTATAACCCATTTTACAAAAAAAAAAGTAATCTCTCAATGAAATACAAACTAACAAAATCCCATGTAAACTATACGATCTGAAACCCATACAGTTATTCATATAAAATATTATTTCATTTATATAAATAAAAACATCAATTAATTGATACAAAATCATAATAAAAAATAATTTACTAATTTTTTTTCATTAAACCATTAAATAGAAATTTTTTCAACTCATAAACCAAAATTATTTTATTGAATGTAACTATTCCATATTTACTTTAATATATTGGAAAATAATTTAATATAATATACGTCTGATGATCATAAAAAATTAGGTAAATACAATAATACACCAACACCAAAACAATTATAATTATAAATGATGAAATAATACAACATATAAGGACCTAGATTTCCATTTTCATTCCATTAATAATTTCAAAAAATAATTTTAAAAAACATATATGATCTAGTAGATCAATAAATAAAAACCATAATATTTGATAAATTTAATATATAATTTATTGATATTGAATATAATTAAAAAGTAATCTAGAAATGGGATCTAGCCTTAAATCTCATAGATCTATCAAAATATTATCCATTGAAATCGGCGATTAAAGGTAGAAGAATTTCTAAAATTCCAATGTAGAGTCCACTTGATAAAGATCCCAGTTCAGAATAATATAAATGTGTGTTTTTGGGAGTGTATTGAAGTTAAAATGATTATTTTTCGAATCAATTTTAGACTTCATGTAGCTATTCCAAACAGTTCATAAAATTCTATCTTAGCTATTTAAGAGCCACACTATCAAAACCCTTGAGTCACAACATTTAGCCACATTGTCTGAATAGATTTTCCATGTTTTTAAATTCATACGACTTATGTATCATATGTTCATAGAAATTACATATTGTATACACAATAATATAAATCAAAGTTCCTCCCCATATACTCCCTCATGATTTCACTTGTTTATAGGGAAATATTAAATGTTTAACATTAAATACAAGTAATCATGAACCCTCCAAAATATTTCATAAACAAAATAAAACCTATAAAATATCTTATGATACTAATAAAAATCAAAACACATCTCAAAATATAAAGTAAATTATAATACATTACACATAATGGTGGTGTTATAGAGTGTAATATTTACCATGTAGGTCCTCTGTATGAAACAATAATATATTTTCTAGTAGTTCTACCAAGAATATATGGCAATAAGTTCATCCCCTTGTCAAAGACTATGATAACACACATATAATAAGAATAAATTTTTTATTGAAATGAAATCTCACCAAAAAATGAAAAATCCACTTGTGTCATGTCATTATCACAAAAAATAAAAATTCTCCCCTTTTTGATAACGTGTGTGGGATACCATCACTTTGGTTATATTAGATAGAAAATATTTTTTTTCTTAGATGTTGATGTTTTTATATACATGTAAAATACATTATTTGAGGATAACATCAATAAATTAATATACCATCTCTACTATCTAATGTGAAATTAAAATTGTGTTATAGGATAAAATAATTCAATAAATACAATATAAAATATATGAAACCTACCATTAACTAATATACACACACCTTGCTTTTTATGGGTGTAAAGATCATCTCAATGTAATGAACAAGAATTACTTTAGAAGTTTTTATACATGATCCATGGATCACAATATTAAACATAGTAAAACATTATAAGAATATGAAACTATCGTTTATATATAGTTTGTGGGAACTAGAAAAAACATTTTTGCATATCTTAATTTTGGGACTACTGATTGGATGACTGTGGAGCATTGTACTTCACCTCATTTCCAATCCACTGGTGTCTCCTTATGAAAGAATCGTATAATTTCATTCATGTAAGATATTAAATATGGAAAAATAATATTCTTTATTACATAATTATCCAACAATAACCTCCATATAATAATGTACACAAATAGTTTTCCTTAATTTGGATGGTCATCGAGAGGCTCTTTTGAAAATATTTCTTAATAGTCACTTAAGTATCCTAGATGAGTAAAGAAATTTCCTCATCCCCCAAATAAATCACATGTATAATAAATAACATTATGTATATTAATTTCAACCATTTCACGACATATTAAAATCATACTAAGTATATAAGATCACATTGGCAGAAACTAATGTTGCCAAAAATGAAAAACCCCACACGATTGGGATTTTGAAATTCTAACTACCACCACCACCCATGTAATAATTATATAACTATAATATATAGGATGTGATTATTTCAAGACCCAGTAAACCCCTTTTAATAGTGATGGGATATTTTTTAACAATACAGACATCACTGTGATAATCATCTTCTTATTCGGTCAATTATTCTTCGATGGACAGTACAATTCTACACTTGCCCTCCAGTATGTGGGATATTTTAAAATATTCTAATAAAATTAAAAATTTTCTAAGATAGTTTATGCTTTATGATAAATGATAATTCTAAAATTCATATATTCCCATGGAACAATACAATTAATTGCGACATGCTCAGTGGGGACGTTCTGGGACTTCGGCAAGATCCTTATCCTCATATTAATGTTGGGGGAAAATTTCATGATGAAATTGAAACATTGTTATGGATCAAATCAAAACATCTCCACCAATAATGGATATATATAATATTACATAGATTTACCTTTTGAATATGTAACATGGAATTTATTTTAGTATCACTTATTAAATAAAAAAATTTGATCCATAATTCATTATACATGTTTACAATCAATGTCACCATAAATGTATTATTAAATATATTATGTGAATTTGATACTAATGAACATCATAAAAAGAATGATTGTGATGATTTATCTATCCTGTAACACATAATTCTGTTCTATGACCCATGAATCAATGGAATAATAATAATATTTCAATTTAGACTCATTTTTTCACCCAATGGACATAGTTCTACCATTGAAAAAAGTAATTTTGTGCATATATTATCCATTAAAGAAAAATAGGTTTATGTACCCTCCAATAAAGGCAAATTAATGTAGTATATAAGTGAGATCAACCATCCTAAATTACTAAACACCAAACTACATATGTGAAATATTTATACTAATTATAATCCTCAAATAAAATAAAAGGAGTATCCTTCAACCCATATGGATGGGTTATACCCCCATTGATAGTATATAATGACCTCTAGGATGGATTGGGATATTGGAAACCAATGTACTAAAACATAGATTGCGTGGATGGCTAGGATTTCGCACCATTTGGAATTATTCTTCACTTTTTTTGGTAAGTCACCCTATACCCACTAAAACTAGTAAATTGTCAGCCTATGTGTGGATTTCCCATTATAATCATTATATTGACCATATTTATTATCATTTTAAAATAATATTTCCCCAACATCACTTTATAAAAAATGGGTTTTAGATATTTTTAATGGACTTTTTGGGAGGGATGAATCCCCCTGAGATCCTGAAATAAAACATTATCATAAATGTGCGGATATTACTCCTCTAAAAAATATAAATAGTCCAATTATCCCATAAGACAACTTCATGCGATATCAGAAACCACATCTGTCATATTTTCTATTACTCTATGGCCCTATTATGGCCTAATTGGTTAACAAGTGGAGTAAAATCACATTGTTTTCATGAAAAACATAAAGGTTATAATCATTTTTCACTACAGAAATTTACTATCTATATCCATAATAGGATGGTATCACATCTCCCATTTTCTCCTTTTATAATTATTCTAAATTTGAGGTAATTAAATTGTCATTGAAATTATAAAATGTAAAATGTGTAATAATGTGTTGATCTATGAAGATATCATTAATGTAAATTGTTGGCATACTTTCTCCAAATTATTCTCACAAAAAAAAGCTATTATATACTTTACTAGATAATATTTTTTCTATAATGAAGAAATAAATTACCCCATTGAAATATTTGGGTGGGCTATAGGATTATGAAAACATGACACATCATTTAATGTATTTCATTCAAAGGAATACAGAATGAAATATTATCAAAACCAAACCCAAGGGGAAAATTATTGGTATGGAAGATACATTCATTATTACACTTAAACTAGAAAAAATCATCACTAGAGTGAAAAATAAATCCCCACATGCAAAATTCCTCTAACATTTATATAGAAACAACAAAACCACCATCTTTTAGATGGAATAAAAATTACAATTTATGTTATTATATGTAATTAATGAAGAAAAAACTACTAATTTTTGAATGAAAAGGTTACATGATACATCATTATATCAATTTGAGATAATATATTAAATCTAATTATGCATATGAGTATATATAAATGTATCCTTTATAAACTACATTATTTTTTCCCTTAAAACAAAATTTTGTGACATTATATTGAAGTATATATTGTCATTTAAATGATCCTTTATAAATAGATCATACTCATATAAGGATTTTTGGAAAATGATAAATTGATGTGGACCATGTAACGATTATTTGAAAAGAGGATGATGGTGATTGTCTAGTTTTATGGACTAAATAGAGAAAAAAGTCTGAAAAACAGAACACAAAATATATTTTATTAGGAGTTTAAAATATTCATTTCACTAGTCAACCATATCAATATAGAACCATCTCCTACAATATCATTCAGAATGAAAATTCGTAGTACATTTTCTATTCATGATGCATAAAAAATTAAATAAGAAAATTTATCTAGAAGAGGATGAAAAAATATCATTAATAAATCTAAAATATCATGGACATCATGTCGCATCATTAAAAAAAATTGATCACAATGAAAAATAGAATACCTAATACGTGAATAATTATTTTTCGATTATACTAATACAATAAAAACAAATAAATTTTCTCATGGAATAATATACAAGAGAACACATGTTATTCATGCCTAATTTGGGAGAAAGAGGAAGATACCATACATATCAACCTATCTAGGGAAGTCGTGGTCATGGAATAACCCAATGATATAACTATATCCACTTATTTTTCTATATATAGTTTTAGCTAATTGGAACAGCCTTCATCATGACTAACATGAGTGCTAAGACCCCCTAGAATCATCCATGGATTGTCTATGTTAAGAATTCATTGATTATTGGTTGATAGCTGTCAAGTGGTCTGACCATCCTTGGTTAGTGGGGAGACATGCCTAGGTAAACCAGATAGGAAATATATTCAATAAAATTCTTTCTTGTAAATAGATATATACATATATATATATCAAGTTCATTTTTATCAATTATAAAAAGATAAAGATATTCCCCTATACGAGTGGTGTTGCACATTGATATTAATTTAAGACATTAAAAAATAGATGTCTACAATTCTACAAAAATATTCAATCCATGATTTTGATCATCGCTTGGAATAATTCAAAGGAGAACATATTGAGTATATTAGAAGGCCCCCTTAATACAAGGGAGTGGTTTCTATATTTGAGGAGTATTATAGAGAAAATCTCCCATTGGGATTTTATGAAACCTACTCATTTAGAAATATAAATCTATATTCCACATTTTGGGGTCACATAAGACACTTTTTAAAGATATAGAACCATTCTAATGTTATAATTCATTGATCAGGGATTGATAATATATCATGGATCAATCTCATAAAAGTATGTACTCTTTAACTCTTTGGGTATGGTAAAATTGATTTGTATCTCATAATGATGACAATTCATGGGTATGAAATGGCTAGAAAAAAATCACTTTGAAGGATCTTGTTTAAATATATATTTGGTTATTTTTCTTGAATATTGATTTCATTTTTATGAAAAAAATAAAATTTTGTTCCCATTTTAAATACCTACACATCTCAAAAAAACTATCATTCAATCATAAATACCTAAAATATTACATAAATTAATAGTTTTGATTATTGTATAGAAATGAACCTCTATTATAATAATATTAATCAAAATATTCCCAATAAATATTATATTTGATGGAAGAAAAGAAACTAATTATATATATATACTAATAGGTCACTAGTCTTAATGGTTTTGGAAGCACTTAAACAAGACCTTGAAGCCTATATAATAATGATTAGTTAATTACAAAATATTTGATAATTTGTTTATATATATATTTCTACAGTAGGCTAAAAATTTGAAAAAACATCATTTTTCTTAGTACATAAGGAATTATTCATATTTTATAAGGAAATACCTCTAAGAGTCATTTATTATGCAACTAGGATGATAAATGATAAATGTGCCATTGTCCCAATAAAGAGTGGCCCTTAATCATCCAGAAACCCCCAAAGAAATCCTAGGCTCAACAAATGTATTTGTGACCTCCCTTTTTGGATCAGTATATATTATAGATTCCAAAATTAAATTTTGAGAATATCCCTATATTAATTCATATTCTCTCCTAGAAAATATTTTAGGAGAGGGAGAACATTTTTTTAATTCTTATAAAATAAAATCACATTCATTTCTATTCTAATTACATTAAAATTACGCTCTCTATTATATAATCAGTTAAAACCCCTAATGTTCTCCTGTCCACAAAAATTATTTTTATAAATGAACTAATACATATTTAGCATAGTGAAATTTGAGATCGAACATAGATATTATAATCAATTTTATAATAAATGTGTTTCTAATATAATAAAAAACATTAAAATATATATTTGAGAAAAGAGGAGGACATGTAGATCCTAAAATTCACTCTCTCTATGCCATCATTGGATTTTTCGTTATAAGTCTTTTTTAAGATGAAAATATATATAATTTCTATGAATTATTTAGTGGTTTAATGGATTGATTTTGACAAGGGAATCCAAAAATTTTCCTATGGAGATGACCGTATTTTTTTAATGAAATTGTATAGGAGGAGGAACATAACCCCCCATTAAATTTGGAATCTTATATTGACAATATTATTAAATTCATCCCCATTTAGGAATCCCATAACATTAAATTTAATCCTAAAATAAACCACTTTATGTTAAATAATTGTTATATAATAGACTATAAAGATTATTGGGATCCTAACTCTCACTATGAAAAGGAAAAAATTCATTTCCTGATTTGGGAACTCTTAGTCAATTTGAATATATGTTTCCTAGAACATATTTTATCGATTGATACTTGAGGAATTATAAAATATAAATTCCCCCTAAATAACATGAGGTTATTAACATGATTTAATGAAAAGGTTGTTTTATACCATGTAATTACCTTTTACTGGATTAGTTTTTCTTCACCTATATAAGTTCCATTCAACACATCATCAGTCTCTATAAAGATAAATAAATTGTATATAAATGACTTCAAAAAAATCAAGATCATATATACACCCTTCAAACCATAATTGAAAAGTTGTCACACAACATAATGATGATGAAGACATAGTTTTTTTCCTTCAATGTGATATTAGTAAATGTCATTTTATTTTTCATATGATAATGTGTAATGTGGCTGAGTCGAATATGTTATTTTAGTCTTAAAATTTGCACACCCTTGAAATAATAATTTGTTTTGAATGAATAAATAGATTTTTAAAAATATAACTAATATCATATCCAATATTTAAAATAAATTCCTCCCATATAGATGTCGATAGTGAATGGTATCACATGATTCATTGATGATCGCAGTCATGAATCCATATACCATGCAATACTTCCCATATTTTGTTTCCATGACTATACTATAACTATGTGAAGGGAAATAATATCTCACTCCTAACACAAATAAAAAATATATTAAAATTGAGTGGACTCCATTACCTAAAAAGTATTATACATACCATATTTTCAGATTTGGTTATGAGAATATTTTCCAAGAACATATTTTCATAGTAAAAAATGTAAGGTACCTACATACTTCCAAAATAGTTTCACATGAATACCCACATTGAAAAACTCAAGAACATTACCATCCATATAAGATGTAGTGCACATATGGATCAGTGGTCCAGTATCATAGAGAAATATGACATATGATTAGTGTTGTATGTATCCATCAATATATAGGTGATGACTGATTTTATAAAATAACAACCTACACCATAATGCGCATTGATGAACACTGAGATCGAAGAAAAATTCACACAATAATACCTTAAAAATAATTAAACATGTGAAATTTATATTTATCTAATATCTTATAATCTTACTAAGAAATGGAAAGATTACCCGAAGATATAATAATTTTGACAAGGCATTGAATTTATCACCCCAACCAAGGAATTGGAAAATTATTATTTTCTGTTACATTATGGTTTCAAAAAATAAATAAAGAAAATAAAACCCTTATTGTATTCTTTTAGGTGGATCTATAGATCCATCTAGACCGTTATAATTTTATTTTTTCATAGATCTAGTAATTAAAACAACAATTCTAAATAATCCATTGAGAAAAATTAATATACTATACAAATTGGATATTTCAAGGGTCTAATGAAATAATTCCACATTTATACAATATTAAAGAATATTACCCATCAAAAAAATATAGGGTCAATGTATAGGATAATTAATACATAACACTATAAGTTCCTAGAAATGATGAGATGGGTTTTCACATAAGGAAATATAGGATTTCATATTTAGGTTCTATTTGTATTATTATGAAAACTAGTAAAATTTTTCATTAAAATTTGTATACTTATTCTATATCGTTTCCAAATGATTCATTAACAATAGGGAATGTAGAAATAGTAAACCCTCTAATATTTGGGATCCTTCTATAAGAGTGATCGAGGAAAGAGTTTATCTCCCTTTATGAAGAAATCTGAATCCCCTATAATTTGTTTAATTAACCACATATCCCCTATAAGATATGTTTTGATAGAGTCCCCCAATATATTCTTTAGGAAAACTCTGGATTTATTTTAGGAACCCTAAATATGATGTCATTACACTAATTATTTAAGTCCTAGTTTCTTCAAGAAAATCATAAATCATTGTTTCTTCTAGGATGGTATTTTTTCTATTACATGGAGTATTCAAAGAATACTCATTATTATTAAATACAATACAACATTATTCAACATCCAAAGAACATTATTCAAACTACTAAATTATTCTTTCCATTGTTTATGTTGGAATAGATTTCATGGAGGTATAAACCACATTAATAGAAAAGGAGTTCATGTATATCCTTAATAAAACATTATTCATATCCAAATTGGATAAGGTTATACACTTATAGAAATTCATAATATAATGAATCATCAATGTCCCATAAGATAAAATTATTCTCAAATTCAGTGTCCCTCAAAATTTATTGATTTCAAATGAGAAAAATATAAAAATATGATTGAGATATTTATGTCACGAGTACAACATCAAGTCCAACTACTCACCTAGATACCATGAAATGATTGATGGAAATAAATAGACATTAAATAAGAATATATCATATATAATATAAAAGATAATGTATACTGAAAATAAATACATTCAGGAAAATATTTTTCATTATTTAAGGGATTATCACACCAAAACATGTAATTTTTTGTAAGAGTACCTATTGTTGATATTCTATGGAAAATATGTATTTTTATCTATGAATTTTTAATATTAATGTTTCATAATTTATATACATTGTTAGATATTTTTAGATAAAAAAACCTAAATTATGCTAGATGATATAGTGTCAAAAAACAGATGATGTTTCACATATAGTATAACCTTAATGAAAATTATAACATGATTTCATTTCCATTCAATATGAATGATTAACTATTATAATTTTCTTATAGAGAGATATTTTTGGTCCATGTGACCCCAATGATACTAGTGAAGAAACACAAAAATCTAGAAAAATAATTTACATCATCTGTAAAAATCTACCCCAATAGGACCAATTTCCTTATAAAAAAGAAAAAAAATAAACATCACCTCATATAAATGCATTTTTATTATGAAATACTATAATTTAACATCATATCAAATAACCATAACCATTTTGATTGATATTAAATATCATGAGATCATTCAGGTCATGTGATCAAAAATTGTATGAAAAAATCAAAATTGCGTGAAATCAAAATGTAATGTGTGTGTCTTCGTTCTATGTCTATAAAATAGAGAGTATTATGGGCCCTTATTTACAAATCTATAATATAAAATTATTGGCTTTTCTGATCATTATGATCATATGACAAATTTTCCCCCATTACTATATCTTTAATGATCTTAAACTTCATTAATTAGTATAGTTTTATTATATCAAATTCTAATATACGATATTTCAATCTATATATGTACCTCAAATTGTATGGGTTTATTATTTTGTAAACCAAAAACAATACCTCTATCTACCCTCAAATTTTTAGGCTCTATCGATAGATGTAATAATATAAGTACAATATGTGGAATGATTTTCAATCCATTTGAATATGTTGTCATACTCATATCATATATCCCTATGAATAGAAAAAAAATTACATTACATTTTTCTTATATATGAGGAAGTCATGTTAAAGGAATATATCAATATAATAACTATGATTTTCTTGAATAATATTTCATTTGGATACATTGTGATTCTTATATCTCTAATGACGTGACTAGTTTCAAATTCTAATGTGACATATTAAATACCCAGAAGTCTGGTCTATATATGGATTTTCTCATTTCAAGAACTAAATTAGGATTTGTTTCCATTCTGTTGGGATACATAGGGATATCCATAATTCATATTTGTTTCTTATATTTATTTTAAAATGGAATAATTCCTTAAATTATTCATTCATTTCTTATATTTTTATTGATTTTTCCATAATTTACGTCATGTGGTAAGCCTTATATCTCTATTGGATATGAATCAATATATTGAACATCTAAGATTCATATATGAGAATTTAAATATTGTGTTATTTATAATTAGAAAAATTATAGTATCATAATAAAAGGAACAAATTTTCCCTCACAATATAACAATAAACATCATAAATACCTTAACTCATAATGAAGAACCTGTTTTCTATAGAGTCACGTTATCCTTATAAAGATAAATAATCCCAAAAAATTCCCTATCTTTAGAAGTTGAAAAAAATGTTTAATTAATCATTTTTATCATCATTATGACACCATAAACACATAAATTATCTTATATGACCAAAAAAATAAATCTTATTAGCAACAACATGCTTCCCTAAATTCAATGATATGGACTCATGTCCTTGTAAAAAAATAGTTAATTGAATGAACCCTATCTCCACATCATGTAATGTTAATCTTTGTGTCTCCCATGAAATTTATAATAATAACGAACTATATGAATCCAATTACCTTTTATAATGTCATTAAATAGAATAATGTATGATTCCTTACTTTATAATGATAAATTGGGTCAAAATCAATTCATGTTCACATGATATTAAATTGAATCAAACTCACATACACATAGAATTATATTAAATTTCATGTCATCTGAATCATTATTCAAGAAAATATAATACTAAAACCTATTTTAAATTTGGAATACATTCAAAAGGTACATTACTATGTAATCATGGATAAATTATATTTAGGATTCGTCATCCATGTTTTTAAAATTACAATTCCAATAAATAAAAATTCACGTCTCATTAATCATAGATTGACACAACACCTTCACAGATATTCATAATGATTTATTCATTATTCCAGGGTCAAATATACATAACTGTACATACATTTCCCAGTTTAGCACTGAATTATGTTCCCAAATATAGAATTTAAAAATATAGGAGTCATCATTTTATGAATATTAATCCTTTAATAATAGTAATCACTAAATTCTTTGCGTTAGAACCCATCTTTCAAATATTTTTAGAAACTGTCCCAAGAGTTCATGTCCTATACTATCAATTTTAATATGATGACAATGTTGAATAATTTATAGGATTATGACCCTAAATTCATTTTTGTATTTATTAATGTTCTCTTTGGAATTATAATTTAGATTTTGTATCACATTCCCGTTTTATCTACTCATTCCATGCATCATGACGATTTTTTTTTATTCTAATCTATAAGACCATATCCACTTTTCCTTACAATAGAAAATATTAAAAAACTAATCATGATATGAAAGATAAAAAAATTATCCATATCAAAATACATAAAGGGAATCTTGTGGAAAAATTACAACTTTTCCATCTAATCCATTTACCTATAATATAATGAAATAATTAATTGAAAAAATATAAATCACAAGAATCGTGTTAGAATTATTATATGTCTCCAAAAATCAATGATTTATACTAGTTAGATGACCTATATTAGGCTCACATTAGATAAATATTATAGAATATATTTTCCTCAATAGCTTGTTCTATATATGGCGATTTGGCCATTATGTGTTCCTAAGCCGTCATTAATTATTATATCCCCTCATCACAATACATATAATTTACATATGTTTCATTGAAGATACTGTACATCTATCTATAAAAATTTTCTTTCACTCCTAGTAACACCACTATATGGTTATTTATACATTAATTCATCTTCACCCAAAATAATAAATGTAAACTCAGGGAATATTCCAATAAATTATAAGGCCCTATAATTATCATGAATCATGGAACAACTATAGTGGACCGTGTAACTAAAGCATTATTGGAGGTCATCCTTAATAGGTTTACACTAGATAATCATACATGATTCAATTTCTTTGAGTTATGATATACACAAAAAATACTCAAATCATTCATGTTGATATTATAACAATGAGTTTAAAAGATTTTATATCATAAATATTGTTTCAAATGGAATGTGGTCCCTAATTCTAGAACAATTTTATGACATGACTTTCATGACCTAAAATTTCCAACTGAATGATGTAAAAACAGTTCATGTATGAAAACCATATAAGTCATCTAAGTATAATGTTCATTCACTTAATTTTTGGAACACTTGTCAATTTATTTTGGACAAATTTGGAATTTATGAGAAAAATTAATAAAAATCTATTGGTTGAGCCCTATAATGTTCAAAATATGTAGATATAATGTTCATTACAATTAATATTATCCTCTAATGTATTCGCTAAATTTTTTTAAAGGAGGTAAAACCCCAAGACATATTTTGTCTAAGATATAGTCTCAAAATTTCATGTCGTGATATCTATACTCCTGTGATAAGGAAAAAATATCAATCTATAATTACATAATTTATGGCATCATCAACCAGGAAAAAAATAAAAAAAGAATTATTTTATAATTTTTGGATGTCTGGTTCCTCTCACAAATTTTAACCCTCATTAAAATATATTTCCTCATCATGATTGTATTTTTAAAATTACATGTAATTATTCTAAATGTATATACAATATTATTAAGTTCATGTTTTTTGGCATATATTCATCTATTACCATTGATTTATAAGTGATCAGTCATATGAAGGATAAATAATATTGTTACAATTATAGTAATAATGTTAATATCTATCTGTGATCCTTTTCAAGGATGTGGTCATTAATCGTAGCATAAAAACTATAGGTTTTTGGTAATGGTATTTCATCATATATCCTTATATTACCCATGCCCTTGATGATATCATTAATAAAAATAGTCTAACTCAATGTTTTTTAATGATTATTTTCATTAATTGCATTTCTGATACTTGTTGGAGAGGATAGAAATCACTAAAACGAACCAACTATAGTGTTATAAAGATGGTATTAAGGCTTATACCCATTAGTGAGCCATGTTTAGTGAGATATTAATCTAAAAAATACATTAATGAATCATTATTGGACTATTTCATTCATAATAAGTTTATACTAATTTTGGATATTCTATTATTTCAAAATAATGACTCATGAGATATTAAAAAAATACAGTTATATTGTTATAAGTTTTCAAAAATGGATATTTATTTTAAAAAAATTTAATTGTTAATTATTGTTAAAAAATTATTAAAGTAATATTGACAAGTCTGAATGAAATTCATTTTAATGAATCCATTGTTGAATCTAGATAATTCACAATATATTGATGTGAAATTTTTAAGATACAAGGAATATTGTATTGTATATAGTGTGGAAATTTCTAATAAGTTGGAATATTTTAATCCTTTTATATCTCATTTTACATCTTATCCTCAAAGTCATAGTAAATATTTATTTAACATGATTATATTTACTAAATCAAACTTATATCCTTCTTTATTTTTCCTACATGGGAACACAAATCATTAGTAATGCACTACATCTCCAACTCCATCGCATCATAATGTTATACATGTTCATCCACTATGACATAATGTTTGATAGATCCCAAAGATAATTATCCAATATATAGATACAATTGAAATTAAACTATTCTATCTCAATATTGGACAATAACATTCATTTTATCATTTATATTGTGATAATTATATTCATCATTTACTAAAATATTAAAAATATCTAAAGTCATCTTCACATATAGATCATCAATTATTGTACCAAAGGTCAAATTTCATATTTTATTCATTGTCTTTTTGTGTACGGTTTAGGTGAAGATGAGGGAAACATATCAATGTTTAGTGTGGTTCAACATAATTTTAATTTATTATTTGATAAAGTCACCATTTAGGGTGGAGAATGATGGCTTTTTATTTGTTCAATGCATCTCAATGTGTGGGAAATTTAATGAGAGTTTTTATTAATACTCATTTTATTGAAAATAACAGCATTAATGAGGCCAATCAAAATACTATCATTTTCATTTCAATGAGGTAACTTCTCCATTAGGGATAAACCCAATTGTGTTAGCCATAATGAAATATATATACATATATAAACTGATTTTCAGTAGCCAAAAATAATAAATTATCTTCATGGTTACATTTTCGTGTTTTACGAGGACTTTTTGATACAATAATATAATATAAATACCCTAACCCCTTTAACACTACAAATTAATATAATATAATTAATGTGTGGTATAATACCATCATTATTGAATATAATTTAGGAGATGATACATAAATCATTATGGATTTGGATGATTCACCATTGCCATCCTCTAGTAAGACTGATGAGATGATATCTATGGATGTTAGGAGATAATCTACCATGTTTGAAGAATCAGAAAAGAAAATGGTTTCTATAATAAAAATTACTATTGAATGTTATAACATAACAATATTATTATGTTGAGTTGTTATAATATATCCATAATCCCAATATATGGCTAAGGATGGTGGTATTACCACCATTTATGTTCCTTCAGCTATATGTGTATCATTTGTTACTAGATCACGATCTAATAATGTTTTTACAGAAAAAACAGCGTGAGTCATAATTGAGGTATCTTCATTATTTCTATTTGGATATTAATAAAAACAATTATATGAATCATATAATATTTTGGAAAAATGATAAAAGTATCACTAAAATGTTCACACATTTATATGCTGAAATAATGATATATTTTCATGGGTAATAATATTTCATCAAAAAAAATGTATTTTCCCAATTAGATCACCATTAATTATATATTTTTCTTATTATATGGGGGATATTGAGACATTATAATTACAGAATATTATGTTAAACTATTTGAAAATAGATATACACTGATATCCCAATATAATACATTCTGACCTTGGGATATATATAATTCCTCTTGAATTATTGTCCTTTTTGTACCTGTCAATTATTTTGGTGGAAGGTTATTTCAGAGATTTCAGTTGTAGTAGTGATTCCACTATTTACTACATAGAATTTATGTATGGTATATTGAAATAATACAAATTTTTTAATGATTAATGTGATCTATTAGTTTATATTATTAGTGATGACATGGTCATCCTGGTCATCGTGTTATCGTCATGGAAATGGGTGATGTATTAATATTCAAAATGGGAACTAACTAACTGATTATTGGAGACCTCAATATCATTTCGTTGTATTTTATTTTCCAACATCCTAATAATATTTCCCAACACTATATTATTTCATTCAAAAACAATTTCCCATTGGGAAATTTATAATTCATATATGGGGAATCCGTATTCTATTCTCTGGGACTACCCGCTTGAAATTTTTATTGATGAAAAAAATCAACAATTATAGAATAAAATGATTACAATATAAATATTATCAAAATATATAATAGATTATCCATTTGAACTCCTATATGAAACCTCATATTTTTTTCTTGGATGATTACAATACCTATTTTTCGGATGATTGATATTATTATCAATAGATGGAGTTACCTAACACAATGTTTTCCATTTCCAAATAATTTGACTGTAATTAATGGATAACCATTTATAGATAAGTACAAATTGGATTACTTATTCTATTCATCATTAATCTATATTGGTCCAAAC
This sequence comes from Viscum album, assembly GCA_963277665.1. Classification (NCBI taxonomy): domain Eukaryota; kingdom Viridiplantae; phylum Streptophyta; class Magnoliopsida; order Santalales; family Viscaceae; genus Viscum; species Viscum album. The sequence goes on along the minus strand of OY728145.1, from coordinate 618,777,501 downwards.
TTGTATACCTAGTCCCATTAATTAGGATTATTAAATATGTCACAACATTGACAACGAATGCCAAAATTACATTTGAAAATGGATATCTCCAAGATCTAGTATAACTAAGAAGAAACAATGAAAGAGAATTTGGGAAAGGATGATTAATTTTGACTTGAGTATTCTATTAATTAAACAAGATTCATAGATACTACATAAATAACATTTTTTTCTATAAAATTCTGAAATTTCATTATGTATATTATTCATATAAAGAATATTCTGTTCAAAATCATTAATCACTTATAGTAAAATTAATTTTCTAAAACCTTATAAAACGAAAATAATCCTCTCTGAATTATCATTATGATAACATATATCTATATACAATTTAAAACAATAAAATTTATTAAATTAGATTATTTTTATGGAAGAATATTTGAATAACATAATTTTTAAGATAATATTTTTTTAATAAATGTTTCTGATATTTAAATCATTTGATTATTATTGAAATTTAAACAAACAATTTTTAGTAAAATAACTATATAAAAATAGAAATAATTTATCATTCATAATATCAATAATTCCATGTTAGAAACGTTTTAATAACTCCTTAAAATATAGATTTTTAGTCAAAAATTCGTTTTAAGAATATTATGTTTTATCATATTTTAAATATATATGAATTAGAAAGATGTCATTAAAAAGAATGTTATAATATATAGAATTAATTAGTAATATATATGTGTTTTTAAATATTATTATAACATAAATAACTCATTCGTATTTTTAGAACTCAAATAGTATTCTACACTAAGAAAAAAATATCTTTTTACCTTGTCATTCAATTAATTCATATTTTGTTAAAATTTAGTTCTGTATGGATATTAATTCATATAATATTCATATTTTTAATAAATGAATTACTATTTGAAAAATTGGTCACCATAATAAAACATTGTATAATATTAATGTTTAAAAAATCTTTTATTAAAAAAATTTAGTTTTATTTATGATCAATTTTAAATATCCAATTCTAGTTCATATTAAATTAATTACATGAAACCGTTTATAAATTCTGATTCATAAATATGACATGTGTAGGGAAAGGACTTAATTCCTATTTTAGTTAAATAATTTATGTAATTAATATTTATATAATAGTAATATGTTTTTTAATGACTAATATAATGTGGCTTGAATGTTATTGGGTTTACAAGATATTTATTCTATTTTTAAGCCATTTTATATGTTGGTAATTCTAAACTATAGGTTGCACCAGTCAAACCACACTTAACATGCCTATGTTTCATTCACATTAATTTTAACTACTTAACATTAATTTCTAGGGAATGTGTTATTTTCCTCACATATATAAGGATTCAAATTCCACACCTATCATACCTCTCCTCACATTTGAATTAATTTAGAAAACACTGACCATCTTCAGCCTATAACGTTATTATTTGACATATTTCTTTTTTCAACACTTAATATGAAAAATCACAATATTTCAATCGAGTGTTTCATGTAAAATCATACTCTCTGAGTTTAGAAATAATTATTCATAATCATCATGTTTTATATATTTATTACCCTCATCTTTCTTAAATGTGATAATATAATCGATTTAGTATCATTTGAATGATTTTGATTCAAAATATTTAGTTTTCATCAATTATTTATCACAATTAATCCACTCATAAAAACATAATCAATGATCATGTGTAGTGGGGAAAACTGCTACCCTGATAATATTTGGTTCATTTATCATTATGGATACATAGTTTTATTATTACGGTTTTGGTTGGTGGAGATTTTTATTATGTGACATATAATATAATAAAATGGAATAATTTACATTGATCCTCATTCCATCAATTTCTCAATTGATGACATGGTTCATGATGTGTGTGAGCGTGGTACTGACTTGATGAAAGAAATATATTAACTAGATTAACCAACTATCAAAGATGGATATGAACATTTAATTAGTGATATATTATTTTTATTATGAAATTATAAATAATTTTTCATTTCATCTCTGTCCCATTTTATTGAAAATACTATTATTGACTTTTTGAATGTACATATTACTACATCGATGTATCGAAATGTTTTTCATTCCTCTACCACCAATCATGAATGACATTAAAATTTATTTTGAATTATAAATATGTGATTTATAACACTATTTATATATATTATATTGTGTGTATAAATTAAAAACAATCATAGCTACAGTGATCATTCCAAGATATTCATGTGAAAATTAATCTAAAAACCTCATGTAAGTATTATTAAACGTGATGGGGTAATAAAAAAGTTTTTATTATTATTATTTTAGTTTGAGAGGTAACCCATACAAATCTAGATGTCCAGTGGTTCAATGTACCATTATAATTGTAGTAAATGAATGGATTACCGATATGATAGCCAGTGTAGTTTACTAAATGTCATCTTGTGAGTATTCAAACATTACATCATATTCCCTATCATCTCACTATAATCCACACCCTCTACTCTCAATTTTTTCATTGATCTAACACATTTTTAATTCAATAAGGAGGACCCATCATTAACCCACACCCTAGTATAATGGAATGTGATTTTTACCACCACAATCATATCTCTTTCAACAATACCACCCATCAAATGTAACGCCCCGACCCCAGCTACCCAGAGTCGGTGCATTACTTCGTAACATTGGCATGATCACAAAAGATCAAGTCTCGAAAGACCGATTAGTTTAGTAGCCTTGGAAACACTAGATACATTCGTAAACGTTACATTACATCAAAAAGTGAAAAACTACAATAACAAAGTCTCCATAGTCCACACTCATATCCTCTTCCGACTAACCCTGCAGGTCATTCATAAAATACTTCTTCACATCCTGGAAAATATTAAAACATTGAAAGGGGTGAGCTCAGATGCTCAGTAAGGATAACAATAATGCGGAAGCTTTCATAAATAAACATTAACATTTAAGGCAATGTATAACTAAAACAAAAGCCTTTTAAACATGAACTTCAACATAATATGGCAAAAGTAAAATGAGATAATGCCATTTACTTCTTCACATGGATATTCTACTGGTCGAATAATCACATGCAATATCAATAACCACTTTCATAATGATGGAATGCATAATGCCAGACTATCATAACCACGTAGTCAAGGCCTCGTGCCAAGACCACAAATAAGATTTTGTCAAGGCCTCGTGCCAAGACACTAGTTTGTCTCATGAGACCTGCCGATGCATCGAGGAGCTATAGCGGGCTCCACCCGTCACTTATTAAGTCCAATGCATTCCTCATATGAATAGGTTTAAACATATCATAAACCATAACATAATCGTATCACATAAAACATGCATAAAGGAAACATAACATTTCCACATTCCAATCACAAGATATCAATACAACTCATTGATATAATAAAAACGTTTTCAAAACCATTTTCAAAACCAAAATAAAAGAAAGTTAAAACTTTGTATTTATTTTTCATTAAAAAAGTGATGGCTTGTAGAGGAAGCCGAAACTCAAATAATGGTCACGGCGGCGGAGAAGTCATTGTCGCCGCATAAGTACGGAAATAAAAACATTCCCTTTTTGTCATTTAGTAAAACGCTTCGTATAAAAAAGATTCCTTTTGAATAAACGTAAAAGTCAAAGGGGTTTATACACCGTATAAAAGAAAGTTTTGTATAAAACCAAATATGCCTCAATGAAAGGGGATTGAGACGAAGTCCTTAAAAAGATAAATTTTTAAATAAAGTACATCTATAATGTGTATTCACTATAAGTACACATAAATAATGTACAAATACAATATAGGACATAATAATATCATGACATAATTTGAAAGTAGGAGATTAACCCAAAGAATGGAAGTTGGGTTAAGAAGTTCCCTTACCTTGTGTCCGACTTGACTCAACCGTTCTTTAACCTCCTGAATAATAAACTAGAGTTAATATCTACCTTATTAAGAACCATTTTCAATTTCATTATCCTTTTTATATCACTTATTACAATGTTATGAACATTATGTAATTATTTAAGTTAATAACGGTCGTTTTGTCGATCTTTGGTACATGAGTCAACAATAAACTTCTTATAATTATAAGTTGTTCATGTGGTGAAATATCCATTATATCCAGAATTATATTAATGATGTAGATATCATATATATCATATATATACAGTATATACATTCATTTATAATATTACGTAACATTTAGAGGTAAGAAATGAAATGCACCGTTCATGGAGACGGTAAGCCGTACGTACGCATGAACGCTACTTTCATTTCAATTTCATATTTAATGGAATGAAATCATAATGATATAAATGTATAATATAATTCCAGTATAATATAGTGTATAATACCATTTACTCCATCCTTTATACATCCCACACATGGCATTAACGATTCAAATCACTTTGAGGGGGCGGTAGTCCGCACTTCCTAAAATGAAATTATCGCGTTTTACCCATAATGGAAATCATAAAGTATGCCATAAATGAGAAATACAGAAGCATAAGTAAAACAAAAACATATTATATATCATATATAAAAATAGTGACATCTTAATGGCCACCTTTGGAGGTGTTATATGAGTGTTGAACAATCATCGTTTCGTGAGGCAGAAATTCGCCATCCACAGAAACTGTATGTTCTTTAACCATTAGATGTAGGTGTGTGTAAGTGTAGCTCGAATCCTTCTTATAACAACATCCTAGTATATTGAGGATACTGGTGTTGTTACAAAAGAAATGAATAAAAAGAGTTTAGGGGGTTGGAGAAGAAAAATAAAACAAAACAACATTAGAAAAGACATTACCTCAAAATCGGGTAACTCTTTTTGATTTGAGCTAAAGGCTTCCTTGGGAAGAGTTCTGCCCAAAGTGAGGTTTCTAGGAGTAAGGAAGGAATGTTGGGAGAGTATTTGGGCAGAGGTTGGCTGAGCCAAATGGCTTGATGGTGTGAATAAGGTGGGAGAGGTGGGGGCCTTTTATAAGAGGAGAGGAGGGGCACTTTTGGAAAGTAAAGGAACATAACATTATTTGAAAATGTGTTTCGGTTTTAAAAGGTCCCACATTGATAGAATTCGTGGATAAGGTGATAAGGCATCGAAATCCACTCATCCAATAGGTTTTGGCCATGTGTAGTTCATAGATTTTATATTAACTTTCCATTTTATTTAAATCGTTAGATAATGATGTCATCGCTGCATCATTATTATGTCATAAATAATTAAATTTATTTAATGTCTAAAAATTATAAAACAAATACTATGGTATAGGAAATCTTTTTATCTTTCCAATGACTATTTATAATCAAAATTTGGACTTGTATAACCCTACTTAAAAATTGTTTTCGTAAAACATATTATGTTTGTGTCATTTTCACTTTAACATTAAATAAAAAGTAATTTATGTCATTTCCCAACAAAAGTGGATCCATGGGGTCCCCAAGTTGACCCATGGCTTGTCTTGGTCGGCCATGACACAACCAATAAGGTTGGGACATGTGTCTAGGTCATTTTATATTATTAAAGCATTATTTATTCCTTAAACTACACTAATTACCACTAATCGCGATTAAAAACTTAATAAGTTACTATTCACCAAAAAATTATTTTAATCTCATTGAACCACATTTTACTTCTTAATGACAACCATGTATGTCGGATTTTCAAAATTCAGTACACATTAGTGGTAAACTTTCATTTAACTGAAAAATCAGTTTGCTTGATTACCACTTAGTGGTTTCACTATTCATCAAAAATTGAAGTTTTTCAGAATAAGGCCAAAATTTCACCCTAAGCTATAATTGATATTCTGAATTCAAAAATGAAGTCCATTTTACAAAATTCAAAACATATAAGTCAAATTAATTAATTTAATAATTAATTTCCGCTGTTATAACAAATAGCGTGTTTTTAAGAAACAATTTATATCAAAAGATTGGCAATTGTTTATGTCCAATTTCAATGTTAAATTAACTTTAATGACCACCATTGGATAAAATGGTAAAAATATATTCTAATTGTACCTTAAAACCACTAAATAGTATAACTTATCACTATAAATTATTTTGATTAAAAAAGTTGTTTTAAGTATTTTTCACTATTCATAAAAATTTGGAAGTTCTCGGAAAATTACAAAAAATTCAACATAGGCTAATTTCAATATTGGGAATACAAAAGTGAAGTCCATTTTGAAATATAAAATTTATAAAATTTCAAAAAGTAGGTATTACTATTCACAACGGCTAGTTTAATTAGTTGTGGTGTGTGCTAGAGCTCGAGGTTGCGTACAACACACGCTATTGCATTATTGAATGAGAAGCGTATCGTGGAAGCTCGGGGTGTTACATTCTACCCTCCTTCAATAAATTGCGTCCTCGCAATTTGAAATTTTTCTTTGAAAATAAAAGGTTGAAAAGAGAAAATACCTTTTAGGAAAACCCACATCGGAAATAAGGTTAATAAATATATAACATTAAAAGAAAGCAGGATAAGTACAAAGGTCACCCGATATAGCCCATTCTAGGATTCTATGAAAATATGGATATGGAAGAAAAACAAACCATCAAGGTCTGATGGAGAGTTATAGAAAACAGGATTAGGAGAAAGTTTAACCATAAGAAAATCACAAACTTGTGATTGGTTAAACGGTCATTGAATCCCCAGTTGGAAAAGTTAACCGACAACATTTTTGTTTTAAGTTACCTTTTATAATGTTGAGGAATTTATTTATGAGATTTACTAAGAACGTAAGGGAATATACATACTTGTTATGTATACTTTCATTCGTTAATAAATTTTTACCACAAACCCAACTTTTACTCCAAATGGTAACGGAACTCAAAAATATTCTATTTATCCTAATTGTATAAGGTTCCAAATGTTAACACATACCATTTAGATTAGTAAAACTATTTTGTAATAACCAGGGACTTCCTGTAGGCTAGTGGTAGGAAATAAAGGCTTGTCGCACTTTGATTGTGGGTTCGATTCCTACAGCTTTGTCCGACGCGACGGTTTATGCCCCACCCTGCAGGTTGTCCTTTTTCTAAAAAAAATAGTATTATAGTATTCCAGAAATAATCTTCAGAAAAGTTTTAACCTTAAACAATACTATTCAAAGTTCAACTTAATCCATCCCAACATTTATAGTTATCCAAAATACCTCTGTCCAGACTTTCTCTAAAAGGTCTCTTAATTCCAAAATCAATTTATCAGATTCCCCAAACAAAGAAATGTTTCTCTTATTGTCACATACCAAAAATATGATTACCTTAATCATATTAAAACCTTACTGAAATCAAAAAGTAATGCAGTACAATCCATATATATATATTACATTATTCTTATAACCAGAATATAATCCTTGAGTCCAAAAGCACCAATACATTAGTTATTCTGCTTCAACTGTAGTAATAGCATAAGATTGTCCTTGATCCCTTGTCCTTTTCTGAGGTAAGTTTCCTTGACGCTTAGGACATTCATTTGCATAATGACCCATTTCTCTACAATTGTAGCATTCAACTTTGACAGCCTCTTTCTTTCCCTTGCAATCACGTGCCTGGTGACCTTTTTCTCCACATTTATAACAGACTCCCATTCCTTTTAGGCAAGTACCAGGGTGATTCTTCCCACAATTATCACATAATGGAAAATCCTTCTTTCCCTTTTTCCCTTTATCTGTCTCTTGTTCCACCGTTCTCTTCTTCTCTTGCTTTACTTTGTTGTCATAAGACTTAGAGAATTCCTTTTCTGTCTTGATAGCACATGAGACTATATCTTCGTATGTTGAGAAAGATTGTGACACTAGAGCTCGACGGAGAAATGGTTTTAACCCATCAAAGAAACGATCAATCTTACTTCTTGGGTTACGTATATAATCTGCAGCATGCCTCGCTAACCTTGTAAAGTTAGCCTCATACTTTGCGACATTCTCATCCTCCTTTTGTCTCAGACTCAAAAATTGCCTTTCCATATCCGCTCGATGGTCTCGAGGTAAGTATTTTTCTAAGAACAGTTCTTTGAACTCCTGCCATTCCATGTTTGTTAATTCATCATCTTCCTTTGTGTTTTGAATTAGTGACCACCATTGATCGGCATCTCCAGTGAGGCGGTAAACTGCCATGACAACCTTCTCCCTTTCACTACTCCCCAAGGCATGGAATATTTTCTCTAAGGAATTTATCCATTGCTCAGCTACTGTAGGATTTGTACTCCCATTGAAGGTTGGCGGTTGTTGCCTCATGAAACGGTCTAGCATTGATCCTCCACGTTGCGGATCAGGGTGCTCCATACGAGTAAGGTTGTTATTCATAACCTGCGTGAGTTGTCCCAGTATGGTAATAAGTTGATCAGAACCAGTTGTATCTTCAGGTCCACAATAATTATCTTGATCAGGAGGGCAATCCCTACACGGAGTTCGTGCATTGATACGGTTTCCATTCCTTCCACTAGGCGCCATTTCTAAAAAATGGCATAAACTAGATTAGTTTATGAATCAAAATACATAATTCTATACTTATAAAACACTTAACATAAATTGAACTATTTATGGATATAATCCATAATCATAAAAAGGTTTTATTTGAGGAAGTATGTACTTCATAAACCTTACATAATGGTTTGTAAAGAAAATGAGAATTATCCTAAGCATATCCCCCGGGAGTGTCATAACCAAGAGTGCAGCAAGGCCCGTTGTCGTGCACCAGTTCCCGTTTGAGTCTAGCTCAAAGCGGTGTTTTCGGGTTTTACCCCTAGGTACATCTGTGCCAGAGCCGCCTCTACCTGCTCGTATCCAGACAGGGATGTATTGCTCGGAAAACTCATATCATCTCTATAATACCAAAATTCTAGGAAGTTCTTCTATACTAATCCTCGAAGCCTATCTTTGGGCTATGCGTTCTAATCAGAGTTTATCTACATCTAGCTTCCAAGGTTAGTACTAAACTGCCTCTGATACCAACTGTAACGCCCCGACCCCAGCTACCCAGAGTCGGTGCATTACTTCGTAACATTGGCATGATCACAAAAGATCAAGTCTCGAAAGACCGATTAGTTTAGTAGCCTTGGAAACACTAGATACATTCGTAAACGTTACATTACATCAAAAAGTGAAAAACTACAATAACAAAGTCTCCATAGTCCACACTCATATCCTCTTCCGACTAACCCTGCAGGTCATTCATAAAATACTTCTTCACATCCTGGAAAATATTAAAACATTGAAAGGGGTGAGCTCAGATGCTCAGTAAGGATAACAATAATGCGGAAGCTTTCATAAATAAACATTAACATTTAAGGCAATGTATAACTAAAACAAAAGCCTTTTAAACATGAACTTCAACATAATATGGCAAAAGTAAAATGAGATAATGCCATTTACTTCTTCACATGGATATTCTACTGGTCGAATAATCACATGCAATATCAATAACCACTTTCATAATGATGGAATGCATAATGCCAGACTATCATAACCACGTAGTCAAGGCCTCGTGCCAAGACCACAAATAAGATTTTGTCAAGGCCTCGTGCCAAGACACTAGTTTGTCTCATGAGACCTGCCGATGCATCGAGGAGCTATAGCGGGCTCCACCCGTCACTTATTAAGTCCAATGCATTCCTCATATGAATAGGTTTAAACATATCATAAACCATAACATAATCGTATCACATAAAACATGCATAAAGGAAACATAACATTTCCACATTCCAATCACAAGATATCAATACAACTCATTGATATAATAAAAACGTTTTCAAAACCATTTTCAAAACCAAAATAAAAGAAAGTTAAAACTTTGTATTTATTTTTCATTAAAAAAGTGATGGCTTGTAGAGGAAGCCGAAACTCAAATAATGGTCACGGCGGCGGAGAAGTCATTGTCGCCGCATAAGTACGGAAATAAAAACATTCCCTTTTTGTCATTTAGTAAAACGCTTCGTATAAAAAAGATTCCTTTTGAATAAACGTAAAAGTCAAAGGGGTTTATACACCGTATAAAAGAAAGTTTTGTATAAAACCAAATATGCCTCAATGAAAGGGGATTGAGACGAAGTCCTTAAAAAGATAAATTTTTAAATAAAGTACATCTATAATGTGTATTCACTATAAGTACACATAAATAATGTACAAATACAATATAGGACATAATAATATCATGACATAATTTGAAAGTAGGAGATTAACCCAAAGAATGGAAGTTGGGTTAAGAAGTTCCCTTACCTTGTGTCCGACTTGACTCAACCGTTCTTTAACCTCCTGAATAATAAACTAGAGTTAATATCTACCTTATTAAGAACCATTTTCAATTTCATTATCCTTTTTATATCACTTATTACAATGTTATGAACATTATGTAATTATTTAAGTTAATAACGGTCGTTTTGTCGATCTTTGGTACATGAGTCAACAATAAACTTCTTATAATTATAAGTTGTTCATGTGGTGAAATATCCATTATATCCAGAATTATATTAATGATGTAGATATCATATATATCATATATATACAGTATATACATTCATTTATAATATTACGTAACATTTAGAGGTAAGAAATGAAATGCACCGTTCATGGAGACGGTAAGCCATACGTACGCATGAACGCTACTTTCATTTCAATTTCATATTTAATGGAATGAAATCATAATGATATAAATGTATAATATAATTCCAGTATAATATAGTGTATAATACCATTTACTCCATCCTTTATACATCCCACACATGGCATTAACGATTCAAATCACTTTGAGGGGGCGGTAGTCCGCACTTCCTAAAATGAAATTATCGCGTTTTACCCATAATGGAAATCATAAAGTATGCCATAAATGAGAAATACAGAAGCATAAGTAAAACAAAAACATATTATATATCATATATAAAAATAGTGACATCTTAATGGCCACCTTTGGAGGTGTTATATGAGTGTTGAACAATCATCGTTTCGTGAGGCAGAAATTCGCCATCCACAGAAACCGTATGTTCTTTAACCATTAGATGTAGGTGTGTGTAAGTGTAGCTCGAATCCTTCTTATAACAACATCCTAGTATATTGAGGATACTGGTGTTGTTACAAAAGAAATGAATAAAAAGAGTTTAGGGGGTTGGAGAAGAAAAATAAAACAAAACAACATTAGAAAAGACATTACCTCAAAATCGGGTAACTCTTTTTGATTTGAGCTAAAGGCTTCCTTGGGAAGAGTTCTGCCCAAAGTGAGGTTTCTAGGAGTAAGGAAGGAATGTTGGGAGAGTATTTGGGCAGAGGTTGGCCGAGCCAAATGGCTTGATGGTGTGAATAAGGTGGGAGAGGTGGGGGCCTTTTATAAGAGGAGAGGAGGGGCACTTTTGGAAAGTAAAGGAACATTACATTATTTGAAAATGTGTTTCGGTTTTAAAAGGTCCCACATTGATAGAATTCGTGGATAAGGTGATAAGGCATCGAAATCCACTCATCCAATAGGTTTTGGCCATGTGTAGTTCATAGATTTTATATTAACTTTCCATTTTATTTAAATCGTTAGATAATGATGTCATCGCTGCATCATTATTATGTCATAAATAATTAAATTTATTTAATGTCTAAAAATTATAAAACAAATACTATGGTATAGTAAATCTTTTTATCTTTCCAATGACTATTTATAATCAAAATTTGGACTTGTATAACCCTACTTAAAAATTGTTTTCGTAAAACATATTATGTTTGTGTCATTTTCACTTTAACATTAAATAAAAAGTAATTTATGTCATTTCCCAACAAAAGTGGATCCATGGGGTCCCCAAGTTGACCCATGGCTTGTCTTGGTCGGCCATGACACAACCAATAAGGTTGGGACATGTGTCTATGTCATTTTATATTATTAAAGCATTATTTATTCCTTAAACTACACTAATTACCACTAATCGCGATTAAAAACTTAATAAGTTACTATTCACCAAAAAATTATTTTAATCTCATTGAACCACATTTTACTTCTTAATGACAACCATGTATGTCGGATTTTCAAAATTCAGTACACATTAGTGGTAAACTTTCATTTAACTGAAAAATCAGTTTGCTTGATTACCACTTAGTGGTTTCACTATTCATCAAAAATTGAAGTTTTTCAGAATAAGGCCAAAATTTCACCCTAAGCTATAATTGATATTCTGAATTCAAAAATGAAGTCCATTTTACAAAATTCAAAACATATAAGTCAAATTAATTAATTTAATAATTAATTCCCGCTGTTATAACAAATAGCGTGTTTTTAAGAAACAATTTATATCAAAAGATTGGCAATTGTTTATGTCCAATTTCAATGTTAAATTAACTTTAATGACCACCATTGGATAAAATGGTAAAAATATATTCTAATTGTACCTTAAAACCACTAAATAGTATAACTTATCACTATAAATTATTTTGATTAAAAAAGTTGTTTTAAGTATTTTTCACTATTCATAAAAATTTGGAAGTTCTCGGAAAATTACAAAAAATTCAACATAGGCTAATTTCAATATTGGGAATACAAAAGTGAAGTCCATTTTGAAATATAAAATTTATAAAATTTCAAAAAGTAGGTATTACTATTCACAACGGCTAGTTTAATTAGTTGTGGTGTGTGCTAGAGCTCGAGGTTGCGTACAACACACGCTATTGCATTATTGAATGAGAAGCGTATCGTGGAAGCTCGGGGTGTTACATCAAAGCCATCATGTCTTCATTATATGCTTCCTTCTATGTGTCAAATATTTACTTGTATAATCATCAGAATTAGGAAGATGTTTCAAAATGAATTACAAAAAAATCATGTAGATCTATAATTTTTAACATTATAGATGATAACCCACCCCCCATACCAAGTATTTAAAGGGATGGTTGATTGGTGTTCACAAACGTACCACTATTTCAAGATTACCACAAGGAATTTAAAATGTATCATGATTCAATTACTACATGATGCACTAATATTATTGGATAGTAACTCTGTATGACCTATACCATCTTAGTGTCTTGAATCCCCTATGGATCAACTTAATATTGGTTATCAATAACCTTATGTCCAAGAGGACATGTTTTGTGGCCCATAGGACCAATATATGTGCATAATTACACTCCAATTATAAATTCAATAGTACCTCATATATCCATCACTTCATATTTTAGAGCACGTGCCATTTATAAACCATGTATTATAATATAGTGGTTTACTAGTGGCTCATTGGCCAGCAGCAGTAAATAGAATGAGTGTAATATCATTTTATAAATAATCAAATTACATTGATACATAAACCATATAAAGATAATGTGGGATCTATAAGAATGATATTATGGTCTTTATTAAATGTAATGTGATTATTTTTAATGTTATGTTCACATTCATAGTGCAATCAGACCAGAAAAGTATTTCATATTAAAATATAATTCTTTGAAACAAATTTACTTTTACTATCGTAATTTTGTTTGAATGTTTTATAAAATAATAATTATATATTTAATACGATTTTATATCCTTATTCATGGTTTTACAACATCGAACTCATGCTCTCCATTCAAATGGTCATAATTATAATGTTCTTATTTATTAAGGGTTATTCATATCAAACATCATTAATTGATAAACATTAAATGTTACATGAATATTTATAATTACATAGTTTATATATTTCATTATTTTTATAATACCATGAAATATATTATATTAATGGTTGTTAAGGTTCATTTTCAAGATCATTCTGGATCATGGGTATAGATTAATATGCATCTGAATTCATAATTTTAATTTTGATAGAAGTCCTTTTTACTAGGATCCGTGATATATATTCTCTATTTTAAGGATCTAAATCATATTTCCAACCATTATTTTCCCAAATTATATATTTCCCATTTTTATATGGATACAACAACTCATCATTAAAATCCTATCCTTCAAAGGAATGCTTCCTCAATTAAAATAACAATTATGATAATAATAAATAATATAATTTTCCATCGATATTTCTCTGGAATATGATTTTTTTACATTAAAAATATTAAAATCTATATCCAAAATAAGTATCATCTCATCCGACCATAAAATTTCCATTCACCTCATTTATAATGAATTTTTACTATTCATTTTATGGTTTTCGTTTCATAAATGCGTTCCAAAGGAAAATTTTAGGTTTTCCACAATGATGATTTTTATATAGGACATCCTTCTGATAGATGTTTCAAATATTTTAATAAAAAACATTTAATATTAATATGATTTAATTTTAAATATTGATGAATATATTTAAAATATATTAAAGGAAACTATTTTTAACCTATTCTTTATGGGACCTTTCTTATGAGAGGAGTAATTTTCTATAAAATGAAACTCTATTAGAAACTTTCATGTGGACATTTATTTTATGGTTCATTAGTCAATTTATATGTGAATTATTTATATGAAATTATTTTATAAAAAAAATTCTTATTTTTAGGTTTTAATAATACTATACATTTTTAATAGTATCATATGAAAAGAAAAAAATTAATATTCAATGGAATTTAAAAAAAATATTATATATGTGTTAATTATTTATGTTGAATGTTTTATCAAGGGTATTACTCAAATGAAACCATCCAATTGTTTTATCTAGATGGTCAATATAATATTTTTTTACATAAAAGGTATAGGCGTTTAATGTCTTGTCTAGATTTATAATGAAATTTTATTATTGTTATTTACACTGAATTCAATTATTCTATAAATTAAATGATAAATACTACATAATTGAAGACCGTTCACTTAGATACCCAATATATCAATTTATTGGGAAAATTATTATTTATTCTATATATGCATTTTCTACATGATTTAAATACCATATGTTTAATCATTATTAATAAGTGTTATTGATAGAGATTGATGCTAAATGTCATTGGATACCTGTTTATTTTACATGCGGTTATAATTTAATATTTATGGATGTAATCAATACTTCTTCTTTAAGGATATAATTTTAATAGATATAAAACCCATTTTTTCGAAGGGATTTTTTTATATGATATTTTAAATAACTTGTAAAACACATTTATTAATCTTCACATTGATGGGTTTTCATAGATAGTTCTATAATGAATTGGGTAATGTTAATTTAACATTAGGAACAACATATTGGATTACGAAGTGATCACAATTTTACATCTGTTTATTAGCATGTAAATTATTAAAATATTTTAACTAATATTTTTCATTCTAAGAACTAAGACAACATGATATTCTGAGTCCCGATGAAGCTAGAATTATTATATTAAATATATTAGATATATTAATAATATGAATGTGTTGTTTTCATAAAAAATGTGTAATAATTATTTGTAATAGTTCTAGATTAGAAACCTGAGGCTACCATAGGTTTTAAGAATTCATTTTTTACCCTTAATGTAATATAATCTTTATGAGTGTCCTCTTTTTGTCATGGGTGACATCATGGGAGGATAAATATATATATATATATATATATAATTATATTTCTTAGTTGATTCTAAAAACCAATACTTTTATATAAAAAATTTTTATGAACAATTCATATGGTTATTATAATAATTATAAGAACTGAGATAGAGAAAGAGGGTAATAAGTGATCTTTAATATATTACACATAATCAAATGATCATATATATACCGTATAGATCATATTTGTAATTGGAGTTCATTGATCTCCCTAACACGTATGATGTTGGATCATTCTTCATCAACAAATGTTCCAAACACAAGGTCCTAAATTTTTATTCTATTTATTTACACCAATTTTTTAAACCATGTCAAATTTTGATTAATTCCATGAATAGGAATTGATTTACATAATTACGGTTTTTTTATTTTATAGTGCATTAGTTAGTTTTTTTTTTCCTAATCAGTTTCAGTAATCTATTTTACAAAAATTTAAATTGGTATAAATGAAAAATGTAAGAGGATTATTCCTTATGTTTATGATTTATCATTTTCTCCCATTTTATTTTCACTTCATCATTTGAAATATATTTGGCCATGTGATCGAAGAAATTCCCAATTTCTGTTCATTATGCAACCGTTCATCAACACAAGTTTTCAATACAAGTTGTTTTAATGTGATCGAGGATACAATAATGTATTAATGATAGGGGAAGAGTAATTAACATATATCCTACTATTTTGGTAGTTTCTTATTCCACAATTTAACGTACAGTGACAATTTGATGCAACATTAATGAGTTGTCAATGAATTTTGGTGACAGGATTCCAATCATTAAAAACATAGATTCTTGTTTTTGGGATGATCTGATGATCATGGGAATGATCAATGGATGAATTGGTGGATCTGATGGTGGCATGGGCAGATGTGTGAATGAATCATGGGCTCCTAGAAGACCTATATTACATGGTGTGTAATTTAGAGATACATGAAATGTGGGTCCCCCTTGATGTGGATCTAGGGTTTCAATGTAATTTTGGGGTCAAATGTTGTGTTGTACACAATAGTTCCCACATTACTATTAATGGTGTATCGGTGTTATTCCAAGACGATAAATGGTCAAGGTAATGGATTGGAACATGGTTAGTTTATTTCATAATGAGAATTAAATTTTACTATAACTTGGAAATGTACATGGGAAAGAACAATTGATTATAGTAATTGAATGATTTTAGAGTTATTATGCATGTGAAACTCTACAAGCCTTCTACACTATAGGACATATCGTGTATATGGAGCTTAAAAGTATTTGTCAGAAAGAAATACATAGATATAATAGGGGTTCCATGTCATGTTTTGTACCCCTAGTAAAATTTAGGTACAACCTATGAGGGTGTATTGAGCCCTTAATTTAAAAAGTATAAACCATATTCGGTTATCTGAAATAACATGGTCTTTTAAAATGATGGTAAAGTTTGATATTACATACTCTATATAGGATTGTGATCCCATTAATGGTTTTATTATTTAATATTTTTTGTATGCGTATATTGGATAAATATTGGATAAAAATCATTCATTTGTTAGGTTTGTGGTATTGGTATGACAACAATTTATGTGGAATAAATCCCTTATCTAGTAGAATAATTGAGTATAGGTTCTAGTGTCCCCTATGGTCCTGGGTGTGATTGCTACTTGGAAGATGAAATCTCTATATATATTGTGAGAAACTCATGGTGAGGACTAATGATCATGACCACTTCAGTGATGATTATCAGTGATACTATTTCCCATGGATTGGATTCCCTATGATGATAAATTAATTGAAACCTAGAGAAATATAATGTGGTTGGTAGTTTTTTTGTTGAAACCACATGAGTTTGGGTTTTTATTGGGATTATATCTTTGCCTTCATATTAATTATACTTAGTAATTTTATGAATTCATAGTAAGTATATTCATAGTCACTATATAATGGTATTTTTCTACACATGGAATGTATTATAAATAAGGGTGACGTTTTTAGGGTGACATATGTGGTCCGGGATAATGTCGATATTAAATTAGCATAGATAAACTTAGTTATTTCTCAGATGTTTCATATGATGTTGGTCCCTTAATTATCTGTAGGTTGGATTACTTTTTGGCATTGGTAGGCCATTTATTTTGACATTTTTATCCTTCAAGAATTCTATTTTACTCTATCAATGGGCTAGACGTATTCATGAATTTGTATGAGTTGTTTAATATTTCAGCATTGTATGGATTTAGGGATATGTCTCTATGTATGTGTCTGTCTGTATAGGTACTTCTTCTAAAGCCACCAATGTGAGAGATATGTCTTCTAAAAATCAGTCCCCATCCTATAACCATTTTGATGGGGCCTTGGAATAGTTAAATATGAATTATCATAAACCATTTGGGCCTTGATTTATTGTTTCATGACAAAGTGGTATCAAATAATTCGGTTCAACATTTGTATTAGATAATTGATTTTGTGGAGCAATGAGGTATGTCTAAAATGTATTTCAATAGTTCAAAGGGTTTTTATTTTTTATTTCAATACAAAGACTCTAATGATGGTATAGACTTTGATGTATCCATTCAATATTGATCTAATAACATATGGTTAGATCAATTCATGTATACATTTGTATCCCTAAAAATCAGTGATATGTGAATCATATAAGAATGGGTTTATAACATGCCCAACCCAAGAGACACTAAATTTGTCCCTGAGCTAAGTAACTACATTAACTTATTTGTGCCTCTGCATAATCTATATGATTAAGACTAGATATAATGGTCTAATAGACCATGTGGGGAGAGTATAGACCATTATATAGAGTAATCTACAATAGAGAACATATAAAATATATGAAACGAAAAAAAAATTTAGAATCATGAATTTACAACCCTTTCTCATATCTATGTAAAAATCACAACCAACAATAAATAAACCATGTCATGACAAATATGATAAATTGGAAAAACACAAAATAGAGACCCATAGATGAATTCCCAAAATAGTCCCACATAATAGACTTGATTCCTTATCCCAAAACAGACCATGAACAAGTTAACTCCCAATAAAAGGTGCATTTTCTCTTGTCCTTCCCTAAAGCTAAGAAATATGATCAGGTACCAATTGGCGACCCAAGAAAGGTGTGAGTACAACCTAGTAGTATACCATCGATGTTTCTGATGAAATATATAGTCTACATAGATATCTTATATAATAACTAAATGAAAAACAGTAAAAAAAGAAATTTCAATTTTCATTTAGGTATGAATATTCACTAATTCATTATCATCATTATTTCAATGGGATATTAATTTAAATCATTTATATAATCATCTAGGTAAATCAACTACTATAAAAAAATTAAGTATAGTTCCTCATATCAGGAGGGATAAAAAATTCATAAACAATTACATCACACATTAATTTTATCTTCATTCACTATATTATCATGAAATGAAATTTTTAGGGGAATTGATTGATGTTACCCATACCTATGGCTTGAAATATATTATTGGTGTTTAGATCCTCATTCTTACTTATCCCGTATGTGTAGATCCTAATGTCCAATAACCCAAAACTACCACACCATGTTATCCAATGTTCATCCAGGGTTCCAAACATCTATATGAACCAATGTCTAATTATGTATCTATATCGATAAATTTTCATGGAAATAACTTAATAAAATAATGTATTTTATATTCAAATGACTAAAAATGAAGAAATGTGGGCATTTAAATAAATACCATGTTTGATTCAATTAAATTATCTCATGTAAGTTCCTTGATCCTCATGGATCAACCCTATTAATGATGCCAAGGATTGAGAAGCTTAGAGGAGGCTTGGAGGATGTCCTAAGGGAATGGGTTGTTGAGAAAAATGAGAAGTTATCTTTAACAATGTGAAAGTGTATTTCACCATGTGTATAATAATTTCACAATTTTAAGATTGTATTCAAATCATGTAATTATTTAGGCATTTGAAAAATAAAATAAATGCGAATGGAGATGTTATTTTCAGTGGTAACTAACGTTGAAGAATTACATGTCATGAAAGGGGATTACCCATTATCTAATCCCCTAATGATGTAAATATTTAAAACATTCTAGATACTAAAGATTTCAAAACCTTTTGAATATTATTCCCTCACACTCCTCCCAAGCGACCTGATAGTTTCTTCCTTTGTGTTTTAGAGATAACATCGATAATAATCAATCTAGGTATTCCATATTTGATCGGTGGTGACCATCCAGATCCATGTTTTACTTTTTATTCATTTTTAGTGGTTTCTCGGATCCTTACCTTATAATTTATCATTACCAAGTGATGGTACTTTATTTATATTTTCATAATCGTGTTTATTTGATTTTTTGTTGGTGCGGTTAGGTTGTGACATTCTTCAGTGGATGCAGTTGTTTTTTAGAGGGGTTGTCAGGGTCTGATGCATTGATTTATTCTTTTGAGAAGAACATGGTGACATTTTGAGGTAAGGGATCTATTGATTCCATTTTTAATTATATGAAATCGTAGATTAAGGATGATTTATCCCCTTGTATCAAAATTAGATTGGCCTAATGAAATTCTAGAACTGGGTTAAACAATTGAAATATATCACAAAGGGATGTTATTGCATTATACTATGATAAAAGTTTTACTCTTTATTTTCTAGATAGTGTTATATTTATACCTTTATTAGTTTATAATGTTCTTATTTATAGAAATTGTTAAATAACATAAAAACGAAATTAATTTATAATTAATGTTTTAAATGGTTAAAGAGGAATGTTTAATGAATTCAGTTCATGTTGTTATAATTAGATGTAATCAAATTGATTTGGATATGAATGTTTAATATATTTCATTAATGTACATGAATCATGTTGATCATTGTTGATAAAATAATTAATGGAATGTTATATTAATTGTTTAATACATTTGTGATAGCTTTTGATAGCCATTTACAAATGTTTCCAATATTTGGAACCTAGGAATAAAGAATATTGTAATACAAGATTGAATAAAGTTCCTATTTTGTGATAAATATTAATCCTTTATGGGTCGTGGTTTCTCATTCTCTTTTAATGTTTAATTTCCTTATGCTTGGATCCATGATATATCATTTCCTGTGAATTATGAATGACTTGTTTTCTTTCTAATATCCTGATTTCTTATTTGCTTCATGCTTCTTGTGATGTGGCTTGAGCTTGAGATGGATGATCCTAGAGGGATTTTTGTGTTTTTTGGAGCATGGATGTGAAGATCTGACATGATCCTTGTATGGACAGTACTTGATGGATATTGCGGAATGTGGGGTTGAGAAGCTCGGTTTTTGGGGTAGCAGATGATGCCCGGAGAGGCAAGATATATCAGTTTGTGAATGTGGGTGTTAGGGTGGACACCAAAGATAATGGAATGACTTGCGGTTTGGCTTCATATTGCATTAAAATATATATGTTTGTTGAATCTATTTTGTGTTAATATACTTGACTTTCCCCACTACATGGGGAATATTGTTTTGGTAATCCTCTTTCAAAGAGAGGTCAAGACGTGCATGATATGTTGTCTTCTTCCTATATTTATTTTTTCTTTGTTTGATGGTTCTACTCTCCTACTATAGGTGGAAAATACTTGACAGATAGTTAATCTACTCACTGTGTTAATCATCTTGTACTTTGTATAATAACAGGTTTTTCAAGAATACCTGGAGATAAGGAATGTTGTGATGATTCATGAATTAATTAATAGATGTGTAACTCTTGGGGTAAATGAATACTAGGATGAATAGCAGGGTTATAATATGAGTATCCATGGACTCAGTTTTCTTATTCCTAGAGGGATTGAATCTTTTTTAATCTTATAATGAATTGTAATGGGGAAAATGATGATGGTTAATTAAATGATAATGAATTAAATAACATAGAGTGAAATAAATAAGAAGGGATAAAGAAACATAATGTAGCTCTTTAAATGGTTGTGTTCTTATAAAATATCTGGTCGTAGTAGCAGAATCAGGAATTCTGAGACACATTAATTGTAGTTGTGTTAGATAATAATATATTATCATAGTTCGGTATTGATCTATATTATATCATGTACATTTTCTGTTTCTATATGCCCCTCCACCATTTCATCTAAGGAAACTGACACCCCATGGATTCAAATCCTAGGGGGTGTTTTTTCCAACATCATAGTGGTAGGATGGAAGGATGACTACCTCCTTTCCCACCACACTCTTCTCTTAGTATTTACATACTCTTGTATGCACATCGGTAATTTTTACCCATATATGTGTGTAGAAGGATGTAATGGCATGTGGTTATTTCACACACATATATTCAATATAATGTTTCCTAAGGGATACTATTTGTATAATGTGTATTAATGGTGATTTATTGGGGATCCTTACCTAGTGTATGTGATTTAATGGAATGAGGTATAATACATTCTTTATGATACACATTATACTAGTTGTGGTGGATTGTGGAAGGTGCCTGGTTATATTCTTAATGTTGATGTGGTGGTGTGATTCATGAGAAGTATATTGACACATTAGGTGCATATTGTAGTGCTTTTTCCAGGTGTTTGTGGGCCTGCCTTTTTGTAGAGAGATAATATGGATGTGTGGAATTAGGTCAAAGTCAAAAACAAGTGGAGAATTTGTAGTTGGGTAATTATGGTACTATTTATAGTATGATATGATATTTTGTGAGATACTTGTTAATAGTAGCCATGGTGAGGTTGAGAACTCAATATACCTATTTAGGAAACAAATTGAGTTAACTTTTTATCCACTATACTTTAGCATGCTATATTTACTTTTTCATGAGAGGCTCTGGGGAGGACCTTTCTGAGTAAACATTTATACTCTCCTTAAATATATATAATTTTTTTATGTCAGTTAGAGTAGGTTGGAGGTCCAGCCATTTACTAATATCTTTTGGATTTCAAATTCTATTTGTGAATCATTGTCGCTATTGTATTTTCATTTCTTCTGATACATGTTGTTTTATCTTTTATTTTTAGTAGTCCTTGTATGACATTACATTTTTATACATGAGATTATTTTATAATATATTCTGAGTAGAAGTTATTTGGTGTCTACATTATCTATGTCTCTTTTTCATGTGTTTCTCTTTGAGGGTAACAAATCCCTTATTCAGGTTTATTATACCCTATGAGGTAGTCGATAACTAGAGGCCAACAGGTGGTGGGACTCGGGGGGGGGGGGGGTCATAATCTTTATTCTCCCATTTTCAGACCAAAAGGGGTACACATTGTGGGGTGGGGGTCATGGAAGAGAGATATTAGATATAATATGTTGGATAAGATGAAGATGGGATTTAGGTACACATTAGTTTTCATGGATTGTTGTGGAAATTGTTTCATCTAGGGTTATAATGAATTGTAAACATAGGAGGGCAGCAGAGACATAGTTATTTAGGTCCCCCTATGATCTGACACCCATACCATTATAAATACAGTGTATACAAAATGAGGTGATACTGGTTGAATGGTATATATCAAGGAAAGTATCATTCATCGTTCTTCATTGTGCTTATGTTTTAATGGGTATAACTATGGATAGGATAACTTAAAATGAATAAAATCTAAAAACAATTTAATGTTATGGTATTCAATATTATTTTTATAGGATATATAACTACTTTTTCATTGGTCGGTATGGCTCTAGGTGGACATCCTTGTCAGGTTTTATTATAGTATGGTCACCAGGGTATGCCAATAGATCTCCAAAGGATAGATTATTATGAAGATGTAATGTGGAGGTGTATAATATGAGTGTTTCAGGGCTTTATTATACTGAGGTATGATTTATCTATTTCAAATACAATTAATATAGACTGGTTAGAAGAGGATTAGACAAATTTCAGTTCATTCAGTGCCTAAAATGATCATTGGGTGTTTTTGGATATAGTGGTAATATGTGGGTCTGTCAGGTAGTGATAGTTATTTATTCCATGGAGATCATGATATTTCTGAAGTCTCATGGGTGGAGATCCAAATATAGTTTAGATCCTTGTTTCTTTCTTTAGCCGTGATGAAGAAAAGTCTCCCGGAGCTACTGTACCTTTGGAAAAGGTGCTCCAGTGTGTGACAGTTTGGAATATGTTTCAGGAACCTTATATAATATTTTTCGAACATGTGACTGAATGAGGATGATAAGCAGATTATATTTAGGAGGATTTTCATCCATAGATCTGGAGTCATGTCACCTCTTTAATATAGAATACATAAATCTAGGTGTTGGAATGAATAATGTTCATTGAGAGGACATTAGGTAGAACATGGAATCTATGAGAGGGGATCCATAAAGATTCATGATGAAGCAGATATGTGGTCTGGGGTTCCAAGTTATCTGGGTATAATAACATCTGATAAGTTGGGGTGGTTCCCATCGTTTAATGTCTTGTTTCTCTAAGGGCAGGGGATTTCAATCTGATTCAATGATATTTCACATGTGTTATTCTTATAGAAGATGAGGTCATTAGTGATGAGAGTGTCTGGCCATTATGAGTAGTCATTTTGTTCTAGTTTTTCACTATAGGTTCCTTCATTGAGTTAGTTTTAACCATAGCAGCAGCCCATTTCCACAGTTTTTGATAAACATATAGAAGATTTGTAACATAGAGGATATCCCTGGGAAGCTCTTAGTCTGCAGAGAGTATAGTGAAACTATATATGTGGTTGTCACCATTGTCAAAAATTTCATGGACTGTTTCATGGTGATTTTCATGCTTTATCATTGCTAGCTCATGTAGAGATATAAATCAATAGAGGCACGCATTTATAGTTTTCTACTTGCGTGAAATCTTGTTTTGTTTAGAAGAGATTGACTCCATAATATCACATCCCATTTATCATGCCTTGGAACATGATGTAGTGATTATTCCAGTTCCCTTGGTGTTTAAAACAATAGTTGGAGGTTGATAAGACTTACTTGAATTATATATAAACATTGAACTACTCAGGGGAACACCTATCATGGGGAAATTACCTATTTTTACGAATATCAATGTTGGATGTCATCCTCATCATGGATTGCATGTATTCTATGAATTCTATCAGGTGTTTCTTCAGGAAGAAGATTGTGTTCTTTCATGTAGATGAAGATCCAGAAGTTTTTGTTGGAAAGAGAGACTCTTGGATGGGTTAGAGGCATGTTCCTTTGTTGTCTTCCATGTTTGATGAGATGATGCTAAGATCATAGGAGTTTTACTAGTCAGTGATTCCTATGGTTGTGGAAGATTACGTTAGTGTATTTTGATAAGATGTTGAATTATATCCCTATCAATGAGAGACCACGCCCAAGATAGAACTACATACATGCGTATTACCTATCTCGTTGAATCTATCAAGGATAGAACCTTATGAGTGACGAGAGATGCATATACAACATGACAATCTATTTTACAGTATTTTTGTTTAGTTGAGTGTGTCACCATGGGTGAACATGTGTTTTCGTAAAGAAATCATATGTTATTTTGTGTTTTTCAATCCGTTATTTTCACTTGAACCAAGTGATAATAAAGAACCTCTATCCACCTCCATGGACTAATGATTTATTCAATCAACTAAAGGGTAAAATTATGTTCACGATGATTGTTATGTATCCAGTTATCATTAGAATCAGGAAAAATATGAGGGAATATCTAATTATACTTTATATTGTAATTTTGGGAATTACATGTACGTTGTGATTCAATTTGGTATGAAAATAATGTAGGTCTGTTCATGGGATTGGTGAACAATGTTTTTTTGAGTTCCTAGATAATATCCTAGTGGTTTTCAGCAATCAAATTCAGTGTACTCCATATATGGGGAGGATCATGCAGAGAATCTGCATGCCATTTTGGTATTTATTCATTTTAAATAGATTTTTGGGATGTTTTTTAATGGTTATTGTAGAGCTGAAGAAGTCCTTTTATTGGGGAATGTTGTATCCCTGTAGGGAATACTTGTGGATCTGTCGAAGATAAAAGCAGTCATGTCTTGGGAATCCCTAAAAACAGTAGAATAATTGAAATGTTTCCTTAGCTTTAAAGGTTGTTAATTGATGTTTGAATCTAATTTCTCTCTATTTGAGAATCCTATGATACAATTTAGTTGAATGAATCTAGTGTTTTTAGGGTTTGATTAGTGTTTTCCAACTTTTGAGTATCTGAATGATATGTTCGTATGTGGTCTAATTCATTGTCTATAAATAGATGAAGATTAGTTGGAGGTTTTTTATGACTCTATTCATCTTATGTTGGGTTATTTTCAGAATAATAAGAGATCAGTCATTTTCTATGGGTCTTAATATTTACATCCCTATGAACACATCTATTCCACCCATGATCATGAGTAGAAAGTAGTGGTGTTTTCCTTGAATTTGTGTATACATAAACATATCAATGGGAACATTATGGTCATTACTGATCATAACATCATGACGTATTTTTTGACCAATCATGACATGAACCTATTTCAAAATCAGTAGATGGAGTTCATAAAGGATTATATCATTGAGATGTAATATTTACCTGGAATGGGAATTTTTTGTAAATACTACACTATGAATGAAGTTGTGATGTGATGGATAAACTTTTAGTATTGCATCTAGTTATGGGAGAATTTGGTTGTAGAGGATTTATTTTTCATATTATGGTTCTTTCATCTCTAGTTTAGTAGGAGGAAGAGTCTTATTTGGGCGATCTTGAGGTAGAAATCTGGATAGATAGAGTTATTTGTAGTGAGGCCCATGATTGTAGGTATTAAGATGAACAACATTATGTATGGATTTCAGGTAGTATTTTTCATTTTTATTTGCATGAGATGGTTTTCAGAGAGTTACATAGTTCATCTTTGGAATTAAATCATGGAATTAAGAATATGTACATAGAATTGAGATCTTAGTTTTATTTACCTCGTTTGAATTGTGTAGTTACAGAGTTCGTTTCTCGGGTTTTGGTTTTTCCGAAGGTGATGGCTGAGCACCATGTTTGGGGTGGTTTTCTTAATTGGTAATAAGTTTAACAATTGAAGTGTTAGGTAATCTCGATGGACATTTTTTTAGTTTACCTGGATCACAGGGAGGCTATGATGCAACATGGTTAGTAGTGGATCATTTGAAAAAATAGGCCCACTTTATATCAATCATATAGTCGATCTCAGTAGAGGTTTTGTCGAGGCACTGTCTGGAGGAGGTGGTGAGGCTCCACAGAGAATTGAGGAGGATGATTTTTTATCGATATCCTTATTTTACCTATTGGGTATAGAGCGGTCTCCCATATGGATTTTGTTCTCACAATTCTATAGAACATAAATCCATCCAAATATGTATGGTCATACATATAAGACTATCAATACACATTAATACATGTTTCACTTTTATTTCCTGGATTTTGGAGGTTCTTGAATGAGGATCATTACTTAGTCGAGTTCTCATAAAATAATATTTTCACTCAAACATAGGAATGGAGCTGTTTCATACTTTTTTGACCAACTTTTACATTATTCGTTTTTATGGACATGGGGTAGAGAGTTAGTGATTCTTGGTCCAAAAATGTTGTAAAATATGGCAGAGATAGTTCATGTGATTTGTGAGAATATGGGGCCAGCGTAGGATTATCATAAATCCTATGTCGATCAGTGTAGGAGAACTATGGAGTATGATGTTGGGTATAAGGTGTTCCTAACAATACCTACCCGTCATGGGTAGTGATGTATCTATTATGGGAGTTAACATTCTCAATTTTTTATTCATCCATTGGAGGTGCTTTTTTTCATAAGCGTTGTGGAGTATTGGATGGAACATTCCCCAAAGATGAGATAGATACATTATAGTTTCGATATGTCACATCTCCATCATTATCTTCTAGATGTCTACCATATGATTGATGGGGGAAATATAAATGTTGATGATGAATCGACCTTTGGGTAGTGGCCTAAAAATATCCATGACCTCCAGGATAAGGTGGTGTTAAAAAATTTTATCCCCTTGGTTCATGTCTTGTGGCATCATGGTGTTGTTGGGGAGAGTACCTGAGAACATGAGACTATGTTACATTCTCATAACACTGAGTTATTTTTTGTTTAGCTCTTTTATTTTATTGTTGTTCGTTTGGTGGTTGTAGACCTTTTCCATTTATGAGATGGTTTTCTATTGTTTCTTATTGTGTAATGCTCTATTTTGATAGGTAACTCTAATAGGGAGTGTTTGGGATCTGGTAATGGTTGTTTCCTTGTTTTGGGAGTTTTCCTCTAGTGACGCGGTGAGCTCCTATGGTGTGGAATGATTTAATAGGTATCTCGTGGGGTGAATATTCAGATGAATCCTTTCTATTTCCTCTTTAGGTTTTTTTATTCTCGAGGAAGAAATTTTTTTGAGAAGTATCTGATTTAAGGGACCAAATCTGTATGGATTGACCTTTGTGTGTTTTCGAGGCATGTGGTACTCATAGGAGGCTTGTAGGAAGTCTAGGGGGAATATGGTGTTGAATATGTAGAGTATGTTACTTTTACAGTGTGAATGTGGGTTATATGATATGTAAAATAATTGCAAAACATGAATGTTGATTTTACATCAAGTAATACTTCAAGGTTTGAAAATTATAATAATTGTAAATGGAAATGATTTCATCAGAAGAAACTGACCATATGGAATTATACAATGTGAATGGGTATTATGTGTCATGTAATCCTGTGATGCTATAATGTATTAAAACATTCCATCCACTTTATCTGCCAATCTTTATGGCTGCTTCAACCCTACCTCTCGTCCCATGTGACATTTTAGTCCCGTATTTTGGTTCTTGATATCCCTTCAATGGGAATAAATTTCGATCATCCATCTTCAATCAGTGGTGGAAAAGCGTAATCCAAGGTGTTTATGTCCATCATTTAATAGTGGTTTATAAAATCATTCTCCACACATTTCGTAGTTCCATGTGATGTCACACGATCTCAATGATCCTAATGGAGTTTCATTGGTTCATGGTTGGTGCAATTGGGTTGTGATATCCTTAGATGTATGCAGTTTTTGCAGGAGTGGTATTAAGGATATGTTGCATTGATCAATTATTTTGTGAATAACCTCAGTGTACTTTTGAGGTAATTGATATGTTTCTTCTATATTTAATTACTTGAAATCATATAGTTTTCATGATTATCCACTGGGATCACAATGAATTTGAACAAATTAAATATTTAATTCATATTAAATAATTCATATCTATCGCATTGTGATGTTGTTACAGTGTACTGTGATAATTTTCCTCTTTATTTCCTAGATAGAGTGAAATATATGACTTGATTGGTTTAACATGTCATTCTCAAATGAATATGGTGAAAACATCATTCTACTAATAGTTGATAATAAATTTTAAAATATGTGAAATAGTCATGTTTAATGAATCCTTTTTTTGTAGTTACAATTTAATGATAATCAAATTTATATAGTTATAAATGTTTAATTTTATTTGTTAATGAACCAGAATCATGGTGACTAATGTTGATAAAATAATTAACATTATGTTAAAATAATTTTTTAATTAATTTTTGATAGCTTCTGATAGCTTTTTTACATAGGTTTCCCATAGTTAGAACATGTGAATAATGAATCGATTCATTCATGATGTAATAAAGAACCATTTTGTGACAAATATAATTAGTTTCTAGTGATGGAGTTTATAGTTTTCATGTAGGGGCCGAGAACCACGTGCTTGGAGCTATGATAGATCATTGTGTGTGAAGTTTGAATGCCTTGTTCAAGGTCCTCAAACCTCGATTCATAATTTCTTTCATCTACATGTGATTTAACATGAGAATGTGATGTCTGATCCAAGATAGTAGTTGTGTTTTCTAAGGGATGGGAGGCCTAGATGTGACATTATCCTGGGATAGTAGAACATTGAGGACTAATATGGTATTTGGGATAGGGAGTCTGAGTTTTTGTTAATGCGGCTGACACCCCAGGGATTCTGAGCTCTGGGGGTGTTTTCCCTATCATCATGGTAGGCGAATGGATGGATGAATACACTATTTTTCCCTACTCTCTTCACATGGTAGTTACATGTGATTGGATGAACAACTATAAATTTTCCACGTATATATTTGTAGAGGTCTATATTTTATTGTGGTTATTTGTAAATCATAAATTCCAGATATAGTATCCTAATGGATTTTATAGGTACAAAGTCAGTGGGTTGTTATGTCTTAAGGATCAGTACTCATTTTATGAGCACTAATGGATTTAGGAATATTACCTAATGTATGATACATTTTATGCATGTTTTTGGTGGCTACCAGATACTACATATATACTTTGGTTATGTGGATGTGGTGGGGTGGTTCATGAGGTTCATATTGACACATGAGGTGCGTGTTGTGGTGGTTCTCCAAGGTGTCAATGGGTAACCCTTTTTAGAGAGAGATTCTCAGTATGTGAGATGTTGGGAAAACCATAAAACTAGAGGATGTTTTAAGGGGTTACCCTTGGTATTATTTTTTATATTAAATTATTTTGTAAGCGATATATGGTGGTAGTAGAAATGGTGAGGATGGGAACATAGTATACCTATTTAGGTGATGAGTTAGTTTCAGAGGTTGTTCTCTATTTTTTACCATGATTTCATTTACATTGCATGAGAGACTCTAAAGAAGATCATACTGATTATAATTCAATACTCAACCAACATATAAATAATTTATTTTTAGGTCTTATGGTAAAGGTTAGATATCAAGGTAGTTACTACTAGCTTGTGGGTTGAATGATCTATTTGGGATTTGGGGTAACTTTTGTCATTACAATTCTTTTGGTACGTTCATTTTTCCATTAATTTATTATAGTTCTTGCTTTACATTGAATTTTGTTCCTGGGTTTCTTTTCTGTATTACTTAGGGATAGAGTTGGTTTGTTTCGATCCATTCTCTCTATTTTACATGGGTTTCTCTTATAGGATAATGTCTCCAATTTTCATGTCTATTGTTCCCTTGGGACTATTCACCAACCCAGGACCAACTGGGGTGGCACTCAGGCCTCACTATCTATCTGATAACATTTATGGCCTACGTTGGGTTAAATTTGTGGAGAGGGTGGCATTAAACCACAACCACCAAGTCTCATTCTTGGAAAAAATCCCAAACAACCAATGGTAAGTCTATTTTGGCCCTGAAAGGCAGTTCAACTGGCCCTTTTCCTCACATTATATCTGATTTATTTTGGTAATAAATAAATCCTAACATGACTCTAAAAATAACCACATAGTTATATTGTAGGTCTAGATTAGAAATGTCACAAATTAAAATTTTAATGAACCATCCAAGGTAAATTATAAATGTCACAAAGTATGGCCCTCCCCATAGTGAAGAAAAGTAATGTTGATGAAAAGTGTCTCAAAAAAATCAGAACATAGAAATCCAACATGGTATAATATGGAAAATGTGAATATATCAGTGTTGTATACAATGTCAAATTAAATATTCTGAACCAAAAATATAAATCATGATGATTCTATACATTTCATTACGTGACCATCTGTCATTAAAAAATCATCCTTACATGAATAGAATGATAACAATATACAAATACATGATACATAATTCTATTCCCATTACCTATGTCCTTAGAAACCATTTCAAAATAATCGAAATTAAAAATCATCAATTGGGGATAATTCCTAGTACGAAACCACTTATGAATCTATACATGTTAGAATATAAATATTTCATTATTCGTAACATATTAAAAATTTTCAAATAATCTTCTTAAATATTAACATTATATAAAATCATTTCTTTAGTATTCATAAAAACATAACAGATTCACTAAATCCATGAAAATTATGATCATGAATGAATATAAGTAAGAGAATATGGATTTTTCATCTGATAATCATGCATGAAAATAAACATGAAAATATCATCATGATAACAACTAATAATTAATGAAAAATAACAAAATTTGGGATCTGACCTCTATATATATAGTATATACTTGAATGACATTAAAAAATATATTATTATGTTTGATCAAGGTAATATAACATATATTGTAATTACACATTCTAATGTGAAATAAACCATCTTGTGTCATTACATACCTTAATATTTAAACATATATTCCCGAAGAACTAGTATTAACCAATGTGCATAGTTTTTCATAAACAAGTTTTATCCAATGATCACAATTAATAAAACATTTTTATAATTAAAACATTACACTTTTGGGATTGAAGACCCATTTCAAATCCAAAACCAATAATTTAGGAATTTAATCCATAAAATGGGGTGATGAAAATTCGAATTTTGAAGAAAACATATTTAAAAACAAGAATTTCATACAATTATATCATTCCAATTTCAAATCATGCATTTATGATGATCTATTCTAATGAATTTCTAATAAAATATATAAATTCATGAATTAACCACTTGTAATGTGACACCTTCTTCATGAATTGAGGAAAGCAAGTATTCATAGATGTAATTTTTAACAAGATGATTGGACTCAATAGGACATGAAAACATTGATAACTATAAAGGATGGATAAAAAACAAACAAATCATAACATGATTCTTGTACTCTTTCAATGATCTGAACCTAATAAATAACAATGATGAATTATAAATTCTAAATAATAGTTATATGAAATGAAACATCCTACTAAATTGAATTCCCAGTGGAATGATCATTAAGGGGAGAGACACAAAAACCACTTAAAGTCTCCATAGGGTTAGATATGAAGTTTTTCACATTGGATGAACAACATTTCTAGTGTTCAGTGTGATAAAATTGATGCAATCAAGAAATACATATCAGGAATCCATTTCACATTTCTAATTCCACAAATTTTCATACAAATAAAAAAGGCATCATGTTAGGTATGAAATATATTTACAAGTAATTTAACCTATTAGAAATGGTTCATTAAAAGTAAATTTTCATGCTATGAACAAGAATCAATGTATTTACTTTATAAATTAGACACATTGTGTAACAAGTTCACTATGAGAATGGGTATAATAGTAAACATAATGCCCATATCTTATATGAAAGACCCTTAAAAAACACCAAAGAACTCGAAAACCTTCAACACATTTATACACGAACAATGAAAAATTTAGAAAACAAATTTACATAATCATTTGTTTGATTAGGGGTCATAAAAATGTAAAATAACATCATATCATAGTCTCACCATGTAAAGTCATTTCCAAGACATCTCATGGAATATTTCAAAAGAGGGGTTGGTAAACCATTATTTTAAATATATACTCTGGAATCTTGTTGTTGCCTTGAGAACCATTTCAGACTATGATGCTTGTTTCACATCATGACATTGGAGGGGATTAAAGGATTCCATTATGACATATTTGAAGTTGATATTGATGTTTAATCAATATATATTAGTCTTTAATGAGTAGAGAATTTAGGGTTTATACGAGATGCTTTAGTTCATCATCAAGGAAATTGGTATATGTTTGGAAATTAAACAATGTTTGATGTATTTTTCTTATGAATAAGGTGTTCACTCCACTATCATTGTTACCCCATTTGAGCCCCTGTGTGGGAGAACCAATAAATGGACAATGTTCTAGAAATGTATATTTTATATTTCAAAAAATCAACATTATTTTTGGAATGTTATAATAGATAATATTCATCTAATATCGATGTGGATAAATACTACCTAGATCCATAATAACTTTTATGAAGCTTGGTGAAAGAAGCATTTGGAATTTTACAATAGAGACCTTGTTTTTCTGAGGAATATCATTGGAGAGGATTGTGGATATTCATTCTGTGTGAATCAATATATATGAGATTTATTTTTTCAATCCAAAGACTATATACAGATGAAAATTTCATCTACTACTTATCCCTACCAACATAGTTAGGTATATTAGATAATTTATTCAGCGTTTCATAGATGGTTAGGTATATAAAATATTCTAGATTGGTTTTTAACTAAGGTTAGATAGATAGGATAATGTGTCTATCATCATGGTGTACCCAAAAAAGATTTTGAAATTATATTAGTATACCCTCATTGAGAAAGAAATTCAACATGTTCATGTTTGGTTGCATCAGGGTAGTCTTTATAAGAGAACATTGGAGTTCGAAATTCATATGTGAGATTAATATAATCACCTATATGACTAGATTTTCAATTCTCTTGATGTAAATCCATAAGTTTAGGAGAATTTGAGGGCTATGTTTTTATCTTGTAAACAATTGGAATATTTTAAAAAAATGAGACGAGGATCCGAGTCAATGTGGGATTTTAGGGCCCATAGAGGCCCAATATTGTTCTGACCACTTCCATAGAGCCCGTGTCGTGACTACCACTAGCCCGTCTTCCATAGGCTAGGGGCTGGCGACTTGCACCGAAAGTCATATTCCCTATAACTTGAAAGGCATAGCCTTTATAACCTGTAATCTCATGTAACCAAGCACATAGCAAGACATGAACACAAGAAAACTGTATAAAAAAGGAGTTCTAAATGTAAAAGGGGTCGGAATACATGCCCAACTGTAAAAATACAAGTACAACTGAAATACAATAAAACTAAAGAAATAGAAAAGACAGCCAGTAGATCATCCTCTGAGGTACCTACCTGAAGGGTAGGTACAGATCTCCTCCTCTTCACTTCACATCCACTGGTCTATTCTACGTACCGACACGCCGTATGGTCCACCTCTGGCTACCATCTTGTCCTGATACTCTCAGCCTCACATAGCATTGTCTGTCGTCTACATCCAATAGAACAAGGTGTAGGAATATCCTGTATAGGGGTGAGTATAATGATACTTGGTAGGGACCCCGAGACCCTTATGGTCTCACAAAATCCACCAAGGATAAACCAAAATTATGAAAATAACATATATCACTACATAGGTATATGCCTATACATATACCTAATTTATCATGTAATCCATCTCAAACATGGAGAAACATAGAGGTTCTGACTCAGATCACACTAGGTAGCTCATCCTAGGCTACGCGGAGAGCCCACGAAGGTGGTTTGGTGGGGGCATCTCGGCGAGGCCGCGGTGGCAGTTCAGCAGGGTGGTGAGGCGAGGTCGCGGCGGTAGTATGGCCAGGGTGGCGCATCGAGGCTGCGGTTCGGCCGGGGCGGCACTGCGAGGTCGTGATGGCAGCGGTTGCCAAGCGGCGCCAATGCGTTGTTGCCTTCTTCATGGTCGGTGGTGGTGCCAGCCAATATTCTCATTCCCCTTCGTGGTAGGTCTCCGTCCTCCTCCATCACAAAGAACATGACTATTCATCACAATAATTATGGATAGAACGAGCCATGTTAGTTTGTCCAGCACTCTCTACATTAGAAAGGTCGAAAGTGGATCAACATGAACATGAATATCAAGAACGGGTAAAGAAGAAAATAATCAAACACCCTCCCTACAGTCCTCATCCATAACTAGTCCCAATCCCGCAAAAGAATTAGAAATGGAGAACATGGAATGTGATAATCATATTGTAGAAAACCCCTACCTAGTTCATTTACTTTCATTGATGAGGAGGGAACAATGGTCATCGAAGACGACCTACATTTGAGGATTTACTAAGGAAGAAGTCGAAGTCATCGTTCTTCGTTGGAGGAGTGTTCTTCATTGGAGAAGTGTAATCCTTCTAGTATTTATCCTCTCCCAATTTCACCAAATATGCAATGTCACAAAATGGGATTTTTTCCCCAATTTAATTGTTTTCAAATTTTCAAAATGGGTTAATTAATCACATAAGGTTGCATAATTAAGTGGGGGAGGTTTGGCACAATTATGTGGGGTCTCAAGAGGTTTCTCCCCACATAAAAGGGAGTTCAAGAGGTTTCAAGACTTGGGTGGTCCCCACCACCATAACCTATCTTAGGAGGCTAGTTCAGGTGGTCCCCAACAGTAGAACCTCTCATGATAGATTTTAGTTTAGGTGTTCCCCACTTGTTAAATATCCTCATGGGTGGTTTCAAAATAAAATAAAAATAAAATGTCACACCATTTTATGTTATTTCATTCTTTCACGAAAATCCCTAAAATTATCTTTCACCCTCGACCAACTATTGTCAAAGTGAAATTTTTCATAAATGAAAACCGGCACTACGTGTTCAACGATGCCCTCTGATTTAAATTACTA
Source organism: Viscum album (assembly GCA_963277665.1). Taxonomy (NCBI): domain Eukaryota; kingdom Viridiplantae; phylum Streptophyta; class Magnoliopsida; order Santalales; family Viscaceae; genus Viscum; species Viscum album. The sequence goes on along the minus strand of OY728145.1, from coordinate 618,741,902 downwards.
GAACTGGTTCAAAATTTATAAAAAACCCACTCGTACGTTTACTGAATGTACCAAAAAAATGTTCTGAAATTCATTCCAAGAACACCTGGTCTATGAATCACACACCGTATATTTTGGCAGACTCATTAAAATTTCCATTTAATTTTAAAAAATTACCTTGATATTCCGAGTCTATATATTATCCCCACCTTTGGGCTTTACATCCTCTTAATCCACATCACAAAACATGGAAAAAATGGGTGTATGAGTACATATCTAGGCCCCCCGCTCCCATGTGCTCTCATGGAGGTTCCTATGCTTCCATCAAACACACCCCAGAGGTATCGACTGCCCACAAAGCACCCGCTCCTATCAATCCTCAATATCAACTAGTGCCTCTGTAAAAGTTGCTCCATTATCGATGTCCATCTCGCCGTGATCGATGACGTGGGTAGGGTCTTGCATGTATCTCCTTAGCTGGGATACGTGGAAGACTTCATGAACCCTGTGCTACTGAGGTGGAAGAGTTGTGTGGAAAGCCACATCTCCAACTCTAATGAGTCCCTGGAAGGGTCCACTGAACCTCAGAGTTAACTTTCCGCCTTGGTTAGATCTATGTAAACCTCGTCGGGGTGAGACCCATAGAAAGACATGGTCTGCATACTAAAAATACAAAGTTCTCTATCTCTTACTGGCACATGACCTCTGCCTGCTCTGTGCAGTCTTCATCTGCTCCTGGATGATCTGTACCTTTTTAGTGGTAGCTCATACCATCTCTAGTCCCACTAGTGCTGACTCCCCTTGGTTAGTCCCTCACAAAGATGATTTGCAAGGTTTCACGTACAACGCCTCGAAAGGTTCCATACCAATGGGAGAGTGATATTTTTTGTACGCAAACTCCACAAAAGGCAATTGATCCTCACTAATACGTCCTAAGTAGAGGACACAATCATGCAACATTTCCTCGAGGGTATGAATGGTCTGCTCAGTCTGACCATCTGTCAGAGAATGGAAGGCAGTGCTCAAACAAATTTGCATCCTGAAAACCTCATGCGACCCCTTCCATAGCCGGAAAATAAAATGTTCATCACAATTAGAGAAAATAATCAAGGTTACTCCATGTAGCTATACAATATACTGCACATAAGGGTGCCCCAAGTTCTTTACTAAACCCTGCTCTCTGATCGGTATGAAATGGGATTACATAGTGAGTTGTTCGACGATCACCCAAATCCTATAACAAAGGTCAATAATAATCCATCCCAATTTCACTCTGGGTCTTCTAAATGTTGAACCAAGACTGCTGGTACCTGATGCTCTGCCTTCACTTGCAGACAAGTGAGGAACCTAGAGACAAAATCTATTACTGATTTCTTCATTCCTGGCCACCAGTGTTGTTGGCAGATATCCTAGTACATCCTCGCCACTCCTGGATAAACCACTATAGGGGATGTGGGGAATTACCTAAACACATCCTCCCAAAGCGACATTGGTAACATGGTATATCCTCTAAAGTGGATGACATGCTCCCCACCATCATAAAATCTATATGTTGCATGTCTGGTGGATATAAGAGCACATCGTGTCTCGCAGTCATTTTCCCCACACTACACCTCCATGACTCACTGAAGAAGTGGTAGAGTGATTGTAATAGAATGAAGAAAAGCATATTCTTCTCTATCCATAAAGGATATCTTTAAAGAGGGCAGCTGCTCCGTCACCTCACCTAGCAGATATATACCAGACCTCCTGCTTAGTTCCCCTACTACAATTTTCCCCTTCACAGGAGTATAGAATTTCTCGAAGTCATGGTCCTGGAGAAACTAAATCCAACGTCGTTGTCTCAGGTTGAGTATTTTCAAAGAGAAGATATACCTGAGACTCTTGTGATTAGAGTACACTATAAAAAATTCAGCCATCAGATAGTGCCACCACATATTCAAGGTGGAGACCACTGCTACTAACTCCAGGTCATTGGTAGCATAGTTCTTCTCATGTTGTATCGGCTATTGGGAACCATATGGGATCACTGCTCGCTCTTGCATCTGGACACATCCGAGCCCGGTCCCTAATGCGTCACAGTAGACTATGTACCCAATTCTCTCCTCTGGAAGCCTCATGATGGGGGCACTTGTCAGCCTCTGCCTCATATCTTGAAAACACTGCTTGTATCTCTCCAGCCACACAAACGGATACCCCATCTTCGCCAAAGATGATTGTGGTGCTACAACTCTGGATAAATCATGCACAAATTTCTGGTAGTATCCAGCTAGACCTAGGAATCTCCGTAAATCTGTCACACTCATGGGTGGTTCCCATGAATGTACCACCTCAATCTTCACTGGATCCACTACAACTCTAGCCTCTGATATGACATGTCCTAGAAAGTGAACCTGTAGGATCCAGAAATGGAACTTCAAGAGCTTAACATAATGCTGATGCTCTTGGAGTGTGTCCATAACTACCTGAAAATGATAGGCATGATCCCCATTAGTAGCTGAGTAGATTAGAATGTTGTTGATGAAGTCTACTAAAAAGAGATCACGGTATGAATGAAAGATCTTGTTCATGTTTCCCATGTACATTGCTGGTGTGTTGGTTACACCGAATGGCATAACCAAGACCTTATAATGGTCATACCGATATCTAATAGTTGTCTTCTACACATCCTCATCTCATACTCTGAGCTGGTGATAGCCTGATCTGAGGTCTATCTTCGAGAACCACCATGCCCCCTTTAGCTAATCAAAGAGGTCTTCAATCCTTGGGAGTGGGTAATTGTTCTTCTTGATCACCTGGTTCAGGCGTCGATAGTCAACACAAAGCCTCAAGCTCCCATCTTCATTCTTGCTGAAAAATATCACGGTTTCCCATGGTGAAACACTAGGACAAATGAATCCCTTCCCCATCAAGTCCTCTAGTTGTACCTATAGCTCACGAAACTCCGTGGGAGCTATCCGATATGATGGTGTTGATATTGGTGTTGTCTCAGGGTACAAGTCAATGTAAAAGTCCACCAATCTACAAGGAGGTAGACCCATAACATCATCAGGGAAACATACTCGTTCTGGTCCACCACTACAGGATATATCAGACTCTCTACCTCAACTTCTCCGAGGGTAAGGCTAGCCAACTGATTAGTGATCAGCTGCACTATCCACTAGGTAAGTCCACCATATGCTACAAAGGCTCCATTCTCACCATTGAAGCTAAACTTTGTCCCATATATGCGGACACATAGTATGTGTGCCTAATACAGTCAATCTGAGAATGGACTATACATTACCAATTCATACCCATGATGATTTCATAAGGCCTCGACACCACTGCTATGAGATCTCAGCCGAAGCTCTCACCTCCTAGTGTTAGCTCGCACTACCCGCAAAAGATCGTAATCATCGAATCCACTCCTGTAGGAGTATCTACCCATAAGGATCGATCCAATGGCTCCATCAGAATCACCTAGCTCTGAATGAGGGTAGTGTCTATAAAAGAAGGGCTCGCATTTGTGTCTATAAGAATAGAAGCTAAGGTGGAGTAGAGACATATATTACCTCATATCATCTCTATAGTTCCATGATCATAAGCCTCAACTGTTTGAAGATGAGCTCTACCCTACCCATCTGCTCCCTACGGTCGAGGTGGACCTCCTGTTGGTGGTGGAATTGACATCTCAATTCGTTACCCACCGCCAGCTGCATGACCAGCTCATCTGCCACGTCCTCTTGATCCCAGCAAACCTCCTCAGTTGAACCTCTGTCTCTTCCTGAGAGTTGCTTCGACCATCTACTGATCATCCATATGTAGGGTCAGATAGTCACAAGACATTTGACCCTACCTTCCACATGTGTAACATTTCCCACTACTGGCATGATCGTGTCTGCCTTGGGTGCCTCACACAACCGACCCTGAATCTTGTGGTCTTCCTCCTGTAGATCGTGTCCTCTTGGACCTCTAATTCATCTTTATACTGCCAGCTAAAGAAAACTCTGCTACGTGATGACTGGTATTGAGTCTCTTTGTTGGTGACTTCTCACCAAGGAAACTCTCCACTTTTAGGGCTCTCTTTAACACCCCCATCTTCGTCAGGATACAAAGTGAGATCATCAAAGCCCTAATCTCCCACCTGAGTCTGTGATCGAAGGTCCAAACCCTAAAGAAAGGGCCCCAAACCATATATGTGGAGTAGCATGAGAGTACAATGATCCTCGTGGAGTACTACACCACAATCAAGTTACATTACTGTAGATGAAGGAGCTCTTGTATGTGCACTGTGTGAAGAGTTGCAGGGAAAAATTCTACCCAAAACAGGATCTCGATGTCTGCACAGGGAAGCGTCACCTTGTCGTGAACCTAGAGTATCAAGCTCCACTATCAGCCAACTACTTCCTGTAGAATGGTTGTGGGACGGATCACCATGAGATCGGCTGGTGTCCCTACCAGTCGAAAGACTCTCACTACAGCCTCCAACCAATTCTCAGCTGCATATTGGTCCATCTCTCCCATGAACCTGGGTAGAATCAGGCACTGGAGCTCTTGCAACGTGCTCAAGAGGCATGCATCGTCTACTGCTAGGGATGGTGGCAGCATTGGCCCAATGGAGAATGGTACCGCTGGTGCCTCTACAAGAAAAAGGCCCTACACCGAGGCCTCATCGCTTGGTGGGATATCAGTGTCTGCTACTCTCGGAACCCTAGCTAGTTGTCTGTAGGGAGGAATCTTAAAACGAAATAGGTGTTCCAAGATCAATAAGTTATACTTGGTGAGATGACATAAGAGATCACAATGAAAAAAATTGAAAACACACACACAATCTTTGTTTTCGTGCACTGAGTTGGAAATAAGAAGTTTGGGTCCTTGTGTATGGATACGTCAGCCTCCGCAACAACACTATATACCCTAAACTAGATAACCACACTCACTTAAAATAACACTATCGCCATTAAAAGAAATATTAGAGTCATATGTTTTACGGTAGAACCTCTCTCTGATACCAATATTTCGCGAGCCATCCCCGGGGGCCAATGTCGTGACTACCCCAAGGCCGCCTTCCATAGGCCAGGGGCTGCTGACTTGCACCAAAAGGCATATTCTCTAGAACTGGGAAGGAATTTCCTTTATAACCTATAAACTCGCTTAACCAATCACACAACAAGATACGAACACAAGAAATCTATATAAAAAAGAGTGTTGAAAGTAAAAGTTGCCGAAATATAAGCACATCTATAAAGATACAAGTACAAATGAAATACAATACAACTGATGAAAACCAAAAGATAACTACTGGATTGTCCTCTGAGTTTCCTACCTGAAGGGTAGGTACATATCACCTCCTAAGTACTCCACATCCACCCATCTCCTCTACCTACCGACACATCGTATGGTCCACCTCTGGGTACCGTTCAGCCCTGATACACTCAGCCATACCTGCGTTGTCTGTCGTCTGCATCCAACACAACAAGATGTGGGTATAGCCAGTGTAGGGATTAGAATAAAAATACTCAGTAGGGCCCCTGTGACCCTCAAGGTCTAACAAAATCCACCACAGATAAACCAAAAAGTATGAAAATAACAGATATCACAACTTATGTATATGCCCATACATATACCTATGTTATCAAATAATCTATCTCAAACATGAATAAACACAGTGGTTTTGGATTATCTCACACCAGGTATATATTTAGGTACGATATTAGATATGATTATTATAAATAATGAATCATCTTATTCCATTAAGAAGGTCTGTTGCTGACCTACACAGAGTCACTAAGAGCTGACCCACATAGGATCTTTAGGAGCTGAACCACACCTGATTGCTGGAGCTGACCCACACATGATCGCTAGGAGCTGACTCACATAGGATCACTAAGATCTAAACCAAACAGGATTTCTCGGAGGTGACCCACATAGGATCCCTGGAGCTGACCCACACAGGGTCTCCAAGAGCTAACCCACATAGGATCTCTAGGAGCAAACCCACACAGGATCGCTGGAGCTGACCCACACAGGATCACTAGGAGATGACCCACATAGGATCGTCAGATCTCACACACATAGGATCGCTAGGAGCTGACCCACATCGATTCATTAAGAGATGAACCTCACAGGATCTGTATGAGATGACCAAAACAAGATCTCTGGTGCATACCCACACATGATTTCTAGGAGATGACCTATACATGTTCTCTAGGATCACTCTTTTCATCACAGCCAGCTACTCGGTTTCTGCACTAGGCTTGATCATCTCTAGGAGAGTCCGCTCACCAAGCCACTGGTCAATTCTACAACAACCATGATGTCCCATGAAGAATTATATCAAAGGTTTTCCATGACATAGAGGTGTCAACAAAATAGATGGTGCGTCAATCAGATGTCTGGACTGTGAGTTGTTAGCCTTTTAGTCCTGGGGCCAGGTTTGATTCGTGGACGATCCAACCCGAAAATTTCCCAACATTATCCAAATATTTAGTGGTGTATACCAATGGTACCGTCTCAGTACAATATTTCTGACACCACTGATGGTTTTGTCAAATGAACTTCTAGTGAAAATATTATGGGCCATGTAAAGTATAGGGTCGTATTTGGTCTGGATCCATTCTGACCCGACCGGGCTCGACCTAGTTCGGGTCGTCCCAGCACAAAGAATGCTGGATGACCCATGAGGGTCCACATCAGTCGTGGAGTCCGCGGGGGCGTAGAGGCCACAAGGGGGCTGCGAAGGCCATTAGGGGGGTGCAGAGGACTACTTGAGGTCGCGGCTGTACTGCTGGCCACGGGGCAGCTCGGCAAGGCCGTGAAGGCGGCTCGTCCTAGGCTGCACTGTGAAGCCCCGACAGAGGTTCAGCCTATGTAGCATGGTGAGGTCGCGGAGATGGTTCAGGCGAGGTGGCGCGGCGAGGCCACGACGAGGCCGGTGCAGCGGTTCGGCCATGGCGGTGTGGCGAGGTCATGTAGAGGTTAATCCGTGGTAGCGAGGTGAGGCCCCGACGGCAGTTTGGTCGGGGCAGCATGGTTCGGCCGCGGCAGTCGTTCGGTCGTGGAGACATTGTGAGGTCATGGTGACGGTGGTCACAAGGATACATCATTGCATTATCACCTGCTTTTCAGTTGGTAGGGGCTTCTGTTATCGTGCCCCTTCGTGGTTTCTCGTCATCGTCCTCCATCCAAAGAACACCACAATTCATCACAGGAATTACAGAGAGGATGACCCATGTTAGTTTGGAATGCACTCTCCGCATTAGAGTGGTAGAAAGTGGCTCAACAAGAACAAGAGTATCAAGAATAGGTAATGAATAATATAATCCAACACCCTCCCTACAATCCTCATCAGTCACTATTCCCAATCCCACAAAAGAATTAGAAGGGTAGAACATGGAATGTGAAAATCATATTGTAGTAAACCCCTACATTATTCGTTTGTTGTCATAGATGGGGAGGAAATAATGGTGGTCAAATACATCCTACGTTAGAAGATGTCATGAGGAAAAATTATAAGTCGTCATTCTTCATTGGAGGAGCATTATTCGATGGAGAAGTGTAATCCTCCCTCCTCTCCCAATTCCACCAAAATTACAATGTAGCCAAAATGTGATATGTTTCCCCAATTTAATTGTTGGATCAAATTAAAATTGGATTAATTAGTCACATAGGTTTTCATAATTAAGTATGGGATGGTTGGAACATTTAAATGGGGGGTCAAGAGGGTTCTCCCCACTTAATAAGGAGTTCAAGAGGTTTCAAGCCTCGGGTGATCCCCACCACCATAACCTCTAATCATAGGTTAGTTCAGGTGGTCCCCACCACCATAACCTCTCATGGGAGTTTTTATTTAAGGTGGTCCCCACATTTGAAATATCAGCATGGGTGGTTTGAAAATAAAATAAAAATAAAATGTCACACTATTTTATTTTATTTTATTCTTTCAAGAAAATCCCAAAAATTATCTTTCACCCTTGACCAACAGTCATCGAGGTGAAAGTATCTATAAGTGAAAACTGGTGTTGTGAGTTCAATGGTGCCCTCTAATTTCAATTCCCACCATCGGTTCAAATGTTATAAAAAACCTTCTTGTACATTTATTGAATGTAACCAAAAAATAGTTCAAAAATTCTTTTCGGGCACACCGAGCCTTGGAATCACATGCCGTATATTTTCAAGGACTCGTAAAATTACAATATAATTAAAAAAAATTACCTGGAAATTCTGGGTCTTGAAATTCTCCCCACCTCATGGATTTATTTCCCCGTAATCCACATCACAAAACTCAGAAAACAAATGGGGGTATTGAGCATGTATCTGAGCCTCCCACTCCCATGTGCTCTTCTAGAGGTTTCTGTGCTGCCAATAAACATGCACCAGAGGTAGTGACTGCCCACGAAGGACCTGATCTTGACGATCCTCAATCTTAACTAGAACCTACATAAAAGTCGAATCATCGCCAATGTGCTGCTAACCGTGATCGATGACGTGGGGAGGGTCATGAACCTATCTCCTTAGGCAGGATATGTGGAAGATGTTGTGCACCCTATTCAACTGAGGTTGAATATCAATGCGATAAGCCGACTCAAAAATGATTCATAGGATCTTGAAGGGTCCAATTAATGTCAGAGATAACTTTTTGCCTCGAAATAATCTCCATAAACCTTGTTGGGGTGAGACCGGTAGAAAGACGTAATCTCCATCCTCGAACTTCAGAGGTCTCCATCTCCTGTCGGGTTACGACTTCTGCCTGCTCTGTGTAGTCCTAATCCGCTCCTAGATGATCTACACCTTTTTTATGGTAGATCATACCATCTCTTGTCCCACACGTGCTGACTCTACTGGGTTAGTCCAGGACAAAGGTGATCTACAAGGTCGCCCGTAAAATTCCTGAAAAGGTGTCATCCCAATGGTTGAGTGATAGCTGTTGTTGTACGCAAATTACACCAAAGGAAAGTGATTCTACCAACTGCAACCGATGTCAAGGACACAAGCACATAACATGTCCTCAACGGTCTAAATGGTCCACTAAGTCTAACCATTCGGTTGTGGACGGATGGCGGTGATAAAATGATGTTGCATCCTGAAAGACTCATGCAACCCCTTCCATATATAGAAAGTAAAATTTGCATCTAGATCAATGAAAATCGTCAAGGGTACTCCATGTATACATAAAATCTCCAACACATAGAGGCATACCATGATCTCAACCGAACCCTGCTCTCGAATCGGTAGGAAATGGACCGACTTTTTGAGTCGGTTGACGATCACCCAAATTGAGTCATGACCTCTGGATGTACATGTAAATCCTACCATGAAGTCTAGGAATATCCCATAACACATCAACTATAGGACCTCTAAAGGATTAACCAAGCATGCTGGTACCTAATTCTCTACCTTCATTCACTGATAAGTGAGGCATCAAGAGACAAACTGTACTTCTGATTTATTTATTCCCAGCCACCAGTGATTTCTATGAATATTTTGGTACATTTTCCCCACTTCTAGATGTAACTCTAGAGGGGATGTGATTAAATACCTCATCAATTCCTCCTAAAGTGACAACGATACCATTTTACGTCCTCTGAAGAAGATAACATGCTCCCCACCATCAGAAAATCCATCAGATTCTGGCCCTGTGGATATATGAGCACGTTGAGCCCCACAGTCAGCATCCCCACACAGCGCCTCCCTGACTCGCTGAGGAAGTGGGGGAGTGACTGTAAGATACTGAAGGAAATCATCTCCATCTATATCTACAAAGGATATCTATAATGCCGCTAGCTGCTCCATCACCTCTCCTAGAATCTGTATACCAGACCTCATACTGAGTGCATCTTTTACAATGTTCTCCTTCCCAAAAATATTGAATATATATAAGTCATAGTCCTTGAGGAACTCATGCCATCATCGTTGTATCAGGTTTAGGTCCTTCTGACATAAGATATACCTAAGAGTCTAGTGATTATAGTAGACTATAAAATGTTCACCCATATGATATTGTTTCCACATCTTCAAGGTGAAGGTCACTACTTCTATATCTAGGTATTGGGTAGAATAGTTATGCTCATGATGTCTCAAATGTCGATAACCATATTCCATCATTGCTCGCTACTATATGAAGACAAATCCGAGTCTGGTCCCCGATGTGTCGCAGTAGACTATGTACCCTATGCCCTTATCTAGAAGCCTCAAGATGGGGAACTAGTCAGCCTGTTCCTCAACTCCTAAAAACTCCGCTGGCATTTATCTAACCAAAGGATGGGTTGCCCCTTCTTCTTCACTGATAATAGTGATGCTGCAACTCCGGAGAAGTCTGGCACAAATCTCTAGTAGTAACCGGACAATCCTAGCAAACATTATACTTCCATCACACTCTTGGGTGGCTCCCAAGAATGTACCCCCTCAATCTTTGCTGGATCCACTGTAACTCCAGCCTCCGATATGACATGTCCCAGAAAGTGAACCTATCAGATCAAGAACTGTAACTTCAAGAGCTTACCAAAAAGCTGGTGCTCTCAGAGTTTGTCCAGCAATACATATAAATGACAGGCATGGTCCATCTCAGTATCTAAATAGATCATAATGTCATCGAAGAAGTCTATTAAAAATTGATCAAGGAATGGCAGAAAGATCATGTTCATGAGTCCAATGATCACTTCTAGAGTGTTGGTTACACTGAATGGCATAACCAAGATCTCATAATGGCCATACAAACATCTGAAATCTATCTTCTACACATCCTTGTCTCACACTCTTAGCTAGTGATAGCCTGATCTAATGTCTATCTTCGCGAACCACTGTGCTCCCATCAACTAATCAAAGAGTTCGTTAATCCTCAGGAGTGGGTGCTTGTTCTCTACGGTCATCAGGTTCGGGTGCCGATAGTCAAAACTTAGCCTTAGGATCCCATCTGCTTTCTTGATGAATTGAATTTGGGCTGCCCAAGGTGAAACACTGGGACAGATGAACTCCTTCCTCTGCAAGTCCTCTAGCTGTACCCGTAACTCACGATGCTCTACAGAAGCCAACCGATATGCTGGTGTAGATATCGGTGTCGTCCCAGGGTACAAGTCAATTTAAATGTCAACCTCTATGTGAGTAGGTAACTCGGAACATCATCGGGGAAGACATCTGTGTACTGGTCTACCACTATAGGATATATCAGACTCTCCACCTTAACCGCTCCGAGGGTAAGGCTAGACAACTGATGAGTAATGGGTTTCAAACTCCTCCATGTAAGTCCATCCTAAGCTGCAAAGGTTCCCTTCTTTCCAGTGAAAGTAAACATGTTCCCATTCATGCCAACACACTGCACTTTGTGCCTAATACAGTCTATCTAAGCATGGACTGTAGATAACTAGTCGATACCCACGATGACAATGTAAGGCCTTGAAACTACTACTAAGAGATCCCAACTGAAGCTCTCGCCACCTAGAGTAAGTTCACTCTACCAGAACCAGTGAAAAATTGTTGAATATGCTCCCGTAGGAGTCACTAGCCATAAGGATGAAGCCAACAGATCTGTTGGAATCTCCAAGATCTGAACGAGGGAAGAGGAAATAAAAGAATGATTGGAACCTGTGTCTATAAGTATTTCAACTAAGGTGGAGTAGACACATATCATACCTCATATCATCTCTGGAGCACCGTGATCGTAGGCATCTGCTGCCTAGAGCTAAGCTCTCCCCTGTCCACCTGCTCGCTGTGGTCGGGGTGGACCTCCTGGTGGTGGTAGTGGTAATATCTCAAATAATCTCCCACCACAAGCTGCACGACCATCTCCTTTGCCACGTCCGCCTACTCCCCATGGACCTCTTTAGTCGAACCTTTGTCTCTGCCTGGAAGTTTCTTCGACCGTCTACTGATCATCCGTATGACGGTTCAGACAGTCACGAGCCATGTGACCCATCCCGCCGCATGTGTAACACAACCCACTCCTGGTATGTATGGCTCCACCTTGGGTACCCCACACCACCGACCCTGAATCCTATGGTCGTCCACCTGTAGTTCTGGTCCACTTGGACATATGAGTCTTCTGTTTGCTACCAGCTGTAGAAGACTCCACTACTTGATGATAGGTAGTGGGTCTCACTGCTTGTGACTGCTCATAATGGAAAGAATCCACTAAGAGGGCTCTCTCTAAGACCCCTACCTACGTCACAATTCTATTTGAGATCATTGATGCCCTGATATCCCACTTGAGTCCCTGCTTGAAGGTCTGGCCCTAAAGAAAGGGTATTGCACCATATCTATGGAGTAGCGTGAGAGGCTAGTGAACCTCGCTGAGTATTGATCCACTGTTATGTTACCCTGCAGTAGGTGAAGGATATCATGTATGTGAATTGTGCGATGAGTCACTGGGACCAACTATCCTCGAAATAGGCTCTTGATGTCTTCCTAGAGAAGCATCACCTCGTCGTGAACCAAAATAATCAAGCTCCACAATCTTCCCGCTACTACCTGAAGAAGGTTGGCAGCAAGGACCACAATGAAATCGGTTGCTGTCCCTACCAGTCAGAGGACTGTCACTATAGCCTCTAACCAATCCTTATATGCATTTGGGTTCATCTATCCCCTAAATCTGGGTGGCATCTGGCACTAGAACGCGTTCAACGCTCTCAAGCGGTGTGCACCGTCTTCTGCTGGGGATGGTGGCATAGGTGGCCCAATGGGGAATGGTGCTGTTCATGCCTCCACTGGTGCCTCTAATGGAAAATGGCCCTACACCGAGGCCTCATTGCTCAGTGGGCTATCAGTTTCACCAAGTGCACGCCATCTTCAAAGTATCTCAGATGAGGAGACATGTGCACGACCCTTACCATGTCATCGACCTTGGAGAGTTGGACATCGATGATGGGGTGACTTTTACAGAGGTTCCAATAGAGATTGAGGATCGACAGGAGTAGGTCCTTCATGGACAATCAATACCTCTAGTGCGCATTTTATGGAAACACAGGAACCTCTAGGAGAGCACATGAGAGTGGGAGGCTTAGATGGGTGATCAGTACCCCCACTTGTTCCCTAAGATTGAGTTGTGGCTTATGGGGTCCTAAAGCCATAAAGTGGGGAGAATTTAGAGACCTGGAATTTCAATGAAATCTTTTTTTATGCAAATGGAAATTTTACGAGTCCGCGAAAATTGACGGTGCATAATTTTGAGGTTCGGAGTGCCCGAAATGGATTTCTAAACATTATTTCAGGTACATTTAGTAAACTTGATAGAGGGGTTTTCTAACTTTTGAACCGATGCTCAGAATTGACATCTGAGGTCATCGTTGAACTCAATGTGCGTATTTTCTCTTATATAGTCTTTCACCTCGACAGAAGTTGGTCCAGGGTGAAAGATAATTTTTGGGTTTTTTGTGAAGGAAGGAAATAAAATATAATGGTGTGAAATTTTATTTTTTATTTTATTTTGAAACCACACGTGTGGATATTTCACAAGTGGGGACCACCTGAACTAAAACCTCCCATGAGAGGTTTTGGTGGTGGGGACCACATGAACTAACATACCATGAGAGGATATGGTCATGGGGACCACCCGAGTCTTGAATCCTCTTGAACTCCCTATTAAGTGGGGAGAAACCTCTTGATCCCCCAACTTAATTGTGCCAACCCTCCACCACATAATTATTTCCAACCTATGTGATTAACTAACCAGATTTGAAATTATGCCAACAAATAAATTAGGGAAACATATCAGATTTTGGCTTCTTGGAAATATTTTTGGAATTAGGAGTGGAGAAAAATTAGGAGGATTACACTTCTCAAACGAATAACTCTCCTCCAACAATGAATTCCAACATCAACTTCTTCCTCGGGACATCCTCCAATGCAGGATGTCTTCGAAGAACATCGTTCCCTCCTCATCGACAACAACAAATAAATGAGCTAGGGGTTAACTACAATATTATTATCACTTTCCATGTTCTCCACTTCTAATTCATTTGTGGTATTGGGAATAGTGATGGATGAGGATTGTAGGGAGAGTGTTTGATTATTTTCTTCTTTTCCCATTCTTGATACTCTTTTTCTTGTTGAGCCACTTGGTACCATTCTAATGCGGAGAGTGTGGGCCAAACTAACATGGCCCTATTCTCTCTGTAATTAATGTGATGAATTGTGGTGTTCTTCATGATGGATGAGTACTGACACCAACCACGGAGGGGCACAAGAATTGTGGCTGGAACCCCCACCAGCTGCGAAGAAGGTGATGGTGCAATGGCACCGCTCCGCGACCACTATCACCGCAGCCTCGCAGTACTGCCCCAGCCGGACCGCATATGTATCCTCACTGCGCTGCCCCAGCCGAAATGTCGTTGTGGCCTCACCGCACCGCCCTTCAGCCAGCCGCACCGTCGCGACCTCCAATGGCCCTCCGAAGTCCCCCTTATTCCCTAACAAACCCCATCGTCGACTCTACACCCTCACAGCCTCCACGACCCATGCGGCCCCTCACGGGGTGGCTGGACCGAGTAGGCTGGGGCAGACCCAGCCGGTCGGTCCGACCAAGTCGGACTGGACCTAAACCAGATAAGACCCTATACTTTACATGGGCCATAACATTGGCACCGGACGTCCGTTTGACAAACCGGTAGAGGTACCATAAAATTTGAAGAGAGACGGTCACTTTGGTATACCCCACTAGAGTTTTGATTAAAGTTTGGAAATGGTCGGGTTGGATAAATCACGAATCAAACGAGCGCCCCGGACTAAAAGGCTAATAACTCACAAACCAGGCATCCAATTGACACACCATCTATTGCGTTGAGACCCCTATAACGTGGATAACCTTAGAGATACTTCTTCATGGGACATCATGGAAGTTGGAGAATCAAAAGTGGATTGGGGAGAAGACTCTCCCAGACACGTGGAAAACTATTACGAACACCCAGTCGCTGGCTGTGAGGAGAATAGTGCTCCTAGAGAAGATGTGTGGGTCAGCTCCTAGCGATCTGCTGTGGTTCAGCTATAGTGATCATGTGTTGATCAGATCGTAGAGATCATGTGGGGGTTAGCTCTTATATAACTTATGCGGGTAATCTCCTAACGATCCTATGTGGGTCATCTCCAACCATCCTGTGTAGGTCATCTTCTAGCGATTCTATATGGGTTAGCTCCAGCGATCTTGTGTGGGTCAGATCTTAGCAATCATGTGTGGGTCAGCTCTTAGTGATCATGTGTGGGTCAACACTAAAGATCCCGCGTGGGACATCTCCTAGCGATCATGTGTGGGTTAGCTCCTAGCGATCCTCTTTGGGTCAGTTACAAGTTATCCTCTATGGTTCAGCTCCAAAGATCCTGTGTGGGTCAGCTCCTAGCGATCCTGTGTGGGTCAGATCCCAGAGATCCTGTGTGGGTCGGTTCTAGTGATCCTAAATGTGTTAGATCATAGCGATATTGTCTATGTCATCTGCTAGCGATCCTATGTGGGTCAGCTCCTTGCAATCCTGTGTGGGTAAAATCTAGGGATCCTGTGTGGGTTAGCTCCAAGCGATCCTCTGTGGGTCAGCTCCTAGCGATTCTGTTCAGGTCACCAGTCGAGGATCATAATGGAGTAAGATGATTCAGTAGATCTAACTAATCATCTCTACTACCGGACCTTTGTTATACCAGGTGTGGGAGCTGAGTCAGAACCTATCGGTTCCTTCATGTTTGAAGTAGATTACATGATAACTTTGTTATATGTATGGGAATATACATATGTAAGGTTATATGTTATTTTTCATAATTCGTAGTTTATCCTTGGTTGATTTTGTGAGAACATGAGGGTCTCAGGGTCCATACTGATTACCATTATACTCACACCAGCACGGGCTATGCCCGCACATTATTTTTTTGGATGCATACGACGGACAACGCTGACAGGGGATGAGAGCACCCGGACTAGACAGTACCTGGAGGTGGACTATACAGCGTGTTGGTATGCAGAGGATATGGGTCATCGTGGAGTGCTGAGGATGTGATCTGTACCTACCCTTGAGGTAGGAAACTCGGAGTATTATCCAGTACCTATATTTTATCTTTCTTCAGTTGTATCGTATTTCTGTTGTACTTGTATCTTTAAAGTTGGGCTTGTATTCCGACCCCTTTTATATTCAACAGACTTTTTGTTATAGATTTTGCTTATCTTCGTATCTTGTTGTGTGATAGTTTACGTGAGCTTACAAGTAATGAAGGAAATGTCTTCCCAGATCTAGGGAATATCCCTTTCGGTGCTAGTCATCATCCCCTGGCCTATGGAAGGTGGGCTTGGGTTAGTAATGGAATTGGCCTTGGGGGATAGGTCACGACAATTGGTATCATAGGAGTCGATTCTACCGCAGATCATAGGACTATGATTGTTCTTTTAACTACAATAGTTTTAAGTGTAGTGAGTGTGGTTATTAGTTTAGTTATTCCAGCGTTGGATAAGCGGCCAACGTATCCATACAATTGGACCCTGACTTCGGATTTCTGACTCAGTGCATGAAAACACTGATTGCGAGAGTGTTTTCAAGAGTTTTCATTATGATCCCTTATGTCAGCTTTCCAGGAATAACCTATTTACCATGGAGCACCTATTTCCCTTCAGGATGCCTCCACATAGACAGACAGCTAGGGTTCCAAGGTTTGTACACATTAATACCCCCACTGAGCGATTAGGCCTCGGTGCATGGCCCTTTTCCAGTAGCAGCACCCGCGGAGGCCCCAGCAGAACCGTTACCCATTGGGCCACCGACGCAACCAGCCCCAATAGAAGATGGTGCATCCCGCTTGTGCATGTTACACGTGTTTTAGCACCAGAGGACACCCAGGTTCATGGGAGAGACGGACCCGCAAGCAGCTAAGGATTGGTTGGAGGCTGTAGTGAGAGTCTTCCAACTTGTTGGGACACCATCCAATATCATGGTGATCATTTCCACCATTCTTCTATAGGAAGTATTGGGCAGATGGTGGATATTGATTATTCAGGTTAACAACGAGGTGATGCTTCTCTGGGAAGACTTCGAGAGCCTGTTTCGGGCAGAGTGTGTCCGAGTGACTATTCGCGTAGTGCGCATTCAGGAGCTACTTCATCTGAAGTAGGGAAACATGACAATTGATTAGTAATCATCTAGGTTCATTGACCTATCACGCAACACCATAGATATGGTACATGACCCATTATTCCGGGCGCAGAACTTTGAGTAGGGGATTAGGAAAGTGATCAAGGATTTTATGATCTCACTTAGCATCCCGACGCCGGAGGGGGTGTTAGAGAGTGCCCTCTTGGTGGATAGTTTATTTGATAAGTAGTTACTGGCAGAGAGACCCACCACAAGTCGTCACATAGCAGAGTCTTCTACAGATGGCAGTAGGCAAATGTCACAGAGGTCCAAGAGGACCAGACCTACAGGTGGACAACCGCATAATTCGTGGTCATTTGTACATGGAACTCTGGGTCGAGACGATCATGCCAGGAGCGGGTAATGTTACACATGCGGCAGGCAGGGTCGCATGACTCATGATTGTCTGAACCACCGTACATATGATCAGCATACGGTCGAAGGACCACCTAGGAAAAGATAGAGGTTTGACCAAGGAGGTCTGCAGGGAGCAGGAAGATGTGGAAGAGGAGTTTTTTGTATAGTTGGTGGTGCGAGACGATTCGAGATGTTACCGCCATCACCACCAGGTGGTCCACCCTGATCACAAGAAGCAGGTGGACAAGGGAGATCTCAGCCCCATCCCGATGAGGCTTATAACCATGGCTCTCCTGAGATGAAACAGGGTATGATCTATGTCTACTCCATATTAGTTATCGTGCTTATAGACATAGTTTTAGTCATTATTTTATTTACAATGCCGTCGTTCGGAGTGCAGGGACTCCGACAGAGCCGCTGGCTTAATTCATACGGCTAGAGACTCTTATGGGAGCAGATTCGACGATTACACACTGGTGCCTGCAGTGCAAGCTTACTCTAGGAGGCATGATCATCAGCTGTGATCTCCAAGTAGTGGCTTCGAGGCCTTACGACGTCATCTTGGGTATAGACTGGTTATCTACAGTCCATGCTCAGATAGACTATATTCTGTGGAATGTGTGGTGTGTATGCATGGATGAGACCATGTTTACGTTCCCCAATGAGAAGGGATCCAATGCAGTGCATGGTGAACTTAACACGAAAGGGGTGAATCTGATCACTCATCAGTTGGTTAGCCTTACCCTCGAAGCGGTTGATGTGGAGAGTCTGAGATATCCTATAGTGGTGGACCAGAATGCAGATGTCTTCCCTGATGATGTTTTGGGTCTACCTCCTCACAGAGAGGTGGAATTTTACATTGACTTGTAGCATGGGATGACACTGATATCCACACCAGTATATCATATGGCTCCCTTGGAGCTTCGTGAGTTGCTGTTATAGCTAGAGGACTTGCAGGGGAAGGGATTTATTCTGCCTAGTGATTCACCTTGGGCAGCCCTGATTTTTTTCCCCAAGAAGGCGAATGGGAGCTTGAGAGTTTGTGTCGACTATCGGTGCCAAAACTAGGTGACCATGATGAAAAATCACCCACTTTCGAGGATTGAAGACCTCTTTGATCAGCTGAATGGAGCACGTTGGTTCTTGGAGATAGACCTCAGATCAGGCTATCACCATCTAAGAGTGAGAGGCGGGGATGTGTAGAAGATGGATTTCAGATGTCGGTATGGCCATTATGAGTTATTGGTTATGATGTTTTGTGTGACCAATGCTCCAGTAGTGTTTATAGGACTCATGAACAGGATCATTCATCCATACCTTGATTTCGTTGTAGTAGTCTTCATCGACGAAATTCTATTCTACTCAGCTATTGAGGAGGATAATGCCTATCATTTGTAGGAAGTACTAGACAACTTCCGAGAGAACCAACATTATGGTAAGCTCTCGAAGTGCTATTTTTGGATCCAAGAGGTTCATATTCTGGGGCATGTCATCTTGGAGGCTAGAATTGCAGTGGGTCTAGTGATTAGTGTGGCAGTACTTTCTTGGGAGCCACCCAGAAGTGTGACTGAGGTGCATAGATTCTTGGGTTTTGCCGGATACTACCAGATATTTGTGCCATAATTATCCATACTTGAAGCACCACTATAAGAATTTATGAAGAAGTGGAAAGCCTATTTTTGTTCATAGAAATGCCAGTGGAGTTTTCAAAAGCTGAGGCAGAGGCTGACAAGTTCCCCCATCTTAAGTCATCAAGTGGAGGGCGTATGGTACATAGTCTACTACGAAGAATCCGGAACTGAACTCGGATTTTTTCTAATGCAGGAGCAAGAAGTGATCGCATATGATTCTCAAAAAATGATATAACATGAGAAGAACTAAGCTACCCATGAACTGGAGTTAGCAGAAGTGGTCTTCGCCTTGGAGATGTGGAGACAATATGTGATGGGTGAATGTTTTAGTGTCTAATATGATCACAAGAGTCTGAGGTAAATATTATCTCAGAAGGACTTGAACCTGAGACAGTGACGGTGGCTTTTATTCCTTCAGGACTATGACTTTGAGATAATCTATACTCCTTGGAAGGTGAGCGTTGTTGCAGATCCACTCAGTAGGAGGTCTGGTATACAACTGCTAGTCGAGGAGACGGGGCAGCTCTCAGCTTTGTAGATATC
The DNA here is from genome assembly GCA_963277665.1 of Viscum album. Classification (NCBI taxonomy): domain Eukaryota; kingdom Viridiplantae; phylum Streptophyta; class Magnoliopsida; order Santalales; family Viscaceae; genus Viscum; species Viscum album. Next base: position 618,722,320 of record OY728145.1, on the reverse strand, counting down.
CATTGTAGATAGATATGGAGAATATTTTCTTCAGTCTTTTATAGTAACTCCCCCAGTTTTTTGGTTTGTCAGGGAGGCGCAGCATGGGGATGCTGACTACGAGACACGACGTGCTCAGATATCCATAGGAGTGGCACCTGATGGATTTTCTGAAAGTGGGGAGCACGTCAACATATTCATAGGAATTACCATGGTACCCATGTCAATTCAAGAAGAAGTGTTGGGGGGATTTCCACACATCCCCTCTAGCGGTACATCCCAGAGTGGAGAAGATGTACCAGGATCTTTGACGATAACACTGGTGGATGGGAATAAAGAATGCAGTAACATTGTTTGTCTCTTGGTGCCTCACTTTTCAGAAAGTGAAGGCCGAGAATCAGGTACCTGTAGGCTTGGTTCAGCCTTTAGAGGTCCCAATGTGGAAGTGTGATGGGATATCTATGGATTTAGTGAAATGACATCCATGTAAAATAAGGGGTCATCACTCGATTTGTGTGATCGTCGACCGAATCACCAAGTCATACCACTTCATAACGATCCGAGTGTCACGACCCGTCCTCGGGGTCCATGCCGTGACTACCCCAAGCCCGCCTTCCACAGGCCAGGGGCTGGCGACTAGAACCAAAGGCGTAAATCCCGATAGCTGGGAAGACATTTCCTTTATAGAAGTAAACAAAACAGCATAGAATATAAGCGGAAGTAAAATACTAAGTACAAAGAGAAGTCTTGAAAGTTAAATGGGCCAGAATACAAACCCAAATGAAAGTAAAACTACAACTAAACAAAGTACAATAGGAAAATACAATAGCTGGAAGAACGGAAGCGGCTCCTGGGTCGTCCTCCTCGGATCCTACCTGAAGGGTAGGTACAGATGGCGCAGCTCCTGGATCGTCCACCACGGATCCTAACTGAAGGGTAGGTACAGATAGCCTCCACAATGCTATCGCCCGTCAACCTCATCCGTGTGTCGTCTCGTCGCTAAATCCACCTCCGGATACTGACTCGTCGTGTAGTCCACCTCCGGGTACTGACTTGTCATGTAGTCCACTTCCGGGTACCGTCCAGTCCCCGAACACTCGGCCTCCGTCAGCACTGCCCATCGTCTGCAACCAACACAACGAGGTGCGGGCATAGCCCGTGCAGGGGTGAGTATGACGATACTCAATAGGGACCCTGAGACCCTCAAGGTCTCACTAAAACCAACAAGGATAACCACAAAGAAGATCTTAGAAGATAACCTCTACTTAGGTATATGATCATGCATATACCTAAGTTATCAAGTAACCCTTCTCAATAATGAGGAAAACACCAAGATCGTGAAATCAATGGATAACCACTACCCAGGTATATGCCCATACATATACCTAAGTTATCAAGTGACCCATCTCAATCATGAGGTAAACACAAAGGTCAAAAGTCTCAGCTCAAACTAGGATTTTCATTATTGAAACCGTAACTGCTGAGAGCTCCATCTCTAGAGTGTACAGTGGTCCTGTCACGACTCAGAGGTACTGCTCACTAACCTATGAATGCTGAGGTACTACTCCTGTCGAGTACCGCTGGCCTGCCACCTCACACAGTAGTGCTTCCCGCCAGGGTCTGCCACCCAAACACAGTAGTGCTCCCACCCCTAATAGCCTACAGAGGTACTCCTCATGTCGAGTACCGCGGGTCTGCCACCCAAACACAGTAGTGATCCCTGCTGTGGGTATGCCACCCAAACACTGTAGTGCTCCCCACTGGGCTATACAAGTCTCTCCGACTCGAATCAGACAAGCAGTCTTCAGGTCCCAGCCAGCTACACGGCCTCCATACTCTATATGCTCGTCTCTGGGAGGGTCCGCTCCATGAGCTACTGGTCGATACTCCAAGTATCTCAATGTCCCACGAAGAAGTATCTCAAAGGACCACCTCGTCATAGGGGTCTCAACGCAACAGACGGCGCATCAAACAGATGCCCGGTCTGTGAGTTACTAGCCTTTTCATCCCAGGGGCCCAGTTGGTTTCGTGAGAAAACCAATCCCGGCTGTATCTCAAATGTACCCCAAACACTCATAGGGTATACCCATAGGGACCGTTTCTCAACGAGATCATCAACGCCGCTGATGGTTCGTCAAACGGTCGTCCTGTCTGAAAGATATAGCTTTTCTGTTCCAGGGGATCGGTTGGATTTCGAGTGCAATCCATCCTGGACACTATCCAAATGTATCCAAATATCGATCGAAGTATGACAAAATTTTTGTCTCATCAAGAGGAATTCAACGAAACAGACAGCGCGTCGATCGGACGCCAGGTCTGTGAGTTAATGGATTTTTCGTTCCAGGGGCCTGGTTGGTTTCGTGAGCGAACCAGCCCGACCGCACTCCGATGGCATCCAAACCTCGAGCGGAGTAAGCCAAAAGATCCATCTCTCTTAGAGGAATCCATCAAAGTCGACGTCACGTCAATCGGACGTCTGGTGCTAAAGATATAAGTGTTTCTGCTCCGAGGGCCCAGTTGGTTTTGTGTACGAACCAACCCGGCCGAACCCAAAGTGCTCCGAAACCTTGAGTGTAATATACTGAAACGACTGGCTCATTTCAAGGATCGCTATGCAACTGAAGGTGCATCAATCGGAGGTCTGTAACCCAAAATATTGTCATTTAAACTAAAGGGTTCGAAAACGAGGGGTCTGGGCCCGGACCGACCCGGCCCGACCCCCCTGGGTCGGCCCAAACCAGGTCCGACCCGACTAGACCCGGCCCGGCCCGACCGGCGTGGCCCGGCCCGACCAGCCAGCCGCGGCTCGGTGTGGCCGAGCCGAAGTCGGGGAGTGGGGGGTGCGCGCGGCCCGCCCCTCGCCATTAATTGAGGGTAGCCAGACGGCTCCGGCCGCCGCCGCCGGTCGCCGGCGCACGGCGCCAGCGACCCGCGCCTCTGGGCCATTCCGCGGGCAACCGAAGTTGCTCCGGTGGTCCGTTTTCAAAACCGTCTGAGCCGGTGTTCATCTCTGGTCTCGTACTTTACTGCGCAAGCTTCAAAAATACTTTGCGGCCCCGTTTTGTCATCGCTCGTCAATCCGCACGTCAAATAACAAAACGCTCCGTCTTCGCGGTTCTCCGGCACGACGGGTTGACGCCACTCCCCTTCGCCATGGCCCGACTCCGTCCGCGGATGTCTTCGGGTTTCTCTGACGCTGCGTGACGGCGTCGCGTCCTTGTTCTTCTTTTCATGGCGCGGCGAGATGGCGTGGCGCATTTCCTTGTCTCATGATTCCACGTGGTGCGACGACACCACACCTTCTCATACCAAACAACAAAGGAACCATCATGAAAAAAAGGAGGAGGGTCGGCCGTGTTTGTGCGGTCCGGCCCCCTCGCGTTATTCGATAACTATTGGTTTTAAACCACGAAGATCGTGAAGTTGGTATTCAAGAACAAAATAAATAAATAAAATTAAAACCCCTACCTTGGTTTCAAAAGCATAGCTTGTTCGGAGGTTCGTCGAAGAGAAAAAATCACGGTATAACCGTCGTGGAAAGAGGCGACTTGGAAAGAGGAAGTCGCGTCGCGGGAACGGCGTCACAGAAAGAGAGACGTTGCGGAAGAACCGTGCGGAAAGAGACATCGCGTCGTGGATCGGTGTCGCGGAGTCAGTCTTCGAGGACTCGGCGTTCTTTGACGAAGTTCGATGCGTTCTTCACGTTCCTCATGTTCTTCGTCAAAGAGGATGAAGAAATCTAGATTTCCTTAGACTTTCTTCTCCAAAGGCTCTCAAGAAACTAAGAAATTAACCAATAAATAAATTAAGCCTCACTTAATTTATTAACACCACAGAACCTTTGAAATTCAAGAGTTTGAATTTCAAAAACTTACATTTAACTCACCACATTAATTCCATATGTTTAGTAAACTTAAGTTATCAACATTTAATGGGAGATGAGAGGGGTTAGAGGATATGAAGGGGTGGGGTTCGTGTGGGCCTCGGCACCCTCATAAACTACCAAGGGAGGTTGGGTGGTTACCCAACTTCCATCAAGAATTAAACACTTATAGTAAAATAAAAATTATAGAATAATTATAAATTATACTTCCACACTTTTTATCATCAACTCTCATGAAAATGAAACTCCGGAATAAGAGTTCCTAAGCAATTACCAGAGCTACGGTTCCATCGGTTCCCTCGGAATTTGATTCCGAGCACCGGTTCAAAAGTTAGAAATTCCCGCTCGTTCGTTCACTGAACGTACCCGAGCTAAATTTCAGAGATTGATTCTGGGTACACCGGACTTCGGATTCAGGTGCCGTCAGAAACTACGTTCATGTAAAATTCCAAAGAAAATTAAAAAAAATTCCTTGAAATTTCCAGATCATTACATTACTCCCACATTAGGGATTTACGTCCTCGTAAAGCTTCAACACAAACTAGGGTCACAAAAGCAGTACAGAGCACGCATCTGAGCCTTTTTCTCTCATGTGCTTACCTGGAGGTTTCTGTGCTGCCTACAAAAACGCATAACAGGAATCAACCATCCTTGTAGAATCCGCTCTTGTCAATCATTGATCCCCACTGTAACCTCCGTGCATGACGCCCTATTATCGACGTCCAACTCCCTAAGTTCGATGATGTGTGAAGGATCAAGAACGTATCTTCTCAGTTGAGAAACATGAAAACATGTTGTGCACCAGGTACAACTGAGGTGGATGGGTGAAGTGGTAAACCTCCTCTCCTACCCTGCTGAGGACCTGAAAAGGTCTACTAAACCTCGAAGATAACATGCCGCCTAGGCCACACATCCGTAAACCTCATCGAGGTGAGACCCATAGGGAAACGTGGTCGCTATCCTCGAACTCTAGTGGTCTCTGACTCCTGGATGACCTGGACCTTCTATGTCGTGGCTTGGACCATCTCCGGTCCCACAAGAGCTGCAAAGATTTCTTCTTTGTCGATAAGAGAAATCGGATCTCATCACCTGGATGAACCACTTTCTTTGAGTAATACAGTCAATCCTGACATGGAAGATACTAATCCATATCAAGGATGACGTCGTAATGCCTCGATGATACTACCAAGAGATCCAACCGTTACTCTTGCCTCCAAGGGTTGAGTCACACTGTCGGCTTTAGTGTGTGGTAACTGGGACTCTTCTAGTAGGTATCTCACACGTGAGGTTCAAGTCAACAGTTTAATCCAGAACCTCTTAGTAACAACACAAGAGAGGACATGATTGATAACATCACAAAGGTAAGTGTCTTTATTTTATTGCAGCTCATGGTAAAAAGACATAAATATAACAGCAACATCATGGAACTAGATATACACCACTAGTTCTGCTCCTGTCCACTCGCTTTTGGAGCTCCGTAGTCAAAACCTTCTGCTGCCTGATGCTGAGCTCTCCCATGTCCTCATGTCCCCTATGGTCGGGGTGGACCTCCTGGTGGTGGTGGTGGCAATATCTCGAAGCGTCGTCCACCTCCAGCTGCACGGCCATCTCCTCTGCCATGGCCGCCTGCTCCTTGCGGTCCGCCCTGATCGAACCTCTGCCTCTGCCTCGGAGGTTCTTCATTTAACTGATGGACATCTGCATGGTGGGTCGGACAGTCACGTGCCATGTGACCAACTCCGCCGCAGGAGTAACACTGAATGGCAGGTCTGGCTCTCTCACTTCATTTGGTTCCTCGCACTACCGACCCTAAGTCATGCGGTCGACCACCTGTAGGTCTGGTCCTCTTGGACCTCTGCGTCATCTGTCTACTGCCTGCTGTAGAAGATTCTGGCACATGCCAGCTAGTGGTGGGTCCTACTGCTGGAGACTGCTTAGCAAGGAAACTCTCCACCAAAAGGGCTCGCTCCAACACCCCTGTCTGTGTCAGAATGCTGAGTGGAACCAAAGAAGATCTAATCTCTCACCTGAGCCCCTGCTCGAAGGCTTGGGCCCTAAAGAACGGGTACCGTACCATATCAGTGGAGTAGCATGAGAGGTCTGTGAATCTCGCTGAATACTGCACCACTGTCATGCTGCCCTGACACAGCTGAAGTAGCTCCTGTATATGCACCGCTCGAAGGGTGGCTGGTACAAACTCTGCCTGGAATAGGCTCTCGAAGTCTGCCCAAAGATGAGTCGCATCGTCATGCATCTGGAGCATCAGGCTCCGCCATCTGCAAGCTTGTTCCTGAAGAAGGCTGGCAGCAAGGATCACCATGAAATCTGCCGGCATCCCCACTAGCCTGAAAAATCTCACCATAGCCTCCAGCCAATCCTCAGCCGCCTGCGGGTCCGTCCCTCCGTGGAACCTGGGTGGTCTCTGGCGCTGGAATTCATGCAGTGCAGTCAAGCGACGTGCACCCTCTACTGCTGGGGTTGGTGGCATCGGTGGCCCAACGGGTAGTAGTACCGCTGGTGCCTCCGCTGGTGCCTCAACTGGGATAGGGCCCTGTACTGAGGCCACGTCGATCGGCGGGCTGTCAGTACGTACCACTCTCGGGGCTCTAGCTGGACGTCCATGGGGAGGCATCCTGAAAGGAACAACGTGACACGGTAAAATGATTTATACCTGGTGAGCTGACCTGGTTTGAGATGATATTTAAATAAAACATCTGGAAACACACACGCAATCAGTGTTTTTGTGCACAAAGTCGGAAATCAGTTGTCAGGGTCCTGGTGTACGGATACGTCGGCCGCCCACACCAACACTGGACTACCTGAACTGAAAACCACACTTGGTACTCTTAACACTATTTCTTCACAGGAAGAAAATATCAGAGTTATAAGTTCTGCAGTAGAACCGAATCCTCTGATACCAATTTGTCACGACCCATCCTCGGGGCTCGTGCTGTGACTACCCCAAACCCGCCTTCCATAGGCAAGGGGCAGGCGACTAGCACCAAAGGTGAAAATCCTGATAGCTGGGAAGACATTTCCTTTATAGAAGAAAACAAAACACCACAGAGTACAAGTGGAAGTAAAACACTAAGTACAAAGAGAAATGTTGAAAGGTAAATGGGCCAGAATACAATCCCAAATGAAAGTACAACTACAACTGAACAAAGTACAATAGGAAAAGACAACAGCTGGAAGAACAGAAGCAGCTCCTGGGTCGTCCTCCTCGGATCCTACCTGAAGGGTAGGTACAGATGGCGCAGCTCCTGGATCGTCCACCACGGATCCTACCTGAAGGGTAGGTACAGATAGCCTCCACAACGCTCTCACCCGTCATCCTCCTCCATGTGTCGTCTAGTCGCTAAGTCCACCTCTAGATACTGACTAGTCATGTAGTCCACCTCTGGGTACTGACTCGTCGTGTTGTCCACCTCTGGGTACCATCCAGTCCCCGAACACTCGGCTTCCTTCAGCCCAGCTCGTCGTCTGCAACCAACACAACGAGGTGCGGGCATAGCCCGTGCAGGGGTTAGTATAACGATACTCAGTAGGGACCCCGAAACCCTCAAGGTCTCACTAAAACCAACAAGGATAACCACAAATAATATCTTAACAGATAACCTCTACTTAGGTATATGATCATGCATATACCTAAGTTATCAAGTAACCCTTCTCAATCATGAGGAAAACACGAAGATCATGAAATCAACGGATAACCACTACCCAGGTATATGACCATACATATACCTATGTTATTAGGTGAACCATCTCAATCATGAGGTAAACACCAAGGTCAAAAGTCTCATCTCAAACCATGATTTTCATTATCGAAACAGTAACTACTGAAGATCTCTGTCTCTAGAGTGTACAGTGGTCCTGTCACGACTCCGAGGTACTGCTCACTAACCTATGACTACTGAGGTACTCCTCCTGTCGAGTACCGCGGGCCTGCCACCTCACACAGTAGTGCTTCCCGCTGGGGTCTGCCACCCAAACACAGTAGTGCTCCCCCCCCCTCAAAGCCTACAGAGGTACTCCTCCTGTCGAGTACCGCGAGTCTACCACCCAAACACAGTAGTGCTTCCCGCTGTGGGTCTGCCACCAAAACACAGTAGTGCTCCCCACTGGGCTATACAAGTCTCTCTGACTCGAATCGGACAAGCAATCTTTAGGTCCCAGCCAGCTACATGGTCTCCGTACTCCGTATGCTCGTCTCTGGGAGGGTCCACTCCATGAGCTAATTGTCGATACTCCAAGTATCTCAAAGTCCCACGAAGAAAAATCTCAATGGACCGCCTCGTCATAGGGGTCTCAACGCAATAGACGGTGCGTCAAAAGGACACCCGGTCTGTGAGTTACTAGCCTTTTCATCCCAGGGGCCCGATTGGTTTTGCGAGAGAACCAATCCCGGCCGTATCTCAAATGTACCCCGAACATTCATAGGGTATTCTAATAGGGACCGTTTCTCATCGATATCATCAATGCCGCTGACGGTTCGTCAAACAGATGTCCTATCTGAAAGATATCAGCTTTTCCGTTCTAGGGGTTTGGTTGGATTTCAAGTGCAATCCAACCCGACCACTATCCAACAGTATCCAAATCTCATGCGAAGTATGCCAAAAGTTCCGCCTCATCAAGAGGAATTCAACGAAGTAGACGGCGCGTCAATCCGACGCCCAGTCTGTGAGTTACTGGCTTTTTCGTTCCAGGGGCCCGGTTGGTTTCGTGAGCGAACCAACCCAAACACACTCCGACAACATCCAAACCTCGAGCGGAGTAATCCAAAAGATCCATATCTCTTAGAGGAATCCATCAAAGTCGACGACACGTCAATCGGACGTTCGGTTCTAAAGATATAAGCGTTTCCGCTCCGAGGGCCCAGTTGGTTTCGTGTACGAACCAACCCTGGGAACCGAAAGTTCTCCGAAACCTTGAGTGTAATATATCAAAACGACCATCTCGTTCCAAGGATCGCTACACAACTAACGGTGCGTCGATCGGAGGTACGTAGCCCATGATATGGTCATTTGACCGAAAGTGGTCTAAAAACGGGTGGTCTGGGCCCGGACCGACCCGGCCCAACCCCCCCTGGGTCGGCCCAAACCGGGTCTGACACGACTGGACCCGGCCCGGCCTGACCGGCGTGGCCTAGCCCGGCTAGCTCGGTCCGGCCCGACCGGCCAGCCGCGGCTCGGCGTGGCCGAGCCGAAGTCGGGGAGCGGGGGGTGCGCGCAGCTCGCCCCTCGCCGTCAATTGAGTGTTGCGGCGCGCTCGGGCACCACCGCCACCTGGCTGCCGGACGGCTCTGGTCGGCGGCGCGCCGCACCGGAGACCCTTGCCTCTGGGAGTTTCCCCGGGCCCCCGGAGTAGCTCCGGAGGTCCGTTTTCAAAACCGTCTGAGCCAGTGTTCATCTCGGGTCTCGTACTTTACTGCGCAAGCTTCAAAAATACTTTGCGGCCTCGTTTTGTCGTCCCTCGTCAATCCGCACGCCAAATTACAAAACGCGCCGTCTTCGCGGTTCTCCGGCACGGTGTGTTGACGTCGCGCCCCTTCACCGAGTCCCGACTCCGTCCGCAGATGTCTCTGGGTTTCTCCGACGCGGCGCGACGGCGTCGCGTCCTTGTTCTTCTTTTCACGGTGTGGCGCGATGGCGCCGCGCATTTCCTTGTCGCATGATTCCGTGTGGTGCGGCGACACCACGCCTTCTCGTACCAAACCACAAAGGAACCAACATGAAAAAAATGAGGAGGTTCGGCCGTGTTTGTGCTGTCCGGCCCCCTCGTGTTATTCGATATCTGTAGGTTTTAAACCACGAATATCGTCAAGTTGGTATTCAAGAACAAAATAAATAAATAAAAATAAAACCCCTACCTTGGTTTCAAGAGTGGAGCTTGTTCGGAGGTTCTTCGAAGAGAAAACGTCGCGGTATAACCATCGCGGAAAGAGGTGACTTGGAAGGAGGAAGTCGCGTCACGGGAACAGCGTCGCGGAAAGAGAGATGTTGCGGAAGAACCGTTGCGGAAGGAGACGTCGCGTCGTGGATCGGTGTCGCGGAGTCGGTCTTCGAGGACTCGGCGTTCTTCGATGGAGTTCGATGCGTTCTTCGCGTTCCTCGTGTTCTTCATCGAAGAGGATGAAGAACTCTATCTTTCCTTAGCCTTTCTTCTCCAAAGGCTCTCAAGCAACTAAGAAATTAACCCATAAATATATTAAGCCTCACTTAATTTATTAACACCACAAAACCTTTGAAATTCAAGAGTTTGAATTTCAAAAACTTACATTTAACTCACCACATTAATTCCATAAGTTTAGTAAAATTAAGTTATCAACATTTAATGGGAGTTGAGAGGGGTTAGATGATATGATGGGGTGGGGTTCGTGTGGGCCCCACAACCCTCATAACCACCCAAGGGAGGTTGGGTGGTTACCCAACTTCCATCAAGAATTAAACACTTAGGGTAAAATAAAAATTGTAGAATAATTATAAATTAAACTTCCATAATTTTTATCATCAACTCTCGTGAAAAACCAACTCTGGAATAGGAGTTCCTAAGAAATTATGGGCGCTACGGTTCCATCGGTGCCCTTGGAATTTGATTCCGAGCACCGGTTCAAAAGTTAGAAATTCCCGCTCATTCGTTCACTGAACGTACCCGAGCTAAACTTCGGAAGTTTATTCCGGGTACACCGGACCTCGGATTCAGGCACCGTCAGAAACTGCGTTCTTGTAAAATTCCAAATAAAATTAAAAAACAAATTTCCTTGAATCTTCCAGGTCTTTATACAGAGAGTAGGGTTATGTAAAGAGCATGGGACACCTCTTTGTGAAAGATATTTTGCCGCTAAATGTAGTACCCTCGACGATTTTATTTGATTGTGATGCATGTTTTACTTCTTGGATATGGAAGGGGTTGGAGGAGGATTTCAAGATGCAGCTTCTCTTAAGAACCACCTTCCATCCTAAGACTGCTGACCAGACTGAGTGGACCATTCAGACCCTGGAGAACATGTTGCATGCTTATGTCCTCGACTTCAATCATAGCTGGGAGGATCACTTCCCTTTGGTATATTTTGTGTACAATAATATCTATCACTACACCATTGGTATGACATCTTTCGAGGCATTCTTGGGGCAACCATGAAGATCACCTTTGTGCTAGACTGACCCAAGGGAGTCAAAACTAGTGGGACCAAGGATGGTACGAGCTACCACAGAGAAGGTGCAGATCATCCAGGAGTAGATGAAGACTGCACAGAGTAGGCAGAAGACGTATGCCGACAGGATAGGGAAACCTCTAGAGTTCGAGGATGGAGACCACTTTTATTTATGGGTGTCACCCCGACGAGGTTTAATAAGATTTTTTCGAGGCGAAAATCTATATATAAGATTCGTTAGACCCTTACAGGCCCTCAGTAGAGTTGGAGAAGTTGTTTACCACATAGCTCTTCAATCTCAGTTGCACCGGGTGAGCGACGTCTTCCCCGTAACCCAGTTGAAGAGATACGTGCACGACCCTTCCCACATCATCGACCATGGGGAGTTCGACATCAATGATGGGGATACATTAATGGAGGTTCTAATAGATATTGAGTATCGATAAAAGCTGGGCTTTCATGGATGGTCGATACCTCTTGTGCGCATTCGATAGCAGCATAGGAACCTCCATAAGATCACATGGGAGTAGGGGTATCAGATGCGTTCTTAGTACCCCCCACATGTTCTGTTAGTTTGAGTTGTGGCTTATGGGGACGTAAATACCTATGTTGGGGAGAATGTAAAGACCCGGAATTTCAATGCAAATTTTTTTTCTTAAATAAATGAGAATTTAATGAGTTTGCAAAAATTGACGATGCATAATTCTGAGGCCCGGAGTGCCCCGAATGAATTTATGATCATTTTTTCGGGTACATTTAGTAAACATGAGAGCGATTTGTTCTAACATTTGAACTGGTGATCAGAATTGAAATCCAAGGGCATCATTGAAATTGTTGTGCCAGTATTCGCTTAAGAAGACTTTCACCTCGACGATAGATGGACAAGGGTGAAAGTTAATTTTTGGGTTTTTTGTGAAAAGAATAAAATAAAATAATGTGTTTAACATTTTATTTTATTTTTGTTTTGAATGTCCCATGTGGAAGTTTCACTGGTGGGGACAACCTGAATTAACCTTCCATTAGAGGTTATGGTGGTGGGGACCACCCGATCCTAACCTCCCATGAGAGGTTGTGGTGGTGGGGACCACCTGAGGCTTAAACCTATTGAACTCCCCTTATAAAGAGGGAGAAACCTCTCAAAACCCTCTTTAATATGGAGGATCCTCTTTATCATCCTTCATATTAATTGTGCCATCTCCAATCATTAAATTATGCCAACCTAGATAATTACTTTATCCAATTTTACTATTGTGCCAATAAACTAAATAATAGATAACATAATCTATAATTTTGGGTGACCATTAATTTTGGTGGAATTGAGGGAAAAGGCTTGGCAGAGGAGGGAACATTGGAGACTTGGGATAATGCTATCCACTGAAGAGCGCTGATGCACGACTTATTATTTTGCAGGATTAGGAATAAAGATTGACGAGGGTTATGTTGATTGATAATTATAAATATATTCCTTACTTTTTTGTGATTCATGATTACGTTGAGCCACTTGCTACAGCTCTAATATATGTAATTTATTTATCTTAGTCATCCATGATATGGTTTTAGAACAAAATTCATGTTCATTATCATACTAGTCAAAACATGAATACACTTGGAATTAATTGATGAGTATTGTAAAATTGTTAGTATATGTTCCATAATATCACTTTAATAGCAATATAATGATATTATCTTTATATTATTATAATTTTGAACTATAATTTATGTTTTTTATAAAATTACTATTATTATACATTATAAGCATTGTAGTCCATGAAAATCCACAATTAATGTTACTTTGTATAATAATGTGTCTGGAAATGTTTATATTTGTTTTTTTTCAATTACTATTAAGAAATATCAATAATATAAATATATAAAAGACATCATCTTGTAATAGTGATATAATATTTCAATGTTAAATATAATGTATAAAAAATATTTTATGTAGATAATACATATATAGGCGCTGTGATATTTACTTGAAATAATATATAAAATTGAATAGATTTTGATTAAATCCTCTAAAAAAATATAATTATGGAGTTTTATTGGGTTCTATACAGAGGAATATTTAATTTTTTCTAGAATAATTTTGATATTTAGGTGAAATTTTCAATGTCTGGTAGCAATATTCCGTAAAAAGAGAATAATATGAATTTTTTAGATACAATCGTTATTTTTAAATCATTCCATGCAATTTTTCATGATTAAATATCAAACAAATTCAAAAATATAAGGTGTCATTAATTATTCGGGGTTGTTATCCTTCCATAATATTATTTTGTTATTTTTCTTGAGTCTTTTAAGACATTAATTTTATCAGTTCTTCATTAAATCAATTTAACATTTACTATGATACCATTTTTAATACAATAATTTTTTTTCATATTCTATATAGAATAAAAACATTATTAAATAATTTTTATATGTTTAAAAAATTATTGATAAAAATTTATTTCACTTAATAATATATGTGATACAAAATTATATTCTAAATTAAAAAAAAATATATAGAGAGAAACTATTTTTTTATAAAACAATATTTTCTACAATAATTGTTCATAATATTTTTTAGTATAGGTTAAATGATAAATTAATTTTAATATATATATATTATAAAATATTATTTAATTTTATAATTAAATATAGATTTATAGAATTTATTAGACGACATTTATTTGTTATCAATGAAATAATTCAAAAATAACATTTTCGCCAATATATGGGTAATTGACATTAACCACTGTAATCTAATTTTTTCTTCCAAAAAATAATGTTTCTATATTAAATAATATATCCATGATCATATCAAATAGTAGAACCATTTTATCAAATTAAATTTCATCATGGAAAAAACATTAATTCTATATTTAGATCATATAATAGCTAGAATATTTGTAATAGTGAATTTTTTACCATAAATATTATTTTTCAAAAACAATTAATGATATTTAGATGATTATTATTTTATAAATAAAATATACATGACATTAAAATAACTCCAAATCCTACATTCCACCTAGGGAAAAATTATTTTAAAAAAATGGTGGAAATTATTTTCCATACTATATTAGTTTATTTTATAAAATGATATTCATAGGTTTTATAAATATACATTTCTTATATAAATTTTTTTCCCCATCAATGTTATATGAAAGTGGATATTTTAGAAAAATAAAATTTTTTTATTATTAAACAAAATTATTTCACATAAAAAAGAAAACAAATATAATAATATAATTTTTTATAAATATTTCAAAAATTGTTTTATAATTTATAAATAGAATCCTAAATATTTTTTAAAATTAAAAAATGAATAATAATAATATATAAATCAACATTTTAATTAATCAATAATATTAAACATTTACTATAAAAATTTAAGAAAATTTTAATTGTTTAAAATAATATTGGTTTTAAATTAGATTCACTAATAAATATAATCGTATATATTGTGTCATGATTGAATTAGGTTTTGCGTGTAAAAGAATTGATAAAATATAGAATATATTTTTATGTATTTAGAATCTCTGATCATCACATAAACAACCACTCATAAATGATATATTATTGGAAAAATCATTTGACTAAATGTAGGAAATTAGGAATAATAATATGATAATAATATTATGTTTTTTAGAGAGGTAATATCCCAAAAAATTTCCAATATCTATTATCAATTTTAAATATTCAGGATTTCATGAGATTAAAAATAGGTCCCTATAATCATTTGGAATATTTAAATACCCATTAAATGATATTTGATTATATTGATCATTAAATCACTTGATATTCACGAAAAACATGAAAGATACATCCATGGGGTGTATATTTACTCTAAAATATTATATGTGTGGGGGATATGACTTATTTTTCAATGAAAAAAAATCAAGATGTGGATGCATTACCTTTACTCTTAATATTCATGAATTCACTTCTACATCCTCTATTATATAAATAACTATATTGATATCTATTTTGAAAAGCATATTCTTATATATTATATTTTATAATATTAAATTATGATAATTTATTATAACATTATTAGTTAGTTATAGTGTTTTACGATAATTTATTCTTATTTGTTATTTTTATATAGAATGACTATTATATTGATGATATAATTCTTAATCAATGTGATTATAGATCATAATACTCAAATAATTCATATAATAATGAAATTATATTTATTATTTTTATATTAATCAAATTTCATTCATTTAATTTATTATTTATGATTCTTGAAGATAAAATCATCGATGATCTTTCTTCAAAAAAATATATGAAGAAAAAATTGTTACATTATTAACATTTCAAATTTTAATATAACACATAAAACCCATTCATAACCCTTTGAATATCGGTTTTATTCCTGAAATATATTCTCAGTATAATCCTCGTACTTTAGTGATGAAAATTAATATGATTCTATTTGTAGGTTGTAGTATAGACATACACACATATGATATACATTAAAATGATAGAAATGTAGGAAATATATTTTTAACTAAAAATATGAAAACTGATTTAAACAAAATATTTTTTCATTAAACCCAGTTTTTTGAACCATCAAGGTACAACAATGATGAATAATAAAAAATGTCAATGGTGGTGTAATATTTCTACACGTACACAAACTAATATTTTATTCTAATGCAAAAAATATGGATGGTTCGTAGGTTTTATTCAAACAAGAGTAAAACAATATTAGATTATAAATGAAACACATCTATATACGTTTTAATTTGAATTATATTTTTTTTGGAAAATGATATATAATGAAAAATATTAGGGAATTATGAGTATGTAAATCGGAAATTTCCGAATTCTCTAAAAGTACATAATTTAATGAGATTAAATAGGACAATATCTATTAACTATGTCTGAGTGACATGTATGTATAATTATATTATCCACATAAACATATTATTTTATAATATATAATATAAATACTCAATAATCACTATCCAAAGATACAAATACTCTATGTCTATGGGAGACTATGATCATAAAACATAAACATGAATCTCAAATACAAAATAATTATTTTAGACTCCATAAATTAATAATATTTCCCAATGACATTCAGAAACATCATTGTATAGAAATGGAAATTCATATTGAAAATCGGTGGTCTATAATGTAATTTATGGGAATAATCTTGATAATAAAATTAATGGGATAAATGGAATAAAAAGATATTATAAACCTAAAATAGTTAGAATTATAGTATGAAAGAATTAATTAAATAATATGGAATCGAAATATCATGAAATAATTTAAATATAAATAGCTTTAAATATATGACATCCTTATTATAAGTCATGGATCTCCACTAATACATAATATTATGGTTAAAAGAGTCAAATAATGGAATATGTTTACTATCTATTCTCATTCATAAATTCTCAATAGATATAATTATAACATAAATAATTATTGGTATATCTTGGTACATAAATTATAACATGTATATATAAATTGGTTCAAAATAAGTGAATAAATCATAAGTCATAAAAACAATTAATATGCATGCAATGTAGTGGTACATATAGTTTTAAATAAAATTATAATCAAATTATATTTTATAATGAATACAATGAGAAGAATAAATTTAATTATTTAGTGATTTATACATAAATCAATATACATTGGTTTCAATTGTGGATATCAGTTAAAAAATTCATATGAAAGGATAGGGAATTGGTTATAAGAATTATGCTATAAAATAATTATTTAATTTATATGTAAAATTTGATTAAAAATGAAGTAACATATATTTTAATTTGATATTAGAGTTAAAAAATGTTAAATCCTAAAACATTTCTTATTTTCAATAATCATTAATTTTCAAAATATATTAAAATAGTTTTTTTGAAATGATTAAGTGATAGATTTTTTTCATTAATAGAGATTGATTTTAAACAATGTATTCATAAATGATAATAGGGAATGTATAAACCTAGAAATGTAATATTGAGTAAAATAGGTACAAATAAATTAGGAATATATCAATAATGTGTAACTATTCAATAAAATTAAATATTTGGATAAATTAACATTTATAGAGAATTTTCATAACACAATGAAAAGATGGGATTCATAGTGTTACCTTATTTGTGGTCTATATTTATTTTCTAATATCACATAACATATAAAATATAGAAATGAGATTCATTAAAATAATATCATTTTAAGTAGTGACATTATAAATTGATTTTCTCTTTATTAGATATCATTATATTGTTCTATATATTATCAAAATATTAATAAATTTGTTAATCAAATTAAAATAGTATTAATTAAAAATATTTTCTTATAATATTTTTTAAATAATATAATTCAAAATATAATAATATTAATTTGAAAAATTAAATATCATATTATAAATCTAAATATCAAATTTATCAGTAGAAAAAATTTATTTATGTTTTTAGAAATTTATGATTTTCCAGGGAATAATTAAAAATACCAATATTTATTAATATGTATCGTATTTTAAAAAATAAAGAAAGATAATTATATTTTTATATTTTTAAAATGATTTAATGAATAATAGATATTTTTAGTAATATTTAATCAAATAAATTAATCATTAATTTTCTTTATATTGGATTTTAATATATGTTTTTTTACAAAATGGGTTTTTTATAAAATATTCTTGAAATGGAAAATGACAGACTATTTTAATTATTTTTAATAGAAACTAATTAAGAATGAATTTTATGAAATTTAATTAATATATTAAAATAATTTGAAATTTATTTATATTAAATAATTATTAATTATAATATATTTAATATAAAATCCTCATTTTAAAAAGTCATACGGTTCTGGGGAAAACACATTTTCAGCCTATCTGTGGGAATTGTTTAAGATAAAATATACTAATTCAATTAAATTTATTTGAAAAAATGGATTATAATTCATTTGTAATAATTTTTCATATTATATGATATGTCAAACATAATGTTTTTTCATAATTAATAGTTAAAACAATTAAATTAATTATAACATTTTAGGTACAAATGGATTTTATATGGGTTATAATAAAATTAGATGTCTTTAAATAACCTAAAAAATTATTAAAAGATATTATATTTCAATATATTTAAAATATCATGTAAAATTTTTATTTATGGTCCATTTTGGTGACTCTCAAAATTGGGAAAATTGGAGTACACCATTTTCATCTAAAAAATTTCAAATGTGCTACTCACTTCATTGATAAAACTCCACACCCATGCTTTTACTATTCATACCATAATATTTAATTGGATTGAAAAATAACTACTGAAATTTATTCCTTAATTCTCTCATTATTAACAATATCCATGAGTTTTATTTACCTAGGTATGTTTTAAGAAGATGTGGTATTTTTCTTAACCTGGTTATTTAGTTTTATTTAGTCCTCCACATCCTTCAAATCATCATAAATTATTATTATATAATAAAAATTACATAGCCTGTATATTTAGATTTTGTTTTTTATAACCTATATCAATATCCTCTTACATCAAATGTGATATGAAATTATTATTCTTGTGTACGGTGGACTACAGCCTTATAAACCTATGTTATTAGATTTCCATCATCATGCCTCAATGAAAATTACAATGATGTATCCAAAGTATACATATCATATTTGAAACATATTTATTTTTATTTCTCTATGATATCACACATACCACCATAAATTAAATTTTTTGTAAGATATGATAATAATTTCCATGTGTATAGAAGACTACAGCCTCATGAAGTGATGTGGTTCATTTTTATATAATGCATTACATAAAAGGTAAAAATGAGAATGTTAATTAATACTTGTGATATAAATTAAATAATTGTTTTATTAATGAAATATTATTCTTTTATTAATGTTATTTTTTTTCTATAGTACAAATGATAATTTCATTTGTGATTATGTGTGGACTAATGCCTCAACAAAAAAGATGTAACTCTTTATTCATCACTAAATCGAATGGATAATATATATTAGTAAATTTATTTAAGGTATATATTATTTATTATATTATGATCATTATGGGAATATAATATATTACACACCATCATTTTATAATTATTGTTGTGAAATCTAAATTTTACTCAATATAATGTATGACCTACCATCTCCATGATCATAACATTGTTAATTTCCAATAAACATATTTAATTATTGGTTTTAAAAGATTACATGATTAATAAATATGTTTATTATGTCATTATTGTTTTTGGATAAGTAGAAAATTACCACATAGAAAATATTAAACTTGTAGAAGTCATTTAGGTAATATAAGAAATAATAATCAAAACCTCTGAATTAAATATAATTGATTATGCACTTTTATATAACATGGTAACAAGATTAATAATATAAATAATTAACATTAAAAAAGTTATTTATTAATTAAATAACTAAAATTATTTTAATATTCATGATGATAAGGAATGTATGTGATGAGTTGGACTCAAGGTAAGGGATTTCATCTCAATTTCCTTTCATTGAATCATATTTTGATATTATTATACTATATTATTTTATGTGGCTTATTTACACAACTTATGAAATTTAATATCAATAATTTTATAATTATCATGACGTATAATTTTTTATGTTATTCTATATTGTGTTTTAGGATTCAAATGTTTAAAACATGGTAAGGGACCTTTATTTATAAAATCATTCTTTTAAATTTATCATGCTAACTTGAATTTTCATCATTTTCCATGATTTTGATTTTTTTTATTAATATTCTTATATAGAAATGATGGTATTACAAAAAAATTATATTTAATTCATTTTTTATTTTTATAAAAGTGGAATATTTGTAATGAACTTTTGAATTTATTTTTAAATGACATAATGAATATTTTATTTTAAAATATATTTTGATAATGTGTTCTCCTTCCGTTTTAACCAAGATTTAATGTTTTTATTCCATTAAACAGTACTATGTTTTCATAAAATTAAAACAATAGTGTTCACATTCTATGTAATCTATGCATTCAAATTTGGTTTTTAAAACTAATGTGAATTTTTATATCTAAATGATCATTGAAAATGGGTTTAAAATAATTTTACAAGGTTTTATAATGAAATTTTGTAGGAATAAAATGACTTATTCATGTTATTGCCGTTTGAAATTATTTTTCATGGGTGTGATGAAATAACATCTAGTGAGACCATTGTAGATTATACAATGGGTGTTCCTAGATTACAATGGGTGAGTCCATTGACTTATATGATGGGTGTGACATGAAATCTCGGGAAGTGGTGTGAGGTTTCCGGTTTTCCTTAAACAGGTTTGGGTTACCGGCACCCTTAAACCGGCTTCTAAAAATTGAAAAAAATGATTTGCAGCAGTATTGTATATTTCATCCAACAAGTAAGTGCTCGGTAAGGGTTCTGTAAAGGTTCAATGAGATGATCTTCAATGGAAACTATCTGGACATTATAATCATCATAACGAGTTCTCAAATAAATCCAATGAATTTATAAAAGTTAATATAATGATATTTTAAAAAGAAATATAATAAAATTTTAGAAAAATGAATTATAAAAAAACATTTTTCATGTGATTTCTAAATTCTATCAGAATGAATGGTTTTATTTTTTTTTATGTATCTTATATTTTATTTATCCTCCCACATTAAAAAAACTAAATCAATTTGAGGCAAGGTAAGGGAAAAGAATAACTGAAGTAAAATATCATAAAGAGATTCCATGAAAAGAAATAATGTTTTATTTTAATAGTATTATATTTTGTGTCAAGTTGATACTTAACATATCTATCCACAATTTATATATTTTCTTATATTGGATTACATATGAAATAATTCTCTAATAATATAATCATTAAATTATCCTAAAATGTATATCAATGGATTCATGACATCAATAAACTAATTTTGTAATGATTATAGTATGGTCTTCAAAGATGGTATCAAATTAGAACTTCATATTACTATAGAGGATATGGAAATTTTAATATGTTTACCATGAATGGTTTTATTTATGGATAATTTTAAATTTTGAAACATTTTATGATTATCATGCTACATAGAGTAAAATATTATTTTTCATAATTTTATTCTATATTGGATGTATGGGATACATAAAATTAAAGAAAAAATAAAAAGATATCTTTCCATATCATCATCCCAGAATCGTTGGATTTGGAACAGATCAATTTATTAATCTAATAGTATAGTTATCTCAATGTATATATTTTTTCATCTTACATGCTAGATTGAAATCCAATTTTACTAAGAGAAACATGTAGACTATGGAGTATTCCATGAGGTAGGAATATCCATGTTATAGTGGAACCTCTTTTCCAATTCTAGTAAATGTATGAATCAATTCTATTGAAAATATATTTGATGTCATATGATGTCCAAAATGTAAAAATGAAACCCTGTAAATTTATCATTTCGAGGATGAAGTTGATCATGGTAATCTCTGGTTACGATATCCAAAATGAATTATGATCATTATTCCATGGAATGGGAACATTTTTTAGGTTTCTTTGAATGTGAAATATTTATCTATATGTTTTTTTCTTTAGATGGAAAATCTATTCCTGGAATTGAGGAATTTTTTTGATTATTTTATATCGTCATATGAATATAATTTTAAAATACAATCCAAGAATGTAACAAATATTATTTCGTACATTGATAGTATAAATAATGGATTTTACTTAGGATTAAAACCAATTATATGATGATAACCGAAAGCGTGACGATTTAAATTATATGGGAATGTTTTTTATCATGTTGAAAAATTAATTATGTGTTTTAACAGTTATGTAATTAATAAGGATTAATATAAGAATCATTTTGGATGAAAGTTTGTGGTAAAAAAATATATCAGCTAATTTTTCAGGAAATTAAATGATGTTCCATCACTATGGAATGTGTGGTGGAAACCACCCTTGATAATATCTTATGAAATCATTGAATCGTTAGAATTGTGTGAGTTTTGGCCATATTAATCTTGATTTAATGGAATAGAATCTTGTAAAATCAATTATTGGGGTAAATTATATACATCTCATGGTGATATATTTTGGTCTTAATCAGTTGGGTCATAATTTTAACTAGTACCCGAATTCAGTAACTCAATTAATCAATCATTAAGATCAGATAGAAATAGTTGTGGGATGTTTTTTTTCTACAATAAGGTTTCAGGTTGGTCCATCATATGAAGTGGTGGGAGGAATATTACTTGTGTATCATTACCCATTTCACACTAGATATTAACATTGATACAATTTTTTAGAAATTTTCAAGTGAAATGGTTATATAAACACATAAAAATGTTATATAACAATTGGTTGAAGTTCATTATATTTGTATCAATGAAACCAAGATATATAGGTATATTACTATTGTCATTAGTGTGATTTAATTCCCCTAAAAATATTTTAAATGTACATAATGTGGAGTATGCAGTTATTTTGGGTATTGATTGGGTTTTTTATTACATTATATTTTAAGGAGACAATAATATTCTTTTGCTGATTTAATACATTTGATAACATACGAAGTATCTATGAAATTGATTAGATATGGTAGTGAAAATTGTGTTTCTAATATTTTTTAAAGAATCAAAATATTCATTTTCGTAATGCACCATTTGAAAATGACTTTATGGATGTATTTAATAATGGTTTTTAATTTTTTTTTAATTGGGATGTTTTGTTTACTATTAACATTTTAACTGATGCTAATCCAATTTTGAAACCCCATTTTCAAATAGGTCAATCTGAACTCTTCGAATTGTAAAATAAATTGTAGGGGTTCTTGTGTAAGTATATTAATTGTAACAATGGTTCACCTTGGGGTTATATGGTTTTTATTTTGTTAAAATAATGTCTGTTCAATATAAATTTTGATTTTTTAATGATCCACATATAATTGTAATTTTGTGAGAAAGTATAATTATCTGTATATTGATGAATTTATTGATCATATCTAAAAAGAATATTCTTTTTCAAAGACTTATCTAATGATCAAGTATCATATGTTAAATTTATATGAGGGCCACATTCCAATTATACATTTTCATTCTAGAAAGAACTAGTATGAATTTTTATTTAATAATTTTGGATCTTCTAAAGTATCGCTTATAAATTTAGACATTATTAATTTATTTTACCATGAGTTTATGGAAATATTTATGGTTATCGTTTTAAATTAATTTTTAATACTATGAAATTATCATGAATCATACATACCAAAAAATTATTATTTTATAATCCCTATAACAACAAAAATAATATGTAATATTTTATGTGTGAATTAAGGCTGAAAATGATTTCATTACTTGGGAATATTATTTTTAAAACTGGTATACCAATTGAAGAAGCTAAAACTGAAGTTATTGAAAAGATTATAATACCTAAAAAAATTTAAAATATAATCATTGTTTTATTGTATTATAATTTTATTACCAGTAGATTTTTGGAAATTTTGTTTGACTCATGTAAAAATTTACCATGTTAACTCTAAAGGGAGTTAAATTGATCTTAAAAAATTGATATAATTAATTTTACTAGGAACTAAAAATAATATTATTTACTGATATAATTATAGACATACCCTACTGATATATCAAATTTTTTATCTAATATTGTTCTTCATTGAACATACTTGTTTTTTTATAGATATAGAATGATCAGTTTCCTATACTTTTGTTTACTTGAAACAAAATGAGTAAAATTACCCTACAAATGCTCCTAAATTAGCTTCCAGGTATATTTATTTAATAATATATAGGAATATGTTTTATTGATAAATTTATTGAATATATAATAAAAATAGAATTATATGTTAACATTAATTGAATTATAAATGATAAAGAAAAGATAGATAAAAATTACCAATGATTGTGAAATCACAATTTGTTATTGTACTAGAAAATTAACCACTATTCATGATGGGTTGAGTAAGAAAAACTTATTTTGATTAACCATGTTATGTTTGGAACATTTCACATTAGTTAATATTTGTTTCATGAAGATATGTATCTAAGTGTCTCCACTTTTTTTATGGTTCCATTATAGTAGAAATATTTAGAATTAATTTAGCATGCTTATAAAGATGGTATATATTTTTATGAAAAGTATAATCCATTAAGTAGTGTATGTGTCATAAGATTAATATCAATGGATGGTTTATTTTAAAGATATGGAAAACATTACTTGTGAATTGTGTTTCCCATTTATATAATGTGTTTTTGAGTTAACATCACAAATATGCATTTTCTATTCATCCTATATAAATTATGATGTATTAAGTCCATCACGAGTGATAATGGTGGGGTAGTAAGAAAGTATATATAGTTGAATACGCCATAATGTATTATTTGAAATCATATAAGCATAATAAAAATTGAATTTTTTTAATTTATGGATTCAAAAATTCTATGTGTTGTAGTGGAAATGATAAATTATTTAAGTGGATTTCATGGTGGTAATACAAAATGAATCTGTATGGAATGAAAATTAATATTCTTAATTATTCACTGATTAACTAACTCATCTCATTTTATTAACCTTAATGGTACTATGTAATTTTACCATATTTATTGACTATATTTTAAAATTTTTATTTAGGTTACAAAGACTAACTCCCTTCATAGTCACCAACTATTATTCTAGATTTTCTTTCAATTTTTTGTAAAGGATTTATGAAGTTGTCAGTAGAACATGTAAATATCATTACAAAATTTCATCATAAAAATGATTGTCATCTTGAGTGGAAAATTTAGTACATGCAATATATGTATTGTTCTTTTTTTTATTTAATTACCAATGATGATGGAGAAAAATATGCAGTTCATTGTTTTTCCTTATTACAACATATTTTCTTCTAATATATTAATCAAATTAATTGATTCATTGTATAGGATGTGGTGTCAGACACTAACATTTTTTTTGATTTAATAGAATGGAAGATAATGAAATAGAGATGATAGTGTAAATAGAAAAGATTTTCTAGTTTATTCAATAACACATGTTAATGGTACATAGTAGGAAGAAAAGTTATTAAAAAACTAGAGGAACAATATTTCATTGGAGATATGTGATCATACCTTTATAAAAGTTTCTACAAGGTAAAGTTTAATTAGTTTTAGTAAAAAGGGTAAATTAAGACCATGGTTCATTGGAATTTATGAAATCTTGGTGAATGTTGGATCTATTTTTTATTAAGTGACATTTCCCTCGAATTTATTCTACGAATAAAACATGATTCCTTTTTCAAGGGTAATAAAATATAGGTCGGATTGTTCTCATGTATTCATCCCTATTGTAATTAAGTTGGAAGACAATATTTCCTATGAGAAGCAGTTATTTTATGCTAATTACTGAACTGAGTAAGTGTGTGAGAATTAGGTGATTACCCATAATGTGGTTTAAGGGAATGACCATATTGTTGAAAATGACACATGGGAATCTGAATATGTTATAAGGGAATGATATCTTCACATGCATAATAAGTGAATAAAATATAATGGATGACATTTAGGAAGTGGGATAAGAATTTAAAAACCGAGGTAATTCTAGAGTAAACCATGTTCATGTGTATTAATTTTAGTTTTATAGTAATATAAATTATTTAAATATTATGTGATTTTTTATTTCAAAAAAAAATTTTAATTTCATTTCATTTATTAAATAAATTTTATGAAGTACTAAAAATTTGGTTATATATTTTAAATTTAAAATATAAATATAATTTCCAAAATTATCCTATAAAAAATAACAATACTTCAAATTTATTATTAGTTTGAAAATTATTGATTTTTTGTTGAATAGAGAATAATATAATTTTTTATAAATGTTTTTTTATTTTGAGGAAATTAAATAATTTAAAATTCCAATTCCGTTTTAATATGATTTTAGTTATAATAATAATTATTTGTTGATAATTTACACACCAAATTTATTTTAATTCATATCATAGTAGATATTATTATATGTTTATTTTTGGGAATAAAAATCAGATTTAAGGAAAATTATAACATAATACAGAATGTTTCTATATTTTAATTAAATAATTAAATCAAAATTTATGATTGTTTTAAACTAAATTTATAAAATATATATAAATATTTATTACTTTATGTTCATACAGTGATAATTACTAGTCATATATTTAATATTAAATCATAATTTACTTGAAAAATTTATTTATTCAAAACCACTTTTCCATCCCATCTAGGTGTTATATACTAATAAAAATTCCACATCTATAAATTTAATTTATAAAAATAGTTTCTATATTTGGATTTAAATTTTTTTTATTATATAATTAATTAAAATTATATTATTACAATAATGATTTGTGAATATAGTAAAAATTAATTATTATGGTTATGATAAAAACAGATTTACTGGTTGATAAATTCAAAATAAAAGGTATAATATAAACTAATAAAATATGAAAAATAATTTTATGTACATAAATATAACTTATAATATGAATTAATGATTAATGGTACATTTTTGACCCTTTTTCTATTTGTGAAACATCGACACAACTTTTCCAATTCAAAAATTACAAACAGGTCACTCACCTCACTTAAAAAAGGCCACCCACTCTCCAGTCATATTAACATTGTCAAAGCCCTATTTCTCAAAGAATAACTATAGAAATATATTCCATAAATCTGTCGATATTACCTAGATTCCATTTTTAATCATAAATCATTCATATAATGCATTTTTTCATATACCTATTGAGGTTGTCTGAATATGATTTTTAATGATTATCCATGCAATTTAAAATTAAGTTTTATTCCACCCCCTAAAAATATTAATAAATTATTAATATATAATAAGTAATGTGTCTAAAAGAAACTGAGAATTTATTAAGTTAATGGATTAAACTAAATCTACCCCCATTATCAACATAATTAATGCGACATCATCATTCCTGTGTGTGAAAGTCTACCGCCCCATGAAAAAATGTCATTAATTTTCCAAAATCTCTATTTATTTCACATTATAATGATGGATTTAAATTATATAAATTATAATAATTAAATATTTAAAGTTTTTGGGTTTATATATAACACATACTTTCTTAATTTCAATTCATTGTGGGATAAGATAGATTTTCATGCCTCTATATTGGACTTTCGCCTTGTGAACTGATGTGATTCATTTTTCACTAATTATTTACTTGGAAGTAAATAAATATAATTTTAATAAATATAAATGATATAAATGATTTAATAATTTCATTAGTTACATATTAATAATGCTGGAAATATGAAATATCATTTTCATTCTTACACTCAAAAATTATAGTCATTCATGGATATGTTTTAACAAATACATCAATGAAGCGATATGACTCATTTTTAATCACTAAATTAAATATATAATATATAAAAGTATTTTTAATAAAATAATATGATATTTATTATATTTTTTTAATTATTCGTAAACAAAACATTACTTACCCTCTTTCCATAATTATCAGTGAATATAGACATGTTACTTTTGCGTACTTACATCATTTTATCTCCCCGATTTTAACATTGTACATTTTTAAAATACATATTTCATGATTGGGTTGAAAAGTATAAATGTATCACCCCAAACATTTTATTGTATGTTTCTCTTATATAGATTCATTTCATAGACTATAATTAACAAATTACTGAATTTCGTTGAAACAACACATGGTTATTTAGGAGATAGTCATAACCAAGCCACTGAATATAAATTTGCAAATTTTTTATTTTGAATATTGAAAATTCGACATACACAATTGTGTTTAGGATGATATTTAGAGTCTGATATAATTAACCTAATTTATGGTGAATAGTAACATACCCTTATGAATAGTAAGCTTTCCTTATGAATTTTAAATTACCCTTGTGAATAGTAATATGAATCTTATGAATAATATTCACACCTATGAATGTATAAATATATTTAGGCCCCTTAAAAATGAAGATGAGTAATTTAATTATTTATATTTTTTTATTAAATAGTGATTTTATTTAAATATTTAATTAATCATAATTAGAATTTTTTTTGAAAAATGTAATTTATTCTTTAGATTATACACGTCCAAAAATGGTTAGGGTTAATGTTTGTGATTTTTATGAAATACATGAATTTTCAAAGAATAGTAAAATGTAATAAATTACTATAAATGCT
Source organism: Viscum album (assembly GCA_963277665.1). NCBI lineage: Eukaryota > Viridiplantae > Streptophyta > Magnoliopsida > Santalales > Viscaceae > Viscum > Viscum album. The sequence goes on along the minus strand of OY728145.1, from coordinate 618,694,125 downwards.
AAATAATTGATTTACTAATTAATAGGTTATGCAAGGATAATGTAAGACCGCTTTCTTTGAACTCATATGCCATTATTACTATTTAGGGTCACATTAATCAAGAATACTCATAGTCTTGACCAAAATATTAATATAATAATAAAAATAATGAAAAATCCATCCCCCCTCCACTATATAAACCACCCCTCACTCCATCTTCCTCTCACACCACTAAAGCTTCATTCCTTGCCTAAATTCTGCCAAATACTCTTCCCAAGTCCTATCCCTACATCCAAGACCTTCTTTTATCACAAAAAATACAAAAACAAAGTTATTAAGGTGTTTTTCAAGGAGGGGTACTAAAGAGATGAACCTATCTTCTCTTTTTATTAAAATTCATTTAAATGAATTATTATTTTGTTTCTCTCTACTCACCTCACCTCAACCAAATTCCATGATAATTATACTACCTTACATTTAATGGATTTTTATTATTCTAAAAGAATATTTCATCATAATCTCTCTTTTTCCTCCACCTTTTAGACAATAAATGCAAACACCGTCCGAGATGTGTTAATTTATCACACTCAAGGAAAACAGGTTTTCAATTGGAATTAAAATATTCAATACTGGTCATGAAATCTTTTCAATGGTTGAACTAGATCATATTATATGTTTTTTATCCTATTTAATTTCATGGAATCCTTACACACTCATAATATTGAATAATAATACAAAACTATTTTATTGTGCACAAAACCACCAAGCCAAATCCAAGAGTTTATTATTAACTCATCGAATGTGTAATCATATAGGTCTATAAACAGAATCATATAAAATATTTTATATATCTATAATGTCACTAATAATATATTTTTAAAAATATTGATGTTTAACAACATTTCAAAAAAAATTCTATTCATGAATACAAGTAAACGAATCATGAAAAACCAATGAAGAGAATGCTTCTGAAATAATATAATTGAACCTCTTAAACCAATAAAAAAAGCCATTAATGATCCTATTAAGGTTATACAAAATCAAATACATGCATATGATGTTTGATACTTATTAATTAATTATGCTAAGTTTTATTTTTAGGTCATTAAAACAAATTAAGAACACACTCACGCATAAGGTAAGGGGGTTCTCATCTCACTTTCATTTCCGTATTATTTTCATTATTCACAAGTTAGTTAATGCACGTGGTGTATTTTAAACTTAATTTTCATATATATTATCATTATTCTATTTATATTAATTGTATTCAATGATTCGTTTGATAATTATTATGTGTTTTTCATATGATTCGACTGATTACATTGTGGTAAGGGACGTTGCCTCATCTTGCATTACATTGTGACTTACTTTGTATCATGCACCTAATAACCCTTATGAGGTGTACATATAGCCTATTTGATATGATTTTTCTTTTGAAATTATATTTCTATAAAATATCTATATTCTCATGTCAGGGATATGTTTAATGACTAAATCATATAACATTTTTACATACGATGTTTATTAGGAATGTTGTTTTATTTATAGAAATATTAATTAATCTATATCATCTATTCTAAACAGATACTAATAATGAATATTGTACTTGTATTCAATATATGTATAAATAATTCTTTGGACATCTACTGTTGAGTGGGGTCCATTATAGCCCCTCGATTCATTGATAGATCTCATGATAAAAAATCAGTTGGAGACAAACACTTCCAGTTTGTGTCCAAAAATCATACAGGTTTCTACCCAAAAAACTAAATTGTTTTCATGGAATTATGGTATCTTCTTCTAGATACATAACATCTAATTCCAAAAAATTCACTTTATTAATTTTTAGTTATTACTATCTATGATGTTTCCACTGATAAAATATATGGATGCAGTTTCATTCTTAGATTATTAATGGCATGAGTTTGTCATTTATTCATTATTCCATATTGACATGTAAACTTTTTCAAGATTCAGTCATTATTGATTCATGCATACACCATTTGTAACCCTTACTGAGCATCAGAGCTCACCCTATTTAATTGTTCACCATTAACATGATATGAAGGGTAGTCTATTTATTGAGTTCTGTAAATGTAGTTTTTCATTTTTGTTATGTATTGTATTTTGTAACCCTTTAAAAAATAATTTGAGTCACATATATGTATCTAGTTTCGTCAATACTACTAAACTAATTGTTCCTTCAAGATTTTATTTCCTTCTACCCATGCCAATATAACAAGTAATTTTTTGGATCCAGTTTAATGGGGTTGAGGCATTACAGGTTGTATCAAAAAAATATTAGTAGATAAAATGGAAACTAGTGTAGGAAATGTAAAGTAGGGGGAAAAGACCAAAGGTATTATTTTAGGATAAACATACAAAAAACCCATGAATATTGTTGAGAAATATATTTTTTGAATCCTTCTAGCAAATACATCCCTGCCTGTATAAGAAAATATAGATGTGGATCTAGCACAGATGTACATTGGAGTGAAAGCTCTAATAAGAAGTTTCGAGCTTATCCTAGGGTACCCTGGTACATGAAAATGGGCCTTGTTGCCCTACATGTTTTGAAAATATAGGGGGTTATGTTTGGGATAATTTAATTTTTCATTACAATCCATTATGAAGGATTGAAATGCAAATTATTCCTCAAAAATCCCTTTTTCCGATTATGGGATTAGTCATGCATATGATCTAAATTTATAAAAGTATTTTTTTAATTTATGATTATATATTATGATTTGTAACCTAATCTAGTGTGTTACATTATTTAGATGTGTAATCTAATGGAAAATGGGGAATCAAAACCCATGGAAAATGTAGGGAGCTCCCCACTGTGCAAGTCAATATAGTCAATGTTGGATCAGATCATATCATGACCATATTGGGAAAACATACTCAACTTGTAACGAATAACCATTCCATACATCTTTTTGATAGTTTCAAGTTGCAAGATTACTCATCTTTCAGCAAGACTACTGATCCAGTTGATGCTAAGAAATGGATCAAGTCCCTTTAAATGATATTCATGTCATAAAGATGTAATGAAAATGAAATAGTATAACTGATAGTATAATTTCTCAAGGGCGACGCTGATCATTGGTGGACCTTGATTCACAATACCATGGTGGAAGAAGAAATAAAAGATATAGAATGGGGGACTTTAAAGTAAATATTGATGGTTAAATATTTCTCTCATGAGTAATGAACCAAAATGAAGTGGAAATTACTTGGCTTAAAGCCAAGGGAAGAAGACAGTGTTGCGGAGTATGAGGCTACCTTCACAAGATTTTCTAGGTTTGCCATAGATTATGTGTGTGACTTGACAGAAAAGATTAATCATTACTTTCAAGGTCTTAATCCATCTCATTGAAGGGTAGTGTCTTCTCAAACATTTTCATCATATGATGGAATTGTATTTAGTGCCATAAAAACAGAGAAAGAATTTTCTAGATCAAATTTGTTTAAGGAAAACCAAGATAAAAAGAGGTACTCTAAATACCAAGTGAAAGGTTAAGCAATGAAGAAGAACAAGGGAGTGGAGAAATTCCGATTATGCGAGAACTGTTGAAAAAATCATCTTGGGAAATTCTTGAATGATATGGTAGTCTACTATTAGTGTGGAGAAAAAGGTCATCTATCAAATGAATTCAATGAGAAGAAAACATTTGATGATGTTCAATGCTATAATTGTAGATATATGAGACACTATGTAAAAGAGTGACCTATGATCAAAAGAAATATGCCTTAGAAAAGGCCAAGAGGGAAAGGGATAGCTTTTGTGATTACAACCACAGAAGCTGAAGTTCAAAATGATATAGTCGATGGTACATTAATTTTTTTCTCAAACGTGGCTAGAAATTTATTTGACTCTGGATCATCGCATTCATTTATATCATCCCAGTTTTCCAAGAAAATTAGACTTGTACATTTTGATTTCATAAAGGATTTATCAGTCAAAAAGCCTATATGATGCATCATTGCAAAACATTCATGTGATGTAGTCCCCCTCATTACACATAACCATGTTTTATTTGCTAACATTATAATAATACAAGTGACAAGCATTGATATAATAATTGGTATGAATTGGATATCAGACTATTATGCGATGATTTATTACAAGAAAAATAAAGATACATTTTTTGAAAATGGTGTAGAATATTTTATCTTTAGATCTGAGACCTCACCCTATAATTCTTATCTAGAATCACCCCTAGTTTTAAGATTTAATAAAATTCATGAAGAGTAATAGAACCCAATATCTATGGTTGAGTAAAGAAATATTCAAATTTAAGATGTGCATATATTGCAAGAATACATTGATGTGTTTACAGAGGATTTACATGGAGATCCTCCTAAGTGGTAAATTGATTTTTCCATTGAATAAATTCCTGGTGAAAGACCTATATCAAATACCCCTATAGAATGGAAATTGTGAAGTTTGTTGAGATAAATAAAAAAGTATCATAGTTGAGTGAAAAAGTGTTTATTTGAACAATTGTTTCTCTATAGGCTGTCCTGATCCTATTTTCAATAAGAATGATGGATCCAAGAGGCTATGCATTTATTATAGAGAAATCAATGTTGTTATAATAAATAATAAGTATCATCTTCCTCGGATTGATGATTAATTTGATAAACATCATGGATATCAATAATTATCGAAGTTAGACCTTCGATTCTGATATCATCAGCTGTGTGTGAGGAAGGCAGATATTTGTAAGAGAGCATTTCAAACCTGGTATGTGCATTATGAGTTTAATTTGATGCCTTTTGGACTAAATAATACACCATCTATTTTCATGGAATTTATGAATGATGTTTTAATGGAATATATTGATAACTTTTATGTGGTATTCATCGATGATATCCTGTTATACTACAAAAACAATTATGACCATGAGAATCACTTGCGGATTATTTTGAAAACTCTTAAAAGAAATGAATTATATGAGAAGTTTAGCAAGTGATAATTCTAGATTAAATAAGTTTCTTTTCTAGGCCATTATGTCTCAAAAGATGTAATCCTAGTTAATCCTGCAATGACAAAGGCAATCCCAGATGGCCCATTCCAAAAAACATCACCAAGGTATGAAGTTTTATTAGCTTATAAGGTTACTATCAATGCTTATTTCAGTCGTACACCAACCAGACTAACCCGCTAACCAATCTCACACGTAGAGGAGTTATGATTGTGTGGACAAAATAATGTAAAAAATTCATCAATGAATTTAAAATTAGATTTGGCAATGCTTTAATTTGGACTCCTCCATCTAGATGTGATAGATTTATAATATACAGTGATGCATCAAAGAATGGGCAGGGATGAATCTTTATGAAAAATGGTAAAGTTACTTCTTATGTATCAAGGAAGTTGAGAACTCATGATAACAAATATCCAATTCATGATCTTGAGTTAGAAACTTTAATCTTTGCTCTGAAAATATGTATACATTATCTTTATAGTGAAAAATGTGATATATACACAGATCAAAATAGATCGAAATAGATTTTCTCAAAAAAAATAACTCAACATGAAGAAAATTAGATGGATCGATTTACACAATGTTTATGATTGTTCAGTACACTACCACCCCGAAAAGAAAAATAAGGTGGAAGATGCATTAAGAAATAATGATCTTGTAATTTTGACTCAAATGAGGATTGAGAGAGATCCAATATTCCTGGATCTACTAAAAATGGATATGGAAATTGTTAAGAATGGGGAAAAATCTTTCCTCTTTCAAATTATTGCTAAAATATCTTTAATAGAGAAGATACAAGTTTCTCAATCTAATTATGAGAATCTTCACAAGAAAATTAATGTTATTATTGATGGGAGATTGGTAGAATTCGTGTATGAAGAAGGAGTTTTGGAATTTGGGAAGAGGTTAAGCGTTCTATCAGTACATGAGATAAAAATGGATCTATTAGATAATCCTCATAGATAAAAGATCCATAAACTCAGGTGGCACAAAGATGTATAGATATCGAAAGGAATATTTGTGGTGGGGTAATATGAAGAGGGAAAATTTTGAATACGTGACAAGGTGTTTAGTTTTTCAACAAGTGGAGGTAGAGAGATAACATCCAAGAGGAGCAACGCAACATGTACTTATTTTTATGTGGAAGCTGGCTAACATTATGATGAATTTTGTCCCCAGACTACTAAGGAAAACTACAAGGAATGGTTCAATATTGGTAATGTTTTATTATCTCACAAAATAAATACATTTCATTCCAATAAGAGAGGATTTATCACATGGCCACCTGCCAAAACATTATATTAATGAAGTTTTAAGACTTCATGGTTCACCTCTACAAATTGTGTCCAATCGAGATCCTCGGTTTACCTCAAAATTCCAGAAAATTCTCCAGTAGTCTTTGAATATTGATCTTCGTATGAGTAATGTTTATCACCCCCAAATCAAAGGACAGACAGAAAGTACTATCCAAACACTATATGGCATGCTGAGATCACGCTCTCTTGACTTCCAAGGTTTGTGGGATCAATAATTTCCATTTTTATAATTTTCTTATAAAATATTTTCCATTCTAATTTTAAAATTTATCCATATAAATCATTATATGGAATGAGAAGTCAATATCTAACTTGTTGGGACGATGTTGGTGACAGGAAACTTATAGGCCCATAACATATTAAGGAGTCCATGATAAAGGTGAAAACAATCCAAGCCCATATTAGCGAAGACCAAAGTAGGTAGAAGAGTTATGTTGATAATCAAAGAAATTATTTAGTATTCTATGTGGGAGATCATGTCTTTCTAAAATTCTCATCGTGGAAGGGTGTCCTAAGGTTCAGTAAGAAAGGGAAACTGAGTCCCAGGTACAATGGACTGTTTGAAATTATAGAATGAATTTGAGTTTTAGATAACCATTTCTTAATGCCTCCATGTATATACAATGTTCATGATGTGTTCTATGTGTCATTGTTGAAGAAATACATGGTAGAACAAATGCATGTAATCAACTGTGAATAAATAGAATTGGAACATGATTTTTCATACAAGGAAGAGCCTATTGAGATCCTTGACACAAGGGAGTAGGTATTGAACTATCAGATGACACATCTAGTAAATGTTCTTTGGAAAAACCAGAATATAGAAGAAGAAACATGGAATCATGAGTATTTTATGAAGAATAACCACACACTTATTTTTGGTGGGCTTTATAAGTAAAAATATTCTGGGTATAAATTTTCGAAGGTGGGAATAATGTTGCACCCCAAACATTTTATGGTATGATTCCATTAAATACATTCGAGACATTGCCAATATTTCATAAAGCACAGAGTTTCTTTGAAACAACACTTGGTTATTAATGAGATAGTCATAGCCTAGCCATTGAACGTAAATTTTCAACTTGTGGGTTTAGAATTTTAAAAATCTTATATACATGGTTTTTTTCAGCATGATATTATGAGTCTGATAAAATTAACTTATTTTTTTTTGAATAGTAAGATACCCTTATGAAAAGTAACGTACCATTATGAATAGTGGAATACCTATATGAATAGTTATTTGACTCTTATTAATGGTATCCACACCTATGAATATATAAATAAATTCAGACACCTTAATAGTGAAGATGAATAATTTAAGTGTCTATATTTCTCGATTAAATAATGATTTTATTTTAAAATTTTAATTAATCATATTTAAGAAATCGTTTTTGAAAAATGGACTTCATTTTTGGATTCTATACATTAAATTATGGTTAGGGTGAATATGGGGATTTTTCGTATATATGTGAATTTTTTATGAATAGTATAATATAATAAATTATGATAAAAGCTAAATACATGATTTACTGCATCATAGGTGATTTAAGGATAATGTTAGACCACTTGGTTCGAAATCACATTACATTATTAAAATTTAGGATCACATGAATCTAGACTATTCAATGTCTTTAGAAAAAATTTAAAATAATAAAAAAATAATGTAAAATCCCTACCCCATCTAATATATAAACCACCCCTCTCCCCCTCTTCCTCCAACACCACTCAAGATTCAAGCCTTGCCTAAATATTTTCAAATACTCTTCTCAATCCCTATACCCACGTCCAAGAACATCTAGTCTCCCAAAAATTACAAAATCAAAGGCCTTAAATAGTTTCTCAAGGAGGAGTACTCGAGAGGTGAACCTCTCTTATATTTTATTTCAAATTCATTTACATGTTTTATTATTTTGTTTATCTCTTCTCCCCTCAACTCATTAAAATTTCATGGTAATTTTAGTAACTTAAATGTAATAGATTTTTATAATGATAATGTAATAATTCATCATAATCTCTCTTTTCCCCCTAATTTTATATGATAAATGTGAACACTGTTCGAGATGGTTAATTTATCACACTCAAGGAAGACGAGTTTTCAATTTGATTTACAATCATCAATACTGGACATGAACACTTTTAAATGGATGAACCAGATCATAATATATTTATTTTGTCTTGTTTAATATTTTTTAATCCTTACACACCCATAATATGGAATAATAATACAAAATAATTTTATTGTGCACAAAACGGCCAAGCCAAATCCAAGCGTTTATTATTAACTAATCGAATGAGCCATCCTCGTGGTATATAACCTGACTCATTATAAGAAAATTTATATCTCATTAATTTCACTAAAATATATATTAACAATTATGGTTTTTTAACCACATTTCAAACAATCATCAATTCATGTATACAAGTAAACGAATCATGAAAACCAAGGAAGAGAATGCTTTCAAAACAATAAAATTGAACCTCTTAAACCCATAAAAACTGACCTGAATGAACCTAATAAGGTTAAGATAAATCAATTAGATGGATATGAGGTTCTGGAATTATTAATTAATGAAGATAAATTTTATTATTTAGTTCATTAAAAGAAATGAAGAACGCACACGAGCATAAGTTAAGAGGTTTCTCTTCTAACATTCATTTCCGTGTGATTTCCATTATTCTCACATATTTATTTCATGTGATGTGTTGTCTATGAAATTTTGATATATATTATCATTATTATATTTATATTCAAGGTATTAAATGATTCATTTGATGGATATTATGTTCTGTTCATATGATTCGACTAATTACATTGTGGTAATGGACATTGCCTCAACTTCCATTTCGTTGTGACTTACTTTTTATTGTGCACCTACAAACCCTTATGTGGTGTACTTACAACCCCTTTGAAATTAATTTTTCATTTAAATTATATTTATATTAAATATTTATATTTTCCTTTCATGGATATGTTTATTGTTTAAATCATATTCCATTTTTACATACGGTGTTTATTTGCATTGTGGTTTTAATTATGGAAATATTGATTAATCGGTATCCTCTGCGCTATAAAGATAATGAGATGGTAGATTTTTCTTGAATTTAATATATGTATAAATAATGATTTGGAATTACTATGGTAGGTGGTTCCCACTATATCCCCTCGATGCATCGACATGTCTCGTGAGCCAAATCTGTTGATGATAAACCCTTCGAGTTTGATTCCTAAAATTAGACGGGTTTCTACCTGTAGAACTAAAAACATTTAATGGTATTATTTTATCTTGTTCCAGATACATGAAATCCAATTAGAAATCATTCTATTTATTCATGGATGAAGTTTCATTCTCAATTTATTAATGGCGTGATTTTTTTCATTTATTCACCACTGAATTTTGACATGTAAATTGTTTATGATTCCAATATTACTGATTCATCCATCCACAATTAGTAACCCTTACTGGGGCTCTGAGCTCACCCCTTTCATGTTTTACCTTTAATAGGTGATGACGATGAGACTATTTATTGAGTTCTATGGATGTTTTTTTTCTTTTTTTGTTATGTATTTTATATTGTAACCTTTTATAATATAATTTGAGTGACATCTATATATGTAGTTTCTTCAAGAATACCAAACTGATCATTCCTTCAGGATTTCATTCCTTTCAACCATAAAAATAAAAAACCTAATGCACCAACTCTGGTTTAGAGGGTTTGAGGAGTTAGAATAAATTGGGTATAAAATGATTATTATATAATTATTATTATTCTATAGATATTAAGAAATGTCTTATTTGATCATAGTCAACCAACCAAATTTATTTTGGATATTTGAGTTCAATACCATCAAAACATCTAATGTGAATTTAATTCATTATGTATTGTATATAATGAAAAAATTAATGAAACGAAATAAAAAATTATCATAATATATGATCTTATAAAAATAAATAATTAAATTATGTTTATTATATGAGATGATAATAAATGTGTGTGAATATTCAGACACATCGAAAAGGAAACCATCTCAATTTCCATTCAATGAGGAAACTTTTGTGGTTATACATCTATATTATTTAATGCAATGTATATATATCTTCATTGAAATTTTATATAATTAATTTATCAATTATCATTTTAATTAATGTCTATTTTTTAATTTTATTCTTTCATAGGGCTTACGATTCAAATGTTTCCAAATTTGTATGGTACTTTTCATTAAAAATAATCTTTTAAATGGATTCCTTTATAATATAATTTATAATAATTTTAGTCATTTAAAAATGATATTATAAGTAAAATTATATATAATTGAGATGTTTATAATGAAAATTAGTATTTTTCATTTATTGTGTTTCCAAAAATATATAATTAATTGTTCAATTTGTTTTCATTAAAAATGATAGAAGGAAGTTTTATTTCAATGTATTAGGTGACAAATAATTTTACCACCACTATAAAAATTATATGAAGATTTTCATTTCTTATGTGAAATTATTTTTTCATTTAATAAAAAATATTCTCTTTTCTCTTGGTAATTTATGTTTTCAAAATAGGGTTTTATTGAATAAATTACTTTGATATTTGATTTTTTTATAAAAAATGTTATAAGATATTTTTTCATGGATTTTATAATGAAATATTGCAAGAATAAATTATTTTTACAACAAATGACCCTTGGAATTTGTTTACTATTTGATCCTATAAATTATCAGGTTTTATGATTAATAAATATTACATTGATTCACCCAAATATAACCTGGTGTTCCCGTTATAGCTTATTTGATTGGTGCACCTGGAAATCACTCCAATCCATTGGTTAATGCCTATGTTTTCTGTACAATATTGGAAGTTATCCTTATGTTATTTAAATCGTAAGTGTTTTGTAAGGGTTCCACAATGGTTATATAATATTATTTCCTAGGACTCCTACATGAAATTTCGATTCTTATAAATGTTTTTTCTTTTAAATCATTTATTTTAAAATAGTAATGATAATGATCATTTTAAATTAACGATGACCCCTTTGGGGTAAAAAATATAATTTAAAAATACTCTTTTTCAACAATTTTAAATATTTTATTTATCTAATCATTTTATTAATTTCATCTACCAAATATATATTTTTCTGACCATCCCAAATTTTTAAAATGTTTTCTACAGTGTTTATGGATGGGTAATAGAAATTAATAAGTGGTATTGTATGTCTTGAAGATTTTTCCTAAGAAGAAATCATGTTTCATTTTAAAATTTTATGATGATTGAAAAAATGGTTACTAATCCTATTTTTTCACTCTGTATATATATATATATATTACTGACTATTTATTATCTGATTCTCTGAATCTCTAAACGTGCAGTGATCCTCAAATTTAGCATAATGAAATTTTGACATAAAATTCAACATTATGTAATTTTTAATATCAGTTCATTATGAAAATACTTATTAACCACATAATTAACATAATTTATATGTATTATTAATATTTTTTTTGTCTCATGTAATATAATTGATATATTTCTTTTTTATTAACTATCCAGTAGTAAAACATATTTTATTTCTATGGTTATATAACTTTTAGGAAATTATTAGAGTTTATATGGTTCATGTTTATAAATATATGGATGACTTGACTTTGATTTATTTATTTTTAAAAAATTTAAAGGTATCATATTATCATAAATTACTCAAATATATATTTATAGACTATAGGTTTTGTTGTTATATAGAATATTAATTTAGGTATGTTTTTTGAGAATGAAAAAATTACAAAGTATTATTTTACATTAATTTTGAAATTTGAAAATAAAATAAAAAATATTAATTTTAATTATATAACCAAAATGATTGATTTAAAACTACCCATGATGGTGGTGATAAAAAATATAGTTATTCATTACTTGGGTTGATGGATGACATTAATATGGACAAAACTTTCATTATAGAATTGATCTATTCGATGGAATAAAACGAATATTCGACAATAATAATGAAATAAAAGAATATTTTGGATACATATGGAACTATGTGAATTTGTATAGAATTAATTTTTCATGGGTAGAGTATGAAATGATTTAAATGTGACATAGTACAAAAATTTAACACTTCATTTGAGATTATCCTAATGAATACCCCATAAGGATATATGGTATAATATTTGTTTTATGAAAAAACACATTGGATACGTTGAGGTGTTTTGGGGAGATAATTTGTCTAGTTTTGGTTGATTATATCTCATATATTGTGTGAGGATAGGAGGTTTAGGGTTGTGTTTATACTATGTGGTGAGTGGTTAAATTCAATATATTATTGATTAATTTTTTGTTTTTCCTTATGAATATTTATATCATTGAATGTTGTGACTGAATATAGAAATTATTACATGTGAGGACAATATAATGGTTTCATAAAAATTAATTAAGAAAATAATACATTTTAAAAGAATATATTGTAAAATGTTTTATTTTATCAAATATATGTATTCCTAGAAAATTCGAAATTATGATAAAAATAAAAAAATATAAATATAATATATTTATGGTATGGTGATTCCAATAGTGAATTCCATTTTTAAATAATGAATTATGATATATGATAAATTATATAAATATAAATGATAAAATAAAAATTTCACCTGTCAAATATCATTTCATTTGTTAAGGTGAAATAAAATGATTATATTTATTACATATTTCTACTAGAGGTAACCATGTAAACTCTTTTATTTATAAATGTGATTATATACATTTACTATGTGAGTGTTCATTTTGTAGGGTAAATTCCTTACACAATACAATATACTCACCTAATGATTAGAATAAGAGATGTTATTCTATTAATCTTACACCAAGGGATTTTTTACTTCCATAGGATCTGGAATGTGGTACACATATAGGGATATTTGGAAAAAATAATATACTTAATGAATTTTTATTTGTGTGAATTACAATAGGAAACAGATATGATTCAATCAATAATCTCTAATGTTACACTATACCTTGTACATTACATTCCACCATCACAAACACCATGAGTACCTTATTGGAATAAATAATGGGTAACTCTATATAACCCACCTTATAAACATCTACAATTAATATTTATCATCTTATCTCTTTCATAGAATTTTGTTTCATAGATGTTTACTTATGTGGACATAAAATTCTCAGTTATTTTCTCAAATAGATCATTTAACAATAGAACTAATACTATAACATGATCCCATAATATTGGAGTTACTTATTTTATTTAAACTAAAGGTTTTCTAAAGATAAGTTTAAATGAAAATATTTATTGAGAGCACAACCAAAGGAATATGTTTATTACAATATCATATTATAACTACTATATATTCTCTTAAAAACACTTTATGTGTATAAATATTTGATTCTTATTGGACTACACTATAAGATAGGTTGGTTGTACTGAAGACGAACTCATTTTTCAGATCACAATTCATACTTCTATAAAACATTTCGGAGAATACTCTATCATAATCAGATACTATTTATGATATTGTTCTTTATAACATCAACATTTCACTCGTGTATATGCATTGATGTATTTCATGTAAAAATATATCTTGATTAAAACTGAAATTAATTTCATTTCGAATTATATATACAATATAATAATGGATGTTTTACCAATTATATTTTTATTTCAAAAAAAACGTGTTCATGTTCTCCAAATTAAATGATTGTTTGGGAAATGGTTATATTATCAACTTCAATTTTTTTACTTTATATATTAATAAAAATATACCCCAAGAACATTTATGTATATTTTTTTTATCATTACTTATATTTTCCCAAATATTATGCATACATAGATCTAAATAATTTTTCATTCTCCTTAATTATATAAATAATGGCATCAATTTGAATCATTAAGTATCTTCTTATTTTCTTCAATATTTTATGGTTTAAAATTTCTTGGAAAAAATATTGAATTTCATTCCACAATGATTTTTAATTCTAGAGACATCCAATTTCATATTGAATCTATATTTTTATAAACATCTGTATCATCAAATTGAGCAACATTTATGGTATTTAGAAGTTATGGTTGATTTATATTTTGATCTAGCCAAGAAAATTTCATTTCATTTATACATATATGTGAATCTAATTCATTTCAAAAAAAATATCTTTAATTATTCCCATCATTGATATGGTTGATTATTAATTTCTACATATAACATCTATCAAACTCTAATACATTCTATATGGTTAATGAATTAAAAAATTATAGTCCCCGATTATTTTTTAATGACTGAACTAGAAAATATTAATATCTATATATTTTAAAATATAATTTAAAAAATTATAATAATTTTTTATTTATCAATTATATGAATATATATAATTCTTAAAATTATTCAATCAACTCATGATAATTTAATTAATGTATATTATCAACGAAATTTCATTACATTGGTGGATATACTATTAATCTATTCTTTCTTATTAATTCATTTTTTCCCCTTCATTGATGAAACATTATATACTCTAAAATATAAATTGCATTAATGTAGTGTGGTTATTTGTGAAATATGTATCCTCTTTTAAAATTCCAAAAATATCTATTTATTTTCATTGATCTTGTAAATATTTATGCCCTTCCAAGTAGTCTTGGTTACTGTGTTTGATTGTCTCGACAAGTTACTCTATAATCATTGGAAGTACCTATCTATTCATATGAAACTATATATCTCTTCTATAAATGTTATTCTTTTTTATATATCAATTTTATATTTTCTATTAAGTATCCAAATATTTCCCTTTAATGCTGAAATCATTACCCATTAATGATACATCCTACATCAAAAAGTCATGATTATTATACAATGAATATAGTTTTCCATTTAATAATGTATTTAACAAATAACTCCATTTATAATCATTATCATCACTGATTTAGGATTATAATTTAATGTTATTTATAAACTCTACCACATATGTGTTGAGGTAATCTATAATTACACTTTTCAGAACATCGATGACAATTATTAGGGAAATAGTAAATATTGAGGGAATAACAATGAACTCATACCATCCCTGTCTTATTCAAAAGGTTTTATTGGTAATATCATCCATATTTGTATTAAATTAATTATATCACAATACGAGGTCTGCATTAGTAGAGTATTGGGCCTCATATAGTAGAAAAAAATATCATCAATATGTGGCTGGGAAGTCATGTTACTTATTAGTCTTATTTTTTATTTCATGATTACTAAAGTGGAAGTACATTGGTCACAAATTATTTATTATTAATATGTCTGATAAGTTTCTTTAACATACAATGAAATTTATAAACCCCTTATCTATATTTACCTTTAACTACTTTCTTAGTTATACTAATTTTATGGTTTCTATTATTTAGGGATTCCACTATCTAGGAAGAGGTCCCTATATACATTTCATTGAGAACCCGAAATATATTTCTTTTGTAAGGTCAGCCAACTCTTAATGAACCACATATATATTTTTCCGCTACATGGTCATGTCCTCAATCATGGTTCTCTCCTTCGTATTTATCATGTATGTTATAAATCATTTATCTTATGAAAAAAATATCTATGATTCAAATAAATATTCCATTTTATACTCATCCCCCTCCTACAATTTTTTAAAAAATAAAGATAATTATGTATATAGAGTGAATTATATCTCCATGTTGTTGAAGTTGAATTTATATATGGTTTACCAATCATTTCCTAATATAGAATAAAATTCTAATAAATGGGGTATAACATGCTTTTTTGGGATTTCTATTCAATAAAAATTCACTAGTGAAAAGTTATATACATAGGATACAATAATATCCCAATTTTATATTCTCATAAATAACACAACTATCATCTTTTGATGTGGTGTTAGAAAACATAAACTAGTCTTGATTGTATTAATGTAGTGTGTATAATCTTAAGAAAATAATAACATCTTTATTCATAAAAAAATAACCATCACACATATCATTTCTTCATTATTAGGGTCCAACCTCACTATAGTTGTAGAATAATCCTTTCCTCTATTTATTGTTCTTAAACGATATGTTGTTGATTAACTCTTCTAACCTATAGAAAATGGAAATGAATAATATATTTTTTTTCTTACTTAATGTTGGATAATTGGAATATTGGATGTTAAATGATGTGAACTTTATTTCATTCCATTTCATTAGTTATATTATATATATTTCGACAATATTTCTTATTCCATTCCACCCTTTTATAGAATTAAATCATCTATTTGTTCCATTTATAAAATTTTCAAAATGATTCTTTTGAAACTTTTTACTCATGGAATATTGGATTTTATTTCATCAAATCGATTAGTATATTAATTATCTAGAATAAAAAGATATTTTAAAATTTTATGATTATCCCCTCAATTATAATTAGAATCCATGATCTCTATCATGAACAAAAGAGATCAACATAAATTTTTAAGGGTTGTAAAATATAAAATTGGATTTTTTTGAATATTTTTCATTATTCCCATAAATAACGAGTAAATATATCCTTGTGTGTCATTGAAAAACATGGAGATTTATAGTAAAATAAATTTTATGTTTCAGTAGCACACTGTAATTGAATCATCTACCATTTTGATCACTTCAATAACCACCCTATCTACATTAATATTTATAGTTTGGAAGAAAATATTTTAAAGAAAAAAATCTAGAATTCATTTAGTTCTATGGATCTAGTTTCATTTTTGGGATTTATTTTTTTGATTAGTTTCAAATGTTCATTATAAATTTTTATAAGGTGAAAAAAATTTAGTATAACATTGTCTCATTTAAATAATTATTGGATGTAAAATATATTCTCAATGGTTCTAATCTATTGTTCTATTATGGGGGATCACAAGATTAAATAAACATATGGGGAAAATATCACATAATGTATTGAACCACATCTATCTCATTATTTAGATAAGGATGAATTTCCAATTGATTCATGTTATTATTCAAAATATGAGTAAATAGATCTTTTACTTCAATAATGTTCCCAGATTATTCTCAATTATTTTAGGCATCTCATTACAAATATTATTATATATTCTATCTGATTTTCTATTATGATGACTCATGTAATACCAATCTATTAACATAAATAAATGAAAATTAGGGAATGGAAAACTAATTCTAATAATCATATAAAAAGGTAATCAATAAACATATAATTAATAAAATATAAATTAAATATATATCCTTTCTTATGAGTCTATAGGTATGAGTATAAGATTTAAATTTAAATTTTTAAATACTCATTTCTATAATAAAAATTTACTCAACTCCATCAAAATGGTTCCTAATGTTCTTGTTAATATTTTATTGAACACCCACTAGGAGTTTCAGTCCAATAAGGTATCATGGACTCTTTTTAATACACTATGAACTTGTTAAGTTAATTCCCAGTAATTCCTTTCAATATTATAACCCCTTTATAAATTTGTTCCATATCTATATGCATTTTCATTATCTATAGTATTATTTCATCGAATGGAAGCAACTCACTTTATACATAACAAAATATTTACTATTATTTTCTACACATAGAAATATCCAAATTGTTTTTACTAATGATTATATTCTAAATACCGCAATATATCTAGACCATTAACTGATTCAAATAATAAAAAACCATGATATATAAAGATATCATTACAATATTTTTATCATAAATATCTAATATACACAATAAAAAGTATAATATTCCTTGTTTAAATTGTATACTTGGTTAATAATACATCAACATATATCTAAATTAAAATATTTTTTTAATGATTTATTTTTATCATAGATGCATTTTAACATATATAAATTTATTAGTTAACCTATTTAATACATAAAAAAGGGTAGATATAGAATGAGTATAGAGGGAATTAGTGTGATAAAAAGTAGATAATATGAGTGAAAAAGAATATAATTATATTATAAATCTAAATGATAGAAAATATTTTAATTAAAGAATGTCTTAATTAATATTTTATCATAAAATCATGGAATTAAAAGGGGGTTGCTTCATAATTATGCATTAATAAATGAGAAAATGTGAAGCCTAAATTCCATGACATCATATCAAAGAATATATAGTAAAATAACCGCTTAGTCATAACATATAACCATATTTATTTCATATTAATTGATATAGAAATTAACTAATGCATTTATGTTATATCTTTGTTAACCCATTATAGTATGTTCATGCATATGTGTTCAACATAAATGAATCCAACATATGAAAAAATATTTAGAAAATTCCATTCAGTGTAATTATTTACATAGACTCACAAGAAAGATTAATCTATGGATAGTTAATAATAATTCAAAATATAATTAGGAAATAAATACTCATTATATAAATATTTATATTTATATAAATATTTAATATTTTTTCTTTGTATGAAAAAATTAGTGTAATGATAGATATTTGTTTACAAAAATTAACCATTAAAATGAGGTTATATGGAATAGTTAAAATTCCTTTAAGGAAAGAAATAATATTGAAATATCATTGTATAGAGTGTAAAAATAAAATTTATATTGGAAAAATAAATATAACATTATAATATCATGAATGGTTATAAGATTTTAAGAATGTATTACAGGAAAAACTTAATGGATAAGAAGGATTCTGTTAATCAGATCTGATTTCAGTGATTCTATTAATAAATTGATGAAATAGATTTATAAACCCAACCAAAAATGGTAAATATGGTAGGTAAATATATAATTGATATAAACATATATATAATTAAAAATAACTCTACAATTTTATTTCGAGATATAATATTATTTGGTGAGAATCAGGGAATATCCAAAATAAAATATGGTGGTTCAATGTGTTCCCTTATATTTAATCTATATTCATTCATCTCATATAAATCCATAATGATTGATATAAATTTATTAAAAAATTTATTTATGGCCTAAATAAATGAAATTTTATTTATTATTAATTATTTAGGTTATATTAGAGTCATTTAATTTTGATATAAATTATATAAGCTTTATCCTAAAGTTGTTGGTGTTATTTGTCCATGGTAATTTTAGATTTTTGTAAGTATGACTGTTTATATATAATAGATACACAATTCAACTAATGTGGAGACATGTAACAAATGTGTATTCAAAATTTTATAATTTTTTAAGTATCCAATAGTATTGTTAAATAAGAATACTTAAAAGTAAATTGGGATTATTGTTATATGACTAGTCTATTATGCAGGTTTCTCCACCGTCGAGATAATTATCGTTTATATTAAACATTAAGACTATTTAACCATCATAGAATATAAAAATATAAAATTTAACTATTAATTTCATTTTAATTAATAATTATTAAATATAAACCATCTATGAAGAAGGTGGAGGAAAATTAATTTCATTATTTTTGGAGGTGACGAAGCAACCATAATAAGAACTATGTTATCATTTTAAAATATATTTACAGGGGGGGTGAAATGGGTATTTGTACATAATAATAATACATAATTATATTTATTAAATAAATGTACTTTTTCTGGTTTTATGGAATTAATTATTATAATATAGAAGAGGAAATATATATAATTATAATTTATTGTGTTTTTAATCTCTTCATTTGTTTGTCATCTAATAACGTATACTTAAGTTTCCATATGATGGTATTTTGGTGTAACAAATCATGAAACCCATAATATAATGTGTATAATTTATTTTGGTTGGCTTATTCCCATCTTGTGGTTCTAGTGGTTTCAATGACTTGACTGTTCAGATTTTTGATTTTTGGACAAACAGTGTTAGTGAATTATTAGTTAGTGGTTATTAGTGTTCAAGTAGTAACCATTAAATATGTATAAATAAGTTCTAAGAAAAATTTTCATGGTATGATCATAGTTTATTAAACCCTGTGAGAGCCCAGTATAACCATATCAATGCTTCTATTCAGTTATATAGGAACACGCATAACATGTTCCCAGATTTCTTATCCATGGTACTATTACCATGTAATTTTATACTTTAGTTTTAAAAATTTAGTAAGGAAAACATGGTTTTCAAATGGATTTAATAATCATGTGACCTTTCCCTAAAACAATATAACATTAATTATAATATAAACTTTCAATGAGATTATTGATTATTTTAACAATATTTCTCACAATATTACCTCATTTTCTCGACCAATCATATCCTTAATGATCTTATGAATTATAATTATTATGTTGTGTATCATTTCATGATATATTGAAACACCTCACCAATTTCTACTCACATTATTATTCTCTACACACTATATCTTCTCCGTCATGTTTTGAATATCTTATGGGTTTTCATGGATGAATAATTTGGTTTTAATGGTAATTTATGATGTTTCATGTGGAACTGAGATTGATAAGAGCTAATATCAATATGTATAATAAATATATTTAAAGGAATCAATTATTACTCTTTTGGAAATGCAGGAATCAAAAAATCATAGTTATCTCTCATAAAAATACTTTTTTTAGTTTTCAATTTGTAAATAATTAAAAAAATTAACCATTGGCAGGTTTTAATTATTTTAATTATGGTGTAGAAAGAAATTATTAATAGCATTATTATTCAAAATATCATTCATTTAATTCATGAGTATGTTGAAATATTCCAATGGTGGGATTGACTATAAAGTGATTTCCTAAAAATTAGTATTATTAAGGATTATCTGGTCGAATTGTTTTATAATGTTTTCATCATTATATACATTACTATTTTTATATATCCTAAAAATTGGAATCATTGATGTGTTTGGTATTGTATATATTTAAAATTCATGGAGTTTAAATCCATTATATGTTGTGAATGTGATATTTATAGATTTTGGTAGGACACAATGATGTAAGGATTCATTTTTTATAGAATATTGTTCTATTCATGTTATAGTTATGTATTACCAAAGGCTATATCCAAATTACCCTATATTTATTCGTGAAAGAGATAATTCATTATTCTATTTCTCATATGTAATGTTATGAGATTACATGTTTGTATTTGATTATTTACCTGTTATTATATTTTTATTCATTTTATTATATTCATGTTTCATTGGAATGTGAAATGTTTAAAATTATACCAACGGATGATTTACTGAAAAATCCTTAAAATGAAATTTATTAAAGAAACATGATTTTTGATGAAGTGGGAGTAAAGAGTTTCACTGTGACTGAAAATGTATATATTCATGTTGTTATATTACTACGTAATTTATTTACACCATATATATTCCATGGGTTATATAAAAACATGTATTTATAGGATATCAAAAAATGGGAATGTATTTTTGTATCATGAGGATATATAATGGTCAATTTCACTAAACTATTTGTATCGATGGTGCTGACATATGGTCACATAGAGCCATGTTATTAGATGGTTTTATTTAATTTCCTTCTAGATTGGTATTTATTTTCATCTAGTTATGTACATATTATTAAATTTTTTTCTATGTTATTATAATAATTATCATCATATATAAGTGACAAGTTGTGTTTTTATTTTATGGTAAAATCAATCAAATGGATTTTTTCTTTTAAAACCATGAAGTAAGTCACCAATCCTTGGTTATTGGGAAACCACATTAGGATATATTTTAGTTCCTAAAGGGTTTCATGTTTTGTTATCTATGTTGGTTAATTAAAATATGGAACCAGAAAAATATTTATTTTTAGCGGGATATATGATTTGAGATATGACCATTAAAACTATGGTGTAATGTGTGGAAGGTATATGGGCATCTAAAATTGATATATTACATCTATTATCTTTGGGTGGATAGGATTTATCAAAAAATATTGAGCTTGATTATGGGTTTTTATTAATTAATGTTGAAAAAATATAATTTTAAAATTTTGTGCACCTCCCCTTCATTGAATAAAATATTATCATAAATCCATGTTGTTTATGTGATTTAATATATAATCTTGAAGATAAAATTTCTAATCATAAATGTATTACTATTATAATTTTGTGTTATCAAATGTTTTTATAGATAATTTTTCCATTAGGAATCTATTAGAATCTTATAGAAGAGAATACATAGTATATCCTATAGGAAATCCCACTAGTAAACCCTAAATTTTTAGAAATTTTATTCCAAATTATTCAATCGTTATGAATAAGTGTTGGTCGAAATTATGATTAGTTAGTGCATAAATATTTTTAGCTAAAAAATTACTTCAATTTTCTAGGTTGAAAAATTAATCCTCCAACCCCTAGAATTGATTTAGAGAAAACAAAGGATTTTTCAATTTTTGAAGACACTATAGGACTCAACAATGTGATTTAAGACATAAATTATTCATATAAATGGAATAAATATTTATAATCCCATTATATATGATATAAAACATGATCATAACTATTAGAAAATTTTTTTATGTTCGGTAATAGATATTCCATCCTCATAATTTTCCTACACTGAAGGACTTGGATTCTATGACATTAGGTGAAGGCGTATGCATTTGATTTTATTGAGTTAGTTTATCTATGTATAGATCATCACACTAATGAATTCCAAAAATATTTTTAGTCTGTTGTGGATTTGAGATTTATATTTTCCCAATAAATTTTCATTAATTATTTATGACTATTTTCAATGTATTTGGAAATGTGCCAATGGATCATGAAAAAGTAGCAACAATAATTGTTCATTAGGGAGATTTTATTGTTTGTGTTTGAATCCATATTGTGATATATGACTAGAAGAGGTAGAATATAAATGATTTTTTATATAAATCGTGATTATCTAACAATGATTCAATTAGAGTACTCTATATGTTCTTCTTCCACTACTTATGAGAAATACATTCTATTCTTAAATTTAAGGTAACTTGTAGAGTTAACCATCATTTTTGAAAATTTATCCAAATAATATATTTTTATGGAAAAGTATCGATCAGTTATTGAGATATATATTACCTTTAGAATTTAATATATATTAAAAAAATTTAGAAATAGGTGTCTGAACTCATTCATAGAAAAATGGGGATACTCATATAGAAATAATGGTTTTTAGAGGTATTGATGTAATATGAATTTATGTTGTGTACCATCCATTTTTTATATCTGATTTGGGGATGACTTATATGAAATGTAAAATGTTTATTTTGTAATATATTATCATATTATTATTATATAGTAGTTAAGCATTCCAATTAAAGTTTTTACTTGATTGAAGTGTTGGGATTATGGTTGGATATTATATTTGTCATGATGTATCTTTCAATTCACTCTACATGGCTTCATAAATAAAGTATTAAATGATCTAACATTGGGTTTTTGATCACCAACCATGTGTTTATGTGTTATTTCCATGTATATCATCATTATATCCTAGATGACTTTATTGAAATGGATTTGAAGGTTCATTTTATGGACCAAATAAATTTTTATCATTACATGGTTCAATTTCTAGTATCGAGAGGATTTTCCTAATAATTTTTATAATTTTTTAATATAGGTATGGGTCATTTTTTCAATTTTACTTCATCGAAGAATGATTAAAATATCCTTTTATAATATAATATGTAATAGTAATTTTTCAAGAAACATAAGTAATGTGTTGAAAATATGGATGAAAAAATATTTTTATCCCATTGTGTTTCCAGGGTATTTACTAATTCTCTTTTAAAATAATGAATATGGAAGCCTCCATATTATAATTGATTATCTAAAGCATAATAAAGATAAAAGGATGAATATGTAAAAAATTTCTAATATTTATGATCTATTTTATCAACGTAAAGGATCTCAATGTTTTTATAATATTGATATTTCATTGGAGTACCATTATTTATGTGTCCAATATGAGGATGTTACTAAAAAACATTTAGGTTAATGTATGAACCTTATGAATAATCAATTATACAACTTTCTGTTACTAACTCTCCAATGGTGTTGATGTCTTTAATGAATCAAATTTTTACTTAGTTTTTCAATACTTTAAAAAATGATTTATTAAAAAGATATTATTGTGTACTCTAATATGAATTAATAACATTTTTTTCATCTATATATTATTCAAATACATCATATGGGACATATATTATATTTATTTATTTATAGATATCATGTTTCGATATATTATGTTTTTTATGTGGACCATATTATAGATTAAGTGGAATCTTAGTGGATCATATGAATATTAAGGCAGTGATGTATATAATGAGGCATTGGAATGTGTTTTAGATTAATAGAATCTTATGATCATCTTGTTATTATATAGGATTTGATAATGATTTATCAAATATTGATGCTAAAATGAGATAGTTAACCTAAGTTTTTTTAGGATCAATTTGAATGACAAGGGTAGTAGATCATTTCAGGATAAATACTATAGGTGTATAATGGAACTGTTTTTTATGTTATTATATAAAAAATTATTTGATAAGGGGTTTTTTTGTGATTCCCTAGGTAGAGGGAAAGGATTTGTTATCATGTAACGAAGTAGGTCATTGATTTTTGATATGTCTAAATTCAACCACATGTGAAGAATTATACTATCTATGTTCTGTAAGTTATAGTGGCGATGTATGATAACATGGAATAGAACCACTATCTATTTTAGGAGTGGTTTGCAATATATTTCGATAAAATGATTCGGAAGTATTGATTTTCATTTTGAGAAAATAACTTACGGTTAAAATCCTTAGATGCTTTTGTTTATTATTTTTATTTTAAAATTGTGTATACACCACATAAATAGATTCAGGTCACTGATTCATTAAGACAGATTTTACAAACTTAATAAAATAAGAAATCAATGAAATAATCTTCGACAATGATTCCATTAACTCAAACATATATGGATATAGGTAAAGATGATGAAGTCATTTGTATTTATCGTGTAAATTATTATTTCTCATTTTATAACCAATTCATCTTAGATATATATCATTTATCAATATTTGAGATATTAGAAAAATTAAATGGTGGAGAGACATTAGATGAATGGTGTCACTCTCATAAAATTATTTCCCATTTCAAAGGAAGATTAGCTATTATAATAACACTATAGTAGGTGTTTATGGAGATGATTGTAAAATCTATACCTTTCATGAATATGTATCAAGATCCATTATAGGGACCATGTTTCTTCTTTTGAGTATTTTTTTTGGATTTCAATCATGTGTGTTTAGGTGAAATTTGAGAGATTTTCGGAATGAAGAGGGGATATTCATGGTGGGCGTTCTATTTTCCAGAACCGTATGCCCAGCCCAGAAATCCATGTGAATATAGGTAGTGCATATTTACACAGCTGGTGCATATTTTTCTAAATAATGCACCATATTAAGAGTAATCATGTAAAACACCAGGATGGGTTGAAAATTTAGGGCACAAGGTTAGGGGAAACACTACTCCCCAAATAGAAAATTGAGTGAAACAAATTTTAAACCCCTATAAAATTGATGAAAAATAAATAAACCCTTAAAATTCACCCAAAATTGTCTCTAATTTAGACCTAACTAATTTCTGTCAGTTTTGAGGCCCCTTGATAAATTCCTAGCCTTCTGGAGATCGTTTTTATGAATTATATATAATATTGAATATATACACCTATCCTGGTAAGGGAATATCACCCCGATTGGTTCATAATTCATATATCGTCTCTCTATCAACCATTAAGGAGGAAATATTCTCTATTTTTTATCAAAAGATTGGTTTATATTGATCTAAACTATTTCTTCTTCGATCTAGGTTATGTATATTGATCATATTATTTGTTGTGATCTTATTTGTTCCACTTGAATTGGGGATTTCTATTGGAGATCATTTGTCAGAAATTTTTAGGGAGGTGGTATAACATTGATCACATAGTCTTGATTTAATTATGTGTATGAAATTATTGAAAATTTATATTTCCATTATTGGGAATTTTTTTATAATATATTTTATATATTTTAATTTCCATTTCACCATGATTTGGATTAAAAAAGGTAAATTAAAATTATAAAATTTAATTAATTAATTTGTGAAATAATTAATGGGATTCTGGGAATGAAGAATTTTAATAATTACATGGTTAATTAATTAATGGGATTTTAAGATTGTGGATTTGGATTAATTAGTTAGTGAATTAATTAATTGAATTTTTGACTATAGAATTGATTATAAATTAGTGTTGCATGATTTTTATTTTGTTTGTTTATTTAATAATTGATAGTGGGGTTCATGGGGTTCTTGAAAAACCGTGACGGGTTCCTAATATATTTTATTAAATTTTGATATTTTTTTTAAAACTGAATTGATTATATTACTCTATGTGATTAATGTATCTAACCATCATTGTTTTAAAATTTTAAATGGAATTTCATGATGTGAAGTGTTCTAAGAGGGTTAATATTGATTAACCTCGATTTGTGTGATGTATGTTAAATATGTGTGATTGTCTTATATATGAGTGTGTGATATATAATGAGGATCCAAATACCTAAATGTCATAAATTACTATGGGACATTGACATAGACTCCAAATATCAATGTGATACTATGGATTGGGACATCGACTAAGGTACCAAATACCGATGTGACATTGAGGTGTGGGATACTGACTGATGATCTGAATACCCACTAGGTGTCAGAAATAATATTATTTTCCCATGTGATTCTTTTGGACTATGGTTTAAATTGGTTGTGATATGATTTAAAATAAAATGATAAAATATAACCATTTTATTATGATTTAGTTCATACTTCGACAGGGACCGAATACGATATTTATGGTTTGGGTGTCCTCAGGATCTTGGATATTTATGTGGTATATTTATAAATATTGAGATGGGATATCAATTTAAATTATGCATTGAACATTATTCTTTATATATTTATACACACTGTTATTGGGAATATATTGTTTTAGATATCATTGGAGGTATCCTACTGAGTTGGACCCACTACTCAGGCTATCTGATCTGTACCCAAATAGACATCATGATTGTAGGAAATGAAAAGGTATGGGTCATTATGTTAGATGGATGATTTGATATGGAGAATAGATGAGAAAAAAATGTGAATTATGATCCCCTTTTTCGTTTTTAGTTCATATTTATTTTTGTTATTTAATATTGAAACTTGACATGTATTTGGAATGAAATATCTAATTTTAATTTTTATATATCTAATTTCCTATTTTTGATCATCATAATGAACTTTATTTGATTGGTTATTGGTAATATCAATTTTATTATTATTTACTTCCATGATTTTACTAATTTAATAAAGAGCGTATGGTATACCCATTACTGATATTATACCATCATTGTTAGTTTGAAAAATCTTTCATAAGGAGACATTCCCATGAGTTTATATGACGTTCCATTCAAGGAATGTGTGTGTGTAACCTAGTTTGGGACATTACATAATGGAATTAGATAGAGGATTTGATACCACGACCTATGGTTTATTTCCCCACATCGACTATTTCTATAGGATTGTGGATTTTATGTCACCTAAGGGTGAATAATATATTCAACATGGGTAATGGGATATCCATGTAGGCCATGTAGATATAATTCATTGGAAACTACAGGATCTCACTGTACAGGTTATAAGGCTTTTAATGCATGAAGAAGTTGTAAAAAAGTATGTATTTCCAGCCATACTATATAGGTTCATGGAAGTGTTTGTTGAGTACTTACCAAGGATTCCACCACATATAGATGTGTATTTTTTTTCTGAACTCGTGTATGGGGATGAAACCGTTTCTATTCCAACATAAAAAATTTCCTCAATAGAGACTCATGATTTTAAGACTCAACTACGTTAGTTTTTTGATAAGGGGTATATCTATCTGAGTATGTCACCTTTGGATTCTCCATTCATGTTTCAAAAAAAATAATGATGAGACTTTATGAAAATGTGCTGATTATGGGATTTTGAACTAGATAAAAGTGATGAATTGATATCTCATTCATCATATCGATGATAATTTTACCAGTTGATTTGAGATTATGTTCTCTCTAAGATTAAATTGATATTATGGTATAATAATCTCATAGTAAAACCTTTGGATATTCCACGGTATGTTTCTATAGTAGATATATCCTATATTAGTTCCTCATATTTCTATTTGGCTTGATGAATGCACCATCATGGTTTATGGACTTGATGAATAGAATCCTCCACTTGTACATATATCATTTTTTGTATAGTTCATGGATGAAAAAAATTTATACTCCAAGACTCAAGAGATCATTATCGATATAATTTTATCAGACTGATTAAAAAGATAAATCATCAAATATACACCAATATATATAAATTTTAGTTTTTGATTTTTCATGTACACTTCTTAGGACACATCAACTTAGGAATGTGTGTCAGTAGACCTAAACAAGATGCATGTAGTTATTGCTTCATATAATCCTAGTATTTGTTTCAATATCCATAGCTTCATATGGTTGTAGGCCTACTATAATATCTTCATCGATGACATTAACCACAATTTGGTGAATCATTCATTCTTTACCAATATGGAAGTAGTGTGTGAATGGTCAGAATTATATGATAATTCCGTCAATGCGTTGAAGAAGAATTTCACCATGATAACAATAATGAAGCTAACTGAGTTAGGGGATGAGTTTATAGTGTCATACTACATTTCTGGTATTATCCATGGAGAAGAGGCGGTGCAGGTAGATTTTGTAACAGTGTATGAGTCTTGAAAGATTAGGTAACATTAATGGAACTACCCTATAGAAGACCTCTAATTAGCTATGGTGGATTTTACATTGAGGTGTTGGAGACACCATAATTTGGTAAAATGTTTTCTATGTACACTAATAAAAATTTATCAAAGTTTATCTTTTTGAAATTTTAATTGGTCATCCCTAAGTGGTTATGGGTTAATTATTTCTAGTCATTCGACATTGATCTGGAATGTATACCCACTAAGGGAAATAGTGTTGCATCTGATTAATGTAGGAAAACTCAGACTCATGAAGTTAATGACTATTGTTATAAGTGGTAAATGATGTATTAATTGGAATACATTCATTTTTTTAAAAATATAATGATAATATGGTGGTTTTATCCATTCTAGTAGGGTCTACACCTCTGGTCTATATTAGAGACATGCTGGATGGGGAACCATAATGTTCATACCTATGGGAAATCCTTGACGGGTGGGTGTCACCTTCCAAATGCATCATAGATGAGAAAGAGATTTTCTGTGTTAGGAATTATGTTTTTGTACCTACAAGTATATGGTAGGAGCTAATTCATGAATTTTATGACATGAAGTGGGTGGTGTATCGAGGAGTGACCAAAATTTATCGTGACCTACATCAACAATTTTGGCTAACGTGTACGAAAAATTAGATATCACCATTCTTGAAATTATTCTATAGCTTTAATCTCATCATGGTCCTGAATTAACATCCTAATGGTCACTATACCCATTTCACATTCACATATGGATATTGGATGGCATTATAATGGATTTTTTACTGGTATTTTCGTGGATGCCTTAGAAGAATGACTCAATTCTGGTGGTTGTGGACCATTTGATATTATTATCTCATTTTGTTTCATATAAATAAGACATTATCATATGTATATTTGGGATATTTGTGTGTTCAAGTGGATTTATATTTTCATTAGGTTCTATGTATTATTGTTTTAGTCCATTACTCATGCTTTACGTTGGTTTCAGTAAGGGATTGTATAAGGAACGTGATACACAAGTTATATTGATTATGGAATTACACCTATAGATAGATTATAATTTGGAGCGTACTATAAAATTTCTTCAGGATACATTTCATGCATGTGTCCTAAATTTTTTTGGGTATTGGTATAGGCACTTATTATTAGTGCATTTTAACTATAACCATAGTTATTAAGATATTATACTGATGGAAACTTGTGAGAATTTTTATGGTAGTCCATTCATATTACTTCTATAATGGATTGAGTCAAGAAAGTTAGTATTATTAGGACCGATTCTTATAAAATAAACATAATATCTGGTTTAGTTGATTATAAAATGTATAGAGATGAAACAAATTAGGCAGAATTCCTATGTTGATAGATGTCTAAGACCCTTATATTTTACATGTGGTTATCATTTATTCCTTTGGGTGTCACCTATAATGGTTCACCATTAGATACAAATAATGTTTAATTTCACTCCCAGTTTTCATGAACCATTTGGGGATACAGAGAGAATCGGGATGGTGTCCTATTGATTTGTTATTATATATATATATATATCTATCTATGCCTAACATTTTGAATGTGTCACAAATTTTATGGTGTCACTCTAACCCTTCTCATGTTATCTATGTGGTTGATGTAAATATTGAGATTGATGTGTCTTATGTGAAGCATCTAAAAAGTGTGTCATATCATAGGGAGAATGTGTTTTGTGGAATATATGTTATGTTAGTTCATGTATTTTGGATACATGGTCTTATTTACGGGAAAATGTTAGAGATAGAAGAATATATGTGGGCTCTATAACTTTATCTTGTTAGGTCAAAATCATAGAGATGTGTATGATGACCTATTATAAGATGGGGATGTTATACTAGGATTCCATTGCATTGATTACTATTTTTGGTATTATCATGGGTTTTTTTGGTGAAAATCAGAATATTTTTTAAGTGGGGTGTTTCATGGTTGGAAAATGGTTTTCTCAAACCGTGCAGCTAGCCCAGCATCCCATGTGATCCCAGGTAGAGGAGATATATATGGATGACACATAGTTTTACTAGAATTGCATCTTTATTGGTGTATCCAATGAACATTCCTAGGTGAGGCACATTATTGGGGAACACAATTAGGTTAAATCAGTTGATCTATACAAGAAACCTAGTTTATAAGATTTTAACCCCCAAAATTAGATTAAAATACCACAACCACTAGAATTCAACCAAAATCAACTCTAAATAAGACAAATATGATTTGTATCATTTTTTGAGGATCTCATATGGATTCATGGTTTTTTTTAACATAGTTATAGATGAAATAAAGCCCATATATTAGATTCTCACCTCTCCTAGTAAAACAATATCTCCCTAATTGGATACCTATTATTCTTAATCATTCTTATCTCATTTATGGTATGTTTTCCTCTATTTTTTATTAATTATCATATTTTTTATACCTAAATCCCTTGATCTCGGATCATGGTTACAAAACTAAATCATGGTATTTGTTTTGAAATGGGATGTTTTCCAACTAGTTTGGATTTCCAGTGGTGACATTTTATCAAAAAAATTAGCCATGTCATCTAAATTATATCCCATCGTCTGGATTTAATTATTTCATTGTAATTGTGGAAATTTAAATCTCACTGATTATGAAATTTCGTTGATAATAGGAATTATTTTTTATAATTTCCAGGTGATAAAATTTTGGATTATATGTGGTAATTGAAATTGTTAAATTGATTTACTTATTTGGTGTCTTAATAAATAATATATTAGGATATGATAATTTTATTAATTAACTGGTAAATAAATTAATGGGATATTGGGATTTTAGAATTGGATTATTTAATAATATAAATAATTTATGGGATAATATAGGCTGGATTAATTAATTGGATCATTTATTAATAGAGTTTCTTATTGTTGAATTGATGAGAAACTATGGACGTGTTTTTGGTAAAATAATGTGTTTCTGAATTAGTAAATAATGGAATTTAATGGTTATTTTACAAACCATGAAGAGGTAATTAATTTTTTAATGTTTATAAGTGTTTTAATAATGAATTTATCATTTTTTCTTGTGATTGAAGTATTGAAACATGATTTTTTTTTCTAGTTTAAATTGTATTTCATGATGAGAAGTGTAATAATAGTTTTAATATTTATTAACCATGATTTATTTGTTATATGTCAAATATATGTTCTTATTCAGTATACGTCTGTGGGAAATGTAATGAGGATCTAAATACTCATATGTGATAAATTAGTGTGGGACACAAACTGAGCCACTAAATACTCATGTGATACTAAGGTGTGGGATCGAGACTGAGGCTCAAAATACCCAGGTCATATTGAGGTTTGTGACATTTAATGATGCTATATAGTCCCATAGGGTGTGAGATATGGAATTTTTTTCACATGTTTTGGCATTAGACTATGGTTCTCATTGGTCATGATATGATTTGAAATGAAATTATAATTGATAACCATGGCATTTTTATATGGCTCAAAATTTGGTAGAGGCAGAATCCTACGTTAACTATTCCAGTGTCCTCTGGAACTTGGGGTTTTGTTGTTAATTATAGAATAATAAAATCTAATTACTATTGACATTATTATTTGGACATTATTATTTATAAAATTGAATACATTTTTTATGCATATTTTATTAGGCACCATTGGTGTTTCATATTGAGTTGTACTCACACCATACTCAACTGCCTAATTGTCACCCGAATAGACATCATGTTTGGTGTATATGAAAAGGGAAATAGTTATGTGTTTGAGGGAGGAGTTGGATAAGATCATTGATATGTTAATTATATTTTCATGGGGAGCTTCTTGGAAGTTATCAGTTTCATTATTTATTTTGTGACTTTTAATGTAACACATGAAACATGTTTTGCATGAAATATTTATTATTTAGTTTTGGATATTGTATTTCTAGTTTGTTATCACTATGTGACAGTGCTTCATTTTTATTATTGGTTATATAATTTGGTTATTCTTATTTACTTACACTATATAGATACATTGATAAAGATTGTATTGTAAACCCATGATTGATATCAGACCCTCACTCCTAGTCACCAGACACTGGCATATGGGGAGGGATACCTGAGGTTATGTCATTGTCTGAATCTAGGCCCTGATTTGTGGAACCTATGTTGGGATGTTATAATTGGATGTAATCCTATTTATTACTTTTATAATAGAAAAATAATGAAATATCATTATTTTTTCATTTTGATTGGTTTTCCTAGATGATTTAGTCAATTTCAAACATCATATCATCATTCCTTAATAGATATATGATTAAAGTAGATAACCAGAGACCTTTCTATATGTTTCTTTCTCTACCCATTCCTATATAAATGGGATATGTGAAATCCATATACATTATTATTAATTTACCATTTTAACCATGTGTGATGAATGTGATATGGGTGATCATAGAATTAAATTTTAAATATGGGAATTTCGTTCATATTATGTGATGATGAATGAGAAAGTGTTATAAAAAATGAATGTCTTAGA
This sequence comes from Viscum album, assembly GCA_963277665.1. Classification (NCBI taxonomy): domain Eukaryota; kingdom Viridiplantae; phylum Streptophyta; class Magnoliopsida; order Santalales; family Viscaceae; genus Viscum; species Viscum album. The sequence goes on along the minus strand of OY728145.1, from coordinate 618,660,614 downwards.
GATTGTTAAGTTCTACAGTGTCCTTATGATATAATATCCAAATTATATCAATTATTGACATAAAAATTATGGATTATTTTGATAGGTGAAATGTGAACCCAATTGAAGTTAATAATTTCATATTTCTCTAATAAAGACATAGAGAATTAGTAATCTATTAAAACAATATTAGATAATCGTTTATGGTGTGTTATATAATTAGTTGGTTTATGTGAACATGATATTCCCCAAATTTAATCTTTTGATAAAAATGTTTATCATGATTTAATTAAAATTAAGAAATTTATAGTGATTTGCATGAAGATATATAGATCTCTTCGATGTCTTCCAGAGATGGGAAAATGATCTTTGGTTTGTAGTGTCTTATATTAGAAATGACAGTAAATGTGCAATAAATATGAAAGATGTTGGTAATTATGAATAGTCACATTATGTTTTATAAAAACAATATTCTTTTCTAGTTGATGTTTTGGTTAAGTAACATTTTATTTCTTATGGTTTTTCTATTTTTTGAAACCAGTACTATGAAAGATTGATTCAGTTTATGCTAATGGATTTTTCTTCTATTTCTAGTTGGTATAACATGGTAAAATTCTGGAATACGTGTTGTAATTGCAATATCAAATAAAATTGATTTATCATATGTATAGGGTTTCATTTTTAAGACTGAATAATCCAAAAAATTCACATTTGACATTATATGAAGGTGTTGATCGTGGTCCTGGCACTTATGGGACTAAGAAAAAATTTTAGAATTATGATTATTAATATAAGTAACTTTATATATTAATGATTTACATAGTCTATTCATTGTGGCCATGTGGAATGTATATCCATGAGGAATGGGTTCATGATGTTTTGATGATTTTGTAGTTGGATTATTAGATTATTATTTTAATTATTTTGTAAGTTATATTTAACAAAAATGGAGAATGGGGAGAAATGGGACAACCACTTGGTCATATTTATGTTTATTTTTGGCCTTTTATGGCACAATAGGTATTCTGACGGTCATATAGAGTGGGGGTTATGATTTTTGGATTGTGTAAGAAATATTTCTAGTAGAATTTTGGCACACTATTTTTAGTAACCATGTCATATAGATATGTTTATCCCATTTTAAATTTTATTAGAATGAGAACTATGTACTAAACTATACGAGATCATAAAAATTCCATAACAATGGTTGGGTGTGTTTCTAATTGTTATTGATAATATGGTCCATTATTTTAATAACCTCGTGGTTATTCGATATTAATAAAATAATTTCTCTTAAAGGGGTTATTGGGAAATCATGGATATCATATAATTTTTCTTACCATACAGCCTAAGAATACAACCAAAAATTCATTCATAAAAATGGAAAAATATATTCCCATTATTTTAAAGTTTTTTCCAAAATATCACCCTAATGCCCCAGTATATTGAACATTCCTCTCCTTGATGATTATCGAGGGTATCCATTTGGAATAATATAAATTATCCATCATTTTTAATGGTTCTCATAGTGATATATTCTTATTTTCAATGGATTTATCATATTCTTTCTAAATAATTCATTAATCACTCAACCCATCTTTGTGTTTAACCTTATAAGGGTTATGATAGAAATGCCATGAAGCTTTTATTTAGTGATTGATGATTTTTATTATATATCATTTAATTAGAAGACCATATCTTTATATTTGTAATAATATTTTTTTGAAAGAACCTACATTTCATCCATTGAAAAGTTACCATTCTATATGTAATGGTCTATTTACATGGGTCAACATATGGTTTTTGGTTTCCCTTTTGTGACATATGAATTGTTTTAAAGGGGTTTTCCTCTTTAATTTCATATTTTGTGTCTTGTAAAAAATTTATAAATGGGTTTTACTTTAATAATATATTAGTGTACCTCATGGGTTCAGTTGAATTCCTCAATGATGGTCTTTACTATAAAATATATATTTTCAAAAATGGGGGTAATAATAATTCAGTTGTAGAAATTCATTATAAAATTTTAGGTTGTATTAGTCTGATTTATTTAAGAAAAAATAGAACATTGAAATAATATGTGTGTTTGGATATGTTTATTTGAAAACTATTGTGAGTATGGAAACACTAGTTGTAATATTTGTTATGCTGATAGATTTGACAAGTCTCACTATCATTAGGGATTAAATTTTTCTATGTTATTGTTAGTTTCTTGTACCAGTATCATATTCTCTTAGGTTATATCAACTTTTGTTATCATTTATTCTTGATAGTGATGTTTCAGTATTTAATTTCATATATTTTTCACAATGATATAACATGGATATTATTGATTATTTTTACAACATATATTCACTACTTTTTTTTATTCACAGTTTATTTGAATATGGTATATTTTTACGAAAACTAGCAGTTCTGTATAAAAATTGTTTTCATAATTTTTTATAATACATGTTTTATTTCAATACCAGAGATCATATTTTCATAGTGTTAGACATTGTATAGATTTATGGTGTAATCCTTCATTATATCTGTCTAACACCCTTTATAATGATTTCAACATATGTAGCCATTATTTTTTCTAATTCGGGATAATGATAAGTGTCTATGTGATTTGAAAATATATCTTAGTCAATTAATCTTGATGATGTTTTTGTTTGGTGGTGACATATAGTCTCTTTTATATATGTTTTTTGGTTATTTCCATGATGATCATTCTAGGTTTTTTTAGATATGACTGTTTTGTCTCTCATAGAATGCGTGTTTTTGTTATGAATCACTACATCTATGTGGTTTCCATTGTATTTATTTATTGAATCGGAAACATCAAATGATTATTAATCCAAAGGGACCTTCATTAGAAAGCCATTTATTCTATAGGTTTGGACCTATGATACTTAATAAAGTGAATTTGTAGAGAGGATGGCAGGTGGGAATCATTACAAAATTATTTGGGAATTATTTTTTACTCTAGGACCCTCTTAGGGATTTAAGAAACTATCATGAACCCTTAATAATTTAACAATTATAACATATGTTTCTTTTGAAATTTGTAATAATTTATTATCATGTCTAATATTTAGAATCATTCCTATGTATTCTAGGTTCTTCATTGATGGGGAAATCTGTATGTATTCTTGGTTATCCATCAATGGTATCCTCTCATAGACTATTTACAGATTCTTTTCAATGATTTTATGATAATACTGGTTTTTATTCTACTTAGAGGGGAATTATGGAAACTATTTTCACCTAGGGAGGAAAAATATTGATTTGATTCTGGGATCATACCCACAAATTGGTTACCTACATATCATTGTGAAAGGAATAATAATCCTCATTGTTCAATGCTTCATAATGGGACACATCATACTTTTTATTTTTTTCTGATATGGACCTCACCATACAGTTTAATGTAATTTGCTAACGACATTTTGGAGGAAGGTTCCTAATCATATCAATGTGGTGTAATTTTTCCTAAGAATCCTATGTAACATAAAAAGGATATGGGTTTCTTATCTGGATTAGAACATATTGGGTATATGGCCGAGGAGGAATAAGGGTGTTTTGGAGTGATGTGTTTCAACCTTAGAGATACTTCCTACATATCCCATTCAGATTGGAATGAAATCTCTCGTAGTATGATGAGTCTCATAGGAGACTGCAGTCCTTCCAGAAATTTGTTTTGTGTTTCCTTCCTAAAAAATATTCCATGTTGAATTGAAGATTAATTTTGGACTTACACTTATGAAGGATTCCCATTTATGGATGAAATGAGATAAAGCTTGGTGTAACACCCCCGATATTTTTTGAGAAATGTTATTTTTAATTTCATTGATGTCTTGTGTTTTAGGCTACACCAAAATTAGCTTGCGCTATATAGTATTAGCCTGTAATATACGCAAACACTATTCATGGCTTTTGTTGCACGCAAGAGCGACCTTCCTCAATAGCGTGTGTTGAACGCAATACCAAGTTTCACTAAACAATGATATATTATTAAAATATTATTATGAACTAGTTATTTTGAATATTATTAACAAAATTATGAATTTTATACCATTATCACTCATATTACATATTATCTTGAACAAGGTATGAGAACAAAATAAATATTTCGGGTAAAATATGTATTTTTCAAAAAACGCAGTTTTGCCACCTTTTGATGGCGCACCCACTTTAAATCAATTTTTTTGACACATTTATGAGTTAAATTTTATAAAATAAACTTATTCATTGCATTAACTATATACAAAATTAATTTTCATAATTTTTTAATATTTTTATGTAAACTTTCATATTTTGATGAATAATAAAATTACGCTAAATTTTAATTAAAAACAACTTTTTTCATAAAGATAACTAATATGGATAAATTATAATATTTAATCGATTTAATTTATAAATAGAATATTTTTTTCCATTTAATATAATTTAAGTCATTATCATTAATTTTACACTGAACTAATAGGTAAAAACATTTCAATCTTTTGCAATGGTTTATCTTTTAAAACACGTTTTCTCAACAGTGGGATTAATTTTAAATTAAATACTTCCACATCTGTGAATTGAAGTTGGAAAAATGGATTCCATATTTGGAATTAGTAGGTCCATATTTTTTTAATAGATCAACTTTTATTTTTAGGAATTATGAATAGTAACTACGGTAAATTTTATTTACCACAGTTTAAGGTAAATCAGGAAATTAATGGTAAATATAATATTATAAAATTACCCTTAAACTTGTATTACTATAATCGGATGATCATATTTATTCCGAAAATATACATGGGTCGAAATGGTATATTTTGGAACCCACTTGGATATGATTAAGACCTTTAATTTATTTTATTTTAAGAAGGTGAAATATGTCTCACTCAAACTATAATAATTAAATTATTTTTAATATAATGTTATACAGAATATAAATTCTATTATAAATACTCATTTTCAATATGAAATGTTTTTTTTATGGTAATTTATTTTTAACTGTTAATAAATATTTAATTTCTGAAATATCATATATATTAATGATGCAGAAATTATTTAGTTAGTGAATAATAAATAATAGAGTTTTTATTCCAATAATAATACCCATGAAGACCCAAAAACCTGACCAAAACATATTGGTCGTGTATATATAAACCATATTCATCCAATGGTCGAATTGTGGACTATTTGGAGACTTATAAAAGTGATTAGGACACTTATATTATTATATTTTAAAAGATGTCAAAGTTGTCACCTTCATAATTTAATAAATATACCAATTTAGATTTTGTGATTTTAAGATGATAAATTATATTATATGTATACTTAGGAAATATATTATATTTATCATTATCATAGAATTTTATTTTTTATTTTTATCAAAATATAAGTATATTAAATAATTATACATAAATGTTGTATTAATTATTTTATTAAGATAAATATCACATAAATTGTTTTAAAAACATTCAAATAATTATTATATGAACAAATTAATGTTCTTCATGAATTTTTTTTAATAATATGACATGTTAGTAATATATTAAATATTTTTTTTTCGAATATATCTTTTGTGTGTATTTTATTTAATTTCGAATAATTTAATAGTGTCAAAATTGACACTATTGATACTTTATAAAAATAACATATTATTAAATTGTTTAAAAATCACAAAAAATATTTACAAATTATAAATTGAAATTTATATGGTCTATAATTTCATAAAGTGTCCGATTATAGAAAATTCACAACAAATAATTTTATATTTATAACAATTTAATATTTAGAATAATATTACAACAAATAAGATTAAATATATTAAATAAGGATAAATCAAATTTACAGGTTTAAAATAATTTTACAACATGTAAAAATTTTATTTTATGATAATATTACAATAATATATCATCTCATATTATTATTTGTGTCATTTTTGATGATTTTAATGGGGGTGGAGTTTATTATAAATTAATATTTTTGAGGTTTCCAAAAGTGCCCCTCTCTTTTCTTATAAAAGGAAACATCATCCCTCTCCTCCTCAGATAATTTTGAGTCTTCAAACTCATCCAAACCCTGTACATTACTCTTCTAAACTTCCCTAGTAACATTTTTTAGATTTTTGTCTTCTCAAAAGACTAACTCTAGTCTCTTATGAGGAAGTTCAATGGAGGTGCGTCGAAGAAGAGGTAATATCTTCAACCGATTATTTCAAGTTTCTTTATTCTTCTACATCTTATATTTTTAGTTGTTTCATTATAAAGTAATAACATCATTATTATTAATACACTGATATGTTATTAGTAATATGAAACTACCCTATTTCACCTTATATCCATCCTTTGAAAAATGAAATCACTGCGCGTGGGTACGTACGGAATACCGTCACCACGCCGTGGTGTAATCTATTTTTCCACCACCACCATACTTGGATGGTTATAATGGGGGAAAATGACTATATATTATTATTATAACTTGATACTATTTCTAAGATATTATATAATCCAATCCAATATCATTCAACAATTATGGGAATGATATTATCGCTCGTGCGTACGTACGGAATACAGTCTCCACGATGCGATGAGATTCATTCCCCATGTTGAACATTAAAAAATGATTATAATGTATATATAATAAATAATAATGAAATATATTACATAATAAAAATACTGGATTTATGGACATATATGTTTCATTTACTTTATTCTATTCAATTCAATAAGTAAATGAAAACAGCGTTCATGCATACGTACGGTCTACTGTCTCCATGAACGGTGTATTTCATTCCATTTATCAATATATAATATATATTTATATTATGAATATATATTATATATAAATCATGTTTTACATTCTTTAATTAAGTAATAATATCAAGAACAACATGTCCAAACATGTTAAATGAAACGATTTTACCCAAAAAGTTGCTTTAATATGGTGTTGACAAAAGAACAGGTAATATAAAGTCACTAGTAAATAATATATGATAGCATAAATATTATTATGGATATGTTACAAGTTAATAACATGTTAAAACCTACTATATAGGAGTTTCAGATACATATAGAAGAAATTTTACCTAAGGTTAGGGATAACTTTTCCAATCTCGTTTTGTTCTGAGATTTCTTATTCGTAAGCATTTACAGGGGTTATATTTATTATCCATGTACATGTTTTATAAAAATTTTATCATGTATGTTTAATATTTTTTTTACCCAATTTGTACTTTTAGTACATCTTATGTAAGGAAATATTTCTACTATTTACCAAATGGGGTACTGTTTGACTTTTTCTGTAAAAGTACGAGGAATTTTTTTAACTTATACGTCATGAACGGATTTTTACGGTTTCATACTGCCTTATTTTCATGATGTTTCCTCCATAATATTTCATTATTATTTTCAAAAAAAATCCTTTTCTTTTAAAATTTCATCGCATTTTTTGAAAATAAAATTATTTTTAAGAAGAAATGATATTTTACTCAAGAATTCATATCAAGTGTTTTATCAAAACTATTTTCCATCTAAGATGAAATTATTTAATATGTTTATGTTTTAATTACAATGTATCTATATTTACATGGTTTAATTTTTCTTATGATGAAACAATATCCATTTGTTTTATATGGATTATGTTATGATGGGATGATGTTTATGAAACCCATTTTATTCTTTGGGTTATGATGAATGATTTATGGTTATTTTGTGACACACGTAAGAATAATTTCATTATAAGATGCATGGGACCTATATCTCCTTCTAATGCATTGTTTAATGATTTATATATCATGATATAGAAATGGCTGGAACTGAAATTAAATATGGTTATGTAATACTGGGCTGGAACGACAAGTAAACCAGGTTCAGTAATGGACTTTTTCCAGTATGATGTTATTGGAAGAAATGCCTTAGCTACTATGGAAATCATATCATGTGCATTATGGTTTTCCGCAATTACATGTTTTATCCCCATGATAATTTATCATCATAAATTTTCCTCTATGATCTATGCTTTACATACTACTATGTTTTATGTCATTACTCAAGATTTTGATGTTTAGATTTTATGTTCATGTTTTTACGTTCAAATTTTTATGGATTGTTTTATGTTCTCCATGTTAACCCTTACTGATCATTTGAGCTCACCCTTTTTATGTTTTCTTTTCCCCAGGATATAAAAAACGGTTTTAATTTAGAAAACAAAAGGGTATGATATTTATGGGAGATGTTGAATATCTTTCACCATGATTAGAAGATTATGTTCTGAGTTTCCAAAGACACTAAACTATTATAGTCTTTGGGTGTCTATTTTTGTTATGTATTAATTATTCTTCAAAAGTAACGTATTTTCCATGTACGTCAAGCTTGGGTATCTATAGTGTGTATCAGAGGAAAGGTTTAGTTAACCTTTGGAAACTATGTTGTGAAATATTTTGTGAGATCCCTATATATATTCCTAAGGTATATCTAGGGATGTCCCTAAGGTTGAGTATAAGTATAGGTTAGAGTACTAGAATTATGATAACGATCATGAATAACCTAGGATTAATCCTAAGATGTTAGAGATTTAATGTACTTCCCTTGATTATGTTTTTTTCCTACTATTCTTTTTGGGTTATAGAAAATGGCTAGAAACAGAAAGATTCCTCATAATGGAGGATATTGTGGACAATGGAACGATTTTCATCATTAAAAACCAAATGAAACGGGATTTGGAAGTCCAAACATTGTTATTATGCCTAATCAGAAACCTCATAATATGATCAATAATCTCAACTTTGGTAAATTTCCTGATGCAACTAATAAGAGATATATGGAGTTTCATGATGATTATATAGGAAAGAAAGTTCAATTTCTATCATGTGCATCATGTGGTAAGAGGAATCAGGGAGAATGTTTCAATGGAACTGAAAGATTATTTGGGTGTGGAATGGAAGGTCACAAAGCTAGTAACTGCAAAGGAAAAGGTTCAGTGAACACCATGGACAAGGATAATGGTTTTGCTAAGACATCAATAATGGTTAAATGTTTTAAATGTGGAATTTACGGGCATTATGAAACTCAATGACTTAAGAGAAAATCTCATGAAGAGAATCAGCATGGTCGTATGGGTAATATTTATGTTGGTGATGATGAAGAGACTAAAAATGATATATGAAATGAAATAAGTGTTGAGGAATAAAATGATGAAGCTCGGTCGATGGTTTAAGATGGTAGTGGAATGATTGTACGCTTATCAAGAGTAATGTTGTATATGTAATTTAATGGTAATAGGAAATAAAGAAACATCTAAGGATTGTTAGACTATTGTTTTTCTTAAAAAATTTTAATGCATATGTTGAATGGTACCAGTAACCATGAAATCTTATTCATATATTTTTAGAAAGCAGATGATATGCGCATAATTATGGGATAAGGAGAAACTAATATGCTGGGTATTATTAATGATCTCATGACTGATATAAAGACAAAGTGATATCATGATTTGAGTATATAGAATTTTTGGGATTTTTGTATGTGGAAGGAGTTAACATTTTTCAGTATTTGTGTTTTCACTAAGTTTCTATGGCAATTCATGTTTCAAGAATACATGATTAAGGTATTCACATGTTTCGAATGTGACGAAAAATATATATCTTTGATATATAGGGGATAAATGATGGTAATCACATGCTTTGTATATGACCTCTCTAGTAAATTTTTTTTTTATACAATGAGATTGGACAGAAGTATTTTGGATAAGACTAAATATTGGAATAAATTAAGGTAGACATGAGATAGTATTGATTAAGGCTATAACTATTTGATATTATTTATGAAAAGTTATAATAGTATAGTTTTAGAAAAAGGAAAACCCGTAGGACGGGCGACAACCCATCGCGTCAGACAAGGATGCGGGAATCGAACCCACAATTGATGTGCGACATGCCTTTATCCTCTACCACTGGCCTATAGGATGTCCTTGGTTAGTAGAAATTAATTTTTTTTATTAAGAAGTATAATAGTTAAATTATAAGTCCATTTTTGGAATCATATACGGTTAATCTCACCATAGATGGAGTTATGTTTATTTAATAACATTTGCTAATATTTTGAGATAGATGGAATGATCCAACATTCCATCACATGATCTTCTAACACTTCAAGAATGCCAAATTCATCTTTATTTCTTAAAATAATAGATTAATTGGAAATTGTTCATGGAATGACAAACGATGATATTACACTAAAATCATGTAAGTATTTATCCATATCCAAAAATTCATCAACTTTAGGGAAATGATCTTGAAAATCAAAAACGTTGTCCTAGTACCCTTATATCTGATGAATTAGATGGTAAATTATATCATCACTAATTTATGCCTTTGTTATTGTTGGATTTTTCATAGCCATGTTCTCCACCACTCTCCATCAGAACTTGATAGTTAGATTTTTCTTCCATATCCATATTTTCATCTATGTTATCCTATGTGGAAACCCAGTGATTAGTAAATTTGGGTAACCATTATGTTTCATACTTTAGTTTAAAAAATTAGGGTTTATTATTCCATTTTACGATGTGGGTTTCTATGAATGAAACTTTTAAGTAGTAAACCATTTATAACCCTGACAAATTTAAAGGGAAAAATTCATTTTAAGTGAGGTAGACTATAAAAACCTAAGATTTTATGAGAAAATTTATTTTTAATTTCGCTGATGTCTTGTGTTGTAAGCTACACAATGATTATATTTTGCTATATAGTATTAGCCTATAGTATACACAAACACTATTCTTGGCTTGTGTTGCACGCAAGAGCAACCTTCCTCAATAGTGTGTGTTGTACGCAATACTGAGATTCACTAAACAATGATATATTTTTATAATATTATCATGAACTAGCCGTTATGAATATAATTAACCAATTTTTTTATTTTATAACATTATAACTCATCTTACACATTATCTAGAACATGGTATGAGAACAAAATAAAATTTTCGGGTAAAGTAAGTATTTTTCAAAAAATGTAGTTTTGTCACCTTTTGATAGAGCACCCATATTAAATCTAGTTGTTGACATGTTTATGAGTTAAATTTGAAAAAATAAACTTCTTATTTGCGATGAGTATATAAAAATTTACATTTGATATTTTATTAAAATTTTTCTGGTAACTTTCATATTTTGATTAATAATAATAATACGCTAAATTTTAATTAAAAACAACATTTTTCGTAAAGATAATTTGTATGGTTAAATTATAATATTTTATGATTTTAAAGTATAAATATAATATATTTTTACCATTTAATATAATTTAAGTCATTAGCATTAATTTTACACTACATTCATAAGTAAAAAAATTTCATTCTTTTGCAATGTTTTAAATTTTAAAACCCATTTTCCCAACAGCGGAATTAATTTTAAATTAAATACTGACACTTATGTGTATTAAAGTGAAAAAAATGGATTCCATATTTGGAATATTAGGTAAAAATTATGTTAATAGGCTACTTTTTATTTTTATTAATTATTAATAGTAATTACGGTAAATTTTATTTACCATAGTTAAAGGTAAATCATGAAATTAAGGGTAAATATAATATTATAAAATTATCCTAAAACTTTTATTAATATAAATGGATTATTATATGTCATAATGAATTATTCTTGGGTAAAAATAGTATCATTTAGAACCCACTTGGATGTGATTAAGACTATTAGTTTAATTTATTTAAAGAAACTGAAATATGTCTCACTAAAAATTTTATAATTAAAGTCTTTTTAATATAAGGCTATATAGAATATAAATTCAATTAAAATAATAATTTGAAAGATAAAATGTTTTCTTATTTATGGTAATTTATTTTTATTTTTTAAGAAATATTTAATTACCTAATTTTCTTATACATTAATGATGTAGAATTTATTTATTTAGTGAATAATCAATAATATTGTTTTTATTCAAATAATAATACCCATAAAAGTCCCAAAAACCTGATAAAAACATATTGGTCGTGTATATATACACCATAAAAATCCAATGGTGGAATTGTGGACGATTTGGAGCCTTATAAATGTGATTATGACATTGATATTATTTTATTTTAAAAAATGTCAAAGTTGTCACCTTCATAATTTAAAAAATATAACAATTATAATTTTGTGATTTTAAGATGATAAATTCGATTAAAATTATAATTATGAAATATATTATATTTATCTTTATCATATTGTTTTATTATTTATTTTTATGAAAAAATAATTTTATTAAATAATTGTACATAAAGGTTGTGATAATTATTTTATTCAGAGAAATATCAAATAAATGGTTTTAAAAACATTAAAATAAATATTATATTAACAAATTAATGTGCTCCATGATTTTTCATGATTAATATTACATGTTATAAATATATTAAAAAAAAAATTTCGAATATATCTTCTGTGTGTGTTTTATTTAAATTCAAATAATTGAATAGTGTCAAAATTGACACTATTGATATTTTATAAAAATATAACATTATTAAATTGTTTCAAAATCACAAAAAATTTTAAAAATTATAAATTTATATTTATATTGTGTAAAATTTCATAAAATATCTAATTATAGTCAATTCACAACACATTTGTTAGTATTAATAACAATTTAATATCTAGAACTTTATTACCACAAATAAGATTAAATAGATTAAATAAGGATAAATAAAATTGATAAGGATTATAATAATTTATCAACCAGTATAAATTTTATTTTATTATGATATTACTACACTATATCATATCATATTCGAATTTGAGTCATTTTGGATATTTTTAAGCGGGGTTTGAGTTTATTATAAATTAATATTTTTGAGGTTTCCAAATGTGCCACTCTCTTATCTTATAAAAGGGTAACTCATCCCTCTCCTCATAACACCATTTTTAGCCTTCATGCTTGGCCAAAACCAGACCATTACTCTTCTAAACTTCCCTAGTAACATTTTTGAGATTCTCGTCTTCTCAAAAGACCAAATCTAGTCCTTAAAGTGGACGTTCAAAGGAGATGCGTCGAAGAAGTGGTAATCTCTTCTACCGATTCATTCAAGTTTCTTTAATCTTATACTTACTATATTTTTAGTTGTTCCATTATAAAGTAATAAATCAGTATCACTAATACACTGATATGTTATTATAAATATTAAACATCTCCATTTCACCTTATATCCATCCTATTAAAAACGTAGTCACTACGCGTGCGTACGTACGAAATAACGACTCCATGTCGTGGTGTAATCTATTTTTCCACCACCACCATACATGGACGGTTATAATGGTGTAAATAATAACTATATATTATTATTATAACATGATAATAATTCTGAGATATTATAGTATCCTCTTCAATATATTTCAATAATTATGTAAACGATATCGTCGCTCGTGTGTACGTATGGATTACCGTCTCCATGACGTGATGAGATTCATTCTCCATGTTAACCATTACATAATGATTAAAAAGTATATATAATAAATAATCATGAATGATATTACATGATAATGATATTGGATTTATGCACATATATGTTTCAATTACTTAATTTCATTAAATTCAATGAGCAAATGAAAACAGTGTTCATGCATACATATGGTCTACCGTCTCCATGAATGGTGTATTTCATTCCATTTATCGATATATAATATATATTTATATTCTAAATATATATTACATATAAATCATGTTTTACATTCTATAATTATGTAATAATATCAAGAGCAACATGTCCAAACATGATAAATGAAACAATTTTACCCAAAACACTACTTTAACATGGAATTGACAATAGAACGGGTATTATAATGTCATAAGTGAGTCATATATGATATCATAAATATTATTATGGTTCTTTTATAAGTTAATAATATTATTAATCCCACTATATATGGGTTTCAGACACGTATAAAAGAAATTGGACCTAAGGTAAGGGATAACTTTTCCAATCTTGTTTTTGTCTAATATTGTTTATTCGTAAGCATTTACTAGGGTTATATTCATCATCCATGTAGATATTTTCTAAAACATTTAACATGAATGTTTAATATTCTTTTCACCCATTTTGGACTTTTACTACATGGTATGTAAGGAAATATTTCTTTTTTTACCATAAATGGTATTATTTGACTTTTTCGTTAAAAGTACGTGGGGATTTTTTTTAACTTATACGGCATGAACATATTATTACGATTTCATAATGCCTTATTTTCATGATGTTTACTCTACAAGATTTAATAATTATTTTTAATAAAATCCTTTTTATTTAAAATTTCATGGCATTTTGTAAAAGGAAAATGAATTTGAAGAAAAAAGGATATTTTCCTCAAGAAAACATTTCAAGTGTTTTATCAAAACTATTTTTCATCTAAGATGAAATTATTTAATATTTTTATTTTTCAAGTACAATGTATCTATTATTTACGTGGTTGGATTTTTCTTATGATGAAATAATAACCATTTTATTTATATTGATTATGTTATGATGAAATGATGTTTATGAAACCCATTTTATTCTTTGGGTTATGATGAATAATTTATGTCTATTTCATGGCACACGTAAGAATGATTTCATTATATGATGGGGGGACCTATATCTCCTTCCAATGCGTTGGGTAATGATTTATATCTCATCAGATAGACATGGATGGAATGGAAAGACAATACAGTTTAGTAATAAAAGGCTTGAATGGCAAGTAAACCCAGTTCAGTAATGGAATTTGTCCACTATGACGATCTTGGAAGAAATTCCTTGGATACTATGGAAATCATATCATGTGCTTAATGGTGTTCCACAATTACATGTTTTATCCCCATGATACTTTATCATATTAAATTTTCTTTCATGATCCTTTCCTTATGTACAACAATGTTTGTTTCAGGGTTCATGATGAGGTCATGGGGGAGAAACGTGCGCTACCCGACAGTTGATTAGATAAGATTGGGTTCAGCTTAATCACTCATATTAGGTGCAATTTTTTCCCCTCAAAATGCCCAATTGTTCTATATCTAGCAATATGTGGACCTTTATTCCAATGGCAGGCGTTCGCTGGGTGGTTTGACCAGCAATGCTTAATAACTCACATTGGTCGAGAGGATCGAAAGTCGAGCTCATCGTACCCTTTTGGGTGGAATTATTGCCTGTTCCGAGACTCTATTATATATTTAAGACGTATTCATATGTTCACGAATCTTTGGTTTATACCCAAGCATAGTATCCATGGATTACTCTTGGCGGCAATGGTCATCTGGACGCAGGGGTTCAGAATCATTTATGCCCATGTCTTACTATCCCCCGTTGGATTAATGACCCTGAAGAGTCTGGACTCACTGAGATGACACTGATTTAAAGCCTCATAATCAGGCACTCTGATTTTTATTGTCATCCATGGGGGACAGATAATGACTTGGGCATTTGGATCGAACCCATGATACGTGCTTCCCATGTATCCTCATGAAAATAATTAGTTTCCACGTACTTCGTTTTGGTATTGGGATTACGCTCTAGTCTACCCAGGGTTAGTGCGGTGAACTGACGTGAAGATAGTCGGATCGACCGGTTCTTGGGCTTGAACCTCATGGAGGCATCTTATGTACCCTACCTAGGAGACAGGGATCAACGTAAACGTAGTTCGGATGGGAGTGTCAGAGAACCGACGTGAATGTGGACCCGGGGGTCCAATGGTGATCGGGCTAGAACCTCTTGGAGGCTTCCTACATATCCCTGTGGTGGGAAATCAAATTCTGCATAGTTCAAATTGGCATGGGGATTATGCTGTGAGGAAGCCCAGGGTAATGGATTGGGCCTTACACTCTGAGGAGGCCTTTGGTGTAGATTAGGGCTTACACTCTGAGGAGGCCCATGGTGTGGATTGGTGCATACACTCTAAGGATGCCCATGGTGTGGACTAGGGCTTACACTCCAAGGAGGTCCATAAGAGAATTTCATGGCCGATGCCTATTCTAAGACCACGTGAGTCATGATCAGTGTGAGAAACAAGATGCAGCAGGGACCGGAAGATCACGTCGCGAATGGTGCACCCGTGGGAAGTGGAGTGGGGATTATGCATGGAGTACCCCAAAATGTCGAGGCTTACTCCGATATGGATTGACATGGCAAAAAAACGCAGCGAGAGAGGGACATGGCCCCAGAGAAGGACGGAGAAACACCACTCCCCACTATGCCCTTCCTTGGCCATGACCGTGCAGAAGTACAGAGGTGCATGGGGGCTTCCTTATGATGGGTAGTCCGCCACGCCCCATGGAGGGGACAAGTTCCCTAGTCCTAACAAGTGGAGGGGCAGTAATGGGACTCTCGAGCTCGGAAATCTACATTATCCTGGGAATGTGAACCAAGGAATGCATCGGGAATCTACACAAGGGCTGGAAAAAACCCCTTCTCCCTCGCTTATCGTGGGTATGTGAACTCAAAACGGCGCATTGATGTGCCTAAAGGTTACATCACATGGGTCCTGTGGATCTGGTGGAGGCCTCGGCTCGTGGCCAATGAATGGGCCAATGAGGGGACTGTGGAGGATCAGGAAGGATTGGAAGGATTTTATATATCTTGGGGAATGGGAACCCCGAAGGATACAGTGGGCCACATAGGTGTATAATGGTTGGCGCCCTTCGCATAGGGAGGTACTACGCGGCTGGAGATGCCGTCCACGAACTAGGATGGTTCGCGGACTAGTGGGAATCCTGTGAACCATGGTGGTTCACAGCTTTGGGTTCAGCCCGCGTACCAGGTTGGTACACAGAGGGGTCCATGCGAGCAGCATCAGCCAAGGGTGACGCCAATCGGGGGTTCATCGGTCGGGGCTTCGCCCGCGTATGAGGGTGCTATGCGGTGCGAACGATCGGAAAAGAGGCATAAACTCCATGGTCTGTGGAGGGTGCATCCGAGGAGGGGATATGGTTTGAGGACTTCTTTTCTTTGTTACCTTAAGTTCATGGTTCACCAAGTTGTTATTCATTTTCTGTTCCTTATTAATTCTATTCCAACTTCATACCTGTTCTGATTCGCGAACTGAAACTTTGTTGTTTGTGAAATCCTAAGCTCCATCCTTCGAAATCCTTCCACCTGAATCTGATCAATCTTAAATTCCCTTTTTGCTCTTCACCATCGATCTCCTTTTATAGAATGGTGAAAAGGATGTATATGTGGTCATGCGGAACCTTTTTCGGAGGCCCATGACCGGAAACCCAGTTTACGGATGACTTGGTCAATCTGCAACTCGCGGGGGGAATTGAACGTACCTCTTCCACGAACAAAACTAGCTCGGGTTGTGCTTTGCGGCCACGCAGGGTTCCGCCTCCATTCTGCGAACGACAGCGAATGCGGCCAGGGCTGATTGACACAGTCCGCAGCTAGGGTGGTTTGTGATGGTGAACCAGGTTGGTGCCCATCCTGCATTGCACCCACAGAGGATCCTGGCCTCTGTTCCGCGAATGATAGTTGTCCGCAGAGGGGGTGCTCATGGAATCGATCACATACTATTATCATTGCACCGGTATGTGGACCAGTTCAGCTCATTCCATCGTTTTAATATTCTCCACACTTTTCCGTAATTCTTTGTGGGGGAAATTGGGTAGAATATCCCTTGGATTAAATGGGATTCTCATTCTCCTTTGCGTATTTTTCCGGACCCTAAATATTCCCCCCATCAGAATGGGATCCAATCAAAATGAAGAAGAGGTCATTATGATGTAGAGTGGTCCTAAAACGTGTATGGTTTGCGGTAGGGGAGTGGACCCAGTAGGGGACCATTCCTATAAATACGGGGGGCCTCCATTTATCTTTTATCGGATTCTTTGTGAAACCAGAGCTCTCTTGATTTTTGTTCTTAGCATGCTCGTTCCTTCACAAAACTACCTTTCTGTGAACCAGTTGCCACTTCCACGAACCATTTCTCATTCACCGTTTCCTTCACCCATGGACCAATATCCCAGTCGCGAACAAACACTTTTAAATAATTAAAAATTAAGTCATAAAGGTCCGAGTTGGAACTCGCTCCGCAGTTTCTATGGTCCATGGTATGAAACCTTCCATACATTGAAAATTTATGATGTCTTCTGAATAGAATTATGTAAATACAGGATTAAGATTCCGCAGAGTAACCTGGTTCGCGGTTTTCTGGAAAACGCTTTCTGGGACAGAGTACCGTGGACCTCTTCCACATAGGGTTGGTTCGCGGGATGTAGTCATCGCGAACCACATTTTGAGGCCTGCTTGTGGACCTCTTCATGAAGGCTTCTAAGACTCCATTTCCATATGATTGGTATTTTTGTCCAGATTTTATTATTCTGAACTAACCATTTGTTTGGTTTTTTATATTGTAGGGAGAAAACATGGTTCCCCCTCACCCTGCTCCCAGTCCTACTGTCGATCCTCTTTCGATTGGTGATCAACTCTTAAAGGATATTGCCAACACTTTTAAGGATGGAATCCGCCTCTCCTCACTGTGATCCTTCCTTGCCGATCATCACTCTGAGTCAAAGTGAGAGTACCCCTTTTCCATCGGCCTTCCTGCCTACGGGTTTTGTTTACTATCTACTACGCCGGTTCTGGTACCATCTCGTGATAAAAATCCTAAAGCATGGATATTTACTATCACTATCCCTCGATCTGTGATATCCGCCAGAGGGTGGCCTTCCATAAGGGATACAACTTCTGGGTCTGTGTTCAATCACCTTCCTGTGTCCCCAACAGTTGAACAATGTCAGCTGGACAGGACGATTCATTGTTACCGGATCATTGCTCGCAATGTTATGGTAAACAACCAGCATGGCTGGTCAGTGGACCGGTACCTTACGCCCAGAGGGGAATTTAAGTCATTGTATTGGGGGTGACCCTTCTGGGTTCACCAGAGCTGTGCAGAGTTTGAAGAAGAATTGAGAGTCGTAGGCTTATATGAAGCTGTCTGGGTGTCCCAAACCTATACCCATCAGCCTCAAGCCCTCACCAGGAAACTTATGAGTCGTTGGAGTCCAGACACCAACAAATTCCATCTAGTCCATGGTAAGGTGGGTATTAGTCTTTGGGACATCTTCCAGATTTCTGGGGTCCCCATCATTGGGGGTATGTATGATTCATTCCTGCCTCCCTCTTCTATGTGTGATAATGAAGAGAGGACTCCCCCCTTGGTGAAGCAGCTTATTAACCAGGCCCAGAAGCATTGAAAGGATATGTCTCCGAAATAGCTTGTCCCAAATCGTGAATGGGTCAAGAATTTTTCTAGAGAGATAAAGTCAATGGATCTCCCACGCAGGTCTACGACCTACCCTACAATGGAGTCCCGAAGGCAGAGGGGTAGCTACTGGATGATCCTAGCGGGAGGCCAGTTCAACGACTCGGTAAGGGAGCTTGTCCTGGATGTCGATCGAATTCTCCATATAGAGGATTTTATGGCCATGTTCACGAGTGGATGGCTATTGCCCATACGTGATACTGGTGGCGTGCGAGAATATACTTATTTCATGGCAGCACAGCAGGCTACTAGAAACGTCATCAATTTGGCCTTCATAGTATTGGCTAGGATTTATCTGTTTCTTAGCAATATTAATGATGGGAGTTGGCCAAACTTGGTAGCCGGCCCATTTGAAATCCGTTGGGGGTGGTTGGGAACTAATATCAAGAACTAATACACTTTCATCAACCCTCTTAAGATTCTAGGTACCGCATTCCGGCCATACTTACAAATAACCAGTGGGGTTATGCCCGAAGAGTGGGTGACTCAAGAGAAGGATAGACAACAAATTGTTCATAATATGTGTATGTTGTCGATTCAGATCTCGAGTTATGATCATTTAAATTTCTGACCATATCTCACCCCGACCGGTGATATTAGGAATACCATATCAGATGAGTTTAGAAAGCGTAGCTATCTCTTTTCCCTCCGAGAGGGCATTATGGTGGCTCGTATCGACGGGTAACTGATCTGTGAGGGGTACACGCCTTTCCAATTTGGATGTCAATTTTGCTGCGTCCAGGCACTATGTCCTCCCGCACTCAATGGCTCCCGCGAGAACCAATTTTTAAGGGTGTCCATGAAACTGTGGTTAATGTTTACCCAGGAAGATACTGGTTGCGAGGTTATAACTCTTGTTCTTGCAGACTCCATGCCTTTCTTGTCTAAGAGCTATACCGACTCCTGGGTGCAGTCGTACCCGAATGGCCAGCTAGGGTTGCGGGTTCCCACTGTCTCAAGTCCTAATCCATCGAAGGGCAAGAGGAAGCGAAAGGGGGATAGTACTTCAACCAGGTCGGGCAAGGTTCTTCGCAACCCTACCAGTCCCGTGATTCTGGGGAATATCTTAACTAACAGAGGTATATCCTCTCATGCCCTTGAAGCTTCTAGGAGAGAGTTGGTTATTCCTGCAGATGCTGCCTTTCTGACGGCCTGGGGTCAATGGGACGAATTCAAAGGTTGGTCATCCTTTCACAGCTAGTATCCCCATTCTCTGTGGTAGTATCTACATAAATTAGAAGTGGCATTTGATGGGTTGGGCTACATATCTGCTCTTGTTGACATTGTTTATGATGCGGACCCGAAGAGGGACAAGTAGTATCTCCGAGACCTCAAGGCTTATGTTCATTCCCTCTAGGGTTTTGTAGTGTCGACTCATCACGTCCAGGCCATGCTATGATTTGTGACTGAGGAGGAGGAGGAAAAGAGTGATCACTCTTCAGGGGGCATTGATCTCGGTGGTTCCACCACTACAGCTGAGGAAAGGGAACCCCCCTTTCTCGTGAGGAACCACCAATAGGTAGCTCAAGAGTGTTCTAGGGTGGTAGTGAGATCCAGAAAATAAACACGACCATTGGATCCCCCACTAGCCCCTGTTGTTGTTCGGCCCTCTCAGGTCGATCCCCCCCCCCCCCGACTAGTCGTCCCTGTTACGACCAGATTTCCAGATGCATGGATGATTTAGGATGACATGAGGTTTAGTGGCTTGAATGAAGAGTTTTAGGCGTTACTCCAAATGAACCCTCTTGAGATTCCGGGCATTGTGGAAATCTTCACTACACCCCAAATACTATTGGAAGAGGACCTGGTTGAAATAGTCGCCTCACTGATGGAGATGGACGCATATGTTCATTCACTTTGGAACTGGCTTTCTGGGTTTACCCGAGTGTCCATAATGATAAGACATCCTTAATCGTCTGATCCCGAAGAAGAGGTTTTCATGTTCTTCTATTCTGGATTTCCTCCTCTATTGCTGTGAAGGTTCTAAAATTTCTTCTTTTTATGTAGGGTGTCGATGAATCCAAGGGTGAAATTACTTCCCCGAAGTATACTCCCAGTGGTACCGCATCAGGAGAACACGCGCTTCTAGATATGGGGATCATCAGGGAGGGGTCTCCTCGCACAACTATGATCATGGAATTGACCATTGCGGACCCCGCAAGGGTCTTTCCTCCTCCATCTCCTTTCAGCGTTCTTAGTGAAGAAATATCCCCTGGGAAAATCCAGAGACATCAACAAGAATCCCATTTATCGGAACGGGTTAGACAGGGGACTTCAAGTAATCATGACTTCCTGTTTCCTCGATTTCCAACTCTTATATTCTGATTCTACATGTTATTAAGTTGTTTTGGTGCATGCTATAGGACCACACAGAGACCTGGCCCTAGCTATCCAATCGGTCATACCTTCTTCCCCCTTATCACCTGAGGGATCACTTGTAGCCACACCTGAGTATGATGAAATGGCAGACCCTGCTGAAGGGGCTAGTGAGATGGATTATTTACTCCTGCCTTCATCAGTCCTAGATACATCAGAGGAGGAACAGCTGGAAGTCGAGACTCCTACTGATCATATGGACTTTATAATTACAGGGGAGGATGGGGTGACCTTTCTTACCGAAGAGGCCCCAAATCTGACAAGGCCATCTGCCTCAGACTCAATGGATCCTATGGCAATGGAGGAAGAGCCTGCCATTAGACCAGTTGTCAGAAACCCACAGCAGGCCATTATTTTGTTTACTAGGGGAGTGATTTCCCAGGGCATGATCTCCGTAGCCGACCACTTGGGGACAAATTTGGGAGCTACTGGCCTTGGGTAGGGCCTTAGGTCTTGGACACCTCTGTGGGTTCCCAGGACTCCCTTGCCACTCAATGATGTATCATCATCCTCAAGTGGTCACGGCGGCGCAGAGCTTGAGGATACCGATGCCTCGATGACCAAGGGTATGTTTCTCAATCTCATGCCACTGACTCTTTCCCCTTACCTTTTCTGATTAGGGATACTTATCTGTCTTATAGAATCTCAGGCTTTACGACCAAGAACATTGGCGTTGGCGATTGTTTCGTCAGATCCGATCGTTCCTGTGACCACAATCGTCGACGGTGAAGTTTCCTCGGTGCCAGAGATTGCGGGTGAAGCCATATCGGGTCCCTCCTTGGTGATGTTCATCCCTGAATATGTATCTTCATCAAGAAGTGACTCTAATACTGATCAATAAGTCCTTTCCAGTCTTCGACCTGCTCGCGAAAGGGCTTGGTAAAAAATTTTGAAGCTGATTTCTCAGGCGCCCTTGGCCGAGATGCCGACCAAATTATCGAAACTAAGCAATCTACTTATGCTGATAGGATTTGAAGGCTTTAACTACCATGGTATTTATGATATATTCAAGTAGGTTTTCCCTGACTCGGAAAGAATGGGTGGTTTTGAATCTCACCATTCTGGTGCTCAATCTGAAGCCTACCTTTTTGCGACCCGACAACTTTGCCAAATAGAGGCTCATGATCATGCCGGGGTAGTTGCGAGACTCTAGGGAGAAGTCATTGAGCAGAATTCTCAACTGGAGGTGTTGAGGAATGACATAGAATAGATGCAGCAGGAAGAGACTAATGTCACTACCATAATTGAAGTGGGGGAGTGGCGAGTGGAGGAGGAGATGAGGGCAAGCTCAAAGGCGGACCATGAGGCAGAAGTGTTTCGGGCTGGTGCAGAAGCTGAGATAGCCTTACTAGAGAATCACTATCAAGCAATCAAGGATTTTCATCTACTCCTGATACAACTTTCTGAATCTGGTGAAAACCTCTTATAATAACCATTCATCCTAGTGGAGGCTATGGATTGTGGTTTCCCTTCTTGCCAACATTGTTATGGAACAATGAAATGTTTTTCCTCAGCTCTCTTGTTGTCTTCTCCTATGACAAGAATTATTTGGCATGATTGCTGTATATTTTAATTCACCGAACATATAATAATCAGTGTTCAGGATGATTGCTAAAAATAAAAAAAATAAAACAACAAGTTATAACTTTTTCCTTGATCATGGGATCCAGCGAGCATAGTTTGACCATGGCCAGGGTTTTGTAGAATAACACCACATACTTTTTGTCTTTTCTTTTAATACCCTAATTTTTCAAGGACCCATTTGGGGTGGACCCAGCGGGTATGGCCCGAAATTTTCATAGGCCGACCTTTTAGGTTTTTCGGCATAACAGGCTTTGCGCCTCGTTTTGTGAGAAGTTTAAAGTCCTGCTGACAAGACTATCATTACTGATGTTTTAGGTCAAACAGCTTTGACCAGGTATGGTGGGGATAGGGCCCCAATGAGATTTGTTTGATTAAAATATATCTCAATATCTTTTATATGCATGTGGGGGGATCATGTGTAGATTTTAACGACATGCATGGCATGTCTCAGGGCATGGGAGTCGTAGCAGCGTGCAGAGGTAGGAAGAGCATCGCCTAATGAAATATTACCATTGGAAGATGGGAGAGGGGCAATCAATATGCAGAGCCGCTAAGGGAATGGTTTTCATAGTCATGGAAAGGTGTCCAAAATACAATGACTCTCCATTTCTGATGGCCTGAGGACTTCATGAAAGTCCGGCTTATGGAAACCACCTTGGGAGGCTTGGAGAATTATGAAAACCACTACGGGTGGCTCGTAAAATGTGTGTGACATAAAAAAGGGTTTGAGAACATCTGTATTAATCAAGAATGTGGACACATGGTCCATATCCTATGCATTTATCTTGCTTAAAGGATTGTTGGAGCTTGGCGTAGTTTGAAGTCATCCAGCCTAGACATTCTTCAAAGTGGAATGACTTCTCATGGTTCTTCCTAATCTTGTCAGAGGCGTTCCACTATATTCAATAAGGGTTACGAAAGAGGTTAGAAAACTGTTTCTCATAAGGTCTCCGAATCCTAGGATGGATATGGGGGCTCAAAGGCCAAGAGGTGTATGGAGAGAAGCGTTGCCTATGGAAATATTTCCTTTGGTAGATGGGCCAGGGGTGATCAATATGCAGATCCACTGAGGGCATGGTATGCATAGACATTGAATGGTGTCCATGGGTCAATGATTTCATTCTCTTGATAGCCGAGAAACTTCAATGTAGTTTATGATTCGGGACAACTAGGGGGGTTTATGAGAGTTCGGTTTTTTTTAGTACAGAGTATGTTAGGAATCTTCGGCCCTGGTTGCTGTTAAATCTTAGAAAGATCAATGTGCTGATTTATCTTGTGTGTGGGGGTGTACCTTCACTCCATAATATTTAACGTCGTGCGGTAAGGACGATGTACTTCTAGTTTAGAGTTCATATAGCTCAGACCAATGGGTGACCATTGCTGCAGTCACTCAAAGGATAATTGAGTTAACATGCTCTAATATACATTGAACAGGGTGGGGGATGAGGGTTGTAAATTTTAAATATGAGGTTTCCTGGATTAGGGGATGTGGTGTGGGGGATTTGATACCGGTAAGAGTACGGAACTAGGAAGAGTACTGCCCGAGTAAATAATTCTTATGGTAGACGGGCTTGGGGGATATCAATATGCATAGCCGCTGAGGGCATGGTATGCATAGTCATGGAGAGGTGTCCCAGGGTCTGTGAAATTCCACTTCCGATGACTAGGAATGATTCTAAGAAGTCGAGATTGCTCACAGTACAGAGTTATGCATTCGAGGATAATGGTGACCGAGCATACAAGAAACATCTTCACAATAATTGTCTGTTGAGTAATGGTAGCCTAGCCAGGGCTTGATGTTCATAGATGCAGGTCGTCATGTGAACCACGGGTGTATACATAGGCTAACTGGGTAGGGATACCCTGGAAACGTTTGGATGTGAAATGGGGAACGAACTTGTAAACCACTGCGCCAAAAATTTTCGGATTGGGAGATATGATATGGGGGCTCTGAGGGCGGTAAGTGTACAAATCTATGAAGAGTACCGCCATAGAAAATATTTCCTTTGGTAAATGGACCAGGGGCTATCAATATGCAGAGCCACTAGGGGAATGGTATGCATAGTCATGCAAAGGTGTCCACGGGTCGATAACATTTCACATCTGATGGCCATGAATGGTTACAAGGATCCGTAATTATCCGGGACATGTAGTCTGATGTATGGAAGGGATACATCCAAATGTGCAAGGTGTATTTCCTTCTCGTTTAGCCATATATATTGGGTGGGTCACGACGATGTCCATGCAGTTTTAACATCATGCGGTGAGGACAATGTCTATGCAATTTTCACTTCGTGCGGTGAGGACGATGTCCGTGCAGTTTTAACGTCGTGCGATGAGGATGAAAAACACACCACGTGAAGATCTGGTTGGTACACGAGGGAAATAACATTTTTTGAATGGATGGGCTAGGATGGGGAACCCTGGTGTCACTACGTATCCTACGAGGGCAGGAATTAAGCATCACATAGTTCTTTTGGGGAATACACCCCATGCGGTTCTGGTCCGTACGGGGGGAATGAGGTATTTTTGGCTTCATTTGAGGTGGCTGGGCTAGGGTGTGGAATTCTGGCATCACTACATATCCTGTGGGGGAATGAATCAAGCCTTACTTAGTTCTCTGAAAAAAAATCACCTCGTGCAGGTTTAGTCTGTTCATAGGGGGAGAAGGGGCATTTTTTTATCCTTATATGTGCAGTTCAATGTCATGCAGTAAGGACGAGGAATACACCCCGTGCAGGTCTAGTCTGTACACGGGGGGAGAGGGCATTTTTAACTTTTATTTCGGGATAGTTAGGCTAGTATGGGGATCCCTATCGTCTCTACGTTTCCTGCGAAGGCAGGAATCAATCCGTACGTAGTTCTCTGAAAGATGTACACCCCGTGCAGGGCTGGGCTGTACACGGGGGGAGGGGGAATTTTTTTTCTTTTATTCCATTTGGGAGTGGTTGGGCCAAGATAGGGGATCGCAACATCGCTACGTATCCTGTGAGGGAAAGAATCAAGCCTCACATAGTTCTCTTTGGAGTACACCCCGTGCATGTCTGGCCCATACACAGGGGAATGTGGCATTTTTAAATCTTCTCATCTATGCAGTTTAATGTCATGTAGTAAGGACGAGGGATACACCTCATTCTGGTCTGGTCCATATATGTGGGAAAGGGAATTTTTAGCCTTTTCTTATCCAGGTGTTGTTAGGTCATGATAGGGAACCCTGGCGTCGCTACGTATCCTGTTAGGGCAGGAATCAATCCATGCATAGTTCTTTAAAATCCGTCCAGTTTAACATCGTGTGGTGAGGACAGAATACTATTAATTATGGTCATAGAGTTGGGACCATTGTGTGCTTGGAAGTTTAACGTCCTACAGCTCAGATGATAACTTCTTTTAGTTATTCTGGTGAGGATGGAATACTCTTAGTTTAAGGTCATAGAGTTTGGACCGTTGGGTGCTTGTAAATTTGACATCCTGCGGCTCAGACAATAACTGCTTTTAGTTATTATGCGAAATACTTCTTTAGGAATATTGCATTTTTAGGAGCGTTGGTGAACTGGCCATCCATGAAGATTAGAGAATATGCTTCGTTGGAGTAGAACATGTGTATAACATATGGTCCCTCCCACATGGGTTCCAGCTTTGGAGGTTTCTTTCTGAGTATCATTGGGGTCTGGAAGACCAACACTAATTCTATATCTAAGAAAGACCAAAGACGAACCTTGTTATTGAAGGCTCATTCAATCCGGTTCTGGTATACTTCTAGATAGTGGAAAGTGTGCTACCGCTTCTTGTCTAGCTATACGAATTCACCTAGTCGCTTTTCCGATTTCACATCATTGGTTAACTGGTCACAAATGGAAACACAGAGTGAGGGAAAATGAAGCTCAATGGGCAGGACCTCTTCTGTTCTGTATACCAATGAGTACGGAGTAGCCAAATTAGCAGTGCGGATTGTGGTTCGGTAATCCCACCATGAATGGATATGTTTATCCGGCCATGACTTCTTGTCTTTGTCCACCATTTGCTGGAGAATTTTGGACATGGTATTGTTTAAAGCCTCTATCTGTCTGTTGGCCGCTGTATGGTAGTGGGATGAGTGGTTAGCCTTGATACCGTATTCCTGGTATAGTTTCTCCAATTCATCAGATCAGAAGTTGGTGCTGTTATCCATCTGTATGGTATGAGGGACACCAAATCTGGTGGTGATATTTGTTTTCACAAAGCTGGAAATGCTTCTTGCCCCGACTTCCTTAAGGGGTACAGCTTATGCCCAATTGGAAAAGAAGTCGGTTTTCGTGAGGATATACTTTAGTTTTTTGGTTGTGGCGGGAAGATATAGTCCCATGACATCCATTCCCTAGATGAAAAATGGCCAGGAGTACGTAGCCCGATGAAGTAACTCCGGGGGTTGGCATATGAAGTTGGCATGAATTTGGCATGAGTGGAATTTTGCGGTAAAGCGCTCATAATCTCGTGACACTGTGGGCCAATAGTACCCAAGTATTCGAACCTGATTGGAATGCTTGGACCCCAACTGATGTGCCCCACATACTCTGGCATGTACCTCAGTCACGATGACTACGGATTCTACTCCATCAATGCATCTGAGGAGGATTCCATTGAGGCCTCATTTGTAGAGGACCTCTTGCTGACCTGTGCCTCCATATATGACAATGTTGATTGCCCTTCTCCGTAATTTCTATCATTCAGCCCTATCTAGTGGAAGTTCTCCCCGTTGAATGTAGTTTTCAATGGGGGACATCCAGCTGGTGGCGGGAGCATATGGTTTACGGAAATGAATGACTTCGTGGATTTCTTTCGTCTTAGTTTGAACCAATGGAAGGACCATTCAACGATGAGAAATGCTGATAATTATTTCATCTGGGTCTGGTTCAGGAAGGGTTGTGGCCGCGTTGGATAATTTATCTACCTGGGAATTTTGAGACCAGGAAATATAGGTCAATGTTGGTTCTGTGGAGAATTCTACCATTAACCCTCGGACATTGTCAAATAGGGGAATCAACTCCTCCTTTTTGATAGCATAGTCACCATTAACTTGCTTGATGACCAGTTTTGAGTCTCCTTTGACCTTAGGGTGATGTAATTGATCATGGAGTGCCAGCTCTAGGCCTACGATGCTGGCTTGATAATCCGATTCATTGTGTGTACATCCTTCTGATAGGAGGAAGGAATATGGAAGGACTGCATTTTTCTAGGACATGGGTATTATCCCCAATCCCACCTGGTTAAGTTTGGGATATTCCATCCTCTTCCTGGTTGGGCTTTGGGAGGCGTCACTGAAGTACATTTCCAATGCTAGGATCTCCTCATGAACCGAGAAGATGTCTTCATCAGGTAGCTCGGTGTCCGGTGCAATGGTTACCATTGAAGGGTGCTCCACCAGAGCATCTGCTAATTTATGGCCCTTAACGGCTTTCTGAGGAACAAACGGGATGTCGAACTATTTCAGGATGACTGCCCATTTCAAAAGGCGCCCGGTCAGCATTGGGCGGCTAAGGATGTACATGAGTAGGTTACTACGAGAGACCAAAGAGACTTTATGATGTTGTAGTTAATGTCGCAACATTTTAACTACGAAGACAAAGGCCAAACGACTCTTCTCGATGTTTGATTATAGAGTCCCAGCATCAATCACTGTTCAGTTGAGGTAATAGATATTGTTTTCTCTACCGATATCATTTTTATGTGTAAGGAAGGCCCCCAACGACAACTCTAGGGTCGTCACGTATAGGAGGTGAGATTTTCCTCCAACCGGGGGAATTGGCAGAGGTGGGCTCAAGAGATATTTTTTTAGGCTGTTGAACTCCTCTTGGCAGTCATCTGTCCATTGGTACATGACTCCCTTCTTCATTAACCTGGTAAACAGCAATCATTTTCCTGGCAGGTTGGCTATGAATCGCCTGATGTAGGCCAGGTGCCCTTGGAATTCTCTCAACTCGGTCAGATTCTAGGGGGGCGGCTGAGGATAGCCTTTTTCTTTTCTAGGCCAACTTGTATGACACTATGTCATATGACGAAGCCATTAAATTTCCCTGAAGTAACCCTGAAGGCTCATTTCAAGGGACTCATCTTCCGGCTATACTGCTAATGTTTGTTGAAGACAATCTGAAGGTCTGATAGGTGATCTGATCACTTCCTGGACTTATCCACCATGTCACCCACAAAGCATTCAATTATTCTACCCAAGAATAGTTTAAAGATACGATGCATGGCACGCTAATATGTGGTGCCAGCATTCTTGAGACCAAAGGGAATAAACCTGTAATAGAATATTCCTTGAGGGGCTCTGAAGGTAGTAGATTCATCATCTTCTCAGGCCATTCAAATTTGATTATACCCAGAATAACTGTCCATGAAAGATAGAGCCTCACACCTAGTCGTTGCATCAATTAATAACTCGTTGATCGGGACCAGGAAATAATCTTTCATACAATGCCAATTGAGATCTATGAAATCAATGAAAACATGGATTTTTCCATTCTTTTTCTTGATGGGGACAATTTTGGAAAACCAGATGGGGTACTAGACCTCTTGAATGAATCCTTCATTAATAATCTTATCGACTTCAGCCTCTATTTTGGCTTAATATGAGGGGTGTGTCCTTCTGGCAGCCTTTTTATAGCCCCAGGGGTCTTCCGGCAAACAAAGGTGATGTGTCACCACTTCGGGATCGAGTGCCGACATATCTGTGTAATTACATGCAAAGACATCCCGGTGTTACTTTGGGAAGGATGTGTATATCTCGTGCTCCTCGACAGACATGGATGCACTAATGAGAGTGGGCCTCAGGACTTCCTCGGTACCCAGGTTTATTTCCCTGAGCTCATCCACCGTGGTGGAGATACCTTACTCAAATGCGGGAGGTGCATCCCTGAGATCTTCCTCCACTTCTTCTCACAAATTCTCATCCTCTTGACCCGTCGAGGGGAGATCTCCAAGCACAAGTTCATGGGAATCCAAAGGTGAGGCATTGCGGGCATCCCCGCTAATGTATTCTCCCTCAGATTGAGGTTTGGCGGACATTCCCTCATTTGAACACTTGGTCGTTATGGCTGAAGTCATGAGGACAGCTGAGTGTGTGTCCGGTCTTGAACCCCTGATCTCATTATGGTTAATGGGAATTATGTAGTCTCTTCCATGCTTCCAGTGGGGGTCATCAATAACCATTTCTAGGCCCTTTAATGCCAGGATATAGTCGACACCATCGAACGAAGGCTTCTTTTTCTTTTGCTCATAAAACCCGGCGACAATGTAGTGTGACTCGGAGAGCTCAAAAGGGGCCTTGTTGGTGTGAAATGTACCACTTATACCATTGACGCAGTACATAATACAATGGTGGTATGCTGAAGGAATGACCATGTGCTTATGGAGCCACAGCCTTCCCAATAGGGCATTGAATGTTGTGTTCTGTCGAACCACCAGGATTTCCGAATAGGCCACAACGTCACCAACATGGGTATTTAGATTAATTTATCCCTTTGGCATCGTTAAACTCTTGTCGTAACCTAGAATTGTTGTGGCCGAGGGTATTAAATGACCCTCACTATAGCCCAACATACGAAGTGTCCATAGGGGAAGGAGGTTAACTTCAGATCCATTGTTAATAATGACTTTACAGAACTCAACATTATCTAGTGTGTCAGACACATATAATGGTTTGATATTTCCTCATATGATGCCATCTTCATCCTGATTGGTGATGGAAATCACTGCATTACATTCAGTTGATCCAGTCTCTGTCCGATAAATCTCGGCGGCAACTACCTCGGCTTGAAACTCGTGGGGGCAGAGCAAGGCTTTTATAAGTGCCTTTCTGAGGTCAGTTAACAAACGCAGGGAATCCATGATCGAGAGTTTGGCTCACACCGATTCCAGCTACTTGAAGATTTCATATTTCTGTTCTAGTAGCCAAGACTTCTCCATTGGTGGGGATGTTTTAGTAGGCAGCTTGGGAGTTGGAATATGAGACGAGGAGGGATTGGTCGTAAGGTCGGATGTCAACGGTGTCCCCATGTTTTGGGGATTCGGCCTGACTAGTTTGTTGGTGCGCACTATTCTGCTAGACACTTGTTCCTCCTCTGATGGGTACTGCAGAATGAAAGGGGCAGAGTGGCTACTTGTGGAGGTGGAGGGATATTCTTTTTCCTGCTGAGTCTGTTGATGGGATCTCCAATGGGTTTCCGAGATATTGACGGTTTGGTCTGAGGTCAAACTGTAGGGTTGATTTCGGCCTTGACTACTCCTCCCCTAATATACTCGGCCTCTACGATTCCCCCTCCTAGCCCTTTGCATCAGGAACTCAGGTTCATAACCATACCCTTCATCGGGTAACGATTCCATAGATGGATCACGTTTGTGGAACCAAAAATTGTCTCTTCATCCACTGACAAGTCAACCCGGTCGGTTGTCCTTGATG
The DNA here is from genome assembly GCA_963277665.1 of Viscum album. Classification (NCBI taxonomy): domain Eukaryota; kingdom Viridiplantae; phylum Streptophyta; class Magnoliopsida; order Santalales; family Viscaceae; genus Viscum; species Viscum album. The sequence continues at coordinate 618,628,995 of OY728145.1, read as the reverse complement.
GTGTCGTTTGGTGGGTGGTTGCCCATGGCGCCATGTTTGGGGGCATAAAATCCGGCAATGTCATGGCTGACTTCAGCCTTGTTGCTGAATAATCCTCTTTTGCTTGTCTCCTCCCATCTCGATTGCGCCTGGATGACCGGCTCGAGGTGGGTTGTGAGGCCAAGATTGTGGGATGTGCAGCATCAGGAGCTGTTGGCAGCAACACCGGCTACTGTAGTTGAGCTCGTAGTATTCCCTGGGCTCGATTGATAGTCATTCGAGCCATCAAGTTATCAAATTTCTTCCCCTTTTTTTTGGTGACTTCCTGCCACCCCTCCCCTTTTTCGGAGTCAGTGGTAGAAATATATGTCACATGTGCTGGGGGTGGTCCCATCTCGACCTTCACAGAGTCTACCATCCTTTTCAGGAGGTGATTGAAGACGAATCATTCCAGAATATTGTTCCCCAACATTTGATTGTAGGGACAGTAATCTTGCCTGTCATCGTGGCCGACTTCTTCGGGTTTCCATGGCTCCGGGAGGTATAGCATGTTGCATTTCATTGCGGTGATGAAGTAGCTTCGGACTTGGTCCTCTCTTAACGAGTATGAATTGTATCTTCATCCTTCAAACTGGTTCCGCTTGGATCCCCTCTGATCTTCCAACTTAGGTAGAGGTGGCCGCTGATATACAAGGGGCCCTTGACTATTTGGCGGAGACCTGAGTGGTGGATCAGGAATAGGGGCTGGCTTGAGCATGACAGAGGATACTTCGGCGCTCACTGCTTTCTTTGTGGGAGCCTGTGAGGATATTCGGTACTTTAAGTTGGTCATCTGCAGGGAGTCCTCAATTCTCTGGGAAATGGTCTAGAGATGGCGGAAGCCAGTGGTGCACTCCATTGGTATGAACAGTTTTCACAGCTCATCTCAAATATTATCGATGAATATGGAAAGCAACCCATCTTGAGTCATTGTCCAGATTAGGGAGTAGGTCAGACCTTTCCATCTAGAGATGAAATATGAGACCATCTCGTTCTCCCTCTTCTTTCAGTTCATGCGGTCTATGACCGTTGTTTTAGGCAGCGTTGAGCTGAAGTGGAACATGAACTGCTATCGAAGGTCTTCCCAGATTTTTCTTGACTCAGCTGGTAGGCTCGTATACCAGATGAAGGCAGATCCTTGCAAGGTCCGTATGAAGCATCTGAGTTTCACTACTTTTTATTGTTCGGGTGTCCCCATCATAGGGTCCCAAAAAGAAGCATAGTGCATTAAATGATGTTCCAGGTCGCCTGATCCATTTAAAATAGGGAATAAATAGCTCCCAAAGTTGGGTGGAGGTGGTTTGTGGCTCACCCAATCTAGGAATGGTATATTTTCTTGCTGTATCAGAGTGCATCGACCTTCCATTGCTTCCAATCGAGCTGTCAGTGCCTCGATGATGTTGGGGAGACCCTGGTTTACATCCTTCTAGGCCCGGTCCTAGGAAGCTGTAGCCTATGACATTGCTTGAGGATCTTGCTCAGTTGGCACTAGGGTGCATGTGCCGTTTGCGACACCATCAGAGGGTTTAGACGTACTCACTCAGGTTGCTTCCTGATTAAGGGGTAGTCTTGGTATTCATATGGATCCACATTTAGGTAGTTTGATGGGTCAGGTTCCTCATTGGGCGAGATCCCTGACCGTGCATCATTTTTAGGGGAAAACCTTGGTCTTTGAGGTGTACTTTTTGGGAGTTCATGGTGTGGCTCTTCATGGGAAGCGCTTTCAATACGACGGTTCCTCTGGAGTAGCTCGGTGTTAAGTTGCCTCAATTCATTCATTTCCTCTTCCTATCGAGCGAACCTCTCTTCGAGCATAAGTTGCTCGTTTTCATCGAGAGAGGGGGAAAATTGAGTTCAACTTGCCCTTTGTTCATATCCATATTGGAATCTCACAGGGTCAGAGGAGGAAGGTTAGTTGATGGGGCGACAATATTTATGGCGGCCCTCTGGTTCTGGGTGTGCACACCTTGTGGTTCATTGTGAGTCACAGCCTAACCGCAACCATCGACTCCCAAACCATCCAGATTTTCATCATCTACGGTGTTACCCATGTGGTTAACCTCTATGGCATTGATGGATGCATATCGTGGGGTGGAGAAGATGTCATCTTCCAAATAGGAAGAAGATATCCCGCGTCCATTACTTGTCTTCCCTCTTCTGTCCTAGGATTTCTTTTGGGCTCTTTGATGAAGGGTGACGCGGAGAGTTATTTGATGCAACCTTACGGTAAGCCTCCCTCTTGAAGGGGGTGATGATTCAAAAGATGGGATAGGGCATGAACCTCCTCTTTTAACTATCCTCCCTAGACGAGAGAATATTGATTCTTGTAAGGGAGGATTTTATTGAGGTGGTAAAAATTCCCCCTACCCTAAGGGCTGGGGTTGGCTTCGTTCCTTGGACATTGAGTCTCTTCTCATTTATATTTTTCTAACAGGGGAATTTGTTGTTAAAAATTCCCCCAGCCCTACAGGATGGGGTTGATACTGGATTGAGGAAGTGGCTGCTGCTATCGCTACATTCTTGATCATTCGTGCCCCCATTCGGGGTGAACTGGGATTGGTGTCGCATTCTCCTATGCGTGAATCCCTTATGGGGAGGCACACAATGACCACTGATTGGCCTCTCTTAGGTGAGAGGCTTGTTGTGTGCTCTCAGTGGCCTAATTCAGGAGTTCTTGAATGGATCGTTCCCATCGGGCCTGATTCTTCTAGAACTTACTCAAGGCCTAAATCTGTTGGGTGTGTCACCTTTCGAGAACATGGAGACCAATCGATTGCTGTCTTGGTGTGATGACGTTGCAAGACACCATGCCGAATGGGTTCTTCTGGGCGGGGAGTAGAGTGAAATGCAGATCTCCATGTTCCCCATCCCTGATATGGAATCTCGTCAGAGATTCGTTGATGAGGCAGCGCAACTAGTGCAACGCTTGGAGGTAGGCTATCTCTATGTTTCCTTTACGCCTCTCAGGTCTCCATTGCCATGCTGAAGGAAGAGCTTCGAAGACGATGTGACACAGGAGGTCTCTTATGGTCTTGACGTTCTCTACATACCTGTGGTAGGGCCGAAAGCTTGATTTTAGCTGGCGTAGGGTTGTCCATATATTGTAGCGGATTTCGTGCATGCATTATTTCGACAACTCTCGGGGTATGTCAAATAGAGAGGGGGACGTGGGCCAAAACAGAATCAGTATATCATCCCTGGCCAGTCGTTTCCTTAGGTGAAACATGTCGGCATACTCCTCTACTAGTGGCTACTATACCTGGTAATCCCAACTGAGATGCTCATTGATAGCGTGGTCAGAGGCAGGGGACCAGTAGGTATAGAATTATCATGTTGGCAATTCATATGTTGTTCAAGAGATGAACGTGGCCCCGGAACGTCTCTTGATTGAAGAAGGGTGTTGTTGGGGACAAGCTAGGAATTTGACATGCTTGATCCCTTCCTTCTGAGTGCCTCGACATACGAGGGATTCTCCGTGCTTGATTAGGCAGTAGGAGGACCTTCCTATCAATATGATATGTCATTTCGGGGAGGACCTTCTCAATGGTGGCCGTAATGGTGAGGACTACCCCTACAGCTTGACGCCTCACTGCGGACTTTTGTAGTGCAGACCATGGAGAGGACCTCTAAGGCATGTCGCAGCAAGGGGATGACCTTCTAGCTGCGTAGCATTATTATGGGGAGGGACTTCTCAACAACTGCCATCATGGTGAGGATAACCATCATGGTTTGACATTCGATGTGCATCCTTGGGAAGATGTTCAAGACACACTATGATAAGGGTAGGACCTTCTTGTTGCTTGGGGCCACTGCGGGGAGGACCTTCGCAATGGTGGTCATGGTGGAGAGGACTACCATCACAGCTACTGAAATGGGGTGGACTACCATTACAGCTGCTGCATGAAAGATATATACAGGGTACACCATGTGGAGGTCTTTGAGAATGTACCGCAATGAGGGGAGGTCCTTCTTGTTTCTTGATGTCCTTACGGGGAGGACCTCCGTTATCAGGGTTGCGAGGAATACCACTGTGATCTGATGCCCACCTGAGTGGAGAGTCGTTACAACATAACCCTGGGGGAGGAACTTCATGGTAGGCCACGACAAGTAGAGGACCTTATTTTCATGATTAGACGTCACTCTGGGGAGGGCCTCTGCAGTAGTGACTATGATAGCGAGGACTAATATCATAATCTATGGTCCCACTACATAGAGAGTGCTTGCAGTGTATACCCCGGGGTGGACCATCAGGGTGGACCGCATCAAGTGGAGGGCCTTCTTGCTACTCGATCTTCTGGTCAAATTGAGGGTTTCAAAGACTCGCATAAAAAAAGGATCTCCTGTGATTGATCGTTTTATGCCCATGGTGGAGGCCCCCGTGGGTGCTCTGGGGAGGACCTTAAGAGATGATGGTAGCAACATTGTAGCGAGGACCTTTGCAACTGCTACTGCCACTCCCATAATATGGTAATGGGTGGGCAGGGTTCTGAGCCCTTGATATGCGCTTAGCGGAATCGAGAACCCCACCTTCCAGCAGAGCGGAGTCATGAACCCGCTCTTTATTATCCGGCTGCCTTCGGTGCTTTTGAGGCACTTTCTTGTGGGCATCGGGGACCGCCTGCTGTTGAAAATTGCCTTAACATTTTCGTCCCTGTCTAATTGGGTCCCATGATGTTTCTGGGATACTCCAACGAACATCTTGGATTTTAGCAGGGATATATGCCTGCTCTGGAGCATCCACTGCGATGGACGGGTGTCCCCCAGTTGGAACGTGAGAAGTTGCTCGATCTGGTTACCCTTGTGTTGCGAAATATAGCTGGAGACCCTCGTGGGTGGATGCATGGATGCATATTTTCTTCGATGCGGCTATCTAGTCTCTTTGATGAGTCGTCTCAAATGGGGAGAAGGGCTAACAGGCCCGAGTCCTTACAATTTCCTCTGATGCAATTACATTCTGGAAAGTCTGCAAGATATGATCTGGGATCGATACCTACCTCTCCATCATTGCCAGGATATGTAGAGATACATCTTTGGCTGGAATGGGTATAAAGGCCCATTCTGGTATCAGAGTAGGAATGTCATGCTCCAATCCTTCGTTGGTCAGTGGGTACTAACAATTATCCTATGTCGGGGCAGGTGAACGAATCTTCCCATGGGCCAGGATATGCCGGTTCATCTCTCCATTTTCCACCACATCAGGATGGAATACTTTACATGCATTCGTAGGGAGCTGACCCTGCATATGATGGTTTCCCGCCGTATCGAGTCGGTTGTCTTTGTTGGCAGGGAGACGTGAAAGCCTATTAATTGTCACCACATCTGGATGGTGGGCTTTGTTGATCACCACCATGCTGGGATGGTCGGTGTCAAGAGCATCTTCTAGGAGCTGGTCCTGTAGGCACTAGGTCGCCACCATGTCAGGTTGGTGGGCTTCACGACCTTGGGCAGTGAGTGGTGTCATCCTGCATGAGCGAAGAGCTTGATTGAACCCGGCGGGGATGCGTGCCTGCTCATATGATTCCGCCATGTCTGCATGGCGGGCTTTGGAGGAGAGAACATGTGTATGTTCTTGTTCGTGATATGTCTCCATAACTGGGCAGCATAGCTCCTCCTCAGGGACAAGGATTATGACCGGTCCCTGGTTGTACGTTTTCCACCCTCATCGGGTGGTCTGAGAGGCCGGAACTTGGGGATCTTAGGCCTGGATACTCAGGGTGATATCCCCCTTATCGTGAGGATGTTCAGTTGCGGCATGACCTTGATGAGGTTTTCCAGCGGTGGCCTTGGAGCGGAACCCCCGTTCAGCAGGGATGAACTCCTCAGCGTCAACCCCATCTGCCTCCCAAAGATAAGGGTGGTATGCATTATCGCGTTCCAGGGATAGAATCCCGAAATGGTTGGAGATATCAACATGGGCCATTTGGATCCGCCATCGTGGCCACTGCTGGGTGGGTGACCGGCGGGTCCTGGCAGATTATAGGGCATTTATAGCCACCTCCACCGTCGGGAGTGTACCCTTAACATGGTACTCTCGGATCAACACATTTGAGACCCATCATTGAAGAAGTTGGGTAGGTGACAGGGTCCTATGTTGGTGAGGAATTCCTATCATTGCATTGTTGGAAGCACGCACCTGTGAGTTCGTTCGTGACACCATTGGATCGAAGGGAGTTCTATGTGGTACCTGTAAAAATATTTTAACAAATACAAATAGAAAACTCGTCAAAGCAGCATCCCATGATCCCATGCGTAATTAATGGCCTTTCTTGGCCCTCCTTGTGAGTATAAAGGGGGAATAAGGTGAGATTAGGTTAAATTCGTCATGTTTGGTTAAATATTCTCATCGGGTTCACCATTTTTTTTCTCGTGGCACACGTCAGGGTCATGGGGGAGAAACACGCGTTGCCCGACAATTGATTAGAGATGATTGGTTTGTACATAATCACTCATATCGGGTGCAACGTTTTCTCCTCGAAACACCCGACTGTTCTATATCCAGCAATATGTGGACCTGCTTTCCAAAAGCAGGCGTTCACTGGGTGGTTTGACTAGTGATGCTTAAGAACTCACATTGGTCATGAGGATGGGAAGTCGGGCTCATCGCACCCTTTTGGGTGGAATTATTGCCTGTTTCGGGACTCTCTTACAGATTCAAGATGTATTCATATGTTCGTGAATCTTTGGTTTATACCCAAGCATAGAATCAACAGATTACTCCGGGTTGGAAATGGTCAGCTGGACGTAGGGTTTCAGAATCATTTATGCCCGAGGATTACCATCCCTCATTGGATTAATGACCCCGAGGAGTCTGGACTCACTGAGACGACACTAATTTAAAGCCTCATATCCAGACACTCTGGATTTTATAGTCATATAGGGGGGACAGATAATGACATGAGCATTTGGATTGAACCAGTGATACGGGCATCCCACGTATCCTCAGGAGAAGAATCAGAATCCATGTAGTTCGGTTTGGTATGGGGCTAATGCTCCAGGCTGCCTAGGGTTGGTGTGGTGAACCGACGTGAAGATAGTCAGATCATCCGATTGTTGGGCTTGAAACTCCGGGAGGATTCCAACATACCCTTACTAGGAGAAAGGGATCAATGTCCATGTAGTTTAGATGGGAGTGTCGAAGAAACGATGTGAATGTGGGATCGGGGGTTCGATGATGATTGGGCTTGAACCTCTTGGAGGATTCCTTTGTATCCCTATTGTGGAGAATCAAAGTCCACGTAGTTCGAATTGGCATGGGCTTACGCTCTGAGGCAGCCTAGGGTAATGGATTGGGGATTACACTCTGAGGAGGCCCATGGTGTGGATTGGGGCTTACACTCTGAGGAGGCCCATGGTGTGGATTGGGGCTTACACTCTGATGAGTCCCATGGTGTGGATTGGGGCTTAGACTTTGAGGAGGCCCATAAGAGGATGTAATGGTCGATGCCTACTCTATGACCATGTGAGTCATGCTCGGTGTGAGAAACAAGAGGCAGCAGGGACCATACTATCACATCATGAAAGGTGCACCCATGGGAAGTGGAGTGGGGATTACGCATGGAGCAGCCCAAAAAGTCGAGGCTTACTCCGAGATTGATTTCCATGGCAACAAAGCGCATTGGGAGAGGGAAGTTCCCCCAAAAAAAAGGATAGAGCATCAACCCTCCCCACTACTCCCTTCCATGACCATGTCCGTGGAAAAGTAAGGAGGTGTATAGGGGATTCCATCTAATGGGAAGTCCGTCACGCCCGAGGAGGGGAGAAGTGCCCCAGTCCTAACATGTGGAGGGGAAAAAAGGGGACTCCCAGTCTCGGACTCAGCATTACCGTGGAAATGTGAACCCAGGAATGTGTCGGGAATCCGCCCAAGGGTCGGAGCAACCCCTTCTCCCTCATTTACTGTGGGTATGTGAACTCAAAACGGCGCATTGATGCACTTGAAGGTGGCATCACAGGGGTCCGGTGGCTCTGGTGGAGGCCTCAACTCATGGCCAATGAATGGGCCAATGAGGGGGCTGCGGAGGATCATGCCACATTGGAAGGATTTTATCTGGATTGGGGAATGAGAACTCTAAAGGATCCAGTAGGCCACATAGGTGTATAAGTGGTGGCGCCCTTCACATAGGGAGGTGCTATGCAGATGGAGAGGCTATCCATTAACCAGGGTGGTCCGCGGACTGGTGGGAATCCCGCAAACCAGGGTGGTTTGCGGCTTTGGGTTCAACCCGCATAAAATTTTGGTATGCGGAGGGGTCCATGCGAGCAGCGGCGGCTGAGGGCGACATCGGTCTGGGGTTTGTCGGTCTGGGATTCACATACGTAGGAGGGTGCTACTCGGTTCGACGGACCGTAAAATGGGCATAAACTCCCTAGTCTGTGGAGGGTGTATCCGCGGAGGGATCATCTGTTGCCGACTTCTTTTCTTTATTATTTTATATTCGTGGTTTACCAAGTTGTTATGCATTTTTGATCCTTATTAATTTGATTCTAGCTTCATACCTGTTCTGGTTCGTGAACTGGAACTTTGCTGTTTACGAAATCTTAAGCTCCTTCCTTCGAAATCCTTCCAACCCAATCTGATCGATCTCTAATTCCCTTTTTTATCTTCCCCCTCGATATCCTTTTATAGAGTGGGTAAAGGGATGTATCTGTGGTCATGTGGGACCTTTTCCAGAGGCATATGATCAGAAACCTGTTTTATGGATGACTTGGTCAATCCACAACTCGCGGGGGGCATTGAACGTACCTCCTCTGTGAACAAAACTAGCTCGGGGAGTTCTTCGTGGCCGCGCATGGTTTCGCCCCAATTCCATGAATAACATTTGATGCGGCCGGGGCCGCTCGATGCAGTCCACGGCTGGGGTGGTTCGTGATGTTGAACCGGTTTGGCGCCCTTCCTGCTTCACGCTCGTAGAGGATCCCCGCCTCTGTTCCACGAACGAAAGAGGTCTACGGAGGGGGTGCTTCGAGGAATCGGCCGCGTACCATTATCATTGGACCGGTCCATAGACCGGTTCGTCTTGTGCCATCCTTTGATTATTCTCCACACTTTTCCCTAATTCTTTGTGGGGGAAATTGGGTAGAATCTCCCTTGGATTATAGGGGATTATCATTTTCCTTTGTGGATTTTTCAGGAACCTGCAATGTTTTATGTCATTACTTATGATTTTGATGTTTAGATTTTATGTTCATGTTTTTACATTCAAATGTTTTTGGATTGTTTTATGTTCTCCATGTTTACCCTTACTAGGCATTTGAGCTCACCCTTTCTATTTTTTCGTCTCCCCAAGATATAAATAAAGGTTTTAGGTATGAAAAAAGGGGAAGATCTTTATGGGAGGTGTTGAAGATCATTCACCATTATTAGAAGATTCTCCCGAGTTTCCAATGATACTAAACTATTACGGTCCTTGGGTGTCTATTTTCGTTATGTATTTAGTATTCCACAAAAGTAATTTAATGTCCATGTTCTTCATGATTGGGTATCTACACTCGGGGCTTAATAAGGATTCCAATGTGTCCCAGTTTTTATTGGAATCATAGATCTTGTAGTAAATTCACGTCAGTTGTGTGTGAAAATTTTTTGATTACAAAAATTATTATTCCCATGCGAGTCATGCTCGGTGTGAGAAACAAGAGGATGTGAAGGATTAAAAAAAGGGACACACAATTTTCCTCCTGCATTTGTGGAAGAGGATGAGCCTACAACGGCGATGGTGGAAGAGGTCGGGGTGATAAAACTACCCTCTCATTACATTATATTGGTCAATGGTCCAATGTATGGAAGGATTGAAGGTGATGTAAATAGAGAGGAGTAAGACTAAAACCTCCTACATGAACTAGGGGATTACTCCATGATAGTTTCCCTAGCTGGATTGTAGGAGATAAGAGAGATATTTCTTTAGTTTAAATGGAAAATAATGTATGATCCTCACTGTCCTTATTACGAACCAGAGGCTCTGAGTCTTGGAGATAAAAAGGGGAGGTGAGATTCCCATACCTAGAATCCATGACCAAGAACTCCCCAAAACTCTCTCTATGGTAAGTATCCATGTGACTATATTTATACAAACCTTAAAATATCCCAAGGATCATGACTCCATTAGAAGAAAAATGTGGCAAACCTATGACTATAGATATACAATCCCAAATATGAGATACACTGATGTTCCCTTTTTAAATGTTTGATATGTTAGGAGGTTTTGGTGGAGGATTCAACATAGTACCTTTAAGAAAAGGGAACCAAGGTAAGAGATACCATATTATGAGTGGAATTGAAGAGGGTTTACAAGGTGATATATGTAGGCCTTCAGCGCAGGTATGCATCATGGCTATACTTTGTTTGTATGTCGTGTCGGTAAACCACACAACTATATTGCATAGATGTTCTGTGAAAGTCTATGCCAGTTCTACAAAATAGTACATAACATAAAAGAACCAAGTATATACAAGACACAAAAATTGAACGGATTTAAAAATGTTATTATACCATCTGATTCTCTATTATATCATGTTTTAGAGTGATACATAATAAAACATGGGGACTTGGGTGAAAGAGCTACGCAATGGGAGCATCCAGAGTTCTTACATGTTGTTTCAGTCTTCAAATGAGGATCCCAAGGGTCATATTTATATGAATTAAGGAGATTTGGTCGAATGTAGTTCATTTCCATAGGTCGTCTGCATAACTCCTCCATTTATGGGTACAGAAAACAACTGGATTCATAGCTTTATCTCAAAGGTCCTCGCCGTAGGTCTATCACATAGGTACTCTATACATGTCTGTTGTAATTTCTATAACTTTTACATATTTTAGCTTCATCTTGAGACTTTAAATTATCTAAAGGAAATGTGTATAATCTTTTTTGTCTTCAAAACAAGTGTCCACCCCTACCCCACACCCCCATCACAAGATTGGATCCGATTACAATGAGGATTGAGTCTAGAGGTAATATTATTGGAAAATACTATGTAGTAAATTATGAATCATATAGGTTTGTGGTGTATCTATATCATGCCGGTATACAAAGTAGCTATATAAAGTCGGTTTTTTGTGTAGGTTGATGGTGTCTACTAATAGATCTGTTCAATTAGGAGTATCTTCCCCCATGGTCTTAGAATTTTCACTCTTGTTGCATATCCCGTTCTTCCTATCTTTCCACATTATGCTCTCTCATAAGTCCCTCGAAAAATTTTCAACGTGAAACCATTAGATCCATAGAGATAAATTTAATGACTTCATTTATGGAAATTCTGTATGATCCTTTTCGAAGGACCTACATGAATTTCCTCATCGAAGGACCTATGTGGAAAATTTCCATTGTCAAATTTTTAAATTCGATGAAGTTAAAAATTTGAACATTCATAAGTAAAAATTCCCACATTATGGGGATTTTTTTTAAATTTTTTATAGGAAATGACTCCCAAGATGACTGAAACTAGAGACTCTACATTTCATTAGACTAAGATGATGAAAATTGTTGGACCAAATTATTAATACGTTGATGAGATTATCCTCTCTAGGCTATTAAAAGGCCTGATTTCATACCAATGGGAATATCCATGAAGCCATTGTCATCCTCTATACGTGTATGGACTTTTGCATGTTTCATACATTCAGTTTATTAAGAGATAATTTATAAATAATTGGTTTCTCGAATACATCAACTATCACTGTATGAATATTTTTACATCGGTTATGATTGTTAATGGCTGATCATTCCATGTTGGATGCATCCTACAACATAGTGATTTTACCCTAGGTATTAAAGATCATGTTGTAGAGACAATTCCACATTGTTATGATTCAACCATTCGTGCTTTGAAAATATATCTGTCTAATGGTTTGATGAAAGAATATATCTTTATTCTAGGGGATTAGATATAACTGAATGGATGTTGGTTTTTTGGGTATGCTGAAATTGTGTATAAGTTATGAAATAACTATCATATGTTAACCTTTAAGATTTTTTCTGGATAGAAAAAATGTATGTTTAGAAAAAAATTAATTTCATAAATTCTTGAATAGTTAGAGTGCACAAAAATTACATTCTACATGAATCATGGTGATTTTTTCATTAGTATATGGGAAAAAAAACAAAATATCTTGGGTTCCCCTTCTCATGGAGATGTATGAAGAGTTTATTCCACCATTAACAACATGGGATGATGTTACCAATACACCACCATTGGCTCATGAATTATTCAAAATATCAAAAGCATTTCATAAATATATGAATTATATTCATTAAACAGTATGGATGAAAGCCTTTTTAAAACCAATAATAGAGAAAGTTCCCACATGTTGATCTCCTACTATTTTTCCTTATGTAGATAATAAGTAATGTTTTGGAATATATTGGACCTCATTGGAGAGAGGTGACTATAAGAACTCGGTCTATAACGTAAAATGTGATATTTATGAAAAAGTTATGATTATTCGGCTTCCTTTCAATGTTGCTAAGAATTTCCATGCTTCCAGTTTGTTAGTACAAAGGTGATTTATAGCCAGGTTCTTTGGTTATCACATCCAAATAGATGGAGGGAAAATATATTGTGTTAGAAACTCATATATTGGAAAGTATTTATTATCCCTTACTACATTTGTACAATAGAAAGTATCTTTTTACTCTTTTTGTTCTATTCCAAGTGTTGTTGGGATGGATTGCGGTAGAATTTTCTTTATATTCAATTATGAATTCAGTTAGAGTCCCCAATGGCCGATTTACCCCCTTTTTAAAGAATGTATTTGGAATTCAGCCTTTAGCCATGAGACATTACATTTTATTAAGGTCATTGAATGCATCATGAGAATTCAGCTTCTTCCCTTTTTCAACCCTCTAACTAGGAAATTGGTTGATGATGGTAATGAAGAAGATTATGAGGTGAAACTACTATAAATACTACATTTATAAACACATATATATCAACTATTTGTAAGAACATTTGGTATTGGTCCCATTTTCCAATGGTTTTTCCAAATCATTGGGAAAAACCGACATTGAGACCACTTTTTCCTACTGGTTGGAAAAACCGTTGGGGAAGTGTAAGGCTTTCCCAATGATTTTTCCAAAACATTGGGAAAATCCCACTTTGAGACCACTTTTCCCAACTTTTTGGAAAAATTATTGGGAAAGGGTATGGCTCTCCCAACCGTTTGGAAAAACTATTGGGAAAAGGTATGGATTTCCCAATGTTTTTGACAAACATTTTTGGAAATACAACATTGATACTACTTTTCCAAATGGCTTAAAAAACCAATTGGGAAATGGTATGGATTTCCCAATGGTTTTTCCAAAACATAGGAAAAATTCCACTTTTATACCACTTTTCCAAATAGTTTTTCCAAACCATTGGCACATAATATGGCTTTCCCACCGTTTTCTCCAAACCATTGAGAAAAGACAACTTTTAGACCGCTTTTCCAAACGGTTTAGAAAACTAATAGAAAATGGTAGGTCTTTCTCACTATTTTTTTCGAACCCATTGGTAAATGAACACTTTTAGACCACATTTCTCAATGGTTTGGAAAAATTATTTGGAATGGATCGGTTCCTATCCCAATGGTTCACAAAACTATTGGGATAGGTACTCTTATTTTTTAGAATTATTTTTTGAATATTATTTAATAAATCAATATATAAATCACAAATACATATTTATATTTGTATTTATATTTAAATTAATATATACGATATATTAATTTAAGGGTAGTGGAAAAGTCTTTGATATATAACCCATATGTTGTGGGTTCAAACCTTGGATGTATTTCTTTTTTAAATATACCTATACAAATAGTTTGTGTATTCATTGGGTGATTTGGTGTGGGGATTGACCTATCCCAACAGTTTGTGGAAATCCATTAGGATAGGTTGATCACAAAAGTTTTCTCCAAACAGTTGGGATAGGTCTATTAGCATACCAAATCACCCAAGCGTTTCCCAAACCATTGGAATATGTTATACCAATGGTTTAAGGACCTATACCAATGGTTCAAAACCATTGGAATAAGTAATTTATCCATTAGTTTGAGGTTTTGTTTGATGGAATTTAGGGAAATTCTGTAATGAACCTTGAGTCATTGTGAAATTATATATGAGGCTTACGTTTATTATAGGATTTATCAGCAGTTATAATGTCTTAAAAAATCAAGCACTTTCACCCCACATATGATAGGAATGAGAAACATATAATGGTATAAATACAATTGGGAATTTTGATGGATTTATATATATCTAAATTATGAATTATGTTACCTCCATCACATGCATCAATTGGATTGATGTTGGATGCGCCAAATCTTGGATTTTATCATACCCATAAGGGGATTTAACAAAATGAATATATTTGGTAGTGGCCATGACATTTTTTGTGCATAGACATAATAGTAAATCGTTTATAAAAAATACGATGTTGAGGAAACAGAATTTACATAACCTTTTAAAAATCTCCGCATATGATACACCAAGAAGACTAAGGTGAGGGAAACCATACCAACAACACTGTGGTGATCTAGTCACCTTAATTAGAAATATATTATCATCCCATCTTCTGATATTTATAAAGTATAATGAATTGTTGAAGAGGCTTTCCTATCATAGGCTGTTGGGTTTTATCCACCGCCATCTATATCAAAACTAAATAATGTGCATCCTACAATTATTCAATATTCGGAGAGTATGACTCGTGAACTCAAAGATGCATGGGAATTCCTCCAAAATGGCCATTTATTACCAGATGTGGGTGATATTAAAAAACCTTCTGATTTTAATCTATACAATAACCTGGATGAAGTAGAGGAGTATATTATAGAGATGGAGAAATTTATATTTGCAATTGATGACCATGTCCTATCCTCAAAAGGAGTATCGGATATGATGGAACTAAGGATAAGTGAAGTGGTATATGATTATCCTAATGGGGAATGGGATATTTATGTTAATATTGAGAATTTATTTTCAATTTTCCTTGGATTCAATTATGCTCCATCATTTTTCATCATTAATTTTAATGAGATTGCATTTTATTTCTTGAAATTAGGGAATGAACCTCAGGGAAAGTTCTCAAACCACCAAGCTATGGACCTACAGGTTCTCCCTTTGACACATTGGATGATCCTTCCATGTCACCAAAACATTCTATAGGGACGAGAATCATTAATAAGGTAATGGAGAAAAATAACCTCACACACTACCTCATGATTCTACATCCTATAAGATTATTATGATTTTTTACACAATCTTATGAAATGAAATGTAAGAGAGTGTTGAGATGGGTCTGATTTTTATGTCAAAGATGTATAAATTTATACTATCCTCTAGTATTATGACGTTCATGATACACCTTGGTGGCCACATTCCTCATCTTGCAAGATCTTCATATCTTTCTTCACTAAATGGATTAAAAACTAGTACTTTAAGAATGGAGAAGGAAACACCAAGAGAATCATAGGATTATGTTGATTAATATCTTACCATAACATGAAATATACATATAAAGACAACTACCACTATTTCTATTTCTATGGAGAGGGAGAAAGGTCCTTGTAAAGTAAAATTCATTTCTATAGAGTATCAACTTCTTTATTGAATATTATTCTCTTTATAAAATATTACTAATACATTTACCTTAAAAATGGATACTTAAATAATAAATTATAATTTTCAAATTTTTCCAAAATTATGGAATGAGGATCCTAGGAAATCTGAAGAAGATACTGGTGTTTATCCTGACTTGGAATGATCAGATGACTTTACACCAGTTGAGAAATTGACTGAACAGAATGTTACTATATCGAAATTGTGCATCAACCTACATATTTTGGATTCCATAAATATTGAGGGTGCTATAACATTACAATCTTCATACGCTCTAATAAGATAAAACCTTAATACAAAAATAAATATTCTAGGTTCCATCAAAGAGTTTTGGGACTTCCACATGGAATTTTAAGGACGCAAGTTCTCATTCAATGACATAATTGTTCTTCTTTTACATGGTACTTCTCATCAATGTTTATTTTAGGCATCATTCTCTTCAGAGGATTTTGATAAGGCCATTCACAAATGGAGAATTCCACTCCATCCTTATTCTACTAAATTTGGTTAAATACTTACTAAGGACCCCATGTTGGGAGATTCTCTAGAGCCATTGATTAGGGAAACCGCGAAAATCAGGGGAATTACCCTCTCAAATAAACACATGATAAAACTATAGTAGTTGAGAATACTGGGGATGAATATAATCAAGTTGCTAACATATTGTTGTATAAATGTTCTCTACTATCTAGATCATCTCCCTTTTCATCCATTATTCTAAAACTGATAATGATTTTGACTTTCCATTTAGTGTAATCGACTTCCACATCTAGATTAAAAGGTGAAACATTTGTGTTGGATCAATCATAAACAAAAGGGAAAAAATCCACTATTATGAGAGAAGTAGATAAAGGAACCACTATAACTAACTTTTTTCAATAGTACGTTATAACCCATGACAATGAATCAGATTCAAATTTCGATATGCAGTTTTCTGTTGGCATGGCATGTAAAAAGTCATGGAAATATTTTTTGAGGATAACTGATTAGAAGAATTTGGATGAGATGAAATCACATTTTGGTAAACTCCCAACACTATTTTACGTATTGGGATTTGATGGATTATTTTATCGCCCGATCTACAATGCAATGAACGAGACCTTTCACTGATGGGAGCAATAAAAAATATTGTGGTAGGATCATGAAAAAGGAATAATGACTTATTATTGTGGAGAGCATCCAAGCTGTAGTAGATGATGCAGAGGTCGACTAGAGCAATAGGTCTATAGATACTGGCCAATAAATTAAATAAGCTATGAAGGACATGATACATCTTCAACAGCAAATGGTTTCTATTCAAAATCTGCTTGAGTTATTGAAACAAACATTGGGTGAAACCCTGTTGGAATGGATAACCACAATTTCAAAATTCAAAGAAGCACTACATCAATCCAAGTGATCTAAATCATCTCAACTATATCAACTTCAATAAGTTGCCGATAAGGATCATGATTCCATTCAACAAATAACGATTCATATCGAGAGTTTCTTTTCATACAAGAAAAAAAGGATCCATTCTGTAGATGATTCATTGATTTTACAATAATAATGGAAGGAAGTTTTTCTCTAATCATATTTCTTCATTAATTACTTCATTCAGTAATTTCAATATCATTGGTGATGATAATTTTTGTACCATCGACCTTTATGTAAGATAGTCAATATATAACCACTAGAAAACTGGGGCTATAGTTCCGTATCCGTAGCCTATTTTTTAGTAGTGTTAGTGTTTATGGTTAAATAGATTTGAAAATAAATTTTGAAATTAGATCCCAAGCAAGGCTCAATGACTAGAAAATTCTTCAATTTTTTTTGGATACATTCAATGGGAATCTTGTGTCATGAATTTTTTTACGGACACAATATTTATACCAGAACTATAAACATAAAAGATGTCGTTTCTAGTTATATGGTTACTAACAGTTCAAAAACCTATTATGGGTGTTGTATTTTGCAGGTCCAATAGGGGAATGTATTTCATAGAAAAACAATAGAATCATTTGATTGAAGGACCCGATATGTGGGTGAATTCTGTGAAAGGCCACGTAATGAAATGCACTGGGTAGTCAGACAAAAGTTATCTAAAAAATTTGACATATTATTGTGGATAGATAAGGGATATTAGGGTTTGGTGGAATAAATAACAGATTGAGTGGTTTTCCAAGGAAATATTTATTATGAATAATGGTTCATCTATTCCGACATAGATCATATGTGTGGAAACCATTTCTAAACAAAATTGGTGCGTGAAAAATGGATAAAATAATTCAAAAAGGGACTTTTTGACATTGTGTTGTGCTGTTTAATTCATGCTATAAGGAAATTATACTGTGTAGTTTCAACACATGCTTCAAGTACATTAGTGGTATTTAGCTTAAGGACTTCAGCTCTGAACAAAGGTTTATGAGTCTCCAAATTCTTGATTATTTTCGTGGATAAATGATACTATATTCAGGTATTGAATGTAAGAATAGAAAATAGTAATTTGTGAATTTTTTGATTTGGATAATGGTTTGGGAAAAGAGATAAATGATTTTGAGGATTTCTTTTCCATGAACGAAGATTAAATTATCTGAAAAACCTATTATGTGGGTTCTATTATATAGGGCCAACTAGGCCATATGTTTCATAGTAAAATTGTGGTATATTTGGAATGACATGCATGTTATATATGAAACATATACAATGCCACCTTGGGGAAAAAAAATTATAGCTAACTGAAAAACTCTTGGGTATCAAACATTCAATTGATAAAAGTCGAAAAAAGGTTATGGAGGTACAAATTTTACACAGCACAGAGATAAGTTTATTGAGAAAGGGACATGAATATAGAATGGATATTTATAATCATGATCTCGAAATAATCATATTAATATGACTTATATGAAGGTCTAACTGAAATTTATGATGTATGGAATTTTTAGTTTTAGGTCATACAACTAAGACCAAAATATAATTGAAACAATGGATGATATGTGCAAAAATGCTCCTAGGTTATTTCAATATGAATTGAACATATAGAGATGGAAAATGTGTAAACTATGGACTTGGAGACTGTCATATCAAGAAAAATGTAATTGGAATAACATACACGGATGACCTCTTTATTATATATCATTTATATTTTCATTATTATTTTAATGGGACAAAATATTCTTTTACTATGAACAAAGTTACGATTATGTTAGAAGACCTGTTATAGGGGATATATTATGCAAATCTAACTTAGGAATATGTTGAATTTCCCAACAGTGGAATATTTTGATTTCAAGGACAATTTTGTAAGCGTTTTATGCTAGACCAGTGAGGGGAACATACTACATAGTAAAGAAAAATCCCTCTTAGGTATCAGAACTTTTATACCAAGAACTGTAAGAAAAATTATGAAGATATAAAAATATTCAAGATTAAGAGTGTTAAATACCAAAGGGTCTAATTATTATTTCACATAATAAATATTTGAATCAATATTGGTCATTATTTTGTGGTCCCTTAAATAGATATAAATCATATGAAAAATGGAGACATTTCTTGTTTTGTTAGTAGGATCTCTAAGGAGATCACCCAAAATGAAGACACCTGGATAAAAAATAATCATATGTGTAAGCGATATAAAAAATTCTTAGGGATGGGACTAGATTCTATTGCATAGTTTTTACATTGTATCTCAATGGGATAAAAATAATGCCATAAGTAGTTCATTTGGTACATTGTTTTTTAATGTCTTCCATCAAAGACACAAATTGATTCCTATATGAAAAATGAATGATGGGGAAAGGCCAAACAATTGATCCTAGGTGTCAGTACCTATCTCATATGGATGATAATGAAGCCACACGTAATTCATGAAACATTACCTATCAATATTTGATTTTTAAACATAGGAAATAAATGGTGGTTTTTTGGTGGTGGTTGTTACCAATATTGGAGATATTGGAAAATCTATATATCTCATTAAAATGAGAATCATGCCAAATATTGTTCATGGAAAAAAGTCCTTTCACACACTAATTGAGATTGATGTGAAAGATGATGGATTATATAAAATTATATATGTATTGTTAAATTTAAATTATAAGATGGTTTGAAGAACAAACCATATATCCTGAATGATTACTCTGTATATATTTGGTTTATATACAAGAATACAAAGGGAAATAATTTTATTTGTTGTTGTAGCTGGGCCCATGATTGGGGATCCAATAATATCTATTTATCACATCATAATGGGAATCAAGCCACTTTTAGTTCTTGAAATTAGGTATCTAGGTAGATCATATTCCAGCATATGGATAAATGGAACTCTTGTTCCACTAATGAGTAATAGTGATGTGAGTAATTCTTTCACATGGAAGCTACACATTTTTAATGGAACCACAATGTATAAATTGTTTTGGAATGTTATGGTATTTCTTTATGTCAAATGAAGAAGACCTTAACATTATAGTTCAATGTTGTGTTGTGAGGAAAAATTATTCTATGAATTTTAACATCATGCAATATAGACCCATATAGTTCTTATGCAGTTTAATGTCATGAAACTATGAAATTGTGTTGTACAGTTTTTTGTCATGCGTTGAGGACATTATGTTGTGTGATTACATAATGTACTTCTTCAAGAATATTTTATTGGATGGAATTGTAATAATTTCTCCATCCATTGTGATTAGGTAATATGCTCCATTAGAGTAGAGGTTTTGTACAGAGTAAGGTCCTTCCCCCATTTTCTCATGTTTTAGAGGCTTCCTTCATGGAATCATTGGAATCCTGAGGAAAATTACAAATTCACCCTGAATAAATGAAAAGTTGTGAAATTTCATCTTAAAATCTCATTCTGTTCTATTCTGATAGACATCCAAAAGATGCAACGCATCAAATCTCTTTTCATATAATCATTCTGTTGCATTGAATAATATTTGAGACTACTCATCTATAGTTGACAGATCACATTTTCCAACTCAGATTAATCGAAATTGAAATTCAATTGGAAAACTTTTTGTTGTTATATACACCAATAATTATGAAGTTGCATGAGTGGTAGTATAGGCAGTAGTCCGATAATCCCATAAAACATGATAAAGTTTATCAGGTCAAGATTTCATAACATTGTCTACTATTTTCGAGAGTAAAATTGATAGGGTCTTTTTGAGAGCCTCAATATGTCCACTGATCATTGCATGAAATCATGACGAATGGTTGGATTTTATATTGCCTCCTGATATAACTTTTTTACCTCAAAAGAACATAAATTGTGTCCATTATTCTTCAATATGGTATAATGGAAACCAAATCTGGTAATCATATTATCTTTGACAAAGCTATCAATTATTTTGGCACTGGGTTATTTAATAGTATTTCCTCAACCCATTGGAAGATGAAATCAGTAGAAGTATGAATATACATAAATTCATTATCTGTAGATGTAGGATATGATCCAACTACATCCATCCCCCAATAAGAAAATGTCCAGGATTATTTAGAGGTATGTAGAAACTCTATGGGTTCATAAATGATGTTTCCATGTTCATGGAAATGGTGAAACCTTTTTTATGAAATATCTGATATCCTTCATCCTTGAAGGCTAGCAGTATCTAATACATCATATTTGATCAGAAAGCGTATGCCCAGGCCGGTGAGCACTAGAATATTCTATATGTTCTTCTTTCATGACAGTTTTTGTTTCTTATGCATAATAATACTGAAGAGGACCTCATCGAATCCTCATTTTTAGACAATATTCTAGTGATCTCGGTTATCATAATGAGTGAAATTGACCACTCATCACTAGATATATTATTATTTTTCTATATTGGTGGAAGTATTCCATTTTGAAGGTGTTCTATGATTGTTGTCATCCATCCAGCATTATGACCATATGGATAAGAAATAGGGTTGATTACTTTCATTTCAACCATACTAGTTTGAACAAATAGTGAAACCACAGGATGATGGGAAATAAAGATGATTGTATCATCCTTATTTGGATCTTCCAGGGTTGTGGTGGAATTATCCAATGCATTATCTTAGAAATTTTGTGATCCTGGGATAGAAGACAATGTTAGGATTCAGGGAAATTCAGAAATCATCCCACATACATAATCACACAAAGGGAATAACTCTTCTTTTATAATAGATTATTTACCAATGATATTTTTGATTACAAATTATGAATCACCATTCACATTCTGGTGGTTCATAGGTACCCAGAGTGCCAATTCTAGGCCTACAATAAGATCATGATATTTGACCGCATTCTTGGTACCTATTTCTTATAAAATAAATTAATATGGAAACACATGCCTTCTATAGATAGATAAGAACAATTTCTAACCTAACGTTTTTGTGTTTATGGATTTCCATTATCGTATCAGTTGGGCCAATGTAAGCACTATCAATGTATGTTTCCCACATTTGGGGATTATCTTGAATAGAGAATCTTTCTTCATCACGATGTTGTGTATTCAAAGATGTATCTTATGCAGATGGGTGATCAACAAGGAATTACTCTAGGTCTTGTCCTTTTATTGCCTTCTAAGGAAAAACCTGGATATTGAATTATAGCAAAATATCTTCCCCCATTCTAAATATCATGTAATCCTAGGTTTAATAGGGATAAATTTGACTGGCTTATTTAATGTTACCAAACTGAGCTCCAAATGTTTCATGTATTTATTGATCTTATGGAATACAAATATTAATGCCAAGTAGAACTTATCTATACTTGAATATTGATTCTCTATTTCATGAATTGTTCGACTGAGATAATAATGGTAGTTCTCTTTCCCAGCATCATTACCTTGTGAAATGAAGTAACCCCATGATCACACTAAAGCTCTCACATAATGAATAAGTATATGTCAATCAAAATTTCTCATTAATATAAAATAACACAAGAGTTAATTCTTGGAGGTATCAAATGATTCTCAATATTTTTCGACCCATTGATAAGTAACTCCTTTATTTATTAATCTGGTGATGGTTAAACACGTTTCTGCCAAATTGGTGATTAAGTGCCCAATATAGTCCATGTATCCTTGATGTCCCCAAAATTCCATCAAATTTTGAGCAGGTGGCATGCCTATAGTTTCTTTTTTTTCATCTGTAGATTATCATTGAAGAAACAATGGTTTATAGTGACGCCAAGGAATTTTCTTGAGGTAATACCCAAAAAACATTTTAAGGGGTTCATCTTCAGATTATGTTACTCGATTTTACTAAATATTGTCCACATATCAGTTATGTAATCAAAAAAGTTTGTTTATTTAACCACTAGATCATTCACATAACATTCCACAAATTTTCCTAGGTAGTGTCTGAATATTTGGTGCATGGAACATTGATATGTTTCCCTAGTATTAATTAAGAGAAAAGGGAATTACTGTTGAGTCAATAAGTTTTTCCTTATGACTTTTCCATTCCTTCTTGTTTTGAAAATCACAAACACCTTATACTTAAGAAAATCTATATTTTACTTCAATAAGGAAAATTCCCTTCCTTAAAGAAATTTACCCTAACCTAGATTTACTTATACATAGCAATATTATTCTTAAGTATAAAAAATCGGATTCATAACCAAATCATAGGAATCATATAATTCTATGTTATGAAGCATTCTGTTTTAAGATCTGAATTCTGGATGTGAACTGTAATGATGTTCCACTCTGAATTTGGTATGTGAAATGTAATGTAGTTCCACTCTGAATTCTAGATGTGAACTCTAATGAAGCCCCAATCTGAATTCTGGATACGAACTCTCATATAGTTCCACTCCGAATTCAGGAATCCGAACATTTACTATGTTCAACTCCGAATTTTTACTTGTCCGACTCAAATATTTTTATATGTTCGACTCCAAACTTTTACTAGTTCGTCTCCGAACTTTTACTAAGCTTGAATCTGACCTTTTATTAGTTTTACTATGAACTTTTACTAGTTCTACTCCAAAATTTACTAAGTTTGACTCCAAACATTTACTAGTTCAACTTTGAACTTTTATTAAGTTCGACACTAATGTGTTACTGGTTCGACTCCGAACTTTTACTAGATCGACTCCAAACATTTACTAAGTTCGAATATGAACTTTTACTATGTTCAACTCTGACCTTGTACAAGTTCGACTCCAAACTTTGTAAGTTCAGACTCTGAACTCTGATGAAACCAGACACCGAATTTCCTTAGTAATTCATACTCCAGATCTCTACAGATTTTAGGTTCCGAATTCCTTTAAAATAGAATTTGAATATCATTTTTATCATAGACTCCGAATTCCATTTTGGTTAGACTCCAAACATTTATTCCGAATTTTAATTTTTAGTTTTTCTTACACATGTTTTGTTATAAAACGATGTCGTCCATTCTGTTTCTAACTAACCGTTTGTTTACTGACACATGTAAAGGTCCCTCCGAAATTTAAGGAAAATATAACTGTTGGAGGAGGGAGACGACCATTGGAAATGTTCCTATAAATAGGAGCTCATTTGAACGAGCTCAATAATAAACTTCGAAAACTTGACAACTTGTGCTTACATGCTGTTGATGTGATTTCTAGAGATGGAGAGCGTCTTATTATCTCTCAAGTGTCGTGTAGAAAGTTTGAACTACTTTTTCAAACTTTTCCTTCTGCTGATTGCTCCGTGCGACTCTGAATGATGGTGATTACATTCGAGGGATTCCGGGGATAGGAATACAGAGGTGTCGACTACCTTGAAGTTTGAGGGTTTCCTTGCTGAGGAAGACAGAGGTTCCAACTACCTTGAAGTTAAGGGATTGCTGGGATAGAAAGACAGAGACTCTGATCCTCATATTGAGGGCTTACCTGGTGTGGGTAAGACAGACTTACATGAAATTATAAATCAAGGGACCGTTATCCAAGGTTGTTGGATACCCTTCTCTTTGGGTTAAAAGACTTATATCTTGTTACTTGTAGTTTTACTACTTGTTTTCCACTGAATTTTGTATTTTAAGGAAAGTATAATCTCATTATATTTCCTTACACTTGTACTCTAATTAGATTAGATTCTATATGCTTTAAGGTAGAATCTAATATTATAAACTTTAGTTATGTTTTAACTTCCAGATCCATATTTTCGGAACTACTTTTTCGGAATCAGTTTCCAGATTTAAGCAAGTGCATAGAAGTAAAAGTTTCTATCTTCGTACTGTATACCAATCCTTATATGGTGTTAGAGGTGTTGTGAATTTTCTTAGTTTAACATTATTAAACATATATCTTTCCTTGTTTAAGGAAATTTTTAAAGTGTACAATTCACCCCCCCCCCCCTCTTGTATATTTAGCATCAACATCATTATTTCCATCCTACAATAGGTATCAGAAGAGGTCTCTGAAATAATTATACTCACATATAAGTTTTCCTTTCTCAGTTTTTTCTTTTTTCAGTAATTTTCTTCCTTAGGAATATTTTTCCTTGAATCCGAAATTTTGTTATTAACATGTTTTTGTGTAGAAATATTTTCCTAAGGATGGCATGTTTTAATGTTGGTTCCATCAATAACATAAATACTACAAGACCACCGATTTTTGATGGAAATGATTATATGTATTGGAGATATCGTATAAAGACTTTCGTTATCAATACTGGGGTAGATAACTTTGTTATGCTTACCGAAGGTTACAAAATTCCTGATAAGGAAGTGAGTGCTTTCACAAACCAAGTAAAGCATGATTATTAGTTAAACTATAAGGTACACAATACTCTACTATGTTAAATGACTAGGAACATATATAGTCAAATTTCGTCATGTGAAATAGCTAATTTTATATGGAAGAAACTTGAGGTTACACATTTTTGTATATCTAAAGTGATTGAGACAAGAAGAGCTATGCTGAGAGCTGAGTATCATGGTTTTAATTTTCCTTTTGGTGAACCCATTTGGAATGTACAACAAAGATTTATGACTATTGTGAACAATATACAATCTATGGGAGTGAAATATCTGGATGATGGAGCTTTGGTACATAAGATTGTTGATATTATTCCAAATGAGTGGGAATCAAAGAGAACAGCTATTGATGAGAACAGGAAGGTTACTCAAATCTCCTTAGATGAGCTGTTTGGAACTCTTCTTCAACATGAAACAAGAATGAAGGGAGATGATGACAACATCAAGAAGAAGAATGGGAATGGTACTATTACTTTTACAACAACATCAAATCATATGAAAGCTAAGACTCCTGAGAGAGAAACCAGATCCAAGTATAAGAAGGTTATTATTCAATCAGAATCTAGTGATAGTGAAGTCTCAGAGAATGAGTTATAAAATCTTGCTCGAAGGATGAACAATATAGCTGGACAAGGAAGTTTCCAATCCAAGTATAAGAAAAATGAAAGTAAATATCGAAAAGATAGAGAAGTTACTTATTATGAATGATAGATGGCTGGAAATATTAGACCTGATTGTCCTTTGCTCAAAAAGAAGGAAAGGAAAGAGAGACATTATGAAAGGAACAGAAAGAAGTATTATAAAGACAAAGCTATTAATGTTCTGAAAGATAATGATACTTGGAGTGCTAGTGGTGGTGACTCTTCAGATGAATCTTCTGATTATGAATCCTCAGGACAGAAGAATCTTAATTTATAGCCAGACTACCTATTAAAAATCATTGCTTTATGGCTGAGGTACACAATGATGAATCATTTAACAATGTTTATTTAAATTCTAATGACAGTAAATATTATAACTCTTCGGATGAATAATCCTCTTCTGATGAAGAAAATACTTTACCTGCATATGAATAAGTTTCTAGGTTTGCTGAACTTCTTGAGATTGAGAATTCTAAACTCATTATAAAGATTGATAATTCAAACTCTAGGAATACTATTCTTACAAAAGAGAAATCAGATATTTTTAAAGATCTTTATAGGAAAAATTATGATTTTATATGAATTTCAAAAAATCTTGAGGAAGTGAATTCTAAAAAGAACAAACTTTCTAAAGAGCTTTAAAAAGTAATTTATAAGAAAAGTGTTTTCGAGCCAAGCTCTAGCTCCAAATATAATGATTTTGAAGATAATAACATGCTTATAAAACTCATGCCCAAAATTTTTTCCTTAAAGAAGATTTTGTCAAACTTTACCCATGGTAAAGAAAATTTTGACAAGATGTATTCACAAATTCAACCTTTAAGAATCAAATACGGATTTGGTTATACCCATGAAAAACCAATTTTTAGTAAAAATTATTTTATTCCACAAAGTGCCCCATTTTGTTCTAAATGTCTGTGTGGTGGTCACTGGGAAAATAATTTTTCTTTAAACAAAACCCAATCTTTAGGTTTTCATAAGGCTTACTTTTCTATGAAGATGTGGGTTCACAAAATTTTGTTATCTGAAAATCTCAGATCCAAACAAGTTTGGATTCCGAAAGTCTAATTCTTTTCTTATTTTCAGGATGCTAAAGGGAGTACCAACAACAATACTTGGTATATAGATAGTGGATGTTCCCGGCATATCACTGGTAACAAAAGATATTTTGAAAAGATTATCAGGATGAAAGGAGGATAATTAACATTCAGAGATAATGATCAGGGAGAAATTGTTGGTATAGGTAATATTGTTCTTCTTGGTAAAACATTTATTTCAAATGTTTTGTTTGATAAGTGTCTTAAGTACAACCTCATTAGAATAATCCAATTATGTGATGAAGGATACCTTGTGAATTTTATAAATAATAATTGTTTAGTTCACAATTCCAAGGAAGAGTTTATTCTTATGCCCATAGGCAAGATAATGTTTACAATTTTAACATAGAAGACCTTAAGATCCAAGGCTTACCTTGCCTATGTGCAATGGAAGATCATTCATGGTTATGGCATAGAATACTAGGTCACTGTAACCTTAAGAACATATGTAAACTATCTAGGAAGAAACTAGTTAAGGATCTACCAGAGCTTATATTTGATTCTTCTAAGGTTTATGATCCTTTTCAATATAGAATGAAACAGAAATTTGGTTTCAAATAAATCGGTGAAGTCTCAACAACTGATGCATTATAGTTGGTGCACACAGATCTTTTTGGTCTAACACAAACTAGAAGCATTGGAGTCAAATACTTTCTGTTTTTTCTAGTTGATGACTACACTAGATTTACATGGGTCTACTTTCTTGGAAAAAAGTCCGATGATTTTTCTTTTTTCAAAAGTTATAGAGACCATGTTATAAATGAGAAAACCTTTATATTGAAAACTATTCATAGTGATCATGGAGGATAATTTCAAAATTCTGATTTTGAAACATTTTGTAGTTGAAAAGGTATTACTCACAACTTTTCAGCACCCAGAACTCTTCAACAAAATGGTGTAGTTGAAAGAAGAAAAATAATTATTCAAGAGATAACTAGAACCATGTTGAGTGAATATTCTATAGATATACATTTTGGGCTGAAGCTGTAAGTACTGACTGTTATACTATAAATCGAGTTTTAATTAGAACTTTTCTTAATAAAACTCTTTACGAGTTATGGAATGGTAGAAAACCAAGATATTCCTACTTCAAGGTTTTTGGTTGCAAGGTATTCACCCTGAATACTAAAGATAATCTTCACAAATTCACACCAAAATCTAATGAAGGAATTTTCATAGGCTACTCCACAACTTATAAGGCTTATAAAGTTTTCAATAAAAACACTTGTACTGTTGAGGAAATTGTGCAAGTAAAATTTGATTAATCTGATACTTTTGTTTGTAAACCAAACCATCCTACATCCTCAGATGTGTTTTCAAAAACTGATTATCAACCTTTTTTAGAAGATCCTATTGATAATGAAAATGTACAAGAAGATTCTTTGGAATCATTTACCCTAGAAGACTTTCTACCCTATGTTTGATGAACATTCTTTACAAAACCCAAACCAGGTGTTTCTTAAGAATCATCCGAGTGATAGTATCATCGGTGATGTAAATCAACCAGTAAGGAATAAAAGTTCTTTAAGAAATGAAGTAGAACATCTAGAATTTCTTTCCCAATTAGAAACAAAAAGGATTAATGAAGCTTTAGGTGATGATGATTGGATCAAAGCCATGCATGATGAACAAAATGAATTTGAAAGGAATAATGTCTAGACCTTGGTTGAAAGAACTAAGGAAACTTCTATTATTGGAGTAAAGTGGGTACTCATAAATAAGTGTGGTGAAAATAGAGTAATTATAAGAAATAAAGCTAGACTAGTTTCTAAAGGCTATAATCAGCAATAAGGAATATACTATGATGAAACCTATAGCTAGACATGAATATATTCGTATCATACTTTCCTTTACAGCATTATTAAATTTTAAACATTTTCAAATGGATGTGAAATGTTCTTTTCTTAATGGTTATGTTCAATAAGAAGTTTTTGTTGAACATACTTCTGGCTTTGAAGACACAAAATATCTTGATCTTGTTTTTTGACTTACCAAAGCTTTGTATGACCTTTAACAAGCCCCATGAGCTTAGTATGATAGACTTACATGATTTTTGCTTCAAAATAACTATGTTAAGGGAAATTCCTATCCAAACCTTTTTATAAAGAAAGATAAAAAAATGTTTTGATAGTTCAAATTTATGTTTATGACATTATATTGGGTTCAACTAAGCAATCATTAAATAATTCCTTTGCAAGTATAATGAAATCGGAGTTTGAAATGAGTATGATGGGTGAGTTAACATTTTCCCTTGGTTTTCAAATCACTCAAAAACTAGAAGGAACCTATATATCTCAACATAAGTGTATTAATTATCTTCTAAAAAAGTATGGATTTTTCAACACTAAGAGTATAAGTACTCCTATAGGTACCTAAAATACACTGGATCTCGATGAAGCTGGGAAACCAGAAGATCAAACATCTTTTAGAGGTATGATAAGAAGTATACTTTACTTGACAAATAGTCATCCAGACTTAGTGTTTTCAGTATTCTTATGTGCAAGATATCAATCCAATCTTAAAGAATCTAATTTAATGGTAGTGAAAAAAAAATTCTCTACGTAAAGGGAACCATGGATCTAGGATTATTTTATACTTCGGGAAATGATTTTATCTTAAAAATCTTTTCGGATGTGGACTTTGGTAGTTGTAGAATAGATAGAAAGACTACATCTGGACTTGTAATTACTTAGGAGATTCATTAGTTTCTTGGTCATGCAAGAAGCAGCATTCTGTAGCACTCCCCACTGTTGAAGCTGAATATGTAGCAGCTGGAAGTTGTGGTGCTCAAGTGTTGTGGATGCAATAGACACTCACAGACTGTGGCTTGAGTTTTACTAAGACTCAAATTTTGTGTAATAACACAAATTCCATTTCCCTTAGTAAACTCCCCGCACATTACCATCATGAAAAACACACAGATATTAGACATCACTTTATTACAGATGACACACACAAAGGAGATATCATTTTTCAGTTTATTGGAACGCAAGACCAACATGCTGAAATTTTCACAAAATCATTACCCTCCAATAGATTTGAATACATTAAAAAAAGTTAGGAATGATAACCGTGAGGTAATCCTTCATCATTAACCTCTTTTTGGACAATTCTCCTTACAATAATAAACTCCATTTCATAAGGGGGAGTACATTTCCATGTTAGTTTAATCAAAAATTTTGTTGTCAGTATTTTATTTTAAAACATTCGTAACCAAAAATTTTCATAACATGTTTTTTGAATTTTCATAATGAAATTTTCGTAATGAGAATCATCGTAATGAGATTTTCCTAATGATATTTTCCTACTGAGATTTTTCGAAATGAGATGTTTGTACTGTGAAATTTCGTAATGATAATTTTCGTAATTAGATTATCGTAATGAGATTTTCGTAATGATATTTTCATACTAAGAATTTTCGTAATGAGATTTTCATACTGAGAATTTTCAGGATGAGATTTTCATACTGATAATTTTCGTAATGAGATTTTCATACTATGAATTTTCCGTAATGAAAATTTTCATAATGAACTTTCGTAATGAGGATTTTTTGTAATGTGTTTTTTTTAAAAAATTTCCTCAAGAAGTATATTACCAATTACGAACAATCTTTCTAGACAATATGAAAGGTATGCTTTCCTTACATAAATTTTCGTAGTCATATTTTTCTTGCAGGTATTTTCATATGAGTTTTAAAATTATTCGGATTCTAGTTTTACTTAAATCCGAATGTTTTTATCAAAACCTCAAAAGATCTGAGTCAAGTTTTCCTTGTGGAAATATTTTCAACCGTCAGATCAGATCAAAAGGATTTTCAACTATTAGATGGTTCTACTATGACCGATGGTATCCTTTATCTCCTATATAATGGGGACAATAAGAGTTGTCCCACATCAGTTTTCAAATATTTCGTGTCTTGAATCCCTGACTCTCTCCTGAAGGATCGTTCCGATCATTGTCAAAGCCATTCCAAATATTCCAGAAATCTCCACTCCAAATGTTTGTTGATGCTATATATCAAAATATGTCAACTAGAAACCCAATTTCAAAGTGGTTAGTCTTCAGGGAAAGGTTAGTGCATCCGGATTTTTACAAGTGTGATTCTATCATATCCAAAAATATCAGATTGAATGGATGGGAAGATGTTTTCTTATCTATGTTAGAAAAATAGGATCCAGTTTAAACAGATTTACTTGTTGAGTTCTACAAGTATGTTTCCTTCCAGCAGAAAGATGACAGAGAGTTATTTTCTTTCAAGTCATATGGTAAGTCATACAAACTACCTTACACCAATGCTGCAAGCTTGGTGGGTTTATCCTATAAAGGGGAAGCTGAGTTTTTCTCACATAAGCTTTCGGATGAGCAAGGAAGTTTCAACAATGTGAAGGCATTGAAATGTCTTGGACTCAAAGACACCAAGACTGCTAAGATTTCTCATATCACTCTGAATAATCGGATTCATCAGTTGTGGGTACAAGGATTTCTCGTACCAAGAAGAGGTGACAAGGATAATCTGAAGAATAATGACATTTATGTCTTAGATTTCCTGGTAAATCTAAGGAAGACAAATTTGATGAGGCATGTTTTGATTACAGTTATGAATATAAAAGAATGGAACTTGAGAGCCCAAATCATTATGTACCCTGCCTTACTATCAAAGCTGATAGTTCAGTGCATAGATTTTTTTCAATGTTGTTTGTAAGCCAAAAGTTCTGAATTGTAAGCTTATGCATTTCAGTGACGATACTTTGAAAAGGATGAAGATAGGTTTTTCTGTGGAATCCGGAGAATTATACCCTTTACCAGAGGGAGTGGCTGAGGCCATTCCAGAAAATGTCGAAAAGGCTAAACCAGTGAAGATGGATTCTAAGAAGAGGAATCTCAAGGAAGTGGTTGGTGATGAAAAAACTCCCAAGTCTAAGGAAACTCAATCTGCACCTCCCAAGCTGAAGAAACAGAAATCTTATACAGATGTAGTGGCAGCCAAATGGAGGGAATACAAAGATAAGAGGAAGGAAGGGGATCCACAGTTCGGATTGGACCCTGCTGAGGATATGGTCTTAAGGGAAAAAGCTGGAGATGTGTTAGAAAAAGAGGCTAAAGGGAAAAAGATGAAGAAAAAGGTGAATGAAGCTGATCTTGTTCAATATCTTTTGAGAGATACTGAAATAGCCTCTAAGAAAATTCCCATTCTAGAAACCGTCTATGTCCAACATTCTTTACAAGAGACCTCAGCAATGAACTATGTCACTCTAGAAAAATCCTAGGGTAAAGAGGTACAAAAAGAAGCTGCTGAAAAGTAATAGGACGAGGTTGTTCAAGAAGAAGAAGAAGAAGAAAAATAAAGTGATTATCTTGATGATCTGATTAAACAAGTTGAAGAGTATCAAGAAAAAGCTGAATCCACAAAATTACCCACTCCAGAAAGGGCAGTTGAGAATGAAAGTGGGATGGATGATGGTGATCAAGAAGAAGAGAAGTAAAATGTTTTGTATGATGAGGAAGAATCTTATGAGAAGAATTTTCTTGAGGAAGGAGTAGAAAAAGAGAAAATAGATGAAGGCCAGATTGTGCAATTGTAAGAAAGTGAGGAAGAGTCCTTGGATGATCAACCCATTCCGAAATCTGACAAAGGGAAAGAAGTTCTGATGAACACACCAATAAAATATATTATCAGGAAAAAAGAAGTTGTTGGTTCTTCTAAAAGGAAGTTGGTGCATGTTGAGGAAGAGAAATCTCCAAAAAAGTTATCTGATTCGAAGTCATATGCTCATGGTCATGATTTTGTGGTAGAATCTCTAAAGAAGTTGGTAGACACCAATCCAATTTTTCCAACTATAGACTCCAAATGCAAGATGATGTAGCATAGTCTGAATCAGAAATCAGAAGCCTTATCTATGGCGATGGATAAGTGTATAAAGATTGAGGGAGACCATATAAATTTTCTTATCAATTATGATGTACACAGGAAGTCTTGTATCAAAATAACATTGATGATTTAGAATGTTGGAGAAGACATGGATGACTAGGATAATTTTCATAATGTGGTAAAAGATGCCTTTGACACCGAGGATGAAAAGTTTAAAAATCTTCAAGATGAGATGATTGTTGAGCAGTCTTCTCAGAGTCAAAAACTAAAGGAACTAAATGATAAGTCTAAATCTCTTGATCAAATTTTTATAAGGGATAGAGATCTCTGGAATGATCTTGAGAAAAGAATGGTAAAGCAAGACGTGCTAGTGAAGATGCAGGAAGAAGCCATGAAGGATCACGCAGAAGCTTTGAAATCCCAAGAAGAATGAATAAAAGACTTGGAGAGGCAACCTGAGGAAGACTAAAGAGATTTGAAGAAGTTCAAAACCTTGTTGAAAAAGTTGATCCCAAAGGAAAAGGAAGACAAATAAACTCACTCCGATCTTTTGATGTATTTTTTTTTCTTGTAAACTTTTCTCAACTCTAATGAAAATTTTGTTGGTTGTATCTGTAACAGCCCGAGATTTCATGAAAAATATTCTTTTTAATTTCATTAATGTATTGTGTTGTACGCTACACCGAAAGGAGCTTGCACAACATGCATCCTTGACTTTCCTTTCATTACACGCAATCACGACCTTCCTTGATAGTGTGTGTAGTACACAATACCGATTTTTACTAAACAACGATATGCTATTAAAATATTATTAGAACTAGCCATTATGAATAGTAATAACCACTTTTTGAAATTTTGTAAATTTTATTTTTCAAAATAGACTTCATTTTTGGATTCGGAATATCGAAATTAGCTTAGGGTGATATTTTGGTAATTTTCGGATAACTTTCATATTTTGATGAATAGTGGAAATTACTAAATTTTAATTAAAAAAAATTTTCAATTGAAATAATTAATAGTGATAAATTATTAATTTTAGTGGTTTTAAAGTATATTTAGAATATATTTTTACAATTTAATACAATGATGGTCATTGGATGTAATTTCACATTTAAACCAGTTATAAACAAGTTTCAATCTTTTGATGGTTATTATCTCTTAAGAACACGCTATTTGTTTTGACGACGGGAATTAATTTTTAAATTAATTAATGCAACTAATATGTATTGAATTTGGTAAAATAGAAATCAATTTTTAGTTCATAATATCAAATATAGCTTAGGCCTATTTTTTGTTATTTTTCTGAAAACTTTCAATTTTTGATGAATAGTGAAACCACTTAGTGGTAGTTAAAAAAAATGAATTGTTCATAAAACTTAATTTTACTGCTTCTGTGAGTGGAATTTCAAAAATCTGAGAGACATGGTTGATTTCAGTAAGTAAAATGTGGTTCAATGAGATGAAAATAATTTTTTGGTGAATAGTAACGTTTTACTTTTTTTAACACGGTTAAAAGTAAATAGGGTAATTAAGGGTAGAAATGATATTATTATTACCCTAACACATGTCCTAATTCTATTGGACAAGTGTAATTCGACCAAAAACAAACTTAGGAATAAAATATGACCATTTAGGCACACTTGGATTAGATTAGGACATTTATTATTAATTTATTTAAAGAAGGGTTAAAAGAGTTAAAATCAATGTTTATTTACTAAAACATTTTTAATATAGGGTTATACATAAAATAAATTCTACTATAAATATTAATTAGAAATCTAAAGCGATTTCCTACATAATGGTATTTTATTTGTAATTTGTGGACATTAAATAATTTAATTTATTTATGACACAACAATGATGCAATAATTATCTTATTAATAAAATATTGACATAATTGATGTTATAAATACCCAAATAAATATAATTTGTGACTTTTTATGAATTCCACTAATTTTCTAGGTTAATATGACATGTCAGTATTGATTTAATTAACTTTTTTCGAACTTATCTTTCTGTTATGAGTTTCACAAAAAATAAATTACTAAATAGTGTCAAAATTGACATAAAATAGTTTTTAAAACAAATATTATATTATTAATGGTTATTTTATTCCTAAAAATCTAAGGTTCGGCCAAATGATTTATATAAGGTTATAAATATTAATAATAAACAACTTGGGGTTCGTTTGGCTTCTTATAGTAAGTTTATTAACAATATAGTGTAAGAAAACAAGAAGACACTGTAAAAGTAAAATTATCTAACTTAAAGTTAAATCTAAATGATAATGGTAAAATAATAACCTAAACTTGTCTAAATTATATTGTATGGGAGGATGTATACCCATCCCCACTTTAGCTTCTAAATAAGACCCTTTGGAACCATTATAAACCGAATTTGACCTTAATATAAAATAATATTTTTTGTTATTCCAAAGGTACCCCTCTCCTCCCTTATAAAAGGGCACCTCCTCCCTCTCTTCCTCACACAACATTGAGCCTTCAAGCTCGGCCAAACCCTGCCAAAATATCTTCTCCACTTCCCTAGTATCATCCTAGGGGTTCTGGTCTTCTTCAAAGGCCCATTTTAGTGTCCTAAAAGGAGGTCTCAAAGAAGCACTTCAAAGAAGAGGTAATGTCCGTTACCGATTCTTTCATCTTTATTTCTTCTTCCACTTATTCTTCTTAGGTTGTTTCATTATTAAGTAATAACATAAGTATCACCCATATACAGATATGTTATTATATTTATGAAACAACCCTATTTCACCATCTATCCATCCTACGGAATAAGAAATCACCGCGCGTGCGTACGTGCGGAATACTGTCTCCACACCGGGGTGTAATCTATTTTCCACCACCACCTTACATGGATGGGTATAATGGTGTAAATAATAACAATATATTACTATTTTAAAGTGATATTGATTCTGAAATAGTATACATACACTCCAATACAGTCCCATGATCATGAGAACGATATCATCGCTCGTGCGTACGTACGGACTACCGTCTCCATGACGCGATAAGATTCATTCTCCACTTTAACCATTCATGAATGATTATAAAGTATATATAATAAGTAATCATGAAATATATGACATTATAAAGCTACTGGACTTATGTGTATATATATGTATGTCATCTACTTAATTCCACTCAATTCAATAACGAAAAGAAAACAGCGTTCATGCATACGTACAGCCTACCGTCTCCATTAAAGGTGTATTTCCTTCCATTTAACGATCCATTATATATATGTATATTCTGAATATTTATTATATATAAATCATTTTTTATATTCTATAATTAAGTAATAATGATCTAAGTAATCATATGAATAATTACATGTTAAAACACGAACAACAAATGAGACGATTTTACCCAAAACGCTACTTTAACATGAATTTACAAAAGAACGGGTAATATAAAGTCATAAGTGAACCATATATGATATAATAACAATGAATATGATTCTGTAATAAGTCAATGACATTATTTAAGTCATTATACAGGAGGTTTGGACACTTACAAAGCAAATCGGACCTAAGGTAAGGGAAATATCACAATCTCATTTTTATCCGAGATTGTTTATACTTTGGTATTTACTGGGGTTTATTTTATCATCCACATCTATGTTTCCTCAATATGTAATATTTATATCCTTATACAATAGTTTATATCAAATTTTTCCCTTCTAGTGAGTTTTTATTAAAATATATGAAAGGAATATTTTTTTTGTTTTTTGTACGAGGTACTTATTGACTTTTCCGACAAAAGTACGAGAAGAATGTTTTTTTAACATATACGGCATGAATGTATTTCTAAAACATTATTTCCAAGAATCTTCCTTACATTTTTTCAAGTTTATTTTTAATCAACTTCTTTTAGTTTAAAATTTTATAACATGTTAAAGAAAGGAAACTGTTTTTGAAGTAGAAAAGATATTTTCCTCAAGAATGAAGTTCAAGTGTTTTATCAAAATAATTTTTCATCTAAGATAATAAAGGGTTATATTTTTATC
Organism: Viscum album; assembly: GCA_963277665.1. NCBI lineage: Eukaryota > Viridiplantae > Streptophyta > Magnoliopsida > Santalales > Viscaceae > Viscum > Viscum album. The sequence goes on along the minus strand of OY728145.1, from coordinate 618,592,073 downwards.
CCTATTATTACATTGATTTTATTATGTTGTGATGGAATTATTTATGAATTCCTTTATCGTATATGAATTATTTTATGATGTCATGATGTTTAAGATTCCCATTTTTATTACATGGGTTATGCAATGATGTATGATTTATGATTTTGTGGCACACATAAGAATGGTATCATTATGAGATGGGTGGGACCTATATCTCCCTCCAATTCATTAGGTAAAGATTTTATATCTCATGAGATAGAAATAGATGGAATGGTAGGTTATACCGGTTCAGTGAAACAGGACTGAAACGAGGGTGACTCGGTTCAGAAAGGGACTTTGTCCACTAAGATAGTCTTGGAAATGAGTCTTGACTAACAAGAAATGATTCTATATGATTATGTGTGTATGCCACAAAGTTTCGTGTTTTAAGTTATGATTATTGTGATTACATTTCACTTCCATGATTTATCCCATGTTATGAAATTATGATCTCTTTTGCAGGTTAAGATTTCCAAAATGTTATGTTCTTATGAATATGATGTGATTGATATTTCTTTTGTTTACCCTTACTGAGCATTTGAGCTCACCCTTTTATGTTTGTTTTCCCCAGGATATAAAGAAAGGTTTTAGGTTAAAAAAAGGAAGATCTTTATGGGAGATGTTGAATATCTTTCACCACGATTTGAAGATTATATTCCGAGTTTCCAAAGACACTAAACTATTACGATCCTTGTGTGTGTGTTTTTGTTATGTACTAAGTATTCCACAAATGTAATGTAATTTCAATGTACATCAAGCTTCGGGTCTCTACAGTTGGTATCAGAGGAAAGTTTTAGTCAACCTTTGGAAACTAGGATGCAAAAACGTTAGTGAGATCCCTAGATACATTTCTAAGGTATGTCTAGGGATGTCCCTAAGGATAAGTATACGTATAGGATATAGTCCTAGAACTATGGTAACGATATTAGATTAAACCAAAGAAGTTAGATATTGAAGTTACTCCCCCTTTATTATGATTTTTGCATCACACACTATTCTTTTTGGGTTTTAGAAAATGGCTGGAAACAAGATGATTCACGATAATGGAGGATATGATGGACAATGGACTGATATACTTCATGAGCAATCAAATGAAATGGTATTTGGAAGTCTAAACATAATTATTATACCGAATCATCAATCTCATAATATGATCAATAAAGTAAAATTTGGTAAGTTTCCTGACTCGGCTAATAAGAGAAAGTTGGAGTTTCATGATGATCATAGAGGAATGAAAGTTCAATTTCCCCTATGTGAATCATGTGGGAAGAGGCATCAAGGAGAATGTTTCAAAGGAACTGGAAGATGCTTTGAGTGTGGAAAAGAATGACACCAAGCCAGTAAGTGAAAAGGAAAAGGTTCAGTTAACACCAGGGATGAGGATAATGGTATTGCTACGACATCAACAATGGTTAAATGTTTTAAATGTGGAATGTACGGGCATTATGCAAACGAATTCCCTAAGGTATAGTATCATGAAGAGAATCAGTATGGTCGTATGGGTAGTATTTATGTTGATGATAATTAAGAGACTACAAATGATATTTTAGATGAAAGAATTGTTGAAGCTCAGTCAATGGTTTAAGAATGTAGTGGAATGATTACATGTTTATCATGTGTAATGTTGTATAAGTAATCTCATGGTACTATGGAATACAGAGACATCTAAGGATTGTTACACTGTTGCCTTTCCTTGAGTTTTAAAAGTGTATGATTAATGTTACCAGTGTCCATGAAAGGTTATTCAGATATTTTTGGAATGTAGATGATATGCGCATAATGAAGGGATAAGGAGGAAATTAAATGTTTGATAGTATTCATGAGCTCATGACTGATATAAGGAGAAGGTTATATCATGGTTTGAGTATATAGAATTTTGAAAATTTTTGTATGTGGAAAGAGTTAACTTTTAACAACACTCATGTTTTCAATAAGGTTCAATGGGTATTCAAGAGAGTACATGATTAAGGCCTTTGAATGTTTGGAATGTGACCAACAAGATATATATTATGATATATGGGGATAAACGAGGATATTAAATCTCTGAGAGTGGACTGCAGTATTATGGATAAGCCTAAATATTGGAATGGATTATGTTGGACATAAGTTAGTATTGTTTGTTTTTCGATATTATTGATGGTATGTTATAGTAATATAGTTTTAGAAAAAGGACAACCTGCAGGACGGGCGACAGCCCATCGCGTCGGACAAGGCTGTGGGAATCGAACCCAGAAACGAAGTGCGACTGGCCTTTATCGCCTACCACTGGCCTACAGGAAGTCCCTGGTTAGTAGAAACTAGTTTTATTTTATTAAGCGGTATGATATATGAAGTATAAGTTCATTTTTGGAACCATATACGATTAACCATAAGATGGAATTATAACTTTTGCTAACCTTTTGTTTGAAAGAGATGGAATGACCCATCATTCTATCACATGATCTGCTAACACATCACGAATGACAAATTCAACTTCATTTATTTAAGAGATGAAGTGGAAATTTTCCAAAGAACGACAAACGGTGAGACTATACCAAAATCATGAAAGTATTTCTTCTAATTCCAATTTCATCAACTTTAGGGAAATGATCTTGAAAACCAAAAATGTTGTCTTAGTGCTCTTATATCTGATGAATCAGATGGTACCTTAGATCATCACAAATTTATGGCTTTGTGATTGCTAGCTTTTCCATAGCCATGTTCTCTACCACTCTCCATCAGAACATGATGGTTAGATTTCTCTTCCAAATCCATATTTTCACCTATGTGGAAACCCTGTGATTAGTTTATTTGGGTAACCATTACGTTTCATACTTTTGTTTTTAAAGATTGGTTGTGGTATTCCTTTTTACGATGTGGTTTTCGATTAAAAAAACTTTCGAATAGTAAACCATTTATAACCCCGACGAATTTCGAGGGCGAAATTCATTTTAAGGGGGGTAGAATGTAACACCCCGAGATTTCATGAAAAATATTCTTTTTAATTTCATTAAGGTCTTGTGTTGTATGCTACACCAAAAGGAGCTTGCACAACACGCATCCTTGATTGCCTTTCATTACACGCAATCGCGACCTTCCTTGATAGCGTGTGTAGTACGCAATACTGAGTTTCACTAAACAACGATATGCTATTAAAATATTATTAAAACTAGCCGTTATGAATAGTAATAGCCAATTTTTGAAATTTTGTAAATTTTATTTTTCAAAATGGACTTCATTTTTGGATTTGGAATATCGAAATTAGCTTAGGGTGAAATTTTGGTAATTTTCGGATAACTTTCTTATTTTGATGAATAGTGGAAATTACTAAATTTTAATTAAAAACAACTTTTTCAATCGAAATAATTAATAGTGATAAATTATTAATTTTAGTGGTTTTAAATTATATTTAGAATATATTTTTACAATTTAATACAATGATGGTCATTGGATGTAATTTCACATTTAAACCAGTTATAAACAAGTTTCAATCTTTTGATGGTTATTATCTCTTAAGAACACGCTATTTGTTTTGACGACGAGAATTAATTTTTAAATTAATTAATGCAACTGATATGTTTTGAATTTGTTAAAATAGAAATCATTTTTGAGTTCATAATATCAAATATAGCTTAGGCCCAATTTTTGTTATTTTTCTGAAAACTTTCAATTTTTGATTAATAGTGAAACGACTAAGTGGTAGATAAAAAAAATGAATTATTCATAAAACATAATTTTACCGCTTCTGTGAGTGGAATTTCAAAAATTCGAGAGACACGGTTGATTTCAGTAAGTAAAATGTGGTTCAATGAGATGAAAATAATTTTTTGGTGAATAGTAACTTTTTAATTTTTTTACCACGGTTAAAAGTAAATAGGGTAATTAAGGGTAGAAATGATATTATTATTACCATAACACATGTCCTAATTCTATTGGACAAGTTTAATTCGACCAAAAACAAACTTAGGAATAAAATATGACCATTTAGGCCCACTTGGATTAGATTAGGACATTTATTATTAATTTATTTACTTAAGGGATAAAAGAGTTAAAATCAATGTTTATTTACTAAAACATTTTTTATATGGGGTTATACATAAAATAAATTCGACTATAAATATTCATTAGAAGGATAAAATTATTTCCTACACAATGGTATTTTATTTGTAATTTTTAGACATTAAATAATTTAATTTATTTATGACACAACGATGATGCAATAATTATCATATTAATAAAATATTGACATAATTGATGTTATAAATACCAAAATAAATATAATTTGAGACTTGTTAGGAATTACACTAATTTATAGGTTAATATGACATGTTAGTATTTATTTAAATAACTTTTTTCTAACTTATAATTCTGTTATGATTTTCACCAAAATCAATTACTAAATAGTGTCAAAATTGACATAAAATAGTTTTTAAAAAAAATATTATATTATTAATTGTTATTTTATTCCTAAAAATCTAAGGTTCGGCCAAATGAATTAGATAAGGTTATATATATTAATAATAAACAACTTGGGGTTCGTTTGTCTTCTTATAGTAATTTTATTAACCTTATAGTGTAAGAAAACAAGAAGACACGGTAATAGTTAAATTATCTAACTTAAAGTTAAATCTAAATTATAAGGTTAAAATAATAACCTAAACATGTCTAAATCCTATTGGATGAGAGGATTTCGACCCATCCCCACTTTATCTTCGAAATAAGACCCTTTGGAACCATTATAAACCAAATTTGACCTTAATATAAAATAATATTTTTTGTTATTCCAAAGGTACCCCACTCCTCCCTTATAAAAGGGCACCTCCTCCCTCTCTTCCTCACACAACTTTGAGCCTTCAAGCTCGGCCAACCCCTGCCCAAATCTATTCTCCACTTCCCTAGTTTTATCCTAGAGGTTCTGGTCTTCTTCAAAGACCCATTTTAGTGCCCTAAAAGGAGGTCTCAAAGAAGCACTTCAAAGAAGAGGTAATGTCCGTTACCGATTCTTTCAACTTCATTTCTTCTTCCACTTCTTCTTCTTAGGTTGTTTCATTATGAAGTAATAACATCAGTATCACTCATATACAGATATTTTATTATAAGTATGAAACAAACCTATTTCACCATCTATCCATCCTACAGAAAAAGAAATCACCACGCATGCGTACGTACGGAATACCGTCTCCACACCGTGGTGTAATCTATTTTCCACCACCACCTTACTTGGATGGGTATAATGGTGTAAATAATAACTATATATTATTATTTAAAAGTTATATTGATTCTGAAATATTATACATACACTCCAATACAGTCCCACGATCATGAGAATGATATCATCGCTCGTGCGTACGTACGGACTACCGTCTCCACGATGCGATGAGATTCATTCTCCACTTTAACCATTCATGAATGATTATAAAGTATATATAATAAGTAATCATGAAATATATGACATTATAAAGCTACTGGACTTATGTGTATATATATGTATGTCATCTACTTAATTCCACTCAATTCAATAACGAAAATAAAACAGCGTTCATGCGTACGTACGGCCTACCGTCTCCATGAACGGTGTATTTCTTTAAATTTATCGATCCATTATATATATGTATATTATGAATATATATTATATATAAATAATGTTTTATATTATATAATTAAGTAATAATGATCTTTGTAATCATATGAATAATTACAAGTTAAAACACGAACGACAAATGAGAGGATTTTACCCAAAACGCTACTTTAAAATGAATTTACAAAAGAACGGGTAATATAAAGTCATAAGTGAACCATATATGATATAATAACAATGAATATGATTCTTTAATAAGTCAATGGCATTATTTAAATCATTATACAGGAGGTTCAGACACTTACGAAACAAATCGGACCTAAGGTAAGGGAAATATCACAATCTCATTTTTATCCGAGATTGTTTATAATTTGGTATTTACTGGGGTGTATTTTATCATCCACATCCATGTTTCCTCAATATGTAATATTTATATCCTTATACGATGTTTTATATCAAATTTTACCCTTTAGTGATTTTTTATTAAAATATATGAAAGGAATCTTTTTTCGTTTTTCGTACGAGGTACTTTTTGACTTTTCCGACAAAAGTACGAGAAGAATGTTTTTTTTAACTTATACGGCATGAATGGATTTTTAAAACATTATTTCCAAGAAGCTTGCTTACAAGTTTTCAAGTTTATTTTTAATAAACTTCTTTTAGTTTAAAATTTTATAACATTTTAAAGAAAGGAAGGTGTTTTTGAAGTAGAAAGGATATTTTCCTCAAGAATGAAGTTCAAGTGTTTTATCAAAATTATTTTCCATCTAAGATAATAAAGGGTTCTGTTTTTATCCCTATTATTACATTGATTTGATTATGATGTGATGGAATTATTTATGAATTCCTTTATCGTATATGAATTGTTTTATGATGTCGTGATGTTTAAGATTCCCATTTTTATTACATGGGTTATGCAATGATGTATGATTTATGATTTTGTGGCACACATAAGAATAGTATCATTATGAGATGTGTGGGACCTATATCTCCCTCCAATGCATTGGGTAAAGATTTTATATCTCATGAGATAGACATGGATGGAATGGTAGGTTATACTGGTTAAGTGAAAAAGGACTGAAACGAGGGTGACTCAGTTCAGAAAGGGACTTTGTCCACTAAGATAGTCTTGGAAATGAGTCGTGACTAACAAGAAATGATTCTCTATGATTATGTGTGTATTCCACAAAGTTTCATGTTTTAAGTTATGATTATTGTGATTACATTTCACTTCCATGATTTATCACATGTTATGAAATTATCCTCTCTTTTGCAGGTTAAGATTTCCAAAATGTTATGTTCTTATGAATATGATGTGATTGATATTTCCTTTGTTTACCCTTACTGAGCATTTGAGCTCACCCTTTTATGTTTTCTTTTCCCCAGGATATAAAGAAAGGTTTTAGGTAAAAAAAGGAAGATCTTTATGCGAGATGTTGAAGATCTTTCACCACTATTAGAAGATTATATTCCGAGTTTCCAAAGACACTAAACTATTACGATCCTTGTGTGTGTGTTTTTGTTATGTACTAAGTATTCCGTAAAAGTAATGTAATGTCAATGTACGTCAACCATCGGGTCTCTACAGTATCTTGTTATATACTAATGTTTCAGGTACCATATTTTATTTTCCATTCCCTAAATTCTTTTTGAAAATCACAAAGGGGGAGAAGAAAAAAAGAACTACTCAAAAGGCGAGAAAGAAAATGTTAAGAAATAAAAATTTCTACTTAAATAAATCCTTAATGTAAGGGGGAGTTTCTTATTACGAAGTTTTTTGTTCCCTTGTTAATGAAATCTCAACTCCGAAAATTCAGAATACAATCCTTAGAGTTTCAATGCCTAAGGGGGAGTTAGTTGTATTCACTATCATCCATGAACAAAGGGAGATAAGTTTTAAATTTCAGAGTCTAATGAAAATTTTCAAACTCCTTGTATTCTTTTTCGTAAGTATGTTTGTGCTTTCCAAAAAGGGGTAGATTGTTGAGTCAATACGGTTTTACTTATGAATTTTCCATTCCTTCTTGTTTGGAAAATCATAAACACCTTATACTTATGAAAATCTATATTTTACTTCTATAAGGAAAATTCCCTTCCTTAAATAAATTTACCCTGACCTAGATTTCCTTATACATAGAAATATTTTTCTGAAGAATAAAAAATGGGATTCATAACCAAAAAATAAGAATCGTATAATTATATGGTATAATGCATTATGATTTAGGATCCGAATTCTGGATGTGAGCTGTAATGAAGTGCCACTCCGAATTCTGGATGTGAACTGTAATTAATTTCCACTCCGAATTCTGGATGTGAACTCTAATGAAGCTCCAATCCGATTTCTGGATACAAACTCTCATATAGTTCCACTCCAAATTCTCGACTCCAAACTTTTACTAAGTTCGACTCCGAACTTTTACTAAGATCGACTCCGAACTTCTACTAGTTCGACTCCATCCATTTATGAAGTTTGACTCTGAACTATTACCAGCTCGACTCCAAAATTTTACCAGTTCAACTCCGAAATTTTACTAAGTTTGAATCTGAACATTTACTAGTTCGACTCCAAACTTTTACAAAGTTACATTCTGAACTTTTAATAGTTCGACTATAAACATTTATTAGTTCGACTCCGAACTTTTACTAAGTTCGACTCTGAACTTTTACTAAGTTTTACTCCAAACATGTGCAAGTTCAACTCCAAACATTGTAAGTTCAAACTCTAAACTATGATGAAAATAGACTCTGAATTTCCTTAGAAATTCAGACTCCGTATCTCTACATATTTCTGGTTCCGAATTCATTTAAAATAGAATCTGAATATCCTTTTTATCATAGACTCTGAATTCCATTTTGGTTAGACTCCGGGATTTTATTCCAAATTTTATGATTTACTTTTTCTTACACATGTTTTGTTATAAAACGATGTTGTCCATTCTGTTTCTAACTAACCTTTGGTTTAGTGACATGTGTACAGGTCCCTCCAAAATTTAAGGAAAATATGACCGTTGGAGGAGGGAGACGACCGTTGGAAATTTGCCTGTAAATAAGAGCTCATTTGAACGAGATCAATACTGAACTTTGACAACTTGACAACTAGTGCTTACATGTTGTTGAAGTGATTTCTAGAGAGAGAGGCTCTTATTAAATCTCAAGATTCATGTAGAACGTTTGAACTACATGTTCACATTTTTCCTTGTGCATATTTCTTCGTGCGACTTCAAATGTTGGTGATTACATTCGAGGGATTTCGGGGATACAAAGATAGAGGTGTCAACTACCTTGAAGTTCGAGGGCTTCATTGCTGAGGAAGATAGAGGTTCAAACTACCTTGAAGTTGAGGGATTACGGGGATAGAATTATAGAGACTCTGATCCTCGTATTGAGGTCTTACTATGGTGTGGGTAAGATAGACTTGGTTGAATGTATAAATCAAGGGACCTTTATCCAAGGTTGTTGGATACCCTTCTCTTTGGGTTAAAAGACATTTATCTTGTTACTTGTAGTTTTACTAATTGTTTTCCAATAAATTTAGTTTTGTAATGAATGTATAATCTTCCTATATTTCCTTACACTTGTACTCTGATTAGTTTAGATTCTATATGCTTTAAGGTAGAATCTCATTTCGTAATCATTAGTTAAGTTTCAACTTCCAGATCCATATTTCTGGAACTACTTTTTCAGAATCACTTTCCAGATTTAACCAAGTGCATAGATGTAGAGGTTTTTAACTTCATACCCTATACCAATCATTCAATTGGTGTTATAGGTGTTGTGAATTTTCTTAGTTTAACTTTGTTAAACTTAGATCTTTACTTGTTTAAAGAAATTTTTAAATTGTACAATTCACCCCCCTCTTGTATATTTAGCATCTACATCATTATTTCGATCCTAAAATTAATCATTAAAAAAATATGATTTTATGGGATATAACGGATACATATTCATCATTTTATGGGGCCATTAAAAATTTTTATACCTTCCTTGATGGAGAGAGATTTTTATCTATTTTCTGAATCAATCAAAATTTTTTGATCGGAACTATAAATTCATTTTTGTTACAATTCCGATTAAGATATCTGATATCAATGAATACTCCTATTTTTCCATTATTATTGTTCACTGGGATAATGTTGGCCCGCCATTTTTTATATAACACCTCGCTAAAAAAGTTTTCTTTTATAATTTTTTTGACTTCAACTTCAATTTTAGAGGATTGAGTTTGAAGTGTTTTTCTTGTTGCCTACTTAAATCGTCAATTCTCTTCTGGAAGACCCAAATGATTAGTGGCCCCATCTAGCTAAGGCATAGAATTTATGTATATTTACAAAAATATACATCACCAAGGTGCTTTATAAATGAATAAAACATATCCTTCCCTTTAAAATTCATGGCTACACTAATTAAAATGGGGTGTGGGTCTTATTTTATACACAGATGTATTTCTATGATCTCATCCATAGTGGTGGAGACGACTTCCAAAATTGCTTGATGGGCATCCTTAAGATATTTCTCTTCTTATTTTTCATATGTCACTTCTTTTGTTTTTTATGATTTGGTGACGAAGAAAAACATTCAGAGCTAGAGGAGGACTCACTATTTGAACATCCTGAATAACATGCAACCATTTCTGATCCTACTAATGATGAAGGAACATCATAGAGCATTGAACATATAATGATGGGTTGGGAATCAACATACTTGTCCTCATTTTTTAATGTGACAACTTATTTTAGAATTATTAATAAATAAAATAGTTGTAGATGTTCAGTGGATGAGACAAAGAAATCTCTTTTTAAGCTTTTACTATCAATAATTTCGTCTATGATGTCAGGCTCGATTACCACAACTAACAATAGGACTGTCATTGGACATGTTATTGGATTTGACTTTAGACTTTAAATTTTTCTGATAAAAAACATTTAGTCTATACTATGAATAGTTAATGGGTTAGATGTGATCTTTTACAAACCATTTGTTGCATTGATTATTGTTACATACATTTCCACAGACCTCATTCCTTTTGTTTTGTATAATTCTACCTCAATATAGTGAGATTAACATGTTTTTAGTGGAGAATTGTCATTATAAAATTTCCCATTTTTTCCATTGTAGAAATACGTGACACATTAATGATATGAAGATGTAATGGTCGCATGTTGATGTAGCCAGGGCCTTTCATGTTGAATGTTTAAGTATGTGTCCTATCAGAAAACCATGAAATCTAAATTCGACACTAGCTCCCCAAATTGAGTTTTGGGTGTAATATCTCTTAAATTTTCTTGTTCATTCTTATCATAACCATGAAACATCAAAGTGGAAGGGGGTAAATCATATTTAGTGAGAACTAATCGATGAATTGTACATTTGGTCATGTGGTCATCTCCTAATCTATTGTTAATTAAGGCTCATTAGATCTCTGTATCATTAAACATACACGATATATACAATAGCATGATCTATCCATTTACAAAATCATCCACATATCCACCAGTTAATTATATAACTTCATGGCATTCTGTCGGATTGTTTTTTATATAGTAATCCTCAGCCACAACAACCTCAGTTTCAAACTCTTGAGGACTTGAAAAAGCCGCAATAATTTCATCCCCAAGATATATTGACATAATCATGAAATATAGCATTGGTAACTAGCTAGTACATGTGCCATATATTTCAAAACATCAAAAAGTTGGTACAAATATATTCATTTCTTACATGAAAATGTGGTTTTGAAAGTGCCTGGGAAGTTGTTGCCACTGATTTAGATTTACCATGTGTTGGTGCAGAAGCTAGAAATACTTCTGATTTTGGTACATTAGACTAACTATATCTTTCTATTTGATGATAGACTTATGGTGTAACCTCTAACTGGTCTTCTAAGATGATCATGTCGAGGCTGATCCTATCATGTGTCGAAGAATTTCATTTTTCATGATGAGCCCACTGAAGGGCTCACCCATGGGTTTCTATAGCATAAACTGTTCAATAAGTGTTAAGGTTAAAATATTTGTTTCTAGCATATCAATTTCCTCCCCTATATCCTCAATAATGGATTCTTCTGCTAGTTCTCCAATTACATTCAAGGTATTCATGATTATAATAACCAGAATCATCATTTTCCAAGGGTTCTATTATGTAGATAATGTTAATAGAACCAAATATATATTCTTCATCTCATGATGATTCTACACGATGATTCAGTTCTTGTTGTTCAATTTGGAGGGGCGGTTCCCAGGATTTTGAGACTGATGGAAATAAATATTCCAAAGTCAAGGACATATTTTTCCTTAACAAGATCTTTCATTCATCTTTGTTTATCATTATGATCATGTTTATTTTTTTTTGTATTTACCTTTATAGTACTGATGTTTAGATGAATATGGATTTGTTGTAGTGGAAATGGATGGTGGAATAGTTGGTTATCTCAACTATGATTATCAAATAGTATGATTTTTGTTGATAGTTTTCCTTACCATCCAATTATTATACTTCTCTGCATTTTTTTGACTTACATTTATCTTCCTTCTTCATCTGTATTGGTATCAGTAACACATGTTATGTGGGTTCGTGACCTTTTTAGTTTCACTTTTATAGAGTCTACCATTTTTACAAGAGGTATTTGAAAATATAACACTCTTGAATCGGATTCCCTAACATTTGATGAAAGGGGAAATAATTTGGGAGATATTCATATTATTCTTTATTTCATTTCATTGTCCTTGGAAACTAAACTAAATTGTTTTTTCAAAGATGAAATGATGTAACTGGGAACATGTTTCTTCGGAAATGAATATGAATTGTTATTTAACTCATCCCACTATCTCTATATTTTATATTTTTGATCATATTGACGAGGTGTTTATTGTTATTAATGCTCAGGAGGTGGAGGGATTAGGTATAATGAATGTATTGAAGTGGAAGGTGGTACATGTGCTCGATTTAGTGTGACTGTAGTAGCCCATACTTTTCTTATTCTCCTTTCCAAAGTTGATGTGATTACAGAAAAATTATTACTTGGTTTCCACAATGGAATCCTCCACTTGTTGGGTGATTGAATAAAGGTATCGAAACCTCATATGTATTTCATATAGATTAGTTGTGTGTGTGTATCTTCACACACATTTCCACACATATTTGCAGTAACTCTTCTTGAGGGAGTTTTAGATTTAAGGAAAATGTTAACCCATTCCAATGAAAAATTATATATGATACTTTTTATTATACCTTTTATTAAAATTTTAAGATAAAAAATAATTTATTTGGTACTGTTGAGAGGAATTGGAATATGAATTTTTGATGAAGTTCACCCCATTTAGTAATTTATCGATATTGAAAACATGTAATCGAGACAAAGAATGTCCCCTGTAATGATCACAAAATGTATTTGAGATTCATTGCTTGTTTTTATAGAGCGGTCCCCACCATGGGATCACAATAAGAAACAAAAAGCGTTAAGTGCAACTCTGGATCTCCCAAACCATTAAAGATCAGAAATTTTGTATTTAAATTGTTTTGTGGTGTGGGGATCATATCTACCCATTCAGGGTTAGCATTATTTTCTGGTTGTACTACTGAACGTCGTTCTTCCATATCTTACAATCAATAAATTAATTACTCAATTGTATTGATAGGAATTTGGGGAATATCTAGATGATCTGGGACTGTACTGGTACAACTAATGGAGATTGAACTGGTTCAATGACTAGGAAAACCACTAGTGGTGGTGCTATTGTTATTTTCCATCGATAAATATAGGGGATAGGCCAATAAATGATCATTTGATCAAGTCATTGATGTGTACCCAAAGGAGGGAAATCATTATCTACATTTATATTGAAAAAACCCTTCTTTACTGAAGAGTTCATACATGATGTTCTAGTTGAGGATATTTTTATGGAGCATGTCTAGTATAAATATTTCTTCGAAGAAACCTTGTATTGAGTATTTTCAATTCCCTCATCCCCTCCTATTTCTGGGTAAATATTTCTTCATGGGAATGAGATTGAACAAATCTAGTTGAAAATAGATACACGATCTGAACATTACCCTTCTGATAGTTATATGCATTTCAAATAGGTGGGAGATTATTTCCTAAAGGAATAAAAATATTACGGGTAAGCCTCTGGTTTTGGGTACGCATACCTTCTTCATTTTATTCAGTGTGTACCATTTTAGGAATAAAAGATCCAATATTCAACTCCCTGGAATTGAACTCATTTTTTGGGAAGATCTTCATTAATGGAATCAATAACATTTACTGATTCATAATGGATTAGAGGAATTCAATCAGTGAATTTGCATGATAGTCTCTTTCTGCCTCCTCCAGGATATTGTGTTCTCCTATATGATGAATTATAAGTAATTGTTTGATAGATATTAAAATGAAGAGAATCGTTGTATAGTATAGTTATGGATTCACTTTTTGGATTCTTCACCAATAGTCAGAAAATCCAAATATGTTAATGGGATTGAATATGTGAAAAAGTGACACATGATTTTCGTGAGTTCTGGAAAAAACAATTTAATCCCCCTAAGGATTTTGTATGAATGGTCACCAGAATGACATTCTCCAAAGAGCAGTTTTTTAATCTTGGTGTCACATAAAAAATAACAAGTTTGAATGATTTACAAAAGCAAAAGGTTATCTTAAGAAGGATTGTGAATTTAATATGAGAGAAAAGTGATTGTATTTAGGTTATGTTTTCCCATTTGTGATGCCATTATAGTTTTTAATAAAATATGAATCCTTGGGTTTTAGAAAAAAATACTTATGTGAATTAAATAACAAATGGTTCTTGGTTTCACCATTGATTTATTTATTTATCAAATAGTAGAAATTTTAATGGGATAATATTAATTAATTAGGAAATACCAAATCTTGTATTTATTTCCCTATATAATTAAATTAATTTATCTTAATATCTCCACCTGATTTGGAAATCTCCAAATCACTCCCTTAGTTGATTTTATTAATAGATTAACATGTTGGTGTAAAAATGAATAGATCAAGAAAGGGTAGAATAATATTTAAATCAAAGAATTTTAATATTTAAAAATAAATTAAATTAAAATATTATTCAATTTAATTTTAAAAAAATGATAATCATTCACTTAAAAGAAAATAATGCATTTGGATAAAACTTCAGAAACTCAAACATCACAAAATGGGGTCCCCCTTCCCTTCACCCAATCATAAAGTATTCTACCTCTCCATGCAAGGTGGGGCCATCGAATTCAAATAAAAAATAAACATGGAGGAATGAATTATGAATTAAGAACAAGTAAGAGGAAGTTCTCCTCCTATTGGATGCTTGACGCTGGTGGAATGGGATGTTAAAGAATGAATTGAGCGGTAAGAGCTCATATCCTTTTATAGGCAGAATTCTCTTCTGAAGGTGATGCATTTTATACGACAGAAATGACTTTGTTTCTCATTTCCTCCTTCATAAAAGATGTTCATAGATTTATTTTATGGCTCCCCTCAAAATATTATCACATTAATCCAACAGATGTTGGAGTTATTAGATTTTCATTGAATTAGACGTTTTCTAACTGAAATTTCCAAGAAGCCTCCTCAAATGTATAATGATCAATATCCACCGTAATATATTCAAAAGCCTTTTAAATTTAATGGTTGAGTGCGTCTATGAGTTCGATTCCATATCCAGGTGGAATACCTAAAATTGTAGATGTGGAGACCGAGTTGTGCATTCATTATGGTGGTGGGGTCCACGTTGTCCGCCCAGAAAAAGAATCCAACTTCAATGATTTTTTCAGGTTGGAGAATTTTCAAATAAGCTATAGGTCCTAAAGAGAGAGTCAGAGAAAAGAAAATCATGATTCTAATAAAAAACTAATCACATCATTTGTAATTATATTCTTTAATAAATGATAAAACATCCCTTGTGGTAAAAATCGTTCCAAAACCCAGAATTATGCATTTTTCACAATTTTTCTCACTTTCTTTAAACAATTTAGATTACCAAATATTATTACAAAAAAAATATATTACATGGGTTATATAACTAAAAAACATTATAAAATAATCATTATTTGATAAAAAATATGCACTTAAATTTTCTCTGTCAAATAACCCCACACTTAAACCATGCTTGTCCTCAAGCATAAAATCTCAACATGGAAATAAGAGGGACCCAATGTAACCAATATTCAAATTTCAATGCAATATAATAAAAAAATCAGTTTCAAATCAAACATTCAAAAATAAAATTTAAATATCAATTTAATTTCCCAATTTTCAATGAAACAAATAATTCAAATATTTTACTTTTCCATTTTGGAAATTGATGTAACTTCTTATTTCATTCATTCCAGCTCCTTAATTCATTATTATTGAGCATCTCAAGTAATGATTTGCCTCACTTTTGATTATTTTCTCTCATCAATCATGACACAATTGAAGTAGAGTTATGATCGTGTCATGAGAACATGCTCTTTATCCATAGGCTTGTAAATGAACTACTTTCTCTACTTTATAAAGAAAAAAGGCACATAAAATCATGAGGATTTCCAATAAAGGTTCAAATGAATATGAGGCATAAGGTTGGTAGGATTTATTACTTTAAAAAAAATTAAAGCTCAAGTGGGAGGATAATCTCTTTAGTACAATTCATGATATCAAATGTAAAATTGTAATGAAATTCTCCACTTCAAAGTAGCAACACACACTTCCAAAAACTCAAAGTAAGGTCATGATAAAATTATGCATAATCAATGATTTCTGAACCCTCTTGAATATTTTTTTATTTTGTACTTTTTTTCACTTTTTGAACATTATGATTATATAAAACCTCATATCCATCACCTAACCACATACGATCAGAAGCTCGTCTGTCTAGAAAATATTGATTTTTTGTTTTCCAAAATCAAACCCGATTTTCTATTTTTTGGATCTTTTTGTCATTTTGTCATTTTTTTTAATTCAAGAGGGGAAACAATAGAGTATAATGAATGATTCCACAAAATTTTACAATTCCCAAAATAACACCCCCACACTTCTACCTGATAATGTGTTTCAACCCACCCACCATGATTCCATTTACCCCCACACGTAATCTTTAAAATATCATGCAAATACCATGATTAAGGTAGGAATGGATAAAAATGGATTGAAACATGGATCATCCCTATAAAGGTAATTAATGTCTCTAGGAGATAAAAAAATGATTGATATAAAGCTGGACTTTTATGGAATAGTATCTTTTCAAAGGATTCCACAATCATTTTAAATGTTTTTTTACACAGTCATAGCTTGAAAAAGTTTCAATAAATGTTCTGGTCAGTTACATGTCCCAAGATCACTCCATAAATATGCTCAAGAATAAATAGGATGTACTTTGTCTATAAATCCTCTTGGTAATGGGCAATATAAACTTGTAAAATCACTCATGAGATGAATAATAATAACAAATCAATTCACATGAACATACAAAATTCAAAGCATGAATGATGGTAGGGAAATTTCATTTAAATGAATCAGTTAATTATTTTAAATCATTTGTCATCATTTCAATATCTATGCATCATATTTAATAATTCAATTCTCCATTTCATTAATTTATTCATATAAACATTGAAATCTAAAACATTTCAACACATGATTTCTAAGAAACTCATGTCTCCTAGATAAGTCGAGTAAAACATGAATTCAAGTGTTGTCATGAAATTTTAAATTTAATGATCAAAACATGATTTTGATGAATGAAACAAATGAAGGGAGTTTAAATTATAATCATAAAAAGTGATATCCCTTTTGTCATAAAGTTATTGATCCACTTACTATTCTTCTTGGGTCTTCCTTGTGGTTGCCTTCCATTATGGTTCTTGAAAAATTAAAACCACTCATACCAGTGTAAGAACCATTCCATTATAGCTCAATTAGGTGATGTAAGAGGTAACTGAATCCTAAATCCTTTAAAAACAATGAAACTCGGGTTTCCTATCAGAAGCACCTTTGTTTAATGTCATTCGCTCAACCTTACCTTATGAGAAGAAATCAGTAGATGGGTTGGATAAGATTGACCTCCTCCATCGGTTATTGAGGAAAATTTCAATAGAACTTATTCAGCCTTTGACCATTGACAGTGAATGGATTTCCTCCTTTTTTCTCAACCTAAATGGAACTAAATGGATATACATTATTAACAAGAAAAGTAACTTCCCACCTGGAATGAAGCATACCTTGCATTAACTTCAATATGGAATTGTAGAGTAGAAGTTGGTGTCTAGGTTGAAACGTATTTGGTTGAATCAGTTTGGCATGTGCCACCATAGTTCTTTCTTAATAAATTCTTACATTTTCAAAAGATTCTCTCTTGATTTCTTCCATCTCATGAAACTTTGGTTTTCTCGACTTACCAGCACTCTCAAAATTCATATTCACCATTTTCACAGCCCAATAGGCTTGGTTCTCCAATTCTACCGGTAAGTGACAACTTTTTCCATAAATCAGCCAATATGGGATCATAACAATGGGCATCTTGTATGTTGTCTGGTATGACCATAAAGTTTCTTCAAGCATTTGGCTCCAATATTTTTGGTTTGGATTGACTATTTTCTAAAAAATAACTTTAATATCACAGTTTGATACTTCATCTTGTCCATTTGTTTGGGGATAGTATGGTGTTGATGTTTTGTGAAGCACCCCATACTTCCTCAGCATAGCCTCTATATTCTATTGAAATTATTTTTCCCTTGTTCACTAATGATGGATCTTGGTACTCCAAACCTACAAAAAAAGTTATCCCTAAAAAAATCACACACCACTTTGGCATCATCAGTTTTGGTGGCTTTGGCTTCCACCCATTTTGAGAGATAATAAAAAACAAGTAGAATATATGATTTCCCAAAATACATGGGGAATGGTCCCATAAAATCAATTCCCCAAACTACGTATATTTCAAAAAACAATATGTGGTATTGGGGCATTACATTCCTTTTTGAAGAGTATCTATAAAATTGACACTTTTCACATTTCTTATAGAAATAACGAGAATCATTAAACAATATAGGCCAATAGATTCATGATTACAAGACTTTCCTATCAGTTATTTGAGGTCCAAAATGTCGTCCACAAGAATGTGTATGAAAAAATTGAAAAACAGATTCTACTACACTTGCTGGGAGACAACTTTTTATGACTTGGTCATTGAAAATTTTCCATATAATGGGATCCTCACAGATATAGAACCTTGATTCAGCGTTAATTTTATGTTTTTGATGGGAGTTACGTGAATAATGTACATGAGATGTAGCTAGATAATTTAATATGTTAGAATTCCACAACACTTCATCCTCTATGATGTAGAGTTTCTCCCCAGGTATGTGATCGTTGAGTGGGTTTAGCAAAGGAATTCCTATTTTAGTAGTGTTGGGAAGCCTGCTGAGGTGATCCACCACTTGGTTTTCAGCTATCTTTTTGTATTTAATCTCTATATTGAACTCTATTAAGAGGAGTATACATCTCACCAGTCTTTGTTTGGAATTTTCCTTCTTCGTCAAATACATGAGTGTTTCATGCTCAGAAAATATCACTACTTTAGCTCCAAGTAAACATAACCTGAATTTATCTAATGCAAAGACAATGACAAGAAACTCCTTTTCAGTTGTTATGTAGTTGACTTCAGCAGAATCCAGGTTTCATGAAGCATATGTTATGACTTGGAGTTTTACTTCAATTATTTGGGAGATAACTGCTCCAATATCTTGATTTGATGCATCACAAAATAGCTCAAATGGATTTTCCCAATTTTGGGGCTGCATTATCGGTGGGGTGATCAACTTATGTTTCATCTCATCAAATTCCTTCCTGCAATTATCATTGAAAACAAATTCAGCCTCTTTCAAAAGAAATTTTGATAGTGGAAGAGAAATATTACTAAAATCTTTGATGAATATTCTATAAAATCCCACATTACCTTGAAATGATCTGATGTGTCTCACACAGGTGGGGTATGGAAAATAATTTATCAGTTTAATTTTAGATTTATCAACTTCAATGCCCTTATGAGAAATGGTATGTCCTAGAACAATTCCTTTTTCAATAATAAAGTTTCATTTTTCAAAGATTAAAACCAAACTTTTCCCTATACATGTTTTCATAACTTTTTCAAGGCTTCCCATTCAATGATCAAATGAATTACTAAAAATAGTAAAGTCATCGAGAAATACCTCCAGGAAGTATTCTATGTGATCAGAAAAAATACTTACCATACATGACTGAATTGTAACTGGGGAACTGCACAATTCGAATGACATCTTCTTGTACACAAAAGTTCAGAAAGGACAACTGAATATCGTCTTCCCATGGTCTTCAAGGGAAATCAAAACCTAAAAATATCTAAAAAATACATTAGAAAAATAGTAATTCATTCTACCTTCCAGTCTTTCTAACATCTGGTCAATGAATGGAATTGGGAAATTTTGTTTTCGGGTGACTTGGTTTAGTTTTATATAATAAATTCATACCCTCTAACTATTCTGGAATCTCATGGGGATTAATTCATTTTTCTCATTCTCCACAATGGTCAAACCTATTTTCCTTGGAACCATATGGATAGGGTTGACCCATTTAGAGTCAGAAATTGGGTAATTTATATTGGTCTCCAACAACTTTTCAACTTATTTTATCAAAACGCCCATGATGGTGGGGTTTAATCTCCTTTGGGGATACCTAAAAAAGAAGATATTATTCTTCAAAAATGATTCTATGTGAGAAAAAACGGGTTTGATTCTGGATATATCCCCTAGAAATCATCTTATGGCTCATGGATTTCTTTTTAGAATTTCAATTAGTGTTTTCTCCTTGGTCCCATACAGATTATTGGAATTGATCACATGAAATTTGTCTCCCTCCGAAGATATAAATATTTCAAATCACTTGTAAGAGGTTTTAATTTAAGACTAAATGGTTGTTCTGTGGATGGAATTTAATTCACTTTTCCATCATCAAAATCTTGTAATACCTTGAAAAAGGGTATAATATTAGTTTCTTCCAACAAATTATCAAAGAAATCATAAGTAATTTAAAATTTTCAAATTTTTGAATATTCCTTCCTCCCATGGTGTGATCTTCTAAATCTATGAATTCTTGAAGCATACCCGAATAATCGATGGGGTGACTACATTCTCCATGGGAAATTAAAAATATGGAATAGTTGCTTGATGAGTTTCTTTTTGGGTCCAGGATATTGAAGTTTACCTTTGTGTCTTCTAACTCCATGTCAAGGGTTCCTTCGTGCACATTGATGACTATTTTTTCCATTATCAGAAATGGTCTTCCCAAAATTATGGGTGAATGTCTCAGTGCATTGTCCTCCTCCATGGTGATTACAAAAAAGTATGCTGAATAAATGAGTTATCTAACTCTTACAAGAACATCTTCCACAACTCCCACTGGAAAAATAATGGATCCATTTGCGAATTGGATAACCACTCTTATGGTCTTCATATCACATATTTTCAAAGATTAGAAAATAGAATTATATATTAAATTTATGGATCCACCATGTTCAGAAAAAGATAAGAAATATCTATGGAACCCATTGTACAAGGAATACAGAATGTCCCTGGATCATGTCATTTTTTGGGTAAAGTTGTGGTGGAAATGGTTGATACACTCATTCCAAAACTAATTTGTTCATCATAATCATGCTTCTTTTTATTGGTGCATATTTCCTTCAAAAAAAATTCATTTTTTGGTATTTGAAGGATTGAATCTAGTAAGGGAATGTTGATTTCCACTTTTCTAAAGGTTCCATAGATCTCCCTTTGAAGTTTTTCGTCTTCAGCCTTTGATGATCGAGTTAGTGTATAAGGGAATTGTACCTTATGTGCTACTTTATCTCTTTGCTGCCTTTGAATTTTGGTTTCTTCCTTCTTCTTGGGGTGGATGAGTTTGTATTCATGTTTTTGTTTGGAATCATCTAAATTAAGCATCTTAGGTGGTGGAAGGTCCTTACCACTTCAAGTGGTGATTGCACTAATATTATCCTTTGGATATGGGATAGTTTGGGCCTTGAGTTTCCCTTGATTCCTGGTTAAAATATCCACAAGCTTATCAAAATTGTTTTCCATATTTATCATAGTCTTCCTCAACTCTTCAATATCTGTTTCTTGGTGGAACATCTCAGAACATGTTGAAGGCTGTTCAGAATTCCTTCCTTGGAATGGTGGTGGTTTAAATGATTGTTGTGGATGGAAGGGGTGATTGTACGATTTTGGGTTCTAAAATTGCTGTTGAAATGGGGGCCTATCCTGGTTGTTTTGTCCTCTCTATCCTTGTTTTTTCCTCTCTATCCTTTTTGGGTTTGAACTTCTCTCCATTGTTGATGTTGTGGGAATTGCCTTTGCTGGAATGCAGCTACACGACCTTTTGTATCCTGTATCTCAGCACAATGATCTATGTAATGATTTGGTTATGAACATAACACAGATACATGAGGTGGAGATGGATTATCATTCACCCTCTTGATGGAAATTTGCCTTTCAAGTCATGATAGTTCTAGAATTTTTGTTATAAGAAGAGGAGATGAGTTAGAGGTTTTTACCTCAGGCATCTCTATTGTACCAGTGCTTCTTGTCCCGAATTGTTTTCAATTCTGGGCGATCCTCTCAATAATGATTCATGCTTCCTGGGATAATTTTTCAATTAATGATCCTCCAGAGGATGCATCTAAAAGGTTCTTATCATTGTCTAGTAGTCCTTGGTAGAAGAAGACCAGGAATTGATCATCCTCTATTGGTTGGTGTGGGCAGCTCACACTAAGCTTCATGAATCGTTCCCAATACTTATAAACAGTCTCACTGGTTTCTTTTCAAATGGTTTATATCTCCTTTTTTATTTCAATACTCAGGGAGTCTATGAAGAACCTTTTTATGAAACTTTATTGGAGATCATCCGAGTCTTGGATTTCTCTGGGTTGTAAGGTATACAACCACTACGTCGCTGCTCCCTCAAGTGAAAAGGGTAATGATTTCCACTTAACTTGCTCCTCTACTACTCCTCTTGGGTTTAAGATTTAACACACTTGACTGAATTTTTTAATGTTCCGATTGAGATCTTTATCTACAAGGCCATGAAATTTAGGTAGAACGGGAATCATGTTTACTCGTAACTCAAAATTGTTTGGTTGTTCAGAAATGTTTAACTGATTTTGAAGGATAGAAAATTGTGGGGGCCAAAGGTCCCTCAAGGTTTTTCTTGGTTTTTGTGCCATTATTGTTGGTTATAATTGAAAACTTGAGTCTTCTAAACTTATTTCTTCAAAATTGATTTCAAGATTTAGATTCATATTCCTAGTAAATACTTTTCTTTCTATCTCAAGGTTAAAATCAAGTAGATCCTCATTTGAGGTCCTGGTCATTTCAATTTACACTTTCTCCCTAGAAATGGATCTAGTTTTGACTGACACTTGTGGTGAGGTGTGGGAAAAAAAATACCCATAAGGGTGTAGTATGAATGGTAACCAGAAAGTTGTTCTCCAAGGAATAGTTTTTTAATCTTGGTGTCACTTAAAAAAATAACAAGTATGAATGATTCTAGAAAGAAAGAAGTTTTCTTAAGAATTATTGTGAATATAATATAAGAGAGAAGTGATTGTATTTAGGTTGGTTTTTTCCATTTTTGATGTCATCATAGTTTTTAAGAAAATAAAAATC
This sequence comes from Viscum album, assembly GCA_963277665.1. NCBI lineage: Eukaryota > Viridiplantae > Streptophyta > Magnoliopsida > Santalales > Viscaceae > Viscum > Viscum album. Next base: position 618,568,816 of record OY728145.1, on the reverse strand, counting down.
CTTGGGTTTAAGAAAAAATAATTAAGCGAATTGAATAATAATTGTTTCTTCGTTTCACCTTTGATTTAATTATTTATCAAAGTGTAGAAATCTTAATGGAATAATATTAATTAATTAGGAAATACTAAATCTCGTATTTTATTTCATAAATAATTAAATTAATGTATCTTAATTTCTTTTGGTGATTTAGCAATCACCAAATCACTATGTTTGTTGATTTTCTTCATAGATTAGCCAATTAGTGTAAAAATAAATAGATAAATAAAAGGAAGGAAATTATTTAAATCAATGAAAGTTAGTATTTATGAATAAATCAAAATACAATCATATTTAATTTAAATTCAAAAATGAATTAAATTGAAAATCATACATTTAAATGGATTGAATTCTTTTAATTAAAACTTCAGAAACACAGACATCACAAAATGGGGTCCCTCTTCCCTTCACCCAATCACAAAGTATTATACCCCTCCATGCAAGGTGGGATCATAGAATTCAAATAAACAATAAATATGGATGAAGAAATTATGAATGAAGAACATGTAGGAGGACATTATCTTCCTCTTTGATGCTTGTTGTTGGCTAGAATGGGATGTGAACGAATTAATTGAGTGGTAGGATCTCCTCTCGTTTTATAAGAAGAATTCTCCTTCTAATGGTGATGCGTTTTATCCCCCTTAAATGTATTTTTTTCACATTTCTTCTATCATATAATATTTTCATAAATGTATTTTCTGGCTCCCCTTAAACTATCATTGAATATATCCACTGGATGTAGGAGTTATGTAATTTTTATTGAATAGAACCGTTTCTGGCCAAAATTTCTAGGATGATTCCTCAAATGTATAATGATCAATTTCCATATTAATGGATTCAAACATCTATTTAATTTAATGGGTGAGTGAGCCTATGCGTCCCATTCCATATCTAGGTGGAATCCCCAAAATTGTAGCTATGGTGTTCGAGTTGTGCATCTGTTATGGTGTTGGGGTCCACACTGTCCGACAAGAAATTTTTTCCAAATTCAATGATTTTTTCGGGATAGTATATGTTTGAATAATCTCTAGGTCCTGAAGAAAAAGTCATAGGAACTAAAATATGGATTCAAACAAAAAAAAAATCATATAATTTGGAATCATTTTTTTAAGGAATGAAAAAATTACCCTTGTAGTCAAAATCATTCCAAAACCCAGAATTATGCATTTTTCTCAATTTTGATCATTTTCATTATAAAATTTATACTACCCAATATTTTTACAAAAAAATTAATTACATAGGTTATATCATTGATAAAAATTATAAAATCATCATTATTTGATAAAAAACATTGCTCGTAAATTTTCACTATCAAAAAGCCCCACACCCTATAAGAGCAGGTTGTTCTTGTTCTTCAACCCTTCGTAAGTTGTTTATTGAATTCAATGGTTGTGTTAAACATGCCCAAAGTCTAGTAAGTTGATGTGGTTCTAGAACATCTATGGCTAATATTAGCCTAGATTCTCTTCAGAATTTGGGAATTCTGGTATGAACATTGATTTATTTCATTATTAATGACCAATTAAATCGTCTGATTCAGACGTCTGTTGCACTATATTAGAAATTTTTATAATCTGATGGCTGACATCATCTAAGAGAAGGGACAAAATAATGTTTTTAGATGATTTATGGAAATGTATCTCAATGGATTTATCTCTTCTATCCTATCATTGATGAGATATATTTAATGATTTTTCTTTATCATATCTTGTATTACTCATAAAATATGTTAATTGTAGCTGGCCATGGGGAATAACAATTCATGATACGACATTTGGTGGGATTTGATGATTTTTGAAGGTAGTGAAATGTAATTCTTTGTGCACACCCCATCCTCTAATATGAACACAAGATGGGGAAATAGTAATTTACTAGTGTATCCTCTTTAGTCCATTGAAGAATGCATGTAGATATGATCCCTTCTTCTTATCAACTATTGTATGTTTGGAAACTGATAGAGATGCCATGTCAATTTGGAATTGCATCCCATATTTTAAATATACATGACTTTTATATTCATCATGTGGTGATACATTCCCTTTCATATGAAGAAGTGTATTCAATATGTTGAGGAAGATATAATGAATGAAAATTTCTTCCATCATTTCAGGAAAATTGTTTTAAAATGTTTCCAAAGGCTAAAACATGCATGTTATTTCACCATTAGCTAAATTATTTCTGATATTAAACATATCCTCATCATATTTTTCAAGATTTTTCTCAACATTTTCCACTAGAGTGGACACTTCTCAATTATATAATCATAAATAGTTGGATTAGTTGTTTAGTACACTGCTATATTAGAATGAAAATGAACCATGGAAGGTTCAATGAATAACAGTCACCTTGGGATATCCTCTAGCTGAGACAGGATTCCACCTATATGTAATATGGCATTAGACATGACTGGCCTTATGTTTGAATGTTCCTCGAGGTAAAAGGGATTTCTCATCAATACATTTTCAATTATAGAATTATTATTACAATTCAAAATACATCTACATATAGAATTTCAACAGAAAACACCATCATAGTGAGGAAAACCGTGGTGGGTAACTTCAAGGGATAAATCCTCTTAAATCGTGGTCTTCTGGGCACACAAAGTGTTACCATGGCTCTTATCTGAAGATAATATCTCTATATTTAAACAAATTTCATGACGCAAGCCCTCATTAGGAAATATCTAATTAGGAGCATTAAAATTAATACCAATACTACCATAATTATTTAATGGGAGGGAAGGATCTTGATTTTCAGTAGATAAATGTTTGAGGGCTTCAAGAACACCAACATTAAGAGGGTAAATATCACAGATTGACTCTTTTGTTTTAACGGTGTTTAGAGATACATCATTTTCGATTATCTTTTACATGTTTTGGGGGAAAAATGATAGTAGAAGTGGTTATCATGGGTAGGTGTATGTGAATTCCCTAGAGTTGTCACCAGAAAAGGCTGATTATTTCAAATTGTAAAGAGTTTTTTTCCCGATCATGTTGTCTATATGATATAGAAGAGTATTCCCCATAACCATCCTCGACTGGAATATAGGTATGTATATGCTTGGGGATGGAATTTCGATAATTCATACAAGGAGTGGGGTCATAATTATGTTTTTGTCACCCTAGAACTGCTGATGTTTCTATTATTATATTATAGAAGGAATCCATAATATGAGCAAGAATTGTTTTCTACCATTTACCCATTGTTCAAATGTGTTTAGATATTTCAGCAGCTGAAATGAGATTATATGTCTATTATGTATATGGAGTAGGTGAATGTTATTTCCAATGTCCTCCCTTTTGGACCATTGGTTATTGATAGTGTTTATGTATGGTGATATAGAGTTGAGTCTACCCCATGTTTTTTGTCAGAGCTTTCGAACTGAAATTTCTAGGTGCTTTCAAACAAGACTATTGGAAAGATTTATGAATGAAGGAAGTTGTAGGTGTTTTCTAGATGTTTTCTACTGAGAATGGTTGATGGACTTATTTCAATGCAGACTAACTTGGGTTCTAGAAGGATTGTTGAGTGAATCCATGTTCATGTTCCTTCTTATTTGTTACCACCATATTTGATTGGCGGACATCTTTGAATAAATTCAGATTAGTATTCTAATTGGCTAATAGGTTTTATGTAATATATGATCTTCCTCATAGTACTCCACTAGATTTAAATGGTGGGATCAGTTGAAATCTCCCAAATTAGTCCGTCGGATGGAGAAATTAAAGTTGATAGGTGTATATTTCAATTTTTTGTTTTCCAACAAGGTAGGTTGATGAACCACTATATAGGGGTAAAAAGAAATAACCTACTCTATGTTGGCCGAGTGTTTTCTCCAGTGGTTCATCTAGCATTCCCTGGTCAGAGGGACTGAGTCCAAATAACTAAAATCAATACCCAATAATGATGGGGGTTATCTAGCTCATGATTATATTCGCAAATATTTTTGGAGGGAGCCCTCTAGAAGGACCCCTTTTATCTTTTAGTTGAGGACATGAGTGAACTCTTGATCCACGTACCTATAGTATTTGCGGGATTGGTTATTGTGTTCTTCAGATAAAGACCCAAAACTGTAGAAGTCAGTGGTTGGAACCACCTTCTTATTTACTGTTGGTCATCAGTGACTAGACGACCGAGGGTTGTGATAAACTTGGAATTCCTTTCTAAAAGTCTCTATATTTGGAATAGTACCATGTTTAGGGTATTCATATACTGATAAACATGAGACCTAGTGATAAAAAAGTTTTTGGTGATAAATTCCTCCCAAGGGATGAATATCTATATCATGAAATGGTTAGGGAATTCACTGGTCAAAATTTGATGGTAGCCATTTGGAGTGAAGGTTGTTCTGAGAAACTAGTGAAAATTGGAAATAAAAAACAATTAATTCCATTAAATCAACACATTTTAGATGGACACATGCGTGATTGATTCATTTTTCTTGAATTCCATTATCAATTGAAATGGGACAGACAGATGGATAACAATATTAATTAGGTTATGGTTTCCCATTGAGTTCACCATTTTTGTTTCAACTCCCTCGGAATGTGTGTTATAGTTTAGAATCACTACATTAGGGTCGTTTCAATTAGATTGATTTATGGAACATGAAACATAAAAATCGTTCTCTATCCAAAGGGACTCTTTTTCCAAAGGTATGAATTCATTAGGTTTGACCCTATGATACTTAACAACATGCATTGGTTGAGGGGATGGAAGGTCAGACACATCACAACATTTGGGGGGGGGATTATTTCCTAATCAAGGACCTCTTATAGATTTATGATATTTTTGGGAGTCCTTATTAATTTACCTCTTATAATAGAGGTTTTCATTGAAATTGGTAATCAATTATTAGCATGTGTGAAATTTTGAATCATTAATATATATTTGAGGTTCTTCATTAAGTGATGCATTCATATGTATTTGAGTTTATATATAACTATTTAGATATTCTCTTAATTTTTTTTCGATAATACTAGTTTTAATACACTCTTTGGGGAACTCAAGAATTTATTATCAACTAGGGAGATGAATGTTTGGTTTGATTTTGGGATTGTACACATAAATGTGCTACCTACGTATCCTTGTTAAACAAATTATAACACTCATGGTTTGGTGCCACATAATGGGACACATTATACCTTTTAAGTTCATGCGATAAGGACCTGCCTATATAGACTAATTTCATATTGTAAGTACATTTATGTAGAAGGTGCCTACACAAAGAATGGTGTAAGACTTATGCCTAACAATCCCAAAGAACATGAAAATGATATGGGTTTACCTAATGAGTTATATCCACATAGGAATATGGAAGAGGATGGACAGAGTTGTTTTGGAGCTTTCAGTTTGAACCATGGAGAGGATTCCTATATATCACATTAGGATTGGAATCAAATCCCATTTAGATTAGTTAGTCTCATAGAAGAGTGTAGTCTTTTGAGATAAATTAGTTTGTGAATACATATTTAAAAGGATGCCTTGGTGATTTTGGAGATTAATTTTTGACTTACTCCTAAGGAGGATGGACATTTATGGATGAAATGAGATGGAGGTTGGGACTTGAGTAGGATTCCTATGTATCCCAGTTTTGATGGGAATCAGAGTTCTCATAGTTCATTCACGTGAAATGTTTGTAAAAATGTTGTGATTATCACAACTATCTAATCCCATGTCACTCATGATCAGTGTGAGAAACAAGAGTATGTGAATGATTAGAAAAATACACAAACACTTTTACTCTTTCACTAGTGGAAGTGAACGAGCCTATGATTGTGATGGTGGAATGGTCCTGGGTGATAATCCTTCCCCCTCTACACCTTATATTAGACAAGGGTCCAATGTAAGGAAGGAGCGAAGGTGAAGGAAGTAGATAGGAGAAATAATACCACATCCTACATGAAAGAATAATGGATTACCCTAAGATTGTTGACTTGGGTGAATCCTAGGAGAGTATGAAGACATTAATTTTTTTGAATAGGAAAAACGGTTACCCTGAGTCTCCCTATTGGGAACCAGAGGCTCAATGTCTTAGAGATAAAAAATGGGATGTTAGAGTCCCATACCCAAAATTCAAGAGTAGGAATATCCCAACACTATCTGTAGGGTAAAGAGCCATGTGAATATTGATATACAAACAGAAAAACATCCAAAAGATCATAACTCCCATAGAAGCCAATTGTTGGAAACCTATAACTATAGATATAATAACCCAAATAGGAGACACACTGATATTCCTTTTATAAAGGATTGGTAAGTCATATGGTTTCGGTGGAGGCTTAAACTTATTCCCTTTATGATATTGGAACTTCAAAAAGAGATACACTATCATGATTGTCATTTAAGAGGGTTTAAAAGGTGATGGGTGTAGTCCATGAGCACAATTATGCAGCGTAGCTATACCACGTAGGTATGTTCTATAGGTACACCATGAATCTATGTTGCGTTTGTGTGTTGTAGAGGACTTATGAATGACAGAAAAATGTTTTCTTAACAAAGTATAACCATGAATATGAAATCATTAAATGGTTAAAATATTTCAAAATGTGCTTATCCAATATAATTCTCTATTATCTATTGTTTTTAGAGAGGTACTTGAGAAATCTTGGGGGACATGGGATAATGGGCTACACAATGGGAGCTTGAAGAGTTCTTCCAACTTCATTCAATCTTCAAATGAAGATCCCAAGGGTCATATTTGTAGGAAATAATGGGTGTTGTTCCAAAGGAGTTCGTCTATGTAGTTCATTCATGTAGCTCATCTGTGTAGGGGTACCAAAAATAACTTGTCAGGTAGGTCGGTCGCATATGTACCCTCTGTATGTCTGTTGTGTAGGTACTCTTCACAGGTCCCATCAAATTTTTATCATTTTTACTTACTTTTTCATCATCTTAAGACGTTGAAATATCTTGGGGACATCATCATAATCTTTTTTCATACTATGGAGTGTCAATAATTTACCATGGTTACATGAATCTTCTTCTATGGTGCGCTCACATTGTTTATCATTATAGTTTTATATATTTGAAATGTTGTCTTTTGATTTTTTTGGTTATATAATTTCTATGTAATTAAGTGTTGATACCTGTGATCATATCTCCATCCCATAGAGAGCGTGAACAGAATTAATAAATTATTGTAGTCCATAATAGGTAATATTTCAGGATGATCAACCCTAGTATTCTAAAAAACAATTTGTTCATGTAGAAGACGATTGAAGAGACAAAAGTGGACAAGTTTGGTGTAACACTAATTTCTAGATTACGAGAGGAAAAGGGGTGGTATTTATAAAATATGGTGAGGATAATTTTAAAAATAATATTCGATACATTATTATTATTTATGTGAATATTAATAGTGATGAATCACGAGACTACATAGAGTACTTTCTTTATATGAGGCCTATTTTATGTTTTCTTAAAATTCAACAAATAAAATTAATTAATTATTTATCATAGAGTGTATAATACAATAAACTTTTAAAAAAATTATTCAAAATAAATAAACTTTTTTTATATGTAAATAATCCACCATAAAAATAATTCAATTCGTTGGTTCCAAAAATGATTTTTATTTTTTGAATGTAATTTGAAAAATATTTGAATTTAACATTGAAAAAAATATTTATTTCTTCAGTAACATATATTATAAACATCAAAATTTATATCATCTAGATAAATTAAATATTTCATAACAGATGAATATTTTTAAATTTATAAAGTTATATTTTTTATTAATATATATTTATAAAAGTAAAATATTATTTATAATTCAATTTTTTTTCCAAAAAAATTTATATTTTTTACATTAATTAATAAAAGGTATTTTCTAAAAAAAATATTGTATCATTATATAAAAACATTATTCTATAATTTATTATGATTTTATTTAGATATATCATTAATATAACATTATATTATTTCATATATATAATTTCCTTATTCTGCAAGACATTTTACTTTTCCAAAATTCCAGATTACTATCCTCTTGGTCTTATAAATGTCACATTTCAATGTTCGGATAATGGTAATGTAACAGTCTGGTCATTTTGGTTATATTTACCTTTAAACCCAATATATGTATATATATTAATATTTTCTCATAATTCAACATTCATTACTTTTCTTACATGGTTATAAAAGTACCTTGATAATGATTTCCATATTCATAACCCTTCCATTACATTTTACTATCTATCTAGAAGGAGTGGATGTCGTTGTAAAAACCATGATGGTGAATTTTTCATTAGTGGGTTTATTGTTATTTTACATTTATTCTGTATGTAGTACTCATTTATATTATAGTAAAATTTATTTTATGATGTGTAATGTTCCAAGAGAATTTATATTCATTCAATGTGCATCTATTATCTATCATATTAAAATTTTCATAGTGAATCATTAATTCAATTACTAATATAAAAAATTTTATTGTTTTTATTGGAATATGGTTATATAATAATTAAAATGTGTATACTTCCAATATTTCATTGAATTATTAGGATTTAATTTATTTGTTGGTGGAATTCCCAATTTATGTGTATGAAATGTTTTTTGAACTAATATAATATTAATAATCATTATTCACTGAAAATAAATCCATAATTTGGCCCTGATGAATAGGATATATGGTTTGGTCGATCAATATAACAACCACTCATTTAGATACATTTTTTCAATTTCACATAGCTGTTTATCTCTTAGTTAAAAAATTTTTACCTTAATTTCCCATTAATATGTGTGTTGAACCCTCTGTGCGATAGTTATTTTAATAATAAAAAATCATTGATTTTATATATCAAAATTTAGTCATTTATTCAATCTGTTCTAAATGTGTGTATATATGTTTAATCATGTATACATTTGTTTATCTATGATTATTTATGGTCTAATAGTGACCTTGAAGTATTCTGGATTAAACAGATACTCTGTGAGAATTTTATGTTTTTGACTCACCATTAGTTATATTTTTGAGTCATCGATAGTTAAAGGAATGAGACATCGATGTGATAAACTGATGGAAGAGTCACTGATAGAAGAAATCCTCAGACCGAAACCGAAGTTTGACACACCAAAGATGATAGACCGATGACAACAGTCGCACCGATGACATCAGTCACACAAATGACAAATATCGCACCGATGATAACAGTCACACTAATGACAATGGTCGCACCGATTACAACAGTCAAACTAATGACAACGGACACACCGATGATAACGGTCACACCAATTACAGCAGTCACACCGATGAAAACCGTCGCACCGATGACAATGGTCACACCGATGATAACGGTCACACCGATGACAACAGTCACACTAATGACAACGGTCGTACCGATGACAACGATCACACCAATGATGAAACTGTCTCACAGATGCTTTTCACGTGACCTACCGAAGACGATGCTAATCACATGACCCACCGATGTCGATGCTGATCACATGACCTACTAAAGACAATGCTGATCACATGACCTACCTGAAGCCGATGAAAATTCAAATGACCTACTGATCTCATGACTCACCGACATTCATGAAAAATGTTTTAATTTTTATTAACTCTTATTTAATTCCTATGATCATATTTTCTTAATTCAATGCTCCTATAATTAATTAATGTTGGTTTTTGTATGTCAGGGAACTGTACCTCATACCATTCAAAAATCAATCATTCCATTTTCCAGATTTCAAGGAAAAAAAATTAAGATCAATCTGCAGTGAAAAATAGAACACAGAGAGAAAAATATAAACTGAAAGAGACACACAAGAAGTTGGAGAGCATATGTGATTGTGAAGGCACCCAAAACAAAATATGAACTTGCAGAACATCTGTGAAAACTAGATAGCTTCAAGAAGATCATTCACCTGAAGTCAAGTAGTTGTGCCTTACTGAACATCATATGCACAAGGCTGCACAACTATTGTTAGGAAGAACAAATACAGTCAGTTTTGTTTCATCTTCACCAGAGAGGACCCGAATAACATCTGAAACATCTGATTGAGTCCAGAGCTCATATGAAATCACTCAAATAATTCTAAACTCACAATCCATTTATTTTGTCGGTAGAATACCTTTGACAAAAATTTTGAGTAGTGTTTGTGCATTTGTTTATTTAGACATAGAGTGACTCTTGGGCTGAACTGGAGGATACTAAATTCTCACATCAAAAATTTTATACCTTATTGTAGCCAACTGTGAATTATGGAAGTGGTCAAGTGTGACATAGAAAACCAGAGTTTTTTTGTTGTTGTTTACCCACATAGATTTGTGGTAGAGGTTTGAGGACCTAAACAGTCTGATTACTATTGTAGAATCTCGATCCAGGTTGAAGATCATAGTTTATATAAATTGTTTGTTAAAACTAAGTCTCATATTGAGACTGAACCTCTTGTCTTAAAACTACTGTGCATTTTTCCTTATTTAAAACCATTTTGAATATTCTGCTGCCATGTACTTTAAATATTAATCTGTTTTAATGTTACTTTGACAGTTGAACTAGAAAGTGTTTTTAATTATTGTAAACTATTAATTTAGTTTCAAAGGTGACTTAATCATCAAATTAAGTTAACTGAGATGTAATAAATCTTGGAGAAACTGATTGAACATTTACAATCATTATAAATTCACTACATTTTAACATGTATTATGAAATGGGTTATTTTAATACAAATCATTTAAATCAAAAAAATTAATTGGAACTCAATCCCCCCTCTTGAGTATCCACTCTGACCAATATTTAGTATCAAATTATTTATTAAATGTTTTCAAAAATACTCTGTTTGTGAAAATATTTAAACTTTTATTTTAGTTGTATCTTAATGATCATAAATTTCTATTATTTTTAAATTTTTATCTATTTAAATACATTTTTTAAAATATAATTATGGATAACAGATTAGAAGGTGGAGCTACTAACAGACCACCCTTCTTTAATGGTGTCAATTATGCCCAATGGAAAATCAAAAAGAAAATTCATTTAGAAATTATGGGATTTGATATTTGTACTACCATTGAGAATCAGTGTAAGATTCCCGAAACTGATAGAACTACTTTGGAAAAACCTACTAAAGCTCCTTACAATAATAATTATAAAGTAATGAATGCCCAATATTGTGCTTTACTAGATGAAGAATTTATTAGAATATCAGCTTGTAAGAATACTTATAAAATATGGGATACTCTAGCTTTTCCAATGAGGGAACAACTAATGTTATGGAAATGGTATTGAAAAATTACAATATTATGTATGATAATTTGAAAATGATGTTTGATGAAACTATTTATGACATTTATCTCCGATTCAATGAAATTGCAAATACAATGATCCCACTTAGAAAGGTTGTTCCAGCTAAAGAGTAGATTATGAGATTACTTAGATGCATGCCAGAAAGATGGAGAGGCACATCAGTTTCAATTAGAGAATATTGTGACATTAGTGCACTGCCTATCAAGGAACTCATTGGTATGTTACTGATGTATGAGGAAGAAATTAAAGTAAACAAGGAAGAATATTATGAACCATGGATGAATTCTATAGCATTCAAGACTTCTACTTCAAGAAAGTGCATCTGACAGTGATGCTAAAATGGCTATGATAGCCAGACGTTTTAAGAAATTTTATAGGAAGAATATGTTTTTCAGAAAATAAAACTACAAGTGAAAGTACGACAACAAAGGTCATTGGAGGAATGATTGGAAAAGGACTGTTAAGGGTGATGACATAGTCTGTTACGAATGCAAGAGGAACAGACATGTGAAAGATGATTGTCCTAAATTAATGTTTAAGATGAAATATGACTATAAGGATAAAAAATATAAGAAAGATATGAAATAATCCTAGAGTGATTTAGAAGAAAGTTCAAGTGATTTTGATTCCACTCAGGATGAAAATTAATAAAAAGTTAATATGTGTTTCATGACAAACACATCTGAGGTAACACTGGATACTCTTTCTTTAAAATCTTATTACTCTGGAGATAATTCTGATTCTAAAAACATGCCTACTAATGATTTATTTTAATACTATAATATGATATAGGATACCTTCAATGAGATGAAAGATAAGTATAATGCCTTAAAGAAACCACATGCATTAACTAGCACTGTCAAATCTTCACTTAAAATAGAAAAGGAAAATAATTCCCAACTACTCAAAGAGAATACTGAACTGAAATTATCTAATGAGAAAATAAGGAATGATTTGGAAAAAATAACTAATTGAAAGGACACACTTACACAAATTCTAGGGAAATAAGTGAAACCATAGTATACTACTGGTTTAGGTTATCATCCTGGAAAAAGACAGATTACAAAGAATAAATTTATCCCCAAATCTAGACAGTATGATGCTAGTTCTAGTTCTGAAAATTCCTATGAATCAACTAGATATTCACATAGTTATAGATAAAACATGGTTTATCTATAAAAATCCCTTGATTCTGTTAAGAATATGAGACCAATTAGGCAAATATGGGTACCAAATGTTTTTCTTGTTAACCTATCTGGACCCACGAAAATCTTGGTACCAAAATCATTTTCTATCTAAAATTGTTTTGTAGGAAACTTTCTTGAAAATTTCATGTATGAAGACAAGGTATTTGGAAAGTGGATGTTCATGACACTTGACATTAGATTTTTCATGCTTCAAAATCTTAATGAAGGTTGATGGAGGATATGTCACCTTTGGTGATAACTATATTTGGAAAATCATCGGCCGATGCCAAATTGGTAACATCGATTCAATTTTAATTTCTAATATTTTATTTGTAGATGTATTGAAATATAACTTGTTAGGTACTTCTCAATTATGTGATGATGGTTTTAATGTAAAATTTGAAAATGAATCTTGTAATTTTTTTTATTATAATTGTTTTTATTCTCTACCTTATTAAATTAAAATGTATATATCATAGATTTGAATTCCTTATTTAAGAAGAATATTACTTGTTTAAATGTTTTTCATAAGGAATCTTGGCTTTGGCACAGAAGATTAGGTCACTACAATAAATATTCACTTAGAAAACTGAGAAGAAAGAACTTAGTTACAGACCTGCCTATACTTGAATTCCCAACTGATAAAGTTTGTAATACTTGTCAAAATGGATATCGACATAATGTTTCTTTTAAATTAAATAAATAATTTTCAACTTTTCAACCTCTCAAGTTGGTTCCCATAGACTTGTTAGGACCTTCTATAGTTTCTAGTTTAAATGGGAATCACTATGTTTATGTTCTAGTAGAAGACTTTTCTAGATATACTTGGGTATAATTTCTAGCTCACAAAAGTGAATCTTGTTATTATTTTATCAAATATTCCAAGTCTGTAGAAAACCGTAGTGGACTAATGATTAAAACCATGAAATGTGAACATGGTTGTGAGTTTGAAAATCATGAGTTTGAATCTTACTGCTCACATAATGGCTACAGTAACAACTTTTCATTCACTAGAACAGCTCAACAGAATGGTGTAGTAGAAAGATGAAGTAGGACTCAACAAAAGATTTCTAGGACAATGATCAATGAATATAACTTACCAATTTACTTTTGGGCTGAAGCTGTCAATACATCTTGTGATATTGTAAATAGTGTTCTGATTAGAACTATTCTTAAGAAAACTCCTTATGAGCTTGGGAATAATAGGGAAGCTAAACTTAGTTACTCCAATGTGATTGGTTGCAAAGTCTTTATTATTAATAATAAAGATAATCAGGTCAATTTTCCATACAAGAGTGATAAAAGAATATTTATAGGATATTCAATCACTAGAAAAGCCTATATAGTGTTTAATAAGAGAACCAAATGTGTGGAAGAATCTGTTCACATAAAATTTGATGAAACTGATCCACATGAACCTAAAACTATTGTTGAAAATACTAAATAAGACTTTTCAATTATGAATCCTATTGATAAAGATAGTGGACCTGTTGTAAAGACAACCAGCTCTGGAAATACACCATAACCTTCTTCTGTTGAACCCGAACCTAGAGAATAACCTGAAATTTCTAGTCATACCTTTACTAGATCAACTATGATTTTAAGGAACCATATTTTAGATGCAGTTGTAGGTAATCTATATAGAGGAACACAAACTAGAGCTTCTCTAAGAAATCAGGTTGAACATCAAGCCTTTCATTCATAGCTAGAACCTAAAAATATAAATGATGCAATCGATGTTGAATTTTGTGTAATGGATATGCAAGAAAAGTTAAATAAATTTGAAAGAAACAAAGTCTGGGAATTAGTAGAAAGACCTAAGGAAACCATGACCATAGGTACTAAATGGGTGTTTAGAGATAATGTTAATGAATCTAGAAACATCATTAGAAACAAAGCTAAATTAGTTGCATAAGGTTACAATCAAGAAGAAGGAATATACTATGAATAAACCATTGCACCCATAGCTATATTAGAATCTATTAGGGTCTTACTTTCTTATGCATCTCATCTGAATTTCAGGTTATATCAAATGGATGTCAAAATTTCATTTCTAAATGGTTTTATAATTGAAGATGTCTTTGTTGAAAAACCGCCTGGATTTAAAATCCCCAATTTTCAAAATCATGTTATTAAACTTTTTAATGATTTATATGGTTTAAAATAGGCTCCAAGAACATTGTATGATAGACTTAAAATTTTTCTGATTTCTAATGGATTTACTAAAGAAATTGAAGATCCCACTCTTTTTATTAAATGAATTTCTAAAGATATTTTTATTGTATAAATCTATGTTGATGATATTATCTTTTGATCTTCTAAAAATTCATTATGTAGTTATTTTTCAAAGAATTTGAAAAATGAATTTGAAATGATTTTAATTGGAGATCTCAAGTTTTTTATTGGATTTCAAATTTTTCAAAATAAAGATGGTATTATTTTAAATCAATGAAAATATACAAATGATCTTTTAAAATGATTTGGTTTGGATAGTAATAAGGGATGCGATACACCTATGAGTACCACCTGTAAGATAGATGATAATGAAACTGTGAAACCAGTTGATCTAACCAATTATAGAGGTATGATTGGGAGCTTAAATTACATTACTTCTAGTCGACCAGATATCATGTTTAGTGTATTAATGTGTGAAAGATTTCAAGATAATGCTAAATAATCTCATTTTCTTGCTGTTAAATGGATTTTCAAATATCCTAAACATACTACCAATTTATGACTGTTTTATCCAAAAGGAAAACCTTTTGACTTAATAAGTTATTCAGATCCTGAAATTGCTGGTTTCATGTTAGATAGGAAGAGAACATATGGAACATGTAATCTATTGGGAAAGTCCTCGGTATCTTGGGGTAGTAAGAGACATAACTTTGTTGTATTGTCTACTGCTAAAGAATAATACATTATTGCTGGTAGTTTTGTGAACTGATTCTAGGGAAGAAACACACTTTATTGGACTATGGATATCAATTTAGACATATGTCTATAAATTGTGATAACACTAGTTCAATTAACATCTCTATGAATCATGTGTCTCACTCTAGGACTAAGCACATTGATGTCAAACATCACTTTTTGAGAGATCATTATCAAAGGGAAATATTTATCTTGAATTTATTGATTATGAAAATCAATTTGTAGATATTTTCACCACGCCCTTAATCTCTGAATGGTTAGATTTTATTAATCACGAGTTAGGTATGATTGATCAGTGAAACCGAGTAGTGAAACCAAGTAGTGAAATCGATCTATTCTACCGATTGAGTTACACAGTCTATCTGAAACTGTTAGTGATTATCGAAACGAAATTGTTTTAATTAATTGTTATTATATTAAATATTGTAACCCTAAATGATACAATTAAAATCCCGCGACTATTACAATTTCTAAGAACTGTTGACCTTCCATATCCTGCCGAACTTTACAGCTTCTGATTCCTGAACTTTTGAACCTCTCGAACCTGTCAAACCTCTCGAAACTCTCGAACCTCCAAATGGAAAATAAAAATCAACAAGGAAAGGAATTTGAATGCTCCACACCTATGTAACATGCTCGAGGAGAATCGAGCAGAAAGACTCATAAATCTGTGAACCCGAAATTCGAAACTCAGGTGGTCATTGCAGAAAAGGAAGAATGTTCGGAATGGGTGTAATCCAGCAGGTTCATGCTTTTAAAAGTGTTGGAGATACAAGGATGGAAAGATGTGTTCTGTAATAATAACCGAGTCTACTACTCAAATCTAGTTCATGAGTTCAATTTTAACTTGAGAATTGCATTGGATGTATCAGAAGCTGTAAGATTGTCTTTAGTGAACAAAGTTAACAAGATAACTTCTTCATCAAAGCAATGGGTTGAGTGTTTGGTGGTACCACACAAAGGTAGAAATGAGGATTACACTAGTAATATTCTTCCTACCACTGAATATTTTGCGTATGAGTATGCACTAGAGATGTTGACTGGAAAATATGAATCTAGAAGAATAGTATCTCCTTAGTTAGATGGAGAAAGTAAAATCTTGTTCAAGTTTATTCAACACTAAATCTGTCCCAGAAAGGGTGATTTTGCTTCTTTGAGGTATCAGGATGTGTTCTTGTTGTTTTTTTTGCTAAACGATGAGAAGATAAACTTGTGTAGATACATTACTATTCTTATTGCTGAGATGGTAAAGCCATCCAATAAGGCAACAACCTTATTCTATTCTGAGAAAGTATCTACCGTTCTAAAGTCTATGGGCTATGTTGAAGATGGAGATGAGTGTATCTCATCTAGTAGTAATTGTTTTATTAGAAAGGATATTTGTAATAGAATGAAAATTAATTGTAATCCATGGAAGAATACATGGGTTACAGATGAAGATAGGTTGTATGAATCCTTTAATCCTACTAACTACCGTAAGAGACCAAATGGGATGAGAGATACTGGTCTAAATCCTGAAGAAGAAGTTGTACATTCTAATGAGGAAGAAGAGACAAAAGTTCAAAAGGACACTAGAGGGTCCAGTAGGAATGAAACATGGGAAGATGATGCGTTTGATGATGTTGATACTGAAAAGGAACCTGAATCACCTCCTGATGACAGGAGTGGCCCTGATACAGTAAGTCCTAAGAAAAGAAGGGAATTTGGACCAGCAATTCCACCACTTAAGTTAACTAAGTCATAACCCCTTATAGGTGATGAAGAAGAAGTTGACATCGAACTATCCAATTCTGACCAATATGAATCTAGCAACAAAAATAGTACAAATGATACTTCGAGGAACAATAATGGAAATGGTAATAATGGTGATGATGATGATGATGATGCAAGTAGTCGACCAGTGGATGTTCATGACATGATTCAAGCTGATCCAAAACCATAATCAGTTGAGAAAGAAACTGTTCATGTGGCTGAATGGACAGTGCAGATTGTGATTGATGTAGATGATGAAGACTCTCTTGAAAATTATGGTAAAGCTGATTTTGTAAAGCCGATTTACACCTCTTGTAAAGCTGAATGGGAAGACAGCCCATGTTTTACAGCTCTAGGTTTGGATTATTCAGAGCAAGAAGAAGAGAAATTGAATATAATAAGAGTAAGCCATCCATTTGATGTCGGACCAGTTGCTGAGGAAGTGAAAGTGACTACAGAAAGACATGGTTCTTCTGTTTTTTAATCTGATTTTGAAAAGATTAAAGATGAGTTGCTCCATGTAGTCAGATAAACTATGAAGGTGGAATTATCTAATGAAAATGCTCCTGTGAATCTATCTAAGCCTGCTATGAATGCTATAACTCAAAGAGTGGAAAATATTATTATGCCAGGCCTGTACAATACTGGTGAGATGATTGGAAGACCCATTTCCTCTCTGAATCAAGCAGTCGAGGATTGGAGAAGTTATTTAGTATATTTTTCAGGAGAATTTAGATCAATCATCACCGGTATGATGGAAGTTTTGAGAAACATGATTGAACACCATAAGAAATCTGATATGAGAAATTTAAAGGGTGAGATAACTCAGATTGTTTCTCAGGCTAGCTCGTCCAAAGTGACCTTGATCACTGGACATGAGATTAATGCCTTAAAAGATGTTATAAATGAAGAGTTAGTAGCCTCTGGACAGATTCTGGACTTGGAATATTTGAAAGAGATGAAGGAAAATAGTGATCATATTCACAGTATAGTGAAGCTATATTCAATTGATGCTACTAAAGCTCAAAAATAGATAAAAGAAAAAGTGGATCACTATTTTTCTACAATTTATACCAAGCATGAGTTGAACCATAATTTTAATGTATTGGATGAGAATTTTAGGATACCTCCAGTATCTCAATCCTTTAAGGCTCAGGTCCAATAGTTAAAGGATATTACTCCCACTCTAGAGAGTTTCATGTAGAATAATGATGATTTTGAGAATACCAAGAAAAAATGTTGTGGAGTAATTCAGGATTTTATCAATCTAATAAAACCATATCTTCATATGCAAGAAAAATCCATTGTTCTTCCTACTTTTGAGCCTCTCAGTCCATCAATTGTTTCTCCTAGTGAGCTATCAGTTTCTCAAGCTCTATCCATTATTCTGCATGTCATTCAGTAGCCACCTTCTATAGAATCTTATTTTCACCATCATGTAACCTTGGTACCCACAATGCTTCCTGCACAAGCTCTATTACCTACTCACTCCATCATGCCAGATCAACCATCCACCAAACCACCTTTTAGCCCATCCATTCCTCCCTCTGCTAATGTTAAAGCACCTCTGCACCACAAGAAATAGGTGTGTCTGTCATTTTTGATAGGGTGTATTTTCCTTGTACATTTTCCAATGATATTTCAATGAAACCTTCTTTTCCCTCTCTATCTATGCCTTTTATTTATCCTTTTGATAATCCCAAAAGGGGAGAAATAGTATAAATATATCCCAAAGGGGGAAAAAGTATAAATATAAATCAAAGGTAGAGAATAGTATATATAAGTTTAAGCAATATCTAATGGGAAAACCAGTATACAAGCTCTAAATAAGCTTAAATCTCTAATGTCATTATATCGATTATATATTATTTTTATATTGTAGGAGCATACTTAGTGTTATATCATCTTCCCTCTTCATTTATTCAGTAGATATGTGATTATCAAAAGGGGGGAGATTGTTGAACCATGTGTGCGATAATTATTTTAATAATCACAAATCATTGTTTTTATATATGTAAATTTAGTCAGTTATTCAATCTTCTCTAAATGTGTTTAATTATGTTTAAACATTTCTACATATGTTTATCTATGATTATTTATGTTCTACTATTGACCTGGAAGTATTCGGGATTAAACAGATACTCTATGAAAATTTTATGTTTTTGACTCACTGTTAGTTATATTTTTTAGTCACCGATAGTTAAAGGAATGAGAAAATGTTGTGATAAACTGATGGAAGAGTAACCAATAGAAGAAATCCTCAAAAAGAAACCGAAGTTTGACACATTAAAGATGACAGAATGATGACAACAGTCGCACTAATGATAACAGTCACACTGGTGACAATGGTCGCACCGATGACAACGGTCGCACCAATGGAAGAAGTCATACTATTGACAATGGTCGTAGTGATGACAACGGTCACACCAACGATGATACTTTCTCAATGATGCTGATCACATGACCTAATGATGCTGATGCTAATCACATGACCTACCGAAGCTGATGTTGATCACATTACCTACCGAAGCTTATGAAAATTCAAATGACCTACCGATCTCATGACTCACTGACAGTAATAAATACTATTTAAATTTTTATAGACTATTATTTTATTCCAACGGTCATATTTTCTTAATTCAATTCACCTGTTATTAATTTATGTTGGTTATTGGATGTCAGGGAACCGTACCTCGTACCTATCAAAAAGTAATCATTCCCTTTTCCAGATTTCAAGGAATAAAAAAGAAGATCGATCTGTAGTGAAAAGTAGAACACAGAGAGACAAATATATATAGGAAGAGAAACACTAGAAGTGGGAGATCATACGTGTGTGTAAATGCACAAAAAAAATGAAGAACATCAAGAACATATGTGAAAACCAGAATCCTTCAAGAAGATCAATCACCTGAAGCTGAGTTGGTGTGCCTTACTGCAAATCATACGCACAAGGCTGAATAACTGTAGCTGGGAATAACAACGACAAACATTTTGTGTCATCATCACAATAAAGGACTCCAATAATACTTGCAACATCTGATTGAGTCCAGAGCACATCTGCAATCACTTAGATCATTCTAAACTCATTATCCATTTATTTCTTCTATATTATACCTTTGACTAACATTTTGAGCAGTGTGTGTGCATCTGTCCATTTAGACACACACTAAATCATGGGCTGAACTGGAGGATACTAAATCCTCACAACAATATTTTTATACCTTATTGTATCCCACCGTGAATTGTGGAAGAGGTCAAGTGTGACCTGGACAGCTTGAGTGTTGTTGTGGTTCTTTACCCACATAGAATTGTGGTAGAGGTCTAAGGACCTGAACAACCTGAGTACTATTGTAAAAACTCAACCCAGGGTGTGGATCATAGTTTCTATAAACTGGTTGAGAGGAAAAAGTCTAATCTTGAGACGCAACCTCTTGTTTTAATACTTTTGTGCATTTTTCATGTGTTAAAACTATTTGGAATATTCTGGTGCTAATTACATTAAATATAAATCTGTTTTAAAGTATCTTTGATAGTTGAACTAGAAAGTGTTTGTAATTATTTTTAAAATAGTAGGATAGCTTCAAAAGCTAACATAATCTTCAGATATAGTTAACTAAGAAGTAAACAATATTTGAGAAACTTATTGAACATTTATAATATTTATAAATTCCCTACAGTTTAACTTGTTTTATGAATTGGGGTATTTTAATACAAATCCTTTAAATCATAAATATTAATTAGAACTCAATTCACCCTCTATTGAGTATCCACTCTGACCAACAATGTTAACCTTTTTTTATCCAAATAAATTTATTTATATTATTAAATATAAATATATCATTATAACATAATATATAATTATTTATTTAAGATGTGGATAAAAGTTTTTTATATAATATTTATATTTTTTAAAAAAATTATTTTTAATATTCTCACATTGTCTTTGTAAAAAAATATAGGAAAAGGTTATTATTATGTATAAAAATAATGATTATTATAAAATCTTCAATGATGTTTATTTATATTAATTGGATTATTATAACAAAAAATATGTTCTTTTGGATTTACAATTATCCAATAAATGAACTCCACATCAATGAAACCATATTTAAAGAGATAGGTGAGACATGTTTTTTAAATTGAAAAAATATAACTTTTTTATTCAAATTATGAAACAAGATTATTGTAAATTGAACATACTATTTTAAATTCATGATTTTAATCGATAAAATATTATTTTAATTTCATCAAGTTAAAATAATAATGTATTTGAAATTAATATTAATATATAAATACATATCATGGATATTATAAATATAAATTTCTATTGATATTCAACTTTTTATTCGAGATATATAATTTTTTAGTTTTTACTTTTTATAATAAATTATTCCTTCCAATTAGCTCTAATAAAATATTAAATTATATTTATATCATAATTTTTAAAAATTATAATATAATAGTTGTGTGAAATAATTTAATTTTATACTGATATCACAGTAGTCAATTTAATTCAACTTTGTGTGTGAATCAATCTATCCAAAATATTTATTATTTTAGAGTTGTTATTTAATTAATTCACATATCATTACATTATTCCCCACATAAAAATATTTATAGAAATAATTTTTTTACTTGGAATAAAAATTGTTATAGTACATTTACATTATTATATACATAGGATCCCATGTACCTTCTATAAAAGTTTGGTCCCACCAATAAACATTTTTTACAGAGATGGTCATGTTCTAGAACTGTTTGTCTATTTGATATAGGATTTCCAATGGTTTATCATATTAAGATATGTAATTTTATAATATTATATATTTGAATATAAATAAATTTTATGTGTATATTATATACTTCCATAAAAACTATATATGGAACGTTTCATGAACTAGGGAGTGTTCTGGAGGGAGTTAAAATATATAATCATGAACCCTAAAATTGTTATCAATATAAAGGGGACTGATGTACCAAAAGAAATATTTAACATTCTTCCCAAATCACATAACACATATCCTAGGAGATATATAGTGGAACCCCTTATAACAAAACGTTTTATTCATTTTACCTATTATATTTATTTGCAAAAGTCTTCTTTTATAATTGTTATGACATCATGTGTTTCAAATTTTATTTAAACAGTGTATATCAGTTTATGGAAAAGATCATGTCCTATCAGATTACATAGATCAACTTCAACCTAGCATATTGAAGTCTAGTGCCTTTAAATATATATATCTTTTATGTTTCCATAAAATGGGTTGAATTGAAATTTTTTTCTCAATTGAATTTTAGAAAGGGGAGCTTTTAGTCCTAAAAGAAATGGAATATAATAAAAAAAACACAAAATATCTTATAATTTTTTAATTATCCTTGTAAATATACTAGTTGTCTGATGGCTGTGAATAATGATGAAGCCTATATATAACTAAAATGATTATTGGATATTGATACTTATCTATAAACTTATCATCATATATCAATAGTATAAAACATTAACTAGTACTAAATATAGCATTCCAATTTCTTCTCGATTAATATTTCTATGTTGGTCATGAGAGAAATCCTCAATTTTTGTATTTAAATTAGTTTTATTTTTTAGGTGATCGACTACATCCAATATGGAATTGTGGCCTTTATATGTCCAATGGATTCCTCAAAATTAAATCCATGCATATGTTTTCCATATAAATATGTGTCTGAGTATCAACATACCCTTAGACTTTTAGAGATTAACATTAGCATTCAAGAATATAATGAAACAAGATATAAACATTTTGACCCTTGTTCATGTAAACCTATGAAAAATGATTTATTTACCATTTCATATGACATAAATGGGATAATAATATGAAGTATCAGGATATTTATATGTTTTTGGAGACAATATATATACACGATCACAATATTATGTTGTAAAAATAAAAAATGTTAGGAACAAATATTGCGCCTTTCATGATCACTCAATAAATACTTTTTTCAATTACTACATAAAAGAAAATATAATAAAAGTTGAGAATAATTGGAAACTAAGGTAAAAATATAATATAAACTATCATGACTTGGAATGTAATGAATTATATTCATGATTAAATAATCAATAGATAATTTATTTTATAACATGCTTCATATTAAAAATATATTCATGGAAATCATCAGAAAAGGACATAAACATTAACCTTGCAATAAATGGGGAAATATAGACAAAAAATTCAAATAATTTGGCTATCAAATTGTATTATGAATCCTATCAATGTATCAAGAGGATATCTATAATTGGGACCCACTTGTCCCTTAAGATGGTCTAACACATTTTTCATATGTTTAAAAAATTATATAATTTATCATTATAAATCTATATCAAAAATTTTTTTTGTCATGATTCACAAGTGTTTAACATCGATATTTCCCCTATAAATTAACTATCATTTTAATCAAGAATCCTCAACTGACATCATTTATTGAAATGGTATATATTTTACATAAAATCAAATAAATTAAATGTATCAATATATATATACATCATATGAAAGATATGGCTACATGGAAGAAAAATAATATCCACTAAAAATATATAGTGATAGAGAAAAAATAAAAAGAAATTGAATGAACCTAATATATGTTACAATCTAGTAAATAGTAATGTATAATGGAATAACAAACATTAATTACATATTATGGTTTTAAATTAAAAATTTGTATCAAGAAATATATAGAAAAAACGAAGTGAAACATTAGAAAATAACATTTCTAAATGGTTTTGTATCACTATTTTAAAAAAATTTAATAAATAATTTAGAACATTCTATGCATTATTTTAGAAAATAACTTCAAGATAATTTTAATTGAAAAAGTAAAATTTCAAATAATAATATAAATGATATTTTATTTTAGAAAATTATATTCTTGTAGACTAACCTACAAAAATAATATTGATTGTGGAGGTGGGAATGGCTATTCAGGTTGTATAAATTTAAAATAACATCACATTAAGACCATTGTTATTTGTAAAAAAATCTATATATTAAATAATTTAAAATACTCTTTTTATTTATTATAATTAAATTAAAATATATTAGAAAATAAATTTACCAGTCAGTTAGTTAAGGAAATAAATATTCCAAAAACAAATTTTTGAATTTTGATAGAGAAGAGAAATTATATTGACTATAAAAAAAGGGAATGGATTTACATGTTTTTTTTAAAAAATACCATTATACACAATTTTGTGATAAGTAATGTAATATTTGGAAAAAATGAAAAACCGAAAACTAACTATTGTGTTAGGTAGAGGATGGTGTTTAAGAATATTAATATCATATAATTCATAAAATATTAATTTACAAAAGTGTAATTCCTAATATTATCGATATTGTAAAAAACATAAAAAAATTTAAAAAAATTAAATCAATAACCCAAAAAATCTAAAACATGAATTGAAACATTCAATTACATGATTGAATACATTTTTATAATGTTGTATATCAATGGGGAAGAATATAAAAAATATAATATTAATCAATAGAAAAATATAAAATATGTCACATAGTGGTGTAATCGAGGTGAAAAACCATTACCTTGGATTCCAATATGATCAAACATATTGTGTCTAAATTTTATTAAAAAAAATATTAAATTCATTCACAACAACCCATTTCTTCAATATTAAATTTTTTAATATAATTTTATAATCTATGGGAATCGATAAATTTAAAAATTATTTTATATATTGACTACTAAAGGCTATTTAATCAATTTAATTTAAAAAATATTGTTCTGTTGAAAAATGTGAATGATGTTAAAAATTGGTTCCATATTCATTAGACTATTAATACTTTCCTGTATTTCATTTATAGTGATTTTATGTATTATTATAATCATCCATGGAATGTGGTAATTCAAAAGGAAATCACATCACTTTGTACAGGAGGTATACCAAACATACACATGACAAACATGATCATTTTACAAAAGTTAGGAAGGTGTGATAGTTGATTATATATATTGTATTTCTATGTTATTAGTTATTAATTTAAGATAATATTTATATTATAGTTTACTTTTTATGGAAAAAATTTCAACTGGCGAGGAGAAATATATTATTCGTCTATGTCGATATGGTAGTACATACATAAATAATAGATATGTTTTCATATTCCATAGGATGAAAATTATATTGAATGTTAATAATGTATTAAAATTAAAAATATCTCATTATTTTAAATTTATTTATTTAATTTGGATAATATGATTACTGAGTATTGCAATAATGTTAAATATGAAAAAAAAATCATTATGTATATATAGATCTTCTTTAGGTGACCATTATTTCAATTCAACTTATACCATATTGAAGTTTCATTATAATAAAACCAAAATCATAATATCCATTGATTTTATATTAGGGATGTGTTTGGGTTAGGAAGGAATGAGGTTAATCGATTAAGAAGAGTGGAAAAGAATAGAGTGGGAATTCACATTTATAAGTTAGATGGGTGTCATATTTATAAATAATTGAAATATAATTATATAAAATAAAACTTCATCAGGAATCACGGATTCAATTTAACACCCATACAATATTAGTATAAAAAACCTTTTAATTTAGTTAAATAGAACAAATTTTAAGAGATCACATCCGAATGGATCAAATATTTGTGTAGTATTGGAAGGCAATAAATATCGATCATAATGACATTATATTTTAAAATATTTAATACATCGTAATAACACTAGTGGTAACAATATTATTTCTACTAGTAAATTCATGAAATTATGCATATTTCCATTACTGGATACTTAGGGATTAAAATATTTCAATATAAGGGATTAGATTTTGGGTAAGGTAGAATGCAGAATAGATTTTATCATAAAATATATATTTATTAATATGCTAATGAAATGAAATTATAAAATAATATCATAAAAGGGGAATAATTCCCTAGAAATGTATAAACTTAAATATTTACATGGATTAAAAAAACATGATTCATATTGATGGAATTTATAATACCAGACATAATAATAATTCAATAAATAGATTCTTCCAAAACATCACAATCATATAATCAAAGCCTTAAGATGAGACATCATATATTAATGGGGAATTTGAATGTCATATAACAAAACTAGTTTTAGTCATGTGACCTACCAATTCAGTATAGAGATATAACGGGTTCCACCGATCACATATTAAGAGAAATATATTCATTATATGAAATGGTTAAATAAAAATTCATTGAATTATCAATATAAAAGTTTTCATTGATAATTTATAAAATAAGGTGTTGAATTTTTTTCTAATCAATAAATTTAAAAATATGACCACCGGTCATCCATTGTAATATGGTAAATTTTATTAGTCGTGTATATCTGATGAAAATTATTTTTATTCCTCAAAATATGTTGACATAAATAAAAATTTATTAAAAATATCAATGAAATATTATTTTTTGAATATTCTCTATTAATTTTAAAATATTGTATATTGAAATATAATCATTTTAAAAATACAAGTTAATTTTTTTCATGAAAATAGTCCATGAAAACATGTTTCAGAATATTCAAAGATATGGGTACACATTATAGAGGGAAAAATATTCATGTGTCATATGTTTAAAAAATTATTTTTTCACACATTCGAAAAAAGTACCTCATTGGTAAAAGAGTAAGTTGATTATATTTAAACTATTTTAAATAATGTAAAAATGGTTCAAATTTTCAATAATAAATTTTTGTACAATAATAAAATAATTCATGAAAATTTACTACTTTATATATTGTCAAGGAAGAATAATTTTCCATACTAGATAGAAAAAAAATAATTTCCTTAAGAACAATATTTTAGACTTTGGAGTTTCAAAGAAGTCAAAAATTGAACTAATACTTAAAAACCCATATATATCTATAATAGAATAAAATGTTAGGTTTATAAATAAAAATTATATAATTCAATAAATAGAATAATATGAATATAAAATGTTCAATAAGGATGAGATAGTGTAATAAATACTTAACTCATATATGACATGCTTCATAATTTCATTTAATCTCATAATTATTGAGAAACCTCATTTGGATTTCACCTTAATCGTTAGAAAGATTGTATTTTAGAAATTCATAAATCTCAAGGATAATGTTTAGTAGGATATTGTGAAATAATGAAATGTATTTTCTTTTATAGAACATTTAATCATTGTGAATAATTTATAAGTGGAGGTTCACTTTTTAAAATGATGTAAATGACACAATTCAAATTACATAAAAAATAAAATAAAATATATATCATAATCATGTCAAGTGGAACTAGTGAACACAAGACATTAAGTTAATACGCGATAGGGTTGAAATAACTTCTACTAATAACATGTTAATATGTTTTGAATATATGTTATGTCTTATATACAATTTAAACAACATTAAATCCATTTTTATTATAATAATGATATCTTATGTTTTCACCATGATTACATAATTAAATGTCAAAAACGAAATAATAATTATAAATAAATTTAAATTTACATTTAAAATATATAACCCATTATATTATATTAAATTTGAAATGGTTAAAGAAATCACATTTCATATACTAACATAAAATTCATGAAAATTGATATTTTTTAAATTATTCAATTTAAGCGTAAAATTCATTGCAACTAGAAACAAAATAATAAATTTAGATCCACGAATTTTATTTTGATAAGAAATTATTATTTTTGATTATGCAATAAATCCAAGAACAAATGGATTTTTATAACTATTCCATTAATTTTAATGACATAAAAATTTATTTAAATTAAAAAATATATGAAATTACATAGAAATTGAAAATCAAAGGAAAAAAAATTAAAACTTAAATTTTAATGTTCATAATTTTACTCCCTGAAAAATTGGAAAAAAACATTCAATCATTAGGATAATGTCATCTGTTATATATTTTTAAAAACATTACCGAACAATTTTAAACTAGTTTTAAATTATTTATTGAGTTGAAATATCATAACAATGGCAATTATTCCTAACTTTAATAAATTATGTAAAGCCTATTAAATTAAATTAAATTTTCTATTCTAAACATAAAATAAAATATTAATGATTCAATATGTTGAAAATTCAGAAATAAATTTTAATATAGATGTTTTAAATAAAAAAACAGTTTTTTTAAAATTGGTTTTTTAAGAAGAATGATGACATTGTACCAAAATCTATTATTGATAAGATTCCTTTGAAAATATTAAATTATTTATATTTAAATTATATTTATGTTATTTTATAATGTAATTCAAAATATAATGTGACTTTAAAATTACATTATTAAATGATAAAAATGTTAATTGTGTAGAAATAGATATTTTTCATCATATTACTAAATTTAAATCATTTGAAAAGAATAATAAGAACACAACCTAATAAAATTATTAATATTATTAATTTAATAAATGATAAAATATTCTAAAATAAAATTCCAATAATTGATCCAAAAAATAACAATGTTATTAAGAAGGTATTAAAACAATTTTTTTAAGAAATAATTTTTTTGAAACATAAAACGACTTCTATGAAAATTGATTACATTTTATTATAAATAAATTAATAAATATTCATATATAAAATAGTTATAAATTTTATTAAAAATGTGATCATTCATATTAATATAACTAATTTAATTACTAGTTTACAATTATGACATTTAAATAATAATATTTTCATCACATTACACATAATGCTTGGTGTTTCATTTTAACAAATTAATCATTCATGTTATTATTATTATTTTTAAAAATGGGGTGTTACATTCACCCAATTTGTAATATTTATTTTCCTCTACTTTGTTAAATCTTGGTAGTAAATGTTTTAATATTATAAAATACATTTATAGAAAACCAACATTGTATAAATGTATAATAAATCACCCTTTTAAAAGGGTATGTGAGAAACATAATGGCTTTATGAAATAACAAATTATCAGTTTCCTGAATAAAGATAATATTATTGGGAAGTGAATATAGATATATATAAGAGACTAACTAATTTATATGGAACAGTACAGAGTGAGAGAGAACATGATCTTAAGAATGATAATAAACATAATGCAGTCAATCATTAAGGGATAAAGAATGATACTAATTCATCAACTATGAAGGTTAAATGATACCGTTTTTAATTTCAGGTTTATTTTCCAATATTATTCTATTTGGAAGTATCTAATTAATAGTTCCTAAATACTAAATAAAACAAACAATCAATATTACAACAAATCAAAACAACAACCATTATTAATACATCATTATAAATAAAAAAAATTGTAAAATATTTAATAAACATATTAATACATGGTTTCTTTATTGATAGTTACATCATTTGAGTGTTAAGGATTTTTAAATTATCAATGAAAAATAAAAAAATTATAGTGATGGAATCAAATAAGGAATGAGATTACAATAAAAGTACTAATTATCATAACTAATGTTAATATACATTAGTTGTACCAATTGGATAATCGTAATGGTTTTACATAATTAATTTTTGAGAAACAATTATCATAAATATTATGGAATTAATTTTCAAATCACCACGTCTCATTATAGTTGATACACTATGCATTGATATCTAATTCATTTTCTTAAGACTCAAACATCTTATGTCCATTATTTACACAGTCGTGGATGAATTCAATACACTCCATGGAAGTACCAAACACTACGAAAAACCCTATCATTTTCAGTGAGACCCATCATAAATAAACATTTTCACATTTGTCCCAAATTAATAAGCATATGTGGCGACTCACATCGAATATACTATTATATACGATGGGTAAAAAATCTCCTTGAAAATATTATATCGGTAGGTAGGTATTTGGGATGGGTCCCGTTGTGAATACATTTTTTACAACCAGACCTAATCAATAGTGTGTTATTATTTGCAATGGCCTCTGTCAAAAATTTTATCATCATAAGTTATCTAACCAATATATACCCCAAATTTTTTTTATTTCACACCTCTCTCAACTTCTCTATCACTCTAAACTCTCATATTTTTCTCTTAAACATTAATAAATTTTAAATTTTTTTATTGAAGTAATTTTTATGCCTTGTATCATACAAAAGATTCATTTTGAAGGTATTTATCTAGAGATTTTTTTAGTTAATTCATTTAATTTTATGTTTGTTATAATTATTATTAATTAGTGACAATTAAATCAAATTAGAATTAGATAGTTTTATTTTTCAATTTTTTTATAAATATGTTGTTTCATTAGTATAAATACTAATTAATTGTAATAATAAGAGCTAATTTTGAATAATTTTACGTTATTAGTAATAAATAGTAAAATATAATTATAAATATGAATAATTAGTAATAATTAGAAATACATAATAATACATATGAATCAATTGAAATAATTTGGAATAATTAGTAATAATTAAGAATAAATAAGAATAAATTTTAATAATTATAAATAAATATTTTTAATGAGTATAATTATTATAAATTATGGATAATTAGTAATTATTTTTAATTAAAACGAATAATTTTTAATATAGTAGAATAATGAGTAATAAATTGTAATTAATATGATTAATTGGAAACAAAAAGAAGTAAATATGAATACTTTGTAATAATTATTAATAAATAAGAATACGTAGTAATAAGTAGTAATAAATATGAGTAATTACTTATAAATAGGAATAAAAATTTATAATTAGTAAATAATTAGTAAAAATTATTAAAAATCAGTATTAATTAGAATTAAATAGTAGAAAATAGTAATAAATAGTAATATGTAGTAATCAATTTTAATAAATAGTAACAAAAAGAAATAAATGGTAATAATTAGTAATAATTTTCAATAATTATGAATAAATCGTAATAATTTGTAATAATTTGTAAGAATTAATAACAATTATTAATAATTAGTAGTAAATAGAAATAACTAGAAATAACTAGAAATAATTAATAATAATTAGAAATAAATAGAAATAATTAAAAGTAAGTAGAAAACAATAGAATTAATTTATAATAAATTTAAATAATTATTAATTGTTTGGAAAATTTAGTAAAAATTGTAAACAAATAGGAAAAATTATGAAAAATTATAAAAAAGTATGTCAAAATAGTAATAAATAATTTTAGATTGTAATAATTAGTAATAAATTATAATAAATGAAAATTTCAATTAATAAATTGAAATAAAAAATAATAAATATGAATATATATGAATAATCATTAATGAAAATGGATAATAAAAAATAAATATGAATAACAAGTGATAATTAATTATATGTAGTAATATTTAGTAATTAATATGAATAATTAGTAATAATTAGTAATAAATAGTAATAAATAGTAATAATTAGGGATAAATAGGAATAAGTAGTTAAAATTTGGTCAAGCAAGAATTAGTAGGAATAATTAAGAATAATTATGATAATTAGGAGTAATTACTAATAATAAGGAATAATTAGTTATGATTTGTAATAATTAGTAATAAGTTTGAATAATTAGTAATAAATATGAATAATTGGGAATACATACTAATAATTAAAAGTGAATACAAATATTTGGGAATATTTGGCAACAAGTAGAAATAATTAGGAATAAACACTAACAATTTGGAATAAATTAAAATAACTATGTATAAATACTAATATGTACTAATAATTATTAAAAAATAGGATTAAATTCATATAAATAGTAAAAAATACGAATAATTAGTAATAAATAGGAACAATTAGTAATAATATGGAGTAATTTGTAAAATATAGTAATGATTAGTTACAAATAGTAAAAATTAGAAATTAATATAAATAAATGAGAATTATTAAGAATGTTTATGAATAATTTGGAATAAATAATAATAAATTGTAATAATTTGGAATAAATAGTAATAAATAGTAATAAATTGTAATAAATATTAAGGAATATAAATAAATATGAATAAATAGAATTAAATACGATTAAATGTAGGAAAATAATAATAAATATGAATATATAATAATAAATGGGAATAAATATGAATAATTAACAAAAGTTTGTAATATTAAGTAATAATTAGTTAGAAATAATAATAATTAGGAATAATTAATAATAATTATGAATTCATATGAATAAATTAGAATTAATATGATTAAATAGAATTATATATGAATAAATTAGAATAAATATTTCAAAATAGTAATAAATAGTAATAAATATTTACAAATAGTAATAAATGGTAATAAATATTAGTATTTCGTAATTAATAAGAATAATTAAAAATAATTAAAAACAATTATAAAGAAATATGAATATTTAGAAATACATAGTAGTATATACTAATAAATATTAACAAATAGTTATACATAGGAATATATAGAAATAAATTTCTGAATAATTAAGAATTGATAAAAATAAATAGGAAGAATTAAAAATAATTAAGAATAATTAAGAAAAAATAGGACCAATTAGTAATAATTACTAAGGAATGGAGGAAGGGGAGAGGAATCTCTAATTAACCCCTAGATATTTTCTCACCCTAAGCCATCTGTGATCCCTCAACCATAACTTGTATCTCATTATTCACCATGTTGTTTGGATAAAATAGTGTCCTACAAAGGGAAGAAAAGAAATTCCTACATGAGACGCAACATGTTTCTCTTCATTTGATTGATTCTCAAGAGGTTCTTTCACTCGATATTGGACATGGTCTCACAACGTATCATCTGAAAGTCTTCCATTGCGCATGTGCCAGCTTAAGATGCTACCGTCTCAGAATGAATTTATATATGAAAACATTTGTTCATCGCTTGGATTTTGTTAATGAAAGGTATGCATCCATGGAAATCCCCTATTCTAATTTTTTAATTACATTCATTTTTAGGGTTTTCAGACCTCCAATGTATTTATCCTGGGTGTGTCATTTTTCAAATATTATTCCCTAAGCACAGTTGAAAGGAAAGGCATCGAGCATAGCATCTATAAACCATCGACAAGATATTATAGAAATTCATGAGTAGAAGATTAACATTAATCACAATGAGTTCAATGATACCTTCCAAATGGTCTGGATAGCATTCATGTCTTAAATTGGGTTTCATGGAAACCTAAATAACTCATCTATATTGCCTCAACAGTTGGAATTCTAAAATGAATTGATAATTCAACTGAATAAGTTATCTTTTATAATTATGAAAATTTTTAATTGGAACTTTACTTCAATAATTCATTTATTGATAGTGTAATTATTTCTACATCAACTGATGAAATTAAATTTCAAAATGAGTATGAGAAGACTCCACCATTTTTCTGATTCATCTACGATTATTGGACACTAAAAATCTATTTGAAGGTATAATATTGTCTTCCCCATTTGTTAGTTTAATGGGTATGATAGAAATAACTATAAGAATATAAGAACTAATAAGATTTATCATGGTATATAATACAAGATTAAACTCAATTTTGAAAATAATAGCAGTCTCAATATTGATACAGGAATCCCAAATTCGCCGAAAGGACATATCTCTATCGATACAGGAACCATTCATTTATCCAAACATCCTCTTCTTAATGGTACTCAAAAGAGTATATGTCGAGACATTTTTACATTAGAACATAAGGACAATTATGATGTTAATGAAAATGAAAATCCTAACCTTCATGGGATGACATTGATGAACACCATCACATAATAGCGGATGGTTTTTTATTATAAAATGAATTGCAATGGGGGTTACTGGATGAAAAAAATAGTGAAGAATATGATGATAGTGATGATGTTTGAGATGCTAATGCACCTGATCAGGCAGACAATAAATTTTCACAAGTGAATCGAGTGATCTCATCAAGAATCTGAAAACAGAAAGCCAAGGATGAATTTTCTTCCTCTATCAAAGACATGTGTAGAAAATTCACTTCTCTGCCTATTTTGGGAAAGTCTAGTCATGCTATTCCAGGTATCAATTTTTTCTCTAACAAATTGGTCTCCTCATTTCCACTTGTAGGGATCCATGATGAAAAAAAGGATAGCTCTTTGAACTGGCTGTCTAGTTTCAATAGGACACAATATCCTCTGATTTGGGAACCTATACCACTTAATCCTCATGGGATTGAATTTGGTTTGACCCCATCGGGAATTGAGTGTGTTGAAATTGCATGTTATGTTGAGTACCATGAATATATGGGTGATTTAAAATGCATTGTTGACATGGAATCTGCTACACATGAAGGTCTTTAATATTACAAACATGGCCTTCTACCCTTTCCAAAAACTAATCCTCATACAAATTTGATTGAACCTATCCAAAACACTTTCATGGGATAGAAACATGTTTGAATTGATCAGCTACTGAAACGATAAAACTGAACGTATCTTGTATGCTAAACAGGGCCTTATCCCCATTGCACAAGCTTGTCCTAAGGATGAAATGAAGACCAAATCGATCATGATAGTGTTAAAGTGACCATGGTGATGAATTCTCATTATATTTGGTCCAATAATATGGATCTTCAAATAAATAATCACTCACAAAGAAAAACAGATGCTATTTCCTCCACTAATAGTCGTAGATAGTACATGAGTCCAAACAAGAAGGTCACTAGTCATAATTATTTTTAAATTCTTACTTCAGGAAGAAATAAGGAGGACGATCAGAATATTGAATAAGGTGAAGCAGGTACAGAAGTGTTTTTCATCAATGATGATGATGAATTATAGAAGATAAAGGTGGTACCTAGTTCTAGGCTAAAAACATAGAGAATATGATGACATCCTCATGGACGAGGTAGAGGCACCTCAAAACATATTATGACCACCCACTCACGATCGGATTTGTTGTTATTTTTAGATTGACTTATTCTAACTCTATAAATATCTTTGCCCTACCATTTACTTATTATTATTTAAACTAATGAGCCTTTGAACCTAACTTTAATAAAACCAAGAATAATTTTTTTTAATTTGAAAAAATTATTAATAATTGTTTATAATTAGCAATAATTATGAATAATATGGAATAATATGGAATAATTTAGAATAATTTGGATTAAATAGTAATAAATATTAATACATTCGAATAAATAGGAATAAATAATAATAAATTGATGTAATTATCGGTAATTAGTGGTAATTAACTGTAATTATGAATGGTTTGGAATATTTAATAATTTTTTTCTTTTTTTTGTATAATATTTTTATTTTAACATTTTTTGAAAAAAAAAATAATTATTGTACAGTTTTCATGAAATATGGAACAAAGAAGTTGACAAAAGTCATTATTAAATGACCGCACATGGATAAATCAACACAGGAATCAAATTAGTTCTTTTATAAATCCTATATATATAAAGTGTTTGCAAACATTATTATCATTTACATCATCAAACAAAATAATTTTTTTAGAAGGAAAAAAATATGCTTCCATGTAGAGAATGTGGTCTAAAGATGCTTGAAAGAATTTAAATAATTGGTGGAAATATATTGTGGTTTTGTTTTCAAACAGATTATTCTTTTTTTTTAAGAACATTGTGTACATAGATACAGAGAAGAAACTAGAAAATTGGTTATGATTACATCATAGTTTCATAATTTAGTACATGATGTGGCAGGTCTATATTTTCATGAAACTGAAACATAAGATGATATTTTTTAACCCCTGAGTTGGAACTATAATAATTTTATGAGTTGTTGAGGTCTTCTGGATATTCCTTATATCATATATAAAAGATATGAATATTTTATCCGGTTTCAATATTTATGTCTACTAAATCAGATAATGGTATGTTAAGTAGTTCTTTTGATCAAATATTATCATTGATTGAAACACAATTACCTATGGTAAATGTGTTACCTATAAAGTTATATGTGGGAAAGTTTCTGGTTTTTAATCATGGTATGGGTTATCATATGATTCAATCATGGTTAAATGATTTCATATTATATTATAGTAAAAATGTGTCCTTTTATAGTTATACTACGTGAAGAAACTTGTTATGTCCACAAGGATGAATACCCTGAGGGGGGGGGTGAATCTGGGTATGACTAATTTAAAATTAATGCTCGTTCTGATCTTGTTTAATTGTTAAGAAAAATACTCTCCTCTCTCTTTCTCGTTGCACAATAGAAATATAAATTATATAATGTAGAGGACACAACTATTTTTACATGGTTCACCATCACCGGGCTACTTCCAATAAGCATACATTGGAAATGTGCCAATGTACCAAATCCACTATAAGCACACTGCTGTTTATAGGGTTCGGGATATCACTACTATTCCCAGGCTCACTTCCTTTACAAATTTTATGTTTATCTTACTGCTTTCCCAAGGGTCACTCCCTGTTTCCCTCTCTATCTCACTTCCAATGGAGAGGATCACCTTCTTCCTCTTCCTTTTCTCACTACTCCGGAAAGGATCCAATCATAGTTTACAGACCCGTAGGTCTCTTTATTATCACTAATGAATACATACTATGTTGTATGTAGATACTCTGTTGAAGTCCAACTTTTTCCTGTAGATGAATCTCTCTTTACACCGAAGGTATCGGGCAATCTTCCAGCTTCTATGCTGCCCTGAATCTCTTCCGTGAATCAGCCTTACATGGCGCCCTTCTCCAAGCCGGCACGCAAGTATCGACACTCAAGTCAAAACTGGAATGCTTTTCCATCTCAACAACATACGCGACACAAGATTCTCCAACTCCAAACCTGCATGACACACTTCCTTTCTCGCCCAAACTACCTTAGGCATGCAACTAAAAACTTTCGCGCTTCTTCAGAATCTGGAGCGCAACTTATACTTGCGCGACCACACACCACTTGCGCAACCACCACACATATGCGACCGGAGCTCTAATTTTTCTAAGTGTTGAATGCTCTAATGAATGAGGAGGGCTTTCCCTCTATTTATAGGCATTTGGACACCTTACGCGACGGCACGCCAGTCTCCCATTGTCACACATGTTTTGGCGCGCAAGTCTCTTCCGCGTAAGTCACTTGCACGACCAAACATAAAACTTGTGCGAACCTTCTTCCTTTTCTATATTTTGATGTTTTGATCTTGAAAAACATATGTACTGAAAGTTTCCTCTCTTTGAATACCTCGACGCTAAAGTATCATTGTAAAAAAAACTGGAAAACATCACCACCTTGTATCTGTTCTTTTTGTACCGCCTCCAGATCATCCATTCCTTTGTAGACATTTCTTGAATCAAACATTGATCGTTAACCACATCTATTGAACATGACATGCCACCATGAAGTCCCCTTTGTCAAAAAATTTGTATGTCATTGTTTTTTTTTTGTCGAAAATCACAACACAAATGTCCACTTTGTCAATAAACGCAATCACCTCAAAAATGCTTCAATGATAACTAGAGGGATTTTCTCCAATAAAAATCAAGGTATAATGATTCTACACTAGTGAAGTCTAGATTTATTCCTATAAAATAGTTTATGTATCTATCACTTACACCAAGATTATTAAATTTATTTATGTCCTAGAACAGAATGACATTAATTAGATGGAATAAACCAGTATTTTAACTGATAAAAGCATAAATCATCCTCCTAATAGTAATTATTGAAAATATGTTGGCCTTGTACATATTTATTTCTCTTTAGAATCCAGAAACATGCGAATGAGTCTTTATTCTAATGGTTCTTACCCATTTTGCTCTTATGGCAGTCAATATTGATGTTCTCCTGTCATTATAAATCTGTAAACATTTCCCCATTGGATTTTGATGAAGGATATATATAACTTTTTGACCATATAAATTAAAAAAACCAAAAAAGTATATTTATGCTTACATAAAATAGTTGATTGGGTTTTTAAATTTATTATTTAGTAATAGTACCAGTACATATGATGTTGATGAGAAAAAAATTTCCTACTAAAAGTTGCACTGATGTGGAGAATTAGTGATTTCCCAGCATATGGAATGTTATCTGGATTGAGTACACATTGTCCAAAATCATCTTCATACTATATGAAAGAAAACAATGTTTTTATTCATTTCAATGTAAAAAAACATTGTTTTTTCAAATTTCATGATAGATTAAATCCAGGGGATCTTCCTTTTCCGAGGAACACATATAATTTTTTAAAAAGGCGCAATTGAAAGAGATGGACCACTATAAATTATCTTAGGTACTGAGTTAAAATAATTTTCCTCTTTATTTCCTATTATTACATTTGAACCAATAATAAATGAAGAAAAAATGGATGTCTCTGGGAAAGAACACAATTAGAAAAAATGAAGAATTTTTTAGGATCCCCCATATTGGTCTGATTTGATTGACATTCAGATGTTATATGTCATGAATATCGAGAAGAAATGTTTTTTAATATATTTTATATAGTATTAGATAAAAATTTAAGACAAATTATAATGTAAATGTAATATTAGATCTTGCCAAAATTTAACGGTGAACAAAATTTAAATTTTTTTAAAATGTAAGATAGTTGAAGCTAATGAATCGAAAAGGATATTATAAACATTCACAAGAAAATAGAATGTTATTTTTTCATTGGAATATAGATTTGAAACTACCAAATTGATATGTC
Source organism: Viscum album (assembly GCA_963277665.1). NCBI lineage: Eukaryota > Viridiplantae > Streptophyta > Magnoliopsida > Santalales > Viscaceae > Viscum > Viscum album. Next base: position 618,530,104 of record OY728145.1, on the reverse strand, counting down.
TTCAATTTTCTAAGATGTATCAAAAATTATCACATTACCAGATTAAAAACTCATGACTATCATCTAATAGTTGAAATGATTATACGTATTAGATTAAGAGGTTTTTTGAAATCTATTATGTGGGATGAACTAATAAGAATATAATATAATCTTGAGACAATTTTGTAGTGACATTAGACTACAATGGACTAAGACGACTCTAAGAATATGATGTTTAAAATTTATGTAGACTGAAAAAAACTCTTTATCGGTCTTCTTTGACCAAATAAGAACATTTAATAATACATTTTATGCATAATGAAAACTTTGTAGGTCTGGTACAGTTTTGATGAATGTATGCATTTGAGAGAAGAAAACAAGAATTGATGAAAAATTTGTAATAAATCATTTGTATCACCCCAAGCATCCACGGTACATTTCCCTTTGAATAATACAATAGCTTGCGTTGTACACAACGTCGATTTCTAGCACATCACAACCAATCAAACTAGCCTTTATGAATAGTAGTACCTAACTTTTAAATTGTTTGAAATTATATTTTTCAAAATGGACTTTATTTTTGGATTCAGAAAATCAATATTCGAATAGTGTGATTTTGTGGTATTTTTCTGAAAACATTAAATTTTTGATAAATAGTGAAAAACAATGCATTATTGTTTAAAACAATTTTTTTATTTAAATAATTAGTTAATTATTTTAAAATTATATTAGTTTAAAATTTATACATAATACCTATATTTGTTCACTGTATTTTATTGGAGTCATTTTTTTATAATATTAGATAAATATAATTTTATTGAACTTTTTACTGTCTTTTTTCCACCTTCTATGTGTATTAGAAAGTTTGCATAAAATGTAATTTCACCACATCTGTGAATTGAATTTCAAAAATCTTAGAGTCAAGGTTGATATCAATAAGTAAAATGTGGTTTAATTAGATGAAAATAATTTTTGGTGAATAATATCTTTTGACTTTTATTTAGCATTGTTAAAATTAAATTGGGTAATTGAAGCTAAAAATAATAGTAATATTACCCTAAAACAAGTCCTAATTATATTTTATACGTGTATATCAATTAGAAACAACCATAGAAATAATATATGATCCTTTTGTTCAACATAGATTAGAATATGACATTTTTTAAAAAATAGTGTCAAAAGTGTTAAATTCAATGATTCATAACTAAAACTTTTTTAATATAAGGTTACACATAAGATAAATTCAAATATAAATATTCATTAGAAATATAAATATATTTCCTAAATAATAATATTTTTTATAATATATATACATTAAATAATGAAATATATTTATGATATAATGATGATTTTGTAATTAAATTATTAATGAACGATTAAAATAATAGATATTATAAATATCCAAATAAATGTAAATTTGTCCTATTAATGAATTAAATGAATTTTATAGGTTACAATAACAGGTCAGGGTTGATTAAATTATTTTTATTGAACCAATCTAGTTGTTAGGACTTTATCAAAAATCATATACAAAATTTTTCTATAATTGACATAAATGAGTTTTTTTAAAAAATATTCTATTATTAAAACAAATAATAGTCCTAAAAATATAAATATAGGAAAAAAGACTTAAATAACAATATATATATCATTAATGTACCACTTGGTGTTATCTTGTAATTTTATAATATGATTATTAACCATATAATTTAATAATACAGAATACATGGTAAATGTTAAACTATTTAACTAAGAGTTAAATATATATGATAAGGTTAATATGGTGAACTTAACCTATCTAAAAAATATTATTTGTGAGGTTTTATATCAATGACCACTATATCCTCTAAATAAATTATTTTGGAGCCATTATAAATAGAATATGATTGTATACTAAAATAATATTTCATGTTTTTTCAAAAGTGACCCTAACCTCTTTTATAAAATGGAACACCTCCTTCTCTCAAAATCACACTTAAAAAAACTTTCATGGCCAAAACCTACCCAAATATCACCCCAACTACACAAACATTTAACTAAGGGACTCAGTTTGGTAATAAATCCAACCTATGGAGCGCTTTTGATTAACTCAAAAGGAAACACATGATGAATATGTAATAATTTCACAACCCCTTTCAAAGTTATTTTCTTATTCCACTTCACTTTTCTTTATTATTTACATTAAAAAATAATAAATCCATTATATTATATATACTATAATGTTATTATAAATATGTTACAACCTTATTCATTATTAAATCCATCCTATTAATGACAAGTTACCATACATGCATATTTACAGTTTTCTGTCTCCACGTTGTGGTGTAGTTTGTTATTCAAGCACTTTATTAATTAGATTGGTATAATAATGGATATAACTGATGTAAATAATAAATATAACATATTAATTATTTTATATATGATATCACTTCAAATTACATATTATTTCACCATAAATAGAATGATATTGTCGCTCGTGCGTACGTACGGATTACCGTCTCCACAAACGCGATAAAACTCATTCCCCATCATAACCATTCAAGAATAATTTTCATTTTATGATTAAAAATAATGTTTAATATTATAATATAATGATTTATTTGAATAAAATATATCCTACCCCTAACAAACAAATCTTATATAACCAAGCATATAAAGGAAATCGAACCAGTTAACAACCGAAACAATGATACTACCGAAATATTATTAACAAAGTAATATTATAAGATTATATATGATATCATATTTGTGGATGTGGTTCTTGTATAATTTAATTAAAATTATTTAACTATTATATAGGAGGTTAACATACAATCGATAATGGAAAATTACAAGGTAAGGGTAAATTGTACAATCTCTTCATTAACCGATGTTGTTTACATGTGAGTATTTACTGGGACCTCATTATTACCCACATCTGTGTTTCTTAAATATGTATTTCAAAATAATTTTAATATTACATGGACTATAGGCTGATGAAATCTATACCCTTGTTTTACTTTTTATAATATGTTTATAAAATAATCCTTCCATCATTTTCCAAACAAGGTCCTTTACGAACTTTTCTACAAAATTAAGGAAAAAATGTTTTTTTAAATTATACGGTGGGTGTGGCTATTTTACACCATTATAAAACATTTGATTCTTACCTTAAAAGTATAGAAGAATATTTCAAAAATAATTTTTTTCAAAATTATGTTGCTTTTAAATGGTTTCAAAATAGAAAGATTTGTTTCTTTCAAATAGTTTTCATTTCATCTATGTCAAAATCCTTTGATAGAATTTAAACTTGTTTGAAGTTGTCTTATTATAATATAAATCATTAATATTATATTGAAGGTTTTGTGATATGTTTGACAGTGGAGGTGTTGTTTTAATATCATTCATGGTTTATGGATAATTTATTGATATTTTTTATGCTAGTTTTAATATGAATGCTTATTTTGTGTTTAAACATTTTAATATGGGGAATGCATTAGATGTAGTAAGTGACATGTTGAGGTCTTTATAGCTCCTCAATGCATTGGTATGTCTCATGAGACAAAATATTGTACTGGCACAAGGCCATGACAAAAACATATTTATTGTCTTTGCACGAGTCCATGGACTATGTGGTTATGAAGTTAGTCGTTGTGCATTCCATCATTTTGAAATTGGTTATTGATAATACATGTGATTATTTCACTAGTATAATATCCATATGAATATATAAATGGAATTATTTTAATTATCTTTTCCATATTATGCTGATTTTTATGTTTAAAAGGTATTTTGATTTAGTATTATTCATTTTCATAAATTTTTATGCTTATTTATGAAATTTCCAATATATTGTTACCATTACTGAGCACCTGAGCTCACCTCTTCTTAAATATTATTTTTTCTTAGATTCCGAGATGTATATTATAACTGACTTGATGAGATAATCTAATGGGTACGAATGTGTTCATCAGAGACAATTTTTTTTCATTTTTTTCATTTATATGTAATATATAATTATGTATGTATCTAGTACTTCCAATGCTACTAAACTGATCAGTTTTTTGGGACCTGATCCATTGTGATCATTCCAATGTTATGTAATAATACAACGACTCTATGAAACTAGAATTGGCACCTTACCGTTGGTATCATAAAAAATTAGTACAAACCATAGAATCCAGATTTAGAAAAAATCTGATTAGAGAAGCTTACATGAATATAGACATTGAGTATTAGTATAGGAGAACTTACTATAATGCTGGTAATCTAGAGATTTTGTGTATTTTACAAGAAATACATCCATGTCTGGATACGAGTAGGTAGAGGAAGCTTTGGAACATATGCGACTAGGAGTGAAAACTCTGAAAATGAGTTTTTCTCTTTACCCCAGGTATCCTGATACATGATAACAGGCCTTGCTGCACTCTTGGTTAGGACACTCCCGGGGGATATGCTTATAATAATACACATATTCATAACAAACTTTTATGAAGGACTTATAATGATATACCTCCTCAATGAATAAAGTTTTATGATTATGGATTATATCCAAAAAAATTTCAATTTATGTTATGTGTCTTACATGTTTCGAATTATGTATTCTTCTTCATAAACTAATCTAATGAATGCCATTGTTTAGAAATAGTGCCTAATGGAAGAAACAGAAACTGTATCAATGCATGTAATACATTTAACGATTTCCCTCCTACTCACGATAATAATAATGGATCTGGTGATGTAACTCGTGATGATCATCTTAACACCATACATGGACTACTCACTCAGGATAGGAAAAATAAAATTACCCGTATGGAGCATCATGATCCACAATGCTGGGGATAAATATTAGACCTCTTAATGGGGAAACAACCACCAACATTCTATGGGACTAAAAATCCATTTGTAACTGATAAATTGATAATTTCTTTAGAGAAAATATTTCTTGCTTTTGGGAGTAGCAAAAAGGAAAAAGTTGACATAACATTTTATAACCTGACAGGAGATGCAGATCAATGATGGTCACTAATTCAAAACAAAAAGGAGGATAAAAAAGTATCAAATATGGAATAGAGAGAGTACAAAAAGTTTGTCTTATAAAAATAATTTTCTCATGACCATTAAGTAGATATTGAAAGGAAATTCCTGAGCCTGAGGAAAAATAATGATGAGAATCTCAAAAAGTATGAGGATAACATTACAAGGTTATCAAGGAATGCAGAAGATTATATACATAACCCAAGGAGTAATATATATCGATTCTTTGATGGTTTAAAACCATTTCCCAATCGAGCAGTTGTATCCCATTCCTTATTATCTAATGAAGATATTATCTCATGTAATATCAAGACAAAATAGATATTCTCTATGTATTATAATGTTAATGTAAAGAATGTGAATAAGTTATCTGATAAAGACTCTTGATATGGAAATAAGGTGAAGAAGGGAAAAGTTGAATATCCATCCGATTGTAAATGTTGGAAGAATCAACCTCGTAATTTCTTAAAGGAAATGAGAGTTTGTTATAAGTGTGGTGAAAAAGGCCACCATGCTAATGATTTTAAGGTAAATAAAAAGTTTATCAATGTTAAAATCTATAATTGTAGAGAAAAGGGTGTTTATGAAAATGAATTTCGTAATCTCTATGGAAACATAATTCAGAAAAGGAAAATGGAGAAAGGCTAAGCTTATGTGTTCATTACTACTGAGGTTGAAGCTCTTAAAGAAGTGTTGGAAGGTAATTCAACAGTTTCCTCATGTTTATCCAATGTTTTATTTAATTACAGACCATCACATTGTTTCATATAATCCCAGTTTGCTAAGAAAATTAGATATTTCCAATTTCATTCACCAAGGGAGTTGTAAATCAAAACTAATAAGGGATGTATTATTGCAACAATGTTTTGTGAATACGTTCCAATTATGGCATATAAATGTTATTTATCTACTAATATTATCATCATAAACATGATTGAATTTGATATAATCCTCATAATGGATTGTATTTTGGACCATGAAGAGAAAATATATTATAAGAATACGGAGGTTACAATTTTCAATGATTATAATGAGTACCTTATTTTTAGAGCAGAAATGTCACCAACTGATTCTTTTCTACATCCATCCCCTAAAATCCCTACTAAATTCAATTACTGTAGAGGAATAGAATTAAATAACTATGGGTAAGGAAATAAATGTTCCAATAGAGGGCGTACCTACTATGCAATAATATGTTGATGTGTTTCAAGAGGATTTACCTGGGAATCCTCCAGAAAAAAATTGTATTTTATATTGATTTACTTCCTGGTTCATGGCCCATATCGAAGACCCATTATAGAATGGCCATTGTGGAATTAGTGTAACTGATGAAACAACTAGATAAATTGAGTAATAAAATAATTATTTGAACTAGTGTTTCTCCATAGAGAGCCCGTGTTCTTTTTGTTAAATGAATGATGAATCTATGAGATTGTGCATTGAATACAGAGAGATCAATTATATAACAATAAAAAAACAAGTATCCCTTACCTCACATTGATGATTTATTCGTCCAACATCATGGATCTAAATATTTTTCAGAGACTGACCTTCAATCTGGATATCATCAGTTTTGTGTAAAGAAGCAAGAAATTCCCAAAATAGCATTTCGAACCAGGTAAGGGCATTATGACCTTACAATAATTCCTTTTGGACTGAATAATTCACCCTCTAATTTCATGGATCTAATGAATATATTTTTCAACGAATATATTGATGACTTCATAGTGGTATTTATTGATGATATATGGGTTTACTCAAAAATCTAGAAAGATCATGAAAATCACTTGTGCACAATTCTGAAAACACTCATAAGAAATGAATTATAAGGGAAGTTTAGAAATTGTGAATTTTTCCTTCGATAGATTTTTATTCTTTGCAGTATTTTCTCTATGGATGGAATCTATGTTGATATTTCAACGACCAAGGAAATCTAAGAATGGCCAACACTGACAAGTATAACTGATGTACACAGTTTTATTAGTTTAACAGGTTATTATCAGTGCTTCATCCATAATTTTGTTTAATATCCAAACCCTTTAACTAAGATCACACGTAAAGAGTTTAATTTTATTTGGACAAATTAGTGGGAAGAATGTTTTGAATAAATGTGGAGATGATTATTCAATTCCCCAATATTGACTCTACTATTGGGGAATGATACTATTGTTATTTATAATGATGCTTAAAAGAAAATACATGGTTGTGTACTTATGTAGAATGATACTGTTATTGCCTACACTTCACAAAAGATAAAAATTCCTGAAAAAAACTATCCCACTAATGATCTTTTTTTAGAAACTGTAATATTTTCTTTTATGATTTGGAGACACAATATCTATGGTAAAATATTTGAGTTATATACCGATCACAAGAGGTTGAAGTATATTTTCCCTATAAAAATAACTCAACATGTGGAAAAGGATATGGATCTAGCTACTCAAGGATTATGATTGCACTATACAATAACTCTTGGGAAAGGAAAATAAGGTGCTGGATATTTTTAACAGAAAGAATCATGGTGTTTCGAACAATATGATATTTGAAAGGGATACTATTTTCATGGTCTAAAAAATATGTATATGGGAATAACTATCAAAGGTGAAGACTCAATACTTTTTCAAAAGGTTTCCAAAGAATATTTATCTGAAATGATAAATAGTAATTAGACTGATGCTTTATTGTATAAAAATAAAATTAAAGCAGTGAATGATGGTTGATTGATCGACATCGTATATGAAGATAGGATTTTGAAATTTGGGAAGAGGATTTGTGTTCCCTACATAATTGATTTAAAAATAAATTTTTTTGATGATTCTCATAGCTCCAATATCTCTATACCCCATGGTAGCACTAGGATTTATAAATATTTGAAGGGTAATTTTTGGTGGGACAACATGAAGAGAGATATTACTGATTATGTGTCAAGAAATATGGTTTGTCAATAAGCGAATGGTGGGAGAAAACATCCTAGAAGAGTCACCCAACCTCTTCATATACCTGGGTTGAAATGGGATTATATTATGATGGACTACCAAATACTTCTATAAGGAATGATGCAAAATGGGTCATTATTGATCGTCTTACCAAATCAGATCATTTTCATAATATAAAAGAAGATATAACATTTGAGAATTTAGCAAGACAATATATTATTCAAGTTTTAAGACTTCATGGAGTACCCATATATATTTTTTCTTATCTTGATCCCCATTTTAAATAAACATTCTAGAAAAGTATTCAAAAGGCCTTGGACAATGAACTTTGTTTTAGCACTGCCTACCACCCTCAAACTGATGGACAGTCAAAACAAGCTATTTTTATAATTTTTCTATAACAACAGCCTCTATTAAAGTATTCAGATGTAACCATCTGATGAGTTATATATAAATAGATGTCATACACCAAATTGTAAGGATGATTTTGGTGAAGAAAAACTCATAGGCCCAGAACAAGTTTTGGTGACTATGGAAAAGGTGATGATTATCCAAACCCACATCAATGCAGTTGAACATAGGAAAAATATCTATGCTGATAACCGATGTAATGATTTTTAATTTCAAGTAAGAGATCATGTTTTCTTTAAAATATCTCCATGGAATGGTGTTTTACATTTCATTATGAAAGGTAAATTAAGTCCCAAGTACATCAGACCATTCTAAATTCTATAACAAATTGGAGTTGTATCATACCATTTGGTAATGCCTCCAAGTCTATACAATGTTCATGATGTGTTCCACATATCACTATTGAGAAAATATATGTATGACCCAACCCATGTACTCACCTATGAAGAAATAGAATCAGAACCCAATTTTTCTTATTGTGACGATCCTATTAGGATTTTTGATACCAGAGAATAAGTTTTGAGAAACCGGATGAATCGTATTGTAAAAGTTCTATAGAGAAACCTTAAGATGGATGTTGCAACTTCGGAATCTAAGGAAGATATGATGAATAACCATCAGAATAATTTTATGTAGTAGTATTCTAGAAATTTCTAGAACTAGGTTATTTTAAGGAGGTAATAATGTAACACCCAAAGCATTAATGATACATTTCCCTTTGAATAATACAATAGCTTGCATTGTATGCAACTTCAAGATTTAGCACACCACGACCTATCAAAATAGCCGTTATGAATTGTAATACCCAATTTTTTAAATTTTTTAAATTTAATTTTTCAAAATGGACATCATTTTTGAATTCATAATACTAATATTAACATAGTGTGAATTGTTTTTATTTTTCTAAAATCATTCAATTTTTTATTAATAGTGAAAAAATGCGTTATTGATTAAAATAGATTTTGTATTTAAATAATTAGTTATATTATTTAAATTTATAATATGTAAAATAGATATATAATACATAAATATGTTTAATGTAATTCTTTGAAGTCTTCTTATACTAATAATAGATAAATAAAATTTTATTGAACTCTATACCGTCTTTTACCGACCTTCTAGGCGCGTTTAAAAATTTGCATAAAACGTAATTTTACTACATTTGTGAATTGAATTTAGAATATACAAGAGACAAGGTTGACATCAGTAGTTAAAATGTCGTTCAATAAGATGAAAATAATTATTTGTGAATAGTAACTTTTGACTTTAGTTTCCTAAGGATAAAAGTAAATAGGGTAATTGAATGTAAAAACTGATATTATTATTATCCTAACAAATGTCTTAATTATATTGGATAAGTTTATTTCAACCAAAAGCAACCTAAAGAATAAAATATGATCCGTTTGGTCCACCTATATTAGTTAGGAAATTTATTATTATTTTATTAAAAGAAAAGTTAAAAATGATAAATTCAATGTTTCATGAATAAAACCTTTTTAATATAAGGATAAAATAAGAGAAATTTGACAATAAATATTCATTAAAAAGTTAAAAAGGATTCCAAAATAATGGTATTTTATTTATTATTTTTAGTCATTAAATAATTAAATTTATTTATGTCATAATGATGATACAATAATTACCTTATTAAGGAAAGATGAAAACAATTGATTTTATAAATATCCAAATAAATTTAAATTGTCACTTTTTATTAATTCCAATAATTTTATAGGTTAATATAAATTTTTTGTTGATTAAATTATTTTTTTGGAAGTAATAAAGGTTTTATGACTTTATCAAAATCAAAGACTAAATAGTTTCATAATTGACATAAATACGTTTTTTAAAACAAACACTATATTATTAAATGATATAGTAGTCCAAAAAAACTTTGAGTCAGCCAAAATAATTTTATAATAATATATATGTAAATAATGAACCACTTTTAGTTCTATAGGCATTGTATAGGATGATTATTAACTATATAATATTATAATACAAGAATATATGATAAAAGTTAAACTATTTAACTAAGAGTTAAATCTAAAAGATAAGGTTAATACGGTGACCTAAACCTATATAAAACCTATTATTTGAGTTTTTAAAGACCCATAATCACCTTATTATTGAAATAAATTATTTTGTAGCCATTATTAACCGAATATGATTATATAGTAAAACAATATTTCATGTCATTCTTAAACTGCCCCTCACCTATCTTATAAAAAGGCACATCCCTTCTCTCAATATAGCACCTCCAAATCTAGTTGGCTTATCCAACCCCTGCCCAAATATCCTCAAAACTACCCCCCCTTTTACTTATTGTCCTTACAATGGTCATAATTCCATCCTATGGAGCCATTTTTATCAACTCAAAAGGAAACACATGAACAATAGGTAATAATTTCACCACCATTTTGAATGATCTTTTCTTCTTCCAATTCCTCTTTATTTTTTGTTTCCATACCAAAATTATTACCGTAGTACCTTATAAATACATTCATTTTATTATAAATATGGTACAACAATATTCATTATTCGATCCATCGTATGAATGAGAAGTCTCCACATGTGCATACATATGGCTAACCGTCTCCACGTCGTGGTGTAGATTATTATTCAAACACTTTATTATTTGGATGGTTATAATAATATGTATAAATGATGTAAATAATGAATATAACATCTTAAATATTGTTTATATATGATATACCATCAAATTACATACAATTATACCATAAATTGAATTATATTTTCACTCGTGCATACGTACAAATTACCTTCTCGACAAACGTGATGAAATTAATTCCCCATCATAACTATTCAAGAATAAATTTTATTTTATGATTGAAAATATTGTTTAAGAACATAATATCATTTCAGATAGTAATAAAATACATCCTATCTATAACAAACATGGATTACAAGACCAAGCATATAAAGAAAAACGAATCAGTTAACACCTGTAATTATGATACTACTGAAATATTATTAACAATGAAATATTAGAAGATCAAATATAATATCATATTTATATATGTTATTATTTTATAATTTAATAAAAATTATTTAACTATTATACTTGACGTTATCATACCCTTGATCAATTAAAATTATTAGGTAAGGGTTAATTCACAATCTCTTCATTATCTGAGGTTGTTTATATGGGACTATCTACTGGGACCTCTTTATCATCCACATATATATTTCTTAAAAATTTATTACAAAACATTCTTAATATTTTCAAGACAATGGTTTAAATTCATTTATACCCATTTTTTTTCTTTTTATAAGATTCTTATAATGGAATCATTTCTCCATTTTCCAAACAAGGACTTTTACGATATTTTCGACAAAATTATGGAAAGAAAGTTTTTTTAACTTATACGGCGGGTGCAACTATTTTCCACCGTTATAAAACTATTGAAATTTCACTTACAAGCTTATATGAATATTTCAAAAATAAATGTTTTATTTTATAATTATGTGAGTTTTAAATGGTTTCAAAATAGAAAGAGTTAATTCTTTCAAATAGTTTTCATTTCATCTATGTCAACGTTCTTTGATGGATTTTAAACTTGGTTGAAGTTGACTTATTATGATAAAAATCATCCATATTATACTGATGGATTTGTGATATGTTTTATTGTGGATGTGTTATTTTTATACCATTCATGGTTTATGGATAATGTATTTACTTTTATTATGTTATTTTTAATATGAATTTTTATGTTATATTTAAATTATTTCATATGAGAAATGCATTGGACATTGTAAGTGACGGGTGGAGCCTGCTATAGCTCCTAGATGAATCGTTAGGTCTCATGATACAAAATAGTTTTTTGGCATATGGCCTTGAAAAAATTTTATTTGTAGTCTTGTCATAATGCCTTGATTATATGGTTACGAAGTCTGGAATTATCCATTCCATCAATAAGAAATTGGTTGTTGATATTACATGTGATTATTTGACTAGTAGAATATGCATGTGAATAAGTAAATGGAATTATTTTATTCATCTTTTCCATTTCATGAAAATGTTTATGTTTAAAATGGCTTATGTTTCATTATTATAAATTTATTTAAATGTTTATGCTTATTTATGAATGTTTCTAATATATTTTAAACCTTACAGAGCACCTGAGATGACCACTTTTTGTGATTTTCTCCCACAATGTGAAGAAGTATATTATGAATAACCTATTGAGATAGTCTAAGGGATATAAATGTGTTCAAAGGAGACATTTTTTTTGTTTTTATTCATTTTATATGTAATGTAAAACTTATGTATGTATCTAGTACATCCAAGGCTACTAATTGATCGGTCTTTCGGGACCTGATCCCTTTTGATCATGCTAATGTTATGTAATAATACACCGACTTTGGTTAACTAGTGTCGGGTGTTATATTTGGTATCAGAGCAATTTTAGTACAAACCTTGAAAGCTAGATTTATAAAAACTCTGATTAGAGAACATTACCATAAGATAGACTTTGAGGATTAGTATTGAAGAAGATACTAAAATAATGGTTGTAGCACCCCATATACTTCATGGTATGTTTCTATTAAATACATTCTAGTTATAAAATATATTTCATGAATCACTGTGCCTCTATATAACAAAACAAGGTTACATAAATGAGATATCAATAACCTTGCAAGGTAAACCTAATGTTTCCACTTATATTATGTGAATTTCAAAAATCTGACATACATGCTTGCGATCAGTAAGTTATTTTGAGTCTGATAAGGAAAAATCAATTTTTGGAGAATATTAAACTACCCTTATGAATAGTAACCTTCCCTTATGAATAGTAACTTACCCATATGAATAATAACATGACTCTTATGAATGGTATTCATACCATTGAGTGTATAAATGAATTTAGGCACCATAAAATGATGATGAAAATTTAAAGTGTTTTTTTGATTAAATAGTGATTTTAATTAAATATTTAATTATTCATATTTAGAAAATTATTTTTAAAAAATGGACTTCATTTTGGTATTCTACACATCGAAAAAAGGATAGGCTGATTTTCTGTTATTTTTCTAAAATACTTGAATTTTTTTAAATAGTAAAATCCGATAATTCACAATAAATGCTAAATAAATGATTATTTGACTCATTGATGTTGATATGCGAATGTAAGCCCAATAGGTTCGAAATCACATGAAAATGTTACTATTCCTGGTCATGGAATACTCATTGTTGGTTGTCTTGAGTGGAAATAATAAATTAATGATTGTAATATTAAGAAAACTTTTCTCCCAACCACTATATAAACCACCCCACACCCCTCTTCCTCCCACACAACTCAAGAGTCAATCCTTGCCTAAATTCTGCCAAATACTCTTCCCAAGCCCTCTCCCCATGTCCAAGACCTTCTAGTCTCACCAAAACTCCCAAAACAATGGTCTAAAGGAGATTTTCATGGAACAGTCCTCCATAGGTGAACCTTCTTTATCTTTTCTTTCACTTTCTTTTTGAAAATTCCATTCTTTTGTTCTCTCTTCTCACCTCCCATCATAATAATGCCATGATAATTCCAGTTCCTTATAGGTAATATATTTTCATTGTGCTAATAGAATATTTCATCATAATCTCTTTTTTTTCTTTTCTTTTAAATAATAAATGCAAACACCGACCGAGATGTGTAAATTTATCAGACTCAAGGAAGATGTGTTTTTAATTTTCATTACAATCTTTAATATGGGTCATGAAACCTTTTAAATTGTTGAATCAGGTCATAATATATGTATTTTATCTTTATTAATGTTCTGTAATCTTTACACCTTTATAATATGGAATAATAATACAAAACTTGTTTATTGTGCACAAAACCGTCAAGCCAAATCCAAGAATTTATTTTAAGTCTTCGATTGAATAATTCTCAATGTGTATAACCATAAACATTATAAGATCATTTATATATCATTAATATCAATAATAATGTATATTAACAATTCTGTATGTTTAACCACATTTCCAATGAACTTCCACTAATGAATACAAGTAAATAAATCATGAAACCAAGTAAGATAATGCTTCCAAATCAATAAAATTGAATCACTTAAACCCGTAAAAAAGGCCATTAATGAACATAATTACGTTATAAGATATCAATTAAATGTTTTTGAAGTTATGTAATAATTAATTAATGAATCTAAATTTGATTATTCTGGTCGTTAAGAACAAACAAGAACACCTTCGAGCGTAAGGTAGGGGATCCTCTCTCACACTTTTTTTCCAGAATATCCTCTATGTTGTGCCCTTTTATTTTTAATTCCTAATGATGGGGTATGTTTTAACACCTCCCCCATATTTTCCTCATGTCATATAAACAATTGAATACACATTAACATACATTAATCCCTAACAATAACACTTTTTACCATGCCAAAATTATTTTAAGGGGTTTTCTCATCTCACTTTCGTTTCTCTGAGATTTTCATTATTCACCACTTTTTCATGTATGTGGTATATTTGTACTACCATTTAATATATAATAACGTTATTCTCTTTATATTCATGTTATTTAATGATTCATTTGAGGTTTATTATGTTCTGGTCTTATGATTCGACAGATTATATTGTGGTAAGAGACTTTGTCTCAACAACTATTTTATTGTGACAACACTGTATTGTGCACCTAATAATCTTTATGTGTTGTACCTTCTACCAATTTGATATCACTTTTACTTTAAAATTATATTAATATTATATATCCCTAATCTCATTCATGGATATATTTTTATCTAACCCATATACCATTTTATATATGGTGTTTATTTGGAATGTTATTTTAATTATCAAAATATTGATGAATCTGTATACTATAATCTATACTTATATTTGAAATGAATATTTCTCTTATATTGAATCAATTTATATATAATGATTTGGACATGAAATGGCAATTGGGGCCCCTTATATCCCCTCGATGCATCAGTAGGTCTCATGAGACAAATCAGTTGGCAACAAAACCATCGAGTTTGTTTCAAAAAATCAGACAGGTTTATACCCACTGAACAAAACCTTTTTAATGGTATTATGGTTTCTTGTTCCAGAAAAATGAAATCCAATTAATAATCATTCTCTTTATTCATTATCGATTATTATTATTATCTAAGAAGTTTTCACTATGAAAAAATATATGGATGCAGTTTCATTCTCAATTTATTAATGGAATTAGTTTTCATTTATTCACCATGGCATAATGATTATATTAGATTGATTATGATTCACTTATTATTGTACTAATGCTTATGCTAGTTGTAACCCATACTGAGCATTTGAGCTCACCCATTTCATTGTTTACCTTCAACAGGTGATGAGTATAAGGTAATTAATTTAGTTTATGTGGATACGATTTTTATTTTCATTATGTATTGTATCTTATAACCTTTTTCAATGTAATTTTTGTTATATTTATGTATCTATTTTCATCAAGACTACTAACCGATCGTTACTTCGGGGTTTTTTCATTCCTTCTAAACATGCCAATATCTCAAGTAATGAACCGACTCCAGTCTAGAGGGGTAGGGGTGTTATAGTTGGTATCAATGGAAGTTTAGTAGGAAACATAGAAAATATATTAGGAAATATATAGTAGGGGACAAATCCCTAATTTATTATTTAAGGATAAATGTAGAAGAACATCCTTTTATTTTTTTTATTATTTATATTATGTGAATATTTATAGAAAATACATCCATGTCTGTATAAGAGCAGGTAGAGGCGGCTCTGGCACAGATGTACCTAGAAGTGAAAACTCTAACAAGGAGTTTCAGGCTTGACTCGGGGTATCCTGGTGCACGAAAACGGGCTTTGCGGCACTCTTAGTTACGAAACTCCCAAGAAATATTCTTAGGATAATTAAGATTTTTTTACAAGCCATTATGAAAGAGTTTAATGTAAATTTTCCTCAGATAATCCATATTTATAAGATTAGATATGCATAGTATTTAAATCTATGTTACGTGATTTTCTATTTGAGATTAATAATCTAATATTGTGTATCCCATTATTTAGAAATAACATCTAATGGAAGAAGGGGAATCAATACTCGTTGGAAAGGTAGGGATCTCCCTACTATCCAATTCAACATATTCAATGTTGGAGCAGCTCAAATCATGAACATATTGGGAGAACTTACTCAGGTTGTAATGAATAACCATTCCACACCTGTGTTGGATCATTTTATGTGGCCGATTCCCCCAACTTTTAGTGGGACTACTAACCCAGTGGTCTCTGACTAATTGATAAAGTCCCTTGAAAAGATATTCATGGAATTAATGTGAAATGAAAATAGACAGGTAGTACTGCTAGTATATTTTCTCAAGGGAAAAACTGGTCAATGGTGGTCTCTGATTCAGAATACCACGAATCAAGAAGAAATAGAAGATACGTAATGGAGGAATTTTAAGGAAATATTCTTCAAAAAATATTTCCCTCATGAGAAAAAAACTGAAATAATGAAAAAATTACTTAGCTTAAAACAAATGGAAGAAGATAGTGTTGTATATTATGAGGCTAATTTCCCAAGGATAACTAGGTATGTTGTAGATTACATATGTAACTTGGCAGACAAGATTGATCATTTCTTTTAAGGTCTTAAGCCATGTATTAGAAGGCCACTGGCTTCTCATTCATTTTCATCATATGATGAAATTGTATCATGTGCCATCAAAATAGAGAGGGAATTTTCTAGATCAAATATTTTAAAAGGAAACCAAGATAAGAAGTGGTACTATGATAACAATGGAAAATGAGAAGCACCAAAGAAGAGAAAGGGAACAAAGATATTACCATTATGTGAGAAATGTGGAAAGAATAATTTCGGGAATTGCTTGAATGGCATGGGAGTCTACTATAACTCTAGAGAAAAGGGTCGTCGATAGGATTAATGAAAGGGGAAGAAACAATTCAATGATATTCAACGCTAAACTTTCAGAGAGATGGGACAGTATGAAAATGAGTGTCCTATGTCTAAAGGAAACATGCCTCAAAAAACTCCATGAGAACAAGGTAGAGCCTATACGATTACAACCTCAAAGGTTGAAATTCCTAATGACATGGTGGCATGTACTTTAATTGTTTCATCAAACTTAGCCAACACATTATTCGATTCTAGATAATCACATTCATTTATATCTTCCCAGTTTTCCATGAAAATTAGATATGTCAAATTTGATTTTGTGATGGAGTTGTCAATCAAAAACCCTAGGGGATGTATCATTGCAACAAAGGCATGTCGAATCGTCCCCCTCCAGAAATCAAAATGTGCTTAGTTTCTACCCTTATCATCAAACCAATGACCGCATTTGATATAATTCATAGTAAGGATTGGATATCAAATTATGTCGTGAATATTTATTTTAGGAAAAAGGAAGTTACAATTTTTGAAAATGGTGTAGAATCCCTTGTCTTTAGGGAAGAAACTTCACTACCTGATTCTTATCTAGAATCCTGAGTAGCTCTACTGAATGAAATACTTAGATAGGAAGATAGCCCAATATCTATGGGTGAAGAAAGAAATCCTCAAATTGTCGATGATCACATAGTGCAAGAGTACATTGATGTATTTCCATAGGATTTACCTGGACATCCTCCAGAGTGAGAAGTTGAGTTCTCTATTGATTATATTCTAAATGTAAGACCTTTATAAAAGACTCCCAAAAAAATGGCCAATATAAAATTTGTAGATATAGAGAAACAACTTGATTATTTGAGTGAAAAAGATTTATTCGACCTAGTGTTTCTCCATGGGGAGCCCATGTCCTCTTTTCAAGGAAAAGAACGATCTACTAGGCTTTGCATTGATTATAGGGAAATAAATGCTATTACAATAATGATTAAGTATCATCTACCTTGGATTGATGATTTATTTTACCAACTTCATGGATCTAAATAATTTTTGAAGATTGACCTTTGATCCGAATATCATTAGTTGCGTGTGACGAACGAAGATATTCCAAAGACAAAATTTCGGACTAGGTATGGTCATTATGAAATTACAGTGATGCCTTTTGGAATGAAAAACGAACCCTCTATTTTCATGGATTTAATGAATAGAGTTTTCAATGAATATCTAGAAAAAAAATTTGTGGTATTCATTGATGATATCCTCATATACTCAAAAATTTATGAAGACCATGAGAATCAATTGCAGGTTATTCTAAGAACTCTTAGAAGAAATAAATTATATGGGAAGTTTATCGAGTGTGAATTATAGCTTCATTCAGTTTCTTTTCTAGTTTATATTGTCTCTAAGTATGGAATTATAGTTTATCCTGCAAAGAAAAACCCAATCCATGATTGGCCCACACCAAAAAACATAACGGAGGTACGCAGTTTTATTGGATTAGCAGGTTACTATCAGTGTTTCGTTCAAAATTTTTCCCAACTGGATAATCTGCTATCCAAGATCACACATAGAGGAGCTTTGTTTTTTTGGAAAAAAGAATGTATATAATGCTTAGATGAATTTAAAAGAAGATTGTTCAATGCTCTAATTTTGACACTTATTTCGGAAAGTGATGGATTTTTAATATACAACAATTCATCAAAGAATGGACAATGTTGCGTCTTTATGAAAAACTATAATGTTATTACTTATTCATCAAGATAGTTAAAGACTGATGATAAAAATTATCCAACTCTTGATCTTGAGTTAGATGCTGTAATCTTTTATATGAAAATATGGATTTATTATCTCTATGGAGAGAGATGTGAGATTTATATGGACCACAAGAGTTTGAAATACATTTTCACACAAAAAGATATCAACATAAGGCAAAGGAAATGACATGAGTTACTCAAAGAATACAATTGTTCAGTACACTAACACCAAGGAAAGGAGAATATAGTGGCATATGCATAAGTAGGAAAGAACATTGACTTCTGACTCAAATGAGAATTGATATAGATCCTATATTTTTTTATCCTATAAAGATGGAAATAAGAATTGTTAAGGAAAGGTAAACATCATTCCTCTTTCAAATGTTTCCTAAATCAACATTATTATAGAAGATAAAAATCTCTCAATCTAATGATGAGAATCAGAATAAGAAAATTAATGCTCTCAATAATGGGAGACTGGATGACTTCGTGTATGAAGAAGGAGTTCTGAAATTTGGGAAGATTTTATGTGTTCTATCTATACCTAAGAAAAAAAAGGGAACTATTAGACAATTCACATAGCTCAAATTTCTCTATACCCCTAGGTAGCACCAATATGTATTGATATCTAAAATAATGTTTTTGGTTGGATTATATGAAGCGGTAAATTGCTGACTACGTGTCATGATTTGTAGTTTGTTAACAAGTGAAGGAAAATAAAAAACATCTCAAAGGATTGATGCAACCTCTACCTATTCCTATGTGGATATGGGATAAAAATACAATGGATTTTGTCACCGAACTACCGAGGACACCTAGATGAAAAAATGCATATGGGTAAATGTTGATCATCTTAAAAAATCATCACATTTTCTTCCAATAAGAGATGAATTTCAACTTGAGAACTTGGAAAGAATTTATATTATAGATGTTGTAAGACTTCATGGTGCACCTGTATCGATTGTATCTGATCAAGATCCCAAGTTTACATAAAAAATCAGGAAAGGTATCTAGGAATCTTTGAATACTGATCTTCATATGAGTACTTCATATCACCCCCAAACTTATGGATAGTCTGAAAGGACTATTCATACTTTAGAAGAAATGTTGAGGTCATTATCTCTTGACTTCCAAGGTATGTGGGATCATTACTCACCTTTGGTGTAATTTTACTAAAACAATATTTTCCATTGTAGTATTCAAATGGATCGATATAAATCATTATAAATAACGAGATGTCTAACTCCAACTTGTTGGGATGAAGTTGTTGAGACGAAACTTATAGGCCTAGAACTTATTTAAGAGACCATAGAAAAGGTGAAGACAATACAATCCCATATTAATGTACCCCAAAGTAGGTAGAAGAGTTATGCTGACAACCGAAAAAATTACATGGAATTACAAGTAGGAGAGATCATGTATTTCTGAAAGTATCTCCATGGAAGGGTGTCTAATGGTTTGGTAATAAATGGAAATTGATCCCCAGGTACATCGGACCCTTTGAAATCCTGAAAATAATTTGAGATGTAGATTACCATTCGGAAATACCTCCAAGTCTCTCCAGAGTTCATGATGTGTACCACATGTCATTGTTAAAGAAATAAATTCCAAACCTAACACATGTACTCACATATAATGAAATAGAACTGGAACCTGATTTTTCATACTGTGAAAAGCCTATCAGGATTCTTGATAAAAGGGAGAAGGTATTGAAAAATTGAACAAATCGTCTAGTAAATGTTCTTTGGAAAACCTATAATATGGAGGAAGTGACATGGGAACCTGAGGATGTTATGAAAAATAATCTCCCACGTCTTTTTAGTGAGCTTCATACGTAAACTTTTGACGACGAAATTTCTGAAGGAGGGAATGATATACCACCCCAAACACTTCATAGTATGTTTCTCTAAAATAAATTATAGTTGTAACCTATATTTAATGAAACCCTAAACCTGTATGGTATAAAACATGGTTACATATAAAATATATCCATAACCAATCCAAGTAAACATAATTTTGTCACTTTTATGATGTGAATTTTGAATATATGACATGCATGGTTGCGATCAATATGTTATCTGGAGTACGATAAAGGAATATCGATTTTCGATAAATAATAACCTACCCTTATTAATAGTAACATACCCTTATGATTATTAACAAACCCTTATGAATAGTAATATGTCTTTAACGGATTTTAACCATACCATTGAGTGTATAAATTAATTTTGGCTCCTTAAAAACGAAGATGAAAATTTTAAGTGTTTATATTTTTTTATTAAATAATGATTTTATTAAATATTTAATTAATCATATTTTAAAAATTATTTTTTAAAAATTGACATCCTTTTTGGATTCAAAACATAAAAAAATTGTTTGGGTGAATTTTTGGGATTTTTCTGAAATACATAAATTTTTTATGAATAATAAAATCTGATAATTCACAATAAATGATAAATAATGGATTAATTGAGTCATTGATGATGATATATTGATGTAATCCCAAATTGTTCGAATTCACATGGATATATTACATTTCTTGGTCATTTAATACTCACTATTTGTTGTCTGGAGAGGAAATAATAAATTAATGATTATAATATTAAGAAAACTCCTCTCCAATCCACTATATAAACCACCCCTCACCCCTCTTACTCCCACACCACAATTGATTCAATAAATGCCTAAATTCTTCCAAATAGACTTTCTAAATCCACCACCAACGTCCAAGACTTTCTTGTCTCACCAAACATCCAAAAACAATGCCCTTAAGTAGATTCTCAAGGATGAGTACTCAATAGGTGAACCTTCCTTCTCTTTTCTTTCAATTTCTTTTAAAAATTTCATTATTTTGTTCTCTATTCTCACCTCCCCTCATCAAAATGACATTATAATTCTATTATCATACATTTAAATTAGTTTCATTGTTCTAATAGAATATTTCATCAAAATATATATTTTCCCTCCTTTAATATAACAAATGTAAACACGATCCGAGATGTGTAACTTTATCACACTCAAGGAAGACGGGTTTAAATTTTCATTAATATCATCAATACTGGTCATGATACATTTTCAATGGTTGATCCAAGTCATAATATATGTATTTTATCTTGATTAATATTCTGGAATCTTTATGCGTTCATGATATATAATAATAATACAAAACAATTTTATTGTGCACAAAACCGCCAAGCCCAATCGAAGCGTTTACTTTAACTCATAGAATCACCATGGTATATAACTAGAATCATTATAAGATCATTTATATATATTTAATTTCACTAATAATGTATTTTAATAGTTATGGATATTTTACAACATTTTCAATGATCTTTCATTAATGAATATAAGTAAACAAATCATGAAACCAAGTAAGAAAATTCATCCAAAACAATAAAATTGAATCTCTTAAACCCAGAAAATTATATTAATGAATATAATAAGGTTATACCATATCAATTACATGTTTATAATGTTCACTATTTAATAATTAATTAATCTAAATATGATTATTCAGGTCGTTAAGAATGAACAAGATCACCTTTGAGCGTAAGGTAAGGGATCCTCTCTCACACTTTTGTTCCAGAATCTCCCTATGTTGTGCCCTTTTATTTTTAATTATTAAAAATGGATTATGTTTTCTCACCTCCCATATATTTTCCTTGTGTCATATAAATAATTTAATACCATTTACCTTTCATTAATCCCTCATTGTAACACTCATTACCATGTTGAAATGTTTGTAATGGGTTTTCTCATCTCACTTTCATTTCTGTGATATTTTCATTTTTCACCACTTTTTTTTGTATGTGGTATATGTGTACTTCCATTTGATATATAATAACCTTATTATATATATATTCATGTTATTAATTTATTCATTTGAGGGTAATTAAGTTCTGGTCATATGACTTCACCGATTACATTGTGGTAGGAGACTTTATCTCAACTACTATTTTGTTGTGAATAAATTTGAATTGTGCACCTAATAATACTTATGTGGTGTACCAACATCCCATTTGAGATCAAATTTCATTTGAAATTATATTTATATTAAATAAACATAATCTCATACCATGGATATTTGTTTTGTCTAAATTGTATACCATTTTACGCATGGTGATTATTTGGAATGTTATTTTAATTATAAAAATATTGAGGAATCCATATATTATAATCTAGATGGATATTTAAAAGGCATATTGATCTCATATTGAATCAATATAACGATAATGATTTGAACATTCAGTGGTGGGTGGGGCCTGCTATAACCCTCGATGCATCGGTAGGTCTCATGAGACAAATCTATTGGCGACAAACCCATCATGTTTGTTTCCAAAAAATAAGATAGGATTCTACCCACAGAACTAAACCATTTTAATGGTATTATGGTTTCATATGCCAGATATAATATTTCCAATTAATAATCATTCTCTTTATTCATTATCGTTTATTATTATTATCCATGTGGTATTCATAATGACAAAATCTATGGCTGCAGTTTAATTCTCAATTTATTAATGGCATTATTTTTTCATTTATTCACCATGCCATAATTATTATATCACATTGAATATGATTCACTTATTATTTTACTCATTATTAGACTATTTTTAACCCTTACTGAGCATTATAGATCACTACTTTCATTGTTTACCTTCAACAAGTGATAAAGAGAAGGTCATTTGTTGAGTTCATTTGGTTGCGGTTTTTAGTTTTGTTATGTATTGTATCTTATAGACTTTTTAAATGTAATTTGTGCTACATATATGTATCTAGTTTCTTCTGGAATACTAATCTGATCATTCCATCAGGATTTTATAATTCCTTTTAACCATTTAAATATCACAAGTAGTGCACTAACACAAGTCTAGAGGGTTCAATGTGTTACAATGTTAATGTAGAGATTTTGTTTATTTTACTTGAAATAAATCCATGTCTGGATATGAGATGGTTAAGGTGGCTCTATCATGGATGTACCTAGTTGTGAAAACTCCAAAAATGAGATTTGGGCATGACCTGGGGTATCCTGGTACACAAAAATAGGCCATGCTGCACTATTGGTTATGACACTCCTAAGGGATGTTCTTAGGATAATTCATATTTTCATTAAATTCCATTATGAAGGATTTATGATTATATACATTCTCAATGACGAAATTTTTATAATTATTGATTATGTCCATAAACTATTCAATTTATGTTAAGTTTTTTACATTTATGGAATTATATATTTTGATTCATAAATTAATCAAGAGTATTCCATTGTTTTGAAACGGAACCTAGTGGAAGTAATGGAAATCGTATCAATGCACATAACCCATGTAATGATATCCCTCCTACTCATAATAATTATAGTGGAGTTAGTGATACAACTAGTGGTGATCAAATTATCATCATACATGTAAAACTTTCTCATGTTATGAATAAAAAACTTAACCATATGGAGCATCCTAATCCACAACTCAGAGGATCAATGTCGGGCCACATCATGGGGAAACTACCACAAACATTCAATGGGACTAAAAATCCGTTTATAGTTGAGAAATGGATATGTTCCTTAAAGAAAATATTTCATGATTTGGGGGTAGAAAAAGGAAATAAATTGTCATTGCAGCTTAACGCCTCATGTGAGATATAGATCGATGGTGGTAATTAATTCAAACCCAAAGGAGGATAAAGAAGTATAAAATATGGAATTGAGGGTGTTTAAAATGTATTCTTAGAAATATACATTCTTTGTGACCATCGAACATATATGAAAAGTGAATTTCTGAGTCTGAGGCAAAAGGATGATGAGAATGTCCCAATGTATGAGGCTAACATTACAAGGATAACAAGGCATGTATCAGATTATATATGTATCACATGGAGTAATATTGATCGACACATTGATAGGTTAAAATCATTTATCTATCAAGCATTAGTCTCATAATACTTCTCATCTGATGATGATATTGTATCATTTGCTATCAAGACAAATAAAAAATCTAAGTCATATGACATTATAGAAAATAAATAGAAGAAGATGTCTTCTAAACACTCCAGAGATGGAAATAAGGGGATGAAGGGAAAAGTTGAATATCTATCCCATGGTAAATGTGAGAAGAAAAACCTCAGTACTTTCCTAATGGGAATGAGATTCTGTTACATTTTTGGTGAAAAAGGCCACCATGGTCATGATTTCAATGGAAAGAAAGAGTCTATTAATGTTGAGATGTATAGTTTTAGTGAAAAGGGTCATTATCAAAATGAATTTCCTAAACGCCAAGGAATAATACCTCAAAAAAGGCCAGTGGAGAAAGGATAAGATTATGAATTCACTAATACTCAGGTTGAAGCTCTGAAAGACGTTGGGGAAGGTAATTTAATTGTTCCTCAATGTTAGCCAATGGTTTATTTGATTCGGGATCATCACATTTTTTCATATCTTCCCAGTTGGCTAAAAAAATTAGATATTTTCAATTTGATTTAACAAGTGAGTTGTTTGTAAAAACTACTAATGGATATTACATTGTAGAAATATTTTGTGAATATGTTTCCATTGGTTCATATAAATGTTCGTTATCTGTTGAACGCATCATCATAACCATGATTGAATTTTATATAAGCTGCGAAATGGATTGGATTTTGGACCATGACGCAAAAATTTATTATAAGAAGAAGGAGGTTGAAATTTTCTATGATGATATGAATCACTTATATTTAAAGAAAAAATGTCACCACCTGATTCTTATCTAGATCCACCCCCAATAACTATACTAAATTCAATTATTGGGGAGGTAGAGAATAATATAACTATGGGTGAGTACAAGAATGTTCAAATATAGTATGTACCTATTGTGCATGAATATGTTGATGTGTTTCTTGAGAATTAAAATTTACATCCACCTGAATGCGAATTTGAGGTTTCCATTGATTTAATTATTGGTTGAGTGCCCATATCGAAGACCCATTATAGAAAGTACACTATTGAATTAGTTGATGTAAAGAAACAACTAGATAAATTAAGTAAAAAAGGATTTATTCACCCTAGTGTTTCTCCTTGGAGATCCTATATTCTTTTTGTTAAGAAGAACGTTGGATCTATGAGATTGTGTATTGACTACATGGAGATCAATGCTATAACAATAATGAACAAGTATCCCCTACCTCTCATTGATTATTTATTTGGCCACCTTCATGGAGCTCAATATTATTCAAATATTGACCTTCGATCTGGATATCATCAGTTGTGTGTAAATAAGTAATACATTCCGAAAAAAACATTTTGAACCACGTACAGGCATTAAGACTTTACATCAATGCCTTTTGGACTGACTAATACAGCTTCTATTTTCATGGATCTAATGAATATATTTTTCATGGAATATGTTGATGATTTTTAATGGTATTTATTGATGATATCAGGGTTTACTCAAAAACCTATGAAGATCCTGAAAATAACATCTCCACAGTACTTACAACCCTCATATGAAATGAATTATATGGGAAGTTTAGTGATTCTGATTTCTGGATTCAAGAGATTTCTTTTAAAGGAAATATTGTCTCTAAGGATAGAATCTATGTTGATCCTTCAATGACCAATGCAATCTATGAATGGCCAGCCCTGACAAGTATAAATGATGTACCTAGTTTTATTTGGGGTAACAAGTTATTATCGGGGATCCATCCATAATTTTTCACGATTGGATAAATCATTAACCAGGATCACATGTAAAGTGGTGAATTTTTGTTTGGAAAAAAGTGTGTTAATAATTATTTGATGAACTGAAGAAAAGATTTTTCAATTCTCCAATATCGACTCTACCATCAGAGAATGATGAGATTATTATTTATAGTGACGCTTGAAAGAAAATACTTGGTTGTGTCCTTATGCAGAAAGATAATTCTATTTAAAATGCATAACGAAAGCTAAAAATTAAAGAACAAAACAATCACACTCATGATATTGAGTTCTAAACAATAATTGTTTCTTTTATATGAGTTGGAGACACTATATCTATGGTGGAAAATGTGTTATATATACCAATCACAATAGCTTAAAGTATATTTTTCCCAAAAAGATCTCAACATGATGAAAATGAGATGGCATGAGCTACTCAAGGATTATGAATGAACTATAAACTACCACTAGGGGAATGCAAATTAAGTGGCAGAGGATTTTAGCAGAAAGGATCATGGAGTTTTGAAAAAGATAAGACTTGAAAGGGATCCTGTTTTTTGGATTTAGTAAATATGGATATGGGAATGACCTTGGAAGGTGAAAGATAAATACTTTCTCTAATGGTTTCCAAAACATCATTACTTGAAATGATAATGTGTTATCAGACTGATAATGAGAAGTTCAAATTGAAAATTACAGCTGTGAATGATGGTTGATTGATCAAATTCGTATAAGAATATGGTATTTAGAAATTTGGGAAGAGTATTTGTGTTCGTCACATAATTTATATAAAAGGTTTATTTGTTGATGATGCTTATAGATCCAATTTCTCTATACACCATGGTAGCACTAATATGTATAGATATTTGAAGGACCATTTTTGGTGGGACAATATGAAGAGATATATTGATGATTATGTGTCAAGATGAATGGTTTTTCAATAAGTGAATACTAGGAGACAACATCCTAGAAGAGTCATGCAACCTCTTCCCATACCTGAGTGGAAATGGGATCATGTAATGATGGAAATTTCCATGGGAATACCAAATAATCAAATAAGGAATGATATAATATGAGTCATTCTTGATCGTCTTACCAAGTCAAATCATTTTCATTAAATAAGATAAGATTTACCACCTGAACATTCAGAAGGATTATATATTATTAAAGTTGTAAGACGTCATAAAGTACACCTATATATTTTTTTGACAGTGATCCCCATTTTACATCATGATTATGGAAAAGCCTTCAGAAGGCCATGGATAAAGAACTTTGTTTGAGCACTTCCTACCACCCTCAAACTGATGGACAATATGAACTATATATTCAAACCATAGAAGGCATGTTGAGATCTTTCTCACATAAAATTCAAGGTATGTGGGATAAATATTTCCCTATGGTATAATTTTACTATAAAAATAGCGTCAATTCAAGAATTCATATGGAACAATATGAATAGTTAAATGTAAATAGATGTTGCACACCAACCTTTTAGGATGATGTTGATGAAAAAAAACTCGTACGCGTAGAACATGTTTAGGAGACAATGGAAAGGTGAAGACTATCCAAACCCACATCAAAGTAGCTCAATGTAGGAAAAAGTTCTATACAGATAACCGAAGTAATGTTTTGGAATTTAATGTAGTAGATCATGTTTTCTTGAAGGTATCTCCATGGAAGGGTGTTATACATTTCAGTAAGATGGGTAAAGTAAGTCCAAGTTACATCATACCCTTAGATATTATTGAACAAAATGATGTTTTAGCTTACAATTTTCCAATGTTTTCAAGTCTATCCAGTGTTCATGATGTGTTCCACATATCACTATTGATAAAATACATGTATGACACAACACATGTACTTACCTATGAAGAAATAAATCTGGAACCCAAAATTTTTTATTGTGATTAGTGTATTAGGAATCTTGATACCTAAGAAAAAGTGTTGAGAAACTAGAAGTATCGTCTCATTACTGGAAAATAGGTCTATACCCATGCTTCTAAAAAATTGTGGGTATACGCCACCTATTCCCACGGTTCTCCAAAACCGTGGGTATAGGCCACCTATACCCATGGTTTTCCAAAACTGTGGGTATAGGTGTGGGTATAGGGTATTTTCTGAATGCTTATTCCCACGGTTTTGGAGAACTGTGGGTATTGGATTTTTTTTGAAGACCTATACCCACGGTTCCCCAGAACAGTGGGTATAGCTTATGGAGGGGTATGAAAAATAGGCAGGAATCGAAAAAAATTTGCGGGAAGATATTTTTTCATGGTTTAGTTTAATATATTTATATAAATATAAATTTATATATTCAGAATTTCTTTAGCTCGGTTGGTTACAACTGGAGGCGCAACTGTGAGACTCGGGTTCAAATCCCACGGTCAAAGTTTTTTGAATTTAAAAACCCGATGTAGATTATATTAATATATATACGTATATTTATTGTTAAATAACAACTAAAAATTCTAGGTCGGTTGTTCTGTAAGTGGTGCGCGTTCGAGAGGCGCTACCTGAGATGCGGGTTCTATTCCCCTGGGCTGCAATTGTTTATACACGGCGTGAATTAAATTAATATATATAATATCATTTATTAATATATAAGATAAGGAATCCACATCTTGTTTGGTTGTTCATCCAGGTGGTGAATGCGAAGTGTGGGTTCAAATCCCACCTCCTGCGAATTTTTTGAAATAATATACCCCACGGTTTTCAAACCGTGGGGTCTGTTGTGTGCCATGCTGTACAACCGTCGTGTACACTTTGACACCCCCCCATATACCCACAGTTCTCCAAAACCGTGGGTAAAGGTTGAGACCCCTATACCGAAGCCGTTCTAGACCATGGTTCCCAAAACCATGGGTATAGCCTATACCCACGGTTTTGGGGGCTATACCCATGGTTTTGAACAGTGGGTATAGGTCGTTTTTCCAGTAGTGTCTGGTAAAAGTTCTATGGAGAAACCTGAAGATGGAAGATGCAACATGTGAACCCAAGGAACTTATGATAAAGAACCACCCAAATCCGTTTATCAGTAGTATTCTAGAAATTTTGAGGACAAATGTATTTTAAGAAGGGAAGAATGTAACACCCCAAGATTCAACGATACATTTCCCTCTGAATAATACAATAGCTTGAGTTGTATGAAACTACATGTATTCGCAAAACACGACCAATCAAAATAGCCATTATGAATAGTAATAACCAATTTTTTAAATCTTAGAAATATTATTTTTCAAAATGGAATTCATTTTTGGATTCAAAATAAAAAAATTGGAAAAGGGTAAAATTTGGTATTTTTCGGAAAATATTCAATTTTTTTAAAAATAGTTAAAACACTACGTTGTTGTTTAAAATAGATTGTTTATTTAAATAATATGTTGATTAATTTAAAATTATATTAGTAAAAAATATATACATAATACATATATATGTTCAATTTAATTCTTTGGAGTCATTTTATAATAATATTTGATATATTAAATTTTATTGAACTCTTTACCTTCTTTTACTAGCCTTGTAGGCACACTTGAAAATTTGAATAAAACGTAATTTTACTGCTTTTTTGAATTGAATTTCAAAAATTCATGAGGCATGGATGAAATTAGTAAGTATAATGTGGTTCAATAAGGTGAAAATAATTTTTTAATAGTATCTTTTGACTTTTATTTACAACGGTTAAAATTAAATAGGGTAATTAAAGGTAAAAATGATATTATTATTACTCTAACACGTGACCTAATTCTATTGGATAAGTTTATTTCAACCAAAAAACATCATTAATAATAAAATATGATCCTTTTTGTCCACTTGGATTAGATTAGGACATTTATTATTATTTTATTTAAAGAATAGTTAAAAGTGTTAAATTCAATGTCTCATAACTAAAACAATTTTACTATAGAGTTAAATTATAAAAACTTTCACAATAAATATTCATTATAAAGATAAAGATATTTCCAACATAATTTTATTTTATTTATATTTTTTTTTTTTACGTAATTAAATTTATTTATGACACAATGATGATGTAGTAATTACCTTATTAATGAAATATTAAAATAATTGACATTATAAATATCCAAATAAATGTAAATTGAGACTTTTGATGAATTACAAGAATTTTATAGGTTAATATAAAATTTTAGGGTTTATTAAATTATTTTTTTTGTAATTATTCAAGTTTTTAGGACGTTATCAAAAATCAAACACACAATACTGTCAAAATTGACAAACATGGGTTTTTTAAAACAAGGACTATATTATTAAATGATATAATAGTCCTAAAAAAATATGGTTCGACCAAAGGACATATATAATAATATATAAGTTATTAATGACCTACATGGGGTTCTCTTGGCATTTTATTGTAATATCATTAACCATATAATATAATAATATAAGAATACGTGATAAAAGTTAAACTGTTTAACTAAGAGTTTTTTCTAAATGATAAGGTTAATACGGTGACCTAAACTATCTAAAACCTATTATTTGAGATTTGTTAGACCCATACATACTTTATCCTCAATATAAAACATTTTTAGACTTTATAAACATAATATGATTGTATAATAAAATAATATTTCATGCTTTTCCTAAAGTGACCCTCACCTATCTTATAAAAAGGTACTTACCTTCTCTCAAAATATCACCTCCAAATCCATTTTGCTCAACCAAACCCTACGTAAATATCCTCAAAACAACCCTCTATTTTACCTATTTTCCTTACATTGATCAGAAATCCAAACTAATGATCCCTTTTTATCAACTCAAAAGGAAACATGTGAAGAGGGGGAAATAATTTCACCACCTTTTTCAAAGTTTTTTTCTTCTTCCAATTCCTCATTCTTTGTTTTTTCCATAAAAAAATAATAACTACAGTACCTTATACATAATTTAATGTTATTATAAATATGTTACATCTATATTCATTATTCGATCCATCCTATGAATGACATGTCACCATATGTGTGTACGTACAGCTCACTATCTCCACATCGTGGTGTAGATTGTTATTTAAACATGTTATTATTTAATGGTTCTAATAATGAATATAACTAAATAAAATAATAAATATAACATGATAAGGATTCTCTATATATTATATACCATCCAATTACATACAATTCAACAATAAATGGAATTATATTTTCGCCTGTGCGTACATACAGATTACCTTCTCCACAAACACGATGAAATTCATTCCCCATCATAACCATTCAAGAATAAATATCATTTTATGATTAACAATAATGTTTATGAACATAATATAATTCTGTATATGAATCAAACACATCTTATCACTAAAAAATATGTATGAAATAACCAAGAATATAAAGGAAAACAAATCAATTAACACCCGAAATGATGATACCACTGAAATATTATTAACAAAAAATATAAGAAGATCATATATAATATCATATTTATGTATGTGGTTCTGTTAAACATATTAAAAACTATTTAACTATTATATAAGATATTAACATACCCTCTATCTTGTAAAATTACAAGGTAAGGGTTAATTCTACAATCTATTCATTATTGGAGGTTGTTTATACGTGAGTATCTTCTAGGACCTATTTATTATCCACATCTGTGTTTATTAAAAATGTATTTCAAAACATTTTTACTATTTCCTAGAAAATTGGTTATAGTCATTTATACAATTTTTTTGTCTTTATAGAAGTTGTTTATAAAGGAATATTTCTGTCATGGTCCAATCAAGTCCATTTACATCCTTTTCAAAACAATTATGAAAAGAATGTTTTTTTAACATATATGGCGGGTGTGGTTATTTTCTACCGTTATAACACCTTTGAAGTTTACCTTTCATGATTATAAAAATATTTCCAAAATAAAAATTTTCTTTTAGAATTATGATACTTTTAATTGGTTTCAAAATAGAAAGAGGTATATCTTTAAAATAGTTTTCAATTAATCTATGTCAACATCCTTTGATAGATTTTAAACTTGTTTCATGTTGACTTATTATGATACAAATCATCCATATAGTATTGATGGGTTTGTGAAATGTTTTACTGTGGATGTGTTATTTTTACACCATTCATGGTTTATGGATAAAGTATTGACATTTCTTATGTTAGTTTTAATACGAATTTTTATATTATCTTCAAACATTTTCATATGAGGAATGAATTGGACTTTGAATGTGATGGGTGGATCCAGATATAACTTCACGACGCATCAGTAGGTTTCATGAGAAAAAATATTGTCTTGGCACAATGCCTTGTAATAATATTATTTATAGTCTTGGCAAGAGGCCTTGACTATGTGGTTATGAAGTTAGTAATTATTCATTCCATCAATATAAAATTGTTTATTGATATAACATGTTATTATTTGACTTTTAGAATATCCATGTGAATATTTAAATGTAATTATTCGATTAATATTTTCCTTTTATACTGGTGTTTATGTTTAAAAGAGCCTTTGTTTTATTATTACACATTCCCTTAAATGTTTATGCTTATTTATGAATGTTTATGATATATAGTTATCCTTACAGAGCACATTATATTAGCCCTTTCTATGTTTTATTTTTTCTTGTATGTGGAGAATTATATTATGACTGTCTTATAGGGATATTATATTGGATATTAATGTGGTCAAAGGAGACAATGTTTTTATTGTTTTTCATTATATATGTATTGTAAAACTTATATATGTATCTAATTCCTCCAAGGATACTAACTAATCTGTCTTTCAGGACATGATACCTTGTGATCATGCTAATGTTAGTAATAATACACCAACAATGTGTAATTAGGGTCGGGGCGTTGTAGTTGGTATTAGAGGAAGTATAGTACAAACCATGAATGCTAGATTTAGAAAAACTCTGATTAGACAACATTACCATAAGATAGTCAATGAGGATTACTATAGTTGAACATCCTATAATATTGGTAATGTATAGATTTTGAATATTTTCCATGAAATAAATCCATGTCTAGATATGAGTAGGTTGAGACAACTCTAGCAAAGATGTACCTAGTTTTGAAAACTCTAAAAAGTTAATTTGATCAGGACCTGAGGTATCCTAGTACAAGACAATGGTCCATGCTGCACTCTTGGTTATGACACTCCCAGTGGATATGCTAAGGATAATACCCATTTTCTTTACAAACAATTATTAAAGATTTATGACTATATACCTCCTCAAAGAAGAAATTATTATGATTATGGATTATATCCATAAACTGTTCAATTTATGTTTAGTGTTTTACATTATTTGAATTCTGTATTGTGATTCTTAAAATAATCTAGTGTATTCCATTGTGTAGAAATGGAACCAAGTGGATGTAATGGAAATACTATCAATACACATAATCCATGTCTGGATTTCCCTACTACTCAAGATAATTATATTGGAGCTGGTGATGCAACTTGTTCTGATCATGTTATTACCATACTGGGACAACTCAGTCATGTTATGAATAAAAACCTTACCTATATAGAGAACACTGATCCACAACTTAGAGGATCAATTTAAGACTTCTTTCTTGGGGAAACAGCCACCGACATTTAATTGGACTATAAATCCATTTGTATCTGAGCAATGGATATGTTCCTTAGAGAAAATATTTCATGCTTTGGGAAGTAGCGAATGGGAAAAAGTTGTCATGGCAGTTTATCGCCTCATCAGAGATACAGATCAATGGATGTAATTAATTTAGAACACCCAGGAGGATGAAGAAGTATCAAATATGGAATAGAGGGAGATTAAAATATTTACTTCAAAAAACACTTTCCTCGTGACCATCGAGCGGATTTGGAATGGAAATTTCTTGATTATGAGGCAAAATGAGGATGAAAATGTTACAAAGTATGAGGCTAACATTACCAGGATAGCAAGGTGGGAAACAGATTATATACATAACCCAAGGAGTAAGATTGATCAATTTTTTGATGGGTTATAACCATTTATCTATCAAGAATTAGTTTCACAACACTTCTCATTGTACAAATATATTGTCTCATGTGCTATCAAGACAGAAAAGGTATTATATACGTCTTATGAATTTAAGGAAATGAAAGATAAGAATATATATTATGAAGACTCTTGAAATAGAAATAAGTGGATGATGGTAAAAGGTAAATATCTATCATGCGGTAAATGTCATAAAAACACCCAGGTATTTCTTGAAGGGAATGGGAGTTTGCTACATGTGTGGTGAAAAAGGCCATGAGGCTCATGATTTCAAGGGAAAGAAAGAGTTTTTCAATGTTGAATGCTATAATTGTAGAGAAAAGTGGAATTATGATAATGATATTCCTGAGAGCCAAGGAAACATACCTTAGAAAAGGCCATGGGAGAAAGGCTAAGATTATGCAATCACTACTATTGAGGTTGAAGCTCCGAAATACATGGTGGCTAGTAATTTAATGGTTTCCTCAGGTTTATCCTAGAATTTATTTGATTCTGGATCATCTAATTGTTTTGTATCTTCCAATTATTCATAGAAAATTATATATTTCCAATTTTATTTAACAAGGGAGTTGTTAGTCAAAACTCCAAATGGAAGTATCATTGCAACAAGGTTTTGTGAATCAGTTCCCATTAGAGAATATAAATGTTCATTATCTACAGATCTCATCATCATACAGAATATAGAATTTTATATAATACTCAGAATGGATTGTATTTCAGAGAGTGATGCAAACATTTATTTTAATAAGAAAGAGCTTAAAATTTTCAATGACGATAAGGAGTACCTTATCTTTAGAGCAGAAATTTTTACACTTTATTTTTATCAAGATCCACCACCAGTAGCTCTAATAAATTAAATTATTGGGGAGGAAGAGAATGAAATAACTATATATGAGGAAAGGAATGTTAAAATAGAGGATGTACCTATTGTAAAGGAATATGTTGATGTGTTTCTAGATTATTTACCAGGACATCATCCAGGATGAAAAGTTGAGTTTTCCGTTGATTAAATTCCTGGTTCATGGCCCATATCAAATACCCCTTATAGAATTTATATTTTAGAGTTAGTGGAACTAAATAAAAAACTAGAGTAATTGATTAATAAAGTATTTATTCACCCTAGTTTTTGTCCATGGAAATCCCCTATTCTTTTTATCAAAAATAAATATGGATCTTTAAGGTTATGCATTGACTACAGGGAGATCATTGCTATAACAACGTAAAAAGGTACCCCATATGACGCATTGATCATTTATTTGACCAAATTCATCAAGCTCAATATTTTTCAAAGAATTACCATTGATCTGGATATCACCAGTTGTGTATGAAGAAGGAAGACATTCCAAAAACAACATTTTAAACCACGTACGGGCACTATAAGTTTACAATAATTTCTTTTGGACAGACTAATGCACACTATTTTTTCGTAGATCTAATTAATATATTTTTCAAGGAATATCTTGATGACTTTGTAGTGGTATTTAGTGATTATATCTTGGTTTACTCAAAATTCTACCAAGACCATGAAAATCATTTCCACACTATTCTAAAAACCCTCTGATTAAATGAATTATATGAGAAGTTTAGCAATGGGTAATTATTGCTCCAGGAGATTTCCTTTCTTATACATATTTTCCATTATTATGGAGTCTGTATTAATCCATAATAGACTATGGACATCCATGAATTGCCAGCACCGCCAAGTAAAACTGAGTTACACAGTTTTATTGGTTTAGCTGGTTATTATCAGTGCTTCATCCATAGTTTTTCCCAAATGGTTATCCCATTAACTAAGATCATATGTAAAAGTGTTAAATTTGTTTTGGAAAAATTGTGTGAAGAATGTTTTGAAGAACTGAAGAGAATATTAGTCATTTCTCCTATATTGACTCTACCATCGGGGAATGATGGGTATGTTATTTATGGTGATCCTTAAAAGAAAGTTCTTGGTTGCGTCCTTTTAAATAATGATGGAGATATTGTCTATGCATCATGGAAACTAAAAATTCATGAACCAAACTATCTCACTCATGATCATGAGTTAGCAGTTGTATACATTTCCTTGATATTTGGAGACAGTGTCTCTATTGTGAAAAAGGAGAGATATATACAGAAAAATAAAATGCATAATGTATATTTTCTAACAAAAAGAACTCAACATGAGGAAAAGGAGATCGCTCGAGATACTCAAGGTTATGATTTCAATATAAAATAACACTTGAGGATAGATAATAAGGTGTAAAATGAATTGTGTAGAATGAATCCTGGAGTTTTGAACAAGATGAGGTTTGAAAGAGATAATATTTTCATGGATCTAGTAAACATGAATATGGGAAAAACCATGGAAGGTGAAACATTGATTCTTTTCCAAGTGTTTTCCAATCCATCATTACTAAAAATGATAATGAGTTCTCATACTAATGATGAGGTGTTTAAAAAATAAAATTAAATATGTGAATGATGGGATATTGATCGACTTTCTATATGATGATAAGATTTTGAAATTTGGGAAGAGACTATATGTTCCTGACAAACCTGACCTAAAAAAGGGAACTATTGGATGATACTCAGAGCTCCAATTTCTATATACACCCTGTAAGATCTAAGAAGTATAGATATTTGACGGTACATATTTTGTGAGACAATATGAAAACAGAGATTGATGATTATGTGTCAAGATTTATGGTTTGTTAAGAAGTGAAATATAGAAGAAAACATCTTAGGGGATTCATGCAACCACTTCCCATACCTGAGTAGAAATGGGATCATATTATGATGGAATTTTTCATGGGACTACCAAGGACTCCTAGAAGGAATGATGCAATATGTTTCATTGATGATAGTCTTACCATGTTAGCACATCATATTGCTATAAGAGAAACTTTACCCCATGAATGTTTATCAAGACTCAACATTAATGATGTTTTAAGACACTAGGGAGTAAACCTATCAATTTTTTCTTAGCATGATCCACATTTTAAAACAAGATTCTGTAAACTTCTTCAAAAGGCCTTGGATATTGAACTTCGTTTGAGCACTGCCTACCACCACAAAATTGATGGACAATCAGAACAGACTATTCTATCCTTAGAAGTCATGATGAGATATTGGTCACTTTAATTTCAAGGTATAAAGGATCAATATATTACCTCTTGATTAATTTTCATATAACAATATCTTCCACTAAATAATTCAGATGGCACCAAAAGAAGAGTTTTATGGAATTTTATGTCGTACACAAACGTTTTGGGATGATGTTGGTGAACGAAAACTTGTAGGCCCAAAACATATTGAGGAAAATTTAGAAAGGGTGAAGATTATCCATACCCACATCCAAGAAGCTCAAATTAGGAAAAATATCTATGTAGATAACTGAAGGAAATATTTGTAATTTCATGTAGGAAATATTGTTTTCTTGAAGGTGTCTCTATAGAAGGGTATTATAAATTTCGGTAAGAAGCAAAAATTAAGTCCCAGGTACATCAGACCTTTCAAAATTCTTGAACGAATTGGAGTTATAGCATACCGATTGGAAATGCCTCCATTTCTATCCAAAGATCAAGATGTGTTCCACGTATCATTGTTTAGTAAACACAACCTTGACCCAACGCATGTACTCACCTATGAATAAATAGAACTGGAACATGATTTTTCTTATTGTGAAGATTCTATCAAGATTCTTGATACTATAGAACAATTTGTGAGAAACCGGATGACTCTCCTAGTAAAATTTATAGAGAGAAACCATAACATAGAAGAGGCACCCTGAGATCTTGAAGAACATATGATGAAGAACCACCTAAATCATTTTATATAGTAGTATTTCCGAAATTTCGAGGACAAAATTATTTGAGAGAACAATGTAACACCCCAAGAATCCATATCATGTTTCCCTTTGAATAATACAATAGCTAGTTCTGTATGGAACTTCGAGTTCTAGTACACCATGACCAATCAAACTAGCCATTATGAATATTAATACACAATTTTTGAAATTTTATTTTACAAAATGGACTACAGTTTTTGATTCATAATATCAATTTTAGCTTAGCATGAATTATTGTTTTCTTTCTAAAAATATTAAATTTTTTACTATTAATGAAAACACTAAATTATTGGTGACAACTGACATTTTTATTTAAAAAATTTGTTATTTTATTTAAATATATATTAGTTAAAAATAGATACATAATAATTATATATGTTCAATGAAATTCTTTAGATCCATTTTATAATAATATTATATATATATAATTTTATTGAATTTTTTACCGTCTTTTACCAACCTTCAAGGCGCATTTTCAAATTTGCATAAAACGTAATTTTAAAGCTTCTGTGGATTAAATTTAAAAAATCTGGTTGACATGATTGATATCAGTTAGTAAAATTTTGTTCAATAAGATGAAAATAATTTTTTGTGAATAATAACTTTTGACTTTTATTTACCACGGTTAAATTAAATAGGGTAATTAAAGGTAAAAATGATTTTATTATTACCCTAACACATGTACTAATTCTATTCGATAAGTGTCTTTCGACCAAAATCGTCCTTTGGACTAAAATATGATCCTTTCGTCTACATGTATTAGATTATGATATTTATTATTGTTTTATTTAAACAAGTGTTAAAAGTGTTAAATTCAATGTTACATAACATAAATTTTTTTAATATTGGGTAACGCATAATTTAATTTCGACAATAAATATAAATTAGAAATATATAAATATTTCATATATAATGGTATTTTTTGTAATTTTTTTATATTATGTATTTAAATTTATTTATGACATAATGGTTATATGGTAATTACCTTATTAATGAATGTTTAAAATAATCGATATTATAAATATCTAAATAAATGTAAATTGAGACATTTGATGAATTCCAAGAATATTATAGCATAATATCACATGTTAGGATAGACTAAATGAATTTTTTCAAAGTAATTGACTTGTTAGGACGAATAATAATCAAATCCTATGTAGTTTCAAAATAGGAATAAATGTGTTTTTAAAACAAATACTATATTATTAAATGATACAGTAGTCCTAAAATATATGGATCAACCAAATGGAATTTATAAAAATAGATATATCATTAATTAACCACTTAGGGTTCATTTTTTAATTTTATATTAATATTTTTATCCATATAATATAATAAAACAATAATACATGGAAAAAGATAAACTATTTAACAAAGAGTTAAATATAAAAGATAAGGTTAATATGGTGACCTAAACCTACCTAAAACCTATTGGATGATTGGTTTGCGTCCCATACCATCTTTATCCTAGAAATAAAAAATTTTGAGCCATTATAAACTGAATATGAATGTATAGTAAAATAATATTTCATGATTTTCCAAAAGTTACCCTCACCTCTCTTATAAAAAGGAATGCCCGCTTCACTCTAAATCATATCATCAATGCCATTGGGCTCAACCAGACCCTGACAAATTATTTTCCCAACTACCCTCCCTTAGACATAGAGACTTTACTTTGATCATAAATCTACCCTAAGGATCCATTTTGATTAACTCAACAAGAAACGCCCAAAGAAGATGTAATAATTTCACCACCTCTTTCAAAGTTCTTTTCTTCATACACTCCCCCTTTCATTGTTATTTACATAAAAAAATAATAAATCCAATACCATATACATATTGTGATGTTATTATTAAAATGGTACAACAATATTCACTATTTTACCCATCCTATGAATGACATGTCACCATACGTGTGTACGTACACCTTATAGTCTCCACATCATGGCATGGTTTATTATTTAAAGTATTTATAAATTATATGGTGATAATAATTAGTATAACTGATGTAAATAATAAAAATAACATGTTATGGAATCTTTAAATTTTATATACATTCCAATTTCATATGATTTCACCATCAATGGAATGATATTGTAACTCGTGTGTACGTACAGATTACTATCTCCACAAACGCGATGAAATTCATTCCCCATTATAACCATTCAAGACTAATTTTCAAATTATTATTAAAAATTTTGTTTAAGAACTAAATTATAATTCCAGATATGATCAAATAAATCCAATCCATAAAAATCATTTCTTATGTAACCATGTTTATAAAGGAAAACGAATCAGTTAACACCCAAAACAATGACACTACTGAAATAATATTAACCAAAAAATATTAGAATATCATATATGCATTATATTTATGTATGTAGTTCATTTATAATTTAATAACAATGATTTAACTATTTTAAAAGAGGTTAAAATACCCTCTATCATGTAAATGTACAACATAAATGATAATTCGATAATCTATTTATTATATGAGGTTGTTTATATGTGAGTATCTGCTGGAACCTCCTTATCATCTACATCTGTGTTTCTTAAAAATATATTTCAAAACATTTTTACTATTTCCTAGAATATGGGTTAAATTAAATTAAATGATTTTTTAATTTTTATAATATGTTAATAAAGGAATCATTTCTTCATTTTCAATACAATTTCATTTATGACCTTTTCGACAAAATTAACGAAACAATGTTTTTTAACTTATACGGTAGGTGCAGATAAATTATTCTATTATTACACCTTCTAATCATCCCTTACAAGATTATAAGAATCTTTCCCAAATAATTATTAGACATTTAAATGGTTTCAAAATAGAAACATGTATTTCATTCAAATTGTTTTCATTTCATATATGTTAACGTCCTTTGATTGATTTTAAACTTTTTTTATGTTGACTTATTATGATAAAAATTTTCTTTATTGTATTGAAGGTTTTGTGATATGTTTGAATATGGATGTGTTATTTTTTTACCATTCATGGATTATGGATAAACTATTTCCATTTATAATTCTATTTTTAATATTAATATTTATGTTATGTTTAAACCTTTTCATATGAGGAATGAATTGGACTTAGTAAGTGATGGGTGGACCCAGCTATATATCCTCGATGCATTGGTAGGTCTCATGAGACAAACTAGTGTCTTGGCACAAGGCCCTGAAAAAAAATAATTTGTAGTCTGGGCATGTGGGCTTGACTATTTGGTTATGAAGTCTAGAATTATTAATTCCATCATTATGAAATTGGTTATTGATATTACATGTGATTATTCGACAAGTATAATATTCATGTGAATAAGTAAATGGAATTATTTGATTTATCTTATCTATTTTATGTTAAAGTTTTAGTTTAAAAAGGCTTTTGTATTAGTATTATACATTTCCTTAAATTTTTATTCTTATTTATGAATCTTTCATCTATATTGTTATTTTTATTGAGCACGGGCACCTGGGCTCACCCCTTTCTATGTAAAATTTTTTCCTGGATGTAAAGAAGTATATTATGACTAACCTACAAGGATAGTATAAGGGATATGAATGGGTTAAAAGGAGACAATGATGATGTTATTTTTCATTTTATATATAATTTTAAAATTATATATGTATCTAGTACATCCAAAGATACTAAAATGATTGGTTTTCGGGACACGATCTCTTGTGATCATGCCAATGTTATGTAATATTGCACCAACTAAGGGTAACTAGTGTCCGGGCATAACAATATCGGTTGAAGGATCAATTGAAGTATCATATTTGAAGGTGATAAATGTATTTTTTATACTCTCATTATGTTTAGTGTTAATAATCCTC
This sequence comes from Viscum album, assembly GCA_963277665.1. NCBI lineage: Eukaryota > Viridiplantae > Streptophyta > Magnoliopsida > Santalales > Viscaceae > Viscum > Viscum album. The sequence goes on along the minus strand of OY728145.1, from coordinate 618,487,858 downwards.
AAAACACATCGATGTTGGATATAATGACGGAATTATTTAAAAAATATGAGAAATCATTTATCTGTTTTTAATTAGATAGAACATGGTTTTAGTGGACTTCAGGAATGATGGATTCCAGATGATCAAAATCACAAAGATCATATATATGCTCTACTAAACTGTTATGAAATTTTTCAATTTGTAATATGAGTGCTCCAATCACATATTCAATAATACTTGTTACATTAAATTATTATTATTTAATATGTATGGCATATTATAATCATGTCAATAAAAAGTATCCACACATTACAAAAACTTCTCTTGAAGAGAGTTTGATGAATATTTTTCCCTAGTGGTTTCAAAAACTAAAAACATAAATTATTTTTGGTTTAAAATATAATATAAATTTATTACATTTTACATTGAATAGTTTTTACTAATTTTTATCTATATCAACATGATGATAAAATTGACAATTGATAGTGTGTATTGATTGACCCATCATATAAAATAGAAAATCATATAATGCATGTGTTGTTAATGGTTTCTGATTTGATACACGTGTATATAGGGAATAAATATAATGAAAATAGTGGTTTTTCATTACATGATCTTATCATATAAAAATTGAATTTGACTTTTATGGCATACCAGATAAAATTATTGAATAGTGTTATCAAGGACAAGAATTAATTAAAGACGTTTAAAATTTAGTGGATTGATACTAAGATAGGTTTTTCGGTTAATCCAAGACATGGAATAAATGATATTAAATATTAAAGCCTCATTATAGTAAATGATCAGTATTTATTATATCCTTAGGAAAGTAAAATTAAGTTTTCAAATTAATATGCTACTTTAAGAGTGTTGGGTTATTATTGGATCATAATAAAAATGAAATCTCTGGAAATTCATTTATTCAATGTGAAAATTCTTCCACCAAATTACGAGTAATTGAAAATTTTCAAGAGACTACTCTGAGTCCATATTTTTTACAAACAGACACAAATATCATTGATGACACCCCACAGATAAGGTTCTGTTGTGAAGATGATTTTAATGATGTAACTAATGAAGTTGAAATTACTTGAGATAATGAAATTGAAACTCATATAAAAATTGATGAAGAAGAAAAAGATTTTGGAGATATTGACACCATCAGATATAAAGATGAGGATGAAGATAATATTGACAGAGTTAAATGCTATTTATAATCATTTATAATATATTACTATATATATTAGTTTTTTTAATTATTTTCTAATAACAGTCATTTCATATTTCAGATGGAATCGAATCTATTTCATGAGATTGGGGAGGGTGGTATACCAGATTAATATTTAAATGTTAGATCATCTGACCCACAAAATTTTGGGATTTTAGGGATGACTTGGAAGGGGTGTGATCATGTTGGATTAATGATCAATGATCCTTTCACTTAGCAATGTCCACGTATTGGCTTCAATTACAGCATGTGGAGGTATGGTTTCTCATGTATTTTAGTTATTTTTCATTAATTATTATTAATTTAATTATATACTAATTGTTTAAATGATTTTTATTCTTTTCACAACTTTTTTCATATAGCTATTTAAAATGGGATTTTTATATAATGATATAATTTCTTTAGAGCATGGGTTATATGGGATCATATTTCTATATATGTTCTGCACCACATGTCCAATCATTAGACGATACATAAATAAAAATTTATATTAATATATTTATATAATTAATAAAATTATATAAATTAATTTTTTGTAGAGTTTATAGTATCCCATCGATGAGAGCATGTGTTACTCTATCTGAACGGCATTGGAGTGATGTATGTTTGACTGTTGATGTCATTCATTACACAATTTGGGGAATACCACAATGGCGAAAAAGTGTCACAAGGTTAAATTAATATTTATGTGCTCAATGAACTAATTACATTTTATCTTAGGTTTTTAGTGGATTATGTTCACACTAGAAGGGTGGTTATGTTTTGAGGATATCATAAGTAGGTTGACAAAACCAGAGAAGAGAAGAGCTTTCCCAATGTGCTACTGGTGTTAAATTTAGTAAGCATAAGGAACATAAGGTATGCAAATTTTTAATTAATTTATATATCATTAAATTTAAATTGTTTATTTTATTTTCATATAGGGACTCAAGATAACCAATATTTTTAATTTCTCTATTGTTTATTTAATACTGTTCATATACAGGCTCAAGAAAACCTATATTATTAATTTATTTATTGTTTATTTTTTTTAATTTTTATTTTATATTAATATAAGGATGTACAATGATTCTATCACTAGAGTGATTATAGGTGATCATCAGTATCAGATTGTGGTTACTATAATTATTTGTTTGAGTTTTTATATTAATTTAAAATAATATTTAAAATAGATTAATTTTAAATAAAAGTTGATGAAGTCATATGAGGTCTTGACGTCTCAGACACTGATTTAGAGTCACATAAAGACGGATGATTTACCAATTTTTTCAATATTTCTTGAGGTTGGATGGATGAAGGAGACCTCGTTTTCATTCGAGAACAGATGGGTAGTCGGTATCAAATCTCGATTGATTTCTCAAAATTATTATGGTACTGCTACGATTCCAGTGTATAACTCCTATGGAGCTCGTGTAGTGTCATCATACTCTACTCAACAATATCAAGAACAAATGTGAGCTCTAGCTGAGATTATAAAGAGTATGTGTAGGGAAGATTAAGAGCTCTTTCGATGGTAGTAGTAGCTGTAGGATGATTTGCATCAATGGCAGCAGTAGAGCTAGGAGCACATGATGGAGTACATGTGATGTCTAACTCATGGTTTAGGGATGGAGTTTCATCCACCATCTCCTCTCACTCCTCCACCTCCTCAAGACGAACCTTCCCCATAGTTATGTATTTTCTTTTTATGATAAAACATTTAAATATATATTTTGTTGTAATATTATATATTTACTTTTCAATATACTTTGTTTTTTATATTATTACAAATATTTAATTTTTTTTATTATATTGTATATATAATTTATTAACTATTTTATCACATTATTATTTATTTAATTACATTATTTATTTATTAATTAATTATTTAAATAAATTATTATTTTTCATTTTTAGATTATTATTATTATTGTAATTTTATATTTTTGTGAATATTTAGGTATTTATTATTTTATAATTTTTTATAATTTTTTTGGAATTATTATTATTAATTTTTATGAAAATTAATATGAATATGAATATTATTATTATTATTATGTTATTATTATTTTATTATTATTATTTTATATTCTGTTATTAAATTTATTATGTTGTTGTTATTATTATTTTATTATTAATTATATAATTTTTTTCAATTTCATTGATATTAATTTTATTTATTTTTTACTTTTTATTGTGAAGGGATCGACGTAATAAGATTTTCAAAAAACATAGAGAAACAGTTTTGATGGCCCATCATAAAAGATACTATTTTTGACACCATTTTCTACACTATGGTATTTGTGATGGGACCCCATCAAATTTTTTTTAGATGTGGTCCTTCCAGAAATACCACATTGCAAATAACTCAATTTCCAAGAGTGAAACTATTGCGTTCCCCAATTATCTCTTTTGGGATGTGGAATCCTTCACTTATTTTCTCTTAACATATTTCTTTTTTCATGTTTCTTAGTCATCCTCATATTTTCATGATTTAATTTGAAAATATAACATGTATATTTGTTTATCTATCCTGAGGACACCTAATACCTAATCATAAATTGATTTTAGAATTCTAAGAGTGAGTTTCCCTTTCGATGATTTAGTTATTTTGAAAAATTAATCAGTAAATATTTCATTCCATATACTATATGCAATCTATAAAATTCCATGAAAATATTATAAGGTTTTCCACATAATTAAAAATACATTCCAATTCATTATAACATAAACTAGTGAATTTCATTTCCATATCTTTTCATTTCTCACAAATAAAGTATTTTCTAATAATATCTCTATAAATGTCTTCCAACAAATTCCATAAATCTCATCCTTATCTATGTAATTAATCCCTTATGACCTCTATTATCTATAATATTCCAACAAACAATACAATATCTTTATAACAATGTCCATTTCATTAGTTCTCAATGATAGAAGTGTCTTTTCAAGAGACTTGATACACATTTTACTTATACATGGATTCTTTATTCCATTAATGGAATAACTATTCTACATTAGTATTATTTTTACGTAAATGAATCATTTTATTAAATAATTGGGGTATATATACTTTAATTGTTAATTTTTATATCGTATGATGACTTTGAAAATATAGTCATAATCTATTTATCTATAATACTATTCTTGTTGACATGATCACATGGTTAATACCTACATAGATTATAAATGTTGACATGATTTCCATTACATCAATTAGGTTCCTTTAAAAAAATTCCAGGCCCTTTGTTTGATCATAACATTGTGAATTATTATGGATGATTCAAAAATATGTGAAATGCGTAACAAAACATGAAAATTTATTCATTACAAATCATGGAATCAAGAATATTAGTATTATTGGTAAAATTATCAAAACCTAATATTATTTTTAAATAAACAGTAATGGCTAGAAATTATAATTTAAATAAACCAATGAATAACCTCTATGATTGTAAATCGGGAGATTAGTAAAGTTCAACTAACAATGCACAAGAATGATAGGGAACGAATAAAAAAACCGTTTTATGAGTTATTAGACCAAGGTGAATATTTTACAAAATGAAAAATATAGGTAGAAACTATACAGGGATGTTTCACTATAAAATCCCTATAGGATATACCTTACTGAAACCATTAGTGTATAATACCACAATTACATATATTTTTTGAGTTTTTCATAGGGTTATGATCCATAACTTATGATTTTCTAATTATTCTCACCATGGTTTTTACAAAGAATTTATTTTGATACCAACTATATCACCCCAATCCCCAAAACCATGAGGATTTGGTTATTTTACATGAATATCACTTTATTCCTTGGATATCATCTCGATGTATTAAATAGTTCAGTCGTTTTTGTAGGCAAGATACATACATGATTCTATCATTTTAATGGGTAACATGAAATATGAAATTATAAATATATTGGAAACATTATTATTTTTTGTAGTAAATTCATAATAGAATTAAAAGACCACTTCAGGGTATCTTAGGTAAAAAAAGAAATTATTGGGAACATTATTGGGAACATTATAATTATATTAATGTAAAATTTAAACTAATAAATATTATAAATTAGATATAGAATTAATAATATATTAGGGGAAATAACGATTCGAATATTCCATATATTTAATATTATAAATGGGGGATATATATATATGCATAATATTTTAACAAAAGTAATTAAATTGATAAAAAACCTTTTTCATAATGATTTCACATCTAACATCATTTTACTAGTTTTTAGGTTCTCTATGACTATCCTATTGATAGTGTTTTGGTTGTGTATTATTTATCAGTCCTTCCAGTGATATTTTGAAAATTTTTGACTCTATTTTAGATTTTCATGGTTCCCACATAGTTTTCCCAAACATTGAACATACCTAGTACCAAATCTGAATCCCTATACATTGTGGGTTTTCACGGTTAGTGAAAAGATTGAAAAATCATTCCCCCACTTAGTAAAATCCGTGAACCTCAGTATAGGATCACAATGTTAGGGTGTATACCATTCCTAGCTATAAGGTCATTCAAAACTAACCATGTATATGATTCTTTTTTATTTCTAAAATTATTTTAAAATTTCCCAAATAGTATTTTTATTCATTTCTATACCCTAACTCAACATAATAGAAATTCCTTGTTATTGGAGGCTCTCAAGAAACCTTTTTTCCTACTCTAAACCCATTCATGGGAGGATTTAATCAAGGATGACCTCATTTTATCTTTCTTTTACTAGTCTTCCTCCCCTCTTTATTTATCCCCAACTTTCTCATTAATTCCTAAATATGTTTCATTAGATCATCAAGCGTATTATGCATCTATACTCTATTGAATTCAATATTAATTTTTGGGATTTTTTAAATCTATGTTTCATTCATTGTTCATTTTAAAATTATGTTATTGGTGTTGTGATATGTGATACAATTGTTAAAGGCACATGGTTACAATACATATTGTTCATTTGATTAATAAATCATTTTCTTGATTATTTGATATTTCATTAATTTTTTTAAAACGTAAATTGATGCAATTTTGAATTTTAATTCATTATGTTAGGTTTTTGAAAAAAATCTCTAATTCTATAAAATTACATGATAAAAACATATTATTTGTATCATTTATGTATTGAAAAAATAATGAAAACCCATGTTTTTTTCTTGAAATTAATTTGGAATTTTAAAATAAGGGATCGGGGAATTTAATTGTAAATGATGTTTTCTGTGAAAATGTTGTTATTTCATAATCTTTATTCATTGATCCGACACATGAGGGAACGTGTAATTGGTGGGTTTTTTGGGATAACGACCCTAGTATGGTAATTCCCTAAAAATTCACATATGATAATAAATCTATGAAAACCAAATTCAGAAATATGTTATCATTGATTATATATTGATGAGTTCTATTTGGCCTTAGCGTGTGGGGCATGTGTAAACATATTCCCGGATCACTAATATGAGAGTGTAAGGATCCTATATCATGGAACTAATTTCCTTTATGGAAGATGACCGTAGTTATCTCTATAATTTTTATGATAAATATTAAATTTATTATGTTATGAATTTTGTCATGCAAGTTGACTTATATAAACTATTTAATTTTGTATTTTTTTAGGCATGTTCAAAATGTTATCTATCATTCAGAAATGAAAGCATGATTTTTCTAAAATGAAAATGTATTATCATTCCATGTTGTATTTAAATATGAATCATGATTTTATTTACAGTTATATAATCTTATAAGGAAACACCTTGTGAAACCATAATAAGATTTTTATCTCACACTCTATATTTTCCATTAGGTGTTTGTAGATTCCCTTCTTCAAAATATGAGAAAAAGGAAACAACCTCTTGGATGAGGTGGATATTGTTGATATATTAGGCATAGAATATAATGTCATCGTGGTATTTTTTTATAGTGATAACCATGAAGATATAGTATTTTATGTTTTTTATATTCCTATTTTTTTTCTATTACTACCCCCCATTGAAGTTTTGATCATACAGACTTGTGTATATTATATTCTATCAAATGTTATTAGAAAATTTGTCAAATCTATTATATTTCGTGATTCCATGTTATGGGAACCAATCTATGGTGATCCAAAATTCCTATAATGCAATTTTAGATTATCTTCAGGTATCAAGGTACCATGATATGTAGTATGGTTCATGATTATGTTTTATGAGAGTGCATTTTATGATTTTTAATTTATTGTCTGGATGCCTTTTGTAGTATCTTTTTGGGACATAGAAGGTAGTTACATGGGTGTTACTACCCATATATCATTGTAATGTACTTAAAGTGACCATCGATTTAATGAAATTGGTGTATATAGAATAACATCATATGATTCTAGTATTCATCCTACATCATATTTTCAAGTTTTAAATCCAAATGTTGAAATCTTATTTGATGGGATTCATATTTTAAATTTTCTTATTAGATCTGTTAATCTGAGTTATCTTATGGTGTCTTGAATATTTTTTTCTTATGACTCTTCTCATCATGCCAATAAGAAGATGTTCGAAAAGGATCCATAATAATTTTTTGATAATAATTGGAGATAATATAAATCCATGGACTAGAATCCCCATTTTATAATTTTTTGTGATGTCCATGATTTGAGATAGTCACATGCACCAATTCCCATTTCAGATTTTAATGTGGAACCTGTGAGAAATGATTCCTAGAATTCGAAATTGGATATCCTTCACCAAAATCTATATGTGATCTATGTTTATAATAATCCCCAAGAGAAGAAGGATTGGTTTAACATGATAGGTATTTTGTTCTGATTCACTGAAATACGTAATTTAGTCAAGGTGAATTGTTTCACCTTTAAGGTAGAGGGACATAGTTGGAGATTGTGGTACTTGATGGTCATGGTGAAGAAGCATTGGAGTTTATAGATGATGGAATATAAATTTATTTTCTTCAACTTTTTAAATATACCTTATTTGTTTTTGGCTATGTCTATGAAGTTTTTCAGACATGTTATGGCTTATAAGACCATGGATGAGTTTCGAAACATGTTTTCTGTTATCCTGAATTCAGTACATGAGATTATATAAATTTATAAGATAACAAATTGATCATCTTAGATGGAAAATTGATCTCATATTCATTCATATTTTTCTTTATAATGATATATACTGTTGTTGATGTATTGGATAGGTCGTTGATTGTGGAACATGATATTACTAGAAATTCACGGTTGATGTGAGTTTAAATTTCTTCATCTTCTAGTAATATAAGTTACATTAAATGAATGATAAATCATTATGAGTCACTTAAGGGATCTTAGTATTAGGGATATTCGATAACTATGCTAGTTCCTAGAAGAGGCGCTTTGACATTCATCCAATATCGAAATCCTAGGAATTCAAAATGGGAATTCACTGAGACACCAATGATCTATAACTAATGTTGACGTTTATAGAACTTGATGAATATATGTTATATCTTCTTTAACCCACATATTGTCCTAATATCACCATAAACTACAATTACATCAGTGTATTAAGATGATTCATGATAAATGGGTTACATCCATAGGATTCTAGAAGGATGCTTCTTTATGTAGTGTAAGAGTCTATATATAAGTAGATATGAGTCTTGTGACTATGATAGGTTCTCTCACTATAAAATCAACTGTAGGAACTGCATTATTATATACTAGTTCATATAATTATTTTATATTGACTCATATTGTGGGAATTCTAAATCATCTTCTGGAACTATTATCTTATTAGATGGAAATTCCTACACCCCTGAGAATGAAAATAGAGAAGGGAAACCATTTTACATAATTTTTTCTCTTTATCAGATATTAATATGACCTATATTTCATTAGATCTCATAAAAAAATTATTTAAAATTTCATGTTGTTTTGGAGATTGCAAAAAACCAGAATTTGTAGTTATCTTTGGTGAGTCTTCATCATTTCCCCTGATGGCATGTACTGTATCATTCAAGGATATTGGGAACCAAGGATAAGTAGATTTAGACATTCTGATCCTTATTTATATAAATTAATATCATTATTAAATTTTGATATAGACTGTAAATATTTTAGTAGCCATCTCCAAACACATCTTTTCGATTTTATTTATTTGTTTTTTATGAATACTCTTGTTTTATTCTAATAATAGAGGTTGAGTTATCTATCACTTTTGTTCATAGATGTCAACCGATATATATACCTTATTACATTATGGAACCAGCTAAACTGAATGAGTTTAAGTCTCAGGTGGGTAATCTATTCGAGAAAATATTTATACACCGAGTGTTTCACCATGGACGGTTATATTTTAATTACTAATAATGATGATGGAAGAAAAATTTATGCATTGATTAATAAAAACTCAATCTATTTATGGTAAAACAATTATATGTTGTGAAGGATTAATGATCTATTTAAAAATTTGAATGGGATGAAATAGATCTCAATTATTATTCATTGATCTGGTTATCACCATTTGCGAATAAAGAATATGTGATTATGAAAACCACTATCCATAGAAGGTAACGACATTATTATTACCTTTTTTCCATTTGGTAAAATTGATAATAAAATAGTCTTTATATGATTGATGAAAAATAACATACATGATTATCATGATACATTTGTTATGGTAATGGTTGATGAAATATTAGTTTACTATTATTTACAATATAATCATAAGCATAATCTATGATGAGATCTATAATTTTTGAGGAATCAACATCATTTTGAAAAAATATCAAAATTTGATTTCTGTATTCATGATGTGTTGTTCATGGGACAGGTGGTCTCAGAACACTGAATCCCATTTCACCCTTTTATGTTGAAGGTTTTTAATTCGTGGGAATAACTGAACGATTTTTTTTGAGATTCATGGCTTAATGGATTTAGTTGGGTATTATCACAACCTTGAAAAGGTTTTCTTAATTTTGGATTATCTAACAAACTCTCTCACTCGGAATATTGTGATGTTTTATTGGTAAGAAAATTTTAATGGTTATTTTTTTGAGATGTATCATATTTTTACTTTTATTTTATTATTGAGTCTTTTAGAGATCTATCTTTTTTATGTGGTCTTATGTGATTCATCTAGTTCACGGTTGGGCTTTGATATTATGTAGGATTTTCATGTTGTGTTCTATGGATCTCATGATCTTAGACCAAATTAGAAAAAGTATAGGGAATATTATCACGAAAATGAATCGTTTGTATATGCATTTTAGAGTTAGTAAAGTTTCCTTTTCCAAAAAGGTTTATCATGTTTTATAATAATAATAATAAATTGTGTTATATCGTCTCTAAAAAATGTATAAATCTCCACGAACTGAATTGGTGGAATTATCTACAGTTGTTTTACATTGAAATTTCATATACTATAGGGAAAGGAAATTTCATCGCTACTACCTTTAGTATAAATCTCATCACTTAGGATGTGAATGAGTAATTTGAATAGTTAAACATGATGGAAATTTTTTCACATATACATTTATGAGTCCGAGAATGAGTTTTTGAGGATGGATTAGAGAATATTTTGTTATCCTCTACTCAATTTGAGATGATTCATCATGAATAGAATTTGATTGTGAATTATGTATCATTAGAAAAACAATTTTGGTTTTTGGGACCATTGATGAGTGGTCATTATCCTTAAAGTGTGTTCTCTATTTTCAGAATCATTTTTGTGTCGTTCTTTATAAAGAATGATGTAATGGGAAGGATATTGATAATTCCTTGTGGGATATAAACCCATGATCCAAAAAATATGTTTTATGATATTTGAAAATAAATATTTTTACTATGTATTAGAATAAACCATTTTTAATTGTATCTCTCGATGTTAAAATTGACAACAGGTCTAGTCAAAGGAATAAATACCTCTAGGTTTTCTTCATCTACATCGCATGTTAAATTGGATATTGGTTGATATCACTATGGGATTTATGGTTGAGTTTCCTCTTTTATAGAGAAAAATGGTATATCGGGTTTGATTGATATGTTTAATAAATCAAATCACTTTATATCCATTCATGATATAAGAAATATTATTAGGGTGGGAAATCTCAATGTGAGGATGATTATTTGTTTTCCCAATTTTCTTCTACGATAGACTATGATTAGGATATTTGTTATACTTCTCTATTTTTATGAGGCCTCCAAGAGGTAATAGGAAGTCTGGTTTTTTGAGTATAAAATATCCATCATAGAGGTATGACAATATAGATAAATTAATGTTAATTATTTAGGATAATCTCTATTCCTACGTCCTAGATTTGGTGGAGCATTGTATGAAAATTTTGGAATGATTCAGTTCATATATAAAAATATTCACCCATCCTCATTAAGAATCGCTACTTTTGAGGTCTTGTAGGGAAGGCTATATAAATATATATAATGTTGGTTGGTGATCGGTGAATGTTCCTTGGTTGAACCAAGCTTGGTTCATGATATGAAAGAAAATAATCATTTGATTAGTTGGATAATGTTGATATTGCAGAGTTTATATAAATATTATATTGATCATCATCATAGATCATTGAAGTTTTTAGATGGTGACACAATGTTCCTAAAAATTTCACCTTGTTTAGGATTGATACTAATTTGTATGAAATTGAGGACTTTTCCTCGTTTTTTAGGACCTATTTATTTTTTTTTAAAATTATGAGTAATGGGGATTACCAATTATCACTTGCTCAAATATTTAATTTGGTATGTGTAATGCTTCGCGTACCTCATCTTTGAATGTATCTTTATTGTACATAACTTCTTTTGAGATGGGGATATCGTGACAATGAACATAATGTGTCTACATCTAATATTCCAAGAAATATTGTATATTATAAAAATATGTTACGTAATGGGAGGATGGTAACTTTAGGCCATGTTATAATGAAGAATAGTTCTGAATCACATGAGTCTTTGGAGAGGGAGACACTGATAAGAGAGAAATGGAATTGTTTTTTTATATGGAAACATCATGAATGGTTTTCTAGAGAAAAAATGTTTTATGTTATAGAGGTTGTAAAATATTGTTTTTTGTTTTATGGTTCTTCATTCCCTCCTTTTGATCATGTTTTCATGGGTCTTGTTTAAGAATTCTTCGAGTGTAATTTGGAAACTTTTGGGATCTCCTTATGTTTTGCAAGGTTGGCACATAGTTGTCACAAACCATGCACCAATCTTGTGAAAACTATGAAACTCTAAAGGGTTAGGGATTACAAAGTTGGATCATGTATTGAATTATCATTCTACAACATTGTAAAAACCATTCAACATATTATATGGGAATAAGGTTTTTATAACCATGAGGCCCTTCCTAGCTAACTATACAGAAGATACATATTTGTTGTAAAATTATTTTAAAATTGTATACATCCCTATTTTATTATCAACTATACCCTTATAACACAATAATAAATTTTAAATACATGGAGACTATTGATAACGCTTTTGGATCCTCAAAAATCATTCTGATGTGGATGAAAATATAGTAGATCTCGTTTAATTCATCTTTAATAAGGGAATAAAATCCAATTATTTATCTATGTATCTATTTTCTAATCAATATTGGTTATAAGATCAAAATTTTTATGATGTATATAAACACAAATAATTGAATAATGATTACATGATTGTTTTTAAGAAATTTCATTCGATCATTATAATTATGTCTTCTGACTATGAAAACTCATAGTGACACCCGACTAGGATAATATCTCACACAAAAACTTTTCCATTGTGAGTTTTTATATTAATTTCTTCCAGGTCGGACGAGAGGGAATGAACGTTCTACCGGAGGTTGTCATTATTGATCATTTGGACTTATAGTATTGTTTTATCTTGGGATGTTTCTTTTTTCTGTGTAACTTGATGATGTAAAATTTTGGGAATTTGATATATATATATATATATATATATATATAGTACTACCTCCATTTTTAGTTTTGATCCTAATTAATTGTATCTATTATCTTTTTGTTCAAATGGAAAATGTGTTCCCTGTTTCATATTGTATAATGCCATATTCTAGTTTCCAACCCATGGGGATTGTGAACCCCCATTAGAAGATATCAGTTATAGCTTGGGAATCATGGTACCCATGAATCTATTCTGTTTTGTAAAAAAATTCATGAATCTAAGAGTCATTATCATATCATCAATTCCTTTTTCTATGTGTATATAACCACAACATTAAGGCCTCAGTCCAGGACATCATATATAAATTCTTAGAGAATACAAGAAATCCTAAATCTACTTTGTCCTATTAGACTTACCGATTCATTGAATGGATATAACAGGCTTTTTCAATCACATAGGATGTTAAATTATTTTATTATATGCATGGATTGAATAATAATTAAATACATAAAGTATATATTAATTCAGATATAATAAAATTAAAGGTTAAACAATTTTCAATAAAAATAAATTGAAAAATATTGTCAATAAAATACAAATTTTAATAGTGTATGATATTAATATATTACATCCCCAGTAAAGTTTTTGATTCTTAAAATTATTATTTTTTAGATGAAAAACCATTAAAATATCAGTACAATATTTTTTGTAAAAAATATTCTTTATTTTGAAATAACATATATTAAAAAATGTTTCTAGAATATTATGAAAAAAATATATTTTCATTAAATTTATTCATGTAATATTATAATAAAATAATATTCATAATGGTGGGAATTGTAATTCATGCAGAGTATGTTAAGACAACAACTTTTTTTATATATTCTGTAGCATGGTCATCACATGAAAAACAGAAATATGATTTTCTGTCAGAGATTTTATAGAATTTATAACATGAAAACCAATTTATTTAAAAAAATGAAAATATTAGTTACAAAATTATAGGCAAAAATCATGAAAATTTTCATATAGTGTAAATATATTTCCATTATATTAGACAAACAATGTGACTTTTCCATGAAAATAGTCTTTTGGTCTCTTAGAGTTCCATGAAGGGAAAATAGAAATCATTCTTATGAACTCATTAAATAAAGAGATTAGAAAAAAAATATTTGGTTTTTATTGGAAGATATTCTAATACCTCCAAAATAAATGTTAACATAAATGATCATAAATAAAATTGATATTTTGAAATAAACCATTAAATTTTGTTTGACATTCATTGTATGTGATTTAATCTTCCTCATCATTGAGAAACCACTTTAGGAATACACCATAGGCCAGGAAATGAAGAATTTTTTATATGATTAAAAGATCTATACCATTAGAAAGAAATCAATGATGATATTATGGTAGGTCATGGAAATTGAATAAGGTTTATATAGTTTTAATAATATGGAAAAAGAGATTACACATTATTTGATAGAGAAATGAAACACATGGAATTATGTAATGTATAAAATTACATATATATATATATATATATAGTATCATAGTGTCACATGGAACCAAGTCACCTCCGAAATAAAAATATTATGTCATTAGGTTTAAAATATATTATCCACTAATATATGGATATGTATTAGATATATTTTAAGCCATCTGTCCTTAATAATTCACTTTCAACCCATTTTAGCATTAACAAAAAAATCATAAATTATTACACTAATAACACAATAATATAACCAAAAAATGAAATTCTAATACTAAGAAAATATGGAGATACTAATTCCAAATTTTTAATCCTTTTTTGTAGATTTATTTTCTATAGGTTGAATAAATTAGATTTAAATTTTTGAAAAAATGCATGATTTTTTTATGATAATATATGATTTAAGCGTAAAATAAATTTTACCATGAAATAAATTAATACATTGGATTACATGAAATTTTTTTAAAATATAAAATAATCAAATTTTTAAATGGGATAAATCCAATATATTATATAATCTTCCAAAAATTCCATTTAATGTAATGAACCAAAAATCTTTTTTAATATTAATTAAATATAGTTCTCTTTTACAAATGTCAATCATGGGTACCAATTTCAAATTAATGTTTTGAAATAAATTATTTAACACCTTTATCACATAAGATCCCAAAAACCACTCATAAAACATGTAAATTACGTTATTTAGAGTGATTTTAATTCTATAACCCATTTATTTTACCAAGTTTTACATATTTATTAGAGGTTACAAATTTCTTCCATGTTAACAATTCATAATTACCCAAAACTAAGTCAAATAAATTCATATATCAAATATAATGATTCAAAAAATAAAATATATTTCTCAATATTTATTAATATAAGTTACATTGATCAATTATAAATTAAAATGTTAAACTTTGATGAAAAATATTTTTAAAAAATGGTTTTTTATTGAAAAAAATGGAATTCATACCAATATCATGTATAATACGGATAACAATGTAAAAATATAGATTTTATAAAATTTAATGATAGTTATGTTACATTATTATCTATCAAAAGAAATTAATTTTAATTTTATTTTATTATGATGTTATATTAGAATCATTTAAAAATCAGTATTTTTCACTATTTAATTTAAAATTACTCATTTTTGTAAAATCAAGATAATTCACACCTATATATTATTTACATAATTATATCAAAATATATATCCATTTTTTATATTAAATTTTATAAAATGGTAAAAAAATTAATGGTTTTGTAAGAAATTTGATAAAATCATTTAATTTAAGAAAACATATTTTGGAAGCATTTGATGACTTGGATGTAAATTTTGTACTGATTTATTAGGAATTAATCAATAAATATTCATTATAAATAACATTATAAATATTTCATAAAATGTGTTTATTAATATTCATACAACAATTTTAATGGCTACCATATCACAGTCATTATTAAATTATAATATTTTTCTCGTTGTTTATATAATGGTAAGTGATATTAATTAAAGAATCTATCAAAATTGTTATTATTTTAAAATAAAATTATAGTGATATTACATGAATGTATCATTTAATTTAATATAGGGAGGTTATGGTTGATATCCAACCTACTGATGACATAAATGATAGTTTTTTCTATTATCATTGTGATTATTTAATTATTTTGATACCATTAACTCAGTACAAACATAAGTGGGGTAATAAATTTTTTCAATGGTTATAATTAGTTATTGAAAAACAATAATGAAAAAAATTAAAAAATAGATATTGTTATATTTAGTAATATTAAACCCATTTTACATGATTCAATTCCTAAAATAGATGACATTATTTTTAATATAACATCACATGATGCAATACAAAAACGTTTTTATAAAAATGATTTCTTATGTAGAAAAATGATTTTATAATAAAATAATGTATAAAATGGATTCATATGGAATTTACTAGATTCTGAAAAAAAATTACTTTTATTTAACTTTTAAAATATATCATAATTAAAATGTACATTTTGAATTATTGATTATAAGAGAGTTACCAAAATAAAAATATTTCTAAATAAAAACATTACTGAGCTTTTTAAAATGTTAAAAAATTTATTTATATATTAGTATTAATATAAATAATATATCTATTATTCATAAACTATTTATTTTCCTATAAAAATGTTGATGAACAAAATATTCATTATTAAATCACTAAAATTTCATAAATATCATAATATTGGAAAGAGTGATATATATCCCAATTCCAATACAAATCAAATATTTATGAGAAAAATAAAAATATTACCCTCTTCTAGTTATCTCATGATATATTTAAAAATGAAAAATAATTTTGATAAATTATAAATGGATCTTTTATTTATGTTTTCATAACATTATTCATTAATGTTGTGCGTACATTCTTACAATTTAATTAGAATGAAAAACAAGCATATAATAACTTAATCTATGGTGGTAAATTATTACCTATATTAATAAATTTACTAAAAATATTTCTTTCACGTCACCTCCAAAATAATTTTAGAAATTTATTAAACACAACATCTTTCGGATTCTTCATTTCTTCCTCTATTTAAGTATTTCACTGTTGTATATTTACCAGTAGAGTCGGATAATTCTATAAAAATAATTATCTACTAAAAATATTATAGATTTTATCATAAAAATATTGTATAAAAAATCAAATTCTATTTAATATTTTTTTGGTATAGTCATTAGGTTAAGAATATAATTCTTTAATAATGAGATTTTGGAACACATTAAGATCAATAGGGTGGTTGATTAAAATAATTTCATAATTTCTATTTAAATCTAAAATATGAAGTCCAAATGTAAATGTGACATACCTTCCACTTAATATAATACCATAAAACTCACTTTCATGGTGATAACATCATTAAATCCTAATACACTACATGAAAATATAGTTACTTTTAACTATTATCAGTATATATTTGTTGAATCATTTTAGATAAAATGATATAACTCTAACTATTTATAACATTAAATATTTATCTTTGTTATGTTCTCATCATTAGAAGATCATTTAGATAATATTATCCTAACAAATGGGTGTAATATGTATTTTCATTTAAAATTCTTCTGATGGTGCCAATTAAATACTTGAATGGATGTTATTATTATAGGAATCAAAACCAAAAGGTAAATAATAATATAAAATTCCCTGAAATTAAATTTAAATTGAAATTTATATGTATTATAATTATTTAATTTTCCTGACAAGATATAAATTTATTTGATTATTATAAAGAGATTTATTATATGAAAATATTTTACAACCATCTAGTTGAATTATCAGTGGTTTTTTTGAAAATCAAGGGTCATGATAATATATAATCAAATAAGGACTTATAACATCTATATATTTTATAATTATTTTATAAAATTTCACATAAATTTTTAGATATTTATCATTATACATAAAAAGATTTTATAATTAATTATATTCAATAATAGGTTTTTCTGATAGCATGTCTTACATGGGACACCCTGTTTCAACGGACCATGAAGTAATATTACTATAATTATTACTATTATTACCTATCCATTAAATAGTTGAGAATAAATACTATAAATAGTGGTATGAAATTTAAATATAAATTTCATACTGAATATACATTCATTTATATGTTCTTTGTAAATAATCAATCATTTATTATTAAAGTAATTTTATTCTTCATTAAAATAAATTTTTCAAATCTAATTTTTATTAAATTTTATGAAAACACTATTATAAATCATTATAATGACATTCGGATTTTAAAAAAAATATTATATTATTTTTGAAATCATAATTACCAACTCTTGAAATATTTTTGTGTTTGCGAATTCTGTTGATTTTTAATTTAATATTGAAAAATGTGAATTTTTGTAAAACTACCATTTAATTTTAACTAATTAAGTAATTTTAATTACTGATTATGTTTTAATAGAAAATAAGTATTATTTTTAATTATTTATTCCACCTTATTAAATTTTCATCTAATTTTTATTGTATTTTACAATAATTTTATTTTAGGGTTTAAAAATAATGTTTTTCTCTTCTAAAAACTATTTTAATGTGAATAATTTTTCTCCATTTTAGTTGATTAAATTAATCCATAATAAGGAATATTTTATATTAAAAGTATATATTATATATCAATAAATCTAAATTTATCTTCATAGAATAATTTTTACTATAAGTAGAGTCAATATAAAATTATTTTTTGTGTGCTAATGAGCCTTTACCCAAGATGTAGAGGGTCATTCTTGGCGTCCAACAGAGTTATGACCAAATTTGGGCGAGGTAGGAATTCCCAAGTACGGTGCCAGCACTGTAGCAGGGTACTATAGTAGTACTAATTCAGTATAATAATTGTAGCCGCGGTGACACTGTATAGGTGGATGGTATTATAGTAGTGACTATAACAGAGGTTGTACTATAGTAGTTACTATAGTAGCCCAACAACTATAGTCGTACTATTCAATGAATGGCCATTTGCGTAAACAAATGTGCTATCAGTCCCTGTACTCAAACAACATAGTCTTGGGCCTTTGGGGCTATGTAATGTGTCTCCCTCAATCAAGTTAAAAATATGTATTTTCTTTAATAATAATGATGCTTCGACCCAAACCATTAAAAAATTATTTTATGGGTAACAAAATTAAATTCCTCTAAATCCCTATTATTCATTGAATTATTGGGTTTTTTTTTGTAATTTTAATTTCTTTCACATAAGAAATTTTAATTTAAAAATCATCTCCATTTTATTAATAGTCCTATCAAAATTTTTATTGTGATAATTCTTTAGAATTTAATAAAAAAATTACATTTTTTTAATTTTGAAAAATAATGAATTTTAAATAAAACCATTCATTTAATTTTAATTAATTATAAAGTTATATAATATATTAATATTATTTTAATGGAAAATGAGATTATATATATATAAATACAATCTATTTAATTATAATAAATGTCTTATATAAATGTTTGAAACACCCTTTTATGGTTTTGATAATTTCTTTTTCAGAAACCTACATTCTTGTCACTTATGTGGGATTAATTTAAAATTAAAATATTTCATGTTAGTAAATTGAATTTGAAAACATTCATTCATATCTATAACAATATTATGTCATTTTACATAATATGTTAGTTTTATTACTATAATGAATATTGAAACCGTAAAAATTAACTACAGTCGTTAACATAATAATTAGTTTAATGTAAGTTAAGATAAAATGATAAATGTAGAAAAGACATTAATAATTTTATAAATTATATTTTCATGGACATATTTAGTATTTCTAGTTACTAATACTTTTTAATAAACCGTTTTTTATCCTTTTTAACTTATAAAATAATGGGAAACCCTTTTTCTTCAAAATAAATTACAAGAGTTTTACTCCCCCTAATTATAAATGGCCACCCATCTCCTATATTAATCACACATTAAAAGAATTTTTTATTTATAAAATTCCTTCACTCATTCATGAACATTTAATTTTTATAGAAATCCATCCTATGTGGTTTTACAGAAAATAAGAGGAGGTCACCCGATGAATAAGTAACATTATTCGATTAATTTCTGTAATTTATATCATCCTAAAAATAATTAAAAATTTATTAAACTATATTGATATAATAAAATCATAATATTTCATATACTAATAGGTATTAATGTTAATTTAATTACTTACAACCATCTACACTTTGATGAAACTGGTTATGAAATCAGTATTCATGGGTACAGAGGACTACTACACAGAGAACCGATGACATTCGTTGTTAAATTAAAAACTAAAAGGGATGAAAATAATTATGTATTTATTTATTATTTATTCTAATTATGATATAATTATTCCTCTTGAATCAATATATCACTTGTTCCGTCATAATTTCTATTCTATGGGAATAAGATAATGTCGTCCATGTCTACGGAAGACTACTGCCTTGTGAAGTGATGTGATTAATTCATTCTTTACATTAAAGGTAATACATATGGGTTATTGAAAAGATGTTATATATATGAAATTAAAATAATTTTTTAATGTTAATATTTATTTTTTACATTACATTAGTAATCAAAAATGAAGAAATATTTATTTTTATGTATGACCTACCAGGTCTATGAACGATGCATTTCATTTTCAATAACAAAATATTATTGATTACTATAAATACATATAAAGAATATATTTTTGAAATCAATATAATGTTAGAAAAAAAATTATATTATGATTCCATTCTCAAAGTAAGAGTTCTCGACATAATAAATCAAATGATATATGAAAAGCACAACAGTTATTTCCCGAGTCATGACATTAATATGGAATTGCTAAAAAATTTGTAATAGAAGGTCATAAGAAATTAATATATAGAGAGATATATATTATTATTTATCTGTATTAGGTCTAAAATAAATTATATTAATTATATAGGAGATAAGGATGTGTATTAAAGATGTTGATACTTTAGTTTATGGATTTATCGTCTCTCTTTTATTTGTAGTAGACATATGATATTTTCATACTCGTTTCATTTTTGTGTAGTATATAATTCTGGTTATTATGATTTCAGATATGATTCATGCATTATAGTGGAGATTCCTATTTATTTCCCCACATTTATACATTAAAATGGTGGTCGTCCTCCACCACTATGGATGGTGACGTCCTCTCCATGAATAAAATTTGATGATGGAATATTGAATCCTACGTACATTGATTCCTTCTCAGAGATCATTACCTATTACGGGTCTCCCTCATGGATTTTAGTTGTGTTCATGAAATACATTACCAGTGAAATCACTTTTTGGACACTGGTTAATTTCATTTCTTCCTTTAGACATGGAAACATTATTTTTTCGTTGTATACGGTAATATCAGACATCTCTATGAATATTTAGACAGTTAGTGTTGGGAGAGATTGTATCTTCCTCATGTGGGTGGGGTGTCTCATAGTGGAATATTAGGCTCCCATAGCAGGGAATCCAATATCAATAATGAGGTATCTAAAAGTGAAGGGATACCCCATTCACTGAATTCACCTCAGGTATCTCATGTTTTTCTTGAGGTTGCTAATTCAGAGGTAGCATATCATTCAAGGAATTCGCCTCAAGTGTCCTATGTTATTTATGAGTTAGAATCAAGAGATAGTTCACGATTTTATGTCTATATAGATATATGAATAGGTTTATCATAAATCACCATTGAGACATATCAAATATTGGTGTACTAGAACTCCACTTATTGACAATATGGGATCGATGGATATGAAATCCCCTTGAGATAGATCTGGGAGTTGCAAACTAGAACACCACATGATGTAAATCCTAGATGGATGGACTGGTACACTCATTGAGATAGATCTAAGAGATGTGAACTAGAACACCCCATGATAGAAGTCTAGGGTGGACGGATCAATACATTCATTGAGACGAATATTAGAGATGTGAACTAGAACGCCCCTATAAGAAAATCATGGATAGATTGACCATACCACCCCTTTATATGGATCCAAGAGATTTTTGGAAATAAAGGGAAGATATCACAACATGATGTTGTATTCCAAAACCAACTTATGGTGTCTCAAAGAGGTTCATGCATTGAAGAATCATCTATGTTTACAATTTAATAGATTTACCCTGAAGAAGACTGAATGTGATGACTAGAATTCCCCTTGAGGGAGATCAGTGAGGTGCATTCTAAGGAAGGATAACCTATGTTTACCATTGATAATTTTTCCCCTTGTGTAATAACCATGTAGATTATATGAAAATAAAACTAATAGGATCAGGGAGGTGTGTCTCTCGGATAGAGAACCTATGTTTTCCAATGGTTGAGATTCCCCTTGAGGTAGATGTGATGAGTTTATCAAAACGACCCTTAATGTTGAATAGATCGATATGTCCCCAGGAGGTAGTACCTACGATTAACATTGGTTGGGATACCCCTTGAGGAATATCCGTGGAGTTTTTTTGAACTCCCCTTGATGCAGATCATAGATTTGTGTCCCAAAGATGTAGCTTCAATGTTTATTATTTGTCATCATCAATCCAAAGGGAGGAATCCTACATACGTGTCATAGAATATAGGGATCAATACATATTTTTTTTGATACCTTGATTTAATTTGGTGTTACAAAATAAATATATGTTGTTTAATTTTATGAATTTAGGACTCTCACATCCTAAATGGCTTATTGATGAGGGATGGTGTCGGGATTATGTTGAAAAACAGATCATCACAATAAGATTTATCATGGTTGTAGTTACAGTTGGGATTACAAATTGAGATTCCAAATGGCCTTTGAGGAGATATTGTTACCCGGGTTGGGGTAAGATCATAATAGGAATGTATGCTAAATAATATCAAGATGGATATGTATGTTTGGTTTGGACCTCAGTGAGGATTCATATGTATCCTTTCTAGTTGGGAATATAATCCCATGTAGTTTGTAACAGGCTAAGGTTTATACCTAAGGATGATACATGGTGGAAAATGTTTTGGGTCATAAGCATATAATTGATCTAAGGGAGAGTTTTTTTTCTGGTAATTACACTCAATAGGATGCCCATGATCATTTAGGAGTAGTGAAGATGTTGTTTTGTCTTAGACATGGGAGCATCCCATGTGATGTTATGACCGATGATGATGTGGTATTTGATTAGAAAGGGAGAATACCATATTGTATTCCTCATTTTATTTTATATGGGTATCCTAATTTCATTTCACAATGTAATGTTATAGTTTAATATTACGTGAAACGATGTGGTGTATGGCACTTTTATAATGAGGATCCCAT
Organism: Viscum album; assembly: GCA_963277665.1. Taxonomy (NCBI): domain Eukaryota; kingdom Viridiplantae; phylum Streptophyta; class Magnoliopsida; order Santalales; family Viscaceae; genus Viscum; species Viscum album. The sequence goes on along the minus strand of OY728145.1, from coordinate 618,464,483 downwards.
GTGGGCTTCCTAATGTCATGTCATGGGTGAATCTCAGCCTACTAATCTGTCAATGGATATAATCTGGGATTAACCCCAGATAGTGTCCCATAATTGGTTTCTGATGGTATTCTCATGATTATTACATTGGTTAGCTTATATTTTCTACTACAGAATTATATTTTTGTAACATGCGCTGTCAAATATTTTTCATTAAAGGAATACTACATTTTAATGCAATTTAGTAATGACTATGGATGACTTCTCATGATCCTGAAATCAGGCATCTAATGCTTCACTTATAATTCAAACTAATCATGAATAATGTTTTACTCTATAGATTACAGTCTTTCAGTGAAGAGTATAAAATGTCTTCTCATGATCATAGCATGATGCATCTTATTCTTGACACATATGAAATCCAATTCATGAATTATAGGGTATGGTACAATTTAAAGTCATGTAATGATGAATATAGAATTCCTTCTCATTATCATGGAATATGGAATATTATAATTAATTCCATATGAATCGATATTCATGAATGATATTGATTGATATAGTTTAATGTCGTGTAGTTAGAACTCGTGTGAAGAAGGCGCTTAGAAATAAATGATGTTAGTTCAACCCGGTATAGGATCTAGGTTGTGATGTTTTTTTAGATTCTTCTGAAATTGATAAACCAGTGTTACTCAATGAATCATGATTGTAATATCATATGGTTACATGTTAAACGGACCAAGTGTATTAGGAAAACTAAATGTAGATCAAGGGGTGTAGACGAGTATCTCTAATAACAGTAATATGTGTTGTGGAAATTGTAACAAAATAAGAGAACATCCCAAAATATTTTCTACGCAACTTGACATGTATACAATGTGAATATACATTTTTATTAGTAGCTAGATAATGTTTTTAATAGATAGGGTTGGATTCCAAAAACCGTGGGTTGACACATATCATGAGTAGGTTTGTGGGGGAACATGCCCTAGGGTATGGACGAGTGGGCATGAAGGAAAGAGTTTATTGAATGATATGGGTTTCAATGTGTGTAGCTTCATGGAGCTCATGGTCTCCCAAAGGATCGAGCAACATGGAGATCAGTGTCTCATGATGGACCAGTCTTCACAAATCTCAATGTCTCATTAAGGTTGTCTTCTTCCCATGGGGGCGTAACTCATGGATTCTGAATTCATCAATATTCTTTAAGTTCTTTATTGGGTCTTCTTCCTGTGGAAATTGAATGGGACTTCGGTAAAAGAATCTCCACCTAGGTTGGAGGAACTCAAAAATCATAATACAAGGGATTCATGATGCCTTGGGTCTTTCAGGAAGTGGTTCTTATGAAGCCCATGAGATTCAAAAATTGAGAGTGATACACCACAACCTAGTGGTTTCTCAATTTTGAATAATGAATTGTGAGGGTATTTATATGAATGGGGGTTTGAAAATAATTAAAATTTATATTCCATGAATTTGTGGGATTCATGATTGGGTGCCACTCCATCGGACTCAAGAGGAACCATAGTCAATCTTCTATGAAGTATTGACGACTCATAAAACTCAAGGAGGAACACTGTCATGGTTTCACATGGTTATGAAGAAATGTTGGACTCATAGAGGAACAACATCACCGCTTTATGTGGCCATTAATCGATCTCTATGAATCGAAACTCCATGATTTGGGTACATGAATAGTCTTTGTAGACTGTCATTGAATGCCTATCGTGAAATTCCTATAACTTTTCTTCCATAAATACATTTGGGTTATATGTCTAGACAAATAAAATCAAACAGAATGAGATATGATTTTGGTAAACATTTTACAAAAATAAGTAAATTATTCAGATTTGGTTTTGTAGTCTCACCCCCACCTCACAGTGGTTCTAAATGATGATTATGAGGGAGAAGTAGACTATATTTTAAATAAATCCCTGGGAAATATGAATTATTATACAAGAGTGATAAACCTAGGAAAAGTAGTTTTGATCAGAATGGGACATCAATCACTACTAAGAGAGTCCCAACAAGAAAATCCCTAGCTTATGAGTGTAACTCCACACAACCAACATTCTTTTAATATTTTCACAAGTGCATGAATGGGATAAATCCATGTGAATTGAATTAGAACTAATCCAATTGAATGGGTAGTAGTGATGGTAATTAAAAAATTCATAAACATAATGGTAATGGAATAGATATATTTTTTAATTGTTGATCATTTTCAAAACTCACCATTCATACTATTATCCGAGAATATGGACAAATATATGAGGATCAATGAATAAACGTGTCTGAAACATGGAAACTATCTTGAAGTATCATCCAAAGACTTCTAGGGAATAGGAATAACGAAAAGGGAGATCTACTATGGTATGAGAAAATTTATTTACGGAGTCCCTTCAAACGTGGAAGAGGATAAGGATCCTAATGAAGGGAACGTGAAACATGGAAATTAACTGATTGAATGTGAAAATACATTACAACACACTTGGAATTGTTCCTTAGTGAAATTGAGCACATTAGTTGGGGTAATATAGGTCTATAAAAGGGCTAAAATTTTATTTTCATGGATCATTGTTATGGATGATCATAGACCACTAAACGAACATGAGAAGTGATCTAGATGACCAACGTCAAAGGAAGAGGTTTCATAAAAGGACCTAAGATACCTTAACTTTTTATGTCACGAGAAAAGGATGATAGATACACAGTTATAAATTAAACGGTCAGGAAAATGGAAATATAGTTTATCATCATACATTAATGATGAGGAATTTAAAAGTGTAACATTATGTGATTAGGACACATTTCAATGTTTAAGATCATATTATATGTATGTGATGTTTGTGGGGTTTATGTGTTTGGATTCCAATAATGTCTTCACTTCTAATATCATGATGGAATACCGTGTTTATATCACAGGTTATTGTTTTCCAGCAACCCCATATTAATCATAAAAAGAATCCAAGATAGAAATTGGGAAAAGATCAACTCTCATTGAGGGTAATCTCAGATATGCAATGGGTGAATCTATAGTTTCAAATAATTATTCAATGAAATCAAAATTTATTGTTTAATATCATGGTGCTCAGATTGTTATATATTCAACCAGTTTAAAGTATTAATTATTTGATCTAATGTGAAATGTTTAAGGTCATGTTTCTTATAAAATAACATGGATACTAGTTTCAAGTCATAGTGTTTGGAACTATTTGGATCTTATATTATGTTCATATAGTTTGGACCATACGACCAGGGTTTAAAAATGATATGTGTAGTGTGGTGACATGACAAAATCAACATGAATGAGGGAAAAGGAGAACTAGTGACACTTGACATGTTCATAGAAACACTTACAAGTAGTTTAATGTTGTGCTGTTTGAACTTAGGCTCATATATTATGATGAAAGTGTTCTTACCAAGGGGTTTTTTATGATGATTGACCATGTCATCACAATCCTTACCAAAACTACTAAGACAACATGAGGCATTCTTAGTATAGAAAAAAAGGAGTGGTGTGGGGGATTTTCCAGACACATGGGAGTTCATGGTAGGCACATGGAGGTATTGGGTTGATAACGTTTTAGTGAAATAGTCCAACTTACATGATGGGAATGTATAAATTATGGAGTGACACCCCAGTTGATAAAATTCCCACATGAAATATGGATGTATAATGGAGATTAATTGATACTATAGAGACCATGATAAAGGTGGAGACTGGTGAGGATGTATAGAATTCTGACTTTGGTCGAATCAAAGGGACCACAACCATACCACCCAAGCATGTGTTGAGAAATTTCTATATCAACTGTTGACTTAGTTCGAAACACATTATATACTATTGTATTTTACAAATACATCTAGTCATTGGACAAGGATAGAAGGTGATCCTTTGCTAGACAAAAATGTTATTAAGGTAAGAATTTAGATTTACAGGATGATGCAAATTCAAACAAAGAAAGACATGTTGTGTGGAAATCAGATTAGATATTATCCATGTCAGATGCAAAATTATAGGATCCACACCACAACACATTCAGTCACTCTAAGGGAGAGTATCAAAAATTGGGATTCAAAACTGATTTGTGTTGAATTTTTGAAGGTCAAGTTTCATTGATGATGTATAATAGTATAATTTCTAAAACCTCATTCCTTGATCTCTTAATTTATTTTCATATAGTTTGGTTCATATGTTTTATAAAAAAAATTAGACGAGTAGCATGGAAGAGTGACAAACATGACTTGAATGAAGACCTAAGTCGCCCAACACCACACCGCACTTTCCATAGAGGACTAAAATTTATTTTAAATAAATGACCCATGGACTAATGATGGCATGAATAATATTGTCATAATTATCAAACCAATTATTTTTACAGGGGATGGATAAATTAATTTATTTGTAGCTGGACCCAATGAAGATAAGTAAAGGAATCACTACGTCTCGCAAAAAGATGGGAATGAAGCCATATGTAGTTCATGAAGGTGGCACACAAAGTCTATGGTCAAATATTCAGGAATGTGTCATACTATTTAATGACATGTTTCATGGAATATAGGGTAAATGATTACCATATAGGTATATATATAGAACACAAGAGGTAGAATCCAACATGAACTGTGTTAAAGACCCTTACATACCACATACACACCTTAATAAGAATTTCATATCGTTTAGGGTCCTAAATATTGGATTTTAACTGAGGAAAAGGGGTTGAAGAGTTTATAAATTGGTAGCTGGTCCAAATTATGAGATTTCCAGATGTCACTATGCATCCAATAATGATGGGAATCTCTCTATATGTTGTTTAAAAACATGGTATAGTAAGATACCAACACCTCTACAGGTGTTTGTCTCTAGTAAGGGAATACAAGGCAACCCATGGTTATCATGTTCTATCCCATGTGAATTGCTCGGGGTGATAACAAAATCATATTAATAAGCATATCGGTCTTGAATTTTATTGAAATGTACTTTAATGTCATGCATTGAGGATGTCAAGATTGACTGTTTAATGTCATAAAACACATATTGTTGGGGCTGAATGTAGTTTATGGTAATAATTCATGGACCTACTGAAAACAATTTCATGTGATGTTTCATGAACCATATACTCTCATTTTATATTTATGGAGTTCATACCAATGATAGGAGGGAGTTCATCAAGTGGATAAGTGTAATACAATGTTATTAACAACCTAACAAGAATGGGGGACATGATGGCCCAAAAAAAGACAACATAGTCAATATAAGGTCATGCATATTGTTTAAATTCATGATTCATATACATCATGTAAATATTTTTTGGTTTTTCTCCTAGAGCATAGTCACTTAGCTTATGGTCATGGAATTCAGACCATATGAGTACAAGGATTAGGGTGATAGTGTTTGGACTAGTGAGAAGAGCATCTCCACCCAAATTGATTTATGAGGTGGGGTAGGTGTAACCTGATATGGATGAGAACCAAATAGGAATGTGAAACATGAAACATTCTTAATGAGACTCACACATAGTATAATGTCCGGATGATTGTACTTTGACTCTATGTTTAAGTTCCTTATGTGATTAAAAAATGGAGAGCATACCAAATATTTTATGTATAGCGTAACATAATGATAAATTAACGTGAATGGGGGCCAATGATTCATGTGCCTCACATAAAATTCATAGAGAATTTTTTACATAGATTACATTATTGATGTTATGACTTGATTACTTAGTGTAATGTCATCGATGTGATACTATAGGGGATCATAGATAATTGTAATCAAGTTTCTACCATGAAGGTGAGTATTCAATATATTGTATACATTGAATTAAATGAATAACCTGACATGAATGAATAACCAATAGGCCTATATTTCTCATCAAATTCCTATGATGTTCTAGAAAACAATTTAAAATCATGATGCATGGATATGGGTTCTTAGTTTAAGTTAATAGAGGCGAGACCAAGGATAAATTATTAGTTTATGGTCCAGGAGATTGAACTGAATGCTTTTGGGGATTGAAAAGATGGGTACACATCATACCTTGAATCATGATCACATGTGTGTGATTCTATGTTTTTGAATAATGGAGTGGTGAGGAGTTTCATGACCCATGAAAGTGCATAGTTATGGAAATAAGAAGTTCGGTTGAGAATAATCCAACATAGCTTACATGATTACTCAATGTGCATAGATACAAGGTGGGGTAACCCCAGAGGTTTTAGAGTTATATATATCCTAAGGAGGTGAAATTTATAAATCATGATTCCCAATATTAGGAACATTGTAACGGTGGCATGAAAATGGAGGATACCTACAAACATTATTTTGAGACAAAACAATAAAATCATGTTACTGGGATATGGACAAAAAATGAGGATCAACCGCTAACTATATTTTAAATGTGGTACCTGTCTAAAAATGTCACCCAATGTATTATGGGGTGTTGGTTGATGATGTTAGGTGATCCACTACAGTCATGAACTGTGTCCTTATAGGGTCCCTAAAGACAATAATGAGGATTTCGATCTAAATAAAGGGATATGTAAAACATTGAGATGGATTGTGAGAATGTATATGAATAATCCAACATTTCAAGTAACACATCACAACAGATCTTATAACATCAATTGGGATGTATCCAAAAGAGGGAGTTAAAACCCTTCTCAATGATAGGGTCCTGAGATAGTTTATGAAGGTGGTCTCGTAGTAAACCATCACTAAATTTTGAGTTATATGTTATATGAGCATCATGAAATTATATTATTATAAATTATATAATGGGAAATTGGAATCATATCATTTTTACCATATAACGCATCCCATTTCTCCACATAGTGTATGGATAGATTATAATGTCCTGTGTCAGGGAAAATATACATATATTTTAAAATAATAATGTAATGATATTACATTGAAAATTTTAAGGACCTATGATTAATATGAGTTGTGGTTTTCATTTACAGTTTGACATCTTTCATCATCATAGTTGGGTTTTCTATTTTCTTTCTATGAATAAAATGATGTACAACTTAATATCATGGAACCAATATGTTGTTGTACTATTTAATTTCATGTGACCAATACAATGGTTATAATGCAGTTTAATGTTTTGAAACTATATTATTAACAACATCTATTATGGGAAAATGGATTGTCGTCTCTACCATATTCTAATGGTTTAGATTCCTTGTAATTAGGGTGGTATCTGTTTATGGTATTACCCAAAAATTCCACCATTGTATGAATCGATGTTCTTTAAGTGTCAGATGGGATATGTCACATGTAAAATTCCACGAGATAGGGTAGCGGTTGTTGGGGGGGTGTGGTAGATATCAACATAGGTAGAAAGGAAAATTCACCAGACATGGATGACAGACGGTGAGAGTGTTGAACAATGTCAAATGATCACTCCTCTCCATCAGGAGAATAGTTTGTCATGGAGATCCCTAATGGTATAAGGGGCTACACGAGCAATTAAATATTGGTTTATAATATACGGTATGATTAGATACTCCTATTTTGGGGTTGGTACCTAGAGAATATTTTCTCTTCATCATATGGTTGGGGAGATAGTTCGAGGACAGTTTAGAAACTCAGAACATCAGTATGATGGGGTGATAAAACTTGAGAGGATTTGAATCTTGGATCATCGGTATGATGGGGAGATGGGGACTGAGAAATATGGAATCCTTGAGGATTGGTATAATGGGTAATAGATTCTAGGAGGTGGAAAATCATGGTATTTTAGTTCGATTGGGTAATGGAGGCTGAGATCTATGGAAGCCTAGATCATCAGTATGATGGGTCAATAACACTCTAGGTTGTGTGTATTCATAGAGAATCGATTCGATGGGGGTGATGGATCCAAGGAAGCATGAAATCCTGGATCATTGGGATAATGGGTTTATGGTGGTGGGGAGGTGTGGAAGCTTGTAATGTCAACATAAAGGGGAAATGACGTCCACAGTGTGTAAAATCCTAGATCACTAGTTTGATGAGGTGATGGTGCATGGGATACTTAAATTACATGAATGTTGATACGACATGGTAATGGTTACAGAGAGGCGGGGAATCCTATAATGTATTTTCTAAGAGGTGTAAACGTAACACCTCATGATTTTAGAAAATATATTTTATTCAAATTAATTAAATATTTTCAGTATTTTTCAGTTAATGTGACACAGATTATACCATATGTTAAATTTAATAACTAAAATATTACTTCATTGTACAAAACACTATGTCATTATTTCAATACATGAATCTATTATTTTGTATTTTGGTAAAAATTGAAATTATTTATGGATTCTATGATACACAATATAGAGTCTTTCTGATAACATGTGATACACAATAGACTATGTTTTCCAAATCTAAAACATCCTATAAATATTATTTAAATAAAATAGTTGTCTCATAGAAATAAGAATTGATGTTTCGAATAATGTTAACTAAATTGATATAATATCTTTAAATGGTGTGTATAAAATGAATCATTTTATTATCAATTATCTAGATATGAAGCTATGAATGGCTATAAACTAATAAAAATAATTTTCAATGAAAATGATTTTTCTATTTCAAAAACCTATTTTATCTCAATGAATTAGAAAACAATTTTTATGAATATTTTTTCATATAATTTATATATTTCATTTTAAATAAAAAATATTCCACTATTACAATGTATTTTATAGGCCTATGATATGATTAACATATATTTTATGAATTAAAACATGTATTCTTAAAAAGTGTAATTTTATCTCTTTTTAATGTTGATCCTATTTGAAATCATATTTTTAACCGATTTATAATTTTTATTTGAAAATTTTTAAATAAATTTTTAAATTTTAATATTGAAATTTACATTGGGTGAGTTTTTTGTGTAGTTTTTTCATTGATGAATAGATAAAATTAGTAAATATTTATTAAAAAACGGAATTTGATATAATTAATATATATAGATAAATTATATAATAATCTGATGTATAAGTTTAATTAGATATATTATAAATATATTAACCCAATTAATGTAATTAGAAAAAAAAATTGCTTTTAAATTTGATATTAAAACCATTCAAACATGATTATATTTTTAGATAAAAATTCTATATTCTTATTCCATAAGTGGGACTAAATTCAATTCAATTTCAACCACTCCTACATCTATAATTTTTCAAAAAGTATTACAAATTGGAATAATAATAATTTCAATTTTCTAATAAGTTGGACATATTATTTTAAATAATTGATTACTGAAGGTAGTTAAAATTAATAATAGCGATTAATGTAAAAACGAGCTTAATTAACAACTAATTATATTAAATAAGTGTAAAAGAAACATTACACTTGACTAAAGGTTAAGGGATTTCCATATAAATAACATTATTCCACTAACGATATTTAATTATCTATTTTTTACTTTTGGAGACAAGTATATCCTAGGTATAACTAAAATATTTTCAATAAAACCAAATTTGATCTTTTCCCCCAATTAAAAAATGCATCTTCTCTTCCCCCTCAATTTACAACCCTAAAAGAATTTTTTTCTAGGAAACCCTTGCAAAAAATCCGACCAAATTCCCTTCTTTAATCCCTAACCTAAAAGGCCCAATGTCATTCTCTATATTGAATTATCATTACCATATAATTCTCCAATTTTCTATAAATCCAACCAAATACAACCTTTGATGTAAGCCAAAATGGGTTACCCAAAGAAGAGGTAACATCCTTCCACAAGCCATTTTATTTTTTCTTTCATTCTCTACCCAATCAACAATTATTCTACCATGGTTGAATAATATCCTTAGAATAATAAATATAGTTTTATTTTGATAGTTAAAGGGATCGATCAACACTCACACATACTTTCATTATATGGGATACATATTAATCATTCATGTGAACGAGTGACTACCCTCTTGCAAATCAATATCTTTTTTTCTTCTAGTTCCAAAATTAAATATTTATAACAAGGATATAAATTATATTTTTAATTGATATATATGATATTAATTATTTAATTATTCTTTTGTAGTTATTATACGACATTTACCTTCATAATTTCAATTTTGAATAAAAACTATTACATCATTTGGGGATGCATGGACTACCTTTTTTTTAATGAGGTATTATTCATTCCCACATTACATGGAATTTATTATGGATGTGTTTTGTAAATATATATAATATATAAAATAAAATTTATACTATAATGATAATATATATTTATTTCATTTAAATTATTTCATTAAATATGGAATAAAAATTGAATTATTATTCATGTGTAGGTATGACCTACAGTCTAAATGAAAGGTGTATTCCATCTCATATTTCTATATTTTATATATTATTATAAATATTACTATTATTAATATATATGATATTAAATAAATTTTATACATTCTATAAATAAGTAAATCATTATTTTTGTAAGAGTACATTGAATAACATGTCAGAACATATACGAAAAACAATGTGATTACTACCCAAAATATAGTATTAACTAAAAATTAATAATAAATGGATAATATAATGACATTAAAAAATAATATATGGTTTGATATATAAGTATTTGTTTATATGGAATCTTTATAATAAACTTATATTTATTATATATGATGTTTTAATGTGACGATGATATTCAAGACATAAAGTAATGGTTTTCTCATCTCATATTTATTTTTAGGAGACTTACGACTTATTCACCACTCATTTATTTTGGTAATTTTATTTACTTCCAAATAATTTATTATATTATTAGTATAAATAAATTTATAGGCTATTTTTAAATAAATTTTAGGATCGTTATTTCATGGGGTTTATGATTTTAAATATACCAAATCTGTAACGTGTTTTTGTCAAAATTTGTCGTAATTTAGATACATTCTATATTAAGAACCTATATCATTCTATGAGGAGTATATATTTCCATTTTATATTTTCTATCATAAATATTATTCATCCAATGATATTATAAGATTGATTTCATGTTATAGTCTCATGTGTTTTACTATTTCATGTTACAGAAGTGGTAATATTATATTTCTGAAATCTCATTGTTTATCGGGATTGTTTACGATTATGCTTCCATTGATGAGATATTATAATAAATATGTTAATAACTTTCATGAATTTTCTACTCATATATCCATTAATGTTACAATTGTGTACTGGTGCCATTTTTTCCAATCATTCATACATATGAAAATTAACAAAATATTTTTATGAAAATATTACATTCTTTCACCTTTCGGTCAGAAATCAGTGCTCTTTCAAACCCATATTCTCGATAAATGTTTTCAATTTATCTTAATATTATACAATGATGTTAAAATTATTTTTTCAATAATTTGATAAATTTTTCTATTTTTTATAAATGAAAAGTTATTTTAATTCTCAGATCAAGGATCATTTTTATTCTTTTTGTGGAGAAAGAAGAATGATCTGCATGTACAACCTTACCATCCATCAAGAGAACCATTCCAATGAATATTAAATTTTATGTTTTCAATGTTAATGTTTTTAAAGATAATGTTTTTAATATATTAAATTAATTCAATGTGGTTTTCAATGAAATTTGTTTTCCAAAAAAAAGTATAAAAATTGATTAAATATATTTTAAAGTAATCATTTCTATGTTTTGAAAAGCATATTTTTAAAGCATATAATTTAAAGGATATGAAACATTATTTTAATGAATTAAAATCCATTTTATAGAAAAAATATATAATTTATTAATGAATTATTTATATGTTTTCAAATTATTTTTAGTGATATATGTTTTCAAAATAATTTCTATATTTCATTAAATGTTTTCAAATATATTTTAATTGAAAAAACATTCAAAATGATATGTATTTCAAAATTTATTTTTCTATGTTGGAAATACATTTTACTCAATATATTTGTTAAATGAAAATTTAATTATTCCATTATAAAAATATTAAATGCTTTAGTGAAATAGATTTCCATATAAAGGTTATTTTCATTAAGAACTTCTCTATGTGATATTTCAATATCCTTATCCAAATAATAATACATACATTGTTATAGTTTTTTCACTTATTAGTTATATGATCAAATAATATCATTCATATTTTTTATTTAATGGGTTATGTTTTTAGGAAATTATATTATGGTTACCTTCTTCTCTTATATGAGTTATATGATTTTGAACCATGATTTTCATTAGGAGTTGTGGTTTTATGAAATTAATATTAGAACTATCTTATTTATATAAGTAATGATATGATGAAATTTTTATGAATACCATGTAATTTCATGGGTTGTAATATGATTATTATATAACCCATCCTTTTTAATTGGTCATGATATGATGAATGTTTTATTATCTTGTGTCACATCTATATATGATTTGTTATGTGATGTGTGGGACCAATATCCCATCAAATTCATTGGGTAATGATTTATATCATAGAAGATAATAATGGGAATTGAGTTGGATGGATTGATCATATATAGAAGATTTCGAAACCTCGAGCACTATGGAATATAGGGAAACTCGATCCACTATGTGAAGATAGGGAAACCTGGTCCACTCTGGGATTATGGGGATATCATGTCCATGATGGGAAGAAGAGGAAAACTGATAACTTATAAGAAAAGGACTATTACTAGGGATGGTTGTTTGTCTTACCCACTGTTGTAGTCTCCATGATGTTCCTTGATTTTCTTATGTAAATGAGACTTAGCTTATATGGAATTATATTTGATGGATATAGGTATCTTATATTTTTATGTCTTGTTCCTATGTTATGAATTAATAGATAATTATCTTTATTCCCTTATGATTCATGTATTATTAAATTACTAATATTTATGAAATGTTTCCAATTTGTCTCATTGATATTCAGGGTATAATATTTTAATGTTATTCTCATTTTCTCATACCATTATGTTCTATTGGAAGGCCAATTGTACAAGCTGTCCTTTAGCTGATTTCTTGATGAATGATGATTTTAATGTTGATCAGGATGCTACAATTAATGATCAGCTTGATAATATAGGGGTCTCCCTAAACATATTGTTACTATTATCAATAGTTATTGTTTCTCTAGCAATGAGGATTTTTGGGCTTGGGAACCTGCTATAAATGGCCTACTGACTTCTAAAAGTTTTATAGTCATTATCTATCTTGCAATATAGGGTGTAAATGGATGAGGTATATTCATTTGAACTTTATTAGGCCCTCTCAGACAACTTTTTCCTGGGGACTGGCTCATGGGAAGCTTCCTACTGATTGTTTCCTTCAGAAATGTGGCATCTCCCTATTATCTTCATGTGTGTTTTGTCATCAACATAGGGAAGATATTGATAATTTGTTTTTTAGTTGTGTTAATGGCTCTTCAATGTGGAAGGATGTTTTTTATATTTTTGAAATCTTGATTCCTAATATGTCTTCAATTCATCATTTCCTTCAATTATGGCATTCTTTTTCTCATTCTCCTCAATTGATGGATCTTTTTAGAGTTGTTGCTACTGAACTCCATTATTTTATTTGGTTTTATAGAAAAAAATAAGATTCATGATATATTTACCTTCTCAATAAGTGGGGCTTTATTAGATATTCTTGGTGATATGCGTAATGTTGATATTCAAAGGATGAATTTTTGCATCAAATCAGTTCATGATTTTTCTGTTCTGAACCAGATAGGTGTTAAGGGTAATTTCAGGCCTCTACGTGGAACTTTAGAAGTTCTCTAGAAGGAACATCTTTTTGGTTGGTTAAAAGATAATTCAGATGGTGCTTCTAGGGGTAATCCAGGGCTTTCTGGTTATGGTGTTGTTTATAGAAATCATAAAGGGGATGTCCTTGGTTATTTTCATGGTTCCTGTGTCTTTCCCTCTTCACTTGAGGCTGCAATTCTTGGAATTATCCTTGATGTGGATCAAGCTGTGAAGCATGGTTGTGATAATTTATAGATTGAGAGTGATTCTTATTTAGTTGTTTCTACAGTAAGGATGGGTCTTAATGACTTCTCCTGGAAGCTTACTAATTTTTGGATTAATTTTTTGGAGACTATATTTTCCTTGAATGATTTTGTAACTCACATTTATAGGGAATCCAATTATTTTGCTGATGGCTCGGAAAATAAAGGGGTTAATGGAGTTGATTTTTTTTATATGATCATGTTTTTGATGATCTCCTTCCTTTTCATAAAAAGGAAAATGACAAGACTTCCATTTTTATACTTTTGTAAGGTGTCTTTTATCTATGAATGTGGCTATTTTGTAAGGATTTTTTCATCCTTTCATCCTTCCTTTATATTTGGGGGTTGTTTGCTTTAGTTTTATTCTTTTTTATTATTTGGAAAATATTATTTCTATTTCTAGAGGTTGGATGTAGAACCTGTAGAGCTGCATTCAGTTGTAGTGGACTTCCCAAAAACTGATGAGCCAGCAATAATACCCCTGGTCCTCCACGTGAAGGAATTTTTTCAGGCCTGGACCACTGGAGGTTCTTCAGCCGTGGTGAAATCAGATAATATCTGGCCACCGTGACCACCACGGGCGCTGTTTCATCCTATCGAATCAATGGGGCCGAGGATAAAATACCGGATTCAATATGAACCTCAACAGTGGAAATGGTGGCCAGAGAGGCAAGGGATGATCCTCACTAGGTTTATTCTTGACGGTCAGTTTTTTTTTCTTCTGCTTTCATTCCAGAGCTCACCCTATTTTAATGGGTGTTTCATGTATGCTTTGGTTTTTTTCCTTTTCACCTTAACCATACTTAATGGTTTTGGTGTTTCTTGTTTATATTTTTCTTGTACTATTTTCATTCTTCTTTAATAAAATTCCATTATATTCATACCATTATGTTCTGTTATACATAAGTATCTCCAATATTTACCCTTCATGATAATTTCATATCACCCCTTTTTATGCTCCCTTTCCACATGTAATGAATAATGGTTTTTATTAGGATTACTAAAGGGAGTGATTTTGGAGAGAAATATTTATGATCTTTCAGTAAATAGCATGTAAGTGATCCCAGTCTCCAAAACAACAAAACAATTATGGTCCTCGGGCTTGTTGTTGTTTTTTAATTTGTTGAATATTCATCTATGATGATGTAATATATATATATATATATATATATATATATCTTAATAATTTTTAGTTATATTTGGTATCAAATTGAAGATGTAGTCATCATTTTGAAATTATGATGATTAAACATTAGAGAGATCCATAGAGATATATCTAAGCATATGTATCAGGATTTCTCTAAGGATAAGCACAATGTATCATAGATTTTATGTATGGTGTTATAGTTTAGACATACTACACATGATTTTTCATCATAATGTAGTTTTCCTCCACTATATGTATCCTCTATATATTTTGAATATTTTTATTCAATTGATGTAACATGAATGAACTGAGGTAACATTGAATCCGACATAGGATTTTCTCATGAGTAGTCAAATGGCATGACCAGTAGAGCGAAGGATGTTATAATAATGACTAATAATTTTTTATGTATCATGTTTAACACTGTGAACATTAACCAACCATCAAAATCACAAAATAATAGAAGTAAAGTGTTCACCATGAGTTCAATTAATACACATCATTGAGGAAAAAATATTCATATTCCATTGTGTTGAGAGTGTGGAAAAAAGAAACTAAGTGAATGTCTAAGAGAAACGTGATGTCTTTATTACTATGGAAGAGAAGGGTAAAAATCTAGTAACTATATAGGTAAAAATGAATGTTTATTTAACACAATGGATGGAAATATTGGCCTCCATAATGTATTATCCATTTGTGAATTCTTTATATATGGATGTTATGGGAATTTTGAAAATTTATTTCCTATGTGGAATGATAATGAAGATAATCAGCAAGGAGTTACATTAATTTTTTGATGATTATGAAGAGACCTTGAATGAAATATGTAATGTATGTTATATTCTAATAGTATTGTGAAAAAGAAAGTTAAAATTGAGTTTGATTAATATTAAGATACAGCTTCTGTTAAATGGTTAAATTTTGTCATTGTATATGGTTTTAGAGCTTAATGTCACTACATGATGCAACATGTGGTAATAGATGAAGTAATGTTAGTTCATGTCACAAACAATAGATAAGATTGTATTTATGAAATAGAAACGTATATTTATACTCTTATATAGTGGAATAATTCATCAAATCTAGGAACATAGTCATAAATAAAAATTTTGTCCTATTATCATATTTGTTTCAAGATATAAATGAAATTTTTCATAACTATAGTTAATTTTTTTTGGTAATGATCTTTCATTTGAGAATTTTTTGTATCAATTTAAATTAGAACATGATGGTTTGATTATTTTTTCATGTTAATGTTATCCAATTACAATGTGTAGTTTTGTAATAACCAAAACATTTCACTTTCCAACTTATTAAGTGGATATTTTAACTATATTTATGATGTGGGTTTCCCACAAGGGAATTTTGAAGATACAACCATTAACAATTAGAATTAAATTTCCAAATTTTTAGGACAAATTTTCTATAGGGAGGGGACAATGTACCACACCAATATTTATAAAATAAATTTAATATTTAATGCATGAAACACTAAGCCTCTAAAAAATGACATTTTGTTATAACCTAGCTAGTAAATGTAGTATTTCCACCTCTGTGATTAAAACGTTGAAAAACAAACATACACGATTGCATTCAGTAAGATATTTGGAGTCTGATAAGGTAAACATAATTTTTGGTGAATATTAACTCACCCATAGAATAGTAATGTTACCCTTATGAATAATACATTATCCTTTATGAAGAGTAATATACCCTTATGAATAGTAACATGAATTGTAATGTACCCTTATGAATAGTATCCTCACACACGTAAGTATAAATATAAATTTGGCACCATCTAAATGAGAGTGAATATTTTAAAAACTATTTATTAAGTGTTGGTATTTTTATAATAAATTAAAAATGAATTATAATTTTATAATTAATAGTATAAATTAAAAGATAATTAATTTTCCTAAAATTTATTAATGAATCAATATTTTTTTTCCTCTGATTAAAAGATAATTTTATGAGACCCTAGTTAATTTTTTAGTGTGTAATAAAATCAATTATAATATTACAATTTTTATTTTTTGAGTAAATGATTATTTTAGTAAAAATTAAATTTATTATATTTAGAAACTTATTTTCATAAAATGTATTTCGTTTTTTAAATTATAAACATCAAAAAACGTTTTGGATGAATTTTTTGGGTTTTTATGAAATAGTTTAATTTTGGATGAATAGTAAAATGTACAGTCATTTATAAAATTCGGCATTTTCCAAGACATTTTAATGAAATTATTATGATATAAAAATTTATTTAAACTATTTAATAACTAAATAATTTTATTACAAGTGGAATATTATAAAAAAATAATTTGGAACATGAAAAGTATAATTTATCATAATAATTATAAAAATCATTATCAATGTCAACATATTTCCGCACAATGCTGACAATGTCAAAATTGGTAATTTATATAAAATAATTGAATGCTTAGAATTACATTTATGAAAAAAAAATTAATTATTTTTTATTACTAATATATGTAATTTTTAATTTCATATTTTTGTGTTTTATAACATGAGTATTATCCAAATTTCTATGCAATGCTTGTTCCGGGCATGAAAAGAAAAAATAAAAAAGATAAGAAGAGGACATGTTTTTTATAAAAGTGAATATAAATTATGAATAAATTCATAATTTTATTTTGAACATAATTAATTTATAATTTATATAGTATTTTATTATTAATTTTTATATATGAAATAATTAATATTAATGCTTCTGCAACATCGATGCAGTGCTAGTGCAAGAATAAATAAGTTAAATAATTTTTTTTAATTAAAATAATAATAATTATCAAATGCACCATATTTGAGATAAAACCTTTTATTTAATCCAATTTAATTGATTACAATTTTTTGAATCGAATTTGTAACATTTTGAACCTATATGATCCAAATTAATGCATTTATAATTGTTTATTTCAAATGAAAATCATGTTTCCACATTATAGATTTTAAATTTATAATATTATTATATGATATTTTCATGAGTTTTTTTCAAAAAAAATATTATTGGGAGAACTAATAAAATTATCACCATTATGGAATTTTAATTTTAATTTTTAAACAAACAATGCATACAATAATTTCTTCCATGAAGATGATGTAGTATTAATTTTATTAATGAATAAATTAAATAAATGAAAATTTAAAAAATATAAATGTTTTTTTATCATAATTCACATATTCCATATATTAATATTACCTTAATATGTTATAATATGAAATTTTATTTAATTTTTAAACTTTTATTTGATGTGGTTTAAGTCAAATATATGAATTGTTTTTATCTTGAATTTTTTTTCATGAATAAATTATTTTATTATATAATTTAAAAATCCTAAAATTCTTGAACAAGTACAAAATGATAATATCACTTTGACAGTGTAATCCATTTATGTTTTAGGCTTATTGGGAGTCTTAATAGAATTAATATATTTATTATATTTTAATACGTTTTGTGATTCATATGTTACATGTCACCTCAGTTATAAAAGGTGATTCCTTCCTTACCATATTTTGTAAACATATGTCATTTTTATCAGACAATATCTAAACAATTCCATCCTCCTCATACTATTACAAAATATTTTTCTTCTGTTCTCACAAAAAGACAACATCTGATGCCCTAATGGTGGTTTCAAAAGAAAAATATTCAAGAGGTAATATGTATTCTTCTTCTCTTTTAAATTATTTCTCTGTTATAACTTATCCCCGATGATTATTAAATTATTCATGAAAACTCCACTACCATATATGTACTTGATTTTTTTGGTAATGTAATATTCCAACATCATCTCTTATTTTTACTCCTTTTATACTATAAATGATAACATTTTATGATATGTGTTTATTATCACATTCAACATAGACGAGTTTTCAATTTTCATTAATATATTGAAAACTGGTCATTAAACATTTATGATGGTTGAACTAGATCATAATATATTTACTTTATCTTATGTAATTTTCTAAAATCCTTACGCCCTAATAATATAAAATAATAATACAAAACAAGTTCATCATGCACAGAACCGCTACGTTAATCCAAGAGTTTATCATTAACATTTATCTAATGAGTCAATATGATGGTATAAAACCAAAATAATTATAAGATAATTTATAACTCTATAATGTCACTAAAAATATATATTAAAAATTCTATACTTTTATCCACATTTAATCAAAACTTCCATTAATTAATAGACGTAAACAGATCGTGAAAACCAATGAAAAAAATGCTTACAAAATAATAAAATTGACCCTCTCAAACCCATCAAAAAGGACATGAATAAAAAAATAAAGAATAAATAAACCAGTTACATATATAATTGGTTTTGAACATTTTAATTTATGAATCTAAATTTAATTAATTAGGTCATTAATATCAATTAAGGAATAACTTTAGACATATGTTATGGATTTTCCACACGAACAACCATTTTCATTCGGGTTACTTTTATTATCTACTTTCTTCAATTAAATTTTTATTCATCCATATTTACTACTCATAATTTCAGTTTATCGTTCTATATATGTGTTCCAATAACAAACATACCTTATTTTATGCGGAGTAATATGTTATTATGGGATATTTGAAAAATAAATCTTGTAATAAAATCCTGATTCAATGGAATTTCTTAAATTATTACATATTTTTTAGGGAGCCCTTTAATATGTTTTTAGCCACCATTATTTATCTAAAATCACATATTATATTACTAAAATACCATATTACATCACTTTTGGGTTAATAAAAATATTTTTCAAAAATAACTCTTCTTTTCAATGTAGAAAAGTACATATCTTTTGAATTACATGATGATTTTATAAGAGTATCTTCATCTGTTTCAACACTAATGTTGATTATTATGTAATAATATGAAAAATTATTTCAATATAATTTACCACATTTTATTTATAGGATTATTATTAGATTAATATGGATGTTATATCATAAAACCATTCACCATTTTAATCTGAATGGTTACTGTTTATGCTTAATGTTCGAGGAATGCTATTTATGATTCATATATTAGTTTCAATATGAATTAATATATTGTTTATTTTTCATTAAATTCATATGAGGAATGAATTATACTTATAATGTGAGGTGTGGTTCCCTCTATATCTCATTGATATATCGATATGCCTCATGGGAAAAATGGATCTGGACTAGGCTAAGGCCTTTCCCATTTTAAGACACTGTTTTAGTCGGGGATTTAATCATTTATAGTTGTGTTGGCTGAGGGAATAATATGATTTTTTATAATATCTACAATAATTATTCACTTCATTATGAAGCAATAAATACCATTTACAAGTGGTTATTTTACTTGTATAATTCCCTTGATTATTGTTTATTCTGGAAATATTTACTCAGCTCATATTCCTGCTATAATGTGTTCATGTTTATTATTTTCAGTGAAATATGTTTTTAATTATTCACCATGCCTCTAGTTTATGTATGTGATATCTTCCATTGTATTTTTTTACCCTTAATATGAGTTTGAGCTCACCAATTTCTTATGTTTGATTTTATCAGGACATGAAGATTCCTATTATGAATGTCATGTAGGGATAAACATATTATTGCATAAGTCCTTAATAAAACATATATGTTGTATTTAATTTCATATAGTAATGTTGAAAAAACGTAAGTATCAAGATTTACAAATATTCTAAACTTTTGCTTCCTTCGAGATGGAAATTTCTTTTAATCATTGAAATGTAATGTAATAAGGCACCTGATCTGGGAACTTGTGTCAGGTCTTTACAGATGACATCCATTGATGTAACATATGATTTGTTGGTGATATAAATGAAGGATATCATTCTTATTATTTCTATGAATGGTTTATGATGTCAAAAAACTTATGCTCACTGTATCTTTTCCATGGTTCTTACCATGATAAAATTATAATAAATACAACTCCATTTACTATAGGTTAAGTCAATATAATATTTTGACATGATAATGAAACCTGTCTCCATCCCACGTGATTTAATATATAGAATTGTTTATAAATCCCATTTCATTTCATGGGTAATGATATAATGAATGTTTTATGTTATTGGGTCACACAATTGTTTATTTTCATTATTATACATTTGGTAAATATATCACCCTTAGTTTTTTAGGAAAATATTTATATCTCATGAAACAGATTGGCCTAAAATGAAGAGTGGAATCAGATCAGTGAGGGACATTCCCAGATGTGATAATCCTAGGAGTAAAATATGACTAATATAATGGTTTGGGGAGTGAAACCACTTCATTGTGATAACCTTCTTATTGACAATTTTATTCCATCTAAATTAATTTTTATTATTATGTGTATGAAACAAATAAATGTCTTATTAAATTTTTTTCCACTATTCTTTTTGAATACCTTATGATTCATGTTTTATGGGAATCCAATCCTTATTCCATGACTCATGATTATGATCATTGATATACAAGGAACCATCTCAAATTTTATGTACATGTTATCATACTCTTATAATCGTGTTTTTTATATATCTTTATTGATTTCATTACCATCAATATTATCTCATCCATATTTATATTATCATTCCCCATGTTATAAATATTTTTTTAATTAAGGTATGTTTTCAATAGTAAAAAATGGGAATATCATTGTTGGAAACCATGAATATCCTTCATGAATTAAGAATATTGTGTTTCATGTTTCCAAAGTAAAACAAATATTATGGCCATTAGTGGTTTATTTATGTAATGTAATGAATATTAATATAAAAATATGAAATATAAATGCATTATAAGACTGATTCCTGGAGTTATTATTAGAGGAAAAGGAACAAAAAAGACCACTAGGGAATATTATGTGCAAGTGCTAGAAAATGCAGGTATCTCCAGCCCTGTGATTTAGGAGGAAATGGATTCCACTATGGATGATGGATTTTTCTTACCATGAGGTACATCCTCCAAGGTATTTCCCTAATATGTATTAATTATATTCCACTAGAAATAATCTGGGCCACTATAGTTTTTTTTCGAGGGACAAATTTTAATAAACCATTAGAATTTAGGTTATAAAATCCTTAATATGATCCCTAAGTATTTTATTAGATATTTATAGGGATGTCTCTAAGGATACAATGATGGATTAGTTAAAATATTGGAATATGTTATAGTGTTTTGTAAAAGAGTGAATGAGTGGATTCCATGAAATGGGGTCCATGTATCGGTAATACAAGTGGATGCGAATATGAAATTGAGGTTCAGTTGGGTACTAAATATGAAAAGTGATTATTGATATACAATTTTTAAACACAGGGTTCCTGAAAATGGGCCTTGATGAACACCTATTCTACAAATCCAAGCGATATACTTTTGAAACTCCCAAACTAATCATGAATAATCATGAAGTATATAAATTGATAGTGACTATGAATAAAATTGATAAAAACTAATGTGCCATAGATAAAATAAAGGGTGTCATGCTTCATACACCATAAATGTGATTTTTTGGTTATTATTGTTTCCCACTATTAATATTATTACTATGGATATGATTTTTTTGTTTTAGTTAAATAATAGAACTAGAATGATCTTGGTTTGAATTGAATTTGAAATTAAATTTTATGTTGAGTATCTAAATTGGATAATGATGCCATTATAAGATGAAGATATTTTTCCTAATTAGTAGTCATGACATATGTAAGAACCCTGTTTTTACTGAGAAAGACTTTGGAATATTCTTGATAATATTCCAGAGCAGTACCTTCAGACGGAGAGCGATTCCGAGCCCCGTAGTGGCCGGAATTAAATTTTCTATGCGTTCAGACTGGAAATGCTAAATAAATGGGATAACTCCTAAACGGATTTCCGGATCAGGGATCCTAGTGTACGGATGGGTGTGGAATGGGGTTTTTACCCTTGGAACGACATAAAACTTGTCGGCACGGGACGTTTGGACCCCTCGCCCGCTTCTGGAACGTTAAACGGGTTAATTAATAAATTAATTAATTCGTTTAATGTTGAAATGCTAGTATCTCTTAAACGGTGGCTCAGATTGGAAACTCGAGGGTACCGTTGAGTTCGGAGCGTGCCGTTTACCCTAGGTGGGGTGTAAGTTTCACGGGCGCGGGTCGTTTGTGAAAAATGGCCCCAGGGGCGTTTTCGTAATTTAGCGGCTTCGGACGTTAAATTCTATAACATTTGAACGGGGTCTCGGAATAAAATTAGGAGACCGTCGTTGTGCTAGGAGTGTCGTGTTTACCCCAGGGACACCCTCCTTTTTGTCTTCTTCGAGAGCGGGGTCGGGGGCGTGTCGGGCGGGGGTGTTTAAGTGTTATTACTTAAACGCACCCCCTCCCTCTTATCTTCCCCTTCTATTCCCTCACACCATCTCCCCTTCCCTCCTCCATTCCGTCAAGCTCCGGTGAGGCGAGCTCCGGCGAGCCAACTCCGGCGAGGCAACGGCGCGGGGCAGATCGTGGGGGAAGCGTCGGGCGAAGCCCCACGAGGTAGGAGTTATTTCGTTTTCGTTTTCCAATTTCCCGCAATGTTTTAGCCCAATTTATATTGTCGAATTGTTGTCCGATCTTCGATCCAAGCCCATGGTCGAGTATATCTTGTTCTAAGGTTTCCGACGCTCTTCTCGGATCGAAAATCCGAGTCCCGGGGTGCCCGGGGTAGTCCCGGGAAGTTCCGGCCGGAAATCTGGTTTTTCGGCGGTTGTTGCCTGCGGACGGTGGCTCCGGGACGGCGGCACGGCAGTAGGCGTGGCGGAAGGCCGGCCGTACATCCGGACGGCTAGGCGGAAACTCCCCGGTGTGGGGCGCCTCGGCTCGCCGGCTGAGGGCGCCGGCTGCGGGAGCCGACGAGAGGAGGGCCGGGGTCGCGTTGTGCGACCCCGCGGCTGGGCAGAGACCCGCGCGACGCGGGTCTCCGCGTGGAAAGGCCGACCGGCCTGTCGGCCGGTCGGTGGAAGAACTGCCAGCGCGGCACGGGCGGTGTGACCTATGGGAGGCGGCTGGGCCGCAGTTCCGGCAGGCCGGCCGGAGCGGGCCGGCTCGAGCGGGGAGGACCGGCCGGACCGGCCCTTTTAAATCTTCAGACGCCCGTATTTCGGGCTACGGACGTCCGTTTTGCGTGCCGTCTACGGTGGCGCGGACCTGGCGCAGAGACGGTCTTTTTGGGATGGTTTCGGGAATTTTTAATTCCAAAAAATGAGGGGTCTATGAGGCGCGACGTGTCCTTATGTGGACAAGCGTATTCCCCGAGTTTCTTGTTTTGAGTGGCGTGGACGCGTCCGATGTCTGTTTTGAGCGCCGTCAGTGGCGTGGGAACCATAGAGTCGAGGCGGAGGATTCCAGGGTGGTTACAGGCATTGAGGCGAAAGTTGAGGCATGGGCCCCATGACCCGTCTCTCGAGCCGCGTGCAGCGTTTCACGGCTTTTCTCGCGGACGTCCATTCGGGGCGTGCGAGCAGTCGTTCTTGGGTGTTTTTCTGAGGGGATTGCAATGGTGCAATCCACCCTCTCAAATTCGGAACGATGGTGCGGGCCCCACGAGGGTTGTTTGGTCGTCGACGGTGATTTTCCATCTTTATCATCGGGCGACCGCTTTGGACAAATGAGTAGGCCATCTTGTGTTCTTTTTCAAGAGGATCGCAACGGTGCGATCCGTTCATTGAGTTTCAGGACCGGGTTGCAGGTCCCACGTGGCACCGCTCGTGTGCGGTGCACCAGGATGCACCTTTTTCTCTGGATATCCGTTGCACTCAAGTGAGTAGTGCTTTTGACGTGTTTTCCCGAGGGGATCACAATGGTGTGATGCGCCCGACTATTTTCGGGGTCGATGCTCGGGATCTCAGGACGTCGTTCAGGCGTGAGGCGGTGTTGGTGACTTTTTCTTCGGATATCCATTGGAGGCGAGTAAGTAGTCAATCTCGCATTTTTTTCGCGATGATTACAACGGTGTAATCCGTTTGGCTGTGTGGAGCCTCTTGCGCGATCTCGGGAAATGTGGAAGTATGGAAGGCGCTCTAGTGGTGGTTTTCCCTACCTTGTTTGTGGTGGACCCTTGGCGTGTGATCATGCACTCTTGAGAGAGTGATGTAAATGGTTCACAAGATGTGGATGGCTGTGCTGGGACTTTGGGGTGGAGTTGTTACGTCACGCCTTCTTGTTGATGTTGGGTGTCGTGTGCACGATAGCCTTTGGGCTGGAATGAGGTATACTCTGGGAGTATACGAGAGTGCTTGGAGGTACGTGTGGTTTGTACCTGAGAAGTTCATGTGCTTGGTTGGGGTTGAGATGGGGCCACACGTTGTGTGGGCCCCACGGGGGTGTCGGGTTCTGCTTGCGTACTTTGACCCCTCGCGACGTAGAGGGTCCCTCTGTGCTCGTTTGTTTGACCGGTAGGGTGGAGTTTTCCCCTGTCTTTGTGCTTGTTTGTTTGACAAACAGGATGGAGTTTCCCCTCGCCTGGAGCTCTTTTGTCTGACCAGTAGGGTTGAGTGGTCTCCCCCTCTCCTTGTTCTCGATGGATTGGCCGGTAGCGGTGCTAGTGACACCCAGTGCTGGGGCAGACGTTGTACCTCTTTTGGGAGAGCTGTTCTGGAGTTGGGTGGTTGCGTGACACCCACTCCATGTTCGGTCGACCAGTGTTGTACCCTCCTGTGGAGGTGGCAGAGCAGTTCTGAGTTTTACCCTCTAGTGAGACTGGGCAGTGGGTTACTCGTCGACTTCCTCGGGCTTACCCTCCAGCAGGGCTGGGCAGTGGGTTGCTCACTGAGTTCTAGGGTTTACCCTCCAGTAGAGACTGGGTAGTGGGTCACCCGACGCTATTAGGGTCTACCCTCCAGCAGAGACTAGGCAGTGGGTCACACGATGCACTTAAGGTATACCCTCTAGCAGAGACTGGGCAGTGGGTCACCCGACGACCTCTTAGGGTCTACCCTCCGGCAGGGCTGGGCAGTGGGTCACCCGTCATATAGTTCCAGGTCTACCCTCCAGCACGGCTAGGCAGTGGGTCACCTGTCGACTTATACCAGGTCTACCCTCTAGCGGGGTTGGGAAGTGGGTCGCCTGATGATGTATTAAGGTCTACCCTCCAGTGGGGCTGGGCAATGGTTCGCCTGATGATGTATTAGGGTCTACCCTCCAGCGGGGCTGGGCAGTGGGTTGCCGGATGATGCATTAGGGATTACCCTCCAGCATGGCTGGGCAGTTGGTCACCCAATATTGTGGTTATGAATTACCCTCCAACGGGGCTGGGCAGTGGGACGCCAGTTGGCATTCCAGACTCAGTCCTTCCGACTAGGCTAGTCTGTGGCTTTCCACCATGATTACCGGAGCGGGACCCTTGGTTGTACGGGTCGGTGATGGAACAGTTATGGATTTGAGGATACCTCTCGACTGCAGTGCAGTGACGAGGTGTGGTTTGATTTTCCATAGAACTCTCAAGTATGAGGGGCGCTTTCCCCACTAAGACGTGTTCTTGCGACACGATCTAAAACCGTGCGGGCGAGTCAGTGCCGCCCAAAGCGGATAGTATCAAGGTGCGGTGACTGAGCATCTTGGCTTGCGGTTCAGGGCGGATGTGCGGGATGCTGGGCAACAGTGATGGAGTTTACTTCTAGGGCTGTTGGATACTATTTTCTTGGGCTGAGCTATGGGACAGATAACCCCTTACGAGTTTGTTCGGGCTTCTTGACAGACCATACATATGTATATACCTTGTTTCCGGCACCCACTTATTGGGTTTGGCTACACTCCTTCCAGGAGAGGTGAAGACGCGCGGGGTATGCCACGTGCTTTCCGTGTCAAGGTTCTCATGGTTGGACGAGTCTACTCTCCTACTATAGGTTGCTAAGACTCGACGAGAAGTTCATCTTCTCACCGTTTCCCGCTCCTTGTGTCTGGATGAGTCTACCTTCTTTCCTCTTGTTGGGTTGAGCTGGACTCTTTACTGCACTCCTTGTTGTACTCGTTTACCTTTCTGTTCGCTCTACTGCTCACCCTTTGGTACCTTCTTTTGTTGCTCCCTCAAGCCTTCGGGGTATCCTACTGAGTATTTTTATACTCACCCCTGCTTGGGCTTTGCCCTCACTTAGTGTGCCCTTGCAGACGACGGACAGGTGGAGCGTGACTTCAGTGGAGCGTAGGAGCTTGGGAGCTTGGACCGCGTGCGGTGGTCGTGGCCGAGTTCCAGGTGGGAGACCCGTCAGCAGTTTCTTTTGTTTACCTGTTGCTGGGTTGTGGCACTTTTTGGTTGGGTGCGTGTTTTTCCCCTTTTCATTTCAGTTTTTACTTTGTACTTGTAGAGGTCGATGCACTTTGTGGTATTTTTATAGCAGTTGCCCTTTCCTTTTCCTTGATTGTCTTTACTTTTACTCTACACTGTTACATTGAGTTTGTTGCGTGTGTGTGTGAATGTGCTTAGGCAAAGGCCTCCCCGTGTTATTGTGCCTTTGGCGCTGGTCGCCAGCCCCTGGCATATGGAGGCGGGCTTGGGGTAGTTGCGGCTCGAGCCCGGGTAGGGTCGGGTCGAGACAAATTCGTATCAGAGCCGGTTCATTCCTTGGGACGTTTTGCGGACATCCCTAAAAGAGTAATTGGTTGGGATATAGGGAAACAGTGTTAAGATGTCTCGAGAGCAGCTCTCAGGCCAGGGACTCCAGTGATGGTGCGGCGGCTGACGTATCCATTCACCAGGACCTTGATAACCCGCTTGTAGACTCGGCATGCTGAGACACTTGTTGCAGGGAAAATTGGTTTGTGCATCACATAAGACCGAGTCTTTGACTATCCTTCTTGAGGAAGCTCCCCATCGTTGTGTTTTTTGGTATAAACATGTATGCTCATCTGACCGCGACACTCCTTGATAATTTTCAGGATGTCTCCGTGAGGACAGCCAGCCATGATACCAGCTCTGGTTCGTGACGACGACCCTGTGAGCTACGAGGCCACAGTCCAGGACCCATCATGTGAGCCCCTTTCTCCGGGTGGGCCGGTAGCAGCACCCCCCACCTGTTGAGTAGCAGGCAGTTTCAGCAGAGCAGGCTGAGTTTGAGTGCAGGTTGAGCGCGCTCCGTGAGTTCCAGCGGCAGAGACCGCTGAGGATCAGTGGTGAGCCAGACCCTCAGGCTACAGAGGTTTGGCTCGAGGCAGTGGTTCGCCTTTTCATGCTTGTGGAGACACTGACAGATCAGAGAGTGGCTTTGGAAGCCAGCCGTTTCCGTGGATCGGCTTGGCTTTTGAGGAGTCTGGTGACTCGGTTTCTTGACGAGTCATCGCTTTCATGGGGCGACTTTCAGTTGTTCCTCCATGAGGAGTTTTTCCCCTCCTGCTTGTGCTCTGTTCAGATTCAGGTGCTCCTGCAGTTTCAGCAGGGAGGGATGATGGTGGCCGAGTACGCGGCTAGTTTTGCAGACCGTGCACGATTTTACCCGGACTTGGCCCATGACGAAAACGTCCGAGCGTGGAAATTTGAGAAGGGTCTCCGCTTAGAGATTTGTGCTGTCATAGTACCCTCGTTCATTTCCACATATGCCGGGGTGCTAGAGCAGGCGATGGTGACAGTGGGATTCCTTTCATGTTTTGAGGTTGGTAGTGGAAGTGGGCGCGACGGAGCCAGGACATCTGCCGTAGCTAGCAGGCGCCGGAGGACAGGACCTAGATGCAGGTGGACTTCCCACTGCTAGTTTGGTAGACGTGGTCGTATACCACTGTGGTGAAAAGCCGCAGGTCCTTAGCCGAGGATGCCCTTCCGTGAGTGGATCCCAGGCCGTGGTCGTACACCATAGTGGCGCCAGAGGGCACCAGGGCAGCCCAGAGAGCGCCGGTGCTATGCTTGTGACGGGCGAGGTCACTTGGCATGAGAAGGCCCAACCCGAGTTGTTGAGAGCTTCGGGCAGGCAGCAGGCGCACCACCACGACAGAGGCAGCACCGTGATCGGAGTAGTGGCAAGAATGGTGGTGCTAGCAGAGGAGCGGGAGGAGCCGGAGGTGGGGGACGACGTTACGAGTTCATTCCATCACCACTAGGTGCTCCACGTCATGCTCCGGGAGATAACAGTTGGGACTGAGGATAGCCGCGAGCTTTGGATGTCTACGATCCTGCAAAGTGTGGGATGGTGAGAGGTACCCCTTGCGACTCTTATACTTTTTTGTAGTAGAATTGTTAGACTCTGTGTGTGATCTGATTTCCTCCCTGCTCCTTGTTTGATGTGTTACTAGGGGGACGCAGGGCGTCGGGTGTGACCCTGTGTGGGTAAAGAAAAAGGCATGAGACCTTTTCCTTTAGTAGATTGTGTTGACTCTTTCGCCTTTTGAGCGTGTAAGAGAGCATCGACTATGGAACCTTGCGTGACCAGATATCCTTGGGCGTTTCACCATATTGATATTTTGAAGAAGGGAACCACCGGGCCTTGTTCTAGGTGTGGGCGGTGATTCAAGTCGCAGCGTGCGACGTAGAGGTTTGACCGGGGAGATGAGATACCCCCGAGGGCCTTCGGGCCGTGCGAGACCGTGGAAAGGGATGGCGAGGTACCCTACTGCCTTGCCCTAACCCCAAAGTATGGAATTGGTGCACTACATCGGCAAGGGCCGACCTCGCATGAACAGATCAATTTTTTGGTCTGTGTGCGTGGCACAGAGCTGTGCGTGGGTTCTTCTGGGTATGGGAATGCCAAGTGTGGGCTTAGCACCCTGTGTTCCTCCCTAGTTTTGCTTTTCAAGGACAAAAATATTGAAGGAGGGAATGATGTAAGAACCCGGTTTTTACTGAGAAATACTTTGGAATATTCTTGATAATATTCCAGAGCAGTGCCTTCAGACGGTGTGCGATTCCGAGCACCGGAGTGGTCGAAATTAAAATTTCAGTGCGTTCACACTAGAAATGCTAAATAAATGGGATAACTCCTTAACAGAGTTCCAGATCAGGGATCCGAGTCTACGGATGGGTTCGGAATGGGGTGTTTACCATAGGAACGACATAAAACTTGTCGGTGCGGGACGTTTGGACCCCTCGCCCGCTTCTGGAACATTAAACGGATTAATTAATTAATTAATTAATTCGTTTAATGTTGAAACACTAGTATCTCTTAAACGGTGGCTCGGATTGGAATCCTGAGGGCACTGTTGAGTTCGTAGCGTTCCGTTTACCCTAGGAGGGGTGAATGTTTCGCCGGCGCGGGCCGTTTGTGAAAAATGGCCCCAGGGGCGTTTTCGTAATTTAGCGGCATCGGATGTTAAATTTTATAACTTTTGAACGGGGTCTCGGAATAAAATTATGAGACCGCTGTTGTGCTCGGAGCGTCGTTTTTACCCTAGGGATGCCCTCCTTTTTGTCTGCTTCGAGAGTGGGGTCGGGGGCATGCCGGGCGGGGGTGGTTAAGTGTTATTACTTAAACGCACCCCCTCCCTCTTCTCTTCCCCTTCTCCTCCCTCACACCCTCTCCCCTTCCCTCCTCCATTACGGCGAGCTTCAGCGAGGCGAGCTCTGGCGAGCCAACTCCGGCGAGGCAACGGCGCGGGGCGGATCACGCGGGAAGCATCGGGCGAAGCCCCACGAGGTAGGAGTTATTTCGTTTTCGTTTTCCAATTTCCCGCAATGTTTGAGACCAATTTATATTTTCTAATTTCTGCACGATATTTGATCCAATCACATGGTCATGTAGATCATGTTCTAAGGTTTCTGACGCTCTTCTCGGATCAAAAATCCGAGTCCCGGGGTGGCCGGGGTAGTCCCGGGAAGTTCCGGCCGGAAATCTGGTTTTCCGGCGGTTGTTGGCGGCGGACGGTGGCTCCGGGACGGCGGCACGACATCAGGTGCGGCGGAAGGCGGCCGGCCATCCGGACAGCTGGGAGGAACCTCCCCGGTGCCGGGTGCCTCGGCTCGCCGGCTGAGGGCGACGACTGCGGGAGCCGGTGAGAGGAGGGTCGGGGTCGCGCTGTGCGACCCCGCTGGTGGGCAGAGACCCGCGCGACGCGGGTCTCCACGTGGAAAGTCCGACCGGCCTATCGGCTGGTCGGTGGAAGAACTACCCGCACGACGCGGGCGGTGTGACATGCGGGAGGAGGCTGGGCCACAGTCCCGGCGGGCCGGCCGGAGTGGGCCGGCTCGAGCGGGGCGGACCGGCCGGACCGGCCCTTTTAAATCTTCGGACGCCCGTATTTCGGGCTACGGACGTCCGTTTTGCGTGCCGTCTGTGGCTGCGCAGACCTGGCGCAGAGATGGTATTTTTTAGATGGTTTTATGAATTTTAATTCCTGAAACGAGGGGTCGCGGAGGCGCGACGTGTCCTTAAGTGAACGAGCGTATTCCCCGAGTTTCTTGTTTTGAGCGGCGCGGACGCGTCCGACGTCCGTTTTGAGTACCGTTAGTGGCGTGGGAACCCTGGCATCGAGGCAGAGGTTTCCAGGGTGGTTCCGGGCGTTGAGGACGAAGTTGACGCGTGGGCCCCACGACCCGTCTCTTGAGCCGCGTGCAACATTTCACGACTTTTCTCTCGGACGTCCATTCAGGGCGTGCAAGCAGTCGTTCCTGGGTGTTTTTCCGAGGGGACTGCAATGGTGCAATCCACCGGCTCAAATTCAGCACGATGGTGTGGGGCCCACGAGGGTCGTTTGGGCGTCGACAGTGATTTTCCATCTTTATCACCGGGCGACCTCTTTGGAAAAATGAGTAGGTCATCTTTTGTGCTTTTTCTAGAGGATCACAATGATGCGATCCGTTCATTGAGTTTCGAGACCGGGTTGCGGGTCCCATGTGGCACCGCTCATGTGCGGTGCGCTGGGATGCACCTTTTTCTCTGGATATCCGTTTCACTCAAGTGATTAGTGCTTTTGACGTGTTTTCCCAAGGGGATCACAATGGTGTGATGCGCCCGACAATTTTCAGGGCCGAGGATCGGGATTACAGGACGTCGTTCGGGCATGAGGCGGTGTTGGTGAATTTTTCGTCGGATATCCGTTGGACTCGAGTAAGTTGTCGATCTCGCGTGTTTTTCCACGAGAATTACAACGGTGTGATCCGTTTGGCTGTGCGATGCCTCTTGAGTGTTCTTGGGAAATGTGGAAGCATGGATGGCGCTCCAGTGGTGGTTTTCCCTACCTTGTTTGTGGCGGACCCTTGGCGTGTGATCGCGCACTCTTGGGAGAGTGATGTAAATGGTTCACAAGATGTGGATGGTCGTGCTGCGGCTTTGGGGTGGAGTTGTTACGTCACGCCTTCGCGTTGACGTT
This sequence comes from Viscum album, assembly GCA_963277665.1. NCBI lineage: Eukaryota > Viridiplantae > Streptophyta > Magnoliopsida > Santalales > Viscaceae > Viscum > Viscum album. Next base: position 618,432,169 of record OY728145.1, on the reverse strand, counting down.
GGGTGCCATGTGCACGATAGCCTTTGGGCTGGAATGAGGTATACTCCAGGAGTATACAGGAGCGCTTTGAGGTACGTGTGGTTTGTACCTGAGACGTTCGTGCGCTTGGTTGGGGTTGAGATGGGGCCACATGTTGTGTGGGCCCTACGTGCGTGTCGGGTTCTTCTTGCGTACTTTGACCCCTCACAACGTAGAGGTTCCCTTTGTGCTCGTTTGTTTGACCGGCAGGGTGGAGTTTTCCCCTAGCTTTGTGCTTGTTTGATTGACTAGCAGGGTGGAGTTTCCCCTGGCCTGGTGGTCTTTTGTCTGGCCAGTAGGGTTGAGCGGTCTCCCCCTGGTCTTGTTCTCGATGGATTGGCCGGTAGCGGTGCTAGTGACACCCAGTGATGGGGTAGACGCAGCACCTCTTTTGGGAGAGCTGTTCTGGAGTTGGGTGGTTGGGCGACACCCACTCCGTGTTCGGTCGGCCAGTGTTGTACCCTCCTGTGGAGATGGCAGAGAAGTTCTGAGTTTTACCCTCCAGCGAGACTGGGCAGTAGGTTACTCGTCGACTTCCTCAGGCTTACCCTCTATCAGGGCTGGGTAGTGGGATGCTCACTGACTTCTAGGGTTTACCCTCCAGCAGAGACTGGGCAGTGGGTCACCCGACGCTATTAGGGTCTACCCTCCAGCAGAGACTGGGCAGTGGGTCACCCGATGCACTTAGGGTCTACCCTCTAGCAGAGAATGGGCAGTAGGTCACCCGACGACCTCTTAGGGTCTACCCTCTGGCAGGGCTAGGCAGTGGGTCACCTGTCGTCTAGTTCCAAGTCTACCCTCCAGCACGGCTGGGCAGTGGGTCACCTGTCGACTAATACCAGGTCTACCCTCTAGCGGGGCTGGGCAGTGGGTCGCCTGATGATGTATTAAGGTCTACCCTCCAGCGGGGTTAGGCAGTGGGTTTCCTGATGATGTATTAAGGTCTACCCTCCAGTGGGGCTGGGCAGTGGGTCGTCAGATGATGTATTAGGGTTTACCCCCCAGCATGGATGGGCAGTGGGTCACCCGATATTTTTGTTATGAATTACCCACCAGTGGGGCTGGGCAGTTGGACGCCATTTGGCATTCCAGACTCAGTCCTTCCGACTAGGCTAGTCTGTGGCTTTCCTCCGTGATTACCGGAGCGGGACCCTTGGTTGTACAGGTCGGTGATGGAACAGTTATGGATTTGAGGAGACCTCTCGACTGCAGGGAAGTGACAAGGTGTGGTTTGACTTTCCATAGAAATCTCAAGTACGATGGGTGCTTTCCCCACCGAGACACATTCTTGCGACGCGATCTAAAACCCTGCGGGCAAGTCAGTGCCACCCAAAGAGGATAGTATCAAAGTTCGGTGACTAAGCCCCTTGGATTGCGGTTCAGGGCGGACGTGCGGGATGCTGGGCATCAGTGATGGAGTTTACTTCTGGGGCTGTTGACTACTATTTTCTTGGGCTGAGCTATGGGACGGAGATCCCCTTACGAGTTTGTTCGGGCTACTTTTCAGAGTATACATATGTATATACCTTGTTTCTGGTACCCACTTCTTGGGTTTGGCTACTCTCCTTCCAGGAGAGGCGAAGACGCGCGGGGTATGCCACGTGATTTCCGTGTCTAGATTATCATGGTTGGATGAGTCTACTCTACTACTATGGGTAGTGAAGACTCGACGAGAAGTTCATCTTCTCACCATTTCCATCTCCTTGTGTCTGGATGAGTCTACCTTCTTTCCTCTTGTTGGGTTGAACTGGACTCTTTACTGCACTCCTTGTTGTACTCCATTACCTTTCTGTTCGCTCTACTGCTCACCCTTCGGTACCTCCTTTTGTTGCTCCCTCGAGCCTTGGGGGTATCCTACCGAGTATTTTTATACTCACCCCTTCTTGGGGTTTTCCCGTACTTGGTGTGCCCTTGCAGACGACGTACATGTGGAGCATGACTTCAGTGGAGCATAGGAGCTTGGGAGCTTGGACCGCGTGTAGTGGTCGTGGCTGGGTTCTAGGTGGGAGACCCATCAACAGTTTCTTTTGTTTACCTGTTGCCGGGTTGTGGCAGTTTTTGGTTGGGCGCGTGTTTTTCCCCTTTTCTTTTCAGTTTGTACTTTGTACTTGTAGAGGTCGATGCACTATGTGGTATTTTTATAGCAGTTTTCCTTTCCTTTTCCTTGCTTGTCTTTACTTTTACTCTGCTCTGTTGCATTGAGTTTGTTGCATGTGTGTGTGCAGGTGCTTAGGCAAAGGCCTCCCTGAGTTATTGTGCCTTCGGCGCTGGTCACCAACCTCTGGCCTATGGAGGCGGGCTTGGGGTAGTTGCGGCTCGAGCCCGGGAAGGTTCAGGTCGTGACAAAGTGGTATCATAGCTGGTTCGTTCCTTGGGATGTTGTGCGGACGTCCCTAAAAGAGGAATTGGTTGGGATATAGGGCATCATTGTTAATGTGTCTCGAGAGTGGCTCTCAGGCCAGGGAGTCCAGTGAGGGTGCAGCGGCCGACGTATCCATTCACCAGGAACTTGATAACCCACTTGTCGACTCGGTATGCTGAGACACTTGTTGCAGGGAAAATTGGTTTGTGCATCACATAGGACTGAGTCTTCGACTATCCTTCCTGAGTTAGCTCCCCATCGTTGTGTTTTTGGTATACACATGTATTCTCATCCGACCGCGACACTCCTTGATAATTTTCAGGATGTCTCCGCAAGGACAACCAGCCAGGATACCAGCTCTGGTTCTTGACGACGACCCTGTGAGCTACGAGGCCACAGTCCAGGACCCATCATGCGAACCCCTTTCTCCGGGTGGGCCGGTAGCAACACCCCCACCTGTTGAGTAGCAGGAATTTTTAGCCGAACAGGCTGAGTTTGAGCGCAGTTTGAGAACACTCCATGAGTTCCAGCGGCAGAGACCACTGAGGTTCAGTGGTGAGCCAGACCCTCGAGAAGCAGAGGTTTGGCTCGAGGTAGTGGTTCGCCTTTTCAGGCTTGAGAAGACGCCGAAAGATCAGAGAGTGGCTTTGGCAGCAAGCCGTTTCCGTGGATCGGCTAGACTTTGGAGGAGTCTGGAGACTCGGTTTCTTGACGATTTTTCGCTTTCATGGGGTGACTTTAAGTTATTGCTCCGTGAGGAGTTTTGACCCTCCTTCTTGCGCTCTGTTCGGATTCAGGAGCTCCTGCAGTTTCAACAGGGAGGGATGACAGTGGCCGAGTACGCGACTAGTTTTGCAGACCGTGCACGCTTTTACCCAGACTTGGTCCATGACGAAAACATCCGAGCGCAGAAATTTGAGCAGGGTCTTCGCTGAGAGATTCATGCTGTCATAGTACCCTCAGGCATTTCCACATATGTCGGGGTGCTAGAGAAGGCGCTGGTGACAGAGGGCTTCCTTTCATGTTTTGCGGTTGGTAGTGGCAGTGGGCGCGACGGAGCCAGGACGTCTGTCGTAGCTAGCAGGCACCGGAGGATAGGACCTCGATGCAGGTGGCCTTCCCACTGCCATTTTTGGAGACGTGGTCGTATACCACTATGGCGAAAAGGCGCAGGTCCTCAGCCAAGGATGACCTTCCGTGAGTGGATCCCGGGCCGTGGTCGTACACCATAGTGGCGCCGGAGGGCACCAGGGCAGCCCAGAGAGCTCCAGTGCTATGCTTGTGAAGGGGCGAGGTCACTTGGCATGAGACGGCCCGACCCGAGTTGCTGAGAGCTTCGGGAAGGCAGCAGGCGCACCACCACGACAGAGGCAACACCGTGATCGGAGTAGTGGCCAGAAAGGTGGTGCTAGCAGAGGAGCGGGAGGAGATGGAGGTGGGGGACGACGTTACGAGGTCATTCCATCACCACTAGGTGGTCCACGTCAGGCTCCGAGAGATGACAGTTGGGACTGAGGACAGCCGCGAGCTTTGGATGTCTACGATCCTGCAATGCATGGGATGGTGAGAGGTACCCCTTGCGACTCTTCTACTTTTTCAGTAGAATTTTTAGACTCTGTGTGTGATCATCTTTCCTCTTTTCTCCTTCTTTGATGTGTTACCAGGGTGACGCAGGGCGTCGGGTGTGACCCTGTGTTGGTAAGGAAAAAGGCGTGAGACCTTTTCCTTTAGTCGATGGTGTTGACTCTTTCTCCTTTTGAGCGTGTAAGAGAGCATCGAATGTGGAACCTTGCGTGAACAGATATCCTTGGGTGTTTCACCATATTGATATTCTGAAGGAGGGAATCACGGGTCCTTGTTCTAGGTGCGGGCGGTGATTTCAGTCGCGGCGTACAACGTAGAGGTTTGACCGGGGAGATGAGCTACCCCCGAGGGCCTTCGGGCCGTGTGAGACCATGCAAAGGGATGGCGAGGTACCCTACCACCTTGACCTAACCCCAAAGTCTTGAATGGGTGCACGACATCGGCAAGGGCCGACCCCGCATGAACAGATCAATCCTTTGGTCTGTGTGCATGGCACAGAGCTGTGCGTGGGTTCTTCTAGGTATGGGAAAGCCAGGTGTGGGTTAGTACCCTGTGTTCCTCCCTAGTTTTTTCTTTTCGAGGACGAAATGATTGAAGGAGGGAATGATGTAAGAACCCAGTTTTTACTATGAACGACTTTGGAATATTCTTGATAATATTTCAGAGCAGTGACTTCAGACGGCGTGCGATTCCGAGCCCCGGAGTCGCCGGAATTAAATTTTCAGTGTGTTCACACAGGAAACGCTAAATAAATGGGATAACTCCCAAAAGGAGTTCTGAATCAAGGATCCGAGTGTACGGATGGGTGCGGAATGGGGTTTTTACCCTAGGAACGACATAAAACTTGTCGGCGCGGGACGTTTGGACCCCTCGCCCGCTTCTGGAACGTTAAACGGATTAATTAATTAATTAATTCTTTCATTTAATGTTGAAACGCTAGTATCTCTTAAAAGGTGGCTCGGATTGGAAATCCTAGGGCACCGTTGAGTTCGGAGCGTGCCGTTTACCCTAGGAGGGGTGTAAGTTTCACGGGCGTGGGCCGTTTGTGAAAAATGGCCCCAGGGGTGTTTTCGTAATATAGTGGCTTCGGACGTTAAATTTTATAACTTTTGAACGGGGTATCAGAATAAAATTCCGAGACCGCCATTGTGCTCGGAGCGTCTTGTTTACCCCAGGGATGCCCTCCTTTTTGTCTGCTTCGAGAGCGGGGTCGGGGGCCTGCCGGGCGGGGGTGTTTAAGTGTTATTTCTTAAACACACCCCCATCCCTCTTCTCTTCCCCTTATCCTCCCTCACACCCTCTCCCCTTCCCTCCTCCATTCCAGCGAGCTCCGGTGAGCCAACTCTAGCGAGGTAACGGCGTGGGGCGGATCGCGTGGGAAGCGTCGGGCGAAGCCCCACGAGGTAGGAGTTATTTCGTTTTCGTTTTCCAATTTCCGCAATGTTTGAGCCCAATTTATATTGTCGAATTGCTTCCCGATCTTGGATCCAATGACATGGTCACGTAGATCATGTTCTAAATTTTTTGACGCTCTTCTCTGATCAAAAATCCGAGTCCCGGGGTGCCCGGGGTAGTCCCGGGAAGTTCCGACCGGAAATCTGGTTTTCCGGCGGTTGTTGGCGGCGGACTGTGGCTCTGGGACGGCGGCCCGACAGCAGGCGCGAAGGAAGGCCGGCCGGCCATCCGGCCGGCTAGGCGGAACCTCCCCGGTGCGGGGCACCTCGGCTCGCTGGCTAAGGGCACCAGATGTGGGAGCCAGCGATAAAAGGGCCGGGGTCGCGCTGTGCGACCCCGCGGCTGGGCAGAGACCCGCGCGATGCGGGTCTCCGCGTGGAAAGGCCGACTGGCATGTCGGCCGGTCGGTGGAAGAACCGCCCACGCGTCGCGGGAGGTGTGAGCCGTGGTAGGCGGCTGGGCCGCAGTCCCGGCGGGCCGGCCGGAGCGGGCCGGCTCGAGCGGGGCGGACGGGCCTGACCGGGCCGGTCCGGCCGAAGAGGGTCCCCCTACCTTTTAAATCTTCGGACGCCTGTATTTCGGGCTACGGACGTCCATTGTGCGTGCCGTATATGTTGGCGCGGACCTGGCGCAGAGACGGTCTTTTTGAGATGGTTTCGGGAATTTTTAATTCCCGAAACGAGGGGTCGCGGAGGCGCGACGTGTCCTTAAGTGGACGAGTGTATTCCCCGTGTTTATTGTTTTGAGCGGCGTAGACAGGTCTGACGTCCGTTTTGAGCTCCGTCCGTGGCGTGGGAACCCTGGGGTTGATGCGGAGGTTTCCAGGGTGGTTCCGGGCGTTGAGGCCGAAGTTGAGGCGCGAGCACCACGGCCCGTCTCTTGAGCCGCGCACAGCGTTTCACGACTTTTCCCTCGGACGTCCATTCGGGGCGTGCGAGCAGTCGTTCCTGGGTGTTTTTCCGAGGGGATTGCAATGGTGCAATCTGCCCGCTCAAATTCGGCATGGTGGTGTGGGCCCCACGAGGGTCTTTTGGGCGTCGACGGTGATTTTCCATCTTTATCACCGGGCGACCACTTTGGACAAATGAGTAGGCCATCTTGTGTGCTATTTCGAGAGGATCGCAACGGTGCGATCCGTTCATTGAGTTTCGGGACCGAGTTGTGGGTCCCACGTGCCACCGCTCGTGTCCAGTGCGCCGGGATGCACCTTTCTCTCCGGATATCCGTTGCACTCAAGTGAGTAGTGCTTTTGATGTGTTTTCCCGAGGGGATCACAATGGTGTGATGCGCCCGACTATTTTCGGGGCCGAGGCTAGGGATCACAGGACGTCGTTCGGGAATGAGGCAGTGTTGGTGACTTTTTGTCGGATATCCGTTGGACTCGAGTAAGTAGTCGATATCTCGTGTTTTTTCGCGAGGATTACAACGGTGTGATCCGTTTGGCTATGAGAAGCCTCTTGCGCGATCTCGGGAAATGTGGAAGCATGTAAGGCGCTCCAGTGGTGGTTTGCCCTACCTTGTTTGTGGTGGAACCTTGTCGTGTGATCACGCACTCTTGGCAGAGTGATGTAAATGGTTCACAAGATGTGGATGTCCGTGCTGGGCCTTTGGGGTGGAGTTGTTACGTCACGCCTTCGTGTTGACGTTGGGTGCCGTGTGCATGATAGCCTTTGGGCATGAATGAGGTTTACTATGGGAGTAGACGGGAGAACTTGGAGGTACGTGTGGTTTGTACCTGAGACGTTCGTGCACTTGGTTTGGGTTGAGATGGGGCCACACGTTGTGTGGGCCCCACGTGCGTGCCAGGTTTTTCTTGCGTACTTTGACCCCTCGCGACGTAGAGGGTCACTCTGTGCTCGTTTGTTTGACCGGAAGGGTGGAGTTTTCCCCTGGCTTTGTGCTTGTTTGTTTGACCAGCAGGGTGGAGTTTCCCCTGGCCTGGTGCTCATTTGTCTGACCAATAGGGTTTAGTGGTCTCCCCCTGGTCTTGTTCTAGATGGATTAGCCGGTAGTGGTGCTAGTGACACCCAGTGTTGGGGTAGACGATGCACCTCTTTTGGGAGAGCTGTTCTGGAGTTGGGTGGTTGCACGACACCCACTCCGTGTTCGGTCGGCCAGTGTTGTACCCTCTTGTGGAGATAGTAGAGAGGTTCTTAGTTTTACCCTCCAGCGACACTGGGCAGTGGGTTACTCGTCGACTTCCTCGGGCTTACCCTCCAGCAGGGCTGGGTAGTGGGTTTCTCACTAACTTCTAGGGTTTACCCTCCAGCAGAGACTGGGTAGTGGGTCACCCGACGCTATTAGGGTCTACCCTCCAGCAAAGACTAGTCAGTGGGTCACCCGATGCACTTAGGGTCTACCCTCCAGCAGAGACTGGGCAGTGGGTCACCCGATGACCTCTTAGGGTCTACCCTCCGGCAGAGCTGGGCAGTGGGTCGCCCGTCGTCTAGTTCCAGGTCTACCCTCCAGGACGGCTAGGCAGTGGGTCACCTGTCCACTTATACCAGGTCTACACTCCAGTGGGGCTGGGCATCGGGTCACCTGATGATGTATTAAGGTCTACCCTCCAGCGGGGCTGGGCAGTGCGTCGCCTGATGATGTATTAAGGTCTACCCTCCAGCGGGGCTGGGCAGTTGGCCGCTAGATGATGTATTAGGGTTTACCCTCCAGCATGGCTGGGCAGTGGGTCACCCGATATTCTGGTTATGAATTACCCTCCAGCAGGGCTGGGCAGTGGGACGCCAGTTGGCATTCCAAACTCAATCCTTCCGACTAGGCTAGTTTGTGTCTTTCCTCCGTGATTACCGGAGCGGGACCCTTGGTTGTACGGGTCGGTGATGGAACAGCTATGGCTTTGAGGAGACCTCTCTACTACAGGGCAGTGACGAGGTGTGGTTTGACTTTCCATAGAACTCTCAAGTACGAGGGGTGCATTCCCCACCGAGACACGTTCTTGTGACGCGATATAAAACCGTGCGGGAGAGTCAGTGCCGCCCAAAGCGGATAGTATCAAGGTGCGGTGACTGAGCCCCTTGGCATGCGGTTCAGGGCAGACGTGCGGGATAATAGGCATCAGTGATGGAGCTTACTTCTGGGGCTGTTGGCTACTCTTTTCTTGGGCTGAGCTATGGGACGGAGATCCCCTTACGAGTTTTTTCGTTCTTCTTGACAGAGCATACATATGTATATACCTTGTTCTTGGCACCCACTTCTTTTGTTTGGCTACTCTCCTTCCAGGAGAGGCGAAGACGCGCGGGGTATGCCACATGTTTTCCGTGTCTAGCTTCTCATGGTTGGACGAGTACACTCTCCTACTATAGGTAGCGAAGACTCGACGAGAATTTCATCTTCTCACTGTTTCCAGCTCTTTGTGTTTAGATGAGTCTACCCTCTTTCCTCTTGTTGGGTTGAGCTGGAATCTTTACTACACTCCTTGTTTTACTCCTTTACTTTTCTGTTCGCTCTACTGATCACCCTTCAGTACCTCATTTTGTTGCTCTCTAGAGCCTTCGGGGTATCCTACCGAGTATTTTTATACTAACCCCTTCTTGGGCTTTGCCCGCACTTGGTGTGCCCTTGCAGACGACGGACATGTGGAGTGTTACTTCAGTGGAGCGTAGGATCTTGGGAGCTTAGACCGCGTGCGGTGGTCATGGCCATGTTCCAAGTGGGAGACCCGTCAGCAGTTTCTTTTGTTTACCTATTGCCAGGTTGTGGCACTTTTTGGTTGGGCGCGTGTTTTGCCCCTTTTCTTTTCAATTTGTACTTTGTACTTGTAGAGTTCGATGCACTTTGTGGTATTTTTATAGCAGTTGAACTTTCCTTTTCCTTGTTTGTCTTTACTTTTACTCTGCACTTTTGCATTGCGTTTGTTGTGTGTGTGTGTGAAGGTGCTTAGGCAAAGGCCTCCTTGAGTTATTGTGCCTTCGACGCTGGCCGCCAGCCCCTAGCCTATGGAGGCGGGCTCGGGGTAGTTGCGGCTCGAGCCCGGGTAGGGTCGGGTCATGAAAACATATGTTTAAAATAACAGTAAGGTACACTAATGAGAATGTCTCATAAGAACTGGAAGATGCTTTGGGTGTGTAAATGAATGACACAAATCATGTAAAAATAATAATTAATAAATGTTTGGATAACATAATGGATTAGAATATTGTTCTCCCTATGGTATCATTGACTACGAAATGTTTTAAATACATTATTTGTAGGAACTATGAAAATTGATGCCCTATGGGGAACTCTATTGAATATAATTGACATGTTTGTATGAATTATGATTTTTCTTATGAGAATTAAAAGACTATGGACTATATATTAAATCTAAGTGGTATTACGTAATAAGATGATGAATCTATGTTAATGGTTTGAGAATAATATGAATGAATGAGGTGTTTATGTATTAGAATTGATTAATTATTTTATATAAATCATTAAATATATATGTATTTTTTTGTATATGTTTTCCAATAATGATTTACAAGAATATTTAGAATATAATTAATGACCTAGAAAAGTGATTAATGGGAAATTTTATATATTAGGGAATATAAATTATTAAGGGGAGATAACCATTAGTATGTTCATAATGTTAACAAAATGGATTTTTGATTTTTGAAATAGATGATTCATTTCGATTAGGTTAATTGGATATCATTTATAACTTTGGAAGAATTTAATGATTTTGTGGAAAAATTTGTTTAGGTTATCATTGATAGTGTTTACAATATTTTTTGAATTTGAGGAATATATAAAATAATATATTTTTTAATTCATGGAATGAGGATGAATGAATTTTTTTAATAATGTTTTAGTGTAAAATAGGTTTTTATTTTATTTTTTTAGAATATATGCTAAATATATTCACATGTTTGGTATGCGAAAACAAATAGATAATTATTTTTGTTTTGGAGATAAAAATTATTTCTAAAATATTTTAATTTATTCACCAACATTCTAATGTTTTAGATTTCTTTCATTTTTAAGGAAAATAAGGTTAAGCCATTATGAAATGGATTGTGATATAATTTATATTTTTTAGTTAAGTTATTACATTTTATTTTCTCCACATGATTATTTATACATAACTTGTGGTAGTCATTTTGACTTTGTAAATAACTACATATTGATGGAATGACCTATCATTATTTTATGGACATTTTTCAGTCCTTAAAAGAGGAAAAAAATATTCTATTTGACTAATATATTAATAGATAATTAATTACGGGACAACTAAATGTGGATATTTTACTAATGAAATGGAATGAAATTAAGCATATATTCTCATGAAAATTCTTCAAAATTATGAAAGAAATCATGAAGTAATTTTTTTTCTAATTATCACCATGTTTTTGGTAATAAATTATCTTTTTAATAAATATTTAACATATGGTTTTTTTCATTGGATTTCTATTGTTCATTAATATACTTTTTATGAAATATTTCTTTAAGATTATATAATTATTTATGCGATTCTACCATTCTTAATAATTACATCCCACATATGTTCTCTAATGTGGAAATCTAGTTATGAGTTACATTTCGTAAAATTTATGCATCTATCATAAACATTTTATGTGATGTTTTACTTTTCATTTGAACAATGTGGGTTTCTTTGTTCAAATTTTCAAATGTTGAACCATTGAAAACTGAGACAAATTTCGATGGAGAAATTCATCTTAAGGGTATAATGAAATATCTAATGATTTTATATTATTTCCAATTAAATTAAATTTTCAGATATCTTTCATTATATAAAGCCATTAATTTAGATTTTTTTAATGAAACTTTTAGTTTAATTGATAGTAGTCAAGACCCACGACAAAAAGTTTCAATGAAAAATAGAATAATAATATTTTAAATATGATCATTAAAATATTGCCATTAAATATTTCAGAATGTGTACTATTGACTACTTCATGAAATATAATTATAAAATTACAACTGAATAAAAATTAATTTATGAATTATTTATAAATAATAAATTAAAATTAATTAAAGTAATTATATTCTTAAAAAATATGCTTTCTTGAAAAAAAAGTTCTATTACTTTTTTGAATAATGATATAATAAATTTATATAGGTTTTATAAAATTTATATTATAAAAATAACATATTTTTTCAAATTTTTGAAAACATATTTCAATTTTTTAAAAATTTTCATAAAATATTGATTCTGCACTAAATAGTGAAAATCCTTTTTTTGTTAAAATTTATTTTATTTTCATTAACATATGAAATTTATATAACAAATTATGGTTTATATTAAAATATTTTTTATTTAATAAAATTTAATCCCCATAATTTTTTATGTAAAATTATATAATATTTTTGTTTATTTTTATTTTTTGGGTTTCAAAATATTTTTTCCTTATGAACACTTTTAATGTTAATAATTTTTCATAATATTAATTAATTAAAATAATCCATTATTAAGAATGTTTTAAATTAAATTTACAGATTATATATGAATAAATTTTAATTTATATTAATAAAATTATTTTAAAATACTTATAGTTAATATAAAATCATATTTTGCACGAAAATAGTTGAACTCCTCGAAAATCAGCTTTTCATGACGTCTTTCGGTTATGTTTTCAATTTAGTTTTACCCACTTATAGAAAAAAAATTATTCAAAAATTTAAATATATATTTGTGAGTATAATATCATAATATGCATTGGGTTAAATTCATTGAATTTTATGAGAGGATTACTTTTTTGATGAATAGTGACAAAATAATAAATTTTAATTAAAAAATGGATTTTCATATAAATATTTCAAAATTTTAAATTAAAAAATAATTTTTTATTTAATATTTATTAATTTATATATATATATTATTCCAATGTAGGTCAATGGAATCAATTTCATCTTGAAATTTTATATAAAAATATTTTAATGTTTTCAATATTTTCTCATTGAAAACATTCTTCATCCCACCTATGTGGGAATAATTTTGAATTTAAATATTCCACTTCTATTATAATTTTTTTGAAAAATGGATTAAATGTTTTAAAATCAGAATAATTTATATTATCTATTATGGTAAACAAATGTTTTCATCCAAATGATTTGTGAATGGTGTACCAATTAATTTTCATAGTTAAAGTAAAAATGGTTTCACCTAGGGTCAATCTAAAATTATAACGGATAAAATTACCTAATAACTTTTCTAAAATATATATTATGTCCACATGATGACCCTATATTTTCTAAGGCTAAGGAATACTCAATTTTATATCCTTTTGGAATGACAAAACCATGGTTAGCCCTTTTTCTTCAAAAAAATACATGCATGCCACTAACCTCACTTATAATTGTCTGACTTTTATAATCTCAAATCCACACAATAAAAACCATTCTATTGAAAAAATATATTTCTTATTAAATTCAAAAATTCAATAATGTCATCCTAGAATCATTATTTTGAATAAAATTTAGACAATTAAGTATTTTTGAAAAAACATATGGAGGTTACCTTAAGAAGAGGTAGTGTTCTTCAACAAAACTTTGTATTTTTTTTTCCAAATAATACAATAATACTTATTAATGAATATGTATAAAAAATACTTAAATATATTATATAATTTAAAATATTTTTAGGTGAATGTAATGACCTAAAACCAACTCCACCTATATTTAATTTGTTATGAAATGATCATTCAAATATATGACAGACTACTGCCACATGACCTGATGCCATTCATTTTTTTCATTACCGCTTATTAAGGATGGATATAGTGGGGTATTTTTTGTTTATATTTGATATTCATAATATTAATATTCTCTTATAATCATTATATAACTTTTTTAATCTTATGTTTCATTCTATGGGAATTGAATAACGTAGTCCGTGTGTAAGGTGGACTACCGCTATACGAAGAGTTGTGATTTGTTCACCCATTACATGGAATATAATTAGAATGGTTTTAATGAAAAAATATGATATATATAAAATAATAATTATTAACTATTTTTAATATACTATTTTCCATTATTTTGTTAAATCATTCCAGAAAATAGAAACAATAATCATGCATACATACATCATACCATCTATATGAATGCTACATTTCGTTTTCGGTCACTAAATTATATTGATTAATATAAATAAATATTAAATTACTATATATCACATTTATATCATGGAAAAAATCTGAAATTATGAAATCCTGATAAATTTAATAAAATAGAAGACAGAAAATCGAACCATATACACACAATAAAGAGGTTATTTTCCAAAATATGATTTTAACATGTAATTTTAAATAAATTGGTCATATAAGGTCATTAAAAGAAATAAAAGGTATGGTATATATGTTTATTAATTTTTAAAAGATTTATAATAAACATAAAATTAATATATGTGGGGTTCTATCTTGTTTGAAGGATGTTGAGCCTTAACATATGGGATTTTTAGAATCACTTTTATTTATAGGAGACATATGAAAATTCACCACTTGTTTATTTTGTTTGGAGAATATACACAAAAATTTACCTGATTTGTAATGACTATAAATTTTCATTATATATAATATTTCTTTTGATATTATGATTTATTAGGTATTATAATTCAATCAATTAGTGAATTGGTCAGAGTCTTCTGTCTTAATTTTTACTTTTATGAGAAACAAAACATATTTTCAATATATTCATTTATGTGGTGTATATATTTCCATGAATTTATATTTTTATTATTATATTAAAATACTAGGACTAAATAACCATTTATTTCACTCATTCATGGTTATTATGTTTCAAATGTAACTAATAGTTGTAATTGATTTATTTTACAAGCAGAACATTTATAAAGATTTTTTATAATTAAGTCTCCAATGTTAAAATAATATAATATACATCTCGTAAAATCTCATAAATTTTAATGATGTGTGGTAATTCATGATATTTTCATTTAATATTCACATGAACTCATTGGTATTAAAAATAACTGATAAAATGTTTTTATTAAAATATGAAATTATATCTCTCTTCGGTTGAAAATTCATTTTCATCTAAAACCTTTTTTTCTAAAATGGTTTTATTTTTTTATTTTATTAAATTAATTTAAAATAACGAATTTAACGATTTCAAAATATTTAAAAATGGATTTAAAAAATAATATTATTGTATTATACATAAATGATGCTTCATTATATTTTATGGAAAATGTAAAACATTTTTTATTTTAACTTATGTAGTATGAATAGTGTTTTCCATAGTGATGACCATTATTTTATCTCATAATTCCTTTATATCTTTTAAAGATCTATACAAGGAAGATTATTTTCAATATTTTTTTTGTTTAAAGTTATTTTTTCAACGTGGGAATGTTATTTACCTATAAAAAAGTTTTAAATTATTTTTAATTCAACCATTAAATGTTTTCATTTTTCTATTTACTGAAAATAATTTCTAAAATATTTTGTTTAAAAATTTTTAGAATGTTATATGTAATGAAATGTTATCGTCCTCTAAAAATGTTCCATGTGATTTACCTTTCAAAATAATTTTCATTCAAGCATGACATCTATTAATGTATCTTATACATTTCTATGGATTTGAACTAAGGATAATATTATTATTATCTCCCTTAATGATTTATTATGAATACAAGATTATGTATCCTATTTCTATACGATGTGTTATACCATGATAAAATTATTATTAATCCGGCTTTATTTTCCATGGGTTATTCTATTATGAAATGACAAACCATTTATGAAACCTGTCTCAATAAATAAGGTTTAGATATAATGAAATGTTAATACAAAACATTTAATGTCATATTTTATGTTATGATATATGTTTTTTGTTATTTTTTCTCATATATATGTGATTTTCAATATGAAATGGGTTTTTTAGTCTTTCCTGATTCAATACTCTCTCATGTGGCCAAAAAGGGTAAGTTATGAGACCTCAAACATGGCTCCCCATAAACCAGAGCACGGTGACATGTAGTGGGGGTGTGATGAGTAGAGTCAGTTGCAGGTAACCTCTAGTAAAGACTAAATACAATTACAAAAATGAAATATTTATACATATTAGTTTGAAAAAATAGCATGACAATTACAAAATAGTGGATAAAACCAACAATAATATCCATCTAAATTATACAAAATAAAATAAAATAATAATGTATTAAAATGTGGTAATATATCTAAATTAAATATTCTAATAATGAATAATAATGTTCATAAAGACTCAAATAAAGGCTCAAAATCCCCTAGTCCTGAACCCCATGTAATTTTAGTATCCAAGTCCATTGCAAATAGTAATAAAAAAAATTCGATACATGGTTCTTTTGCCTTTCCAAAACCTATAACCATGATATCTTTTCTGTTACCAAATAGATGCATGAATTGGGTGTGATTAAATCTCATTTGGTCAACACCACCATGTCTAAACATCAACAATATAATAATTAGTGCATGAAATATGGTGATACATCGGTGTATTAATTTATCAATTAGTAAAATATATAAATCAATGTGCTTTGGTACCTTACTATAATGTTTCAGATGATGTTGTTATATCATGCCAACCAAAAAACATATAACCATGGAAAAATAGAACAAAAAATGTTGGCCACCCTATATAATACATTTAGTATTGGATGGGTTCTATCCAAATCAATATAACAATTATAAAACTTAACAGGGAATAATCTATTATATATAATTATTAAAACATGGATATAGGAGTATCCCATTCAATATAAGTATTACAACATGGTATTGGGAATAATACACTCAATATAAGCATTAGAGTATGGGACTGGTAATATCCCACTCATTATAATAATTACAGCATGGGACTGGAAATAACCCAGTCAATATAAGAAGTACAATATGGTAATGTGGATATCCCTCTCACCAAATAATTAAAGAATGATAAGAGAACATGTTATAACAGTGAGGATATCAAAATATCACATCATAATACACAATCGATAATTATTAAAATTACTGTAAATCTATAAATTACACTTTAACTTGTATATTGTTTTTTTAACATTCATATCAACAAAATATCCATACATATGGATTCTATATCAAGAATCAACTAAGGTATCATGTCATGCTAAACGCACCTTTAGCAGTTAGTAATTCAATTTTAATCAATTCATTTATCTCCCATAATGTTTCCAAAAGAAAGTTGACATCAATAATTGAATCCAAAGTGATCCAAACAATATTCAATTCCATTATTCTCCATTTAATTTTGAATAAATTATTCTTAGCGCCCACATGGTTGGTGCAATCAAAATCCTTCATATACATTAAAATAAATAGACTATATGGGATACACTCAGACTCCCCACCATTAACAGAAAATTAATATAGTTCTTCCAAAGGGTGTGTTGATAGGGAATAATGAGAATATGATAAAAATAAGATCCCAAATCATCCTAGGTTAATAACACCACAAAATATTTCCACATATTTCATCCCTATAACAAAAATCAACATACAAGCGGAAATGAAATGGAAATTATTTAGAAAGGATCAATAAAACATTCTATATTTCCATGAGGTTACAATGGCTCCCACAATTTTCCGGACATCACTCTATGTCAATAATTTAAGGTTGTGTGAGGGAATAATGAAAATTACATCCAAATGGTAGCCTTATAACTAATTCCACAGATAATTACATGGGGTGTAATATATTTAAAAATCATATTTCTATTATAATAGGGATTGAATGAAACACCCATAACTATAGGTTAATATTTAATCCTACATATATTGTACATATTGTAAAGGTGTTACATGACATTTAACTACTTTACAAACTACACTGGTTCATTAAACTTATATAAGATGTTGCACCTCGTGTAACACATACATGAAATGTTATCTCCCAATGGATAGTTTTTAGTAACCTTCCTATATAACAGCCCAAACCACCACTAATTATTTTCATTTTATTGAAATATAATGAAATATGTTTAAAAAACTAAAATATGGATATACCAGAAAAAATATGGGATCGTAGAACCTCACTAAAATATAACAGATTGTCCTTGAGATTCTGTATGAATTAATGTGGGCTCTCAACAAAGATGTTTCGACACTATGCTCGCATATCAGACTCCATTTACCATGGAAACCCCAAACCACACCCATGATTCCACTACACTTGAAATTTTGGTATATTCCAACCACATAGATAATTTATACTATTTACCGCAATCCAGATCAGATTCTTCTAAAAGGTCATATTGGCACAAAGTATGATGCAATTAATGTTTACTACATGATTAGTATTAGGAAAATATCTTTGAATCTATGACACATAAAACACATAATTCATGGATGTGTAGTACTATGGAAGGGATACTTGGTATAGTATTAAAATAATCATATCCACTATCTGAGGAATCTTGACAAACCTATGAGATATCACTCCCTATTTCATAATACGACATTGCCCCAACCTGGAGGACTCCTAGGGGAAAACATGATGAACAACCCAGAAATATTGATTTCATATAGGATTAATAGCACATTATTTATACCTACTATTTAGGGATACCAACCAACTCATAATCAACACAACTATATTAGATCTCACCTACAAGATACTAGTCCCAAAAAAGTTATTACTCACCTGCTTGCAACAAAAAACTAGGTGAATGAAATGTCTATCTATACAATGACTAAAAATGTTACATATGGATCAATTATTAGTATTTTTTAATAAATATAAATATATTAGTTCCATATTATACACCATTTAAAAACCAAAATCTAGAACACAAACTCGTAAAATATCCTCCAAACCCTGAATAGCCCACTCAGATTGATTGTTGTTCTGAGGAGGATTGGATGTGATAAAAAGAATGTGCCATCTTAGAGCCATATCCACACTCTTGCATACCCTCTACATGAAATGAGAATAACTATAAAAAATAATCATTATTATATAGTTCCTCTGAACTATATTGTGCATGTAATGACTACCTGGACTATCGACAGTTATGGTCACTTTTATGGGAAATATGTTGTCAACCATTATAAGTACATTCATGATAACCCATAAAACATTATTCTTTAGGTGTTTCCTAAGAAATATTATAAAAACATGTATAGTGAAATAATTTCTTTTCAAAATATTATTATGAAAGTACAACAAAATCCCAACTGGCCTCTGATTCTTGGATTCCACTTAATGGTATATGGAACATATTTCCATAAATGATTTTACCACTTTTTTATTACTAACCACTAATATTGTATATTGAGATATTGATACATATTTTTCGAAATATGATGTATCTCCTATCTATAATTTTTAAACTCTCTCATTATATCTACACAAAAAACCCATTGTAACCCATAATCAGCTATCAAAATAAAAGTATTTCACTACTATGAGGCTATCCAGATGGTGTCTACCCACCATATAAGATGCCTGTCAAAACCATTCCCTCTATATTGGATAACTAAAATTCATTATTCTCATCCAAAATCATCAATATTATAGATAAAAAAGTCATATAATGTTATTCTTGAGACTCATGTAAATCTAGATGCATGCCAGCAAAGAGTTCCATCATCCTCCACCAGTTTCAATACTCTCCCACTATATCTATTTCAACATCTAGATCAAAATAATCAACATTGATTTTATATTTCATTTTATATTGTCCAACTAATAAATGAAGGACTACACATAATCAACAAAAAACATTTGTTGAACGTTTAGGTCTCACTAAGAAACTATATAACTGAGGATGTTATAGTCCATGTATACCAGAAATATTTCATCAATATGATTATTTATACAGAATTTTTGGTTGTGTAAAAATATCACTAACTCCATATAATGAGTAAATTAAATCTTTTCCTGAAGTCACAATTGGCCAGAGAAATATGAAAAAATTAGTTCCTTAATCATCAAAACTGGTCCAAGTCCAACTATGTATGCATCCCATTACATAGTATGTAAATTACATGCCATAGTTAATGCCAAAATAGCTAATGAGGTCATCATATCATTTTTTCATAAAAATATCCTTCAAAATAGTTTGACTATACAACATTTTACCCCTTATTGTTTATACCAAATATCAGAGCTTCAAGATCAGAGGATTCTATGATAAAGGGCAGATAACAACATTATAAACAAATAAAATCCTGAATCATGAATACATTATTGGGTAACTCCCAATATACAATGACTAAATCCATATCTAGTTCCACTGAACCTCATGCATCTAAAATGAAATTTACATGGATGTTTACTTTTTCAATATGGAATATACATTTGGTTATCTTGGAATAATATTATTGAATTGTCAATGTACTGAAGATTATTTCATGATTTTCTAAATGATCATCTCCAGAATAGGATTTAACTAATATATTATCAAAAAACCACAAAAACTGATCCATAACAAGATGAATGAACCATTTAATCAATGATATCAATACTGATGGTTCATATGTTATCCCAAGTAGCATCACATGTAACATATAAAAGTTTCATCTACTTATAAAAGAAGCTTGATTTCTGTACGATGGTCTTACCCATAACTATTTGTATTGTGATGTCAAATAGATCCAAGAGATGAAATCATCACCTCTCAATAGATCAATTATTTCATTGATTCCCAATAAAGGATATTAATTACTAACTATCATCTATTTCAATCTATAATAGTCTACAAATAAGCAAAAATTACAATCAGTATTAAAGGATAAGAGAACCATATAACATCATGGAGACATAATGGGACGTGGGAAATATAATGCTTCCAGATCATCCATCTAAACATTAAAATATTGAATATCTACTACTTAGATTCTAATAGTCATAATTGAAACTGGATGCACACATACCACTAAATCAATCATGAATTGAATCTATCACCCTCGCAGTAATCTTTAGAAATCATTAATAAAGAAAACTAAAAAATAAAGTACCATTTAATGAAAAAATATTTTTGTCTTCCATCATCATCTATAATGATGATTGATGTCAAAGATGTGAGGCAATCCAAAATGAATTTTATTTTACTATAAAACCATCAAAAAGATCTCACCCACCCTGGTGAGAAAATATTTTTTTCCAAATATATATTGAAAACTATCCTCTAGTAGTAGAAAATATTTGCCTTATATATAACTATAAAATCCATAATAATAATTTAACAAAAAACTATAATTTCCCCAAATATTGTTCCCAAAAAATTGGAAACCATCATTCTCTAATGAGAAAACCTGGTAAATTTTCATATTCTCTCACAACTCTTACAATGGTCCATCAATTGTCATAGAACCACCCAAAACCTAACACAATCATGACCATACTTTTTTTGAAAGAGACGATTAAATGGGAAGAAATTTCCCTTTGTAAAAACACATAAAAGAATAAATAGTACTGGAATTATACCTCAAAAAGTAGAAGGACAAGCATCCAAAATAGCTGAAGTAGTCTTCACTAACCATCACCTCTTCCCAAGGGTCATCCTTGATTCCCCTGAGCTATTATGTCACCTTGGTACTACCATTCGTTTACTGGGGTACCAAGTCCCCTTCCTCAACATAAATAACATGTTGAACTCCAGATACATGTATGGTGTGGTATAAATGATTAATTCCCAGACTCAAATACATGTTTGGATCCCTCTAAACTTTCCATCTACTAAATGAATCTAAAAAATCAATAAGTTCCCTATAATGCCACAAACACCAAAATAAAATGTGGGTAATGAAATTGAGGAACCTTGTAGCCCAATTCTCCATAATAAAATCACTATAAGAGAACACATTCCTATGATGACTTCCCACTTTCATAATAGATCAATCCCACAATCCCTTGGTGTAAATAATTATATCAATTCTATTTACTACAATAAGAAGTGATCCCAGTTCACCCTGTTCGGATTTTCTAGTTTCTTCTCTGGCCCTCTCTCACATTCCCTTCCATGATGAGATCCTCATGCCTATCATCTAAAAAGATACTCATATTGAAAACAATAAGATGTGACAATATCTAATAGTAAATACCTTCTTGAAGGTTTAATTCCATTGAGAACTAATCATCAATTAATGATGGCTCAAATCCTTAGAGGTTGGGGATAATTTATGTGTATTCCACCATTTTCATTTCCTCATGTGTTAGTTTCATGAACTCATGATCATTAACATCACTCAATTTTACTATATAGGTGTTTATCAAGAACATATCCTTGATAACCTTTTATAAAAAGTATTCCTCTCTCCCATCTTGTCCAGAATATCCCACCAACTTTAGGTGGGTCCACGGGGAATATATGTTACAAGATTCAACCTCCTATTTCTGGGTCTCTTAGAGAGTAGAGGATTATCTGGACTGAATCAATCCATAACTCTAAACCTAGGGGACTACCTCTATATTTATAGTCCAAGTATTTAATATCCTACACACTCTATCTATCTTTATCCCACACATCGATGACATTGTACAAATTGTATCCAATTCCATTGACCGCATGACACTCAGGATTCTATTGTGAAGCTGAACATCCATCAGATCAACCTAAGTTATAGGATGCTCATGTTTATCTATGTTAGGATAATTTTTATTTCCACCCTTCATTAAATCATCTTCAAGGTGATGGGGATGAATTTTTTATATAAGAAAAACTAACTCCTTAGAGCGCAAGCTATCACAACAAGGTCAACCTCAACAAGTGATAAATATAAAGAAACACAAGTTTGATTCTCTCTAAACATGTGTTACATATTTTTATCATGGAATAAACAATCACTTAATTTAATATAGAATATATAATAGGTATCTCGTACCAATGATGATATAGGAATGTAAATAACACATCCAATAGATATTACCCTATCATTGAAAATTTAGGATAATGTACATATCACTATATATCATTCACGATGTCGGTATAATCATCTCGTTCTATATCATGCCAGGTGTATAAATCTCAAGAACAAATAACATCATATTATAACAACATTTTACAACATTTAGTCACCCAAGGTGAAATAATTTCAATTGTAACAAGAGAAAATCATAAACAACAATCCTATCCTATGTCACTCTGATTTTACCCCATAAATAGTTTATATACTAAAATTAAAAAGCTCATTAAAAATACCTAACACATCCAAGTGTCGCATATAGAATTAAAAAATATTAAACCAATAGAAAGTAAAATTCAAATGCTCTAATATAACTTTGTATTGTGCCGAAATTTCGCACTCTCTCGCGTGGAGCAAAATAGTAGGTTATGAGACACACACATATCTCCTCAAATACTAAATGATTCTTACTACCATAGTGGTATGATATGTATAGTTGGGAGAGTATACCACATGGTAAAGAGTATATAAATCATAAATAAATTTAATGAAAAATAACAGAAACAATACAAAATAGAATATAAATCAAATGATAAATGAAAACTAAATGATTTATTAAATAATAAAGTAATATTATAATAACATAAAGGAATGTAACTAAATGTAATTATATGATAATTAATAATAGACTTGGAGGATAAAATAAAGTCTCTGAAGTCTCCAGTCCAAAATCCCTTTTTCCCCCGCATCCAAACTACAACCCATCCATCTGGTAATAAAATCATCAATAAGTATACGGCCATTATCTAAACATGTATCCTTGAAATATTCTTAGGTACATAACAGAGGCATGAATAGCCTTTCAGTATAACTCAATAGTTGAAAATAATTGTGTCTAAACATAACCTTCCTCATAAATTATGTGTGTAATATGAAATTAAACATATGTATTAATTAATCCATTAATACAATATATAAATCAACATAATTTGGAACTAGGATAGATTGTCTCTAAGAATGTATAACAATCATTCATTCCAATAACGATAAAACCATGTTAAATAATAAAAAAATTGGGTTGACCCTTCTATATAATTATTTTAGCATGGGATAGGGTAGAGTTTGCTTCAATATGGGCATTAAAACCTATTATTGGGCATTACCCACTCTATATAAGCATTAAAACATGGGATTGGTTATAGACCAGTCAATATATGCATTGAAACATGGGACTGTTTATATCCCTGTCATTATATGCATTACAACATGAAAATGGGAATGGCCCGCTAAATATTAAAATACATAATGGGATTGGGCATATCCCGCTCAATATAATCATTACAACATGGGGATATAATAAACATACCCAATATAGTAATAACAAAATGATAACAAAGCAGGTTATAATATAATGGATATCCCACTATCACATCATTAGCCACAATGGTCAATTATGAAAATTACCATTTATCAATCAATTAAATTTTCATCTCTATCTCAATTTATCAACATCGATCTCAATAAACTTGTACTTCATAGGAAATTAATATCATGAAATATCTTAAGGTGTCATGTAATGATAAAAAATATTTTATCCATTATCCATTTAAATTTTAATCATGGGTTTTCTCACACAATATGTAACCAAAATCCATGTCATATAAAAAATGGCTCTAAAGGGATCCAACCAATAATAAGATTCCAAATTTACAATTTATTGTTGGAGTTGGTGTTATAGAACCAACTAATTTAAACTTTATTAAATAAATAAAAGCCTTACCACATCTTGATTGTTCTTCTGCAGGACATGTCATGTGATAATGTCATAAGGACAGCTATTGCATTACAGGGTCGTAGCGGATCCCTGCTATGATAAGAACCCGGAAGTGCCATAACACTGTTCTTGAATGTATGTTACATGGCCGGATGATATTAATTTAGGGACACAAATAATACAGGTCATTAGGGGTGAGGAATCATAAAAATTTGAGTCACCTTCTCATGGTGTTCACCCATGGTAATATCCAAGAGGATATTATGAGAACGAGACCTGCCAGTAGGAAATCCAAATTTCATAGTGTCATTGGATGTTCCTATCTGTGGACGTGTGTATTGGTCCTTAGACGTTAAGATTATTATTAATGGGTATTACAACTCGCACACTTAGATGTATTGAAGAAAACTATGACAACACACTGTTCGCAGTGAGGTAGGATACGTTGGGTGTGACACGAGTAATACCACATTAATAGATAATGCGAGAAAGGATTTGTCCATTTCATTCCATAACAGAAGTAGATATCTCAGGCCCATTGATGGAATTGATATAGCCTAAATAAATCAATGGCCATGGTAAGGTATGGGCAAGTTAAATTCCGGGAAGTCAAAGAAAGAATAATCAAGCACATGGGTTGATGGAACTAGCATGAAACCTGCTTGATTAGAGATATCGAGACAGAGGGATTATATTACACAGTAAGCGTTCGTAGGAGGTGACACATCATTGCGGCATTAACTTCTTTCTCTATGGGTAGCTTGGCATGTTGCTAGACGCTATCCTTGGACTTTAGGCAGGCTAATCCTAATACCACAGAGAAAGTGGCATAGAGGGTCACACACTAAGTGTGTTCATGTTTCTCAGTTAAATATTAATTTAACAAGTTAAATATATATTATTACAAACTGTGGTTTAATAATTCTTTAAGGATGTATGATCGCATTTATTTTGACACTAGTTATTCGAGAGAATATATTGTGGACGAAATAATATATTTATTTGAGAGTAAGGCAGTAAAATTTATTTAAGAAATAAATATTCATTACTCAAGGTCTAATAAATGTGGTGGAGAAAAATGGAAAATAAAAGTACACGGCATGTATAGTAAATATACACACCGTGTAGTTTTATGGAAAACAAGTACATGTCATGTATTAATTATTACACACTGTGTAGTTTTTCCAATAGGGATACTGAGTATTTAATATTGTTTTATTAAATGATATTTATTATAATCAGTGTGGGATCATGTCAAGGAATTAATAATTCGACATGGGGGTTTTCAATAAGAGTTAATGAAATAAATAAAATGCGTAACACATTTATTTATTGTCATAACTTTGTTAACCTCAAACCCGATTATAAATATCCTCGCAACCCCAATGTTTTAAAGAGCCATTGTTGTGCACAACGGATTTGGAAATACTCTCAAGAGAAGAGAGAATTCCCTTTCCACCGAGAACTCCCTCAAGTTACGGGAGCAGGATCCTCCACCGGATCAAGGCGGTCGAAGGAGGACATCACAAGCGAAGTTTCTTCCGCGCTATCACCGGTAGATCCCTTCGGCGATGTCCGGAGATACGTGACACACGTGTGGATCACCGCTAGAGGAATCCTACACTTGGATTCTACGGCGCAACGACAGATCCCTGAATCGTGACTGGACACATCAACGAAGAAAGAATACCAACGAGGTAATTCTTATGAATTAATTAAATTAATTATAATCAACATATGATGATCCTCCTCAAGGGTTCTGATACTCTTCTTTTATTTTCATTATTCGTTCTATTCTGAAGATTCGTCGTTTTATATACTGAAATATCTCGGATTTAACATTCATTAACGTTAAAATCAAATTTGGGCTAACCCACCAACGCGCTTCCGCTGCGCCCGGAACCTAAAAGTGGTACCAGAGGGGTCATATCGTTGATTATAATTATTTAGTTTTTCGTTTGTAATTTACGCATTTAATAATTTAGTTATTTCAATTCAAGTTTAATCGTTCTGGAAATCTGAATATCGAGATCTATTCCTCCTCCCTTGTTTCTCGTTCACCTCAGAGAAACGATTTTTTCTTTTTATTTTGATAAAAATAAAATAGAGGAACTCATCTGGAGGAGCCAAACATTTCTGGACATATAACACCAGAATACACGACGTGTATTCGGAAGTACACGCTGTGTAGTCTAGGTTCAATGCATTGACTGATCCGCCAAATCAGGCCGTGTATTGGATTCTTTCTAAGATTTTAAGACACTGTATGTTGACCAGAAACAGGTGGCACACGGTTTCTGGAATGCACACCGTGTGGTCCAATGAACACGGCGTGTAGTCCATTCGTGTCAGGGATGGGTCGTGTACTCCATACACGACCTGCCCTGTTGGAAACCGTGTAATGCAGAAACTACACGGCATGTGTCCCACTGTACACACCATGTACTCCGAAAATTTCTGAAGTACATTAACACGCCCTATCCCCGGGTGTGTACTTCGGATGGACGGGGAAGAAAAGTACACGCAGTGTAGTCGGAACTACACACCGTGTACAAACCCAAATTACGCAGAATTATTAAAATTTATTATTACATTATACAAACCCTTGAGACGTGTAAGATGGTGCAGGTGTAAAGCTGAGGCACAACACGTGATTGGTGTTTTATATATATGTGTTTTATTTAACATCTGCGTAATAAATGGCAATTCACTGGGTTTACTCCAAGGTACAAGTTACGTACAAGGATAATTTTAAATGAATTTATTTGTTTAAAATTATGATGGATGAGAATCTCAAAGAAATTCAGAAAAGGGATTTAAGATAAAATGATTCATTAATTTAATATAATTAATTGATTAGAGCGTGATTTATCTTAAACAAGAATGATTAAAGATTTGAATGCTAGTTTTATTTATGCGTAAATATCGTTGCATGTATGGATGATCATGAGCTAGACCGAGACCTTTGTACGTGAATAGTTTCTTTTAATTTATTTATTTAAATTAAATTTGTTGGCCTGTGAGCCATCTCCTCATTAATATATAGGTCATGCACTCCCAAGTATTATTTTATGTAAAAACCCCTTTTACCCCTCACCTGTGTTTGAGATAAATGCATATGTAATGGATAGAGCACCCAAGCTAGTGGAGGCGGCTCAAGTCAGGAGCCAAGGTGAAACCAATCCAAGGAGATACAAAGGTGGACAGGTGGAAAGTTTTAAACACGAACCCAAAAGGTTCATGGTGTTTCTCCCCTAGGTCTTGGGTTAGTATATCAACCACTAGATAAACTAACCAATAGAAAAGCTCATGATCATACCATTTATTTTATTTCTGTCAGTTGCATGGTTTATTTATTGAGGTGTGTTGTCACGATCACACAATTAATGAATTAAACGAGCATGGAAGATGGAACTAAAATAAAACCGGCTTATACACTAATATTATCTTATACATGGTTAACCACTTAAGTATATCCCACTTAATATTAACGAGCATGTAATCAATGATAATAAAATATCAATTTACGTATAAGGATAAAATCCCTCAAAATAAATATTAAGTCGACATAGCCTTCCATAATCTTGGTTAGAATCGAACCATAGTTCAAAGTTCTTGACCAACCTTAGTTGGGGTGATTTCAATTATTGGGGAATTCTAATTCAAGGTTTTGGGTTGACTTGACATGGTTCACATCAAGGGTTGACTGCCACAAAAGGACTTAGTGTGACCAAGAGGCAATGGTTGAGAAAATCCAAAAAGGATTTCAGGATTGGGGAGTCGACTCAGCAGATCAAGGAGCTGAGAGTTAATTCAGTTGGCTTTTGGAATGCCTACCTAAAACCCTTCAAGTTGCTTGACCAACCCTAGTTGGGGTAATGCGGAGGGCAATATAGATCCTTTCCACTAGAATATTCACGCAACAGAATATTCTGAAGTCAATGGTGAGGGCTATTGTATTTCAATAAAATAGTGGGAGACTAATAAGTATTAATTTATTTATTTGTCTCAATTTTTATAATAAATTACTAAACCTTTTCTCATCTTAATTTGTAGAAACGACAAGAAAATGACTTCAAACATATCACTGCGCACCATGCTCGAAAAGAAAACCTTGTCACCGGCACCAATTTCCAAGAGTGGCAGAGGCGTTTACGCGTCGTCCTTCGCCACGAAAGGAAATTATATGTGATGGAAGAGCCTATTCCAGTTGCACCTGGGAAAGAGGATAGTGATGAAGAATTATCTCTCTACATGAAACACATGGATGAAGCCATGGATATACAGTGTTTCATGCTATCGGCCATGTCTAATGTGCTCTTGAAGAAACCTGAAAACATGGATGTGTATAGCATGATGTCTCACATTAATGATCTATACCAAGAGAAGGCGAGACAGGAGATGAATGATATCTCCAATGCTTTTTTTACCACAAATCTTGGAGATTCTGTGCCAGCTGGGCCTCATATAGTCAAGCTTATTGGCTAAATTGAATGCTTGGACATTGTAGGGATTAAATTCCCGGATGAGTTGTGTACAGATCTCATCCTATCATCACTGCCCAAGACCTTATGTATCTTTATTGTCAACTATAACATGAGCGGCAATGAGAAGAGTCTATCGGAGCTTCTGACCTCGATTCACCAGGTAGATAAGGACATGGGGTGTGACAAACCCGTGGTCCTTATGGTGAATAAGAATATTATTGACAAGGCAAAGGGGCCAAAGACTTATAAACGGTCTGAAGCCCCAAGCACCGTCCCTCCAAGAAGGGGAAGATGCAAAGGTAGGGCAAGGAACAAGAAGCAGGGTGTTTTGCATGTGGAAAGCAGGGCCACTAGAAGAGGAACTGCAACTAGAAGCACGGGGACACTAAAGGTGCGTTTGTTATCGAGTGCAATCTTTATATTTCTACACATTGGGTATTAGATACAGCTTGTGGGGCTCACATCTATATTCAAATGTCGGAACCATGTAGATTTAGAAAGATCTCTAGAGGAGAGGTGGATATTTGAGCTGCCAATGTCGCACGGCTGGCTGCGTTGGCTATTGGCGACTACCACCTCTCATTGCCGACTGGGATGATTTTTGTTTTACATAACTATTATTATGTACCTAGTGTTACCAAGAACATAATTTCTATATCTTGTTTGGATATGGATGGATTTGTTTTCAAATTTGGAAATAAGGGTTGTCTCTTTTATAACGACAATGTATGTTATGGTATGGCACATTTAAATAATTGTTTGTATGTATTGAATTACGAAAAACATGTGTTGGCAATCGATAAAAAAACAAACTCACATGACTCATACATCACCCAATTATGGCATCACCGCCTTGGTCATGTGAACGAGAAGCGTTTGAAAAAGCTCTTCCATGATGGTTATTTAGACTCTACGGAGCTAAAACCACTTGATAGATGACATGCTTATTTACAAGGAAAAATGACCTAGCTGCCTTTTGGTGGACAAGGTGAAAGGGCCACAAAGCTTCTAGGATTGGTACACACGGATTTGTGTGGACCATTTCAGTAGAAGCTAGAGGTGGATATTCTTACTTAATTACTTTTACTGATGATTTGAGTAGATATAGATATGTATACTTAATAAGGTATAAGTCAGAGTACTTAGGGAAATTTAAGGAATTCAAGAATGAAGTAGAGAATCAGCTTGGTAAGAGGATAAAGAAGCATCGATTGGATTGAGATGGAGAATATCTAAACCAAGAGTTCATCGATCTTCTACGGGAGTCTGGGATTTTATCCCAGCTCACTCCTCCTTATACAACACAGTGGAATGGTGTTAGTAAAAGGAGGAACCGCACCTTGTTGGACATGGTGAGGTCAATGATGAGTCATACAGATCTTCCATTATCCTTTTGGGGATATGCATTACAAACTGCAAGATACACATTAAACCGAGTACCAACTAAGGAGGAAAATTGAATTCCATCCGAGTTATAGAATGGAAGGAAACCAACTTTGTCGCACACACGTGTATGGGGATGTGATCCGTTTGTTAAGGACTTCTTAGGCAACAAACTAGCACCTCGGGGAACGGAGTTTATCTTTATAGGATATCCAATGGAAATGAAATGATATTACCTATATAACCATCAAGAAAAGAAAGTGATTGTCACCAGACAATCCATATTTCATGAGAGGGAGCACATCCTCAAGAAGGATAGTGGGAGAAAGATTGACTTCAATGATGTTGATGCTCAAGATACACAGAAGTTGGTACAGGAACAAGTTCCACAGGTCGCCATGGAAGAGGCTCCAGAAACACAAGTACTACGTAGGAGCTCAAGAGAGGTAAGGGAACTAGAATGATTTAGTTTCTTAATCACTGAGGATGGTGAATCATTATTGTTGGACAATGGTGAACCTATATCCTAAAAGGAAGCAGTAGAAAGATCAGAAGATGCAAGATGGCTAGAAGCTATGAATTCTGAGATGGATTCCATGTATCAGAACCAAGTTTGGGTTTTGGTTGATGAGCCAGTTGATGTAAAGCCTGTTGGATGCAAATGGGTATTCAAAAGAAAGCTGGACATGGAAGGTCAAGTTAGCACCTATAAAGCAAGGGTAGTAGCTAAAGGATTCAGACAACATCAAGGAATTGATTATGATGAAATATTCTCGCCAGTTTCCATGTTTGAATCCATAAGAATCATACTTGCCATAGCACCTTACCATGACTACGATATTTGGCATATGGATGTCAAAACATCATTCTTTAACGGGAACCTTCAAGAAGATGTCTATATGAAACAACCAGAAGGGTTTGTGACACCAGGTGAAGCCAAACGGGTTTGGAAGTTGCAGAAATCCATTTATGGATTGAAGCAAGCATCCAGGTCATGGAACATTCGATTTGATTAAGCCATAAAGGAATTTGGTTTATTTAGAACGAATGTGAGCAATGTGTTCATAAGCGGTTTAATGGGAATGCATTTATCATGCTAGTGGTATATGTTGATGACATATTTCTTATTGGAAACGACATACCAGCCTTACAGTCAGTTAAGGACTGGTTGAACAAGTGTTTCTCCATGAAGGACTTAGGAGAAGCAACCTACATTCTAGGGATCAAGATCATTCGGGACAGATCCAAGAGGCTTCTTGGACTATGTCATGGTACATACATTGACCATATACTAATGTGATTTAGTATGGAAAAATCCAATATGGGCTTGGTTCCAGTGTCACATGGCTTGTATCTTTCTAAGAAAATGTGTCCCGAGAAACAACAGGAGAAACATAGGATGAGTAAGATCCCATACGCTTTGGCTATAGGATCCATCACGTATGCCATGTTATGTACTACTCTTGATGTTGCCTATGCACTGGGCATGGTAGGAAGATATCAAGCAGATCCATGAGAATAGTATTGGACTGCTATTAAGACTATCCTTAAGTATCTGAGAAGAACTAAGTATGTGTTCCTAGTGTATGGAGGAGACAAGGAGCTTGTCATCAAAGGGTATGCTGATGCTGGTTTTCAAACAGATCAGAATGATCTGAAGTCGCAATCTAGATATGTTTTTTGTCTCAATACTCGAGCTGTGAGCTGGAAGAGTTCAAAGCAGCCAGTTGTCGCCGATTCTATAGTGGAGTATGAGTATATAGTGGCTTCTGATGCAGCCCAATAAGCCATCTAGATTCGGAACTTTGTCCAGGATCTTTATGTGGTGCCTAGTAGTAAATATCCCATTACATTATATTGTGATAATACTGCAGAAGTGTCTCTTGCGAAAGAACCAAGATCACATCAACAGAAAAAGCACATACTCTGGAAGTATCACCTCTTGAGGGATTTCTATCAAATGGGTGAAGTTTCAGTGAGCAGATTGTCCACGGAAGAGAACGTGGCAGACCCCATGACTAGAGGCCTATCTCAGCAGAACCATGAATATCATGTGAGAGATAGAGGGTTAAAGGTTGTTAGTTGTTGGCTCTAGTCCAAGTGGGAGTATGTTAGAGTTGGTGGTCTAGAAACAACTACTTTGTACTTTATTCATTAAATAAAAGCCTTATCACATCTTAATTGTTCTTCTGCATGAAATTTCATGTGATAATGTCCTAAGGACAGCTGTTGCATTAATGGGTCGTAGCGGATCCCTGCTATGATGAGAACCCGGAAGTGGCATAACACTATTTTTTAATGTATGTTCTATGGCCAGATGATATTATTTGAGGGACACAAATAATACAGGTCATTAGGGGTGAAGAATCATAAAACTTTGAGACACCTTCTCATGGTGTGTGCCCTTGGTAATATCTAGGAGGATATTAAAAGAACGAGACTCGCCAGTAGGAAATCCACATTTCATAGTGTCATTGGATGTTCCTATCTTCGGACCTGTGTATTGGTCCTTAGACATTAAGATTATTGTTAATGGGTATTAAAACTCTCGAACTTAGATGTATTGATGAAAACTATGATGACACACTGTTCGCAGCGAGGTAGGATACGTTGGGTGCGTCACGAGTAATACCGCATTAATAGATAATGCGAGAAAGGATTTTCACCTTCCGTTCCATAACGGAAGTAGATGTCTCAGTCCCTTTGATGGAATTGATATAGACTAAATAAATCCATGGCCATGGTAAGGTATGGGCATGTTCAATTCTGAGAAGTCAAAGAAAGAATAATCAATCACATGGGTTGATGGCACTAGCATTCAACCCGCTTGATTGGAGATATCGAGAAAAAGGGATTATATTACACGGTAAGAATTCGTAGGAGGTGACACGTCATTGCGGCATTAACTTCTGTCTCTATGGGTGCCTTGGAGTGTTGCTAGACGCTAACTTAGACTTTAGGCAGGCTCAGCATAATGCCACTGAGAAAGAGGCCTAGAGGGTCATACACTAATTGTGTCCATGTATCTTAGTTAAATATTAATTTAACAAGTTAAATAAATATTATTCCTCACTGTGGTTTAATAATTATTTAAGGATGTCTGATTGCATTTATTTTTACACTAGTTATTCAAGAGAATATATTGTGGATGAAATAATATATTTATTATCTAGTAATGCAGTTACATTTATTTAATAAATAAATAGTAATTACTCAAGGTCTAATAAATGTGGTGGAGGAAAATGGAAAATAAAAGTACACTCCGTGTATATTTAATATACACGCCGTATAGTTTTATGGAAAACAAGTACACATCGTGTATTAATTATTATACGCCGTGTAGTTTTTCCAGTTGGGATTTTGAGGATTTAATATTGTTTTATAAAATGATATTTATTATAATCAGCGTGGGAGCATGTAAAAGAATTAATAATTCGACATGGGGGTTTTCAATAAGAGTTAATGAAATAAATAAAACGTGTAACGCGTTTATTTATTGTCATAACTCTGTTAACCTCAATCTCGATTATAAATATTCTCGCAACCCAAAAATTTTAAAGATCCATTGTTGTGTACAATGGATTTGGAAATAATCTCAAGCCAAGATAGAATTCCCTTTCCACCAAGAACGCCCTCAAGTTACGAGAGCAAGATCCTCCACCGGATCAAGGTGGTCGAATGCGGACATCGCAAGCGAAGGTTCTTCCGCGCTAGCACTCGAAGATCCCTTCGGCGACGTCCGGAGATACGTGACACACGTGTGGATCACTGAAACTTGTATTCTATGATGCAATGACGGATCACCGAATCGTGACCAGACACATCAACGAAGAAAGAATTCCAATGAGGTAATTCTTATGCATTAATTAAATTAATTATAATCAACATATGATGATCCTCCTCAGGGGTTCCAGGACTCTTCTTTTCTTTTCGTTCTTCATTCTATTCCGAAGATTATGCGTTTTATACCGTGACAGATCTTGGATTGAACGTTCTTTAACGTTAAAATTAAAGTTGGGCTAACCCACCAATGCGCTTCCGCTGCGCCCGAAACCTACATTTATCAATATGTAATGAAATATGATTGGAAATACATGTATCATTAATTTAAAAACATCATAGTATTGTATTTATAGTATTTTTATTTAAATATTTTTATTTTATATTTGGAGTAGGTTTAAGAGTAAATGACCATAAAAAATATTGATAGTAGTATATACGTCGTATTTTGGAAACCAAAATAGTATTACACCTTAATACATCTTGAAGTGGTGTAAAAATATTTATAAAACCTCAAGGTCAATAAAAATAATGTTGTAACAGATTTTAGTTATAGTCTATGTGATCTATGAGGCAATGGAATTATGTAGAAGATATGAGAGCTTGTTTCCTTTTATAATTGTGGGGGTAGAACACTTGTAAATATATTAAGAATTATATATATATATATATATATATTTGATAACAGGTTCAAAAATATCATTGTTTCAATTATAAGGTGGTTTTGGGAAAATTTAAAAAAACCCAATGATATTTATGAATGTTTCTATTGTTAAGTATAATGCTTATTACATTATTTTTATGCTTTTAAATTTTTGTAACATTAATCAATGTGATACAATTTAAAAATGGATATTTTGTATTATAACCACAAAATAAGTTCAAATTATTAAATATTATTATTTATTATAATTTTAACAATTTAATATATTTTAGAACATTCAATTAAATGATATCATATAAATTATTTAAAATATAATTACTAAAAATGACAAAAAAATTTTGAAAGTTTTTCTCTTAGTAATAAATATGATTTTATTTATTAGTATGTAATTAATTGTATAATAAAAATTTTTATGTAAATATTATTATTTAACACTAATGTAGACATTGAATTTTTAATTTCTATACTTGATTAATAGATAAGAAAAAATATATATATTTGAATAAAAAAATACGTTGAGTGATATATTTTTTCAAAAATAATTAAATGTTCAACATTACATTATTAAATTCATTATATAACATATAAATATTTGTATATTTATTTATATTTATTTAGTCTTCTAAAATTTTTTAATAGACATTAATTTCATTAAAATTTCATAATAATTTGAAAAAACTGACTATATTTTAAGAATTTGTATTTTACAACATTAATAAAAAATAAAATATTTAACATAAAAAAATCATCATAAAAAAATATTTAAAACCCCAATGAAAAAATTAATCATTTCATAAAATTCAATTAATAAAATATATATTTTTTTAATTATTTTAATATCGATAAACAATTCTATGGGAATTTTTTAATTGTTTTGTTAGAATTAATTTCAAAAAAACAATAATTATAGGTCAGATGTTTCAGAAACGTCTCGAACTCCTAGTTCATGATTATCACGAAAAATATTTTCATTAGGTCTCTAAAATAATTTATTCTTTCTTCATGAATATAGATTTATTTTCTATTTGCATCATTCAAATATTACCTATTCGGTACTAGTAATGGTGGCTCATATATAAAGGTTTTATACCTTATAATTTTTTTTATCAAAGTTGTAATATTGAATACTGAATTAATTTTCCTATAACAATATATCATAATTGTTGGATTATTTTATCATGAAATTGATTTTATTTTTAGTATTCATATGTCAAATATAGTATTTAATCCTATTAATTATCATAATAAAATTAATACTATGGATGTCCATGTGTTTTTGGTCTTTATCAGGTATCATCATGGATTCTGTTCCACGATATTTCTAGTTAAAAATTATAGGAACATTATTTTCCCAATATGGGATCTATGGTATTTATTTTTCATTATAAATATTCAAATACATTATAATCCTTTTAACAATATTCAACTCAATATTTGTGAATATGGGTTTTAATCTATTGTTATTGGTTTTTAAATTTATCCATTCCTCATACATTAAATACTACAAATTCATTATTGAATATATGAATCTAACCAAATATAAATCTTGAGCTGCTTATTTCTTTCAATGATCCATTAATATACATGACATATATGATAATACATTATCATTCTACCTTAAGATTCATCGTAATCAGTTTTCAAAGTTTCATTATACTATATACAATAAATTATTGGATGGTAATGTGTTTATTTGTGTTCTAACAAACCTCTACATTGGAACCTTTAAACATTCATGAAATTATCAATTAAGTGGGAAATTCGTCACCATTTTTGATAATTTTTGTAATAAATTTGGTAAATGTGGGAATGTTTTCAGAATGTTTAGATAATATCATGAAAAACCATGAAAACTATATATCATGGTCATAGTGGTTTTTCATACCCATTATTCAATTAAAATATTCTTTTTAGGGTTTACATATATTGTGTAGATTGAGAATAGATGACCCATGAATTGTTCATTCCCAAACCATAATTTACACTATCTACATATGAAATACCATTTTTTCTTTTCAATATCATACACACAATCTCTAAATGATCTATATACTATAAATAATAGTCTAATAATTTGAGAATATCATAAATGAATATAAAAAAATTGATCAATGTTTTATCTAAATACATTTTTCTTATAATCCTATATTTAGTGGGGATAATTTTTATTGATTGTTAGTTTTAATATTGGTGATTTTCTAGGAATTAAAGTATTGATCCATAAATGTTCTTAATAATGAGAATGAATAAACCACATGGTGTAGCACACAAGTGTATAAGGACCATATATTTATATTGTCTTAATTCTTCGATTCAAGAAATTTAGTTATAGTTATTCTGAAATGAATATTTTATATATCCATAGAAATATGCATGTTTTTTTTCGAAAAACTCAACTTCATGATCTGCATAAAGACTACAAAATAATTAGGAAATACATTGAGATATACTAATATAGTAGGATTATTGAAATATTTTAATGTATACATGACTATTTGAGC
This sequence comes from Viscum album, assembly GCA_963277665.1. Classification (NCBI taxonomy): domain Eukaryota; kingdom Viridiplantae; phylum Streptophyta; class Magnoliopsida; order Santalales; family Viscaceae; genus Viscum; species Viscum album. The sequence goes on along the minus strand of OY728145.1, from coordinate 618,395,344 downwards.
AAAATAACGACCCTAATTGTATACAATGACCAATATAATTAATGTGCATTCCATATTGTGTTCAATATTGGCTTTCTCTGACCAATAATCATGAAATTATTTGGGACGTTGAATGATATATCTCTCTATAGACAATTAATACATAAAATTTATTATGATGTCAAATTTAGATATAAAATCACACCAAATTACTCTAAAGAAATTATTATATGTAATGGGGAAAATTCCCACAAAATGTTAGAGGATTTGATTTTTTGGTTTTAGTTGTATTAAATAAACTATAAATATTTCGCATTGATAATTAATTATATAAGCATTATATTTATATTTTTTGGTATTTATAAAATTTTATAGATATAGAGGGATTTTATTGATGAAGATTTAAATGAACCATTCATAGTTATTGGGGGGATAATTCGTACATATTTCTCTAATTCATTCTCAAGACCACTTCGGTTGTGATAATTTCATTGGTTTCCCTTCATTCAGAGGATTATGATGTAATTGAAATTAAATTTCAATGTTTTCAATTTTATTTGGGATCCCATTATCAAAATTCCTACACTGATTTAATATATTCCATTTTGATGTGGGAGTATGATTAGTGGGGACCTTATTTTCCACCTTTTTATTACTTATCCATTTCATATATCTTTAACAAACACATTATTTATGGTCGAAATTTAATCTACTATAATTTTTTTGGTTAGTTTTTACTATAATATAATGTGTCATTCTTTACATATATTTCTTATAGGAATATTATATTTCATCTCTTATTCATATTTTTCATTAAACACAATTTTTTATTTCTTATCACATAAACCCTTAGAACAATCAAAGTCTCTAATATAAATTTCATCAGTGAGTGAATATCCAATAATTTCTTCAAATAAATAAATTTCTATTTATATCTAGTTCTTTTCTAAGAATGGGTTTTAATATAGTAATGATTTTAAAAATATATAATTAAAGATGTGTGATCAAGGCCGAGGTGTATATTGTGAGTCACATGAAATTATCTTCATAGGTACCAATGAATTCATCTCACTTTTTAAAAGTCATGGAATTAATTATCCATATTGAATTTAAAAGTTTGTATAAAATATAAAATAGGGAATAAATTCTTGAACTTGTCTAATTATATATTTTATATTTATTCCAATTATTTAATATTATTTTGTATCGTAAAACATTGTTAAACATCACAATAAAATTGAATAATAGAAAGAAATATTTTCTCTTACAACAAAAACCATATAATGAAAAAGACATATTCTATTACCTTGAAAAATATTTATATAATAAGTTGAATAGAAGATCTGATAAACCAAAATTTATTTTTTCTTATAAAATAATATGTATCATATTTATCCTTAATTCTTTTATTCAATACCTAAACATGGTACTCTTTATTATATTTTTATTTTGAACAATGAGAAATCATTACCATGAGAGTCGTTACTCTAGATTTTATCATATGTTATTATTAATTAGAAAATCATTGCATTTTCATTAACTTCTATTTAAATCATGGTTAATCCTTTCTATAATCATTATATAAAAATTATTTATTTAGGTATATATAAATAATTAAATTTAAATATGGAAAACTATGATATTATAACAAAAAATTTTAAATAATGTTTATACACAAAATCCTGAATAAATACTCTTCAATCATGTTTATCAATTATAAAATTTATTTTAGTATACCTATGATGAATATATTAAAATCAATTGTAATTTTGTTTCAATGAAATTTTGAATTAACCAAATCATTCTCTTTGTGAGTCTCAACCAAGGTGTATAGTAAGGTCTCTTTTTATACAACTATTGATGATTGAGTTATTACCGAACAATACATTTGATGATTATTACCAATAGTTTCATCTATTTCAGACCCATAAAACACATTCTCATATCCATAGTATGATTTCATTAATTAGAGAAACAATATATATACATTACAAAAAAGGATGTTAAAGTACACATATACATGATTAATGGATTTCACAATTATATTTATTATCATGGTCAAAAAAATAAATGAACACAACATCGATGTGAAATAAGGAAATATGATATATATAAACATTATCCACTAATTATTTTTTATAAATAATAATTTCAAATCAACAATAATCACATGGTCTTAGTGACCTACAGTCCTATTTCATATGAGATAATCCACAAAAAATATATTATTTTATAACATTTTTGAAAATTCCTCCCTAATTTTATTACTCAATACCACATTATGAAAATGACATAATTTATATTTATTTTCATTAGAAATCTAATGGATACATATGAAAGTGGTGCGATCCAACTTTCAGTGTAGGTTAGCATGAGTGACAATAAGAAAATTTCAGACATTTGCAAAAAAAACAAATGGGTATGTGAACATAACCAATTTACGTTAGAATATTATCTATTATTTTAACACAATTAAATATGTATCATGAATACCTGGTGACGATATAATAATAATATGGGTTGTTGTATCATTTAGAAATATAGTATTTGTTTCCTTGCATAATCATAAAAAATTAAAATTTTATTGACATTGTATAATCAAAGTTAGTCTCACACGTAATCTTATAGTAATTTAATAAAAATATTTATGCCCAGAGGTACCCATGATGACATATCATAACATTAATTTATCTCATATATATCATAATTCTATCATGACATATAAAAAAATTTAAAAATTCATTTGGGGGTTATAAGGTAAAAACTACTCTGAAGGGCAATATATATTTATATATATACATCCCTTAAGAAATTAAAAATAATAATACATCTAACATCAATAGGTAAACCCATAAAAAATTTAATAGTACGAGGGTGATATATTCAAAAAATTAAATATAAACATAGAGATTATATATATCCCTCAAGAATTATTTTATGTCTATTAATATTACATGATGTGCTGGGAAGTGATATATTATGATTAAAACTTATTAAGGCGATGTCTGGTGCGACCTAATCCAATTATAGATGATCTTGCCACAACCATTCCACAAGAACCAATAAAATCTATCATAAACACCTCATATCCAGATACACATATTAGGGAGAAATCCCATTTTGGGAATTGCATTCCACTATAACATAAATATGTAATTTTGTAACATTTTGAGGTCTCCCATGCCAAACTATCAATCTTTGATTCTCTACCTCTATAAAAATTACTCATAGAGGAACTCAATGACTCCATCCACATCCAACATGATTTTTAGAATGAAGTATCTACAGAAAAGGATTAATAATTATAGACTATATAATTGAAATATCATACCATAATATCCTTCATAGAACATGTATATGATTAGGTCATCCGCAATCATATCATACCCTTATATGATTTAGGAATTCTTGAAAATGTCAATATCTAAGAGATATTGATGAAAATATTTTCATGATCATCCTCATCCAAGTCCATACCCTCTGTAATTTAGAATATATCTATCAAATAAATTCTATGATAAAGATGACCATTCATGTTTACAACATGAATGGGAAAATACCGAAAGAGAATATTAGACTTGAATTTTGTTTTGAGGATCTCATATATAATGTTTATATCAATTTTTTTCCAGAAAAAATATTTAAATTTCACTTTAGGAAGAAATATTCTTCATATACATGGGGAATAACCATCAACATTCCATAAATTTATGAAATAACTCAATTATGGAAATATTTTAATATTTCATGGGGAATATTACACCATCAAGTATTAAGAATAGATATAATATGATATTCGTTTCTAAAAGATTGAAGAAAAAACATATGGTTTATAATATGAATGATTTCAATCCTAATAAAATGTAATCTAAACCCTTTATATCTCGATAGAAAGCTTAACAGTGATTTTTTATAGCTTGTAAAGGTGATAATGGTAATTTACTCACTCCCAAATAGATGTTGTGAATCACAAACATCACTTTTGAATTTCTATGTGATTTAAATATTATTAGATGAATTTGATTTAATAAAGGGTAGCATATAAATGCCGAATAAGAATATGAGAATTATCCTATATAATTAGACTATATTTTAGATTCTATAAATACATTCTATACTATTCAATATGTCTATATCTCTGCACCCTCTGGTAGTTGCGTAATATAAGACAATAATCCCCAACATCTCTCTACACTGACTCTCATTTTTCGGTTATAAATGTCTCCACTAATGGTCTCTCATTCATTAATATGGATGATGATGTCATAGAATAATCCCCCATTCCTATGGGTGACCTCACACACAAAGAGATACAATACTAAAAGGATGACCTGAGAAATTTTATTCTCATATTTGAGGAAATCCTCTTTACAACCATCGATGAGATTAAGAAAGATGGTCAGGGGAAAAAGATGACCTATAAAAATTATTTTAATTATTACCATTCCTATTTATGAGTAGTATATATACATTTAAATTATAATTAGTCATTGATATATATTTTCATTGAATTATATGGAGATTCCAAAGAAGAACCCCAAAGTGTCTACCTAGAACAAAGGATTACACAATGACTATCCATGATCTAAATAAGAATCTCGGTGGATGTGTCCATCTCATTATACTAACATAAAATTTAATTTTGTAAAATTTATCAATCTCTACATTTTATTAAAGGTAATTTAAGAAAAATATATTTCCATCATATTTCTTATAATGAAAAATAACTGGATAACTAGGGACATCAATGGAATTATAGAACATAATCGTCACTACCTAATGGATGACTTCCATTTAACAATTACATAACCATATATCTATGTAAAGTTTAGCTTACATTCTCATTAAATTATGTATGGGTATTCTTTGTATAATAAGACAATGATTTCCCAAAATATGAGGAAGCCAGTTCATTCAGAACACCTCATGGGATCATTTATTAATATGAAATTACCATTAGATTATATATTGATATAACTTCTTATAAATGTGACATGTATCAAATAATTAAACCAGTTATTTAGATAATAAAAGTATTTTAAATCGAAGTCCTTGTGTTTAAATGTTTATATATATATATATGATCACATCAAGGATCATCAAATTATATTTTAAAAATTAAACCATCATATTATAAAAATGAATTATTTAATCTTCCATGTTCATATAACGTTAGGGAAATTCCTTGGATTTTTTGTATGACAACAAGACATATATGTTGAACCATAAATGCCTTTTAAAATTGTATGATCCATTGTTTTTTAAATGGAGACACATTGTTCAATATAGTGCATGATATGACATAACAAACCCAAACCAACAACTAAATATTATTATTTCATATTGTAGTTCTTGTATATATGTTAGAATGGGGAAAATGAATAGGATTAACTAAATTATGAAAATTGGGTTTACATATGTTTGTATAATGATTCATTGGTCTATAAATTAAATTTAAATTAAAAATAACTATTGATTAATAAGGATGATTTTTCATGAAAAACTATTTAAATGTGAAAATTTTTGATTATAAAATAACAAAATCAATATTTTAGGATTATATTAATGAAATCTTAATTCAAAATTATGTTTAAATTTCATTTAGTGTGTTTTATACACATTATATAAGAAAAAATATAATTTTATAGATAAAATGAGTATTTCTCTAAAAATATAGTTTCCACCTTTTGATGGAACACTTATTTGAAATATACTTTTTGAAAATTATATAAGTTATATTTGATGAAATAAAATTCTTATTTGAAATGTGAGTATTAAAATATACATTGGATTCATTTTTCTTTATTTTTCATACAAGTTATATTTTTTATTAATAGAGGTAAATATTGAATTTTAGTTCAAAACTAAATTTTAATATAATTTGTTTTTATAGTTAAATTGAGTTTTCATTTGGATTTAAAGGACAATTAGTTTATTTTTATATTATTTAATAAAATACTTGTGATATAAAAAATTTCAATTTGAAATTGGATATAAAAAAACATTTTGGTACATTTTTACATTTTTACATTAATTCTCATTTTCACCGGGTTAACGAGATTAGCGTTAAACGTAATTTTTCCACTTTAATTTATTGAATTTATATAAATGGTAATAAATTTCTCTAATATGTATTAAATTTTTGCTCTATTTTTATGAAATTATTTTTTTAGAATGTTACTTTAATATTTTATTTACCACAGTTAAGGATAAATATGGTAAATAATGAAAAATAATATTATAAATAATATAAAATCACCCTATGATATGTACTAATTTAAATGAATGTGTTTTCGAAGACCAAAATCACATTTTTTCAATGTTATAGCATTTCTATAAAAAATTGGTTTATATACTAATAGTATAATATTATATTCAAAGAGAAGACAAATGTTGTCACACCATTTTGTTTACCGAGTAATATATTATTAATATTATGTTATACATAGAATATATTTCAATTAAAATATTATTTATAATGTTAAATTTCTTAATTACATAAAGGTATTATATTTATAGTTTTTTGTAAATAAATAATTAAATTTAATTGTGACACAACGATGATGTGGTAATTTCTTAAATAATGAAAGAATCAAATAAATGATATTATAAATACTAAAATATATATAATATAAAAAACATAATTACATCCAATTAATTTTCAAGATTAATTTGATATGTTAGGAATGATTTATTCTTGTTTTTTATAAGTAATCATGTATCTAGAAAATTTTTAAAATGTCAGTAATTGAATTTTCTCAAAATTGAGACTAATGGTATTTTATAACACAAAATATTTTATTAGAAGATATAAAATATATAAAACCCTGATATTCAGCCAAAAAAATTTATAATAAATTTAATTTCCTAAATAACTCTTGTAATAGTCATTTGGAATGTTATGGTAACTATGTTAATTCTCAGAGTGCAAATTACTTGATAAAACGGCAAGAGTTAAAAAGTGTTAACTAAAATGATAATGAATAAAAATTAATAAAAACATGCCTAATTTTCATTCTAAGATTTTATTTAGTCCTAAACTAATCTTATATTAGAAATAAAATAATTTTTAAATAAATTTGTTTTTGAAAATTAACTTATATTAATTTAATATTTTGAATAATTACTAATGTTCCCCTCCTATTTCCTATAAATGGGCACCCAATATTCTCTATTATTCAAATGTTAAAACTAATTTTTTTTGCGTAAATATTTCCATATACTACTATATAACCAATCCCTGTATTATATAGATCTTATTTTTGGCATAACACCCTCTTTAGAGGAGTTAAGGTGTAAAATAAAGGAGATCATCCAAGGAAGAGGTATTATTTATAATTAAATGTTTTTGTTTTGTTTCTTCTCCAAATTCTCTAAAATTCTATAAATACATAGTGAAATAATAAATATATTATCCTAAATATATATAGATTTTATCATATAAATAAAATCTAATATATCAATCTTTAAATCCGTAAATAGGAAAATTATTAATCATTCCTTCAAATATGTGAACTATCACATCCACAAACCGATATAATTCATTTTTCATTACTATATCTCAACAATAGTCATCATTATAGGATTAATGATTATATAGGATATTCATTATATATTTATATATATAAAAAACGAATACATAAATTATTTTCATTCATTCCTTGTACATTAAAAAGACAACGTTGTTCGTGGGTATTTGTGAACTATCACCTCCACAAAGCAACGTGATTTGATTTTCGTCACCACATCACATGGGTAAAATATATATTTATATTTAAATTATTAACACGATATTTATGATATTATTATCATTCTGGAATGATAAGATAAAAATTACATTATTTCTATAATGATTAATGACAAATGCAATTGTCAGTTATGCCTACGTACGACATATCATCTCCAGGATTATAGCATTGTTCCTTTTTTATAAACATAAAAAAAAAAGATTATTTAAAGGTATAATTGATGTATAAAATTGATTATTATGTCATGAATAGTAATATGTAGATGATTTAATAATGTCTTCTATGATCACATTTTATATACCTAATTCATTTTTAACTCAAGTATTGAATATCATTAAAATATCTAATGTGAGCTTACATAATTAAGTGACTGGTAAAACTAGGTAAAAATGTTATAAAAGGTATAATAAACTTCCTAAACTATTTAAATAATGTAAATAATTAACCTAATGTTATTTTCTAGAACTATAAATATTGTACACATTGATTTTGATAGAAGGTAATAGAATTTCTTTTAAATACCTCTTTAAAAGGTCCCATTTTCATCAATTTTAAAAAAACCCAAAACGATTTTTTTAAATAATATGGAATTAATGGATTCTTAAAAATTAATATTGATTTATTGTTTTGATTCTTTTTTTATTTAGAAAATTTTATTTTTAAAAGATTTGTTTTTATTTATATGCGCGCGATATTGTAAAAATGCAATTTGATTTCTATGTGGAAATTTTATTTTTTTTCTTTATTATTATTTTATATGTTGTGATTATTTTATGGTTAATGTTTGTAGTTTATGAATATGGGTGGTTCCATGGTAAACCATGGAATTATGAGACCCTAATATCACGCAAATGCATTGGGTAGTGAGATGGAGTTAAAAAGTTAGGGTTTACCAAAGATATTAAGGGAATATAATATAATGGGTATTCCAAATGTTTCCAAGATGGATTCTCCATATGTATTCATGAATGATAAAATGTAATAATGATATCGATTCCACTTTTTCCCTTTAGGATTTATGATTTCTATGGTGTTTTACATGTAAATTATGATTTCAAGAGGTAATATAAATAGTTTTTGATTTATGGGTGAAATGTATAATTTTGTGAAGTTTTTTTAATGAGTTCAACTTATTCATGAACTAGGAATTTAATTCCTTATTTTATGAACCTTAGTTATATTTTTATACTCATACCATGTATCAATTTTTTTTCAATGGTCCTAATATTGGTAAGGGTATTAAATATGTCATGATGGATGAATTCAATATTTGTCTTGTAAAGGAGTTGGGTTTTTTAAATTGTTTTCATTGGTAAAAAATGTAATATATGTTTCCACATATAATGTATGAGACTACATTGTAAGAGATTGTTATAATTTTCAGAAACACCATACTGAATTTAGCCTCAATGTGAAATAAATTAATTTCTTCAACAATAATAATTCTTATATAAATTATAATTCTATATAATTACCACCATCAAAAGAATGACAATACTTTGGATCATTAATGGCATGAGGGGTATCAAGGGTAAACTCACTTATATTATCCATTCCATAGCCATTCATTTCAGAAAACCCATTACCTTAAATAAGTTATGTATGAAGAGACACACCTATAAATCAGATGAATACATCCAAGAAGATGTATAGAAACTCAGGATATACCATGTACACCCAGTAATCTTAATGTCACTGGACTAAGGAAATCAACTAATCCTATATGTGGCCTCGATGGAATAATATATTGGTGCTCTCATCACTTAGAAAAACTATTCTTGTAATTAAATCAGCCGCAACATTAAAATTTGAACAATTATACTTATTCATACCTCATAAGTGAAAATATGGAATAACTAAATTACACTCATCATTAAATTGAAACTGGTTGGGGATTAATTGTATCACCATAATGTCCACCTAGTCTCTAATATTATTCTAATCAATTACATCGTTTGAACCCTATGTTAAATGTGTGTTTTTATCGATGGAAAATTATCCAGTAACATTATTTAATCTAATTAATGTCACAAATGCTATTTAAAGAGAACACCATAGAATAATTTCTTCCCACACATCCAACTTTATAATACATGCAGGTGAACACAAAACATTTTGGTGTTGATGTTTTATTTTCCCAGGACAATCCCTAAACATAGGTAAATGTATTTTGACATTTCCTATTGAAGTCATGTTTGGAAGAGGATTAAAACATTTATAATTAACACGGTTGGTCTAGGTATTTTATTTTTTTCCCATGATAAAAAAAATTCTTCTCTAATATCTCACTAAGTCTGATAGATTCATTAATAATAATAATGAAAAATACCAGGAACCCATAATAGGATTGGAGCATTCCATATAGTTACAGATATCCTAACTGAATATAAATGGAGAATTTGATCTATTGATTAATGAAATGAAATATTATTATACCATAAATAATGAATAATGTTCCCCTATAATCAATTAAATCAGAATATTTAATGGATAATTAGTTTTTGAACCAACATTTCATTATACCCCTTTATCAAAAATGGTTACATCGATGAACTAGAATATTTACCCATAGTCTAGGCTGATCCAAATAATCATAATGTATTTTTACTCATCTCACGTAAATGGGTTATCTCACTAGTCATCATATATGAAATGGAAAAAATCATACAGGTAAACACATCCCTATATAAGGATTTGCGGATGTTTACCACTAGATGGATGCACCCCATTATAGATTACCTATGAAATGCCACCACAACCTTAATTAGAGAAAAAAGGGAATGTATTAACCATCGAGTACTCAACATAACCATATATGATGTCGTAAATGTGCATAAATATATCAATAAAAAATTCTTTAATTGAATCCTCATTAGATGCATTGTAGAAGGATTGAATCTCCCCATCATGGAAGGAATCCATGTTGTCTCTTTTGATTCTCATCTGTCACAGACCATAATCTCCTAATGAAATTGGACTTGTATTTACTATTGAAAAAAAATTATATAGAACTACCAAGATATCACCTAGATATTTCATGCATGATTGATTCATGAAAACATCCTCCATAAACCCCATAGTTGCTACATACATCTATGTATTCTTGGTATTTTACCATATAGGGAATGGGTGTTGTGGGTACATATCCCCAAACTACAACTATATATATTAATTAAATCAAGATATCTACCACCCTATTTTTAAAATTGTATACATCACATGAAATTCAAGATGATGGTTATTATCCACAATTTAATTTACATCATCATCTCCAGATTCAGTATTCCACGCACAATACTGAAAGATAGTGGTACCATGTTCTATTCTTCTAAGCTAATGGAAATATTTCATCAGCATAACATTGATTTGAACTGTTCAAAATAATATCATATTGAGGAAAATAAAAAATAGATAAATTGGGAAATCCCCTTTAAAATATACTATATAAAATTGTTTAAAAGAACATTATGTCTTGGTTGAATAAGATCCTTTATGATTTCTGGTTCATCTAAACAACCACATACAATAATATGCATGTGGCCCAAAATTTATTGTTTTATGGAAATGAGGTGTTGTTTACCTTAGAGGTTTATTTTAAATAAGCAATAATCAATATCTATTTTCAAAACATTGATTATTAGAAATTTTAAAATGAAAAAGGATTTGTTGTATTTGATATAGGATTAGATGTTCTATACAAAAATAATTCATAAAGATCATCAGAATCACATTGTGCGAGACTTCATGAAAAAATTTCACATCCACTCATTCCGTCAATGATAAATAAAACAATTTCTTAGAATCCAAATTATAATATTAAAAAACATCTAATGTTATAACCCTTTGGGGAAAGGCCTTATATCATACGTAAGTACTATTCTAAGGGAGATTACTCATTTTCCACTATATGTAAAATATATCATTCCTCCCACCACCTCCAATGCATGGTTTCCCAAGATGTAATATCTATAGCAGGTATTATAGTATTCAGTTCAGATAATAATGAATTTAAATTGAATATCATTTTACAAACACAATCCAGATATTAATATACATGAACGATTTCATTACCACATAACCTTAAACTAAATAAAATATTTCCAAAACACATGATGTTAAACTTCACCAAATATGTTCATACCACATGCCATTAATCTATATGGATTATTTTATTACCACATAAATTTTAAAATAATGGTTTAGGTTGCATCATTAATGATTCACTAGGAATGATTTAGATCTTTTATAAACAAAAATAAATTACTCTAGACCCTATATGTGAATTATATTTTTATATGGAATTTTTGATGAGTAAAGTATGTCTGGATTGATTAGATCATTATTGGATACCTAGTAATTCCCAGATAAGTGTTACAACCTCAATATAAATGAAAAATATGCACCCTTTAGTAGTATGGTTGATAATTGAAATGGTAATTATCAAATAAAAAACTCTATGTGTCATGATTCATGCCATTACAATATATATAGTAACACATATATCATGTGTCCATCTATAACATAATTAGAATGATACCCCATCTTAGTGTATGAAATAGACCTATATTTGTAATTTTTTTATGATATACATTTGTCTTTATTATACTTAAAGTATTGTATTTTTTATCATGGAACGCCATTCTTGGGTGTAAACATAATATAAAAATGTCACCCCATGCGTATGGGTTTGAACTGTAGATACAATTATCATAAAATAAATGTGTTTGGATTGATTCATGATTTTATGGTATACATTGTGTTTTCTATATCCCAAATAATTGGTTCAAATAAAATATATAAATTGGAAACAAAACCACCCCTTTTAGTATGGTACATACATTCAAAGGGAATGTTCCGTTAAAAAACTATGGGTTTCAAAATTCATGATATCATAATATACGTAAAAATGATCAGATCTCAAATTGGGTCTCGTGTGCATTATATATACAAATTAACCCATGACAACATGTGATCCAAACCTATACTAGAAAATTATCATAACTGTGTCTGTAATGATTCATGTTTTCATAGGATATGTAGCACTGCCGAGATTCTAAATCATATTCCTAATAGCCATATAAAAAATTCTCTCACCCAAAAAATGAATTGATGTAGTGAATGGAGTTTCATTATTATAACTATGTGTTTCTTTATTCCTATTACAAAAAAATATATAAAAAATCACAATTTTCAGGTTATGTGTTTATCAATGATGCAACAATAAAATGCCTCTCCCCCCACACTATCCTAATATATGTAGCTATATTCATTTTAATGAACTAAGTGTTGGTTGATTCTAATTATATGGGATATGCAGTGATTCTAGGACCATCCAATTTTGGGATTGTACATTATTACTCCCCAATTTAGTAAATTACCCTTTTAGATAATTTTTTATACGGATTACACATCATACCAAATTGATAATGCCTCCGATTATTCCAGGTCATACATTGTCACATGACTTATTCTGTTGCCCAATTTTTATTTGGTTCTCCCACCATGAATAACACTTGTGTTCTTATAAAACATGGTAATCTACATTTTCCAATGTAAATGATGTTTTTTGGAACCATATATAAGGAACCATGTTTGTATCGCATGTTGTAAATATTATTAACAACATCCTTATTTCTTGATACTGAACTACATGTTTAAATGTTCTCATGTTCAAAAGATCATCTCCAATGGTTATTTTGTAATAATGAGTTCATTTTTTAACACAATTTCCCAAAATATATATTCAATACATGTTTTTATAACCATTTAGGTGATTAAAAACATCATGAATGTGGAATACCCCTGGAACCAATATCATATATTCAATATCTGAGTAAATACGGACACATTCATAGAGTCGATATCATTCCCTTAGAACACCATTGACATTACGATTCATTCGCCCTATTTTTCCGTATATAAATATTCTAATAGAAAATTGCTATCCCAAATGGGTTCTACATGGATTTTATGGTGAATAATATAATGCCAAAGATCCATTACCTAGTTTTTGTTATGGTCCTAGATGAAAGGACCCCTTCAATCCTAGAGATATTTTCCCGACTTTTTAGAATATATGGTTTTTTATTTACTAATTGTTGGATTTTACCAACCATTATCCACATCTCATTGACTTAGATATTCTTATTTTATAATTTAAACTTCCCATTAAAAAAATATTAATGAGTATTCAGATAATTTAGATGTTACACAAATGTTCATTGTTACCATTTTCAAATGACGAATATAACATTTTATCTTTTACCACCCCTACCCTTATAGGATTTTCATCTCACATAGAATCCAAATTTCTCTAATTTAGTCATTCCTCTCAATGATACATCTAAGTATCATGATTCCAAACTTCACAACAACTTCCATTTAACAAGATGTTAAACTATATGGAAACATGCTTGTTATAGTTCATTAACAATCATCACATATTGTCCAACCATCAAGAACTAAAATTTATTTTATTAGAAATACTATCCATGAATCCATTCTAAGGATGACTATTTATCCTTCACACCTATATAAAATATGAAATGTTATTTTTCATACACATCAGACTGATCTTGGTAGAGGAACACATAGTTAACCATGATGTTAATACTTTCTATGTAAAAAAATATCATACTTATCTCCCATGTAGACAGTTATATATATAAATTTTAATATAATAAAAATGGAAATAATTACATGTTTCCAACACATACAATATTCATATAGAATCCCATGTCTGAACAACCATACCACGTGGACATACCTCAAGTCAAGGATGGTTTAGTTTTAATGATTTAGTTTTCCTATATACGAATTGGATCAATGTACATATTGCTAGTTTAGGATATAGATACACATATGAAATGATCAATTATATGGCTACAAATAAGTAATAATATAGAATGATAAATTTTTCTCCTAATATCAAGACACCCTCAATCATATAAATTTTTTTTATGAATGTATTGACCATTTTCACTTTAGTAGATACATCCTTACCATATGATACTAATCATAAAGGAAGAAATAATTTTTACATGATATTAAAACGTGTGATAAATTCCTTCCCATATCATTGAACTAAACTAAATAGATTTTATCCCACCATTAATCTTTTTCCATGGACAATATGATTTTGACTATAGCCAACAAATGATAGGGATTCTTTGGTCATATTTATGATCACCACAATTCGTAATACATTCATCACTTGTTGAGTGTCTCAAGATTTTGAAAACCAATATTGACCCTTTAAAATGATAAATGACCCATCATCCTCAAGCTACATGAGATACCTTTGCGATCATGAAAAACTTCCTTTGAGCCAATAATTTAGTGATTCATCTCCTAATAGAAAACAATTTCTGATTTTTGTGACTTCCAATAACATCAAAGTAGAACCCAACTACTTAGTATCTTGTGTGATCATACAAGATACGTGTAAACCATTCCATATTTACTAGTTAAAAAAAACAGACATGAAATATACATATCCCATTTTCCAAATTATTCATAGGTACTTGACATCCCTACTATTCTACTATCCACCTATAATATTAAAATTAATGATATTGGGTTCCATAACCCATCATGGATATCCATCATTAAAATTTTCTATATAAAGTAAGGGTTTCAAAACCAATCATGAATATTCATTCATCAAACTATGATTTATGAATGTATGGATTATAAACCATTCATGTATATTAATTCTTTAATGTCTCTGTAGGGATGTAGGGTTCCCAAATCCTTTATCACTACTGATTCATAAAAACTAAAAATATATGGTGGGAGATAGAATAAACTAAATTACAACAATATATTTTTTGGGTTATAATAACATAAATGTACAAAAATAAATAATCTATGAAAGAATACCCTAAAATACATCATTATATGGTTTCATCTAGATGCCCCTAAACTATAACAACAAATTTTCTAAGCACAAAGTACAAAAACTAAATAAATAAATATTTTTATCTAGAGGAACATAAATTAGAACATTATATGGTAAGGGATTTAAGACCATATACTATACCAATTTTCTAGAATATAGAATCATAAAAAATTAATCAAAATAAACACAATATTAACCTAGTTCAAAAACTGTAACGTGAACCCTATTTGAGTGTCTACTCGCTTGACAAGAACATTGTTTGTTTTAAGTAATATTAAGTATTAAAGGGATGAAAAAGGTTGAAAAAGTATCATGGGTAAAACCTAAAAGGGAATCATGTTTAAATGTTTCATCCATGTTAGATAAGTGTTTCCCATTTGGAACGTACACAACAGATAGGGGAATAGAAAAAGGGATTTATAATTTTTTGGATGGATTATATATCCCTATTAAAATCATGTTTTTTTTCACTATGTTCACTGGAATATGAAACAATTAAAAAAATCACCATCTAGGTCATATTAAAAAGATAATCCTTTTTACCCAGGTGTTTTTGAATGACTAGAGTTGACACATAAATGGGGATTATTATGTAAATAATCATTTATGGACAATTATTATGAGAGATTAGTTATAATTGAATAATTAAAATTCAATAATTTGGTATTAAATATCATTATAAAAAATAATTTTTAGATGTCTTCTATAACCTATATAATACAAATCCTGACAAATTTCTTTGAAAATGATGAATTAATGAAATTATAATAGTGACATATACTATTCTGAACGTTTTTTCTGGGATAATGTGTAATGAATAGAGGAATATTCGCATTCTCGAGTCTCTCTATGTTACTATAAAAAATAAAATCAACATTCATAGATGGTTCATAGTATAATATGGATATTTATGTGTGATAAATTTCTGAGAGTCTTGCAAGAGGAATCAATTGACTCCTGAAGTTCCATATCCTTCATTTATTATATCATCACATGTGTATGAAGACAATAAAAAATGGTAAATATTTTCATCCTTTCTAAGTTATATCTAATAAGGATGATGAAATTGAGAGAAGAGACCTTTAGTGAGATAAAGCCAAATATTATTCTACTATATACACTATCAAGAGTTACATTTGGGAATGTTTCTAATAGAGATTCAAATTTATCTATTCATGGATATCTGATTCTTCTAATATTAATTTAATCATGGATTAATTTTCATAAAAACAATACATGTCCCTCTCATTTTTGGACAATTTTTTCCAATGGTAGATAATATGTAGAAGAATATTAGAGAATTTTTTATAGTAAAATCCTCCATCTCCCAAATCCTGAAATATATGGTTAATGCTTTCCTCTTGGTCAAAAATTTTATCCAATAGAGCCTCTAAAATCAGGGCATGAATTCTTTTTCCAAATTATCATTCATGGTATTGAACTCACTTCTACCACTTTAGGACGGGTATTGGATGGAAAAATTGAATCTACCATATGTTCTGGTATCAATTGCATTTAAAGAATTATTTTTCGATTTGATGAGGAAGAAAGATAATGTGTCACATGTGTTTCTCCACCAAATAATTCATCATGAATAACTATCACCAAAGTGACAGAATTCCATAGAACCTAGTCCTATTAATTTGATGTATGTTTCTATATCTTGGGATTTTACATGGGATCTCCCTGATTACTGAAACACTAGAATCTATACCCTGGAAATGGGGATCAGATAAGATCATGGATTTTCTCATTTATAGACAAATCAATTCTATATTACAACTAGGTAATATTATTAAAACTATTGGGAATTGTCCTCACATAGTTAGATAGGTTCATGAGAAGTTGGAGGAAAAATTTCAACATTCATATCTTCACATGACTATATAATACATTATTTGAAATTAAATCTATGGTGTTTTTCTCCTCTCCTTCCAAATAATAAAAGAGGATAAAACCTTTTAGATCATCATTGTTTATGATAATACTTATATGGGTGATACATATCAAAAATTATTAGTTATTATACCAGAGTAGTAGGAACATCTACCAATGTGAGCCTTTATATAATCTATAAGAAAATGATAAACATCCATTGTCGATAATAGGACCAGATGATTTCATTATGACATGAAATTTAATTAATATTTCCTGAATAGTTTGTCAATAACCTTATAATATATTAATTACATCATATTAACCCTATAAACATTTTGCATCATTGGGAGGTGTATGGAATGATTAATATCGGTTCTTTTATTGTACATATAAGATCAAAAATTAATCCCTATACAGCCAAATAAGAATTGAAACTATCCACCGATCTAGTTTGGAACCATAACATATTGATGATGTCCATTAAATTGTTATATTTATGTAATGGTTGGCATGTATTTGATAGGGATCACCCTTCTACAAGTTACACTACTATCACCAATGTGTTGACTTTACTGCCCATGATCACATCTCTAGATAGAAATATCCATCCATTTATAAACATGGCCAAATAGAATGATAAAAAAAATAATGGGTACACATTTGATCCCACTTAGTAGCCCCAAAATTCATAATACAAAGATCTAAAAATATACCAATAAGATCCATTCTAGTTTCAGACATGTAATGAATGACATTTTAGAGGGTGTGTAGTGGTTGGTCAAGTCCTTCCATCATAATGGAAGATGTTGTTGAAGACCATAAATTAATATTTTGAGTATAGGTTTCAATCCATAATTAACATCACCTTTGCACGACCATACATAATAATCATAGATTTAGTTTGTTTGGGGTCTTCCCTAACATCCATAGTTGGTAGAGTTATTAATTCATCTCCCCAAGAAGTTATATTCCCCCATCTTATGAATATCCCATTGGTTGATCCCTACCTCTCCATAGGACAAAATAAATTATATGGAATTCTAACAGGAGTGACTAATCCTATCTCTATGGTGTTCTAATTTACGTAACAAGAATAATTGAGAAATCCATGTCCCATATTAATAATGTATAACATATAGCTATTAGTAGAATTTTGAGATACACTACCAATCATTTAATAGATATTCTAATTTATAAATGATTCCAAATAAATTTGGAATGTCCTAATATAATCCCCATCCCCATTTTCGATATCCATGATAAAAGATGAGTATGTTTGATTATATCTATGAAATTTTTTTATGAGAAATATAAAAATAATATAAACTGTTAGGGGAACAACCTAATATTTAGGATATCCCCTAGAATGATGGAATGTTTATGAAACTATCCACAAGAATATTTATATAATATTATCAATAAAGGAAGTTATTTATTTAGAAGGAATGTTATATTCATGAAAATGAATGGAAGTGTAATATAGGATTCTAAATCAACATAATTGAAGTCATTTTAATATAGGGTACTTTTTATGTTCAAACAAAGGAATCCCTATGAAAACCATATTATTATATAATACTCATAGCTCAAGGTAAATATTTTTGTTCATGAATTTAATGGTTTTTTGAACATCCACATCAAAATATATTTTTAATCAATAATTAATTCCTGCATGTTTAGGAATCAGATATAAAATGGGTTAAGGAACCGTTACAAAAGGATAAATGAATAACATGTCTCAAACCACATCATGTAACTAAAATGAACCATATAATGGTTCAAAATATCATGACCTATTAAAGGTTTCACAAATCATTTGACCCATGTAATATCTAATGATTTCATGATCTCTTACCAGACATGTGAGAAAATGACCATATAATGTTAACATGATTTCCATAAAGATCATGATATCTCATGATCATGCTGGAAGATCATGTGATAAGACCATGTTTTGAAGGAAATTTAATGTACATACCATTTATATACTATAATTTATGTTTCATATGACATATAGATTATGTGATCACATGAGGTGGTCTAGTGATGAGCATACATGATCGGGTCTCATGAGTAGCTCCCATGGTCAGGTAATAGAATGTTGTCTTGTAGAGATGTTAAGAGAGGGAGGAAATCACAATGATTATAGAATATTAGGTAATAATATAAATAGATATACTTCCCCACCCAATATTATTCTCCACCCTGTGGATTGTAAATGATCTATAAGAATACCTAAATCCACTTGAAACTCTAACTAATGAAATCCCAAGGGACTCCGGTATAAATTATCATTCTCCATAACCAAGTACGTTTTTCTTTAGACCAAACTTCTAAGGGGGCGTTTTTGATTCCCACAAAATAATCATTATAGATTTTAGGATCTAATAAAATAAATGATCCATAGGTATTATTTTACCACTAATTTATAGAATAAGGCATAATGGTTACATGGGGATTAGGCACCCAATTAATATGAATCAAGTGACCCCAATGGGATCACATTAATGGAACTTTTGATATTTTTGATCCACTGATGAACATGTGAAGATCATCGTCCAATCCCTACTAATCTCATGAAGTCTCCAAGATAAGAACTATTATCTTTGGAAATGCAACTAGATGGGTTCACTCAATCCAATTAATGTTTATCGATATACTTTTAAAAATAATCCAGGCCCTATATAGAATGAAATATAAAAATGGTGGAAGAATTATGTCAAGTGGAGAAATGATAAATTTTATGTGACATGCTTATATTGATCACATGGTCAGTTATATATCACTTAAAACCCATGGAGGGAGTTAGAGTTTTTTATACGGATGTTTATTATATATCTCACCTGTATTATATGAAGGATATTTGGCATGTCTATTTGATTAGACTTCTTATATCATGAAAATTTTCTCTAATATTCTATGATGATCTCACAATATCCCCCATACATTTCTGGATGATCTTTTAATGTCCCTTTGTCAGGTCAATTTGTTTATGTGAAATCCCATTGATAAACATTGTGTCAATAAATATTTATATGACTGAATGATCCCATGGGTGTTATTTATCACATGAAATTAATATGATATATTGGATGACCCATGGAGGGTTCACACAGAACTTGTAATTTGATTAATCCTCTAAAGAATCAAGCCCATATTTTTGTTATATATTTAGAGGAAATAAAAATACCTCTGTGTTTGTGATGCGTATAAATATTCCATCCCCTGAATATAAAAAACACATGATAGTTTAACTGATAGTGGGGTTCTTGGAGCAGATATCCTTGCAATCATAAGATTCTTCCACTAGTTAACCCCATGGAACAACTTATGGGATTTCATCATATGTTTATAAGATGTGTTTGATCACACCATTTAACATTATAAGGAATCCATACAATAATGAATTATCATATTATGTAGTTTTTATGTTTTGGAATGGCTATAAGAGGCCTCAATTTGAAACATTTAATGAAAATAGTGGAATTTAAACCATAAAAAAGATGAAAATGTTGTAATATCCATGTGATGATAGAGATCCTGATTTTTATGTGAATGAGTCATGTGATGTTCCTATTCCTACCAAAAATGTAGATAAGATTTATGGGAATGTTAGTTATGGGATGGGGATTCAATATGAAATGTATGTAACAGCATGAAATAGCATCTTTATACATTGGATGAGTCACAAGACACTCAATTGAAATGTTAATAAGATCATGTGATGTCCTCTACACATTTTAGCTGGTTCATGATATGTCTTGTACACATTCCAACTTGATCAAGTGATTTCCTCTATACTTGTAATCGATGTCATGTAGATCCCTCTAGACATTTCATCCATGTCCAATGACTCCCTTTTAGAATTTCATGCAAGTCAGAAAATATTCCATGGATATATTAAGAATATCATTTGATTCCCTCTAGAGATTTATAATAGTTAATGTGATGTCCCCAAGAAATGTTATCTTGATCATGTGATAGCCTATAGAAATCTCATACAATTCATTAAACAACAAATGGATGTGTCATAAATATCATTAAAGTTACTCCAGAATGGTCAACATGATCACAAGACATCCATCAATCATATTAGACTCCACCATGAGAAGACCGATGGATAGGTCAAGTAATCACCAATGGACTTGTATGGCAGACATCCTAGACATGTCTATTGGACATACCCAACCTTTCTGGCATTGTACCACAGGAAAACATAGGAATGTGATCATAACCCATGTGAACCCCATACTACGATTCATTGGATGAAAACTCCCCTTAAATATGGTAATTGTTTATAATTGGGAAGGGATACTAACTCCTTATGAGATAACAAGGCCACTCATGGTCCCCAAACACTATCTCTCAGAAGGTAAATATAATATATATTTAAATTGGAAAGAACCTTGGTGTATGTTCCTCTATACCTAAAACAATCTAGTTCATGTGAACCTATTTATCTTTTGTGATTATCATCCTTCCTTTTCGATCAACATATAAGAAATGGGCTCAAACATGGAAATCCTATGTCATTATATGTTCATAATATTTTATTTAGATCAATTAACTAGATGAATCCCTGAAGGGTCTATCCTAATACCTAAACCTTAAGTATGATGATAATCTAATTGAACAAAGATGACTCTGATTCATGCAACATGTAGGGTACATGTGATGCATACTAAATCGTGAAACACTGTATTAAGCAATCCCTTAGTGTCACCCTAGTACATATGACCCATATCGATAAGTATTATGTATTATTACATGATGTACAATGTTTCTGACACTATACATGAATCATTGGTTTTTAGGGATTTTCAACAATCACCTAACTAGAATAATAAAATTCTTCCTATATGGGAAAACTTATTTTGTATGTATCATTAAATTACCCAATGAAAATACCTCTAGAAATAGGTGTCCAACTTTCTATATTTTCTAGGGGAGTTACCATATTGTTAATCCCTATGTAAATAAAATTAAATTGTACTAATTATATATCCCTACTAATCAGTGGTTTAAGAGAAGATTGACATATAACATTTTGATTTATTTTATAAGCACGACATGTAGGATTCCACCCCATAGCTTGATCTTCATACGACATTTCTATATGACATTATTACATCATTTTATTATAAATATAATATATATGACTCCCAACAAAATGAACTACTTGGGTTATTCATTAATATTATCACATGATATATAGGATTCTTCAACAATGATCAATCCCATATAAGAAGCACCAGTCTCATTCTTGGTTGGATGTATAATTCAATGTTCTTGGTAATTTATATTTGAAACACAAGAAGAAACATATTTCAATGAAGCAATTTCATAAAAAATTGATAACCTATGATACATGCATATTATCTAATTAAAATGATGAAGTATTCAACATCTTGTAATTTTATTTAGAAAACCAATCTCATATATGAATTTTTACGAGATTCATGAAAAAATGTTAATTCTCTAAGAGGGTAAAAGTGGAAAAACTAATTCCACATAAATTGGTGTATTTAACCATACATACCAACCTATTCTATAATATTGATTTCCAATGTTTCATTTGGATGAAATTCCCCAAACAACCACATGTCATTGTAAAGAAGGGCCATGAATATTTCTGAATGTAGGTTTCATTTGTAGATTTCATTACTGATAAAAATGGAAAATCAGACAACAGTAATGGAGAAACGAAACATGATCCCCCAACCACAATCAATTTTCCACCCCCAATTATCCTCAAAAACAAATATAGTGAACTTTATGTGAATATGGAAAGAATAAACCAATGTTAAATCCATTATCTATGTCATCTGTTTCATAATATAAAAATGAAATATTTCATAGTTTCAATTAATCCAATATTTTTCTCTAACTACAATGAAAAAAATTGGTAACTCAATGTAAACCTTGAAGATATAAAATAAAACCATTTTATGTCTGTCAGGGCCAATTTATTAACTTATTTAATAGAAACATAGATTTTATTTGTGATTTTTTCATTAAAATTTATATCATATTTAAATATTTGAAACATTATTTTACATAATGGTCATTTATTAATGTATTCATGCAAAATAATTTTGTAATAAAGTTCAATATCATTTATAATTTAGTTAAAAATGATAATATTCAACAAGGATGGGTCAATGGATTACATGCTTTGATTTACATGTTAAAAAAAATTCAATCAACCAACCTTAGCCATCTATTGGAACTGAAGTTATTAGATTTAACTTAGTTATTGAATATTTTTTATTTTTGGGATATTACATTTCTAAAGATATGTATTGTATCTTCCATAATGTATCAATTGAAAGAGGGACTTGGGGTAAGACTACCTACCTCCCTAGAATCATATGTAATGATTAGGATGGTGGACGGTCCAAGATATTTAACAATCCATACATATTTATTTTTATAAAACTATTCCATTAAATGAACTATTCATATAACTTGTTCCATTTATGAATACAGATATATATATATATTGATTTTTTATTGGATATGTAACATAAACATGTGGTTTGTATCAATATTTATACATCTTTCTGGTTTGAACATATTTGTTTGGGGAAGAGTGTTGGATTACAAACAAAATTAATTGATGTATGCATACATAAAAGTGAATAAATTGACATAAAATGGCGACATTAAAATATCTTTCAACAAATTATTATGAGATTCTCTATAAATTCACACATTTAAAAACCTCAATCATCCATCTGGGTATTTTCATTCCATATACGGGTTCACATGGATTGTTTTATGTATAGAAAGAAAGTATGGGTGGTGATAGAAATTACTTGATTTGTTTTAGTCCATAGCAATGTGATTAAATTATTTCTGTTTTACCCTATTATTGCTTTTTTCATGGTGTTATAGTAGTTGAGAATCACTAACTATTAGGATAATAGAAAAATAGAGTGGATTTTATCCATTTTTTCAAAAAAAAGGTTTGTCCACTCATCTATCCTTGAATAGTTATTATATGATTAGGAAGATGACATAATTAAAAATTATGTGCTAATATGGATATCCATATGGACCAATTTTTATTGTAATATAGTTCCAACACACCTAATGGATATGATTGGCATTTTTAAAGGAGTTGTGATTTTTATGGAAACCCACTCAATAATAATCCTTTTATAAGAGGTTAATAGTACATTTTACTCTTATGGTAAAAATATATGTTGCATATAATATCATTATTATCATCATAAAAATATACATTGATATTAATCCTTGAATAGTTGAATATTAATGTATGATAGTCCTAATGTTGGAAACATAAGATAAGTTTATTAAATATGTATCTTCAGATATTTTCATAAGTGAAATTGTATATAATATAATATTTCCATCATCAGTAAAAATGTATTGAAGTTGTTCTAAAAGTGAGTAAAGAGGATTATGAAAGAATAGTGTGATTATTTCATTGTTTTGATGTCATTAGATTCAAAATGACCAAAGTAATCTTAGTCTCCACTCATGTATTAAACATGATTGGGCATGTCAAATGATATTTATTGTGAATATATAATGTGATGACTCAATGAGAATAAATGATTCCTCACAATTTTTTAGGTTTATGGAAAATCTATTATTTTAACAGATTTATGAAATCAACTCTATGATTTTTAATGTTTTATAAATATATTTAATGTCAGATAAGGGGAATGGATTTTTTATTGAATGTTTAATTAAAAGAAATGGAGAAAAGAGTCTCCATGGTTAAAAAAAATAATTCTTCAACCATGGATATAAATTTGATAATATTTGTGTCACCCTATTATTCCCTAGATAATTTTATGTAAACAATAGTTGATTAAAAGATATTTCTATTTGATATTATGAACATAGACTATTAATTTTTATTTCTATATCATGTTTTAAGAGCATGATAAATGTATATTTTGGATATAGAATTTCTCTTATTAGAAGCTATATAAATGTTTAAATAATATGATTTAATTCAATGATTATTTAATTTGAATTATAAATGTCTTAGAAATATATATGTACTATGAAAATAATTCAACTCTTCTAATGTCTATATAGATAGTACATCTTGGTATAAAACTTAACCAGATGATGAAATGTTATTTTAAATTTAAAATAATTTTTCTTTGAGTGTCTAATAAATTTTATTTAATTCTTCAATTTATTTCAAGAATGAATAATAATTCCCTTTAACATGATTATGTGGAAGACCTGGACATTTTTTGAAACTCAACAGAATCTCAATATAAGGTATAAATTTTATATTAAATAAATAATTGTATTTTAATTGTATATGATACAAAAGGTATATTTTAAAAAGTGGTGTAAATAAATTGGATTTAAATATCAAAATTTTAATTTCATGAGAATGTAGTGTATCTTCATAATGTGAATATTTACTATATCTGAATGTAAAATATATTATCAAGATAAAATGATTTTAATTAAAAGATGTGTATCATAGTCTCATTTATTTTATTTCATAAGAGACGATTAACAACAATAATGTTTTGATATTAACAAGATAATATGTATAATGGA
Organism: Viscum album; assembly: GCA_963277665.1. Lineage (NCBI taxonomy): Eukaryota > Viridiplantae > Streptophyta > Magnoliopsida > Santalales > Viscaceae > Viscum > Viscum album. The sequence goes on along the minus strand of OY728145.1, from coordinate 618,369,280 downwards.
ATTCCCATATATTATGATTCCTAAATTGATATAACATGTTTTCTAAGTATTTTTAAGAAAAATTTTATTGTCCAAGATAAAATATTTATCGAAATATTTATTAAAATATTTTAGAATTTTTTCTCAGTACTGATATGCTGTGTAATTTTTTAAAGACTTGATTTTAATTAAATAAAATATCAAACACATTCAATACGTTAAATTTTATCAAAACTATTGTAATTATTTTAAATATTACTAATAAAAGGAAATAAATTTTATTTGTATCATAAAAGGAATTTTGTATCCTAGAGTGATGTTATGAAGTTATTATACTATCTAAGAGTATAGTTGGAGTTTTTTTGGGATTATATGAATTAAAATGTTTAAAAATAACATAAATAATTATTTTATGTTGTATCACCCCATTTTTTGGTAAATGAGAATTTAATTATTCTTTTTAAGAATGAAAAGTATATAGGAAATGTTTGAGAGACTTTGTATATGTTTTTAGTGTTATTTGAGATTTTATATAGGTTCATGGTTTTGGAATATATTTTAAAAACCAATATAAAAACATGTATAATGATACATGGGAAAATGAGAAGGTGCACGAGAAGTGAACAGTTCCCCTCAACATTGTATCCACTGAAGAAAAATCGTTCCCTTTGAAAAAAAAGGATATTTTTAGTTAGTGTATTTTAAAATGATGGAACATGTTTGAAGATCGTGTGAGATGATAATGAACGTTTCATCCTTGAGGTAGTAAATTCCACACATTTAGTGAATGGTTTTCTAAATAGTGTGACTAAACTGTGTGTGGTAAGAAACTACTTCCTTAAAAATTGGAGAACCCTCATTTTCCCCTCTAACTCACCCATTTTTTTCTTCTATGTGGCCCTTAATAAATAATTTTCTCTCTCAAAGATAATTTATGGTTTCTCTATTGATATAGATGTGATCTTATGTCTTCCAATGCTGATTAGTAGCTATTTTGTTGAAGTATGTGACCAGTCATGGTGATTATTGATGTTTTTCTTAGATCTTCTTCAATCAATATCTTAGTTTTTAGGTCAACACCCACTATGGGAAAATATAAGGTTGTGGATTCCAAATAGAAATATATTTTTCTTTTTTTATGATAGGGTAATATATCTATTCTGGGTTCTTGTTGATTTAACCTGTTTTTGTGATGATTTTCGTGTCATTTATCATTCTCACGAAAAACACTCATTTTCAGTGCCTACACTAACAACTCCTATTGCATGAATTGATTGTCATAGTTTAAAATTATATTAATGACACGAAATTGATTATGATATTTTTGAAGAAATACATTTATAAGTACTCATTATTAATGATTCTCAGATTTTAGTGAAATTTAGAAATATTGGCTTTTTGTTGTTTTATTGAAATTTTTTGTAATTAAAATGGGTTTTTGAAAGAATATTTTAATTAAAATGTTAATTTTATTAAAACTTTATTTGAATTTTTATTGGTAATACATGGCATGTGTGTTCATGTTGAATTTAAAATGATTACTTGAAATATGGCCATGTACTTGGTTTCAAATCCGTTATGGATCATGGGATATAATTACCTTGTAATGACATGGTATATCATTGAGAGACCACTCATTAGAATCGAGATCTTATAATGTTTTAGGCATGTTTGGATATGTGGAATGGAATAGTTATGCCAAAGGGAACACGTGATCTAGTTTTTAGCATTTTTTTATTATATTCTTTAAAAAATGATATTTTTGAAAACTGGTTGATATTACACTTGTTTATATCATGTTATAAATTACTTTTGAATCTATTTTATATATATTTGTATATATAAATTTTTCCAACATTTCCATCCTAGTGGTGTGAGTATGGATGTCAATTAGGAAAGAATATTGAGTTTTAGTACTCACACATGCTTTGGAACTTTGGTGATTTTTCAAATGTCATCTAGTGAAACCTAGTAAATGGAAATTTATCACACATCATTAGAACTATATTTATATACATGGGTTGCTTGATGATGATGGATAATAGATATTTTGGAGCCGTGATTTAAGAGTTGAAGTTCTGTTTTGTGGTCTTCTAGTGTCCCTCCATTTACTTTGATATTTTAATCATTCATTGTGACACATGGTTTTAGATTGGTTTTGAATTAAATAAAATTTCATGGTTGTCATCCATCATTTAATGCATCATATAGAATTTTATATGTTATGGAATGTTGTGATGTAATTATATTCTTTAAGGTAAACTTTTCCCCAACTTATTTAATGGAGACCATGGATTTTATTACTAGCCTTTGGTGCCTTGGGGATGTAGCTTAAGGAAATGTATCATTCCACCCACCTCTTCATGAAAAAGCACAAGAATGGGGATGTTTCTAATGGTATTAGTTTTATCGGTACTAATGTCTGCTTTAGACAAGTGGAATAACATTGGAAATTTCCTAGGGAACAAATAGTCATTAGTTATGTCAATCATGGGGTTGAATTTTTGTAAAGACCCAGAAATTATTTATATTTTTTCTATTTATATGTTATTATTTGGAGACTAAAAAAATAGACGACATGTGGTTTTGAGTCATGGAGAGCCTGAAACGGAATTTTGGACATTTTTTAAGGTATATTTAGTTATGGTATGAGTGAGATTTTAATTATTTTTAACCAGTTCCCGGATTGAAAATTTGAGGCCAAATTTGAATTCGTAGTGCTGAGATTCACAAAGGAGATGCTTAAATAAAAAAATCAAGGGCCATAAGTAAAAGATAATATTTTGAATTTTAGAAAAACAAATTATAAAAAAATTATAAGTTATTTTATTTTCTTCATCCACCATTGAGTGAAATTTGGAGGGACCATAGTGTAATTATGGTCATTAATTGAAGATCAATAAACGACATGTTACTTTACTTTTGTAACTGCAACACCCATGGGTTTAATAGGTTCATTGATTATTATTCCTTAATTTAACATATTAATTAATACAATTTGGGGATTATTTCTTTTATTAATCAAACTGCTAGCAAGTGAATTTACAAACCATTATAGAAAGATCTAACAAAATGATGACAAAATCATCCTTTAATGAAGAATGGTGATCGATTGACAACCATTGGAGAACTCGAACCCAACATTGACAATTGTCTTCGAAGGCATATCCCTTACTTCATCTGAAAAAGATTCCAGTAAATCCATGTAGGGGGGTTTAGTTGATTTATGTGTTTTATATTCCCTCTTTTCCTATTCGTGAATAATATGAAGAACTATGATCAACCGACCAACTAGTTGATCAAGGATTCATTCTTAATTGCGATAGGTTCATACGGGGCTACACTTTGGTATTTTCCTTCATAAAAATAATGATTGAGGAATTCCCCAAGTTAAAAAACTAATGTGGAAGTTGTGGCACAATACAAACAAGGCCCTGACCATCCATAGCTATTGAGTTTTTTATGTTCATCGTGGAGGACTGAGAAACGTGGAAGCAAGGAAATTATATGGGCTTCGCAGTGAATGTTGCAACCTGGGAGGCCTATAGGTATAGTTGAAAAGGGAAAAGGACCACTGAAGCATTTCTGGTGGCCCATGAAACCATTTGCTGGCGTGGTGGCTGGCCCCTACAGGTCATGGGGAGACGGAGGCACATGAAATCATTGGGACGACATGATCTATGGCTATATAGTTGTGGTGTGTGGAAATTACTTTCCGCTGCGCCGGGATAGAAAGGGGCAGTGCACTCGGGCCGCTCGGGTGGGGCAACGAATGACTCCCCCAGCAACTTTCGAAGGTTGGGTGGTGCCCCGCTGGCCCCGCTAGCTAAAAGTACTAGATGCATTACTTCTGGTCTAGCAAAACTAACCCATATGTGTGGTGGGTTTTCCAGTTAGGCAAGACCCATGAGTAGGTTCAGACAAATGGGTGTAATGGGCCAGTTGGGCCAGACCCAGATCTGACTGACCATGTTTTACTAAAACCTGAATAACTCGTAAACCAGAAGTCTGATTGATGCACTGAATGTGACGTGAGGACCCTTACGACGAGGTGGATCTTTTTATATACCCCACTTGATTTATGGCCATTATTTGAGTATGGTCATATTGTATCGGACTCGAATCCATCCAGTCCCTATTTACCCTTTTCCATATATCTTACAAACCAAACGTTTGATTGATACACCGTCTACTGCATTGGGACCCTTAAAAAAAGACAACACATTGGGTTACATATTCATAGTACATCATGGTGGATGATTAATGAACAATGGTATGAGGAACATAAACTTATGATCTTAAGATCACAAAGTTAAAGAATCATGTGGCTGGTTGTCAAGAAAAAAGCGACACTCCATGGATCGGCATGAGAGTGAACCTCTTTGGATCGACAACAGAGTGACCCTCTATGGATCAGTGATATATTGATCTTCTATAGATCATAATGAGAGTGACCCTCCATGGATTGGATGTAGTGTGATCCTCTATGGACCAGCAGTTGAGAAACCCATTGTGGATCAACAGTATATCGACCCTCTTGGATCAGCTTCAGAATCTCTCAAAATAATAAAATGACATAGCTCAAGACGAATCATTATTATTCAGGTTCTCTAAGTTATATACCATGTATGATTGGCCTTATACGTTATGATTTGATATTGAGATGAATATTTGTAATTTTCCATTTGAGTACTTTTTGGAGACCTTCAGGGGTATCAGGGTCTTTAATAGGTATTGTTATAGTCACCCATGCATGCGCTTCGCCCGCATCTTGTTGTGTCTTGTGCAGTCAATGAAAAATTTGACTTTGACTTGGGGATCAATGGTTAGATGGTTCTTTTAGATGATTTATTGATGTGGGGAGTGTAATTTAAGATATAAGATGAGTTTTGCATACCCCTTAAGTATGATCCTTACAGGATGACCATCACATCACATTTTTCCCATTTTTGCTTTACTCTTTTCACTCGTGGGTTTGTATGCTTTCCATTTTATACATTCGGTTTACACTTTTCTTTTCAGTATTTCTAATATGTGGTTTGATTTTTTTTGTGTACCTAGTCTATTTGTTTATAGGAATAAAGAAAACACCTTCCCTTTTGGGATATTCCTTCCTAATGCTAGTCGCCAACCCCTGTCCATTGGAAGGCAGGCTTGTGGTAGTCAGGGCACAAGCCCTGGGGGACGGGTTGTGACAATATCATTCTTTTATATTCATTTTTATGGGATAACATGAATGAGTATAACTGTTAGGAGATGATATTTGTGTCATAAAATTATATAGTTAACCTTTCTTTGTTGAACACAAAATTACTACATAGTTGGGTACATACGTGTTTTTCATTTACTTATAAGAATTGTAATCTCATTGGCATGGGTTTAGAAATTTAAATAAAAATTAAATGATTTAGAGGAATCACATCCCAATAAGAGTAAATATTTAATTTTTAGTAATGATATATTATTTAGAGTAATATGATATTTTCTAAAAAAATTGGAATTTTTTTCCAAATGACTGTTTTTGAAAAAGTTCTTGATTGGGATATTTTTAAAATGGTTAGATTTAAAAAATAATTTTTAAATTTTTTAAAAATCGTTGATCCTAGAATATATAGACTTAGGAAACCAACATTGGTATAGTTAATGTGATAGAATTTTAAATTCTAATCCTTGAGTTTCTAGAGAGTGATACTTATGTTGTTTTTTTTTGTTTAGAAAATGGAACACACTAGGCATAAAAGAAAACAAATAGAATAAGTTGTGGGGAATGTGGTTGTACCAGAGAAATATGTGATCCAACAACTAGTTTAGAGTATCATATAATAGTTTCATGATATGGACACAAGGAACTAGAGGGTTGATCCATGACAAGTTTATCATTCTGTCCAGTTCCAAATGTATAATCCACCCATCATTCATGTTGATTTTAAACTAATAAAGGCAGATGTGTGGATAAATAAGATGAATCATGTATTGTAATTAATTGAAATAATAGTTGAGTTTAATTTCAACCTGGTGACATTTATCCATGATGTTCTTTCATACCAATCATGGGATCAGGAATTTTAGGATAAAGTGGACCAATGACTTGAATAAGATTATTTTGATGAATTGTACAACAATCAATTTATTCCCCATAAATCAGGATTTAGATAATGATAGACATATTTAGTATGAAGAAAGAAATCATTATCATCATAGTTTATGTAGCTAAATTCTTGAATTTAGTGATCTTTCCACCTGAGGATGTGACTAGTGCATCCTAGAAGGCACACGTCATTTAATATGGGCTAATGTAGGAGATTATCACAATAATTTTTATACCATACATTATGTACTATAAAAAGACCGTCAAAAGAGTAATGGCAGATGAAAGGGTTATCTCAGGAGATATATGATGATGATGTTTTCTGATACTGAATGTAACCTATTATAACTCTAATTATAGAGGTAAGGAGGAGTTTGGATAAGAAACAAATGGTTGGATCAGTAAATCTTCCTCTAAGAAAATTGGAAAAATGGGATGTTTCTAATGTGGTTCCTTACACAACGTAAAGTGACGGTGTAAAAAACTACCATGTTCATTCCATAATTCCAACAAGATAGGGAAATCTGTCATTCCATTCTCATATTAATCTAATTTCAGGTCCTTGAGACACTTCTCAAGTATCACATGCACTGTATGTTTCAAAAAATGTGAGGTCTGAAGAATCATGCTCATCAACAGAAAAGACCTCTCCATGGTGATTCTATGATTATGAAGAATCCTTTTTAAGTTACTTCTCAATATTATAATGAATAACAATGTGATGCTAAAAATAAATTACATGGAGCTGAGATGGTTATTATGGATGATCAAGCTTGATGAATTATAGATATAGGGACAATTATTTTGAATTATTCCCATATACATGTTTGGTTGGAAAAATATGCATCACATTCCTTTTTTACTTCTTATGTTATTTATTTTCTATGTTTAAAACATGATATGATTACCTTTAAGTTAAACATAAAACCCCCCTTGTTCGATGATAATATTGAGACTTTTTGTGTAGATCTTGTTCAATAACTATTGTTGGACCCAATATGTAATGAGATTTCTCTGTTCTAGAACTGGATTTCTATGATGTATTCTAGGGTATGGATTGTATTACAATGTTGAAATAACACATCGACTCATATACTGGAACATTAATTTTCACCACTATTGATGGCATCAAGTATATCTTTATAATATAAATGAGTGTAATGGAAGGAGAAACAATATTTTTAAAAGAAAGAGCTATAACGATATCATATCTGTTAGAAGCATTGACCTCGGTGTTGATGGAAAATATCAAGACAAAATTTTTTCCAGCATTGGTTAATCAGTTTTTTGATTTCATTCCTAAAAATTTATCTTGGTTACCACTGGTACGGAAAGGGTAGTTTATGATTTCTCTCCTTCCTAGGACAAGTCCAATTTCAATTATGTATTGTAAGATGTGATTGATTGAATTAAGGGAGTTAAAATTGAAGTTTCAAGATCTGGAAACAATGTTGTTTATTCAACCTAGTGTGTCTTTATGGGATTCACTGTTATTATTCAAAAAAAAGAGGATAGAAACATTCGGATATGTGTGAACTATATTGAGCATCACCAAGTTATGATAAATAAATGGTATCCACATCCACACATATATAATCTATTTGATCAATTTAAGTGAGCTCATTCGTTCTACATAAAAGACATATTGTCAGAGTATCACCAATTGTTAGTTCAAAAGGATGATACTCTAAATATGTATTTCATAAGAAGATATTCCCATTATTAGTATGTGGTAAAGTTTTTTGGTCTTAATAATTCCCAAAACATATTAATGGAATTGATGAATCATATATTTTAGTGATATCTAGTTTCTATATTTGTCATGTTTTTGGATGACATATTATTATATTCAAGGACAGGTGATGAGAATGAGAAACACGTAGGGATAGTGATGGTAATCATTAAAGATCATCATCTGTATTAAATATAATCAATGATTGATTTTTTGATGTAGGAGGTTCACTTTCTTATCCATGTAATTTCTATAATTATTTTCTCAGTCAATCTGTAAAATATTGAAGTTGTTATATATTTGAAACCAAGAAATAATGTCTTAGAGATATGAAGTTTACTTGGTCTAGATTTCTATTACCAATTTTTTTTCCCTGAATTCTCATGTCTATAATTTCGTACGATATCATTGAAAAGGTATTATTTTCTTTTCCAGTGGACTATGGGATTCTAGAAATCATTTGAAAAGAAATGTATTTTACTGACATCAAAACCTATATTAATATTTTTAGGATCATGAAAATGGTATTTAGTGTATTGTGATGCATCAGGTTCTTGTTTTAGGTGTGTTCTCATGAAACAATATCATGTTAATAATTATGTCTCAAGCTTCTTATGTTAACATGAGAATTACTATCTATCCAATTATTTGGAGTTATATTTCTTATTCTATGATTTTATGAATTGGAATCATTATCTCATTGGGGATAATTTTACTTTGTTCATATATCATAAGATCTTGAAACATATATTCTCACAATAGGATTTTAATATTAGGAAATAAAGATCAATGGGGTGTATCCAAATGTTTGGATTTGACTTTTTGAATACACTGGATAAAGTCAATTCAATGGAAGATTCATTAAGAAGGAATTCATATTCTTAGTCAGAAAAAAAGCTTCAGATTAATGGCAGATGATGTCAGGCCAAGATTACATTCCTGTGGAATGTAAAGACAGAGGTGATTTAGTGATTTTAATTTCTGTTGTGGTGTATTATGATTTGGTAAATATTTTAACTGAGGAACACACATTTGATATAAATTCATGTCTATAAGGTCAAAACTAAATGGTGGAGAGACCATTGAGGGATGGAGGCTGGATGAGAGTTTGTATTTGTGGTTCAAAAATAAGATGAATGTACCTACAACAATTTGAGATGGGATATCGATTATGAAAATAAGAATATGTATACGAAATTGAAAGTATATGGACCTAGCCTTAAAACATTACATAATATTTAATTTAATTAATAATTAATTTTTTTTATTTTTTGAGGTTTACTGTGTTAGAGAATTATTCCACAAATATTACATATCAACATGAAAATTACATGTAAACACTACTACTCAGTATCCATTTTTTTCATAAAATAAAAACTCTTAAAAACTAACATGTCTTGTTCCATGTTTTAGATAGCATGAATTTTTGTCTATCCCATCCTTAACCCTATTCATATTTATGTTCTATGGAAAACATTTTAAAAACCTGGGATGATGATAAAATGATGAGTAAGGGTTTTAAAATCATGAAAGGAAGAATTAATCCATTAATAAATACAAATCAATTAAATGATAATTTTCAATAATAACATACCTCATGAAATCATATGATTTATGAATAACACATAAGAATCATAAATCATAAAGGTAACGTGTGGAACACATAACAAACTTTCATAGTAGCTATCACAATTATATAGGGAGTTACATTGGAATACCCATCACAGTACATTCCAAAAATCTATTAGGAGAAGCATTAACATTTACCTTCATCGCGTTACTGAATTCATTGGAGAGCTATCTCGGGCTCATCGACCCTAGGTTTATCATGGAAACACCCATATACGTAAACAATGCAAAATAACTATAACATATTCATAACACATAAAAAAGGAATAAAGGAAAGATATCATTTAAAAATTTTAAGAACAATATATCCTTTCATGATATTGACATAATCAATGCTTTATAAAACCATTATCAATACAATTTACAAAATTTAATAAATAGATTTTTTAATCAAAGTGTCCCATACAACTTTGAAGCTTCTTAAATAATTAACTATTTAAAACATTAATTTCCATATAATTAATTAATTAAATGATTTTTAATACATGGTAATTATTGAGAAAATTTTATACGATTAAATCATTAAAACATTTAAAACAATGATTTAGTTAAATAATTAGTTACCACTTAGAAAATATATAATTAAACATAATTATAGAATTAAATTAAACAAAAATTTTCATATAATGAGTATAAGGAGATTCATGATATAATATTTCAAATGATAGTATATACACCATATAAAGGTGTTATTTTTTATAACAACAAATAAGTTTCAATTGAATGTAAATTGAGACAATGTCCCTTGCAATGAACATATACTTAGATTAAGGACAAATCTGTGACATAATTATTTGTGAAAAATAATAATACACCAAATATAATGGGATATTAAGTGTAATACAATCATAGGTCATTCACACATTTGAATAGCACGACATAATCACAAAGTACATGTTTATCCCAAATAATTAAAATTGGGTTAAGTAGTTCTCTTAATGAAATTCAACAACCTAAAGGCATCGCTTCAAAATTCTGAAAATGATTTGATTAGAGAAAATAGGGTATATCTTCACTTTTTCATAAATTTTATAGAAAAAAGGATATATAAGAACATACCCCAACATAATAATATGTATGTTAAATGACATAACAAAAAAGATGGCTTTTAAAAAGAGGAGGGTGAAAGGTTCCCTTACGGATTTGGTAACTAGAGAAATATACATCCCATGAAATAAGGATCATTAAATGAAGATGTAAATACACATAAATTTAATTATATAACAGAATTAATACTATCATGGTAAGTACATACACAACACAAAAGGTAATAATGGTATATATTGCGTGAATCTCCTTGGAAAAATGAGATGAAAACCTCTTACCATGTTGTAATCAATCAAGTCGTAAGACCAAAAGATAATAACCACAAAATAAATAACAGAATACCATTAATATAAAGGTAATAATGATAATATATATAAATTCTCAGTACACAATACACCATATGCAATAAATACATGGCGAACAATGAAAATCTCACGGAATTAAAAGTGAGAAAAGAAACGCCTTACCTATGGTACGACTTGACTCGATCGTTTTTTAATATCCTGAATAATAAACAAAAGATAATTTATACTTTCTTAAGAACCTTTTAAAATTTTATTTTTACTTTTATATTAATTATTACCTTTATATAACAATTATTAAATTATTTGAGTTCAAATCGAACATTTTGTCGATGTTCAGAACTTGAGTTAAAAATGAACTTGGTATAATTACAAATTGACCATTTCATAAAAATTACATTATACCCAGAATAATATTCATGAATTAGATATCATATATATCATATATATACATTATATTTATGTATTTATAATATTACATAATAGTTGGATATATGAAATGAAATGCACCGTTCAATGTGATGGTAAGTCGTACGTACACATGAATGCTACTATCATTTCTATTTCCTATTTAATGGAATGAAAACCAAATGATACATATATATATTATAATTCCAGTATAATATCATATGATATATATTTTACATAATTTTCTAAACTCAATTATTTATATGTTTCATGTATTTCATTAACGAATCATATCACATTGAGGGGTCGTTAGGCCAGACTTACTAAAATAAAATTATCGTATTTACACATATTAAAAATAATAAAGGTATGTTTGTAAATAAAAATTTCATAAGAATAGTAAAAACATACTCATAATATATATTATATATAAATACATTTATATAATAATGGCCACCATGGGAGGTGGTAGGAGAAAATTGAACAATCATCATTTCGTTAGGCAGTAGTTCACCGTCCACAGAAACAGTACGTTCCATACCCATTAGATGAAGGTGTGTGATAGTGTAGTTAAACTAATTCTCATTAAAACAACGTAGAATATTTGGGATATTTGTTTTTTATAAAATAATGTAATGAAAATATTTTAGGGTGTTGGAGAAGTAAAATAAATTAAAATAACATAAAATGAGACATTGCCTTTAAATCGGGTAACTCCCTCTTGTTTGAACCAAAAGGGTTAATTGAATTTTCTCATACCTAGGGGAAGGATTATAGGATGGGGATATAGATTTAGGGAGCATAATTGAGCATTGGTTGGATGAGACAATAGAATTTAGAAGTGTGATGAATGGGTAAGAAGTGAGGAATTTTTATAAGGGGGAGAAGGGGCTCTTTATGAATTTGTAAAACTATTATTTTATTATATAATGAGTTTCGGTTTCTAAAGGCCCTAAACATTTTAAATTTATGGATAAGTTTACTCTTGTTCTAAATAAAATCATAAAATAAGAATTTTAAAGGTTTTTGAAATTGTTTTAATCATTATAATCTTATTTGTTTAAATCATTCATCAATGAGGTAAACACTGCATCATTATTGTTTCATAAATATTTTTCTTTATTTAATGTCTAAAAATTATAAAAATATATTATGATGTTGGATATTTTTTTAAATTTACAATTAATATTTATATATGAATAGATAACTTATATAAACCTATGTAATAATTTATTTACAAAAAGATAAATGTTTAAGTCATTTTTGTCTTTACTTTAAATTAATTACTATAAAGTGTCGTTATCTATCCCATGTAGCTCCATGGGGTCCCAAAATCGACCAAGGATCCCCATGGACAAAAATCTATCAACAAATAGGATTAAGACACATTTTTTGGTAATTTAATATTTTTTTTAATAATATTTTGTTACCGTTGATTACCTGATTTACACCTTAACCGTGGTGAATAAATTCTTTAATGAACTGAATATTCATAATGTCTAAAAATAAAATTTATCTATTTACACAATTTGGAACTCTTGATTCCAAATCTAGAAACAAATTTTACACATTCAAAACAAAAAAGTGGAAGAAATTAATATAATATTAATTCCTGCAGTCAAAACAAAAAGTGTGTTTTTAAGAAATAATAACTATCAAAATATTAACACTTGTTTTTGTCCAATTTAAAATTGAAATTACTTCCCATTACCAGAATATGATTAAATAGTAATAATATAATATAATGAAACATTAAAAACATTTCAGAATATAATCAAACCATATAAATAAACTAGATTAAAAGTTAGTTTTGAATTTAAATATATTATTTTCAAAATTCGTAAATAAGTGAACTTTATCAGAAAAATACAAAAATTTTATCCAAAGTAAATTTTGATTTCCCATTTCAAAATAAGAATATCATTATTTCAAATAAAACATATTAATGTGACCATAGCTATATTTAATGTGTTTTCTCCAACAAAAGGCTGTAAATCAACCTTTTAAATAATATTAAAGAATTTATACTTAAAATTGGATACATTCTTATTTTAAGCCTATAATATTTATTGGATAAATTTAAAAACATTCAAAAAACATGTATATTCATATTTTAGTTAGTTCTGTCCATTCTATCAAATACAAAGGCTATGCATTAACTAAAATTTAAAATAATATTATATTATTATGGTTCAATATGACTCAGCATTGTTTGCAACATAAGATTTCAAAGACGCTCATTGTTGAGTATTGAGTATGCCATTAAACATAGAATTTCCTTTAATGTAAAATTAATATTTAATTCTCAAATTTTAAAAAATATGAAAATGTTATATTCTTTATTTACTAGTTATGTTACATTCGTCCCCCCTTTTGGGAATTGCATCCTAATAATTTTAAAATTGGGCTTGGAATATTTATTGAAAGTACTAAATCAGAAAAGGAATAAATAAAAATTTTATTTTTAAAGAAATAAAGATAAATAAAAAGGTCACATGAGACTATAGATAATAAGATTCCATAAAAACATGGATTTGGAAAAGAAAATAACTCTCATATACTAAAAAAGAGTGATATATAACTTGATCATGGGAAGTTAACCACCACAATAACAGAAATTTGTGGCTGGGTAAAAGTATGATGATAAAAGAGAGCTTATAACATTTTTTCATCAAGATAACTTTCATATAGTTGAATAATTTTATAAATTTCAATAATAAGATCATAAGGAAATATACTTACTTGTCATGTAGAGTGTCATCATTTAATAAAATTCTACTACAAAGTCATCTCTTCTCTAAGCAATGAGTATTCAAGATGACTTGTTCACATTGAAATAGCTATAATCAATTTCTAGATAATAACATCATCCAGAAAAGATGAACTATATTATTATCATGTCTTTAGACGTTAACCAAAACCAAAAATGGTTAGTACAAGATCAGATAATCCCCAAAAATTATAGTATTTTACAAAAAGAAAAACTACTCTAAATCTCTAAAATTCAACAAAAATAACCCAAATTTCAAGAAATACCATTCAATATACACTCGCCCTTAAAATTCTTCAAAAGAATCCAAACGAAGATTGAAACCCAATACTCATAAGGATTTAATCACACATTCTTCCAAATAAAATCATAACATTAATCACCAAAAACATCGACTACTCTTAAAGTATCTTACTAAAGTGTAATTAACCAAATCACATATTATCTATGACATGTTAGTATTTTTCATAAATAAACCAAATTTCCATTTGTACACAATAAAAACATATATTCTTCCAAAATAAAATTTCAACCAACACTCCACAAATTATATCCCATATTATTTTATTTTCCTTAAGCATATAGTGTTTTCAAAAGAGAAAACAACATCTAAAATAACATTTTAACACCTAACCACCAAATAATTTTCAAATATTAAGTATATCTATTAGATAAAACATAATTTACCAAAATCAAATTATTCGGGATCCATAAAATCCTTTAACTTAAAAATAAAAAGTCATACTAACCAAGGACTTCATGTAGGACAGTGGTAGGAAATTTTTCCAGTGTCTCCCTTTGGTTGTGGGTTTGATTCATATGGCCGTGCCAGATGTGATGGGTCATCACACATCTTACATGTTTTCATTTTTATAAAACTCAAAAATATCTCTAAAAAGATTTGAACTCAAAGTTTTTCTTATACCTTTCATTTTAATTTCAATACATTAATACTTTATCATCTTATATATTTTCATTTTTTCACCACAATATGAAAAAATAAAACTATTCCCAATAAGAAGAACAACATATATTGATCATGGTCTCCACATGGTTTCATCACCATCTTGTTCACATAGGGATAAGGTCCATGCATTGAAACACTTATTTAGAGAACCTTCAAAATCATTTTCTTCCTTCATCCAAATAAAACTTGTACAACATCGTCCCTATGGGTGTTCACAGAAAAACAGTTTCAGATCATAATCATGTATGAAATATAATTTCAAAACATCTAATAAAACATGTAATTTATAAAATAGTCAAATCAAGATTGATTAGAAGCATTCAATAAAGGTTCCTTTTAAAATACAATAAGTATGTGCTGAGAGACTATATTATAAAATAAGATATAAATAGGTTGCACAAGGGTATCCTTTTAGCACCATTTTCAAAATCATAATATGCTTCAAAATATTGTGATAAGTTAAAATATTTGAAAATTCCTTGATAATATTTACCTTTTTTAAAAATATGAGAATATTGAAAAAATATGATTTGATTAAATAAATCCCATGATCCCGAATGATATCAAGGTATAGTGGAGATGTTTGATATCTGAAACAACTACATTCTATTGACTTGTATGTTAGAAAAGGTTTCACAATCATCTAAACATGACGTTGAAATAATTGTTACAAGCATGTCATTTAGAAGAGATAAGAATGATGTTTGAGATCCTCCACCTTCCATTTGTAACCAACATTCCTTCATCTAAAAAAATTATAAAACAATGATTTAATTGAAATAATAGACATAGGGACTAACCACATGTTTAAAGAAAACTTCTAATCCCTAATGTTGTCTAAACCAACCTCTGATTCAAACTGTTATGACTCGACCATAAAATATTACATAATCATGAATTAAATGAATAATTCACATTAAAGATCATTTCTAGTTTATTGTTTTAGATAATTACATGATAACTATTGCACAACATCTTGAAAATTACATGTAGACTCTACCACTCAGTATCCAATTATTTCATAAAATAAAAACTCTTAAATGGAAACATTTCTACATCCATGTTTTAGATAGCATGAATTTTCCATGATCCCATACCCGACCCTATTCATCTTTTTATCCTGTGGAAAAAATTTCAAAAACATGGGATGGGCATAAAAATATTATTAAGGGTTTTAAAATAAATGAAAAATTAACCCATAAATAAATTCAAATAAATGAAACAATTATTTTTAATTATAACATGCCTCATGAAATCATAATATTTATGAATAACACAAAGAAATCAAAAATCAAAATTATGACTTCTGGAATACATAATCTATATACATTATAGATATCACAACTACATAGGCAGTTACTTTGGAATACCCATCACAATATATCCCATAAATCTCTTAGGAGAAACATTTATGTTTACCTTCATCAAGTTACCCATTTCATTGGAGAGATATCTTAGGCTCATCTTCCCTAGGTTTATCATGGAACAAACTGTATACGTAAATAATGGACAATAATCATAACATATTCATAAAAAATAAATTAAGAATAATGTAAAGATAACATTTCCACTTTGCAAGCACAATATATCATTTCTAGATATTGAAATAATAAATTCTTTAACAAACCATATTCAAAATCATTAAAAAACTTTAATAAAGTTATTCTTGAATCAAAGTGTCTTATACCACTATAAAGCTTGTAAATGAATTTGTATTTTAAAATATTAATGTCCATATAATTAAATAATAATTTTATTTGAAAACATGGACATTAGTGAGATATTTTTATAAGATTAAATCTTTAAAACATTTAAAACCATATTTTAATTAAAGAGTGTGTTACCACTTAAAAAATATGTGAATAAACATAATTAAAGAATTACATTAAACATAACTTATAATATCATGAATATAAGGATATTCATGATATAATTTGTAAAAAAAGTATATAAACCATATAAAAGTCAAACGGTGTATAACAAAAAATAAGACAAAATGTAATGTAAATTGAGACAATGTTCCTTACAAATAACATATTCTTATATTCAGGGAAAATCAATGACATAATTATGTGTGAAAAATATTAATACACCAAATATAAGAGGATATAACGTGTACATCAATCAAAGGTCATTCAAAAATATTACTATAACAACATAATCACGAAGTATATGTTTATCCCAAAGAATTGAAATTGGATTAAGAGGTTCTCTTATGGAGATTTGACATCCTAACAGCATCGCATTAAAATTACGAAATCGAGTTAATGGGAGATAAAAGGGTATCTTTTCACTTGGACATAAAATTTAAACAAAATGATATAGAAGAACATATCCAAACATAAGAAAATGTAAGATAAAATACATAAAATAATTCTTTTAAAAGGTTGAGGGTGAAATGTTCCCTTACCTATTTGGTAACATACGAAACATATAGCCCATGAAAGAAGGATCATTAAATTAAGATATAAATATCCATAAATTAATGTATATTAAAAAATAAATATTATAATGGGAATTACATACACCAAAAAAATGTAATAGTGATATATATAGCATGAATCTCAAGAGATTAAAAAGTGATATGAAAACCCCTTACCACATTGCAATTAATCAAGTCATAAGAAAAAAAGTTAATAACCCCCAAATGAATAATATAATACAATAAATATAAATGGAATAATGATAAAATATATCAAATGTAAGTACAAAATACAACATATTCAATATATAAGTGTAAAAAAAAAGGAAAATATCATGGAATTAAAAGTGAGATAAGAAACCTTGAACATCATGTCCGACATGACTTGGTCATCCTTTAATCTCTTGAATAATAATATAAAGTTAATTTCAACTTTCTTATGAACCTTTTTCATGTTCATTATTTAATTTATTTAAATTATTATATTTTTATAAAAATTATTTAATTATTCGAGTTCATATAGTACATTTTGTCGATGATCGGAAATTGAGTTAAAATGAACTTGTTATAATTACAAATTGTCCATGTCATAAAAATCCATTATCCCCAAATAAAATATTCACAATTTTGATATAATATATATAATTTAGATAATTTATATTTATTTATTTATATTATTACATAACATTTGGTTATAAGAAATGAAATGCAACATTCATGGAGATGGTAATCCGTATGTACACCTGAACGCTACTTTTATTTCTATTTTATATTTAATGGAATGAAAACATAATGATACATTGGTATATTATTATTCCATTATAATATCATATGATATAAATATGTTACATAATGTTATTAAATACATCCTTTATATTTTCCATGTATATCATTAACGAATCATATCACCCTGAGGGGGCGGTAGTTCGCACTTCCTGGATTGAAATTGGCGTACATACACATATTGGAAGGCATTAAGGCATGTTTTTAAATAAAAATTTCTAAAGAATTGATAGAACTAAAACATAATATATATCATATATAAATACAGTTCCATAATAATGGCCACCATGATAGGTGGTTAGACAAGATTGAACAAACATCGTTTCGTGAGCCAGTAGTTCACCATCCACATAAACAGTATGTTATTTACACATTTGATGGAGGTGTGCGTATGTTTATTTGAAATAAATATCATAAAAATAAAATAGTATATTTATTATAATTATTTTTTTTAAATAACGGAATAAAAATGTTTTATGGGGTTGGGAATATAAAATAAAATAAATGAATATAAAAAAATATTTTAACTTTAAATTAGGTAACTCTCTTTGGTTTGAACCAAAAGTATTAATTGAATTTCCTTCTGCCTAAGTTAAGGATTATAGGTGTATTAGAGAAATTCATGGAGCTTAATTGGGCAGATTTTGGATGAGCCAAGGTGTTTGAGAAGTGTGAGGAAGTGTTAGACGTGAGGGATTTTATAAGGGAAGAGGAGCTCTTTAAGAATGTTTGATAATAATTTTTTACTATATAATGATTTTCGGTTTCTAAAGGTCAAAAACATATTAAAGTAAAAAATATAATGACTCGTGTTAGAAATAAAATCATCTAATAATAATTGGTCAGGTTTTGGAGTGTGTTTTAATCTTTATAATCATATTTATTTAAATCATTCATTAATGAGGTAAACACTGCCTCATTATTGTGTCATAAATATTTTTATTTCATTGATGTATAAAAATTATAAAAAAATATCATGATGTATGAAATATTTTTAGCTTTAAAATTAATATTTATATTCTAAGATATAACTTATATAACCCCATGTACGAATTGATTTACTAAATGATATATTTTTAAGTCGTTTTTGTCTTTACATTAAATTAATTAATATAAAGTGACATTATCACTACCAAGTGGCTCCATGGGGTCCCAAAATCAACACAAGGATTCCCATGGTCATTAAAGTATCCAATAATAGGATTAGGACACATGTTAGGGTAATTTAATATTATTATAATAATATTTTGTTACCCTTATTTACTAGATTTACCCATTAACCATGGTAAATAATATTTTTATTGAAGTAAATATTCATAATCTCTAAAAATAAAAGTTACCTATCTACACAATTTATACCCCATTATTCAAAATATAGAAACCATTTTTAAAATTGCAAAACAAAGAAGTGTATGAAATTAATTTAAATGTAATTCCCTATGTTAAAATATAAATTTGGTTTTTAAGAAATAATAACTATCAAAAGATTAACACTTTGTTATGTCCAATTTCAAAGTGAAATTACTTCTAATGACCAAAATAGGATTATATGGTAAAAATATAATCTATATACA
The DNA here is from genome assembly GCA_963277665.1 of Viscum album. Lineage (NCBI taxonomy): Eukaryota > Viridiplantae > Streptophyta > Magnoliopsida > Santalales > Viscaceae > Viscum > Viscum album. Next base: position 618,349,579 of record OY728145.1, on the reverse strand, counting down.
CATTAAAACTATAGAACGATAGTATGTCCATATAAATTAATTATATTAAAAGTTATTTTGGATTTAAAATACAGTATTTTTCACTATTCATTAAAAACTGAACTTTAACAGAAAAATAACAAAATTTTATCCAAAGTAAATTTTTATGTCCCTATTCTAAATTAGAATATTATTTTGTTAAATAGAACATATAAAAGTGACCAAAACTAAATTTAAAGAGGGTTCTCCCTCAAAAGGCAGTGAATCGACCTTTTAATGAATAGTTTATGCTTAAAATTAGATTCTTTCTTATTTTAACCTTCTAATATTTATTGGATAAATGTAAAAACATTTAAAAAACATGTATATTCAAATTGTAGTTAGTTATAAATATTCCCGCTAATACAACTACTATTCTTTAACTACCTTTTATAATAATAGTATATTATTATTTTTCCGTATGACTCAGCATTGTGTGCAACATTAGATTTCAAAGAAACATGTTGTTGCATATCGGGTATCCCATCGAACATAGCATCCCCTTTAATGAAAAAATAATATTTAATGATTTTTTTAATAAATATGAAAATGATTTATTATTTATTTACCTAGGATGTTACAGAAATTGCAAATATGGTGGGTCAGTTTGAAAAATAACATAGATGAATGATTTTAAATATTATTAACTTATTAGCATGTTAAGGAATACCATCATTTTTTAACATGTATGAGATATTATTTCCAAATTTTTGTGTGAATGTATGAGAATATATCTATCTATTTTTGATATTTATCTAGATAATTGTTCAGAAACACAATTATATATATTTGATTTTGGATAGGCTATATATTCAGTCCATTTTATTCTTATTCATGATACTCATATGGCAGAGGATATATCAAAGATCTATAGCAAAGAAGCGGTAAAGAGTCATGGCATACCAGTTTCAATTAAATCATATTGATATACGAAGTTCATGTCTTGTTTCTAAGAATCATTATAGATTCCCCCATAAGACTCCATTGACTATGAGTATGGCATATCATCCTCAGACAGATATGCAATCAAAATTGGCGATAAAAACATTGGAAGATATGTTATTGGATCCTATATTGTATTTTTGTGGCTCATGGGAAGTGAACATTCCATTATAAGATATCTCTTATAAACATATATATCATTATTTGATACAAATGGATCCTTTTGGATCATTTTATGGGTTTCTATATCATTCTCCACATTTTTTGGTGGAAACATGTCAGGCTTTACTGGTTGGGATGATGTTTTTCCAGAAAACAACAAAGATTATTCATTTGATTATAATAAAGAAGGTGGCAACATAGAGGTGTTAAAATCATATTCAGATCATCATTGACTATCATTTTCATTATAGTTGAGCGATAATGTGTTGTTTTTTATCTCTCAAAGGCATTGAAATTAGCATTTTTGGAAGAATTTCATGTTATATGCTCGATACATAAGTCCTTTTGAGATACTGTAATGGGTTGAAGATTCTTCATAATGGATGGAATTACTACCATGGTTTAGTGTACTGTACAATATTCAATGTGTCCTAGTTTGAAACATATCTCACTAATACTAACTGTGTGATCAGATGAGATCACATTGACCTAGAGGTAGTTTCTAACTCATTGCACATGATGTTGGGGATTTTGGATAGGAATGATAAACTATATCATAGAAAAAAGAATCAGCATATTTTTTTCTGGGGAAACATGGATAGATTCACGATGAGACTCGAGAAAAGGAGAAGGAAATCAATTATAAATGGTGGGAACATTTTCAGGGAATCAGTGGTTTTATACATTCGAAGGATAGAAAGACCTATTGTGAGGCGAATTTAAAAACCCTAACATCATCTAAAAACTGTTAAATTATTATATGAAAATATATAATGTATATATGTGAGGTTTAAGTGATTTTGGGGAACTTTTGGAGATTTTTGTGATCATTTCTACAGGTTCATGGTTGGTGAATGGTTTGGAAAAACCATGAAACATCTACATGAAACCATTTATAAAGATATAGGGGAAAAAGGAAGGCATATCGGAGGTGTATAGATTTCCCAATCCATGCATCCACTAAGGAATAGCCATGCACATTGAAAATGGTTTCTGTAATTTTGAGGTAGTGGATTTGGGATGGTTGGATAATGGATTAGAGAACATGTGAGAAAACCAAGTGTGGTTCGTCCTTGAGGGAAATGATGGAGAATAGATAGCTCATGTTTTTCCAAACTGTGATACTAAACCATGCGCAGAAAACAATTCATCTTAAAAATGTCGATCCCAAACATTTTTTCCTATAAATCACATATTTTTCCTCTTATTCATCCTTAACATGGTATTTTTCACTCTAAAATTCCACAGAATGTAACATCCAATTACCGAATTGACAGTTACATGTTAAACCTTATCATGGTTTTTCATTTCATTTTTTGTGTAAGGGTTTTGTTTTGATTGGGAGGGTTTCTATAATTGTAATGTTAAACACTTTTTGTATTGTGCATACATTAAAATGTGTTTTTTTAAGCCACCAATATATTACATGCATTGTAACTACTACCTTGTTCCAGCCATGAAACATGGTTCACATTGTGGTGGGTATACACTATGAATGACTTTTAAGCGACATGACTTATTTTTAGGTCAGTTGTTAATCTGTAACAATGGGGGTTTCAAAAAATTAAGAATCTCATGAGTTTCATAAAATAAATATGGGTTACACATTGTGTAATACCTCAACATTAAATGTTCATAATAGATTTGTCGCATCTTCACCGTTATGAAAATTCAATCTTTCATTGTGTGTAATAGGATTATGTACTATCTAATTTCCTGAAAGATGCTATAAATGAGAGGAATCACGTTGTGATATTCATTTAATTCACATTTCTCAAATTCCTCTTCATTTGAGGAAATGCCTTACCCCTTTATTCTTAGATCCTTACAACTCTTTTGGATATTTCCATTGGCGGTCGATTATCATTTCATTGGTAGGTGATATCAAGGTGAGTGTTCTTCATCATTATTTATCTTTCTCTCATTCTCCTAATTTTCAATTTAAATAGATCATCTAGGAATATATGGATCTATTCTCCAGGATTTTGGATCTCCTTTCATCATAGAGTTTTGTGATCTTCTACGCCTTAATTCTTGTTGATATAGTCTGTTACGAGTGTCAGGTTTCATAAAAAATTTAAGTGGTTCCACCTCGATTTTATAAATTGATTAACCTTATATTTCTTGATTTATTTCAGTAACTAAAATAATTAAATTTCTCAAAATTAAATTCAATTGATTTGATAAAAACCAATTTATCTGAATTGAGTGACTTGGAAATGTTTTTTGGTATGGAAATTTGGAAAACAACCAGTTACATTGAATTGGGGTGTGTGTATGGAAATTGGATTATTTAAATTGATGAATTAAAATTAGAAATTTGATATAAATGTTTTTAATAAAATTCAATTTCATTGTCGAAATGAATTTATAAAATGAAGGAATTTGTTATGAATGGATTTCAATCTTCTAAAAATATATTAAAATGATTTGATAGAAACCAATTGGTTTATCTTTTGGACAAGGAATTTTATTTATTAAAGCGTGATTCCGATTTTAATTTAATGCTATCAGATTTTTGAAATGTAATAATTGGATTTAATTATATTTCAAGCAGTATATAAATAAATTTGTCATTGTGTAAGGGTGAATGAAACATTTAGGTATATTTTGAGTCATTTAGACAAAAACTATGATTAATACAATATTATAAAGCATTCATGTTGCATGACACATCCCATAATTGATGGTGAAGAGTCCCCTGGGACTAGTGTCCCTAGGAAGTATGTGTATCCATATTTTTTTGATCAGGTAAAGAGTGTGGAGTATGATATCGTGGAACTCTTGTACCTATTTCGCATATGAACATGTTGCTCACATTTTATATTTCATGTATAACTATATTCCAATATTTTTAAACATTATTAAATAATAGTTCTGCATTTTATAAATAATTTTATATAAAATTATTTATTTTTTCCATTGTTTTAGTAATATTCCCTCGCTTGTAAATAAATTATTGTGATTTAAAAGTAAAGTTCCATCATTTTGAAACTATATATAATGGTTTTTAAATATAAATTTAACATGAAAAAACTAGGCATTTTTTAATTAAATGAACTTGTTTAAATAATATCTATTTTTCATCTGTTATGGAATCATTAGTTGTATCCTAATGGGATTAAGATCACACCCAAATTTTTCCTTCGGGTGTTTGCAGACTTCCATCTTCTAGGTTCAAGAAAAGGGAAGTGATCTCATGTAGGTGGATCCATTGGTTGAGATTTGAAAAGAGTGAGTTTTTTTATAGGGATGACTATTTTATTGTTCCCATTTAAGTACTTAGGTAAGAGTAATTTGGCTATTTACAACATGTTTTATTTGGGTACATTACACTTAGTGAAGTTTTCCCTTTTGATATGCACACTGTCTTAATTCTTTTTCTTCATTTTTTGTTAGTGGAAAATGTGTTCCCACATTCGTGTTGTATAACCTTTGGTGGTATAAACCCACTCATCGGGATTGGGAATGCTCTTTGGGCTATGTTAGGGCCATCTTAGTTTATCAGGTAACTGGGGAACATGATCTGGTTCGCGATAAAGAAGCATCAGAGTGATGTTGTTGGCATTTTCATCCATGAAGTCAGTATTCATTTGTGAAATCTTGTCCACACATAGGAGGTAGTTTTGATTGAGTGTCTGGCCATCTTTCCCCAAAATGAACATCAAGTCACAAGTGTTGATAGGGAACGATTAATTATGAATTATTTCTAGTCTTTTATCTATTTTGTTTTGGATAAAGTTAAATACAATTCGCATTTATTATTTCCGTTTGGATTAATTTCCCTTGATGCTCTATTTCATCACTATATAATGTCTTCATTTTTATGCTAATGTCATGTATCATCATGCATTGGAGAATATGTGCAAATCAAATCAATTAATATTTTGTTGCTGAACTGCGGAAAATGAATCCCCCAGTGGACCCATATCATATAAACAGATTTTATGCCGAGTATATGCATTGGGATAAGCACTCCATCTAGTTCATTATGGGGATCTATCTGTGAATCATCTATGGGAATAACTTTAAAATACTTCCCAATAGTTAATTCACTAAGAGACACCGGTTTCCAAAGGCTCGACTGAACCTCAACATGCTACAGAATAGATAGGATGAATATAAATTATGTTTTATTTCATGAGACATTGGATTTGATCAAGGTGAAGTGTGCCACATTCATGATGGAAGGGCTGAGAAGAAGATGGTGGGACATGATGGTGATGGCAAGGAAAGAAGATGGATCAGAGTGGGAAGACATAAAGGTTATTTTCATCGATCAATTATATCCAGGGTCAATGGTGTTGGCTAAGGTTTTCATGTTTTTCAAGAATTATATGGCTGAAAAAATTCAGAATGAGTATTAAAATATCTTTTCTGAGGTGCTGTGGTCTGCACATGAGACAATATATAATAAAGAGATAAAGGCTTCATGATTCAAGTGTGGGATTCTGTCATATATCATTTCTAAGATCTTCTTACTAATGTTTCCCACATTTGTAGATGTGCTAGATAGGGAGATGATGGTTGAGATGGACCTTGCAGTCATTTCAACGCTTATGGGAGTTCCTTTTTCTCCAAGTGGAAGCATATATTTCTTCAATAGACAACATATGTGTAATGATTCTCAAAAAATTCTATAGGGAATTATTTTTACAAACCTCCTATATCTAAAAGAGGTATCTCTTTTGTCAAATACCAGTGTGTAAATCTAGGAAATTGTATGAGGGTTTTAACTAAGGCTCCGAAGAACTGTAGTTCATGAGGACATTCAGGGAACAAACAATGATTCTCCCATCACTTTACTACTCCACGTAGTGGAACATTATCATAATCTCCTACTAAACTTCCTGGGAAAGAAAAATATTCACATATAAAAGTGTTCCAACTATAGGAATCATGAAAGAAGCTAATTCGTGTATCGGAAGTGTCTCTAGAAGAAGTAGAAATGGATTCAGTGACTTTGAGAGTAACCATTTATATAGAATCGTCATTAGGGATTTCTCTATCTGATACTAGTTCATATCAGCACTTTATTTGAACCTAAATTATTAATTTGATTAATCCCCTAATGAATCATTTATCTTTTTGAAATGGATATTTTAATACTCCTTTGTACAAAAATATATAAGGATGATGATAGTACTACATGAATCTTATTCATATCATACGACGATCTCTTTTTTTTTTGAGTTTTTAGGTTCTTAACATGATCTCTATGAAAATAATATTTGGGATGGATTGGATTATTTCCAATAAATTCCAAATTGATTATTATATTTGATGGTTCTATATTAAAAAAAGTGGATTTCCTCTTATCATACAATGATAATGGAACCCAAGGTTAAGTTGAGTTGGCCCCTATTATCCAAAGTTTGGTAAAGTGATATTAGTGGTTTCTTTTTATCTATAGCAGGATTCCATGAGTGGTGTACTCCCTCTAGTGGTTGTTGACTTTCCCGATGTTGTTCCTTATAATTTGTCTAATTTTCCACTCGTGAGGGAGGATGGTTTTTTCATTGATTTAATGCCCGATACACACCCTATTAAAATTCTATATTATAGCATGGCATCTTCTGAATTGAAAGAGTTGAAGTCCTAGTTGGAGGATCTTCTTGATAGATGATTTATACACCTGAGTGTGTCACATTTAGTGAACACATTCTATTCTATAATAATTATGATTGTTACCTTTACTTATGTTTTTATTATTGAATTCTCAATCGATTTATGGTAATGAAAAAGTATCCATTTCCACATATTAATGATATATTAGATTAGTTGGAAGGTGTGAAGAAGTTTTCAAAGAATGAACTTTGATCTGGTTACCATCAGTTATGCATAACGAAATATAACATTCTGAAAACCACCTTTTAGAGTAGGTATGGCCATTATGAGTACCTTCTCTATCCCTTTGGCCTAATAAATTCTCTTATATTTTTCCTAGATTTGATGAAAAAAATTTCACATGAGTATATGGACACCATTATGGTAGTATTTTTGAACGAAATCCTTGTTTACTCTAAATCCTCAAAGGATCATACAAAAAATATATGAAGATTTCTAAGGCATATGTGATATCACTGACTCTATGAAAATCATCCAATGTGAGATTTTTGGATTATAAAAATGATATTTTTTGGACAAGTGGTGTCGGAACTGGGTATATCATTCGATATAAATAAGATAATGGTAGTTGTAAGATGGGAACAATTGCATAATATCTTCGAGATCATTATCTTTTTAGGCATAGCCAGATTTTACAATATGTTCAAGAAGGAATCTTCAATGTTGGAATCTCGGATAACTTCTCTAACTTAGAAGGGGTGAAGTTTGTATCGAATGATAAATGATAGAGTTCATTAATTGAGTTGAAACATCATTTGACTGCTATGCTGGTATTAAATCTATTAGAGGCAGGGAAGGGATAGGTGGTCTTCTATGAAGAATCGGGGTCAGGCATGGGATGTGTTCTTATGGAGGGAGAACATAGGGTTTCCTATGAATATCATCATCTTAGGACACATAATAAGAATTATCCAACCAATGCTCTTGAACCTGAATAAGTAACACACACACTTAAGTATTGGAATCATTACCTTTACAGAGAATGGTTTATTGTGTATTTAGACCACAAAAGTTTGAGTTATAGCATTTTTCAAAAAGATTTAAATATCGTCCATAGTAGTTGGGTGGAGTACCTATAATATTTTGACATTAAAATATCATATAACAAATTAAAATGGAATGTCGTTGTAGATAAGTTAAATAGGAAAAATCCAACCCTGACAGTGAATGAATCTTCAAAAGAGTGGGATTTGATGGATCTATTTTCAAAATTTCATATTAGAGTTCAAGATAAAGGGTTTAAAGATTAATTAGCCAGCGTTCAGTTTACATATACCCTCTCGAGGTGATTCTTCAAGAATAATATCTTGACTGTGAATTCTACAGCAATAGAGATTATCTACATGGTGGGGAGACTGTTGTATACTGGTCGGTCTATAAAGAGGTTGATCTTTGTTGTTATACCTGTATGGATGTTCCATATATAAAAATGAATTATATGAAGGGTCATTTTCATAATTCCCAATGGGCAGTGAACCGAGGAACCACAAAGCTATATTGTGATATTCAATAATTGTTTTTGTAGCCATGTTTTAGAAAGGGATTTGCTGAGTTTTTTCCCACTATTATACATGCTAGTAGGTCAAAGCTGAGCATTTGATGTAACATATTGAAAAATTAAAAATAAACACTATGATATTAAATTAACTACTAATTACTATGTTAGCTTATTAAGCAATCAATTAAATGTCATCTTTCCAATTTCATGTTTTTAATTTTAAAAAATCGATATCTACAGTTGGGATAAGTATTTTATTGGTGTTTAGTAGAAGAAACATATTTTTGTGAATATTAACCTACCCATATGAATAGTAACATACCATTATGAATAGTAATATACCCTTATGAATAGTAATATGACAATTATGAATAGTAATATACCCTTATGAATAGTAACATATTCTTATGAAAAGTAATATACCCTTGTGAATAGTTATTTGACCCTAATGGATAGTAATGTACCCGTACCAAAAGAAAATTCCCAAGTGAATATATAAATAAAATTTATCCAGCTTATATTTTTCAATATGATATAATTATGTCATAATGTAAGTACAAAAATTTTAAAAATTATTGATTATGTTTTGGTATTTTTTTCTAGGTTATATATATTTAATTCCAAATTTATGACTAATTTAATAATTTAATTGAAAATTTATTCTCAAAAAAATATGTTCATAAATATGTTTTTTGTGACTTCTGATTATAATATAATTTTAAGAAACCTTATTTATTTTTTCAAAGTGTTAGAAAAGTAGTTTTTAATTTCGAAATTGTTACTTTTTTTATAAAAAAATAAATTAACCATACTTAGAAAATCATTTTCAAAAAATAGAGGTCATTTTTTTATTATAAACATAAAAATGGTTTGGGTGATTATTTAATATTTTTTAAAAATATTGGAATTGTTGATCAATAGTGAAATACAGTAACATACCGTATATATAAATTATCAGTTAAATACACTATCTTTTACATCATAGTATATGTAAGAATACTTGTTTGGAACTCACCTGATCCCTTTATTGTTTTTTTTCAAATAATTAAGACTATTCTTTGTCTTCCACAATAATATTTAACTAATGACCAAAATAATGTAAAACTCCTCCTCCCCCAAATATAAATACCACCCATTTCCTCCTCTTTCTCACACACCTCTCCAGACTTGAGATCTACCTATGTTATTTCAATTAATCCTCTCATGCCACTTCCCGACGTCTATGACATACTTGACTCACCAAGAGGCCATAAGGAATGGCCTTAAGAAGGACCACAAGGAGAAGAGATCAAGAGGTAAACAATCTCTGTTTTTCTTTCTTTTCATTTCATTTTCTATTTTATTATTATTATTTCATCACCTCCCCCCATCCAAGATGAATTAATGATCCATTATCTTAAATAAGATATGTTAAATCATTATTATGGATGAATCACCATTATACTTTTCTTTTTATCCCTATATTTATATCAATTAAATCATCATCCGTTATATGTCAATTTACTGACATTGTGGATAATGTGTTTTCAATTTCCATTACAATCTTTAATATTGGTTATGAAACAATATATATGGTTGAACTAGGTTATATTTTATGTATTATATCTTATTTATGGTTCTGGGAACTTTTTCTACACATGATATTAATTTACAAACGAAAATGAGGTAGTCATTATCGAAGAACCACCCAAATGTTCTACGAACTTCATTAATGTTTTAACTAATATATCATCTTCATATGAGGATTCAAAAAAATAAATTGTATAATTTAAGGATAAGGAAACATATAAATACAATTTCATCCCACTTTTGGAGGTTCACTTAAAACCGACATGAAAGCCCTTTACAAAGCCATTATGAAAATCATGTAAAGAACGCAACCAAAATAATGGAAGGAAAAAATACTAATAATTAATGGACAAAATGATGTTGTCAAATGATCATATATGGTGTTATAAACATTAATATGATTTTTAAGATATTAATAACACTCTTTTAATGATTATAGAGGAGGTTTAATAATGTTTTATTTTAGAAGATCCAGATGTAAAGGAATTCTTAACCAAATTTCCAATATTTTTGTTAACCTTAATCTTTATCAATTATGTGGTATTAAGTTACTCGAGTGATGATTTTTTTATATATTATGTTTTAATACGTGTATTTATATTTTATACACATATCTATTTCATTCTATTAAGTCTCACTCAAATTACATTTTTAATGGATGTTCCTTTTAAAATCATTTTAAAAGTCTATTTAATAAATTTCAAACATATTGTTTTTGTATATATACATTGCAGGAGTGGTTTCTCTGGATTTCATTATACCTTATTACCAAGATATGTTCCTTGGTAAATGTTATGTCGGGATGATCCCATTATGGCTCAATATATGTTGGTTAGATCCCATTATAGCTTAAGATATGATGGCCGATCCCCATTATTGATCTCCTGTAACGCCCCGACCCCAGCTACCCAGAGTCGGTGCATTACTTCGTAACATTGGCATGATCACAAAAGATCAAGTCTCGAAAGACCGATTAGTTTAGTAGCCTTGGAAACACTAGATACATTCGTAAACGTTACATTACATCAAAAAGTGAAAAACTACAATAACAAAGTCTCCATAGTCCACACTCATATCCTCTTCCGACTAACCCTGCAGGTCATTCATAAAATACTTCTTCACATCCTGGAAAATATTAAAACATTGAAAGGGGTGAGCTCAGATGCTCAGTAAGGATAACAATAATGCGGAAGCTTTCATAAATAAACATTAACATTTAAGGCAATGTATAACTAAAACAAAAGCCTTTTAAACATGAACTTCAACATAATATGGCAAAAGTAAAATGAGATAATGCCATTTACTTCTTCACATGGATATTCTACTGGTCGAATAATCACATGCAATATCAATAACCACTTTCATAATGATGGAATGCATAATGCCAGACTATCATAACCACGTAGTCAAGGCCTCGTGCCAAGACCACAAATAAGATTTTGTCAAGGCCTCGTGCCAAGACACTAGTTTGTCTCATGAGACCTGCCGATGCAATTTTTTTTTAGAAGATACTTACGTTTAAAATTGCTCAAATATACTCCAGTGTTTTTCTGAAAACATTATGCAAGCTTCTGAAAACAAAATAACTAATTCTGAGACTGCTCGACTAATTACAGGCCATGATGGGTCCACGCCCAATCCCTTCCTGTCTAACACACTCGAGAGTCGGGTTTTCTGAAAACATTTTTAAGCTTGCGTTAAGTACATATACATTTGCACTGGATTTTCATATATTGGAGAGAAATATATCTTTTTTGAAATCATTTAAAAATCACATAGTTATAAAATAAAACCTTTTGAATAAACGTAAAAGTCAAAGGGGTTTATACACCGTATAAAAGAAAGTTGTGTATAAAACCAAATATGCCTTAATGAAAGGAGATTGAGACGAAGTCCTTAAAAAAGATCATTTTTAAAATAAAATAGATCTATTATGTGTATTCACTATAGGTACACATAAAGAAAGTAAAAATACAAAATAGGACATAATAACATCATGACGTAATTTGAAAGTAGGAGATTAACCCAAAGAATGGAAGTTGGGTTAAGAAGTTCCCTTACCTCGTGTCTGACTTGACTCAACCGTTCTTTAACCTCCTGAATAATAAACTAGAGTTAATATATACCTTATTAAGAACCATTTTTAATTTCATTATCCTTATTATATCACTTATTACAATGATATGAACATTATGTAATTATTTAAGTTAATAACGGTCGTTTTGTCGATCTTTGGTACTTGAGTCAAAAATAAACTTCTTATAATTACAAGTTGTTCATGTGGTGAAATATCCATTATATCCGGAATTATATTCATGATGTAGATTTCATATATATCATATATACAGTATATACATTCATTCATAATGTCACGTAACATTTAGAGGTAAGAAATGAAATGCACCGTTCATGGAGACGGTAAGCCGTACGTACGCATGAACGCTACTTTCATTTCAATTTCATATTTAATGGAAGTAAATCATAATGATATAAATGTATAATATAATTCCAGTATAATATAGTGTATAATACCATTTACTCCATCCTTTATACATCCCACACATGGCATTAACGATTCAAATCACTTTGAGGGGGCGGTAGTCCGCACTTCCTAAAATGAAATTATCGCGTTTTACCCATAATGGAAATCATAAAGTATGCCATAAATGAGAAATACAGAAGCATAAGTAAAACAAAAACATATTATATATCATATATAAAAATAGTGACATCTTAATGGCCACCTTTGGAGGTGTTATATGAGTGTTGAACAATCATCGTTTCGTGAGGCAGAAATTCGCCATCCACAGAAACCGTATGTTCTTTAACCATTAGATGTAGGTGTGTGTAAGTGTAGCTCGAATCCTTCTTATAACAACATCCTAGTATATTGAGGATACTGTTGTTGTTACAAAAGAAATGAATAAAAAGAGTTTAGGGGGTTGGAGAAGAAAAATAAAACAAAACAACATTAGAAAAGACATTACCTCAAAATCGGGTAACTCTTTTTGATTTGAGCTAAAGGCTTCCTTGGGAAGAGTTCTGCCCAAAGTGAGGTTTCTAGGAGTAAGGAAGGAATGTTGGGAGAGTATTTGGGCAGAGGTTGGCCGAGCCAAATGGCTTGATGGTGTGAATAAGGTGGGAGAGGTGGGGGCCTTTTATAAGTGGAGAGGAGGGGCACTTTTGGAAAGTAAAGGAACATTACATTATTTGAAAATGTGTTTCGGTTTTAAAAGGTCCCACATTGATAGAATTCGTGGATAAGGTGATAAGGCATCGAAATCCACTCATCCAATTGGTTTTGGCCATGTGTAGTTCATAGATTTTATATTATCTTTCCATTTTATTTAAATCGTCAAATAATGATGTCATCGCTGCATCATTATTATGTCATAAATAATTAAATTTATTTAATGTCTAAAAATTATTAAAAAAATACTATGATGTAGGAAATCTTTTTAGCTTTCCAATGACTATTTATAATCAAAATTTGGACTTGTGTAACCCTACTTAAAAATTGTTTTAGTAAAACACTTTATGTTAGTGTCATTTTCACTTTAACATTACATAAAAAGTAATTTATGTTATTTCCCAACAAAAGTGGATCCATGGGGTCCCCAAGTTAGGCCATGGCTTGTCTTGGTCGGCCATGACACAACCAATGAGGTTGGGACATGTGTCTAGGTCATTTAATATTATTAAAGTATTATTTATACCTTAAACTACCCTAATTACCACTAATCGCGATTAAGAACTTAATAAGTTACTATTCACCAAAAAATTATTTTTATCCCATTGAACCACATTTTACTTCTTAATGACAACCATGTATGTCGGATTTTTGAAAATCAAATCACAGAAGTGGTAATATTTCATTTAAACGAAAAATTAGTTATTTAACTACCACTTAGTGGTTTCACTATTCATCAAAAATTGAAGTTTTTCAGAATAAGGCCAAAATTTCACCCTAAGCTATAATTGATATTCCGAATTCAAAAATGATGTCTATTTTACAAAATTCCAAACATATTAGTTGCATTAATTAATTTTATAATTAATTCCCGCTGTCACAAAAAATAGCGTGTTTTTAAGAAACAATTTATATCAAAAGATTGACAATTGTTTATGTCCAATTTCAATGTCAAATTAATTCTAATGACCACCATTGGATAAAATGGTAAAAATATATTCTAATTATACTCTAAAACCACTCAATAGTATAATTTATCACTATGAATTATTTTGATTAAAAAAGTTGTTTTAAGTATTTTTCACTATTCATAAAAATTTTGAAGTTCTCAGAAAATTACAAAAAATTCAACATAGGCTAATTTCAATATTAGGAATACAAAAATGAAGTCCATTTTGAAATATAAAATTTCTATAATTTTAAAAAGTGGTTATTACTATTCATAACGGCTACTTTGATTTGTCGCGATGTTTTAGAACTCGAAGTTGCGTACAATGCAAGCTATTGTATTATTGAATGAGAAGCGTATCGTGGAAGCTCGGGGTGTTACATCTCCAATGTATTAGGTACTCCATATAGGGAAGTTTAACGAATGGTTTCCCATGTGTAATGGTTATTTTAAGAGTGATACGGTAAAAATGACCCATTGAAACTATATGATGTTTCTTTGAATGATTATGAATTTTCAAAAAATGTTGTTTTAATAGGATTTATGGTTTTCCTAGGACTAATGGTTTTTCATTCCTTATATCCCTTACTAAGCTTTCTCTGCTCGTCCAAAATATTTAATTGTTTTCATATGATTTGATAGGGTTCAAAGTGAAGTTATGGTGCTTATGGAGAGGAATCCAATTATTTATATTGTAATTATTTTTGGAAACTCTGATTCAATCAGAATGGGAAAACCCATTTTTTGCGACTGGTTATTTGCGAGGTGTTGATGGTCTCGTCGCAAATTACAAATTATTTGGGATGAGAATAGGTGACCCATCGTAAAAACTTTTGTGTGGTTTGGAATGGTTTGCATGCCAAACTGTGTGAAAGGGTATTTGTGATGGCTTGGCACCGCACATCGCAATTACCTGGAAATGGTAAGAACTAGTAACGACGGGGGGATCCCCTGTCGCAAAAAACTGGTGGTTGTAAAAACCTATTTGCGACGGGATGGTGTTCCGTAGAAAATTGTGTGTCGACAGGTTACTTTTGGTGATGGGCCATGTCGCAAATATCCTTTTAACCGCCAACCGTAATTAATGCAGCCGAAGGTATTTACGACGGGATTTCCATTGCAAATAGTATCGTCACAACTAATCTAACCTATATATACCCCCATCTGTTTTTTCTTCCCTCCTCCTTAATTCCTTCATCCTCTATTTCACAAAACTCTAATTTTAGAGTGAAATTTGTTTATAGTTTGTTTTTTTCATAAAAAAGTTTTGAAGCTGCCTACAATTATAAGAGATCAACTTTAAAGTATTTATGTTTTATATAATTCAGTATTTATTTTATTTCTTTATATTAAATTTAATTATTTTTTATTGCTTGTAATTAAGTTAGATTTAAATTATTTTTTATGAGTATTTATTTTTTATAATACAATTAAATTATTTGTACATGTTATTATTAATTTTTAATAATTAATAATTATTAACGATAATTTGTAATGTATATATATAATTACTAGTAATTAGTAATTAGTAGCTGTATTTTGCAGTAATTAATAGTAATTAACAAATAATAGTATTAATTAGAAATAAATAGTAATAATTAGAATAAAATAGTAATAAATATTTACTTTTTGTAATAAATAGATTTAATTGGTAATAATAAGTAATAAATACTAATAATTAGTAATAAATACAAATAAATAGCAATAAAATCAAAAAATATCAATAAATACTAATAAATACTAACAAATACTAATAAATGGAAATAAATACTAATAAATACTAATAAATACTGATAATTAATAATAAATAGTAATAATTAGTATTAAATACTCATAATTATTAATATATATTAATAATTAATATGAAATACTAATATCTAGTAATAAATTCTAATATTATGTAATAAATACTAATAAATAGTAATAAATAATAATAAATACTAATAAATACTAATAAATAGAAATAAATACTAATAAATAGTAATAAATACTAATATATATTAATAAATACTAATAAATAGTAATAAATAGTTATAAATAGTAACAAATAGTAATAAATATTAATAATTTGTTATAATTAGTAATAATTATTAACTATTAGTTATAATTATTAATAAATTGTAATAAAATGAAATAAATATTAATAAATAGTAATAAACAGTAATAAATATGAATAAATACTAATAGTGAGTAATAATTAGTAATAATTACTAATATTTTGTAATAATTAGTAATCAATAGTAACAAATTGTAATAAATAGTAATAAATAGTAATAAATACTTAAAATATTAATAAATACTAATAATTAGTAATAAATAATAATAAATACAAATAAATACAAAAAATACAAATAAATTTTTATTACTAAAAATAAATACTAATTAATACTAATTAATACTAATAAATAGAAAAAAATACCAATAAATATAAATAAATACTAATAAATAGTAATAATTATTAATAAATACTTCTAAATAGTAATAAATAGAAATAATTAGTAATAATTAGAAATAAATAGTAATAATTAGTAATAATTAGTAATAATTAGAAATAATTAAAAATAAATACTAATAATTTCTAATAAATAGTAATAAATCGTTATAAATAGTAATAATTATTAATAAATAGTAATAAATAATAATAAATACTTCAAAAACATTGAATAGTAATAGATAATAATATTTAGTAATAATTAGTAATAAATACTAGTAGTTAGTAATAAATACTAATATACTAATAAATACTAATTAATACTAATAAACAGTTAAAATAGTAATAAATGCTAATAAATTGTAATAAATAGTAATAAATTGTAATAAATAGTAATAAATACTAATAAATAGTATGAAATATTAATAAATAGTATTAATTATTAATAATTTGTAATAATTTGTACTAATTAGAAATAACTAGAAATAATTAGTAATAATAAGTAATAAGTACTAATATTTAGAAATATTTAGAATTAATTAGTAAAAAATATTAAAAATTAGTAATAATTAGTAATAAATATTAATAAATAGTAATAATTATTAATAATTAATAATAATTTGTAATAAATAGAAATAATGAGTAATTATTAGTAGTAATTAGTAGTAATTAATAATAATTAGTAATAATATGGTATAATTAGTAATAATTATGAATTGTTATGAATAAATAAGTTTAAATTGGAATAATTAAGAATAATTAGTAATAATTATTAATAAATAGTAATAAATAGTAATAAATAGTAATAAATAATAATAAATAGTAAAAAAATTGTAAAAAATAGTAAAAAATAGTAAAAAATGGTAATTTTTTTTAACAAATAGTAATTAATAGTAAAAAATTGTAAAATTAGTAATAAATAGTAATAATTAGTAGAAATTAATAATAATTAGGAATAATTAGTAATAATTATTAATAATTAGTAATAAGTAGGATGAGTTATGAATAATTAGTAATAATTAGTAATAACTAGAAATAAATATGAATAAATAAGAATAAATAGAAATAAATAGAAATAAATATGAATAAATAGGACTAAATAGGTCTAAATAAGACTAATTAGGTCGAATTTGCAGTAATTAGTAATAATTATCAATAATTAGAATAATTTCCAGTAATTTCCTGTAATTTCCAATAATTACAAAAAATTAGAAAAAATTAGTGATAATTTGAAATAATTATCAATACTTAACAAGTGTTACCAATAATTAGAAATAATTAGCAATAATTAGAAATTATTAGAAATTATTTGCAATAATAACCAATAAATACTAATAAATATGTATTATTAACAATAAATAAAAATAATTTGGATTAATTAGCAATAAATATGAATAATTATCAATAATTACCATTTATTAGGATTAATTAGCAATAATTAGAAATAATGACAAAAAATTATGAATGATTATGAATGATTATAAATAATTAAGAATGATTAAAAATAAAATCATTTATAATAAATTATAATAACATGGAATAATTTACAGTGGATTGACAACACTCCTTCTACTCGATGACTATTCTCCTTTCAACTCTTGCCGACTCAAAACATTATAAAAAGTGTTCATATATGTATGCATATCCAATATCGTATGCATGAGTTTCAATTTGAATTAGTAAGACCACATTTTTATAATGTTATCAGGTGGTGACAGTTGCAAGAAGAAGATTCGTCGACGAATAGGGTGCTCTTTTGTATGACGGTTCATTTACATGCATCTTTCTCACACTGAAATCACAACGAACAATCTTCTCGGAGGTACACTTATACATTATCATATGAATGAGGATGAATTTTCATACCTCCAAGAAAATTATTTAGTGTGATTTAATTGTGAGAAAATTTCAATTGAATGTGTCGTTAAATAAAAGAGTTGTCGTCAATCCACTAGAAATTGTTTCACCCATAATTATTTGTAATTATTTGGAAGTAGTGGTAATTATTTGACTTATTTTTTGGATAGTGATTTTCTAATTTAAAATTATTAAAAACCATAAATGATTTTATATATTTTAGAAAAATGTGGAATAAGGATGTCGACAATAATCATTATTAGATGATCACGCTTGGATAAATCAGTGCAGAAATCCAAACAGTTCTGGTTTAAATAATGTATACATTGAGGGTGTTGAAGCTTTGTTATCCTTTTCATCATCAAAACTAGAGTAGTTTTATAAGGCGCAATAAAGTGTCCTTGTAAAAAATTCTCTCTGAGAACGTTTGACAAATTTGACAAGGTTGGGGGACATATCATATGATTTGGTTTTAAACCACATTATGTTTTCTAGTACCAATATGGTGAACGTAGTTCTAGATACGATGTTAATATCTATATTATAGATAAAATCTTGAATCATACGAGGTTGCAACATTCATTTATGTCTCAGAACACAACAACAATGATGGAATGGCAGAAAACAATGATTAATACTGATAAAATCTTGAATCTTCCATATGAGGGTCATTCATGGAATAATTTTGACCGACTACATCGGTCTTTTTCTTTAGAGGCCCGAAACATGTGATTTGGTCTTCCTAATGATGTTTTATTTCCATTTGGTTCTTGTGGTAGTGAGTATTCATATTGTCATGTCTTTATAACTATATAAAATATACCTGTATAGAAATTAATGAAGGAGACCTATATCTATTTGACCATATTAATCCTTGGAAATCCAAAAAAAGAATATTGTTGTTTATTTAAAACCATTGATTGATGAGTAAAATTCATTGTCGAGTAATGGTGTTAGTACAACTGATGTTGATGTGAAAAAAAAATTCATATCAAAAGTTTCATTGATGTGGATGATTAGTAACTTCCTGGAATATGACATGTTATCTGGTTAGAGTACACGTTGTCAAAAATCCTGTCCTTTCTATATGAAAGACAACAAAGCCTTTATGTTAGACAATGGAAAAAAACTTTTCTATTTTGGTTTTCATTATAAATTTCATCTAACAGATCATCCGTTTAGAAGGAACAAATCTCATATTAGAAAAGGAACAATTACATGGGATGAACCTCGAAAAAGGTTCTCAGGTACAGAGTTAAAATCAGCGGTTTTTTAGTACCATTCATCACATTTGGGCCAAAAAAACTAACAAAAAAATCATGGCTTTGGGAAAGACCATAATTGGATAAAAAGGTGCATTTTTCAGTATCTTTCATATTTCTATGATTTGTGGGTCCTCCACATGTTGGATGTCATGCATATTTAGAAGAAATATTTTGATAATTTATTTCATACTATTTTGGATACACCAGGTATGACCAAATATAATGTAAAGGTATGATTAGATATTTCCCAAATTTGCAGATGACCAAAACATGAACTGTTTCAAAATGTCAGATCATAGAGGTTAATGAAGCCAAAAGAACATTATATACTGTCCATAGAGAGTTGCTAATTATTTTTTCATTGAATTATAGATTTTAGAATTCAAGATGGCTATGCTTCAAATCTGGGAAGATGTGTTATGAATGGTCATATTATCGGATGAAAAAGTCATGATTATCATGTTATAATGGAATGAATTATGCCAATTAGACTTAGAAGTTTGTTTAAATCTATTATTTAGGATTCGATAACAGACATATCATATTTTTTTCAGGACATTTTTTGCAGCAACAACAGACTATGGTGCACTTAGTAAACTAGAAGAAGATGTTCTTATAATTATAGCTAAACTAGATAAATCATCCCGCTAGCTTTTTTGACTCAATGGAACATCTGATATTATATTTTCCAACTAATTCTAAATGTGGAGGTATAGTACAGTTTCGATGGATTTTACCCTTCGAGAGATGCATTCAGATATTTAGGAAAAAAATATGTAACAAAGCATCTGATGAAGGATCAATTGATGAATCTTATTTGCAAGAGAAAATTTCTTTTTTATGCACTCATTATTTTGAATCTGAATATACATCAATTCACAATCGCATGAGATGGAATGAGGGGAAAATTTATGATGAAATGGACAGTCAATTATTAGTTTTTAATCTTCCAAAACATAGCTTCGATGGAGTTTATGAATGATGGATTTCATATGATGAACATCACAGATCTCATACATATGTTCCGCTCAACTGGGAAGAAATTACATCATTCGTATTGTGAGTTCTTATATCACTTATTAAATAATTAATGATACAAAAAGTAAACATATTTATTCGTAGGTTATATGATAATCATACCATGAAATAACTTCCACAAATTACAACAGTTCCTCTTGAAGAATGCCAACAAAAAATATTTCTCAATGGTTTCAAAAACTGGTAACATAAATTATTGATGGATTGATATATCAATTTAGTTTGTTATTTTTTATATTTATAATTGTTTTATATATTTTCAGGTGTCTCAACATGATGATAAAATTGACAAGTAACTGTGTATATTGAGTAAGCCACCATCCAAAATAGTAAAATATTATAATGCATATGTGTTGAATGGTTTTTGATTTCATACACGAGCACATGGGGAATAAAAAAACAATGAATAATAGAATTTTTTAGAGGATTTCATCATAGAGAAATTGAAGTAAACATTTATATCATGGTGGATGAAATTATTGAAATGTGTTATCTAGGGAAAAATTGCATAACAATGTTTTAATGTTGATAGTTGGATACTGAGAGAGGCATGCTTCTTCAACTGATTCATGGAATTTTAAATATTAAATATAAAAGTCTTCTGGAAATAAATGAACCACTTTTACTAGATCAACATGAAAATCAAATATATTACGCAATGTATTGTGCTACTTCAAGAGACCTTATTGATTGGTGGGGCATAATAATAGTGACATCTCAAGAAAATCAGTTTACTCAAAGTGAATGTGGTTCTGATGAAGTACAAGTAATTGAAATTTTTCAACTCAAAATCCATCATTTTAAAAAAGAAACCAGATTATCGATGATGACACCCAACAATTAGGGATCGATGGTGATGATGATATTAATGTTATAAATTAATTTGACATGGAATGAGATAATGTAACATAAACTCATATGCATATTGATGATGTCGATGATGAATATAATGACATTGACATTATCAGATTTGATGATGATGATGAAGGTGAACATCAAAAAAGTTATATTCTAGTTATAAACCTAACTAATATATATCAATATATAATAGTTATATTCAATTATCTATTAACAAAAATCAATATGTGATTCAGATGGAACCTGATTTATTTCTTGAGTTGAAGGGGGCAGAGCTAACTTTGGATGAGGAGGATTTGGGATAATCTTACCCTCATCCTATTGGCGGTTCTGGCAGTACACAGAGGGGTTGTGGTCCTTCCCGGCAGTTGATTCCTGGCCCTATCTTCGAGCGACATGCACATCATGGATTCGATCCACACACGCGGAGGTATAGTAACCTGTTTATTTTAGTTAGTTTTCATAAATTTATTTATATACTAATTATTTTATTATTTGTTCTTTTATCACAATTTTTCCCTTGTAGTTGTTGGGTAGGGAGTGCTATCTTGCACACTTATTTTTTCTCAGCCATGGATCACATGGGAACAAATTCTTAATGATGTGCAGCTTGGAATGTTCAATAATTGGCTGGTACGTAATTAAATAATATTTATATATATATTTATTTAATTAATAACATGATATTATGAATTATTTGTAGGGTTTATGGTATCACATCGATGATAGCATGCATGACACTATCCACGAGGCATGCGAGAAGTCTATGCATGAGCATTTCCATCATTTTTTGCACAATTTGAGAGGGAAAATAATTAATAAAGCAGGAGTGACAGTATTTGATGAGTCATTATGAGCCCCCCGACTAGAGTACATTTCATATCATTTTTGGGATGGATTATGTTCACACTAGTTGAGTGGAGGTTTTTAAAATAGATCTTCATTGGGTTGGTAGAACCGGGGGAGACAGGAGGCGACACATCGAGCTAGTAGCTATATATTCAGTACGCATAATGAGCATCTGGTAAATATATTTTTTAAATATTTAATATAACTTTAATTATAAATAGTTTATTTTATATTCATATAGGTAGTCGATCATTCTAATATTATAGAGTACGACATTTATCAGATGATGCACAGTGATCCAGCCACTATAGAGATTAGAGGTGATTTCCAGCATCATATTGTGGTCTTTATTATTTATTTTTCAGTTTGAAAATTAACTACATATAATATTTTCACTATTTTAATTTCAAATTGAAATTGAAAGAGTTATATGAGGTTGAGACCTCTCAGACATGGGATGAAAGTAAGTTTGAGACGGCTAATCTGACTAGTTCCCACAATTTCGATGAGGCAGCATGGATGCAGGAGACCTAGTATGCCTTAAATATGGGACGGGAAGTGGGTATCAGCTCTGATTTGACTCTGGGAACTTATTATGGGACTACTGCGATGTCGGCAACCAACTCTAGAGGAGATCATGGAGAGGAATAATCTTATTTCTCATAGTATCCGGAGTAGTTGCGATCTCAAATTGAGCTTATAGATAGTTTACAGAAGCAGAATGAATAGATGCGTCAGCAGCCCGAGGAGGACATGTGTTGATGGCAGCAACCGAAGCACGAGCAGATGGAGTATATGAGTCGTCTGACTCAATGTTTAGGGATGAAATTTTCTCCACCATCTCCTCTAGCTCCTCTGCTCCTCCAAAATACAATCCCCAAATACATTTTTTGGTCTTTTAAAAAAATTTCAATTGATCATTTTTTGTAATATGAACTATTTACCGTTGTTTACTTCTAAATTGGTACAAATATTGCATATTTTAATTTTTTAATATTTTAGTTTTTTATTTATTATTAGTATTATATTTTTTAATGTTTTGTTATTTTACTAATAAAGATAATAATAAATATTTTATAAATATTTTATATTTTTTTGAGAATGTATAAAATTTTAATTTTTTTTATTTTTTTATTATTTTAATAATATTAATATTATTATTTCATTAATAATAATTTTACTATATTTTTTTATCTTATTATGTTCATCCAAATATTAGTAATTTTTATATTTTTATATTTAATTTTTATTTTATTAATAATATTATTATTTTTTGATTAATCATAAATATATTATTATTTTTTTATTAAGTATTTTCGATGGGGCCTTTTGCGATGGAACCCCATCGCAAATAAATTATATATATATATATATATATATATATATATTTATATCTATTAAAACATATTTTTTATGGGTTACTTTGTCATCATAAAAACATTTGTGCGACTAGACCATTCCAAAAGGTTTATAACAGAATGGTATTTGTGACAATTATTCGTCATGTCGCAAATACTTTTTGCAATGGGCTTGTTGCAGTAGGTTATTTTATATATAATGTATTTAATTGGAGGTCAATTTGAGACTGCACCACTTCCTGTCGCAACATCTATTTTTGGTGATGGGTCCTTCGTGAAAAATACTAGTTGCGATGCCGTTTTCAAAAAAGGCTATTTGGGACAGGACCCCATCACAAAAGAGTTTTTGAAATAAGATCCCGTCGAAAATTACCCATCCAAAATAGATGAAATTATAGTAGTGAATGTATGTAAGTTGTTTTCTAATTATCCATAACTTATACAAAAAAAGACCATATTTGTCTAATGTATTGCGTATTTTTTAGTTATCTACTATACAAAAAAATACATAGCATATTTTAGTATTGAATCCAGAAATTCGAGTTCAAGGATTTACATCAGAAGCCTTTATGTATACTTCACAACATCTAGTACCACCTTGGATGCATGATGAAATTTCTATGGACTTTGTTGTTTGGTTGTGTCGTACATAGAAAAATTTTAATTCTATATGGGTCATTATAGATAGACTGACCAAGTTAGCTCACATTATTACCATTCAAGATACAACCAATATTGAGGAGTCGGTAAATCACTACTAGAATTTGATTGTACATTTTCATAGCATTCCATCTACTATAGTTTTTTATAGAGACCCTCAGTTCACATCTCACTTTTGGAGAGGCCTTCAGGAGGCAATGTGATCTCAATTATGTCTTATAACGACTTACCATCCATAGTCGGATGGCCAAAAATAGAATACTATATATATTCTTTAGGATATTCTTCACACTTGTGTTATCGACTTTGGTGAAGACTATGATGATCACTTAGAAGTGGTTGAGTTCTCATATAACAATACTTACATTTCCTCTATCATTATGGAATCTTTTTTGGACTTTTATCGATGTCCATGTAAATCACATTTGTCTTCGTCAAACATTGGTGATTGTTCCTTGGTTGGAACTAGTTTTGTGCAAGATAATATAGAAAATATTCATTTGATTCTTCATAGATTGTTGATAGTGCATAACTAGTATACATTTTATATTGATTTGTCACCGTATAGCTATGTAGTATTTAGTTGGGGACTAACTATTATTGAATGTTTCGCCCGATTGGGTTATCAATGGCTTGGGTGGAATAGAAAGACTGATATTCATTTTATGGGACATTTTTTGGTTATTGAGTATGTGGGGAAAGTCTCATAACATCTATCTATTTTAGTGAAGGTGACGTCGATACGTAACATTTTCCATGTATCATAGCTGATAATGTATCTATTTGATCCATCTCACATTTTCAAATGGAGTGATACGGGGATTGAAAATGACTTATATTTGACTGAGAAACCAGTCATGATATTTGATTCGGAGACCAAAGTTCTTATTGGGAGGATGATACCTTTGGTTTTTGTTTTATGATAGGATGAGTATAATTGTGATAAAACATGGGAACACAAGGCACATATGAGAAAGAAGTTTTCTCGTTTCATGGAAATGTAATATTCTTCAAACAATTTATATGGATAAAAAGATCATATAGTTGGGATATTGTAACATCTTGTTACCAAACTAATAGGTAAATCATAAACCTTATCATGTTTTCCTTTCGTTGTTTATGTAATGGTTGAGTTTGGAATTGGAGGATTCCAATAATGGTAAAGTCAAACACCTATTGGATTAATCAAACATTAAACTATGTATTTTTATAAACATATATTATATTACACTCCATGTATCTTCGTTAAACATTGTGAAACTATTTCTGGGTGTAATTCATGAAACATGGTTGACAGTGTGATGGGTATACAATGTAAA
This sequence comes from Viscum album, assembly GCA_963277665.1. NCBI lineage: Eukaryota > Viridiplantae > Streptophyta > Magnoliopsida > Santalales > Viscaceae > Viscum > Viscum album. Next base: position 618,323,988 of record OY728145.1, on the reverse strand, counting down.
TTCTCTATACATAACGTCATGTATTTTTAGGTTGGTTTTTATTTCTTAATGACAAGGGTTTCAATTATTTTGAATCTTATGGGTAACACACAATGTAATACCGAAACCTTAAAGGGTTGTTATAGATTCGATAAATCTTCTTCTTTACAAATAATAATACATTCACTGCTTTTATCTAGATTACAAAGTATTTAATACCCCGAAAAAGGCAATAAAGAGGAAAATCAAGGTTATTTTTTTCTAACTACTATTCATTGTTATTATGTCGACCAAAATCATTCACCAATTATTCTTAGAGTCACATAAGTCATCCTAATCCTTTTATTTGGTGATCAATCATCATTGATTTGGCATGTGATATCTGTGTATGAATTCATCATTGTTCTTTATCTTTCTCTCCTTATCATCCTTTTGTATTTCAATAGATCAGTTCGGAATTGATGGATCTATTCTCCATTATGTTTGATCTCATAGGTAGTTTGAGTATCAAGATATTTTATTCAATCAATATCATTTAATAGTCCTATTTAGAGAGTCACATTTTGGGAAAAAGGTAGGTGGTTCCATCTAATTAGCCAAATTGATTATACTTGTATTTCCTGATTTATTTGAACTTCCTATTTAGATTCAATGGCACAAAATTTATTTAAATTAATTTGAATAAAACCAATTAATATTAATTGGGAAATTTGTTTATGGTTTTGGCATGGAAATGTTAAAAACCCCCAATTCCATGGAATTGGGTTGTGTTTATGGAAATTAGCTGATTCATATTGATGTATTTAAATTACTGATTAGATGTAAATGTTTTCAAATAAATTTTTTAATTCTTTTTTTTAAATTAATTATAAAAATGTTGGAATATGTTTTGAATCATTTTAAAAATTTTCGTAAAATGGGATAAAATTATTTTATAAACCCCTAGTTGTTTTATATTATAGAAATAGAATGTTTTTTTATTAAAACCCATTTTGTTTCTAAATGAAATGAAATTTAAATTTCTAAAATTTAGGAATGTCATTTAATATAATTTATGTAGTCCTTGAAAAATTACCCATAATGTAAGATCACATGAAAACCTCAAGTAGTGGGTGAGTTATTTGGACACACTCTAGGGTATTCTAATGTTGTAAAACATACTTACAGTAGGTCACAACCCTAATGGGAGGGTGACGATTCACCTCTGTTTAGTGTTAGGGGGAAAAAATTTCACATTTTTTTTGTGACCACGTAGAGACTACAAAGTCCTATATCTAGATAATAATTTCATAACTATTTCGCAGATAATAATGTATCTGAGTTTTTTATTTATATATGTGATATAAATTTATTCCAATATTTTAATATTGATTTTCAATCCATTTATCGATTTACAAAAATTAGTTTATTCAAAAAAAATTAGTCCAATATTTTAGAAATATTCCATCTTTTGTAGAGTATATAACATTATTTAAAAGCATTTTTCAATCATTTTGAAAATGGATAGCATGTTATGTTCAAATGTGATTTTAAATTTTGAAACCAATGTATTTGGAACAAATGTATGCCATTATTCGGATAATATATATTTTCAATATATAATGACATCACTGGTGGTGTCATACTTGTATTAGGCTCAATCCTAACTTTTTTTTTATTCGGGTGTTTGAATACATCGTTATTCCAGGTTCCAGAAAAGGGAAGGGTTCACTTAGATGTGGATCTAACGCTTGAGCTTTGGACATATTTATTTGGGTCCTAATAGACCTTGGGGATGTTTTCCCATTTCATTATGAGGGTTGTAGTATTTTTTTCTTTTACACCTTGTTGTATTCTAGTACATTTCTCCCAGTGGATCTTTGTCTTTTGATATGTATGTTTTTTTATATTTTTTTCTATTATATTTTTGGTGGAAAATTATTTAACACATGAATGTTGTACGATACAAGGTGCTAGAATCCAACCTGTGGGGATCCATGATTCCCTTCATGCTATTCCAGGGCTGGCTAGGTTATTTGGTTATCAGGGTACCATGAAATTTTTGTCACATGAAAGGTTCTTACATCGATCTTGAGGCTATCTAAAGGCTTCCCATGGTAATTATAATCCATTTACACTCATTACGTGATTGTTCTTGGTTATTCATGATGTTATTTATAGATCCACATTTCCCAATCTCTCAGTTTCATAGATCTACTGCTGTTAGAGTATATTTACGGTTGTGGATTCTAAATATGATTATATTTTCTTTTTTTATGATAGGGTATGAGTTTAATGTGAGTTCATGATGATTCATCCCAATTTTGTGAGTGTTTTTGTACCATTTATCACTTTTTTCAAAAAACACTCTTAGTAGGGGGCTTCACTATTGAATCCCATTGCTAGAACCAATTAATTTAGTTTCAAATTATTTTAATTGATTGAAATTACTTTTGATATTCTCGTTAAAATCATGTTATAAATCCTTCATAAATTTAATTCATGGGGTGTTTTGTGAAATTGTGAAATTATGGTATTTGGTTTTTTTAATGAAATGGGTTTGGAAATGAATTGGATTGATGGAAAATAGGTTTTCAATAGAAATATTGTTTTACTAAAAAGGGTTTGTAATGATTTATGGGAACACTTTGTGTGATTTTTCATATTCCATTTATTATTTGTGGTAGAAATATGGTATTATCCTTGGTGAAAAAGCTGTAATGTCACCTGGGATATAATTACCTTGAAATGACAATGTATAATGACTAAACACCACAAATGAGTATGGAATTGTGGTAATTATTCATTCATAATTGGATATTTGGAATGTAATGGTTATGAAAAAGGGAAATTTTGAAATGGTTTTAAAGAATTATTTATTGACTTTCATTGTAATTTTTTTTTTGAAATTTGGTTGACAATAAACTTTTTTATATTTATTTAAAACATATTTTAAAATTTATTTCATTTAAACCATTTTATATAAATGATGATAACTTTTCTATCACAGTGGCATGAGTAGAGAATTTATTTATTAAAACCTATTGATATTTAGTACTCACCCAAGCTTTGGAACATTGGTGCTTTTGTTGATGTCATATTCCAAGAGATAGGAAAAGACAACGTATAACAAAAAATTATCACTACCTCATGATACTTGATCTTTTTGGTGAATTTGGATCATGGAGTCTTTGGAGCCGTGGATTAATTGTTTTCTTTTAGTTTATTGCTCTTGTAGTCTTCTGTTGTTTACTTTGATATCGTAGTCTTCTATTGGGGCACGCGGTTTTAGTTTGGTTTTGAATTATAAGAAATTTTTGAATTTTCTTCCCAAGTTTCGTGTATCATATATCATTTTTTTGGTTATGGGGTGTTTGGTATTTGTTTCATACGTTAAGGGAAAATCAGTCCACAACAGTTTTATTAAGCCCTTGGAATTTATTTTCATCCACTGCCACCTTTGGGATGTCTCCCAATAGAAAAAATGGTTTTATATTGGGATTTAAAAAAATAAAGGATTGTGTTTTGTTCCATTATTTCATACATCATAAAGCATTTATTTTGGTTATGGCATGTTGGGTTGGTATTTGTTCATTATTATAAAATCATCCCCCGCCAGTTTAATAAACCCCTTGGCATTTATCACAAGCCATCAGCTCAATGAGTTTGTATCTTAAGGCCATGTAGACTTCCACCCACCTCTTCAAGCCAATGTAGAAGAAGGGTGATTCTATATTAGTGTTTTTCTCTTTATATCGTAAAATATTTAGGATTTATTTTGCTAATGAATAATATAAATATTAAAATTTAGCTACATTTTTGAATGTGGATACCACTATTATACTAGTGTATGGAAAAATGGTTTTCATTCAATATATAATAAATAATTTCGAACATTATATGATAAAGAAAAATTTAATGAATTTCATTTAGTTACCATGAAAATGATACAAACTATTTCTTAATGGATATTACTATTCAAATTAAAAAAATAAATACACCTAATATAATAAAACAGAATATGATATAATAGTAATGAAAAATGTAATTAGTTATATAAATAATCATAATATTTTTTTCCCATTATCAAAAATTATTTTACAATAATTGGTAAACAATAATATGTGTACTTACATTATCTCATGGAAAATATTGATGTAATATTCCTTCAAGGATTATGATGATGAGCATATAGTGTGATAAAATAACACAACAAAATTTTATAATATAAAATTTTTTGTTGTGAATTAAATCAGTATTAGTTTGTAAAAATATCTTAATAAATATGAGTATGATTTATAATTATCACTATTATTAACAATTGATAAAAACATATATTATTCTCACTAATGTTTATCATGGGAGAGTTTCTTATTAGAATAACTCCAACTGATCTGACATGGTCACATAAAGATGTGACAATGGTAACATATGATGTATTGTTTAAAAAAACTGAGAATTTCTAGGAAACATATGGAAAATCAGTAAATTTATCATATTTGATTTGAAAATCAACTTCTTATCTTGGATTTGTTAAATAATTTTAGTAGGATATTAAAAATAATAAATTTATAGTAAATATATTCTTATAGAGTTCATGAATATTAATATGAACCATTTTCATAGAAGCATCCATTTTCTTATTCATTCACATTATTAATGTAAATTTATTTATTGATATAAATTTCATAAAGTGATATAATAGTTAACCACTCAATGAATAAACATGAGTTATACCAATCCTATTTTTTCCATTGAATATTAAAATTTATGTTTCTGTTTTATATATAGAGTGAGTATGATTCATTTATAAATATAAATAAAATTAAATTTATGTTACAATACACAAAATGTGATAATAATTGTGTGAGATACTGGACCTACAATTGATTACACATAGACTATCATATAAATAGTTCCTTGGTATGCTATTCATCTGTGGATCATATTTTTGTATTCACTAACTATGTTTGGAGTGAAATGTAGAATGATATCCCACAAACTATAATATACTACCTATGAATTTATTCATATGAACATAGTAATTTAGGGGTGGTTAGGTACATTGTTGGTCATGTCATCAGATGGAGGTTAACCAAAATAAGACTTTCCTCACAAATGATGAGAATGACATATGGGACCTTTATTAAGATAAAATATTTCAGGTTTTCAATTATAAAAGATATTATATATCTATTAAGATATGTAAAATGTGATATTCATACCATGAAAGATGAATTACATGTGATTTTTCATTGATCATATTGTTCCGCATTTTGAGAATCATGAAATATGTTTTTGTTATATGGGATTAACATTATAAATTTCCTCAGTCAATATATGTATATGAAAATGGTAAAATATCTTAATTTTCATTTTTATAATTTACGAACCCGTGGAAATATGTAAGGAGAAACATCTTTTTGATGGATATCAGTCATGGTTTCTTTTATTTATAAAGTATAATTTATTTTCTTTATTTAGGTAATTATTTTAATATATATATATTAATACTTTAATATTTTATATCTATGTTGTGATGGCCTGAGGGGTCACACCTTCTAGTTGAATTAATACAGATTTAGATGAACTCAGAGAGATACATTCAATTAATTGTAGAGTTAACACAATATATTTTTGGATGGATATTCACATGTCAATTCTTATGATGTGACACTATGTGAAGTTGATTATATGATTACAATATTTATAATGAATGTATCTTAAAGTTGTTTTGTATTTGGTTTCACTGGTTATTTTATATTGTATATGTTTCCCCATGTACAAAGCAAGGGTGGTAGGGGGTTTGGGGTGTAGGTCATGGTGTGGGGTCCCCATGCAGTTTATTTGGTGGTTTCCATGTAGAATGTGTGAAACATCCATTGATTTTTCTAACATACAATTTTAATATATATATATAGACATAGAAACAAAGTCATTTACGTTTTAATGAAAATTAGAGATAGAAGTTCATATTCCCAAACTCATCATATACATATATATATATATATTTGACATGTGTATATATTTCAGGAAAATTTTGATTTGTATACAAGGGTACATTATTTTACAATATATACAATCGAAGGATAATGATAAATTATTTTCGTTTATTTATCCATATAAGTTACCATTTAGGAATCCAATTCATAAGATGGAACTCTTGGGAGTTTTATATTTTCTAAATATATATTATATTAATGCATAAAACAGGAATTGTAACACAATAGTTAATATACACACTATTAAAGAGGTATCATGAGGGATATATAAAAATTTATCCATTAAGATGGAAAGTGTTTGACGTGGTTCTTTTTGTTAGGCGAAAATCCATATTCCCATAGATTTATTCTTCTAATTCTATAGATTCATGAAATGATAGAATATCATTTATGAATGATAATTCACAATCACATGATGATTGATTTGGATTTCCCAGTTGACAACAATAGAGATATAATTATTTTTTTCTAGTATATTACCATTATTAAATTAATATGAACATGGAGATCAAGGGTTGCTGCTTCATTATCAATGTATGCTACCCCTAATTTTATAGTGTTCTTCATTTTAGACGGTATGTCGTTTTATATATTATTTCATTGAGATTATCATACTACTTTTTTGATAACTTTTGATACTTTGGAAAATGTTATTAAACCACTTTAAAATCATTCATATTCGACTATGATTTTATTCAAAAGAACATGGATGGATCTATTCGATCTGTACATGGATCTAATGGCATCATCTACCATAGTTGGTGGAACCATAAAATATCTTAAAGACACACCTTGGGTATCTTCTATCTCTAAATATGGAAATAGTAAAAATAAAAACATCTCACTATAAAACATCATCACCCCATTTAGGGTGATCAAAAACAGAATCTTTCACATAGATTATATACATCGACTTCTAATGAAACCACATCAATCCAATTGAAATAAAATTAATGAAATGATAATCCCAAAAAACACTACAATAACCCCCTATCAATTCAAGAATATAACCTTAATTTCCAACATGATACTACTCTTAGGTAACTCCCAAAAAAATTGATCCCTCTGTTGTTAAATAATTTACTCACAAAAAAACATATAATACCAAAAAAATTTATACATTTAAAATAATACTTATTGGAGTGTAAATTTCATGGAATCATTGACATGGTGTTATAAATCCACCCAACAATAATATATTTTATAAAATAAAACAATTATAAGAAAATATAGAAAAACTATTTTAGTTAAATTCATCAATATAAAAGTGAAAAACTAATGGAAACCAATGTAACACTCTATGTGACCTATCATTTTATAGAACCACTCCATTCATTTGATGATTTTATTATCTAGTATAGACCAATGAAGAACTCATATTATTATGGTCATTGGGATAATAGTAGAATCTAGTCAATTGGAAATGTGTTTATATAAAAATATATTTATGAGAAAATTTATAATCAAATTCCCTAATTAATAAGAGTTCATTCTTATATTAAAAAAATATGATGAAAAAAATATATTCACCTTTTTCTGAACACATGGAAACATAAATTATATTCTCTCACATTCAAATATCCCATTGAAAAATCATGTTTACGTTGATATTCAACCATCAAAAGGACCCCATGTTTTAGTATGGAACCCAATAAAATTAATAAATTCTTAGAATTCTTTATTAGATGACCGTTATTTCCCAAATAACATCCTCACATATCATAGAGTGACTCGATCATATAAAATATATTTGAAATATATGAAACATCTATATCCAAGAATAAAATCCTTGTTTTTTCATAGAAAATTCCAAAAAATTATTATATTATTACTACACGTTGAATTAATAAACATAATAATGACTATCATATACCAAATTTTATTCCCCATACATATCTTATTTCAAAAGATAAGGTGACTCTTATTAATGTTAATGTTCTTACTATATATCATATTTTTAATAGAGTTTTATTAATATACTTGGATATTACTATTGTGGTTTATACATAGTATGATATCAAAATCCATCATAGGGTTACTCTTATGTATAATTGAGTTTTTATGCATCACATAGGGTTTCTCTTGCATATATAGATAATTATATACATATTTTTGTGAAAATTTCCATATATTTACTACAACTCCAAAATATTTAAATGGTCTCAAAAAAATATTTCTAATTATCTTAAATTAATAAATTATACCACATTAATGGAAAACCACCCTCACTTATATGATACATTACATGAGAACTCCGCATTAGAGAAGTATCATACCCATTCAAAAATCACTCAATATAGTTTCCTTAATGGTGGTAAATACTTAACACTCTCCCAATATTAAAAATTCACAATTTATCTATATATAGAAACTAACCATGATGTATAATTCTTATATATTAAAACAATAGTATCATTGATTTAATATCACACATGTTTTCCATTTCCATTAAAAATCAAAATAAAAACATCGCATTTTTCTTGATCCTAACACTCTCTATATTTATCAGACCACATATATGATTCACATACCATGAAATAAATATGGAAAATAAATCCAACAATAATATAAACCATTAATTAGTATATATCATGTACAAAAACGTTTAAATACTAATAGAATATATATAATATTAAACCAGTACATGAAATGATTAGAGAGTTGTAGCTTGATCATATAAAACTAACTAACATCCTATGTATTTTATATATCTCCTCTATATAATTTCAAATTAATTTTATTCCACATCCCCCATATTATATTATTTCTTTTACTTCATCAATCAATAATAGATATTTTATATAGATACAGGCAACCCGAGTTACTCGAGATCCTATATTAGGTCTTTCTATCAGATTTTGACCATTATCCACATGTGACTAAGAGAACATCAGGATGAACCTATCAACATCATAATATATCCACATACCTAATAATAATTAAGAATTTATCACAATAGTGGAAAACATATACTCCCTATCCATATTGTAATCACATCACCAAAATCCATCTATATTTTTATAATAATGAACCACTAGTAATATTTCCCTACATGGTTTAAACAAGACATAATTACAGGCCACATTAAAATTTACTACTAATAATTAATTACCCGGTAATCAATAATAGTCTAAAAAATGACTCAATATATATAGTTCTATTATTAATTGGAGAATCCCAATGAATTATGATTATAGGCAAAAGAAAGTGATATTTTTATTACAATCTTCAAAAACATTGGATTTTTATTCCATTGATAATGTAACATTTATATTGTATATAGTATCAGGATCTAATGGATAAAAATGGAAATAAGACAATCTACATCCATATTCCCCTTCCACTATGTATGGGTTATATCCATGTGTTGTACAAGAAATTCTTATAATATCTCGCTATATTATATTATCAACATCTATAAGAAATCCTAACACAATTATTAGACGACCATGGATGATTCTATATCACCTAATGTCTGTGATGATGTATCCTCCCACTGTAATGGAAACATAAGATGATTAATACATAAATAGTTTTCTATATGCATATGGTACTGTATAATAGAACCAAAAACTAAATGTTTATCATACATAATCAATAAATTCATGTAAATATTTAGAAAACTGATTATTATATAATAAGATATACATGTATACATGAAACGTAATCAATATTTAGTGAAGAGTTAGAGAGCATTGCGTTTTAGGTAAGTGAGGGGAAACCTAATTACATTATGTTTTGAAATGATACACGCTTTTAAAATTGTATGACATCAATTGGAATAAACTATACAATGAACATGATTGTCAACATGATGTCTACTTTCATTAATTGTAATCCAAAAATTTATCTAGAAAACCTATTTGGAAAAGTTTACTTATAAAATCTCTAATGATTTAAAAAATTAAACTCAACATACATGTAACAAAAAATTTTGATCAGTACAATAAAATTTTAAAACCCTAAAATTCATGAATTTTTAACCATAATGAATTACTTTTTTTTCACATATTGGTCTATTAGAATAAACATGTTACATATTACCTAAACATGAATAAATATTTGGGTCTTCATGGTTTTCAATATATTACATTTGTTAATTCATCTAAACGAAATTTTACTTCAATGTGCCTCTATAAGTTAGAGACTCGTAAAAAACATGAAATTGATTGAGTAAATTGAATGGAATATTGTTCATTCAATAAAAAATACAATAAAAACATCAAATTTCTTGATGATGATTATAAAATAGAAAAATTGTAGTGTTTTGAGGGATAAAAAATATTCATGTTTGGTACTAGACTCCTAGAAAAAGATAGATCCTACTAGTACAAATATTTCGCGAGAAATATACATTGTCAATACCTAAAATCTTACTATAAATATCATAAAGGACTCATACTGCTCCCTGTATGTTTCCCCACTAAGGAGGATCATATATGTTCATATTAATGATTTATGTTTCTTCCTTCCGATAACTTAAATTAATATGATTATCTATAATTTTTTACCCATGATCAATTCCAAATAGATTTTACCCTACATTAATTGAATAGTAACCTTGAGGTTTGATTTATATCTACCCATGTCCATAAATTGCATATAAATTCTCAACCACAATTCCAAATTATGTATAAAAACATGATTACTGTATATGAAAAAACATCTTAAGTTAAAATTAGTAATTTTAATTACATCATTTGGAGCTCCAATTACAATGAGAAGAAACATGGTAAGGATTAAGCTGTATAAACCCAGTTTTTTTAAGATATAAGTTCTTTAAACATCTTAATTTCATTCATATATCATTCAATGGTATATTTAATCCATTTCCATATTTTAATAGTTAATTAATTGATGGTAAGGATTATGATGTATGAACATTGTTTTTTATCTCATGTATAGATCTTTTAAAATATTTTCTAAATCTCTAAATTTGACCTTTCGTAGATACGTAATGGGTTAATATTTATCCCAAGGGTGTCTGGGGCATGGTCGGATCCTGAAACCCAAGTTGTTTTGGAAATTTTGGATAGTCGCACGATTATCTCAAGGTTGGTGCATGATTTGGCTAACAATGACTATTGAAATTTCTAAATAGAACCACACTTAAAGGATTGTGCATGGTACAGTGGGCTAACCATGCGATATCCATTTTTCCCTGAAAACCTATAACATTTTGTGCACAGTTATTCAATATATTGGGAGAAACCATGTATAGGCCATTATTATGGGTAAATTTAAAATTTTCCTTTAATGATCAATTAAGACATCTCCGTCTTCTGTATTTTAAGTTTAAGCGGGATTTACCTATTTTTAAATCACTTTAATGATTTTTGAATATCTAACATTGGAATCAAGATTTTTCCTTAATCTAATAACTAATTAATATTTCCTTATTAATGTTGGATGCACAATGATAAGTACTTGAGTCCTCTCGAGCCATTCTCATTCACTCCTGATCTCAACCATGATATAAAGGTATGATTTTTATTATTATTTCTACTCTGATCTGATCCGAATCAAGGGCCAAATACTGGAGGATAAGGATCCTACAACAATAGGGTCGATGGTCTATAACCCATCCATAAATTTCAATGATTTTGGATTTGTCGTGTGGTTCCAATTGATTTCATAGGGTGCCATTTATAGAATTAAAATTACATTCATAAACCTTGTAGAACTATATGGATATGATATTCCCATATATTTGATTATTTGTTAGTGGTTATAACCACAACTCCATCCCTTCCAAGTCAATGGATATGATATAATTGTTTCTTAGTTTCTTGACTTTTTTCCGACATCATTCGGGTGATCCAGGGAATAACCACTATAAGGGTAAGTGTTTCTACAATAATTAGATTAAAGTATATTTTGACATTAATAATGGCATGTACCATGTTTTTGTACCACATTACCCACCTAGGTTGGGTTATTAAAATGGTTAAATAATTCTAAAGGATTAATTGGTTTAACATCCATATTACCCCTAACTACATTAATGGATTTTAGAAAAATGAACTTTAAATTATAGAGTATTCATTAAATGGATAAAATATATGGTTTCATGCTACTTGGCCTTGTCACACTAATGAAATTCAAGGCTTGAAAAAAATGGATTTATAAAATGGTTGTAGGATACATGACCTTATCACACTAATGAATGTCAAGGCTTGAACCAAATGAAGTATTACATGACATTATATTCAAATAAAAAAGGCCAGACTTGAACTCACCTCCGATTATTATCAGAGAATGTTTTGAGAACTCTAGAGCACCATTCCAATTCGATGATATGACGGGAACAGGTTGATACCCCCAATTTCACAATCTTTTTCATCATTTGGATGCCCAGTATGACACTCTAGGATCCCTATATTTTACAACAGGATACCATGGATACACTCCTTGGATCTATAAATCACAATTAGGTTCCTTGGTTAATTCGCATTAGTCCTTGTCTCTACTCAGCCCAGTTTTACTTTGGTCAATCACCATGGATTCAAAAATCTTTTCATTGTGGAAGGAATAGGATTATTCTCCCTGCATAACACTCTTACCCTGTTACATACTACAATTATTATTTATTTGGAAACCCTTGATGTTTACGTCGCCTTCGTTATTACTCTGGAAATTCACTATTAAATAGCATTGATCATGGTTTCCTTGTTACATCTCCGGACATTTACTATTTATACTATCATGTGGTCATGTCAATGTTGGATCGTCAGTACATGACCTATCAAATTTAATTGTTTAATTTTTTTTATAAATTAGTTATAGTCTTAGACACTTACTAGGTTCTGAAGTAGATACTTGGGTATTTAGATACATTATTCTGATATAATTTATATATACATGTTGGCACACTATTACATTTCTGTTACACTGTCAAGATTTAATATAAACCGATGTGGGTGGCCCACATTGATTTATCTCACACCCTCTTCATGAGTATTTTGGTACATGTGGTATAATACATGGTTGTAGGTGTTGACAAAGGGAATCATTAAATTTCAAACACATTATTCATTGTTGTTTAGTATGGATCATGACTATAGAGGACCGAGTTTTCACTTAGGGTTTTTGGGATAGTCATTGATTTCCTTTATACTTTTTAAAACATGTTATACCTATTTTTTGTATCCATGTTTTATAGATTTCTGATACATAAAATTTCATCATCTTTTGTTGAATGTAATTATATATTTTTCAATTATTATTACATTGGTCTCTACTTTTCTTATATCCCTTATATATACTTATGTTTATTACTCAATTAACCTATATTCCCTTCCACCAACTATTCAAAACTTTTTTAATGATGGAATAGTATCTCCACAGACACACCCTAGGCCCTCGTTGTTAGTTGGCTACCTCTACTGTTTAGGGTGATTCTCTTGAGGACATGTGGCCCACTGGCCTCGTGGCACCTGTTAATTGACTTCCTGGTTTAGGATGTCACAATGTTTTATTATAGTTTGTATATTTTATTAATTAATATTTGGAGACAATAAATTAGAGATTATGAATTCATGGTACTTGTTCATAATCTGTTCTTGGGAATCGTGAACCTCTGTTCATGGTAAAAACAATGTTGAAAAATTTTAAATGTTTTTCTTCCTTTTCTAATTACTGTGGATGTAATTTTACTACTGGGGGATGAACAAGTGGTGTGGTGTTCGTAATTATTACTTTTTTTAAGTATTTTCATTCATCCTTGTCCGGATGTTTTGAGGGTGGGGATCATTGTAACATGCATCAATAGTCACCTATATTGCACATTTCATGCTTATTTCCATTCAGTACAGCTTAATTTCGCTACATTGAATTTATTGATTTGACAGTGATTATTGAGTGATGATGTGATCATTAGCTTACTATTGTAGTAAAACTACTTGCGATTTAGGGATTTCATATCTCAATTAATGTGGAGTATAGGCCCTCATGGGTTGGTATGATTAATTTACCTAGTTATTATATTCTGTTAAAAAAATGGGGTTCGTTTCAAGTCACACGTGTATGAGAAATGGTTCACTAGAAATAGACTATCCATTATAAAGTGAATTATGAATTCTACAATGAAATGTTTTAACATACATATCCTGTATTTTCACACTTATGGAATGTAAAAGAGTGAACATGGTAATGAATTGTAAAATGATATGAAACTTATGCATGAGAACATACAGATATGGGGCCATCTAAGAGGGTATTAGGGGTAGTATGCATTAGATAGTGAGTTTTCCTATGTTAATCTTCATCTTATGATTCTATAATTTTTCTTAATCTTGTTTTGTGGATTCTGTTTGGAAATTATTGATCATTGTTTCCCTGACATCCTCATGTCGTACGCCAGAAGTGTGGCGACGATAATGCTCCATATATGGTGGCCCTTGAGCCACAATTCACTCCTCTAAGAGTTACACTTGAGGAACTACCTACAATACCTAATTTGGGAATTTATTCCAATTATTTTGGTAGCTTCATACCTCTTATGAAATTCGTGTAAGGTGCTCTAAAACTTTTTCCTATGATGTCAGATCTGACATGTGAGTTCCAACAACAACTTCCTTCAATATTTTTAAGTGATGGTGGCATATAGGCTACAAAGTCTTCGAATGAAGCCACCATATCTATCTTTGAGCTTATTAATATGACTCCGGTGAAAATGTTGAATCTTAAAACATACATTCTTCAGGATATGGAAAGCATTTGTGAGATGTGATTACCTAGGCCGATCATCATTGGGGCATGTTATGGATTGATATCTTAACCACCTTAATTGATCTCTTCTTTCCTTAGAGGCAGATAGTTGATAGAGCCTTAGTGTTCATGCATCTTGAGAAGGGTTCTATGTCACTAATAATGTATTCAACATGTTTGAAGTAGTTTTAGTTCTTTTCACAAATTCTATATGGCATTGAGCTTTAACATTCTATAAGTTTCTAGGACTGGATACATTATTCCATTCAGACGTTGTTCAATGAATTTCTCCTACTTGTATTTTAGGAAATATTAAATCATTATATTATCACAAAGAATAACTTGAAGGATAATAATGGCACCAAAATTAAGAGAACACATTCATGTTAGGATAATAGTTCTTCCAGTGGTAGGAATAATTCCTTCATGGTTTATTATCATGGAAGGGAAAACCCAAGTATCTTTTTCAATAGCTCAAAATTAAGTCATTAGTGAGATAGAGTCCTAATGGAGTGATGGTCTTGTGGACGTATGGGATATTTTTAGCATTTTTTAGGACCTTTACACTAGCATAGCGTGGAATAAGATATGTACCAGCTCAACCTACATGAGAGAGTTAATTTACGCATTGTCAGGAGAAGAGTTGGAATAACACTAGAATTTTTGGATGAGGAGGAGGTCATGGCAGGGGTATTCAGACCATTGATATCCAAGATCGCTAGCAGAGTAGTTTTGATAATGGTAATCCACGTATTTCATTGGGTCATGGACTGGTTCAGCTGTGTGAACTACATCCGATATATGGGGATTAAGATATGGTGCCATATATTGTACGAGGTACTTTTCTAGTATCCTCCAATATATTATCTACTTTTTTTGATACATGTTTTTCAAACACATTTTTTGTATATCTATCATGGAGAGTCTCATACTAGAGATACTATACCACTAGGGTTCAATAACCCTGGATAAGCCATTAGAGGTACAAACAGAGGGAATATACTAGTTTAAGGATTCTCACCTTTAGGTATGATGTAACCCTTCCATATAGAAGATCTTTTTTATTGAGATGGAATGAATTTATATCATTATTAGGATGGATTGGTGGGTTAAATTTCATTATTTTGCAGACATCTATCGTTGTATGTTTTCTTTTACATCACCTGTGTAAATTAGTTATCTACATAAGGATGAGTGGGATGTCAAGGCTGGTAGTGATAAATGAAATCATCTTGGGCTAGGTGGAGTAACTAGACATATTGAGAATCTCTTCATGGAGTATCAGGGTTTACATCAAGCTGATTTCCCTCCAATAGTGGTTCATTTCAGGGTGGTATTTCCCAATTATTTTTCAGTTTTACCTATTGAGAGAGAGAGGTAGAGTTTAAGACTGAGCTTGTTCTAAGAGTAGCTTCATTGTCCCTTCCACCATATCAGTTCGAAACGATTGAGATATAAGATCTTATGTTTCATTTACATGATTTATAGGATAATGGAATTATACATCCCAGTACATCCTCTTGGGTTTTGAGAGTGATTTATTTCAAGAATGTGGATAGAACCTTAAGTATATGTGTTGATTTTAGAATTTTTAACCATCATAAAGTCTAGGACTAATATCCACTTTCTTGAATAGATGATATCATTGTCCATCTCTGAGGATAAATGATCTTCTATAAGATCGACTTGAGATTGGGATATCATCGAGTGTGTGTCAAACCATCATACATACCATGTATATCTTTCTGTAGAATGTATTTTCTATATGCATACATTATTATTCTGTTTTTTCTTATGAACGTGACAACCATTTTCATGGCACTGATGATTAGGGGGTTTAGGCCCTATTTGGACTGTTTTGTCATAGTCATTGTAGACGACTTCATAATGTATTCTCATAAATTTGGCGTCTATACCAAACATCATGAGATCATTCTTAGTTCACTGAGAGAGCATCAAATTTAGGCCAAGAATTCTATAACCCACTTCTAGATTGAGAATTACCACTTCTCATGTTATATAATACCAGAATCATAAGTATCCATTCACCCAGAAATGTTTAGTTCTGTTGTTTACTAGTAAAATCCCAAGAATATGTTTGATATACAATGTTTCTTAGTACTGGATATATATTAAAAACATTTAACACAAGACCTATCACATATATGTTCTCCTATTAATGGATAAGAAAATAATGGTGTCTAGTTTATAATGTCAAAAGAATGTGTGAAATACTTTCTGGAGTTGAATAGGAGGCTTGTTTCGGCAACTATTTTAGTTCTTCCCGAGCAGGGTATCAGTTATATCATCTTTTGTGATGAATCAATAATTTTACTAGGAGAAGTACTAATATATAAAGACAGATATTATGTGTATGGATCTCGGTAGTTGAGTCCTCATGAGAGAAATAACCCAATTCACAATCTTGAGCCAGTTGAAATTGTATGTACCTTACATCTGTGGAAAAATTTATCGTATGGGTTATTGAATTATTGTGTAAATAGACCATAAGAGCCTCAAATTTATATTTTGACATTGAGACATCATCCTCAGACTAGAGAGATGGGTCAAATATCTATACTCCTTTGATTTTGAGCATGATCATGGGAACACAGCTACTTCTATGGAACGCTTTTCACCCTCCAAATAATACACAATTAGAAAAGATAATATCGGTGGTTGTAGTTTTACTAAAGGTACATTATTAGTGTCCCAAATTATTTTACCCTAACAAGTATAGTACTAGAAATGGGATGGTCTACAAGGAAAAGAAAATATTTTTGTCTTTCGAATGTAGTTTTTATTACTTTGATTCAATGAAGTGTACAATATTTTGAGTCGATTTTTGTAATGTTTCGATGAAATGGGGATTGGTTTGTTATTTTATTTATAAAATCCTATAATGGATAAAATAAAACACATGAAATTTGTTTTTGATCCAAATATAGAGGGAAATTAATCGGGGCTATGGATTTTGAAGATGTTGTTATTAAATCATTATTTATGAAGTTGTGTTTTTAATGACAACCCAACTCTTTGAGTTTCACTTGTGAAAAAGGGTTCCCTGGTATATTAAACTATGACTGGAACTGAGGAAACTAACTCCTTGGACCAATAGTCATTATTTCAAATGTATTTGTTTTGATTATTCCATTTTTGAGTCGGTGAATACTTCCAATGATCATGAAAGTATTCATAGTTTTTCATCATTTGAGTCCTTGAAAATTCTTCCTTTGGTGTGGATAAGAGTTTCTGATGATTAAATGAAATTATTAAAGAAAAATATGAAAGTTTATACAGAAAAACACAATCATAAAATCTAATCCAAATTAGAACTATTTCATAAACCACAACACCACCACAATATCTTTTTAGTTACACATAGTAGAAAAGAAGAAAATAGAACCCTCAATACCCGATGTGGTACTCACAGAAACATTAAAGAGTGATTTTCTTTTTGGTGGAATAGTAGAATGGAGGAGTAGTGGAATGATGGTTGCACATCAGCAGAGTAGTAGAAGCTAATATTTAAATCTCCACAAATGAATATTTAAACTGGAGGATGAGGGCTCTACGTATAGAAAAAATTACACAACGTTTATCAAACGTACATGTCGGGTAGTCTTATCAATGTTCTTTTGTCATCTTTTTCTCCTCTAATGGGTGGCCTATCACTATGACTACGACTTGGAACATTGCACTGCCTGGTAGATGGAGGTACACGACATGTAGTGCCACTATACACAGTGTGTAATCTCATTCATCATCCACCAACCACTTCTAGAATGGGAGACACGACATATATATGATATACTTGGTGTGAAAAGGTTATCTGACCACATGGGCATGAAGATTTATTCTCAGCAACCAACCACTTCATGAAGAGGACACAAGACCTGTATATTATGTACACGGTGTGACGAACCAACCTGGATCAACCCTAAACCGGTCACTCGAGCTGGCCAGTGACATGGCCTGAGGGTTGTTCCCGATCCCCACAGGCTAGAAACTAGTTATGGCCTTCAAAACCAAGCAAGAGGGAACGATTTGGCCCAGTGAAAAGTAAATAAAGCACCAAAAAATTTATAATAACAAAAATCAAATAAATAAAACGAAAAAAGAAAAAAACCCAACAATAACAACTAACCACACCACGACCAAAACTCCTCACGACCCCGAGAGTCTCTCACCAGTCCATAACCAAATATCGCCCACGACAAGCAAGCTCAAGTCAAACCTACAACAAAACTAAAAACGGTAAAGACACTATAGGTGTGAGTATTAAAACACAGTAGGCTAGCCCGATAACTATTCCCAATGAAATACCATTAAAATAAAATAAAAACCATTTCATGTTTGAACTACAATTTATAAAAGTAAGTTTTTCTACATGTTACTCAAAAACAATGTATGAGTCTTTGCCCCTATTAATTTCTCAAAAACCCAGGACATTCTGTTAGTTAGACATCGGAATTTTTCAAAGGGGAAGTGATGTTTACAATTTTAAATTACACAAAAAGTATAAAACACCATTCTTTGAAAACAGTATTCATAAACCACTTTAAGACCACACATCACTTTATATTAAAAACACTACACCTAAAAACGCTACAGTAGTTACACAGTAAAGGCAATGAAAAGACAATATATAGAAGTACCATATTTATCACAACAATTAACTGAAATCCAATAGAAATGGGTGAACCTATGAGATCAAGAAAAAACTAGAAGACAAAAATACATGAGAAATTATCCTCGTTGACCTGTCACACACGATGATATCAAAACGCCCAATACGCTCGACCATACCCTCTTGGGTTGGCCAAGGGAAAATCCCATGGTAATAAACCCAATATATCCTCCTAATATGGGCCACTGGTCAGTACCATAACATACTAGTGCAGCAATAATTCTTATAATATTCTCTCAATATGCTAGATTCCAATTTCTCAAGTGTTTGGAAAGGGGGTGATCCAACTGATGCCAACAGAGCATTCATTCATATATATATATATATAAAGCAAAAGAGGCATCACCCCGGGCCACTCAATGGGACAACCTCTTTCCTTCAAAATACCCAAAAACCCGAGATCCTCTAAGAGAGGCCTCCCAAACAATAAATTGTAACCAAGGAAATAGAGTTATCCTTGGGGGGTTTATCAAAACATTTTCATCATTTTCCATAATGTTCCTAATGAGCATTAAATAAATTTCATAAACACCACTTTAAAAAGAACCAAAATGATTTTTCAAGCTTCAGAAGAAATCATTTATCATTAAAACCAGAACTATAATTGAAATTCAATGAATTATGTTTAAAATTGAAACTATAATTCTTTCATTATTTGGTGTCCGTTCAACAAGAAAATATTTAAAGTTTCTTGTATAGAATATACAGCTCTTTTTACCCAATAAAATCATTTAAAAATTAATTGTCTAATATTATATCACATTTATTAAAAGTAATAAAATATTTAATTTGAACAAATAGTTTGCTCAAATAGAAAGAAATAATATAACTTAAAATTTAAAAAGTAGTGCAATGTGAACCTACCTCGACTCGCAGCTCGAACGCGAAAATGTGACACGCCTCGCACTGGGGCACAAGCACGCCCAAACTAATGATCACGCTAACGCGGGGTTACCCCGCCATCACTCTGCAACCATAAATATAAATAAAATATGTAAAAAAAGACTTAAGACAATCCAAAACGAAAAAATAGCGCAAAATAACCACCTCAACCAATATACAATACAAAAATCATACCACTTTTCCTATTTAATATACCACTTTAATATTTATAAAACTATCTCCAAAGAGTAACCCACAACCCACACACCCAAAAACTCATCCAAAGGACACATTTTTTATCAAAGTCCCACCCAAAACATACCATGATGAAAATGACATGACATGCATATTTGGAAAATCTAAATACACCAATTCATGAAAATATATTAGACATCACAAAACTAGTTCTTTTAAAAACTAAACATCGAACCCAACTAACCAATCACAAAGCATGCCAAATCAATAATTTAGGTGAAACAATTAACAAAATAAATATTATCTACGATATAACATAATTTAATAAATCATCTAAGCAATTTATGAAGTACATATTAATAGCACAATAAGGATTTCCACTAAAAAAACATGTAAAAACCTCTTGAAATCAAAATCACATGAAGTACCTTGCAAAAATAAAAATAATAAGAATAATAACGAGTTTCTCATAACATGAAAAATTTCGTAGACCACTTTCACAAATTACCCATACCAATCCATTTTGTGAAAACCACCATTTTCCCCAAAACAACCCATTTACATTTTACACACACACCAATAGGACATGAAAATACCTTTCGCACCACTTATGCATGTCAAACAACCACAAGATCAATTTCTATGAAATTAGAAAAATTTATAAACACCATCATAGACTAATTAGACATATTATAATGGTGAGAAAAAAGTAAAAAATGATAATTGAGGCAACATAGAAACCAATTAATTGCTCCAGAATGGAATGGGTCAAAAGCGCCTACCTCAAATCAAGCGCGGACGCGAACAAACTCCGATGGAAGGTAGAACACTCCTTTGTGGACCAACATCAAACCTAATACAACGAGATAAACACTCAAATAAAAACCTATGGTGTTAGGGATTTTCTAAATCAAAGGAAACCCCATAGAAATTGAGAGTCAAACCCATGTGGAGGAGGAGTATTCCCACCAGAGAGGGAGATAGCCGGAGATTGTGTCGAACGTGCCGCTGGCCGGATCAAGGAGAATGAAGTGCATCCTAGCTGGAGGTGTGGGAGCCCGAAGGACTAGGAGGGTACAGTGGGAAGGTTGGAACCCGAGAGGTTGGGCACGAGCTCTTCGGAGGGTCGACGGTCGGGATGCGAGGAGCATGCGAGGTAGGGTTGTAGGCCAGATGCACGGTTGGGCGAGGTGGGGTGCCTGGTAACGGCTGACGTGGCTGGTAGGAAGCTGCCGAGTGAGAGGTGAAGGGAGGGGGGCACCACGGATGGACGGAGAAGGTCAGCACAGACCTGGTGCACGAGCAGAAAATGAAGTGGGTGGAAGAAGTGGTAATCCACTCGGGAGGACTGCAGCGGACATCGGAGGTGAGGCCAGTGCAGGCGAGGTGGAAAAGCGGTAGTCGGGTGCGTCGCTGGTCGGTAGGTTGGGTGGCTGGAGGCGCGGTGAGGGGGGGAGGGCGAGAGTGAGTCTAGGTGCATGTCTTGCTGGCTAGAGGTGCATGGGACAAGGGTGGAGAGGGGGAGACCTGGTGCACACGGATTGGAAGGGTGAATGAGGGGTGCAGCCGCTATGTGGAATAGGACAGATGGGGGGGGGGGTGCGACGCCGAGTATTAGGGTTAGGTTAGTTAGTTTTTTTAATAAAAAAATAATAATACTAAAATATGAAATAGAATTATTAAAATAGAAGTAAAATAATAATACTAATAATAATACCAGAATAATAATAATAATAAAATTAACAATAACAACGATTATATTAATATAATATATTAACAATTAAAATAGTAATTACAATAAAAATAAAAATAATATTATATAGAATATTGATAATAAATAATAATAATAATAATAATAATAATAATAAGAAATTTCACGACACTACGGCCGGTTGTGATGCTACCACCAAACGTGGGGTCACCGCACACGGGCCTGAAACCTATTAAAAACATTAAACCTCGTCAATCTTTGATCTAAGGCCCAGATCAGACCTTGGTGAGAGAAACTGAGCCAAGAATTAATAAAATAAAAATTTAATTTAAGCAGGTGGGTGTTACAATTCTCCCCAAAACAGACACTTTCTTTCCCCAGAAAGTCACCCAGTCGAATGAAGGAACAAACAAGAATCCATGCCCAAATAAAACTAGAAGAAACCACAACATAAGTGAATGGGAGAACATGAGAGGTTTCTCCCCACCACAAGAACTCAACTAGTGTGTAAATTCTGACACCCAAACATACCACCCCGGGAGGGGGCGATGCGGAAACTCCCAACCGATCTAGACTAACCTCTATAGCATGAGCAAAACAACACCTCCGCCAATACTTAGAACTCTCAAATAAAACCAATGAAATCCAGAAAACTTAAAAAAACCTCTGAGCAAAACATAACCCAAGAAGTAAAACTGAGAATAACCGCAAACCTAGACTCCTCCGTAGGCATTATATCTCCAAACGAACACCGTTAAACTAAGATTGATCCATACAAGGGTCAATAAATCTCTTAATAAAAAGACACAGTGCAGAAAACCCTAACCCAATGAACAAAACTATTTAGATTACAATAGATAATGTTTGTCATTACTCCACAGCAACATAAGGAATTTCCAACAACGTCAAGAATTTAACAGTAGAAAAACAGGAACAAAACGACTTTAGATGTTCCACCACCAACACAGAACACGGAACCCGAACTGAGGCTTCACACCCCCGGCAACTCCTGACTGTGCGCAAGCATCACCCCATAACCTGTGGTTGGGGCTCTGATGGATGAAGCATATCTTGCCTCACAGTCAGACACTATAATCTTTCAGTCAAATCATCTTCTTCAGGAGACACTTCATGCAGAACATCTCCAAGTGACCCAGATAGCCGCAACGACGACACATCTTTGATGGGATGTGACATGACTGCTTCACATGCCCA
This sequence comes from Viscum album, assembly GCA_963277665.1. Taxonomy (NCBI): domain Eukaryota; kingdom Viridiplantae; phylum Streptophyta; class Magnoliopsida; order Santalales; family Viscaceae; genus Viscum; species Viscum album. Next base: position 618,300,626 of record OY728145.1, on the reverse strand, counting down.
AACCGGCAACACGGGTGGAACAACACTGAATGATCCCATGAACTAGAATCTAACACCATTGTAGTGGAATCTTCAGCATCCAGTTCCTCTAGAACACACTGATTACCATATGGGAACCTTTGCAAGAAACCAGATAAGCTGGATTTTTGGAAATATGCACTTCAAATATCCCCTCATCTAATAACGCCTCATCCACTAGTTTCTCAAAACAATGGCCCTTCAAAGAGAGGACATGCTCCTTGATATCTGGACAAAGACCCTCGATGAAGAGGGAAGTCTTCATCAAATTATTTGACACTACCTCCGGAGAAAAGAACACAAGTTCCTTGAAATGGTAAACATATGCCTTCAACATTCGCTGGTCTTGTTGAATATGCACAAGATCATCCCTTTTCATCACCTTCACTTCTTCAGGTATAAACCATCAGGCGAAGATAGATTTAATGACATCCTACGTCATCCCAACTTGCATTAATGGTGGGGCGAGCAACTCCCATACATCCAATGATGGACCTTCAAACAATCCTAAAACAACATTCACTCTGTAGCTTCGGGAGTTACCAACATCCTAAAAGAACACTCTACCTCTTCAAACCCCATAAACACCTTTAACAATCCCCAATCACCGTTAATTATAGATAATGTCCATGAAGGACCAAATTTTGGGCATGACTTATCGGAAAATTTGGGGACCTTTCTGGGAAACATTTTCTGAACAACATATAAAAAACTAAACTAAAACCGATATCAAATCAAAGAGATATCATTGAAAGAACAATAATTCATAAAACAACAAGAACAAAGAAGATCAACCAAATCCAAACACAACCCAAAATTCCTTTTTCAAAAACTACTTTTTATTTTAGATTTCAAAACCGCCTTCATTCAATGACTTCTTCTAGATACCAGACCCACTTTTCAAACAAATTTCAATTTCCAAAAATCAATTTCCCTTTATTAAATTCACATTAGAAAAACAAGGTCAAGCCTTTAATTCCAAGTGCACACCCCTTTAATCCCAAGAACCGTTGCACATGTCTTCATATGCTTTTATCCATATGCGCCAACATGAAATTTCCATTCATTCTCTCACAAGTGAAAACATTCATAAAGAGTACCCGAGGTTGCACCCAAACCATATCTCTACCGGTTCTATGTGATCAACAGATTTCATAGACCAAGAGCTTTCAGTTTTAAAAATATCATTCACAAATTTAAGGACATTTAAAAGGAAAAGTTCTCATAAAAAAAACCTTTTTTTCATTTTCAAAAGTGAACATACACCCACAAGAACCAAGACCATACACAACTTGCATCAAATCACCGAAGAGAGGGACTAGTATTTGTGCTTCACCTAGGGACATGGTAGTGGGCCATGCCCCATGTAAGCATCAACGGCTAGGAAGATCATAAACCATGTACTCGGGCTCCACATGGGTCACTACTCCCTATGAAATCATAATGTGACATCGGCTTTCCTCTGTTGTCATCCCTTAATCAAAAGAAAACCAGAACCAAACAAGGACACAATTTCCGGACTACCCCTGGAGACTCGAGGTTCAAAACGGGTGAGGGTTCATGACATCCTTCCTGTACCTCCCTCTCGAGTCCTAACAGTCCTAATCTCCATCTACCGGACACCCCAAAAAACAAGGGCCCTCTGATAATATTTTGTCACGAACCAACCCGAATTGACCCTGAACCGGTCACCCGAGCCAGCCCGCGACATATCCTGAGGGGCATTCCCGATCCCCAAGGTCTGGAAACTAGTGTCGGGAATTAAAACCAAACAATAGGGAATGATTTGGCCCAGTGAAAAGTAAATAAAGCAGTAGAAAAAGTAGAATAACACAAGGCGAATAAATGAAACAAAAAAATAAGAACAACCAACAATAGAAACTAACCTGACAATGAGAAAAACCCCTCGTGACCTCAAGAGTCACTCACAAGTCCACAACCAACTCTCATCCATGGCGAGAAAGCTCAAGTCAAACCTATAACAAAACTCAAAAATGTGGAAAATACTATAGGCGTGAGTATTAAAACGTAGTAGGATAGCTTGATATCTATTGCCAATGCACTAACTTTGATATAAAATAAACACCATTTCATGTTTGATCTATAATTTATAAAAGTATGGTTTACTATATGTTACTCAAAAACAAAGTACGATTCATTTCCCCTATTCATTTCTCAAAAACCCAATCAATTTTTTAGTGAGTCATCAACATTTTTCAAAGGGGAAGTGATGTTTATATTTTCAATTTACACAAAAAGAATAAAACAACAGTAATTGAAAACTGTTTTCACAAACCACTTTAAAACCACACATCACTTTATAGTAAAAACACTACACATGAAAATGCTACAGTAGTTACACAGTAATGGCAATGAAAAAAATATATATACAAGAAACATATTTATCACAACATGTAACTGAAAGCCAACATACATGGGTGAGCCTAGGAGATCAAGAATAAACTAGAAGATACCAATACATGTGAAATTATCGTCGTTAACATGTTACACATGATGATATCAAAAATCTCAATGCGCTCGACAATCCTCTCTTAGTCAGGCCAAGGGAAAATCCCATAGTAATAATCCCAGTATACCCACCTACTATGGGCCACTGGTTAGTACCATAACCCAACAGTGCAGCAATCATTCTTAGAATATTCTCTCAATATGCCAGATTAACACATCTCAAGTGTTTGGAAAGGGGGTGATCCAACTGATTCCAACCAAGAATCCAATCATATATATATATATATAAAGCACAATAGGCATCACCCCGACCCACTCCATGGGACAACCTCTTGCCTTTAAACTACTCAAGTACCCGGGAGCCTCTAAGTGCAGCCTCCCAAAAAATGAATTGAAACCAAGGAAAGAGAGTTATCCTAGGAAGTTTTTTATCAAAACATATTCATCATTTTCCATAATGTTCCAAACGGGAATTAAATATATTTCACAAACACCACTTTAAAAAGAACCGAAATGCTTGTTCATGCTTCAGAAGAAATTATTTATCATTAAAACCTGAACAATAATTGAAATTCTGTGAATTATTTTTAAAAGACAAACTGGAATTCTTTCACTATTGGGTGTCTGTTCCTCAAGAAAATATTTCAAGTGTCCTATATAAAATAAACGGATCTTTTTACACCAAATAATAATTTAAAAATTAATTGTCGAATATTATATCAATTATATTAAAATTAATAAAATATTTTATCTGAACCAATAGTGTGTGAAAAAAGTAGGAAAAATGTAACTTATATTTTAAAATGCAGTGGAATGGGAACCTACCTTGACTCGCAGCTTGAATGCGACAACGCTACAACATGACATGTCTCGCACATGCGCACAAACACACACAAACCGATGAACATGGTAATTCGGGGTTACCCCACCAATGTGTTGTAACCACAAAGGAAAATAAAATACGTAAACACATAATTAAAACAATCCAAACAAACAAATTGCACAAAATAACCACCTCGACCTACTTTCATAACATAACTCATACTGCTTGTCCTATTTAATAAACCAATTTGAAATTTATAAAACGGTCTCCAAAGAGTAACCGATAACCCACACCCCCAACAACTCATTCAAAGGACACATTTTTTATCAGAGGCACACCCATAACATTCCATGATGAAAAACACACGATTTTCATAGTTCGAAAAACCAAATACACAAATTCCTGAAAATATATTAAACATCACAAAACTATTTCATATAATAACTAAACTTCTCACCCAACTAACCAATCACAAAGCATGCCAAATCAATAATTTAGGCGAAACAATTAACCAAATCAATATTATCTACAATATCGCATAATTTAATAAATCGTATAAGCAATTTATGAAGTCCTTCTTAGTAGCACAACAAGTATTTCCACTAAAAACACACGTAAAAACCTCTTCAAATAAAAATCACATGAAGTGACTTCAAATATTAATAATAATAATAATAATAATAATAATAATATGTTTCGCATCACATGCACAATTTAGTAAACCACTTTCACAAATTACCCATACTGAACCATTTTAAGAAAACCACCATTTTCCACAAAACAACCCATTTCCATTTTACACGCACACCAAAACCACTTGAAAACACCTTTCGCACCACTTGTGCATTTCAAACAACCATAATATCAATTTGTAATAAATTATAAAAATTTATAAACACCATTATAGACTAATTAGACATATTATAATGTTGCGATACAAGTAAAAAATGAAAATTGAAGCATCGTAGAAACCAATTAAGTGCTCTGGAATGGAATGGGTTGAAAGTGCCTATCGCAAATCAAGCGTGGACACGACCTAATTCTGATGGAAGGTAGAAAAATCCCTTGCTAACCAACCGCAATCCTAATACAATGAGATAAACATGAAAATTTAAACACGAGGTGTTAGGGTTTTGTTAAATCGAAGAAAAACCCCTAGAAATTGAGAGGCCAGCCCATGTGGAGGAGGAGTATGCCCACCGGAGAGGGAGGCAGCCAGAGATGGTGTCGGACGCACCGATGGATGGAGAAAGGTGGTCGGAGCACATTATAGCCGGAGGTGTGGGGGCCTAGAGGACTAGGAGGGCAAAGCGGGCTGGTCAGACTATGGGAGGCCGGACATGACCTCGCTGAAGGTGCGGCGGTCGGGATGTACGGCGCATGCGAGGCGGGTTTGCTGTCCGGATGGGCGGTGGGGCGAGGCGGTGTGCCTGGTGAAGGCAGGAGGGGCCGGTAGGCCGTTGCCATGAAAGCGTTAAAGGGGGGAACTGCGGTAGGCGGGATAATGTCAGCACAGACTTTGTGCACGAGCAGAAAACGAAGATTGGGGAAGAATGGGGAATCCGCTCGGGAGGACTGCAGCGGGCATGGGAGGCAAGGCCAGCATAGGCGAGGGGGCCAAGTGGCGTTCAGGTGCATCGTTGGGCAGCCGGTCAGGTGGCCGAAGGCACGCTAGGGTGGGGGGGGGGGGTTGAGGGTGATGTTGGGTTCATGGCATACTGGTCGGAGGCGCAAGGGAGATGGGTGGCGAGGGGGAGACCTGGTGCGAGCGGTCTGTAAGGGGGGATGAGGGGTGCAGCCGTGGTGTGGAACAAGAATGATGGGGGGTTTGCCATAGGGTGTTAGGGTTTGGTTAGATAGGTTTTTAATAAAATAATAATAATATAAATATCTGAAATAGAATAATAAAAATAGAAGTTAAATAATAATTATATTAATAATACCCGAATAATAATAATAATAAAATTAACATTAATAAATATAATATTAATAAAATTTATTAACCATTATAATAGTAATTAAAATAATAACAAAAATAATAATATATATAATAATGATAATAAAATAATAATAATAATAATAATAATAATGAGAAATTGCACGATACTAGGGCCGGTTGCGCTGCTATAGCCAAACGTGGTTTGATCGTGCACGGGTCCGAAACATAGTAAAAACATTAAACATTGTAAATTTTTGATCTGGGACCCAAATCAGTCCTTGGAGAGAGAACCCAGGACAGGAATTAATAAAGTAAAAAATTAATTTAAGCAGGCGGGTTTCACAATTCTCCCCACCACAAAAACATTCTTCCCCTAGAAAGTCTCCCAGCCGAATGATGGATCAAACATGAATCCATAACCAAATAAAAAAAGAAGAAACCACAACATAAGAGAATTGTAGAACACTAGAGTGTTCTACCCACCACAAAAACTCAACTAGCATGGAAATTCTAACACTTAAACATACCACCTCGGGAGTGGGGGAGATGCGGAAGCCCCCAACCGATCCATACTAACCTCTATAGCATGAGTGAAACAACACATCCACCAAAACATGGAACTCTTGAATCAGACCAAAGAAAGCTCGAACACTTGAGAAAAACCTCCGAGAAGAACATAACCCAAGCAGTAATCCCAATAATAACCACAAACATGGACTCCTCTGTAGGCACTAATATCACCAAACGAACACCGTGAAACCAAGATTGACACATAAAAAGGTCAATCACTTTCTAAAGAAAAACACACAGCACAGAAAACCCTGACCCCACGAAAATAAATTATTTAGATTACAATAGAGCATGTTCATCATAAATAAATGGAAAAACAAGGAACTTCTAACAAAGTCAAGACTTTAATAGTAGAAAAATTAGGAACTAAATGACTTTAGATGTTCCACCACAAACACGGAACATGAAACCCGAACTGAGGCTTCACACCCCCGGCAACTTCGGACTACACACTAGCTTCACCCCAAGACCTATGGCTGGGGCTCTGATGGCTGATTAATCTCCTCCCTCACAGTTAGGAACTAGAATCCTTCATTCACAACATCTTTTTTAGGCAACGCTTCTTACAGAACTTCTCCAAGTGACCCAGACTACCGCAGCGACACCACATCTTTGGAGATATGTGACATGACGGCTTCACGTGCGCGAAATGGAAACATGGGTGGAACACCACTAAATGGTCTCATGAACATGAAGCCAGCAGCACTGCAGAGGACTCTTCAGCAACCAGTTCCACTGGCACACCCTGCTCGGCAAATGGGAACCTTAGCAAGCGATCGAGTACGCTGGATTTCTAGCAATCTTCACTTTGAATATCCACTCATCTAAGAATGCCTCATCAATCAGTTTCTCTAAACAATGGCCCTTTAAAATGAGGACCTGCTCCATGATCTCTGGATAAATTCCCCCAATGAATAGGGACGTCTTCATCAAATCCTTTGACACTACCTCTGGAGAAAAGTACACAAGTTCCTTGAAATGGTCATCATATGTCTTCACAATTCATTGGCATTGTTGAATACGCACAATCTCATACCTTTTAATCACCTTCACTTCTTCTGGTATCAACCATCAGATGAAGACAAATTTAATGAAATCCCACGTCATATGAACTTGCATTAACGGTGGGGAGAGCAACTCCCATACGTCCAGTGATGGACCTTCAAATAGTCCCAAAACAACTTGCACTCTGATATCTTCTGGAGTTCCCAACATCCTAAAAGCACACTCGACCTCTTCAAACCACATAACCACCATTAATGAACCCTGATCACCGTTAAGTATAGACAATGTCCATTAAGGACCAAAAATATGGAATGACTTATCAGAAACTATTTGGACCTTTCTAGGCAGCATTTTATGAGAAACATATAAAACACTACACCGAAGCCGATGTCAAATCAAAGAAATGTCATTGAAAGCACGATCATCTTAAAACAACCATCTCAAAGAAGAACAATAAAATGAAATAGCAAACCCAAATTCCTTTTTCAAATACCATTTTTTTTTATTTCAAAACCACCTTCATTCAAGGACATATTCCAAATAACAAACCCATTTTTCAAACTAATTATAATTTCCAAAAAGAATTTTCCATTTATTAAAATCACTTTAGAAAAACATGGTCAAGACTTTTATTCCATGTTCACACCCCAGTAATCCCATGAACCATTGCACATGTCTTCATCTGATTTGATCCATACGCACCAACATACACTTCCCATTCATTCTCTCACATGTGCAAACATTCATAAAGAGTGCCTGAGGATGCACGTAAACCATATCTCTACCAGTTCTAAGCGACCACCAGATTTTTAGACCAAGTGCTTTAAGTTTTAAGAAACTCTTCCACAAATTTTAATCCATATAAAAGAAAACATTCTCATTTCAAAAAACCCATTTTTTTCATTTTCAAAATTTCACTTACACCCATAAGAACCAAGACAATACACAAATTGAATAAAATCACCAAAAAGAGGGACTAGTAGTCATGCTTAACTTGGAGACATGGTAGTGGGCCATGCCCCAAGTAATCATAATCAACTAGGATGAACTTAAACCGTGTACTCGGACTCAAAATGGGTCACTACTCTATCTGAAATCACGATGTGACATCTTATTTCCTCTGTTTTTATCCCTTAATAAAATAAAGGACGAAACAAGGACTCAATTTCCGGACTACCCCTGGCGACTCGAGGTTTGAACTGGGGGAGGGTTCATGACATCCTTCCTGTACCTTCCTCTCGAGTCCCAAGAGTTCTAATCTCCATATACCGGACACCCGAAATAACAAGGGACCTCTGATACCATTTTGTCATGAACCGACCTGGATCGACCCTGAACCGGTCACCCGAGCCGGCCTACGACATTGCCCGAGGGGCATTCCCGATCCCCATGGGCTGGAAACTAGTTCCGAGCATCAATACCAAACAAGAGGGAATGATTTGGCATAGTGAAAAGTAAATAAAGCAGCAAAAAAAGTAGAATAACACACGGAAAATTAATTACACGAACAAGGAAGAACAACCAAAAACAACAACTAACCTGACCACTAACAAAACTCCCCGCGACCCTGAGAGACGATCACCAGTCCACAACAAACACTCACCCATGGCAAGAAAGCTCAAGTCAAACCTGCAAAAAAACTAAAAATGGGAAAATCACTATAGTCGTGAGTATTAATACTCAGTACGCTAGCCCTATATCTATTCCCAATGAACTAACTTTAAAATAAAAGAAACACCATTTAATGTTTGAACTACAATTTATAAAAGTATGGTTTTCTATATGTTACTCAGAAACAAATTTCGAGTCATTGAACCTATTCATTTCTCAAAAACCTAGGTCATTCTTTTAGTGAGACATCAACATTTTTCAAAGGGGATGTGATGTTTACATTTTCGATTTACACAAAAAGTATAAAACAACTTTCTTTGAAAACATTTTTCATAAACCACTTTAAAATCACACATCACATTATAGTAAAAACACTACACCTTAATACGCTATAGTAGTTAGCTAGAAAGGGAAATATAAAGAAAATATATACAAGTACCATATCCGTCACAACATTTAACATAAAGCCAACAAACATTGGTGAACCTAGAAGATCAAGAATAAACCCGAAGACACCAATACATGATAAATCCTCCTTGTTGACATGTCACACACGATGAAATCAAAACGCCCAATACGCTCGACCATCCTCTCTAAGTCAGGCCGAGGGAAAATCCCATAGTCATAATCCCAATATATCCACCTACTATGCGCCAATGGTCAGTACCATAACCTACCAGTGCAACAATCATTCCTAGAATATTGTCTCAATATGCAAGATTCTTCTGTATCATGTTTTTGGAAAGGGAGTGATCCAACTGATTCCAATTGAGCATACAATCATATATATATATATATAACAACATGAATCACCCTGAGCCACTCCATGGGACAACCACTTCTCTTTAATCTACTCAAGTACCTGGGAGCCTCTAAGTGTGTCCTCCGAAAAAATCAATTTCAACCAAGGTAGAAGAGTAATCCTAGGAGGGATGTTATCAAAACATTTTAATCTCTTTCCATAAAGTGCCAAACGGTCATTAAATACATTTCACAAACACCACTTTTAAAAGAACCAAAATGCTTCTTCATGATTCAGACGAAATTATTTATCATTAAAACCAGAACTATAATTGAAATTCCATGAATTTTGTTTAAAATCCAAACTGGCATTCTTTCACTATTGGGTGTCTGTTCATCAAGAAAATATTTCAGGTGTCCTATATAAATTAACAGGCTCATTTCACACCAAATAATCATTTAAAATTTAATTGTATAATATTATCTCACATTTATTAAAATTAATAAAATATATAATATGAAAAAATAGTGTGCTCAAACAGCAAGATATAATGTAACTTAAATTTTAAAAATCAGAACAATCGGAACATAGCTCGACTCGTTTCTCGAACCCGACAACATGACAACACGACACACCTCGCACAGGCGCACAAGAATGCACAAACCGATGATCTAGGTAACACGGGGTTACCCCCCCAACGCGCTGAAACTGCAAATATAAAAAAAAATACATAAAAAATGGCTTAAAATAATCCTAATGAGAAAATAGCGTAAGAGAATCACCTCTACCTACTGTCAAAACATAACTCATACTGATTTTCCTATTTAATAATCCACTTTAAAATTTATAAAACGATCTCTAAAGTGTGACCCACAACCCACACACCAAAAAAAACATCCAAAGGAAACAGGTTTTATGAAAGGCACACCCACAACATTCCATGATGAAAAATACATGACTTGCATTGTTGGAAAATCTAAATATAGAAATTCATGAAAATATATTAAACACCACAAAACTAGTTCATTTAAAACTATACTTCGCACGCAACTAACCAATAAAAAAGAATGGAAAATCAAAAATTCAGGCAAAAAAATTAACCAAATAAATTTTACCTATAATATCACATAATTTAATAAATCATCTAAGCAATTTATAAAGTACTTCTTAGTAGCACAACAAGGATTTCCACTAAAAACAGAGGTAAAAACATCTTTAAATCAAAATCACGTGATGTCCCTTCCAAAAAAAATATTAATAGTAAGTTTTTCATCACATGCACAATTTAGTAAACCACTTGCACAAATTACCCATACAAAACCATTTTAAGAAAACCAACATATTCCCAAGAAGACCCCATTTCCGTTTTACACGCACACCAAAACCACTTGAAAACACCTTTTTCACAACTTATGCATGTCGAAAAACCACAAGAGAAAATTACAATAAATTTTAAAAGGATATAAACACCATCATAGACTAATTAGACATATTATAATGATGTCAAATAGGAAAAAAATGATAATTCAAGCAACACAGAAACCAATTAATTTCTCTGGAATTGAATGGGTTGAAAGCGCCTACCTGAAATCAAGCGCGGATGTGACCACAATCTGATGGAAGGTAGAACACTCCCTCGCGGACCAACCGCTACCCTAAAACAATGAGATTAACACGCATATTAATACCAGAGGTGTTAGGGTCTAGCTAAATCGAAGGAAGACCCATAGAAATTTAGAGGCAAACCCATGTGGAGGAGGAGTATGCCCACCGGAGAGGGGGACAACTGGAGATGGTGTCGGACGTGCTGATGGCCGGAGTAAGGAGGCCGGAGCATGTCCTAGCTGGAGGTGTGGGAGCCTGGAGGACCAGGTGGGTAAAGTGGTCTGGTCGGACCATGGGAGGCTAGGCACAACCTTGCCGGAGGTGAGACGGTCGGGATGCACGGCGCAGGCTAGGCAGGGATGCTGGCTGGATGCACAACATGCCAATGTAGAGTGCATGGTGAAGGTGGACGTGACCGGCAGGCCGCTGCCGAGCGAGAGGCGAAGGGGGGGGGGCACCGTGGATGGAGGAAGAGTTCATTATAGACCTGGTGTGTGAGCATAAAATGAATAGGAGGGAGAGAAGGAGGAATCCTCTCGGGAGGACTGCAACATACATGAGAGGTGAGGCTAGCGTATGTGAGGGGGACAAGAGGCGGTCGGGTGTGTCACTGCCCGGCTGGTCGGGTGGCCGTAGGTGCGACGAGGGGGGGGGGGTCGAGGGTGAGTCTGGGTGCATGGCTTGCTAGCCGGAGGTGCAAGGGATAAGGGTGGTGTGGGGGATACCTAGTGTGTGTGGTCAGGAAGGGGGAAGGAGGGGTGCGGTCGCGGCGTGGAACAAGAGAGATTGGGTAGGGGTGGATCGTCGGGTAATAAGGTTAGGTTAGTTAGTTTTTTTAATAAAATAATAATAAAAAAATATGAAATAGAATATTAAAAATAGAAATAAAATAATAATACTAATAATAATACCATAATAATTATAATAATAAAATAAACAATAATAAAGACAATATTAATAAAATTTATTCGCCATTAAAATAGTAACTAAAATAATAATGATAATAATAATATATAATAATGATAATAAAATAATAATAATAATAATAATTATAACCAATTTCTTGACACTAGGGCCAGTTGCACTGTTACTTCCAAACGTGGGGTGACCGTGCATGGGTTCTAAACCTAGTAAAAATATTAAACATCTTCAATTTTTGATTAAGGACCCAGCATAGACCTTGGAGAAAGAACTCGGACTAAGAATTAATAAAATAAAAAATTAATTTATGTAGGCGGGTTAGACACACATAGTTTATATTCTATACATGACATATATATTATATACACGGTGTGTTCTTAATTCTAGTAACTTGGGTATGTAATGGGACTGGCCAATTCGTGTTGGAGTTCTAGTACAAGGCATGTAACTGGGAAGGTCTCATAGTTTTCACATGATTGGCACATTAGTTGGATAACTGTGTAGAATGAAATTTCCAAACAGAATGACATCACATTGTTTGTGAATATCCATGTATATTAACCATCCAATGATCCCTTCTACCAAGAAAACATTATTCTGTATGGGCATGGTCTGTCCAACCATGCGGAAAAACCATCCACAAGCCATGTTTCTGGGTAAATTTACAAAATTTTCCTTATTTACCTATTTCAAACCTTTTTCTTCCCTAATGTAATCATATGTGAGATTAACCTAATTCTATCTCATATTGGGGCTTTTTGAATATATAACGTTTGAATCAAGAGATCTTGTTCATCGGGAAACAGGTCCATATTGTGTTCATCATGTTCGATACACAATGGTAAGTACTCAAGTTCTCTTAAGTGGTTCTCCTCCTCTCGTGATCTTGACCGAGAAATCAAGGTTTGACCATTTTTACATTTTTTCAGATCTACTATGACCTATGAAAAATAAAGGGATAATACCGTAGCGGAAGGATCAATCAACCTTATTTGGGTGGTTTTTAACAAATCCCTAAAGTTCATCGATTTTGGATTTGTCATTGTGGCTCATAGATTTCATTTTTTATGGTTTATAGGATTAATATGAAATCGGTATAATTTTTATAATCATATAGATATTATATTACCATATATATGATTAATTTTTTGGGTTATGACAACAAATCCACTCCCTCAATGTTGAAGGTTATTCCTCAATTATTACTTATAATTTTGACCCGTTTGTGCCAATGTTCAGGTGTTCCTTCCCATGAAAAATCTAAGTGTATGTGTTTCTATATTAATTATCCCAATTTATAGTGTGAATTTCATAATGAAAAGTACCATTTATTCATACCACTTGACTTTCCAAAGGCAAGTGCTTCAAATAGATAATTAAATGTGATAGATTAATTGGATGCATATCTATCGCACCCCTTGCCACATAATGGAATGTAGTGGAAGGAACAATACAATATGTAATATGCATTAAATGGATTAATTAAATGATTTCATGAAACATGGTCTTGTCGCACTAATGAAAACCTATGCATGAACCCAATCACTGGATAAATAGGTTGCTTGATAATTTACCCTATCACACTTATCAATGGAAATTCTTGAACAAAATGAAATATTACATGACTTCATAATCAAATAGAAATGGCATGACTCAAGATCTAAATGGATTATGGTTGAATAATGAAATGAGCTCTTGGGAAAACCATTGTGATTCAAGGATATAGCTTGTACAGATAGATACCATCCATGATCCCAGTCCTTGTATTTTTTTGGATACCTAGTATGACACTATAGGATCCCTTAATAATACTACAGGATTCCTCAGATGTACTCCATGGATCGAAAATTATTTTACAGGTTCCATAGTTAAATCCCATCAAGCACCATTTCTTTCCAACCCAATTTTACCTTTTTTGATCACCTTGGACTTGTTAGGCACCTCAATGTGGAATGCCTTTGATTAAGATCTTTAGATTACACTCTTAGCACACGCTGAGCTACATTTATAACTATGTTGTAAACCCTTGAGGTCTATATTACCTTTTTTATTACATTGTGAATTCTCTATTTAAGATCATTGATCATGATTTCCTCATTAAATCATTAAACCATAACTATTTTTAATAAAATGATTTTATGTGAGTGTTGGATCTTCGTCACATGACATATGAAAACAAATTGGAAAATTTTTATTTAACAAAATGGTTACTGGATCAGGCACTGGCTGAAGGATGAAATAGTTACTTGGGTATTTAGTTACATTGTACTAATATAATTTTTATATGCATTCCTTCACACTATTACAATTACATTACATGGTCCAGATATTACATACACCATTGATGGAGGCCCACTAAAATTTATCTCACACCTTCTCTGGGTTTCATTTGGTACCTATAGAAGATTACATCATTGAAGGTGTTGAATAAGGGAATAATATGACATCAAATAGAGGATTGATTGCTGTTTAGTATGATAATTAATAGATGTGGACTGACATGGATCCTATGATTCATCGGATAGAATTTAATTTCCTTTATAATTTGTTGAATATGTTATACTTCTTGTTTGTATATGTCTTTCCACCTTTCGACTACATGACATATCATCAACTATTTTTTTATGTTATTATAGTTGTTTCAATTATTATTATTTTTGTCTACACTTTAACTCTCCTCCTTCTCATTAAATATATTTATTCCTCTATTTACCTATCTTCACATTCTCCCACTTTGCTACAAATTTGTAATGAGGGAATAGTCTCCCCACAGACACACCCTAGGCCATCCATGTTAGACGGCAGCCTTCGACGTTTGAGGAGATGCAGGTGAGGCCCTCTGGCCTAATAGATCTAGGCCCCAAGTCTGTAGAATCTAGGTCAGATATGTTACATAATATATATCAAACATTGATAAAAACAACATAATATATTTAAAAAATAGAGTAATATTCCAAATGAACCGATTTTACTATTGATTGGAAACACCTCTCAATGAATGAAACCGATGTTAGGAGCTCTAAAAATTAGATATCATGTCATAAGAATTGTTCTAGGATAATGTGTACAACCTTTATCTAGTTCCATGTCTATGTATAATAAATAAAATTCATCCCTAAAAATGAAATGTATATACAAATGGAATCATGGAATCTAAAAAATAGATTACAACCTGATTTTGGGAAACCAAGTTTTTTGAAAATCAATACAAAATATTATTCCATTCAAATATATGAAATAAAAATATCCATATTGATTTTTATATTGTTAATTGACAGTATTTTATTGAGATTAGTAGTAATGTTTCAGATATAAAAATGAATTATTTCATATTTTATTTTTCAAAAAGCAACATTTCTTTCAAAAAATGATGTGGAGTGTCAAAAAAATTAAATGGTATTAAATATAGAAAATTATTTAATATGAAAATAATACACATTATTGTTGTAAAATATTACATAATAAAGTCTAAATACATTAATATTGGAATGATATCTAAAATAGATGTACATTTTACTATGTAGACGTTTCCCACATTAAACAATTGGTCATCAACATGATAATGTACAATCTATAAATTTCTTAATATTATAATTTAAATGGAAGTCGAAATGGAATCATAAAAATGGGTATCATAATTATATTATTGAGTAATAGGTACTTAACTTCTATCACTTCATAAAAAATGTTTAAAAAATCATCTTTTAACTCTTTTATGTATTGTTGTAGATTTTTTGATAGGATTCCCTCTTGTACATCATGGGGATAACCACCTTATACCATTCCCAATAGACTATCACTAATGAATTAAATAAAATTGTTGAAATATGTGTGCCACTTAACCATCACTGTACAAGATCCAAAAAACTAGAATAATTATCTAATTACCTAAATTTTTAATTTATTAGACCCTATATGTGAATAACCTATGATTATATCAAATTTATCTTTTTTTCCAATTTTGGTCCTCCCTATAATTTATTTCCCAAGCCCATGATTTTTTATCCTCTAGTGTACTATTATTTGTCTTGATTAAAATATAAATATCCTCATCCAACATTCCAAAATTCTTGATTCAATCCGACAAATATCATATTTATGATACAACACACTCGATAGATGACTCGACCTACTACTGTTCTAATTAAATTGATAATCAATAATCCTTACCTTGTTTTTTCACTGTAAGCACACATATATTTCGTCTAAAATGGTCTTATAATGAATTAATAAATTTTATTAGGAAAATATTTAATCTTTTTCAATATATTCATTGAAAATAAACATCTATTACTCCTATTAGAGGTTTTCAAAACAGCTATATAAGATAGTTGTTTGAGAGAAAATGGACAACATCAAAAACTATAATTTGAGGGAAATAATTTATTTATATAATATAATATGAAACACTATCCAAATTCAATTAAAAACATTGTTTAAATATATTATTATTACACCAAATAGAATTCTATCATTATTACAAATAGCATGTGATGTTATAATAAAAAAATAATGGATTCAATATAATCGACCATTTTTAATGAGTATAGGTTTTATAATATTTATTAAAATATAAAAAATTTAATTTTAATGAATCAAATATTAGACCATGTATTTTATTATGTATAATGATAATAATAATCATTATAAACGCATTCCCAAGAGAAAAAAAATTAAATTTTGGATACATAATTGATAGATACATTAAATTCTACAATAGAATATTATAATAATGACTTGTTTTATTGATTACTATACTAATTATACTTGTAATATGGATCTCAGGGAGATTTTAATATTATTTATAATATGAAAATCATTATATTTTAATTCACTAGTGAAAAGGATGAAAAATACAGAATATCATGTATTCTTAGGTGTTGATACAAAAAAGAACTACTATGCATCAATGATTACATTAATGACCATTTATAAATACGTAACATTTATTGAGTTCTTAGTAACATATTTTTTTCAAATAAAATATGACCTTATTATGCATGGTGGAGAATGAAAATCATTCAAAACCCCCAATAACCTCTATAGAAGAATATATAAATAATGATAAAGTAAATTATCCAGATATCATAGTAATTACATATAAAAATGAAATGTATTATCTCATTTTATGAGTATAAGAACTGTTAGATGAATAGATACCCATGATTAACATACATGGATATTACAACATTTTAAATTAAAATTTTGAATAATTAAAAAATACATGTCTGAGGTCCATAATAGTTTAGTATCTTTGGAATATTGGAAACAAAATATTCTATCATGGTGAAAGATAATCATCATATCTCAAAAGGATCACCTCCATTATTACTTATTCCTAAAACTATACTTCATATCATGGGGAAAAGAAACATAATAATGTTATGAGCATAGATACTCAATAAGGTTAAATAAATGAAATGTGTAAGCATAACATGAACAAAAGGGTATTGAAATTGAGCATAATATTTAATGATCATAACCTTCCTATTAATGATCATAATAAAGATTATAATTTTGTAGGACATGAATCATAAATAAATAAAGAACCTAAACCATGAAAACAAAACAAAGAATAAAACCTGGAACTAACGAAACCAAATATGAATATAATAACTCTATATCATGGAGTATTACTGGGGCCATTGTAACATGTCATGACATGGTTAATATTCCATGTACCTACTTCATGGTTTTAATTCACCCCATATAACCTCTTTTTTGGTATTGGAGAGACCGCCTATATACCCTCTTGTTCTAGGCTTCAGATGTCCTCATGTGTACCCTCTAGTATGGTTCTTGGGATGTCCTCTTGTATACCCACTTATTTTGTGCTTTTTATGTCCTCCCATATACCATCTTACTTAGGGCTTGGGATGTCCTCTCATGTATAATCTTTCTTCGAACATGGTATTTCCCCCTATGTACCCTCTTGTTTTTTGGCATGGAATACCCACCCATTCACCCGTTGGACTCATAAAACATTTGTCTTAACACAAAGAATTTGAGGGAGATATACATCCAACCCATATCATGATAACATCATTCATACACATTTCATAAATATAAAATTCTTCATATCATGAACCATAACAAGATATACATTCTATAAACATAAAATAATACCCCATGAAATGATTTGGGTATCATTAACATTAAAACACATAATAACCTTTTAAAAGTGATAGGTTTGAAAAAAACATCATCAAATCATAAAACGTGATGATATATTGATTTCGAATGCATAAAACTTTAGGTGAAGAACATGCTTCAAAATAATATAACTCAATAATGAGAAATGGGATTCATAAACATCCTTTAATAAAATAAGAGAATGAAATTGAATGGATCATTTAGATCATCTCTTGGTAGGGAATGAGTAACATCCACATATGTCATATTTGATGGAAAATAACATGGAATTATATTTAAAATAAATTTATTGTGGAAAATATCATTTTTTATTTGAAAAGTAATTTTATAACATAAACCACTTTGAAAACCATTTCTATTGAAAAGTGATTTAAAACATTTAAAAAGACCGAGGAATCATTTCTGAAATTTTATACCATGAAATAACATAATAAATTCTTGAATTAAATTTGAAAACCATTTTACTAATAAAACATATTAAATAAATTTTAAAAAAATGAAAACCATTTCATTAGAAAAGTAATACTGAAGGAATTTTTGAAACCCATTTCATTGAAAATCAATTGAACAAAAATAAATAAGGATTGAAATAATTTTAGAAAACTATTTATTGATTACTTTTAAAATAAATTTCATATAAATACATGATCCTTTTTCATTGAATTTTTTTAAACATATAAATAATTATTGAAAACATTTCTAAAGACTTTACATTGAAAATGATTTGAAAACATATTAATACAAATTAAAACCATTGTCATAACCATTTCTCAAAAAAATAATATGAAAACATATAAATAATTCATCAAAATAATTTCAAATCTTTTTTAGAAGACATGGTTTTGAATTAATATGGATTTAAGACTGAATATGGGGTAAAGTCAAGCATTCTGTAAAATACATTTTAACTATCTTATGTACCAATTAGTGGAAAATTGGTACCAATACAGGAATATAACCTTAATAAATAATGTATAAGAAATATAATTATTCATATTAAGTTATAGATCATAATATTTCATCAAATAATGCATAAAGAAAAAAAATATTGAAAAGTAATCATATTGTTTCAATAATCTATTACCATTTGGTGGCATTGATCCATAATCCCAAAGTATGAAAATAAAATCAAAAGAAAATTAAAATAGTATGAAAATGAGGAGATTTGGGATATAATATTTCAATGTAAATATATATACCTCATGAAAAAATATAGGTTCATAACTGCCTAGGTGTCTCAATGAGGGAAAATTAAGACAAAATTACTTTACTGGTTTGGTGTATTTTGATAGATAATCCCATTGAAAAATATGAATTAAATAAATTTGTAAATAACCATTAAATTAATTATAATAATCATATAATAAATTATTGTTCATTATATACCCATCAAAAAAGAAATTTCTGTTTAACTTTTCAAGTAAATCCTAGATATACAAACTGAGATGAATTTTCCCTAACCACGTGTCTTGACTCTCATTATATTCATTCAAAGCAATAGTAAAATAAATATAATTTGTTTTTAGATATTATAATAAAACATATTATTACGTATAATTCCATATATGGTTTTATTTTGAACTTATATTAAAAAGTGGTTAACAATTCTACTTTAATGTTTCACTTTGGGGAATATTCACATTATTTTTTTGAATGTGCCTTAATGTGTTATGTCATTTGTCCTTATACATAAATACTGATTCAAATAATTTATATCATTATATGAATATAATTTATATTCATCATATGTGTATTGTAATAATTTATTTAATATAACATTATAAAAAACAATTCATCAATCATGGAGACGGTAAGCCTTATGTACGAATGAATGTTGTTTCAATCATTATTATCATATTTAAGGAAAGAAGGAAAATGAAATATGTATACATATATGAATATAAATTAATTACGATAGTGTAATTAAAATATTATATATATCATACAATTACCCTAAACTCATCCTTAATACACTTCATGTAGTGTGTGAATGAAACACATCGCTTTGAGGGAGCCATACTCAACACTTCCTTAAACAATATTATCATTTTTACACCGAATGGAATGTATAAAGAAATGAGTTTTAAAGGGATTCAATTAAGATAAATACATAATAAATATAATAAATAACATATAAAAAATAATTTCTCGGCATAAATTAATCCATGAGTGGATGTTAGGAAAAATGAGTTATCATTATTCTTTGAGGTGGTAGTTTAACAATAAAATACAAAAAATGCTTCTAACACATTAGATAATGGAATGTGTTTGTTTAGGATGAATTATTAGACTAAAAATATATAATAATATTTAATATAGTGGTGTTTTTCTACAATAATAGAATATAGATAGTGGAGGGGTGGTGAAAAGAATATAAACCAATGTAACTTGAGATAAGTCGTTTCTTCTTAATCGGTTAATGAATTTTGGGTTGTGCCAAAATGATACCTTGGATTGAATCCTTATCATATGAAGAATTAAATAAGGAATTTAGGGGTTTCTATATACTATTTGGGAACTTATTTAAAGATCCAATGTGGGTTGACTAGTGTGAATAAGTCGGAGAGTGCTTTAATTTTTATAGTGGATGGGGAGTGTCACTCTTGTAAATACCAAAAGGTATTTAATAATGGGAGGTATCCTTTACCAAATGGTCATCCAACATGAGAAAATAATTGAGTAATGAGAATTTAGGATGGAAAAAAATCTACACCACACAAAAATATGTTCATGTTAAAAATTTGGTTCTTTATCTTGTAAGATTTTACAATTTCCTTATTTTTGTCTTTATTAAATTATCTTGTTTTCAAAACTAAGTATTTTTACAGTAAAAAATATAATTAATTGAGATTTATAAAAAATATATATATAATAAATTATTTTTATTATGAATAATCTATGAAATAAAGAAATATATTTTTTCAAAATTAACTTAAAATAAAATGCAAGTGACTTGTAGAAACAGTACATAAACAAGGCAGTGCTGAAAAATGTATTTAAAATCAATGGGTCAATATGATAATAATAAAAATATTAAATTTTCAACTGATAGATAATATATAATATATATTAATAGAATAAATTCACATAGAATAGGGTGGAATTTTTTTTAATTTTAAATCATTTAAAAAATTTCATTTACTGAAAATAACAATAATGTCACTTTTTGACATTTTTTGAAAAATTTTACATATAAAACATAAAAACGATTTTGGAATTGAAATATATATATTATATTTATTTTTAAATTAATATATTAATCTTTAAAAATAAATAAATAAAATAATTCAATCAATTTACATCACTTTTAAAATTTACAATATCATATATTTTAGTAAATTATTATATAAATAATCAATATAATAACATTTCATAAGAATTTTATGTAACTAAATCATCTCTAAAAATTATTGATAAATTATAATCGATGTAATAAACTATTAATATGTCAAAATTAAATCAATAAACTAAATCATTATGATTTATACCAATTTCAATGTGTTATAAATGTTAAATGTTTGGAATGTTCCCTTTTCATTATTTTCCTTAACCAAACTTTTTTATAGTGTAAAACCACGTAATAATACCACAATAAAACCTAATATTAAAAATTTGTTATATTGTTGAATAATTGGCATCCAATGTACCTTGTATGTGTTTCCATATAATTTTGGTTCTTATGCATACAATTTAGTCCTTAAACAAGATTAATCTTACCTTTATTGCTATGAATAAATTTTATCAACATCACTAGTATTTTTAGAAGAAATATTAGTTTATCTCATAAGAACAAATATATAATATTTATTAAAACTGTGTATTTTAGATATCCATATTAAAATTATAGAAGTTGTAAAATTAAGTTTAACACTAACCCAGCAGACATGGCGAAAAATTAGGAGTATAAAGTAAAACATTCAAAATTTCAATTAGTGCTTACATATGATTTTCATGTAAATATAATACGAAGGACAAAAATTTTATTAATATATGTATTATTGATCTATTTGACTTTATAATCCAATTTTAAATATATATTTTGATTAATAATTATTCAAAAGTATAGGTTGTATTTAACTACGATACATATATTTTCACTATTCATAAAAAAATTAATGTTTCTCCGAAAAATATTAAAAATTCAATCTAATCTTGTTTTGATATTCCTAATTCAAAGATAATGTTTATTTTGACAAATAAAATTTATTAAATTGTCAAAAATATTTTTTAAAATAGGTACTCCCTTAAAGGTATTAAAAACTCTATCTTGCATGTAATGCAAGCTAACCTCAGTGTTCCATATACGAAAGAAAAATATTAATGATGTTTATAGTGAGATATTTATTTTAGGTAGCATATAATGCAAGATAAATGTTGTTATTTATTATATAATAAACTAATTTCATAATTTCATGAAATGAAAAATATCCAAAAGATGATATTAATTTTAAAAATATATATCAAAAAATCATAGGGTGTTACATTCTAACACCCTTAAAATTAATTTATACTTTGAAATTATCTTGTGCTATCAATGGTTTAATAATTGAATGTTTCATTCACAGAAACCCACCTTATAAATATGAATACTAAAATATCCAATAAAATAGGAAATATGGAACCATAACCATTACAAAAATTAACTCATAATGAGATTCTGGTATAGTTGAACATATGAGGGAAGTGAAAACCTGCACAAGGAAGAGAAATATATTCATCATGTTCTGATGTAGAGTGACCGAGAACTTATTCTGGGGAATGTTAGAAAATATAAATAATAAATACGTTATTATCTATGTGACCACTTGATTCATGTAAAAATATTTTTCTACTATAAATTTTTATTCATATATCATTTTCCAAAATATGAATAAATTTTGATGAAAATATATACTATCATGATTTCAGGACAATCTGGTAATTTTTTCTTACCTCCCCAACTTCACCTCTTTCTCAAACAATCGATTTGAATTTTTCATTCTTGTATCATTATCTGATCATGAGAACCATGATATGTCATCCCATATATTTTTAGTTACCATAAACACAAATGTTTTATATCATGTTACCTAATGATTATGAATCATTATGTGGTGATATAATAACTTTATCTCAGAAACATCATATGATGTTTTACTTAAACATACCATAAATAGAAAACATTATAACGCTTCTGAATTTTTATAATATAAAACATTTTTTTAATGTCCCAAAATCATTTTAGCATCAACCCCTCATATATTACAACGTAGATCATGGTGTTTAACTTCCAAACTTATGAATACCTTCATCATATATTCTTATGAAACATGTTAATAACCTAAATTGTAATAAATTATTTTTAAAAACATTAATTCTTACTTATTCAAAAGTTTACATTATATATTCCATAAATTCAAGATGTTTTATAATTCATCCATGTTTATTAAATATACCTTTTTAACCTATTAATAATCATATCCTCGGTAGTTTGTGCTATCCAAATTACTTTATCAGAATTAATCATCTCTTAAATGAAGTGAAATAAAATATTGTTAAATTTATGATCACATTAACGTTTACATTCCGTTAATAAAAATATCACTTTTCTATGTTTTCATTAATATTATATATATCTTTTTCAATCTATCATAAGAAATTTATACTGAAGATAATTATAAATTTTTGGATTCCTATAACAATTTTTTTTGAAATCTAGAACATATGTAATTAATTCATAGAAAATTATTTATATACCATTACTCTGACATAATCGATATTTTCTATAATACCACTTTCATGGAATATGAAAGATGAATTATTTATTAATTATCATGAACTTCAATCTAATAATTCTTCTTATGATTAATATGAAAAATAGTATATGAACATCACATAACTTTCACATGCCTTTTCAGTCTTATTATCTTCAGAAGAATAACCAATACTCAAACAACCTTCCTGATTCTTTATATGAGATTCTTACTTGGGAAATTCATCACATAATTCCCATAATTTCCACATATGAAACAATAAATGTTATCCATGTTACATTGAGTTCTCTCTATTGACTAAAACCGTAATGCATTGTGTGAGCATTACTTAACCTAGCAGAAAACCACATAGTCATGAAATTAATTACTAATAGGATGTCTAAATCATGAAAACATCTTTAATCTATGACAATAAATGATTATTAATGGTTTATAATTACCATATTACATTAAAATCCATTATGGCGGTTCATGAAGAGTTTTTTAAATTCCATAGAATATCTCTTGCGAGCGTCAAAATTGGTATATAGAATGGACCATTATAGTATACCAGATTACCCCATGTTTGGCCCGGTATATCATCTCAAATTTTTTACCCCTAGTTACATCAATTCTAGAGCCACATCCAATTTTAGTATACATTTTTGGATGTATTGAATGGATTCCACTGACTCTATCCTTTACAAATAGTCTAGGAAAATGTCCTAAACGTTGACTCATCCTTATAGATATCTATAGAAACGTCCCTGAATATACACATAGAAATATACCTAAGGATATCACTACAATTCTCTCATCCTGGTTTCCAAATTTTAACAAAACCATTTATTTAGTACCAACTCTTGAAAACAGGATTAACATTCATGGATATTACATTATTTTAAAGGAATATTAAGTACATTAGAAAAATTAATGCCTAAAGACCATAATAGATTATTGTTTTTATAAACATAGAATTTAAATCATATATCCTAGTGATATATCTTCAACATCTCCCATAAATAAATCCAACATTAGAACAACTAACTAAAAAAATCTTCATAACCAGGTAAAAAGAAACCCAAGAAAGGGGTGATCTCAAATGCTCAGTAAGTGTAAATAAAACAAATTCTTATGAATAATATGAAAAAATTGTGTAGAACTAGAGCCTAAAATTTTAAGACCATACACTAAATATTATAGATCATAATAATGATTTGTAGTTCATAAGACATGAGTCATAAGAAAATAATGAACACAAGCCTTGAATGAATAACATTGGAATAAAACATGGATTTGTGTAAAATAGATAAGTATATAATTTCCCTATCTAAAGGTGTCCCACAAAGGCTTTTATAAGATAGAAGTCTAGGGATAATCACTCATGTACCTACCTTGGGATTTTGATTCACTCATGTGTACCCTCATTATTTTAGTCTTGGGATGTCCTCATCAGTAACCTCTAATTATAAGATTGTGATTTCCTCCCATATACCATCATGTTTCAGTCAAGGGATATCCTCTCGTAAAACCAATTGTTTCAGGATTGGAACTTCCACCCGTATACCCTATTTTTTTGTGTTTGGATGTCCTTATGTGTATCATATTTCCATAGTGATGGGATTTCCTCCCTTGTATCCTCTATTTTTGTTCTCAGGATTACCTATCATGTACGCTTTAAGCCCAAAAAATATTTATCATTACCCAATGCATTGTCGGGAAATAGAGTTCCCACCCATCTCATGATAATAACATTCATACATATTCCACACACAAAATACATTCATCATACAATGAATTGTAAAAGGATATAGGATTTATAAACATAAAATTATAACCTCAGAAATGAAATGGGAACCACTAACATTTCATCACATCATAACCTATAAAAAAAGATTGGTTTCATGAACACATAATTAAATCATAACTTATCGGAAAATATGTTTCCAATAGAATAAAAACCTTGGGAGAGGAACAGGTTTCAAAATCATACATCATATGAAAGAAGAATGGGTTTCATAAACAAAATTCGATCAACATATATAACATTCAAAGAAATAATGTGAATGAAATCATTGGTACATCTACTAAAAGTGTATGAGTTATATCAAAAATTGTCATAATATATGGAAGAAATTGTAAATATATTTTAAATAAATTTTTCAATGAAACAACAATTATAATTCGAAATGTACTTTCAAAAAATATCCCTTAAGAAAAATATTTTCATTGAAAAATCATTGAAAACAATGAAATTAAAGAGTAAATAATTTTTAAAACTATTTCACATTAAAACATATAAAATAAGCTTTAAAAATTTTAGAAAAAAAGTTTCCTTATAAAACATATAGAATAATATTAAATACATTTTTCTAAACCATTTTATTAAAAAACGAAGATTGGAAACATTCTCGAAAATCATTTCATTGAAAATATTTTGAATTTTTATAAAGAAATCAAGAAATAATTTTTATTTTTTATGAAATCATTTAAAATAGTCATCAATGAATTTTAAAATAATTTTTTATTTAGAACAGTGTTAAAACTTATAAATAATTATTGAAAACATTTGGAAAACCATTTCATTGAATATACATTTAAATTATATAATTAAAGATATAAAAAATATAAAAAATATTTTTATTAAAATAATTGAAAAAATGTAATTAATTATTTAAAACCATTTCAAAATTTTTTTCAAAAACAATATTTTGACAGGACATAGATTTATGGCTGAAGAGAGGGTAATGTTAGGATTTCTTTAAAAAAAATTAAAATATATTATCTATCAAAGAATGTAAAATAGTAAAATTAAATTAATATATCATTAAAAGCCATTATATAATAAAATAAAATAATTTTATTAAAAGATTTATCATAATATTTTTTCAAAGGATACATAAACATAAACAATCTAAAAAAGTTATGAAATCGTTTCAAAAAACTATTACCACATGGTTAAATTGAACCATACTCCCCATGTAAAAAATGAAATTAACTGAAGATAAAAATTACATGATAATATGTACATTTATTAAATAAAATTTCAATGAAATTCTTTACACCTCAGGTAAAAATATATTTATATAACATTTCATGTGTCTCAAAGAAGGAAAATTGAGACAAAATTACATTACCAATTTGGCACCTTTTAAAATATAATCCCCCTAAAATAAATATCATAAATTAGAACAACAAATAGAAATAACATTAATTATATGAACCACATAATACATTCATTGTATGTATATACACTATGAAAAATAAAAGAGTGGTGAACATGGCTTATATCTCATGGATTTACAAAGTGAGATGAAATATCCCTTAACTTTTGTCTTCACTATTGTCATACTAGTTCAAAAAATCTATACATTAAATATAAATTTAATATAAATATTTTAAAGAATAATATTATTATATATAATTCCATATATGTTTTTATTATGTCTTTATATAACCTACTTTGTTAATAATCATAGTTTAAGGTTACACTACGTGTAATATTCACTTTATTCTTTACATGTATCATTATTTTTTATATTGCTGGTCCATATAATTATACACTAATTTACATAATATATATTATGATTTAATTAAAATATATATTCATTATTTTATTATTATATTAATTAATGAAACATAGAATTATGAAATTGAATACATCATTCACGGAGATGGCATGTCGTACATAAGCATGTACAATGATTCCGTCATAATTGGGGTACAGAAACATAGAAGGTAAAATAAATATGTTTATTTATATGTATATATATAATTTTTTAATACATTTTATATCATATATGTTCACTAAACCAATCCTTAATACATTCCATGTAGTCTTTTAACGAATGACATTGCTTTGAGGGGAGGTAGTCCACCCTTCCCCAAACAAAATAATTGTATTTACACTGAATGGAATGTATAATTATATTTTTTTAAATGGTTTTATAATATTAAATACATATTAAATATTATAGATAACATATATGAATAATTTTCCAATAATAATTTCTACCATGAGAGGTGGTTCTGAAAAAAAGAACTAATTTCATTTTGTTAGGCGATAGTTCGTCAAACACATAAATAGTGTTTGTGTTTCCCATTAGATAGAGTTGTGTATATTTTTGGCTAAAACAATAAAAATAAAAACATAATAGTATATTTAATATATTATTGTTTTTATTTAGGCATTTAATAATTAAAATCAAACGGGTGGTGAAGGAAAAAAATGAAAAAAGTGTTTTAGAGAAGGTGTTACCTCTTAATCAGGTAACACCTTTTCATTTCTGCCAAAAGGCATACATGGATTTATTCTATACTAAAGGGAACATTCCTAGTGTATTAGAGGTATTTTGAGAGAATATTTTAAAATATTTTGGTTTATCCATTGTGTCTTTAGGGGTGTGAGGATGAGGGAGAGTGTTATCCATTTTATCGTTGAACATGAGTGATGCTATTGTAAATACCAAAAGGCATAAAATAATGGTAGGTATCATATAACTATTCTTCCAAAAAAGGGAAAATATATTTTTAATTTTAAAATATGGCCTAACCAAATATACACTAAATAAAATAATTATCATTTTAATTAATTTGTCCTTATCTTTTTAGATTCCCCAATTTTATTAATTAGTTTTTCATTAAAGCATCTATTATTCTAACCTATCAAATTTAAAAATTAAGTCTACTATAAAGTGAGAATTATTAGAAAGTATAGGACCAGTCAATTATTAATTTTATTTATAATTTATAAAATAAATATATCATCGATTTTGGAAATTAATTATTAAAAAACACACGTTACACGCAGAAACACACATCAAACCCAAAAATGATAAGAAAGGTTTTTAAAATCTAAGGGTAATATGGTAATAAAAATGGAAAAATTGGTCTAATAATATAAAATATTTAATATTTACTAATACAAACCAGTCGCATATAAATATATATTACATTTATTAATTTTAAATAATTTAATAAAATATTATTTATTGTAAAATATCATTTTGGTCACTTTTGATATTATTCATTTAATATTTATTTTAAAAATTGAAAATAATATTTTAATTAAAATATATTGAGTTTTAATATGTTTAAAATGATATATTTGTCATAAAAAATAAGTAGATATAATGAATCAATCAGTTCACGTCATTTTTAACATTTATAGTATAATTTATTTTAGTTAATTATTAACTAAATAATAACTTTGTTGGAATTTTGTAAAACATTTATGTAACTAAATCACCTCTACAGATATTTATAAATAATGATGATAATAGAAAACTATTGTTAATTTAACAATATAACAGTAACCTAAAATATTTATAATTTATTATGACAATAGAAAACATAATTTTTTTTATTTGTCCTTACATAACCTTTTATATTAGGAAAATATAATTACTAAAATAAAAATAACAAATAAAATTACAACCATGAGGGTATATGGTCAAATTATTGTTTTAAAAATTATTTTTTCATGTTTCTCGATCATTTTGGTCCTTATGTTTAAGGATTAGTTCTTATTTATGCTTAATATTACCTTAATCGATGTGATTAATTTCAATCACTTTCACTAATATTTATGACAAAAAAATATTTTGATTTTATTAGAAATCAAAAAATATAATGATTAAAAATTTTTATGTCATTATTTAAAAATTAAAATCATATAAATGGTAAAATTATGTCTAACACTAATCACATAGACATGGAGAAAAACAATTTATTAAGGTAAAACATTCAAAAGATCAATAAGAATTTATATATAATTTCAATATAAAAATGAATCCACTAGCCTAAATTGGATATATATATATATTTATATATATATATATACAGTTTATCTATTTTAACTTTATAAAAAAATTTCAGATATAATTTAACATAAAAAATTAATTAAATGTAGAGGCAATTTTTAACCACGATACTAAATTTTTCACTATTAATCCAAAAATGATTATTCATAGAAAAATATAAAAAAATCACCCAAGTATAATTTTCATATTTCAAAAACAAAAATGGTGTTTAATTTTTAAAAATAATCCTAAAATTATCCAAATTTATTTTTCATATCGATCCTCTATTAATAGTCTTTAAAAATACGGTCTAGCTTACAGTATAAGCTATCCTCGGTGTTCGGTAAAGGGAAAGAAAAATTTATGTTGCGTGTAGTACACAATAAATTTATATTTCATATAATAAAATAAATGCATTGTTTGAAAATATAAAATGTACAATATTATTTGTTTTTTTAAATTAATAATAACAGAAAGATTAAATTAACTCAAAATAAAATAATTAACAAACTCTCAAGGTGTCAAAAGATAGAACATAAGAGAAGTGTTATAGAAATAAAAATATTGTTTTAAATTTGATAGAGGAAAAAAATTATATTTGTATCTTATAAACCTAGAAAAATTATTCATTAATATCAATGATGGATATGACATTTTTATCATAGTGTAAACCAGCTACTCTAAAAAATTAATTATTACTGTAGGGGACACTAAAGGATCCAAAATCACAAGAATCCTTTGTTTTGTTATTGGAGGATATATTAAGCTGGGAATAACATAAGGAGTTAGATAACTAGAATTAAAAGGGAATATATTTTCATTAGATATACCAAGAACCTCGCTAATATAAATAATTTCATAAACCTCCATATTACTATCACAAAGATCATTGTTTAACACAGAACTAATAAAATGAACATACTCATGAATAAAATGAATACATGCATTCAATGTAGTTCATTACATCATAATATCTAATGATCATGAATGTTGGATGGATGAGATATATGGGGAAACCAGACAAGAATAAGTGGGGATGGAATATTCTGAGGAGGATATTATGGATTGGGCTATTAAAGAGAATTCTTCTCATAGTAAGGTCTATTTATATTTGATATACCTCATTTAAAAATTGTATCATGAGTACATAACATGTAGTTAATGTTGACATTAAAAAATATATTCAATGATGAAATAAAAAATATATTCTACTATTGAATTAAATAATGCCCTACCACATGTAAAATATGATGATGTATAGGAGAGGATAGATTAGTCTAAATAAAAAAGGGGATTTCTAGAATATTTTTATCATACGGGTAGAATCCTCCATAGATAATAAATTAGTAAATAAGATACCTATAAATATTATAGTCATGGATCCCTATGACAATATTGAATATCAATATTAAAGATATAAAACTCAAAAATATTATGATATAATTCTCTATAAATAAATTTGAATTCAATTAATTATATCTTTATTGAAAATAATGTCTTTAAACAAAACATGATATACAATAAAAATATTATTATCCAATGTGACTATTATCACATATCTAGTGGTTTGAATGATACTAATATGAGTAAATAAATTATCCAAAACCATTTTTTATATATTCATAAAATACGTTAATTGGATAACAATTATTTATAAAAGATGATAAAAGTCATTTTAAAATAGGAGTAGTGGGTTTAAAAAACATTTTTATGATGATAATTTGTTCTTATCTTAATAATTTAATTTAATTAGAATTTGTTAATTATTTTATTAAAATGTAAATTTTATATATTGGATGAAATTATTAGTTATTTATATACCATTCTTTATAATATTAAGATAAGAATAAATATACTTTTATTCTTCATAATGTGATAATCTAAAAAATGGTTCCAGTGAATTAATTTTAATATTATATTAAAATTATTTTCTAAAAGATTCGTATATTTAATCTTTTAGAATATATAAAAAAATTTATATAAAGTGGTCAAAATTTGGAAAATAAGTCCAATTTATTTGTGGTAACTTTTAATACTAACATTTTCCACCTTAGTAATGGTAATTATGTTAAAATATAGTTAAATTCTAGACACATTGTTTGAAAATCAACCCCCAATCTGTCTTTATCATATATTATGGAAGGAATTCATCCATTTAAATACATGAATATAATTTATCGACAAATGGTCCATTTTTTCCCTTATTATAAAATTTATATTAATTTATGGAATGAACAAATATAAAATGACATTGTAATGAATTTTAAATGTCTAAATATTTAATATATTAATAAAAATACGTTATGATTATTTGTAAAAGTTTTTATAAAATATAAATTAATTTTATTATTATGGATTTTTATTTCCATTTTTAGTGATTATATAATCACATTAAAATCTAATGCTACACTGATTTTATATCTATAA
The DNA here is from genome assembly GCA_963277665.1 of Viscum album. NCBI lineage: Eukaryota > Viridiplantae > Streptophyta > Magnoliopsida > Santalales > Viscaceae > Viscum > Viscum album. The sequence continues at coordinate 618,268,810 of OY728145.1, read as the reverse complement.
TACTAACAGGGATATAAAATAATTTATCTTAATAATATAAAAAGTAATGAAATTTGAGATAATTATTTAGATCCATAAATTCTTACATAAAAATAATATTCTAGAATTTATGTAATTTTTTTGAATCCAAATATATTGATGTCATTTTATTTTCAATGCCAATTGCTGGGAATTGTTTTTAAAATTAAATTAATGTTATTTTTGGAAAATATATTTTGTTAAATAATTTAAAGATTATAATAATCCATAGATCAGATATGTTGGGGGTTAAATAATAAAAACATTCATCCCTTCTTCAATTATTATCCAAATATTAACATATAATTAATGTTTTAGACTTTATTTTGAAAAATTATTTATGATAATTATGATTAAAATTGTATAACCAAGTGTTTAAATCAAATGATAAGGTTTAAAATGGTAGAAAATCCTTTATAAATTTCAATAGATAGCATTATTTTGACATTTTCGGATTTTATATCATATAATATTCCATTTTTAAGAATCTATCTTGTAAATGAATTAATTATATTCTAATTTTTATTATAATTCCATTTTTGTATATACAATTAATTAAAAATAGTCTCCAAATCTATCTTTTTATTACACAAAATTGATCCTTATCACATGAAAAAAATTAATAATATCACCCAATAATCATTATCCAATTTTTATTGATGATGGTCATCCCATTAATCTAACACTACGGACCTTAATAAGAGATGAAAAGGATTTTATTGAAAGATTAAAAAAATGTCCTTAATCATTTTCTTTCTTTTTGCGATCTTTTTTACGTAAAATAAATATATGGTATATGACATTAAATAATTGCATTATTTTCTTTCAAAAATTTAAATAGTTTTTCATTATAAAACCAACATTATCAACCAAATTTTCCATCCAGTGAAAAATTATAATGTCACTTGTTGATACATATAGACTACTACATCGACAATGTAATGTGACTAATATTTCAATTAATATTTATACTGAGGGTAATACGGATATATTTAATAAACATACATGATATAATAATTATTTTATAATAGTAAATAATTTTTTATTTTTCCCTCTTTTTATCTCTATAAAAGTTAAAATTGCATTAATGCTTATGCACAGTCTTCGGCCTCCATAAATGGGGTATTAAATTTTTTTCTATCTCGATCATTTATAGATGATTAAAAAATTATATATAATTAGTAGTAATGTTTTTTCTATAATGATTAATATTTTGGATATTATTTTTCCACGATCAATATACAAGAACTAAAACTATCCAACAAAAATATACAGTAAAATGAACCATTTATCACCTACAATATTGATATTATTTAAAAATTACTTATAAATATGTTATAAAATCTTATAGGTTTCCCATATTTGGAATGAAATATTTTTTAATGGTTTTATATATTATATAAAAGAAATATATATTTCTTATATTAGTGATTCAAACACATATGTATATAATATGATATTCCCATGACAGTACCCTGGGGCATCAGGAAAGCTATTTAGCCTTCAGGATATGTAATGGGCTTAATTTCAAATAGGAATTAGGGGAATCCATTTATAAATTAATAAGGATTTATTGGTGGGACATTTTATTTGTATGTGACTTTATGGGATATCATTTCATCTTCAGTATCTTGTGTGTGTGTCTTTGACATAATTGTACCCCTTAAAATGAATTTATGAATATAACTACTATTTATCAATTATTTATTATGTACATTTGAAACAATGTTTTATGGATTATAGAATATTGTAAAATAAATTTAATTATATTTGTCTTTAACCCCTCTCTCCAATGATACACCTCAATAGCTAGCAATGAAGAAATGGATATAATGACCACTGAGTCCCTCCTCTAGTTGGCGTCGAGTTGGAAAATGGAACCATGGGTGTAAAAATATAACAATATGGAACGAGTTGCCCATTATAAGAAACGGTGTCTAGATATAGGATCTATCAACAAAAATTAACTCCGTGACATATATTTCAGAAACACCATAACCATCACACATTGAATGTGAAAATAGAACTAATAAAAATAAAAGTATCCAATGAAAATACCCAATAACATACATGAGCAGTAACACCACAACTTTCCCAATATTCAAGAGAGTAACACATAGTATGAACATAAAAATCCTCTATGGAACCTAAAAATAGAATTATATGAGTATGGTGAGTATAAAAGTATACTGAGTAGGAATCCCAAGGCTCTCATATACAAGTGGATGGTGCATACTAATGAACGAATCAGAAAACAACAAAAACATATCACTTAATAGGTATAAAAAACATAACCACAACCTCACCAAGTCTCACTCACAAAATAACGCTTTTAGGAAATATAATATAATAAAAATAACATCATTCATAAGGTATCATGCACCACTTCCCCACTGATTAAATTCTCTCCAAACCTATCAGAAAACACTGGATCTCCCACCTCTTTAAACATTTTTCACATTGCATCACACCCAGACACACCTAGGCAAAACATAACAACACCTCCTACTCGCACACACCAAGGGAATCAAAATACATCCCATCTTGTCCACAAAAACATGTTCCTTCAGAAAACATCTCATCCTGAAGACACCAAGAACAATGCAACATTTCTCATCCTGAATACACCTTGGGTAGCACACCAAAAATCATCTTTAAAACATGTGGGACACTATATCACAAGTCAACTGAATACACCTAGGCCACTATCATTTAGAAGTGGGATCAGGGAAGAACATGCAGCCTGCCAGCCATCCTCCCACTAGGATGTTGCGAAAGACACCACCCCATGTGACCATGTGTATTTCGGCACATAGTGCTTGAGAATGGTTGGGTTCATGTAGAAATAGTAATAAAATATAGTGTTTATACATTAATATAGAAAGTAACACAATCCTAACCTATGAGCCTACCAAAAAAACCGACATACTGTTGACATACCCACTATACTTTTACACCTTTATTCAGAAGACTATACATGAAAAATACAACCCACCTTTTATTTTCAGTGTTTAATTAATATTAAACCACATTCTAGATTTTTTATTACTATCCCATTATAATTAAAATCATTAACATGCAATAATTCCTCTTCATGATCATTATTTATTTCACCATATGTACGTCACATGCAACTATCAAAACACAACACATATCAAGCAACTGGGTAAATAAACAACCCAACAACCATGAGCAATTCCACCTTTCACCATATCCCCACTACACAAAGACATCACAACTAACATATATGTATCCCTGATTCTGGAAACATCTCATCCAATACCACAACATATCAAAACATTATAATATCACATCCATAATATCCCAATAATCCAACCCAAAACTCACAACCATTTCTATAAATACATTACAGAACATAACATATGAAAAAATATTTTCATATTTAGCATAAAATCCCTTATTTAATTTGTGTTCATTTGTTAACGGTTTTATCACACAATCCATATGATCTTGGTGAATCCATTTGATTGACCTGATGTATGTGGTTAACTAGTTTCATAATAAGTGACATCAACTTCCACACAACATGAAGTACAGAGTTCAAATCATCATAATAATATGAAAAGACCCCCAAGAACAATATTTTTCAATGGGTAATTTACCCCATACAAAAAATAAAATAGAAAAAGAACAAAATAAAACAAATAAAATTTGTAAGATCAAACGCCATATTTACTATACCTTTAATATCAATTTAAAAAAAATTGATTATAATTATTAATTCAAAATCATTAATATCTACAAATAAGAAAATTGATATACCATATAACATAATAAAAAAATATATAATAATAATTAAATTATACATGGGAGAATGGTGATCTACACTGCCTTGTTGAACCAAAAAATAGGTGTTTGTAAAGAAGGAAACGCTGTACGGAATCACAGACCATCTATTAGAAAACTCTTCAAGGAAGAAGGTCATGTGGATGTTTAGTCTCAAGAGTAACTGGGACTGAAATAATGAAGGGAATGGTATCTTGGCTTTAGAAATATCAAATATGATTCGTGGGGATTTGATATAGTTAAAATTTATATTAAATTATGATCTAAGTAAGACCATACATTTTTAACATTTAAAATGACTGAAACTTTTATAAAATAAAATATTTGATTGATATAAATTAAAGCAGCATATAATCCTCTTAAATATAGTATAAATGAGATTTTATATCAAATAAATACATCAAAATTTAAAAACTAAAAAATAATTCATTATTTGAAAACTGTTGAAATGATTCACCACCATCGCTAGGATGTGTCACCTATAGACAAGTCACTAGTAGAGAAGTCACAGCTAAATGATTCACTTTAAGTGAGTAACCTCATTAATTAGCCACTAGATGAGCCACTTTTATGGATTCATCACCATACAATAAACCAAAAGAGAGTAACTATAAGATCACTCACCTCCAATGAGTCGACTACTGAAGAGTCACTACTAGAAATTCACAACCATTGAGTCACTGCCAGACGAGTCACTCCCAAAGATTCATCACATATTGATTCATGGAAAACAAAATACCAATAGTATTAGTAACTTCTATGATGATCTACCAACATATTGAGATACAAAACGTAACAACTACCTTTGGAAAACCTGATATTTGGAAAATTGATTATGTGTGTCACCACTGGAATTGATCAAATGTAACAAAAACACCCCATACCACCCATGGTCACCCCAAAAAAACAAATGAGAAACGAAAAGGGCTAGAAGGCTCAGTTAATTACATCAGATACATCTCAAACTATTATCTCCCTAGATAATTAAAAACACATTCAGATAAAAAGAGAAGATGGGTTTGAAAAAACATCCCTCATGACACTCTCTCAATGATTTCATTACACAATCCCCAATGACAAACCAAAAAACCATAGGAATATGGAATAAAGCCATCCCCAAAAAACACAAACATAAAACTGTCTCATCTCACACAACCATTTGTCAACTAACAAAACTTTTTTTCATGAACAAACGAATTATATAATTTTTTTCTTTGATGGGAACATTTAATCTCTAATAGGTGGAACTGACATTCTTATTCATGTATAATCAGATAACAGTTAATGAATCTTGATTAGGTGTTATATGTTCCATTTTTCTCATGTTTGGAAATTATCACACATCACACATCACATCATGGGGAAATGAATATATTTAATAACACTCCAAGGTACGAATATCACATAATATTGAAAAAAGGAAAGGGAAGGGAAAAACAAAAAAATGGTTATTGAGCTCACATATGCATCTAAATTACCATGCAATCACCTCTATGTCACTATACATAATTAAAACCTAAACTGGGATAATGGTTCATCCTCGCAAACTAAAATAACTAGAAGGAAAAATAATGGTGGTCCAAAAAACCAACTGATGAGATACCTCTCAGGATTCTATATATATTTGGAACATATAAACCCCAACAAAAAATAAGTTTGAATATAAATAATACCTTAAAAATTATTTATTGGGGAAGATACCTCTCAATCAAAAACAATCTACATAGATCTTTATAAATAACACATCTAAAAACACATAAGAATCAATTATGATAAAAAAATTATTTTCAATACAACTCATCATTCATTGTTTTAAATATGTACATGCCTTTTGAAATATTTTTTAGGTAAAATCAAATCCTTTTTATTCTAAGATATCATTCTTATACCAAATATGTTGAAATCCATGAGAAGAATTATTTCCCAAATATATTCCCATTATTTTTGGAAACATTATATGTTATTTTTTTTTAAAACAGATTCCTGTCATTTAAAATCATCACAAATCAAATCAAAAAATATTTTTCACCATTTTCATTTTGAAAATATTATTCTTAAAATCGTTATTTAAACTCAACATCATTTTTCTATAAATTGAATAATTTCATTTTGTTTTTATTAATTTAATATCAGTGGTTTTCATAAAAAATGATATGTATTTTAAAATAATTTATTATGTGTCTAAAATTGTAAATTTTACATGAAATGTAAAAAAAAATTAAAACACATGTTTGGAATAATCCATTTTTTGTGGAAAAATATCTTATGTTTTTAATTGATAAATTATCCACTAGGAGGATCAATGAAAAAAAATCCATAAAATTTTCCAATAAATAGAAGTTATAAAATTTGATATATACAAAGATACCACAAGAAGACAAATCAAATTAATCCATCTTCAACACAACAATATTTTCCTATGGGGTTTGAATTAACTCACCCACACATTTTTAAAACGTGTTATATTATAATGCATCTTCTTTGGACATCCTGTCTCCCTATATTCATATCTTTTAGTTCATAAAAAGTGTGATCAATACAACATAAAACATAAAAAAACCAAAAATTAATATAGTAGTAAAAAATTATCATCAAATCCATTATAAAATGATTTATTCATTAGACTCCAAAACATATTCCTAAAATTTCAAGAAGAACGTTTTATTTAATTAAAAAACATTATGTGATTATCAATTTCTATTGGGGGTGAGGTATTATATAAACATAATCACACTAAAACAATGAATAAGTAATCTCACCATAACAACCACATATATCACCCACCACACATCACAACCCCTATATAATATAACCACTAACCAAAATTACTATACATTGAAATTTTCACCAGACATACTGTGCAACTTCATCACAACACCAATTTACCATCCATATGATACCATAATTTTTCACACAACTACTTTCACAATTTCATCATTAGCACATCCCCCATTAAACTAACACAATTATCATCACTCATAAATCCCCAAACACACAACTAAATAAATACCTTCTATCACATCATGATATTATCTGATTTGGGTGACACTTTCTAACTAACATGGTTTCAATGGAATAAATTTATAACGTGTCTTGATTAAGGATATGGGTTTCCCCTATTCGTATTCTTTTTTATTAAATAAAATTTCATACAAGAAATCACAACAATAATAATAAAGATTAATATCTTAAATCATGGGTTTTCATTTGAAATAAATCATCAAGTAATCAATGTACTTGATCCAAGATGGAATAATAAATGAGTATGACATAGACTTGTGGTATATACATAAGAATATATCATTGTGAACATATATATATATATATTAACAGGTTCACTCATGGAAACATGGACATGAGTTAAGGCCCTCACATAAATTTTGGTTATGAAATATTACCACTGCATAATCTTATGAAATGAAATCCAGGCCTACACATAATTATATAGAAAAGAAAAAAATGGTATATTCATATTCTTATAGATATCAAAACCATTTCCATACATAATATTATTGAAAATAAAGACATATCAATGTAAAAAACTGTGATCATTATAATAAGATCAAAAATAAAAATTTTATATCCTTAGTAATCAATATTTAGGAAATATGTTAGAGTTCTCTAATAGAACAATTCTTTACATAATCATAGTTTATTAAAAAATTCTACATGATGTAAAATCATTAAATAAAAACATAATAAATCAAAAATAAATGGTTTTCATAAACATCTCTCTATAATAAGCACTAAAACATGAGTAAGAAAGCAATTAAACAATACTATGATAATAGTAAAATAATAATTGAAAAAAAATTAAAAAATTTAAATGAAATAACATGTGTGTTTTAATCGTGGAAAGACAGAAAGTCAAGTTTACTTATAATTATATTATTAGTATCATAGGTTGTTATGGTGAGAAAAAATTATCTAAAATAATGTATTTTTTATGAATAAAACTAGTATAAGACAATGCATGAGTTTATATAAATTAAGATCATAGAATTTCATCACTGGATAGTTAGTTATATGAATTACAAATAAACAATGAGATTCTAACATTAAACACTTGCATCATTGTAACATTATAAATTTAATCCCTATGAATAAAAGAACCATAGGTTGATATTGAAATACTCAAAAATTTCATAATATGAATATTTAATAAATTAATGGGATGAATATAAACCACAATAAATGAATAACTAGTTTAGATTGCATCTGTCTCATAGACATAAAACTTTCTTAAAATCCCTTACCCTAGGTCTGACTTCATTCTTATGCATTTCAAAATTAATTTATGATCAATATATATTTATTATAAACTTATTATATAATTATAATTATTCATTCTAAAAAAATAATATTTACGTAAAAACATTTATCAACATTTTATTAATGATTTTTTATTAAAATCAAATTTTCTAGATTGGTTCGTTATTTTTTGACGTTGGGTTTCAATCATGGTTCTATATTATAAAGAAATATTATGTATTTTAATTTCATATATATCAAATATTTCAATATTTATATAATTCATAAAAAATATTTATTGAAAAAAAAAATTCTCATAAATTGATATTTAATCGTAATATATTAATATTCATTATAGTAAAAAATAATCCTCATTAGAATTGTTTTGTTCTAGTACTGTTATAAAATCAGATACATAAACAAATGATATATAGATCAGCTATATAATATCACATTATTTTCATCATAACTAGAATCCTTCTTGGAAATCTCATAGATAATATTGTTCATTATATCATTGGGAAATAAAATATATAAAACAGTGAGTTGTGATGATCGATAAAGAAGAACAAGGAAGATAACGACATATCATGAGCATATAGTTATGAGAATATGAAAATAATATTTTAAAACGAAACCTAACATATCATAGTTTAAAAAATAGAGTAAGGGAAAACTATTATAAATTCATAGTACAATAGTCCCTGTGGAATCAATAATCCTAATCATTGAGAATGTAATATTTGACTAAGACAAATTTATAGAATGCACAAAAGATTAATAAGTAATTTCTTTACTAGTTATAGATTACTTCTAGGTCTAAAATATAAGAATCAGATCACTCGCTAATCCATTTTTGTAGTGATTTTTCACTAAAATAAATATTATATGGGACTGATTACAATACATAACATTGTTCAGTCCTCATTCGAGTCATTTATAACTTATAAGATATAACACATTAACCAATGAATTTTTGGGAGAATTATGTAAGATCCCAACCATTCTAGAGACACACTGTACACATTTTAGTTATACCTTGTCCATATTTTTATAATTTTTTAGGCTTTCATTGGGTGATTTTAGGATAATTTTCAATGTTCGATGAGGATTTCGAGCATTGCATGGTTAGCGCATAGTTTTCCAACACTGTTCACCCACCATAGAGATCATTGCACCCTCAAATGAAGGGTTTTTCATTATTTTCACATGGTTTATCAATATATGATCAATATTAGGGTTCATCAGTAACTAGAATTTTAGGGGAACACATTAAGGGGGAAATGGAATGAAAAATATTGCTCCCAACACAAGAATCCATTCGCATATATTTTTACTCTAATTTTTTTAAAAAAATCCATGATCCCCCTATAGTAATTACTAATCTCACATAATCATACCTAAACTAATTCATATGAGTTTATAATCTCCTATATGGATTCCAAATCACATAGAACCCTGTTATTAACATATTGAATATAAAATCAAAGGATTTTCTCTCAACTGGTATGTCTTTTATTCCCTAATTGAATTTCTCCCACTCTCTCATGTATCATTTTGGATAAAGAGGAGTGATTTTTTCAACATTGGAAATGTTTAATATATATGTTATGATGAATTCTAATGTTAATGATCTTTTTCTTATGTTTTGGAACTTAATCTTTTTCATTGTTGTGATCTTGATCGATCTATATCAAATTGTCGATTTCGTTTAGTGAGGGTTCTTCATCAATCTAGAATTTGGTTACCTAATTTTGAAATCCCATATAACTGATTATAATTTAATGTCCTTAATTGTAAAATATTTATTTTCTATTTGAAAATTTCATATTTAATTGTATTAATTAATTGGAAAAATATTTAGTTAATGAAATTTTGGAATTGAAAGAATATTGGGTTTATGAAATTAGTTAATTTATTGGATTATGGAAATGGGTAATAACGATAATTAATGGGTTAGTTGGCCTAAACATGTTTGGTTAATGGGTTATGAATAAATTTTTATAAATTTATTAATGATGAATTTACATATTATTCCATGTGATTAAAGCGGTGGAAATTATTTTTTAAAGTAAGTAAATAGTGAACCATGATATTTTGTTAATTAATAAGAGTGTTAATGATGGTTTACCATGATAAATGTGATTTATTTGTGATATTTATGTAAATGAATGTGGAACATGGGATTCTGATACAAATACTCATATGTGATAATGAGTTTGCGATACCGAATGGGGATCTAAAAAATCATATAAAAGTTGAGGTGTGGGATATATAATGATGCAATAAATACCCTTGGGCTATAATGAAAGATATTCTAGTCCCCATGATATTATCCTAGGATTGTTATTCTCTATATTAGTGATATGAATGTAATATTACATTCATAATGAAATACATTAAAGAATTATTTTTAATCCCTATATTATCTGTTTTAGGCTCATGCATAGGCTGAAGAAGGTATGGATTTTTTTTTCATTATGAATCCAACTAATTATATAGTAAATTATTGAATAATAAAGATTGATAACTATTTACTTTAACTAATGTAATTAATTATTTATAAAACTAAATACCATATTGTATCATGTTATATATTTTAGATGTTGGTGATTGTGGTCTACTATTTTATTATCACACCATACTCAGGTTAATTGACTAGAACCTGAACGGAAACATTGTTTACATGATATGATAAAGGGAAAATCCCTATGTTAGATGGATCAGTTGGGATAGATAATGGAATATGGAACCCAACGTGATGTCAGGACCTATTTTAGAGTTATAATTTTATTTATTTTTTATTTTTAAGATTAAACATGATGCATATATGGAATGACATATCTACTGTTATGGTTTGGATATTGTTTACATGTTTTTGTTCATTATGTTATACTAGTATGAATTGGTACTGGTATTATTATGTTTTATTATTATTATAATTTGGAAATTATTTTAATTTTTTTGTTGTGTTTCATTGATAAATATAGTATAGTCTCCACGTATAATTTATATTGGACCTATGTTTCTATTCAGCAGCCTCTGGACTATGGGGAGAAGCTTTTATGTTCATGTAACTTGCTGGCCAGGGGGACTGGTGTGTGGGAGCTATATAGGGATGTTACAAATTGGTATCAAAAAAATGTTTTACTTTATTATCATTTTCATTCTATTTTAAAAAATTATATGGGAGACTAGGAATAGTTAGGACATGATAATGAGCATGATCATGGGGGTACCTAACCCATGTGTGCGAAAAACCGCATGTACCCAGTGCGGGACCATTGTTCATTATGTTTTTTTGTTACAGATAGATGTTATTATACCATGGATGGTACACCTATTGTGTGATGTTGTTTTTTATGATCTTATATTCATATATCGATATAAAATAATGATTAGAATAACTTTATATTTCTAAGAACATTATATTTATTATGCCATGCATTATTTTAGGAATAGATGTAAATGATGTTTTTTTGTTGAGTGGTTTAATTGAATTCATTATTCATACTAGTGTATTTTAAATTTAAAAATTTAATAATATGAAATTTAATTTGTTTAATTATGTTCAATTTCATGAATTGATTTTTATAAATGTTTTTATAATTTGTGACTTGATTTATTAAAATTATTATGATATGTTAAGAATAACATGGATAAGGGATTGTTGAGGGTAGTGATTGTATCTCGATTTTGACTATGTGGTAGGTAATTCGAGAAGTATTTTTATTAATTACTTTGAATACCGCTTACATTAAAATAATTTTGTTGTGTAATGTGTCCCAATATGTTTTTCAAGAATTCAAGTGGTATTCATTCGGGGAATCTATTATTGACAGGATAATAATGGGATATGGATGGAAATGATCATCCAATAGTGGAACATGAGGCCGCAATTATTTGTGGTGAAGTGTTAGTGTATTATTTTCATGAGAATACTTCTATATTTATGATATTTATGGAATGAGACCCAGGTTGGGAGTCAATGAGTTTTATAGACATGAAATGAGTGTTCAAGCTGCAAAAACCTCAGATACTTATAAAAGAGGGTGGAATTTAGACAACTCAATTCATTATTAAGACTATAAAAATAATTTTTTCTACATAGTGACTCATTCCAAAAATAGATTCAAATATCATACATATATGTTATGTGTTAAATTGAATAGATTTTGAAAATATAGATATGTGATAGATTGTTTGAAAATATAGAGTGGACAAAAATTCAGGAGAAGTTATCAGACAAATTTTACCCTAAGATATTCAGGTATTAGAGAGAAGATAGTTCTATAAGGGTGGACCATGTGAGTATGTCCATGATGTAATATATTAGTTTACTTAATATGTTTTAGTCATTCGTTCCATAGTTTGATGTGTATGAGGCAACTGTGACTGTGAATAATCAATATGGGATTAAATGTGAGGGAAAGACCCATGTAAACATTATTAGGCTGAAGAAGTATAATAAGGTGGTAAATGAGGTACTCATTTCTGAGGGGAACCTAAAGGTGGATTATTGAATAGGATAGGTGGTTTATACATGAAAACTAGGTGGTATGTATTATGATTGTTGTAAGAATCACTATAAAAATATTAACTAGAGTAATGAAATGCTGAGTGGCTAGGGGGATGGATCGTTAACTCTAGACATTAAAAAATTTCTCTACCACCAAGGAAGCATGAGAGATCTATTTTATAAATAGTTCTCTAACCACCAATTCAATTCAAATATTATATAATAAAGGGATGTCTACAATGGTTTTAAAGAATTTATTGACCATTGGGTAGTGATAGAGGATCAAGGGAGAGTCAAAACACTGAGATAAGATCATCTACCATATATATATTTGGTAGTAGTATTTCTATTAGCTGTGGTGGTATAGGTAGTGTGTGTAGTGAATTGGGACAAGATATCCTATATTATATTTTTGATACAGCTCAGGGGACTCAAACTGGAAAATAGGGAAGAGGGGTTGGATAGTTTCATGATCTTCAACCAATACTTATTGATAGCGAGGTTAGACCATTGATAGTTTAAGGTTATATTCCAATATATTCTATTCATTATAATGGATTATTTAATACATGGTACTCTCATTATTTTATATCTTGAAAACTTTTTAATCGAATGAGTCTGATGTTATATTTTATATGGTGTTATGATAATTGATGAAAATGTTTGAGTATGGTTGACATATATATGTTTTTTAAGGGTTGTTCTCTAGAATATGTGGGGTATAATTTTTATTGGGATCTATACATCCTTGAAATTTCATGTTTTTACTTTATCATTTGAATGAGTATTTAGTATCATAGAACCCCCACATTGATTGATTATATATAATAGTATCCCATATATCTATTTAGTGTAAAAGTTTTTTTCATCATGGAGAAATAGATATCCAAGCATGTTGTTCCGGTTTAATTCACCAACAACAATTAGATCTCACAACCCAGGTTGCATGTCTATTCCATGATTACAAGTGTGTGAAGAAGGGAGTCATTACACTGATAATAGTCTGGTTCTTGGTTGTGTTTCTTAATAATTAATAAGAGATACCACCTGAGAGGGATATGGAGATAATAGTTTAGCTCATTCTTAGAGCTAGGACAATAAACATTCTACCTAACTAAATGAAACTAACATAGAATCAAGTGATCATGACTCAGATCTAATAATTTTTGTATAAGTTATTAATCAATTATATTATGTCGTAATTAGGGTATCTAGTCTATTTTTCAATAAAGTATAATAGAAAATTTCTCTTATAAACTGATTACCAGATTTTGAATTAGATTATAGTGAATAACATATATCCTCTTAAAAATATAGTTGGTATATTTGAAATATTTATAGTAGATAATTTTTCACTAATATTGACTTGATGTCGGGTATCATCTATTGACAGTTTTTCCTTTTTATATCCCACAAATTTCATTGAACTAAAATAATAATTATTATGAGTTTATTGTTACCTCTTTCAACCTTAGGAATTCTCATATACTGTTTATGGACATGATTAAGTGAATCTTCCCACCATAAATAGATCAATGTTTTGGTTTTTTGGATGAAATATCGGTTTACTTCATGACTTGTGATGATCATGCCATATATATGTACATTGTACTGAGTAAACTAAAAGAGCATTGGTTATACAAACATCTATCTTTGTTTCACTATATATAATCCAGGTACACTTATTATCTATCATAATATCACGGGAAGGGGTGTTAGTAGACCTAGAGAAGGTGTAGCTAGTTTTTTCATCCAAGTATCCCAAAACTAATTTTTATCTCTATAGAATTGTAGGTTTAAAAAGAAATTATTATAGGTTCATCTAGGGGTTTTCCCTTTGGTAAGAGCATATTATGGGGTTAAACAAGATGTTTGTATATTCTAATTCTATAGAGCATGTGATAATTACTTTTAGGTGTCAAAGGGTAATTTTACCACCATATAGATCTTTTTCCAACCAGAGCTGGATAAAGAGTATATAGTGTTTTCTCACAAAATTGGGATAAAAAATATAAGATTTTACTTTCATTGAGACTTAAATGTAGCATATAGATCTCAAAAATTGACAATTACTGAAATAATTTACCCTAAAATAATCTTAATATAGTTTCCATGGATTTTTATTTGATGTTTTGGTGGAATTATCTATCGGGAGAAATTTTTACTATGTATATCGATACCAATTACATAATGAATATCTTTTCAAAAAGAGATTTAAATATCTGACAGTAGAGGTGGGTTGAATATTTGATGTCAATTTATTTTGATTTAACATAAACACCAAGGAATGGAAATCATGTTACTAACACATAAATAAGGAAGACATAGAATTATGAAATTCATGAGTCTAGTTTCACGTGCATGAAATTGATTTTGAGGGTTTAATTTCATGTTGTTATTCAACAGGGATCAAATTTCTAGACGTAAGGGACAACCTTGATGGTAGGAAGCCACCTTCGATTAGAGTATATGTGATGATGATATCATATATAATAAGAATTATGTTTTTGTTCCTATGAGTATGAGAGAGGATTTGATGCATGAATTTCATCCCTCAACGTGGATGGTGCATCCTAGTTTTACTAAAATGAACTATAAAATATTTTGAAAATATTGGTCGATCGGCATGAAAATTAAGGAATTATGGTTAGTGACATGATGGTACACCTATTAACAGGTGAAGGCTGTGAAAAAATGAACTTGTGGTTTACTACATATATTCCTCGTTAATTAATAGATGTAGTATAATGTTACCGTGGATTTATTTTTGGGCATCCCAATGAAACCCTAGAAGAATGGCCCAATTTTGTTGATTTTGGAATGACTATTGAATTTTTAACATTTATTTCATATCTAGGAGACTTTTTCGAAGGATCAGTTAGGATAAATGTATATCTTAGTTATAGACTCTCTACAATGGGTTCCATTGATTATATTTTACAATCGCGACTCACATTTTACTATTCACTTATTAAATAGAATATTTAAGGAACATGGTACACATGTATTTATGAGTATAATAATAAACCACTAGGTAGATTGTATGTCAAAATATACTCTGCAATTTTTGGATGATATGAAATGGGATTGTTTTGTAGACTTTAGTTAGTATTGGGAGAATCACCTAGAACTCGTTGAGTTATCCTATAAAATTTTTTATCAGGATATAGTTGAGATGGAACTATATGACAATCTTTACGGTAGGCCACACTGATAAATTTTATGTCGGATAAAGGTAGGTGATCCACAACTATTGGGACTGAGTCTTATTTAGGAGACATTAGAGTAGGTCATGTTGATTAAAAAAGATATGGTTATAGATCATATTATACAGAAGTATTACGCAAATTGATATCGATGGACCCTTGAGTTTAGCATGAGTGATGTGTGTTACTTTAATTGTCTAGTAGATTGGATCATAATAAGATTTAGAGATAGGGAACATTATAATATAGGTTTGTTATAAATTTTAGAGATTATGAAGGATAATACTAGTTTCATACTAATTCTATCTTCCATATAGGTATAGTAATAGGCATGATGTTTTTAATGTGCCATAGTTTCAGTGGTATCACCCCAACCCTTCTCATGTGCTCATTATTGATGACGTTGAGATTGAGAATAATACATCCTTTTAGGAGAATCTGAAACATGTTTTGGATCATAGTAAGAAATTATTATAAGGAAAGACTCTCTTGATAAATTGATGATTCTGGATACAGGGCCTTTTTAGGAGGAAACATGGAATATAGAAGTATATATGTAGGTTTAGCAGCCAAAACTTTTGACATCATATTCTTAAAAATAATTGGAAGTACAACATAATAATTATTTTTTTAAAATTGGGGTTTTAATAAGATCTCAGCCTTTATATAGATTCATTTTACGAATTTTGGCGAAATATTTTATCCTTTTCTTTTTCATACAAAAATTGAGTACTTTCATGGGATAATTAGGGAGAATTTGAGAATTTTGGGATGGGTTTAGGGAAGTGCACAGTTTTCCCAAACTGTTTAGTTACACTATTAAACCAATGGTCCTAAAATAAATGATATTTTCATGGTTGTAGCATGTTTTAACTAACCGTTGACCCACCGTCGAGTAATTATACACCCCAGCAAGAGGGGAGCATGGATAGAATAAACTATTTTCCGAACCATGCAACCTATATAAGAAACCATACACTTGAGGTTTTAATCCTCTAAAAATTTAGAAAAAAAATCCATAAACCTTGTTATAATTTCCTAATTAGCCCCACTTGGACATGAACTCATAAATACAATTTTATAAGCTCATGAGTGGATTCAAAGGCCAATTAAACCCCGTTATTAGAAAATCAATGAAAAAAAATTAAGTTTCACCTCTCATGATGTTTATGTTTTCTTCATTGGATACATTTCTCCCTCTCTCCCATACAACTTTCGAGACGAATATGATTAGTTTTTCCTCTATTATAAATGTTTTTGATAATGGTTTTAGTGAATGATAAATCATTTTATCTTATTTAATTTAGTTTGATCCTCATTAATCATTTCCATTTTGATCCTGATTTATTTGAATCAAATTTAGATTTCTGTTGGAGAGTCTTCATCAATAATCTTGAGGGAGGGGGTATAATTATAAATTCCCATAGTCTTGGATACAAATTAATGTATGTAATTATGAAATTTATACTGTATTTTTGGAAATCATATCTTGAATTGTATAAAATAATTATTTAAATAATTAAATGATTTAAATTTTTAAATTAATTGAAGATAAGTTGGATGGAATTATTTAATTAATGAGACTATCTAATTGGGTAAAAATAAGTATAAATGAGTATATTTTCCTAACCATGATGGTTTAATGGGTTACAAATAAATGATGATAAATTTAAAAAAGATGAATTTTTATATTATTCCATGTGATTGAAGTAACAAACCACGATATTTTTGATTAATTGAAATGGTTCACTATGAAATTAGAATAATTTACGTTAGGTTTAATGATGATTAATGTTGGAAAATGTTATACATTTTTTATTTATATAATAATGAGTGTGATGAAGGTACTGGTCTTCCAAATACTCGTATCGGATAATTAGTTTGGAACATATTCCGAATCTCCAAATACCCATATGATCATTGCGGTGTGAGACAATGATGGACACTCAAAATACACATAGGGTGCCATATATGATGTTCTCGGTCCCATTATAATGCCCTTGGAATATGGTCTCAGTTGGATGTGATATGAAAGGGAAATGAAATGTATATTGGAATCCATGAAATACTAATTTGTGAATCCATATAATATCCGGTTCAGATTTTAACGCAGGGTGAAGTAGGTATTGATGGTTTAAGTGTCATCATGAAGCTAGATAATTATGTTGTTGATACATGAATAATAAAATATTATAAAAATTTAATTTACCTATTTGAAATATTTATTTCTACAAAAGAATATAGAATTATATATGAGATTCTGTTTTAGATATCATTGATGATCGCCTATGGTGTTTTTCTACAACACTACTCAGGATGGCTGGTTAGTACCCTAACAAGAATAATTTTTCTAGGATCACATTTTTTCAAACGCCCTATGATTGATGGGATATTTTTGATGGACCATAGATGAGGTTACAATACATATTATTGGGGTATATTGGTAGTTGTTAGTTTCATTAATTTTTTTCTAATTTCACACATGACATTTATATGGAATGAAATATCTAATATTTTTATATTATATTCAAATTGTCTTCCATCATGTGAAATTTACATGTATTGGTTTTATAATTACTCTAATTATTGGTTAATATCATTTGGATATCATTTTTATTTCTATTGTTCTAATGATTTTATAAAGAGGGTATAGCCTCCGAATATTATATATATTAAACCATTATTAAAAAATGGATGTCTCTATCATATGGGGAGGCATACAAGAGGTCATTTAACTATGTGTCTCATGGAATTAGTGTTATGTAGAAAGATCGATATTTTAAAAAATATCTCCAACCCATCAGATAATTAAAATCAAACAAAAAATTTATATAAGATCATAAACAATTCATGATATCAGATTTCAAAAAAATAAATGGTATTTATAACATTTATTTATACCATAAAATTTTTAATGGATACATGTTAAATAACCATTTCTACATTTTATCTTATAATAACTTATAGAAAATAATGTGGGTTTCATAATATTATTTTTATCATATAACCCATGGAATAGAAAAATGATTTATAAACATAAAGAAAATTTAATTAGATAAATATAAATAATTTTATAATTGGATCATATCCCTTGTAGATTATAAGTATCCTCAATGGATTTAAACTTATATAGAAATGTTTTTTAAAAATTACTTGTATAATTTCATGTGGAAAATTCCATTCCACATTGAAAATAACTTTTCAAAAAAAAATTAAAAAAAATTCAAAATAAAATTTCTATAATAAAATTGATATCATCTAATTTATTATATAAATCGTTCATTAGTGATGATGATATAAAATTTAATTCTTATTTATCACATTAGAAAAAAAAAATTATTTCCTTCAGATTTTTATTAAAATTCAATGTCACCTAATCTTCAAAATAGAACAAAAATTCTTTTGAAACGATATTTTTAAAAGTAAGTCAGAAATATAATTTACACTAATTGATCATTTTATATTATATAAAAAAATAGATACATAGTTTTTGAAAAAAATTGACATGGAAGAAAAAATATTTTGAAGCGTTGATAGAAATAAAGTTTATTGTTCATAACAAAAACATATTTTGAAATATTGTGAATGTTGAAAATGGAATTAAAAGGAAGAAATTAATATTCATCATATATTAGTTGGAGTAGTAAATTAATATTTATCATTATAGATAGATATTATTATTTCATATTCAAAAAATTTATAAGAAACAATCTCGATAAACAATTAGATTGTATCATAAAACTATGACAAATTTGGTATCATCTGAATTATAAGCTCCATGAAAGAATAAAATTAAATTAAACACCAAATATTGTTTTAGTAAATAAATTAATGATATTATATGAATATGGAGATATATATACATCTAATAAATTAATATAGGTTCCCAACATTAGATATGTCCCAATAAAGACCGATTGGGGAAAAAATCCCTTACCTCATGTCTCGACATCCCTAAAAAATTCCCAATCTTCCAATGTAGTTAATATTCTTTTATAATATATCTTTTATAGATACATAATAATATTTATCACACCATATATTAATTAATTTTGAAATTTAATACCATTATAGTAAAAATTCATTGTTAAAATCACATTATGTGTAATAATGACTTCATTTTTCATGAATCGGTTGGTTTAGAATATTCTGAAATTTCATTATGATCATTGTTACATATTATACATAATTTTAAAAATGGTATAAATATTTTATATATTAATAATATATGTTTTTAGAGTAATACAATTATTATATATATATAAAATGAATTCGCACATCCATAGAGACAACTGATTGTATATCGGTATAAACACTATTTTCAATTTCACAATGGATAAAAAATATAAGGAAAATAATAATGTATCCATATAGAATAATTTTATGTAATATATATTACATATTAAAAATATATTTATCAATATTAACTACTAATTAAATTGTACCTGAAAAATAAAAAACATTTATTCCCAAGGGGGTATTCCTTCTAACTAACGACCGATATTTGTGTATTCCCAAAGATTAGAAAGTAAAAAAGGTATATATTTATTTATAAAACATGAATAATATTATAATGATAAATATCATATATAATACTTAAATATGTCATTATATATTTTTGTGATAGAGAGTTCTGTAAGATGAATGACATTAGATTGTGATGTTGTAGTCTTCCATACAGATGATTGATTGTTTTATTTATTATTTTACATATGTGGATAGAGATGTATGTCATTAAATTTACATGGTGACATATACGTATATGGTATGTACTATTTTTATTATATTATAATATTTGGAGATTATATTATAGTGGTTTAAGAATAAATAAAACAGAACATTAAGTTATGGAATTTTACATCTTCTTTAGAGAACCACTTTAGGTTTATATATAAATCCATAATTGGATGAGTTTAAAATTAAAATATAGACTATAATATATGATAATGGTTATATAAAATATATATGGTATTGGATTTTAGTGGAATCATTTCTTGATGTGTGAATAATAGAGAAGATTAGGGGGAATTTTATTATTAGTGGAGGGGACGCACAATAAACTTTTGAATAGAATAAAGTGTGCACATATTTTCACTTGATAAAAGGCTCAAAAATATGTAATTTGAAATCCATAGTTTTCATAGTGTTCATATTTTGAAATAAAATTAGTTTGAAAATTTTTTATAGATAATTTTAGTCCTTATCTTTTTAGATAACCCAAGGTAAATCCATTTTAACCTTAACCAAAATAATTTATTTTCATTGATCTTAATATCCATTATGACCAGAAGTTATTTTATTATTATTGGATTGCATTAATTATTATGATTATAAATATTGAATCCATTTTTTCAAATTTCATAATATTTGTGGAGTAATGTAATTTAATAATAAACCAAGAGGGTCGGTGGAAAAGTGTTTTTCCAAGGAGAACAATTTCAAATTTTAAAATATTATAAAATGTATATTCAAAATAAAATTGATATCAATGAACTATATTTTTTCAATTAACATTTCATTTAGTTATATTTACCTTTTTGTTCAATTTTTTTAAAAAAACTTTTACATTTAATAAAAAAAATTAGCCTTTTCAATAAAACCCAATATTTTAAAATACATATCGAAAACTTAATCTTTTCTGAATATTCCCAGAAAACATTGAATGATACTTTTGGAAAATTTATATGAAAAAATTAATTTTCTTATAATAAATTTTTTAAAATTAGAACCTTTAAAATTTATTATTTTTTCAAATAAATTTAATAAAATAATTTTTTGAGAAAATATTATTTTCGAAAAATATAAAGACAGTATTAAAATTTTAGTTTATTTTTTATCAATATATATTATTTATATAAACCAATTATAATTATAATTTTTCCCATTTTTATATTTTTACTTCTGTGATAAAAATATTGATAACAAATTTATTTTATAAATGAAAATATTAATAATATATAACATTTCAATTAATTCTTGTTGGATGGTTTAACAGAATATATCGAATTAAAACAATATACGGGAATAAAATATTTCATAAAATTTGCGGATGTTACATTCTACCCCCCCCCCCCCACCACCCTTGAAATAAAATACCCCATTAAAATTTAACCCTTTGGTAAAAACAATAGTGGTAAATTTTGTTTCATTAAATTTTCATGTTCCCATAATGATTCCTCAAACTGGTTTATTTTCTACACAACATCGACCACATGAATGATCATGTTTTTAGAACATTATTTGTTTGAAAAATAATGTTTAAGTGTTGTTCCACATAATAACTATCATGATCCAATGACACTACTCTGAGATGAGTACATGTGATGGATTTTTCTGTTCTTATACAACAGTGATACATGTAGCACATCATATACATGAGGGATGATACGTTTAAGATCAAATTTATAAGACAATGTATTGATAAGATCATTGATTTCAAACTAACTATTATACCTAGGATCTAATTTCCCTTTCTTCATTAATATACTAAACTAATTTGATAGATAAAACACTTGTAACACCTTATCATTGACATCAAATTCAAGATTACCTAGGTGGTTATCTAAGTAAATTTTCTTCTTTCTTTGCTCTGCGATTTTTTGTTTCTGAATAGATCATACCTTTTCTTCCATTTAATCATTTAAATATTTTAATATTAAAATTTATTTTCAAAAATCATACAATTATGCTTAATTTATATACTTCATTCCATAGAGGGATTCATGAGGATCCATCTAAATTCTTCACTATAGGGTACTATTATAATAATTCTCTACTACATGAAGGTGTATATTCAAACAACAATTTAAATTAATATGAAAATATATAATTATATTTTCTATGTATTTAGTGATTCTCTCATACTATGAATCTATTCTAGGATTATACATCATATAGAATATCATATCCATATCATGATATTACAATGATTTCAATAGAACAACTAGGTAATCCTGGGATCCTTATCAAGAGAAGCTGAATGTGGTAGTACATTAAAAATTATGAATTCCATAATGTCTCCAATAAAAAATTTATACAGATATAAACCATCTCTATTTATGATGATGTGTGCAAACATTATAAGTAAGTCAAATAAAACCCATACAAACACTATACCCCTACGATGGTTTCTGGAGTCCAATAATATAATCCATGATGTTGTTTTCCAATTAACATTTTTTATTGGGTAATGGTCAAAACATAACATTATAATGTTTCTATCATGCATAATGTTTTTTTGAAATTATAAGAACCATTAAAAAACACTACAATATATATCATTATTCAGTCCTAGATAAAATACTCTTCAAGATCACTATACATCTCTATAATTCCAGGATGAATTGAGAATAAAGAACTATTATCATCCCCAAGAAGTTATTTCCTAAAATATATAGTGTATGGAAGAAATAAATGATTCCTAAAACATATCATACCATCATGATAAAGGATAAACACATGAACATTAATCACCTTATTTTTTATCTAAATGTCATCATTTGGTATCTCTATTATCCTCCCATAGAGAGATATAGAATCACTTATATTAGAAATATAATATTTCTTACCATAATTAAAATTATCATGATCCATCATTTTTAAATACATAAATATTTGATAAATTGTGATCATCATCATAGGTAATCATGTATGATCATTTTAGATCAAATAATGGGCCATCTTTTCATATTCCTATTATGGAATTGTACTGAGAGGCGGTAATATTAAATCAATTGCAACCATCTTTTATGGTGCATATTCAGCTTCATTGGGGTGAATAAGTAGTTTAAACATTTTTTATTGTTATATATGTCTAATTTTTTACAATGAAGATAAATCCTCCAAATAATTAATGAAACTATTACAAAATATAACAATAAATCATGAGTTGGGTAATTTTTCTAATAAACAATTAATTATCAAGAGGAATAATCTATAACATTGACATTTTTCACTATAAGTCAAATTATTAGACCTTTTGATGTATATTTGTATATTACAAATCCTTATCTCATTCATGGTAATGTAAGTATAGTTTTAATAACATATGTTTTTTTTATTTCTTGATATTTCAGACACATTCATCTATTTAGAGGAACATAGATCCAGTCCAATTTTACATCATGTGTGGGTGATATATTCATTCTAAATTCTCCACAAACCATTGATAATATTTATCAAAACATTGAAATTAATGAATCTCAGTCAACATGGTTTATCCGGTCCTGTGTGCAATGGCCATAATCATTTACTAATATACCAATATAATCATCTTGATATTATCTATCCAAAAATAAATCCATTTGATGCCAAAAATCACAATTTTTAAATATTTAATAGAATTTAACCACCTATATGGTCATAAGAAGAGTAATGAAGTGAAATTAAGTATCTACCATTACATTTATCCAAATAAAATTTCATATATAAAAACTACCAAAAAATAATAAATATACTATTTAAAGTCTTTGTTCAATGAATCCATGAAAATTTTGGAAAACATAGTAAGACCAAATGGTATCAATATATACACATAGTTTCCATTCCATGTAATGAACTATTTCATTAGTATATCATATTTCATGACCCCTAATAGATTATATATAGAATAATGGTAAATTTATTATATTTATTTATCTCTATGAAGTTGATCAAGATGGTCATTAATGCAGGGACGATGAAATATTCTCTCTATCAAGATCATTTTATTCACTCGATATGAAATGAAGAGATTAATTATACCGTCATCCTTTCGGAAAAATATATATAATAAAATACAAGGTGACACACATGTAAGAATAGATAACATTTCAGGATTCCCATGGAGTATCTTTTTCAATTCCTTTATTTTAATTAGATATGGATAATTGAAATTGTTGTGACAACTATTATATATAATATTGAAAATGAACATTCACAATTTAGTATAAGAAAATGAAACTATTTGGGGGAAAAATAAAAAACTATAATATAATTCGCATATCGTCGATGTTATTTTTCTCCCCATCCATTGGTTATAGGACCGATGGTGAATTATAATTAAAACCTATGAAATGGATATTTTTACCAGTAGAACATCATAATTATCATAGCACATATTAAATATAATAGGTTGGTATGAAATATAAAACATAACTTCCCTGACTGATTTCATGATATGGGATCTATTTTTTGTGAATCAATCCATTCCTATGATAACATAAAATTCAATTATAGGAAGAACAAAAATATTTTCAAGATGCACATTCCCAAAATCATTAATGGTAGAAGAATCATGAAATTTTGATTTTTTATTTATACCATTAGTGTATATTTATTTTAATTAAATATGTAATAACTTTTGATTCATTTTGATTCCCTTATAATGTTATTTATATTTAAAAATGTGGGTAGATCTTGATTCAACCAAAAAAAATTCTTTTACAAATGGATGGTAGGTAGTCCTTTTAAGACATCGTTAGCTAACACATGAGATGAAAATATGATTTCATGATGTTTTACTCAATATATCACCTTAAGAGGTTTATAAAATTATTAATTTTCATTAAATATTATATCTGAGAGCTATTTATAAAAATTCAGGAAGTCCTGGAATTTTATACACTGGCATATGGGTGGTGAATTATTTATATATTTTTTATATTCCCGTCATTACATGACATCATCTCATATCATTAATATTAAATTGATTGATGAAATTACTTCCAACAATTAAAAAATTTAGCATTCCCATTAATACATATTCCACTATGTTCCCTTCCACATTATGTGCAAGTAGTAAAACACATATTTTTTCCCTATGGTTTATAGAGTCTACATTAATTTATATTTTAATTTTCTAATCAATATTATGAAATTGACATGAAATACCAGTCTCAATTGCCACCATGATAACAAAAAGATTAATTTCTTCATTTATTTTCATTTCCTTTATAGACAATCCCCTCAGACTAATAATATTATGTCAGTGATGAATCAATCAAAAATAATTTTATATTGGTCCTATATATAAAACATAATTAATAAATGTCTTGTAAAATTCACCTAATATGTATCTTTTGATTCTTCATACTTCTTCTTTAACTCATGGAATTCCATATATATTTTAATGTATAGAATTTGAGGAAAATAAATTATAATAATTATGTTTTTAAAATGATCCCATTACATGGAGTTAATTTAATTATGTTGACTCATAATCTTAATAAGACTCAACCATTTATCTATATACATAGTCATATCATATATAGAAAAATGATATATTCATCTGCAAAACATTAGAGAATGGAAAATAAATTTTAAAATGTATTGATCCTTTTCTCAAAAACTAATGGATTACTAGAGCCACTAAATGAATGTGAAAATTTCCACAAATATAACTCAATAGACCACTGTTTTATCTTTTTCTAATATGGATGTCCATCTTGATTCAAATATTGGAAATGTTCTGTGAACAAAGTAACGATATTTTTTATTATAAATGCAATAATAATTTCTTCCTATAGTGGATATTTATTGCATTTTCTACTACACTAAACATTTATACAATTCCTTTAGTTAATATCCAACAACTAAAATAATGAAACATAGTGTATATAAGAAATATCATAGTGGGGAACCAAATAACGATGAAATATAACTTTTATAATGTCTAATTAGTGACAAATTTTTTTAATATTGGAAACAATATGTTTGAAATTGAAAATTCATGGTCATTATTTATATTTGTTAAGATTATTCATAAAAAGAATGTGAATTAACAAAATAATATCCCATGTTGAGCTTGAAAATAGTTGTGAAACTAATCTTATTTGAAAATATCTTCTGATGCTCAACTCATTTTTGAAAATTCTTTTTCATAGTTATTACCTCTATATATAACCATTCATGATCAAAATCCACATTTTTTATCCAGATAAGAATTTATTTCTAGGAAAATAACATTCCATCGTTTTCAATTAAGAGGATTTTCTCTTATTCTATAGAATATCCTTAGGGTTCTCACTATTATTTTGACATCATAGTTCCTAATTTATTTACTAAACCTTTTTATGATATGAACTATAAATTATCAAAAAATCGCATAAAAATATAGTTTATATATTAATTGATTAATATTGAGTACATAACAAAATTAACCTTGTCTAAATAATTTAGCCTTATTGATTTTGGTAACTTGATAAATAAATAGTTCTTTTTTTGTAAGAAACATCGTCTCCCACTAAATGCTCCACATATATAACCCTTAATAGAAAAATAAATAAACAATATCATTAATTATATCCTAGGAAAATTAAATAAAATAATGGTATGTATTATATTCTCACTAATGGAAAATAAGGGATATAACAACATATTATGGAAATAATGGCACGAGTCCTACATGAATAAATTTACAAACTCTATCTATCACAAATATAGATCATAAAATTGATTCATGGATTTAATCATTTAATATTATAATACATGACTCATAATGGATTCAAATAACATTATCAAAGATAAAATAATATTATAATAATAAATGGATTTTTCAATTCTCAGGAGCATATAATATCATTTCATTAGTTGTTATTGTTTACATCCAAATCTATAAAAATTGAATTTTTTCACACACCAATCCATCATAGTAGTCATGTTTCACTTCCAAGTCTATCATATTGGATATATTTCACTATAAAAATGTGTTTACTCCTCATTATGATATAATTAATGTCCTGATATTTCATTGTTTTACCCATCTCATTGGAGAGAGATATTGGTCTCAACCATAGAATAATGGAAATCACCCATACAGGTACCACACAAGCATAAAATATTAATCATATGAAATCCCATGAAATAAAATGGGTTAAATAAATATTTTATCATATAATAACTTATGGAAAAAAAACTTGATTCATAGTAAATTCATAATTTAATCATTCGTCATACCATGGATTATAAATTTGGATTTATAGACATTTTATCAGGGTACATCCTTTAAAATTAAATAGGGTTCAGAAACATAATTATAACTCATTCATTGAATGAATATGAATGGTTACCTCAGTTCATATCCTATGAAATAATAATTAACACAAAAGGGTGACAACATAGATCAAAAATTATTTTGAAAAATCATGTGGAACATTTTTTTAGGAAAATATACCATCCACATTGAAAATAAAATTTGAAAAAAATTATTAAAAATTTTAAAAAACATTTCCATAAAAATTGACTTTATAAACATAAAATTAATTTATTAAATAAATTATTTTTCATGGAGGTGGAATTTTGTTTTCATTTCATACATGATAAAAAATAATAAATCAATTCCAAATATTATTAAAATTTAAAAAGAACCTCATTTAGAAAAACAATAAAATATTATATTTGATTTTTTTGAACATTTTGAATGATGGAAAAAATGGAACTTAATAAATTATTATATTATATCAAAATATTATTATTTTTATAATAATTTTTATAAAAACATGTAAATGGATGAAATATTTCTTTAACACAAGATACAAATAAATTCAATTATTATTACAATAATTTTTTATATCATGATTAGATAAAGAGAGGAAAATGAAAGGGAACAAATTATTTTCATGAAACAAAAATATATTAATAAAAATTTTCCTTTTGTTAATATAATGGTTATAATATTTGATAATCCAAAAGATAATTCTAAACAATCTCGATAATCAATTAGATTGTCACATTAATCTTTTACAACCTTAGTATCATTTAAACTGAAATACCTATAAAATATTTATATTAAATGAAAATAATTATTAGGAAAATAAATAAATTCATGAAATTTTCATTCAAATAGGATGTAAATACAGCTCAAAAAAGAATATATGTGTATAAAATAATGTTCTCCTTGTAGAATAAAATATTTTAAAAACTATTTTCCTTAAGTCTAGAAATCCATCATACTTATTTGAACATATTATATAATAAGTATATGATTTTAATAAATACATTATAGAACCATACTCATATGTGTCTTACCATATAATATTTACTTACGAAATTCTATTAAATATTTATTAATAATATTGTATTAAATTATCTTTTTGGGTAATAATTGATTTGTTTTTTCATGTATATATTGGTTTGGTATCTTTATTCCTTTGATTCAGATCAGGGTTGCATAATATATATTATTTGAACCATATATATATAATATTAGTTATATTATTTTTTGAGTAATCCATTAAATTTGGAGATAGAAATTGAATTACATATTTCATAGGGATCATAGGTAGTACGTACACAAGATCATTGTTTGTATTTTCTTGATGAATTAAAATAATGGAATTGATATAATATATTAACATTATATATTAATTTTTATTTTAGATATATCACAATTTTTTATTAAATCTACCCTCATTACATTCTTGGTAAATAATATATTATGAATGAATCACATTACTTCATGAGGTGGTATTCCACCGTACATAAGAGCGACATTATCATGATTCAATAAAATGAAAATTAACAAAATATTAGTGTTATAATGATTTCATAAGTATAATAATATCAAAAATATCATATATTAACATTAAATACATCATTAAATATATTAGTGCGAGGTTTTCATGGAAAATAAATAAAATAAGTTCTTGAGGCAATAGTCAACTGTAGAGATGATCAATGATTTTGTTTCACATTTTATGGAATAGGATATATTTGTCATTAAATTAATATAATTACATGTAAGTATCTGATATATAGTTAATTTAGTGGTGATGTGGTTGAAATATTTCCTTCTAAATGGTTTTGGCCTACTTTATTGGTCATTGTACCCATTTATTTATTTTAAACACTGGTAAACCCAATTTTAACTTTAGTTCCTATGATTAATTTTTTATTTTATTTTTATATTAATTATATTCAAAATATATGTTGAACAAATTAGATAATATATATTATTTTAATCCAAATTATGGAATCAATGTTTATAAATAACATTCATAGACGATGAAAAATATAATTTAAAATTCATCCCATTGATGAGATCAGAAAGTGGTTTTCTAAAGTAAATTTTTTTAATACGATTGAAATTCTATTATAGTATAATTCAACATGAAATTGATTCTAGTGACCTAAATATGATAATATTTAATATATATGGGATAGTATTTCTTTTAATACGTGTTTAACATTTTATTTATGCTTATATATTCACTAAAAATAAATTTTATAAAAAACCAGTACTTTTCACTAATAATCGAAAGATTAATTTTTTCATAAAATTCACAAAAAATCACTTAAATATAATTTTATTTTATATTTCCAAAATTAAGATTATTTTTTTCAAATTAATTTTCTCATATTAGAAAAATAAAATTTATTATTTTTTCAACAAAATCAAAGAAACTATTTTAGAAAAAATTATTATATTCGAAACATAAAAAAAATAAAAATGAAATAACATTTTATAAACATGATTTCATTATATAGACCCATTATAGATAATATTTAAATGTTTTTTCATTCAATTTATACTACTAATTCTAATGGATATGTGAAAACATTTAATTAAATACTAATATTTTTAAAATGTTATGGTTCTTCAAAAACTCTTCATAGTGTATAATGAAATATATACATGAAATTAAATGTATAAAAAATTTATATTTAATAAAATACCAGGGTGTAAACATATATATTGATAGATTAATTTCACTATTTCTGGTGATGGTAGGTCATATGTATAAATGAACACTATTTTTACTTTTCAACTAAAGGAATGAAATTAAGGTAAATAATATTATAACATTCCATAGTCATTGTTATATCATATAAATAATTTATAGTAATAAAATATATCATTGTTACTATTCTTGTAAGACATAAAAACAAACCATTACATTAGGTTGGTGTTACTCCAAACATACTCATTCGATACTTTATCAATTTTTTTTAAATTTATAAGCTAAAAAGGTAAATATGATATTAAAATTATATTAGTTTAATTATTCCATAAATATATTATGAAATTAGTAAAACCATCATAATAACTATCCATGAAATATTTTAGTGGTAAATAATTGTATCTCTATGTGGAGACAGTAAGTCGTATTTATGAAAAAGTAATAATCTACATCTCATTTAATGGTAAGGATTGTGGATAATGGTGATTTCATAATCATAATAAATTTTTAGAATGTTAATTATAATTAAGTTACTTTTTTATGATTAAAATCAAAGGATTAGGGAAGGTAAATATTATTAAAAAATAAAGTGATCAGTTAGGTCAATTATATATCCATTGAAAGAAATCCAATAGATCCATACTTATAAATTATAGGGATTGTCTTTCAGTAATACTAGAATATTAATAATTAATATATGGATATTAAGAAGTGATTTTGGTATGGGAAATTTAATCTATAAGGATCACACTGTTTTAAGGAGGTGGAATGATGGGTGACCTTTTATAATGAATGTATACTAATAAAGGGTACTTTCTTAAATTATTGATATATAGTAAAATATATCTATAGAAAAATTCATAAAAAAGGTTTTCTAATTGAAGATAATGTATTGTTGAGTTGAAATATCACCATCCAATAATATTTATATTGGATTATGTGGGCTTTAAAAACCAATTTTTTTTATTCTTGACTAAACATATTTTAACCTTAATTGTTATACCATAATTTCCACACTAAAGGGTTATGATTATAAATATACGGAGAAAATGGGGACAAAATTGGATGATATAATAAACCATATAATAAAATCCATATCTTACATTATCATTTTAATGGTTTTAGAATAATATATTATTATATTAATTTTTAAAAATATATGTAACTCTAGTTTAGAAAGAATTCATTTAATTTGAATAAAAAGTTATAGTGATAAAATTTAATTTTTAATATACTAAAATTTTAAATTAATAATATTTTATAGTCCCATAAACAACTAATGGAATAATACAAAACACTCAAATTATATTACATTTAATTTTTAAAAATAAATTTATTATTTTTCAATTAATTGATTAAATATTATATTAACATTTCATATGAATGTAAGGTAAATATTTAATCACTGAAATTAATTAATAAATTACCATCAATAAAATTAATTAAATATTCAAAAAATGACTATTCATATTTATTCATAAGTAGTTTTTGATATAATATGAGAAACTAATAGTTATATAAACCTATAAGAGTCACACTCTGTAATTTTTAAGAATCAAATAAGTAAATAAGTATTTATCTTGTTTATGTGTCCCATAAAAATTATCTTTTTATCAAATCATTATAATGGAATAATTAATTTCATTATATAATAATTAAGATATATAATTACTCAATTTTCACATAGTTTTTACCATGATTACACTGATGTACCTTGTACTAAGGTGAAAAATATTTCAAGTTACTAATCATTATGCCTAAATAATGGGACATATTAATCATATTTTGACCTCCAAATTTATAATATGGATTCATTTTTTTTGATATTTAATATCTATATGTTATATAAGGAAATTTAAAAAAATTGAAAAAACATGATTAAAACTGTTGTTTTTAGAAATATACAATTTTAACACAATACATGGTTTATTCTATTCCATTTCTTAGAAAAAATACAATGAAATTTAAAAATTTTTATTTAAAATTAATATATAAATTTTATTATAATTATTCACCAATATTGATTAATTTATTTTATTTAAATAATAATACATCATATGAATAAATTATTATTTTCTTGAAAACTACCTTTTTATTTCCAAATGTGTTTCATATTTTAAAATTAATTTACAATCAATGAATTCATGTTATAAAAATATAAATATATATATATATATATTATAATTTTTTAGTCATATGCATGCCCACTAATCAAAAATTTATGCTATAATTATCCCAAAAAAATATTTTAACTGATTATCATTATTCATTTATATTTTGTGTTTCAAGTAATGCATGGTATCAGGAAAAAATCTAATTATTTAAGGGGAAATATAATCTTAATAATCAGTTGGTTACATTATACCCCTTATAATATAAATTTATGGCTTGATAAGTTTCTCTCCTATAATAAAATAAATATATATATATTTCATTACATCCTTAGTTTCCCATATAGTTTCTTTGTATTTCATGATCATCTATAGAAATTTAAACATTTATGTCATATTTCTCTATATCAAATTATCTCTATAATCCATGATTAGTTTTGTTTATTCTTTATAATAAAGGTCATGATCTAATGGTAAAAATTAATATGATATGTATCAGGTATTTACATCATCATGAGAGACATGTGGAACACATCCTGAACATAAGATAGGTTTAGTTGAAGCACCATGAAATATGATATAATCCCCATAAAATAAAAAATCTAAAATGAGGTAATAGGTTTACACATGATTTATCATAAAAATACAAATCTCATAACCATCATTCATGAAGATGTTTAATGAAATGTCATCTCAAAAATATCCAATTTTTGATCACATTAATTATTTTCATTATACGTATATTTTTACTCTGTGATTTTGTGAACTATTGTTGAATTGCTCTAAATTTATCAAATATTTACATATCATTTTTTAGCCCTAATTTATTTTTTTCCCCAACATCATCGATACATGATGATTTTCTACACTTGATTTCAAATAGGGATTTATAAGAAGTCTTCATAATGATCATGTGGAATGTATTGTTATTATAAAACATATAAATCTAAAGTTGTTGATATTAAAAAACATTGAAATCCATAAATAAGATCCCATAGTATAATATAGGTTATTAGTATTTCTCTAACTCTGGGTATTTTTCAATGGATTCTAATCAGTTATGAAATGTAAATATGTATCCAGGGCCTTCTAATGGCTTCTCTAGAACATCAAGAAATACCATGGATCATAGTGGGATACAAAATAATAAGTTATTCCGTAAAACCTTTCTGCTTTTCTAATATATATTCTGTCATTTTTTTCAATAGATAAATCAACCTGATATTAATGAAATGTTCTAAATATGTAATGATATCAAATACAACCCAAGTTGTATTATTTTATTTTGAAATTCTGTAGAGTCTAATGAAAAAATCAATGGTGGCACTCTCCCGTTTACATTTTTTATGTTTAATGGATGAAAAAACACCTTAAAATACTATCAGTCATATTTAAATTAGATATATACAAAAAAATGAGAAAAAAATATCAAAATATATCTTCCTACAATCCCACTAGAAATAAAATTTCAGTTCTAATTAAATTATTGTAGTTCATGGATGAATATATAATGAAAACATTGACAATTATCCAATAACTCTATATTAAAATATTGTATGTATTGAAAAAAATGGTTCCCAAACATTATCATTCAATTATAATCATGTGTAAGAATCTGAAAATTTCCCACCATATTATATATATCATCATAATTCTATTTTTCATCTATAATAATAACATGTATAGATTGTTAAACACTCATATGGGAATAATAATTTCTCCCAACATGCATCAGAACATCAGGATCCATCCATTTTAAATCCAAAAATATTTTATGGTTTGATATCATAAATATAGATAGAAAATAATATTCCTTTTGACTCAGATAATTTTAAACCTTTTTTCATTCCGTGTAATGTAATGTATTGAGTAGTGATAATTGATAATCATCTAAAACCATCTTATATTGGTTATATTCATCTATATATGAGTTAATTCATACTTTAAACATTTATGATTAGGATATATATCACAATAATCTAAATAAATATAATGCCTCTATATATTGAGAAAAACACCACATTTTACTCAAAATCATGATATGAGTAATTTTTCTCAAGAAATTTCAATTAGTGTGAGTAATAAGCTATAACTATAATAGAACTTCCTAGTACATTATTCATTTTACAACTTTATATAAAAATGCATTTTGTACTTCAAGTTAATGGAATCACAGCTTCATTGAGTAAGAATCTATTCAATTCTTTGAAATTTTATTCACAGACATACACTCATGGATTCTTATCTCCCTCATGAGTTATCATAGCGTGTCTATTAGACCATTGTGAGAAATTATCCACAAAGATGCAATATAAACCAACTAAAATAATAAACTTAAAGATTTTTGTTACAATTGTTGGGTTGGACCATCATTAATTTATTTCATTCATTGATGGATCTATTGATATACTTTATATTTATATTAAATAACCCAATAATTAAACTCTTAGAATCCAAAATACAGACATTGTAATATTTTTTTAAATGATTTTATAACCTCTTGGTCTTTAAGAATATCTAAAATGATCATCATTTTCATCCATTTTCATTTAATGTTTAAGAGTATCATCTATAATGGCAGCTAGAAAACAATCAAGGTAATATCAAAATACACTATTTATTAAATATATGAACATAGTGGGGGAATTAGAAAGACCAAATTAAATCCATATGAGTTTATAATGTACATACCTTGCATTAAAGTTTTTCTTGGGTATATCCTTCTTCTTGAACCTCAAATAAAGATATTTTGAAATAAGGCCATCATTTAAAGTATTTTGATCCATTAAGATTATTAATTATTTAATCAAATTGGGGTTAGTGAATTTTTTTATTGGTACTAATTTTTTATGTTCTCAATAATCAATATAGAGTCACATTAAACATCCATTTATCAAAAAAAAAGACTAATTGAACCCAATGGTGAGGAACTTGGATGATTTTATACCTTCTGACTATTTTCCAGGATTTTCTTCATCCAATCCAACAACATAATCATGAAATTTTAATATAGAGCCTCTGAAATATATTAAGAACAAGGTATGAGTTATATTGAGTACTTAACATTGGTGCTATTGAAGATCCGAAAATGCTATCATAAAGACATCAATGAATTCCCAAAAAATATATATTGTATGGATATTAATTTTTATCATCCCATATGAGATAAAATTACTTTTAAATAGGAATCAAGATCTGTACAATGCATTTTAATTCTACTATAAGTCAAAATTTAACACCACAATGATAATTGATCATATATTGGTTCAAAATATCAAATGTAACATTCATTCTTTGGAAAATCGTAAGAACCCAGTTTTTCACTTAGCCATGGGCCTATTAACGTTTATTCAAATTATTTATTTTGGACCTAGTATGGATTCCTAGTGAGTTAGAAATGATTCCATGGGTGTTTAGGGCTTTTTCGGTGCCTATAACCCATATTTTAGGAAAAATTGGGCATTTCACCAGGTTAGAGTAAATAATACTAGGAGGACACATGGTTAAATCTAATCTTGTAGATGGTTGAATTTTAGGGAAGATCTATCTCACTCAGATAGCACTACTTTTACCTCACCGTGTGGACTAACCATGCAGTATGCCCCTTCAAATAGGATTTATTGCATGGTCGGTTCGTGGTTTTTCATACCATATTGGAAAACCACGCATGGGATAAATTTTGGGTAGCTTTTCCAATTTACACTTATTGATCTACTGCAACCATGCATTTTCCCTAATCTATATTATAGGAGATATAAACTCCGATTTACCCCATTTGGTATATTTTGAAGGACTAAGCTAGGGATCAAGATATATCCTTCATCCAAGAGATGTTCTAACTTTCATTCATCACATTTGATGTTTAACTATAAATACTCGAATCTATTTGATCTGTTCTTCTTCTCTCTTTATCATTAACTAGATATAAAGGACTTATAATTTTTACACATTTCTCATATATAATCCATTATATTCCAAATCATAGTCTTCAATTAGAGTAGGAGAGTCATACAAGAATATTGTGGGTATTCTATAAATCATCCCTCAAGTTGGTTTATTTGTGAAATTAAGTTTGGAAACTACTGATTTCATTGGGTATTGTTTATTGAATATAAATTCCATGATTAATTTCATTACAATTGTATGGTTATTTTATTTCGATATATGTGGTCATTTTTTAGTGGTAACACCCACAATATTTTCTATCATAATAAAGATGTCTATCCATAATTGTCACTTTAGTGTTTTGACACATTTGACATATCATTCGCCTCTTCTTTAGTTGGAACTTTCAAAAGGAATAATTTTCAATTTTAAATAGATTGATTTAAAATTTTAATTTCACAATGGAATGTACAATGTATTCTCACAACGTTACCCACTTAACATAAGTGCTTTAGTTTTAAAATTAAATGTGAAATGGAAATTGGAATGTTTTCTAAGTATATGACTTGGACTTTTTAAATGTAATTTAATAATAGGATTCTGGTCTATAGAACCCATTACCATGTTAATGGAAGGTAGCGTAGTGAACCTTTATTTATGAAATATTCATAAATAGATTAAAATAATGTTTTCATGCTACTTGGAATTCCCCCTCTAATGATAAGAAATTCTTGAACTAAATATACTTATAGATTAATTATGACTTGACTAAATGGTTATATGCTTAGTTATACTTTTCAAACTAATTAATGGTAATGGTTTTAGCCTTATGAATTACACATTACACCATTATCAAATAGGATTATCTTTAAATGATCTCACCTTTTATTTTATAGGTATTTCCTTGATCACTCATGAACCCCATTCCAATTCATGGTTTCATGTTTCATTGGTTGAGAACCTCCTAGAATGTGATTCTTGTTTAACATAGGAATCCTAGTATGACACTATATGATTCCTATAATAAAATTATATTATTCCATTGATACACTCATTAGATCCATCATTGACATGTTGAATCACGAGATTATCCCCCTGATGCAAGTCATTGATTATCCCCATTTTTTCATGGATGAACTCCATGGACTCAGTTGGAGTCTTATTGTGGAATTCCTATGAAAATGTTCCTAGGATTGCAATCATACCCATATACAGGATATAAGTATTTCTAAGTTGGTGACCCTTGAGATCTATGTTTCCATTTTTAGTACCTTTGAACTTCATTATTAAATATCATTACTGGATTCAGTTTTATATCTTAAAACATTCACTATTGATAAAATTTCACATATTTATAAAATTATGATAATCAAATAATAAATTTGTTAAGTTTTCAGTCACTTATTGAGGGATGAATCATGTAATTAGGTATTTATTTTAAATGGGCCTCTTTACATTATATAAGCATGATTTCACACTATTACATTTCTATTACATGTGTCGGATGTTATAACACCCTTGGTGGTGGCCCACTATTATTTATCTCACGAAAGCTCCATGTGTTTTTTGGTACCCATGGTAGATTACATGAATGGAATGTTGAAAATAGAAAGAATACGACTTCAATCACTTGATTTCATTTTTTACGATGGATCTTGACACCATATGATCAAGCCGAGATTAGGATGCTCGAGATAGACTTTTCAATTCCTTTTCCCCTTTGTGGAAAATATTTTTCCCACTATTGTGTATATTTGTTTTCTAGTTTTCTAGTGATAAGAAATATCATCATTAGTTTCTCTAGTTGATTCAGTTATTGTTATTATTCTCTAAATTTCTCCTGATCCTACTATTTAATTAAAATTTTCTGCCACTTACCTATGTTTATAATTATATATTATTCTACCCTCTGGTAAATAGATCATAGTCTCCCCACTGACTCACCCTAGGCCCTTACTATTAGTTTACAACATTTTGTGTTTTTGGATATGTGCATGATTCCATGTGTCCCATCAGGCTTGGGGAACCTATTAAGAGGAATTATGGTCCATCATTCAGTAGTTTAGTATCAGAGGTGTTTTCCTTTTTTAATACACTTTTTAGAGATAATATATTAATGATTATTAATGTTATGAGACATGTCCATAATCCATGATTGGTTGTGCCAAACCCAGTTTCGGGGTAAATTCCAGGTTACCCACAATGTATTTCTTGTTTTGTTTTGTCCTAATGCATTTCACATTGTGTCACCATTTGGAAAGGCTGATGTTTTGTGGTGTTGATCATTATTACTATGATTGAAGATTTATTCCATCCTTGGCCCGATGATATGAGGGAAATTAACATAGTTCTTTCATTATTATAGTATCCTAGGATTCACATGTCATTCATATTTTCATTCCATAGAGGTATATATTACTTCCATGAGTTACATGGTATGCCTATGATTGTTGAGTGATTTTGTGATAGTTAACTTATTCTTTTGATATTCCATGGTTGTGATTGAATGGTCAACTATCTCAATTCATGTGGTTTATGGGACCTATTGGTTAGGATGTGTAATTTTCCTAGTCGGGCTATTATGATATAAATAAATGAGTTTAATCTTCAATGATATGGTATATGGGAAATAATTTAATGGGAATTACTATCAATTTTAATGAAAAAC
The DNA here is from genome assembly GCA_963277665.1 of Viscum album. Taxonomy (NCBI): domain Eukaryota; kingdom Viridiplantae; phylum Streptophyta; class Magnoliopsida; order Santalales; family Viscaceae; genus Viscum; species Viscum album. Next base: position 618,229,688 of record OY728145.1, on the reverse strand, counting down.
ACGTCATCTAAAATGAAACAGTTTCACATCCTTTTACTAGCTAGTCATGTTTATTAAAGGAAAATGATTGAACTAGGTAATTAAATGTAAAATTAAATTAATCAAATACTTTATAGCATACCAATACGTTTCTCTCTAAGAATATAATATGGGTAGTATACCTTGTGTAATGATATTTTAAATTTTTTAGAATCTGTAATTGATACTATCTATCTTCTTTAATTTTTTTTAGGTGTGTACATGGCATTTATAAACCAATGTCTCCAGAATGTCCTCAAATCGTATAATCGGAAGGTGGTGAAGATCATGACCTAGATATAGTTGGCCCATATCAATATGTTCTATATCCGTGGGTTCCAGTTAAAGAATAACCTATTGAACATGATCTAAGAACATCCACCCAATTTCTTGATTGTTTCCTATGTCATATAAAGCTTTTGTATGGTTCTCTATGAGTTGCGCATACAATGGATAATATGACTCATGAGCTCCTGCTGCATGATACTCCTACATTCTAAGGGTATTGTGGTCCACAAACTTATTATTCATAGACTTATTCCACCCTATCTATCTTTGAGCTTATGAAGAAAGCTCCTATGTTAATGTTCAAGATTTAAACATACAAGTTTTTTGATTTGGCCAAGCACTGGTGGGATGTTATTACCCATGTCGGTCATCATCAGGGTATATTGTGGGTTTATTTACAAACTACCATATATGATAATTTTGTTCCTTAGATATTGAGGGGTAACAGTGCTTGAGATTTCATGCATATCATGTAGGGTTATATGTCAATTATGGAATGTTTAGTGTGTTGAATTGAGATATAATTAATTGCTCCACATCTATTTGGTGATGAGCTTTATCATGCTAGATGCCTCATGGATTGTCTTTTCTAATACATTTTTATGCAGTTGAATGTATTTCAACTAACAATGATTTTTTATATAGTCATCAAAGATTTTATCACTGAGTTTAACATGGGGATGTGAACAACACAGTGCATAGAATATCAGTGTTCCAACTAGCCATTATTTCTTCAAATTTTTGGAAACATTCCATCAAGAGTTCTCAATAGGGTAGTTACAACCAGAGTACCAATTTTGATAACTCCATCGTGTTTCATCAGTGTGTAAGATGGGGTCACCTGATATCCCATTGTGATAGAGACCAAATGGAGTGTCGGGCTTGTGGAATTATGGCTCACTTTCTAGATTTATACTGGGGGAGACCCAGTGTCCTCACACTGATGCCAACAGTGTGAATCGACCCTTGGAGGCGAGAGTGACAGTTAGATCTCTTAGTAGTTACGTCGAGGCCTTACGACGTCATCCATGGCATGAATGCATCATTCATGTCAGGATTGACTGTATTAGGCAATGGGCATGGTTCATCCAGGGGATGAGACCAAGTTTCTCTTTTCGGAAAAAAGTGAAAATTTAGCAGCTCTTTCAGATCATAGGCAAAGCAGGTGAAGATCATCCAGGAGCGGATAACTTGACACTCGATCACCAGTAGTGGCAGCCGAGCAGTTATGCCATTGTACTCAAGAATTTTAACTAGATTGTGGATAATCTAGATGCATTGATATAGGTTCTTCAAAAATATTTATATCATTATATATCATGGAATGTATCGGGCTAGAGATATAGTAATATTGTAGTCTAATGAACCTAGATACACCATTATGAGCGAAATAATAAGGAATATTCCTATATAGGTATTGCCCACTTGATTTCGGGAATTATATTTTCTTATAGAACTTATTCATTCCCTAAATGGTGGGCTTCAATGTCATTTAGGGGAAGGATTTGTTGATTCCTTATCATAATTTTGTATACTTCAATCACTATAGGCTATCTATTACAATAATGGATGTTAGTAGTTATCTACATAAGGGTGATTGGGATGTACCTGATGGAAGAGAGGGATGAGATCATAATGGGCTTGGTGGAGTGACCAGTCAGATTAATAATATCTTCATTGAGGATCAAGGTTCATATGAAACTTATTTCCCTCCAATAGTAGATCATTTCAGTGATGTTTTTCTTGATGGTATTTTTATATTTCCTTTTTATAGGGAGGTAGATTTTATGATTGATATTTTTCTAGGAGAATATCCTGTGTCCATTCCTTCATATAAGATGAATCCTACTGATCTCCAAGAACACAAGGGGTAGTTTGAGGATTTAAATTTCACTGGATTTATACAGCCCAGTATATCTTCTTTCAGTTCACGATTGCTTTTCCCCAAGAAGGCGTCTTGAAAATTACATCTATACATTGATTTAAAAAGGATGAAACAGGTTATGGTGAAGCCATTTGGTCAATTACCTCAAATAGATGACCTCTTAGAGTAAATCCAACGAGATAGGGTCTTCTACATGATATTCTTATGTTCATGATATCACCAAGTGCTAATAAAGCCATTATACATACCTCCTACAACATTTTTTATCAGGTATGGTCTGTATGAGTACATTGTTATGTTTTCTATAATTACAAATGCTCTGACCATTTTTATGGATCTTGTGAATTGTTTTTTCCATCCCAATCTATAATCAATTTTTATGGTGTTTATGGATGGAGTATTGGTGTATTATAATACATGTAGAGACCATGAAACCACCTTGATATCATTCTACATACACTAAGAGAGCATCATATTTATGTTATGCTTTATAAGCTCCACATTTGGATCGAACATGATCATTTATTGAGTCATATCATATCAGAATCAACAGTATATATTGAATGAGAAATGCTTAGTGTTGTAGATTCTTATCATAAGCCCAAGAAAGTGTTTGATATATATATTTTATTAGATATGGGAGGATATTTCGTTAATTTTTTACTAGATATCTCACATCATGCTTCACCTATTACTAAACATAAAAATAATGGAGTTTAGTTCATATGGTCGGAGGCATGCGAGATAGAATTTCAAGAGTTGAAAGGGACAACTATCCCAACACCTATTCAGATCCTACTAGAGCCTAATATAGGCTATATCTACTTTTTGATGCATTAGTCATCATTATGGGTGTTATGATAATGTAGGAGGATAGATTTTTTCAAACATTTCATGATAGTTGAGACCTAATGATAGAAACTACACGACGTATGACCTCAAGCTAGAAAATGTTATACATGCCTTTCGTGGCTGGAGACACTATCTGTTAGGTGAGTGATTTTCTAGTACATGGACTAAAAAATCCTAAAATATATCTCATCGTAGATTTACTTAAACCATAGATAGAGGAAATGGGTCTAATATCTTTAATCCATGTATTTTTATCTTCCTTATATATGGTTGAAGGGAATTATAGTTCTTGATTCACTTAGGAAGAAATCCCAAACACAAGCCACCTAATAATACTAGGATAAATGGAAATTAATGGACTAATTAATGTTGATGCATCTAGTGGTTCATGATATTCATAAGCATTATTAAATATCAACATTGATAGTTAGCACATCCCTCTTTGAGAAGGTGATGGTTAGAAATTTTTCAGATCCATAGGGCCTGATTATCCATGATAGTATATCAAAAATATAACTCACCTCCGGATTGGTATGTCGAAAAAGATGACATCTGGCATATTAAGGGATGATTCTGGGTTCTTATAGAAATAATATAAGAGTTTATGAAAGAGCATTGTTAATATTAATGGTAATTTAATCCATGTATCTATAACATGTATCAAGATATGTGACACTAGTAATGGTGTCATGGGATGAAATGCTTGATAGAATGATTTAACACTATATGTAACAAATTTAAGAAAGAAATTGTGGAGAAACAGATACCTATAAGATTTTCACACATGTTTGGAGTCCTATAATGAAAATGGTAAGATGTTTCTCTGGACTTTGTAGTTGGTTCACCTAGAGGTAGAGATGTTATAAGGGTTTTCATTGACTGACTGACGAATGTGTCTCACTTCCTTCTTATTTGGGAGACATTCTGAATAGAAGAGAAGGGAAGACATCATTTATATGAGATCATAAAACTGTACACGGTCCCATTTAAATTCATTACAGATAGGGGTGCTTCTTCATGCCACATTTCATCTCAGGCTTGTAGAAATATATGGGGATATAGGTTCTTCTAAGCACATATTTTCTCCTCCATACTTATGTAAAATCATAAATTATAATATATGTTATATATTAAAATTTTGAATCATGTTTACTTGATTTTGAGGTTATTTGGAGACTGGTATCCCACTTGTTGATTTCTCCTATAATAAAATATTTCATGTGATAATTCATTTGACTCCCTTTAATGCTTTATATGGTAGGTTGTGTCCCTCACCCTTGTTCTGGGTGGAGGTATGTGAGGCAGCCCGACTAGGTCCCTATTTTGTACAAGAGTCTTCGATGTAGGTTTAACTAATCAAAAAGCGTATGAATACTACTCAGTCTATATATAAATTTAATGTCAGACATAATTGATGACCTCTAGTGTTTGAGTTTAGGGATTGTCTTTTTGAAAGGGTATCAAATAAGAAATGGAATAGATGGTTATAAAAGTAAGGGAATTTTCCCATTGTTTTGTTTGGCCATTTGAAATTTTTGAGAGAGTTAGGCTATTATCCAATTGGCTGCTACCACATTAAAGGTACAGTTCCATGCACATCATCGTCCATGTTTGACATTTTCACTAATATCATGACGACCTTATTTATACCATTGATCTTGAGGATGATGTGTCCCATTCAATTGCTACCATTGAAGAGTATCCATTGTGAATCATTAAATTGATCATAAAGCATGTTCAAGGCTTGTCTATACCTCTAATGTTCGTCCTATGGCAGCATGACTACAACTAGGATTAGACATTGTGGTGGGTGGCCGACATATGTTCCTAGTAGAGAGAGTTGTTCTCGGAAATTGGTTCACCACCATCGAAAGGTGAACTTGGGGATGCGTTCTTTTAATTGGGGAACACAATAAGAATATGTTTTTTCACAATAGAATTTATTATTTAAATTTTAGACTAAATCTTTATTTTTTGACATAATATAGATGCTCAGTGAGTTATAAATTCTCCCAAGGGTGTCTAGATCTTATTCGGTGTTGGGAGCACATCTTTTAAAAATAATCAAGCTTGTTCCATTGTTAGAGTAAACCATGCTGGTAGGATACATGGATAGATATATTTGTGTGAACAATTATATTTTAGTAAAGAGGCATCTACCATGGTTTGCGTACGATTAACCAAACTGTACAGCATAACCTTGTGGTATGCCCATCCATATAGGCCCCCATTCATGGTCAGTGCACATTTTATAAAATAAATTGGTCAAATCATCCAAATGATAATTTTTGTGAAATTTTACTATTATATGCTTAATGATATAGTAAATCATTACTTCTCCCCTAATCTGAATTCTTGTAGATAGAAACAACATTCCATCCCATTTTGGATCTTCTGAATTCCAAATCTATGGATCTTGACTTCTCCTTCATCTAGGACCCGTTCGAGGTTGTGTTCATCCATTTAGATGCACAACTATATGTAATGAAGACTATTTGAGTTCTTCTTTGTTTATGTTTCTGTTGAACTAGTTATTTAGGTGTGATCATTTTTCTCTTTTCTCATATATATTTAGTTCTAAAACAAATAAGAGGATGATTTTGGAGGTGGAGATTCATATAACCTATGGTGTGAGGTCTATAAAAAATCCATCATGTTTGATGATTTTTTTGAAATTATGTGTGGGGCATGCTAAGTTCATTTAGTGTCATTTATTGAATTTATATAACATAATTACTATAATTATAATAATATGGTTATTATCCTTCCAAATATTTGGTTATTAGTTTGAGGGTTTTCCCACAACCTCATACATACCATGTAAGATGTTTTTCCATAATGGTCATTTTAGTGTTTTGAAAAGTTTGAGTCATCATTCGGGTGTGACTTGGTTTGACCATTATAAGGGTAATTTTTATTATTAAATGTATTCATTTGAATTTTTAATTTCATAAGTGAATGTAACATGTATAGTTAAAAATTTACCTCCATAAGGTATGTTATTTATTTTGATAATTAAATGGGAAATTTAATTTGGAAACTATGATATGTATACAACATCGAACACTATTTTACTTTCTATTTAGGATGAAGCTTGATAATAGATGACTAAGATAAGCTCAGGATGCTTGGGATAGTATTTTAATTTCTTTTTATTATTTTATGGAAAAGGTTATGCGTACTGTCTTGTATCATTCGTTTCATTTTTCTCATGAAATAACATATAATCATCACTTATTCCAGTTGATTCATTTATTGTTGTTGTTGTCTATACATCCACTAAGCCTGCTGTTTACATAGATTTTTTTCTGATTATTACCTATATTTATATTTATCCTCAATTATACACTCTAATAATGAGGAAATAGTCTCCCCATGGATATAACCTAGGATCCTGCATCTAGTTGGTTGACTCTGATATTAGGGGAGATGCACTTGAGGAAATGTGGTTCACCTAGCTCTAAGAACCTATTAAGTAGAATATGGGTCCAGGGAAATTGAAAATTGATGTGGGATTAATGTTAATAATTAAAATTTATGTGATAAATAATATAAAATTCAATTAAAGGTTCAATAGCATGATTTTATGGATGAACATTCACCCAATATTTTACCATCGCATAATAATATATTTATGATGTGGTCATCATTCCAATAGGGGTTATCAATACTAATTCAACATCCAATGTATAGGGTAGGGATCATTTTGATAACCAAATATAATAATTTAGATATAAATGGGTTAGTTTGATATGTTTAAAATAATACAATAGATATTATAGAGTGGTTAGATAGTGTACCTCGCACCATGTTTTTATTGAAGGGATAATAAAAAATAAATATTTCCTAATATTTCCCTTTTTTATTCAACTATATGGGTTTCTAATAATGATCATCATTAGTAATAATCAAATTATATCACTAGTTATCATAATTATTATATTTATTCTATATGAAACAATAGAGTGTGAGTGGTGCATTAAGATTAATTTTATCTATATTAACATATTTAGCTAAATTGTTTCCATCGCATCACAATTTATTTCCCTGATGGCCTCCCTTCCACATATACAATATTTAAAAATCCTATAATTAAAACTTCCACCATGTTTCATTTAACAACTTAGTCATGAAATAATTTTTATCTTATTATCTAGATGATATTTGTAATTTCAAATGAATTACATATATATTTTGTTATAAAAATTTAAAGATAGATACATAAATAAACCAAAATTTTTAACATCGATAAAACATCGTATGATTTATTAAATGGTTTTGAAGACTCTTATGTCTAAAGCCCATTAATGAAACGGTTTTTAAAAACTAATTAATTGAAAATCCCCACTATATGTTTTGATTATAATTCAAGAATCATACCTCACATGTCTTTGGAATGTTACCTTATATGTACCAAAATATTCAACATCATTTTATTTTTTCTTAAAGGAATTTATTAAATAATTTTTTTGAATAATAAGTTGAATTTACTAATGTGAAAATATCCCTTAAAAAATTTCCAATAATATATACTCAATTTATTCGCATTGAATCATTTTCATTATAAGAATATAGCATTGATCTGCTACACCATAAAAATGATAAATACCCAATATGAAATTTTCATGCAATAAACACTTCTGAATGGGGAATTTCATTTATTTGGAACTAATCATTTTCTCATAAAGTAGAGGATCAGTGGAAAAAAGGTCAATGTTTCTTAATGAATGGCTCAATAAAAAATTACTATCTACTTTTCTTATTTGGATATTCAATATGATTCTTAGCCTATGATATTTGTGCAATCATTAAAATATAATTTTTTATTCAAACATCACTAACATTTGGTTTCTCCTGAGGAAATTAATTTCACTATCTATCAAATTAAATATTAACATGATAATATTGTGTATCAAACATTGTAAAAATAAAAAAATATTATAGTGAGAAATAATCATCATTGAATAAAACCACACAATCCTTAAATCATAGCCCTCTATGTTATTCAAAACTAGATCCCTTTATATACATATCATACATAAAAAACTCTTACTAACAAAAGGAAAATGAAACAGATGGATTATTAAACATAGAATCCCATTAAGGGAAAATAATGGAGACATCAATTATCACATTAGTATAACATAATCATAAGGGTATGAGAGAATGATCATAACATTTGAAATTCATACCATGCATATCATATAATATAATCATCAGTCATTCATTAAGTCTTGGTAGTTCATAACACATGAATCATAATGGGATAAAATAACACGATTCATGGGGGGATATAATCATCATATGACATATATTGTTTCATAATAATTACCATATAACTTTATAACCATGAATAAATAGAAACATTTTCACTAAATATGATAAGGAAAATAATGTTTTCCCTCTCTTATAATTATGTATACGAAAACGTATACACACATAATCATATTGATGTTAGATATTATTACATGAATTAAATTTTAGAGATAAAAATTAACTGAATAAATATTCTATTTAACTATAAAAAAATTTCCTTAAATAATCTTATAGACATAAGAGTAAATTAAAATCATAAAATTGTGAACAAAAATATGGGTCAAACACATCTAATTTTGATCCATGATTTATCCATCATCATGCAATGCATTAGAGGGATCTAATATAACCAGCGTAACATAATCATTATTAATTCATATAACTTAAAAAATATCTTAAATAATAACATTATGAAATATCCATTGAAAATATGAATGTTTTATTATCATCTCATCACCATAATCACAATACACAAAAAAATGAATATTGATGGTATCATTGGGCAAAATCCCTAGTAAATTACATATAATATCCAAAGATGTTATATTATATTAAATTATCTTTTAAATGACCATTAGGAAATTTCATCAAGAAAATATCCTTTTCACATAGAAAGAATTATTTTAAAAAATAATAATTTAGAAACCAATAAGGATTACATTTTATTTGAAAATAACCATGGAAACAAATAATTGATGCTTTAATGAATTTATTTTTCATTAGATGAAGAAATTTTATTTGTTATGTATATTTTAAAAAACATTTCATTCAAAATATTTGATAAGATGTAAAAAAGTACATCGTTCATGAAAGAAGTGGGATATTATATTTAATGAATTCATTAACATATCAAACATGGGTAAAAATGGATTTAATTTAATTTTATATAATATTAAAAATATTATTTAAACATAATTATAAAATATTTAAATCAATGGATATTTTTTTTGATTCAATAGATAAATGATATCTATTTTCCTTAAAATCAATTTTCTCTCTTGAGTACATACTGTGTGGAATAATTAAATGAAATTAGAGAAATTTTAATAATGAAAATTATTATAATAAAATAAATATTTTTTGAGTGGTAGATTCGAATGTTTCATTATCATAAACATAATCCTAATAAATCCCAATAAACATAGTGATTGTTACATAACACTCATACCACTTTGGTGACAAATTAATCTTAAGACAAATAAAATAAACAAATATTTATGTATATGTAAAAATAAAATTTATAATAATCATAATAAAATATAGTAATGGTTAATATATAAAACAGATATAATAAATATGGGGTAAATATGATATTTCTCTCAGATAGAATAATGTGTGAAAAAAATACCATTGTACTATTTAACATCAACCACACACATTGAATATATATACATATTATTCAAATATTAAATCCCATACTAATATATATCATTCAATAATATATTTACATTAAACCTTTTATCACTGATTTTTTAAAATTTCATTATAAAATTCACTATTATAGATTATATATTTTTTCATATGTTATTTTTGTCCTAAATTTGTAATGGATATATCAATTTCTTATTGTATATTAATATATATGTATATCATATATATTAGTTATATACATATTTATATTAATTCCTGAAAAACAGATATATAATAATGAGTTATATTATTCATGGGGACACTATGATGTACATATGCATGAATTCCATTTTCCATTTTCAAAAAATGGGATGAGGTAAAATGAATAATAATTCATATTACCATTATAGTTATTATACAACATTCATTATTTATATCAATTAAATCAATCTTTATTAACATTATCATAGGATTGAAATTTAAAAATAACACTACATTATATAGTTGGTAGTGAACACGTATGCACGTGTGAGACTATAATTTTTTAACGAAATGGAAGGAAATAAGGATGATGTGATATTAAATAAAATGAAAATTTATCATTTGTTAATATTATATATAAATTTTAAAAATATCATGTTAACCATCCATTAAATATGGTTCCAAAAATGATTAGTATCACTACGTGGAGAAGGTAATCCATATATATTCACAAGCGATACATTAACTTTTCATTTGTTAGTAATGATCGTGGGAATTTGGGAATTAATAATCATAATAAATTTATTTATATTGGAGATAATGAATTAATCAATTTATCATGAATACAATAAATTTTGAAGAGGAAATTTTGTAGTAAAAATTAAATTGATTTGTTATAGATATTACATTTTTATTGAAATAATTCAATTATATATTCTATCATTATCATAGGGTTATGAATTTTTTAATTTAAAACCCCTATTTTTTGTATATATATGTCTAGAACGAATATTGGAATGATATGTTCTATATATATATTATAATGGGATTTTTTAATAAGGGAGGAGGTGATCCTATTAATAAGGGTTTGAGTGACACACTTCAAATTTGATGAATGATTCAAATACAATAAATCCATTACCTATAAAAATACACCCTAAATGGAATGTATTTAAAATATAAGATATTACATGGTTCAAAAATATCATCAAATGTTTTTATAGGTTTATGTGGTGCATTAAAACTTTTCTTTTGAATTAACCTCATAGTAATCTTATATTAACATTAACAATGGTAATTTGTTTTTCATGATTAAAGGGTTATAATATGACATAATATTTTTATAATATCACATGAATGGATTTGATATGAAATTTTTTACAATATAAAATCCATTATGTCCACTCTATTGGTTAATATAATTTTTTTAAAAAATCAATTATATATTATTTTGAGAAAATGGCATTAATTTCAAAATTTACACCATTCAATTAATTTGAAATAAGATAAATTAAGAAAAAAAATTAATTTAAATATAATAATTTTAAACATCAATAATATTTAGTATTTATAAATTAAATCATTGTAATAATATATAATAGAAAAATTATATTACTAATAATAATATTAAAATCATTTTTTGTATTTGTCTACAAAATGACTTCATAATGTATTATAATTATAGAATCATTTAAGGTAATTATATAATTGATATTTTTAAAAAAAAATTATTGTAACAATGATAAAAAATTATGAAAAAGAAATTATATAAATTTTTTTATTCACAATTTTTTCATCCTTCTATAATCACCTAAAAGATTTAAAACTAAGAGAGTGATTGTTTTAAATTTTCATCAATTAAACTATTATATGTGTCATTTTCATGTAAATGTTTTTTTAATCCAAATAATTTTAAATCCTAATGTGATCTAGGTAAACTTTAATTCATTTAATAAGAAATATGATCAAATATTATTTCTTACACAATAAATTTTAAATGATATTATCCTTATTCATCACATACCAAACTCATAATCATTACCACGATAACAATTGATGATACCGAAAAATTCAAGGCCACTATTTACCTAATTTGGCCCACTATGTACAATATATTGGATAAATTTTTTAAATACACATTTTCTCTATGTTCTAGGATTATATTTCGATAATATTTATGAATAATGTCATGAAATTTCCCTTCTAAATAGATACCTTTATGAGTAGAAAAACAATTTTGTTTACAAAAATTTTATTAAAAAAAATTAATAAATAGTGAATAATTTTTTGAATATAATATATATTTCATTAATTAATACCATTCTATAATAGTGATTAATTTAATTTATTGAGATGAAAATAAATACATCCCAAATTTCTGTTTTTTGAGAAAAAATTTCTTCTTTTGAAATGGTTTTTGTTTTTTTTATAAATTTTTGATAAGAAATGAATTCATTTTATTCATATTTAAATGTATATATTTTAATATGTTATTTATAATTATTTATATAACCATTACATATATATCTACCCAAGAATTTCATTCATATATATCAAATATTTTTTATGAACATTGATTATATTACACAAACACAATCTCGGGAACCATAAAGTTCTTACACCATTAGAAATATTGAAGCATAAAATATTGGTTGATATATGATGTATATCATCCCCATCTAATTTCATCATAACTAGAACATTTCATAGACATATAATATATAATAAATTTATTCATAACGAGTGGAAAAGAAACATATGAATTGGTGATCTCGGATTCTCAAAAAGGATAGAAAAATGAGATATGTAAAATTATCATGGTGATATGTGTATGATAATATTGTAATGTCACATGAAAACCATTCCTTGAATATCTAATACCATAATTGTGGGCGAAGTCATAAAACTTTATCATTCATAACAAATGAATCATAAGGTAATCATTGTACCAAATCCATGATATTAAAATAATGGCATATGCTTTTTTTAGAATACACATACATATATAATTTAATGTCTTTGTAGTCATGGATCATTTCCAAATATATAATTTTGGAATAGGATGAATCCAAAAACAATCATTTCATTCATTGATCACTCTATGAAATATTGTAGTGGTCAATATCTATTACTGAAATTGATTAATTCACCATTATAGTCTTCTCTATCTCATTATATAAAAAACATTTCCCCATGAAATTTAGGAAACTATTATCCCACCTACACATAATCAAAATTAATCATATTCATTAAATAATACCCTAAATAATTAATTAGATAATAACCCATGAAATATAATTTGTTTCATAAGAATTTCCTTATTACATGAATAGTTGAAAAGACACATGTTTTACAATAATATAATCCTTTAATCAAATAATTACTCATGTAAAAGTATAAGGGTTTCATAAGAATTTTGTTGATATATAACTCATTGAAGTGAATTAGGTTTCATAAAAGTATTCTCAACATAAATATAATCAATCTATAGTGGACTAATAATGGTATCATTGGATCATATCTGAAATAAATCATATTTAACATTACATGAATTCTAATTAAATAAATTTTTTTTAAATGATCACAAGGAATATTTCTTGAGGAAAACACCATTTTAATTTGAAAATTACTTATTTCTTAAAAACCAAAAAATTTATAAACAATGTATTTAAATATATCCTTTTATTCATATAAATGAACCTAAAAAATATTACATTGTCCTTGTAGTGGTATGATTTTCTAAATTTATAAATTTTAATACAAATTTCTCATTCACATTTTCCTTAAAATCAAAATAATAATTTTTTTTGAAAATTAAATTATTAATATTTGTAATTTTTCTATATTTACATAAATGTAACCATTTACTTAAACTATTAATAGAAATTAGTAGAAACATTATTTTAATATTTTTATTGAAAAATATTACATGGATGAAAAATTATTTCTGAACAAAAAGATAAATAAAAATAATTTTTCTATAAAATATTTATTTGAACTATTGATAACAAAGTAGAAGTCCCCAACCTAACACCCTATAGTAAAATTCTTACTTTATTGTATTTGAACTACATAAAAGGTTAAAATACCAATGGAACAAATAATTTAGCATTATTTAAAAAATAGATAAACACATGGAAACATTATTAAATTGGTAATTCAAAAGAAAATAATGTAATTTTTTATTCTTCCTTACCCTCATTGAAAAATCACTTCATTATAACTTAGAGAATGAAAAGAAAGATAAGGTTAATCTCAAATGCAATATAAGTGTTAAATTACATTGAATCTATAATTAATCATTAATGAACAATAAATATTTCATTTTTAATAATTAAACAGTAGTTAAATTAAATACATAATAATATTATTATTATTGGAGAAGACATTAACTTTATGTTATCATAAATAATTGGAAACAAAATACATTTAATTAGTATCTTGTTCACAATCTCAATCCATGAATATTATGATATTGAATACAAAATGGATAAATAATAATTTATTTATTTACAATGTTAATTCATACTGTTGGACAACATGATCTTATACAACATGGTGCATATAATTTCAAACCCTCTTACAATACAGTTTACTCATAAATCATAAATCCCACATAATTTGGCATGTGTATTTTTCTCATGACATTATCGATCCATTGTGGGGAAATATATAACAAGACCACATCCACATACTGTTTTACAAAGAAATACACTTGTATCAAATTTATAAATTTAATACCTAGAACAATATTCATTTTCCAAAAATATATGTATTGAGTAAATGACATATATTAAATATTATTTCCCAAATAGTTCAAACTACCTTTGATGAAAACAAAATATGTGAAATGGTACACAACATAGGATACAATCTTATCCATGTTATATGTAATATTTATGATTAAATATATTTTTAATGAATTATGATAATAAATAAAAGAGGTACAATATTCACCATAGAAAAGAAATTAGGTGCATCAAAATAATTCTCAATTATGTGAAATTATAACTAAGTCCCTTATCTCACTCTTCCTTTTGATCATAAATGATTTAACCTATTGTATAATGTTTTAAGAAATGTTATTTATTTATACCTGGTTCATTTTAATAATTTTTATTACCTATATGATCTTATTATATCATCTTACAACCCATTTGATATTAATATTTCATTGTTACCCCTGCTTTGAGTTACAATTTCTTCATTTTAGTTTATATGTTTTGTTTTGAAAGACATTTTTTTGAAAATAGGATATCATTTCTTCATTCACATAATGATAATTAGTTCATATATATAATTATTATTCAATATATATTTTTATAAAGATTTACTAATAGTTAACATTGAAAATGATTCCCAAGACATTGTGGAGATGGCAGGTTGTATGTACTCATGGGGGAAAATACTATTCCCATAATGGGTGAAATGAGAAAAAAATGCATTATTTATTTGTCAGAATAAATATCATTTTATAATTATAATATATATCCATTATTTCCATCACTATACCCATTCGTGTAAAGTGGTGATGAAACAAAATCACACCACAATATGGATATGGTAATCCGTACATATACATGTGTGGTAATTTTGTGTTTTAAAAGTTGGAGAAAAGGTGGAATATGGTTTTGAAATAATCATAATAATATAAAATCTTATAGATGATTGTTTATTTATTACTTTATCAGTGAAACATCAAATGAAGATAAATAAGAAGAATAAATGATCATGAATGAGTTGGTAAACAGGATTCCCTATTCTTCATCAGATTTCATTTAGGCATCATCTTAATGGAACTATGGATGTCCTTTTAGGAAGACCTAAAACTCCATAAATTGGTTATGTATATTATTAATAGAAATGGGTTTCTATTTTTAATGTTATCTAGCTCATATTGGTATAATACTGTTAAATAAGAAGTACAATGTTATAATTGAGGCATATGGACCTTGAAAAAATCCTAAAGTTATAAAAATTTAAATAAATATATTCTATATAAAAATAAATAAAAATGAAATTAATGAAATGGGGATTGAATTATAGACCCCATATTATCTGATTTATTCTTATTAAACAATTTTATGATTTTTAATTAATTTAATAATATATTATATAGATGAAATATCATAGTGTTCAAAATTAAAAATATTAATTTATAGGGGAGGCTCATAAGGTAGTGGAAAATGAGGGATGATGCCTTGGGTGGATTAGGGTTAAAAAAATGTGGGAAACAATGTAAAAAATAAAATTTTTAATGACTTGAACAGGCTATATGGTTTTCCCACTTGGTTTTTCAAACCGGGCGACAACTGTGAACACCACCTAGAAAGCTTATCCACTTTCCGACTTGGTCTCCATTAGAAGAAAACAATTCCCCACTATACTCTTTAGCCTCTACAATACAGTTCTCCCCACCTTGATGAAACTACATTGACAACTGCCACAACTAGTTATTACAACATTCTTTTTTAATCACTTTAATATAAAAGCGGTCACCTTAACACTAGATATGAATTCCTCTCTACTATACTCTTTAGTCTCCTCATTCATTTGACAAAAGAATCCAATAAACATTCAATCATCACTGAACATCGTCAAATATTGCATGGTCACTATTTGGAATAAAAAATTATCTAATATGTTACATTTTCTTGGGTATGGACTATATCATTTTGAACCCCTTAAAATACTCAATCGAATTAAATTGCTTCAAAATATAATCTTTTTGGGATAAAATGTAATCAACGATTTTATAAATTAAATAAATTACAATATTATATCCAAAATGATAATGGTGCCACATATTTACAGAATGCATTACAACTACAAATTCCATGTTATTTGTGAGGTAATTATTCTCATGTGGCCAGATTTGTCTTGAACTGTATTCCACAACATTTTTATCCTACATAAGCACACTCCCAATCCAATACCTTTTGAATCATAATATACCACATAGCCTAACCTAGATTATGGAAAATAAAAACATGAGTAGTAGTCAACTACCTATTTAGCTCCTCAAAGGATTCCAAACACTCTCATCTCTATTCAAACATCTCCCCTTTCAAGGTTAGAACTTTCATGGGAGAATAAATCCAACAAAATACCCAAAATACCATCAATAATATACAAATATTCCTAAAACAATTCTATTATCAAAACATTCTTCGGTTTATTCGATGAAATAACTTCACTGGTCATATCGGGGTCAACTAAAACCCAATTCCATAATATCATGTGCCCCCAAAACATTACCTTTCAAACCCAGAATGAATATTTAGAAACTTTTGTGTAGGTTCAATTGTCCTAAATATTTTCTATCAATATTCTCAAATTACACTCATTCTCATATTAATATTCAAAATATACCATGATTTCATCAATTAAACCCACATTGAAGGAATTGAGATACTAGTGGAACACCCTGTTCTTAAATTCCATAAAAACAGTTAGATCATTTTGTAACAAAAATTTCGTGGATAAATTCTCAAAATAGACATATCCACTTTGGAATGTTTTTTAATAACAATCAAATATCTAAATATGACTGAGTGATTAGAAACTTCAATTCAAAATTTGAGAAACACATTTCCCGCTTTTGTTGAAAAAAACACGATAAATTATTGATGTACTGGTTCATGATCATTACATTGTTAATATTTTGTAAATTAATGAATAATTGAGTGTTCCATCGGCCTTCTTTGTAAAATGAACAAAGGCTGCCCCAAGAGAGATGATTGGGTGAATTAGTCCTTTGGATTGAAATCTGTCTACTTGTACCATTAATTACCTCAACTCAATAGAGGCCATAAGATATGAGGTAAGAGATATCAGCTGATTTCCTGAAATAAAATTGATAGATAACTCCACAACATTTTCTAGAGAAAAAACGCAAATCATTATCTGAAAAGACCTATGGAAACTTTTCCACCATAAGAGGTAATTAAATTTATGGACACCCACCTTCATCCAAAAAGGCAATCAATGTTAACTGAAAATAGAGATTACCCAATTTTGGGAGATGTGATATAGAATGATCTGAATAATGATTCTATTCTCTATAAAAAACATGGTTACAACCATCAAGTCCCACAAAACTCACACACTTCCAATAGAAATTGATGTGTTTCTAAAAGTGCACTATCAAATCTGTACATAGTATTATGTTAAAAGGTCTATATCAAGGAAATTTAAATCCCATTATTTATTGACCCCTGATATAGTGAGTGAAACATACGAAAACCTGAAACCCTACCATATCTTTTTACCAAGTCGAATTACCAACTCCATCATTTAAGAAGTATGTTTAGTTTGAAACATTAGTACATCAACAATGTGGGAAAAAATATGCTATATTGAAGAACCAATATCAATGAGAACAATTGATTAATAATATTCAATGATAAACATACCTCAATATATCATAGGCCTTGCATCTAATTTCGTTGGTGCTCGATCCACTTCATGATGTTGCCTCATCTCATCCAAATCCCATTAAAACCCACTAGAATATAGATTATCAGAAAACAAGATCTGCATAGAAGATGATCTATCCCTACCTTTATGACCTCCAAACTAATATCCCAATGTCTTTGATGGATCTGACTTGGCTGATATCAACATATAATCCCCATATCATACCCCACTGTCATAATAACAAGTGACCTTGCCAAAACACTACAAGTCCCCATAGATCCTAATTACTAAAAAGGTTTTGGAGGAGATGGTCATGTGGTAATTTTGTGCCCTACCATCTCACACTGCTAGAACACAATAAAACCTGTATTGGAATCAATTGACGATGTATGCTGGGATGGGTGGCCAGAATAACCACATAAATTATTCCATTTCTCATCCTCCTTCATCTTCTTCTCTGATGAGCGGCCAATGGCCACTACTATCACCACCCCAATGGAACCATACGTTATCTAGCTATTAATATCCACCATACATGAACATTTATCCACACCATCAGAGGTATTCATCTTATTCACAATGATATGAGAATAGAACTCCAGGCATAACCCCCTCTCAAACTTCTGAGCCTTCATATTTTCATTTGAAACGATATCATGTTTGTATTATACCATCTCTAGAATGAAATTTTCATAATCCATCATAGACTTGACCCCATGAACTCTCAGGAAGTAAAATAATCTAACATCTCATGAAATTATTTCTCTTTTGAAAAATGGAATTGATTATAGCTCATCTGTTCATGCTTAATAGAATTCCTTAAGGAGTCCCACCCCCTCTGACAGGGACCTTCTAGTAATAACAATGTTCATTTCACCCTGAATTCCTCAGGGGTATAGTGGAACGCAAACAACTTATATATATTCAAATGGAACTACTCTTATTCATGAGATTTGGTCAAAAATCCTATTTATGTATAATTTTTCATCGGAAACTTTTGAGCTTTATCTTTTACATTACCTAGTTCAGCTTCTATAACCGGAGTGGGACCAGAGTGTAGTCATTATCCCAAAACAAGCGCAACATGGACCACTTCATCTACAAATATTTGATCAATTAGTGTAGTAAGACGCACTCAACCCTCTTCGCAAGGATTGATAAAAATCCCCCGAGGATTCTTTTTCCTATAAGATGCAACAACCATATGAAAATCAACCAATAAGACCATTTTTTGAATTTACAGCAACTATAACAAATCTCAAAACATTCAAAAATAATAACATAACAAAATACATCACAATAATATGCTGAATTACCATAATACTCCACACCCAACCAATGTCTGTATATATTCATCAGCCTGTATGTCTCGTCGGGAGGAGAAGAAAAAAAATCCCAACATTCATGGAAATTCATGTCCCAATTTGAAGTGTGCTTCCCAATAATCCTAATCATAATCAGAACCTCGAGCTCAGAAAATCACAACTCTTGTATATCCAGTCATATCCCAATATAATTGACCAAAACATTGAGTGACCAACTCTAATATTATTTTTCCCTCAACCAAGTGGGTGTTCCATCTGACCTGACACCTAACCCGATCTATGGCATGATATGGAGGGTGTCGATGATCCCTATGAGCTGCCAACTAATGACTACATATTGAAAAAATATTTTTGGAATTATTTCACAATATTTTAAAATTATAAGAAACACAAAATCATAAACCCAAATTGAAAAATAATAACAAAAAATGACGGAACCATATTTATATTCAACGTATACAAAATTTAAACAAAACCCCCATGTGTTGTAAAAAAGGAACAAAAACACTATCTCAAAACCTATGCCCAGTAAGAGCAGGATCCTACTAAAGCCAACATCCAAAAAACTATATGGGAAGACCACTAAGAACCTGAACCACCATAATAGTACACACTGAATTTTCTTTAGTGAAGTATAACGAAGTCTACATACATCCATAGGTGTGTGTAGCATGTGAGCTAAGTCCCAATCATATTCCACCCAAAATAAAGGATTATGTTCCATAATATTAATGGAAAAATTAACATTCATATTTCCATTATCACATTTAAATAATTTATGGGAAAACATTTTATAGAAGATTATTTTTTAGGAAATAACATTTAAAGGAAACTAATTTAAAGGGAAAACACCATTCTAAAATGATAATTCTTTATGATAATATGTACTCATATTCATCTCTATATCGACGCATGGTTCCACATCACCAGATATCACTAAACAACAAAAATACCAATAGGAATTAGTTATAGAGTGAAAAACTCACATAATATCTTAGTTAAATTTGGTATACTGACCACAATAACAATGTTCCCAGAAAAAAGACACTAGAGTGGAGCAAAATAAAAAATTATTATGGTCTCCAATAATTATCATGTTTTTAGTTAGTTTTATAATAGTTTAACCCGCATGATAAATTTGGTCCTATCCACCTTTGAGTTATCTATGATACTAGTCAAACAACGTGGGTTCACACTTGAAATAGACATTTCCTTTGTAAAAATCATTTTTTAACCATAAAAACATCAAATATCTTTTAAAATTCATTTTAAAAGACACAAAAATTTCATGGAACATATTTAAATAATCTATGAATAATATTAAAATCATTCTAAAATTCTAAATCACTGAATCACATACCTCAAGAGTATAAATTTCTAGATAAAAGTGAAAACTAAAAACAACACATTAAGTGAACACGTTAAAGTCGTAATTAAATAACAAATATCAAGACTAACCTCTAAATAAGAATATGCATTGATAAAAGTGTCACACATTGGGGAAACAAACCCCCCATTTAATAAGAAGATAAACCCTATAAAAGTAGGGAAATCCAATAGGACAACCACTGAATTGAAGAGTATTTTTAGAAATCCAACCAAAATCACAACAAAAATGTATATCCAAGGGAGAAAGAGGGAAGAGGGATGTGCCGAGGGTGGAGAAACCAAATTTAGGAGGGTTTTGGGAATTAAAGATAAAAATATAATTGAAAAAGGAATAAAATATATAATTTTTAATGCCATAAAGAGGTTGAATGGTTCTCTCGCATGGTTTTTCTAACCGTGTGGAAACTATAGGCCCCTTAATATCCAATCCGTACAAGTAAAATTGTTAGCACACACAGTTTACAAACCATGTGATAAGCCTCATTCCGAACTAAACTTTTCTATATTTGTACTTAGGTCAGGATGAACATTTTTTCAAAACATACGCCATCTTTGCACCAACTTATTTTTACCCAAATATTCCGATTTTTATATAAATACTAAAATTCAACCCATATGGAAAATTACTGACCCAAAATAAATAGAAAAAAAAGTACATCAAGATTAAATAACATGTTTTACAAAATAATTTCATAAAAAGATATTATATATTCTATATAAATATTCATTATATTAAATAAACACACGCATGAAGATCATAATGATACAATGGCTTTGTAAAATCTGAAACATAAAAAAATATTTCATGAGTGAAATAAATAATACTCCACTATGTTCTTAATAACAATAATCATTATTATACAAATGATAAATAATAGCTTTCATCCTAAACCAATCAATGGAATGACAATAAATTGTGATAGTAGATGTTTCTAAATGTAAAAAGGGATATATGTAAACATAACATGATCACAAGGTTATGAGAATATGAAAATCATATTTGAAATTAATAAAATTCATAACAAATTCATAATCCTAGGTCATGATATAATGATTGGAATTTCAATAAACAAGAATCATATATGAATAAACAAACATGATCTCTGAGAACATAGAATTTTTATAAGATATAAAGATATTGAATATAAATAAATATAAAAATTATTTTCTGTAATAGTCATAGATTAGTGCCAAAACAATCATATTGGTAAGGGTTCACTACCATAACCATTGTATAGTCTTGTTTCACTCTAAAGACATCCATAGTGGATAATCTTCTTACCAAACTGGGATCACTCCCCTCTCTTGTACTATTTATCTCATAAGATATCAACCTTTTCACATTGTAATGAATGGAGACATATGACCCACCCATCACATAGTTATAATCAATTATATGTGTTCCATCAGAAAATAAAACATTAATCATATCATAACACATTAAAATAAATGGGTTTTATAATCTTTTATTTATAATATAACATATCGAAAATATTGTAGTTTTTTAATTATTTTATAATTTTATTAAATCATAATTGGTTGAAAAAGAAGCTAGTTTCATAATTATTTTTAATAATATAACACATAGAAGAGAAATAGTTTTCATAAACATCTATTAATCATATAAAAAACCAGCGTATGAAAAATTAGAATGGTACCATTGAAATATATCCCTCGTATATAAATTATAACAAAAAAGGATCTTATCTTAAAAATTCATTTTCATAAGGATACATGGAATATTTCTTGGAATATTGTCCATTTCACTTTGAAATTTAGTGATTTTTTAAATGTAAATTTTTTTAAAACATTTTAGAAATAATTTCAATTTAAAAACCCATTTGAAAATAAAATAGGAATCTTTAAAACATTGTGTGGTCACGACTGAGAGAAATTTCATTCAATACATACACATTAAAAAAAATCATGTTTCATTTTTGGTAAACTAGAAATGGGAATTTTGTGAAAAATGACATGAATATTCCATTTAAAACATTTTATAGAAGTATAAAACTGGGATAACATTTAATTAATCAACAATAAGAGTTTATTTTGTACCTTTATTAACTATATAAAAACATTTATATCAAAGCAAAATTATTTTTGACCAATGATAGAAATAATGTTGGATTTTATTAAAAAATTATTTTGATCCTTTCAAAACATAAAGAGATGGAAATGATGATAAAATATATTCTCATTCTATAACAATATGAGAGGAGAATATTTGACATTACCATGATATATATCATAATATTTCATTATCATAAACATAAACATAAAAAACATAATAAATTATGAGGTTGTATAATAAAACATAGTAATAAGAAACGGTCCAGCCGGGGCGGGCGGGCCGGGCCTGCGCGGGTTTAAGACCACACAGGTCTCTCCTCAAAAGCCCACATATAATGCGAACAACACATTTCAAGCCCACCCTGCCCCGCATAAACCCACAGTTTTCTCGGGGGATTACCCACCTTTACAAAAAAATACTATTTATAATCATTTAAATTAGATATTTTTTATCATTATTAAAGGTATTTATAGGGAGAAAATTTAATAAACAATAAATAGAGTTTTAAAGAATGTGAAGGAACATTTTTTTGGGTTAATGGTGGCATGCAGTAATGTCGATGTTGTGGAGAACTGTTGTGATAGAATGTAGGTGAGTGATCAGTGATGAGTGATGAATGACAATATTGGTTGTGTGGTGATGTGAACAACTAAACCTGTGAATGAATGAAGTCTCTCCAGTTAACGATCATTTTTAGAGTAAGATGTTAGTGTTTTCATGAGGTTCTATCAAATTCTCTTAATAAAAAAATTAAATTAAATAATAAAAAAATTAAATCAACCTAAAAAATATTATGATTATAATAACTCTTATAAAATTGAAACTATGCGCAGGGGCGATGAGTCCCATTTTCAAGAGATGAGTTAACACACCAATTGAATATGGTTACTAATTAATATATAAATAATATAATATCATATTAAAATAATAAATATGTGCGTATTTAAAATTCATGTGTGAATAAATGGTGAATTAATATGACCATTACGGTGAGAAATCATATGTCACCGTTTAACCATGATTTTTTTATTAAAAAAACTAAAATTTTAAAGAAACATATATTGTAAAAATAATATATATATTTATATTAGGAATGTGGGCAAGCCTGCACCCGCACGAGCTCAACCCGCATTGGCCCGCACCCGCGCGGGCTCAACACGCATTGGCCCACACTCTAAACAGTCAACTTTTTAGGCCTGCCCCGCCCCACATCCACCCAATACCTGAAAAGCCCACGGGCCGCGCGCCCTCTTTGCATCGCTAATAAAACACTCACCACATTGTTAAAATTGAAAAATATGTTCAATGAAACAATATAGTTAAAAAAACAAAATATATCATTTGAATAAACAAATTCATGATATTATTCTTCAAAGGGGTAATATATACCATGACTAAATTATATTAGGTTCATTACATAACTTATGTCTCGAGGAAGAAATTTTAAAACAACCGGCCTTACCTTAAGTATTGACATCAATTATACACGGTTGAACTTATTCTATAATAAATATATGTTAATAATAACTAAATTAATGACCCATAATAATATGTATCTAAAATATGTTAATTTCTTGTTGATTTTTATTACCTTTTTATGAATAATACCTTGATCAAATAACATTTCGGTTGATAAATTTGTTGTTTTTAGGTATGTTTTGAGTAGTTATTTATTATAATGATAATTTTATCATGATCCCATAATATATACAATGTTAAAAATGATATATATAAATATATATATATATTACATATATTAATGATAAATGTATCTATATAAATACATATAGTTAAATATAGAAATTTAGTTACATCATTCATGGTAATAGATATTCATACATACACATGAACATTGTATCTATTTTCTTAGTGGATCAAAATAAAAGAATTTAATTAATAGTTCACCCTTATAGAGTAATTGTTATTTCATATATATCAAATATATTCAATACATTTAACCTTAGTACCTTCCATGTAATCCTTAAGTGAAGAAAAACTCACAAGACATTGTACGTTGGTAGTCTACCGTACACAATAATAACATTATTGTCTTCCCATAAAATAGAAAGTAAGAATGTATATTTGATAATAAAATTATATAAATATAAAATTATAAAATATAATTTATATTTATATATTGTTGGAACCTCTATGCTATAATGGGTTTCATAATCACAAATAATGTCATTCTACAAATTCTATTATTTAATAACATCTAATATCTATAAGTAAATCAAATATTTCATACAGTACAATATATTTCAATAAGTCAATAAATAAAATTTATGCATTAATATGTTTACGAGTGTATATTTACATGTATTAATGTATGTCACTTAATCTAGTTGTGTTCCTTGCGCTGATATTTCATATGAAACTGTGATGTTCGACACACCGATGTTCAACACAGCGATGTTTGACACATCGATGATCGACACACCGATGTTTGGAACACCGATGTTCGAATCAACTATGTTTGATAAACTGATGTTTTATACATCGATGTATGACACACCAATGTTCGACAAAACGATGATCGACACACCGATGTTTGACAAACCAATGTCGACACACCGAAGTTGGGCACACATCTGTTCGACAAATTGATGTGCGACACACCGATGTTCGAACACCTCTGTTCGACACACGGATGTTTGACACATCAATGTTCGAGGCACTGATGTTTGACACAACGATGATCGAAAAAACTGATTTTCGACACAATGGTGTTCCACACACCGATGTTCGACACACCGATGTTTGACCCACCGATGGAGGACACACCGATGTTTGACACACTGATGTTCGACACACTGATGTTAACCTCAACGTTGACAACTCACTAATACTGACAGACTAAGGATGACAGATTGATGAAAATGGGTCACCTATTCTTATGACTAACTGAGGGTTATAAATAATTGTTTCAAATTTATTAATTCAAATTTATTTTTAATGGTTGTATTTTGACAAATTAATGTTTATAACATTATTTAACGTTCGTTGTAGGACTATCCATAGACAGGATGAGGTACATGCACCTAGATAGATCTTCAGGCCTACTGGACCTCGAATTATAAAAGGATTAAAATATCAACCAAAAAAATACCTTAAGAAGATAAGAAAGGAAGATCGTGCGAATGTTAATGTTATTGAAAATAGAATAAATCGTATATTAAGCAGACAGTGGGTTTAATTTAACAAGAAACATCCTATGGAATTTATCTGATCAAGAAAACATCAAACAAAATCACACCAAGAAGCTAGAGTATAGAGGTTATGATACTCTATTCTGATGCCAACTTCCAGAAGATGACTCAAATATAATTGTCACTACAACCTTTGAGTCCAGATCGTCATTTCATAGCATACAAAGATTTCAATACATTATTCTTCATTTACTAATCTATTACGATCTTGTGTTTAAATTTTGATCAGTGTGTGCATATTTTTCTTTCACACCCACTATCTCATGTGCATAACCAGAGGATACCAAATATCCTCACAAACAATGTATTTTTACTCTTGTATCCCATGTAGAATAGTAAAAGAGATTCTTTGTGATGTTTTTGTTAGTTTTCTAGTGAATAACTGTGGTAGAGGTCAAGTGTGACATAGATAGCCATGTGTTCTATTGTGAACCACAATACAGGTGTTTGATAAAATATTTATTAATATAAACTACTTGGTGGTAGGTGATGACCATGTGGAGAGGACCATGTCTCATCTTGGGACTAAAACTCCATTTTTTATCTACTAGGTATTTGTCTTTTGTTTTAATCTAATTTGTGATTAATTCATTTCTAATTAAACTAAATTGATATTTGACAGTTATTTTAGCATTTTTTTATATCTATTTTGAATCAGTAGATTAGTTTCCAAATATTGGCTAATAATTAAATTGGTAAAGATGAGATCAAATCTATCTATAAGAAATTAATTGAACATTTAGGACTTCTATAAATTCACTAAAAACTGACTTTGAATATATTTTAATTGGGGATATTATATTGATGAACCAATTTTAATAGAAATTTTTATAGATACTCAATTCACCACACTCTTGATTCATCAACTTTGACCAACAATTTGTATTAGAGTAATTAAAAATTAATGTTAGTTTTCAAATATTTTCAACTGTGATTATAGTTGTTTTCAAAGATCTCAAAACTTCTACTATTTCCAATTTTTTAGCTCTTTGGAATTCTTTTACAATCTGTAGCATAGATAATATATTATAAGTGGCTTCTGCTAATAGACCATCATTCATTAATTGAACTAACTATGCTCAGTGGAAGCTTAAAAAGAAATTACATCTAAAAAGAATGGGACTTGAAATTTTGACTTCAATTGAATATAAATTTGAAATTGATGAAACTACTAGAAAGAATTGGGATGAACCTACCATGAATTCCTATAACAATAATTTAAATGTAATGAATGCTTTGTACTATACACTGGGTGATGAAGAGTTTAACCTTGTTTATTCTTTTAAAACTGCACATGAGATTTGGGACACTCTCTATGTTTCTTATTATGGAATATATAATGATAATGAAATTATATTATATTATTATACTGTTAAATATGAAAAAATAATAATTAATCTGGATGAGTCTATTTCTGATATGTATATCAGGTTCTATGAAATTGTGGATGCCATGTTTTAATTAGTAAGAGATGTTAATGCCAAAGAGTAGATTATGAGGATTATACGTTGATTACCAGAATGATGGCGTGAGGCATGTATATCTATTCGGGAATCATGGGAAATTTAAAAGATGACAATGAATGAATCGATTGGAAATTTAATGATGTGTGAAGAGAAATTGAAGGTAAATCAAGAAGAATATGAACCCAAAATAAAGATGATATCATTAAAAACAAATACATATAAAAGTAAAGATAGGGATAATGTTCAATATTCTATTGAAAGCTATAGAATTAAAGATTTAGCTTCAGAATGTGATTAAGAAGTTTCACAGTTGGCTAGAAGATTCTAGAAAATTTATAAGAAAAATTATTTTCCTGGAAATCTTAATTACAGAGGAAATTATGAAAATATAAGAAATTGGAAAAAGGATTGGAAGAGAAATGATAAGTAACATGAGATAAATTTCCAGGAATGTATAATGAAAGGGTAGGTTTGGGTTGTCTATCTAAAGATCAAGTAAAATAAAAAGTATAAAAATAAGGATAGAAATTAAAAGAATGCAACTAAGGCCACCTGGTGTGAATTAGAGGAAAAATCCAGTGTATCTACTTCTCCTCAAAATGAGAATGATAGTATGGATAATATGTTTTTTATACATAATAAAATAGAGGTGACCTTAGACTCTCCTATACATAATTCTTTTAATTCTGAAATAGAATTTGAGTTTCAGAATATGGAAAATGATGAATTTTTTGAATATTGGAACATTCTAGAAGAAACATGTAATGAGTTGAAAGATATGTATAAATAATTGAAGAAACAACATGCTCTTATAGTGACTGTTAAATATGATCTTATAACTAAAAAAAGGAAAACGCTTAACTGCTCAAGGAAAACAATGAGTTAAAAATGTCTAATAAGCAATTGAAGAAAGACTTAGAAAAGTTTACCTATGGGAAAATTACTCTTACTTAAATTCATGGTAAACAAATAGCTCCAAAGTATACTTTTGGGATAGGATATCAAATAGTCCAGATGAATTTATCTAACTCTAATTTTGAAACAAAATCTAGAAAATATTCAATATTTCTTAAAAACCATAATTTTATTTCAAGTTCTAGTTCCAAGAATTCTTTTACTGATTATAGTTCTTTCAGACCAAACAAGTTTATTTTTTAAACACTCTATATTCTGCATATAGGAAACCCATAAGAAAATTATGGGTTGTTAAATCTTATATGACTAATGTATGTGAACCAGACAGACATGGGTACCAGATTCGTTTCTTGGATGAACTATTTTGTAGGTATGCTACCTAAAGTTATCTTATAAATAGATGTGGTACTTGTACTATGGATGTTCAAGACATATGACAAGGTATTATCCAATATTTAAAAGTCTTATCATTATTTTAGGAGGCTTTTTCACATTTGTTGACAATGATAGATGAAAAATCACAGGCCTAAGACGGATTTGTAACCCTAACTCTATTTCAATTTCCAAAGTACTTCATTTTGATTGATTTAAGTACAACATGCTCAGCATATCTCAATTGTGTGATGATGGATTTAATGTAAAATTAAAAAATGATTCATTCCATGATTTTCATGACAAAAATAACATATTATTTACTGATTTTATAAATGATAATGTATATGATATAAATCTAGACACAGTAGCCTCACAGATTTTCTCTTATCTAAATACATTTCACAAAGTTTTTTTGCTCTGGCATAGAAGACTACGACATGGACACATACAATCTCTTAAAAAGATAACTAAAAAGGGTTTAGTCAAAGACTTGCCCTAATTAGAGTTTCCAAAAAATAAGGTGTGTAATCCTTGTCAAAAAATGAAAGCAATATATAATATCATTCAATCCAAAGAAAGAAGTTACTACTTCACAACCTCTTGAGTTGGTTCACAAAGATTTTTCTGAACAATCTATAGTTTTGAGTCTCAATGTGAAGCACTATGCTTATTTTTCTGTAGATTATTTCTCTTCGTACACCTTGAACTTTTTATTATCTCACAAGATTGAATCATATTCTAACTTTACCAAGTATTCTAGGACTGTAGAAAATCATAGTAGTCTTAGGATTAAATACTTAAGAAGTGATCTTGGCCATGTGTTTGAGATTTGAGATTTTGAAGATTTTTTCTCACAAAATGGCTATAATCATAAATTCTCTACCTATAGGACACCTCAGCATAATGGTGTGGTGTAACGAAGAAATAGAAACATACAATAAATTTCATGAACTATGATTAATTAATATGACATACTTATTTAATTATGGGATGAATATGTTAATATAGCTTATTACATAATTAACAGAGTTTTAATCACACCCATCATTAAGAAAAATCTTTATGAGTTACGGAATAATAAGAAACCCTAAGTATGTTATTTTAATGTTTTTGGATGTAATGTTTATATTCTAAACACTAAATAAAATTTAGATAAATTTTCCTCTAAAAGTGATGACGAAATATTTCTTGGATATTCTATATCAAAAACATCCTATAGTGTTTTTAATAATAAAAAAAGTGTGTTGAGGTTTCTGTACATGTCATGTTTATTGAAATATATCCACATGATCCCAAGACATCACTTGAGAATATTGAAGTAGATTTTTTCAATATAGACATTAATGATAATGTATCAAATCGTTTTGTGAAGGAATCTGTGAAAACATCCAGTTCAAGAAATTCTCCAGATCCTAAGAATAATGAACCATATAAACCTGAACAACCTCAAATAAAGAGTGATACCTTTTCTAGACCAACTAGGTCCCTTAAAAATCATCCCTTAGATACTGTTTTAGAGATTTATATAGAAGAACACAAACCAGAGATTCCTTGAAAAACTAAGTTGAACATCAATATTTATTATCACAAAATTAACCTAAATATATTAATGATGCAATCAATGATGAATTTTGGGTAATTTCCATGAAAGAAGAACTTTATAAATTTATAATAAATAAACTTTTGAATCTTGTAGATATACCAAAAGATAATTTGTCCATAAGAACCAAATGGGTTTTTTGAAATAAAGTAGATAAAGCTGGAAATATAGTTAGAAACAATGATATATTGGATGCACATAAATATAATCATGAAGATGGAATTGATTATGAAGAGACCATTACACCAGTAGTTATACTTGATGTAATTAAGATATTACATGACTATGTAGCACACTTCAATTTTAAACATTACCAAATGTATGGAAAAAGTGAATTATCAAATGGTTATATAATTAAGGATGTTTTTGTTAAACAAACCCCAAGTCTTAAAAATCCAAATTTTTTAGATCAAGTGTTCAAATTATCTAAATCTTTGTACAGTTTGAAACATGCTCCAACAGCATGGTATGAAATGTTGAGTGATTTTCTTTTTTCTAAAGTCTTTAAAAAGTACTTGCAGATCATACCATTTTTATAAAATGAATTTAAAAATAATTTTTAATATTCAACTATATGTAGGTGATATTATCATTGGATCTTATAAAACATTTTATGGATTTATTTTTAAAAATTAATGAAATGGGAGTTTGAAATGATTTTGATGGGTGAACTTAAATATTTTCTTAGATTTCAAATATTTCAAAATAAAGAAGAAATTATTATAAGTCAATTTAAGTACAATAAGGTTATTTTGAAAAGATATGGTTTTAATAGAATTAATTGTAATGAAACTCCTATGTGTTCCACATCTATGTTATTTCTTGAATAAAATTAAAATTAATTGATCAAACTTCCCACAAAAAAGTGATTGGGAGTTTGATGTACATGACTACTAGTAGTCCAGATATTATTCTTAGTGTGTGTATGTGTGGAAGATTTCAAGCAAACAAAAATGAGTCACATTTAAAATTTTTTAATTGAATTTTTAAATTCCTCAAGTATAAAAATAATTTAGGATTGTTTTATCCTAAAATACAGACTTCTAATTTAGATTGTTATTCATGTGATGAATTTAGTGGTGGTAAGTTAGATAAAATGTGTCCTATGGAACATGTCACTTTTTGGGAAAGTCTCTAATATCATGGTGTAATAAAAAAGAAAATAATGAAGCATTATCAACTCTTGAGGAAGAATACATTGTCGTTGGTATTTATTGTGTACAAATTTTGTGTATGAAACACACTTTATTAGAAAATGGATTTCAATTTAGACATATCGACATAAACTGTGACAATACACGTACTATAAACATTTCTATGAATCCAATTTTTCATTCTATAGAAAAACATATTGATGTAATACCTCACTTTTTGAGAGATAATTATCCAAAATGTGATAGAACACTTTAGTTTATTGGGACTGAGCATCAGTATGCAGATATCTTCATTAAACCCTTAAAATCTGAGATAATTAACTACATACAACAAGAAATATGAATGATAAAACAGTAAAGTCATGAAACCCGTCTCTAATCATTGAAATCATTCTCTAAAAATCGATTAATGAATATAATATTTGAAACCTATTATTGATACCAATATCTTGATAATGATTCTTGAAACTGATATCTTGAAACTGATTCTTGAAAAAAATATCATGAAACAGAATCTAGAGACTGGTCTCTTGAAACTGATTCTTGAAACTGATTCTTGAAACTGATCTATTGAAACAGATTCTTGAAACCAATCCATGAAACAAATTCTTGAAACATATCTCTTGAAACCAATTCTCGAAATTGATCCTTGAATCTGACTCTTAAAACCAATCTCATAAAACGTAGTCTTTAAATAGATCTCATGAAATTAATAATTGAAACTGATCCCTCAAAAAAAGTCTTCAAACAGACCTCTTGAAAATGATCACATGAAACAAATCAGGTAAAACCATTTCTATGTCACTGATGTATTTAAGGAATGTTTTTTAATTCTGTCTTTTTTATATAAAATGATGTTGTTTTCTATTATTTTTTCTGCATTTAAATTTAATGATTTATTATTTTACTATCCTTAAATGTTAAATCAAATTCAATACACTTTGACCTTTCAAATTACCTCTACCATAAAACCATCAACCCTTTGTCACTCTATCTCTTACTGCTTGTCCTCTCAACTCCTTTGGAATGTGAATCTTCAAAAATTTGAAGAAGGAAGTGTGAAATGGAAGAGCTGAGAAAATATTCATCAGATAAGGGTAAGAAGGGTCAGTCTATTGGGATAGGGAAACAAATATTGTAAAGTCGAGTTGTTATAGATGAGAAAGTAGTGTCTTGTGAGTGGCTTCTTTCAAGCGAGTCATTTTTGTTGAGAGTACTAGAATCACAATGGTTGATGAAATGGTTCTCAAACAATTAAATTCCTTATTATCCCTATCTAGAAAATGTGTTTTAACTACATTTGATGACATCCCTTGATGGAGATAATAAGGAAAGGATGAATTTAGTGGTAAAGGTAAAATAGATATCTTTTTCATCTATGTATGGGGTGAGTTCTTGGAGATGCCTCATGAAGGTGTCTGTGCTGAATATCAGGGTAATATTCCAACTTCCCATGAGTTTTTTTTCATATGATGATGCTCTAAAGGAGATGCATTAAAGTAGAGAATCATGGGGAAATATTTCCACTGAATCTGATGGAGAGGAAAAGTTACTTTTTAACTTTATACCGCATCAAATCTGCCAAAGGAATAAAGATTTTTCTTCTATGAATAATCAGAATGTATTTATGATATATCAGTTAAAAAGTGGGATAATGTTGAAACTTATTAGGTATATAATGCTGCATTTTTCATATATAATAAAACCATCCAATAAGGAAACATGTTTTTACTATCCCGGGATGATCTCTACCATATTAAAGAAATTGGGTTCTGTGGAAGATGGATATGAAGTGATAAGTGAATGCAGTGGTTTCTGCCTTCAAAAATAAATTTTCAAAATAAAGAAGATCTTCTGGAACCCATGAAATAAATGTTGGGTAGGAGATGAGGAAAGTATGCATGAGGAATTTAATCCATTTGACCATCCTACCATACCAATGGATCAAGTTGATCTAGGTCTCAAACCTAGAGAGGAACCTGGTTATTTTGAGGAGGAAGCTAAGGTGGAGTTTTCGACATAATGATTATCGACTTTGGAAGACAAGAGTGATCCTAATTTTTATGAAATCCAAAAAGACATGTCAAATGGACCAACTAGTCCCTCTATGGATTTAACCTCATGGGAAGCACTTTTAGGTGATTAGGATGAGGAAGAGACTGAAGTTACTGGTGTAGAAGTCTATCTGAGTAAGTCTAATGACAATGATGATGATGATGACGATGATGATGATGAAAATGATGGGGAAACAGATGAGCATGTTTGTGATTCATTTAAAGTGTTACAACAATTGGTTGATAGATCTGGTGAGGAATCTGTACATGGAACTGATGACAGTGCTGATCCTATTGAACCGGAGCTTGTTGATCATGGAGATACTGGTCATGAAGACAACCCTCCCCATCCTAATGTTTAAAATCATGAAATCATTCAGGAATTGCATGATCCTCTGTCGGGTGGCATGATGAAGTAGTTGAGGATCAGGTGGCATATATTGAGGACATGTTTGGAGAAGTTGATATTTCTAGAACACATGCAGAACCTCAACCTTAGTTAGTAACTATACCCAAAACATTATAATTGCTAGAGTACTAGATGAAGAAGTAGATGAATATTAATTTGTACATGATGCTCAGGGATGAAGTGTTAGGATTGACAATATTGAGCCAAGAGACTAAACATGTACTAGAGATTTGAATTATGATCCATGCTACATTCAATTTGGGTTGGAATATGACTCTGATAAGGAGAGGTTGCCTCCTCCACTAGCTCCACAGAACCAATCTGAAGCAGAACCTATTACACTTGTTCGACTCGTTGCACCTCCAACAATAGAATGAGTAGAACCAACAATTCCTAGTGAGTATGTCACTAAGGCTTATTTAGAGAGAATCAAAAAGGATATCTCTGAGTCAGTGAATCCATCAGTTTCATTCAAAAGTTAATACTCAAATTCAATAGGCATTTAAGATGTAGATTCATAAAATATTACAAGGATGGTGATCTAGGATATTCAAACAAATCTCATTACCACAACTGAAACCATCATTAGTCATAATACCATGCTGAGAGAAGAAGTAAGGAATATGAGTAATGAGTAAAATCCTATAACCTCTGATTTAAGGACCACTATTATTGGTGTGATGGAGAACATTTTAACTAATCTACTAAGTGTAGATTTCATTATGTTTATTTAAGGGCTTGGAAAAATGCTTATTGGCCCATCCAATTCTACAAGTGGGAAAGGTGTTGTTGCTGATCTAGAATCTCTCAATGTAGTGATTGGAGAGGAACTTGAGACTCATCATAATTATTCAGACAATGAAACTCTTGAAAAGTTACATAGGAATACAGACCTTGTGTAAAATATTATGAAGAAGTGCACAAATTAATCCTCCATTGTACATAAGTATATTAAAGGAAAAATGGATAAAAACATTACTAAGATCTATAAGAAGCATGATCTCATAAATTGCTTCAAGTTTTTAGCCATAAATCTATTAATTCTTCTAGTAACAAAAGCCATCAAGAAACTAGTGACTCAATTGAATGATTATACCCTTCTGCTGAATAAAATCATGGAGAATACGTATAAATTTGAGAAGTTCATGCAATATGCTGGTAAAATAATCAATGACTTTATCAATATCCTCATGATGTAACTACATGTTCATGATGAAGCAATTATGGTTCCTGCTATTACTTCCATTGGAACAAAATTTTGGCATCCAACTCCAATGATTGAATCTCATGTTTTTTCCATATTAGACTGGTCATTATAGAGCAATATGTTAGTCGCATGTTGTAAGAAAGAAGGCCTAGACTTTTAGCAAATGTCTCAATAGGTGTTGCATTGCCTAGTGTTATCTTCAGTCCACCTCTTCCCTTGACCACTTCCAAACCTTCTGACCCTACTCCTAATCCTTCAGATAAAGGAAAACCCCCTTAGAATCCAATCCCTTAGAAGTGGATTATTTGTTTGATATGGATTTAACTCATTATTTTTAGGATTGTACTCTTTTGAATATTCATGTAAATCATTTTTTGTCTTTTCATGCTATTTCTCTTCTTTCCTTCTCTTTTTTCTTAACACTTTTTTTCTAAACCCAAAATGGGGATACATTTTTAGGCATACATTATTAATTTTAGGGTGAGTAACTCTGGCATAGGGTACAGGAAATGTACTCAGTAGATTCTATATTAATATATTTTCTCTGATCCGGTATTTGTGGGGGAGCATTGTTTTAAAAGAAACACAAACATGGGAGATCTTCAGTTCAATTGAACAACCAAAACCACAATAAATTATTTATGTTATGTTAAGTTATTATTATTACTTAAATTTTGATGTATGCCATATATTGTGATTATCAAAAAAGGGGGAGGTTTTTGGACCCTCTATGCTATAATGTTTTTTATAATCACAAATAATTTAATTCTAAAAATTCTATTATTTCATGACATCTCATATCTCTATGTAAATAAATAATGTTATACAGTACAATATATTTCTATAATTCAATAAATTATATTTATGATTATATATTATTATGAGTGTATATTAACATGTATTTTTGGATGTCACTTAATCTAGTAGTGTACATGGTGTTGATAGTTTGTTCCACACACCGATGTTCAACACACCGATGGTCGATACACCAATGTTCGACACACCAATTTTACACATCGATATTCGACACATCTATGTTTGACACAATTTTGTTCAACACATCGATATTCAACAATCTGATTTTCAACACAATGATTAATGACACACTGATGTTGGACAGACCGATGTTCGACACCCCGATGTTCGAAAAATCGATGTTCGATACACTGATGTTTGACTCACCAATAACAACTCACTGATGCTGATAGACTAATGATGATAGACCGATGTTGACCGATTATGATAGTTAGATGATATCAGACTAATTACAGAATGATTCAAATGACTCACCGATTCATATGACTCACCGATAGTCAAAAATAATTATTTTAAATTTATTAATTATAATTTATTTCTTATGGTCATATTTTAAAAAAAGTAATGTTTCTAACATTATTTAATGTTTTCTGTAGAACTATCCATTGACCATATGAGGTAAATGAACATGGAGAGATCTTCATTCCTATTGGACCTTGAAGAATAAAATCTTTACAAACTCATCCAAAACATATCCCCTGGTATAAAATAATGGCAGACCATACAAATGTGCAAGATACTGAAAATATAATAACTGAAATATTGAGTACAAAATGGATCTAATTTTACATGCAACAACCTTCTGAAGTTATCTGAACATCCATAAATTGAAGAACTTTTCCCACTAAGAAGATATAGTACATAGTCTGTGATACTCGGTTCTAATGCCATCTTCTAGAAGAGGACTCAAATATCATTGTCACTATATCCTTTGAGTCCAGAGCTTCACTACACATCACACATATATTTCTAAACTCTATTCTGCATTCATAACACTATTGTGATCTTGTGTTTACAATTTGAGCAGTGTGTGAATCTGTTTGTTTCAAACACACTATCTCCTCTGAATAACTGGAGGATACTAAATATCCTCACACTCAATGTATTTTTACTCATGTATACCACGTAGAATAGTGGAAGAGATAATGTCTTATGGGTTTGTTAGTTTTCCCACGTATAGTTATGGTAGATGTCATGTGTGACCTGGACAACCCTATGTATTGTTTTGAACCCTAATCCAGTGTGTAGATCGGTAGTTTATTAATATATACTTCTTGGTGGAAGTTGATCAAAAAATAGAAAGGTCTAATTTTCAGATTGAGACTAAGCCTCTTCTTTTTATCTACTATGTATTTTTCTTTTCTTTTAATCTAATATGTGTTTAATTAAGATCAAATGAAACTAAATGAAACAATAATGGTTTGTTTAGCACGTGTTTATACATGTTTGGAATTAGTATATTAGTTTGAAATGTTTTACTAACCATTAAATTGTTAAAGCTGAGAACTAATCATTCTTCTGAGAAATTAATTTAATACTCATGACTTTAATAAATTCACTAAAAACTGGGATAGATTATATATTAATAGGGTATATACTTTTAAAGAACCAATTTTTAATGAAATTTTTATAGATACTTTATTTACCCCCATTTATAGTCATCTAATCCAACCATCATATTAAAAAATTATTCCTATAATTATATCAAACCATGAGAGGTGGTGATGGAAAATGAATAACATCGTTTCCTAAGGCAGCTGGTTATTGTACATATGATAAATAGTTTAATTTTGCATTTTATGGAAGATAAAATAGGTTAAAGTAATATAATATAATAAATAATATATTTATATATATGAAATAAGAGTTTTAATATATTGTATCATTTTAAGATAATTTGAGGGTAGTGTAACATGGAATATAATAGATATAATGTTTCGAGAATTTTCGATCTTCTACAAATAGCCTCATCATGGTTATATCTAAAACATTATTATTTTTGTTTTCAATTCATAATTAGATATAAAATATGTGGATTGGGAATTAGGGAATTTATTTGAATATTTTTTGGCTAAAAATTTATTATGGAAGTGTGAAGTGGATTATAGAGTGGAAGGTCTTTTATAAAGTGGGATGTGGAAAAACTTGAAATGTCTTAAAAGAACAAAGTTCACCCATATTATTCAAATTTCAAAAGTCTTCAACATGTTTCCTTATCTAAATTTTAATGATTTATGGTTAAAATATTGTAATAAATTCGGAGATATAAAATATTAAGCATCATTTTACACCATATATTCTTAAGTTAAACTTGTTTTAACCATAATTGTGGCAATTATTATTTACTAAATTCATGATTCATTTAAATAAATTATGTTTAAATTATTATACAAAATTTATTATCCTTATTTTAAATATGGATTATAAATTTAATAATTCCATTTATATAATTAGAAAACATTATTTCAAAATAATACCTGCAAACATGTTGAAAAAGTGTTTTCTAAATAAAAAATTTCAAATTGTTAAATTGTGTTTTTATCTAAAAATAATATAGCATTTGTTCCATAGATGTAAATTATATTAATTATTTAATTATAAAACTAATTTAAAATTTATGGATTTTTTTTAATATTATTAACTTATGTAAATTATTTCTTCCAAATATTTTTTTTAATAAAAATATTTATTGTCACTATTAACTCAAAATATAATACTATCAAGAAATTATCAATAATCGACTCACGGGTGGATTTTATTTGTTGATTCCAAAAATTAATTTTCTTTTCATATATATTTTCAAAAAATGAAATATTATATTTATTATTTGTTAATAAATAGAAATAAAAATACCTTTATTTGGGAAAATATTATTCTAAATTATTCAAGAACAGTAATTATAATTTAGTGGTATTTTGTAAATATGTATTCATTATATAAATTAATTATATTTAATATTTAAAATTATTAATTCATATTGATATTACCATGTTTAATTGAGAGGTTATAATATTCTTTTATGAATAATAATATTCATATTTATCATGGATCGTTAATACCATGTTTTTCTTGGAACATAATAAATTAAAATAATTATATTTATTTCAAAAATATAATTCATAAATTCATTGGGTTTTATAGAAATGGATAAATGATAAAATTATAATAATAATTTTTTAATAGAATATCATTGTACATTTATACTCAATAGTTCA
This sequence comes from Viscum album, assembly GCA_963277665.1. NCBI lineage: Eukaryota > Viridiplantae > Streptophyta > Magnoliopsida > Santalales > Viscaceae > Viscum > Viscum album. Next base: position 618,190,371 of record OY728145.1, on the reverse strand, counting down.
TATAACACAACCTATAAATTTTTTTTTTAAAGATAAATATATTCTAAAATTTTTTTTTGTTAAATTATAGGTCCATATAATAAATGTGTATTCGGATTTGTAATGGATAAATATTTTGGTAACAACCCTGGAAATATTTGGAAAATTATTTTTGGGACAATATATTATTGCATTGTAAATGGTATATTACTGTAAAACTATTTTGACACACTTGGTTGATAGTCAAGGGAAAACTAACATATTCATTGTAATCAACTATAACATATTGTAATAGATTATGATAATCGATGGGCTATTTTAAAACTATTTTTTAATATGTTGAAAATAAGGTGTCATGAATTAGGCATCATATGAATTATTATCATTTTATTATTTTAATTATCACTCTAATTACGGTGAATGAATATTCCTCAATTATTTTTGGCATTAGTTGATGGCTAGAATGAGAATGAATCATTATCATAACAAATGTGGTGGATAATGAAATTATTTTATTCTTTAGAAGCTAAATATTATGGTATATGGAATAAATAAACATGTTATTGTGATTAAATAACATTATAAGTACATGAATCATGTTGAGAATATTAATGATCAATATAGAAAAAAAATACTATTAGTCCTTTTTTGAGACAAAATAAACAGTCTTTTAGATTATTTTATAATCCACTATTGTCTTAGTGATGGAACTATGTCACTATGAAAATAATAATTTTTCCACATAGATTTTAACATGATAAATATGTCTTATATTTTTATCATTTAGATGAATAATTAGATAAATAGAGTAATCAATTTATGAAATATATTAGAAGAGGAAGATATTTTCTATAGAGATTGTGAGGATTTTATAAATATTATTTATATTATGTATATTTTTTATATTAAATAAGTAAAATTATAGAAGGAATTATTTTATTATTATTATAAGGATCATTAATCCATTTGTTACTATGAGGAATAGTTTTAATGACTATAAAGGTAAAAGTTTTCATTCAACAATGTCATAAAAAAATTGATTAATTATCTAGTGAATTAAAACTATGTCTCATAAGGTAATTAACAATAAATAAATATATTATTTATGAATAAATCATTCAATTTTCTACCATGGCAAAAATAAAAATTAGATCTTCCCATCAATCATATTATATTGGTATGAAAAGCCTAATAAAGAATCATTTAAATATGAATAAATATTTTGGTGTAATGAAATTCATGTTACATATATGAAAAAAGTAAGGATAATCATCATGGTAATTTCATAATGGGAATCATGAGGTCCTTTTATAGTGAAGTGTGGTTCTTAATGCCCATGGAGGTTAAAAGATATAAATTTGATCAGTCATAACAAAGGAGGTATATATGATTCCAAAAACATAACGACCCAAACTCCAATTCTTTAAATTAAAGTAGTATAGATATAATTTTTACCAATTCACTAATTCCATAGTTTATGAGGATGATTGATTTCATCATCCTTATAATCCCAATTTCAAATGGAAATATCATTATCTTAGTACAACCAATGTGGGTTATGATAAATAAAATTTATTTGTACTCATATATTTTTATCTAGAACAGTTGGATTATTGTTTGATTTTTCATATACCCAAACATTTACATCTCATTAATTTTATAATAGTATTACATTACCACAAAAAATATTAGAAGATTAGTTAGTATTGAAAACTATCAATGGTGAGATAATAGAATCCTAATTCTTTTGTTCTAGTGAAATTGAGTTTTGGTGTCATGTTAATTTTAAAAATATTTATATTCAAACTCTATTATTATTAGATGTGACTTTGTTAGTGGATTATATATCATTACATAGTTTACATAAATATTTTTATGAAAATGGAGTCATATTTCATATTATAAAAAAACCAATGTTCATTTATAGATAGTATAATGAATATTAATTTAAATTTTTTTAAACAATTCTTTTTGTTTTTAATTCATATCCATGAAACATATATATAGGATATTTCTTTAGGAGAATCTTGAAATCAAGTATATACCAATTAATTATAGTTTTTTCTATTTCCCCCAATTTTTTAGTTTTATTCCTTTCAATAGTATGTTGTGTTTTCAATATAATGTAGACATTAGGAAATCAATATATTAATTACTCCATATTGAATAGATCATATTGAGTTATATTAATTAGATAAGAAACACTATGGGAGTGTTTATTTTGAATTAATATAAGCCAATGTGTGACATTGAGGGGAACCTATTATATATTATACGAAGAGGGATGGTTAGTTTTGCCTTCTCATTTATTTTTTGTATTTTTAACGATAAATTTCCTTGACATTCCTCATAAAACCAATATCAATTATTTGTATCATCAATTTAGATTGGCACAGTAAATTTAAAATATTTAACATCATTATGTATTTCATCATTTTATAGATAATAAGGAGGATATTTCAAATTGAGACTTTTTATGAGGTATATTCACTGTGAATTTATAGTGATTCTATTTTGATATACTATATCTTATTCCATATAAAATAATTTAATAATTATAATATTAATAGATTTCATTAATTTGTTTTAATATGTATTTATTGATGATATTCATACATATTTAAAGTTAAAGTAAGAAGATTAAGATAATTTCATAACTATCTTGATTGATCTGATAAAGGATAGTGTTTATGCTAAATTTTTATTATGTGATTTTTATCTATAATAATTTCCATTTATATATCATATAATTTCATGTGAGGGTATATCATTGCAAACATCAATTACAGAAGTTAATGATAAATGTCACAATATATCCATGGTGCTCATTATCTATATTTTTATTATTATGAAAAAATACATCCAATTAGTTTTTAGCAATTTCACAAAGAAAAAAAATGAAATTATTGTGTTCTTACAGAATGGAGCCATGTTTTATTAATAATATATGAAAAATATCATGGTGTAGAGATGAAAATTGGTCATTCAACATGGGATTACACTAAACTCTATATGTAAATGGTTTATTATCATTAATTATATATAAAAATATTAATATATATGAATCCTCCTATGGAACAATATGGTGAAATCTTATTCCATAAAAAAATGAAAGTTCCTAAAAAAATTTACCTAAATATTTATTTGAATTTTTGGGTGGTAAATTTTTCCTTGAAAATATAAATTCATTATCTTTATGGTAAAATGTACTACTGATACAAATGCTAAAATAATAAAGTATATATTTATTAATAAATGGTTGCATATGTGCCAAAATAAATATTTTTATTAAATTAGTTATATATACCTCTCAATACACTACCACATCGGGAAGGAGAAGATGGTTGGTGATTCCTTAAATTATAAAGACCATACTAGTTTTTCTATCATAAATGATGAATGTGATCCCATATTAATGGATTGATAGAATGTGGATCTTGAAATAATGAAGAAGTGTGATGGATCAAATATTTTGATAAATTATTTATAAACCACTCTTCCTCATAAGGAATAAGTTGGTGTAGATGGATGGTGTAGAATTGGAAGAATGGGAAGAACTGTTAATATGTTCCAAAATTATTTTGATGGAATGATAATTTTATATAATATATAATGGCCCCCCTAAGTATTATATTTTATGAATGAGACATTTAAAAAATCTAAAAGATCATATTTATGTATATATATTTAAAATATAAAGGTTTATAATGATTTGAATGAGTATTTATAGTAGATTGACATAAAAAGGGATATTGAAAAAAATGGATCATGATACACTTAATATGAAAACATTTATAAAAAGATAACAGTATAAGAAAATTTTACAACTATATTCCATAGATGATTATAAATGGGGAAATATAACCATGGATTCCATCAGTGCACTACCAAAAACTTATAAAAGTAATAATTATATTTCTGTTATAGTAGAACTCACTAATAAATCAAGGAAATACATTTATAGAATAGTATGTTTCCCTTATGATAATGTTTCTAATATTTATGATTATTATATGGTATGGTTATATATATAAACACTTTCAAATATATGGGATTATGATATAATGTGTAAATTAATGTAATTAAAATATTTTCAGTAGTAAGTATATACTGAGTTGAGAATTTACATGGTATATAATAATCCAAAGATGGTAAATCAAATAAGAACATTAAAAATTTATAGACATGTTTGGGGATTTCTATATGGATATGAGGAGTTTTTTAATTAATAACTTCTTCTTTTTGAATTTTATTATTAAAATCTCATTATTATGAGTAATTAGAGGGGTTGTTATGAACCAATATATAGAAGGATGTGATGAAAAACAAAATTTTTGGATGATATTATTGAAAGAAATATATTGGATCTTTATTTATATTTGTAAATGGTATATTTTGTAAGAATAATTATGAAGTACATAAAGGCATTTAAAATTCTAAAGAAGAGTAATTCTAAAAATTAGTGGAAAGTTATATTGTTAATGGATTGTGACATGGTATTCCTATGAATGTGAACATTGTAGAATGTTATGAGATTTAGAAATAATAAAATACTATTAAATAGATATATCATCACCATCAAAATTCCTGACTATATTAGTAAGTTAACCAATAACTTTTTGGCTCCACTAAATTTATCTCAAGTTAACAATGTCTTCCATGCATCTCTAGTAATTAAGTGAACAAATAATCATTCACATATATTAATCATAGGGTTTGTAACATTTGATCAAGATCTATTTTATGAGTGAAAACCAATATAGATTATGGATCATAGAGATAGTGTTATATGAAACCTCAAATCCCACAGCATAATATTTTATAGTGATACCCTAAATTAACTGAAGATATAAGGGAACCTAAGGATGTGATGGGGGACAATTATATGTAATGTTTTTATTAGATTGATGTAAATTTGATAGATAAATTACTATAATGGGATTGAATATATCCCCAATATATTTTATGATATAGTTTCCTTTGAATGAATTTTATATCTTAGATAGCATTTTTGATATGAAATATTGAGTTTAAATTTGTAGTGACGCAATATGGATATATTATTATTTAATGTGGTAATAATCACCTTGTTATTGGACTAAAGGGCATGAATAAAACTATTTAAAATATAAAAGTTCTATTATTTAATCTTTTATGATTGATTTTTTTATTTTCAATTTATATTAAATCAATATAAAATTATTTAAATTTAAAAGACATATTTTTCAAAAAATAAATTATCAGTGAGTTGGGATTTCAATAGAATAAATTAAATTTATAATAATTGATGAATTGTTTTAATTATATTAATATTTTATATATTAAATTTAATGTGTTAAACTAATTATAAGGATGATTACTGGGATTGGGATATGAATAAATATATTTTTATTCATGAAAATATATTTTCCAAAAAAAAATTTATTGAAATTCTTGTGAATACATTAAAAACAATTTCTACCACTTCATAAAATTTAACTACATAAAATACATTGTATATATTGAATTATGAGGTTTTTATTTCGTAAATGTGTCATATTTATATCTATTCCTTATAAATAGTAGTTTTCTTAAATATTTTTTACCTCAGTAATAATAAACTGGTCAATTGAGGTTATTAGTAATATGATAAGTAAATATTAAAAAGTATAACACCCTCCTTATTTATATTTGGTACTTATTCATGTCATATACTAATAACAAAAATTATTTTAAATTTTTTTAATGTAAAAAATTATAAATTAATTATTGTGTAAAAACTTTTAGATAAGTATAACATTTTTGTTATGTTCTAAATGTCTCAATTAAAATTTAATTATTTTCATATTTTTGATAAATCAAAATTATTTACTGATTAAAAGAAATGGAGAAAATTTTATATTATGATAAATATAATATTTTTAAATCAATTAATATTTTTTTAAATATTATCATAGAGTATTTGAGCGGGGAATGCTAATGTGTAACTACCATTGTTCACAAAGGGTTCACTTTTCCTTTTATAGTGAAAATATTGATGTAGCAACCCAATGTTATATAAATTAATATTGAAAGAATAAATCATTAATAACTAAAAAAACCACTTTGTTGTATCCTAGCCATCAAAAATAATTTTTTCCACCCCTCTGATTTGAAATTGGAAAAAATGACACACACTGTTGTATTCAGTAAGATATTTAGGGTCTGATAAGACATACATAATTTTTTGAGAATAGAAAAATATTCAAATTAATTTTAATATTAATATTGATATAACCATTATGAATAGTAATGAATAATATTAATTTTTTATTATGTTTAAAATATAACGAGTTCAGGATTAATTTTTCAATGTGATAAAAATAATTATAGTTTTAAATTATTATTTTTTGAATAAACTGTAATATTATTTAAAAATATAATTAATAATATTTATAATTTATCTTTTTAAAAAAATAGGGTTCATTTTTAAAATCTTCACATCAAAAAATATTTAGGGTTAATTTTTGGGATTTTTCCGATTTACTCATGTTTTTAGGAATAGTAATATACTGCAATTTACTTTATATATACATTATTAGTTGCATTAACTATTTATATCATCATGGATGATGAAATCTCACATAAGTAGAACTCACAAGCACTTATTAATATTAGGTGACACATTAATCGTCAATATTGGCTATCTTATGGAAAATAATAAAATAATGAATATGATATTGAAAAATTACTCCTCTCATCCACTATACAAACAACATAACTCAGTATTTGTTTCACTCCATTAAGCCTTTAATCTCTTAAATGTTCTCCCCAAATACCCTTCTGTATTCACTCCCCTCATCAAGGAGCTCATGTACTTTCCAAATGTTCAAAACCCTTTCCATTAATGGAGGATCTCAACAAGGATATTCCAAGATGTTAAGAAAATTTCTTTTTTATTTAGTTTCATTTAAATTTATCTTCTTTTCTTAATATATCCTTTCATAATGTATCTAAATGATCCATATAACTCTTGTATCATCTATATAGTAGAATTATTCAATGTTAATGCAATAATGATTTTCAATATTCTTACCATCTCTCCCTCTCTTTTATAAATGGAATCATCATCTATTTGGCTCCAATTTAAAACCTTCATGGATTAAAAAGTTTTATTCATCAATTTCTCCATCATTACTAGTTACTAAACCATGTTTTATTTTTGAACCAGACCATAATATAGTTATTATAACTTACTTAACTTTTATGAACAATCATATGTACCAAGTATTGATTTATATGACAGAAATAGTTCATAATAATCCGAATACCTCCAAATAATCTAAGTGATTGTCATTAATATTTCATCCAATGATTCATCATCATACCATATAATAATGTTATATATAAAAATTAACACTTTCAGATGTTCATGAATAACATATTACTTTAATTATGGATAGCTACATCCTTTCCACATGAACATCCATACTCATATAAAAATATTTTGATCATGAACACTAAGGAAACAAACACTCTAGACCGACAAGATTCAATCTTATAAGTTATCAATAAAGACCTAAATGAACATATAAGAATTACGATAATCTGAATAAATTTATTAAAGATTATTAATTAAGTTATTCATATATATAAATTCATATTCTAGTACCATATGTTCAAGAGAGGAACACATTCAGAATTAAGGTAAGGCTTTTCTACCTGAACCTCCATTTTCATTCAGCGTAATTTTATTATCTTCATAACTAAATTAAATTATTCTTCATTAATATTATATCCACATAACATATGTATTAATTTTATAAATATGTGTCTGAACCCGAATAATACCTTCATTTATGGGGATTTATATGTTATTTTTAATGGATCTTTCATAAATTCTTCCTAAAATACATGCTCGTTTCAAAGGAATTTCCCGAACTCTTACATATTTTCATGGTTCCTATATAATCTTTTTTAAGAAAAAATTACATTATTAAAAGAGTATTATTATTATGAAAAAACTATATTACATCACTTCTAAATTTAGGAAACTATTTTTGTAAATAACACTTCTTTTCATAGTAATATGGTATTTATCTCAAGAGTTACTGGATGATTTTATAAGATTATTTTCCATTGTTTCAACACTATTATTGATTCTTATGTATAAATGTTACTAATATTTCACAATATAATCTACAATATTTTTTTAATGGTTAATGATTATTTTGAAAATGTATTTTCTGTCCTGGAAACGTTCTCCATATTACTCTGAATGTTATGTGTCTATGTTTCATGATTGGGGAAGGCTAGTTACATTTCATATGTTAGTTTCAAAATTAATTTATACGTTTTTTATTTATTTAACTACTAATATAAGTAATGTGTTGTACATAGTAAGTTATGCAGGGAGAAATTTATAGCCCCATAATACATCATAAGGTCCAATGAGACAAATATTTATGGTCATGGATGGGGCCTTTTCCATTTTGATATATTGTTTTCACTGAGGCCATAATAATTTTTAGACGTCTTGGATGAGGAATTGATGATAATTTTCAAAATGTCTATTATATGAATTTCCATCATTATGGAGATATAAATTTATAGCTTAGGTGGTTATTTGACAAGTATAATAACCATGATTTTGTTTTATTATGGAAATATTTACTCACCTTATATTCCTACCATATTATGATTATGTTTATTTTTTAAAGGCGTGAGTCTTCAACTATTCACAATGTCTAATGTTTATGTTATATTATGTTGTAATGTTCACCTTTAGTGATCATTTGACCTCATCAATGAAATTTTTTCAATTTTCAAATTAAAGGAACATTTATTTTATGTTTGACTTGTAGAGATAATCTTATAGTGGTGGTTATTACCCGTGGAAATTTTATGTTGTTTTTATATTCATGTTATAATGTTGAGCTTATGAATGATTCATGTTTCCCAAAATCCACTAAACTACTCGGTATTTTGGGATGCATATACCTTTTCTATATTGGAATGTATTAAAATAAGCCACTGGCTTTAGGAAACTGGTGTCAGGTCCTTACAGTTGGTATCAACAGATGTTTTTTTAGAAAACAGTAAAAATATATATAGAAAAAGTATATTAAGAAAGAAACCCTAATAGAATATTTTAGGATAAACATACAAGAACATCATGTTATATTAGTAAGGAATATATTATGTGGATATTTCTAGAAAATACATCATTGTCTGGATACTACAAGTGGATGAGGTTCTGTCACAGACGTACCTAGGAGTGATAACTCCAACATTGAGTTTTGGGCTTGACCTGAGGTATCCGGGTACATAAAAAAATTCTTTACAACTTACCTGGTTTGAATCTCCTTGTGGATATGTTTATGATAATTCTTATTTTCATTAAAATCCATTATGAAGGATTGAAATCTAAATATATCCGAAAAACACATATTTGTTATCATGGGATTATCCATTCTTATAATTTCAATTTATTCTATGTGTTTTTCTATCTTAAGATTGTAAATTATGATTCACAACCTAATATAGTGTATTAAACTATCTAGAAAAGTCATTTATTGGATGAAATGGGAACCACATGAACATCCATATCTCATTAAAGGATTTCTCTCTGATATATGATAATGATGTTGGTTCTAGAGCTACAACTGGTGTTCAACAACTTTTAACTATAATGGGACAACTGAATCAGGTTATGAACAATATCCTTAACAATATAAAGAATCATGATCCAAAACATGGAGGTTCTATGTTGGATCAGTTTGTGTGACAATATCCTCTATCATTCAATGGTACTATAAACCCATTTTTAGCTGAGTGGTGGATAAGTTCAATAGAGATGATATTTTTCACATTGGGATTCAAAAAAAGGAGAGCTGGACATCATGGAAGTTTATCATCGATTGGGATATGTGGATTAGTGGTGGTCAATATGCTAAAACAAAAAAGGAATATGAATAGATTTAATATATGGAATTGTGACACATTAGTGAAATATTCCTAGAGAAATATTGCCCTCATGAACAGTGAGGGAATTTGGAAAGGTAAATTATGAATATGATGTAAATGGAAAAGATAATTTTTAAATTTTTTATGACAACTTCACATGTTTATCAAGGTATGTTTTGGACTATATAATAAATCCAAGGATAAATATTGATATACTTCTTGATGGCCTAAATCGATTTCACTAACGAGAACATGTCTATCAAATTTTCACTTCACATGAAGATATAATTTCATGTCATACAAAGACGAAAAAGGAATTATTTATGTCTTAGGACATTAAAGGAAAGTAAGATAATAATATGGTTCCTAAAAATTCAATAAAATGGAATATGGAAATGTGGGAGAAGAGAAGAGTTGAATTTTTACCCTGTAATAATTGTTGAAGGAAACACCAGGATGCCTACATAAAAGGAAAACTTGTATGCTAGAAATGTGGATAGAAAGTCCATCTTGTTGGTGATTTCAAGGGGAAGAAAGAATATATTAATGTTAAATGATATAATTATAGGTATATGGGACACTATAATAATTATTTTCTAAAGAGTCAAGGAAACATGCCACAGAAAATCCCAAGGGTGGAGAGTCATGCTTATGTGATCACATCTTCTGATATTTATGTTCGTAATGATATGGTGGAATGTACTTTAATAATTTAATCAAATGTATCAAATTTTTTATTTGATTATTTACCATCACATCCATTCATATATTTTGAATTTTCCAATAAAATTTGATAATTCTGATTTGTTTTAATGAGGGAGTAGTTAGTCAGACCTCCTAAGGGAAGTATCATTACAACAAAGTTGTGTCAGGAAGTCCCCATTGTGGCATATAAACATAATTTATCTTTTAATTTTATTTTCCTTCCTATGATTGACTTTGATATAATCTTAAGTATTTATTGTATTCTGAACCATGCTAAAAAAAATTGTATGAAGATGGAGGTTATAGTTTTTGAGGATGATGTGCAATCACATATCTATATTGAAGAAACATCACAATCTGATTGACATCTAGGTCCCCCATAGAATATCTACTGAATTTAATTATTGTGGAGGAAGGGAATGCAATTAATATGGGTGAGTAAGGGAATGTTTAGATAGGGAACATACAAATTGTTTAAGAATATGTTGTGCTGTTCCCAAAGGATTTACCTAGACATCCCCAAGAGAGAAAAATTGAGTTTTCCATTGACTTAGATTCTGATTCATGTCCCATATCAATGATCCCTTATAAAAGTAAATTATTAAATTAGTGTAGTTGAAGAAAAAAATAGTGTAATTTATTGATATATGATTTATTCCCCCTAGTGTTCCTCTGTGGGGAAACCATATTCTTTTCATTAAGAATAATGATGGATATATAAGGTTGTGAATTGTGTATAGGGAGATCACTTCTATAACAATAAATAAAAAGTGTCCCCTACCTCACACTGATAATTTATTTGATCATATTCATGGAGCCCAAAAACTATTTAATATTGAACTTCGATCTGGATAACATCATTTTCTAGTAACAAAGGAATAAATTCCAAAGACAACATTTTGAACCTGGTATGAGCATTATGAGTTTACGGGTAATGAGTATTTTATGGCTAATGCACCGTCTATTTTCATGGATCTAATTAATAGAGACTTAAATGAATATCATAAAGACTTTATGTTGGTATTTATTTATGATATCTTATAATAATCCAAAATCTATGAATATCAATAAAATAACTTGCGCACTATTATGAAAATTTTTCGAAGAAATGTATTATATGGAAATATTAGCATGTGAGAATTTTAGATTCCATAAGTATTTATTATGGAAAAAATTGTCTCTAATAATGGAATATCTATTGATCCTGCATTGACAAAGGTTTTTAACGAATGTCCTACTCCAATGAACATTACAAATGTACATAGTATTGTTGTTCTAGCAGATTATTATTGTTGTTTTATTCAGAACTTCACACATTGAGAAAACCCATTGACCATGATTACATGTAAAGGGGTTTAGTTCATATGGAAAAATTAATGGGGTGATTTTTATAAATAATTGAATAGGATACTACTGAATGATTTTATCCTAACACTGCCATCGAGGAATGATGGGTTTGTGATCTATAGTTATTAATCAATGAAAGAACACGGTTGTATCCTTTTACAGAATGATATAGTTATTTCTTATGCATCATGGGAGTTGAAATTTTGTGAACAAAACTATCCTGCTCATGATATTGATTTAGTATCAGTAATTTTTTTATCAAGATATGGATACATTATCACTATGTTGAAAAATTTTATATATATTTTGATCATAAATTCTAAAATATATCTTCTCGCAAAATGAACTCAAGCAGAGGATAAAGAGATTTCTAGATCTACTGAAGGATAATGAATGTACTATACACTACAACCCATTAAAGGAAAACACGTTAGATGATGCATTGAGCGGGAAGGATCACAGAGTTCCCATCAAAATGGGGATTGACAAGGATCCTTTGTACATGGATCTATTGAGGATCGATATGTAAATTATAAAAGAATGTGAAACATCACTAATATCTTATTTTTCTACCCAATCACATATAATATAAAGTATTAAATATTATCATCCTAATAGTGTGAACCATTGAATAAAAATTACTATTGTGAGATATGGGAAGATGGCTGACATTACGTGTTAATATGGTGCTCTAAAAATTGGTAAGAGGATTTGTGTTCCAACAGTAGCCATGATAAAATTGGAGTTATTGGATGATGCCCATAGTTTGAATTCTTCCATACATACTCGTACCACTACGATGTAAAGATATTTGAAGGAATGTTTCTAGTGGGATAACATGAAGAGGGAAATTGTAGATCATGTATTAAAATTTTTAGTTTGTTAATAGGTGATGGAGGAATGGAAATATCGAAAAGGAATTATGTATCCTATACATATTCCATTATAGAAATGGGATGACATCACTGTGAATTTTTTCCACTGGATTACCCAAAACTCCATGAAATAATGATTAAAAGTGGTTCATTGTAGATTGACTTGAAAAATCTAAATATTTCTTTAGTAAAAGGGAGTATTTTCCACTCGAGCTCCTTGGATGAATCTATTTCAATGAAGTTGTGAGGATTTATAGGGTTCCTCTCCTAATTATGTATGATCATGACCTATGATTTACATAGAATAAATGGAAAAGTCTGCAGAATTATTTGGATTCAAAGCCAATTGAGTACTGTTTATCACCATCAAACTGATAGGAAATTAGAGAGGATGATCCCAACCATAGAGGACATGTTGAGATTTGGTTTACTAGATATTAAATGTATGTGGGATCAATATTTACCATTACTATATGTTTCCAACAGTAATAGTTTCCATTTAAGTATTAACATGGAACCATATGAAGCATTGTACAGAACGACTTGTCATACATCATCTTGTTGGGATGTAGTTGGAGAAGGGATGCTTGGGGCCCAAATCTTGTGAAGAAAACAATAGTTAAGGTAAAAAATAATCAAATCTATATCAATGAGAATAAAATAAGGAAAAAATGGATACTGATAATCGAAGTATGGATTTGGAATTTCAAGATGGAGATCATGTTTTTTTTAAAGTATCCCCATGGAAGGTTGTTATAAGATTAGTGAATAAAGAAAAATAGATCCCTAGGTACTTAGGCCCTTTTAAAACTATAGTGAGAATTGGAGTTGTTCAATATCATTTTTATATGACACCAAGCCTGCCTAATTTACACAATGTGTTCCTTATCTCACTGTTTATAATGTACATGTGAGTCCCAATGCATGTCCTCACTTCTGAAGGTATTGAATTGGCACCGGATATATCATACTGTGAAGAGCCTATCAAAATTCAGGAAACTAAATAACTTGTGTTCTGCAATCAGATGACATTACTGGGAAAGATACTTTTGAGAAATCATAAAATTGAAGAGGCAACGTGGGAGCTGGAGGAGCTTATGATGTAAAACTACACAAATTTTTTAATGAGGTAACATTTTGTGGATTTCGAAGATGGAATTATTTGAATAATGAGAGAATTTTACACTCCATGGTTATAAATATAAACATTAAATTTAGAAAACACTACATCTCTAAAAAACAACACCTTTTTATAACCTATCTAGAATACTTAATTTATTCCACCTCTTTGATTTGAATTTCTAAAAACTGACATACAGTATTGTGTTCAGTATGATATTAAGAGTTCGATAAAAAAAATTTTGGTGAATAGTAACATACCATTATGAACAGTAATATAACCCTTCTAAATAGTAAATAATACTGTTATTTTATTTATTAGGTTATAATAAAATATAATCTTGATTACTTGATTAATGTAATATAAAATGAATTATAGTTTAAAATTATTATGTTTCAAATAATCTGTGATTTTATTAAAAAATTGAATTTATAATATTTATAAATTTATATTTAAAAAATGGTGTTCATTTTTGAATTCTTGACATCAAAAAAATTTAAGGGTAAATCGGTGGGATTTTTCTAAAATAGTTAAACTTTTTATGAATAGTAAAATACTATAATTTACAGTATATATACATTATCATTTAGATACAGTGTTTCTAGATTCATGGATAATGTAAGAACACATAATTCTGACTCACATGAAGTTATTAATATTAGTGGTTACAATAATAAAAACAATTTTTTTCATGAGGGAAATAATAAAATAGCAAATAAGATATTCACAAATTACTCCTCTCCTCCATTAGAACCCCCCCCCCCCCCACTCCCTCTTCACTTCACTCCTATAATACATAAATATCCTCAAATTTCAAACCAAATAACCTTCCCTAGTAACTACCCATTTCCATAAGCTATTGGTCTTTCCAAAATACCAAAACCCCTTCCCTTAACAAGGTTCTCAAGGTGGTTATTTCAACAGGTAAAGTATCTTTCATTTTCCTTTTGTTTCATTTCCATTTTTCTTGTTTTCTTATTCTCTCCTATCCACCTACATCGAATTTATCCATATAAATTGAGTATAATATATATACTAGAATTATTCCATGTTAATTTAATAACCATTATCAATATTCTTAACCACTCTATCTCTACTCTAATTGAAATCATTGTCTATGAGGTTCTAATTTACAACCATCATGGATGATGAAGTTTTATTCAACAATTTCTCCTTCATTACGGGTCTTAAAACAATTTTTATGGTCTCACCAAAACGTAATATATTTATTATAACCTATTTAATATTCATGAACCAGTATATGTACATATAATTATATTATATGACAAAACTAGTTCATAATAATCCAAATACCACAAAATAATCTCTATGATTGTCATTAATATATCCTCCAATGATTCATCCTCATACCATGTAACAAAGTTATATATATATATATAAATTAACACTTATTTAAGTTTAGAAACAATATATAATTTTAATTTTATATAATTGCATCCTTTCCTCATGAACAACCACAAGCATATAAAAATATACCAATCATGAAAACCAAGAAAATGAACACTCTGGAACGACGAAATTCAATTTTATAACATATAAATAATGACATAAATGAAATTATTAAAATTATGATAAACTAAATACATGTCTAAAAAGTTATTAATTAAGTTACTAATATGTCTAATTTCATATTCTAGTACCATATGTTCTAGATAAGAACACATTTAGACTTAAGGAAATGGTTTTCAACCTGAACGTCCATTTTCACTAGGGTTACTTTTGTTATAGTCTTATTTAAATTAAATTATTATAATTTCATATAATCTCTTCATAATTTCTGTCTGAATTCTGTATATATGTGTCCCCACCAAAATAATAATTTCATATTTGGGGAGTTATATGTGTTTTTTAAGGATAATTTAGAAATTATTCTTAAAATACAATCATGTTTCCATGGTATTTCCAAAACTCATACCTATTTTCATGGAAACTTTCTAATCTATTTTAAGCAACGATAATTTTCTAAAAAAATAATTTTATTATGATAAAACTATATTATCACATTCTCGTTTTGGACATATATTCTTACAAACGAAATCTTGTTTTCAAAGTGAGAGAGTATTTATCTAAAGAGTTACTCGATGATTTTATCATATTATTTTCATTTGTTTCAACACTCTTAATTATTCTTATATATTAATGGGACTAATATTTTATGATATGATATTTCTTATTTTTTTGAATAGTTTTTTATTATTTTGAATATGGATGTGATTTCATGAAACCATTCATCATATTAATCAGAATGGTTAGTTTTTATGTTTAATTATGGTCAAAAGTTAGTTGAATTTCATTTGTTAGTTAAAATATGAATTTATATGTTGTTAATGTTTTCCCCGCTTTTATGAGGATTTCATTAGAAATATTATGTGATGGTTGGGGACCTATATAGCCCCTATATTCATCGGTAGGCCTCATGATGAAAAAAATACGGACATGGCCATAGCCTTGCCCATTTTGAGATTTTATTATGGCTAAGGCATTAATCATTTTTAGATATCTCAGCCAAGGAATAGATTATATGTTTTTAGAATGTCTAGAATATGCATTTCTCTCATTATGATGCTATATACTGATAGTTCATTTGGTTATTCGACTAGTATAATACCAATGATTATGTTTTATTATTGAAATATATACTAATATCATATTTCGGCCATATTATGATCGAGTTTTTTTAAATCCATGTGTTTTCAATTATACACCATGTTTAATGTTTATGTTATCAATCAATGTAATTTTTACCATCACTGAGAATCTATTCACACCCAATCTTATGTTTCGTTTTTTCTAGGACTCGAGGACGTATTTTATGTTTGACTTGTTGGGATAATCATAAACTGGTGGTCGTTCCTAGTGTAAATTTTATGTTGTTTTTATTTTCAAGTTGTAATGTTGGAAATTTATATGTATCTTTATTCCAAAAGCTACTAAACTACAAGGTCCTTTAGGATTAATATTCATTTTTTATATTCCAATGTAATAAAATAAGGCACTATCTTCAAGAAACTAGTGCTGGGTCCTTACATAGGAATCATAAATTTTAAAATACATTAAGATCAGACTATTTTTAAAAAATAATTACCATGGTTAAAATGAAGTGAGGAGTTTTCAAATATTATCAAAAAAATTACAAATTATATTGGATGAATTTATTATTAATTATTATTTTAATATATTAAAAAGAAATAATTTTTCAGTCACATTAATATGAATATTAATATGTAATAATTTAATACATTATGCATTTTAAATCAACCACTAGAATATCTATTTAGTTTCTAGAATCCTTCCCTAGATCATATTTCTTTTTTTTCAATTCTAAAATATCATTCCATGGAGGATTAAATTTTGAGATGGAGAAGGTTTCTCATAGAACTCGTATAACTATTATCTGAGTATATTGAGTTTTATTTTATATTCTAAATAATCTAAATATACGATATCCATTAGAAAAAATTGTATTAATTTTTAAGAATAAAATATATATATATATATATATATATATTTGTGATGGAACATCCACAATCTTCCACTTTACAATCTTATTGGGAAAAAGTAAACATTGGTTGCGCAAACATGTGGATTACCACCTCAAGGAAGGGATGTGATCCATTTTCCCTAAATGCATAAAATTGATTGGTTGTTGATGTATTTAATTTGTATATATGATACTTATGATATAATTTTAGCTTTTAAATTATTAATATATTCTTATTTTGTTTATTTCTATCCATTGAAATTTTGAAACATCAGTCATTTGTACATACAAACTAATGTATGTACAATGTGATGTCATTAATATTTATCACCTATTTATATTATTTTTTATGAAATTATATATAATGACTAAATATGATAATAATTGATTTATTAAAACTATATAGATGATGGAACCAAGATCAAAGTACTGGGATCTAGAATTTTAAACTGAAAATTGCATGATTAATAAAGTTGTTATTAATAGGTTGTGTGATTTTAATAGATAATTTTTAATAAATATGTAATAAGAAATACAATTTAGATAGTGAATGGTATTAAATAAATAAATATACTTCTACAGTTCAAATATAATAAATAAATATTTAGTTGATAGGATGAATAAATTAGTACGATGAATGTCACGTATTGATTTAAGGAATAATGACATAATATATATTTTCTTATACTTACTTTCCTATGTTTGGTCGAAATAAATTTTTATGATGATGTTTCTTAAAGAAAATATATATGTATTATCATTTGGATATTCAATTAATTTTCATGTATTATATCTATTTGTTCCACGTTGGTAATTCAATTGATCGAGAAAATATTTTAAATGAATAGCTAATCATATTTCATCATTGGTTGACAAACATTCTCTTCAATGTCCATAATCATCAATTTTTTTGAAATAATGATCGAACCCATACACTATCATTTTTAAGAAGTTCATTGTTAATATCATTCAATCAATTAGTAACGGTTACAATCAAATCTTTTTAATGATAATATTTTTCAGGGAATTTAATTTTTCAATTTTTACAAAGTTATAAATTTAATGTTTTCATTTTTTATATTGTATAATCATATTTCCTACTACCATGGATGATCTATAATTTAAATCTTATTTCTAAATTTCTTATGTTTTTTTGAAAAAATTTATTTCCCAATATTTTGCGTTTCTTTATGGTGGCGAACTACCATCCATTTGTTAAATCTAAAAACACAGACTACAATGGGGGAGTAGAACTGGATGAATACAAGACAAATCCAAGAATGTGGATTCCCATAGATCTTGTACACATGATGTGATAGAAGGAGCTTCCAACACATCCTCAAGGATAACATCCTATTCTCATTGTTTTGGCTAGAATCTAGGGTCCAACACCATTATCATGTTTGATATCATCAAAAATATCCATTATATTAATAGATTTAGATTCACAAAATATTATATGAAAATTATCAATTCTACTACATGAACCAAGAAACTCAAAAACAAATTAGTAATTACTTTCACAAAAGGTTTATTCTTCATAGGCATTGATGATTTTCATCCTTCCACTAATAAGGGACTCGTTGCCTTATCTAATGGCGGAGAAGATACTAAAATAACAGGCCTTCCATCCCCTATGGTATTTTTATCCCTGATAATGGAAGTCTTGAAACCTTGTACAGTATGTGAATCTGAGATGAGAACTGTCCCCAAATCTGTAAGAATATGTTTAATATCAGGTTTTTTAATGTTCCTAGTTAATGGTAGATTTAAATTCCTAGCATAATTATGAGATAAGGCCCTAAAAATTTCACCACCCTCACATTGAATGAGAGTTACAATACGAGTGTTCATATGAGTAACCAGAAGATCAATGGATAAAACATTAGGGCACATAGCTTTACCACAATAAGAAGGCTTTTACCATTTAGTACAGGAGGCTACTAATTCACATATATCTTTATTCTGTGAAAATCAAGAACCTACACTTACTAAGGACTATTTCTAATATTATTACACTCTAAATGATCCACATAATATCAAGACGCAGCTGATGACTCATTTAAATCTGTGATTTTTCTTTCCAAAGTTGTATTTCTACAAACATAGTCCTTCAATGTACTCAAAATAATAACATAAATACATTACTCATGAGAATGAGCAATGATATCATTTTTAGACTTGGATGTGGCAGCCTCAAATTTTTTTCCCCTTTCCTTTAAAGAGGAGCATTTTTTGTCCACACGACATGTTTTAATGAATTTCATCAGAAGCAGAACATTCCATATCTAAATGGGTATCCATTGAATCCATATCATCATAATATTTTCTAAATTTTTTTGGCAATTCATTGTTCCATGTAAATCCCAAGTAACAATCCTTCCTCTTCTAATTCATACCATGATTTTGTGGTCTTATCTAACATGATATTTTTTTGAAACATTATCCTATGTACGTTTTTCCATGAAATGAACCTACATATTTAGGTTTCTTTAACTATCCACTAATAGAATTTACATGTTTCATCAAAGAATAAATGTGAACAATCTCCACTATATTCTCACTCCACTGACCAAAAATCTATTTACACTTTTGATCATAAATAAAAACCCCCATGGGGTGGTCTGTAAATTCATTTTCAAGGCTGATAAAAATAAATATACAAGATTATTTTCAAAAATAATTGGCATCAGGACCCTTTTATTAGAAATTGATATATAAAATTTCAAACATATAGTTGATCTGTGACTGACCAATTATTTTACATGAAACACAGAACAGAGGCTTATTTTCATAATCAATTATATAATGAATTTCATCATGAGGAATAGAGAGAATAACTATATCAACAATGTTCGAAGATAAATCCTCTTGAAATAAAATATTAGAAAAGTGTCAGTAACTAACTAGCTCATTGGTTTCTTCCATCATAATTGGTGTACCTATTTTCAAGAATCTCAATATTATGGTTATTATTTGTAAAATGTTTGTAATTATAAAATAGTATTTGTCATGTTTTCAAAGAAATGATTTTGTTATATTTTATAGGAGTTCTTAATCAATGTCAACACATGAAGCATTAGGATTCACTATGAATATAATCTTATGATACCGAACAATTTCATTCTCTTGATATCTTATGATGATAATGATTTATCAATTATTCTATGAAACCTATATCATTATGATGGGTTAACTGTGTAATGATTAATTTTTTTAGAACTTGTTTCTCTACACTTGATATGTTTTGATGAAATAATTAAAACATTATGATATTCTTTAAAAATTATGTGGTTTATTTATGTTATGGGATTGTTTGTTATTACTCTATATGGAATTGGTTAAAGATGTGTATCTCATGAAATAATTATTTAAAACAAACTAATTTTACTGATCCACTATTAGATATAAAATGGGATACATATCTACTATGAAATGTGAATCAGATGGTGATTCATGATCTATTATGGTATGGTAAATTTGTTATTTTTTCTAAAAGTAACACCCCTAGAGGTTGTGTAACAATTTTGTTTATTAATTGATATATTTTTTATATTTTTATTTCACACAAAACATAATATATATTTTTATATACAAAATAACTACATGTTGCTTGCTTTATTTGAACAAAAAATCATGAATGAACTACATGAGACAGTTATATTTTATTTTGTTACATGAAAAACTATTTTTGACTTATGTTTTACACAATCCCAAATTCATTTGATAACTTATGACATACTCAAGGATGGGTTTTACAACCATTAAGGATGAACCAATATTAAATCAAAATTTTGAATCTTTTATAAATTTTCCATGTAAAAATGAAAAATGTTTTCCAAACATTCCATGTAAAAATTCACATAGAGTGAATTTTTTTTAATTTTTCTGGAATGGATCATTATATTATAATTAGTGAAAATTACTGCATTTTAGGTAAAATTGTCCTTTTTATTTTATTAATTATTAATGGGAAATTAAATTTTAAATTTTTTTAAATTAATAAATATAAAGAATAAACATCTATTAATAAATTTTTTCATATGAAAAATTTTTTATATTGAATTTATATATAAAAAACATATTTAACTTTTAAACATATTTTCTTTAAATTCCATCTTTCCCACCACATATATAGGATTAAAAATAAATTTAATTTAGTAATTTCAATGAATTTAATTTGAATAAATGTACATAAACAATTTAAATCAGTATGAGATTTATTATTTAATATGTTCAACAACATATTTGACCAAATAGATTAGAGAATCTGATTAATATTAATTACAACAATTAACTTAACCTTAAGCTTAAAAGGGGCATAAACATTAATCATAACGGCCAAATTGATGTAGAAACATGTCAAAAATCAATTTTATGTTGAAATATAAACTATATTAATTCATTGTATGGGATATATTATTTATTACGATAATATGAAAAAAATTCCTTATTTAATAAATTACTTAAAGAAAATGACAAAAAGGGATCATTGATTTCATTTAATATTTATAAAACATTGATATATGAAATAAAACAACATTCTTTCGGTGATATATTTAATCAATAGAGATAAATGAGATATATTTATCATAATTATTTACCATTTATTTTTAGATATGAATTAGTTACATTAAATGTGTAACAAACACTAACAAATGGATTATTTGATTAATAACTTATTAAAATAAATGATGATGAAAACCATAAAAGTAATATAAGGTAATGAATTATTGTGTTACATTATTTTATAGATGAATATATGACATTAAACAGAGTTTGTATTAATATATTTAAATTATATTAATGTTTTAGTATTTTAAAATTAAAATTATATGAATAATTTCGTAGTAGAAATTATTATTATTTGAAAATAAATTATATTATGTAAAATTGTTTAAAATTAATAAATATAATACCTTTGTTGAAGTGATTTATAAGTCTTCATTAATATAAAATATATTCTATTAATTGACCAAATGTTATTTTATGATGAACATATAGACCCATAAATACTAAAAATATTATAATTACAGGTGATGTTATATCAGTGTTTTTTGTGTGTCACATATGATTAATTTATAAATAATTTATATCACCCATGACTTTTATATTTTGAAATAATATATCATATTTTTTATTAAGTTAAATTATATTTTATAATACCTCACAAATTAATATAGTATTAATGTTAAAACTGTATATATTGGAGAATTAGTTACTGAAATAAAATACATAAATAAGAAATGTAATAAAACAAAATGAAATTGGAAAAACATTATAAAAATGCAGTTATTTGTGTGTTTTAGAGATTTTTATAGACCAAAAATTAAATTTAATCCATTATTTATCCATTTTGGAATCCCATGAGGCAAGGAAGACCTCCCATTAGTTTTTACATTTTTTATTAACAATAATGACACTCCTCCTACATGTTAGAAATCCATTCACATTTTCCCTTCCTCACACATCTCAATAAACATTTTCGCATCCAAAATTTCTCAAATAGTCTCAAATACTAACTCAAATCATAATAAAATCCATTATTTGGTTAAAAATCCATTCAATTATGATATTTGGTGTAAATGATAAAGACATACCCAAAGAATAAGAATCATCCTTCCCCAAGATCATTTGTTTCAATTCTCCACCCCAAGACTCATCTTATCAAATGATTATATAATAACCTAAAATCCTAAATAAAATAAAATTTCTAAATATTTTCATTCACTTAGAGTTACACATATATCTATATAATTGGTTGTGAAAATACCATTCTTGTTGATGGAGAACTACAGCCCCACAAAACATTGTTGTTTGTTTTTTCCAATTACCAGCACTTAGAAATGGTAATTATGATGGAAAAATTATTTTTATAAGATAAACATGATATGTAAGATGAATTTATTATTTTTAATTATTACATATAACATAAATTCATGATTTCCATTTTTTAAAATTATAATAACTTTATCTATGGAAGGGTGGACTATCACCTCCTGAAAGCAATGTGATTCTTTCATATGTTACATGGAATGTATTAAAGATGAGATTAATAAAATTATTTGATATATATATACATATTAAATGATAATTGTAATTTAATTATATATATATTATTTACTTACATTACTTTAATATGATATTCAAATTGAAACAATGATCATGTGTACATATAACAAACCACCTCTGTAAATGGTGTATTTAATTTAATAATTTTCTCTCTTATAGATTAATATAAATATGTCTGTACTAAAAATAGATTTTATATTTATATCATGGTCTAAAATATTTATAACAAGATTTAACTATGAGTACCAAAAATATAACAAATTCAAACATAAGAAAAAAACAAATCGATTATTACATGAAATATAACATTCACAATTATATTTAAATAAATGGATAAAATAAAGTCATTATAAAATCATATATGGAATTTTATATAATATTATTGTTTCTATGATAGTGGTATAAAAAATATATATGTACTCTACATGATTTTTTAATTATTATAAATTGTTTCAATTCCTAATTTATTGAAATTTCATCACACTTTTTATTTGGCTGAGATATAAGACCTATTCGCCACCCACTCATATTGTGGGGTGAAATTACTTCCATACTGCATGATATACAATAATTTCACATTATTTTGTGATATCAAAGTCATTTATTAATGTTATTATTTCATGTGTATCATGAGATAAGTTCCATATTTAAGACGTATGGATTTCTTATCTCACATTTATTTTCTGTGAGACTCAAGCAATATTCACCACCTACTTCTTATATGTGGTGTTTTTATATCCCATTGATGTATTTTTAATTTAAATAATTAAATTTATCCATATTTAAATATTAATTTTATTTATTTTTATATCTTGGGGTTTATGTTCAAAAAGGTACCAAATCGGTAATGAATGTTTTCTCAATTTTCCATATTTGAAACACATTCTATGTTATGCACCAATATTATTTTATATGGTGTTTATCCTACCATTTTACATGTTACTTCATGACCCTAATTATTTTAATAATATTTCATGCTTAATTTTATTTAATTTTCTTACACGGGTAGTATAATTCAACGTTACCAATTGGTAAGAATTTATTGAAACAATCTCATCATTTATCAACATTGTTTATGATTATTCTTCCATTTATAGAATCATATATTAAATGTATCATGAGAACTAATAAATTATTCCTCTATGTATACTCCTTATGTATTCATGTATTACTACCATTTTCCCAATATTTTATTCTTTATATTATCAAAAATGATTTCATGGTGATTACTACTTTATTTATCCTTTTAATATGATATTTATGTTCCTTCACAACCATGTTTTCTAAAATAACTTAAATAACTAATATTATCCTATTATCATTAAATAAAAATTTTAACCATTTAATATCTTTATAAAAAATTAATCCTATTTTATTTCATTGATTATGGAAAATTTATAAAAAAATTATTGGTGTAATAGAAATGCTTGTCATGTATGGATTTATCAGACATCAAGATCATTATTTCTTTGAAGCTACATTTATAGTTTTAAAAGATTCATTTTTGAGAAAAATAATTCTAAATATTCTAAACCATCATTGTTTTAAATGGGTTCTCAATGAATTTTTTCCCCAAAATAATTTTTATTTATAAAAACTTTTTTTGAATTAATCTCAATAACTTTATTATATATTTTAAAAATATGTTTTTCAAAGAAAATTATTTTAGTGAGTTCATATATTATTTTATATGTATCCAATGATTTTCAATGAAACATGTATTCAAAATGTTATCAATATTTCCTTATAATATTTAAATCTAATATCACTGAAATTGTTTTCATGAAAATAAAATATTCTTTAATATGATTTCATGGAAAATGGGTTTCCAAATTATTTTCTGGTTTATTCATATGTTTTCAAAGATAGATGTTTTCAAAATGTTTTCAAATATTCCTTTAAATTTTTTCGTGTTTATTTTTGATAAAATGTTTTCCAAAAGTTTTTAATGATTTAAAAATTTTCTTTTAGTATGAAATTATATTTTTCCATGAAATGTATTAAATGATATGGAAAATCATTCTTTATAAGAAAATTATTTTTTCAAAGAAAAATTATGGAATGTTTTCTGAAATAATGTATATTTAAAAATATGTTCCATGTGATCTGATAAACCCCTTATTAATATAAGATGACATGATTTTATATGATTATTCCTTTACTAGAGATATGATCCAATAGTTATAATATTATTATTTTTAAGGGTTTATGTTTATATGAAATGATTTTTGGGAAACTTTTTCCTCATCCACGTTTTATATTCTTTTGAAACATATTTATTTTAATGGTTTAATATTTTTAAAATGATTATAGTACCTATCTATTTTCCAAATGTAATGATATGATAAAAGTTTTTGATACATGTTTCATTCCATAGTTGTGATATGAACTTTGTGAAACCCATATCTTCTTTTTGTGTTTTGATATAATAGAAGTTTTATTATATTGTGGAAAATGAATGTTTGATTTTATAATGTGAAATTTTATACCTATATATTCATGTAATGCATTGGGTAAGGATTAATATCTCATGATATAATTATGAAGAAAAATTTCTTCATCCAAAATGGGAAATAGGGGGCATCTAGTTGAACTATGAGAAGATGTGGAATCCTAGTCCACTATGGGAAGAATGGAAAACTTAGTCCACATTGAGAAAATAGAGAAACATTATCCCATAAAGTTAAAAGTCTATGAATGGGTATAGTGGTGTGTCCCACACAATATGTTTAGTTCCTATGAAGTGAACTGATATGATTTTTTCGACAATCATTACCATAAAGGGAATGATGTTACATGTTTATGGATCTACCGAAAATTATATTGTTTTATCCTTTTATATGCTCACATGGTTCATATTATTAATTATATTATAATTCATCTGTTATGAACTTCATATCTTTATTCCTTTTTTTCATGATTAGGATATTTTCATATAGGGTATGATCTTATAATGATATATTCATGTTCTTATACCCTTACGTTCATGTTATGCTTATATACTTCCTTCAATTACCTTAACAGATCGTTTGAGCTCAACAATTTATTTATGTCATTTACCTAGGCTTCAATGAATGGTTCATATGTAAGATTCCTAAAGGGGAATATATTTAACAACATATTTAATATCATTCACTGAATTAGAATAATGTTTTCCATGATTCCAAATACACTAAACACTTATGGTCATTAGGAGTATATTTTTTTAATGTGAAGGATAATAATCTATAATATTTTAGTATACATGTATGTAAATCCTAGTCATTATAGTGGGTATAAAAGAAATATTGTTGTTAGACATTATAAATTAGTATATGAAAAAATCAGTGATATCTCAATATATATTTCTATGAATGTGACTTGAAGTGTATATAAGGATAAGTCTATGGATGAGTTCATGTTTAAGAAAATTTCATGTAATTTTTTTATAAAGGATTGAGTGAGTGGTTTCCAAGAAATATATCTTTTTCTTCATACTAAAAGTGTATTTTGTTATAGGACACATCTACCTATAAATTACAACATAGAAAATGTCTATCTAGCTTTACTCAACCATATCATGGCACAAAAAATAGGACTTACTATTAACCTTTTTTGAAACTCCCAAGGTATTTTCTTCAGGAATTCCAAAAAATCCTTTTGAAACATTATTATGGATTTAAATATAAGATGACTATAAATAGCCTAAGATAAGCTTAAGGTGTCACTATTTAATGAATTAGGCGTCATTTTGCAGATATCCTCTAACTCTTTTTTTATGATTATGTGGTTCTCTCATATGATAAGTTTTTCTCACCACACAATTTCAAGACATAATCGTCTTTATGAACTAGAAGTAATGGGTTTAACATTGAATGTTTTATAAATTAAATATATCATAATTATGAAAATACATGTATTATATAGATACCTGGTGAAGAGAATCTGGAAGGTCGTACGAGTATTGGGTATTATTTTTAAGATATGGAGACCACAAATGACTTGTGAAAGGTATATAATGTTCTTCCAATATTTATTATATTTAACATATGAATCATGATTAGATAAAGGTTGATGAAATTTCAAACATGACTCGTATTTCTTACTCTATGAAAGTGTTGTTATGGAATAGGTTGATGAATCCAATGTAATGGATTTACAATAATATTTGCTGATTGATGTTTGTATGTTTGGTAATTAAAATACTATATTATATGTATCATGAAGTATATAAGGATATGTTGATGAATATTTTGTTATGTATTTTTAGGAATTTGTTAGGCGATACACATTACCTAGAAAATAGATTTAACACACAAGTTACATTAATTGAAGATAACCCTTATCATGTACCTAAGGATGAGAAAATGATATTTTATATGTATAAATAGGTGTTGATATGGATACCGTAAATTGGATAGTACTTATGAAATTTGAGCTCATAAATGACTATATAATAAAGTTGTATATGTTAACATGGATGAAATTTATAACTTCTTGGATTCAAGGAATATATAAGATACACAATGGAATAAGGAAGTCTGCATTTTTTCAAAAATGATTTATCAGATCTATGGTTATTACAATTTTTCTAGAGATTATTCTATTAAGGGATTCATATGTTTATAATGTGACAACAATGAGATAAATTATGATATATGTGGAATCCAATTGAAGATTATCTAGTGACAAACATTATAAATATTTATATTTTTAGCTTTCAGAAGGGTCATAGGATTAACCATTTATGGAATGGTTTATGTTAATCATCAGATGAGTTTTTAGAGATTATTTTATTATCTCACCATATATGTATTTTATTATATTAGATAAAATGTTATAATATTTTTCTTGTGATTTACGAAATGAACTATCATATGATATACCGATGCAATGATTTTCTAATTCTAAGGGATTGAAAAATTAACCATCATTCCTTAAAATTGGAGATATATATGAAATTTATCAATGAACAATAAATAGTGAGGATTTATTTAAATCATTAAGGTATATCTTTTCATGGAAATTAATCAATTTTTGAAAAATGTAAAAATAAAATGTTGTGTTAATTCATTAATATTTTAACTAATTTCAAATTAATTCATAATTGATTTATAACTTTGAGGCCTTCAAAAATAAAATGATCATTTATTTGTTAATGAATAATTACCTCATGACTCCTTGTAAATAATGATGCTTTTCCTCTAATTTTATATTTTCTCTTTCCACCAGTGTTCCCTTTTGTGGAAAATTGGTTATGTCTTACTCTGGGTCACCATTATGTTTCCAAATTTTCTTTTTAAAAAGATCATTTATTAATCATTTTTATGATGTTGTTTTTTATAATGAATAATCAAAGTGTTAAACCATTAATAATCAAGATTCATTTTGATTGATAAACTCCTTTTAAGGATGTAGAATGTGACACTCTGGGAATATGTGAAATAATATTTTTTTAACTAATTTAATCAACTAATATTTTCTCTTTCACACAATGCTAAAAATATATTTTGTTATATAAAATTAAATTGTGTGTAATGAATTATACCCAAAACTAATTTAATATTGAACTAAAAAAAACAAATATATTAACTTGTGGTACACTCAATATTTTTTTGTCTTATGTTACAAAATATAATTAATTATTTTGATAGCATTTATTATATGAATGGTTGGTTTTTAAAAATATATTAATGTTGAACCAAATTTAAAATAAATTTTTAAATTTTTTTTAATTTATAATTTTAAAAATTTACACATATTTTTAATTTTTAATTTTTAATTTTTAATTTTTCGTAGGTTGATGTTATGATATTTTTATGTGAATTTTAATTTTTTTATGAATAGTGAAAAATAATTTATTTTTTATAAACTACATTTTCATTTAAACAATTATTAATGTTAAAATAAATTTTAAATTGGGTTTTAATGTCCAAATATATCAATTATACATATATTAATCCAATTAAAGTCATTTTAATCATTTTTATATTCAATTTAGAAATAAAAACATATTAATCGTTTCAACATTTTTACTTTAAAAACTCATTTTATCACCAAGTCCACATGATTAGCTTTAAATTTAATTTATCCACCTATGTGAGTTAAATTTGGAAAATTGAGAATAAATTTTTATAATAAGTATTAGAGTTATAATATAATTTGATGAACATAATTTTTGACCAAAACAAATACTGAATGTGACTAAAATTAATTACAAAGATAAAGGTAAAATTATGCATAACAAGGGACTATACAATAAACATAAGGGAAAAATGACATAGAAACTTGTCCAAAATACATTGGATTCCTTTGTTCTGCCTTCTTTAAGTAATGATTCAAATTTTATGACGTAGTGGTATACTATGAAATAAATTTCAATATTTCATTAGTTATGTAAGGAAATATAAATAATGGAAGTTTCCATACATTTACTGTTTATAAAACATTCATATATGGAAAAAACCACATAAATTAGGTTATATATATCCCTTTGAATCATTAATGTATTATATTTATCATAATTATTTATCATTATTTTTTAAAGATTAATTTGTTACATTAAACACTTCACAAATGCTAATAAATTGATTATTTAGTTAATAAATAACACAAAATAATTGATTATATAAAAACTGAAAAGTAATGTAAATTTTAACAATTATTTTGATCCATTTTTTTGGAGACTAATATATATTTTTACGCATATTTTCTCTTAATATTTTTTAATTTCAATATTTTTTTAATAATTTTAAATTAGAATTAAATAAATAAGGTCAAAATGAAATTAATGTTATTTTTAAATAAATAAAATTTTATTTAAATGTATAAATTTAATTAAAATAAGAAATTTTGGAATGTTAATTTTAATTATCGATAAATTCAAAAATGTTTCTATTAATGGACCGAAGTATCTTTTATAATAAGAATATAGCCACTTACATAGTAAAAACATTATAAGAATAGTTCAGGTAGAAGTAGTGTTTTTGCGTATTACTTGCATTTATTTTAAAATTAATTTCCAACACACATGATGATTTTTTTAAATTAGATATTATATTTGTATATAATTTGAGTGAAATTTTAAAATAAATAAAACATTAATTTATTCATAATTATTAAATTAAACTGATTTCCAAACTAGTTACATAAAAGAAAAATAAAAAAGAAATATATAAACAAACAATATATATAAGGAATAAAATTATAAAATGAAAATATTTTTGATTACATGAGATTTGTTTCACAAATAAATTCACATTACTGAATTATGTTTCCATTTTTTAGCACATTAGGTAAGAGAAACCTCCCATTAGTTCATATCTTTTGGAATTTACAAGAATGTTATACCTCCTCCACTTCAAAAAGTCATTCAATCTTCCTCATCCTCATGCCTCTTGATACACATTGGGTCATATAGAATATACCCAATGTTTCATAAAAAATCAATCCACTCATCTTAAAATCCTCCCATTAGACTGAAATCCATCCAAGAAATATCATTTAATCAATCTGAAATTACTTCCCCAAATTACAGGTGACATCTTTCCATTACATGATTTGTTTTATGTTCATTGTCCACCCCTTAAATATTATTGTTCATATTATATATGTTAACCATGGTATCATAAATATACTAAGACTAAATTATTCATTGGTTAATACGTACACTTAAACAAACTTCAATATAATGGGTAACAATCATATCATTCTTTTGTGTGTAGAACTACTCCTTGATTAAAAGATGTTGATCGTTTTTCCTTTACCAATTCTCCAGGTTTGGAATATTTATGGGAAATTTATTTAAAAATTATATATGATATATTTATGATATATTTATTATTATTTAATAATTATAGAATACTACAATCATGATTTTCATTTTGTGTAAAAACGATAACCTCATTTGTGGAAGTGTGGACTGGTGCCCCCTCAAAACATTGTGATTCATTCATAAATTACATGGAAAATATTATTGATTGTTTTCGTAATCATGTATGATATATAATTAATAATAATTATGCTATAATTATATATACGTACATATATTTGTTATTTACGTACGTTCTTTCAATTTGATAAAAAAATGGAAACAACATTCATGTGTCTGTATGACCTATCATCTCTATAAATGTTGTATTTAATTTAATTATTGTTTATTTTCTACATTAAAATAAACATTTATTTAATAATTTTATATGATTAATATATTATTTTTTATATTTTGGATATCATTATATGACTATAACGACAAAAAACAAAATAAAACGAAACACTAGGGAAAAATCTGATTATTAACTAAATCATAACAGTAAAATTATATTATTAATAAATAAATAATATAAAGTCATACTAAAATAATATATGGTATTAGATATAAGAACATGGTTATGTGAGATATTTATAAAAAACTTATAGATTTATATGTAATTTTAATGTGTTTAAAGAGAGTCGATATTTGAGGTAAGATAATTTCATCTCAATATTTTTTTATCTGAGATACATTCCATAATAACCACTAGATTATTTTTTGTGGTGTATATACTTCAATATAACTTGTTATATAATAATTTTAATCTATTTAATAATATTAAAATATTTAATTTATGGTTTTATTTCATGGGTAACTTGATTATAAGGTTTGTCAGGTAGTAAGGGTTTTCTCGTCTCAATTTCATTTTCTGTAAGACACATTCCATATTCACCACCAATTTATTATATTTGGTGTGTTTACTACCCATGTATGTATTATATAATTCACATAAATAATGTTATGGTTATTTAAAAATCTTTTATATGACATTTATTTCATAGGTTAATGTTTGAAATGATTCAAATCAATAAAGTAATTTTGTCTCAATTTTCGTTCTTGGACACACATGAAATTTTATAAAACTATAATTATTTAGAAGGTGTATATACATAAATTTGACATGTTATATCATGAAAATAATTTTAATGATATTTATGATTAATTTCATTTCATTTTCTTACATGAGAATCAAAATTCAATGTTATCAAGTGGTAATAGTTTATTGAAACGATCTCATCATTTATAGAAATTGAAAATGATTATGCTTCCATTCATGAAATCATGTGTTCCATATATAAAGAGTTGTATGTAATATTCCTACTCTCAATGTATTCAATATTTATTCATGTATCGGTACCATTTTACCACACTTTCATTACTATGATAATTATGAAAATGTATTTATAAAAACCCAAAAAAAAATTCTCATCTTGTTTATAAATTTTTGTTCCTTTAAAAACATGATTTATAAAAAGAATTCAAAAAAAATTGTACTTTTTATCATAGGATCATTAAAATACATTTTTACCCTTGTTTTACATTTTTTAAAATGAATCATCTTTATTTTTTTATATCAAGGCTTTTTTGTAAAACATTTTATAACATAAAAGGAAGGATTGGAATGTATGGATTTATCTGCAATCATGAATATCATTTCCTCGATGTTTCCACTACAAGTATAAAAATAAAATTTAAGATATTTTTTCTTGATATTCTAGAAATTCACTAATCTAATAGGATTTTAAAAAAAATCCAAAACATGTTTTAGGATTTAAAAAGTGGTTTAAATAAATTTAAAACCTATAATTATATGTTTTAAGAAATATGGTTTCAAATAAAATGATGTAAATGATTTAAAACCCTCTTCACTATGTTTTAAAATAATTTTACTAGAAATTTGATTTAAAATTGTTTTCTAGATTTCATTATGATTTCAAATAATTGGTTTTCAAAACGTTTTAAATATTGTTTTACATGTTTTCAAGGAAAATGGTTTTCAAATAATTTTCAATAATTTTAATATGCTTTTAATGAAAAAGGCTTTAAAAAAGATTCCAAATATCTCTTTATAAGTTTGCATGTTTATTTTTAGTATTTTTTTCAATATTTTTTTAATGTTTTAGAAATAATATTTCAATGAAAAAATGATATTTTCCTCAAGAATGTTTTTACATGAAATGGTAAACATTATTTATCAGAAAATGATTTTTGAAATATTTTTATGAAACTGAAAGTTAATGAAATTATATTTAAAAAAATAAATATTCCAAGTGACCATTAACAATACTAATCTATCTATGAAGAAATAAATTGTTATCATTTATTATTTACTTGGGTATGATCAACGAAGACTATTCGTATTCATTCTGGTATGTTTTATGCTTATATAGAATGATATGTAAGAACCTAATTCTACATCCATAGGTTATATGATTTTAATCCCCGTTTCATTTAACGGGCATTTCATTGATGAAATAATTATGAAACATATATTTTTTCCATATGAAATTATATAATAAAATTTTATGACACCCATTTCATTTAATGGGTATTGATATGATGTTTTTGACACCCATCACTTTTTTTGGGTCATGATATGAAATTTTTTTATTATATTCTTACACATTTATGTATGATTTTATTGTGTTGTTGGTTGGACTTATATATCCCTATAATTAATTAGGTAAAGATTTATATATCATGAGATAATGATGGGGAACCTATTAAATAGATTAATGAAAAGGGTAAATAGGTGAGTCATTCTCCACAATGGGAAGATTGGGAAACTGTATCCACATTGGTAAAATGGTGAAGCTCGATACACTATTATTGGATGATAAAACTTGATCACTTACACGGAATATATTATGGTAGTGTTTGGGGTTGTTTCACAAAAGGTATGTGTAGTCCCCATGAATTTCCCTAATACGTTATGGGAAATTATCCTTGACTTATTGGGAATGATGCCACATGATTATATATTTTCAAAATAAATCGATGTCTTATGCCTTTGATATTATCTCATGGTTCATATTATTGATTATATAATGATTATTGTCTTATGTAATTCTAATATTTATTCTATTTATCATGATTATTGTTATTTTATGAAGTTTATGATCTTCTAATGTTTTGATGATCTTATCATACCCTTAAGTTCCTATTATTCTTATGTGTTTCCTTTCTTTACCATTACAAAGCATCTAAGATCACCCCATTCACATTTCTCCTTCCTCTTGTAATGATGAAATGATCATCTGTAAATGGTACTAAAGGGGATGATCTAAAAAGATATGTTTAATATCCTTCCACAAATTTGAAGAATTTTTCCACGTTTCCAAAGGAAAAAACTATTTTGATTCTAGGGCATGTATTTTTTTTAATTTTATGAATATTCAAATAAAATGATGTAATATTAATTTATGTTAATCCAGGATCATTATAATAATCCTCTATGATATGATAGACTCGGTATTCTACCTTTATGAATGATATCATCTTTATTGCTTTGATGGTGACACAATATTATTTATTTATTTTATGTCTATAACTTGGAAAAAAAATTCATGATTGATCTTAAATGCTTACAAAATCATTTTACAGTGTTATATATAATTTATTTTCCTGTTATCATGATATGTGAACTTTTTAGGTGTGAATATTTACTAATAAAAACATAATATCATGATCTTATAACCATGAGATTGTTCTATAAATTTTTTTTTATTATGTACCTTGTTTTCCTTTTATTAGAATTTTACATAATTCCATCATCTATTATAATTTTACCTAGGTTATAAATATGTGTACTATGTATGATGATTCTATATTTGTACATTTAATTACAAATAATTCTTGTATATCAATTTTTATACTTTAATGACATGTTTATGTATCAATTCTTAGTTTACACTAAACGTTGTCAATTTTTGAAGTCAAATATTATTATATTTATTGAAAATTCATATATTAGGATGTATTTTTAATTAATGTAATACTTAGATATCCACAGAAATGATTCCGCTAAATAATATACATGAATTTCCTATTATCTAAAAGTAGATATTGGTTTCATGAATGACTATATTGATGAAAATACTATAAGAAAAAATAAAAATGATATATTATTTCATGAAAGGATAAAATATAATATTGATGATTTAGAAATTATTAAATATTAATGGAAATAATTATTCAATGGAATTGATAAAAAAATTATTAATATTATTTACCATGTGCGTAATATTAAATATAAAAATTTGAATAAAAAACATGTTTATTCAATACTTGAATCTGATTTAATTAGTGTTTCTTCCAAAAAAAATTTTGCATAATTCTTTTAATAAATATTAAATTTTTTATTGATAAATACTAATTATATCATTTCATGATCAATCATTAGTCATTGATAAGGAAAATGTATCATCAAAATTAGTTCTAATGGTTTCTCTAAACATGAATAGAAAAACATTTCACGATTAAATAAAAATTATGTATATATATTGATGAATGAATGGAAATATACCGTTATAAAAAATATTGGTCGCATAATTACATTATTTGATGGTTCCCCAACAAAACCTATATAGTTGAAAATAATGTCTAGAAGAATTGTTTACAAAATTCTATATAAAAGGATTAATAATAATAAATAACAAGGATTATCGGTCACTGGTTGAGCTAAATTATTTTTTGGACAATGTTAAATATATTACTAATAAACACCATTAATTTATAATTCACAATTTAATTCCATTTCTAGATGTAAAAAAAAGTGGAAAATAATCGACAATCAATTTAATTAAATATATTTATACACTAAAAGGATATAAAATACAATAAAATATTGTTTTTTAATAAAAATTTTATGACCATTGAAATGGTGAATAGTCACCTATGGAAATATTTAAATTTATTTAAGTAAATAATTCCATATAATATATTGAATTAAAAATAATAGCATAATTATAGAATGGATGGAATATTGAAAATAATATTTCTTCAAATATAATATCAAAAAATATATATGATTGCTCCTTTGAAAATAGAGAGATAAAAATATAGATTCAGAACAATTCCATGAAGTAAAAGTACTTTCTATAATAAAAATGACACTAGATATGAAAGGAATACAGAATAAGCCAAGTTGAGAACTTAATGTCATAAAAAGTTTCTGAAGGTGTTTTAGTCATGTGACCATCATAATTTAGGCGACAAATAAAAATTAATGATAAATATGATAAATGATGTGGAAATGTAATAGAAGAGTTTTCAAAAAAATAAATTTTATTTCAATAATGATTTTTAATAAAATAAAACCATTTTTATTGATTCAATTTTATGTGTTAGGTGATATTTTTTTGGGTATACTTCTAAAAATTACATATCAAAATTTCCTATAAAATAAAATTTTCTTATGAAAATGAATTTTTTATTATGTGATAGATATGGTTTAAAGGTATTAATGGATGAAAAATTCAATGGAACACAAATATTTTAGTGTTTCGGTATTATATATCCAGATGGTAAATTAGATTTCAAAAACAATAAGGCGATAAAGATATAACAAATGGATAATTATTGAAGTTAAAACCCACTAATCTTTATTATTCAAATGGAGGAATAATATTATCAAACTTATTTCATTAAAATTACACCATTTTATTAGAGAATAAATTTCAATGAATTATATTTAATTCATAATCTCTAGTTACCATTTATTGTAAAATTTATGGTTATTAATTCATGATAACCTATATATAGATATATACATTTAATATATATTACTGAAGAAAAGAAATTTTTTGAAATGTTGAAGTAATTTAATAGTTTTAAAACATAAATGTAATTTAAATAGGTTGAAAACCTTTTTTGATATAATAATATGTATTCATAATAATATTAAATGATGAAATAAATAATTTTTATATTTTCAGGCATTCACAAATCTGGTAAACCACTTTTAGATGATAAATTTTGATATAATTTTGGCATTGGGATATTTTATAACTTCTATTAAATAGATTCATCATCATTAATGTCTTTAGTAGGGTCCCATTTTTAGGAGTACATGTAGATAAAGTAATTGAAGTTATTGTATTAATTATCTTATATATATATATATGATGATTATGGAATTACCTAGAAGAAGTGACAATATATATGTATTAGTTTTAATATCCCATGTCATGGTTAATAGAGAATTATATCTTTATTCAGTGTGGTAGAAATTAATTTAATTACATTTAATGATTTAATTGAAACATATTTTGATCCCTTTCCATCAATGAAAATTTATGTTTTCTTAAATTTTTGGAAATGTATAATGATGTAATTGTGTAATCATTATGTTTACTTATTATGTAATTGATTTATAACATAATTGGTTTCATCCCCATAATATATTATATATAATTATAGAGGCATATCTATTTTACATTTCATTTTGTTAAGAGTATTATTTGAAAATGAAAATAATTGTTTCTTAAATAATGTTCTAATGATGTATACAATGATTATAGATCATGTAGAAAGAGAGTGGGAAAATTGGTAGAATATTACCTATGAATTAATTAATACACTTTTCCCAGGTACATTGATTCTATATATTTTGGTGGATACAATAAGAAATAACTTTTTGATAATAAAGGGTGAGACTATGAATGATAAAATATCATATTAAAAAATTATTTGAAGGTAAATTAAAAAAAGGTCTATATTTTACACTATTTATGTGATTTAGTTTTCCTTTTATGAGATGTCAATATATTGAATAACAATTATTTCAACATTGTATATGAATTTTTCATTGAAGAATATATAAATGATGAAGTGGTTGTTATCTTGCATTATGTGACTGTACATTAACTAATTAGATATGGGAAAAATCTAAGATGATTAGGTTGGAGTTTTTTTAAAATATTATATAATAATATAGAGTTCATAACATAGAATATTTCTGAATATGAACTTCCACAACCATGAGTTACAATTCATGTTACTCGGTAATAGTTTTTCTTTGTAGTAACATTCATGTTGAAGGAGTTATATTAGTAAATAGAGAGTTATTCCAAATAAATAGTGTAATACAATGTCAGATGATCTACTAATGTATTGATATCCAAATAATAACTATTATGGTTAATGAAAATTATTTTTTGGATTGATTTTTGAATAAATAAAAAGGATTCATTTTAGATATTTTTATGTATCAAAAAAGCTTCATAAGATAAGAACAGTATATGAGAATCTTGATTTTTTATCTATGTTTGGAAATAAAAATATAATATTTTTAGTACATAGGTAACAGTACATATGTTAATGGACTATAGAATTTAATACCATGTTTCATGTATAAATATTTCACATAAATGAATTGTTTCACATATGTAAATTGACCAGATATACTAATAAATCTATAATTCCAATTGGATAATATACATGAATTCATATAGATTCATTTATTTGAATTTCTATGATTCGTACTTTTATGCATAGAATAATATTATAAAAATTTTTATTTATTATATGTAATGGGTCACATTGGTTAATTATATTTTTTATTATTTCATTTAACATAGGATTAAAATGATCAATAATCACATATTATGTTATAAGAGTTGAACTATATAATGAATTCTATGACTGATGATGTTTATATAAATGATAATCCCAGGGAATCAATTTAATATTTTCTTCATGGTATAATACTACTCAAAATAATTTATTAGTTTATTAACAACAATTAATTAGGATATGTATCCAGAGTGTTTTGCTATTATGGATGTTCCATAACTATAACACGTACATGAATTCATGAATGGATGAAAATATCATGTTGTAAAAATGAATTATTATTAATATTTTCTTATTCAAAAAATAATTAAAGAGGAAAAAAATACATGGTAAGTATAATACTCATACATATTCTAAACTCATATTGATTATATTTTATTAAAGGATCCATTATTGAGAATTATATGTCCAATTTAGTTTATATTGATGTTGACATATTTTATATTATCTTTCATAACTATAAAAAATGGTTAGTAATAATTTATGTTGTCATGGAAGTAGTAAATTTCATGTTACTAATTATTTAAAAGAGATGGAGTTTAGGCCAAGAATTTTTGATATATTTATAATATTAAATGATGTTCATTGAGGAGTCTAATTTTAGTAAATAATTGGTATTTATATCAAATATTCATATGGGATTGTGAATAATTATTTGAAGAACATATAGTAAATAATTATCTAACATTGAAATGAGTAATTATTTATATAATATTATAGGTCAATGAAATTAAAAACCCATGATTTGATGTCATCAATATTAAATAGTATATGTTATTGTGCCATGAATTAGTTGATCAAACTAAATAATAGTAATTAAAAATTATATGAATTGTTTATGGGGAGTTACGTAGTACATGGTGTATGTAATAAACAAGTGAAAAAGTGATTAAGAGTGGTGTTAATATTTGAATAATCATGAATATGAATAAGATTTCGCTGATTTCACATTGATGTTACCAAGATAAATAAGGTGTCGTAAGGTCCAAGTTATATATATTAAAGATTGTTCTTCCATTTTTTGAAATATAAGATGAACCAGATATGATTATTTCTTGAATTGTTTTTTTGAAATTTATTATTCATCTCTGATGGTGTCTTGAGGATAAATATTCTATGCAATTTCTTCTATATAGGATATGAAGAAGAGTAGCTACCGCTATTCTTTTATTCAAAAAACTATATATGATATAGGAATATAATTAAATATTATCACTACAATGTTTAAAAAAATTCACAATTCATGGAGGATTTTAATGATATTTACGATGAACATGAAGAAGTAGACAATAGTATATATAATAAATATAAATAACTAGGAAGATTTTTGATTGGGGAAAATAATCCCTAGTTTAGTGTAACTAATTTTTATATAACATTAATTATAATTTATAGGAAATATCAATTTGGAATAGAAATATTTTCAGGATTCAAAATTGTTTTTTAGCCCTTTATAATATTGAATCTATGTAAATGTGATGACTATAAAAATCCTTGAAACACTACTCTTATTAACATGGTAACCGTTTAGAAACCTCACATTCCATCTATTTTTATCTTTCATCACCATGCATTTCATGAAACACTAATCTTTTTCACATGGGAACCATTTAGAAACCTAAAACTCCATCAATTATTGTCTTTCATCAACATGGATTTGAAAACGGATAAATAACAATAGAATCAATATACAAATAGGTCTAAGAGATAAATGGAATGAAATTTTAAATATCATTATAAATTCTCCAATACAAATTCACCCCCACCCCCACCCACATCCCATTATTGATAAAATCTATATGTTATCCTAATTTTATCCTCTATTTTATTAATTACACATAACATTATCCACTAATATTAATATATTATTGAGGATTCCCCTATAGTGAAAGGTTTATTCATATTCTAGTGAAAATAAAGTTCTAGTGTAGTAGGTCTTTGGGACCAAAAAATGTTATATATTCCTATTTTGAAAATCATTTCACTATTTTTATCCATTTTATGATAACTCTATATAGTTTTTATCCATGGTCAATAAAATATAGTGTAAACATGCATCAATTATAATATATTTTGGAATTTATAATTCTTATATTTCAAGCACTCATGTTTGTGAAGGAATTCATATATCATAGAAAAATAAAATTAGATGGAAAATTTGATGCTAAATATCTATATGGAATATGGGTTTATGATTTGGGATGTATATATTTAATTCATAATAGATACTTCAACCTCATTCCAACACAAAAGAATAAAATTATGAATTTATTTATATTAAAAAAAATTCATTAATTTTCCATTTATTATTTTTGATTTAGTGTATTCAATATTTATTATCCATATTTTCTAAATCAGTGGATTCATAAATATAAATGAATTTTATATTATGAATTATTTTAAGTAAATTTTGTTATTCACATATTCATTCAATGTAATTCATTGTTTGAATTTCTAATGATGACTAACACATATGTGTTCCACAATAAAATATGATCAAAAAATGACAGTAATTTTTTTTTTAAAATTATTGAATTGGATTATTAGTTGTTCATGTTGGAGTTATGTGGATTGATAGTAAAATTTACTTTCATTTCTACATTATATATCAAATATATATACATCATTTATTTATTTAAACATTATAATTTTAATGTGGGGATTTGTTATTTGAAATATATGTAGAAAAAGATGACTAAAATCCCCTAATGATTTTTTTCTCCTCCAACTATTTATTCCTTGAATTATTTACATTTTTTACTACGAATATGAGAATTTTAGATGAAATTGTCATTACATAGAGGATTTGGAATAAAAAATAATGGGAAACATATTTTCTCATTTTAGAATATGTGGTGTGTTAGACAATAAATTTACTAGAGGAAGTAATGATTGTTAGCAGTAACCAACATGGACGAGGTTTCATTCCACAATGGGTAGTCGATATGGCATGAATAAGACAACAACTAAATACTATCACTTGTTATATGGAATATGATATGTTCATGATCAACTATTGGCTGAATGTTTTTGATGTTATAGTCCATCTACGGACACAGATGATGTATCTATGAGGTGGAAGTGTACAATGTTATTGGTGAGGTTGGTAGGTGATGAAGCACACAATATAGGGATGTAGTGATCACATAGTAATCATGATATGAACCTAAAAAATCATAATAAATCAACACATACCCATCAAACATTACATTTGGTTGGAGGAATACATTCAAGGAAGAGCTGGAAGACCTAACATATGGGGACCCTACAATTCATTATGGGATGAAAACATTTACGGCCTACACCATGGATATATCAATGATATAACAGTATATTGAGTAGGATAACCTTGTATATCCTATTATGAGAGGATCCTACCTTGTTGAATTCTCCAAAATGACCAAGCCCTAAGACACATATGAGTAGTTCTAGTTTGATAGGTCCATAAATGTGCCTTGTTATCCTGACTGATTTATGATGCTCAAAATGGATTCCATATTGAATTATAACAACCTTTATGGTGATCCATGATTTTACCTCATCATGAGATATTATTCTTGAAATATATAACATACCATGTTAAAATTTTAATATTGATCACTATTTATTTGGTCATTCAGATATACAAGGGCTTTTGGTTTTAGAGATGGGAATATATTTCATTTATATATTTAATAAAAAATAATGGTATTTTGAGTTATTATCACATTAATTTAGGGGTTTGTTATACCACATATATAGTTTACTGTAGATAAATTACAATCCCATCATATTACTAAGGTAGTTATATTTTGTTCCACCCTCCTAGAATATGTTTCAAAACTACGTTATTCTTATTATGTTCAACAATATGTGTTCATCCATGATCTATGAATCTGGATTCTTCCACAATATTATGTGTTTTACATGGTCCTTGATTATCATACTTGTTTTATTATCTATCACAATGAATATTTTCTTAGGTGTAACATGGGTACAATACTATTCTTTCCCATGGTGACGTTCGATTTATCATATCCTAAGTTGTTTTAGTATAATGGTTTAGTGTACCACTAATAAATATATATCATTGGTCATAGAATTTTCCCATATTTATTTATATACAATTTATTTACTATTGATGTAAAAAAGGATACTAAATTTAAGAATAATGGGATTTAATCATGATGCCACATGTGATAGGGATATAAACTATATGATTTATTTGATTTATGAAACATATTGAATAACTATTTTCATTTTAGATACAAAACTGTTGGAACCATAGCTTCTCTATGTATGAATTGGAGTAAGGTTTGTGTTTATTTTCAATCCTTAATGGATTTTCAGAATGTGTTCTAGTAAAGTGATCATACAGTTCAAGCATACAAGAGTAATGAAGTTGGCACTGTTCTCTAGTGTCTGCCAAGTTTTTGGACCTGAAAATCAGAAAATGAAGGCATGGGTTGTTGGAAAATGGAGGTGCGCTCAAAGTAAAAGTGTTGTGAAAAATTGGTGAGGTGTGCGAGAAAAATAGCAGGGTGTGCAAAAAAATAGTGTGGTGTGAGAAATACAATGTGGTGCGCAAAAAACATTGTGTTTCATTAAAAATAGTGGGGTGCACGAAAAATAACGGGGTTTGTGAAAAAAAAACTTGGTTCGTGAAATAATGGAGCGAGATTTTTCACAAAATAGGTGTTTTGGAATCAGAATGTCAAAAATTGGAAAATGCATGGGCTTCGTTAAAATCATGATGATGTGCGCGAAAAATGATTCCTGCATGAAAATTATTTCGCGCCGAATGAGAGGTTTTTTTCACCAAGATGGGTTTTCCGCATGGGGAAGTGATGACTATAAATAATATGTGAACCCCTTAATTTCGTATGGCTGAAGATGAAAGAAATATCCATGTTCTTATGTGTGTAAAAGGTTCTAATAAAGGGAGTTGCATGAAAAATTCCGAGCTACATGAAATATTCCTGTTTGCGCGAAAAATTCTAGGCTGCGCGAAATATTCCGGCATGTGTGAAAAATTATGGCTTGCGCAAAACATTCCGGTCTACACAAAAAATGTAGAGATGTGCGTAAAAATCGAGGTGGCGCATAAAATATGCAGTTGTGTGAAAAGGGTGTTTTTGCGCGAAATATTTTTCCACATGAAAAAACAAATATTGCACGCAATAGTAATGTCTTGCGCGCAAAGCATTGGTGTTGCGCACAATTGTTAGTGAAACCTGTTTGCACATTCTAGTTATCTAGTTCAATGGTTCAGTGCATTCAACTGCGTCATTTTCTGA
Organism: Viscum album; assembly: GCA_963277665.1. NCBI lineage: Eukaryota > Viridiplantae > Streptophyta > Magnoliopsida > Santalales > Viscaceae > Viscum > Viscum album. Next base: position 618,146,204 of record OY728145.1, on the reverse strand, counting down.
CATCGATGCATGAAGAGTCTCGTGCTAAGTAGAGGAAAAGACTTCAATGTGAATCTATTGAAGAGACCATGACTTCTATAAAATGACAGGGACTTCACCTTAGGTAGTGAGCCAGGGGGAGTCAACGGGAGTGACCCGAGGGACGTTGTGAGATATCCATGAACATTTGTAAAGGTAGTGAGCCTGGGACAAAGTAAATATTCCCAGACTTTTGTAATCCACAACTTATGAAGAATAGTGGAATTAGGTACGACCAACACACTTTCAGGGGATGCTCCTTGTACGTAGCCCTTTGCGGTGAACCAAGTAAAAGGGTTGTGTCATAGAGTTTCTTTTTTCTGGTTAATAGATATAACAAGTTCCTACTAAGTTGGGAACAAGATCCACAACTTTAAAAAGAAAAGGCTGACACCCTGATTCACCTTTCCCCTCTCAGGATGTTTTGGGATCATTCAAGTGGTATCAAATGGAGGTTTCTGGTGTTTGATCAGTCTTATACCACCATGGAAAATTATGCTAGTTTTAGGAGAATCCCCCTCTTTGATAGAAGTAATTTTCAGATTTGGAAAAACAGAATGAGATCTCATCTGAGATCCCTTGGAATGGAAGTCCTTTTTTCTACTATGCATGGTTTACATGTTACTGATCCAATAGGTCTGGCTATGACTGATGCAGATATCAAAATTCTTGACACAGATACTAAAGGATAGAATACTCTCACCACAACCCTTTCTGGTCAGATCTTTCTAAAAGTGTTGAGTTTCACCTCAACAAGTCCATGTGGGATAAACTTGAAAATATTTATGAAGGAAATATAAAATTGAATGAGGTGAAACTAAAAGTATTGTACAATATGTTCGATTACCTGAAGATGCATCCTGATGAGAATTAAGACTCCTTCTTCATTTGAATTACTGAAGTGGTTAGAGAAATTTGTGATCTAGGAGAAGAAATCGAAAACGTTGACATTGGAAAGAAAATATTGACAAGACTTCCAGCCCTATAAAATGAAAATGTGTCATCCCTTGAGTAAAGGGATCTTTCCATACATTCTCTAGATGATCTACTGAGAATCCAGGTGGCATATGAAATGAGATTCAAACAAGATGATTCTACGACTCAAGTGAGCAAGGAAATGGCATTCAAAGCCATTGAGAAACTGAAAATATCAAAAGATAGTAGTGGTGAAGATGATGAGGAAAAATAAATTCTTTCTCTCATTGAATAAATGTTTCAGAAGGGAAAAGGGAAATTCAAATGAATGTTACCTCTATCTTTCTTTCGTTGTGGCAATGATGGTCACATTGCCTCTCAGTGCATAAGAATGGTCGATGATGAAAATAGAAATGTTAATAAAATTGAGAATCCTTTGAAAAGGTTTTTCAAAAAGGGAGACTTCAAATCTAGAAAAAAAGTATCAAAGAAGGGTTTTTTCTATGAAGTAGAAGATGATGATATTGAATGTTGTGATGGAGATGAACCAGAATTTAAAACAAGAAACCGTGATTCCATGATGGACACTATTGAAAAATCAGAAGATAATGGTGGAAAAATCAGTTGAAAACTAGTTCCAATCCTGAGTTGCAACATAAAAAATCTGTTAGTAAGCTTAATATTAATTGTTGGATTTTAAATAAGTGTAAATCAATTGTAGAAGTATCAACAGAATATGTTGATGAACGTGAAGCTGAAATTGAATGACAGGAAGATTTTGTGAAACTCCAGTATAAAATACATGAAGGAAATGATGATGTAGTGGATCTGAAGTTGAGAATTGAAGAGAAAGAATATGTCATTAATGATCTCACCTATAGACTAGAGGAAAAGTCCAAGACTGCCGAGTGTCTTGTGGAGGAAGTTGTTACTCGTAAGAGTAAACTTGAAAAAGATTCAATTTCAAAAGAATCAAGGAAGAAAATAAAGTTTTGATGGTTCTCAGATCCTGAGATATTGGAAAGAGCAAAACATGGATCTAATCGTGTTAAAAAGATTTTGAGTGATCAAAGTCCTACTTCAATGGGAAATAGTGGAATCGGCTATGAGGCCGAATCATCAAATACTGCAAACAAAGGGGAAAAATAAAGACAAGATAAAAGTTGGTCATAGAGAAAATTCACCTGATGTTCTAAAAAAGAATCCTCTAATTCAATCTAAAAGAAGAGGTGAAGATTATGCTCGAGCCTCCAAGAATAAGGGGAACTCAAACTATTATTCCATTGAATATGTAATGAGGATAAACAAATGTGAGAATACATTTCCTCTCATGAAGTGTCAGTTCTATGGATATCTGAGCCATACCATGTTTTATTGTGAAGAGGCAAGAAGCTATTTGAATGATGATGATATGGGAGTTCAACAAAGGAGAACAAATACATATCATAATTATTTTAGAAGAAACAATTTATATGGATATTGTTTTCATTGTTCTAACATTGGTCATAAGGCCATTTATTGCATCCAGAGAAGGCACATGGATACCTCATACTAGAGTTTGAGACAAATCAAATCTCGTGAAGAAGATAGTATTTCTCTTGCAAACAGGTTTAATTTTCTAGAATAATACTTCGACTACGAAGAACCCATGTACTTGGATGAGAGAATTGAATGGTCATCAGTGTTCTACAGTCATTCCAATGACTCATGGATAGAAAATAAAAAAATTGAAAAATCCAACCTTGGAGAGGGGCCCTAAAATCTACAAAAAGAAACAACACCTGGATTTTGGATAGAGGTTGTTCATATTATATGACAGGTAATGCATACCTATTAACAAATATCAAGAAAAAGGTCGATGTAATAGTTCGGTTTGGAAACGATGGTGCATTAAATATAAAATGTTGTGGAAGTACTGATCTAGATAATGAAGTACTAATGAAAACGAATGTTCTTTATGTGGATGGTCTATGTCATAATCTTCTATGTGTGAGTTAACTCTATGACTCAGGTCTTATAGTCAATTTCAATCAGAAAGGATGCTCTATAAAGGGAAAGACAAGAAACTAACTTATAAAATGATGTTGAAAAAAAGGAAACATGTATCAGGTTGATAGTAAAAAAACATCTATTACATGACTATTGAAGAAGAAAAAAACTTCTGGCATTAGAGACTAGGGTACATAAATCAACAAGACATGGAGAAAATATCAAATCTAATGATTTTCATGGACATTCCCAACCAGAAGTGTGAATGTGAATAGTCTTGTGATGCTTGCATCTGTGGGAAGATGGTTTGTAGTTCATGCCATCCATATAAGAAAAGGACATCTCAACTTCTAGATCCCATTCATACATACATATGTGGGCCAATAAATGTTGCCAGAACTCATGGAGAAAGGTATATTGTCTTTTTCATAGATGATTATAGAAGAATGTCATAAGTTATAGTTATACATATGAAATGAAAAGTACTTGAATGCATGAAAACATATCATGAAATTGATGAGAATGATACTGGATGAACAATCAATGTGTTCTAATCTAAAAATGGAGGGAAATAAAAGTCCATTGAATTTGAAATATATCTATAAAAACATGGAATACAACATAAGGTAGAAATTTTGAGAACTCCACAAAAAATGGAGTTGTTGAATGCAAGAATCGGCAGGTGAACAATATGGCACGATCTATGCTGATTGAGAGTCAAATTCCAAGACATTGATAAAAAGAGACTATTCAAGAAGCAGTGTATATTCAAAATCGAACAGAATTTATATGGGTGAGACCAAGACACCATATGAATTGTGGAATGTAAGGAAGCCCTCTTTGAAATATTTTCATATTTTTGGAGGTAAATGCTTCATCAATAACAATGAGAGAAATAAAGGGATGTATAGTGAAAATGCATATGAAGGAATTTTCCTTGGATACTCAATGAATAGAAAATAATACAAGTGTTTCAACAAGATATTTGAAAGTAATTAGGAAATAAGTGATGTTAAGTTCATTGAAGAGAAAACCACAAATTCCTCAAGGATTTGATATGTTGATGTGATAGAAAGTGAGAAAGAAAGTTAACGTGGAGAAAATACAAATACCTAAATAGAAAAAGTTGTAAAAAACACTCAACCGTCACATAATGATTTTGATTTATAAATCGAATCTAAAGAGGAAACCTTGGCTGGACAGAATGAAACTGAATCTCACAGGAGAAATCGAAGAGCTGAGATTGATCCATCTATCATAATTGGGGACATGAGTGCACCCACACAAATGAGGAGTATGATTAATAACACAAAATCTGAATTTATTTTAGTTGTGGAGACATCCTCATTTGAAGAAGTAGTAAAAGAAGAATCTTGGGTGAATGCCTGAATGAAGTGTTAGATCAGATTGACATGAATCAAACATGGGATCTTGTCTAGAGACCTGAGGGTCGCAATGTGATTGGTACAAAATGGATCTCCAAGAACATTTTGGACGATCATGGAATTGTTATTAGAAACAAGGAATTACTTCTATGTAAAGGATAATTCCATATTAAAGGTGTTGATGTTGAAGAATCCTTTTCTCCAGTGGCTAAAATGGAGTCAATCTAGATTTTCCTTGATGTGGCACTCCAAAAAGGATATAAAGTATATCAAATGGTTGTCAAGACAGCATTCTTGAACGGCGTACTCGAAGAATAAGTCTACATTGAACAACCAGTGGTTTTTCTTATTGTTATTGATGAAACAAAGGTTTGAAATATAAAGAAGGCCTTATATAGTTTGAAGCGGGCTCCACGATCATGTTATTCCCCACTGGAATCTTATCCCAATAGGTAGGGATTCAAAAGAGGAAGTGTAGATCACAATCTATATGTGATGAATTCTCCAAAATATCAGTTCATGGTTCTAGTCTACATTGATGACATTATATTTGGTGGAAGAAGGCAGAATCAGTGGATGAATTTTCCAAGCACATGAAATCCGAGTTTGAAATGTCTATGATTGGGGAGCTCACATATTTCTTGGGGCTACAAGGGATTCAAAAGAAATATTACACTTTCATTTCATAGTAAAAATATAAAAAAGATCTGCTGAATAAGCTTAATATGTATGACTCCAAACCGGTTTCATCTCCGATTGCAGTTGGAACCAAACGTGGAAATCATGAGGATGTGACCTCTATAGATCCCATAATGTACATGAGGATTATTGGATTCTAATTGTACCTGACAGAAACATGGCCAGACATTGTCTTTGCAGCATTCATAGTAGCCCGCTTTCAGAGTAATCTAAAGGAGCAACATATGGCAGAAGTAAAAAGAATCATGAGGTATATTCAAGGTACTCACAATTGTGGTTTATACATTGCTAAAGGAAGGGAAAATGAATTATTAGAATTTTATAATGCTGACTAGGCTGGTGATGTAGTGGATAGAATTTCCACCAGTGGTGGAGCATTCTATATTTGGAATAAATGTGTTGGCTTGTTGAGAAAGAAGCAATAATGTAGTTCTCTTAGTACTGCTGAATCTGGGTATATCTTTACCAAAAAGGCATGCACTCAACTACAATGGATGACGCAACAACTAACAGATATTGGTGATGAGTTGAAGCAACCAGTGGTTATTTACTATCACAACAAGAGTGAAATTTATCTTATGATGAATTCTATTTAGCATTCTCATATAATACATATTGAAATCAGTTATCACATTATCAAAGAAAAAGTTGACCAAGGCGTGATTAGAATGGATCGTGTGGGAACTAATGAGCAAGTGGATGATATCCTGACCAAGCCACTGTCAGCAGATGTGTTACTGAAACTTCAATTGAACCTCGATGTTTAGCCACCTCCCAGTGCATAAGGAGGTTACGAAATACCCCTTTCCCCATCGATTTTTACTGGTTTTAATCTGTTTGTGGATGTGATACAGGTTTTTGGGGAAGATACTATCCAGGGGGACGGTGTTTTGAGATGAACAATGAACAATTCATAGTCATTGGGTTTATTGCCAATGGGGGTGAAGGAATAAATTCATGTCATGTGATGGATTTTGTGACATGATGAGAATTCGGTGAAATAATCCAAATCCGGTGATAGGATGAGAAGGAATACATTGGACATGTAATGCTTCTGTGACACATTAAGTGTATTTCTTGGGCGTCATCGAGAATTCCAAAACATGGGATCCTAATTCACACTTCCCATCTTGTTTTCTACACTGATCATTACTCACATAGACTTAGAGTGTTGGCTAAGTTTATTCTTGTGTTTTTGGTTTACATATGTATAGTGATCTATTAAAATTTATTTAGTGATTTCCAACAAACCCAAAGGAGGATATTGTTGGAACCATGGTTTTTCTATGCATGAATTTGTCTATGGTTTGTGATTGTTGTCAATCCATAGTGGATGTTTAGAATTTGTTCCAATAAAGTGATCATGTGGTTCAAGATATCAACATTATTGAAGGTGGCACTGTTTTCCAGTGGGGTGTGCAAAAAATAGCAGGGTGTGTGAAAAACATCATGGTGGGAGAAAAACAGCGTGGTGGGAGAAAAATAGTGGTCTGCACGATAAACAGCGGGGTGCACGAAAACAATGTGGTGCGTGAAATAATGGAGCGAGGTGTTTTTCAAAATAGGTGTTTCGGTATCAAGACATCAAAAAATGGTAATGGCATGGGATTCATGAAAAAATGAAGATGTGCATGAAAAATGATTCCTGTGTGAAACACATTGGATACCCAATGAGAGGTTTTTCACGCTAAGATGGGTTTTTAACGTGGGGGCGGTGATGCCTATAAATAAGATGTGAATCCCTTACTTTCGTATGGCTAAAGACGAAAAGAAGATCCAAGTGCTAATTCACGTAAAAGGTTCGCATAAAGGGAGTTGCATGAAAAATTCCAAGCTTCATGAAATATTCCAGCTTGCGTGAAAAATTCCAATCTACGGGAAATATTCCTGCTTGGGCAAACAAATTCTAGGTTGCGTGAAAAATGTAGTGTTGTGCGTAGAAATTGAGGAAATGCGTACCCGTTTCAGTTTCATGAAAAGGGTGTTTTTGTGCGAAATATATTTCCGAGCGAAAAATGAAATATTGCATGCAATAGTAAGGTCTTGCGCACAAAGTGTTGGTTTGCGCACAATTTTCAGTAAAACCTATTTGTACATTCTGGTTATCTGGTTTAGTGGTTCAGTGCATTCAACTGCATCATTTCTGGACCTCGATGCAAGCAGAGTCTCATTCTAAGAAGAGGCAAAGACTTTAATGAAAATCTATTGACGATACCATCACGTCTATAAACTAACTGGGACTTCCCCAACATCAGTGAGCCAGGGGGAGTCAATGGGGGTGACCTGAGCGACGCAGTGATCTTTCCGTGAAAATTTGTAAAGGCAGTGATCCTGGGACAGAGTGACTATTCCTGATCATTTTTAATCCAAAACATTTGATGAATAGTGGAATTATATACGCCCGACACACTGTCGGCGTATTCTCCTTAGACGTAGCCCTTTGCGTTGAACCAAGTAAAATTTTTGTGTCATCTGGTTGATTTTTGATGGTTGACAGATATAACATGTTCCAACTAATGTGGGAACAAGATCCACAACTTTAAAAAGAAATATATGATGCCCTGGTTCACCGCTATCATCACAGGGTGTTTCGAGAACCTTTAAGTGGTATCAAAGGGAGGATGATGGTGTTTGATATGTCTTATACCACCATGGAAAATTCATCCAGTGTTAGGGGAGTCCCCCTCTTTGATGGAAGTAATTTTCAGATTTGAAAGAAAAGAATGAGATCTCATCTAAGATCCCTTGGAATGGAAGTCCTTTTTTCCACTGTGCAAGGTATACATGTTACTGATCCAACAGGGCTGGCTATGAAAGATGCAAATTGGAAAATTATTGACACAGATGCTAAATCACAGAATTCTCTCACCACAGCCCATTCTGATCAGATCTATATAAAAGTGACAAGTATCACCTCAGAAAATCCCATGTGTGATAAATAGGGATATATTTATGAAGTATATATCAATGTGAAGTAGGAGACACTACAAGTATTTCACAATAAGTTTGATTACCTGAAGATGCATCCTGATGAGAATGCAGACTCCTTCAATCAAATTACTGAAGTGGTTGGGGAATTCGGGGTCTAAGAGATGAAATCGAAGATGTTGACATTGTGGAAAAATATTGAGAATACTTCCACCCCTGTAAAATTCAATGGTGTAATACCTTGAGGAACAAGATCTTTCCAAACTTTCCCTGGATGATCTACTGAGCAGCCAAGTGGAATATGAGATGATATTCAAACCAGATGATGATACGTCTCGAGTGAGCAAGGAAATGGTATTCAAAGACATTGATAAACTAAAAATCTCAAAATATGGTAGTGGTGAAGATGATGAGGAAAAAGAAATTCTTTCTCTCATTGCAATGAAGTTCCTGAAGGGAAAAGGGAAATTCAAAGGGAAGTTACCTCTAGCTTTCTATCGTTATGGAAAAGTTGGTCACATTTCCTCTCAGTGCAAAAGAACGATCATTGATGAAAATAGTGATGCTAAAAAACATTATAAGGCTAAGAAAATATTTTTCAAAAAATGAGACTTAAAACCTAGAAAGAAAGTATCAAAGAATGGTTTTGTCTATGAAGAGGAAGATGAGGATAATGAATTCTATGATGAAGAAGAACCATAATTTAAAACTAGAAACCATGCTTCCATGGTGGCCACTATTGAAAAATCAGAAGATACTGGTAGAGAAAATCAGTTGACAACTAGTGCCAATCCTGAGTTGCAACTTAAGGATGCTGTTAATAAGATTAAGATTAAATGTAAGAGTTGCGATAAGTGGAAATCAATTATAGATGAATCAACTGAATATTTTGAACAACATGAACTTGAAATTTAATGAATGAACGATTTTGTGAAATAAAAGTCTAAAAAACTTGAAATAAATGATGATGTAGTGGATCTGATGTTGATAATTGAAGGGAAGGCAAAGGGAATCAATGAAATCACCTCCAGACTAAAGGAAAATTCCAAGACAACAGAGTGTCTTGAGGAGGAAGTTGTAACTTTTAGGAGTAAACTTGAGAGAGATTAAATTTTAAAAGAATCAAGGATGAAAATATAGATTGGAAGGTTTATAGATGCTGAGCTATTCGAGAGAGGAAAACGTGGATCTAATGGAGTTGAAAATATTTTGAGTGATCAAAGACCCACTTCCATGGAAAATAGTGGATTTAGCAGTAAGGCATAATTTTCAAATGTTGCAGACAAGGGGGACTAAAATAAATGCATGCTAGAAGTGGTTCATAGAGAAAAGTCACCTGAAGTGCTAAAAAAGAAACCTCTAATTCAATCTAAAAGGAGAGCTGAAGACTATGCTCAAGCCTCCAGGAATAAGGGTCACTCAAACTATTATCCCACTGAAGAAGTGATGAGGATAAACAAAAGTGAGAAGACATTTCCTCTCATGAAATGCAATTTCTATGGATATATAGGCCATACCATGTCTTTTTGCGAAGTTGAAAGAAGCTATTTGAACGAAGAATATAATAGAGTTCAACAAAGGAGAACATATTAATATCCTAATTCTATTAGAAGAATCAATTTCTATGGATATTTTGTTCATTGTTCTAACTTTTTTCATAAGGATGTTGATTGTAGGAAGAGAAGGGACATGGACACCACATACTAGAGTTTGAGACAAGTCAACGCTCATGAAAAAGACCGTGTTTCTCTTTCAAACATGATTAATCCTCTTGAAGAAGACTTCGACTACAAAGAACCCATGTACCTGGATGCGAGAATTGAAGGGCCATTTGTGTTCTACATTCATTCCAATATCTCATGGAAAGAAAAGAAGAAAATTAAAAAATCCGAACATGCAGAGGTGGCCCTGTATGCTTTCAAAAGAAACAACACCTGAATTCTTGATAACATTTTTTTATCTCATATGACAGGTAATTCAGACCTATTAATGAATATAATGAAAATGGTTGATTGAATAGTTCGGTTCAGTAATGATGGTGCATTGAAGATAAAAGGTTGTGGATGTAAAGAGCTAGCTAATATAGAACTAAAGAAAACTGAAGTTCTTTATATGGATGGTCTACGTCATAATCTTCTATGTGTAATTCAACACTGTGACTCCAGAATTATAGTCACTTTCAATCAGAAAGGATGCTCTATAAATGGAAAGACATGAAATTCACTTATAAAACAAAGTAGAATATGAGGCAACCTATATCAGGTTTATAGTAAAGAAAAAATCTATTACATGACTGTTGAAGAAGAAAACATCTTGTGGCATCAGAGATGAGGGCACATAAATCAACAAGACATGGAGAAAATATCAAAATGTAAGATTGTCATGGACATTGAAATCATGAAGTGTGAACGTTAAAAGGTTTGAGATGCTTTCAATCAAGGGAAGTTAGTCTGTAGTTTATATCGTCCAAAGAAGAAAATGGAATCCCATCTTATTGATCTCATTCATACAGACGTAGGTGGGCCAATAAATGTTGCCAGAACTCATTGAGAAAGGTACTTTTCCCTTTTCATAGATGATTACAATAGAAATACATGTTTAATGTTTATACATAAGAAACGAAAAATACTTGACTTCATGGAAACATATCGTCCAATTGGTGAGAATGATACTGGACGAACAATCAAAGTGTTGTGATCTGACAATGGAAGGGAATACACATCCATTGAATTTGAAAACTATCTTTGAGAAACATGGGATACAACATGAGGTAGAATTAGTGATAATTACACAAAAATGGAGTTTTTGAATGTAGGAATAGACATGTGAATAACATGGAACGAACAATGCTGATTGAGAGTCGTATTCCATGACATTACTGGAAAGAGGTTTCTCATCCGGAAGTGTATATTCAGAATCGAACAAGAATTTATATGGCAGAGACCAAGACACCATATAAATTGTGGCATAGAAGGAATCCCTCTTTGAAAAATGTTCATGTTTTTGGAAGGAAATTCTTCATCATGAACAAAGAAGGATATCAAGGGAAGTATAATGACAATGTAGATGATTGAATTTTCCTTGGATACTAAATGAACATCAAAACCTTCAAGTGAATAAAAAATATTATGGAAAGCAGTGATGTAAATATCATTGAAGAGAAAGCCACAAATGCTTCAAGGATTTCATATGTTGATGTGATAGAAAGTGAGGAAGAACTTTAAGGTGGAGAAAATACAAATACATAAATAGAGGATGGTGTACAAAACACTCAACTGTCACATCATGATGTTGACTCAGAAGTTGAATCTGAAGAGGAAACATTGGTTGAAGAGAATGCAACTCAACCTCACAGGAGAAATTGAAGAGCTGGGATTGATCCATATAACATAATTGGGTAAAGGAGTGAACCCACACAAAAAATGAGGATAAGTAATAACACACAATCCATATTTCTGTTAGTTGTGAGCCATCGTAATTTGAAAAAGCATCAAAGGATGAATCTTGGGTGAAATCCATTAATAAAGAGTTGGATCAGATTGACAAGAATCAGACATGGGATCTTGTCTAGAGACCTGAAGTTCACAATGTGATTGGTACAAAATTGATCTCTAAGAACAAGTTTGACGAGCATAGAAGTGTTATTAGAAACATGGCACGACTGGTATGTAATGTATGCTCCTTCTCCTGTCGGAGACTCTCTATCTGTGCAGTCTGAGATAGCAACTGATCCTCATACTGTATAGTAGAAGAGGATGCACGATATCCTCTCGAGCGAGACGCCGACATTGCGGCACTGCCATAATAATCTCTGGGAGTCAGTCGAGAGCTGATACCAACTACTCGGCCCTTCTCGAAGGCATACTGGGTGGCCTGCATCCATGCCGCCTCATCAAACTGACGGGCAGTGGTCTGATCTGATGACTCGGCCTGACTCTCAGGCCGGGCCTGTGACGCTGCGGCCTCATATGACTCCTATAGTTGCAATTTAAAATTAAAATTGTGAATATATTATATGCAGTTAATTTTTAAACTTGAAAACAAATAATACTGACCACGATGTGATGCTGACGATCACCTATGAGCTCCCCAGTAGCAGGATCACTATACATCCTCTGATATACGTCGTACTCTGTAATATCGGGGTGCTCGACAGCCTATAAGAATAAAAAATAAACTGTTAATATTTATAGTTATATAAAATATTTATAAATAATGTACATACCAGATGCTATCTATGAGTACTGAAAGAACGACTCCCAGCTCGATGAGTCACCTCATGTCTCCCCCGATTCTACCTCCCCACCGATGATCTCCTCTGAAAGGCACCACTCATCCAGTGCGCACATAATCCATCCCATACATGGGATGAAATATACTCTGGTCGGTGTGCTCTACATGACTCCTCAAAATCTGACACTCCTGCTTTCATCATCGCAGCTTTTCTTAAATTGTGCAAAAACTGACGAAGGCGATCACGCATGGCCACCTCCCATGCCTCGTAGATGGCGTCACGCATGGTATCCTCGATCGGATACCATAAACCCTACAAATAAATCAAAATCTCAAGTTAGAAATGAAATAATTTTCAAAATAAAAATTATTTATTTACGTACGTACCAACCAATGGCCTAACATGGCCTGCTGCACATCAATGGGAATCTGCTCCCATGTGGTCCACAGCTGAGAGAAATAGTTGCGCAAAATAGCGCTACCCTGTCCGAATGCTATATGCGGAAAAATGAAAAAATAATAAACATTTATTATGTGAATAGATTAATGAAATCTTAGTCAAATCCACAGGTTATCACACAGGTTATCACACCTCCGTGTGCGTGGATCAAACCCAAGATGTGGATGTCGCTCGGGGACGGGGTCAGGAATCATCAATCGTGCAAGACTACGCCCCCTCTGTGTACTCCCTGGAGCACCTGCAGGCTGAGGGTCATCTGTCAGCAACTCATCCGCATCGAAAGTCAGGTCAGCATCTGCCAACTCACGAAATGTGGCGTCGTCCATCTGAAACAGAAAATGTTAATGTTAGCAAATAATTTATAATTACTATTATTTATACATATATACATATTATGATTGTATATAAATACCATGGAATGCTATCAGTGTTCATCTTCATCATCATCTTCATATATGTCAATGTCATCTTCATATTCCTCCTCAACATCATCGATATCCATTCGAGTTACAGTTGCTTCATCTCTTACCATATCAAATTCATATGTGACATCATTAACATCATCGTCATCACCGACTCTTAAATGTGGGGTGTCGTCATCGATACTCATGTCTCTTTGTAAAAAAGATTGATTTTGAGTACTCTCTTGAAAAACTTCAATTCTTTGCACATCAGTGAAAGCACATTCACTTCGACTAAACTGATTGTCTCGAATTTTTATTTTTATTACACTCCACCAATCAGTCAAGTCTCTTGATGTTGCACAGTACTTTACATAATAAACATGATATGCCTGTTGATCCAATAAGAATGGCTCATTTACTGCGAGAACACTTTTACATTTAATATCGATGATTACATGAGTCGGATGAACACGCACGCCTCTCTCTGTATCCAACCACCGACATTTGAACATGGTTATGTAATGTTGTCCAAGATAACTGAGTTCAGTGATTTCATCAAGTATTCCATAAAAGTCAACTTCATTTTCTCGATGATGAGATCCTCTCAAGATAACTCCACTGTTCATTGTTTTTTTCGATTCCCCATATGCATGTGTGTGGAATCGAAATCCATTCACCACATATGCATTATAAGTTTTAACAAGTTTGGAAGGTGGGTTACTCAATACACACAAACGTTTGTCAATTTTATCAGCATGTCAAGACACCTGAAAATTTGTGAAATAATTATCAATATAGTAAATTATACATTTAATGAGTTGCTAAAAGATAATGAATTTATGTTACCAGATTTTGAAACCACTGAGAGAAATTTTTCAGTCGACGTTCTTCGAGAGCAGCTGCTGTAATTTGTGGAATTTGTTTCATGATATGATTATCATACAACCTATAAAAACCAAAGTTATTTACTGTAACATAAATGATAGAATAAGTGATATAAACACTTACAGTACAACTGATGTCATTTCTTCACAGTTGAGCAGAACATACGTATGAGCTCTCTGATGTTCATCATCTGAAAGCCATTGTTCATAAACTCCACCAAAACCAAGCTCTGACTGGTTGAAAATAGATAATTGATTGTCGATTTCATCAATATTCCTCTCGTTCCATCCCATTCGGTTGTGTTTTGAAAGATACTCATATTCAAAATAATGGGAGCAGAAAAAAGATATTTCCTCTTGCAAATAAGCTTCTGCAATAGATCCTTCAACGGATGCTTTGTTACGTACTTTTCTTTTCATGTTTTGCATGCATCTTTCAAATGGGAACATCCATCAAAACTGTACCGGACCTCCACATTTGGCTTCATATGGAAAATGATACATCAAATGTTCCATTGAGTCGAAGAAAGACGGCGGAAATATTTTTTCCAGTTTACATATAATTACAACAACATCTTTTTCAAGTTTTCCTAGAGCATCATAATCTGCCGTAGCCGCACAAATTTCCCGAAAAAAATGAGACATGTCTGTTATGGAATCCCAAATCACAGATATATGGCTCCTTCATCAACATCCATGGAGGTAAATTGTACGGAGTTAAAAAAACAGGCCAACATGAATATTGACTACCATAAGATCCAAACGGACAGAAACCATTAGGGGAAAGGCCCAGTCAAACATTTCTAGCTTTTAAAGCAAAGGATGGATGCACTCTATCAAAATGTTTCCATGAATCACCATCGGCTGGATGATTCAAGCTTTTATCGGTTGAAATATTCACTTTATGCCATGACATCATTGTCGCTGTATTCTTAGACATGAATAAACGCTGAAGTCTGGATGTAAGGGGAAAATATCTCAACTATTTTACAGGAATCAAACCAGACTTCCCGTGTTGTCCTTATTTATATCTCAGTTTCCCACATGTAGGACAACTATCCAACGACTCATTTTCCCCAGAATATAAAATGCAGTCATTTGAACATGCATGAATCTTCTGACAAGTAAGTTCCAAATTTTGAACCAGCCTCTTACTCTCATAGTAATTTGTAGGTAAAACAATTCCTTCGGGTAACAGTGTTTTCAGCAAAAAAAATATCTGGTCAAAGCAGGTGTTTGACATTCCGTTATCTGATTTGATAGCCATAAATTTTGCAACTGCTTCTAATTTGCTCATCTTGTAGCCAGGATAAAATGCATCCCTAGCAGATTTCAACAACTCATAAAATTCAGACGGTGCCAACTCAGGATTTGAAGCTATATCAGCCGGAGTTTCTGTATGTTGAACAGATGAACCTGCAACATCATGTACTAAATCTTGAAACCGGGATGGATCCAGAATCAAGTTGGTATCACCTGCTCTGGAACTACGTTCACCGTGTTGATACCAAAAAACATAATCTGGTTGAAAACCAAAACACAAGAGATGTTCTCCCACTTTGTCAAACGTGTCAAACGTTCTCAATGCAGATTTTTTGCAAGGGCATTTTATTTTGCCTTTTGAAACAAATTCTGGATTTGATGCCACAAATGATAAAAAAGTCTCCACACCCTCAACATATACTGGATTTAAACCAGAACCGTTTGGATTTCTACGTTGATTTATCCATATGCGGTCACCTAATAATGATTGTTGACGACCTCGTTGTTCCATATTTCTCTATAAAATATAAAATCATTTCTGGTTTTGAATAATTTTTTAGAAAAAACACTCAAGTAAAGATTGAATATATTGACAATAAAGAAAAACATGTTACAAATATTGATAATTTTAATATTATATTGATTTTTTATTATTTTAATAATACTAATATAATTTTTTCATAAGCATTAATTATATAATAATAAAATTATTACATTATTAGTATATTGTATTATTAATATTAAAATAACATAATTTTTTATATTATATACAATTCTCCTTTCATCTGTGTGTTTAACATTCTGTCTCCACATGTAATATTTTCATTCACTTTCACCTCTCCATTGGCGAGTAGGTTGATAATTTTGAAAAAGAATGCAAATATTACATGTGGAGACAGAAAACACACAGATGAAAAGAGAATTGTATATAATATAGAAAATTATATTATTTTAATATTAATAATAAAATATAAAAATAATGTACTAATGTTATTATTCGTAAATATTGGTAATTATTTCAAATTATTGGTAATTATTCAAAATTATTGGTAATTATTCCTAATTATTCCTAATTATTGGTAATTATTCCTAATTATTGGTAATTATTCCTAATTATTGGTAATTATTTCTAATTATTGGTAAATATTGGTAAATATTGGTAATTATTGGTAATTATTGGTAATTGTTGGTAATTCTTGGTAATTCTTGGTAATTCTTGGTAATTATTACTAATTATTGGTAATTATTACTAATTATTGGTAATTATTACCAATTATTGGTAATTATTACTAATTATTGGTAATTATTACTAATTATTGGTAATTATTACTAATTATTGGTAATTATTAATAATTATTGGTAATTATTACTAATTATTAGTAATTATTACTAATTATTGGTAATTATTACTAATTATTGGTAATTATTGTTAATTATTGGTAATTATTGGTATGTATTGTTAATTATTACTAATTATTGGTAATATATACTAATTATTACTAATTATTGGTAATTATTACTAATTATTACTAATTATTGCTAATTATTACTAATTATTGTAAATTATTTGTAATTATTCCTAATTATTGGTAATTATTACAATTTATTGGTAATTATTACTAATTATTGGTAATTATTACTAATAATTGGTAATTATTACTAATTATTGGTAATTATTACTAATTATTGGTAATTATTACTAATTATTACTAATTATTGGTAATTATTGGTAATTATTAGTAAATATTGGTAATTATTGGTAATTATTGGTAATTATTGGTAATTATTGGTAATTATTGGTAATTATTGGTAATTATTACTAATTATTGGTAATTATTACTAATTATTGTTAATTATTACTAATTATTGGTAATTATTACTAATTATTGGTAATTATTACTAATTATTGGTAATTATTACTAATTATTGGAAATTATTACTAATTATTGGTAATTGTTACTAATTATTGGTAATTATTACTAATTATTGGTAATTATTACTAATTATTGGTAATTATTGGTAATTATTGGTAAGTATTGTTAATTATTACTAATTATTGGTAATTATTACTAATTATTACTAATTATTGGTAATTATTACTAATTATTACTAATTATTGTTAATTATGACTAATTATTACTAATTATTGGTAATTATTACTAATTATTGGTAATTATTACTAATTATTGGTAATTAATACTAATTATTGGTAATTAATACTAATTATTGGTAATTATTACTAATTATTGTTAATTATTACTAATTATTGGTAATTATTACTAATTATTGGTAATTATTACTAATTATTGGTAATTATTACTAATTATTGGTAATTATTACTAATTATTGGTAATAATTACTAATTATTGGTAATTAATACTAATTATTGGTAATTAATACTAATTATTGGTAATTAATACTAATTATTGGTAATAAATACGAATTATTGGTAATAAATACTAATTATTGGTAATAAATACGAATTATTGGTAATTATTACTAATTATTGGTAATTATTGCTAATTATTGGTAATTATTGCTAATTGTTACTAATTATTACTAATTATTGGTAATTAATACTAATTATTGGTAATTAATACTAATTATTACAAATTATTACTAATTATTACTAATTATTACTAATTATTACTAATTATTGGTAATTATTGTTAATTATTACTAATTATTGGTAATTATTACTAATTATTGGTAATTTTTACTAATTATTGGTAATTATTACTAATTATTGGTAATTATTATTAATTATTACTAATTATTAATAATTATTACTAATTATTGGTAATTATTATTAATTATTACCAATTATTGGTAATTATTGGTAATTATTATTAATTATTACCAATTATTGGTAATTATTGGTAATTATTACTAATCATTGGTAATTATTGGTAATTATTGGTAAGTATTGTCAATTATTACTAATTATTGGTAATTATTACTAATTATTACTAATTATTGGTAATTATTACTAATTATTACTAATTATTGGTAATTATTACTAATTGTTACTAATTATTGGTAATTATTACTAATTATTGGTAATTATTACTAATTATTGGTAATTATTACTAATTATTGGTAATTAATACTAATTATTACTAATTATTACTAATTATTGGTAATTATTCCTAATTTTTACTAATTATTACTAATTATTACTAATTATTACTAATTATTGGTAATTATTACTAACTATTACTAATTATTACTAATTATTGGTAATTATTGGTAATTATTGGTAATTATTACTAAGTATTGTTAATTATTACTAATTATTGTTAATTATTATGAATTATTGGTAATTATTACTAATTATTACTAATTATTACTAATTATTACTAATTATTACTAATTATTGGTAATTATTACTAATTATTGGTAATTATTCCTAATTATTGATAATTATTACTAATTATTGGTAATTATTACTAATTATTGGTAATTATTACTAATTATTGGTAATTGTTCCAAATTATTAGTAATTAAATGAATAATTACCAATAATTAGAAATAATTACCAATAATTAAAAATAATAACATTATTAGTATATTTTATTATTAATATTAAAATAATATAATTTTCTAATTTATATACAATTCTCCTTTAATCTGTGCGTTTTCCATCTCCACATACAAATAATACATGTGAAGACAGCAAACACACAGATGAAAAGAGAATTGTATATATATAAAAAATTATATTATTTTAATATTAATAATAAAATATACTAATAATGCAATAATGTTATTATTCCTAATTATTGGTATTTATTATTATTTATTAATATTTATTCTTAATTATTAAAAATTATTACTAATTATTCATAATTACCATTAACTATGAACAATACTAATGATTTAAATTTATTAAGTAACAAAACAATGTAAACATAATTAAATTACAACTAATTAAGAATAATTGAAACTAATAAAAAATTAAAAATAAATATTAAATTAAAATGAACATAAATACCTTGAAAATTGATCTGCTCTGATCGTTCTTCAAAGCTTTAATATCAACTCCGGAGAAAAAAATTAAACTGGAGAAAAACTGAACTTTAGAAATACAACTTTGAGAGAAGAAGAAGATGGAATTTGAGAATGATTTGAAAAAAACGGATGGGGGTATTTATAGGTTAGATTATTTGCGACGGGTCCATTTGCAACGGGATTCCCGTCGCAAATAGTGTTATTTGCGACTGAACCCGTCACAAATACCTTAGCCAACATTTATTACGGTCAACGGTTAAATAGTTATTTACAACGGGATCCGTCGCAAATAACCACCTGCTGACATACTATTTGCGACGGGAGAATATTCCCGTCGCAAATACCTTTTACCGCCACCGGTTATTTGCGACGGGAATATTCCCCCGTCGCAAATAGTTTTCCCGCGATTTGGCGCGCAACGCGCGCCAATTCTTTTGCGACGGGGAAAGCAATCCCGTCGCAAAAGCCTACTTATTTGCGACGGGTAAATACACCCGTCGCAAATAACCCGTCGCAAATACCCATTTTTCCCGTAGTGAGTAAATCACAATCAATAAGTAAAGATTCTACAAATGATCAGACCATGGTTCTAGTTTACGTTGATGACAATATATTTTGAGGCAGCAGGCAGAAATCAGTGGATAAATTTTTCAATCAAATGATATTAGAATTTGAAATGTCTATGGTTAGAGAGATCACATATTTCTTGGGTCTACAAGTGATTCAAAATAAGTATTACACATTCATTTCTCAAGAAAAGTATACAAGAGAGCTGCTGAAGATGTTTAATATGCATGAATCCAAATAGATGTCAACTACGATTTCTGTTGGAACTAAACATGGAAGGCATGAGGATGGGACCTTAGTAGATCCCATAATGTACAAGAGGATTATCAGAAGCTTATTGTACCTGATAGCAACATGGGAAGACATTGTCTTCGCAACATTCTTAGTAGCCCTCTTTCTATGTAATCCGAAGAAACAACATATGGCAGCAGTAAAAAGAATCATGATGTATATTCACGGTACTCACAATTGTGGCTTATACATTACTGTAGGAAGGGACAATGAATTATCATTATATTCTGATGCTGACTGGGCTGGCGATGTAGTGGAAAAAATGTCCACCCATGGTAGAGCATTCTATATTGGGAATAAAAGCATTGTTTCGTTGAGAAAGAAACAATAAAGTACTTCTCTTAATACTTCTAAAGCTGAGTATATCACCACCACATAGGCATGAACTCAACAGATATAGATGAAGCAACAACGAACAGATATTGGTGATGAGGTGAAGCAAACAATGGTAATTTACCATGAAAAAAAGAGCACAATTGATCTTACGAAGAATCATGTTCAGCAGTCTCGTATAAAACATATTGAAATCATGTATCACTTTATCAATGAAAAAGATTAGAAAAGCGTGATTAGAATAAATCATGCGGGAACTCATGAGCAAGTGGCTGATATCCTGACCAAGCCACTGTCAGCAGCTATGTATAAGAAACATCAGTTGAACCTTGGAGTTCATCCACCTCCCAGTGCATAAAGAGGTTACGAAATACCCTTGTCCCTAGCTATTTTTACTGTTTGTAATCTGTTTGTTGATGTGATGTAGGGTTGTGGGGGAGATACTTTCTATGGGGATGATGTTCTGAGCAGAACAATGATCAATTCCCAATCTTTGGGTTTACTATCAATAGGGGAGAAGGAATAAATTTTGGACATGTGATACATTCTATGACATGATGATAATTCAGTGAAATAATCAGCATTCCATGATAGGATGAGAAGTAATACATTGGGAATGTAATGCTTCTTTGACACTTTAAGAGTATTACTTTGGTGTCATTGAGAATTCCAAAACACGGGATCACAATTCACCCTTCCCCTCTTGTTTTCTACACCGACCATTTCTCATGTAGACTTAGAGTGTTGGCTGAGCTGATTCTTGCATTTTTTGTTTACATGTGGAAGGTTCTTTATTGATTTTATTTAGTTATTTCCAATAAACCCAAAGGTACATATTTTTGGAACCATGTATTCTCTATGCATGAATTGGATTATGTTTGTGTTTTTTGTCAATCCTCAGTCGATGTTCAGAATGTGTGCCAGTAAAGTGATCATACAGTTCATGTAGACAACATTATAGAAGGTGGCGCTATTCTCCAGTGTTTGAAAACATTTTGGAACTAAGAATCTGAAAATAAAGGCATGGTTTCTTGGAAAATGGATTTGTGCACAAAGAGGAAGTGGTGCACGAAATTCGGGAGGTGTGCCCGAAAAACAGTGGGGTGCGTAGAAAAATAGTGTGGTGCGTGAAAAATAGTGTGGTGCGCAAAATAACCGAGCGAGGTTTTTTGTTAAATAGGTGTTTCGAAATAAAAATTTCAAAAAATGGAAAAGGCATGGGATGTGCGAAAAACATGAAGATGTGCACGAAAAACAATTCCTATGCGAAAATTATTGTGTGCCGAATGAGAGGTTTTTTGCACCAAGATAGGTTTTGCGCATAGGGGCGATGAAGCCTCTAAATAAGATGTGAACCCCTTAATTCCGTATAGTTGATAACAAAAAGAATATCTAAGTGATGATGTGCATAAAAGGATTGCGTAAAACTAGTTGCGTGAAAAATTCCAAGCTACGCAAAATATTCCGACTTGCGCGAAAAATTACGGGCTGCGAAAAATATTTCGTCTTGTGTAAAAAAATTTGGCTTGCGCGAAAAATTTCAGGAAACTCGAAAAATGTAGACCTGTGTGTAAAAATTGAGGCGGTGTGTAAAAGATTCAGTTGCGCCAAAAGGGTGTTTTTGCACGAAATATGTTTCCATGTGAAAAATGAAATATTGTGTGCAATAGTAAGGTCTTGCATGCAAAGGGTTGTTGTTGCGCGCAATTGTCAATGAAACCTGTTTGCACGTTTTGGTTATCCAATTAAGTTGTTCAGTGTGAGCAAGTGCATCATTTCTGGACTTCAATCCAAGATTAGTCTCGTGCTAAGCAGAGGAAAACACTTCAATGTGAATCTATTGAAGAGACTTTCATGTTTATAAAACGACTGGGACTTCACCAAAGGCAGTGAGCCATGGGGAGTCAACAGGAGTGACCTGAGGGATACAGTGAGCTATCCATGAACATCTGTAGAGGCAGTGAGCCTAGGACAGTGTGGCTATTCCAGAACCATTGTAATCCACAACATTTCAAGAATAGTGGAATTAGGTATGACCGACCCACTGTTGGCGTATGCTACATGGACGTAACCCATTGCGGTGAACCAAGTAAAATTGTCGTGTCATCACATTGGTTTTTGTTTGTTGAAAGATTTAAAAAGCTTCTACTAACGTGGAAACAAGATCCACGACTTTAAAAAGAAAAATTTGACACACTAATTCACCCCTCCCCTCTCAGGGTGTTCCAGGGTCTTTAAAAAACCCTATTGGTTGGAGATAAATTAATTCAGACCTATATGTTCCAAAAAGTTTAATGTGGAAGAAAATATATAGTTCCTTTTTTATCACTCACTAGATTCATTCATCATACTAAGGGTTTTGAGTGGATGGATTTCTTTTATGTTTTATTTAGTTTTATTGTCTTTATAATAAGTATGTTTATAATAAACCATGCTTTTTTGTTTTCCCAATTAGAATTTTTTCTAAAACGGTAACACATGGTTATGAGATATTCATTATGGATGAGGATATTTTGTTTATTATATCTAATTGGTAATAACAGAATCATGGTTTTCTTGTTAGACCTTATATTAGTGATGATTAGTTTTATAATAAGGATATATTTGTTGTAAATGTTCTTGTTTTGTTCAATAATTCTATGAAGACCTTCTCATGTATATTGAAAACATTATTTTTTTTCATTCGTATATTGTGGGAATTTATCCTATAATTTTTTAGTACATAACATAATAGATTATATTTATGAATCTTGTTATTATTTTACATTATTATATATATTTTGACATTTTTATTACCAATTATTCAGAATTTTATCCCATAGGGAGGTGAGAATTTTATACAGAAGCATTTTTGTATGTCCTCTCATGAAAAATGTTATGTCGACTGGGTTTAAAATATCATACATTGGTTCATTAGAGATTGAAATTGGGTTACAAAATAATATTTTCACATCCCATAGAGAGCACTAGTGGGATGGATCATCTAAGAGTTATATTATGACTAGTGTAACTTTGGGTTAGAAATTGTGGTTGACATGAAGGGTATAACCATATTAGGAAATTATAGAACTGTTGATAAATTTATAACGGTTTTGGTTATCTAACAAGCCTGTCTAGAATTTATTTAAAGACAATCAAATAAATTTTTTAGGACTCTTATAACTTTTAAATGGACTAAAATATCAAATAGATGAATTGTTCAGTACAATAATGTTAGTACATATATCCATTTTTTGTCATCTATATTCATTAATATACTTATTATAAAATATCATTAAGATATTATAAAATACCTATGGGATTACCATTTAAAAAGAGAGTTCTTACCCAAAAATTAAGAGATTGTATACAAATATTTGTCCATGATTAAACCATTCATATTGTTTTTTCTCTCTCACTGAGTATTAGAGATTTATGGGGTGGTATTCGGGATACTTTATTGAGGGATGTATTTCACCATTATATAATGAAATAACTCTATATTGTATGCATTATAATTATTTTTCATGTAAAGAGAATAATTATTTATTTAGTGTTTCTCATGAACACATAAACACTAGATATATTATATTCATTCTTACAATATATCATGGGTTTTGAAATGAACTTTTTCCATAGATGATTTTGGTATGTGTTGTGTATTATAATCGCATTCTGATTTGGTCTTGACATCCATTTAATGGGAATGAAATAAATCACTAAGTTATCAATATGATATTGAAAAATGGTAATGGATTATGATTCTCTAACACTGATTGTAGGAAACATATGATGTAGTTGTAGTTTCAGCACTTTATTAGGATGTGGATTTATTCACCAATATTGGACAATTCGTTATGTATCATAACTATGTTTCAGTACATGAAAATGTCCACAAATCATGTGTGATGCTTCTAAAAACATGATTTGTGGTGGGAATGTTCCTAATCATATGATTATGTATTTGTTTTGGAGGAAGCGTTATTGATTTTTCATTATTAGTCAATAAAAATACAAAACTTCTTCAAGCCTACTAATGGATATATTCAACTGAGTTCTATCTGGGGAGATACATACTAATTATTGAATATGTTTTTTATTCATTAAAATACAGACAAAATATTTCCATTGATATACCTATATGCAGATGAATATACCAATATTATATTCCACTTTATTAAAAATGATATTGCCTCATTTTTTTATAACATATGTATAATAAATGTTTATTTATTACATAGAATTTTCAAATATATATGAATGATGCTGGACTTGGGGAAATGGTTTGTTATAGAATTTCATCTTTATTTTAGTTTTTTTATGTTTAATTATATTCTATAGAAAGAATTTTACATTTCCATTTTCAAAAAAAAATTATTTTTATCACCACTATATTTTTCAATCATGTACTAATTTTCGATTAATTTTACACTTTTTAAGAAATGAATATACCATAATATTCTATATAATATCGAATATGAATTTTTACTCAGTTAGAAATATTTTTCATAATTACAGATATTTAACTTATATGTATTGAATTTATTTTCAATTCTCTGATGATTATTCAAATAAATTTATATCCATGAAATTATATTTTAAATATTATTTAACCCAAGTTTTATTTTCTTTTTATAGAAGATAAAATTTCAACATTATAATAAAATGTTTTAAGGAATCTTTTTTTAACCTACTCGAAATGAACATAATTACCATATTTCATGATTTAAAAATTAATTGAATCTTTGGTTATATTTTAAAAATATTACAATCATTTAAAATGTTTCCCATAGAATTTATGAAATTTTTTAGACCCTAAAGATGAAATTTCAAATATAAAATTCAACATTCCTTTTGGATTTTTCATGTGATCTTATCTGAGTATTTTCATCTTAAAAAATCTTTTATTGAGTCATATGGTTATGATATACTGAATTTTTATATTCATCGTATTTATCAATATGATTTATGAATATTTTTGATGGGGAATGATCTGAAATTATATAGGAATGTTTTTTAATCATAATTTTTATTTATTTTTAAGTCATGTTGAATAAGTTTTATTATTTATTCATATGATGAATTCATTGGACATATTATGTGATGGGTGGGTCTCGAAATTACATATCCCATGTATTTATTTTTTGGTCTCATGAGAAAAAGTATATTTTTATTTATCTGAGGCCTCCGAAAATTTTTATTATGTCATGAAACAAGTCCAAGAGAGTATGTTTAAGGCATCTCATAGTATAAATTACATTTATAAGAAATCATTTATTATATTACTTTTGATTATTTGAGTACATTTTTATCCAAATATAATTTTCTGAAACATGTAATTATTTATATGGAATTATTTTTCTATCATTTAATCCACTAATATTACTAATGAATTATTTTTTTCATTTATGTGGATTCCCTTATATATTATATGAACTCACCCCACTCTTGTTTTTATTTTACCATGTATATAAAATATAACTATAATTATTAAGTAGGTATATTCTAGAAAGAATATTATTTTAATAATAAAAAGTAATGTTTTTTATGTTTCCAAATGTAATGTTTTATTTACATATGTATATAATTTTAAAACACTATTAAATAATTAATTCTGTTGGGATATGATCAATTTTATATTGTAACAATAAATTAATGAAACCTCTATCTCTAAGGTACTTGGTTATAGATCACCACAGTTGTTATAATAGGTTGTTTTATAGAAACATTTGGAAATGTGATTTAGGAACATATATATTATGTAATGAAACCCTATTAAAAAATTTATAGATTTCTATATGTATAGAATAACATCACAATACATTGGTAATATGGTTGTCCTTTTAAAAATCCCTATCATGCTACAAAATTTTGGTATTATTTTGTAATAGATGCATCTAGGTTTAATAAACATAAAAATCATCTGTCGAGTATATCTCAGCTATAATTCAAGTACATGGTCAGTGTACCCTTACTCGCAAACTGGTTTGACACTATTATAGGATAATCCCAAGTCCATTAATATATTCTTTACAATCAATTATGAATGATTGGATGTTAATTTAATGATTTTATAATATTCCAAATGAAAATAATTTTAATGATCCTAGTATTATTTATAAGATGCTAATAATTTTATGTTATTTATATAAATATATTCAAAATAAAATATTATTATTCATAATATTTAAATCTTGTCTAATTTATAAATATTTTTAGAAATACAGTCATGTAGAAGGAATGAAAATCATATCAATGATCATAATCTTTGTAGATATTTCACTATTGGAAAATATAATTATATGTCACTGGAGATAAAGTTGGAAGTGATCTAATTATAACTATACTAGGGAATGAAATAATGGATAATAATAATAATTGTTCTCAAGTTAATTAAATTTATTACTTACACGATGGTGTAATATTGTTACACTATTTTGTATAACAACAACCTCTCTCATTTTTTGGTACTATAAATCAATTTTTAACATTTCAATTGAGAAGTTACATTGAAAGGATATTTTTCCCTTTTGTAAGAAATTATATTGACAAGGTCATAAAAATATTTTATCATAGCATGGAGGATATAGATTATTGTGGTCATTGATTTAATACAAAAAGTATGATGAATAAATACTGATCATGGAGTGGAAGGAATTAAATTTACTTATCATAGAAAAATATTTACCTCATTTATAATGAATAGATATGGAGTTACAATGTGTGATTAAGGAAAAAAAGATATAGTAATATGGTTCATTGTATGAAGCTACATTTGGAAAGTTAGAAATGCAAATTGTGTAATACATACATAATCCAATGATCAAGATTAATATTTTTTGATGATAATAACCCAGTCCATCAAAAGAAATTATTCTTCCTAACATTCACAACACATGTGTATATATTATTATCATGTTTAATTAAACATGTTAATTCATGATTAATAAGAAAAATTATTTTCTTGTTATGGGTAGAAAAATTACATCCAGCCACTGAATGAAAGGTTAATCATTATTCCATAATTATAAAACTCATTAACAGTAATATGATGGGGCACTATTCAAAAAAATTTACAAATGGTAAAATGAATATAACAAAATATGATATTATGAGAGACATAAAACCACATAAAATAACTAAATTCTAAATAGATTTTACTTTTGATATTATCAAAGGTAAAGATATCATCCACTATAGTATTTCAAATGCTTTGTTTATTTTGGTTCAATTGAAAATTTTATATCTATTTTTTTGTATCACATAACTAGACCAATGATGAGATTATTAGTTGGTGATGAAAACACATAATGGTATGACAATCATATCTCTTGACTATATCTCCATTCTAATAGATTTTTGTGGAAATAAACTACTTAAAAAAAGTTATTCATCCTCTAGTTATATTTGATATAATTTTGTTTATGGATTGGCATACTCGATATACTGTAATGGCATAATATTTTATGAAATATTTTTTATCAAAAAAATATAATTTATTAGATAGCTAGTTTAATATGAAACAATGGGATTTAAATTGTAACATCCTGTTACCGCTCTAATAGGTATTCCTTAATACACACCATGATTTTTTTAATTGAGTGGGTAAGGATTGATTTTGAATTGGGAGGATATCTATAATGGTGAAGTCAGTGGTTTTTTTGTTTTTCAACTTTAGCAGACCTTTTCTAGAGGCTTCCATAAGGGTATATGTTGTTTATTAAGGGTAAACATCTTGTAATGATCTTGCAAAAAAGTTGTGATCTTCTTTCCACCATGATATGTAAGCATCGTGAGTGCCACATACGCATTCTTAAGGTTTTAATGAATTTTTATAAACCCAAAGAATTGGTTTTTAATGAAGAATTTTCTCTTTTCAGCGGTTATGAAACATAGGTATTACACATCATGTAATGAAAGAACATGTTATTTACTACCCCTATAGGTTTTAAAAAAAGAAGATGTATGGATGATATTTTCTTTTCTAGTTCCTTCTCCCTTTACCTAAGGCTCTCTCTAGGCAATGTAAAAGCCTTCCAACATTTCTAAATCCTCTCCATTGGCATTCTATCAACCTTTAGTTAGTGGGGTGATTCTCATTCAAGTGTTCTACCTCACTTGTTGAGTTTATCTCTTTCCATTATCTTGGGTTTTTTGATGGATCATCATCTAATTTATTGATCTGTTCCTTTATATGTGGGATATTTCATCTATGTTTAGTTTCTATGTGTTTTACATATTCTTTCTCAAAAATGTGTGCCATTATGATTGTTGGGTTTTGCGAAAAGGTAATTGGTTTTGTCCCAATTTGGATAAAATGATTACTATTATAATGATTTATTTATTTCAATTTCTATTTTAAAATAAATTTCTGAAACTTTCTCTAAATTTATTTGAAATGAAAACTAATTCCAGTGAATTGGGAGATTTTAAATGGTTC
This sequence comes from Viscum album, assembly GCA_963277665.1. Lineage (NCBI taxonomy): Eukaryota > Viridiplantae > Streptophyta > Magnoliopsida > Santalales > Viscaceae > Viscum > Viscum album. The sequence goes on along the minus strand of OY728145.1, from coordinate 618,117,405 downwards.
GGAATTTAAATTCGAAAAAAACCACTAATTACATTGAATTGGGGTTAGTTTATCGAAATTGGATGATTTAAAGTGTGGAATTTAAATTTTGGATTTGATGGAAATTTTTCAATTAATTTTTTCAATTTAATTGAGAAATTGAATTTTCAAAAATATGGAATTGATTTTTCATGATTTGAAACTCATGAAAAATGGATTCAAATAATTATATAGAAACCCCATGTTTTAATCTTTTGAAAGAGGCATGATTTTTAATATAACCTATTTTGGATTAAAATGGAATGAAATGGTGATTTTTTGAAATATTTGAATGTGATTTAATTTAATTTAATATGTTTTAAGATAATTGAACCACCATGTAACATTACATGGAATCCTTTGGTAGTTGGTGAGTTATTTGGATACACACTACAGTATGACAACATTCAAAAACATACTATAAAAGATGAATTCCTCGATTAGAGGGAGAAGCATCTCTTATATCCAGTTTTAGGAGGATATGAGTATACTCATTTTTAAATTATCAGATAGTGAGTTTGGAATCCTATTGTTAGTCAATATTTCTTACCCTTTGGAAGATGACCATGTTACTCTCTTGTTTTTTTATAAAGGACATATAACTGTTTTCCAATGCTGTTTGAACTTCATTAACTGACTTATAAATATATATATATATTTATATATATAAATATTTTACCCAAGTCATTGTTTTGAAAATATTATACCTCTTCTAAAGTAATTTTTTCTTTTACATGTATTTTTCATTATTTCAAAATGTATAGAATGTCTTGTTTAAATGTGATTGGAAAATTACAAACATATGTTTCATGAAAATGATATAATTTCAATGGGTTAAACAATTTTTTGAATCTGTTATAGAATCATTTGGGTATCATACATGGCTTAGTCTAAAACCCTACCTCTTTCCATCGGATTTTTGTAGACATTCTTCTTCCAGGTTCGAGTGAAGGGAAAGGATCTCTTCAAGGAGGATCCATATGTTGACACTTAATCATAGTGATTTGTGTCCTTAGGGACATTAGATCTGTTTCCAATCTTTTTTAGTACTTGGGTTATTGTAATTTTGTGATATCTAGGACTTATTTTATTCTGAAACCTTACACCGTGTAGATTTTATTTTATATGAAAATTGAATTTTATATCTTACATCCAGTATTTATTATTGAAAAATCATTCCCACATTCATGTATTATAATGATTGGTGCTAATTTTCATCCCATGGGGATTGAGAGTTCCCATTCAAGCCATGTCAGGGTTATTTTAGTTATTGGGTTATAAGGGTACTCGAGCTAGTTCATTACAAAATGGAATAAGATTGAGGTTGATCGGCCTTCATATTGAAGTCACTATACATTTTTAAATATTTTAAAAACATATTATGTTGTTGCGATTGAGCGCTTGGAAAACCCTCTTCATAACGAACTATAATTCCATAGGTGTAGTCATGGAAAGACATCTTGTGGATTAGTTATAGTATTTTCCCTATTTGGATTTGAATAATGATAAATCCAAATCTATTTTGTTTCTTTTTTAGATAATAATTTTTCATATCACTCATTTTGAGTGTTAATATAATGTTTTCTTTCAATGAAGGGATGTGGCGTAGCATCATGAATTTTAGAAGATGTGTCAATCATATATAGGAAGAGGCTAATGCTAAATCTCAAGAAGAAAATCTTAATGTTGATCTGAATCTGGTTGAGGTCATTGTGTGCATTTTCTATAATCTGAGACATGCACCAACTCTAGTTCTTGCCCAGGGTCCAAATATGTATCTTCAGGGGGATGTTCATTTGAATCATTCTCAAGAGTTCGTTCATAAGATGATACCAGTATTTAAGGGCTACACTGACCCTATGATTTCTATTGTATGGTTGAGAACCATAGAATGTTTATTTTAGTTCTTGGGACTGATGTACATGATCAGAATGATGTTTTCCACATTTCTTCTAGAAGGACCAAGCATGAGGTGATGCATCACGATGGTTATGTTAGAGAACAATGAGGTATTAGCGTGGAAAGGCATCGAGGTTATTTCAACCAACTAGTTCTATTGAGAGCCAATGGTGTTCTCTATAGCTGTATAGTTCTTCAATCATGAGTAGGCTGAAAAAACCATGACTGAATATTTAAAACTTTTTTCTATGCTGATGCATTTTTCTTCTTAGATTGTATCAAATGTGGGGTTGAAGGCTCATCGTTTAAAATTGTTCTCCAATCAGATATTCATTCTCAAGTATTCCAGCTGATGCTTCCAACATATTCTAATGCGCTAGATATAGAAATGATGGTCGATATAGACCTTGCTGGGAAGATAGGGTTGATGGGAGTTCATTTTTGTCCCAGTGGCAGTGCTGGTTCCTTCAAATGGAAATAGAATCTTGATGATTGTCATGGTGGTTCTCAATGAGAGATTCATTTTAGACCTCCTAAACTCCTAGAGGAAGTACATTGGTTTTCAATTAGTGTGTAAATCTTGGACATTCTTAGAGGTTTTCACTAAGGAACCCATGGATTTTAGTTCATGAAGATTCTCATGACACCTATAGTGGTTCTTCCCATACTTCTCTACTCCACATAGTGTCATAAGATCGTTAGCTCCTCCTAAACACTGTGGAAATAAAATGCATCACATAAAAAGGGTTCTATCCACATGAATATGGAACGAAGCTTCTCCAAAAAGTGGATGTGTCTCCATAAGAAGAAGGCATAGGTCTAGTATCTATGAGATGTACTATTACTATAACATCATCATTGGTGACTCTTCTTTTTTAGGTTGGGGAATCTAACTCTTTTATTTCATCTTTTTCATTATTTTGTTTAATCTTCTAATGGATATTTTATCTTGGTTAATTGATATTACTGCACCTCCTGGTATGAAAAGAAATCATGATCTCAGTAGTCCTACTTGTGTCATTCCACTATTAGATACTGATATACCTTGGAGTTTTTTGGTTCATAAAATTAAGTCTCTTGAAATCATATTTTGGATGGACAAGATAATTGAGAACAAATCCTGAATATATTATTGTCTTTGATGGTTCAAAATTACTACTCCCAGTGGTGTGCCTCTTGTCTTTTAAGGAGAATGGGACCCTAGCTCATGAAGAGATGGACCTTCTTATCATGGGTTTGGGAAATTGATATCAATGTTTTCGTTTGACATTGGGCAATATTCAATGTGTAGTGATATTCCCCCATTCTTCATTATGTATCCCAATTCTTTTTCCTTCAGATTCATCTGGTATGTCACTGGTGAGGGACGATGAGATTTATATTACTTAATGCTTGGAAGACATCCAGTCTCTATTACCTTTTACTGAATGGATCCACCTGAATAGAAAGATTTGATGTACAATCTATATGATATACCTGGGAATGGATTTAACCACTCGAGTCAATCACCTTGGTAAGTTCATGTTCTCTTAGTTAATAAATTTTATTGTTCTCTTTCCTTATGATTCGATTATTGAAATCGAAATCGAGTTACGATAAAAAAATATCCAATTTCATCGATTAATTATCTATTTGATCAGTAGAATGGGGAAAAGTGGTTTTTGATTATTGATATTTGTTCTGGATAACATTAGTTGAGGATAAAATAATTTAACATTCATAAATCCTCCTTTTAGATTAGGAATTGCTAGTATGTGAACCTTTTTATGCCCATTGGTTTAAAAAACTCTCTTATAATTTTCATGTATTTAAATAAAAATATTTTCCATTAGTATTTGGATACCTTTGTGGTAGTATTTGTGGATGAAAGTCTTGTCTAATCGATGTATGAGGTGGATCATGTGCAATATCTGAGAATAGTTCTGAGTCGGTTGAGAAATCACAGTCTATATGCAAAGATTTAAATGTGGGACTTCTATATTTGAGAAGTTAAATTATTGGGACATGTGGTGTATGAACATGTTATTTCAGTTGATCTATAGTAGCTAGAGGCTATAATGACTTGGTAGTAACCATGTAATTTATTTAATATACAGCGCATCACGGGCATAGCTTGATACTACCACATGTTCATGAAATACTTCTTGAAGATGGGTTCATCAATGACTACTCTTTCTTGGAAGGTAGTGTAGTTCACACGGAATGATAAATGTCAGAGTTTTTTTGTTTATCTAAAATATCCATTGACTATAGTGCCATTTTTAACTCTTCCAAGAGTCGAGAGTGTTTATGTGGTCTTATGTAACACATCAGGTTCTGGCTTGGGAAGTATTCTAATGTATGGTGATCATGTAGTAGCATATAGATCTCACAAACATAGTCTACATGAGAAGAATTATCAAACCCATGACCTTGAACATAGAGTAGTGATGCACGCACAGAAAATTCGGTGGCACTACCATATTAGAGAAAGTGTTATGGTTTGTTCATAATAAAATATCCTGATATATATCATCTCATAAAATGATCTTGAATCTTCAACGAAGGTTTTGGGTGGTGTAACATTAGTATTTTTAATTTGACATCACCTATACCCCAAGAAAATTTAATTTCATTGATAATGAATTAAGAAAGAAACATCCAACCTAGGCTGTGAAATAATCCTCCGAAGAGTGGAATTTTATGGCCCTCTTTACAGAATTTCATATTGGAGTTCCGGAGGAAGGGGCTGAGGTTTCCTAGGCCAATGTTCAGTTGATATCTTCTCATCATGAGATGAATATTCATGACAAATAGCTTTATGATTAGTTCCATAGAATTAGAGAATCTGTTTATGTTGGGGAGAGAGATTGCATTTGGTTATTATCTAATGAAGTTGTTATATGTTATTAAATACTTTTTCATTTTCTGTTATCAGCATGGATGGATATGATGGGATATTTCCATAAATACTAGTGGGTTGTGCACACAGAAACCACCAAAATGTTCTATGATATGTGGTGTAAGTTATGGTGTCCATGAATGAGATGGAACATTGCAGAGTTTGTCTCTGACTGCTATATGTACCGGCATGTTACGGTCATGCATCAGAGCCACTCTCTTTTACTTCATCCACTAACAGTATCCGCATAAAAGTTCAATGACATCTATATGGACATTTTTGATGGGTTAACATGTAAACTTTGAAACAATAATGCTATAAGGGTTGTTATCGACATGTTAATCATGTCCTCTCACATCATACCTATTCAAGACACAAGAAATGTATAGGATTTGGGAATTCTCTATGTTAAATAGATAATCCATTTTCACTGAGTTCCATATACTATAGTCTCTAATAGGGATCCTTTGCTTATTTATCACTTTTGAAGAGGCCTTCAAGAGGAACAGTGATCTAAAGACTGCTTGAGCACATCCTATCATCCATAGATGGATGTACAGAGAGAAACATCTTTATAGATTTTTGAGGATATTCTTCACACAGGTGTTCAAGACATTGTTGGGCATTTTTATGATCACTTAATTCTTGGGGAGTTTTCTTATAACAATAATTACCAGTACTCATTCAGAATGGATCTTTTTGAGGCCCTATATGGCATGAATTGAATATATCTATTGTGTTAGTCTGATGTTGGTTAAATTTATTTAGTTAGACTAATAATGGTGAATGAGATGAAAGATAATATTCAACTAATTCAACGTTGGATTATGATAGAAAAAAATACAATATAGGCCTTATACTGATCGATGTCATAGACCTTTGGAGTTTTCAGTTTGTGTTCAGGTGTTCTTGAATGTTTCACCCTAGTTGGGTTATTGACGGACTAGGACACAAGTAAATATTTATCTCTTCTTTGTGGGACATTTTGAGTGTGTTGATATAATATATAAGATTGTGTGCCATTTGTAACTTCTACCATAGATAATGTTGATAGATATCATGTTCCTGGTATCGTATCTAATAAATTATCTATCTGATCCATATCTTGTTTCGAGATAGAGTGATCTTGAGATCGATCCTAACTTTTATTTTCCTAAGAGACATTATAAGGTAATTGTTTCTAGGTAAAAGGTATGTCATGGGAGCATGATACCTTTGGTTCGTGTAGTATAGAAGTATGTCTTTGATAGTAAAGAGATTTTGGAACATGATAAACATATATAAGATCCATGGACTCCACTCATCAGCATGGAATCTTCTTCAAAAGCTTTTTAGGGAAGAATTTTTTATTGTGGGGAGGTTTTAGCATCTTGTTAGCATTCTAACATATAATCCTTAAAAATGTCTTTATTTTTATTTTATTTATGTGGTTAAGAGTTAATTTTGAATTTTTATGATACCTATAATGGTGAAGGAAGAGTGTTGTATATTTTTTAGTGTTAATAAAACATTTATACAAGATTCTAGAAGAGTACACATCATGTAACAAGGAAACATGTAAGTAATGATCATGAAAACTAGTACTCATATTTTTAACACCATGATATGTACACATCATGAGTATTGTATACACATAGTTGTAGTTTTATTGAATGGTTTTTGTACCTATGTGTATGCTTTTAATGAAATAATGTTCGTGTTTTAATGATTGCAATACTTAGGTATTAAATGTCTTTTACTCATAGTAAACATCATATATTATACCACATGATTTTTTAAAAATAGTTAGTGAATCTGTAATTTTATTTTTGGATCCTCTCTAGTTATGACTCCCTCAACATAAAGATCTCCCCACACAACATATAATCCTTCCAACTTTTTTGGGTCATCTATTTTGGTATTCTTTCAAGCTTTCTCTTGCGATGTGATTCTAGGATAAGTGTTCACCCTCATTAGTTGAGTTTCACTCTTACTCAACTATTGATTTTTTGATGGATAATTGTGGAACTTATAGATCTATGACCTATGGTGTTGGATCTTGATTCTAGGATGAGTATCAAGGTATTTTACACAATCTTTCTCACTAATGGGTGACATTACAAGATCTTTATTTCAGAAAAAGGTAGGTGGTTCTTTCCTGAAATGGGAAAAATGATTACCATTGTGTTTTTTGATTTATTTAATTTATAATTTAAATTCAATTGATGAAAAAAGTTTTCAATTTCTTTGATATAAAACCAATTCCAATGAATTAGTATATTCGAAAAGGTTTTGGCGCGATAATTTTTGGAAAACCCGACAATTCAATTATATTGGGGTTTGTTTATGGAACTTTTATGACATAATTTATTTAATTCAAATTATAGATTTGATGGAAATTATTTCAATTAAATGTTTGATATAAATGTGAAAGTAAATTTTGAAAAATTTGGAATTGTATTGGAATGATTTAAAAGTGATGAATATAGATTAAAGGGTTTCGATAGAAATCTAGTGGTTTAATCTTGGAAAAGTGGCATGTTTTTTTTATAAAAATTACATGATTTTAAAATGGAATGAAATTGGATTTTCTGAAAAGGAAAAACGTGCATTATTTTATTTTATGTAGTCTTGGAATAAATTTCCCATCATTTCAGAGAACATGAATGCCTTGGATAGTTGGATTGTTATTTGGGTACACTCTACTCTATCTCAATGTTCTAAAACATACCTCGGGTGGGTCGCATCCTCCATGGGAGGGAGATGAGACACCACTAGCCAGTATCAGGGGAACATGAATATACATATTTTTTATGATCACTTAGAGAGTTAAGAATCTTATAGCCAATTATTACTATTATACCTTTTAGAATATGACCATATTGATCACATGTTTATTGATATTTGAGATCTAAATGTTTGAAAAAAAAATTGTACTTATTTTAATGGCAAATGAATTTATATAAACGATTTTATTTAAACTTTTTTACAAAATCTAATATTTTATAAATATTCCATCTCATGTAATGTAAATCTTATGCATTTAAAAAAAATCCATCATTTGAAAACTTATAGCATGTTTTGTTTAAATATGATTTTAGAAATTCCAAGGATGCTTATTTTAAAAGTGAATGTATTTTATATGCACTACTGGAATTAGAGATATTTTCGATGGGCTATTTGCAATGGGATCCTGTCTCAAATAGGCTTTAGCGACGGGACCCCATCACAAATATCATGTTGTAGAAAACGGTGTCACAAATATTAATTTTTGCGACATGCCCATTGTAAAAAATATATTTTCGATGGGAATGATCCTCGTCGCAAATACACCTCCAATTATATTCATTATATATATATATAACTTTTACAACGAGCCGTCATAAATAGTATTTGCGATGGGAAACTGCCATGTCGAAGCTAAGCCTTAGATTATATACATTATATATATCAAAACATTTTACGACGGTCCCGTCACAAATACTAATAAAAAAATTTATATTTAGACTATTTTTGGCGATCTCCTGTCGCAACAGGTCCCTTCACGAATACAAATTTTTGGAGAAACAATCTTTAGTGGATTGTCGACTTCTCTTTTGTTAGAAAGATCGTTTAACTACAAATTTATCTCACTAAAATCACAATAAATAATCTTCTCATAGGTATGCATATTCATTATCATGAAAATGAGAATGTATAACAGTACCTCTGAGCATATTCTTCATTTTTATTTATGTGCGAGAAACTTGCATGTAAATAAGCCATCGGAAAAAAGAGCCCCATTTTCGTCAATTAATCATCTTCTTGCAACAGTCGCCGCCTAAACACATTATGAAAAATATAGTCCTGTAAATGCATATTCAAACTTGTGCTTATAATATTTGATATGAATACGTAGAAGCAGACGTTTCGTAATGTTTTGAGTCGGTGAAAGCTGAAGAGAGAAGATTTATCGAGCAAAAGGAGTGTCGTCAATCCACTGGAAATTGTGCAAAGTTAATAAACGTTATTTCAATTTATTACACAGTATTTTTTTCTATTTATTATTTATTGCTATTTATTTCTATTTATTGCTAATTATTTCCATTTATTTCTATTAATTTTTATTTATTCCTATTTATTCCTATTTATTCCTATTTATTCCTATTTATTCCTAGTTATTCTTATTTATTCCTATTTATTATTATTTATTCATATTTTTTCATATTTTTTCATAGTTATTCCAAATTATTCCAAATTATTCCTAATTATTCTTAATTATTACTAATAATTCCAAATTATATTTATAATAGCTAATTATTCCTAACTATTCTTAATTATTTCTAATTGTTACTAATTATTAATAACTATTTTTATTTAGTCCTATTCATTCCTATTCATTTCTATTAATTCCAAATTATTCCTAATTATTCCTAATTATTCTTAATTTTTCCTATTTATTCCTAATTATCCCTAATTATCCTTATTTATTTGTATTTATTCCTAATTATTCCAAATTATTCATATTATTCTGATTTCATTTCATTTATTACTAATTATTACCAATTATTTCTATTTATTACTAATTATTCCAATTTATTTCTATTTATTCTTATTTATTCCTATTTGTTCTTATTTATTCATTTTTATTCCTATTTATTACTAATTATTAATAATTATTTCTAATTATTACTAATTATTACTATTTTTAGTAATTATTAATATTTATTAAAAATTATTCTTATTTATTCCTATTTATTACTAAATATTCCTATTTATTCCTATTTATTCCTATTTATTCCTATTTATTACTAATAATTCCTATTCATTCCTATTTATTCCTATTAATTCCTATTTATTCCTATTTATTCCTAATTATTCCTAATTATTAGTATTTATTACTAATTACTACAATTTAATAATTATAACTATCTATTACTAAAATACCGATAACAAAAAAAAATTAAACTCTAATTTAATTAAAACTAATAAAAAATAATTAAAATTAACATAAAAATATTAAATAAATACTAAATTAAATAAAATATAAATACCTTTAAACATGATCTCCTATTGATGTATGTACCATCGCAACTTCTATAGCATCCCGCCTTTTTATCACATAAACTTTCATTACATTTCACAAAACTGAGGATCATTAAGGTTTAGTGTCTTGGAAGCCAGGAACATAAAACATGAAAACATAAAACATTTTTGTAAAACCCTTGAAAGGCTTCTCCTCATTTTCATCCTAGGTTCATTACTGCATCTCAATCATGGGGACATACATCAAAAGAAAGGGTGAGCAGAAGGCCCAGTAAGGGAAACAAGGGGAAACATTTAACATGTGAACTTGGGATACATCAACAATGTCATGAAAATAACATTAAGGCATGAGAAAGAAATCATGAGATATATCATAATAAAAATAACATTTTTCATAACTTGATGATGTGGCTACAACATTTAATATTGAAAATCATTTCGTTTCACCAAGGTCCATCCCCAACTTGTCATTAAAAATTACCAAGGTTATTCACCAAGGTATCAGTCTAAAAGGTCATTTCTAGAGATTAAATCTTTACCCAATGCATTGGAGCTCTATCTGGGCGCACCCTTGAAATGTCTTTATTATCATGTGAGCCACATATATAATCATCAGTCATTTCATAAACAACCCATATATCATAAAAGAAATGGGTTTCATTTCATAATCATAAAGTTTTAAAAACTTATTTAAAGACATGATCTTTAAGTCACTTTAAACAAACGGAAAAGGGAAAGAAGGTTTCATGTATGTAAATACCAGAATTTAAAATAGAACATTTTGATATATTTGTGAATACCCATGTATAAATAATAGCTTTGATTATTCACTTAATAACATAAAATAATTTGAGATAAAGAGGGAGGCATTTTGGGACGAAAACTATGCAGCATAACGTCTACGATACATGGTTTTAGAAAACATTGAAAAGAGAGGGGACATGGGTCACCCACTCAAAAATGATACATAAAACAGTAGGGGAACATAATATATAGTATTTAAGAACATGGTAATGAAATTTGAATGATATAACAAATGAAACAAAGAACTTTAAAGGAAGCCAAAAATAAGATTTCTTTTATGAGAATTCGGCAGCCTAACGGCGTCACATAAAACTTCCAAAAATGAATTGACGAGATCAAATAGGGTCTCTATTTATATGATTATAAATAATCAGTATGATAGATATAGATATCATACCCCAACATAATAAAAAGTAACTTGAAAGACTTGACATGAAAGTGGATCCTGAAAACGAGAAGGGTGAAAGAACCCCTTAGAAATTCGGCAGCCTAACATCGCCACTTAAACATCAACAAAAATGAATTGAAGAGATCAAATAGGGTCTCTAATCATATGATCATAAGATATCATTATGATAGATATATATATCATACCCCAACATAATAAAAAGGAACTTTAATGACTTGACATGAAAATAGAATTTGAAAAAAAATGAGAAGGGTGAAATAATCCCTTAAACATTCTGCAGCCTAACGACGCCACTTAAACTTCAACAAAAATGAATTAATGAGATCAAATAGGGTCACTCATCATATGAACTTAAAAGATCAGTATGATAGATTTAGATATCATACCCCAACATAATAAAAAGGAACTTGCAAGTCTTGACATGGAATTAGAACTTTGAAAAAGGAGAAAGGTGAAAAAACCACTTAAAAATTCGACAGCCTAACGACGCCACTTAAAACTTCAAAATACTGAATTGAAGAGATAAAATGGGGTCTCTCATCCTGTGATCATAAAATATCAGTATGATAAGTTTATAGGTCATAAACCAACATAATAAAAAGGAATTTTAAATACTTTACAGGAAAATAGATCTTGAAAAATGAGAAGGGAGAAAGAATCTGTTACAAAAATTTCGGCAGCCTAACGGCGCCACTAAAAACATCATAAAACGAAATAATTAGAGTAATAGGGGATCTCTCAATTTATTAACATGAAAAGGTCAGTAATAGGAGTATAAAATAACATCCTTTAACATAAGAATATGGAGCATTAAATAAATTACATAAAAGAGATTTCTTGAAAAGAAAGAGAGAGGTCGGATCCCTTACCTTAAAACGTTACTCTTAAAACTCAATGGTTGTGACCTTGAGAGCTTGGGGCACCTTGGTAGGACTCCCTGGGAGGTAATGAGACCAGAAATTCATTGGGGAAGAGTGGGGAGTCCAAATGGATGTGAGGATGGCTTGGTATTTATAGGGAAAGTGAGGGGACAAGGCATTAATGGCCAAGGGACACCTCAAAAGTGGTTTTCTCAAAACCATGTGCTATCCCATGGTATTTCCCATGGAGTTAGGCCACATGGGCCCCCAATACAATAATGCATCACCTTTGGTCGGCCAACCCATAAAATATATCATGAAATCATCATGACACAGTTATGATGTCATTAAACATACCGAAACCCTAAAACTGTATTTTTACTATTCACTAAAAATTCAACTTTCTCAGAAAAATCCCAAAATTTCACCTTAATAAAATATCAATGGTCTGATTTGAAAAATGAACTCCATTTTATAAAAATAATTTTCTAAATAAGTTTAATTTCTTTTTTAAATAAATACACTATTCACCCAAAATTAATTTTTTTCAGAAAAATCCCCAAAAATTACCTTAACATAATATCGATGATCTGAGTTCAAAAATGAAATCCATTTTATAAAAATAATTTTCTAAATATTTTTAATTTAATTTTTAATTAAAAAACACTATTCACCTGAAAAAACTAATACTTGAATAATAATTTATGAAACCACTATTTAACCATTTTATTGAATCACATTACTTAATCAAGGTGTCTAGATTATATTAATACTTTCATTAAGTGAGATTACTAATCCATTTGGTCACATTACTAATCCTAAGCATAAAATCACTATTCATAATTTACTATTCTTCAAAAATCAAGTTGATCTTATTAGACTCTAAATTTCATACTGAACATAATTGTAGAAGACCATTTTTTGAAAATCATTACACCTTTTTAATTATTTATGGTTTACCTAAACATTTTTAAAATATTATTTTTCTAAAATTCATCAAAAATATGCATACTATATTTATCCGGACATTTGAAAATTCATAAACTTCATCATAAGAAGAAATGAAAATTTTTATTTAAAACAAAGGGTTACACAAGGCAGTTATGGTCTCCTTATATAGCCCCTTATCACACCAGCATAGGACCTAAGTGTAAGGTGCGCTAAGGTGAGTGAATATGAGGGAGGCTCGGACAACATCGCACAAGTAGTAATTTCTATCAGTTTGAACTTCTCGAAAATGCGCTCTTGTTCTAGCTTCACACGATGAAGTTCATCTTGGGTTTGGTCCAGAGCAAAGCCCAGTGGTGCTACCTCCTTCCCAAGTTCTGTTAGATGGGCTTCGATTGGTCCAAGACTACTGGGTGAGGCCATCGAATCTTCTTTCTATAATATTTAACCAATATAACTTGTATTTAGATACAATAATCAAAACGTTTAGTTTCCAGTGGTCATATTGACCAATGGTCATATACTAGTCAAAACCCAATGGTCTCATTTTAATTATACTCATGTTATCAAATGAAACATTTTTTTGAGTATAAAAATAAAATAAAATAAAACATAAAATTAGGAAACCATATTTATTCAAATTTTCGGGTCGTTACAATCTTCCCCCCTTAAGAAATTGCGTCCTCGCAATTTTTAAAATTGGGTTTTGAAATTTCATTGAAAGTCCCACATCAGAAAAGGAGTCAGTAAAACTATTACTTTAAATGAAAGAAAGGGAAGTACAAAGGTCACCCGAGTTAACCCACATGAGGATTCCATATAGGAAAACATGGACATGGAGGAGAAAACAAAGGGTCATGTTCTGAGGGAGAGTGATAGAAAACATGATTATGTGAAAGTTAACCATAAAAAATCCCAAACATATGATGTGTGTAAACGGTCTTTGATTACCTAGTAAGAAACGAAAACCACCAATGTTTTTGGTTTATGTTACTTTTCATAATTTTGAGGAATTCATTTACTACAAAGAACAAAAACAAAAGAAAATATACCTACCTTTATGTAGAGTTTCATCCTTTAATAAGTTTCTACCCAAAACTAATCTTTTCTCCAAACGATGAGCATTAAAAACTACTTGGTCTCATCAAAACACAAGAATCATCTTCCTGAGAGTCACTTAATCCACAAAAGATAAACTATCAATTTATTCTACCATTAAACATTGTCCTGAAACTAGAAAGGGTAAGATAAAACAACTCTTAAAAAAAGAAATATTCCCATAGGAAGGGAAAATACTTTTAAATGTCCAAAAATCCATGGTACTACCCAAAGATAATCATAGACCATTCCATAAATAACGGTCCTTAAAATTCCTCAATATAAACCAAATAAAGATTGAAACCCAAATACAAGAGGGATTTGATAACATAGTCTTCCGAAATAAACATCATTGTTCATCTCCTAGCAAAATCAACCACTCCTAACTTCTTATAAAAAAAGTAGCTAACCTAAACATATTTTATCCATGATAGGTTAATCATTCCCATAAGTAACCTATATTACTATAAGTCCACCATAAATTCATCGATTCTTCAAAATATAAGTCAGCCATACTTCTCAATGAAAATACCGTAGTAATCTATTTACCTCGATCATACAGGATCCCCAAAATATTGAACGTCTTCCAAAATAATAATCATCTTTTAATCCCCTAATAAAATCTGTCATATTAATACTACAATCGTCACATTTCCTATCACATTGGTTGTTGGGACATGTTCTTCCATTTCTCACCATTAACTAAGAAGATAAAGTATAATTAGAGGCTTAAATACTTAACCAATAATCATGAAAAGGAACTTAAAGCATATAAGGATAACTTGTAGAAGAAAAGTATACCCTAACATGTGATCCCCTAGGTTTCAAACAAGGTTATCCATGATCATATATTCTTATGTGAATCTTTATTTTATTTTAGCATTATTCCTTTAATAATGGTTCGTACTAAGCTTATGAATTTACCAAAGAATATCCCTGGGAGTGTCGTAACCAAGAGTGCAGCAAGGCCCATTGTCGTGTACCAGTTCGCGTTCGAGTCTAGCTCAAAGCGGTGTTTCCGGGTTTTACCACTATGTACATCTGTTCTAGAGCCACCTCTACCTACTCGTATCCAGACAGGGATGTATCTGCTTGGCAACCCATTACACAATACTCACCAAAATATCAGGAATATTTCCTATATATATACTTTTCTATAGGTTTCTTCCTAATGTTTATATATCCTAATTTCCACAAATAACTAAACCATCCTTTGATACCAACTATAGCATCTCTCCTTTTTATCACATAAATGTTCATTACATTTCACAAAACTAGGGATCTTTAAGGATTAGTGTCTTGGAAACAAGGAACATAAAACATGAAAAAATAAAAAATTATTATTAAACGCATGAAAGGATTCTCTTCATGTTCATCCTAGGTTCATTACTGCATCTCAAACCTGGGGACATACATCAAAAGAAAGGGTGAGTAGAAGGCCCAGTAAGGGAAACAAGGGGAAACATTTAACATGTGAACTTGGGATACATCAACAATGTCATGAAAAGAACATTAAGGCATGAGAAAGAAATCATGAGATATATCATAATAAAAATAACATTATTAATAACTTGAAGATGTGGCTAAAACATTTAATATTAACAATCATTTCGTTTCACCAAGGTCCATCCCCAACTTTTCATTAAAAATTACCAAGGTTATTCACCAATGTATTAGTCTAAAAGGTCATCTCTAGAGATTAAGTCTTTACCCAATGCATTGGAGTGATATCTGGGTGCACCCTTGAAATGTCTTAATTATCATGTGAACCACATATATAATCATCAATAATTTAATAAACAACCCATATAGCATAAAAGAAATGGGTTTCAATTCATAATCATAATGTTTTAAAAACTTCTTTAAAGACATGATCTTTATGTAACTTTAAACCCACGGAAAAGGGAAAGCAGGTTTCATGTATGTAAATACCATAATTTAAAATAGAAAATTTTTATATATATGTGAATACCCATGTAGAAATAAGATCTTTGAGTATTCACTTAATAACATAAAATAATTTTGAGATAAAGAGGGATGCATTTTGAGACGAAAACTATGCAGCATAACGTCTACGATACATGGTTTTAGAAAACATTGAAAAGAGAGGGGACATGGGTCACCCACTCAAAAATGATACATAAAACAGTAGGGGAACAGAATATATAGTATTTAAGAACATGGTAATGAAATTTGAATGATATACCATAGGAAACGAAGAACTATAAAGGAAGACAAAAATAAGATTTCTCTTATGAGATTTCGGCAGCCTAACGGCGTCACTTAAAACTTCCAAAAATGGATTGACGAGTTCAAATAGGGTATCTCATCATATGAAAATAAATGATCAGTATTATAGATATATATATCATACCCCAACATAATAAAAAGGAACTTGAAAGACTTGACATGAAAGTAGATCTTGAAAATGAGAAGGGTGAAAGAACCCCTTAGAAATTCAGCAGCCTAACGGCGCCACTTAAACTTCAACAAAAATGAATTGATGAGATCAAATAGGGTCTCTTATAACATGATCATAAGAGATCAGTATGGTAGATATAGAGAAAATACCCCAACATAATAAAAAGGAACTTGAAATACTTGACATGAAAATAGAACTTGAAAAAAATTAGAAGGGTGAAAGAATCCCTTAAAAATTCGGCAGCCTAACGGTGCCACTTAAACATAAAAAAAATGAATTGGTGAGATCAGATAGGGTCTCTCATCATATGAACATAAAATATCAGTATTATAGATTTAGAGATAATACCACAACATAATAAAAAGGAACTTGAAAGACTTGACATGGAATTAGAACATTGAAAAAGGAGGAAGGTGAAAGAACCACTTAAAAATTCGGCAGCCTAACGGCGCCACTTAAAACTTCAAAATACTGAATTGAAGAGATAAAATGGAGTCTCTAATCATGTGATCATAAAATATCAGAATGATAAATTTATAGATCATACCCCAACATAATAAAAAGGAAATTGAAATTATTTACATGAAAATAGATCTTGAAAAATGAGAAGGGAGAAAGAATCCGTTACAATAATTTCAGCAGCCTAACAACGATACTAAAAACATCATAAAACGAAATAATGAGAGTAAGACGGGGTCTCTCACTATATGAACATGAAAATGGAAGTAATAGGAGTATAAAATAACATCCTTTAACATAAGAATATGGAGCATAAAATAAATTACATAAAAGAGATTTCTTGAAAAGAAAGAGAGAGGTCGGATCCCTTACGTTAAAATGTAACTCATTAAACTCAAAGGTTGGGACCTTGAGGGATTTGGGGAACCTTGGGACGACTCCATCAGAGGTAATGAGACCTGAAATTCGTTGGGGAAGAGTGGGGATTCCAAATGGATGAGATGATGGCTTGGTATTTATAGGGAAAGTGATGGGACAAGGCATTAATGGCCAAGGGACACCTCAAAAGTGGTTTTCTCAAAACCATGTGCTCTCACATGGTATTTCCCATAGAGTTAGGCCAAATGGGGCCCCCGATACAATAATTCATCGCCTTTGGTCGTCCAACCCATAAAATATCTCATGACATCATCATGACACAGTTATGATGTCATTAAACATACTGAAACTGTAAAACTGTTTTTTTACTATTCACTAAAAATTCAACTTTCTCAGAAAAATCCCAAAATTTCACCTTAATCAAATATCAATGCTCTGATTTAAAAAATTATCTCCATTTTATAAAAATAATTTTTTAAGTAAGTTTAATTTATATTTTAAATAAATACACTATTCACCAAAAATTCATTTTTTTCTGAAAAATCCACAAAAATTACTTTAACATAATATCAATGCTCTGAGTTCAAAAATGAAATCCATTTTATAATAATAATTTTCTAAATATTTTTAATTTAATTTTTAATTAAAAACACTATTCACCTGAAAAAATTATACTTGAATAATAAATTTTGAAACCGTTATTTAACCATTTTATTGAATCATATTACTTAATGAAGTTGCCTAGATTATATTAATACTTTCAGTAAGTAAGATTACTAATCCATTTGGTCACATTACTAATCCTAAGCATAAAATAACTATTCATAATTTACTATTCATAAAAAATCAAGTTGATCTTATTAGAATCTAAATTTCGTACTAAACATAATTGTAGAAGACCATTTTTTGAAAATCATTACACATTTTTAATTATTTAAGGTTTACCTAAACATTTTTAAAATATCCTTTTTCTAAAATTCATCAAAAATATGCATACTATATTGATCCGGACATTTGAAAATTCATAAACTTCATCATAAGAAGAAATCAAAAATTTTATTTAAAACAAAGGGTTACACAAGGCAGTTACGGTCTCCTTACATAGCCCCTTATCACACCAGCATAGGACCTAAGTGTAAGGTGTGCTAAGGTGAGAGAATCTGAGGGAGGCTTGGCCAACATCGCACGAATAGTAATTTCTATCAATTTGAACTTCTCGTGAAGGCACTCCCGTTCTAGCTTCACACGATGAAGTTCAGCTTGGGTTTGGTCCAGAGCAAATCCCAGTGGTGCTAACTCCTTCCCAAGTTCTGTTAGATGGGCTTCGATTTGTCCAAGACTACGGGGTGAGGCCATCAAATCTTCTTTCTATAATAATTTACCAAGATTAATTGTATTTAGAGACAATAATTAAAACGTTTAGTTTCCAGTGGTCATATTGACCAACGGTCATATACCAGTCAAAACCCAACGGTATCATTTTAATTATACTCATGTTATCAAATGAAACATTTTTGTTGAGTATAAAAATAAAATAAAATAACACATAAAATTAGGAAACAAGATTTATTCAAAATTTCAGGTCTTTACAACTTCTATGTAAAAAAAATTTAACTGAGAGATATTTTCACTCTAAAATTCGTGTTTAGTTAGAGAGAGGAAATGAGAAATGAGAGGATGGGAGTGAAAAATGGAGGGGGTTATATATATATATTACATTTTTTGCGACAGTTCTATTAGCAACGGGATTCCCGTAGCTAGTAGTACTTTTTACGACGGGACCCACCACAAATACCTTCGACCACATTAATCACGGGCGGCTGTTAAAAGGTTATTTGTGATGGGTCCCGTCGCAAAAACTAACCTTCCGACATAGTTTTTGTGATAGGACAACATCCCGTCACAAAAACTCATTGACTGCCACCGGTATTTGCAACGGTATATGTCACAAATACCCTCCAACCAACACAGTATTTGCGACGGGGGGTCGGGGGTCCCCTGTTGGTAATAACCTTCTTCTACTTTTGTGTGCATCCCACAGCAAATCACATATTACCTTTTGCAACGGGTCCCTAAATCATGTCGCAAATAACATGTTATTTGTGACTGGACAAACCCCCTCCCCCCCTTCGCAAATACCCCCAGGGATGGACTATTTGTGACTAGGTTAATTCCCATCGCAAATACCCAATCGCAAAAAATTATTTTTCCCATAGTGACAGTTTATCAATTATTGGAATAGATCATGGAATCATTAGTGGTATCCTACTATGATTAAGATGAAACCCATATTTTGACTTTGAAAATTTTTAGATTCCTCCTTTAAGGATTGTGTAAGGGGAAATGATCTCTTGATCTAGGATCCATCTGTTGACCCTTGGTCATGGTGAGTTGTGTCCTTAATGACATTAAGGCTATTTTTCTTTAGTACTTGGGTTGTTGTTCATTGATATTTTAATCCCTTGTTATATTCTAGTACCTTAATCCCAAGGGATTTTAGTTTATATGAATATTGGCATTCTTTTCTTACTTATACTAATCTTGTGGTAAAATTATTCCCACATTCATATTTTATGATGCCATGTTCTTGTCTCCAACCTGAGGGGATCGGGAAGGCCCTTATGGACATGTTAGGGCATGATTGGTTGGCATTTTACTAAGGCGCAAAGGTTGGTTTTTGAAATAAATAAAAATATTATGAACTATGTATATATGTAGACATTTTATAATAAAGATAAATTTACTGATTAATTCTTAATAAGTAATAAATAAAATTATTTAACAGAACATTTTATTCTTAAAAAATAAGATTTATTTCTAAAATATTTTTATTTTCTTATGAATGGATAATATATTTTGTTTCTACCACTTTTTTTAATTACATTTTATAAAAAGAATAACATTTTTCAAAATTTAAAATCAATATTATCTTTTGGTTCGATGCCAAATATTATTGATTGATAATTTGTTATCAATAAAAATATTGTTTTTGTAAAAGTATCCATTTACATTTATTATCTCAAGTTATTTTAAGCTAAATTTTATTTTAGTTTTGTAATTATGTGATATGTGACCCATATATTTATAATAATATAATTAATTTCATTTGAATGGTAAATTATCATTATTTTTTATGAAATCTAAATTTATACTGAAATCACATTTTTTTTTATAAATACTGGTTTTTAAGAGGTAATGATATCCCATTTTAATTAAGTATATTAACGCATATTGAGAAATTATGTAAATTAAATTCATTTACTATATATCAATCAATAAAAATTTGTATTCATATAATGAAGAGTACTTGTAATATATTTAATATTAATATATCTTTTCTCTGAAAAACATTTATTTTTCTTAAAAATGTTTTTTGTCCCTTTTTTCCATAGTAAAATTATAATTAAATATTTACACATTTAGAACATTTATATATAAATAATTATTTTTTAAATCATAATTTCAATATGATTTTATTGTGATGTTTTATTAATTTTCCGAGAAGATTAATTTTTCAATTAAGAGTGAACAAAACAAGTTTTTTTGAAAACTACAATTTCATTTTAAGATTTAATAATGATCCCTTTGGATTTAATTTTTTTAAAAAATATAATTATCTAAATTATATTAAAATTTCTATAAATGTTTCCATTTTAATAAATTATAATATAATTTATGATATAAAAAAAATTTAATCTTTTTCAATATTTTTTTGGGAAATAACATTTTAGTCATGTTTGGAGGTTTAGTTTTAAATTAATATTTTCCAATTCCTTGAATTGAATTTAAAAAATTTATTATATAGTTAGAATCATGATAATTGACATTATATAATAATATTAAATTATTTTTTTGTCAATATTAATAGAAAAACTTAAAATGTCAATTAATGCATATATAGTTTATACAAGTTTAATGAGTGTTTAAAGTAATATAATAAAGAAAAAATTGAACATTATATTTTCAACATTCCATTTTATGGATATAATTATAACATATATAAAATAATTTACTCAAATGATATATTTTCAATACATGTAGATTTTCTAGCCTATGGGTACACAATATTTTTTTTAAAGAAATTCTTATTGTATCATCTCCTCCACATATAAAATAGAACCTCTAATCTGGTACTTTTAACACTTCAAACCCAAATTTAATCAGATATATATCTGAAACATATATTCCTTAATTTTTTAGTCACATAATATAAGGATTATTTTGATTGTAAAACCATATGAGGAAGGATTAATGTGTAAATAAAAAGCGGTTTTCCAATAAATAGGTGTAGTCTGTAACATGAATGTTCATTTTATTTCTTCCTCGAAAACTATAAAATATTATTTTAATGTTTTTATATAGAAACATAATTATATACCTTATACTGAGATGTTATTTTGTTAATGGAATTACCTAGAGATAACTATACATCAATCATATGGTAAAATTAAGTCGTGGATCCTATGTACGGTAAACTATGACAACATGAACCAATGAAGTTAACTTTTTATCACCATATATCATGACTTGTTATAATGATTCATTTAAGATATTAATATTATATTTATTAGATAATTATACATCTAAAATTAAAATATTACATATACCTTATTACATTACATTCCCTATGTATATAATCATGTCTCTCATATGTATGGATGAATATCGTTCACGAACTCGTGTGATTTTTATATCAATTATGTTTTAATAGGATTATAATTCGGATAAATTTAATTAATATTATATATATATATAAATTAATGTAAAATTTCTCTACAATGGTGATATATTATTTAAAATTCATTCATTTTTTTAGACAAAATTGAAACCACCATTCATACGTACCTACGGCCTAGTATTCACATAAATAATGTAAAGAATATTCTAAATATAACATTAAGGGATTAAAATAAATAAATATGTAATATAATTATATCCTGAAAAAAAGTAATTGATATTATTTTACTATGATTAATTTAAATGTAGTGAAAATACAATACCAAAACATACATAGATAATGGAGAGGCTTTTTCCTAAATCATGATTTTAACAACGAAATTATAGATACATTTCTAATTAATGGTTTTAATTAAATTATATATGCTATTATAAATATATTATTATTTTTATCTAATATGTTTATAATATTCCTATAATTAATTTTTTTGGAGGATTGAATGTGTACAAATTAAATTGAGACTTATGTAAAGGGATTTCCAGTTTCTCTTCTATTTCTTATTGAAATAAACTATATTAAACACTCATATTTATTTTTTATAAATCCCATTTGACATGTTATATTATAAAGTTATTCCATTTTATTATATTTAATTATTCTTTTTATATTGTTCTTTAATAGTACTTATTAATCAAAAGTTACCAAAACATGTTGGGGATCAATATATCACATTAATTTCTGTGAGTCACCCGCCCAATTGACCACTTGAATTTTTTAATTAATATACTACCCAAAAATGTTTTTATAATTCTTATTATGAATTTTATGGTTATTTAAATATATATATATATGTGTGTGTGTTTCATTATTTTGCAGGGATTATGAATTAAAAGGTTACCAAGTTGGTATTTTTTTAGGTTATAATCTCATTATTTACCAGGACTATTTAAGATTATGTGTCTGATAATGACATATTATGAAATATATCAAATTTAAATTATATGATTTATTCTTCTCTAGATTCATCACGAAAATACATTTTTTCAATTAATTTTCTATTTTTATATACACATGTTTTCAAAATAATATTTTAAGGAAAAAAGATAATAATTTACTCTTCGATGGAAAACCATGTTTCTTCCATGTCCATGTTCAATATATATATATCAAATAATTGTTTTAGTATTATTGAATCATTTTTCATTGTAAATGTTACCCATTTTTTCTTCTTAAATTTTTTGAAGGAATCAAATTATTAATCACTAAATAAAGAACTTTTAGATTTTATTGAATATATAATAAGAGTATTTTAAATAACATGTGCAGATGAGAAAAAAATTCACCATTATGTTCTCCCAATTATTTAAATAATTTTTGACACGTGTTATAATAATGTATTTTTTCATATTATAATTATGGTAACATTATAACAACGAATGGTGGTTATGTAGAAACCCTAGATTCTGGTAATTAAAAACTGACAAATATTATTATGGATGTAAGGTGTATTGGATTTGTTTTTGGAGGTTTTGGTGGAGTATTGAAATATTTATGGGGATTTTGTAGAGGTGAATATTTTGATAACATTTAGTATAAAATATAAAACACCCCTAAGAAATATAGAAACTAAAATAGTGGTCACTAGTTCGGTTCATGGTCTGTATAAATTGTGCAGCTACAAAGTAGAATACATTTGACAATGGATAGAGGGTATTAACAAATTTGTGGAACATTTTTTCTAACAATGTGATCCAACCAGGGAAGGGGTGTTTTGAGAAAATGAAAAATGCACAGTTTGAGTATGGTTTTCCAAATTGTTCTCCCTAAACATGAAACATAAAAATTTGAATTAAAATATTTTAGATCGCAGATAGTTTAATAAATTATTTCATCTAATTTAATTTAATACTACCCTAATAGGAATTCCACACCTCCCAAATGTTGTAGATACCATTTCTATTTTTTCAAATGAAATCCACTATGAAATCTTTTTGAATTATAGTCTGGATTCCTTGGTAAGTGCTTGTTCATGGTGTTATCCATTTTTTCTATTAATAAATCTCTTAGATTCATGAATATGATCCATTGGTAACCAATTCATGCTGTTTAATTCCAATCATGATAATTTTTTTTGATTAATGGGAACAAGATCTTGGTTTATTTTAAGGATTTTCAATATGGTTTGTTGAAGAATTATTATCAATATTAATTTTATCCTAAATTAATGACATAATATGATTCAATTTTGACTCCCCTAGTTAAAAATTGATGTATTTATTTCAAAATGATTTAATTTATTGATTTAAATTGGAAAATTATTGTGAAATGGTTGATTAAAACCCTCCTTATGGATGTTTTTTTAAATTGTAGAAATTGTTTTTTTAGAATGTGAAATTGGTTTTATAATTTGTAAAATTTGATTTTAAAACATGTGGTGCGATTTTACACAAGGAAATTTTGTTGTATTTTTTTTGAATAAAATAGGTTTTTATTGGAAAGGGTTGCAACAATTAGTTTTTTTCATAAATAGTAAGTGTGTGCTCCTGTGCTTTTGGAATAAATAAGGGTATGCAGTTTCCCAATTAAAATTTGTGAAGGATAATGATATAAACATTCCCCAAAGAAAATATTTCTCTTTTTGAAATCGTGGATAAGATAGAAATCACTACGAGTGACTATTGGAAGGTCCTTGGTTTCATGAATACGTGGATATGTGGATTGGAATAGATTATGAAAAATGAAAATATGAAATGGTTTATTGAATTGTTAGATTTCTATTGATAGGGAAAAAATTTGTTTGGAAATTTATTTCGATTTAATATAATTATCATTAAATTGGTTCAGAATATCTTATATAAATGTTATAACATTTTATATCTAAATAGCATGGGTTTGGCAGTCATTGGGGAAATCCTTCTATGTTTGATACTAACCCCCTACATGGAAATAATAGGGCATTTATAGATATTATATTTCAAGACATAGGTAATGGGAAGGTAACAAAATAAATTTAGTAATGTATCATGATACTATGTGAAAGGCGTGTGGGGTTGGATTTTGGGTTATTTCAGGAGCTCTGGAGTTTATTCATTTAGTTTCTTTGGGTATTTTTGGTTTTCGGTTACTGTTACACACTGATATAGTTTTTTTGGTTTGTTTCTATGGGGTTGTATTACATTGTTTCTCACATAATATTGTGGTTTTCTATATGGTAATTTTTTTCTAATGTAAAATCATCCCCTACTATTTATAAATCCTATAGAACTTATTTATAACCATTGGTATATTGGGTATGTCCCCTAAGACCTAGTAACACCCACCCACCACATCCCAAGACAATGGCTAAGGGGCAAGATGTAACAAATGATATCATTTGTTTGGACCTATTATTGAAAATTATTCTCATTTATTAATTTTGATGGGGTATTAAGATTAGTTCGATCATTATGATTTGAAATGATGACCATAAATAGGTGTATCTAACCTATTGTTTCTAAACATAACGTTACTACTGATTCTGGGTACATGAATTCTTTTAGATGCTCCATGTATCATAACCTCATCAACATGGATTTAACTAATTATTAGAGTATAAAATGATTTTATTGTAATTACTTCCCACTATGAGTGCATAATTCATTATGAAAAATGATTTATCATTGGGTGAAAAAAATTATGAATAATAATATTTGAAAATTGATTAATTATCAAAAGGATTCAATGTGAAAAAATGTGGAATTTTGGAAGTCCTTCTTAATATATGTTTGATGTGGTCAAATATAAAATTTTTAAGCCTTCTATTGCTAGAGAGTGAGACCATATGGTGACTTTATACATAAAAGGGAACCTAATATGAATCATAGAAGAAAACTAGAGAATGAGGATAAAAATGTCTCTTCACCAGAGACATAGGTGAACCAATAGCTAATCTATACTATTTTTCATGTTTTCGTCTTTGGATAGAAGGAATACAAGGGAGAAACAAAAGAAATTGGATACGTATATTACGATCAAAATGTACAATCCACCCATATTTTTTTGTGAGATAGAACTAAATTAAGAAGAGATCTTTCTGGATAAGAAGAATTAAATAATAAATTTCATATGCACACCAGTTGAGCTACATTTCATTTTATGAATGTACATACTACAAGATCTAGCATGCCTGTGGGAGGATTTATATAGTCATAAAATATTGGACCAAGGCATTGCATGGGATGATTTTCAATAACTATTCATAAATAATTCTACACTCACACGTTCAGAATTTATAGAACGATGTATATTTTTATCTTGAAGAGGGATAATATATCAATGATAATCTATGCTGCAAAATTTATGAATTTAATTTATATTGAAATTAAGTTACTATTAGTGTATCGTTAAAGGAAGGAAATTGTGAATCATAGTTGAGGCCATATATTTGATAAAACATTATTGTGATTTTTATAATATATTACAATGATATGGCCAATAGGGAGATATTAGTAGAAATATATTACCGGAGAAAAACTGGAGGATGAATCATATCGATACCTATATGAAAGGTTTTTTACTCTAATTCTAGGTTTAAGAGGAAGATTGGATCCTATATACAAGGTAGTGTTATGAATCATTATAAGATGGATGGAACAATGAATCTCCCTCCTAAACGGAAGATAAATACTAGATGTTTTCTATGTTGTTTTATGATCATGTGATGTGAGATTATAAAGAATCACCTAGTTAATTCCGAAATTTCAGATATATATAGTATATTCTATGCAATTGTTTTAGTTCTTTGAGGCCATGTTCTAGGGTAACATATCATGTTTCACAGACATTGGATGTTTCTATTGGATGAGAAATGTACAAAAATTCACATCAGTAAAACTAATGAATCCATTGATAATCTAGGAATACCTTGACTCCTTATCCAATAAAATATCAAAATGGTCATATAGAACACAATTCATTGAGTGAAAAATTTAATGGAGTTTAAAAAAATGATTTTGGATGATCAATATGTCTATTGATGGTGGGATGTTTGATTCTTTTGAAATCCACCCTTATGATAACTTTTTTATATGGTTGAACCCAATTCATTTATTAATTCCCATATTATTTATCTTCTAGGTTTTCATGTTCAGATAATTCATTCTATTTAGAAAATTTAACTTCCTCTTGGTCAAAGGGAAATTTAAACCATCTTCTACAAATCATGTTTTATAAAAATTGATGGAGATAAATTAATATATGATTTATATGCGCATGATATGATAGTATATTAAATAATCCAAGGTATAGTTTGGTAAAAAAATTTAATGCTCACATCGACTATTATAAACAAATGGGTTGTTTTAAAACAAATTACGACATGAAGAGTTTCTTTGGGGGAGACCAAAATGTAAATGAATGTGCAATGAGATAATTAAAACCTAATATTGGAATGATCCCATTCTTATTAGAAAAAATTTCCTTCTCATATCCAAATGATATCCGAGATAAAAATTTTCAACTAACTAATTAACAGTTTCTAGATCATTTTCATAACATTTTATTAGGATTCACACCAACATGAGATGTGGAGATTACAATTTCTCTCATACTAGGGACAATTCTTATCTCACTTTTATCTACTCCAATGACACCAACGTAAAGGTTGATTATGAGAAACCCATGGTAATAGAGATTGGTTTCCTGTAGGATCATCACTTATTTTTAAAACCATAAAACTGTTATTTTTTTTATAAGAGGTATATTTATACTGGAAATTTATGTTTTAAAATTTTGATTCTATGGATCTAGAAAATATATATATTCTAATTTCATGGAAATCACTAAGTAAGATAATTAAGAGATGCATATTCTTTTCCCTATGTGTTCATTAGCGATGTTTTGTTAGTGATTTTTCATGGCTAGATACATAAATCAAATCATTAAAAAAGAACAATATTCTATTAAAATTTAATGAAGAATTTCATATATCTTTTCAACAGTATAATGATCATCCCAAATTAACACCAATCATGATATTTTTCAAATCTGGACATGGGTCCGTAGTGTATTTTGATTCTTCTAGATCATTGTATTGATGAGTTCTAATGTAGGGAAATCATGATGTTTTGTACAGATCAAATCATTTATAGTATCATGAAAATAAATACAAAACAAATGATTTGGAATTAGTTTATTTGGTCTATACATGGAAGACATGGCATAATGATGACCATTATAAGTGAAGAAATATGCACATGGATATTGATCATTGAAGAACTTTTTGGGTTCTATTTATTTTTTATTATAATATTTATTTTGTTGATATGATCAGAGAGGCCCATAAAAATGATTTTTAATGTGTTTCTGTGAGTTAAAAAATCAATAGTGGGAAGACCATTGAGGGATGAAAGATTAAAAAAGGATTGGATTGTGGTTTTCAGATAAGAGGGTAACACCATTGGCTTTTCAAGAACAAATTTTACATTCTTACCACCATTTGAGATGGGTTTTAATATTGGAATTCACAATATGTTTAAGGTGTTCACAACACAATTTTGTTTGGTAACATGAGAATAATTGTTGTTGAGTTTGTTATGAGATGTCTTACTAGTCAGTTTGTTATGGAAGAAAACTAGAGACCATTAGGTATCTTCATCTCATTTAATATACTTGATTAGAAATGGTATAAGACATTCTGGGTTTTTGTAATAGGTCTCTAAATGACGAATCAGAAACAACATTCCATATTTGTGATAATGCCCCTCCTTACAATTTTTACCCATATCATCCTTATTCTTGAATCTCATACATAGACAAATTAAATAAAATCAATATCCAAGATGTGGTGAAGAGGTAAGACACACCCATTTCGATAGTACCAGACCAATATCAGATGATTGCGTCTTCTTTTTTTAAATCCTTATGGAAAAACCCTTAGTACTCTATTCATTGTCCACATGGATTATCATCATCAGATGGATGGAAAATAAGAAATGATGAAAAATACAGTTGAAGTAATTCATATGGTGTATTCAATTGATCATAAATATGCATTGGATGATAATAAACTATTTTAGATTTATCATTTAACAATAGTTATAACGAATCAATACATTTGGATCATTTTGAATAATTTTATGGGTGTCCTTTTCATTCCACACTTCTCCAGGTGGAAATTGATTAGATATCACTAGTGGGATCAATCCATAAGTTGAAAGTAGAAGATGATGTTTATCTTAAAGTTAATTGAGATATCTTAGTGATTTAATAAATCTTATATGGATCATCATTGATGGACGTATTCTTTTGAGGATAGTGATCATTTGTTCCTGACAATATCTTGATGTCTTGGGAATCATCATTTTTTGAAGTAGGTATATCTACCTCAATGATTGATAAAATCATTTCACATAAATGATTAGGGTTTTTGAGGTGTAATATATATTTCTTAGGCTCCCATGGGTTATTTTAGTCTATAGTGTGTTTCATGTATCTCAATTGAATAAGTATTATCCTGATTCTGACCATGTAATTTTATGGGACCATCTTGACCTAGAAAAAAATTTTGGATTGTTTCATGTTCTAGTGATTAATTTAGATAGGAAATAATTTTTATTGAGTGCTAAAAGCATTGTTCATATGTGGGTTTATGGAAACTTTGTCAGATTGAGGATGAAATATGGGACCATGAGATGGAAATGATCATGAAACGTTACAAAATATTAAAATCCAATGGTGTTTTTAAAAATTAAATAGTTGGAAATAAAATTTGTTGGATGAATGTAGGCCAACCCAGTTTTAAGTAATTTACCATTAATTTATATATTTTATCTGTATAATCTGTTTGAGAGGGGTTTTGGGTTGTTTGGTGGAGTTTTGGGAATGTTTTTGGGTTTTTAAGGGTTTTCTCTTTGAGAATGGTTAGTAAAACCGTGAACCAACTCCATGGAAACTATACAAAAAAAACAATGTGCACAAGTTAGGAAGACAACAAGCTTAATGGTTTGGAAAAATATTCATCCACCTAGGACGAACTGTATGATACAGGATAGAGGGGTTTAGCACAATTGGTGCACAATTTATCTAACAGTGCAATACAATCATGTTAGGGTGTTTGGAGGTAGTAGATAATGCACAGTAAGTGCCCAATTTGACTGGTAGTATTCTATAACTCTGTAGTGTTTCTTCCTAGTCTTAGGCGACAATAAAATGTTATCTTAGCCCTGTTGTCCACATGGGCTCAATCATATGTCCCTAAAGACCAGAGGCTTTCAACTAGAATTGAGGGCCCAGGTGTGTCTATGGTGGAGACTATGCCCTCATCATAAGAGAGGAACATAGTGGAAATACAATGACCTACAATTTTATGAATCTTAAAAATAATACATACAATATATAAACAGTAGGTATATAAAATGATATCAAATAGAAGCTGAGATACAATGATTATGAATCATGTTTCTAAAAAGACCCAAAAAGGTATGTTGTTCATCTATATAATACATGTATCTATGGTAAAAAATAGAAGAAAAAGAATCATAGCTAACATTATGAGATTCAACTCCATCTTTTGTTTCCCCTTATACAAAGCATCATTCAATAATCTATAGTATAACACTTTCCTTTATCCACAACTAAAATCATATGATATGTTTAGGTAGCCAAGGAAACACAAAAAGGGTGTGAGACATAATCCCAATAGAAAACCACCCAAGGTCATGTTTTCTCTTGTTTGTGAGGGTACACAAAACAACACTGTGAACGATGTAACAAAATAAATAAATAAGTACTAAAATTAAACTTTCTATACATTTTATGTTCCCATTTGAAAAAAAAATCATTTTATCCATTTTATTTAGATCATATGTATCTGAATTAAAATTCATGAATGTTTTATTTATAATCATGCTCATCAAATTTTATTAGTTCATTATATAAATATATCGAGACCTAGAATGTAGTCTATAATCCTCCATGGAAATGTGTAAACAACATATTTATACATGGAAATCCATAAACTGTGAAAAAAAAATCGAATCCAAGATTTTTCTTTGTCTTAGAATACCCATAATATATATCACTTTATTAATTAATAAATTTAGAACCTGATCCCACCCTTGAATTTCATAATGTGGAATCCAGGTATCTTTCCCGATATAATATACACCAACACCCTACAATATTATTCAATATTAACCTCTCAGAAACCTAGTTATCTCTCTAGGTGTTTTATAACATCAATGCCACTCGAGTCTATCCTTGATGGTCCACTAAGGGATCCCAATTATCACCGAGGGCATATTTGATCAGTTTTCCCTTGACTCCATCCTTGAAATTCCATACGTAATCCATGTATCACTTGGAATATAATATTCAATCTGTATGATTCAATTCATAGTATTCTATATATAGAATCCATGTGTCACATGATCATAAGAATGTTAAAATCCAAATGAGTCATTCACTATAATTTGTAAATTAATCCATGTGTTAACCAATGATAATAAGAACTTAACATTGTAAATACCCTTTAACCAATTTCATTTAAACATTTAAAGTCCAACACCAAGTACATTTTAATTAAATATCACCTCATAAGGGAACTCAAATCATTGTCTAATCATTGATATCTTTCATCTTAACCACTCACACTAGAAATTTATTATAGATTTCATCCCATGTTTATCAACCAATAAATGGAGTGTGTCTTGGGATATGGTACCCACTCTCTTTTCCCTCTCAATTCTATTATCAATTGATATTAAAATATTACTTATAACTCAACTCAATTAAAACACTGAAATTTAACATTTAACAAGGCATGATAAGGGTACTGGGAACACCACTCTGGTATCAAATATCATATACCATCATGATGGTCCATTTATATACACAACACACCAAATGTGTTGGTTGCAATAAACATTCTTAATGATTTAACATTGATCAAATGGAATAATTAATTTCATATTCTTTACCTAAAAATTCAATTCATGGATTATAATCAATTTCAAATATGCCAATTTTAGAATTAGGCACAGATTATAACAAAATATATTAAAACATAGACTATAAACTAATGTGATGAGGCCATATACGATTGGTTTGTAATCTATATCATGGAAAATATCAGCTTCTGATTCAATATATATTATGAGAAAGATAAATAATGGAAAAAACCATGATAATATGAAAAATTCTATTTCACCTAAATAGAACAGTCAATACCAAACCAAAGAAGTAATGACACTAAAATAATCTATAAGTCACTGATGAAGATCCAAAAATACGAGTGGCATTTGAATCTGAGATCATATGTAGGGTGAATAGAAAAATCTTTGAATATGAGTCAAAAGGAGATCTCATTTTTTTAATCTTCCATCAGTAAGAAGAATAAGTAATTAGGTTTAGAAATTGATTAAATTATGTTATTTTTGTAAATTGAACCAGCATAATGGTTTTCAGGTTTTGGTTGTTGGTTTGGAAAAACAATTTTCCAACCTTGTGCCCTTCGCTGTAGGAAGAAGAACCCCTTAGGGTCAGTGGGCATGGTTTGACAAACCATGCACACAATCTCTGAATATCCACTATCAAAATTGTATATATTATTTCATGGATGTTCATCTATATCACACGATCAAGAAAATCGTGTGGCCTATAGCTTCTCATTGTTTATATTTTCATGTTCAAAAGTAACTATGTGCCCTTACCCACTTGGTTTATACTATCCCCTCAATTGGCCATTTTCATCACAAATGTTGGTATTTGGTCTCCAATCAATCCCCAGATACCCCCAACGGAACTATGAATTAAAAGGGAATTCAAAGTAGGAAATATATAAAAATTTAAACCTAAAAGTTTTGTAATGTGAAGGATATATACCTCCATAAGTAACTTGGTTCTTACAAACATCCATCATAAAAAACTTCTTCCCCAAATTTGATTTTCAATGGTTGTCAAGATTGTTTCTGAATAATTCCAATCACTAGAATTATACATTGTCCCCCACTACCAATTAATTCCATTTCTTTTCTAGAAAACCATATAACTGGTACTAAAGAAACAAATTGTCCTTTGTAAAATTTTCACTATAATCCACAATACATATAGAATTCTCCCCAAATTGTGCACTTACTTATAATTCATCTACCTTAGTATAAAAATCACGAAATGGGTTTGAAAAAAATTCAATTATGAGATACATGGGTGATTTTTTGAATGGTTCGGTATCCCTAAGGTAGCTGTAACTAAAAAGTTATTGTCTCGACTCTCTCTATAATATTTCACAACTGGACATATTGCAGTGACTGCATAATTTCTCTCTTTATTCAATTATGCTCCATAATTAGTTACGAAAATATGAAAACATGGTCCCTAACATCGAACACTTGTGGATTTATATAATAATTAGCATATGATTTATTTCTAGACAACACAATATCCACTAGCTTCTGAATTAATTGAACCTACTCTATGGTCTCTTGAATTAAACATTTTCCATTCTTTGCTTCCTCTCCTAAATTTAACAAACATAGGAGTGATCTTCATGGACCATTATACAAAGCCTCATAACAACACATATTGATGGTAGCTGAAAACATCTTCATATAGGATAATTAAACTAGGGGTATATACCTCTCCCATGCACCCCCAATATCTTGAATTCATGCCAACAGTAGTTCCTCAAGCACTTGAATACTGTGTTCTTTATGGTATCAATTTGAGGGTGCTTTGATGTTATTAGAAGAACTTTTTTACCCAATTCAATCTACAAAATAATCTCAAAATGAGATAGAAACATGGATTCCCTATATCAAATTATAGTAATTCAGACCCCATGATGTAATAATGTCTCATAAATTTACAACCTTATAAGTTCATCAGTACTGAAATGTCACCTTGATATGTAGGAAATGAGATATTCCTGATTTTATAAAGAACAACCCTTAAAAAACATTACCTCAATGATACCTCATTAATCCTATCACAAAATATATCATAATGTAGTTCAATTTCCACGTAGTATTGGGTACCAATTATAATATCCATGTAGATCACTCGATTTCCACCTCCACGTGATGAATTATGGAACATATCATTATAAAACAAGCTTCAACTGTTTTCATACCAGGACACCATTTTTTGAGATGTAAATCCCAATACATTTTTATGGTTATTGGTTTCACTACTGAATATGACGAATGGAAATATTACATTAGATAACCATTAATATACGATGAAACCCATATGTGAACATATATATGCAGAGTCTAATCATCACCAGTTATCTAACCGATGGATGGGTCCTCACATATCACACTCTTTTATAGGACTGGGTCCATATAAACCAATAGATGTGACATCATCACTGTATCAATAAGGGAATATGTAATACATATGGGTGATAGTTAAGTCTATCCTAGAATATCATGCACATCTAAGTTCATCTCGGAGAATAAATCTTCAATCATCCACCTGCTAATAGAATGCTGAAGTACTTGTATATATGTTCTTCTAATTATGAAGTTTTCCACTTTATTTCCATTACAATGAATTTAAGGAGGATTTAAATCAAAATAAATCAGCTATAAAAACACCTATTCTATGTTAGATATAGATCATTCTTCTTAAAGTTGAACATCCATATTTTTTGGTTGCATGTACAACTCAAAATTCTCTCTATGTAAGTATTATCTCCAATGACGTAATGCATGAACAATTACTACTGACCCAATAATGTTCATTGGTTAATTCCACTCATGTATCCCCAACTAAAAAGGCATGTTTTCCAAGATTCTATCTCCAACATAAGATTTACTCCAAGCCTAAAATATAATTCATCACAGTAAATTGTGTGATTATTTCATGGATCAAGAAGAATCTATATCGATGAAAAAATCTATTTCCCTTTAATATCCTAATATTCCATCTAATATAAATTTTACCATCCAAACATCACACCCTTCTTAGTCAGGAGAATCAATAAAATTGTTAATATATAGAAGTATTTTATGACATTAATATAAAATCCATCTCTCCCCAAAAATCATCTTACCTAAAATAGATTCTTGGGATTCACCCATGAAACAATAGTTATCACCTTCACTAGGTCCATTGATACTATTGTGTATGAGATAATGTAACCAATTATGTTAATTTTATCCATCCAAAAGTTGCACTTTTTGAGCATAGCATATAACTGATGCTCTCTCGGTGTATTCATTTTGATATAACGAATTTTGGAAGGGTCGTGTTGATTGTGAGAATATAAAAAAATTTAATCCATAAAAACCACAAAAAATGAATTTAGATAACTATGGAAGACTAATCCATCAATTGTATTTTGATTTTTGGAATAATGGTGAAACTAAATGGATATCCAAATACATATATGGACCATAGATACTATTAAAGGTTGTGTGAGGTTTTTATGATGGTCAAACGTGCATCAAATGATAAATTGATATCAACTAAATCTTTCAAAAAACCCATGACTTGTGTAGATGGTCAAAAAAGGGAATTTAATTATCGTAGAGGATACTGGTTCATAAACATAAATTGGTTTAATTTCTATTAATACACATGTATCTGAGGATTTACATATTCCATTTTCTCAAAACCGAATGGAAAACACCTTAGATAATTACTGGGTCAGATAAACCCCTTTGAGTCAAAATCCTCTAGATTCCTCTTGAGCACATGAATCTCAGTAGTTTCTAATAATGTAAGGAGGAATGGATACCAATACAGCTCTTGGAAAATTATTGATAGAGATAACTCTCACTCACATTAGATGAAATTTGGAAGAGTAGCATAGAAAAACATCCATGATGCCATCATCCACAAGAGGGAAATATGGCTAATATTTTTCCTGATTATCTAGAAATAATCTCACAATATGGGAGACCATTTCACCAATACCATGATTCTAGGATTCAACTCTACACTCTTAAACATCTCGTTTTTTATATTGAATAAAATCTCCAACCGTTGATTATGGGAAGTACACACAATGGCGATAGAAATAAATGAAATCGTGAAAGAGAACAAATAATTACCACATTATCATAATGTCAAAATATATTTTTTTAATGAAAACATGGTCTTATATTATGTGACTCCAACTAATTTCAAGGGGTAACTCCCTTCATTGACATATATCCTCCATTAAAATTTCAAAAAATGGTTCCTGTGTCAATAGGCCATCAAAAAATAATTACAATGAATAAGGATCATCATAATGGAAAAGGATATAATGTTATGAGAACACCCTTTATTTGAAAAGTGTAGAAGCTAATATAGAGGCTACATGAATAGTAAATTATAAAGTATAACTTCTAGGATAATTCTCCTCAAGGTTCTATTTATCTACATTTATCTGGCCTGAACCATGTCTCTGTGATACTATCTAACTACCCTTAGTAGATCTACCCAGAGGCCACTATAAAATAAGGGAATGACTACCACATCCATGATAAAAGCCTCATTCTGATTTCCCACATGAAATACAGCTCCATCATTGATGAGAATGGTACTGACCCTGCTCCTGAAAATGGAGTCATCGTTGGCCCTCACTCACTGGATTCTAGAGTTATTGTTCTTCAAATGAACTGTAGATTCTCCATCATTCCATAAGACTAGAACTCAACTAGGCCCATCAAGCCCTGAAGTCAAATTTTCTCAACCTTCCACATTGGTGAAACTTCACATGGTTACCTGAGTATGTGGTCTAGATACAAATTTTAGCACGTGGAAGCTCCATACAATCTGTTATACCATTAGTTGATATTGCATCAGATCTAGATATCGGACAACCATGGCACACACCTCCATCCTTTATCTAGTTAAAATATATAATAAGTTCCTGACTCAATAATCTACAATCAGTATAAATCATAAAGTAATTATCCTAAGATATGATTCCATACATAAGATCACCTACTAAGTATCATCGATTAAGATAACAAATCGCCCAATTGAATCGATGTTTTTTTAGGGATAAGTATACTAGGGTGAATATTTCAAAAATAATAACAGGCCCTCCTCTAGTTACATAAAATATCAGTATATTGGTCTTCAACATCTCTAGATAGAATTAATAATATAAGGAGGTATGAAAATCCATCAGATATATTTATTGATGATAATCCTTCCATATAATGACATCCCACCATATGATGAAGTAATTACAAAACATAAACCTAAAAAAGCATTATCCTCATATTATAAGGTGTCTCTAGTTGCTCAAAGATATATAGAATGGCATCTAACTTGGGATATGCATCCTTTGGTCCACTCACCCCTATAACACATGTTTAGATACTACTACTCAAAATCACTTGTCATATGTGCCATTGTCTGGGGAGACACTCCCTGAATGGTCTACAAAATTCATAAAACCCTCATGAAACATTACCTAAACACCTGTGTTAAGTAAAACCACTAGTTACAAAATTGGATGTAATAGAACATTCCTTGGTATCCCAAGGACCGCCACCTTAGTAGTGTGTTCATCTCCAACCTCGTGGAGTGTTATTGGAGGTCATCATGGTGGAATGCCCTTATGTTTCTAAACATGTTCCTTAGCTGAATATCATTTTCAGTGATTACATCTCAAAAGAAATAAATTAGATAATGGGTTTTTACAAGGATTACTATACAAGAACAAAACCCTATTCCACCTAATAGATTAAGGTATAGGCATCATACAAGTCATATATAAGCAAAAAATACTACCTACCACCCACTTCAAAGTTATGTTATGGGTAATGTTCTCTTCTGTAAAAAAGTAAAGTGTCTAATTCATTTCCATTTTAATTTTCAATTATTTAATATTCATAAACATTTATTTTAAAATATTGAACCAATGGTTCACAAAATTTTAAACCATAATGGCCTGGAGATGTCATGAATTCAAAAAGTGGGGCCCAAATAATTCACAACATAACAACTTCCAAAATTTATTTCACATAAATATGTACAAATATCATTTAACCTAACATGGAATCATGAAAAAAGTAAGGAATCATAAATGTAATGATATAATTCATGGAATGGAATTCATGTGATATGGTGAAAATGATTCCTATGATGAAATTCCCTTATCTGATCAGGTTTAAATAAATTAAAAACCACCATAGTATTAACAATGGCATCAAGATTCATGTACATAACCAAATTGTTGATTAAAATAATTTTTTTAGTCAAAATCCAGAAAACATCAATTATATTTGAGGGAAATTAGAATTTTCGAGATGTGTGTTAGTAATTCCTATGAAAATATCATTACAAAATTTCTATTTTTACATATCCATTCCTATTGTGTCAAAGTAGTAAACACAAACTTCTATGATATAACTTATTAATGTTCCAGTCATGGGTTCCACTGAATGGATCCCCAATAGAGGTTGGACACATAGACTGCAGTGTGTCTCCCAAACACAAAATGATTCCAAATAACATTGAGTGACTAGGTGTGTCCATGGAGAGACAATAGCCTCATCGCTAGAGTGAAACATTGATGATGTAAAATGACATATAAGTAGTGGAAGTAGTAATAACAAATATACATGAGATAAAAAGATGGAATCGAAAAGAATATCAAAATGATTGTCATATACAATTATGATTATACATGTATCTACAAAAGAAACACAAACTTGTATTCATGTCATCATTACAACACATGTAATAATTTTACAATAGGGAAAAA
This sequence comes from Viscum album, assembly GCA_963277665.1. Taxonomy (NCBI): domain Eukaryota; kingdom Viridiplantae; phylum Streptophyta; class Magnoliopsida; order Santalales; family Viscaceae; genus Viscum; species Viscum album. The sequence continues at coordinate 618,078,857 of OY728145.1, read as the reverse complement.
AAGTATTCCAGATAGAATCATGTGCCCCAAATATTTCCTCTTCACCCCTATTAAAAATAAGCAATAAAGAATCAATAGTAGTGAAATTTCCCATATCCATACATGCAATAAATTTTTTTGTTTTGGTATCTAAGGAATCCCGAATAGGGTGTGAAACATAATCCTAGTAGGCCACCACCCATGTTCTAGTTCCCTTTAATCATCTTGTATATAACAGTAGTAGTGTGTATGAATTGATCAAATATCAAGGGACATTCTTAAATTAAACATCCTATAAATCCCATGTAATAATTTTATAACCATTTCATTTCATCTAATTCATTTTCATAGTATGTCTCTGAATTTAAATTCATAAATGTGTCATTCATAATATTACTAATTTCATTATTCCATTCATTTAATCAAAATCTAGTTACTTTTAATTTTTCCATCATCCCCATATAAATATTTAAACAATGGATGCCCATACTATCCATCTATAATGTTCTTAATAAGATGGAATATAATCACTTCATTTTTCATGGAATATACTTCTTATACATAATTTCATTCATTACTCAATTTAGAAAATGAGATCATCCCCTGCATTCCATATTTTGAATCAAGGTGTCTCTAAAGGTATAACATAAACCAATGCACAAAAATACAATCAATAGATAACCTCTTAGAAACCAATGTATATCTCTAGGTGTTTTATAACATCACTGCCCCTAGATTCCATCCTTGGTGGTCCACTAATGGTTCCCAACTGTCACCAAAGGTTAATATGATGAAGAACCCTTTGATTCCTTCCTTGGGATTCCCTAAAGATTCATAGTGTTTCCTGACAAATAGTTTTCACCCCCTATGATTCCATCCATGGATGTACATAAAAGGGTTCCAAATGACTCTCTGGTTTAGATATGGTAAAATACAAATGAATCAATACATTATTTTAATATATGATTCCGTGTGGCAGACAAGGAACATAACCATTTAATCAATTCAATACCATTTACCTAATTTCATTTAATCATTTCAATAAAATCATTAACAATATTTCAATTCAATCTCACCTGAGAAGGAAACTAAAGTAATTAGAAATTCTTTGAAGGAATTACTCTTAACTAATCACATGGGAAATTAATTATAATAAAAATATCATGCATAATCACCCAATACATGTCATGTGTCTAGGAAAATAGATTACATTACCTATGCATTATCAAATCAACATACATTTGATTTTACAATTTAACATAAAATTCCACTCAATTACAATTAAAAATTTAAATCACCATGATAACATTAAAGGGAACACCTATGAGGAATGAAATTTCATACCCCATGTCAATGGTCCATCTAAATAGAAAACACACCAATGGGGTGGATCCAGTTAAGGTTCATAACCCTTTTATATTTATCAACAACCATATTTAATTATGTGTGATGCACTATCAATTAAATCCATGTATTTAATTAATTTTAAAGGATTTTCTATGAGAATTGGGTACATTGAATAAAAAAATAAACACAACGACATTAAAGGAAATGCAGTAGAACACCGACAATAGGTTTAAATTAGACAGATCATCAAGTATCGACTCCTTAAACGACTCATATCGATAGAAAATTGGAGAATTGATAAAGAACATAATAATATGTCAAATTAGATTTCATGTAAATAGTATATCTTATACCAAACAATATTAAGAATGATACAAAAGAAATTGATAACTCACCAATGCATTCCCAAAATATGGGAGGCACATGCATCTAATCTTGGATGGATAGTCGGTAGTAAAACATAAATTATTCATCAAATGGTTGTTCAAAAATATTGTGATGTGATCCTTATGAAGAATGATTAATTTGGTTTACAAATTGAATTAATTAGGGTATTTTTCATAAATTCTTCAAAAATATAATGTTTTACAAATTCTCCATACTATTGGATAATTATTGTACCAAATATGTTCCCTTTTTTGTAATAAGGGTCACCTTTCCTGGTTATTGCACATGGTTTTAGTATTGTCCAACCCCGAACAACCAGGCCCATGCTAAAATGGCACGAAACCTCATGTGAGTTACCCCATAAGGAATAGGGTGCAGACTAGTAGTGAGGGTTTATTTTTGATAATGGGGATACTATAACCTATGCATCTTTCCACCAATAAGGATAACAAATAACAATAACAAGAGAATGAATAAAAAAATAAAGTAAACGTTGAAAATTTATATGAAATACATGGTTTATAAATAAGAGGTGGGAAAGTGGATAGATGACCTGTGTAATGAAATGAAGATGATAAAAAAATAACTAAATGGCCCTCCAATGTCTGCCTTGGTCTATTGTCTACTCCAGTTACAATCTCTTCCTTCTCACCCATTGATCAAAGGGCCCTTTCCCTTCCACAAGCCTCTCATGATATATATAAGCACATCGAAATTCCCAAGTAGGGTTTGAGTATAATACTTAGTAGAACACAAAAAATGGGGCCTTGACCAAATTTTCTCATGTATATAAATGTAAACCATGATAATAATAAATGCAGTATGCACATAAACATACAATTTCAAAATCGATCATTAGTGTGCTAGCTATGCTTCCACAACCCCCAAACATACCTGCTTCAACTCCATGCTGGATGATAATAGAATGAGTCATAAGAAGTAAGCTATTCCCTATACAGTGTCCTCATGGTTTCATAGAGATGATACCCAATGTCATATGTCCCTCAAGAGGAAAAAGTCACCTGGATCCTCTAGACAAGATCAAATCGTGTACAATGATTTTCTAGGCTATCATGTTGTGAAATGAACATGGAATCAGGGCTTCCTCGAGCACTCTCAACACATTACATCGTGGAGTCCTCATGCATCCACTCTGTTATTTGTCCCCTCATCACTATTATTACAATCAAGTGTTCACCTCCACTAGGTAATAAATATTACATGATAGTCCACCTATCCAAAATACCACTAACAACCACAATACTTGGTCATACATATATACAACATGCATACAAGTAGGAATAGTATATCAACAAGGTTATAAATTTGTGTACACAACAACATGTAATAATATTCAAATATGTAAAAAAGCTACTCATATGTCATTCATGGAGTCACTATAGCTCTTATGGGATACACACACCCACATTAGATCACAATCTCGAATGATCAATTTAAATTCTACAATTATAATCATTAAATTCTCATTTTGAAACATGAGCCAAGAAGGTAAGGAAATTCCTACCAAACTTTCAGGAATACCTCTTCACTTTTTTATTTTCATCAAAGTGTCACATCAATTTCTCAAGTTGTTTGCATGTTAATGATCAAGGTTATCAATAGTTTCCTAGAATGAAATAATCTATTTTATTTTGAAATGACAAAAAATATTACAAATGGTGTTACTTTCACATTGATGAATATTCTTTCGATTATCATTTTATGTCAATGTATGAAATCACATGAATTCAACCCAAAGAATAATTATAAACCATGTTCAATAATTATATCCCAAATTTGTTTTTGTGAAAATAGGTGTTCATCCACATAATTATTCTTATATATATACATGTATATATAAGTATATATGAAAACATTGATAAAGAAATTTTTTGAATAAAAAATTACATTTATCTATAGATAAATTATTCAATAACTACTCTTTAATAATTTCATGAAATTAAGATTTGATAATTTTAATAATTATCATTTTTTATATCCACGTAATTATAGTATTTTAATTTTAATAAATTATTTTCTGGTCTACATATCATAGATAATATGTATAATTAACCATTATAATATACATCGAGATTATTTTGATATATAAATTTTTATTAGATTATTTTTAAAATAAGATACATAATTTTCATGAATTGAGATTATTGGAACATGATTGAATAAAATAAATAATAATAATAATAATAACAATAAAAAACATGGATGTAGGGATGTTGTGCACAAATGGGTGCAAGATGAATGTGTGGTTCCAGAGATTGAAACCAAACAAAAGACCCGTATTGGATCAAAAAAGTTAACAATTCATGAGAAAAAGTTATTAGGGAAAGAATGATCTTGGAATAATCCCAAAAATAAGAATCCAATTGGCTCATATGTAACCCCCGACATGTTTTAAGAAGGGTATCAGCAATACTGCCTTTAATGGTCTGTTCTAACTTGAAATTTATTACAGAAGGTTTAAATTCAGCTGATTAGGGTGTTTATGATTTTACAATGTAAAAAATGGATGATTTCTATGATTTTGGTATCTTCAGGTTTTAAAAAAGGTTGGATCTACATTGATGATGATGAATCAAATAAAAAAATGAATTTTTCAATTATTTTAATTAATATAATCAATTAATTATTTAACATAATTATTAAATAATATCAAACTTCAGTTGTGCATAAAATTTATACCATTTGAAGGGTAAACACCTTGTTTCGAACACGACTGTGGCCTTAGATTTCTCATAGGACTCACAGTTTCAGAGATATTGATGATTTAATAATTATAAAACAGAATAAATAATTATTTAAATTAAAAATGTTATATTATTGTGATCAAGGTGCTTAAATGCCCAACGCTGACAATTGTAATACCCTACCATGGGTAAGCACCACGTCCTGGACCAATAATTGGTCTAATATTCCTCATCTAATGCATGGTTTTGGAGTTATTTAGTTATTTTGAATAAATTTCCCAGGAATAAAATTATATATTTAATATTTTTTGGTTATATTCGCCTAGATTTCGTTGTCCTCCAGAGCTCATATTTACTAAGTGTATAAATAATAAAATATTTAGTGTGTTATTCCAAGGTATTAATTGGGCGTTTTACCATTTGGAGATACCTATTACAAGAAAGCGTAACTTTTCATTGAAATCCCAATTTTCCAATTTATCATATTAATGATTTTTCAAAGATGGATTTATGGTTACATTAAAAACAGGATGTTACAATTCTCCCCCTCTACCAAATTATCATCATTGAGATGTACCTAGAGTGGTCTTTCTCAAACAACTCAGGCCACTGAGCTCAAACATCAGACACACGCTCTCACGTCTCTTCCTTGAACTACCCATGCGACCACTTAATTCGAACTAGTGTTACTGTCTTTCCTCAAAACACCATTTTCTTCGATATATGATCCACACTACATTCTCCTCGTAAGATGTGTCTATCTCCATATGAATGTCCTTTCAATCCATAACATGCACAGGGTCATGTATAAACCTCTGATGTAGTGACACGTGGAACACGCTGTGCATACAACAATAATAGGAAGGGAGGTCCAATTGATACACCAATTCCCCTATATTCATAGTGTTTACAAGGATTTCAACAAAATGTGGTGATAACATCACATGCATTCTAAGATGTATGTTCCCTAACCAATGAATCACTATCAAGAAAACATGATCTATGACATAAAACTCCAACGATCTCCTCCTATAGTAAGAATATGATCTCTTTTTTCTTCGAGCGGTGATAAACCTCTTTGATATCATCTTCACTCTCACATAGGTCTCTTGAACCATATTGGGGCCAACAACCGCTACCTCACATGGATCAGGCCAACAAAACGGTGAACGACAAGGCCCTCCATAAAGAGCCTCATAAGGAGTCATTTGAATTGAAGTATAATAATTATTATTTTATGAAAACATAAACAAGGTCATGTGTTCATCCCATGCTCCACCAAAATCAAGTGTGAAAGCTCGAATCAAATCCCCTAATATGCATATAGTCACTCAAACTGTCTATTGGTCTGTGGATGGTATACCTTACTCAATATCATCTTAATCGACTAGTTTTTTTACATGCCCTTATAAAAAATAAATGTAAAACATGCATTTATATCTGAAACAATTCTAAAAGTAGCTTAATTAAGGCAAATGTTCTCATGGAAATAGTTCTTTCCTAGCTTATATTCTGATTGTGTCTCTTTGATCAGTAATAAGGGAGAAGACTTCGTTATACAATAAATAACAACCCAGAATGATTCACAAATCCTCGGGGTCCTAGGATTCACTGTCACAATGTCCATAATGATGTTCTATCACGTCCACATAGGTATCATAAGTGACTATAATAATTTACTAGGATGTTGGTTTTCTTGTTTTACCCACTGACAGTTAAGACACCGAGAGACGAAACGAGAAATGCCTCTCTTCATCCATGGCCAATATAACAACCTCTTGAAGTCATTATGCATCTTGGTCACACCATGATTCAAATCCAATCTAGAGGTTCTGTAATCCATCATCATCTTATCTATGAAGGAATATGGAACTACTACCCCCTCATGAACCAATATCACATCTTTTCCACCCAACAACCCCTTGGGTTTCAAGTCTCTTCCATCGTTCTCATCCCTCATGACTACACAATCTGGGTCTACCTATAGAAAAGTATTCACCTGATCAGCAAAAGAATATATAATAATCAATGGGGGAAATTAAATATATCATCTATCCTCTGATGCATCAACCCTCCAATCAGTCAAAAGACATTTCAACTAGGACAACTCCTCTAATGGTCTTTCACGAATATCTTGCTCAGCATGTGTCTTATGGATAAAAGAATATACAATGACATTACCCTTCCCATTCTTATATTCTATCACAAATTCGAATGTTTGTAAATACTCAACCCAAACCCTATGTCTGAGTTCATGTCCCTCTTTAAAAAGATACTGTGAATGCTCTTGTTATATGTATAAACAATAAATCTCTAACAGAGGAGGAAGCGTCTCCAACATTTCAAAGCATGAACCACTACAGCCAACTCCAAGTCATGTGTAGGATAGTTCTTATCATGGGTTCATATTGTATGAGAACCATAATCTACAACCTTCACTCATTGGATTAACATTACACCTAAACTAACATTGGATGCATCACAATATACTTCATAACTGATCCTAGGACCAAGAAGTGTAAAAATTGGAGTTGTTGTCAACCTTATTTTTATCTCATGAAATAACTTCTCACACTAGTCTGAAAATTGGACCATTACTCCCTTTTTGGTTAGGGTTGTCATAGGTGATAAAAGCTGATAAAATTCGGGGATAAACCATCAGTAATACCTTACAAAACCAAGAGATATCCTTGTCTCAAATAGCATTTGAGGACGTTTCGAGGACATTCCTGCTTCAACAATCACATGGTCTATAGATATACTTCATTTAGAATCTTCAGGTCCTATAAATTTTACCAGTCGTATCCTGAATTCGCACATGGATAGCTTGAAAAAACGCTTGTCCGTTGGAAGCATCCTCAATACTATCTTTAGGTGTTGTGCATTTTGTTCTGGTGTCGACCAGTAGATAAGGATATCATCAACGAATACCATGAAAAAAAATCCATGTGTGGATGGAAGATATTATTTAAGAGGGCCATAACCATTTACGGTGCATTCTTCAGCCTGAATGGCATCAACAAATACTCATATAGTGCATATCTACTCAGAAAGTCCATCTTTAGAATGTCCTCCCCTATAAATTTCAACTAGTGACAACCTGACTGAAGATCAATCTTGGAGAACTACCAATCTCCTCAAGGATGATAAAAAGGATAATCGATCCTGGGAAATTGATATTGATTCATCACAATCACCTTGTTCATCTTCTGGTAATCCACACATAGCCAAAGTCTTTCATCTTCCTTCTTGGAAAATAAAATAGGAGCACCCCATGGAAATGTACGAGGTATGATAAAACCCTTTACCTCCTATTCTTCTAACTATACCTTGATATCCTTGGACATAGTTAGTGACATACGATATATAGGAATAAAAATAGGTTGTGAGCCTAGCTTGAAATCAAACTCAATGATATATCCACTTTCAAGAGGGTGTCCTATTAATTCATTCATAAAAACATCTAGATAAAGGTCGATGAGTGGTGGAAACGATGAGGCACCTACCACTAATATTGATGAAAGAAACAATCTCGCCATCTGTGCTGTAATATTCCCATGATTAATCAAGTCTTGTTCAACTCTACCTACTCAAAATTCCAACTCTCCATGTGTAGGAACATTTCATTATTAAGTGAAGTAAAATACACCCATCTTCAATAGAAATCAATGTGAGATCATAATTTTTTTTGACATTACATAACAAATATCACAACAAAATTCATCATCTCTAGAATCATGAATTCCCACTACTGAGCATAGTTGCAAACAAAGAGTGGACACTATATGCATCAGTGGAGACAGTCCACTATAATGCCGAATGATTTATAGAGGGATACTAACTCAGGGGAAAACATGCCTAGTAAAATAAGTAAATTAAAGACATTTATATATATGAAATAATGGTATGAAATGATATCGAAAATTGTATTAGATAGAGTGGAAGTGATCAAAACCATACCTTGAACGGTGGAAGGTCTCTCACCACAATCTGTCAGAATTTAGTCCATTGTATAAATCCAGTATGTGTCAGCTCTACAACCATGTCCCCAATGATCCAATGTATGGGATTTCTATATCTTTTATTGAGGTCACTTTCTGGACCTTCACCCATATATCTATGTTGGACTCCTCCATATAGATTATATTCAAGAGAAAAACTACAAGAGGTGTCATGTCCTTAAATATTACTGACACTATCTTCGGGGCGTTGTGCACACTCGATTGCAATGACGAAACATCCCACAGTAAAAGTATTGTGGGTCACCTTGATAAGTTACTGATGAGAAAGAGCTCTTCTTCACTTATGTGCCACTACTGCGATTCATGTTCCTATACATCCCCTTTCATCCATTAGAATAAGTGTTCACAATAGTTGGGGAACAACCACCTGTATAACTGATGAATGTTTGGAAAATGGAATCTTTTCATTAATCCTCAAGAATAATCTCAATGGTATGGTTTTTCCTCAGATCCTCTGGGTATAATGCTCGGTCGAATCTCCAGACCTTCTATCTATGGTTGGTTCAATGACCGATTTATATCTTCCTATCCTTTTATTCCATATTACCAGCTAGAAGTGTTAAAAAAACTTACATGCTTGGTAAAACATGAAGAGTATTATGATACTGTCATGGAACCCAGATGGAGCTCTATAAACTCCAATGCTCTATATATCTTCTGCATGTCTGGGGAAAACACATTGAAATATATTGTCTTTAAAGTCTCCCAAGTGATACCCGCTCATCGTCCAACTTGTCCCATAACTCCCCACCAATGCCTAACATGTCCATATAGCTTGATTCCTATGAGAATCACCTTCCTATTTAATGATGTCTCTGCGCGGTAAATAATACCCTCTATGATATACACCCAATCCTCATCATCCAGTGGTTCAATGGTACCCTGGATGGCTAGAGGATTCAAGAGATATAAATCCCTCGAGTAGTAAACTGTGGAACTTAGAGGTGATTTATAAGAAAATACTTCTACCACCATCGGAGCTGGTGCGAGGACATTCTCAGGAGTATCCTACTCTGCGGGTGATCCCACCAAACATCTATGTGGTAGCATCTTCTATAAAAAAATTGTATTTGGGACACCAAAATTTCTAAAAATTCTAAGAGAGCATATAATGATTTTCTCTTGAACTATATATGGTATCGAAAATGGTATTCCAAAGAGTCTACCAGAATCCCAAGGTACACCCCTCCTAGCACTAACCCTTGTTCCAATCCCGACATGTTAGTCACAATTATCATATATATACTAACACAACAATGTGCACAGTTTAACTTTTTTATCCCAATAATGTTAAATCAAAAAATGATCTATCCTGAAAAGATATCACATATCAAGGAATTTATTTATGAAACTAATATGTATTACAAAACAAAGTATATATATTGGATATGAACTTATGTGCCTAGATATGATGCATGAAAATACATGAAAGCATATAAATCAAATATAATATCTTATGAATCGCCCAAAGCGAATCAATAGTAACAACATAACATAAATTCCCACTTTATGGAAACATTAAGATCCACTATGTAGTGCTATCCAAACAATGACATTGTTCCCTTTCCTGAGTCCCAATGTCATAAATTCTGTCTAATACCATTTTGTAAGGTCGCATCCTAAACCACCTAGTCCAATCCAAAAGGAAACATTACCACATTCATGACTCCCCATATGCAAGAGGGTGATGAATAGAGACAAGGGTATTCATTCGATAATGGCAAGACTATACCCTCTTTTTTATGTCCTCTAGAAATTAGGAAAATGATTAAAACAAATAAATAAAAAATATTAATACCAAGAAGAAACATGGATATAGGGATGCATCATACAAGATGATGCTAGACCATGGGGGTTGCTGCAATTCTTGGAACTGGTAAATAGACCCGTATTGGACAAAAAAAGTTCATCAGTCATAAGATAAACTGTTTTAGGATAGTCTGATATTGAAAAAATCCCCTACAATTCAAAGCCAAAAGGTTTGTCTATAACCCTCAATGCATTTCAAGAAGGGTAGCTTCAATAAACTTATTTAATGATCTGTTTCAATATGAAATTTATTATAGAAGTTTTTAATTAATTTGATTAATGAGTTTATGATTTGAAAATTTCAAAAACAAATGATTTCCACATTTTCGGTTTCTTAAGAAGTTAACATTAATGGGTTCATCATTTAAAAATATGACTCAAATAAAAAAATGATTTTTTAAATATTTTAATTAATATAATGAATATATTATTTATTATAAATATTATATAATATCAAAAGTCCATTTCACACAAATGTTATACCCTGTATATGGTAAACACCATGTTCCTGACCAAATTTTTGTCTCAAATTTCTGATAGGATGCATCGTTTGAGTGATATTAATGATTTAATATTTTAAAAACATAATAAATAAAAAATTAAAATAAAAAATTTATTTTTTTGCGAGGTAGGTGTTCCAACGCATCATGATGAGAAATGTTATACCTTTCCCAGGGTGAACACCACATCTCAAACTCATCGGTAGTCTCATATTCATAATCTGATGCACAGTTTTAGAGTTATTCTAATATTTTGAATAAATTTCTCATTCTTAAAATAAAATATTTAATATATTTTTTATTTAATCTTCAAGAATTCTCAGTCCTCCAAAACTCATATTTACAAAGTTTTTAACTAATAAAATGTTTAATTTACTATTCTAGAGTATTAATTGGGAATTTTACCCTTCTGTGATATGTTTAAAAACATAAAACCATTCACTGATAAACCATATTATCCATTTGACATATTAATAATTTACCAAGTAGAGAATTATGATTAATTTAAAAATAGTCTATTATAGTTTCACTAACCATGCTAAATCCTTGGAAAATGCACTATCAGAATTAAAAACATTCATGCATGGTTTTACAACCTATATCATATGTTCTTGTAAAACCATGTGGCATGTATCTTCCCACTACCAATATTATTATATATACAAGTAACCATGTGGTCTGACTACACAATTTATAATTATTGTGCACAAATCCATTATCACCCCAAGGGTTGGGTTCCATGCTCTGAATTAGTCCAGAACACCCCCAATTCCTCAATGACATAAATGGTAATTCCAATTATTCCATATCTAAAGAATTAAATTTAAAATCCATAAGGAATTTATGGATTTTTACCTTCTAAAAGAACCGGATTCCTAAATAGTACTTGAAAAATTATATCCAGATTTTGTCGATCCCACAAATTTAACTCCTTTAATTCCATATTTTAAATTAATCTGAACCTAACTCAAATTCCTCCCCTCCCAATGGATGGATAAAACATTCTTATTGATCCTAAATAGATCCATTAAGAATCATGGGTTGTTGGATGCTAGACTCCCAAATAATTGCTCATTCATGGTGGTTTAGATAGTCAATCTCTTCTTACCTCTCCTTGATTAACGTATATAATGCATCAGAGGGTGATTCAGGTTGTGTGATGCTATTAATTATTAGTTATCATTGTTTTGTTTAATGGGATCACAATATAAAGACATATTAATTTTTTTGATCCTATTATTTAAGAATAATTTTTGTAATTTTTCTTTTTAACTTATGTTTGTGTGTTTAGTGGCCTCACTCTTAAGTCCTCTTAGTTAGAACATAATGGATTTATTTTAAATTCGTGTAATTATTTTATTTAAATTTTTAAATTGATGTTAAAGGGATGATGAAAACCTTATTTATGAATGTATGTAAAATTATATAAATCTGGTTTCTATGTAATGCATAATAATTTTCATTGTTTTAAAACAATGATTTTAGAAATTTTGGTCAGTTTTTACGCCATGAAAATTGGTTGGAAAATGTTTTAAATAAATAATTTTTTATTAAATTGGTTTGGAATAATGGGTTTTGACTTCTCTTGGGAATTAATTGTTGGCATGTGTTCAATTTAATTTTAGGACACAGAAGGGTGTGAATTTTTCCTAACCAAATGTGGAATGGAGAATGGTAAAAACATTCTCCATCAAAAAGGTTCAACAAGTAATGGGTTGGTGAATATATGATTCTCCAATAATGAATAGAAGTATTCCTATGGTTCCAGGATTGTGTGGATGTGTTTAATTGACAGGATTATGCCAAATGAAAACATGAAATAGTTTAAAATTATATATGATTGCTATATATGGAAAAAAATAAAAAATTTAGTTGGCATTGATATAGACATATAAAATTGATTTAAAATGAATTATAAAAATGTTATTACATTATCAATCCTAATGAACTGATTTGCGAATTCATTGGGGTAAATCATACTGATTTTTATACTCTCCCCTACATGGTCACATAGGTTTATTTATAGCTATTGTATATAGAGACACTAGAAAAGGGAGGGTATACAATTCCTTCATGATAAATCATTATACTTTTTGCACTACTTGTGGATTTGGAGATTAAACCTTGTTCGGAGATGTGGAGTTTATGTCATTATGGTCTTTGGGAATTTTTGGGTTTTGGTTTCCTCTTAGTATTATGATATTATTTGGTTTTGTTTGATTATCTAATGTTGTATAACATTACTTTAATTCCTTATATAATGGTCATTTTATAACGGTATTCATTATGGGGATTTTAATTTTCCAAGTTAATATCACCTACAAACAATTTATGAATCCCTGGGCAATTATTTTTAGAGATTATTTTCTTGGGATGTTACCTAATCCATAGTAACACCCTCACACCTCTTCTCATGACAAAGGGTGACGAGCATGATAAGACTACCTATATCCAAGGATGATAGTAGTGCTAAAAAAATGACAGGTGAGACCAATATATAAATAATATGGACTGGGTAATGACTAACATTCAATGAGATCAAACGGTATACGATAGTTTGTACCATGCCAAAGAGGTGGAAATGAATAAATTATCTCGTGTATGAAAAATGGTTCATCATAGGTTTTCAAATTCATGAAATGGGTATATGGGTGGTTATCCCATGCCGATCATGTTCTGAATGTTTTGGGGGTATCTATGGAATATATTATTACCTAATTATGTGAATTTCAAAAATCCATGTATTACACCTTTGTTAAACTCTCATTGATCATGTTATCTTCTTATTTAATGATTCATGTCATATTAAATTCAATTCAATATTTGATGAATATTATTTATGATCCGTGATATGTAGGTTATGCCTCTAAAATGTTATTATCATGGTCTTATACCCTTATTCTTATGTTTTTTTATTATCTATTTTCCATACACGTATATATAATATGATCTCCCATGGAATACTTCTCTGTTTCCCCTTCCTTAAAAGAACGATATTATGTATTATATGTATAATAGGTAATCTAGGAATGGGGAACATAGGAAGAGAGATAATATTGTACAATTATAAACTAGTTTTTTATGTATTATAGTTTCAAAAAAAATAGACTGAAAAAATTATAATTCAAATAATTACATTATATAATGAATATTCGTTAATTAATATAATATATCTATGTTTAAAAAATCCAGGTCACTATAGTTGGTTTGAGGGTAAGGTTATGTCAACAATTATAGAAAATGATGAGAAATAATTTTTCATATCCATTAGGATATGTCTAGGGATATGTCTATTTATATATATAAATATATGAAACAAAATGTATCTATGGATAAATCAATGTAGAAATAAAATTATAGAAAAAATATCCATAATTTTTTTATAATTAGGGTGAGGTGTTTCTTGCAAAATTCATCAAATTTCATATACTACAATAGGAAGTGGATCTTGAAACACTCTACATAAATATAACAACTATGAAAAAGAATTATTGTGATGGAATTTATTGACACTGGGTGCATGAAATTTTTTCGTATTGCACACATGGTTGGGAACCCTTGAGGAATAAGATTATGAAATTTACAAACTCTTTATGAACCATCACAAAGGATTTTATTATATGATAATCAAGGAAGACCATGGTTAAAGCTAAATTGAATTGGAATGAAAATAAAGATTCATTATTTGGAAATCATAAAAATAAAATATCATGACTACGTTGTTTCCCAAATTGAATAATATTACTCATAATATTATTTTCATATTTAAACAATATTGAAAACTATAAGGAAATGGATAGTGTTTAATGTGATAAATATATATTAATAAGAGATGAAATGGTATGATTAATGGAGTTCAGGATTCCATGATTTTGCCTAATATTTTATCATGATATATGATTAACAATATTAATCTTATCCAACTATCATACTCAATAAAGAAAATAAGTATGGAGTTCACTAAGTGCTCATGTGGTGAGCACCATAGAACAATGAATATTCAATTTCATATAAGTCAATAATAGGTGAATAAGAATAAAGTAAATATATCAATGCATCATGAATATTATAGTTCATTCGATTAGAATGGCATAATAAAAATAAATTTCAATATAAATTATAAATTCCAATTATTTAAATGGATGATAATAGTTGTTTACTATAGATATCATCAACAGTTTAATGATATTAATGTTAAATGTATGGGCATTTTGAAAAATTATGTTCTAGTGGGGAATTTGAAGAAGATGATTAACTTTTTTGCATGAGTAATGGTTTTTCTATTAATGATAAAGATACTCTGAATGGCATTTTGATTGAGTAATTTGTTAAATTTTTAAATAAGGGTTCATACATAATTGTTTAAGAAGGAAGTGGACTTGCTTATGTGTTTTTGTATAGTAATTATAATATATTTTATTTGAAACAAAAATATATATAGATATTATATATACATATTGAATTATGTATTTACAAGTATATGTTAAATAGAACTAATGATCTAGATTTGTGATTTAATGGAACATTGATATTTAACAGAAACTCATGATTAAGGGAAGGTAACCCATAATAAATTCATGATGATGAGAAAATAGTGTTTATATGTGATAAATATATTATTGATATTGATAATTTTAATTGAATATTATTGAAAACCATGGAACATAGTAAGTTTTTTAAAAGTTTATTATGTTATCATTTATGGACATTACATCATTTTTTAAATAAAGGATGTATTGAAATACTCTATGTTTAATTCAACGAATGAGAAAGCATGTATGACTTAATTTATGTTTTATTGTAATTCAAGATTCTAAAAAATTTATGTGTAATATGTGACAATGTAAATCAACTATTTGGCATGTAATAAATTGGATCTATATTATAATATATGTTATATTAATGTTAAGATGTATTTGGGAAATTTATTGTCCTTATTTATAATTTTTTATATTTTTTATCGATATTATTGTTTTCGAATATTAGACTTGTTTATGTTGCATATAGAATGAGGATTTATAAAAAAAATGTGTTATTTCCTTATATGATTATTTATGCACATTGGGCGGCCATTGAAAACTATTTTTTTGTATAATAACAATATAAGGAATTTATTCTTTATAATTATATTATGAATCTTTCAATTTTTTAGATATTCAGTCATAAACATTTATTCACTATTTCATAGATATTTAAATGAAGTGAAAATAGGTCAATGAATAAAATTGTGATTGCACATATGAAATGGAATGAAAAAATGTATTTATTAATATTATCAGTATCTAGATATTAAAAAATTTCTCACATTATGAAAACGTAAATTGAGTAAAAAATTGTCCTATAAACATTATTTTTTGGTGAAGTAATTTTATTTTCCCCAAAAATTTATTTTATGATTTTTTATTCAATAAATTATCATGATCATTTACATTAATGTGATTAATGTTATATGAAAATTACTTTTCTTCCATGTCTATATATTTATTTACCACTAAGGTATTCATATTTGGAAAAATATTTATCTGTCATTCTATATGACCATAAAATTTATTTTACCCATTATTTTTAAGAGGATGTGCTATAAACCATATTTTAATATTAGTTTTTTTGAATGGTATTATCATAAGAAAAAACATTGATTATTTAGATCATATTCAGTTTTTTAGGATATATTTTTTATAGGGGTAGAATATAATAATTCAATATTTTATAAATATTTTTAATCAAATAAATTTTATTTCATTGATAGATCTCATTACATAATATAAGAGGTTTCAGTAAACCACATTATTAAATATTAACATACAGTTTATAATGGATCAAATTTAATAATTAATGATTATCAAATAATAATACATTATTAATAAAATTAAAATTATATTTTAAAAATATGTTTCATGTAAACATAATTTTTGTGTGTGGATAATATATTTAATTTCTAAAACGTTTAAAAACATTATAATATAATAATTATAACAATTTTGAAACCATAATATCACAATAAATTACAGTGATATTTAATGAATTATCTAGAAAAAAATGTGTTGTCAGTGAAAATAACATTTTTATAACTATTTTACATTATTTTCTTTAAATAATGAAATTTGAAGTATAATCACCTTTTGAATTTTTCCATAAAGTGTCATTTGATAAATTTTATTATAATAATATAATTAATATAATTACATGCTAAATATTTCATATTTTGGAAGATATTTATTTTAATATATAAATTAATTGTTTAATGAGAGTTTTTAACTGTATATTATGTTTCATTTTAATTAACAAGAATAAATCACAATTTAGAATGATATAAACTATATTTATAAAATATATGTCTATATATATTAATTAAAATTCATATAATGAATATAATAATTCATTTTGTTAAAATAAATTCATATTTTCTTTGAATAAAATACATTTTTCTGAAAATTAATTTTTCATCTCTTATAGAAAATTTATTTTTATATTATTTGTTATAATTTATTAAAATTTAAATCTCAAGATAATTTTTTTTTGAAATAATACTGTAAAAATTATCATAGGGTAAATTTATGGTAATTTTAAGAAAATATTATTATTTCAACGAATAGTAAAAATAATATTTTTAACTAAAGACTACATTTTCGTTAAGTGAATTTATAAGTTTTAATATAAGTAATCATGTGTTTAGAAGAAATTATTTTTAAAATATATTAACATTAATAAATTTTAATTATGATTAATAAATTTCCTATTAAATTATTATATGAAAACTTTTTAAACAATCGAAAGTTTCCCCTTCTTAAAACAAATTTTTTTCATGTCTTCATGTAATTTTAAATTGAATTCTACATCTTATGTGAATGGAATCTGTAAAAATGGATTCCAAGAATTAAATAACAATTATAAATATCATTTACTAATATCCACTAAATTTTGGGTCGAAATGAATATTAAATACTGTATAAATTGTTTAATGTGGTTATGCTTAAAACTGGTATACCGATGGCTAAAAAAAATATTGAATAAAATTATTAATAAACTCAGAAAAATAATATTATATTTAAATTTATATACATTATATCATATAATGTTCTACAATACTTCATTTGGGATACTCGTATAATGATTTAAATGTGGGTATAACTTTTTATTTTCAAAACATCCAACTATATCATCTCCCCCATTTATAAAAGTAATCAAACTCTGCTCTCCTATTCAATCATTGAAAAGATTTTTTTGATAAGTCAAAAACTACCAAAATATCTTCTTTAATTACATCCCAAAATTATTGAAGAATAATATTGAGTGGTAAGCCATCATAAGATGTATTTATGTGTAATCATAAAGGGGTTCTCTGAATAAGTGGAAGAGTCTATAACTATTTTATTTCAATTTATTTCATCCTCTAACCCATTAATATAATAATTATATATGATGATATAAAACCATAAGAATATATAATAAACAAATATTTTATTATGTTAATGGGATAACATATATTTATCCCCTCTTCCATCAAGAGGTAATGAAACTATCGATTTTGTGTAAAACAAACTACCGCCTCGTGAACTGACATAATTAACTTTTAATCACTACCTCTCCAGGATAGATATAATAATGGAATTACCATATTTATATGGTATTAATGACTGAATTATAATTCGGTAGTTATAATATAATATATTACTACTTAAATTCAATTCATCAAAACATGATAATAATGTTATTACATGTGTATGATTACTAACTCATTAATCAATGTGATTTCTTACTCACATTTACTATACATGGATGATGATAATGATTAAATTAATAAATATATGATATTTATATGAAAAAATTTTGATTCAATATATTAGTTATATCAATTACTTCTTTTTGTTCTATCCATCCACAAAATGGAATCATCGTTCATGCGTACATATGGTCTACCATCTCAATGAGTGGTCAAATTTATTTTCTATCAAATACATGGACGGATTACTATAAATATGATTATAATTAATATAAATATTACATATATCATGATTAATATTTTTTATATTATTAACCATGATCAATATAGAAGGAACGAAAACATCAAACAAAAACCTACATGAAAAAGGATGTAGTTATTACCATAAAACATGAAAACAACAAAGGGATTTTTAATGACTGTTAAATACAATAATTCATCTAAATAATATATTTTTTGATATAAAATACTATAAATATGTAATATATTTATAATAAATCATTATTTATTATATAATATTTTTTTAATTTTTACAATGTAATTTGTGACATATGTAATGGAATTTCCGATCTATCTTTTATTTCTATGTGAATTCTTCGATAATCACCACAAGATATATTTTTATGGTGAATATAAAACTGTATTTACATGGTAAGTCATTAAATTTTTTAATTTAATTATATATAATGATTCATTTTATTTTATTATTACAATTTATTATGAATCAAAATTTACAAAATCTTGTAAGGGATCTTCATCACATTCTACTTTTTTTGAGAGACATGTTGTATTCACATCATGTTCCTTTTTATGGGGAATATACATTCCATAAATTTATTTTATGAAGATCATTATTTATTTAATGGTGATTTAAAAGTCTATAAATGTTTGTTTACGTTATGTGGACTGTTAATTCAAAAATTAAAAAAAATAATGGTTTTTTTAAAAAATACAATTGTTTTTTGGGATTGAATAGGATTTAGTTTTGGATGATTTAATATTATGAATTATCTCTAAAAAAATTAAAAAAATTTTACTAGTGGAAATTTAGTTAAAATACATGTTTTTATTTCATTTTCATCTATTTTATTTATCAAAAGTTAAAAATAATGTATTTAAAGAAAACTAAATTTATTTCTCTCTCTAGTATAAATAATTTTTCATCCAAGTCAATGTTTTATAAAAATTATTTAAATAAAATTTTAATGTTAAAAAAATTAAAAAATCATTTTTAACCATTTTCAAACATCTAAAATTGGTTTTAGTAAAAATAATTAATTTTTCTCATTAGGATCATTTTTTTAATATAAATATAAAAGAATATATTTTTTATTCTGTATTATATAAGTAGTATTTATAATGTCACGACTACTAAATGATTTATGGAATCACTTAAAATTTTCAAATTTTATTTTTAAATTATACATTTTCTATAAATTTTTTGATGTTTTTGTATTTCAAATAAAAATTTTCATGGACAAAATATTATTTTCCTCAGGAAATAATTTGATCATTTTTTCAAAATAATTTTCCAATTAAGATGGATTCCATTGATGTTATTAATGTTTTACTAGGGATATTGTGTATGGAAAACAATTATTATACTAGATCATGTAGGTTTATTATTAAAATAACATAATTTTTAGACAACTCATTCCCTTAATATTGTGTATTTCTGTGATGAAATGTTGAAATAATGAAATTTTTATAAATTTCATCTCATTTGAAAAGGTTATGTTGTGATGAATTAGAGAAATTATAATTAAATACATTAGATTTTACATGTGTTATGTATCCCCAACTTAAAATAGGGAGTATGGGTGGTTATCCCCTGTCCAAAAGAAGTTACGACAGAGGTGCTTCCATCACAAAATTATGTATATGGTTGGTCAACCCATGACCAAAATGATTTGAATGTTTTTTTGGGTATCCTTTACAGAAGATATTTTCAGATTATGTGTTTAAAATAAATACATAAATAATGCAATTGTTACTCTCTCATGGATCGTGTTATCTAATTACATTATGATTCTAATGTTATGCAGATCCATCGTTTATTCCATGAATCATTTTTTCATCTATGATGGGAAAGGAATGGTTATGAAATGATATTCTCATATTTTCAAACACTTATGCCCATGTAATAATGAAATCTACCATGTATAACCATACTAAGTATCCAATCTCATAATTTCATTATTTTATACTCCCTAGGTAAGGAAAATTTTATTATGAATGTTATATCTATGAATCTTTATAGTACTGAATATATTATTGGTAGTTTATATATTTAAATGATCAAAAAATTGGTTATATATCCATGTTCCCAATTTAATTGAGCTAAAAATTTATTCAATGATTCATTATGTTATATAATTAACATTAATTTTTTATGATTAAATATCTATGTATGGAAATTAAGGGTCATTATATATAGACACTATAAATTTTTAAAGAATAGAAACCATATTTTATATTCTTAATCAACATACAGTCATATATAAATGTCTTGATGAAACTGAATACCTAATGGAAATTACTTTTATCATTATGGGTTGTCAACCCCTTTATGAGAAAACTTTATCTGATATTATTATGAAGAAAAAGAAATTTTAAAATGTTTGTATTATATTTGAATATTATATTTTATTTTCTATATACATTACTATACTTCCCATGAATCGTCATATTTAAACTGAAAAAAAATAATTCTACACCTATTTCAAACGCTCCATATTAAATTGTCACTATTTAATTATTGTAATTAAATAATCTACATAAAGAGAATATAAATAATGGATTCATTAAAAAAATTTCTTCACATGGGGTGATTCTATTCATTTTTCAAGATCAAATATAGGTAAATCTTTATTTTCTTAAATTTTTAGTAATTTAACAATATCACTATGAAGAATAATTATCATATACACCATATTTATAACTCATTCGATCAGTTATTAGGATCACAATATTTTTCCATCATTCATCTTTGTTATGTATTTCATTATATAAGGATCAAGGAGTTTAACATCACTATATATCCTTTCATATGAGGTATGGACATTATGATATTATAGTGATTGCATATGTATTTACTAATTACTATTCTATGTTCATTTATTTACATAATAGAGACTCTATAGATTACCAAGATCATTTCCTAGTACTCAATAGTGATAATATTTTAATGTATTCAATGAGTAAAAAATACAATGAATAACATTTTAGAATTGTTTTGAACACCCTATCGAAGGATAAGTTGTATTAAATTTTTTTGAAGATTGAATTTTTTATTTAGAAACATTAATTTTTTGGTTAAGAATCTCATGTGGGGATTTATTATTGGATCTATCAAAGTTGGACGCTAATGAGAAATGTCCTAAAAAAATCAAGGTAACCAAAATCTATAGTTTTTTTATTTTACATGATAATACTAATTATTTTATTGATATTTCTCATGACTAACTTTTCTAGTCACCATGTTGAATCCAAAGGTTATTAATATCTTATGGATTAATGAATGTTTATATGGTTTAATCTAACTAAAGTGAGTGATGGTAAGATAATCAATACATACACTACAGTGGAGTGGATAAATACTTTTGATATATTGTGATGAAATAAAAAATTTACTTGGGTGTTTCCTCATGTATAATGTAATTTTTATTTCATAATCATAACACTAATTAAAATTTCATTGAAAAAACTAGCATACCCCTGATTTGGAATTGGATGTGGTAATTTTTTCATAACAGATATAGAGTCTAAATCTATGTGGTGAAAAATGTGATATATATAATTAATATAAATGTTTTATATATATATTTACACAATGGTTTGAACATGTAGAAAATAGTATGGTTTTATTTGATTAAATAATATGATTTCTCAATAAATATCCTCCCATGGGAAGGGAAATGTGGTTGTTTATGCTCATATTCAAAAAACCCATTCTCCTTGTTCTTTGATGATGATTAAAAGAGATACACCATTTATGGATTTATAGAAGACAGATCTATAAATCATGAGGATTTAGAAAGTCTCAGATAATTATTAGATTTCTGATTAATTATCCATCAATGAGGGGATTAAGAAGGTCAATAAAAAAGATGTTAAATTACTGAAGATCATGAAAAAAATTTCTACATTCCTCTCTGATCATATTGGAATAATAGGGATCAAAAACCATGTTATTTCCCCAAAATTACATAATTGAAGTATATTTTCAATTCTAACACCATGAGAAATTTTAATGAATGTATTTTGTTAAATATTTTGATTTCATGAACGCAATTCACTAATCACAACAAAGTGTTTAAACGATCCATGTTGTACTACTAGGAAAATTAATATTTTAAATAGAAAGGTATCATCTAGCCATTTTTTTAGAAGGTGTAAATTAAAAGATCTAAATTAAGAAATATATATTGATATATATGTATAAAATTATTCCATTTCATATAAATTTATTTTAAATTAAAATAATAATTTTAAATACAATAAAATATTTTATTAGAAAAATAGTTTTTATGAGAAGTGTGTTATTTTTTATTGATAAATTAAATTAATATCAATTAGTGAATTATTTACATCAAATTTATATATTCTTTTCTAGATAAAATGTTTTAAATATTAAAAAAAATATTTTAATAATCATTGGTTAGCAATAAATACATATTTATTCATAAAAACATTATTCTTTGTAAAATGAATTTTTTATCCCAATTTCCACAAATACATTAAAATTATTCGTATTAATTTATAGGTAATAAATTAAAGGAATATAATTAGATATTTTGAATTATTTGGTTGAAATATTTTCAATAGGTCTTTTTTATTTTTTCTAGAAGTATAATAACCATACCAAAATTGACCTCATATGTAAAAGTTAAATCTAATTATTCTAGTTTAGAAATTATAAATAAGGCCACATAATATTATCCAAATTCTTATTGGATGAATATAATTTCACCCATATCCCTTTAGTTCCAAAATATATTAGTTTAATTGAATATTTTTTATGATGATGAATTATATATTATATAAATAAATTAAAGTTTCAAAATGTCACTCTGTTAGTTTTAAATAAATATATTTATTCATATAAGAAATAGTATTTATGAAAAACACTTAATATTAATTTTTTTCATTGTGAAATTATATTCATGATTTCAGTTTGTTTCTAATTATTAGGAGTCATATAAGTTCCATAAATACATATTCAATTTAAAAAATTTATTTATTAAATCAATTTTAATAATAAATGAAAAGGAAAATTATAAGATTTATATAATTTGAGGGATTTAAAGTGATACATGACCTTTATAAGTGCATTGGCTAATTTTTTTATGTGGTGAATTATTAAATGATTATTAGAACTTTTTGATGTATTTTTAGTAAAACTAAATTAATAGATTAAAGTTTTTAAAAAAATCATTATATATTATGAAAATATTATATTATTGAATTATATATTAATGATAAAAACATTTAAATAAGAAAAATAGGATATGGAATTATTGATAATTTAATCACATTACCATTTATGGGTCATTTTAAACAAATTAAATAAAAAATATAACCCAAAAAGTTTGAATTTGTTTTACCATGGTTATAATTATAATTGGTCAACTAAAGGTTAATAAAAATGATAATGTTTATAATAGAAACCAAAAATGAGTAAATTATATAGGTCTATCAGATTAAAAAATATCAAACATTATATTTGAATCTCAATACATTTGGATTAATTTGGATTATGAATGAATTTATTATAATTTAATATTTTGATAATTTCTATAACTGCCCATAACTTCAATTATTAAACAAAACCTCCTATATCACTAATTTTCTCTGCACTGATCACTATTTCTAGAAAATTGACACCTTATACCTCTCCCAAAAAACCCAAGACCCAAAATATTGGTTTTTTTATTCTCAAAATAAACATAGATCTATCTAGAGGATATCTAGAGAAATTATTTCAAAGAAGAGGTAATCAACTCACCCAGTCACAATCAATTATAATCTCTTTTACGCCATATAAATCTATGAAATTTACACTAAAATAATTAATTTAATTTATTATATATTTAATAGTGATATTATTATTATTATAACACAATTATATGTTGAGTGAAAAGTAATTCTTTGACATCTATACCTTGTTTTGGAAATCACAAATGTCTTTTACCATACTGATAGTACTGATCATGCTGATCGTACTAAGCATACTGATCATACTGACCATGCTGATCGTACTGACAATAATGATCATACTGACCATACTGATCGTACTGACCATGTTGATCGTACTGATCATGATGATCGTACTGACCATGCTGATCGTACTGACCATGCTGATCGTACTGATCCTGGTGATCGTACTGACCATGCTGATCGTACTGACCATGCTGATCGTACTGACCATACTGATCATACATACTATAATTTTCATACTGAATCTATCAATCGTATCGTACCGACTCTTTCTATTGTACTCACTTTTTGTGTCTTACTTTATATCATATCAATACATTACATTTATCAATACTTATAATACTCATACTTTCATTACTTGCTTGTTTTGGTACCTAGTCAAAAACACATGTTTCATATTAATCGTACTCTTGTTTATCATCTTCATATATCTTTTATTTTAACCAATACAATGTCGTTGAGTCAGTTAAAAACTAATGAAAATGATGTCGTGATTTCTATTTCAATATGACCATTACAATGCCATGTGTCCACGTCCCTCTGAGTTTTTCAGAGAAATATGACCGTTGGAGGAAATGTGACCATTGGAACCTGAGGCATAAAAATAGGAGGCAATTTGAAGCCGAGAACAAATAAATGTGATACTTTTCTTCTATCAAGTTCTAGAGAGAGACATTGTGACTTCTCTCATGCTTTGTGCTTTGTGCAACTGATCTTCATATCAAGGGATTTCAAGTGATTGAAAGATAGAGGTTTCGATTACCTACAAAATCGAGGGCTGCCGGGGATAGGCAGACAGACGTTCCGATCATCGTATTGAGGGCTGCTGGGGATAGGCAGACTGGCATACCGATCATCGTAACAAGGGCTTACCAAGGTGGTGGTAAGACAGACCTCTTATCGTAGGTGAAAGTATAACCCTTCTCTTTGGGTCAAAAGAATTGTAACACATTTACATTTATACTGATGTTTGTAGTAGAAAAGAATTTGTATTGTTTCCTTTCTTCTCTACACTTTCAATTGTAATTTTTTTAATTACAATTATTCTATTACATATTGTATTAATAGATTCTATATGCTTTATAGTAGAATCTCTCACACTTGTTTTACTCTAGTTATTGTATTCACCTTGAATACAATTACTTTACTTTTCTAATAGTATTACATTACATCATACCTTTATATTCAATACAATTGTGGTTGTTTGAATTGTATTAGTTTAATATCTTTTAAACTAATATCTTTTGTGTTTAAACACAATGTTTTTAATCCTACAATTCACCCCCCACTTGTATTGTTCCATCTAATATACATTTAAATTTACATTTTCGATCCAACAATTGGTATGGGAGGAGGTTTCCACTGATTTATACTACTAGCTCTAATTCACGTTTTATTATTGTTTCAATTACTTTCTACACTAACGTGTGGAGTGGAAAAGGTTTTTGTTTTATTAGATGGTAGGAATGAATATTGGGTCAATTGACAATCAAAATCCATCTAGACCACCTATCATTGATGGGAATGATTATGAGTAATGGAGAGATCGAATGAAGATGTTTGTTATCAATACTAGTGTAGCTAATTTTATTATTCTCACTGGAGGATACAAAATTCCTGATAAAGAAGACAATACTTTCACTAACCAAGTGAAGCAAGAATATCAACTGAATTACAAGGTACACAATACATTATTATGTTCTATGACCAGGAATATATACATCCAGATATCTTCTTGTGAAGTAACCAACTGTATTTGGATGAAATTGGAAGTCACACATTTTGGCACATCCAAGGTTATAGAAACAAGAAGGGAAATGCTTAGAGTTGAGTATCATGGATTTTTTTCCTTATGGAGAACAAGTATGTAAAGTGAAACAAAGGTTTATGACAATTGTCAATAGCTTACAATCTATGGGTGAAAAAGGTCTTGATGATGAAGCCTTTGTAGATAAGATTATATACATAATGCCAAATTAATTGGAGTAAAAAAGGAAACCTATTGATGAAAATAGAAATGTTTCCCAGATGTCTCTTGATGAACTATTTTGAACTCTTCTATAGCACGAGACAAGAATGAAAAGAGATTCTGATTTCAACATGAAGAAAGATGTTAATGGAAGTGTTGCATTTACATCTAAAGCTAAAACACCTGAAAGGATAACAAGATCCAAAACCAAGAAAGTTATTATATCAGAATCAAGTGATAGTGGTCACTCAGGAATTGAGTTAGCCAATATTTCTCGAAGGATGAACAAGATTGTGGGAAAGAACGACTCCCAATACAGAATCAAAAATAGGAAGTATAAGAAAGATTCAGAGGTAACTTGTAATGAATGTAATAAAGTGGATCATATAAGGCCTGATTGTCCTTTACTGAAGAGAAAAGACAGAAAAGAGAAACATTCTGAAAAAAATAAGAAAAATTATTACAAGACAAAGACAAAGAAATTCTTGAAGGAAAATGATACTTGGAGTCCAAGTGGAAGCGATTCTTCAGATAATGCTTCAGAATATGAGTCCTGAGGACAGAGAAATATTGGACTTATAGCCATATTACCAATTGAAGATCATTGTCTTATGGCCAAGTTACAAAATGCTTAAGCTATTACAAATGTTTATTTAAATGCAAATTATACTGATAATAAATTTTATGAATCATCAAATGATGATTCTTCATTATCAGAAGATGATACATTACCTTTTTTGAAGAAGAATCTATATTTTCTAAATTACTTGAAAATGATAATTCTAAACTTAAGAAAAATATTGATAAAGAAAATTCTAGAATTTCAGTCTTAACTAAAGAAGTATCAGATATTTTTAATGATCTTGATACGAAAACATCTGATTTTTAAAGTATTTTAAAAACCCTTGAGAAAGTCAAATATGATAAGGATAAACTTTCTAAGGATCTAGAAAATGTAATTTATAAGAAAAATGTTTTAGAGCCTAACCGTAGTTCAAAATAAAATGTTTTGGAGGATAAAATTTTAGTTTTAAAACTAATGTCAGAAATCGTTTCTTTGAAAAAATGTTTGTCAAACATTACTTATGGAAAGTAGAACTTTGACAAAATGTATTCCAAAATCCAGCCATTGAGAAATCATTCTAGACATGGTTATACTCATTCCAAACCTTATTTTAGTAATAACTATTTTGTTCCAGAAATAACCCTTTTTGTTCTAAGTGTCAATGTGGTGGACACAGGAAAAGAGAGTGTTCTCTTAACAGAACTCAGTCTTTAGGATTTCATAAATCTCAATTTTCAAAACAAATGTGCATTCCTAAAATTCTATTATCTAACAATTTTGGATCCAAACAAGTTTGGATTCCAAAAAAATAATTGTTTCTTTTTCAGGAAAATGATAAGTGTACCAACGAGAATATTTGGTACATGGATAATGGTTGATCTCGACACATGAATAGAAACAAGGATTTCTTTGAAAAGATTATCAAAACAAAAGGTTGAAAGGTTACCTTCAGAGATAATGCTCAAGGATAGATAGTTGGTATAGGTAATATTGTTTTTCTTGGAAAGGTTCTTATCTAAAATTTTTTGTTTGTTAAAGGTCTTAGGCACATTCTCATTAGCATAATCCAATTATGTGATGAAGGTTACCTTGTGATTTTTAGAAATGATAATTGTCTAGTTAACAATTTTAAGTATGAGTTTGTTCTATCTACCCATAGGCAAGAGAATGTATACACTATTAACTTGGAAGACCTTAGGAGCCAAAAATTACATAGCTTAAGTGCAATAAAAGATAAATCATGGATATGGCATAGAATACTAGGACATTTCAACCTAATAAACCTTTGTAAACTCTCAATGAAAAGACTTGTAAAGGGACTACCGGGTCTTATATATGATTCATCAAATGTTTGTGATCATTGTCAATTTGGAAAGCAACATAAAACTAGCTTTAAATCAATTAATGAAGTTTCAACTTCTAATGCATTATAGCTTGTGCATATGGATCTTTCTGGTCCTTCACAAACTGGAAGCATTTTAGGCAAATAATATATATTTGTTTTTGTTGATGACTTTACTAGATTCACATTGGTCTATTTTCTAACAATGAAATTTGAATCCTTTTCCTATTTCAAAACTTTTAGAGCCCAAGTTAAAAATGAGAAAAATCTTCCATTGATAACTATTCACAGTGATCATGGTGGTGAATTTCAAAATTGTGAATTTGAAACATTTTTAGTAATAAAGGTATTAATCACAATTTCTCAGCTCCAAGAACTCCT
Source organism: Viscum album (assembly GCA_963277665.1). Classification (NCBI taxonomy): domain Eukaryota; kingdom Viridiplantae; phylum Streptophyta; class Magnoliopsida; order Santalales; family Viscaceae; genus Viscum; species Viscum album. The sequence continues at coordinate 618,049,909 of OY728145.1, read as the reverse complement.
CAGAAAAATAGTGTCGTTGATAGAATAAATCATATTCTTCAGGAAATGACTAGAACCATGTTGAGTGAATACTCAATTGCTAAGAACTTTTGGGCTGAATCTATTAGTACTACATTCTATACTATAAATCGTGTTTCAACTAGACCTTTTCTTAATAAAACACCTTATGAGTTATGGATTGGCCAAAAACCTAAAGTTTCATACTTCAATGTTTTTTGGTGCAATGAATTCATTCTGAATAAAAATGATAATCTACAAAAATTCGCACCAAAATCTGATGAAGGAATCTTTCTAGGCTACTCCACAACTTCTAAGGCTTATAGAGTTATCAATAAGAACACTTGTACTGTTGTGGAAACAGTACATGTAAAATTTTACAAAAATGATCCTTTTGTTTTTAAAGCATCCCAACCGACATCTTCATATGTGTTTTCAAAAACTAATTATCAACCATTGTTAGAAGATACTTCTGATAAGGAAAATGTTCAAGAAGATACTTTTGAAACATTTAACACAAAATAATTTCTACCATATGTTGACGAACATGTTTTACAAAACCCAAATCAATTATTTCATAGGAATCATCCTATTGATAATATCATTGGTGATGTAAATCAACCTGTAAGGACCAGAAATTCATTAAGAAATGAAATATAACATCTTTCTTTCTTTCCCAATTTAACCTAAAAGTCTAAGTGAGGCCTTAGGTGATAAAGATTGGATCAAAGCAATGCGTGATGAACTAAATAAATTTGAGAGGAATCATGTCTGGACTTTAGTTGAATGACCTAAATAAACAACTGTAATTGGAGTAAAATGGGTTTTCATAAACAAATGTGATGAAAATGGAATCATTGTACAAAATAAAGTAAGAATTGTTGCTAAGGGATATAATCTACAAGAGGGAATAGAATATGAAGAAACATATGCTCCAGTATCTAGAATTGAATATATTCGAATTATATTATCCTTTTCAGCATACTTTAACTTCAAACTATTTAAAATGCATGTTAAATATTCTTTTCTAAATGGTTTTGTTCAAGAATAAGTTTTTTTCGAACAACCTCCTCGTGTTCTAGACCCAAAACATCCTAATCATGTTTCTAAACGTACCAAAGCCCTATATGGTCTTAAACAAGCCCCTAGAGCATGGTATGATAGACTTACAGGATTTCTTTTACCAAACAATTATGCAAAAGCTATAGCAGATCAAACTCTTTTTATAAAAATAGAAAATTAAAATGTTATGATTGTTCAAACCTATGTTTATGACATCATATTTGGATCAACTCAGCAATCTTTAATTGATTATTTTACAAATTTAATGAAGTTTGAGTTTGAAATGAGTATGATGGGTGAGTGAATATTCTTTTTAGGTTTTCAAATTTCTCAAAAACCAGAAGGAACATATATATCCCAACATAAGTATATTAATGATTTGATAAAAAATTATGGATATGACAATACTAAAAGTATTATCAGTCCAATTGGTACCTCAAATTCACTTTATCTAGATGAAACTGGGAAACCAATAGATCAACAATTTTTAGAGGTATGATAGGTAGTTTGTTATACCTTACATCTTGTCGACCAGATTCAATGTTTTTTGTATTCTTATATGCAAGATATAAATCTAATCCAAAAGAGTCTCATTTAAAATCCGCAAATATAATCGTTCGGTATTTAAAAGGAACAATGGATGTAGGAATTTTTTACTCTTTTGGAAATGATTTTGTTTTCAAATGTTTTTCAGATGCTGACTTTGGTGGTTGTAGAATGGATAGAAAAAGTACATCTGGAACATGAAATTTCTTAAGATATTTTCTGGTTTCATGGTCCTGTAAGAAACAACACTCTGTAGCACTTTCCACTACTGAAGCTGAATATGTAGCAGCTGGAAGTTGTTGTGCCAATGTTTTGTGGATTCAACACACACTCACTGACTATGGATTGAGTTTTTCCAAAACCGAAGTTCTATGTGATAATAATAGTTCCATAGCTCTTATTAAGAACCCAGCACATCACTCTCGTGCAAAATAGATAGATGTTAGGCATCACTTTCTTAGGGATCACACACAAAAAGGAGATATTATTTTACAATTCATCAGAACGCAAGAACAACTTGTTGACATTTCTACAAAACCATTAACTTTTGATAGATTTGAATTTATAAAATAGAAGCTGGGAATGATTACATTAAAATAATCTTTCATATATACATCATGTTTTATATCTATCATTACATTAAACAACTCCTTTTAGAAAGGGGGATAACATTTCATACTATGCTTCTTTTTATCTTATGATCTTTAATTATTTATTCTCCTGGTATGTGTTTTTTTCTATCTGTTTATCATACTGACAGTTTTATCATTTTACACGTCTATTTGTTTATCATATTGACAGTTTTATCATTTTACTTATCTATATGTTTATTGTATGGACTGTTCATTGTATCATTCACCTATCTGCTTATCGGCACATCCGTTCATGGTAATAAATTTCATTTCCATCGGCATGTCTGTTCAAGGTAATGAATTTCTTTTCTATCGGCACGTCTGTTCGTGGTAATTAATATCTTTTCCATCGGCACGTCTGTTCATGGTAATGAATTTCTTTTCCATCGGCACGTCTGTTGATGGTAATGAATTTCTTTTTCATCGGCACATCCGTTCATGGTAACAAGATTTTTTTCCATCGGCTCATCAGTTAATGGTAATGAATTTGTTTTCCATCAGCATGATGATTGATGTTTTTTTTTACTTTGTACGCTTATATTTTGATTTCAATACTATCTAAACCAACAATTACCTTACGATCTCCGGAAGGTACATACTTATCAATTTTTTTAAAATTTTTTCTTTTTAATCCGAACCGTTGATTTCCTCTATTCTATTCTAAACCGTAGAAGATCAACGGTCACCCTTTTTGCTACCTATAAATAGAAACCCCCTCCCAAAACCCACATCGGTTTTTCAGGTTTTGAGGCGATGATATTCTCCACTGATTTAAGTCATCGTACGATACTTCATGCGGCTTCTCCAATATGTCTCAGTACTCTGCTAATACTTCCGCCGAAATGTCTTCAAAGACTTTCTTGGAGAAAAACTTTATCAGAGAAAGGTTAGTTTCTCAAGAATTTTTCGATTCGCATGACTCTACAATCAAACGAATCATTTTGTTTCAAGTCTGGGAACATTTGTGTGTTGAAAAACCAGTACCCCAAGATCCAATTCTTATTGATGAATTAAGTCATTTTTAAAAAACCTTATCTTTTGATAAGAACATGACTATCAACTTTGTTGTGTATGATAGAAATATTTCTATGTCTGTGAACCAAGAAACTCATTTTCTGAATGTTCCGATAGAAGGTGATTCTTTCTTTCCATCTAATAAACTACCAGAGGAAGTTGGTACATTCAACAAAGAAAATGCTGAAAAGTATCTATTTATTATAAATGAAGAAAAGAGCAAAGTGGCTCATCTTTCACTAAATAACAAATTTTTGTCTCATTGGATGCAAGGTTTTCTTATCCCAAGGAAAGGGGATAGAGAACTTTAATGGTTTCTGATATCATCATGTTGGACTATCTTGTCAACATGAAAAATGTAATTCTTATGGGATACATCTTTGAAACTATCAAGAATGTTAAGTCAGGAGCAATTATGTCTCATTTGATTATGTATCCAGCTATCCTTACAATGTTTATTCATGAGAGTATGATGTTTTGTAATATTCCTTTTAAAGGAAAACTGATAGATATAAATCCATCCTGGATTTATAAGAGTAAAATAACGAAGTTGAAGGTCTATTTTGATACGAATTCAAAACATTTTGCAAAAGATTTAGAAGCAGAATCCATTCAGAATCAATCGGCACCTATGCCAGTCAAAGAAAATACTTCTAGCAGTGCTCCCCAAAAGTCAGATCTGCGAACCAGTTCAAAGAAAAAGAAGAAACCTAGGTACAGTAAAGAGGTTGTGGCCACGTGGAGAAAAGATAAGGAACAGAGAAAGGAAAGTTATCCAAAGTTCGGTCTTGACCCAGCTGAAGCTTTTGCAGAAAGAATAAGGGTAGAAGAAACCCTTCAAGATGAAATGAGAAAGAAGACTGTTTTGAAAAGATAGGCTCAAGACTTTGATATCTCTAAAGTACTGAAAATGGTTGAGGATGCTAGTGCCCAACTAACGGAAGAAATACATCAAGAACCTATCGTACAGAGTCTTCCAGAGAAAGAAAAAGGGAAATAGTTGTTGGAAGAGATAGAGGAAGTTGAAGAAGAGGAATGATATTTCTTTTTAGAACTCCTCCAGAGTTCTAAAAAGAGTAGAGAAGAATCTTACCAAAATCCGAGTGAAGGTATTCAACATGTTCCTCATGGAGATAAAGCACCAGTTAAATATTTTGAAACTCTGGATAAAACACCTTCTCAATCAAATCAAGGTGCTCAATATTTTAATACGTAAAAAGTTATTGTCATCAGTGACAAAGTGGAGGAAGAAAGAAAAGAGAAAGAAAAATAAAAAGGAAAATATCCAGTTCTAGACTTAAGGCAATCAAATAAATTTCATTTGTACGATGAAGATACTAATTTAGAACAAAAAAATATCTCCCAAGATGAGTGATTATATTGTTCATGTTTTAAGAAGGGTTGAAAAGACTATTCCCTATTTCCCCAGGATGAAAGGGAAAATTGATTTCATTACTGACAATCAGAAAAAGAAATTTGGTTCTGTAAGAGAATTGAGAAAGAATGTTTTGTCAGTTGAAGCTGATTTGAATGTCTTATCTGAAACATCAGCTTCTCATAAAATGGCTTCCAACATGATGACCAAGTGGTCATATAAACCAGAAAGCTCAGTGAATGACCATGAGATAGCAATTGAAGATATAAGGAGGTTGTCAAATGATCTTGCGATAGCTTTCAATATGCTTGAAAAAGAAACTGTTGAAGGACTGAATCAGGTAACTCATAGAGATGATATCCCTTCAGTGAAAGAGTTGAAAGAAAGGATGAATGCTTTTTAGTCCTATTTTTCGAAGGTTTCATCTTTCAAAGAGGAAATGGTTTTGTTAAAGAAACAAAATTCTGTTTTATACAAAGATACCAAGAATTTTCAAGACATAATTGATACCCTAGAGGAAGTAATCAGAGTCCAGGAGGAGACTATCAAGAATCAAGATCTGCTTTTTTTCGACCAACAAGAGATTCTCAGATCTCCGGGTGATTCAATTTCTGAAGACAAGAAAGAAATCAAAAAGATGAATGTTGTTCTTCATGAGCGGATAAAGAAGTAAAAGGAATGAGAAAAGAAATGACTTGTTTTTTTTTCTTTTCTTTTGGAAACTTTCTATTTTATAATGACATTTATGTTACTCTTTCTTTTGTCCTGCAATTATTTTCTCTAACTCTTTCAAGAATCTCAAGGTTACCCCATTCTTTTTGTAAACTATAAAGGGGGAGAATGTTTTATAAAGGGGGAGAATGTTTTATAAAGGGGGAGAATTCTTTACAAAGGGAGACTATTTTAATCAAATACTTCGAATAAAAGGAAAATCGTTGAATACAATCCTTAGGAAAGTATATACCTAAGGGGGAGTTAGTAGTATTTTAATTCATATTCAGATGATTTTCAAATAACTCAGGGGGAGATAAGTTTTTCTTATTGTATTTACTCTGTGTTTTCTTCTTTCCAAAAAGGGGGAGATTATTGTGTTAAAAGTTATCCTTTGACTTTTATACCTTGTTTTGGAAATCACAAATGTATTTTACCATGCTGATCATACTGATCATGCTGATCGTACTAATCATGCTGATCGTACTGACCATGATAATCGTACTGAACATGCTGATTGTACTGACCATGATAATCCTACTGACCATGCTCATCATACTGACCATGCTGATCATACTGACCATGCTCATCGTACTGACCATGCTGATCGTACTGACCATGCTGATCGTAGTGATCATGCAGATCTTACTAAGCATGCTGATTGTACTGACCATGCTGATCGTACTGACCATACTGATCGTACGGACTATAATTTTTGTACTGAATCTATCAATCGTATCGTACTAACTCTGTCAATTTTACTCACTTTTTTGTATCTTACATAGTGTCATATCAATACATTATATTTAGTAATACTTATAATACTCATACATTCAATACTTTCTTGTTTTGGTACTTAGTCAAAAACACCTGTTTCATATTAATCATAATCTTGTTTATCATCTTCATATATCTTTTGTTTTAACCAATACATTGTCATTGAGTTTGTTACAAACTAATCAAAATGATGTCGTTCTTTCTGTTTCAATATGACCGTTATAATGCCAGGTGTCCAAGTCCCTCCGAGTTTTTCAGATAAATATGACCATTGAAGAAAATGTGACCGTTGGAACCTAAGGCCTATAAATAGGAGGTCATTTGAAGTCGAGAACGAATAACTGTGATACTTTTCTTTTATCATGTTCTTGAGAGAGACGCTGTGACTTGTCTCATGATTTGTGCTTTGTGCGACCGATCATCGTATCATGGGATTTCAAGTGATTGAAAGACCGAGGTGCAGATTACCTACAAAATCAAGGGCCACCGGGGATAGGCAGACAGACATTCTGGTCATCGTATCGAGGGCTGCCCTGTATAGGCAGACAGACGTTCCGATCATCGTAACGAGGAATACCAGGGATAGGTAGACAGACATACCGATCATCGTATCAAGGTCTTACCAAGGTGGTGGTAAGACATACCTCTTATCCTATGTGAAAGGATAACCCTTCTCGTTGGGTCAAAAAATTGTAACACTTTTACATTTCCGCTGCTCTTTGTAGTAGAAAGAAATTTTTATTGTTTCCTTTCTTCTTTACACTTTCAATTGTAATTGTTTTAATTACAATTATTCTATTACATATTGTATTAATAGATTCTATATGGTTTATGGTAGAATCTCTCACACTTGTTTTACTCTGGTTATTGTATTCATCATGAATACAATTACTTTACTTTTCTAATAGTATTACATTACATCATATATTAATATTTAATACAATTGTGGTTGTTTGAATTTTATTAGTTTAATATCTTTTAAACTAATCTCTTTAGTGTTTAAACACAATGTTTTTAAACCTACAATTCACCCCCATCTTATATTGTTCCATCTAATATACATATACATTTACATTTTCAATCCAACATTATACACCCTATATCCCCCTAAACGAGAAGTGAAAAATAACACTCCTTTGTACATTAGACACACCATCTCCATATAGTGATATAATTCATTTTTCAACACCATATTTTGTTGAGGGTTATTTGGATGATTTTAATGTTTATTTATGGTATTTAATACATATTTAAACATATTAAATCGTAATATTTCATATAATAAATTATCATACCATTCTTTGGGAAACGATAACTTCATGTATGCGTACGTGTGGATGGCCATCTCTACAAAGAAATATGAATCATTTTTTCTATTATATTATACAAAGAATGCACTAAGAAATAAATTGACTAATATATATGATATATATTATATAATATTTATCCAATAGGTTTCAAATAATATTTATATTTTTTCAATTCAATCCACTGAAATTTTTATACATTTTTTATGCATACGTACAACATACCATCTCTATGAAAAATGTAATTAATATATCTATATATAACATTCTTGGATGACTATAAATATATATATATATAATTTGTATGGTTTGTATTTATATCATTATTAATATATTTTATATTATAGAACAATAGTTAATATAAAATTACTGAAACTAATGAGATGAAATACTCATGATAAATAAAACAGTTATCACATGATAATGATTATTTTGATAAAGAATTATTAATCAAACGGATAGTAAAAATGTGATACAGGTATCATTTTTTATTTTATAAAAAAAATAATTTTTATTTAGTTATAATAATTTAAAATATATTATACATGTGGTTAGATTTATTTTAAAGAATGGTGAACTCTAGGAATGTATTATATGTCACAATCTCGTTGATTATTAGATTTTACGATGACGATTCCTCATAAGATGAAATATTATAAACCATCTCCCAATAAAAGATGAGTATTATTATACATGAATTATTTCTTCAGAATACAATTTTTTCCTTTCATTTCATTCTCATTAATTACTCTATAGAATGATAATATTTTGTTATGTAAAATTTAATTCATTTCTCTACTCGGAAGAAAATGAAAATTATTCCATATCCATATTTTGTAAAATTTTTTAAAAATATTTTTACGATTATCGGTTGATTTTAAAATTTCATTTCACTTATGTTTGTTTTTTTATAAATTGGTTTGAAAAAAATATTCTTTTCTTTTGGATGGAATGTCCTTTTGGACTTTTTTATCAAATGTATAGGACAAATAATTTTTTAATTTATACGAAAAAGAAATCTTTTCACAATGTCATGAATTTTTTCATTGATGAATATTAATTTAAAATTTTACATGGTTATTTCAAAATATAATTATTTCCATTATATTGGGGATGTTTCTATAAAATAAGGGATTCAAAAATAAATAGTTATTTTCCTCAGTAATGGTTAAATGTCCATTTAATGGTATTTTAATACATCAATGTTTTTACCCTTGATATCATAGGTGATTTAATAGGGATATGATCTATGCATACTACCATTATTTTTATTTTTATTTCCTATGAATGTGATGATATAATGTTTTTGAATCCCATTTTTTCCATGGGTTATGTAGTGATGAAATAATGAAATTTTTGTAAAACCCATTTTTAAATGAGTTATGCTACATTTAAATCCCTATAAAACTCATTTCATTTAATAGGTTAAAATATAATGAATTTCTTATGATCATGTGGCACACATATGTATGGTTTAAATTATGTGAATGGAGGGATCTATACATACTTCTAATGTGTTAGTTAAATATTGGCATCACCTTAGGTAAACATGACTGTATGTGGTAGTGATCATAGTTTAGATGGGACAGTATCCACTATGATAGGATTGGGTGTAGTCCTTGACTACTATTGTTATTTGGGGACTAAACCCATTCAACCATGATAGTCTTGGAAATGATCCTTGACTAACATGGAAATTATTTTCTATCTCTATGTATATGTCATAAATAAATTTTTTAAACCTATGATAACCATTCATGATTCTTGTTTATTTATTCCCATATGATTAATGTCTGGTAAAATACTTTTATTTATTACATGACATATGATTATGACCTATGATATTCATGTTATTGTTTTCAAATAATATGATCATGTTATTAAATCCTTAAACTCATGTTCATATAATGTGATCATTGGTGTCTTCCATGATTACCCTAAATGAAAATCTCACAACACCTTTTTTATTTTTCATTTACTTTTATCAAAAATAAATTTACCAAGTACTATATTTCTAATATAAATTCTAGTTATGATAAATTCAGAGGGATATAAGGTACTTTTTTAGGAACATGTCTCCTATTATTCAAATTTTCCAATGGTACTAGACCTAAATGAACCTACAATGGATTGAAATTTTATCTAACAAATATTATTATATGAAGATGTAATATATATGTTTGAAAACAATGTGTCACAAAAGTTTCTATTAGACAATGTTTAATTTAATATTTCTAAACTAGTACTAGATGTATTTATTTATTACACTAGAGATATGTCTATGTATATGATACAATTATATAACATAGGTAATGATCATGAATAACCATACATAATCAGATTTTTTCATAAAATAACATTCATTTTTTTTCATCCTATAAATGATTTTTATTTATAGTTTGTTTCCCAAAATGAGTATTATTTCTCAAAATATGATTCTTGGTTTATGTAAATTTATGGAACCTAATAAAATCATGTTATTTATAAATGTGTTTTTAAATTCAGTGATTCATATCTTGATAAAATGACTGATATTGGAAAAGGAATAAAAAATATTATTTATATGATCAAAAATCATTCTCAAATTGTAAATGACATTGATCATATAAATGTAACAGTTATGGGAATATTTTATATTGATTCCTTTAGGAGAAATCATCCACTTTATTTTAGTGGGTCCATCGGTACATTAGAAACTAAGAAATAGAGAAGTAGTATTAAAAAATATCTTTAGTAATTCAATGATTTGAAAATTGAAATTTCATCTCAGTTGATTATCATTTGGATGGTGATACAGATTAATGACAGGCTATTACAATTAACACATTTGAAAAAAACATATTGAAACTATCAAGTTGGATTATATTAAATTATTATTTTTCAATAAGGAAATTCCTCATATTCTACATTACAAATATTTAATGAATTGATTGATTGGATATATAAGAATGATGAATCTATTAGTTGTTATAAGGAAAAAATCCAAATAAATTTGAGGTATGAATTTGTTAGTATAATACAGCCTCAAAATATGGTTCAAAAATTCTTTAGTTTCTTAAAAGAAATCCTTAGAATGGTGTATGACATAAAGTGAATCAATACATGTGAATAAATATTAAAATTTTCTTTCAAGGTGGAGATGGATATTAATATACCCATCTATATCATAATATTAATATTATATAAAAAATTGATTTCTAATGAAATCTATAAACCAGAGAGTGAATATTTAGATCCTTATTTTATGATCTAGTCATGGACCAAAACAAGGGGGAATTATCATTAGTAAACATGTCAATTATTCATATGTTCAAATGAAGATCTTCAAAAAATTAAATGTCAAATTTATGGGGATATTTTATTTATTGATGTGAATAGAGAGAAATATCAAATTGAAGAACCACCCACACTCCTCTATTTTAAATGAATTAATCATTGGAATTATGATGACCACTAAAAAATACAATGATTTATAAAGATGATCAATGTCAAGAACCTCTTGAGACTATAATAAAGGATAAATATTAGTATATTGACATTTTTTTTGATGGATACAAATAACTACATGATGTGATGTACACTTATCATCTACTCTAGAACTACTAAGGTCTTAGTGGATTCATTATCTACCAGGTTTGAATATCTAAATTCTTTTATATGTGTATCATGATAAAACCACAAAAAAATTATTTTTGGTTTGAATTATAAAACCATATTGGTATAATATTCACATTATATGTATATGATTCTTATCTTTTTAATGTTTTCACAATCTATTTCCATTCTACTATTCAATTCTTCTTTTATATGGACTTGTTGATAATTTTCAGATTGATTAGATTTATTTAAACAAATACAACATCAATTATTTGTGATATTACAAAAGATTTTTGGAAACATCATTCAGTCTCTTCATAGTGTGGTGGAAATAATGAAATTCCTGTTGAAGTTACATCCATCGTCTGGTTCATTATTCTTATTAAAAATATGTATTCTCTCTCATATTTAGGGTGAAACTGATCAAAAATGTTATTTCTTTTGTGTGAGTGTTTATTGGTGTCTTCCCAAAAGAGTTTGTTGGTCTTCCACTAAATCATAAAGTGGAGTATTCAATATAACTCACACCTCGTGATACACATAATTATAACACTATATATTGAATGATGCTTTTTGAGATAAAATAATTGAAGATGAAACTTGAGTAGAATCTTGAAAACTATTCCATTCAGCTATGTGTTCCACCTTTGAGTGTGCCTATTCTATTTATTAAAAAAATATCAGTAAACTTTTACATTGATAATCAGAAATATAAAAAAATCTCTATCTTGACATTTTATTTAAAAAACACCTATATTTTTTAAAATATGATTTTTACAAGTATATATATTTTCTTTGATATCATCTGTTACATGAAACAATGGGTTTTTGAAGTACAATGGTATATTATTAATTTTATTATTTAAAAATCCCATTATAACATAGTAGTTAATCATGTTGTAACTAAAATTAATTAAAACACCTTTAATAATATGAATAATTTTTTTAAATAATAAAATCATGTTGATAAAAACTACATATTTTTTAGTAATGTCTATAAATGTTTTGAAAATAATGTTTTTCCAAAAGGAGTTTTTATATCATTTTTGGGAGAAAAAAATTATTTCCTCTACTTTTATAAATTCATTTCAAAAAATATTCTTCATTTATGAAATATTTATTTCAAAAATAAATTTGAGGAAATGTTTATGAATTTTATAATAAGAAATTTTTTTTGATTAATAGTAGAATATAATGTTTTTATTAAAAATTAACATTTACTAATGATTTTACAAGTTTAAATTTTGTTTTAAAATAGTTTCCAACGAAAAAATATATCAATTATATTAAAATTCACATAATTTAGATAAATTAAATAAATATTATATATAATCTAGATGTAAAACCTTTTTAAATTTATTGTGTTTTTCTCTTTGGTAAACAATTATTTTGTTTCATGTGTAGGTTTAAACACAAAAGAAAATATAAATCTTATCTGAATTTAATATTTGAAACAAGATTATATTTTTTTAATCTGAATAACTAATATTAGTTAAATGTACCAATTTAATTCTTTTACCCTTATTAATATTAAAAGAGTGAAAATTAAATATTGTGATTAAAATTAAAATGAGTTCATGAGGAAGTTAAAATAAAAATGTAACTGATATAATGATATATATAATTGTCCAAAAACAATAGGATGAAAATATTTTTACTTTATCACTACTAAGGATTTATAATTAACCATTTTAGGGCACTCTAAAATGTGAAAAATTTGGATTCAATTTATTCTTTTCAAACATTCCTTGTGTTTCCTCTACCCCACATGTAAAAGTCCACCACTCTCCTATACTCTTCACACATAAAAAAAATTGGTTTACAAAATCTGTTCCCCTAAATATTCTTTTAATTCATTTCTAAAATCCTATCAGATTCTATTTGAAACATTATTATGAAGGCATTAATTATACTCTTAAAGGGATATCTAATGAAGAGGATAAATTTTTAATGTTCTGTTTTTGTATTATTTTTTCTTGTACATTATCCAAATATTCTCAAAACATTTTAGTATAATTAAAAGTTCATAAATGATATATTGAAATATAATTTTGTTAATTTAATGACCTATATCATTCTCTTAATCCATCAAATGGGAAATAAAATCATCGATCATGGGTCTTATAGAATATCACCTCCCAAAAAAACATTATTTGTCTTCCATAACCACATCTCGTAGTTATATATAATGATGGATTTAATGTTTATATGTTAAATATCTTATTTTCTCATAATTATGTAATTATAATAACTTATATAACATCTTATATTCCATTCGATGGGAATATGATAACGTGGCTCATGTTTACGGTGGACTACGAACTCATGAATCAATAAAATTTATTTTCTAATTATTCTTTTCATAGATAAAAATGATTGTATACTTTATTAATATATGTTATATATATGACGTAAAAAATTATTCTACTAATATTATATATTATTTACCTTCCTTTAATTTCACATATTGATAACATGGAATCACTATTCATGTGCAGGTAATGTCTACCATCTACATGAACTGCATAATTTTTTTTTATCTGTAACATTAATGGATTGATATAATTAGAAATATACTGAATATATATGATAATTATGTCCTGGTTAAAATTTTATTTATGATGTAAGTATGATAATAAAGAATGCTCTAAATATATCAAATGAAAATGTAGAAAAAAAACAGCGTACTTTTTACATGGAAAATGATATTAACCTGAATTGATAATAAACGGGTAATAAGGGGCCATATGTTAATTATATATTTCATACTGTATATAATAAGGTTATTAAAAATATTTATTATATTTTTATTTCTATTATAAAGGACGTTAAATTTTTTATGAAGTAAGTTAAGAATAAAGGTATGAGATATTTGTCTCAATTTTTCTTCTTTGTGACATTCCTTATGTTTTCTAGATATCGTTTCTAATACATGCATATAATACTACTTTTAAATTTTAAATAATAAATTTATTTATTCGAAATATATTTTATATTTCATTAAATTATAGTTCTTCTTAGGGAATATGATTCAAAATATATAAATGTGGTATTTTTTATTTTAGGTTCATTGTTTTTTTGGACTGTTTATGATTAAGTATACAATTATGAAATCTTATGACATATCTCTCTTAAATTCCATGAATTCACTTATCCTATATTTAATTTATGAAAATATTTTCTTTTCTAATATTTTTCATTTATTTTTAGAATATTAATTTGATGAAAAATGAAATCTTTTTCTCCTGTCGATCAAAAGTTTGTCCTTCCATATCAATGATTTTGTAATTTAAGTTTTTAAAATAAATTCTTTTACTACTTTCTAATTATTATTTCATGATATTTTAATTATTGTTTCTATTTTTTTAAAATAAGATGAATATTATTGTAATTTTTTATAAATTCTTATTCTAACATTTAAAAAAATTATTAAAGGAATCATTGTTTTTAATAATGTACAACATGAATGGAAATTTTTTCCATTATTAAAAATAAATGATATAGTTTCATAAATTAATTAATAAATCCAACGTGATCCTTTACATGGGATTTAATCTACTATGTGTATCACTATGGGTTAAAATATTCAATATGTTAAAAAATATAGATTGTTGCAACACTTCATTGATTATCAGGATCCAAACAAGATTGAAACCAAGAAGAAATATCTTATACTCCATATTGATGACCTATTTAATAAATTGTGTGTATCCTATATCTTTTTCCATGATTGGATTTTATTTTTTACGTCATCGCTTGGGGGCCAATAAGGATTATATACAAAAATATATATTTTACGTTTTATGAACAGTATAAGTAAATAGTGATTCCTGCTTTTCTGACTAATTCTTGTATTGTATTCATGTATTTAATAAATAATATTATTAGATATTACCATGTTCCTGTTTTGGTGATTATTATTGATGATATCCTCGTTTATTTAGAAATCAGGTAAAATCAAGATGATTACATAATAATTTCATTAATGACCCTAAGGAAGGAGGAACAATATTAATAGTTAAAATGTCTAAATTTAGGATAAAAATGATACATTTTTAGGTTTTATAATCTAATGGGAAGAAATATCAGTTGATCAATCAAAGACAAATCCTATTGAACATTGGGCTAGATCAATAATTGGAAAGCGGTATATTGTTTTTTTGTTTTATCAGGATATTTTCAAATTATTTATGAAATTTTATCATTATTATATAATCATCACACCTTGTTAACATGTAATCCATCCTCATTACTCTATATAGATTAATATGATGGGAATATCATAAAATGAGAGATTAGATTAGTCGGTGCACCTGATCATACATTACCTTACATTGGAGATGTGTTTGAAATCTATAGTTATGAATCTATGATGGGATTAGGATGAATTATTGTCTATACTTACAGGGATATATATTATGGCTAATGATAAATAGAAGATTGTATGAAAAATTACCCAACTGATGATTTTGATTTACCTATGTAATATTTGTTTTAATAAAATAGTGGAATTATATTTTTAAAAAAATGTGATATATATATATTTTGATAAGAAATTAAATTATATATTCTCATATTATGAGTTTAACATATTATAGAAAAGATATATGGATCTGATTTTGATTACGAAAACTCAATACGTTACCTCTTTTGGAATGAGAACATGAGGATTGATACTTTGATTCAAATAGATCATACAACTTTATCTACGATGTGGGTAATATAGGATCACATATTTATGGATTTAAAATGATATATATCTAAATATTGAATTATCACCGCAATTCTTGACTTTATTAAATAAGTGTTCAACAACCATTACATGTGAATATTAAAGAGGCACAAAATGATTCTATGTATCTGAAAAATCAAGTGGTAAATGTTCAGTAGTTTAAAATTCATCATGAATGAATGATATGGTTTATAAATAATGTATGTGTTCTTTATATACTAGATTTTATATGAATATATGTCCTAGTAATATCATAATTCCTCATTATTTAATCATCTATGATGTACATGGTGTGTATGTATTAGAAATACTATTTTTGGTGGGATAAAATAAAGAAAAGAATTACAGTTTTTGTATAACTGTTATTAGTATATCAAAAAAACATAGTCTTAGGTACATACTTATAAGGGGATGTTACAACCATTACTAATCCCATAAAGGAAATTGTAAAATTTCACTACGGATTTTCTTGTTGGACTCCCCAAAATTCAACGGGGAACAATTATATATGGGCTTCAATAAATGTCCTTAAAAAGTTATCATACGGATTTTTATTTGATAATATTTCAATAAAGATCAGGTTGAAAAGATATATATTATATAATTTTTAAGGTTACATGATCTACCACATTCAATTTAATTTATTATGTATCCAAGGTTCACCATGAATATTTGGCGAAGTCTCAAGTAAGATATTAATATATAGATGAGTTATAATTATTTATTTCATTCCTAGGAAAATGATCAATATGATAGAACTGTTTAAATAAATTTCTATATATTTATATCTTCATTATATGGATTTAATAGGTGTTTGGGATGATCACCTTGGTCTAGATGTGTTTTTGTACGACATCACCTTCTAATCAAGAGCACATATGGCTCCAAATGAATAATTCATTAGAATGAAGAGTCTAATAGTAATGTAATGCGATGATGTTGGAGATAAAAATAAATTTGGTACCAGATATGTGTGAAGAAATGGCTATTAATGGTATTTATATTTAGTATCACATAAGGATGAAATAATTGTTACATAATAGTTTTGTTGATGATCACTTATGTGACCTCGAATTTGATGTTGGTGAAATGGTGTTTCTCTGAATTCCTCCATAGTTGAAGGTTATGAGATTTTAGAATACTGGAAAATAAAGAATTAGGTATTTTAGTTCATTTTAAATTCTTGATCATATTGGGATTTTTGTTTATAGATTAGAACATCCACCAAACTTCTCTCAAGATTATAATGTGTTCCATTTTTCTCTCCCATAAAAGTGCAAACAAGATCCATAACATATATAGAAAATAGATTTTGTACCATTAGATCATGATATCACTTTTTAGGAAAAAAATATCTAGGTTTATGATCTTATATAAAATTTTAAAAATACAATACCACTCACCAGTTCGATGATTTGTGGCGAAGTCTCCAGATTCAAGAAGATATATGGGAACCTAAGGGTGTAACAAGTCCTAAGAATTATCCATTTTCTATAACATAGTGATTTGATTTCAAAAGTAAAATTTATTTTAATGAGGGTATAATTTAACAATTTTATTTTTTAATATATATATATTTAATAAATATAATTTCTTTGATATCTTGTGTTACACAAAACATTGAATTTTTATAAACCACGTTATGATATTAATTTTATTATTTAAACATTACCATTATAAATTTGATTTTAATAATTGATATAGGAATATAAATAAAATAATTATATATTACACATAATGGTTTTTTATAATGAAATCATATTGAAAAAAATTACTTAACTTTTATAAGTGTATTTATATGTTTCAAAAATAATTTTTTTTAAAAAAATCATATAATATTTGGAAAAAATAAACAAAAATGCTTTTTTAAGACACTTTTAATAAAATAAATTGAAATATAACGATAATTTTCAATAATAAATATCAAAATAAAATTTTAGTGAATATTTTGGAATATTTCAAAAAAGGTTAATTTTTTCATTAATATTGAAAATGATTTTATTGAAACTAAATTTTTATTAAATGAATTTATAATTATTGAATTTATTTAAAGATTATTTTAAAATTAATATTATATAATTTATATATTAATTAATAATGTTTCTTATATTCATGCTGATATTAAATTTTAATATATAAATTTTTCAATCTTTTAGAAATTTTCACTTCGAAAATATGCTTTTTCCTCACACTTGTGAGTTTTATTTAAAATAATATTTTCCCCATTTTGTGAATGGAATTTTTAGAAACACAATTCATTATTTGTAACATATATTATTAACATTATATAATAATTTCAACAAAAATTTTTATCATAACAAATATTACAAATATTAGTAATTATTTACCATTATTGCGGTTAAAAAGGGTTTATCTGGGGGTAAATCATAAATGATAAGGGGTAAAATACATTTATTAATTTTTAAAAATATCATTATAGAAATATATTGAACATATCACCACTGAAAATCGATATTTTATATTTTTATTGGCTTTTGGTAATTAGAAAATGTGATAACACATTATGTTTTAAAACAGTTTCATGTGTGTCCTGCCCTCTGCTTATAAAAGGACAACGTCATGTTCTACAAATAACACACCCAAAAAAAATTTATATATAAGTTAATATATATAATATATTCCTTATATCACTAATGACATACATGAGTTCGTATATTTATTAATAAACCTTCTTATGAAGCCTTTAGGTATGATCCTGAAGAGGTTCTCTAATGAAGCTGTAATATTATTAAAATTTTGTTTTTGTTTTATTTATTTATCAACCACCTTAAAAATTAAAATAAATTCTAATTATAATTATAATATTAATTAAAACATTATAATATTTCATTATCTTAATTTATGTACTTACATCTATTATCGCATCCATCAAATGGGAGACTGTACTCTTGATCATTTGAAATGTAGACTACTGCAACACTAACTAATGATATTTGTTTTCTAGAAAAAATTCTCATGGAGGGATATAATTTTAGATTAAACTTATATGTATTATATTTATGACAATATAACACTTTCATAATTATAATATCTCAAATATAATCTTAAATTATTATTTATATAAATATGATAATGTCGTTCTTGTATGTGGAAGACAACCATCTCCCAAAGAGAGGTAAATAGTATTTTACTTAAGTAATATAAATAATGTAATAATGGTAAATATGATCAATATATGTGATATTTGTGGCCAAAAAATTATTTTTAAAGATAAATATTACTTACCATCTATAATGTTTATCCTCTATGAAAATGGAAAGTTAATTCTTACGTACAAACAGCCAATCATCTCAAAGAAATGTGTAATTTTTTTCTATCAAAAAGTATAATGGATTAATATAAATACTAATATAATGACTATATACTATATATATAATGTTAAAATATATTTATATTATGTAACAATATTAAAACCAAATGACCGAATATGCCAAACTGAAACATAAACGAATAATGAAATAGTTATTACCCAAAACAAGATTTTTAAAATGAATTTTCAATTAATGGGTAGAAAGATATCATAAATAAATCATATATAGGTTGTTGAATAATATTATTATTCAACATTATATGTATAATAAATCTATATTTATTATATAGTCGGTACAAATATGTACAATAGAAATTGAGAAATAAGGGTAGTGTTTTTTATCCCAATTGTTTTCTATTGGACTCATATTATGTTGTGTAACTTATTTATATTATGGGTCATATATATCACCTTTTAAATGTAATATCACAGATTTATTTACTATCAATATATTTTATGTGTAATTTTTTATTCATTTGTGGGGATTATTATTCAAAACCTGTCAAAGTGGTAAAAGTTTTATGCTCTAATATAAATATTTATTATGATTGTTTATGATTACATTTTTGATAATAGAATATTCATACATATATCTCAAGATATTCTATAATATTATTCTCATATTATTATGTCATTAAAATAATTGTTTTCCACTCATTTTCCCTTATTCATTTACTGATGAGTGAAAAAGTAGGGTTTTAAGAGAAATCCACTTTATTTCCCTCAATGGTAAATTTTTTTCCTTAAAAATCAATGTTATTGGAAATATTGTTTTAATTAATGTTTTTAAAACTATAAAATATTTTTTTACAACATTATTAAAAAATTACATTAGTTAATGAGTAAATACAATATTATTGTTATTTTGTGAAATTTGTTCTTTTTTATTTTTGAAAAAATGTGAATAGATTTTTTATTTTTAGCATGTACATCATTAATGGTTGAATCCACCATCATGAATGATCAATGATTTAAATAATTCATTCCAATATTCCAATGTTATTTTTAAAGAAAATAATTTTAAAAATTCTTTAGGAATTTTTTCTAAAAATGATTTTCGGTTTTTAAAGTCTATTTTCTGCATGATATGTTCCGAGTGGTTTTTCCGAATAAATTACCATTTATATTGACATATACTGATCATACATATGCATTACTGGTGATAGGATTCAAGTAATCCATTGTTATTCAGAATCTCAATTTTTTTGTCTATTGTTAATGTAACCCATTTCTCTTCTACAGTTTATTCCCTGACAAAATTCTTATGAATACCACTTTTATTTCCATTGTTTATGCTACATAAAATAAAGAAATTATTGTGGAACATTGTATCCCCTTGTTTATTCTATGATAAAATTATTACGAACCAAATTTCATTTAACACGTTCTAATATAATGAATATTTTATGATATTATGGAATGCATATATATTATTTTCTTTATGTGATGGGTGGGACTTTTATCTCCCTATAATGAATTAGGTAAATTTTTATATATTATGAGAAAAATACGAATGGAATTGGACTTGAACCCAGTTTAGTAACAGAATATGTCCACTATGATATTATTGGGTGTTAATATTGAAGAATATGATGGTTTGGGGATTTACCACATTCCATTATGATAGTTGTGGTGGTATTCCCTGAATACCACTAAAATGGTAGTCATTTATTTTTAATATTCAATATATCGTGGAATTATTAAATTTTTATGTTCTTATAGGTCATATTATTTTTTTTCATTAGGATTCATGTCTTATATTTTACCATGATTTATCCCATGACATGCATTTATCACCATAATCCAATTTTCAATCTATGATATGCAAGGTAAGGTTAAAAATTTTACTTTAATTTTCTTATCCATTAATGATCATGATATGTAGTTATCTATATATCTTAACATTATTTATCATTCAATCCCATCATTTCATATGTTTCATTTACATTTGTTATATAAAAATGTATTACATATGGTAACACTACTAATGGTTCTAGTTATGAATGATATAATAGGAGATGATGTAAATCGTATATGAACATTTTTATCATGTATCAATGTTAATAAAGGCACTATAATTGAATTATTTTAAAGAGGGATGTTATGTTATATAATGAATATTAATATATTAAGATGTAATATCTTTGTATGAGATGTTTGGTTCACTAGATGTGCCCTATACTACATACTCATGACATTTTTGATCAACAGTATAGAGCTCAATACATTTCAATGCTCGATATTCATTCAGGATACACATAATTAAGGGTCATGAATGAGGGAATACCCATGGGATAATTTTTTATAGTGTATAGACACTATTGTATTATAGTGATTCCATTTGACCTAAACAATTTCCTAACTATGAACATGGATTAAATTAATAGAATCATTATAGATTAAATTGATCAGTTTTTCATAGTCTTTTTATATGATAATCATATATATTCAATATATATGGAATAACATGAAGATCATTTAAAAAATTTAGTGAATACAAAAACGAAGGATAATATTTATGGAAACATAAAAGTATGATTTTTTTTCTTATGAATGTTTCCCTTAGGTGTTATATAATCTAAAATATTAGTATATCAATAAACTATTCTAAGAAATAATTTGTTAAAAATTTTCAAAAACCAACCACTATGATAAAGATCCAGAGTTTTTTTAGTTTTTTGATATTATGAATGATTTATAAGGACTTTCATGGTTATTTAATCAACTACCAATTTTTTTCAAAAGTGATACATGTCTTTTTGATTGAATAATGTGACGAATTTTCTAAGGAATTGAAGGGAAACATTTTCAACATAAAAAAAATTACACTACCTTTCATTGGAAATGGGTTTGTAATCTATAGTGATGCATAAATTAAGGAAATTGGATTCATTCTCATGTATAATTATATTTTTATATCTTAATCCTCATGAAATTTGAAAGACCATGACAAAAATAGAAAAACATTCATGACCTGTCCCTCGGGGCTTGTGTCGTGACTACCTCAAACTCGCCTCTCGAAGGCCATGGGCATGCAACTAGCACCGAAGACATCAAGATTCATGTTGGAGGACTTTTATGGAGTACCTGTATGAACATAAATTCCCAACCAAGTCCCACTCAATAAAATGGAAACAATTATCACGAAAATAGAATAGAGTATAATTAAAACATATACATATAGGCTAGAATTCAAACACAGCAAAAGAACTAAAACATCAAAGTGAAAAAAAATAAACTTTGATGTATCTCTTTGGAAAAACCAAACCCGGTCATGAGATTGGTGTTGCTACTGGAAGCCAAAGTATAACTTCATCTCCACCCAATCCTATTGGGCTCTTCTTGGTCCTAGGGTACAATGTTCACCATCGTAGCGCCCGACTGTCTCATCTCCCTAATCACCTCTGGGTCCTGGTCCACCAAAGTCTCTGTCGAAATGCTGATCACATACACATGACATGACTTGAGTTGGCAACCCCATGGATGGGTGAGTAACATGATACTCCATAGAAACACAAAAGAATTAAATACAAATAAAAATCATCTTATTAAATCATGATGAAGAAGACATCTCAGACAAGGAATTTGTTTTGGGTAGTGATATTAGAATAACCAGTCACATTTTAGAACTCTTAAACTACTGGAAAACTTCACCACTATAGAGTATAGTGGGCTTACGTGGTCATAATGAAGAATCTTCCCACTACCCTTGTATTGCTCTGGTACTCATCCCTAATTACTACCATGGGCATACTAGGTCACACAGAACCGCTCCCCACCATGGTCCTATCAGGCCACACGGAGCTGTTTCTCACCTTGGATATAATAGGATACAACTCTTATAAAGTAACATGGGTATGAGAGGTCACATAGAGATGCTCCCCACTTTGGTATGTTCGAGTCCCATAGAGCCGCTTCCTATTGGGATGTTGTCCAGTCACACATAGACGATAGTCATCAGTCTTCTAGTTTCAGCCAACTGTAGGGTTCCATACATTACTCAAATCAGAGAACTGATCCTCACACCATTCGTCACATATAAACATCCACGAAATCCTCTTTAGTTCATGCCAAAATATCTAACTCATCAAGAGGGTCCCAACACCACAATGCCCCGTAAATTGGATTCACAGTTTGCAAGATAAGGGTGTTTTGGTAAACTGGGGACAATTGCATCTGGCCTCGGTCTGACCCAGTCGGACCAACCTGAACAACCTGACCTGGGGGTCCCACATACCCCAGTTTAATTTGACCAACTTGATGTAACCCAGTTTGTGTTTGGGTAGGTATGGTCTGTCCTAGACAGTGGGCTAGGCCCAATGGGCCTTGCTGGACTCAGCCGGTTTGGTAGAGGGTCGAGCTCCTTGGGTCACACGGTGACACGGTATAGTTCGAACCGTCCTAAAAGGCCATGGGTTTGGACTACTGTCATGGGTATATCCAACTATTTTGTGTGTCTTTCCTACCAATTCGGGTCTAACCCACTAACTTGAGAAGCCGCCTAAAATCCCAAAGCCCAGTCGCATGGGAAGCCTTTGGTGCGTCGTCCAGCCGACATGCTACAGGCTACCACGTCTGACCTCAGTTGCCTAACGGATGCACAGGGCCCTCTTTATGCTATCAAGGGACCGCGGATTGCTAGAATCCCAAATGTAGGTTTCCTATACAAATGGCTCCAGGAGAGCGCCACATCTCCCTGATGCCGTCGCGACACGCCGATAGATTCTTTGGTGGACAAATGATAAGTTAAACTACGTTGTCGTTGATTTTGACAACCCGTTCACTAATATAACACCTACATAGGGGATCAGTAATTTTTTGTGTCACCATGCGCCCTCCGCATTATAAATTTATAATCATGGGGATGCTTTGGTATTTTGGCTCAACCAAACTACAGATAAACTAATAATGGATTCTAACTCCCAAAAGATAATTATCATCCTGTATTAACACATGATTCGAAGATCGACTTGTTTGTAGGATGATCAACATTCATCATTTACAAAATAAAAAAGTGGAAAAAATTCTCAAATTAAACCCCTACTGCTTTGGCATTCGTTTTTTCAGTTTTACATCCTCGAGGTTTCAAGATGTTGACATCATTAATCTCTATTAGTTCTGTTCTTCGAGGTGCATCAATGATGATTGAAATTTGTCGGCATCATTCATTATTCCTTTCAAATTAAGTTCATATGATATTCATCATAAAATCCTCACAGTTTAATTCCTTGCTCCACCAGCATATCAACCAAAATAAATGGAAGAAATTTCATAGCGTTTCGATTACTCTATGATGCTGTGTTGTTACGCTGTTTCATTTTTCAAACAACATTGCTGCTATTCATCATTAAAGCACCGTTAGACTATGATAAATGAGAAATTAATTATCCTAATCCATATACAACATCTATTTACCATAGTTTCTCCATCTTCCACTAAATATATTATAAAATGAAATAAAATAAATTTTTAATGTTTTTTTATTTTTCTAAAAGTCAAAAAAATTAACTTTTCTATTCAGCCCTTACTATAAAATTTTAATTTTTGTCTAAGAAAATCCTTAAATTATGAGTTCAACATTTCCCATTGATTTTAAATTCGAGCACCGATTCAGAAGATTAAAAACAGGCTCACATGTTTACTTTAGTGGATAATAAAAATTTCAAAATTGCATTTCGGACTCACCAAGACTCAAAATAATGTGCTTCCAATGTTTTTGGTCTCATAGTAATTCAATTTAATTTTAAAAAAACACATAGAATTTATGAGAAATTATATTATACCCACCTTAGGGATTTACGTCCCATAAAGACAAAGAAAAAACTAATCAAATAGATGGGGGTACTGAGCACGCATCTGATCCTCCCACTCTCATGTGCTATCCTAGAGATTATTATGCTACCACAAATCGTAAAACCTAGGAATTGAATTCCCACGTAGGACCTTCTTTGGTTGATTATCAATCTCCAAAATATCTCTTCAAATTTCACACCATCATCAATGTCCAACTCTCAATTTTCGACAATGTGTGATGGATCCTGCATATACCTCCTCATCTGTGACACCTAGAAAACATCCTGAACCTGATGCATCTGTGGGGGAAGACCTAGGCAGTAAACCACCTCTCCAAGTATACATAGGTTATGAAAAGTTCTGATAATCCTTAGAGATAGCTTTTACCCTGTACAAATCTACACAATCCTTATCTGGGTGAGACTTTAAAGAATACATGATCACCCTCCTCAATATCCAAGGGTCTCCATCTCATTCCGGCATAAGACCATTTATTACTCTTTATAGTCCTCATCCTATGCTAGATGATATTCCCCATCTTGGTGGTAGCCCGCACCAACTCTAGATGCATAAGTGCTAACTCTCCTACGTTTTTACAGGATATGGACGACTTTTAAATCCTCTCGTACCAGGCCTCAAGCAGTGCAGTCCCAATGGTTGAGTGATCACAGTTATTATATGAAATATTCACTAGTGGATGGTGGTTCTACCTACTGAAACCAAAATATAGGACGCAAGAAAGTAACATGTCTTCCCAGGAATATATGGTGTCCTCTGTCTGACCATCCTTATGTGGATGGAAAGCTGTGCTCAAGAGTAGATATGTCCAGAACACCTCCTAAAATCCCCTCCACAATTGGTATGTAAATATAGCTTCACGATCTAAGATGGTCTTCGAAGGCACCCCATGATTCCAAACTATCTCTTGGAAATAGAGGAGTCACAAGACCTCTACCAATCGCTGGTCCTAGATGGGTAGGAAGTGAGCCAACTTGGTGAGTCGGTCAATGATCACCAAATAGAGTTGTGGCCATTGGATGTATGTGGTTACCCAGTCACAATGTTCTTACATATACTATCACGTTACCACCCAGGTACCTCAAATGGCTTGGCCAAGCCTAAAGGAACCTGATTGTCAACCTTCACTAGCTGACAAGTGAGGCATCATGAAACGATCTTGGCCACCACTTTCCTAATCCCTAGCCACCAATACTGAAGTCGGTGGTCCTGGTATATCTTAGACACTACTGGATGTACTTCAAATAGGTATGTATAGAAATCCATCCACATCTCCACCCACAATGTCACTGGCACTAAGGTTAGCCCTGTTAAAAGGATGATGTTCTCCCCACCTATCAAAAAATCCATCATGAGCCCATTGTGAGGATAACTGAGCACATCAGGCCCTGTAGTCACCATCCATGAATTTTTCCTCCCTTACATTAAAATTTGGGGAGTAACAATCATCGACTGAAGGTAACCAGCTCCAACATCATCCACATAGAATACCTGCATCATAGTCAATGGCTCAGTTGCCTCACTCAGAAAAATAAAAACAGTCCTCCTACAGAGGGAATATACCACAATATTCCCCTTTCTAGAAGTACAGACTATCTAATTTTTGTGGTTGGACTCTAGACATCACTGATGTCTTATGTTCCGGGCATTCTAGGAGAAGATATACCTGAGAATAATGAAGTTTGAGTAAACCTTAAATAGTTCAACCATCATGTATTTCAACCACTTATTCAGGTAAAAGACCACAAAATTTTCCACTAGGTGGTGGATAGCATATTTATGCTCATAAATCCTCAAATGGTGTGAGTCGTAGGCGATCACTACTCCCTCCTGAATCGGGACACCATCCAGTCCAGTCCCTGATGCACCGTAGAAAACTACATACCTAATAGCCTCCTCTGGTTGTCTCGTGATGGGGGAACTGGTCAGTCTCTACCTTATCTCCTGGAAACTCTGTTGACATTTCTCCATCCACATGAAGGGTTTTCCATTGCATATCAAAGCCGATAAGACTGATAATACTTGTTAAAATTCAGACACAAACATTGGAGTGTAAGAATCCAATCCCAAGAAGATCTGCACCTTTGAAACTCACCTATATGACTGTAAAGTAAGAACCTCATCTATCATTTCTGGATCCAATGTAACTCCATCCACAACTATAGGAAAACAACAACTCCTCTTATCCACAACACCAAGGCTGAGGGTAGCGAACTGGTGAGTGATCGACAATACCCACTTCTGAGAAAGTCTTTTCTATGCAGTAAGGGTTTCCTTATCACTAGTGAAGGAAATTTTTGTGCCATCTCAATGGACACTCTACATTTTATGCCTAAAACATTATATCTAAGCATGGAATATTGATAACTAGACCATTTCAATGATTAAATTTTAAGGCCTTGATGTCGCTACTAAGGGATCCCAGCCGAAGCTCTCACCTTCTAGAGTGTTCTCACACTACTGAAATTAGTGTCTAATCGTCAAAGCCCCTCATTTAGGATTCTCTATCCATAAAGATCAAGCCAACATATCCACCAGAATCTATTAGCTCCAAACAAAATCCATGGAAAGTAAGGTGTAACTACCACCAATTTCAATAATAACTATGGCTAGGGTGGAAACAACACTGATCATACCTCAGATAATCTCTATACCACCGTGGTCATATGCCTCTGCTTCCTGCTTTTAGAGGTCATGGTGGACCATGTAGGGGTACTGGAGGTAACATATCAAACTATTACACACCACTTGCTACTCGTCTATCTCCCCTACTACATTTTCCGCCCTACAGTCCTCCCTTATCAAACCCTAGTCTCTTCCTCTCTGGCCCCTCAACTGTCTACTGCTCATCTAAACGGTGGGCTAGGAAATCACAAGACATGATTCTTTTCCTACCAAAGACAATGAATTAACTAACTCCATGATGAATCCCTATGGACTGGGAGCCCCGCACTGATGACCCCAAATCATGGGGTTGTCCCCTAAAAGACCTGGCATGCATGGGACACCATTTCTAGTGTATGATACATGATGAAGACTCTACTGCTTATGGTATACTTGTGTCTCTATCTATCGATGCTTGCTTCACTAATAGGCTCTCCACCGGAAGGGCTCGCTCTAGTACATCATCATAGGTGTGGATTTTGAGATACAACACTGATACCCTGATCTCCTGCATGTGTCCCTTCTCAATGGAATAATAATTAAAGAAAGTGTATTATTCCATGTCCTTCATGTAGAAATAAATCATTGTAAATCTTGATATGTACTAATCCCCCATCATGTTTACATATAATAAGACAAGTATCTCTCGAATGCACACATACTGGAAGGTTATGGGGAAAAGGCATCCTAAAAAATCCACTTGATGATTGCCCTGGTGAGGGTCACCTCATCATGTGGAAAGGGTGGTCAAGTTCTAGTATCTCCCTATTGAGCCCTACAAATGGATCAATGATAATATTGCCATATGTTTTGTCGGTGTCCTAACTGAGTGGAAGCCCTAAGTCACAACCTACATCCAGTCCTTAACAACATGGGGAATTGTATATCCCATGATCCTGAGAGGTCTCTAAATCTAAAACTCATGTAGGGGGCTGAGTATGTGGACATCCTATTCCAGTATGGCCTTCAGTATATACTGACCATTAGGTAGAGGTGGTAGTGGTGCACCACCAGGTGAATGAATCTCTTGAAATATCCCTTGAAAGGATTCCCTGTCAGTGTGTGGGCTATATTCATGACTTTGTATTGGGATCAGGGATGGTTTTTCTGGTAGGTGTATCCTGAGATAGAATAAGATGTACCACTGTTCGAAGGTAATACCTGATGAGATAAAAACTATTCAAAAAAACATAAGTAGACACTTATAAAACCAGTTTTTTCATCTATATATATCCAAAAAAATGTAAATCAAGGTTCTGTTGTATGGATAGATCAGTCATCACATCAACACAATACTCCCTGAATCTTGATGTTAGACTCGAAACACCTAACATTATTTCCCAAAACAAAACACAGACCATGTTCATTGTGGTAGGACCAACCATACATTGATACCACTTTGTCATGACCTGTCCCCCTCGGGCCCATGTCATGTCTTCCAAATGCATTCCTCTCAAAGGCCAGGGGCCGCAACTAGCACCAAAGGCCTCAACCTTCAAGTTGAAGTCATTTTCTTGAGTACCCGTATGCACACACATGCCAATCCAAGTCCGAAACACTAAAAAGAAAACATGTATCGCTAGAATAGAGGTGAGTACAAGTAAATCTAATACACATCAAAAAAATACAATCCAACAAAATAACTGAAAATAGAAATGTAAAAAAGGAATCTATGATGGCCATCTACAGAAAAACCCCACCTAATATCACATGTGAGTATTATAAATTAACATATTACCGATATTTTTTTGGAATATATTTATAGACAAATAGTTGGACTTGTAAATATTTTATTTCCCTAATGATCCCTTAAAAGTTCCTCATAGTTCCTCTGAAATAAAAAATTCATTATTGGAAATTAATTTCTGGGTGTAAATGATTGAATTAGAATTTTATCAATGAATAAACAAAAGATAGGATTTTTCATTAAAATTTGAAACCTATAAAGTAAAAATATTTCCATATATTAATGGCCAGTAAATAAAATTCCCAACAATAGGAAGATGAATTTTATTTTTTGTCTTAATACATTAATTTCTATTGAATCGATGGTCTCCTATATTATCAAATATGTATTTCTTTGAGGCCCTCAATATTATATTGATCTGTCACTTGTTTTGGATTGATGTAATTATTCAATCTTTTTAAATATTCAGGTTATTCTTATAATTACATATTTTCACCTTCCACTAATGTTCACCTTCATTGAGACCCAATTACATGGTTGCCAATGTAACATTTTTACTTCCCATTTTACATTTTCTAAATGAATTTTTTTGAACCGTTCTCACGATGTGGGATTTCGATGTAGGAAATAACAAATAATATATTACAAAGATTTATTTTAAAATTTTTGGATTCAATTTAATAAAGTATAGGTCAATGTAACACAATGAAATTCTAAAGTATCGCTTTATATTCAACTATGTTTGTAACATGCAACCTCGTGTCTAAAAAGGGAATATACTAACTCAACGAATTAAAATGTAAAACAAATAAAATATATTTTAGTTATTTTGATTCAAAAAACACAAATTTATCTTACATTACAAGATAGAGAGACATTCCTTGATCTCTTACGTTACACACTAGAGAGACCGTTCTTCATAGATTGTGCTTCAGGCACGACCATGTTTCACAATAGAACCAATGTATTATAAAAATGTTATTATTTAATATAATATGGTATAACCTAGATGTTTTGATAGCAGTTATGGCTAGTATTTACCTTATTATAATAAATATTGTTTAAATAAATATAATTTTTTTTTATATGTCATCAATTAATGAGAAAGGATTATAAGGACCAATTAGATATAAAATGGAATATTAATATTTTATGCGTCAAAAGGATATTTTTTTTAATAAACATAATTAAATACAATTATTGAATGATTTAAATCAAATATATATGTTATATATTCATGAAAATGTATTTTATATTCACCAATTCAGTTTCATAGGCATAATATAAGAAAAACACCAATTTCACAGATAAAAACCTATAGTGTATAAAGTAAATATTACAATCTTTTAATAGAGAACATATGTTAATTTCCAATTTTTAAAAATTTATTGATTATCTATGTAAAAATAAACTTCATCTTCGAAATATAAACATATAAAATAGTATAGGTTTTTTTAATTTTCGATGAAGTATCATTTCTTTAATGAATAGGAGAAATACTGAATTATAGTTCATAATATATTTTTCATCTAAGTTTATAATAAATTTGAATTATAATATTATTTGGTAAAAATGTATAATTTGATAAAATTATAATCAGTTAATACTATAAATATCATATTAAGAAATTTAAGATTGAAATTTTTTATAAAAATATGAAACATTCATATATTATTACATTAAACACCCATATTGTAATCCCCCTATGGGATTAAATTTAAATCAAATTATACCACAAATATGATTAAAATTTTGACAAATAGATTCAATATTTAGAATCAACATTATTTACAAGATCTAATAATAAATTGTTTTTTACCGAAACAATTAGTGAAGGCGATTAAAATTAATTTCATCAATTAAGGATAAAATAAGATTTTTTAGGGACTAAACCACAACCTTAAGGCCCAAAAATACATTTGCAATATTTCAAGAGCTATTTTCTAGACATATATTGACCCTATAGTATCCTTGAGATAAATGGAATAATTATTGGAACTTAATGAACCATTAAAAACATTGGAATAATTGAGTTGTCACATCAATATAAGATTACTCTGCCTTATCACATTAAATGATTACAACTTATCCCCCTTACTCGCACCTCTAAAAGTGAATATGTTTGGACAAGATCTTATCAAATTTATTTTTAAAATCCATCAAATCAACCTTGAATCCTCCATTTGGAAATTGGTCCTTGAAAGGTATCCCTTTGGTATAAACAAAACGTAGCTATATGATATTTAAGGTAATGTTTTCTAATGATATAGTATCTTTCAGTTACTCATTCACACCTTAAATTATTTTTAAATCTTGATTTTATGATGAAAACAATATCCTTAATCTAATTTTATATTGTTTTATTATAATTTATACATACAAAAACTCACACAACCATATAATGTATTATGAACATTTTATTTAAGTGCACGGGGAAATACGACATCAAGAATAATGATTTTTCATTCACTACAGGAAATCCCGTTTTTGTGATAGGACAATCAACCAGTTGCAAGTAACCAATTATTTACGATGGGAATAGGTGCCCCGTCGCAAAAAAATATGTGCGGAATGGAACAGTTTTGACACCAAACCGCGTGAAATGGTATTTGCGATGAGTAGGCACTGGCCGTTGCAAATACCAAGAGACGGTAAGAATTATTTGCGACGGGGGATCCCCCGTCACAACTATTTTGACCCCCGTAGTGTATTTACCATGGGTCCCATCACAAATAATCGACAGTTGTAAAAACCTATTTTCAACGGGATGTGATCTCGTCATCAATAGTGTGTCACATGTTTTTTTTTTGCGACGGGGCCCATCGCAGATAACCATTTTACCTTCGACTGTAATTAATGCGGCCGAAGGTATTTGCGAAGGGTCTCGTCTCAAAAAATTATATTTGCGATAGGAATCCCATCACAAATAGTTTCGTCATAACTAATCTGACCTATATATACCCCATCCATTTATCATCCCTCCTCCTAAATTCCTTCTCCCTCTGCTTTTCTAATCTCCAATTTTAGAGTGAATTTTTTTTAGAGTTAGTTTTTTTAGAAGACGTTGTGAAACCGTCTATAATTATAAGATATCAAGTTTAAAGGTATTTATGGTTTCTTTAATTTAGTATTAATTTCATTTTATTATATCAATTTTAATTATTGTTAACTATTTGTAATTAAGTTTGATTTAAATGTTTTTCTCATAAGTATTTATTTGTAATAATAAAATTAAATTATTAGTACTAATTCTTAGTAATTAGTAATAATTAATTAATAATAACGATGATTAATAATGTATATAAGTAATTAGCAGTAATTAGTAATTAGTAGCTATATTTTGCAGTAATTAATAATAATTAACCCTAGTAAGTAATAATTAGAAATAAATATAAATAAATAGAAATAAATAGTAAAAAATATTTACAATTAGAAATAAATAGTATTAATTAGTCATAATTAGTAATAAATACTAATAATCAGCAATAAATACTAATAATTATTAATATATACTAATAAATACTAATAAATACTATTCAATAGTAATAAATACTAATAAATTGTAATAAAGAGTAATAAATATACTAATAAATAGTGATAATTAGTAATAAATACTAATAATTAGTTATACATTCTAATAAATAGTAATAAATATTAATAGAAAGAAATAAATAATAATAAATTGTAATAAATACTATTAAATAGTAATAAATAGTAATAAATATTAATAAATAGTAACAAATAGTAAAAAATATTAATAAAAAGTTATAATTAATAATAATTAGAAATAATTGTAATAAATAGTAATGATTAGTTATAATTAGTAATAAATAGTAATAAATAGTATTAATGAGTTATGAATAGTAATAAATACTAATAAATAAAAGAAATATTAATAAATAGAATGAAATGGTAACAAATAGTAATAAATAGTAATAAATAGTAATAATTTGTAATAAATAGTTATTGATAGTAATAACTAATAATAAATACTAATAATTTGTAATAAATAGTAATAATTAGTAATAAATAGTAATAAATATTAATAAATAGTTATAATTTGTAATAAATAGTAATAAACAGTATTAAAAAATTATTATTATTAATAAATAGTAATAAATACTAATAAATACTATTAAATACTAATAATTTCTAATAAATATTAATAATTAGTAACAATTAGTAATACATAGTAATAAATACTAATAAATACCAATAATTAGTAAAAATGGTTATAAATAGTAATTATTTGTAATAATTAGTAGTAATTCATAATAACTGGTATTAATAAGTATTTAAATAGTAATAAATACTAATAAATACTAATAATTACTAATAATTAGTAATACAAGAATATAAATAGTAATAAATACTAATAAATAGTAATAAATAGTAATAATTAAAAGTAATTAGAAATTATTAGAAATTATTAGAAATAATTAGCACTTATTAGCAATAATTAGCAACAATTATGAATAATTATGAATAATTAGCATTAATTAAGAATAATTAGCAATAATTATTAATAAAAAGAAATAAATAAAAATATATCGAAATAATTATGAATAATTTGGATTATTTATCAATAATTATGATTAATTATGATTAATTATGATTAATTTGACATAATTAAGATTATTTAGGATTAATAAGGAATAATTATTAATAATTAGGATTAATTTGAATTAATTAAGATTAATTGGGATAATATAAATTTAGTTTTTCATTAATCATAATTATATTAGTTTTGTTAGTTTTCTATGTATTTGCGATGGGTCCTTTTGTGACGGTGTCCCGTCGCAAATAGATTATATATATATATATATATTAAAACTTATTTTCCACGGGTTATTTTACCACCATAAAAGCGTTTTCATGATGGGCTCGTTGGAACAGGTTTATAACATAATGCTATTTGCAACAAGCCATCCTCCCGTCAGAAATACTTTTTGTGACAGTTCTGTCCTAATAGGTTCTTGTATATTTAAAGTATTTAATCTGAGATATATTTGCGACATGACGATTGCCATCACAAGCAGTATTTTTTGGGATGGGCCCATTGCAAAAAATATTAAATGCAAATCCATTTTCTAAAATGAGAAATTTACGATGGGACCCTATCATAGTAGAGTTTTTGGAAGGGGATCCTGACCCAAATAGCCAAAATTGCAGTAGTGATTTTTTTATTTACTACCTCTCATGGTGGAAATTAAAATCAGTAATATATTTATAATATACATATATAGAATATTTATTATGTATTTTATGTTCTTTAATAATATTTCAACACATTTATTTATACATTCTAATTTGTGTAAATGTAATAAAATCATTTTTGGAAGTGTGGATTACCACCTCTTACAAGTTACATTATTCATTCACACAACACATAAAACGTATAAAGATTGGTTTTACTTAAATATATGTGAAATAAAGAACATAAATATTATATTAATTAAGTAATTACATTTCTGTAAATATAATATATATCATTTTCATTGTTACCCTCTCACACACTTAAAAATGATAATGTGGTTCATGGACATGTGGACTATCGCCACCTAGACATGATGTTCTTCCTTTTCTACATTGCAATTATTATGTATATAAGTATATATGATTAAATCAATAGGAATTTATGATATAAATATCAATAAGAAAAGATATAGTTATAATTACCTTTTTCCCATAATGGTCATTGAAAAATTGGAACATTACTCATGCATATGTACAAACTATGATCTCTATTATTGTAACGTTCATTAATTTATAATAAATATATTTAATTATTGATTTTAAATGTATAACATATTTATAAAATATAATAAATATGGTATGATTATTATTTTGGAGATGTTATATATTGACCCAAACGACCATAGTTGACCTACTGAACTTGGTTTTGACAGCTAAACAAAATATGATTAAAACATCCAATTTAAACAAAAATGATTCAGTAGTTTATACAACATTTTTGTTAGTGAAATAAAATTTCTGATAAATGTTAAAATGTTCTTATGTAATTAAAAAACATAAATAACATTTTTATTCAGAAATACAAATACATATGAGATAATTCAGAGGCATGTTATGGGTTTATTGTCTCATTTTCTATCAATAAGGTATAATTAGTCTCTGTACACCTAATTTATTTTATATGGTTTATATTCTTACCATTTTGATATGTAATGTATGGAACAATTATATCTTCATGTTATTTTATGTTATAAATTGAATTATATATTTTAAGGGGATTTGATTTAATTGTCACTATGTTGAGTAAAATTGTATAAATCGATTTAATTACATTGAGTTATATTAATTCCTAATTATCGTTAATATTCCATGGTTATGTGTATAAAAAAATAGTTTCTATTTTATTATTTCCACATACCTTATGTGGATTTAATTTTGATTCAAATTATATACTCACTAATTGATTCTCACTACAATGTTATATCCTTCTAAAGGGTTTACATCACAATATCATTTTATTGATGATTTTCTGTACATTAATTTACATTAGGGGAAAATAATAGGCAAATATAAAATAAACCCATTAATTATAACCTTATTTTTTTTATTAATTTCCTTTATCATGTATTAGTACCATTTTCTACCCTTTGTTACTCTCATGTTCTAGAAACTATTTTATAAAAACCCAAATTTGTTTCCCTATTTAATAGAAAAACCTATTTTTTTAAAACAACCTTTCCTTATCAAAAAATTTTAAAATAATGTTTTTAATATTTTAAAAATGTATTTTAATTTTTTTTCACTATTTTTTCTTTTATAAACGTTTTCAACACAATGTGTTTTTTCAGTTGCGGAATATGGAATTTTTCTATCCCTTTTTACCTTGTAAATAGAATGTTTCTTTTAACCACGTATGACATGTATGAATTAATATTATATTTTTTCATTGAAGATACCATGTATTTATTAAAAATTTTATTGGTATAGAATATTTTTAGAAGTTATATTAAAAAGAAAACTTTTCAAATGGTTTTCAAAATAAAATGATATTTTCCCCAATAAATTCTTTTAACATATATTTTTATTACATTATGGAAAGTAACCCATATTTGTACTGAACATTGGACATTTTAAATTGCTACCATCCACATCATATATGTAGATGGGTTTTTATTGATTTGATGAGGTAAATTATTTATATTTACTTCTCTATCTTCCATGTCATTTCTGTTGAAGTATTCAATTTCATATGATCATTGAGAATTGAATTTCCTCGAATTATCCATGTCATTTATCATGAATATTACAATTTCTTAAATTGTATACCATTTTATATACAATTTTAATATTTTATGTAATATTATTGACTGGGTATTTTTTGATATGTCTATATTTATCATTAAATGTGGTTATTTGTTAAGGTATATTAGTTACTTTTATTTATAAATTTGTGGAATTCTTTATTCTAGTAATGAATTTTGGGGTCAAGACATTATATATCCCATTGATGCATCAACATGTTCTCATGATACATATAAGTTATAAAAATTGATTTGGTTTTACTGTTTATTTAAATAACATTATGAATGGTCTTGACGGTATAGGTTTTCATGTGCCTGATACATGAAGTCCAATAATTGTGAAAATCCTATATTTATACATAGTAGTTATTATCTATGATATTTTTCATCAACATATCTATGGATTCATTTCATTCATATTTTATTTATTAATGTCATGTTATTATATTTCCCGCCTTCACATATTTTCATTTTGTTATATAGTAATTTGAATGGAATTTATTTTCATTTATCATCTCTCTATATTATTTATCATTATTTTTTACTGAATACATGGCATGTGTGTTCTATTATGTACATATCCATATTAATCTAATCTCATTGATTCATTATGGATTCCAATATTCATACTTAATATTACTGAGTATTTGAGGTCACCCTTATTTTGTTTCCTCTCCCCATGAATCCAAGAACTGTAGTAATCTAGTTTTAATAAAGTATATGATAGATGGAATAAATTCTTATCCAAAAAATGAAAAATGAATGAAACAACATAGATTGTAATTAGTGCATTATTTTGTAATAAAAGACTCTTTTATATATCTATTTTAACAAGATTACAAATATCTTTAGTCCTTCATGGCTTGATTATATATAATCAATACAATTTAATTGATAACAGTTATAAGAACTAGACTTTTAGGGTCATTTCACTACAAAAAATTATGATGGGGACGTTACAACCATTTCCCATAACAAAATGGAATTTGGAAAACCCCAAAAGGATTTTTTTCAAATAATCCATAACACATCTAATGGAAATTATAATATATGTGTGGTATTCCATAACCTTATGAAGTTATAGAACATCATTTCATTTGATTGTATTTATCTCAGGATAAACATACAGAATTATATTTCAAGGATGTGGTATGATTTTATTGTGTATACCTGTAAATTTTATCAGGTAGAGATCTGATGTTTACAATGATGTTTTGGAGACGTATTAAATAGGATCTAAATATAGGGCAATGTTTCTACATCACTTATCATCCTTAAAGAAATTTTTATTCAAATAGTAAAATTACAACAATATAATAAATGTTGAAATGTTTCACTATGGATTCAATGGTTTTTGGGATAAATAACATGATTTGGTGGAATTTTGATACAGTGATAGTCTTAAATCAAGTTATCATATGGATCCAAATGAGTATCTATATAGTATGAAGTTAATAAATTAAACATGATAGAAGTAATTATGAGATAAAAATCTATTATGACCAGATCAATATGAAGAAAAAATAGATATGGTTATAACCATTCAATAGTATATAAGTATAGCATAGGGACATCAAAAAATGTAATGATGAAAATCATTTGAAAGATATAGAGTCTAAATTTTGTAGTATGGTATTCCTATGACCATCTCCCCAAAAGTGGGTGATGAGATTTAAAAATAAAGGAAATATGTAGAACAGGTAGATTAGTTCTTTTGAAATTAAGGATCATATCGTGATGGTAGATTATAGATTGGGACATCTTTTAAATCTCTCCCATTGTCATGATGTATTACATGTTCCTTTATTTAGGTAGTAAATACATGATAATTCACATGTATTAATATAAAAGTTTTTAATAATACAAAAAGATCATTCTATGCATGAACAACCAATTCAGATAATATATCACCAAGAGAATGAGCTATAAAACAATAATAGATGCATGATCACTATTTTATGGGAAAACGAAAATTTATATATGAAATGTGGGAATCATTAGATGTGATGAAAAAAGAGTAATATCATATACTTTTAGTGGAATGGTGAATTATAAGGGATAAATTTTTTTTAATAGTTTTATAAGTTCCCCATGAGAATTATTAACAAATATTTATTCATAAATAATTTTATTTCATCTATAACTATCATTAAACACATACCATAGTTTAAAAAAACCCTAATACACTAATAAACTATTATTATTTAAAAATAAATTAATATCATAGTCATCGGTTGGATTGTATGATTATGAAAAACTAAATAATTAAAACGTTATAACAATATATGTTTAAAATTTATCAAATGGTTATCAATTCGTTTATAATTAAAATAAAAGAATTGAAATTGAATTAATTCATTTCTAAAAAAACTATTTTTATATACAAAATTTTCTTTTATCAAAATAAAATAAATTATTTCATAATATAGAATGACTTAGAGTAATTATATCAATTATTTACTTGATAAAATTCTAAAAAACAATAAATATTTTTCGTAGAATATTATATTCAAATAATCTAATTTATGGAAAAATATATGTCATTTAAAAATTTTTCGATGTCCAATATTGTACATTAAATATGAATTTAAGTTATTCTTTTTTAATTTACTTTTTAATGGATTTACATATTAATAATTAGGATTTCAATATTTTATAAACATGCCCCTTTTATTTTTGGACTACATGAATAGTAACCATGTCAAAAAATTTTATCTATATAAAGAATAAATCATGTTATTATGTATCAAAAATAATTTATAAGGACAACATTATCATAAAATAATAATTATCGGATGAACATAAATATTCCATAATAACATGATGCAAGAAATTTAATTGTTTAATATTCATTGGCCTAGTAAAATGAAATTCATATTTTTTAAATCAATAAGAGTTACCAAATATAACTCCCTTTATTTTAAATATACATTATGAGATCACATGATGGAAAACATGGTTTTGGGTGGATATTATAATTAGTCTTATGAAAAAATAAATTACATTCATGAGTTAAATTTAATCATAATTATTACATATTATATTATACCTATAAATTCATGCAAAACAAAAAAACATCATTTATTCAATTAAGAGAAAAATAAAATTAATGATATAATATATAGTAAGATTTATATAATATGATTAATTTCTTTTGATCAATAACATTTATAGGTGAATATGAAATATTAGTTTTTTGTTAGATGATTATATTATAGTTAAAACCTATTATGTATAACTTTTATGTCAAAGAAAATGAATAGTGTAAAAATTAATAATAAATATATTTTATCAAAATAATATATTATAAAATTATATAGTAATTATAATATTATTGAAATAAGACTATGTTGATATTATACGGTCTAATATTAAATATCATATCCATTGATTGGAAAATATTCACCTCATGAGTATAAATTACCACCATTTAATATTAAAGAAGTTGTAACCGTAGTTAAATTTTCAATTGGTTAATTAATGGTTAAACATAATTATAAGGTTAAAAATTAAAAATATATATATGTAAATTATTTTATTTCCTGGTAACAAACCCACCATGACTTATAATCTAATAATATACTATTTGGATTCATTTGGATTGAATTTGATTTATAATTGTTTCTTTTAATACATTCCAATTGTGATCCTCATATCAATTATAAATGGGAACCTCCACCCTTGGTTTTTGGCAAAACAATAACAATTATATATTAATTAAACTATTAAAATTACCCATTTTAACTTATATATCCCTATAATTGTAGTTATTTCTTTTTAAAAATACCAAACCTAGACCCCCTAGAGGAGATCCAAAGAAGTTGTTTCAAAGAATATGTAACCAACCTAAACAGTCTGTTTAATTTCAACTCTTAATTAACATTTATATATGTAGTATTTAACATAAAATAATTAATTAATTATCCCCAATATTATGAAATTTCATTATGATAATGGAAACACCATTATAATCCACTATTCAAATAAAACAATAAGTGAGAGTATTTTTGTGCCGATTTAAGGCATACCATCTCTAAATAGTTATTCAATTTATTTCTCATCACTATATTTTATTATATGTGTATTATGGTGGTATTAATGATTATATATGATATTTATTACATAATTAAACTTCTTTAATAATAATTTTACACATACTAACATACAATCCAATCCTTTAAGTCACAAAAACATTGTCAAAATGTACCTGTGGACTACCACCTCCATGAAGTGATGTGATTTAGTTTTCATTTATATATTACATGAATAATAGTTGGAATTGTTTTATTAATATATTTGATATATTTGACATAATTATGATCCTAAAAATTTAAATTAACATTTATCATTATTTTTTTCAGTCCTGTGAAAAATGAAAACAGATTTTATGCATACGTATGGAACACCATCTCTTTGAACGGTGTAATTAATTTTTCAGTATCTAAATTTTTTGGATGAATCTAATTTCATATATAATGAATATATATTTTATTACTATTATTATTAATATTATGGTGATTTTTTAACATTGGATAATATAAAATGATTGAATCTACAAAGATGAAATACTCATGATAAATGAAATAATTAACACATGGTAATAAAGATCATAATAAGGAATTGTTTATTAAATGTGGTGATATAATATTATAATAGAAGCATATATGATATAATAAGTATAAAAATAATCAATTAAGAAATTATAATGAATATAAATTTATTATATAAGAGGTTATACTGATTCCAAACCAAAGAACACATTAGGTAAGGGATTCATATCAAAATTTCATTTTTATTGAGATTGATTAGGACTATTCTACCATTGATGAAATACATTGATCTATTTATCAAGAAAATTATTTCACTTGTACTCTTATTTATATTTATTTATAATACAATTTATCCTCTAATTTTTTTAGGCTATGTAATGAAATGTATGGAAACATTTCCTTAAGTAAAATATACTTCATTATCTATTAGATTACAAAGCATTTTTATTTATAAATGTATTATAAAAATGTTTTAAAGATAAATTTTTGTACTCATATATTATTTTTTATATTCATATTCACCCATAATTTACTTATCCCAAAATTTTTTCCAAGGAATCATCTTTTATTTTTCTAATCAAAGTAAATTTTTACTTTTCCAAGATTTGTATGGTACAAATTTTTTTTAACATATACGACATGAATATCGTCTCCTAGTGTCTTGAATTTTCATTTCATTGAATCTTACAATAAATTTATACATGTATCTTTTCATATAATTTTATTTCATTGATATATTAAGAGTTCTTATAAAATAAGTTATTTAAAATTTGAAAGAGTATTTTCCTCAAGAATATTTTATTGGTAATTAAATAGTATTTCTATTTATCAATGTTTACAATAGATGATTTTATTTATGATTTAATGGGGATGTGATCCAGGGAATAAATACTAATGATTCATAATGGTTACTTATGAATACAATGAAATAGTTTATGAAGCATGTTTTAATTCAATAGATTGTGCTATATAGAATTGATGAAATTTTTATGGAATCCATTTAATTTACTTGAGTTATAGTGTGATGAAATGTTTATGAGATCCATTTCTTGTAAAATATTTTGATTTTTGAAATGGTTTAATTATTGGTGGAACATATATATATATTATCTTCATTATGTTGTGTGTGGGATCTATATATCCCTCTAAATCATTGGGTAAATATTATAATATCATTAGATAAACTAGTATATAATGGGGAGTGATCACAGTTTAGTAATTACATTTTTACAATATGATGCAATTGGGAATGAACTGTGAATTCTATAATGTTTTGGGGATTGGACATATCCCACTGTTAAATTATTGGTAATGAGGATCTAATATAAAAGTAAATTATTTTCTATGAATGTTTTCATAAATAAATTTTGTATTCCAATGTTAAGATAAAATGATTGATTTTAATTTATTCATGTATCATTCATATATTATTAACACCAATGATATACTCTATGACTTTATATAATGATATTTTATATGCATGGTAGGGTATTCAATTATTAAGATAATTTTTTACACCATTATTCAATGGTGAAGCTTTTGTGATAATTGATAGCTCCCTTGATTACCATTACTAAAAACATGATTTCACGTTTTTTACTTATGTTTCCATTACCCAAGAAAATAATAATGATATTATATATTATATATCTAATATAGGTTATAGTAATAAAGAAATAAGTGAGAGACTATGTTTATAGTTATGAACATATTTATAATGTTTCTATATTATCCAAATATAATAGACCCAAATGATTTTCGTGTGAATTAAAATTATATGTATTGAATATATATAACTCAAGATGAAATATATATCTTTGAAAAGTATCGGTGTATATATGGATGAAGCTTATATCTCATAATAATTATTCATCCTAGATTTATGTATATGTTGAAGGTTCTGAAAAATATTTTTTTGTGGTATAATATGAAAAGGGATGTTTCATTATATCTATGTTATTATGTAGTGTGTCAGCATGTTAAGGTTGACAAACACATGTTTGAGGGGATATTATAATCATTACCCATGCAATAAAAAAATAAAAAAATATCACCATGTATTTGGTCATCATAATCCCTACAACATTAAAAGTCTAAAAATTCAAATTTGGATGTAGTAAATCTCCATATAGATTTGTCAATGTATTTGATATCAATGTATATTATGTTATTGATTATATTTCTATAATATAAATTATGGAAGTGGAACGACATTATATAGTACTATATTCTATTGTATTTTAATAAAATTTTATGCTTAAAATGAACTTTAGTCAATGTCTTCAGTATTTTCAACATATAGAGCATAGTTCGATAACAGTGTATCATAATCTGATAGAGGCTTAGTTTAAAAGAACCATTAAAAATATATAATGTATAATGATATATATATCTATGGATTCCAAATGTATTTGGGATCAACACATTCTTTTGTTATATATAATTTTAAATTTTGGCTTCCATATGGGTATGCAATTTTCTATTATTGGTTCTGTATATTACATGATGTTTTTAATTCCAATATAATAAAATTATGTTAAATAATTATTGATATTATGTCCTTATATACAATTTGAAATTGTATATATGTTAGATCCATTCAATAGTGAATAAGGGTTCTCAGAGTTGAAAAAATATATGATGGCGATCATTGAAAAATTCATCACTTTGAAGATAGTGAGTATGTTTTTCTGTATATTTCAATTTGAAATATAGTAATTATATAAAAATATAATTAAAAAA
This sequence comes from Viscum album, assembly GCA_963277665.1. Classification (NCBI taxonomy): domain Eukaryota; kingdom Viridiplantae; phylum Streptophyta; class Magnoliopsida; order Santalales; family Viscaceae; genus Viscum; species Viscum album. The sequence goes on along the minus strand of OY728145.1, from coordinate 618,006,097 downwards.
TTATCCATATTTATGTTTTCACCCATTTATAATTTTATATCTTGTTGGAATGGTATAATACCCTTTGTCCCTTCAACCAAATCACTCCCATGATCATGTCATGTTCCATGTATTTCTACTGAGTAAGTACACACCTGATCCTTCATGTGTACTGAACTCATAGGTCATGACACTATTCTAAGACCTCTCTTGTGAGGGGTAACACGTGGACATTCTAGATCATGGATAAAATGTGATATAAAACAAGACCACCCACCTACTTAATGTTTTCTAGTGAAAATAAAAAAATAAAGATGTTACATGGGAACTTGAGGATGAGATGTTGCATAAGTATCCTTAGATAGTTGTATTAGTGTGATGTAATATCAATGTTTGAATTATTTAAATTTGGAGTACAATATTACATTACTATATTATTTAAAATAATTATCTATAAAAAACTTTATTTACATTGACATATTTCTTTACACGCTAGAAAATATTTATAATAACTTTGATATACTATTGAAATTTTATTATTTAATTTGATAAATATATCCTATACATTAAAAAGAAGGGTGTGAATGGGAATAACTAAATTTTGAAAAATTATTTTTTATATATTTATAAACATAAATATTTTATTTAAAATTATTTATAAATTGAAATAAAAATAATTTATATATATAATATTTGTTTTTTTGAAGTACTATATTTATGGTAGTAATGTTTTTTTATAATAGAAATTTTATTTACTCACAAATGGTAAATAATTTTAAAAAAATTTCATATATTTAATATAATGTTATAATATTTATAGAATTTTTTGTCTTTGTATAGGATAAAAATAAACCTATTTTTATGCATAAAACTGTTCTCTTCTGATCAACGAATTTTCATTGTGTTTTGATAAAAAATATTAAATTACATTATACAATATATATATATAAAATCATGAAAAATTGGCATTATATTTATAATCATGATACTATAATTTATTAAATATGACCTTTTTTTAGTTAGTATAAACAGTAACCTTTGTTAATATTTGAAACATCGTATGTGTAGAATGGGTAAAAGAGGTGTAAAACCTTGAGATAAGGATTCCAAGCCAGTTAAAAAAATTCCTTTGACCTCTTCTGTGGTTTTAAATCAATCATATACAACTATGTGTTGAATATATGGCAACATAGTGTGTTTTTTCTTTCATTATGACTTTTATATTAATTGAGGAAATAATTTTTAGAACATGAAACATTCCTTAATATAATACATATATTTTTCTACATAATGATAAAAATATTATATATTCATCGGATACTTTTTATTTGGATTAAATTTTAATTTTTTCTCATTTATTTAATTTTTAATTTTTAGTGAACAACTATATACCTAAAATTTATAAGTGGATTACATATAGTATTTATTCATTTAATTCAAAAATAATATCAATAACATTTTTAAACGAATCATAATTTATGTAAATTATGGTATACCCTAAATTTTTTACATAAAAATAAAATATTTAGGATTTTTCTGAAGGTAATATTTATGTTTTATTGCTTTAATGTTGTCTAGAAATTTATATTATGTGAATAATTTTTAAAATGAAGTAATCTGTATTTTATAATAAATTTTTAATTAAATTTTTTAAATTTAATAAAAACCATAAAAGAGGAAAATTAGGATGAAAATTGGTCTGAATCATAATAGATTGTAAATTAATGAACATTCTTCTTTCCTATAACTAAAATCATAACACTTCAATTTAAAAAAATCATTATAACAACTCAGTTTTAAATATGATTGTTTTTGACAATTTTTTCGAGGTGCGCACATCCATCTGTAGAGGACGCGTAGCTAATGCTCCTCATTACAACTTTCCAAAATTGGGTGACATTTGTTCTTCATTCAAGGGAATTTTCTCCATGATTGAAATGGGATGATGAGATGTCCATTCTTCCTTCGTGGGATTCCTCCTCAGAACTCGTAACCTTGTCCGGATCTCCTCTAATGATTAAGTCATAGTTCATGAAACTTTTTCCTGGTTCCATATCATTTTGGATGGCGGTTAATTACACTATTTCCGTCAGGACATTCCATGGGGTCTTGAAATGGAAGCAACATTCGGTTGGAGTACACGTTATCATTAGGCATGTCGGGGAATAGATAGATTTGTGGACATTAGGGAACATGTATTATTCGTCATAAGAGAGAATCTCAAGCGCATAGAACCAGATTCATACCACATCTTTCGTTGGTTATTATATGCCAGTGGCACGTCTCTGAGGCTTTCCTCTGCTTCCTATGTTTATAACGGGGTATGACGTGAGTTTAACGTCTTGTGGAGACGGTTATGCTAAGGGTGTCTCTTCTAAGGTTTTCCTTTGGCATCTCATATTTATCACTACGCCACTGGTTTAATGTCTGACTGATATGGTTATGCCAAAGGCATGTCTTCTAAGGTTTTCCTCAGGCATCTCATGTTTAACACGAGGTAGGTTGCAAGTTTAACATCTTGTTGATATTGAATGAGGGTGATCAGAATGTCCCATAGAGATGGATCAGATAGGTACATCCCATGGAGGGAACTCAAAGAGTGTTTACCAGCTAGATGGATCAGAACGCTGAATATAATAACACCCAGGATAGTGTGCCCATAAAGGGAAGATTTCACATCGTGAAAGCTAATCTGGACACCACTAATGGGGGATTAGGGAGAGTGAAACCCAATCTGGGGGGCACCAACGTTTACCATTCACTAGGATTGGACATCATGGAGGCTTCCTATGTACCCTGTGTAGATGACAGATATCAAAACCCACGTAGATTAAAGGGGTGATGAATTGGGGGTAGAAAAAGCACAAAAACCTTAATACATGCTCTGGCTTACATATGGAAAGTGGCCTAGGAAATGCTAGGATAAACGAGGAGGTTGATGAAATGATCCTACCAAGACGTGGCGGCCTAGGAAAAAATCAAGATGGATGATGCAGAGTGGAATTAAGTTGAGGGTGAATGAGATGGAACCAATGTGAAGATGACAATGATGTTGGGATTGAGCCATGAAGAGTCTTCCTACGTATCCCCATGGTATGGAATCAAAGTCCGCATAATTTGGTGGGACGAGGGGACACCTGAGGATGGGGCTCATGATTATGGACACATAGATGGGATCCGTAGGAAATAAGTCCTCCAGGTTGGGGAAAGATCCTCCCAGAACACATGTGATCGAGATGTATAAAGAATGAGCCAAGAGTTATGGTATTGAACGTCAAAGAGGCTTCCAACGTATCCCCATGGTAGGGAACCAATGTCCACATAGTTCAACTGAATATATCTTACCGTCGATTGGGGACTTCAACGACCTACCATCGATTGAGGGCATAATTTCTTACCACTAGATAGGGTCACAACGGCTACTGTTGGATGGGGTTGATAGGGTATTACCATTGTATAGGGTCACAATGGCTTACTGCTAGATGGGGTCACAATGGAATACCACTGGATGAGGTTGAACCTCATAGAGGCTTCCTGTGTACCCTTTCTAGGAGACATGAATCAAATCCCACATTGTTCAGGATGGTGGATGTAGTTTAATGTCGTAATGGATGAAAATGGGGCATGTAATTTAACGTCATGCGGGACAAAAGTGGTTCGACGTGATGATTTTTCGAACCAATGGATTGTGGGATTGATCATTGGGGTGGCTTCCTACGTACCTTTTCTTGGCAAGGATCAAAGACCATGTAGTTCCTGATGGGGTTTGGTGAGCCGATGTCTATGAACCATACCTTGGAAATGATCAAATACCACATAGTTTAGAATGAGTTTTGGTGATCTAACATTAAGATAGTCGGGACAAATGGGTTTTTGTCTTGAAACCCCGGGAATCTTTTTACGTACCTTACCGTGGCATGGATCAATGATGTATTAGTTTAGGAGGAGGATTTTTTGTGAACTAATGTGAAGATGGTCGGGACCAATGGGTGTTGGGATTGAACCTCATTGAGGTTTCCTACATACCTTACCATGGAAAGGATCAAATTCCATGTAGTTCAAGATGGTGGACTGATGTGAAATGGTCAGAACCAATTGATGGTGGGATTGAACCTCCCGGAGGATTCCTACATACCTTGCCTTCGAAAAGATCAAAGAACACATAGTTCATAATGGTGGACAGAAGTGAAATTGGGGGGACCAATTTGTGTTGCGATTTAACCTCAGAGAGACTTCCTACGTACCATAAATTGGAAAGGATCAAATACCACATAGTTTAGGATGGTTTTTGGTGAACCAACATGAATATAGTTAGGACCAATGGTTTGTGGGCTTGAACCTCATGGAGGATTTCTACATACCTAGCCTTGGAATATATCAAAACCACATAGTTCAGGATGGAGTTTGGGGATTACACTCTATGCAGATCTGAGATGATTCCATATTCAATGCTTACTACTATAATCACACATCATTCATTATCAGTGTGAGAAAAAAGAGGCAGTAAGGACCATATGATCACTATGAAAAGTTGCATCCGTGAAGGGTGGAGAATGGGGATTACACGTAGAAGAGTCCCGAGATTAGCTAAGAAGAAACAAAAGTGGATGAATATTACGCCTAGATAAAGCCCGTGTGCCGCTATGGAACAACAATGGAGAATAGGGCATGGGCATGGAAGCTACCTTGGTGCAGCTATGGAGCAGAAATTGTGCATGTGTCTTACACATGGAAGAGGCATGCTTTCCACTACGGAGCGGTAATGGTGAAAGAGGAATTCACATGGAAACTACCAGGGTCCCACTATGTAATGAAAATAGTGGACGGGGCTTATGCAAGGAAGTTGTCCTTAATGACTTCCTCATGTCTGGCCGTGAAGGCATCCCAACCCACTGGTGGGTTGATTCCTTCACCTATGCTCTAGTTCAAAAGAGGGATAATGCCAAGTGCCTTGGAATGAGTCTGACCAAGATGGATATAAATAGAGTGATTCACATGCCCAACATTCGGAATGAGGTGAGGTTGGCGTGGAAATGAAGGATAAATGTTGGCCATGTTTGAAACAAATCATCTATATCTCGTTATCTTGAAATAGGGACAAACAAATAATGGCCAACTTTTAACCGTATTTGAAACACAAGACATCAATCAAAGTGTTTTCAAAAGACATTCATGGCATTGGCCCATGATAGAATATGTGCAAACATTTCATGGGATCAGGTTGTTAGGGGGTGCCATCAGACATTGATTTGGATGAAGATCTGAATGAAGGATGTGCAAAGAGTTAGGTGGAGTGATCGAATGTATGAACAAATCCAAATTCTCTTGAAATTATTCTACTGTAATCTTTTCATTAGGTATATTATGCTTGTCACATTAGCCATATCATATTTGGAATAAGAGGAATCCTATTATTGAATGATAGGGTATGCTATTGTTTAAAGTCATGTAGAGAGGACTATTAGTATCTTATGATATTAGTGTAAGGAATCTCTTGTTTTGAGCAAGAGTCATCATATGTTTGAAAAAATAGGGCACACTATAGTTTTAAGACATATAGAGAAGACTATTGGAATCTTATTCTTGTAGCATAAGGCATCTCTTGTTTGGATCAAGAGGCATCCTATGATAGGAACATAAGATGCACTACAATTTATAGTCATTTAGATAGGACTATTGGCATATTATGATTGGAGCATAAAGAAATGTTTTTGGGAAAAGGGTATCCTAGGTCTTTCACCCAGGGTGTACTACAGTTTATAGTCATGTAGGTTGGACTGATGGGCAGAAGGCACCTAGAAATGGCTGGTGTTGGGACTTACGCAAGAGCGGCCCTTTTTGGTTTAACATGGTATTTGAACCAAGCGATGAGGTTTGGATGAGTTACTTGAGGAATGGTTCGACTCAAGGTACTCTGGGAATTGATGACGAGAATCTCAACACATGACATGGGAATCAATCCAAAATAAATATGATGACTCAAGGTGTTTAATGGTTTGCATAGAAGTTTTTGAAGACATGGTATTCCATTGGTGGAAGGTGGGTGTGTATAAGGGTGAAATGGAATATGATGACACCCCCGCCCAAAAAGGTCACGATAAGACTCTCCATTTTTCATTGGGGTGAGTGACGGTAGCGAAGGGACCGGCCCAAAGGGGCGGGATTGCATCCTGGAAGTGAACCCGAGCAGGGGTGCGGGGGTGAAACCCCCGCAGTATGGACCAGTCGGTGTGAAGGTAGGATACTCACAAAGGATAGGTCTTCGCAAAGTAGTTTTGTAGAAAAAAGGTGGCTCGTAGAGCATAGGGTCTTGCAAAGCAGCTTCACAATGGAATGTTTCTTACGGGGCATGAACCCACGGAGCTTCTGTGCGAAGAAAGATGCTTACAGAGAAACGACTCATGGAGAAGCATTGCGAAGGAAGTTTCTCGCAGGGTATGGACTAGAAGAGCATCATTATAAAGGAAGCTTCTTATTGTGCATGGAATCATGGAACAGCTTGGCGAAGGAAGCTACTCACAGAGCATTGACTCGCAGAGCATCTTCTTGAAGGAAACCTACTCGTGGTGCCTCGAGAAACTTGAATGTGCTCCCTCTTATTCAAAGAGCAGAAAGGGAATCACTTCAAAGAGATCGAGAGCTCTGAAAAATGGGGAAATTGGCCACCCAAAGGGTGGCATCACCATCTTCCTGAAGGGTTGATTTGGGTATTTATAGGCAAGGAAGCTTGCCGAAGAATGTCGTGATGTACAAATGTGCACCGTAAAGCACAAATGCACACCACGAATCCAATCGTGCTCCGAAACATGAAGGTGTTTCCTCAAGTTACTCATAATCACAGAGCCGATTTTTATCGATCTTCACAGAGCTTGTGGAGGCTCTGTTCATGTTCCCTCAAGTTAGTCGTAACCGCAGACCTAACTATCATAGAGCTTTTTGGTGCTTGTGGAGGCTCCGGTCAAGTTCCCTTGCCCCATGATCATAGAGGGAGCTTCGCAAATGGGCTCACTGAATAGGCTATGTGAACTATTTTTCCTACCCATCTTCAATTGTGAATAACTTCTAATCTGTAACACTTTTCAGGTCCTATGTCCAAACAAATCAAATCTTGTGAAATGGAATACGATCTTGGATCATGTATGGAAGATTTTGGAGACATGTTTTTCGATTCCTACAATGATAACTAATGGGTGAATCAAAATGATAATATTTATAATGATTAAAAAATTTTATAAATTTAATGAAAGATTTAACTTTACAGCTATCAAAGATTTCTTAAAATATCTTTCTATTTGGAGTCATTTTCCTTAAGAATGACCTTGTTATAATTTAATATTTTTAGTAATCCCCACTGTTTTATTTCCCTTCATTATTAATGGGAACCTATTATATATTTTCATCACACTAAATTTATCAACATAACATGAAAAAAACCTAAACAAAATTTCCAATATCCTTATACATATTATTGAGATTTTTTCTACCTATAATCCTAAAGCTAGTGTCCATTCGGGGAGAACAACATGAATATTTCAAAGAAGGGATAATATCCTTAACCGATAACATTATATTAATATACAGGTTTACATATTATTAATATGTGGTATCTATCATAAAATACTATTCATTGTTTCCTCAATATAATAAAAAAATATCATTTTTATGAAAATTCCATTGTCGACCATGTTCTCATCCATTGGAAAACGATAATGTCTCTCATTATTTTGTGTTGACTATCCCCGCTACAAGGGGATGTGATCCAACTTTTGATACATCATAGTGTTGATGTTAATAAGGATATATTTAATGAATATATGAAATATATTTACTAATTTTACCTGTGATAGTGAATAATTATTTGTCAAAATTTCCTTTCATCTATTGAAAACTGAAAATAACATTCATGTCCATGTTCGACATACCATCTCCATGACTGATATAATTCATTTTTTGATGTCTTATCATTATAGATAATTATATCTATATTGAATATATATGATATTTATATCATCCTAATCATCATTTTTAAATGATGGAACTATGATAAAATTACATGGATCATTAATACTATACAAAAACATACAAGAGCAATAAATTAGTTATCACAGAGAATAGTTATTTTAATAATGGATTCTTAATTAATTGGTGATAGAAATATATAAGTAAGTAATATATGGTATAAAATATATTAATACAGTTTATAAATTAAATTATAAAAATTATATGTTTTTTACAAAGAAGGATCAATCACATACAGAGAAATTTGGACCTATGGTTAGGTTTGTATCACAATCTCATCACTATTCGAGATTATTTATGTTTATTAATATACTAAATATAGAATCTGAATATTCTATATAAACCCCAATATATATTTCTACAATGTTATTTATTTAAAATACATGTTTTCTATTCATTTTCCTCAGTTTATGTACTCAATATACTGATTTTAATTTTTTTTGGAAGTCAAATATTATTATTCTACTCGCCTGGGAATCATTTTTTTCGATGTACATATTATCCATAAATTACATTAATAATTTTTTTTTCAAAGTTATTGAACGATTTATTAAATTTTTTTTCCACAATTGATCTTTTAAAACCTGGTTTTAAAATTATTGTTAATTTAAATTTATAAATGATGTACCTTTTACTATTTACTATATATTTTAAAGAAATCATTGTTTTAAAATACATATAAAGAAATTAACTTACAATCTTCTTAAAATAAAATGCATTGAATATTACGTTAAAATTTGTCAATGATAAATTTAAATATATTTATTTCTTTATATTTTATAAATTTTGATATTTCAATTGAGATATTTCTATTTGAAAATGTATATTCCTCAATAAATTTTAATATTTTTTAAGATTATTTTAATTTACTTAAATATAAAATTTTTAATCATATTATAATGATATAATATAATGATACAACCAATAATATTTCTTTGGATGGGTTACGATTAATTTCACTATGGATTATATTGGAATTTTGAATACATATTCATCAATTAAAAAATATTCTTGATTTTGAGGATTTGTTAGTTATGATATATTATTTATTCATGTGATTAATTATATGAGTTCAATATGTGATGGGTGGGGAATGAATTTGCATAAAAATTATATACATTGATAAACCTACTATTAAATAATATTTTATGTATTTCGAAAAGGACATACTGATTTGTCTAGATTCATTGACATGAGTCCTCAATATTATGTTTATAGTGTTTTATATTATACATTCCATCCTTATGAATTCAGTTTTTGATTTCCATGTGATTATTTTAAAACTTATGACATACATGGATAATTTTAAATCTCACGTTATTGTTTATATTTTATTTTTATTCTAGTATTTATTCATAAATCATAATTCATTTCTTATTTAGCTTCTATCATATGAATTCCCATACTATGATTTGAGGAAAAATCCTTTCATATGTCTCCATTAACTGTGATGTAATGGCATGTATTATAAATTATAAAATGTGATATGAGAGTGGTAATAATGAAGTTATGAAATAAACTATTATATTTTATTTATGTTTTCAAATGTAATGTCATATTTAAGTATATAACTTGACATTCAAGTCATATAAATTTTTCATTATTAGAGAGGTGATCACTTTTATATAGTAGCAATAAAATAATATAACCTCAAACTCTTGTGTAATAGGTTTGGGTTTTTTACATGTACTTTGTCTTCTCTTTATTTATATTATCCCTCGAGAAGTGATCTCAGAGACGATGGTACATATTGGTAATTTCATGAAGGATAAATAAAGATGATTTGTATGAATTATCCTGTTTGAAGCAAAATTAGGATGGAAGAAAAGGCCCCAAGATGGCCCGGCAGACTACCTCGTGAAGCCCTCTCGTGGAGCCCCCCCCCCCCCCCCCCCGCCCCCACGCACCATGGCCACCACGAAACAAAGAAGGCGGGAGGATCTATGAATGCATTTTACATTCATGAACCCGCCGCGAAGCAATGAAGGCGGGGGGCTCCGCAAACGCATTTGACTATCGCGAACCTGCCGTGAAGTGAAGCAGGCGGGATGCTCCGCGAACCCATTTGACGTTCGCGAGCATGCCACGAAGCCTCCCGACCACTTTTTGCACCGCTTGAGCCATGCTCTGTGGTACCTCTTGCCTATAAATACCAGGCTCTCCCTGATCTCTAAATGAGGGACTATCGGAATTTTTGGCTTCACATCTCCCGAATTGCAAAGAACTCTTCCGCTCGGAGAACCATGAGCTGCGAGTGGTACTTTTGCTTTGCTAAGTTCCTCCCCATTGTCTCGTTTTGATCCCCTCTTCTGAGAGGGATTCCTTTCCCGAGGCCTAAGGGCTTTCACAAAGGATGGGGATCCCCAAGGGGACACGGGTCATCGCGGATCATTTATGCATTGTGATGTACCCTTCATGTACACTTGATCCATTTGCTAAGGCAGGATCACTGACTTCATGATGCACATTGCTTACCGAAACCTTGCCCCGCGAGGCACCCTTGCTCCGCGAGGCTGTGCTCTGCTAGTGCCCTTCCACTTCGCGAAGTACCTCCTATATTCACCTCTTCCCCATGCTAAGGCTAAGGCACCCCACATCACGAAGCACACCACTTCGCCAGTGCCCTCCGCCACGAAGAACAACAGAGCTCCATAATGCCTTTGCTGATGGAACCCTCTGCTTGGAAAATCCTATTTCTGGGTGACCCTCCAGGATGGCACGATGTGACTTCAAAGTCCCATGGATGATACCACCCGTAGCGTTGCTACGCCTAATGCTTCTTCACATAGGCACACTAATGGCTATTGCTTCTTCGCATATCCACACTAACATGGACCCCTCAATGGTTCTCTCTACGACCCCCTTTACCATGGCCTTTCTGATGCCTTCCCTACCACAAAGAGAATATTGTATCGATTATATAACTCCTGGGGTGCAGTGAAAAACCAATTCGTCCGAGTGGCAGGACGTTAAACTACCAAGAACCCTCATCCTCAACACATGACGTTAAACTGTGACCCGGACCCATGCCTCGTATGTAGGGTCCACCCGCCATGGGAATTGACCACGCCCCCTGGTCCCCACAGGGGATGATATCCTCCTTCTTGGAGAGGAGTTCATCTGCATGGAAGGGATGCCACCTTGGAGTATTCCCCTAGTTCTTCTTTCAGGAGGCATCACCCCTGCTCCTCAACATTTCCTCAATGCCAAGGCCAGTAGAGGGCGTGATAGGGAACGAGCTTCCTCCTTTTGTGGGTCCCAGACCCCTCTCCCACTGTACTTTTTTGCCATCAGGCCTCCATCCTGGAGTAATTTCTAGCACCATGAGCCGCTCAATGCATAAGCCCCCCTCCTCACATCCCACAGGCGCACCTCTCTTGACGTGATCGTCAGGTCTCTACTGCATCTTGTTTCTCACACCGTGAATGACTCACGTGGGCTTAGAGTAAGCACCGACCATGAAAAGCAGGATGAAGTAAGTGGAATTTGATCCATTTCAATCCATGGTACATAGGTATCCTCCATGAGGATCAAGCCAAGAACTCAGTCGTTCCGACCCCCATCACATCGGTTCACCCCCCCGTCCCAGTTGACATTAAACTGTACCTCACCCCTGTCCCGCATGACATTAAACTATATTCCTGAACTATGTGTCCTTTGTTCCATGGTAATACATGGTATGTAGGAAGCCTCCATGAGGTTCAAGACAAACACCTATCATACCCCCAGTCCCCTTCACGTCGGTTCGCTGACAAAACCGCATCATTAAATACGTTGTCTTTGATCCATGACAGGGCATGGTACGTTGGAAGCCTCCCTGAGGTTCAATCCCTCCATCCACCTAGATCAAGGTCCATCTTCACATCAGTTCGCTGACACTCCCTATCCTAAACTATGTGGTCTTAGATCTATGTCAAGGCATGGTATGTAGGAAGCCTCCCTGAGGTTCAACCTCACCATCAACCTGGACCAAGGTCCATCTTCAAGTCAGTTCGCGGACACACCCCATCCCGAACTATGGGGTCTTTGATCCATGTCAAGGCATGGTACGTAGAAGCCTCATGAGGTTCAAGCCCGTCACCAATCGGACCCCTAGTCCATCTTCATGTTGGTTCACCGACACACCCAATCCCAAACTACGTGGCCTTTGATCCATGTTAAGGCATGGTACGTAGGAAGCCTCCACGAGGTTCAAGCCCACCACCCGACCATTCCGATCATGTCAGTTCAAAAACACTTTGGGCCATTTAGAGAATAAGCCCCAAATTCCCTCATCCCGCATGATGTTAAACTGTATTCCCCACTACCAGAACTACGTCGACTATGATCCATGTCAAGGCATGGTACACAGGAAGTCTCTTCGAGGCGCAAGCCCAAAACCGGCATCCATCCCGACTCTTTCCCGGGCCACCACATCCTGGTGAGATCATGCCACTTCATCCCCCTCTTCAGCATTTAGGGAGCCGCCCACGTGTTGGCCCCAATATTGGTGTTCCCCCTCAGGGGGGTTCTTCAATCTGATCAACTCTAATCAGTGTTCTGATCAGTCTGATCCGTCCCCACTAAACGTTTAACCTGCGGTATACCCTGTGTTAAACATGGGAATCCGAGGAAAACCTCGGAGACATCCTTATTTTATTTTATTTCTCGCGTTCAATTTGGGATGCCTCAGGCTTCCGAGACATCATGAAGCCCTATAATAAGGGACAGAAGAAAGATACACCAATCCCTAGAGTCGAGACACACCAGTGATGTCTAGTGTGACTAATCCCCTAACATAAGGTTGATGTCCTGAACAGACCCCTTGGAATGTCCGGACAGAAGCATCGTAATTAACTGGTGTCCATGAAAATATGGCACCTGGAAGAGTTTCACAACCAACGTATTAAATCTATGAGGGAGACCGGGACTAGGTGACGAGGTACAAAGAGGAATCCATAGAAGGAAGAACCGACATCCCATCATCACTTTTCATTCATGGAGAAAACGTCCCTGAATAAGGATAGAATGTCGCTTTCCTTTAGAAAGCGAGAATACGGGGCAACAAAAGTCACGCCCATCGCACTCAAGTAGACAGACACGCGCGCCCTGGCGAAAGTGTTGAAAACCTAAATGGTGAACCCGATGTGAATATCTTCTCCTCAATATAGAGATTAGTAACGCACAGGGTATCCATGGATTGACATGTCACCATATCCATCTATCCTGCACCGGGTCCCTCAATGCAAAATAGCGGGCCTGGCGTGAAACTCACCAGACGTTGGGGCAGTAGAACGTTGGGCATCCTGTTCGGCAACACTATCAGCGTGGATCCCTCTTACCTTCCATAGAAGACTACTTGGCGCTGTGGCACTGGTTATTTTTTTCATTTCCTAGAAATATTAATGAGTTAGTCTCCCTACTTCTTAGGATTCAGGTTTCTACCATGGGAATGCGATCACCACCAGCCCGCCTACACAGGGGCACGGGAAACACCAGCACAACCACTCCATGTGGATCCACTACTACCGTAATGACATCTGCGTCTATGACCATGGGGCACCCACGCCCCATCTCCCTATAGGATTTTAACCAACGAAGTGTGATTAAAGACCTCATACGTCGTTACAAGGAGGAATGCATAATCCAGACTTGAGATACGGCATTCCTGGACCAGGAGGCGTCCTGGCCCCGTCGTCAACGCTGCCCCCAAGGGCCACGTAGGGAGCCATTGCTCCCCACCCCAATATTCAATAGTTTCAGTAGCCTTACCTTGGAGTGCTTTGACAACTCCCTACCTTATTCTAATGAGGTGGAAGACGTCTGGCCCATCCCAGTCAGAGTCGTAATCTCGGGTCTCCGAGAAAGGTCCCCCACCCGGCCGCGTCAACGCTGCCTTCCAGCCTTGCCGGAGGAGTAGGAATGCCTTGTACCTCCGCCACCTGCACCGTCCCATCTGACCCGATTCTAGAGTCGGGCATGAGCTGTGGACACCCACCAAGGGGCGTCAACGTCGAGCGTTACTATGGCCTGAGCCACCATAGATGCATATCATCAATTCCCTTCACACACTGAGAAGGAGCGTTCCTACACCCAGCCAGGATCGAGGCCCCAACCGCCCCACCGGCAGGCTGGGTTGACTCTCCTTGTCACAGGCACGACCGGGGGCATCGTGAACCAACTCGCCGTGATTAAACCCCTTATGGAGGTCCTCCCCGTACCACTACCACCACGATTTTTGGTCTTCACCACATCAAGGCTCGGAATGGAGGTCTGCCCCGTGCCACCCCCAATCAGAATGAGGGTCTGCCCCATGGTCTGGTCTATCTCCAACGTGGGGATCCACCTTACATCCTCTCCGCAGATGGCTAAGGACCTCCTCACCCCCGCAACCAGAGGAGTGAAGGCTAGCGTCACTCCTCCCGCACCAAGCATGGAGGTCCTCCCCATGCTCCCACTGGTTCCAACAGAGATCTTTCTCGCACATGCTATATTCCTGGAGGTCCTCCCCATGTCCCCTTCGACATTTGACCCAGTGTTCCTCGCACCCAGGCTGTCTCAAGTGGAAGTTCTCTCCACCCTGGCACCAGTGCGGCCGAAGGACCACATGTTGGATATCATCACTGTCTCCAAGAGAAACCCAGCGGTAGAAAGGCGGGTTTTCTCCACCACAAGAAGAATCATGGGAAGGCCCAGATAGAGATCGAACTAGTCTGCTTCTCAGACTCTGGAGCGGAGTATGACTCCGCTAAGAAATCCTCCCCTCGCTCATCTATGTCAAGGGCCAGAGCGGGGATGAGGCACATCAGTCGGGTTCATACAGAATTCTAGGTCCACAAGATTCTCTCCTCCCTCCACAGGTTCATCCAGGAGGATGATGATTTGGCAACCCCACATGTTACAGTCTTCCAGTAACCACCATCATCGCCGGATGCGATTTCTACCTCCACAAGAGATCACATAGATCTATTCTGAGGACCAATGGCTGGCAATTAGCATAGTGACCCACCACTGGAATCCCTAGCCCCTGATCCAAATATGGTGGTTGTCAGCCCATCCTATCACGACGTAGCAGCCAGGTCACTACACACCTTGAAGGGCAACCCAATAATCGGTGGCCAGTCAGCCCGGTCGCCTTATTCTCTACCGGCCAACCTGTCGTCCCAGTAGTTTGCCTTAGTACCGCTGTCAGTTACTCAACCACCCCCAGTTGGAGAGTGGGTAAATCAAGGGCTAGACCCTGAAATTGAGCCTAGGAGCTTCTAGAGCATCCATACAGTGGACTGCTTCTTTGAGGAGTTCTGACCCGTAGCGGCGCAGGATTTCTACATACCCAAGTCCCTCCCCCCAGAGGAAGTTGAATGTCTTTGCTACACCCTATGGGTGATTCATTTCATTCTCCCTCAGCATCACATGGTGTATCCAAGGAGCCAAGCGCATTTTGAGGAAATCAGCGAGTAGTGTCGTCTACTCAATCTGGCCGCACTACCGGTGGCCCAGCGCCCTGATTCACTAGGCCGTCGTGAGGCCCTCCAGCAGCAATGAGTTCAGAGTATTAAGGTACTCCACAAAATCATCAGGGAAGAAACCCCCCACATCCATGTCCATGGATGGGGGTCGTATGCTTCCCTCTTCTTCAGCCTTATCCGAGGGCAGCCCGATTCGCTATGCTATATTGAGGACATGCCCTCGGGAAGGGTCACGGTCCACATGGCTAACATAGTGAAAAAGGAGGACAATATAGAGTTTCTATATGGAGACATACCCCCTAAGGTTGTGCCACCACTATTGGACCCATCAGGAAGGATTTCCCATCAGCAGAGGAACCTCCTAGGTCTCCCTGCACCCATAGTGTCGTTGGTGCTCAGTCAGAATATCGGTAAGGGTAAAGAGCCTGTCGGAGCTGTCAAGAACTCCTAACCGTCCACCTCAGTGAAGAAGATGGAAGAGGACACCAATAAGGACTCATTGTGCTGGAAAACTTCTGATAAAAAGAGGTTGTTCCATGAACTCCTGGCTAAATGCATGATAGCGCAACGACCAGACTATGGCGATCCTAGGAAGGGGCAGCAGGGGCATGAACAACTTCCCGGTGGCGAGAATACTCTGGGAAACCCTGATCATGCTGCTCCCACTGATCGTGCAGAAGCCAAAACACACCGAAAGAGGGTGATGTAGGTCTCAAAATACTATCCTGAATGGCGCAGAAATCTGAGGAATCCAACCCAGGTTCCCTAAGCTGCCCCACAGGTCCTCGCACCAGTCGCTCCACGAGCCGCTGAACCCATCTACCATGTCGAAGAGACCGGAAAAGAACTTATGATTAGGGATCCCCGTCAAGACAGAGACCCCCTCCTAGATGATCCTATGATGGAACTCATTTCCCGCCTTGAGGCATTGGAAATGCGGTAGGTGGAAATCCCACCGGATGGCAAGCCATACCCGGCCTGGTTGGATGATATTCCGTCACCACCAGGTTTTGGGAATCCCATATTCTCCACATTTAATGGGATAGGGGACCCACCGATGCACCTGGACCGCATCAATTCGAGGTGCGGGCCCATGTTGGGGACTCCAGCGCAGTAGGAGGCTGCCAAGCTCCGTTGTTTCATTAAGAAAATGGAGGGGCCAGCATTCGTCTGGTACAGCCAGATCCCCGTCGAATATGTGACCGGTTGGGAGGACCTTTGCAAGTAGTTCATCATCTAGTTCAACTCTAGAACCCAGATGACCAACATCCCAGAACAATGGCCTGATGAGTGAGTCACATATTTTATCACCCGGTGGAAGGGACTTACATACTCCCTCGACATGCCACTGACTCAGAAGAAATTTCTGAAGATGTGTGAATTGAATGTCATGATGTAACTAGTTCCCTCCCTAATCACATCGAACTATCCCAGACGGTTCCGAGACATCTTAGATAAGGCCTAGTGCATCGAAGAATCCTTGCAATAGTCCAGGCATGCATGACCGTTGCCCGCAGCAATCCCAGCAAGGAGAGCTGCCAGAGGCGAGCCTGACACGGTGGCCCAGATAGAGGCCCCCAGGTAGCTAAAACTGATAGAAGTAGCACCATACCCACCACCTCTCTAAGGCCCTCCACCTAAGGCACAACCTCCGGCCCCGAAACGTCCTCAAAATCGGCAGGCGCCTCCACATAATGCGCCGCCACCACCGCCTAGGTGGGACAATCAGGGTCGAACAACTCAACAGGCCTCTCCATCTCCCCATCAAGGCTAGGCTCCAAGGGCTCCATATACAGAAAAATGACACCAGACCTACTCGTTCAGCGAGAATTAGGTCCCTGGTAACTTCTATACTTCCCTAGAGTAGGGGATTGTAGGCTTACCTGAGTGTAGATGGCCGGTAGAGGCAAATCTCATTGATCCCCCAACTACTACTTCTATCATAGAATTATAGGTAACACCTTCAAGAAGACCTATGTGTTTAAATACAAGATTCAAGACTAGGTCGATAACAACATAGTCAGGTTGGGCCCAACTCTAGCACAGGTGGAAGGTGTCTTTTTGAGGGTAGAAAGCGGTAACGACGACGAAAATATGTGGAAGAAGGTTCCCAGCCCCGGATCCCAAGAGTACGACGACTGTATGGCATGTAAAAAGGTTGATCGTGCCCATGGAATCATTCAGGAAAGCCTAAATCAGCTAGAGACTTTTGAATCTATGACCACCACCTCTGCGTCATCATCTCGGTCGGACTCTACCTAGAAGAGAAAGTGTCTGCGGTGGAAGAATAATCAATGTGCCCCGCCAATTCCATCGTTGTCCAGCACTCTCGGTGAATTCATGCCCCCGGAGATGGGGATCCCTCCCAGAATTCACCCAGTGGTGGATGATTCTTCTAGTGACATTCAAGGGTATGTTTCGGTTAACACCATCGAGTTGTTAAACCCCTACATTACTCCCGATGAGGGGGAACACCAAGAGAACCTCCAAAACATCTCTAGACGACGCCAACATCGGCAGAGCCATGACTCCATGGTTTATCGAGGTGCACCACTTGGAACCTCTAGCCAGGCTGTGCATTCCACTAAGACCAGATAGTAGGCCCGGCGCAGAGCTCATCACTCGCCACCTTTTCATCTGGTGTTGTCAGGACTGTCTCCACCACCGTTTGTGCTCCTTGACCAGGCAGAGCCACATCGACCATATTGCGGCCTACCTTGCCCCACTACAGGTCGACCTCAGGTGCCCAACCCTCATCCGGCAGCTACACTCCAGGATTTGACCAGTGAGCAGTGGGATATGCCCTGCACCAACCAGTCAATAGTCATCGGACAAGGTCCACTATTCCTTCCACCACAGAGTGACCTTCTATAAGAATACGTTCGCACCTGGAGAAGAAGTATGATGTCATCAAGCACCTAGCCACATCCCAGGGAATCTTTCTATCCTCAAAGACCTCCTATTGTCATTAGATATGTGTGAATCCCTCTATGAAGCTTTAAAGAGCCCCCTCTAGTTTGAGACTGAGGTAGCAGCTGTAGAAGCCTTTCGCGCTGAAGTAGTTGGGATTGCCGAATGCTAGGCCATCATTTCGTTCTCTGAAGAGGATGAAGGCTCTCTTATACAAGGGCGCATCTTCCCTCTATACATCATTGGAAAATTCAACGGCATTGAGGTTCGTCACTGTCTCATTGACACCAGCTCCGTGATCAACCTTATCCCAAGGTGGACGCTGCAAAAACTATGTTTATCCTAAGATGACCTGAATCCCTCCGATTTAAGGATCTAGGGATATGATAGGATAGAGCAGTCCCTAGTCAGCCAGATCTATTTGACGACCCAGTTCGGTGGCCTAGTTTCTAGTACAATATTCTTGGTTGTCTCCCAGGACACCGTGTACAACGCATTGATGGGTAGGCCATTGCTCCACCAGCATATGGTGGTCCCCTCATCGTATCACCAGTACCTCAAGTACTCCCTTAATGGTTGAGTAGGCACAATCCATGGTGATGCATCTCCTTTTTCCTCTTGTGAAGTTCGTTATCTAGACGTTGACTATTACAAGAGAAAGGATATGCAGATTCTGGCAAGTGAGGTTGTGCCCGCCCCGGTCACAAGTGACACCTGGGCAGGTCTGGATGACGCCTATATCTTCCCAATCCATCGATTGGGGTCCACGACCCCCGAAATGGTCAATGATTTATTGTTTTCAGTAGAAGAGGAAGGAATATTCCCAAGTCCAAGCGACTGAGGGAAATCACCTCATACTCCTACACAAACCAGGATAAGGTGATCCCCGAACCTCCTACCCCTATACGGTGTCGGGATGTCCGCCCCATTTTGATGGCAAACGTCATATGTGTCTACTTCGCCGGGATAGGATTAATTGGATCAAGATGATGCGCCACTATTGCTTTGAAATAATCAAGTGTGTCCCGCTGGGCCGAAGGCCAGATGGGATTGGATTGACTACCTACATCTCTATGGTCTCAGCGGCGCGTGAATCACTTGATGTGCTATCCACTGCTGTCTAGGCTTGTACCAGCCTCCCGTAAGGTTCCTCCGATGAAGGGGCCCATTGGAAATACCTCCTCTGCAAGAGAAGCAGATTATTTGGAAGATGCTCCCCCTTCCTTTGAAAAATGCGTCTCTTCCACGGTCAATGAACTGGTTCTAGTAAACCTTAGAAGTGTGGCAGATCTGAGACCCACGTTGATCAGTGCCACTATAACCCACGAGGAGCAGCACGGGTATGTGTATTTCCTTAAACAACATCATTACGTGATTTCCTGGAGTTACAATGAGATTCTAGGACTATATCCTAAGGTAGCCATCCACCGTCTCGGTGTCCAGACAAACCATCGCGGGTTCAAGCATCCTCCTAGAAAAACGCACCCATCCTCTAGTGCCATGGTCGAGGCCGTAGTTGAAAAGATCATCAAAGCCAACTTCATCAAGGAAGTCCAGTGCCCCAAGTGGCTAACCGACATTGTTCCATTTAGAAATATGAACGGACAGATCAAATTCTGTATTGACTTCTGAGATCTCAATCGTCACTGTTTGAAGGATGATTTTTTCCTTCTGATTATATAATTGTTGATCAAAGATACGGCCAGGTTCCAAGCCCTCTCCTTCATGGGTGGTTACTCTGGATATAATTATATCTGGACGGCCCCCGAGAATGAAGAGTCTATAGCTTTTAGGGCACCCCAAGGTACTTTCTATTACCAGGTAATGCCTTTTAGCCTAAAGAATGCAGGTTCCACCTATCAGCGGGCCATGCATTGCATATTAATTCCAATCCTGGGAACATTGGTAGAATGCTATGTGGATGATCTAGTGGTCAAATCTCGCCAGCACTAGGACCATCTTAAGGACCTTGAAAAAAGTGTTCGGATTACTCCGTTCCCGCCACCTGAAGATGAACCCTTTGAAGGGGGCCTTCGGGGTCACTTCTGTGAAGTTTCATGGCTTTTGTTTAGGAATTGATGCATCGAGATCGACCCTGATAAGATAAGAGCGATCAGCCAGATGCCTCCCCCGCGAAATATTTGAGAGCATCGTGGTTTTCAAGGCCACATGGCCTACATATGCCGATTCATTTCGAATATGGCTGGCAAGTGTAATCCATTTTCTTGGCACATGAAGAAGGGCTCTTCCTATGAATGGGACGAGGAGTGCCAAGCCTCCTTTTTGGAGATCAAGAAATATTTTCTCCAAACTCTGGTCTAGATTCCACCCATATCCAGTATGCCTCTATTCATGTACATCACTACCCTGGACCGATCTATTAGTGCCCTTCTCTCTAATAAGAACAACGAGGGGACAGAGAACAGTCTCTACTACCTCATCCTCATGATTCTAGTTATAGAGACAAGATACTCCCCAATCAAGAAGAGCTGCCTTGAACTCGTATTTGTTGTGAAAACGTTGCAGCATTACCTGCAGCACCATGGGGTACATCTGGTCTCCTGGGTAGACCTGATGAAGTATATTATGAATATCCCCATGTTGATCAGCCATCTAGCATGGTGGGCGGTGATTCTCCAGCTTTTCGACAACAATTTCATGCCCTAGAAGGCCATCAAGGGGCATGAATTGTCAGACTATCTAGATACACATGCCATATCTGCAGACCACTCCTCGGACTTGGATTTTCTTGATGAGGAAATCCTCTCAGTCGATCACATCATCCCATGTTAGAAGATGAACTTTGACAGTGGCTCCCAGAGCCCTACCAGTAGGAGAATCAATGATCCTAGGCTCAACAGAGTGGGCCTTGGTATCATCTTCAATACCCCGACAAAAGATTTCCTGTCGTACTCATTCTAGTTGTCAAAAGGCTGCACCAACAGCGAGGCATAGTATCAGGCTCTTATCACTGGCCTCAAGCTAGCCCTTGAGATCGATGTACCCCATTTGCAGGTGAAAGCAGATTCAATGTTAGTCATCATGCAAGTCAATGTCGACTAATTTGTCAGGAAGCCAGAGCTCCCACCATTGTTGGAGTGCACCCTCCATCTAATGTCCCGGTTCCCTTCTCGACCAGAGGTTACCCTTGTCCCTCAGTCATAGAATGGTCCAGCTGATGCCTTGGCCAGCATAGCCGCATCACTTCCTGAGCCAGAGTAGGATGAAATGATTATAAATGTGTCCCACCAGAGATTCATTGCCCCCGTCACCCCATAGGAAGACGACGGCCTATAAGAAAGCCACCTTACCACCAGATCCTCCACATTATGATCCCTAGGCTGGTCAGATCCATTGATCGAGGCAACTCCCAACTGGAGAGCCACTTTTTTCGAGAATCACCAAAATGGTTGCCTCCCAGCTGATTGGGCCGAGTGAGAGTGAATCTGATGCCACGCGCTGTAGTTTACCATCCAGAGTTGTCCTAGTCTTGAGCAGATCCTCTATAAGTGCAGTTTTGATGGTGTTCTCCATTGTTGAATTCAAGGAGTCGATATTCCACAGGTCATGCATGAGGTTCATGCTGGTTCCTATGGAACCCACCAAGCTGGGCCGAAGCTGTCCCATCAGATCCAGAGACTGGGGTACTTTTGGCCCTCTATGATCCTTGACTGTATTGAGTTTTCCAAGAGAAGTCACGTGTACCAAGTGCATGCTAAATTCCTACATCAACCGCCAAAACCCCTCCACTCCAAAAAGTACTATTGGCTATTTTCGGTGTGGGGACAAGATGTCGTGGGACCATATCCACCGGCAATAGCTCTCGAGTACAGGTTCATCCTGACCGCAACAGATTTCTTTTCCATGTGGGAAGAAGCAATTCTGCTTAAGGAAGTCAAGGCATGTTCCATCGTCGAATTCGTGAGATCCAATATCATCCACCGGTTTGGAGTTCCTCACAACTTCCTCACCAATAATGGAACCAACTTCTGAGCAATCGAGATAAAGAATGTGTACGCCGAGTACAATATCCATTCGAACCATACCTCCAGCTATCACGCGCATGCAAATTGATAGATCCAGGAGTTCAAAAAAATCCTCTATAACATTTTCCAGAAAATGGTTGGTAAAAACAAGAAGAGTTGTCTGAACAAGCTCCCCAATGGCCTCTGGGCCTATCAGATGACGACTCAAAATTCCACCCAGGTAACCCCGCATTCCCAGGTGTAGGAAGCTGAGGCCATCCTACCCATCGAAATCCAGTTTCCTTCATTACGCACTGCAGTCTATGACTAGAATGCACCAGATAAGGTTGCCAAAATCTGTCTAGATGAATTGGATGCCGTTGACGAGTGTAGGCTCTATGCCCTGCACAATCTGGAAAGGATCTAGAATAAGATTGCTAGGGCATTCAACAAGAAGGTTCTCCTCCACTCTTTTCTTCATGGCGACCTGGTATTGGCCCTCTGAGTGTCGATGATCCCTTGCAGGAAACCACACAAGTTAGAGTTTAAATGGGAATGGCCCTATATAGTCCACAGGGTTTATCCCAATGGATAATACTCCTTGGTGACCATGGATGGTGAGTGTATAACTCCTCCCACTAATTCCATATTCCTCAAGAAAAACTTTTCCTGAGCCAAATGGTCTAACACGACCTTAAAATGGCTTGTCCGACATGACCTTAAACTGGCTGGTCTGACATGACCTTAAACTGGCTGGTCTGACAGGACATTAAACTGGCTGGTCCGACACGACCTTAAACTGGCTGGACCGACACCACCATAAACTGGTGGGTCCGAAACGACCTTAAAATGGCTGAACCTGCATGACCATAAACTGTCGGTCCCATATGACCCTAAACTACATGCCGGTCTGCATGACTTTAAACTGTCCAGTCTTTCCCGATATTAAACTGTGCATCGTCCAGCATGACGTAAAACTGCATTTTAAAAACTATGTATGGCTTGATTCCCATCTTGAGGGGATATGTAGGAATGCTCAAACAACCCGTCTTGAGACCAGACCTGAGCTCTTATCTTTGAATATTCCCACTGGGTATAGCTTTCTTGGAGTATCCTCGCATGATATGGAGTAGGATTATTTATCCCCACTTATAAGAGGATTATAACAGTCGCACCATGTTCCTGGTCCCATTATTCTATCCTCACATGTCTTCACCGCATGAGGTTAAACTGCATGGAGTTCAAAACTATGTATAGATTGATTCCCATCCCCATGGGATACGTAGGAACGCCCAGACATTTAGTCTGTTGGCCCCGCCCAAACGCTAGAATCTCAACCCTGGGGTCAAGATGTATGGTGAGGGTGCACTCGCTACCCCAATTCATGTAGAGAAAACCTCGATCTGTCTGTACATCCCACTCCCTGGAGACATTCGCCTCTTTGAAAGATGGGTATGGATAAGCTTCACCCATTCCAGGACTAGGATTCCACCACATTCCCTATTCGGAAGGGCCCCCGAATGGTATGGATGCTAGTCCTAAGGGATCTCTCTTACCACTTCTGGCCAACACCCTCGAGGATGTCGAGAAACAAAACGATACAAGTCACACGTTTCAAAAATGGTCAGTGGTCGATGCTCATTTGTTACTCCTAAATGGCCACTCTAGGGACACAGTGTTTTGAACATGGTCAACAGCCATCCCGGATCGTTAGGACCACACCACGATGTCCCAAACATCGACTATAGTGGTTCATTCTGCCTCGTCACATCCCCAAGTGGAGAACTCCCTTCGACCGAGGCCCAACCTTAGGCCCCTTGGCCATCTCGGGCCCCCAGCCCTCGTCCTCACTGCAAGATGTTAAACTGCAGCTGGTCAAGCCTCCCTGACCGAGGCCAAGCCTCAGGCCCCTTAACCGTCTTAGGCCCCCGACCATCATCCTCACTGAAAGACGTTAAACTGAAAGCTAGTCAGGCCTCCCTGATCGAGGCCCAGCCTCAAGCTCCTTGGCCTTCTCGGTCCCCATCCTTTTTCCTCACTATAAGACGTTAAACTACAAGATGGTCAGGCCTCCCGGATTGAGGCCCAGCCTCCGGCCCCTCGGCCTTCTCGGGCCCCCGGACCTCATCCTCCCTGCAAGACGTTAAACTGCATGCTGTTAAGGCCTCCCTGACCGAGGCCCAACCTCAGGCCCCTTGGCCTTCTCAGGCCCCCGACCCTCATCCTCACTGCAAGATGTTAAACTGCAATCTAGTTAGGCCTCCCTGACCAAGGCCCAACCTCATGCCCCTTGGACATCTCGGGCCCCACCTCGTCCTCATTACAAGATGTTAAACTACACGCTGGTCAGGACTCCCTGACCGAGGCCCAGCATTAGGCCCCTTGGCCTTCTCAGTCCGCTGTCTCAGGATCTATCATGAGAGTGTATGGTGGGGTGCGGGATTACATCCTCATTCACGTCGGTTTATTCAACATGTTGTACACCTCCCTTGATTGGTGTTATCATACTCCCCTCCTAGTCCTGTATGACATTAAACTAAACCATGAGAACTATGTGTGGCGTGATTCCCATCCTTATGGGATATAAAGGACAACCCGAAGACCTAGACATCGAGTCCATCCCCATCTCCCAGAGATCTCCATTTCACTTTGGCCACTTGGCCTACCCTATCCCTCTTGAGCACCCTCGTAGAACCTCTTCGGTAGTTCACCAATGTTCTTAAGGGTACTCTGGTTTAGTTCTTAGAATGTCAGACTCTGATCGGACATGCTTCCAACCACTTTTCAGGCTTTGTGTTCCCCTTCATTAGGGCTTCCATTACCTGTCACACCTGAAGGGACCCCCAAGTGGCATGGAAGCTAGGCATAAAGTATCTCCTACCATTACGGGTCCCGAGAGGCATGGATGATAGCCTAATGGCTATCATACCATTATGGGCCAACACCCCTAAGGGTCGCGGACAACAAACCGATACAAATTCCGTGTTGCAAATATGGTAAGTGGTCGATTCTCATTTTATGTACCACTTCAGGCAAATGCGATATGGATACTGAGTTTCAAACACGGTCAACAATTATCCTCCATTTCCATTCCAACCCCATTAAGCACAAATTTTCAGTTACATGATTCAAATCCTCCACCTCATCATGTCCAAGTAGAACTTCTAAACTCTTGGTACTATTACTCAGTGCGCATCCGCGTGTTGGGAGGATCAAAGCATTCATTCGGGGCTCTGCACTGATTTCCCTTAGGCGTGCGTCCCTAGTATTGAAAAAGACATTCACCTCCCTTTTTTCCCACACCGAGTTTAACTCACATGGGCTTAGGGATCGGGTTGAGGTCTGAACTTACTTAGAGGGGTTTTGCTCCTCTACGGTCCGAGCTCTAGGACCATAAAATATGATCTCTTCCAAAACTATGTGAGGCTTGATTCCCATTCTTATGGGATATGTAGGACCACCCAGACACCTCGTCTTCAGGTCCAGCTTAGTTGGGAGCTAGTTTCTCCTGCCCCTTTCCCTCTTACCCCTAGTTGGGAACCTTGTCCCACAGTTCCCATCTTAGAATGGCATACGGTGTGATATGGGATCATTTCCCCACTCACTTTGGGGATGTTCTATTGCACCGCACACATCCCCCATCTAGCATCATCTCTACTACGTATACACTAAACGACGTTAAAATGCATGCCTGGTCCCATCACATGACCCTAAACTGTGACATTACCGTCCTAGTCGCATGATGGAAAACCACACTACATTATGATGACCTCATCGTAGAGGACATCACGTTGGGTATTGTTCATTCACCATTCCATTTGACAATACCTACTATGGATTCATTCATGTGGCGATTCCAGGGCCTGCTACACTAGGCATGTCGCTTCACAACAAACCCAATCACTTTAAAGTACAAATAAGATTTATCAAATTCTGCTTATTTTGGTGCGATGGCCACACCCGCACGCCCCAATATCTTTGGCATTGGTATCATACAATGCCACTTTAAAAACTATGTGTATCTTGATCCACATCTTCATGGGTTACATAGGAATGCCTATGCACTTTTCCTGAGGCCCAGCTCAGCTCTCATTTTCAGTACCTTGACCTAAAACCTCTTTGAGGAACATGTTGTGGTTGGAACCCCCGGTTCCCATTGTCCTCAGGTTTTTTAGTTACCATGCCTAGTACCTCCCGTGTTTCCTACCACCTATGTTCCCAGTTCTATAACCCTAAACTAAGATCACCTTATTGGAAGGGACTCAAATCCATCTATCTAAATATGTCTTGTTGCCGTATTCAGATGTGTTTTGACAAAGAGTCCGAAGTGTGGCATTTACCTAGGGACATTCCCCTCATTCCATGTCCAAGCATTGTGAGCTCACTATTTGGATCCTCACCCACTTCCACATCCCAAAAGGATCCTCAGACGACATGGATACTAGGAAAAAGGTCTCTCCATGGATTCTAGGCCTAAGGACTCTCCTACCATCTCGGGCCAACGTCCCTAAGGATTTCTGACGACATTTGGGACAGGTCCCGTGTTTCGAACATGGTCAATGGTCGACCCTCATTTTTCTTTCCCCATTCCAAGCTAACGCGATATGGATGCACCGTTTCCGCCACAGTCAACAGTTATCCTCCATTTTCATGTCGTCGTCATTGTGATCCAGATTTCAAGCATCATGATTCACACATTTCCACTTCCTCATGTTCAAGTGGAATTCTGACATACTCAGCATTGTCTCTTCACGCATCAAAGTGCTCTTCATAGACAAGTTAGCATCATTGGGCCGATATTCATCGAGTTTCCCTTCATCCTTGCATGCCCCTTCCTTTGTCGGGAGCGTCCCAACACTACTTCTTGTTTCCCACACAGAGCACGACTCATGTGGGCTTATTAGTTTTGTTAGGATGTGTACTGACACGGCCAAGTTGCTCATCGTCCCGTGGGATGCTAAACTGCACTCTCAGAAATATGTATGTCTTGATTCCCATCCTCATGGGGTACATAGGAATGCCCGACCACTTTACCTCGGGCCCAGACTAATTATCACTCTTGGTTCCTCGACCTGAAGAGTTTTCTCAGGGGATACGTGATGTGATTTGGACTCCTAGCCCTCATTCACGTTGGTTTCATAGCTACCGCACCACATAACCCCTGGGATCTTTCCTTTCATTCCACATCCTATCGTATGATGTTAAACTGCAGGAGTCCATTTTCCCTCAATGCATGATAGTAAATTACGGTTCTTCCAGGAACAAGTTCGGGATTCCCCATGTTAGTCATGGGATGCACCAAAGCCTCTACCAGAGAGGATTTCACCTATCAGTGTCGGCCTATGATTAGACTGCACTTTCAGAACTATGTACAGCTTGATTCCCATCCTCATGGGATATGTAGAGAAAAACTGGTATTTTTCCTATGGTCCAGCCCCAGGAATCAGGGATCCCATCCTTTCCCACCGTCAGCCCCCTATCTTGACTCCTTATAGAGAACCGTGTAACAAACAAATTTCCCTTAACAAGTTTAGGATGACCCAAGATTACATTGGGAAGCGACGACACCCTCACTAGTGAGGCCCAATCTGAGAGAAGGAGTGATCCATGATCAAACCGATGCGCCCGTCCAATATGCTCCCACCACGGTGGCATAACATCGAGAGTGTTGGATTCTATTAGAACAAACACTCACTCCACGTTCCACGCTTTGTGTTCCCCTTTTTCAGACCCTCGTCCTTTTTCATGTCTAAGGGAACCCCTTAACAGTATAGAATCTTGGACTATGGCCCACCTACTATCATAGGCCAACATTCCAAAAGATTAACAGATGTTTGTAGGAACCCCCTAATAATATAGACGCTCGACCTATGGCCTTCCTACTAACCTGGGACGACGTTCCAGAAGACTAACAGATGACATTTTTAACAGGTCCCGTGTTTTGAACATGTTCAACGGTCGACCCTCATTTTCTATCCTCACTCTAGGCTTATACATTAAGAAAACTGTGTTTCGAATGTTGTCAACAGTTATTCTTTATTGTCACGCTGCTCTACAATGTTCCGAATCCAGGTTATCGTGATTCACACCTCCCATTCCCATCTGTTCGGATCGATTTCAGTGCCCATGGTGTTATACCATTCGTGCACAAGAGCATAATGAAAAAAAACAGTAATTCAGTTGTTCTGAGAACACCATTCTCTAGCCAGGACTCTCCCATTTCACAGAAATTTGGACTAGTTGTCCAAACCCCAAATGTTGAATCTTGGTTTGCACTTCTATGTTTGGATGGGGAAATGAGGTGACCATACATTGTTTCTCACA
Source organism: Viscum album (assembly GCA_963277665.1). Classification (NCBI taxonomy): domain Eukaryota; kingdom Viridiplantae; phylum Streptophyta; class Magnoliopsida; order Santalales; family Viscaceae; genus Viscum; species Viscum album. Next base: position 617,977,452 of record OY728145.1, on the reverse strand, counting down.
TCGTGCTTGACCCACATGAGCATAGGGAATGGTCGTTGGATACTCTGAGAACATTATAAAGATTTAATAAACCAATTAAAACAATGGAACTCATGAATGCTATGATATTCAGAATATCAAAGCATGAAAGTATGTTTAAAGGGATTGTAATCTTTAAAGCACCCTGGGGTCGACTCCCCCCAAGGAAAAATTGACCTTTTCGAAGGAACGTTGCAGCTCCACCACCCTCTAACTGGTGGCATCCAAGAGATGCTACCGCTTTTTCACCTCCTGCTCATCCTCGTCCATGGGAGGGCGTAATTGGTTGGCCGCAATATAGGCCTGCTCCACGTCGGCTCGGATGGCGATCATCTCCCCCAAAGATCGCCTCAATCCATCGTCGGTTTCTACCAGTTTGGACTTCAGTCGTGATATCATCTCAGATTGCGCCTTGAGGTAGGTTAGGTTCTTGTTCACCCGACATTGCAGTAGTTGGACCTCGTCTTCAGCCTTCTGAATCCTTTTGATGTTCACCACCTTCCTCCGCTACAAGCCAACTGCAAGGCCTCAGTCATACTCCCAAATATTTTCCACCATAAGATCTTGGATGAGAATGTGAATGTGTCAGGCATCCACTCCCCCAACACACAGTTTGTGCAGGCGTGAACGAAGTCTCTCCATCTCATTCAACCATAGCTCTTGGTGGGTATCATCGATGATGAGCGTGATCATCTTCCACTGTCAGCGATGGAATATCATGTTGTCCTCCTCATCAGAGGCCATCTCATCCCAGTCATCACGATTGGATGGATCTTATGAAGGTAATGTCCCTAGGAACTCTTCGGCTAGGTCCACGTCTGGCGTCGGATCGGGTGTGGTGGGGCTTGAATTGTCTGGTTGATTCTGATCGTCAGATCCCACCTCGATGATCTCTGGCACAGTTCCACTAGATCCCCCGCCGGTGGTCGGAAGCACTGCGGTTTGGTCGGGCTGGATGTTCACCTCCACAAACATCGACATTCCCCTGGGAAGAGCACTACTAGAAGCCCCCACCAACTTTGCCGCAGCATCCCAGGACAGTTGAAGGACTATACATGCCAAGAAATGGATGTGGATGTCAGTTAATATGGTCAAGGGATGACAGCTGTGGATGCATTAGAGAAGACTTACAGAGGTCAAATCCATGGTCTTGCTCTTCGGATTATGTTGTTGGAACCCCGAGACATGGCCCCCCATATATGGTTGGCCTGTCTGGAGACTCCAGGGGAGCCGCCTCGACTGTCCCAACCCCACCGACGTGGAGGTTGATGTAGCCATGGGCGAGGATCCTGAATGTCCCGCATCGATGCCCGTTGAGGGGAGATAATGAGGTCCATGAACAAGGTCCTCCTACACACTACAGATGCTGATAAGGAATCTATAGTAACCTAAGGGTAGGCTCTAAATAAGGAACTTGGGATTTTAAATCGAGAGCCTCTGTGAAATCTTTGAGATCCGAGGAGTGGTCGTCGACTTCTCCCTCCACCAGCGGACTCTCCCTACAAGCCTCATCCCACCAGGAGGACTCATTTGATTCGTCCGGTAGGGGGAAGCACTCTCTCAGCATAGCGGCCGACAGCTATGGGGGAACGGTTCGATCCAGCAGTACCCTCACCTGGTCTGTTATATTGTGTCGGGCACCCCGAGAATGGATGATTTCCTCCATCTCGGCTATGTACTGCTCTGCCTCCACCCGGGGCACTGAAAATCCGGATCTAATGGGGATGATCCCTGGAAAGTCCATCGTGAGGTGGTTATGGTGCTACCATAATTTGGATGGGCCAAGGAATTGTCGGTTGACCTCGTGGATATCCCAGTCCTCCGGAAAGGCAGTATTCAATGGCATGTCAATGTGGCGCAAACTTTTCCTCGTGGCCTGAGTGGAAATCATGTGTAACCCTCTTGGTGGCCGCCCCTCTGGACGACTCTATTCTTTAGGGACCACCGACTCCGCTGCCGCTGCCGAACGCGCTGTTGCTCCTCCCTCCTCAACTAGTGAGGGCGTCGCCGCTATAGCAGCCCTGCCACTACGGTATTCCCTTGTCGCATTCCGGCCCTAGGCCTGAGGTTGGGGAGGCTCACCCTCACCTACTAGGATATTTGGCCGCTTCAGCATCTCCCCTGGGTAGGCCGCCACCCAGCTCTGGCCATATTCTTTTATTAGCCAAAGGACGACTGTTGGCGGAGGCAGTACATTCCACATCTTCCCGTCTTACCATGTTAACATGAGACACATATACCTCATTAAACATTGCTGCCCCTCGTAGTGTACACCTAGATAGAACTACGAGGTCAGCTGCTGCAGGCACTGGAATTTCCTGGCGAACCGGTGTGGGGTGTATGGCTCACAGAGGCGCTCGTAATCCACCCTGGCCACCAAGACTCCACCTCGAAAGTTCAGGAGGTAGGCTAGCTTCTCTTCTATTCCCCATACATCTTCCGTGAAGGCCCTCGTTGGAAAAGGGAATAGGTGGATATTGAATTCCTCCACCTTCCACAACCGGTTTAGAACCGATGGTGTGGTCATCTTGGTCAGAATGCTCCACACGACGTTCAATATCGCGGGATGAATGTTCGAACCCGGAGGTGATATAGGGTTCGGATAATCGTAGATCCCCCTAATGTGCGCCACCATCCACCTGTATAGGAGTTGGAACGACCCGCATATCCTCTGTGTCCTCTTCCCCTCACTGATGTGCCACACCATTTTGTACAACTTGGTGAGCATCGGGATCCCTAGGTTGACCCGCCCTCCTATCGCCAAGGTGTATGCCATGACGAATGTGCTTGGCCGCACAACCATGTTTGTATCACTCAACGGGAGGATCCAACCACAGATGAGGGATTCAATGAATGCCGCCAGCCAGACTATTGGTCATTGTTTAGTGCTAACACTGAACCCCCAGGTCTTCTACTAGCTATTCTCCAGCAGCCTCCAGTACAAGTTTTCCATACACCGGGTACCCTTTGGGATAGTTCGAGGACTTAACCAGGAATTTCCAATTTTCTGGGAAGTTCAAGAAATTCTTGAACCAGTTCTTGAAGTGGAAATCCCTCACGGCCTCCTTGTCTTCCCTGGACATGATCTCCATTAGTGACATCGCCAGGCGTGGAATCTGCTCTGGATCCTACCCCGCACTCATGGCTGGGAGGAATTCTTCTTACATCGTCCCTAGTATCGGGACCCCTGAGATCTGATGCACATCCCATAGGCCGATGCCGACCTCCCCATGATGCAGTTGAAAGGTATTGGTCCCCGGTGACCATCGGCACTACAGGTCTGAAATCAATGACTTCAGCTGGTAAATATGGAACTGGGATGCCCAAGTTGCCTCTTACAGGCCCACTCTTCTCAGCTCCACCCTGAACTCCATGCACAAGGTGCCTACCTAGTAGGCCAAATCCCAATCATCCGTGAAATTTCCACCCTGGCGTAGGTCCCATTCCTCAGACCACCCCTTCTTCGGGTTCCCCCAACGTCGCCTTAAGGATGGTTTGGTAAAGGGGAGGGGATGTATCAGGATGCAATGCCACCCCCCCCCCCCGTCGACATTGTTCAGATGATTGTATAAGCAGTCAACAATGATAGGCGTGAAGTCCTCGCAGGCATGACCATCGAGTGCCCTAAACCATCAGTACTGGCACGACATGCTCCGGAACTAGTAAGCCTGATCATCCCTACTTTCTGAAGGGATGATTAAATCATCCTTCAGCCTGAATCCATTCAGAGACAACCTCCTGCACTTCAGATAGTTCTTTTGTCTCTCTGACAGTAGCTTCACCAAAGAACATTGGTCCGAGTGACTCTGGACTAGCTCTCATAGCCTCAGGCAATTCGCCATCTCATCCCTCCGGGCACCATCCGCAAGGACCCCCTGGGCAGATTCTTGGTGGGACATTCGGTTCTGGAACATGAACATTTGGTTGGTTGGTTTGTGAAGATATTTAGCGAAGTGAATTTTCAAAGGCCGATGGTGAATACAGTTCACGAAAGCGCTGCCTCGGCGTTCAAAGCCGGATCGCGGAGTGCATACACGAAGTTGAAGGCTGGTTGTATGCCGTGAATCCTAGATTCGCAGAGATCACTCGCAGAGTACGTAGAGCATCGTGAATCGAGAGTGCAAGAAGACAAGATCGTGGAGAAAGGAATGGAAAAAATAGAGTTTCAACCCTCTATTTATATGTGATGGACTTCGGAGCTTCACGGAGCATCCTGGCCATGCAGAGCTTCCCGGTGCGCTTGGCCTGCACATCCCGAGTTCGCCCCGTGATCACGTCTCACGAATCCGCACCATGAATGACCAAAGATTATGGCGATCTCCTTCAGAATTTGACCCTTGACCTCTCCATGGCTCCATGTCTGAGGAGGTGCATTTGTTGGTGTCAAAATTTGGAATGAATAAAAGGTCCCAAGATGGTCCCACAGTCTGCCTCGTGAAGCCCTCTCACGGAGTCCCCCCAGCACCGCAGCCCCCGAAAATTTGAGAAAGAGGTATCCTCCGCAAATGAATTTGATGTTCATGAGCCCACTGCGATGCAACGAAGTTGGGAGGCTCCATGAATGCATTTAACGTTCGTGATCCCTCAGCGAAGCAAAGGAGGCTGGAAACTCCGTGAACCCATTTGACGTTCACGATCACGTCGGGAAGCCACCCGACCACATTTCGCACCGCCTTAGCCCTACTCTGCGACGCATCTTTCCTATAAATACCAGGCTTCCACTAAGCTCTGAAGGAGTGACAATCCGACCTTTTGGATTCTCATCTCTCAAATAGTGAAGCACTCTTCTACTTAGAGAACCATGAGCTGCGCAAGGTACTTGTACTTTGCGAAGTGCCTCCCCATTGTCTCGTTTTTATCCCCTCTTCTAGGAGGGATGGATTTCGTGAAGCCTAATGGATTTTACGAAGGAAGGGGATCCCCAAGGGGACCCAGGTCATCGCATAGCATTTATTCTTCTCTAAGTACCCTTCATGTACACTGGATCCGCTTGCTAAGGTAGGATCATTGTACTTCGCGGAGCACATTACTTCCTGAAACCTTACTCCGCCAGGCTATGCTCCATGAGTGCCCTTCCACTTCACGAAGAACCTACCATTTTTACCTCTGCCCCATGCTAAGTCAATGTCACCCCACTTCGCAAAGGAAACCCCTTTGCAAGTGCCCTCCGCCACGCGGAACAATAGAGCACTATAAGGCATCTACCCACAGACCCCTCTCCTTGGAAAATCCTTTTCCCATGAGACCCTCCAGGTTTGTATGATGTGACTTCAATGTCCCCTGGATGATACTGCCCCTAGTGTTGCTGTACCTAATGCCTCTTCATATATGCAGGATAATGGCTATTACATCTTCCCATATCCATGCTAACGTGGACCCGTCAATTGTTCTCTCTGTGACACCCCTTTACCATGGCCTTGCCGAGGCCTTCCCTCCCACAAGGAGTATAGGGTACAAATTATCTAAGTCCGAGGGGTGTGGAGAAAACCCACTGTTTCTGAGCTACAGGAAGTTAAACTACCATTAACCCTCATCCTCAACACATGATGTTAAACTGTGACCTGGCCCCATGCCTCACACGTAGGGTCCCCCCGCCTTGGGAATTTTCCAGGCCCCCTGGTCCCCACAGGGGATGATATCCTCCTTCTTGGAGTGGATTTGTTCTACGAGGAAGGGTTTCCACCTTGGTGTAAGCCCCTAGATCTTCTTGCAAGAGGCAGCACCCCTTCTCCTCCTCAGTTCCATGGATCCAAGGCCAGCATAGGGCATGAGAGGGAACGGGGCTCCTCCTTTCTTCGGTCCCAAACCCCTCTCCTACTATGCTATGTCGCCATAGGGCCTCCATCAGGGAGTATGTCCCAAAACTATTGGCTGCACAATGCATAAGCCCCCTTCGTCACATCCCATGGACCATCCACTCGGGATGTGATAGTCAGGTCCCTATAGCCTCTTGTTTCTCACACCGAGCATGACTCACGTGGGCTTAGAGTAAGCACCAACCATGACAACCCTGACGAACTATGTGGAATTTGATCCATGTCATGGCATGGTACGTAGGTAGCCTCCACGAGTTTCAAGACCACCACTCGGTCATTCCGACACCCTTCACGTCAGTTCAACCCCCGTCCCTCATGACCTTAAACTATATCTCTCCCTTGTCCCGCATGACGTTAAACTGTATGCCTGAACTACATGGACTTTGATCCATGTAAAGGCATGGTGCGTAATAAGCCTCCATGAGGTTCAAGCCCAACAACTATTGGACCCCCGGTCCACCTTCACGTCAGTGCGCTGACATAACCCAATCTAGAACTAGGTGGTCTTTGATCCATGTCAAGGCATGGTACATAGGAAGCCTCCATGAGGTTCAAGCCCGCCATCCACCTGGACCAAGGTCCATCTTCACGTCGGTTCTCCGACATGCCCCATCCTGAACTACGTGGTCTTTGATCCATGTCAAGTCATGGAACGTAGGAAGCCTCCCTGAGGTTCAAGCCCACCATCCACCCAGACCAAGGTCCATCTTCACATCGTTTCACTGACACAACCCATCCCTAACTATGGGGTCTTCGATCCATGTAAAGGCATGGTACGTTGGAAGCCTCACAATGTTCATGCCCGTCACCCATGGGACCCCAGATCTATCTTCACATCGGTTCACCGACACGCCCCATCTCAAACTAGGTGGCCTTTGATCCATGTCAAGGCATGGTATGTAGGAAGCTTCCATGAGGTTCATGCCAACCACCCGGTCATTCCGATCATGTTGGTTCACCGAAACCATGGGCCGTTTAGAGAATATACCCCAAATTCCTTCATCCCGCATGTCGTTAAACTGTATTCCCCACTACCCGAACTACATGGACTTTGATCCATGTCAAGGCATGGTACGTAAGAATTCTCATTGAGGGTCGAGCCCAAAACTGTCATCCATCCTGACTCTTACACGGGATGCCACATCTCGGTGACATCATGCCACTCCATCCCCCTCCACATCATTTAGGAAGCCACCCACTTGTTGGCCCCAATATCGGTGTTCCCCCCCACGGGGGTTCCTCAATCTCATCCACTGTAATCAGTGTTATGATCAGTCTGATCCATCCCTGATGGACGTTAATCCTGCGGCATACCATGTGTTAAACATTGGAAGCTGAGGAAAACCTAAGAGACATTCCAATGTCATGTGATTCTCCGCATTCGACATGGGATGTCTCTGGCTTCCTCTCCCTCAAGAATCCCTATAATAAGGGACAGAAGAAAGACACACCTATACCCTACATCCAAACATGCCAATGATGCCCAGCATGACTACTCCCCTAACTGAAGGTTGCTCCCCTGATCGGACCCCTTGGAATGTCCTGACAGAAGCAGCGTAATTAACTGGTTTCCATTAAAATATGGCGCTGGGAAGAGTTTCACGAACAACGTATTAAATCTATGAGGGAGTCCTAGACTAGGTGATGTGTTCTGAGGAGGAATACATAGAAGGAAGACCCAACATCTCCTCATCCTTTTTGGATGAAGGAGCAAACTTCATTGATCAAGGAGCGAATGTCGCCCGCCTTTGGAATGCGGGAATGCGGGGTAATAAAAGTTGCGCCCGTCGTGCTCAAGCAGACGGACGCGCGTGCCCCGGGGAAAGTGTCGGAAACATATCCAATATCTCTTTCAATATTCTATTTAATGAAGGAACAAAAATTATTCTCCCAAAATGATTGAAACTATTTTAATCAATGTTGAATTGATGAAGCCTCCAATCCATTATTACATCAATCTTCTAATAAATCTCAAGTTCATCCCCTAGTACCATCATGAACTTAATTTTGATTGAGGGTTAGGATATCATTTTGGGAAGGTCATATTTATATGGTTACATTATGATTTAAATATATATCATATAAATATAACTGGAGACATATTATTTCTCAATTATTATTTTTTATAGTGTTTTAGGAAATTTTTTAAATAGAATTAACTACCATGTATTCCTTTCCAGAATGGTTGAGATATGTTCTATCATGGTCCATGATCAGATATAACTATCATCATTGTTATTTTCCCAACTCTTTCTATGTGAAAATATAGTACACAATATTGTGATCTATATATATGTCACACTTTTCACCATTGAGGTAGCCTTAAAAACCATCTTGGTTAGGATTAAAACTACTAACTTCAGATTAGGCATGGAGTATTTCATCTCTGGGATTAATAACTTTACCGAGGTGTAGGGTATCAATTTATCATTATTCATTAATAAAAACGAAGTATATTCTTTCTATATTCATTTTATATTCTAAAAAAATACAACATGATAGTAGTGTGACTAAAAGAATCATGATTATCCTCCTCTTGACCTCTTTAAATAGTTCCACGCATTCTTCCATAAAGACATACTTTACCCATTTCGACATTAACATAGGTATCCGGATTTACTACTATGAAACATTACCAAAAAAACATTTGTAATTCCAAGTTAATACACAATAACTATGGATATTTTTGGATCCTGATGGAATTTTCCCTTCCTCAATTCCATTTATCCTTGATTGTTCATGAAAAATACCCTTACTTGTGATCATGTGCCCCATGAATGTGAGTATGTACATAAAAAATTCACCCTTATAAATATATGTTGAAAATTATCCCTTTAAAATGTCTCTAACACAATCCATAAATACTAGTCATGTTCAGGAATACTATTAGAGTAAATGAGAATATTAATAATAAAGAAAATGTAAAATTTGTTAATATATTCTCTAATGATTATATTAATTCAATATAGAAATACGCCATCTATATTAATATGTCTAAATAAAATAACTATGAACTCATAGTGTCCATACATTTTTGGGAATGATGTATTCTATGTATCTTCTTTTGTTACCTATAGTTGTTGATATCTAGAATGATGACAAAACATTGAGAAGTATTGATCCCATATTAGATCATTAATAAATTCCTCAATCATTGTAATGGGATACTTGGTCTTTGTTGGGATCTTTTTGAGATCTTACATATTTGAACACACATGTATTTATCGATCCTTTTTATTTATAATGTGTACTGATGCACCACAAGGTGTTGCACTAGAGAATATGAGGTCTTTTTTCAAAATTCTCTTATAGCTTATTCCCAAAATCAACTAATTTAATCATGACCATATAATAGGTGAATTGTTATATATTCCATCATCTATGTATCAATATTATTGGTAAAAGTACCCCACATAAGGTGGAAAGTCATTGAAACACCTTAAGAAAAAATTTGGTTTATTCCCTCATGATGAAAATCTCATTATGGTTGATACATTATGTAGACTCAACATAATGTGAATGTTGTCCTCATTTAAAAGAATAAAATCCCATTCCATTAAGGTATTTTTAAAATGATATTCATGATTGTAATTGTTTTTAACTTGATTGTGGGATGATTCATAATTTATATAAATTTGTATTTTTCTATCCATTGTTATGATCTCTATATAATGAGAACTAATATATGACAATTATATAATAAAATTACTAAAAGGGTTAGATTATTATATTATTTGAATGAAAATTCACACCAATTATAATGGGAGAGGAGTCTATTATTTCAATTTGCAAGATGACCAAAAAATGTGTTTTTTTATGGATATTGGTTTTCATGGAATCAGTGTGGAATTAAATATATGTAGAAAAAATATAGGATTTAAAGGAATATATAGAACCCGATACAAATTTTTCCATTATTATGTGAATAATAAGTATACATTTTAAGACATCATTTTCATGTTCCACATCAACAGTAGTGATACATATGGTTTTCCTCTATGCTTTGTATTATTTTGATTTTGACACTCATTTTCCTCAATGGAACATGATTTATTAAACTACACTTCACAGATCCCTTGTTTCAATAGTATAATAATTTATCTATATTTTTTCATTGATTTCCACCATCAAATTTTAGATGATCTTATATTTTTTATATCAAATCCTCAATTAAATAATAAAATTCATTATTATGAAATGTATCAATATAAAACACATTAAAGAAATTGAATAATTTTTACAATTATAATATATATCTTTTTATATTTAAATATGTAATATATACCTTAACAATTGATAGTATATTTGTTTTACAGGGACCATTATTATTAATATATATTAATGTTTGTGATAAAATGTAAAATATACAGATAATATATGTGATGGTTGCGACCAATAGTAACATATCCCATGAATCCCCCACATTAGAGAATGTGAGGAAGAATGAACCCCTAATATTATCCCTCAAATAATAATACATCAAGATTCATCAACTAAAACAAAATAGATCTATTTACAAGATATTTTAAGGATTATTAGGATCACAAAACAAGAAACTCTCCATGTACCACCCCACGAAGGTATTGTCATCACCAAACATTCAATTAGTGTATAAACGGGTATAATAAGTTGTTATGTATCATAACCCTAATAGAATAATTTTATATATTTTATTTTTTAATAATTAATTGATAATATTTATAGTTTTTTGACTACATTATAATTGATTATAAAATGGAATTCCAAAAAAATTTATTCTGGTATGAGGAAATAAAATGTGTATTTCTGGGAAATATATATTATTAATTAATCCACCAACATTACAATTTCAATATTTTTTTAAATTAATGTGATTTTAGTGAAATATTATTATTAAATGAATATTATTACATTTTACTGATATTATTAATTAAGGATGTCCAAAGTAAATTTTATTTAGGTAATTAAGATATAAATATCTCAAAGAATACTATTTTGATATAAGTATATTTGATTAAAAAGGAGAATTTTCATATAAATATGACTTTTTAATTTATGATATCAGAATAAAAAAATAGTTATTTTTTACCATTGTGTAAGAATCTCAAATTTTTGGGTGAAATTAGATATAGTATAAATAGATAGTCTATATTAAAACATCAAAATAGACAAAAAGTTATGTAGAAAATGTTATAAGAAGTGTACAGATGAAATCAAAATTTTTACCATTATAATAATTTGATTTTTAAATTATTTTATTGATTTTATAATATATTAATATATCATTCAAAATGTATATGATAATTTATGTTTGGAAAAACATTTATTTAGGGACATGACTTTCTTCTACCTCACTAATGGTATTATTTTACACATTTCAGTTCATGGGAATATCAGATATTTAAATCCATTATAGCTTGGTTGATTATATGAGAAAAAAATGGATTATTTTTGTTTTTTGGTAATTTTATTACATATATTCCAATAAAAATGTTTAGAAATTAATAATGATACCTAAATTTTTTTGGTATAAGTAACCACCAATACTTCCACACCTTTAAACACAAAACCATTTTAAAATTATGTTTCTACCCCAATCCCTATTTAAATCCCTACCTAGGTGTTTCAAATATATTTTTAAACTCTTCTCCGTCTTTTTGAAATGAACTCTAAATATAGGTGATCCTCTCCACTTACTTTTTGTTATTAGTTATTTATTTGTAGTACACCATCTGTTTCCATTATATCATTTGGAAATGTCTTTTCACGCATCCTTTTTACTGTAATTATGATTCCCATGTAATGATATAAAACATTTCATTTTGAATAATAAAATATTATATCCTTGTTTAACAAATGTTACAATAATAAAATTATGAAGTGGTTCTCTATGATAAATTTTTTTATTGTGAATATACATCCCCATTTCCATTCATGAATATTTACCTGGAAATGATCATCTTTATTTTATTATGGACATGTAAGTTTTTAATTGAATAAAAAAAATGTGTGTGGTAATTTATTTTCATCCTAATTGAGACCACCAACCCAATGTGAGCAGGAATCAAGAAATTGGAGGAAAAACTCCAAGTTTACTAATGTTTTTATCAAATACATGAATATAGAGGAAAAACTGTATCACCATATTAATTTGTAAGTTTAAACCAATATATTTTTGTGACCCTGGACTCCAGAATTTACTGAATCTTATGATACCTTATTCATAGAACAATATAAAAACTGATTTGAAAGAATCTTCATCACCCCTTAATTTAACTGAGAAAGGGAAGGTCATGCTGGATATTTATTGAATGTTGGGAGAATTTGATCGATGGTGGATTTTAATAAGAAATAATATACCCGATTAATTGATCAAAGTGATGGATTAGAAATAATTACAGATAACATTTTTAAATAAATATTTTCTCTATATCTTTTACTAGAAATAATGAATATATTAATTGAGGCTAGAAAAAAATATAATGGCTCCATCATGGCACATGAGGTGAAATTTAGATGCCTTTCATGACAAACCTCTATATTTTTTATTAAATGTATAATTAAATATTACTGCTACATTAGTGGAATGAATATTATTCTTAAAAAGGATTGTAAATATCATAAATTAATATTAATGAGGAAATTATCTAAGTTCTATCATAATTGAAATACACGTCGGTAAATCTCTTGGGATTCATGGTTTTGGGGATAGGAATCACAGAATGGATTTTAATTATAGAGTTCTGGTGGAGATATGATATAAAATAATGAAGTTATATCATTGCATGTATCAAATGTTTGGGAGGACCACCCCAAAAATTGCATGATAGGGAGACTGAAATTCAATCTGTGTGAAATGGAAGGGCCCGTAGGTAGCGAATAGTGATGAGAGACATAATCCAATGTGATGGATTAAATGAATAATATGGTCATACCCTAACCTATTGAAATAATTTTCATCTTAAATAATAGGTGACACTATGTGAATGGATACCCTATGTGAAGGGGTTTTTTAGTATAACTTACTATAAAAACCTCCATGTACTAGAGAGAAATGGAAACTTATGTCATTACAGCTATTGATGTGTATCCTAGTAATTATGTGGGGAAAATTATAATAGTTTTTTGTCCAAGAATGGTGAATGATATATTTGATTCCAAATCTATTCATTATTACACATCACAACTGTTTAGTAAGTCTATTTAAACACCATCTCAAACATATATGTATATTTACCTATAAAAATGGAATATGGATAAATTATTACATCAAAATTATATAAATTCTCCAACATCAAAAATTACAGTATATATTTATCAGTAACTTTTTGATAATCTCGTATATTTCATATCATGTAATCATGGGTATAGATTTTCTTTCCTTATATAGTGAAAACAAAAATTCTAGGGAGAAAGAACTAAACCTATGTATCATAAATCACCCTCTGATTCAAAATAAGTGAAACAAGGAGGACGAATCTCATTTCTAATAATAACACCAATCATGAATATTTTTTTATTTATTATAGAAAATATCTTAATCTAGGGATTGAGATGATATAAAGGATCCTAATTGATGAAATTATCATTGAAATAGAATATAATGATGTGTTTTTTAATTAATTTCTTTGACTCCCTCTAATAAATTAGGCTAATTTGTCAATCAATAATATACTTATAGAATTTTTAATATCTATTAATCTATATATAATGGATGCTATTGAACATGATGGTATAAAAAATCATTTAGGATAATCTAGTTAAATGTTGTGTACCCAATTTCCCTTTATAATGGAGTACACTAGTCCTCCTCTTCAAGAAGAATGATGGGTTATTGCACATCGACATTTATTTTCATGAGCTCAAAAATATCATGAAAAAGAAAATGTGTACACTTCTACATAATGATGAATTATTTGATCAACCAAATGGAGAGTGTTACCTATTTATAGTGGATATTTTGTATTTATATTATCATTTGATTCTAATGAAGGAGGATAATCTAATGAATTTTGTGTACATTTTTTGGCACTATGAGATCACAATGATTCAATTTTCACCCAATAATGATCTGCATATCATCATTGACATAATGAATATATTATTTAGGGATTACCAGAATATTTTTAATATATATAATTTTTTTATAAACGCTAAGACATATGAGGAATACGAGGAGCCTTAGAATTATACGTTTAAGACTACATGAAAGGAAATTTTAATTGAAAACTAATAAAAATGTGTGTTTTTAATATAAATAGTCTCTTTCCAATAAACCTTTATCAGAAAAAATGGATATCATTTGATAATTCAATAAAGGAGGTTATTTAAGGATGTACCATACAAACATTTTTAATAAAAATAAAAATTATACTTGGGATAGATGGTTATTTTCATCAGTTTTTTATAATATTCTCATGATTCTCAAGTCCTAAAAAATAGAACTCAAAAGGGAGTGATTTTTTTACTATAATGATGAATGCGAAGAGATATATATGAAGTTAAACAATATGATAAATTGTGTAAATATTCACATATTACCAACCTGTGGTGAATATTTGTTATGTATAAAAATGTCCACATAATAGACTTTTCTTGTGTACTCATTTAAGATGAAAATGTGATAGACTATGAATACTACCTTCTAATGATAAATGATAAGAATAACCAACACAAGATTTGGAAATGATGTTGTGATCTTCAAATTATTAATTTTATTTCAAAATATTTTTATGGATATGTGAATCTAATATATGGATTATAATATCCTTATATTTATATTAACAAAAAATTAGTTCAACATAAATCAACACGGGTGGTTAGACATGGTCATGAATTATGATTTCATATTTCATTACCATCATGTGAAGTTGAATAATGTGGAAAATTCTATGATTGTAAATCATTCTAAGACATTATCCATGTTGTGGATTAAATATGATTGATCCTTCATGGACATAAAAACGTTATAAATGGAAATAATTAATGGATCTTAATGTCATATTTATTATATAACAGCTCAATCATCAATTCATGACAGAATCAATGAGGCCCAAATAGATAATGAAATTATACAGAAACGGATAGTTAATATTTAATAATAAAATATTTATAATTAATTATTTATGTGGTTTTGATTCTATATATGATTCCCATAAAATTTTAAAATAAAAAATGGAACTCTGTATTTAAAAAGTCTGACCGTAGTAGACCAAATCCAGGGCCTTATATTATTAAATTGGTATAATATGTACTGAAGTCACTTCCTTGAGGACAAAATAGTTTAGTAGAAATGAGAAAATAGATACATACATTGGTTTTGAAATAAAATGTAAAGTTAAATTAAATATAGAAACTCCATTGGAAACACCCATAAACAACTAGATTATCCCTACATGTCCTTCATAATATACATTTGACTCATCCTTGGAAAAAACATAAGAAAGGGGTGAACTCGGATTATCAATAAGGGTAATCAATATAGTGGAATCTATCACAATAATAAAAAGTACTTCATGGTGAATAAATATAAAATCATGCCATTAAAACAAAATATTGAACATAATTTGCCAGGAAATAATGATGATAAAATAATTTCATATAAATAAAAATATGACCATGAAACATATCCTTAGATATTATACTATTAGAATAATCACATGGATTATTAATTAATTATATCATAATTATGGAATGTATAATGATGAAAATATGAAAAATTCCATTTATTTTTGGAAGAATACACTTGAAAATAAATGGTTAACATCTCATCTAAATCTATATCTAAAAATAAAAATGAATGGCGTCGACCAAGTCCGTATATGTTCTATGTCATGAAACCTACCAATGCATCCAGTAGATGTAATGGGACATTCCAATCAAATACTAAGTAATGTTCATTCTTCATATGAATTGGTTGATATATTATCAAAGTAATCTTAATAAATGTATATAAATTTTCTTAAATATTAAAAATAATCAATAGCCATTCCTGGTAGTATGTTGAATGGAATTAAGATCACACATCCATTGTCAAAGTGATCATAAAAAATTAATAAGATATGGTAGTTTATATAAGAAAATATGAATCCCAATTATGAATAACATTCATCAGAGAGGATTGAAATAGATAGAAATACATTAAAAAATAATCAACGAATTCTTGAGAGAAATACTATTTTTTACATTGGAAAGAATAATTCCTTGCGAAAAAAATTTGAATTTATCATATAATTAGATTGTAAACATGTATATAGTAGAATTGAAAATTAAGAAAATGAAAATATGTTTGAGGCATTAAAGAAGTCCAACTGGAGTGAAATACATGTATAATGGGTTTTTAAGATTTTAGAAATAGGACACTTAAGTATGGGTTGAGGGAAAATATTATCGAGTCATTAAAGTTGAAAAGTCTTATTTAATTTACTTGGAACTAGAAAATATATAATATATTATTCATGATTAAAATTGTTAACATTGAAAAATACTGTTCAATTTCAAGAGATTATGGACTATACTATAATATATGACAGAATTTTTGAAGTACCCATTAATCAGGCATGCTTATCATGATGAATTGAAAATTGAACCTTTCACAATATATTCTATCCCGTAAAAGAATTATAAACTGATCAGGATACATGATTTTAGAATATATAATTACAAATCTGTATATATATATATATATAAATAATGTTGAAATATATTGTGGTAAAGAGAGAGAAATCCTAACCGGAGTGAAATTATTGTCTCATAAAGAACCACCAACCACTTTCTAATCAATCGAATCATATCACACTATACTAAATAATAATAAAATTAAAAATTTATTTCCATTAATAGGAATTTATTAATGATATTATATATATAATGGCAGTATACAGACACCAAAAACAAGAAATAATTGGTGAAATATGTAAATCTCATTGAAATAAATCTGAGATGAGAAACCCATTAGATTATGTCTGAAACTATAGACCACTTGTACATAATGTCCTAGATAATGATATTATATTCATTAATAATTTAATAAATAAATTTTTTCAAATTTGTTTTATTTTTTATAATTTTTTTTGTTAATTTTTTACCCTTTTTATTAGTTATAAGATTCAATTTCGTCATTCAAGATTGTTCCTTTATATGGTTTTCATGATTGGTTCACTTGTATACATGTATGAAAGATCATGTAAAATGGGAAGAGTTATCTAGAATTAAAATTATCATTTTTAATGAACATACATGATATTTAATGGTCTTAATTGTAATTTTTTCTGATATGAGTATGATTCATTAGATAAAGCACTGGTGAAAACCAATTAGATTATTTTAGATTTTTTCGATTATCATGAATAATTTTGGAATTATGATTTCATATCATAAATATATACTAGTTATATAATATTATATATGTTTTATAAAATATATTAATTTCCTTTTTTACCATATTTATGGTATTATAACCATCCTTGAAGGATGAATTTGAAAAAAAACACATTGTCCACTATGGCGGTAAATTGGCACCACGCGGATAATGTTTTAATTTTTAGAATAAAAAGAGGAAGAAATGTGAATTTTGGTTGAAATACCATTAAAATAATAATATTAATGTAATTAAAATATAATAGAATAATAATTTCACTTTGGACAGTGGAGTTGGGCGAAGGATCAGAAAATAAATGATGGTGAAATAAGAATAAAATAAAACAAATTAGATTTTACCTCATCAATTATTCTTCTTAGGAACCTCCTAAAGGACCATTGAAATGGTAATTTGAGATAAAACATCATGATCATAGTGATATTAATTTATTTAGTATGGTTATACGGTTGAAATTGGATAACCTCTATGTATTTCAAAGTGTGTCTATAACAAATGGTGATGGGCAGTATTTAAAGTGCAAGACATGGATTTTTTTTGATTATTTTATTCATTATTTTTTTATTTTTACTCAGGACTATAAACATCATTGATTCCCATTAATAAATAAAGTAAATATGGAATTATATTCCTAACGTTTGTTCCATACATCAATAATATATCAATATATAATATTTTTTTCTTATAAAGTAAATATACTGTAAATTATTGTATTTAACTATTCACTAAAAAATCAAGAATTTTAGAAAAATTCAAAAAATAACACTAAATTTTTTGTAAGTGTATAATTAAAAAATTAAATCCATTTAATAGAAATAATATTCTTAGTTTGATACAATTTATTTTTAATTAAAATCTTAATTTATTTGAAAAACGCTAATTCTAAAATAATAACTATTTTTGTAACACTTTTAAAATATTATTAATGAATCACTAAATTATTTTATAATCATAGAACATAAAATAGTAATTTTTAAAAATATATTTTAAAAATAAATATTCTTTTAAATTAATATATTAATTATATTAATGTAAATAAACATTTACATTACATAAAAATAAAAATACTCCAACTATCATTATAAAAATATTTATTTAGTTATTCCAGGATACAAATATATTATATTTTCATTCATAATATACCATATTTTTTAAACATTTATAGGTGAGCTTATTATTCTAATCATAAATAAAAAATTTCTATAACAAAATTGATTATTTTATTGAAATCCTTATTTTTCACAATTAACTCGAAGATAAATTTTTTTCTAAATATTTATAAATTTCACTCTAACATAATTTTGAATTTTCATATTTAAAAAATGAAGTTTAATTTTTTCAATATAAATTATAAAAGTTTCATTATTTAGTTTTAAAATAAATAATTGATTAAAATGTTGTTAAACTATCTTTAAAATTTTTAGTCTTTTATGTATAAAATTGGGTTTATTATTATCTTAAGACAATCTATCCTATTGGTTGATTTTAAAAACATTTTTTTGATTATGTAACGTATAAATATTATTATGATCATTCACTAATAGTGATTAATTTATTTTATTATGAAAAAATAGTTTTTTTATAAAAATATATCATTTATATTTAATTGGTCTTTGTTTTTATTTTTTTAATTTGTGATGAATTAATTAATTTTATAAATATAGGTAAACTATATTTTCATAATTTAATTAATCTGATTCATTCTCTCCATTTTAAAAGTGAGGTGATAACTATCTCAATTGAATAATAATATTTCAACCTTTTTTAGGATCAATGTTCTATGTAACATGAGATATCGACTAATTTATAATTAAAAAACAAAATATGTGCAGTAAAATCATTGGTTGTTACAGTAATGGTTATTTATATCACATCCATAAGATTTACACAAAAACGAATGGTGTCATATTGATTTCTGAAGAAAAACATATAGTTGGAAGAAATGAAGAGGGGAGTATTAAATTATTTATTTTCATTAATGGTATTCCAACAAGTTAAGGATGATTAATTGATGTCCTGGTTTATTTTGGAATCATTCCCTATACAAGTAAGGATATAGGAAATCGTAATCAAGGGTTCTTTAATTTGACTCTATGTGAAATCTATATTAATTAACTCCACCTAGTTTTTTGTGGATTACTTTACTAATTCGATTAATTCCATTTTTATAATGGATTATTTCTATCTTAACCAAACTTACATGAAATATATAAGGTAAGTGGTAATAATGGATGACTTCAACTCTCTATTTGTCTAATCAGGGCCCGATGTTTATTGTATTGTTCTAGATAAGTCTCCCAAAATCATTGTACTAGGAGTTGACTTTCATTTATTCTTATCATCCTTATATGGGTGTTTTATAATCCCCTTTTCATGTAATACATTAAAATATTTTAAAATATATTTCTAGACCTCGGTGCTAAGACGACATGTGATCATGAGGTTTGGAGTGCTCAAAATAACTTTTTGAAAAATATAAAATTTATTTTATATTGTACACACATGGTTTATTAAATAAAATTGGATAAATCATAAACCATTTATTGGAATAGAAATATGACACCACCATTGGGTCCCAAACGTGGTTCTTACACTAGGCGCAACATAAAATGAGTTGGCATGGGATGTTCGAACCTAATGATCGTCAAAGATGAATATATGTGATTTAGTTAATTATTTATTTATTTAATTCACTAATTTATTTTATACCCTAACTAAAATATATAAATAGTTATAAATGGGGATCTCTCTATGGTTGGCATTATAATTCTCCCATCCGCGGGTGAGAACTCCTCCCCTCCTTCATTGTTAGTGAATGAAACCCCATTAGATCCCAGCACATCGAAGTGCAACGAATGAAGTGGGTTCCCCCAAATTTGTTGTAGAGTATGTCCTTCAATAGTGAATGATCCAAAGAATAGGTAGGGCATGCAAATTTTTTCTTCCTATTTGATTAAATATTTTAGAATATATAATGTTTTTCTTCGATCTTCACCTACATTTTCCTACATTTGCATGATCCTATGTACTGGAATATTTCCTTATTAGTTATTTCTATTACAAATTGAGTGTTCTTGATTGTTTTCTAGTAATTATTGTCTAATTATTGTAAATAATTTTTTCTTGTTCATTTCAACCCCAATTCTTTACATCCTTTGTTGTTGGAACCGTGTGATTCCCAGTTCTGTGTTTTTTGGTGACCCAAGCCCATCTAGGTGCCCTAATTTGTGGTGGATCAATGAAACATAAAATATTTATTGATCGAAGAATATATTGAATTTTTTACAGAACAGATCAAGAATCTAGCCATTTTTATCCATATTATCAATCATTGAAAGGGTTTAGTGTGAGTAGAACGATTCATGAAACCCTGATTCATGAACATTCAAGAAAAATCTATACTGCACTTTGTGTAGGATGAAGAACATACTACAAGTATCCCCCTCAATGATGGTTCTAGGGTTTTGAATAATTTATGTGTAACATGGCATGTATCAATCCCTTACATGATGTGTACCCCTCCCAAAGTTGGATAACCAATGTGATTGGTCACACTGATGAGGACTCCAGGTATGATGAACAAGGACATGGGATGACCACATGGGCGGCGTCCCATGTGGACTAACACACCATGTACCATATTACGTGGACACTAGGTCTCATTAAACAGACATAGCTAGCATACTAGAACCAAACCCTTGATAGGTCGGACACACTGTGTAGTCCTCTTACATAGCATCTTCCCATACATGGACATGACCTATGCACTCACCAAATACAGGGCACAACTATGAAGAGGGACCACACATTGTGTGGTTCCCTATACATGTCTTGATATACATGATATCTTTCGAGTTATCATAAAAAATCCATATATCTTTTGATTGAACATGGATTTATTCTCATGAGAATCCTATCCTAATTGTTTTTTATCAAACATGAAAGTTCCCTCAGAAGAGGATTTTGTGATATAGTGGGACATTTTATGGGTTTGGAATGCACTAAGGAAACACGATTTGATAATAGGGATAATAAATAATCACTTGAGTAGTATTGGGATTACCCCAATAGGAATGGATAATTGCATTACCCAATAGAAGAATTGGGTGAATCCTTATGAAATGATGTGTAGGGGTGTTCCCTAATGATAATTTTGAGTTTCCATATAGTTGGACTAGGTAATGGAGTTCCCTGATGATACAAGATTACTCTTCTATAGGGATGGGCAGTGGAATTACTAGATGACATTTTCCAGGCATAACCCTCTAGCCAGTCAGGGTAATAACATTTTCTTGAAGACTCATTGGGCTTTCTCACTAGTAGGACTGTACCATGGAATTCCTCTATGACCATCCAGAGTGGTACCCTCAAGTAGGGCTGGGTAGTGGCATTCTTCAGTGATTACTATAATTAGACCCTCCGGACGTTCTTTGAAAAAAGATATTTCCATAAAATAGGTGAACCCTATAATATTTGTCACATTGAAAAAGCATGTTTTGATGTACCATTGGGATCATGATAAATAGAGATGAATTCCACATTGAGATGAGTTATTGTGACACGCCCTAAAACCATGAATGTGATTCAGTTCCACCCAACTCGGAATGTATCAATGTGTGCTGATTTATTACATTTGACTTGTGTGTCCAAGATAGACGCATGGGGTGGTGGGAATCATAGATGGACATATCTTATAACTATTGTTGTCTCGTCTTATTGGGAAGAGATATGATATGGATATCCCTTTACTCCATTTATTTGATTCATTTATTGTTTATATATATATATCATTAGTACCATGTCCTTGGGTATAACTACTCTCTTTTCAGGAGAGGTGAATACATGAAGGGTGTGCCTAATTCTTTCTATGTTTATCCTCCCATGGTTAGATGATTCCCCTCTCTTGATATAGGAAGTGAAGACTCGATGTGATGTTCTTCTTCTCACCGTGTCGAGATTCTTGTGTCTGGATTACGTCAAATTCATTATTTTGTTTTTTTAATCAATAATATTTTACTATACCTTATTATATGTATATCATCCCTCTTCAGTTTTGTCTCTTACACATCCCCTTAAACATTTTTGGGGCATTCTATTGGGTATTTATATACTCAAACCAGCATAATCATTTCCCAAAAAAGGTTGTTTCTTTTTTAGATGGCAGTTATTTTTCTCGTGACATAAGAGGAGCTCAAGAATATATGGTTCTTAGACTACGTATAGCGGTCAATGATTTGGATATAAGAGCTATAATCTCTTAACTATTTACAGTTTTCCATTTTACATTGGTTGGTATCTATTTTTGGTTTGCTCATGTATTTCCCACCTTTTTATTTTTATTTATAACTACCTCACTTCATTTTGTTATATTCTCCATGCATATTCACTGTATTAATTAAAATTTTTCATTATTTATTTCATTCCTAGAGATTTTTTCATTGAGTTTTCTACATGCGTGTGTATGGGTATTTATGAAATAGCCTCCCTAATTTTAGTGTGACATTAGAACTTGTCGGTGCCCTATGACCTATGGAGACATGATTGGGGTATTTGCAGCCCGATACCCTGCTAGGTTCTGGTCATGAAATATTTTCATCAGAGGTGGTTCGATCCTTATGACATTGTTCAGATGATACCTAATAAGGATTTGGTTGGGATTAAGAAAAAAATGTAAAAGTTTTTTTAATGCGGCTCTAAGGCCATGGAGTCCAATAATGGTCCACCAGCCGATGTATCCATTCTATAGGAACTTGAGTTCCTTCATGTCGACTCAGCATGAAGAGAATTTTTTTGTATGGATCAATTGTACATTCATGATATATGATTTAGTCTTTGAAATTCCTTATTGATTCATATCCCCTTTTTTATTGATATATATATATATATATATATATATATATATGCCTATCTGAAGGCGGTACTCCACGATTACATTTAGATTGGGTCTGCAATGCCATCCCGCTTGGATGATAGATGATGATCATGAAGATGACCATATGAGAGATTAGTCCTTAGTTCAGGGTCTATCCCCCAATCCCCATCCTCCATGTTGGAAAATAGTATCACCTCTATGTATATATCCATAGATAATCCCAGTAGAGAAGTAAATGAACATGGGAAAGCTAAGCACACAACTCCAGTTCCAATATCACAGACCACTGAGGTTTTGTAGCATGCAAAATCCCCAGGAAGCATAAGATTGGAATGATTTGATGGTCTACATCAACATGAATTCTTAGACCCCGATGTATTATATGTTTGTTTTGGAATCCAATGTTTTCCTTGGATCAGGTGGATGTTGGTGGATCATGGTTACCCAGATACATGATGAGTTGATAGTCTTGTGGGTTGACTTCCAGTAGTTGTTTCATGAAGAGTACTACCACTCATTCTTACTCTATGTTTGGATCCCAGATCACATAGAGATTTAAAAAGGAGGGAATATGGTGTATGTGTACAAATGTAGGTTAATGTACCATACACGTTACACCCTCAACAAGATTATAGATGGCTTCTTTTGAGAAATTAAGTTTGAACAGGAACACCATAGTGAGATATTATCCGGTGTAGTGCCCTTGTGCATCCCCTTATATGATGGGGTACAATGTAGGGAACTTTTTATTGAGAGATTTCTATCGTTGGGATACAAAGATAGAGGGATCTGGATGTGGGAATTATAGATCTGAGACAACAATAATAGTAGGAAGGTTCTAGAAATCTCGAAACTAGAGACCCTTCTATGAGAGAACATCGGGATAATGATGTATGTTGATGGGGAAGTGAAGAGCAGCCGGATTACCCATCAAGGGATGGTGATATTATTTTTATAGGTGATGTCACATGGACTGAGGCTTTCTGACCAGCCATACTAAGTATCCCATAATGATTGTAGATGGTCCATCTTGATATAAACAACACCATTACCAGGGTGGGCTCTATGGAGGTAGATCTAGTAGAGGTGTTAAAGGATTTGTTATTGGAGAAAAACCCCATGAGGTTGTTATAAAACAAACACTAGGTGGAACATGTTAGGATCCATGAGATGGTGGTAGGGGCCATGGATAGTTGTATGCTTAGGGCGTTTATGATCCTACATTACATGAGCTGATTTGAGGGCTGATATGTTTTTATTATACTCTTGCTTCAGAATAAAAGAAACAGGTGATGTTCAGTATTATATATCTTAACTCCTAGTGCATGATATATGGATCCCAGTAAAATTTCTTACATAACATATTTATCCTGAGCCTCTTGTATAGAACGCTTCCTCTATATCATTCATTTTCTAGTTGTAAGGATTATTGCTTGGAAGAGAGTGGTTGATGTGGGACCTTTTGGTTGACATGATTGAATCTTATGACATCCTATTGGGAAGGGATTATCTTTCCCTAGTTTGAAAAAAATCTATTGTCACCACACAATTGTTAAATTCCTATACATTTATGGGATGAGTTTCTCCTTTTTTGGATAGGGAGACATCATATCACGACATGTAGGTAATGTGAGCAAGAGGTTGATTCATATTACCCATATGTTATGAAGCATAACCATTGGTATTGATGAATCTTTAGGAATATTGGTTTCATTATTTTGGGAGGACTATATTTAATTCTTCCTTGAAGAAATTATTGAACTACCTATATGGAAGAAGATGGAATTTTTTCATCATCTTTCATCATGGGACTACACAAATATATTCTGATTAATATCAGTTGACACCTACCGAGATCTAGGAGCTAAATGTTTAGTTAAAAGACCTTTGTGGTAATGGTTTCATCAGACCCAGTGTGTCCCCCTAGGTACCCCAAGTTCGGTTCATAAGGTAGGTAGATAGGATCTTGCGGCTTGTGTTTGTTAT
Source organism: Viscum album (assembly GCA_963277665.1). Taxonomy (NCBI): domain Eukaryota; kingdom Viridiplantae; phylum Streptophyta; class Magnoliopsida; order Santalales; family Viscaceae; genus Viscum; species Viscum album. Next base: position 617,952,404 of record OY728145.1, on the reverse strand, counting down.
CATCTCTTGATCCAAGATATGATAAATAAAAATATCTCATTTTTAAGGATTTGAGACCTATTTGATCATTTTTTAAGGTCAAGATCATTCTATATGAATGATAATAGATTTGACTATAACCAGTTGTAGGTTCATGAGGCTGATATTCCCAATTTTACTTTTTGATATTTCGTTGGACACTACTAGTTTGGAGTGATTCCTATGGGAATGAAAAATGAACCCATCATCATTATTTAGTCAATGAAACAAATATTATATCCACAAATAAAATATTTTTTTATTTATCATGGACTTACTTAATTAGTATGTAACAGAGGAGGATCATGTAGTTCATTAGAGAATGAATCTTTATTTTCATTGATAGAACCAACATTATGGATATCTCTCAAAATTTCATTTTTTGGATACTTGAGGATCAAAAGTTGGGGAATATTATTTCAAAAAAATGATTATCCATGGGTATTGAAAAACATTATGTAGTTATTTCTTGGGATCCACCAAAGAATGGGTCATAGGTGTGGATTCTCCCTTGTTTTCTCAATAACTATAGGATATTTTAAGGGGACTTATCCAGACTTTCATCCACTTTGTCCACCCTAACATGGAATGGATAAAATATTACCTAGAAGAAGAAGTTCTAGAGGGAATTTGAGTTGTTTAGTTATAGGATTACATGTGCTTTGTTGTTTAGGATACAAGTGGAAGGCATTGTGTTTGTGGTGTATTGTTATTCCTCAAGAGTTGGGATCAGTTATCTATAGATGTAATGAATGTAATTAAAGCCATATGGGAAAGGAAATTTTGAACCAATGACAAAAAATATTCAACTCAAAACTTAGAGTTTTCAGTTGTAGTATTATCTTTTAATATTTAGAGACACTGCATTATGGAAGATTGGTTAGTGGTATACACATACCACCTGAGTCTCAAGTACGTCTTCACCCAGAGACACCTGAACCTAAGACAGTGGTGCCGGTTGGATATTGATACATGCCTATTGTGGGGAAAGGAAAACAATTTATATTCCCTATCTTTTTTCTATTTATTAACTCTAGGAAGTGTGAAAAGGAGGTGTGCACAAAAAACAGTTTGTCACTTTTAAATAATTGTAAAATGTAGGTTTTTGAAAAAATAAATAAGAAAATGATTGAAATTAAAATTGAAATTCAAATTATTGAAAACAATGGTATTAAAACCGTTATTAGATCAAGGTATGTAACCCAATAATAATACTATCCGTGTTCAATTAAATTCAAACCACTTCTTCTAGGATTATTAATGTGAATTTCAATAATCGTTTCCTCTCGCTTCCTGGATGAAATTTTTATGGTGACAGGAAAAATTACTAAAATATTATTTTGGTCATCTCTCCTTCCATATTAAAAAGAGTTATATTGAAACCCCTCCATTGACATGGGAAGTACCTGATCTTATCTTATTTGTCATAAACAATCAATAAAATTTCTTATTGATTTTATAGCTAATGACGACCGTCGAGTACTTTACCACTAATCCCTGGCCTATTTGACCGTATATAAACCAGAAATTAGTGGAGGGAGAGTGTGTATTATTTACCAAGGAAAAAATCTATAACATAATTAAAATTCAAGAATTATTACACTTTATAATTAAATCAGATATATGAAATTGGAAACTACCTTGAAGTAGAAGGAAATTTCATTCAATTAGGTCTACGAACTCAAGAATTACCAAATAGAAAACCAACCCTTCCTGAATCACTCAAAATGATTACCCCAACATGGTAAGGGTAATCGAAATGAATGGGTATGAAGAAGGAATTGAGAATATTTATAAAAAAAATGAAATAAATTATATAACTATATAAATTTCTCTTTCTTGGTATCCCATAAGGAATAATATTGAATGAGATGCTTTGAAAGGGAGTAGCTACTCTCCTTTTATAGGCATAATTTTCCCCCAAATTTTTACTAGTTTTACCCCCCGTAAATGACCACATCACACATTTCATCATTCATTAATGTTATTCAAAAATACCTTGTCCATCTATCTTTAAAATATAAGTATATTTAGACAAGTATTTCAAATTTCTTCCTCATTTTACTCTGACAATTTATTCTGTCCAATCAGACTCTCCAAGTCATAATCCTCTAGATTATAAAGAATTAATGAACATTAAAACGTCCGGTTCACAGGTCCTGTCCTTCACAAAAGATGTCTCAAAACTCTTTTCCCGTCCACCCACCAAATATCATAGTAATTGGGTTCATAACAAACAATATAGGGACTCCACACTAAAAAAGGATTGATCTATAAATATTTTTCATGATCTACATTGTGATCTTCATTTGGGATTCCATATGATCGATTCATATTATTTCCAAGTACGATGAAATATATGCCTAGATGTTTTCAATCATAAATAAATGAATTTCACAATTTGGGTTAATATAGAAAATTTTATGGAAAAAATAATGAAATAATTTGAAATTGTTAAAAATCTTACATGGGAAATTTTTATGATTAAGCTCAAAATACCACCAAGAGCATAAAATGTGGAGATTTATCATAAATTAACACTTTGGTGGGATTAAAAACAATGAAATTAAGTCAAAATTTATTGAAAATATTTCCCCTATGTATTCCTCCAAATATAACAAATGGACTCTTGTATAAGTAAACATCAAAACTAAATCAAATCAACTCCAAAACACATACCAATGAGATCTTACAAAATCCACACTAAGAAACAAAAATATATCATGCCTCAAAGAAAAAAATTATTTAAATTTCACTAATTATTCCATTTAATATATTTACACTTCATTTCATATCCCATGAACATAAAACAACTAACAAACATTAATTCTCCCTCATCTCACAAATGTAAATATTCAACAAGGATTTTCTCATCCAAAATAATGCGAGAGTCACCATAGGATTGACAAATTCATACTTATCCACCCTAAGTGAGTTAATGAAATGTGTTTATATTGATGAATTTTCAATGCTGTTATGTGGATTTCAGTTAGAAAGACATAGATGTTAAAAAAATATGAGGCTAAAAAAGAAGGGCTTTGGTCTTTATTGAAGAAAAATTAAAAATTCTAATTTTCACTGAGGCACGGTATCATCATCGTCCCCTTTGAATAAAATCATCTACTTCAACATGAAAACTCAAAGAAAATTTAGAGAATGTATCATTTAACATGAAATAAATTCTTCTGAATCATAATTTTTTTCTTGAACACTTCATATAGGAACAACTTTCTTTCTACTTTGAATGCTCTAGAAAGGAACCACTTCTTTTATAATAAAAGACTTATAAAGGAACACATTTTAACCAAATGAAATCTATTGTAGAAAACTCAGCTCTTGAACATTTATGTTCCTACCCGAAGTATCGCCAAATGATGTAGTACACCACAAAACATATTCCCCCACACTTAAGTCTATCTAGATAATGAAATTTCATTTCAACGGCTGGTTAGATTGGGAAAATTGGATTGTAATTTATTTTACCTAAATGATTGTTCGGGATTTATGTGGGATAAAAGAATTTATGTACAAATTATGCCATAATAAAAAAAGAATTATATTGAAAAGGGGGATTAAAATCAAATAAATGTCTTAATCATTTAAAACAAAAGTACCTCAAACTATCATGTTTTGATAGGACTAAATAAAATTCTAGTTAAATAAATCATAGCCAGGTTCTCTCAAGAACTCTAGTGAATGTAATGAATATGAAAAATAATGGTAAAGATGTCTAACAAGAACATGATTTAAAATATAATGATAGTTAGATAGGGAATGGTATTTACAATTCATAGTGCATTTCATGATATTCTAATATATTTGAACATGAAACAAATTCATTTCATCATTAATTTTGTCTCAGTTTCATGGAATTTATTGGTTCACTCATTGACATGGGTTTCAAAAATATAAATGATAATTATTTCAGTTTAATAGTTTTTACAAAAAAAATATTTTGAAAATAAAAACACATATATCTTCTTTTTTTATTGTTTTATAAAAATATTAAAACAAACAATAAATAGAAATGAATAACTAAATTGGTTCCCTCCCACGCCCTTAAATGATATAGGGTAATCAGTGAATTCAAGTGTGTTTAACATGTAATAATATTATAAAATGAATAACCACAAGGAAGAATGTGTAAAGGAGAGTTAGGACCATACTTATTGGAAATGAAACATTGAGTTATTATCCTAAATGTAGATATTATAAAACCTAATAAGATAAAAACATAACATAATAAATTTATTAAATTAATTGAAAATATTATTTTAATAATAAAAGAAGGATAAATCATAGTTTAATCACCAAAATGGGCATAGAGTTTTAACTGGCTCCATATGGGTAGTTCTAATTGGTTATCCCCAATATAGTGGTTGGTGAAGTTTCTTTCTCATGAACCAACAATAATTATTCATTCTATACGGCATGTGATCTTTTCGGTTAAGGACCCCATGGATATAGTATACTAATCCCACCCCTATTGTAATGAGATAAAACATGCATGGTGGAGTTAGTACAATGAATAAGGCATCCTCTTTCATAGTTTCCACTTCAAAAATTTGTTCTTCATTCACCTTTACATTCTTAAGGTATGCTACTTCTGTGAAATAATCAATGGGAATTTTGGATTGTACGTCTTTTTTGAAAAAAATTAAAGCATAATTAATAAATATCAAATGGATACCATTTAATGTGAGTATCATGAACCACATTTTCCATAGGAAAATATAATTTGGTATCCTATTGAACTCACATTTTTATGTATTCAAAGAGTTCAGGGAGCTCCAGATGTTCTTCATTAGGTGAATCTTCCTTTTCTTCCTCATCCACAAAGCGAATATATGTGTCGCTTGAATCTAAAAATTTAAAACAACGAAATGTGTTATTCAATTTATTTTCTAAAAAATTAGAAGATAACGAGTTCATAAAAATAGATACTCCCTGAGTTTATTAATATTTAATCTCATCTTCAATGGAAAGCACCTCTTGTAGTTGAGTTGTAGCAGGTAGAGGTAGTTAGTCTGTCTCCTCCATTTCTTGGATCTCAATTGAAAAATTAGGGATATCTAATGGGTGATCTTCATAGACCTAATAAACATCATAAAATTGTGGAATATAACGAGATAACATTGTTTTCATTCAGGCCACGACATCAAAAAATTTGTTGTTCATGATCTTATATAAGGCATCTATGAATTCATAGAATTCCCCCACCTGTAATTTGTTTTCCAAAATTACCTCACCTATATAAAAATACATGAAACACTATCATCCATGGAAAATTGTGATTAAATAATTGGTTCTTTCATCATTGTGTAATTTTTTCATGAAATAATGAAATAATAATTTTAAAGCAACAAGTAAAGTGTTTTTTTATTTTGAAAAGAGTCAAATATTTATAATACGGTCGTGATACATCCTTCTCAGAAATGGTTCCAAAGTGATGAATGCCTGTCGTGGGGCATGAAAAAACTACTTTTACATTCCCAAAATTTAGTCTAGTGATTATACATAAGAAGTCACCTAAAAAAGGGGTTCATAAAAAATAACTTTTAAATGATGGTAAAATGTAGTTTTTTTAGAATAAATAATTATTATAATGATTGAAATGAAATTTTAAATTCAAATTATTGAAAACTGTGTTATTAAAATGGTGATTAAGTCGGGTATGTTTCCCTATTTTAATGCTATCCTTGTAAAATTTAATTCAATCCTCTTCTACTGATTTCATTAAATTGATTTTCCACAATCATTTCTTCTCACCAACTAGTTGAAATTGTTATGGTGAGAGAAAACTATACCAAGCTCTCATTTTGGTCAACTCTCATTCCATGTGAAAAAGAGTTGTACTTAATATCCTCAATTGACATGGAAATACCCTATTACATCTTCTTTATACTTATCAATGAAGAACACATAATACCCATTTTACCCATATTGATGACATTTAAGTACATCAACACTAATCCTTGGTATATTCCATCATATTAAAAATTAAAATTAGTGAATGGTGAATAATGATTATATACCAATGAAAAAACTCTATAACAAAATTAATTTTCATGAATGATCAAACTTGAAAATAAAATCCTCTATTTGAAAATGAAAAAAATTGAAGAATAAATAAATTTAATTCAATTATTTTTAAGAACTCATGTATTACAAAATAGAAAAACAACCCTTCCTAAATAAGTCAAAATGTTTAACCCACCATGGTATGGGTAATAGAGATAAATGGTGAAGAAGAAGGAATTGAAAATCTATAGAAAAAAAATAAAAGACATAAAGATGAAAAGTTCCCCTTCTGGGTATCTCATAAGGAATGGGTTGGAATGAGATTCTTTGAGAGGGAGGAGCTCATATCGTTTTGTAGGAAGAATTTGTCCATCGAATTTTGACACGTTTTAGCGCAATTAAATGACTTTTTCATTCATTTCACCATTATTTAATTTTTTTAAAAATATCATGTCCATCTCTCCTCTATCATTAATCATACATGGACATGTATTCCAAGAGATATGTACTTTTTACTCTGAAATTTTATTATATCTAGTCAGACTCTTCTAATCGCAACCCTCTGGATTAGAATGCTTTAATAAACATTTAAATTACTAATTAACACAACATATCCTTCCCAAAAGATGTTCCAATACTTTTTTAGAGACCACCCACCAAATTTCATTGTAATTAAGCCGACCATGAACAATCTACGGACCCCACACTAGAAATTGATAGATCTATAAATAGTTTCCATGGTCCAAATTGTGAACTTATTTTGGGATTCCATAGGCTCGATTTAGTTTTTTTCAAGAAAGGTGAAATTAATCCCTGGATGATTATAATAAAAAAAATAATGAACTTCACATTTTATATTAATACAAAAAAATTTATAGAAAAAAAACTGGAACAATTTAAAATTGTTAAAAATCTGATATGGGCCATTTTTACAATTATGCTCAAAGTACCACCAATAGCATAAAATGTGTCAATTAATCTTAAAGTATCACATTTGTGGTATTTAAAACAATGATATTAAACATAAATTTACTGAAAATAATTTCTATATCAGAGTTCCTCTAGGACTATGACTTCAATATAGTCTATTCTATAGGAAATATAAATATGGTAGTAGATTCCCTTGTTAAGATTTTTTTGTCTCTCTTAGTGTAGGATTCTTCAAAGACATTTACATCCCTGTAACTAGATTTAGTAGAGAACTATGGTACATATTTTATTCTTTCAATGGTGTCTAATAATTTTCTGTTCAATCATATGAGAGTTTCCAAACTAATAGACATTGACTATGATATTCAATGTGATTATAAATCCATAGTTGAAACACCAAATGGAAATTATGATGTAGGGAATCATTAGATTTTATTCTTGGGTTGAACCATGGTTCTAGTAGCTATGTTGTAATTTATGATGTGGGAGTAACAAAGTTTTTCCAAATATTTAAATCCCAGTGTTTGGAAGATTTTAAAATACCCTTAGTAGTAATTTCGGTTGTTCGACATGAGATAGAGCAGATTTAAGTGCATCTCACGGTGCCACACCTGTGTCTAGTTGAATGTTGAGCACCATGTTATTTTATATTTATTGTATCTTTTTTAAATCAGGGAGTGTAAATTGGATTCAATATCCATGGAAATCATTACAGGGATCCACGCTTAGCAAAGGGCTATAACACAATCTGGATGATAGTTGGATGACTCACAAAGTCGGAACACATCCTTACAATTAGGTAGAAGTGTTCAGAAGAGTTTTTGGGGAAGTTGTATGAATGTGAGATCACCTTCCTTTATGGTGTTCCTCGATGATGGTCTCATATCACGATTCAGGGTTTACATCACAATTATTGGGAGGTATTTCATAGGAATTCTGGAAATAATTATGGATGTGTACATCCTTTCACCCCAATAAATATGGGCATAAAAATAACACTATTTATTACTAGAGGATATGACGATGAATGTTTTGTTGGATTATGTTTTGAGATGGGAGGATGACCTATATGTGGTTGAGTTTACATAAAATAACAGATACTGCATATTCGTCAGCATGAAACCTTTTTGGTTCCCTCAATGGGAGACCCTACTATTCACCATTGTGTTGGATGGAAATTAAAGATTCATATCTTATGGTTCTAGAGTTGGTACAAGGGAAAGTTTAGAAATATTTGTAAATCATTCATTTAATAAAGACGACCCAAAGAGGAAATAAATCTTACACATATTGATGTCATATGCACTTGGAGTTCGAGAAAGGAGACCATGTTGCTTGCGATTCTCCCCATGATGTGGAATATGGAGGTCTGTCTGAGGATGAAAGCTATACTTGAGGTTCATCAGGACATTTGACATCATTCATAAGGTTGGTGAGGTTTCCCACTACCTTTCCATACCCCCATTTCTATAATAGGTTCATACTTCCATAAATGTGTTGTAGGTGAAGAAATATGTGCATGACCCCACGACTAACATTGACAGGAATTATCTATACATTGAGGATGGATCTACCATTTTAGATCACCTGGTGGTGATCGTGGACTGACAAGAGAGGTCCTTGTGATGACAGACCATCCCTTTATTTCTCATGTAGTGGATACATGGAAACATGAAGTATAGTTCCTCGGAGATAGAGAGCCAAGGTAGGATCAACATCCCAATTTTTTTTGTTTTCATTTTCTATGAAATAAATATTAAATCCTAGAAAAATTTATGGACCTTTTTTTTCTTGTATGACCTTGTAATATTTTTAAATATATTTCCAATTCTCAGCACTAATATGGTATGGAATTTCGATCCCCAAGGTTTTTATAAACACATTAATTAAAATATTAAATATATTAAATATTGTGTTCTCGTGTTTAATGAATGAAAATGGGAAAAATCTTAAAAATATGATCATATTTTAAATCTAATAACACTGTTGGGTCGGGGACATGGTATTTACCTTATCCCAACAAATAATATGTCATCACGAAAAGTTCAGACACCTTAATCTCTACAGTATCATTTATGTGATTTAAATGTTGTAAATATTTATTAGGGGGCTTTCTAGGGCTGGCCTCATAATTCTCCAATCGACTGGTGATTAATCCTTCAGTACGATATTGTTAATGAACAAAAGACAGTTGGATCAAGGCAGATCGAAGTGCCATAGACACAATGACAATGCCTGAGTTCATTAGAGAGCACATCCTACAATATATAATTACCCAATAAATAAGTATGGCTCATTAATTTTTGTTTTTTTAATAAAATTAAATTTTTGAGTATATTAAATGTTATTCTTCAATCTGTGCCCGCATTTTCAATACCTTAAATGAGCCAATGTAATAGAATATTTCATTATCTATTATTTTAAATCCAAATATCACATTCATGATCGTTGGAATATAATTATAGGAAAATTATTGTAAAATATTTGTTCTTATGAATTTATTCCCTGGTTATACACATCATTTTCTATTAGAATCCATTAGTTCATTTTCCGATTAATTTTGTGTGACTTTAGCCTGATCATGTTCTCATATTTGAGGCGGATTACTGAAATGTGAAATATTCATCGAGTGGATAATATATTAAGAAACATCACAATAAATGGGTGGATAATCAGATGATTTAGAGATAGATTATAAAGTTTTGAAACATATGGGTGCGTGAAGAATGAAGAAAAACCCTTCAATCATTTCTGAGTAAAATTCTAGGCGAAAGACGGTCGGTGAGAGTAATTCACAGTAAAATCGAATGATTTCAGAAGTATCCATGATTATATCTGATGTAGTTTGACCAGATTCAGTTAATTGATGAATCATTGTGTAAATATCACTATTTTAAAAAAAATCCAAACTACACATGGTGTAAGATTAAGAAAAAATAGTTTCTATCCCCCTTATTTGTAGTTCTAGGGTATTGATGAATTTAAGGGTAACATAGATTGTAGGAAACCATTCCACAACATATACCCATCCCCTATTTGGATGATGCACGTGATGGGTCACATGGGTGTAGACTCCATGTAATAAGAACACATACATGGTTGGACCACATGAGTGGCATACCATGTAGACTAACATGCAGTGTACCAAAGAACATGGACATAGGGATCGAGTACATAGACACGACCAATAAACATGGTCCGGTCCCTAGATAGGTGGGACACTCAATGTAGTCCACCAAAATGGAATGTTCCACTACATGAAAAAGACTACTATAATGACTAGATACATGACAAGGATGTAATGAGTGACCACACACTACGTGGGTCCCCTCACATGCCATGTTCTACATGAGATCTTTAATGTGATATTATAACATCTATATCTCTTTCATTGGAACTTACAATGTTTCAGGATATATTTCTATCCTTATGGTTATTATTTGTAGAACATGATGGTGAACTAATAATGGGATTCATAGATACAATGTCAGATGTTCCTATCTTGGAACACATTGAGGAAACACACGATGATGATAAAGATCATACATATTAACCAGAGTAGTTCTGGGCTTAAGCTCTAGTTCGGCTGGGTAGCGGTGTTCCCTGATATGTTTTCTATGTTACTAACTAGTAGTACTAGGTAGTGGAGTTACTCTAGGTTCTAGGATTTACATCTAGTTAGGATAATTAGTCCCCATCCCTGATGAAATATTCCAGGAATAACCCTCCAACTGATTCGGGCATCGAGGTTTCCCTAATGACTCATCAGGCATACAATCTAGTAGGAATTGGCAGTGGAATTTCCCAAGTGAACTTCCCATGTGGTACCTTCTATATAGTTGGGGTAGTTTCATTCACCAGTGACTACAGGTTTAGTAACCACTTGTAATACTAGTGCATGAGATCCTTTCCTGATACTGGAAAACCCATGAAGGTGCAACACATTGACATGGTGTAGTTTGTCATACATTTGTACTCACCAAAAGAGGGATTCTTTTCTCACTGATGTGCGTTCTTGTAGAATAATATAAAACCATGTGGGCGAGTTAGTTCCTCAAAAATTGAATACATTCAACGTGTGTTGATTGAGTGCCTTTGAAATGTATGTCTTGAAAATATACAGGGGTGATGGGCATCGTAGATGGACTTACAATTGAACTACTCAGGAATCATCTTCTTAGGACGAGCTATGAGATAGAGGTCCCCTTAGTATCTCATTAGGGTTTCTATTAATTCTAATACATATATAAATATATCCAATTTATTACCAACTATATTTTGAGCTATTATCCATATAATTTTGGTGAAGACACACTGTGTGTGTTGCATCCTTTCCCTTTTTCGCATCTCATGGTTGGATGAGTCCACTAGCTTTCTATAGGTAGTGAATCATTGACAATATGTTCATCTTATCAACATCTTAAGGACATTGGGTTTTTATGTGTTCACTTTCACTCCATTATTGGGTTCAGATGTACTCTTTTACTACCCCTTGTTCTCTCTAATGATTCCTTCTTCAATTGTATCTCTTACCGGTACCCTTTCACCTTCTTAGGGTATTCTTCTTGGTATGTATATACTTACCCATTCATGTGATTTTCCTAGGGAATCTCATTCACCTTTTAGACATCATATAGGTAAATAGTTGATATGGAGGATAATTGGTATACGGGGTCCTTGGACCATATATGTTAATCATAACATAAGATATAAGAGCTGGTCTCTCTCATCTAAATTCCTTTTTCTAGTTCTATCATTTTTGGAGATATTTCTAGTTTTTTCATGTATTATTTCACACTTTCATATTAGAATAAAATAAATTACATTGTCCTATTTAGTGGTCCATTCGTATATTGTATATTTATATCAATTTTGCGTCTTTAATTATTCCCCTCTACACCTTTGTGTTTATTTTGATGTGTTCACGTGTACATTTATTTAGGCAATTGGATCCCAAAATTTAGTATCCCTTTAGCAATTTCCCCACCCCCTTGCCAATGGAGGTGAAAATTGGGTAGTTGCGACTCAATCGAACACATGGGTCAGGTCATGATAGATGGACCATGTGAAATATTAATTAGAAATATGGATTATATTCTGAGTTCATGTTCAATTTATTTTCAATGATGTCAAGAATTACACCATACTAATGTTGATTTATCATTTAATAGTAGTTTTCATTCATGTATTAAAATGGATCCTTATAGAATTTATATTTGAAATGGTTTTTGTATCCAACATGATTAGATAAAGTTGGATAGAAAATGTTTATCAGAAATGGTCATATCCAATAATAGATTGCGAAGGTTCAAACCAGTGAGCATCATAAGAAATCATCAAAAATTCAATTGAATGGTAATGATTTTAATCATTAATGAACTTAATGTTTTTATATAACCAACAAGGGTTTTTTTAATATGTAATCATAAATATATTTTATGAGGATTTTGATGAAAAAAAAATTATATTTTAGGATACACCACCGCCATTGAAATCATAGATATCATCTGATCTATAAAAAATAAAATATAACTTGAACCTAAAATTTGTGAGGTATCTGATGTGTTGTACATATTAATCTTAATTAAATACATATTAGAAACCTCAAATTTAATAGAACATAATGTGGTAACATTAGATAATTACCTTTCATACAATGAGTAGTCATTGAAAATAATAGTTCATATTTAAATGTTCTATGACAAAATAAAACTCTAATGGTGAAAGTGTTCTGGAATAAACAAATGTTTTAGGAAATAAAAAGGTAAATATATGAGGTGATAAAATAGAATTACCCTCATATAATCTACTGTACAAAATAAAAATTTTGTGGGGTAATTTAGAAAGGTAGGATGAGTGTAGGAATATAATCATTTATAAATGAAATATATTTTTAAATAAATAAATTCTATATTAATTAATTTTGTTAGAGAAAACACAGGCACACTATTATAAATATTCAACCAATATAAAATATATCATGTTGGGTTTAAAAGTACTTCATAAATCACAAATGATGAAAATATAGATATTTTTAGAGAAAATAATGATTACTCTATATTAATGGTCCTTATAAAAATTTGTTATTATAAACAAAAAAAATTGATAGCCTTGACCAGTAAGATCATACCATATGAATCTTACATATTAGAGATACTAAATGAGATGTGATTATTATACTATTACCTTGATTAATCCCATTACAAGATCCAAAAACTAAATAACATGTGAATCTATTTCTGGGAGACGTTCAAGATTATCAATATAAATGTCCAAAAAATATCATCAAACAACCCCACCAATGAACTACTATTATAGAGAAAACCCTTATAGTGTACATTGATTTATTAAGGGGTTATTCTTCTAGGCCATATAAATAATTTTTTTTATTTTATTTTTTAATAATAGAGTGATTAAATTTTTAACTTTTAACTATTATGTTATAAATTCTTATATAATGTGTTGGGTAAAAATCGGATTTCTATAGGACAGAATCAAAATTTTATTCTTATGATATATATGATCCAATTAAGAAACTAATTTCACAGTTTCAATAGTTTTGTAAATAAATTAATTTTTTAATAAAATAATATTCGATTAAATAAATATGATGGCATAATTTAATGAATTCCAATGTTTTTTATAAGTGTCAAAAATTTTCTATAATTATAAAAAATATTATTTCATATAAATATAAATTTTTATTTAAAAATGAAAATTATGTTGTTTAAGAAGTTATTTGAAAAAATAGATTTTATTTTTTATTACACCATATTGAAATGATCCAATGGTTACCATTTAATAATATTATATGGTATTAGTACTTTTTGGTAAATCTTAAATACAATAAAAATATGCATTTTGTATTATGACATCAGAATACCCAAAATATTATTCCATAAATTCTATAAAGAGTATCCACAACAGAAATCATTTTTTTTTACTTTAAAAAATAGTGTTATTAGGTTATTTGATTAATTATATAATCCTAAATTGAATCATCCAATACCGTTAATATATTTTGTGGTTATAAAATCAATTCTTTATAAACATGACCCACAAGCACTTATCAAATTGTAACATTTTATTATTTTATATTTTTTACCTAATAAAATATTCAAATCCAATACCCTTTGGTTTGTACCATGGGTAAAAACCCATGTTTGTCCCGTGGTTTTTAATATTTTATCATATATAGTATAAAAAATATATATGGACATTAATAATGAGTTACACACAATTTTTCTATAATTAAAAATCAATCCTCCCTCCCATCCTCATTGAAAATACAATAACCAAGAATTTTATCTCCCTATTCCTATCTAAATCACTCCCATAGTATTACCAATTTCTAAATATTCCTATATAATGTTTTTAAAAGACCTTATCAAGGTAAGGGATCCTCTCATATTCTATTTAATTTAATAAATTGTACTTTTACTAGGGATTTAGATTTCTAATTTTTTTTCATGTGGTAATACTGTTTTAAAGATAAATTTTAATTACATTATGATTCTAATGTAATGATAGTTCTCATTTCACTCTAATCGATAATATAGAAGAACCATTATCTACACATATTATGCTACTGAAATTATCATATGATTTTCTATTCCAATCATTTATATTCTAGAAAACCATTACAATTTCTAATTAATGGAATCCACATATACGGACTTATCCATTATCGGTTGAGGAAACCCATTTATGTTCCCTACACTCAATAATCTTGGAATTAAATGGGATGAAATAAATTCCTATTTTTTATTATTTATGAGGAACATAAATTCATTCACATGATATGAATGTGAATAGTGGGTCCAAAATTATATATATCTCTAATGAATTTGGTAATATCAATATATCCAAATAATGAATTTATTATTCATATGAGGTCATTCTAAGAATAAAATGTTATGATATCTTTATAATTATACTTTACATAACTTTATAATTCCTTTTATATGTTGTTTTCATATTTATATGTCTTATCAATGTTATAATCTCATTTCATGATGTGATGTTCATTTTTAGATTGAAACCCATTTTTTGATGAAGAAATACCTTTTTAGTCACATTTAAATGTTTTCTCTTTTTATTCATTGATTATTTCTTGAATTTTTTTATATCTCAAAGATTTATAATGTATGTCCTCATGTTATCCCAATATGTATTAAAATATAAATCATTTTTTAGGTATTGTTGATGTGTTTTTAAATAATTGCATCATATACATACCTCATATCATTGTTATATATATATAAATACCCAAATACACAATTTATCTTGATCATTTTGGTTTTTATTATGCGTATCATTGTGTAATAAATCATGAACTAAATTTTATTATAAATACGAGTTATTCTAATGATGGATGGATTCATCATCTAGCTAATATGTTCCTGATAATTGTGGTATTGTTTCCCATTAGTAAATAATTTCCCTATCACATTGAGGCAATTCTTAGGACTATTCTTACAACTTTATTATCATTAGGGTAGTTGAACAATCATTCATACATTGTCCCTTGATCTTCTAGCTTAAAACTCCATATATTATTTCATACGTCCATAACAATGTGACAAATATCTGAACATAATGACTAATTTCAGAGAAAATAAAAATTCATCATTATAATTCCTAATTTTTATAATATCTAGATCCATTCATATATCCATTTTTAAACAGCTATATAATCTATCTAATTATTAATAATTTTTGTTATGAAAGACTTATGTATATCATTCATGTTTTTTGAATGCAGCCTCATAATCCCAGGAAGATTCACCAAAATTTTAACAATTCTCTATGAATTATATCTCCAAATTTTTTCAAAGCATTTTATGGAATAAAATTTTAAGAAAAAAATTATAATTTCTAGTTATAAAATTTCTTCCCTTTAATGTTTATGTATGGTATTTTTTATCAATGTCAACCCATCATTAGAATCACCATCTCAAAGATATACATCCAGTTTGACATATCTCAGTCCCAAAATAGCGAGAAATAGAAAATAAAATCTCTATACAGTTATCCCACTATTTTAGATCAAGTGCATCACAAGATCCACAATAAAATAATTGTTGTTTTTATGTAAAGAAGATTATGTCTTATTTACCATTCATGGATGAAGACAAATGTTCAGCATGGTATATAATCCTCTTTATAGATAGAGATATCTAGATAGTCATTGTGATGATGTTTTTAATTTCACATCTCATTTCATTACTGATGTCATGCATAAAATCATTACATTATCACTAAAACAATTTGTTAGTCTTGTTTTTCCTATATCCCACCATTTTTAATAACACAAAATTATTAGTAACACATATAAGATAAAAATTAGTGAATAGATAATTTAACCTAATAGAAAAAATAATATTTATGGAATATCTTAGGGGATCTTAATATTTATACTTTTTCTAAAATTATTCTTCTAATATAATGAACTTTATTCTTACTCTATCATTAAGATGAATAATTACCTTATTTATTTTTACTCCATAATGTATTGTATAGAATTTTTTTATTAACAAAAGAATGTAAAAAAGGTGGATCAAAGTAGGTATGATGAAACTCATCATTTTAGTGAAGTATATGAATACAAATTCCATTTCTAATGTACCATTTTTAGGTTTATTATCCCAAGGAACTAATATATGAGAGTCATATACACATTTAATTTAATTATAGGTATTTAATAATTCAAAACCCACACTATCCTATATCTTACCAAAACATGGTATGTTTACATATAATTTGACTTATGAATAAGGTTTTTATTGATTCATTATAATCATAATACAACAATTTATAAAAACATCCCAAATACTACCAATAGTTATCCAACTTCTTATTACGTGACTATTGAACCATTTTTATGATAAACAATAATATTTATAGAATAATGGATTAAATTTGTTAAAATATTTGGAAAATTTGGATCAATCATAACATGTATATAACTACACATAAACATTATTCAAATCATTTTTGATTGTCCAGTACTATGATCCCACATCATCCTTAGTACATGTAATCACAATAGGATACACATAAATGAAAGTGGTGCTCAAAAGACCCATTAAATGTAACAAATCGATGATGGAATAAGTGGAATGAATTAATAGTACATAGATTAGAATAATCATAAAAATATCATAATAATGCAATCATCATCATATTCATGAGGTAAAATCATAATGGCATGTAATGTCTCATAAGCATAATAACAAAGATTCCTAACATAGTGGTCAAGAAATACATAATGTTTTGAAATAAAATCAAAATATTCATGTATAAAATATATTCAAAAATTATAACATCATAATTTTAAACAAATATATTATCTTTTAATGGATTAATACACAAAATTCTCATGATATATATCTTATTACCCCACTCATGGTTGGGAAAACATTCATATATGCTATATAAATCATTTAATAATCATATTCTTGAAATAATATATTAATAGGAATGAGAGTCATAATTAAGTCATTTATCATACCCCATGGAACAAAATTTTTTATTTCCCAATGAATATGGGAAATAATTTTTTCTATCAAACATCATCATTCTTCGGTGGAGAAGAAGTATCTCAGGAAGAGTTTATGTTAATTTTTTTTGGAGAATACAACCATTTGGAATAATAATTTGAGTTATTAAGAAATCATTTTGTTAGTTTAAGAAAATAAATATCCCACAAATAAAAGGAAAATTATAATAATAATTCATTTAATGGACATCATATGAATATCTACATTAAAATGTATGTGAATGGTGGATACCCCTATTTCGTGTAGTTGGGTATGAAAATTCCCTTATAATAAATCTCATATTAATTCATCACTTTTCCACCTCTTAGATAATTTAAATTTTTTTATTAATACATGAAACTAGAATTTAATTATTATAATTTATATCACTATTGATCCATTATAATTATTGGATTATGTTTTAAAATATAATTTTTAAAAAATTTATATATTTGATATCATGTTTTAATTAAATTTTCCAAACATGTTTTCATTTAAGTATTTTTGTCCATGGATATTTATATATATGAATAATTAATTTAACAAGGGAAACAATATCTATATTTAAACACTTATATATTAAAAAAAATTATTATATTCATTCATAATGTTTTTTATGATTTTAGATTTCACAATGACTTTGGGGGATGTTTTCCAACCACTAATGGGACATTGTTAAAAAAGAAGGAAGATAATTATTAATTATAAATATAGCATCATAATTACAATTTCCACATGATAAAATCATTAAAATAATTTCACCATAATACTCAATGATTTTCAGATAATTTTTGTTTTCAGGGAATCAATATAAATTGGAAGATAATAGAAAAAAGAAAAAATGTTGATGAAATTATTTTCTTTTCATTGTTTTTATTCTTTTCCTGGTAACTAAACTCATATGATGGTTATATTTTTGGATGTTTCAAGACATTATAATTGTTTCTAATGGGCTTAATATAGTATATTTGCGAGGTGATTTGGACTTTGGATTATGAGATAAGGGTGGGGTTCCATGTAGAGGGAGATGTTTTATTTATACACTCGGAAATATAAATTTAAGTATACAATATTGAAATAATTAGTATATGAAATGTTTGAATTTGAATAGTAAATTGTTTTTACAGTATAAATAAGTTTTTAATATAATAACATTATTTTATGAATATTAATATCTTTATAATTTTAATTTATTTTTTTAATCATAATGAATGGTTAAAATGAGAAACTGTTTTATTAAAAGGGACACTTTAGTCATTAAGTCTTTGGAAAATACCTTTGCAATTTAGAAATAAAATTTCATTGATTTTAATTATCCAATTTTATAATTAAATTCATTTTTCTCTCAAATATCCAATTTATTATTTTTGTAGTCCATATTTCATTATGAATATGTTATAAATAATTCAGTTTTTTAAATATGGTATTATTATTATAATTATAAAATTATATTATTTTAGAATATTACAAAGAATAAATACCATAGACAAATTTCAAAATGATAATTCTAAAAGGTAAATAAATTTTATCAACTTAATTTTCATTAATAGATAATGTAAATTATTAGTTTAAACTTTATGATTTTTACAAAATATCATTATAATGTAGTTTATTAAAGATGATCTTCTATTTTATTTTCTTTATTTAATATTTATATTTATCTAATAGAAATATAAAATTTACATTTTATTAAATAAAAGTATATGAAAATAAGTTAAATTTCATTTTATTATTTTGAGGTCAGATTACAATTCCAATACTGAGTTTACCATTTTCAACTTTCATTATACTCTTCAAAGTAGTCAATATACTATTTGAGATGTCACATTACCTCGTATAAATAAGAATTTGTTAATTTAATCAATATAGACTATAAATCCCCTTAATTTTTTATATTTTCGTTGTCGTTGATGACTATTGGTAAGTTAATATTATGCATCACTTTTATTTTTTTCATTTGGGAGATGATTCTCGAAGATTAGAAGAATCTATGTTTTTAGATTATAAATTTATAATTTTATAATTTCTTCACACTAATTTTTTCTTTCATTATTAGTGGGTTATTTATTCAAAAATGTTGAAATATATATTAAAAATTGTTGTTAGATTATATATATTTTCATGTGTATAATACTATATAGTATATTATATAAAACACATTTATATAGTAAATATATATTAGTTATAATATCATTGTCATTACAACCCATTATCATAAAACTATTGATAAATGGTTGGGGTAGTTGTATTCTTAATATAAATATGTTTTTATTTCTCTAGATTAACTGGTATTAATTAAGGGTATATGGACGATAATATAGCTTTATATAGTTTTCAAAAAAAATTGATTTGGATTTTAGGGAAAGGTTTTTACCATCATGTAAATCATTGATATTTCACAAATTTTCAGGTATTTGGTTTTTTTCATTGATCGTATAGGTAAAATTATTAATGAATACACAACAAGGAATTCTTTTATATTATATGGATAATTATATATGATTGATGTCCTATTAGTGGATTTCAATATATTTTGATAATAAGATTATGTGAATGACTTATCTCCCTCTTAAATAATGACAAAATAACATTAGTGTATGTTTCTTATCTAAATGACATGAAAGTGTTCCTAATATGGATTTAATGAATTAGTATTCCATTCAACTATACATGTTCTAGGGAAAATTCAGTATTCTATTGTTAATACTGGATTATGGATTGTATGGATTATTTTCATAAAAAACTACCTAGAAATCCATTAGAATAATGGTGTGGATCACTCCCATCGATGATAAAAATTAAAATGATAATTATATATATACATATCACTGGTTCAATGTTACATTTAATTCATGGTAGTAGGATGACCATATGATGATGAAATGTTTTTAGTGTTAATCATTGCGTCACTCATATTGATATAGTTTTCATTTCCATTGAGTTTATTTATTGAGAATAGATTTATGGGAAGCCAGGTAGGACACTGTATGATATTACAATATTGGTTTTTTTATATCTTGTTCATTAATTTCTAGATTCACTAATGATGATGGAATTTTATAAAAAGGTAAATTTTATCAAATTGAGATAGTTTCAAGAGATTCTTTAACTAACATCACTTTTTTATATCATTTTCAATGATGAAATAGTTTAATGACTTTACATATATAGTCACATAAGTGTTTCTAAAATTTTATATAACAAAATTTTAGGGTAAGAGTGACTTACTACCACTATTAGTGGAAATTGTTAAATTTATACACGAATTAAAGGTTAATAAAAAAATTTAACTGTTCAATTGTTCTTGGCATGAACTGTTTATTGAATGAAAATATATGTCACAACCCTTTCCTCAAAAGGTACCCATTCTTGGATGTCTATAAAAGAGGATAGATAGGTACCCCTAAATAAATCCATTAGAAGGTCTCAACATGGTTACAATAACAAATGGAATAGAAACAAAACATATTGAATGAATTACCCAAAAGAATATTAATATGATTGAGACATAAAACAAACAACTACTAAGAAACTCCATCACAAGATATAAAATGGAATCCTATCAAACCCTATTATGAATTAACCATGTCTAAAAAATAGAAAAAAATGACTAATTTACAAAAATAATTTCATATTAAATCAACTAAAAAAGGACAAAAATTCGTAGGAAAATAATTTCCCACTCTACCCCCAAATTTCGACTTGTAACATGAAAATAAATATATATATTAACAGGGTGATCATAAAAACTATTCTTAGAATGATCATACCTGTGTTCACTATTGAAATTTTAAAAAACAATTACTAACAGACCCAATAAAAAATATAAAATAAAAAAACATAATAGGTCGACATTCCCTTCAAACATCACCATGTAATATTAAATAAACAAAACATCCATGTATAAAAAAATATCATACAAAATTAATGAACCAAGTAACCCCAAACTATCATCCATACTAAATTAAAATTCTATATTCCAATAATATAATTTTTGGTTCCCTCATCTATAAAATATCATTGCATCAAATATGCATCATCCACTAATGTGGTTTGGAACACAACCCTACCCTCTAAAACCTCACAGTGTCAAGTATCATGTGATATCATTAATTAGTTTCCACATCACTACCACATGACAAAACCATTTTAGAAGTGTATAATGAATTTCAAGTCCATTTATCTTATCCCTTTTCCTTCAATATAGCACCCACAAAACTTATAATAGCTTTCAAACTTTTATTCATCTTCTACACAATTTGTCATCATTACTATTACAGAAGGAAGAGTATGTTAGAGTTAGTTACATCCCATATGATTCACCACCAACCAGAATATTATGGAAATACAAATATTTGAAAACATATGGGTTCTAAAATGGTTAAAATTCTCTAGTGGTATATATATATAAATTTAAAAAAAATAGATATATAACACACAATAACCAAATTATTGGATATCATCCAAATTCATCACAATATCTTACATCATGGTCACAACACCTTTTGACCTATTCCATCAATCGCTTCCAAAACATATAAAAAACAGCAAAACAATCCACACACAATCTACAATTAAACAACCCGAATAAATATAACCAATACCTAGATTTATTAGCTATACAAAAACATCCACATATTACGTAATTCATTTCATTCATTATGCTAATTATCATAAATTAATTACCTAATTCCCAGTTTTCCAATTTCAACTTCTCAATTATAAACCAATAAACTTATTTAGGCATTCATTACATTTTAATTTCATTATTAAAATTCTAGTACATTGATACATGTAAACTATATCATAATCCCACATAAATATCCATATACCTCACACAAAAAATTCCAAATCTCATACCAATATGTCAGGAAAAACCAATTATGTCACTATAAAAATGATAATTGATGTTTACTATATTAGTCCCCATAATATCATATTCCTTCCAACTATAACTTCACTCCCATAACAATTCACACTCAAGGCATTCAACACCCTTACAACCTAATCCCCATAGGATTCCAACAAAATAAACTAAAAATCTCACCATCTGCACAAAAAATATTCATATAAAAAATATCTTCCCAATGTCACAGTTTCTAATTCTTATAGAGGTATTTATCATATTACCATATTAATATCATTGATATTCTACAAAAAATACCAAAAATCATTTTAAAAATGTACATAATTCATATATAATGTATTCTCATTATATTAAAATTTTGTTCAATTAATCATCACAATATGCATTTCAGATAACACAACATCCACAACATCTAAAAGGATCTCTTAATATGTCATTTTTAGTAATATTTGAGAACATTGATTAAATTACAAGAAGAATCATAGAAAAAGTAAACATAAGTGATAACTCATATCCCCCTTTAATTTTCCATTTATGAAAAATAATTTTATTCTTAACTCAGTGGACATAATATATCTAATCTAATAAAAAAATAAAATTCAAATAGATTAAATTAAGATTTATATAACTAAGACGTCAACAAATAACAAAATAATTTATTATAAATATTCAATATTTAATCATGGGAAACTAGATCTCCAAGACAAGAAGAAAAATAAATCCCTAGATTAACAAGCAATCATCGCCCAAATATTACAATTAGTTTCCAAAACAACATAAATCGATATTCAATCTCTATTTAGTATCCTTGTGTGAATAAAAATAATAACATAATGTTGATGAAGGGGAAAATTAACCATTGAATAAAGACAATCCAAAATTCTAAATTTGAGGATTATGCTTGAAAATGGAGAGAATGAAAATGTCCCAAACATGAAGAGGGTTCAGTTATGGATCAAGAGAAATGACATGTGAGTGAAGAAAGTCATTTTATGTATGGAATTTATAATTAATATCTAAAAACCATATTAACATGATAAATACATTTGATTTCTAAAATTCATGATCTCTAAAAATATCTTGTTGTTAGAAAAATAGCAATGTGAATTAATAGGGTCAATAATAAGCCAAAATTCACGGTTCTTGAGTTAAATATATTCAAATCATGATATTAATGTAATAAATGAATTATTTATAGATATTTTTGAAATTTAATGACCATGTTTTAACCCAAACTCTCATTTGAAACCAAACCATGAATCATTTTCACATGAGGATAAAATTCTCACCCTATGAACCATATACCAAAATAAAAAACATGGTTCCATAATCCTATGTACTTATTTCTAGACATCCAAAACAACCCCTAAACAAAATCCCATAATGGAATGGTGTCGAAATAAAATTTTTATACAATGTTAACATATGAATCAAATCTCATGATCAAGAATAAACATAATATCTATATCAAGAATAGAAAAAACCAATCCATTAAAAATCACTCATTAAAGAAACATTTTAAGGGGATTGTACCAACAAAAATCCCATGATATACATTATAAGGTCATCATTATATACTTTTCACTATCACTAACCAAAAACTAATAGTATGTTGAAAATTAAAAATTTTATAAATTAGAAATATTGACATTATTATATCATACATGAACAAAAACAATACCATGTATCGGAAACGAAAACTCAATATAATGTGAAAACATTGGAATATAAAAATCTCATGTACTCTATAATAATGTACTATAAATATATACTAAATAAAACCAGGTAATTCCTCATATACACAAAACCTTCTCCTATTGATCAGAAATTTCAAATAGACCCTCCATAAAAATTGTCTCACCATTAAAATCCAATTCTCCCTGTTAATTAAAATGAGATTTATCTTGAAGATAAACACATAGTTGAGACACCTGAAATATATTTGGGAAATTTTATGACATTTTTGGGAGCACTAATAGTTATTAATCATCACAAATAATATCCAAAAACATGAATGTCCCCATTAACTAGAGAAAATGATTACTCGAAAGAAAAAACCTTCTATACCAATGTTTATATGAATACCTCATCATTATTTAGCATCAAATTTAAAAATAAAGAGGATTTACCATTTAACTAACATAGATATATTTTGGCCCTTCGCGACATTTATCTACACCTAAAACACATATATCATTTCAACCATACTATCAGCCCAATATATACCACGGAATGCTGACTCTTTATCCTCAGGCAATTTTAATAGTGTAATAATCAACCATACATTGAATTCCAAAAACACATAAATTCTAATTTATGAGTGATAGTTTTTATTATTATATAACTCAATCTAGCATAATTTATTTACTAGTATCCAACTGAAATTCTTGACACATACCTACAACATTTTCACTAGTTTCTAGATTCTATTCTCAATTTTTCGATATATTTTGGGATGCAAAAAAATGATAGGGATTAAATTACAGAAAAAATAATGAGATAATCATCTCTATACTCAAAAATTAGAATTAGGATCATTAATTGAAAAGATGGACTTTATTATACCATGAATCCATAAAATCTCATACATGTGCCACATAATTATCATATATATATAATAAGAAAACATTTTTACATGAATTTTAGATACAAAATTATTTGATAAATCCTGAAAGAAAAAATATTAGATCCTCTTTAGGACCAATCTTTCCTAATGAATATTTCAATGGAAATTTTATCCCACATCCAGTCAAGGATATATAAATTTTGGAAACAAATCCCATACAACAAGGTGCTTGGGATTCACCTCATAGTTGACAAAAAAACCACCCAAACTCAACTATTGACTCCTTCATTCAATCCATCAATGTTAGTTCCCCATTCAAAAATACATCACTATCAAAGATAAATACATTATTAATGTTGATATATGAAAAAAAAAATTACACGTATATCCCCAGTAAGAAGATACATCCTTCCCTAAAATAAAATCTTCTTCTATAAATACTAAAACTTCTCTTTTGGAGGTTCAGAAAAGATGGAATGGTCTCACATAAACTCCACTAATGAGTATCCTCACTATGTACACATCATTAAAAACATTTGATATGATTCCTAATACATTTAATAATTTAATCCAATACCTATAAGCTCCTCCACAACATGATGTATCACTACTCTCTCATGCATCCAACATAATGTGTTACAGATATCATCCACCAATGATTCCAGAGTTTCATATCTCACAATGAAGAGGTATATATCTACTTCTCATGGTCTATAAATATCATAAGTATATATCCTATGATGTAGTGTCATAAAAATATAAGAAAAAAAATAATTATCATAGCCCTAGATCATCAGTGTAATAGATAATTTTATAGGAATGAAACATCAATGGCCCATAATTAACCATTTTCATTTGTTAAATCATGTCACATCCCAATCCTAGAGTGGAATTTTTAGGCAATTATTTAAACAACACCCCTTACTATATAAAATAAATCACTAGGGAAATGATCAGCCTCCAATTTAATTAGTTGAATGAATCTTCTAAATGATCAATATAGATAAGCTCTTACTTTTTCTTCATTGAATCTAATGGTGGGGATGAAATATAAGTGAAATCATAAAAGGAACGCTAATAATAGACCATATGAAAAGGGAATAACAAAAACTCTACCACATTTTTTGGTGCTACCGACGATAGAGGCTCTATCATTTATGATTATGTGACCACAAAATTTGGATAAATAGCATTTCTAATGAAATGATCCTTCCATATCCCAAAAATACACTATGTCCATTTCCTATAAAAATGGTTGAGTTAATGATTCTGAAAAATGCTCCCCAGGTTCTCTGGATACTACTATAATTAAAAATTGTATAGAAGGATATCACTAATGACCATGAATATGGAATAATATATGAATTAATGGATCATGGAATTTAAAATTTCCACAAGAAGTAATGGTGAATTCCAGATAAAATATCAACATAGACAAAACCTAGAAGTTCAAAAACATGGATTTAATAGTATTTCAGTGGATATATGAATCATTTACCACTATATAATGATATTAAAATGGTAGGATGGATGTCTAAAATAAACTGGCTCCCCACTATAGGTTTAAATGATCTCTTATCCTTCGAAGGGAGTAATAGTTCTTGACCTTTCATTGACTGATCCACTATCGGTTTATCTACAATATTATACTATAGTCTTTAGTATAAGAGAAAAACACTAGAGAACCCTATAGAGATACATTGGGATAGATGAAACCACTACAAGATATATTATAAATCTTGATACTCAACTCCCATAACTTTGTAGACTCTATATGGTAATTAGTGTTCAAATTTATATAGAACCCCTATTGTAACATTATCTTGAACTCAACATCACCCATAAATGATATTTTTCAAACATACACTAAGAATACAACTAGTTTCTACACATCATTTCAAGGAAACCACAATTTTTAAGCATCAACAAACAACTCTAAAAACAATGATGAAAGAATATATATTCATTATTCACCAATTTAGATGATCCATCTCTAATGAAAACTTATCCATTTCCCTCCTCATAAAAAAAATAATCCTGATGATTATATAATCTTTAACCTCATTCTTATAATTCAATAGTCAATATGTATAATAACATCATATTTCTCATTCTATATATATAAAAATAGAAAATCCGTAATAGACTAATATTTACCCTTTCTTAATTCACTATTCCCTTCACATGTAAAAATAAATATCCTAAACTCAAAAATTTGTATATAATATTTGAGGATAAATAATATATTTTTTCTATGGTATTTTCACAAAAAAATAATAAATGATTGAGGATATATCAAAAATCTAAAAAATAAAACAAGTTTGAAACTATGTTCAACAGAAAGCTAACATACCTGTAGAATCCTTAAAATCATATGATGTCGTGATCCCAATAGGATTAATCTTTTTGTGCCCAAATTCCATTAAATAAAAATAATGTACATTATGGACATAGTCTGGTCTGACTTCTATTGGACACGAAATGTCATAGGGTTTACCACTACCGAGTATATCTCCCCTCTGATGTGAAAAACTATACTAACTCGGTTCCTTGAAAAAATATTGAGAATCTAGTTGATGGGAAATCATTGAATGAAATTATTTATTATACAAAAAAGTGACATGAATGAAAATATCACATTGACCTGCGTAAGCCAAGTAACACTAATATTGATGATGACCATAACCCCTATAAAAATTGAAGACAAATAAAAATCCCATGTTCGAAAATACTTCCATATCAATATGAATTGTACAATAAATACTATTGAGGTTTTCTCCCCATCTAGTAAAACCTCAGCTGAACCTACATATATGATTCACATACTAATTATATACTCCTCGTGATTCTGTGTTAATATCCCTCATATAGATCTCCACCATAATGATTCAGACACCAAATCATTTTATCATTTTATACACTACTATATATATAAGAACCCTAAATTAAATGACTACATAATGGATTTGTGGACACCACTCCCACACCTATATGTGAATTGTACTATTTTAAAATGGAAATTAGTTTGTGGATAAAAAATTTACTTAATAGAAATATCAATCCCATGTAGTCATAAGATGAGAGAGTATCTATAGACAATTCTCTACATCACCAGTGATATGAACTCTAGATTGAAATATTTCTAAAAAATTCCAATGATACATCAACCTCATATCGATCCTCGTGATACATTATACACCACTAACACATCAATTATTTCATCTAGTTCAATCTCTGTAGAACCCTAAAAAATATCACTATAAATTTTTATTGAGAGAAATGTTATGTTCTGCTAGAAAGTTCTACATATCTAGATTAGAGATAGTCCCATTATAAAATTATATACATTTCCACTAAAAATAAATTGAGTTCCACTTCCATGAATCATCATCCTCTATCATTATAAATCTTTATGATCTTATGTGCAAGAATGTTGTATTTCCACCATGTAAAATAAACAATGTGAATATCCAATATCATTTCCTAAAATCAAAAGGGATTACCATATCCGAATTGCCATTAATTTACATGATTTATTTGAAGTAAATAATTTTCAATTTACAAAAATCACACTATTCAACCACAATCATAGAAAACATTATTCATGTAAATCTCATAATTCAATACATTTCTTGTGGATGAAAATAACATATTCCTTATGTAAAGACATAGAACATGCATTAGATAAATGGAGACACTAAATTAATATGTGATATATCATATCCCAAGATTTTTTCATGAACCGTGTTTGGTTGATATTATTTCCCTACCAAATACTGAAATTATCACAACTATATAACCATAACATTAATCATATCAATCAATAAAATCCTTTGATTAAATTTTCTCATGACTCTCTCCCTACTATGGAACCCCTTCTCTATCTATACCAATGAATATGGAATAATGACCTTATATTTCAACCATTATTAATGACATGGTCACTTATAATCACTAAGAGAATATAAATCTCAAATATGAAATCACTTACCATTCATAATATGATAAGGTGATAGAGGCATAATGTAAAAACACCATGTGTAATCACAAAAATATATAAAATAAGAAACCAAACCACCACAAAATAAAATGATATTATCAAAAAATTACAAATAAATGTTTCCAACTGATGTTCCAAAAGGTAAAAAATCGGAGAATATTAAAGAGCATCCCTATGAACATGATATTAATATAATGTCCAGTATATAAAATCCACCTGAAATGTGGATGAAAATTGTTTTTAAATCCATATGCTAACCATAACATCTAATTTTAATATGGATATACACAATGCCCCTTCTAATTTTGTGAATACAGAACACAAATACATTATATAATAAATTATTTAATCTATAATAATCATTCTGGAAAACAATACATCATATTATTCTATGAAAATAATTCTAAATATTGATTCTATGTATAATATTATATCATATGAATTAATATAAAAAACAATTTCCAACAATAATTTCCTCGTCAATTTTCTACTCTCACATCAAATATACAAACATCAAGCGCTCTTGTCCCTTTTATATCATCAAATTACATATCTATTCATTTTTTATATGGGTTGAGGATTATTCATATCTAAAAAACTATATAGGTATTTAATCTCATATATGATTGACACAACATCTGCATCAAAACATCCTCAACCCAACACGAAATTAGTTTATCATGACTATGAAGGAAAAATGTTATTACCAACAATAACCACACATGGCCTCTGGTATATATCAATTCCACATAATTTGTCACCATATCAAATCATATCAATAATTTTAACTATTAATCTAAAACAACTTTCAACATCATCAATCTAAAAGAATGAATGGATATGAAGAAGGTACTATAGACAACCAGATTCACTACAATCCTGGATGTCTTGAAAACAAACATAGAGTAATAAATTTGGGCATCATTAAGGTTATTCAACCCAAGTGTGATAGAATTATAAATTACATTAATATATAAGATAAAAATATATCTCACTATATCATACCATATGGTTATCATCCAATTTCGCTTATGTATCCTGGAAAACCACCACAATACCTCATGACATCTTCTGTCAACTGATTTAACAATTAATGAGTCACACAAAAATATTATAATTAATTTCCCCTATTACTGTTAACAATGTAGTATATTTATTTTTAGTAAAAAAAATTACATTATAAAACATTCGTTTAATTTGTTAATTAAATTTGAATACAATAATTATAGACCATATATTTATTCAATTACAAAAAATTATTTCCAATATGCACATATTTAATTACCAGCCCATGAAACATCAATTCATTATTTACTTTCTATTACATTGATATTGGAAAAATTCATCAATTCACCTTATAATATAATAACACCCATCGACCCAAAAAAACCCATAACATACCAAGACATCATCGCAAACCCACAATGTCATGAGAACAACCAAAAAAACATGTTTAATATACCAACCTCCACTGCATCCTATACTAATCAATTTCAACTTTATGGCCAAGGAAATTCCACCCTAAGTACTTTAACAACTATCACCACATGATCCACAATATAACTCTTCACAAAACATATAAAAAAATTTAAACCGAACCAAAACTCATAGAATCCAATGTCATTACCCATAATAACATCAATTTTAATTTATATAATGGGAATCTTCACAATACATAACTAATTTCATTTGTATTCTCATATAATTTTTGAATTTCATGGGGCATTGTATCATTATCCATATTTGTTCCCCGACCCATTTTTTGACTATGTTATAAATAAATTAACACAACTATGTTTCCAAAACTGATAATAGCTATAACATATACAAGGACAAAAATGTCATCATTTTTTTTAAATAATTCAAATTAATGATGAAATCACATGAAAAATCATAGAACCAGAAAAAAACTGAGTAATCACATAAAATTTCAATATTGGGATAATAAAATCAATTATATTATTACGAAAACCCATATAATCCATTTATTGGATTAATGTAGAATGAAATTTTTACATGTCCATATAGAAAAGATAGAATGAGGATCCTCTACTTCAACCAAATAATTCATAATCATTGAAAAAGAAGGAAGAAAGTGAAATAAAATCCCAAATTAATGAATTTTATTATCCCCATTAATATAACCACCAATACATTATAAAATGTTTTATTATAGATTTTGAGAATAAATTAGAGAATGTCATGAAGAAAACCCAAATGCTAAAAGAGAAAAGTCACCTATGATTTCCTAAATCCAAACTCATGATTATGGGGATTGAGGATTCGTGTTTTTCTAATAGAGACTCAAAATTAATCACTAGTGTTCTTCAATGGGGTGAAATATTAGAAAATAAAATAAATAAAATCTATTCATGGGTTGAATTTATATGATATTTGGATAACTCAATTTATAGAATGATGAATATATTTAACCTATGAAATCCATGAGAATATGATCATTTGGAAAATTGAAAATTAATTACTATTATAATTGATTTTATTTGAACATTTTTTTAATTTTAATTCCCTTCATGAAAAATAAATCCACAACATGAATAGAGAATCATTTTTTGAATAAATACTGTGTAGAGCTATTTCAATTCCCACATCCATGATGTAAAAACCCTCAAATAATGGACCACATCAAGAATCACATTCACATTGTGAGAAATTTATTATGTTCACAACCAATTTCAATATAAAAATCACATCTCTGTACTCTACTAAAGATCCCATGAGAATACACCAAAACCCATAACTCTGAAATAAAAAGGGAAAATAACTTTATGACATAAGTCATTACCGAGTGGGTATTATGTTTCAAGGTTTTTGTTTCCTTAATAAAAATATACTACATATAATGTAATATCATTACTCTAAATATTTATATTTTATTTTAAATGTATATGTTTTTATCTGGTAGAATATTTAGGTAAACAAATATATTCGATTCTTCTAGAATATGATTTTTTACATTAGGGGTCATATAATGTTCCTTAACCTGAGAGAGTGTAAATTCCGGACACCACATATAGATTAACATATTACAATTTTTAAATAATTGATTACATATTTAATTGGGAATTATGTTTTTATCAAAATTTTATTTTAAAAATTATTTTCTCTACTTTTTGAATAGAAACTATAAATACTATAATTATATGTCTAGATATATTTCAAGAAAAAAAACATTTTTAGGGAATCATGAATCATAATTCACCATCAAAGTAGCCAATGATGGAAAACACAAACCAGGTCCTTATTAATAAATGGTTTGTTAATGAGGTAGGGATTTATTATTAATATTTATGAAATTATTCATGTATTTTTTTATGTAATTTATATAATTCAATTATCTATTATATTTGTTTAAATGATGTGTATTTATGGATAGAAATATGTTATTACCTTATCCATAATAATAAGAAAAATTTTCATACCCTCTTAAAAGTAGCAATGAATTAGTGACATGACATTTCGGTAGCCTCATTAAGAAGCTAACCTCAAACAAAAGGGTAAAAACACATTCTAAATCATAAATGTCACACAAAAACCATATTTGTAAATTCAAATAAAAAATAACTATTATAACCACATAGATAATTCCCCAATGAGAATCATCCACATAGTGACCTAAAAAAAGAAAATATTACTATAAAGACCATGTCCATAGTATCCTAGAGTAAATACCTTACACTATTATATTGGCATAATTATAACTAATCACATCCTGAAGGATCGAATAGTTTAGTAGATTCTTAAAACATTATATAATGTCCTCAACTAAGGTTTAACATTTTTAATGAAACATAAGTAAAATAGTAATACATGAAATGAAATATGACATAGTAAATCCATTTGTAAAACCACATATTCTCTATGATTATCCCTTCTAGTCAATCATATATACATCGTAGAATCCTATGAAAAATAAAACATATGAATAATGTGAATTGAGATGATAAATAAGGGTAGGAATGCACCAGATGATATCATAAATAATCATAAAAATTCATGTAATATGAATAACTAAAATACATTAAATTAACACCTAATCATGATTATAATATTGCTGGAATTAAAGGTGATCAAATAATACCATATAAATAATCACATGAGAAATAAATATATCCATGTATATTTAAAATGATGATTAAACACATGGATCCTTAATAAAAAATATCATAATGGGGGAATGCATAATTTAGAACATCATAAACATACCGTAAAGGCTTCGACCACAACATCTTACATAATTGGGTAAGACATTAGCCATAATCAAAACAATTTTTCTCATAAGAAAAAACATTAAATCGAGGCTCTATAGTGGGACTTAGTTGTCAGTAAACTAGTCCAATGAATTAACCACATGAAAAGGGTGAAACATAATCAACATATTTATTCATATTGAAATTATAATTTTTAATGTTGATAACTCTCCTCAAGAAATAAGAAAAATCATAAAATATCTAGTGAAATATGACGAGTTCTATCATATTTAAACATCTACAGTCTTACTGATCATAAAAAAAATAATTAAATGAGGTAGATGGTAACATAACATGTCAATATAAATTAAGTATATGATCCAACAATTTCTTTTGGAATATATGAAATTACATTAATATAATAATTGTAAAATTCCTGAAAGAAATACCAAATTACATGGAAGTTATTTATTTAAAATGATTCCTTTAATAAAAGAACAAATTCCATTGACAATAACCTAATAAACATGTAGTAGAGTAATTAATAAAATAATTCTTCATGAAAGTGGTAAAAAACCTCTTCTTCCATATAAGTAAAAAAATATTCATTTATAATTATGAAATATAAATTTAAAATAATATTATTTAAACAATATATTAGAATTAAAAAAAGTACTAAATTTTTTTATAATAAATAAATACACATAATAAAATTATATATAATAAATAATACATTAAATTTTGTTTCAAAAATAATCATAGCATAAAAAATCCATTGAGTAGATGTTTAACACAAATATTAGAAATTTGGGTATGAATTCTCTTAATGCTTTGCAATTTGTCAAACCACATTCCCAATAAAAATAAGGAACAGAAAATGAAAATTTTAATTCTTTGAATGAGAAAAGATTCATGTTTTATGTATTAAAGGGAATAACATACACTATACATAGGAAATAAGAGTCGTAAATAGAATATACCATACATAAGTAAAAGTGAGATGGGATACCCTTACATTATGTCTGAAAGCATGATTCACTTGAGATTCATGTCCAATGATCAAATTAGATTAAATTATTTATTAATTAAAAAACTATTAAAAATATATTTGATTTAGTATAATTTTAGCATGTTAAATTATATCGATTTTGATGAGTTATATCATATAATATTTTATTTTTAGGAGGGTTTATTTCAAGGTTCTATGGTTTTTTACCTTGAGTATAATAATGTATGTTCAAGAAAATGGGAATAACATCATTAGAATTTAAATTATGTTGTATTAACGAACGTGATATAGTTTAAATGGTCTCATATATAATATGGATATATGATGTGAGGATGATCCGTTAGATAAAATGCCGATGAAAATTTATTCTTGTATTCGGTTAATTTTTACAACTTTCATTTATTGTGTCATTTTAATTTTTTTTATATAATGGACCCAAAACATGTTTTAAATTATAATATGTGTTATAAAAAACAATTTAACAATAGTAGAGGTTTTTTAACCATATTGTAATTTGGAAATGGAAACTAAATAATCAACTTCCATAAAGGTGGTTAATCGACACATCACAGATGATTATTTCATTTTAAAAAAAGAGACGATAAGGGATTTGATGATAGATAAGCCATTAGCACTATAAAATTACATTATATATATATTTGATATTTTAGTTTCCATGAACCTTTGTATTTGAGAGATTATGAGAGGATAATAAAATAAATGAAATTAAAAGAGAATGAAATAGGACTTCAACACTTAAATATGATCTCCTTAAGAACCCCCTTAAGACAATTAGAGTAGTTATATTTTTTATAATAGATATTATTGAACATGGTAAGAGGCTTTGGAAGCTAATTTGGAATAATTTATACAATATTCAAGGATTATAAGTTCTGAAGAGAAGCGATGGTGAAGGTGGTATTACCGGGGATGAGAGAGGTGTTTTGTGATTATTTAATTCATATGTTTATTATATTGGTTCAAAAATGTCAATAATGTTGATTACCAAGACTAAATAAAGTGTGTCAAAAAATTTAGTACAAACTACTGGATTATTACCTCATTTATACATCACAAATGACTCAGTAATTCATTAATTTACATGTAATGTTAAATACCATAAATTACTGTATAACACTGTTCACCAAATAATAAACTAATTTTAGAAAATCCAAAAAACACTCCGTAAGAATTTTTTGACTTTTATATTTCAAAAATGTATTCCATTTTATGAAAATAATTATCTAAATTTGGTAAATAATTTTTTTAAATAAAATCTTCATATATTCAAAAAATACGGATTTTAATAATTTTACTTATTTTACAACACATTTAAAAATTAATTATTGTCTCTTAAATAATTATTATAAATATTATGACATACAATTTAAATTTAAAATATATTTTATTAAAATATGCTTTCTTTTAAACCATAATATTAACTTTAAAATTATATATAAA
This sequence comes from Viscum album, assembly GCA_963277665.1. Taxonomy (NCBI): domain Eukaryota; kingdom Viridiplantae; phylum Streptophyta; class Magnoliopsida; order Santalales; family Viscaceae; genus Viscum; species Viscum album. The sequence goes on along the minus strand of OY728145.1, from coordinate 617,916,783 downwards.
CAATTATGTTTCGAAAAGATTCCTACATTAAATTTATCATTTTTCTAAAACATTTATTTAAAATTTTCATGATATAAATATAACACATTTTCATTTATGAGATACAGAAACTTTATTTATATTTTATAAGGTGATGATATTCTTATAACTTCCATATTCTTATTATTAATGATCACATAACCATCCCAAATTTCAGGTTAATATTTAATAGTACAGCATTGTTCATTTAAGAATTGTGTTGCATGAAATATTAGACATTGAATAAATTGAATTTATTTAACACGATTTATACTATAAAATATTTGTGTGTTATAATTACTCATTTATAAATAAAATTTTCAACCTTATAACACAGAAAAGAATATCATATTCTAATAACAACATATCTTGTTTCTATATTTAAAATAAAACATAAGGGGAATGATCATCAACACTCAAAATATCCCCAATTTGGAATTACAAATTTTTTTAACTAAATTGAATGAAAATTAATGGTAGTGAAAAAAATAAAATGGTTAGATAAATCCGTGAGTTTCAAATTTGGAATAAAAACCCATGGTAGTGGTGAACCAATTTTTCTTAATCATATAATATTGTACCGATGATTACTATCAAATTCCATGATCATTTCTGGTAGTGAACAATGTATTTGATAAAATAATAATAATAATTATTATTAAGAAATATATTGGTAAGAAAATTTTTTCGATTTTTAATATTTTTCTATTTTTAAATATCTATTAATCAGTAATCACAAATTTCAATAATTTATTATTTAGCTCGTAACAAGTAATATATAGATAATTATGACCTAAAAATATTATAGTTTAATTTTTCCATTTATTATTTATTTTTACTCATTGTTTTTATAGTACACGTTAGATAATAAATAATTTTTATTTATTATTTTAACATTTTTATTTTACTCTCATTGATAATTTTTATTAAATAATTAAACATTAAAGAATAGTATTAATAATTTAATTATTAAATAGCTGATAATTATTACTAATTAATTATTAATTATATATTATTAATTTGTTAGATATGAATAATTTCTATATAATAATTTATTATTAAATAAAATAATAATTAATATATAGTTGAGAATTTAAATTTAATGAAAATTGTTATATAAATTATTGACTTTTTTTATAATTTTGATTCATATTAATTTTAATAAATTATTTAAAAATATAAATTTTATACTATTTTTTAATAATCAAAAAAAATAAATATTTATCATAAATCATATTATTATATTATTATATAGTTATAATTTTTTCAAATTATTATTGTTTTTATATGACTACTTGTTATTTGTTGTTAATTATTCATTATTGTTTTTAAATTATTCATATTCATATATTAATTATTAATAAGATATTTAGTTATAAATTATATGGAATTCAGAAAATAATATTATCTTATATGTAATTGATAAATACAAATTTTTATCAAATAATGAAGGATGAATAATTTTGTTGTTTAATAATAAAATATTGTATTTATTAAACATTTATGATAACAAGTTTTTTATTAAATGATTAAAAAGTAATATATATTAATTAATTATTATTTTCTAATTAGTGTTATTATTAATGTTTAATTATTATAAATCACATACCATTAAAATTGTAGTTAGAATAGTTATATAACTGACAATTTAAAATTTTTAGAAATTATAAATTTAAAATTGGAAATTAGTATCTAAAATTCAATAATTAACATATAAGACATTTGTATTATTTTTCAATCATTAATAAAGGGTTTGGATTATTTTATTAATAATAATCAATATAAAATAATTTTATCAATGTATTTACAAAAACAAATCTACAAACAATGAAAATTTTAATGAAACACACATTTGCAACCTGAAAGTCAAGTATTACATGGAATAATGTTCCAATATTAAAAAAACACATCATCCATAGTATTGAGGATAAAAAAACTATAGAAAATGATATGAATGTCAATATACACCATATATACATAGGAATGATGAGCCAAATACACTCTATCAAACACTAGTATTAAATACTTATCATGGTATGAATTTGTGAAAATATTTCTTCAATATATGCTCTTAAAAATTCTATATATCTATACAATACATTATATTCAATATTCTAATAATTCCAATCACAATTACTTTTTGAAAATAGGTATCCAAGAGAATGGGCCTTTCAATAAACCCTGTGATATTAAAAAAGTGTGTTTTCACCCCTTTGGTTGATATAATTATTTAAATATCCCTCATTATCCCAAAGACATCAGCAATATATAGATTTAAATAATGACTCACATTTTAAACAAGATTCTAATACCAAGCCATAATGACCAATACAATAAAATTTTTCATAGGTGTATTGTTTTAAATTTCACTATAACCCCAAGATAGGGAATAAAATATACAGAATACTATCACTATAATTTTATCAAAAATGAAGACAATTCTTGTAATATGATGCAAAAGGCCACCATATCTTGGTTTCTCCATTCTAGTAACTGATATTAAATTAAAAATGGAACCATATTTTATAAATTTTAATGCCTTTTGTGATCTATTTCATATATGTAGGGATTATACATTTATTTCTTTCCATAATTTTTGCGAGAGTTATACATTTTATCACAAGGTTGTTACCAATTATTTTAAGGCATACTCATATTTCATGATGATATGAGTATCTTGTAACATTTTCATTTAATTGAAATCCTCAATATGATATGTGTTAATCATTAATGGATTTTTAAAAGTTATTGCATCCTCTATATTAGAAATCATACACAAAATCCATGATCCTAAATTTTTTGTTCTTATTGTCATTTCATCATTAGTAGAAAATATTCTAGAGAGTACCTTGACTTCTACATCATTCCAATATTTTTATCCCCCCATATTCACTACCTAATTTTTAAATTCATCAATCTTTAGTGTAAGGAATTTTATTCCTTTTAAATAACTTATTGGATACATCATAATGATTTGGTTTTAATTGTATCGAACTCAACCTGAGTCTCTATGACTATTAAAAAGAAAACAACTTTATGGAATTATTTATTTTTGATCATTCCATGTTGATACTGATCATGATGATTTTATATCCAATAAAAATATTCATGTAGAAAAAATAATTATTTTTCAATAATAGAATAATTATATATTTTTATAACATCAAATTCTTGTTGATTACTCCCACTCTAGTTTTATTGAATCTACTTCTGATCAAATAGTGTATCCTAATTTTGCATTCCATCTTCTTGGAATATAACCAAATTTAAAAAATAATCATATATAGGGGGATGAAAATCATTGTACATGCATATTATATACAATTAGATCATGGTTGTATTGAAAAACTGTGGAAATTGGATGATTATGAACACGTGATAGATTAGTAGTTCACGGAAAAAATATTCTATAAATATCATTTTCATAATGATATAATTTAAACATTCCCCATTTATAATCAGAGACATCATAAAACAATATAATAATTTAATTGATGTTATATTTCATAATTTTATTCTTATAGTAATATTTGTGTTAAATGAATCCTGCTATAAAAAAATGCTACTACCCTTTGGATATAAATTTATTTTAAAAAATTCCCAATTACAGGATATCAAAAAAATAATGATGGGATTTTCCTATAATACATTTCATATTAATTTTATCATCACAAAAATTAAATCATACCAGATATATGAATATTTATAATAATTCAACCAGAAATAATTACAATTTAAATTATCCAAATAAAAAAAATTCTTCTTTTCTTTGAAATTTTGATGTCTTTTAAGTGATGTAATATCTATGAAGATATAATATAAGAAACTAAATACATTCAAGGCAATGATTTTATCTATTATATGGAATGGTTATCTACAATAAATTAAATTATTGAAAAATTATTCCCATGAAGAATCTTAAATGATACCTAATTTGAAAGAAACAATCTAAAGAACAAGCCATGATGATTTAATTGATCTGTTGAATATTTGAAGTCGATAAATCAATGGCCATTTATAAGAAATTATTTTAATAAATTTCCAAATAATTGAAATACATCTAAAAAAGTAATCAAATATTATTATAATTTTACCACTTTGGAGATGAAACATATAAATAATGGGTTTTTTGAAGTATTCAATATACTAGTTGTTTACTTTTATATTAAAAATAACATGTCTTTTATTCCCTTAATTGATGATCTTTTTTGTCACCAAGACACTAACAAAATTAATTTGATACTTCATTCATTCAGAATCATCACCCTATTTTCATCATAGTATGTAAATCATTATGATAATATATCCCCCTCACCAATAACACCAAAAACATCACTTCATTTCGATGAGTTTTTATATATAGTGATCCAATCACAAAGGTGATATCCTTCTGATGATCCACCCAAATGAATGTCAATCCACCAGAATAATAATTAATTTGTTAACAATTAAAATTTTTATTTTATCATTTTTTGAAACAAAAATGACCGCAAAATTATTAAAATTTATAATAATGGAATAAAATAAACAACAAATAATGTTCATAATTACAAATAAAATATAAAAAATTTCCAATGATATTTCCAATCACGATTCTCTTATGTAAACCACGTAAGAGTATTTATTCCACTATTCGTCTCGATGAATTTATCAAAATTTTATAACCCAAATATATCATATATAACTTCATTGATTGCAATAGTAAACATATACTAAACACATGTATTGTTTTTTATATTATTTCATAACCAACATGGTCTCAAATTAAAAAACTAACATTTTAATTAGTAATAATGACACAGTCAATATTTTTGAAAATTATTTGAAATCACATTCAATAGTGTTGGATGAAAATAAGTAATATTAATTTAATCTATTTAATGTAATAGAAAAAAATCAACGTAGAAAATAATAATTATATAAAACTATGGATATAAATACACACCATTTATTTATACACCCAGATATATCCTCATTATTAAATCTATACATTACTGAAAAAAACAACTTTACCATTTGTGACATATATCTCTACGTGGGATGCTTAGTGATGATTTCAAATAGAATATCAAAAATTGTTGACTCGTTATTATGAATAACATGTGATAGTTCAATACACCACAATGAAGAAATGATAAATTTTTAGGATAAAAAAATAAATTGAATACAAAAACATATATAAAAAAGTGAACTAATAGTATGGTGGGACAAAGGTATACATTTCCCTTGAACATGAAAAAATAGAATCTTTTCTAATTAGATGTAAATGAGAACCTAGAATTAAAATTTCATCTCTCAATCAATTGACTCATATCTATAGAAATCCTAGGATAAATGTTATAGTGATGTATATAATCATCATCACTTTTTAATCCATATTTTTTAAAAAAAATTAATTAATATATTTTCTAAATTTATAATATCATCTACCAATCCATACCATATATATATATATATATAATTGTTTAGGCTAAGTGGGCTGGAGCTGGTTTTTGGAATTATGAGGAAGTCAGAAGAAGTTTGTCTCACATGATTATTGTATTTTGTTGTCAAATAAGATAAATCAATTCATATTGTAAAATTTTACAAGTTTACTAACCTTTGTATTCATGAAATTAGACTCAGACAATAATAATAAATTCCCTCATATTGGGAATATATTTTCTAATAAAAATATACATCAGATTCAACTCAGGTACAAAACAGAAGTGAGATCATAATGTAGTGCTTCTATGGAGTCTATATTGATCTGATTACAATATGATGATGATTTTTTATTATTTATTTCAACCAATATTAAATTTCCTCTATTACACATGTGATGTTGTCCTTATGAAGAAAAGGGTGAGTTCATCTAATATTATTTAGTGAAATAATATTCAGACATTGTATGAATGAAAATGTCTCTGGGAGAAGTAGAAGTTATAATTATTATCAAATGAAAATCATAAAATGTGGAAGCTGATCTTAAATGTTTTCAAATTCATATAGAATTAATTATTAAAATCAAGAAAATGAAGAATTGGATTTTTATTCTAAACAACCATCTATGTTCTCAGTCCATCGGTATGAGATTATCAGACACAGATTTATTAATGTTTTAGAATTGATTATATAAATGAGAAATCCTAAAGTGTATGGTTTTTAGTTAGACCATATTCCAAAATATTTACTATTCAAATAATGAATTTTATGAGTATCTTATTCTTAAAAGATAGATTTCTCTAAACTCAAACCTACTGATACCTATCCATCAGACTTGATATTCCATCGAAATCATTAGAGGAAGGGTTTTTTTTATTAGGAGTTATTAAGATTAAGAAAAATGATAATATTTTTTTCAGTTAAATGACAAATATGATTTTGAATCTATCCAACATATGGCTCAATAGAATAAAATAACAATAAGAAACGTGTATAAAGACCTTTTGAATGTGTTTTCAAAGGGATACATGATACTTTATTGATGTTCAATGAATTTGTTTTCCTTCAATATAGAGAATTAGAAATGGAATATATATGTTTTAAAATTTTCAAAATAGATACAAATAATCCTATTGAAGAATCTATTTTATTCATCATAATTGAGAGATATTAATGGGAAAATTATTTTTTTAATTAGTTCATAGAAACATTATGATATGTTTTAATTTCAAATTTTTTTTTCAAATGAGTCATGAAAATCAGAGTGATAAAATCACTTTATTATATTGAATAAAACTATCTGGAAAATAAGAATCCATAATCTAATTCAAACTAAACATTTTATAGGAATTCAAAAGTATGAAATATGTCAATGTGAGATCCAAATTAGAAGGTGAATTAACGAAATAGAAAAAGTCAACAAAATTTAAAATATTTAAGGAAGATTGATGATTCAAAAATATGGTTACATGGAAAACCCTTTTCAGAATACCAATTATACAATTTTTTTCTTCCATAATAGGTGGATATTACTTATCATATTCTTTTACTTGAATCACTCATGAATGATGAGTGAGAATCTCCGCACTTCTATGAAGACGAGGTTTTGTAAATCTATTATTTTTGGAGAAGTATACCAGATAGAAGAGTATAAAAGTAAGCACATATTCACCTAGTTATCATATTAGACTGGATAATCAGAATGGGTAAATAATATTTAGATTCCCGTACTAAGGATGAATATTTAAATAATTGGTTCAATGGTATTATGACCAATTAATATTTCCATATTGAGATATCAGATATGTGAATTGGACTGGGAGTCATTATGCAGTCTATTAAGATTTTATCTACTCATGGGTAAGAAAATAAAATAATTTTTATGATATATTATTTTTTTCTGAAGGTTTATAAGGAATCACAATGTTGTATTATATTATTTCTTGTTATTTAATGAACATGAACTATTTTATTTTCCACAGTTCAACAGGTTTGTAATGGAATATCCAACTAATTGACTTACATAATAAAGGATTTTTATTCAAGTGCTTTGTGTTGTATTTGATTATTTTCAAACCATACATTGAACAAAGATACATTTACTGGGTATTTTACTTTTTATGTTCTTGTGTTACTATGTATGTGTGACTGATTTATTTTTAGGAGAGAAAAAATCATTAACAGGAGGTGAAATTTGTTTCAAAAGTAATGATACATAAAAGAAAAAGATATCACTGATTCCCCCCCCCCTCTTACTGGTAAACAAATCTGGATTGGGAAATTAGAAGTAGAATCAGAGGTATACTTCCATTCATTTACAATTTAATGATGTTTGGACTAGAAGTTGTGATGGAGAATATATATTGTGTTAATAGTAAGAGAGGGCCAAAATTTTATTGAAAGAAAAATCATATCTAGAAGGATAGAATGGTAACTTATATTCTATCTCTTGGGTATGATGTTCTTGATGCTATTAAACATGAATTTAATGATATTAATGATAAATTTTATATTACACCCATTGATATCAAAAATCATGAGAATAATGGACTAAAAATAATGATTTACTCTGATCACTTCATGAAAGTTTGTTTTTTATAGTGAATGTTTTATCCATTCCCAATGGTGTATGGGATAAGTGGAAAAAAATTTATGAAGTCAATAAAAAAGTAATGAAAGATAAATTAAATTATGTATATTGATGTATAATGACATCAATATGGGTGAATATAAATCATTTGGTGAATTCCTTACCATGAAGAATGGCATTTTTAATACTATCAGATTTCATGGTGGGAAGCTATAAAACTCAAAATTTATTGAAAATATCTTGAGAATTATTCCAACCTATTTTTATGAAAATGTTTTATAGTTATAAGATAGATATCTAGAAACGTAATCTATAGATTATTTTCATAGCGCTAACATTAATGATGAAAAGGTAAGGGAAAATGATATGAATTAAAAAATAAAATATTACATAGAAATGACTTTTAAATCTACCATAAAAGAATAGTCTATAAAGATTATTTAGGAAGGTGATTTTGTTGACTCTGACTCCCAAAATGGGGTATGAAATAGTTTTTAGGGAAATTTATCATTTTTTCTAATATTTTCATAATATTCATAGGTAAATACAAATGACAACACACCTATAAGACATTTTAATGTAGATCTATTGGGATCTTTTAGGATAACCGTAATTTAATAATGAAATGATAGGATAGTTATAATGAATAATGAAGGCCATAGAGGTTGTGTATGAAATAGGATGACAAAGGTAAATATTTATCGATAGGTAAAGGAAAAAAGTTTTCCATATCTAAAGGTGAATTTTCTTTTAAAATTTTGCTGATGTATAAGAGTGTAAAGCTAGTTCCAAAATTCTACTATAAATAATGGTTAAAATACATTTATTTTAATTTTGAATAATGTAGAAATCATATATATCTTTTATGAGGAAGAAGAATCCCAATAAGAATTTTATTTAAAAAATAATTAAATGAATGTTGGAGGAAGATTGGGAGGATTTAAAAATAAATCATAAAGATGGAAATTAAAAATTTCTCATCATAGAATCAATACAAATTTAATAGATGAGAAATCCAATGTGATGGAAGAGATTGATGATTTTAAAAATCTCTTGACAATAAAATCATCTTTATTAACATATGAAAATGATTCCGAAGGAAAATAAGAACAGTTGAAACTTTTCAAACAAAAATAGTCTAATCCTAAATAGGGGGATAAAAGTTTTTAAAACTCTATCTATAATGTTTTTTAAAGCTATTGAATGGATCATCCTAATAATGATCAATATTTACATTTATAGTTTGAGAATATAGAATAATTTGTTCATGAAAAGAAGAAATCTGGGAAAGTGATGTATGTGGAAATGACCAACAATGTTGAAAATTTATAAGATTCTAAAAATAATGAATCTAAAAACGTTTCTTTAACTTATGGTTTTGAATTAAATGAATAGAAAACTGAGATGAAAAAGAATCTTTTGGTTGATAATGGATAATTTGTTGGTTATTAATGTTAAAAAATAGAGAGAATAACATTTGTGAGAAGCATGTTCACAACCCTAGTCATTATGAAAGATTCAAAGGAAATTCTTTTTTTATGAATACTGATGGTATTGTAGTGGATTCCAAAATACAGAAAATATTTATTGGTTTAATCATAAATATTATAACTATTCCACATATTATTGAAGTAAATGTTTGATGGGGATTCAATCACCTCAATAGAATATTATGAGAAAGATGTTCACAAGATGTATGAGATGGTTCATTTGAATAAAACTAAAAAGGTTGGAGTAAAATTTGATAGTATATTCCAAGCTAGGGAATCTATTAATAAAATATGTTAGGAAACTATAAACCGTATGAAGTGATTTTTTATTTTGATATCAGTCTAAAATACATTTTTAATTCTATAAAGCTGGATATGTACAAAGACAAGGGAATGAAAAGTCTCTATTTTGTAGAAAATGATATTAAAGCTAAGAAATGAGAATGAGATTCAATTAGTGAGAGTGTTTTTTCTTCTCATATATAGTTAGATTTATTTTTTATGAATTTGAATGAATTCAATAGAAGAATAATGAAATTTTTCAATGATGAATCTATGAGAACAAAATTTTTTGGATCATTAATCATTAGAAAACAAAAGATGAAATCCAAAAAATTATTATATAAAGATGGGATGAAAGAAAAACTACATGTTTTTCACATAAATGTGATGAATTCAAAAATTTTATTTTAATAAAATATGTATTTTTTTCAATAACAAAAGTGAGGAAGATGGATGGATTTTGAAAAGCGTCCAACGTAAAAAAGTGAACATGTTGCATATTGGTGAAATAAAGAAATTTTATTATCTGGGATTGGTGGAAGAGAATCAGTTATAGGATAAAAGTCTAAGACACATGTGTTAATGAAAAATTTACTTTTAATCAAAGATATACTGTTTATGTGACATTCTATATATGTTATTAAGAAGATATTGGTGTTGTGGTATTTATTTTAAGGGAGAAATTTTAAAAGATAGTGAATAAAAAATATGATATCTTTTCAAAATACCCCTAGCATGTATCTGTTTTGATATATGTGTGCCATTAAAAAATCAATCAGCTAATGAATATAAGTAATTTATTACTTTAACTGATGACTTTAAACTTATTTCATATGTTATGTATATGAAACATAAGTTAGATTCTCTTAAATTGTTTAGCTTTTTATGAGGATTACTGATAAGGAATGTGAGTATTCAGAAAATAATTCGAGAATTGATTAGGGTGGTGAGTATGAAGATAAATATATTGATAGTTATCATGATAAATTTTTAATTGGGAATTATTTTAGTTCACTATATACTGCTCATCATTATGGGGTTTCGAAAATGAATAATAGAAGCCTGGTTGAAAAGGAGAGAAATATATTACATGAACATAGTCTCTCTCATTACATTAGGAGGCTTGCATTAGTACTACTGTGTATATTAAAAATAAATTTCTTTATAGAATAAGATTATATATGAGTACATAAGAAATGTATTATGATAAAACTTTTTTCTTGTTGCACTTAATTGTTATTTTGGATTCTATGTATCATAATAAATATAGGTGGAAATCATAAAATGTTTTTGTAAAGAGGTGAATATATAATTATTCATTGTTATACTCTATAAGGAAGGATATACTGATGCTTCAAAAAATAGACATGAATAATTATTTTTCTAATGAATTTATAACTATTGAAAAGTATAAGGATGATAGAATAACATGTAGGGATATGGAATTTGGGCTAAATGAAAAAACATATTTGTTGAGTTTTTGATATGGACACTAACAATGGTAATCCTACTCAAGATGAATTTTTTGACTCATATATTTCATGTGATGGAGATAAAATTCGAAAATATCATCCTCAGATATGGAATAATATAGATGATCTGAACATTATTGGTGATATAAATCAGAAGTTTAAAACAATAAGAACATCAAACTTTTTTTAACATACATCAATATACTCAAAATGTAAACCAAAAGGTGTGAACAAAGATTTATATCATTCTAAATTTTTTTATTATATGAATGAGAATCTAGATCAAATAGAAAAAAATGATACAAGGGATCTCATACCCAACCGAGATAAGAAAAAATATTATAGGATGAAATTGTGTTTTCTTGAACAAGATGAATGTCAATGGTGAAGTGAAAAAAAGGAAGATTAGTGTGAATATAATACTAAATGATAGAGTGAATTGAAATTGATGAAAAATCTTCATGGGATAAAGTATATAAAAATTATAATATATCTTATAATATCTGAAAAATGTATTTACAAAAAATTTCAATTTCATTTGAAGTCCACATTTCTTGAATGGGGATCTTGATTACAATGTTTACATGAAACAACCTAGTGGATTAGGTATTGGTATAAATGAATATTATGTGACTTATTTGAATTAATTATTTTATGTAATAAAACAATATATGAGATGTGGTATTCTAAATTGGATACTTACTTGAGGAAGATTATATTTATGAAAGTAAGAGTTGATAGTATTCTTTACATACATGAAATTTAGGAGTTTCTCCTCATCGTAATTGTTTATCTTGATGATGTTTTATTTCCTAATAATTCTGAAAGAACTTATAATACATTATATATTGAAATTATTTTTTTCAGACATCCTTGTTGGGGGAAAAGAAATACTTTCCTGTGATACAAATTGTAAAAAATAATATACACACATTTCTTTCATTATAAAACATTCTAAGGAACTTATTATGAACTTCATCATGGAATAATCAAAACATATTTCCAGGAAAATTTCAATGGTAACCAAGTTGAGAAAATATGTATAATGAAATGATGTCAACCAAAAAGTAATTTTGAAGATGATTGGAATTTTTTTTATATTTCAGTTCCTCAAGACCTAATATGATATATATTTTTAATTTATGTGCTTGAGTTTAAAGTACTCTTATAAAATCACATTTACATTATAGAAACAAAATTCATTGATATATCAAAGGCCCAACAGATTTTTCATTCTAGTATGATAGCTAAAAAGTATTTATTTTTTGGGTATTCAAATACTAATTGTATAGGAAATGTTGATAAAATAAGATCAACAAATGGTATAGATTTCATTCTGGGAAAGATTTATGTTAGTTTGAATTCATAGAATCAAAATTTATTAACTCTTAGAATAACTGAATCTAATTATTTTTCTACCAATCAAGAATATTCTAAACTTATTTGGATTATGACTATGTTATAATACATACTTTTTTGAATTAATGTTAACTATTCACTTATGTTGTTATAATCAATGTGACATAAACCATGCCAGTACTATTGTATAAAATTCTCATTCAAACCATGTTTATATAAAATATCATGTTGATCAATGATCATGTGAATAATAAATATTTGAATCAGGTGTATGTTCTTACATCAAAACAAGATGCTAACATATTCATAAAAGCAATACAAAAATAAATTTTTTCTAAAATTAGTTTATACATGGGTTTCTAACTTATTATACATCGTGGTTGAGATATGTGTTTTCCCCTCTCTAATATCATCTTAGGAATGTTTTTTCAAGGGGAGAATTATTTCTTAAATATATACTTGAAGAATTCATCTATACAGGAGGGGGTGTAAGTTGTGAATCTGTTATGTTTGTGTGTGATCTGTTCTAGATGTTTTTTGGAGTGGTTATCAGAAAATAAATGTTTTGATTAAGGGAAAATTATAGAAGAAAATAATTCTATGGAGAATATCTATGGAAGTATCATGATTTCTACTGTTGGATGACATGAATTTTCTCCAAATAATTCTCATATCTTATAACTAATTAGCTCATATAGGATTATAATTTTTGATAATCAATCCATATCTTGTGATTGAAAGATAATGTATCTTAGAATATTGGATAAAAAAGTATCAAAATGGGGGATATTTTGTACCAAGTTAACTATAAAAGGTTTATAAAATATTTAATAATCTTGTTTAAATGTGTGTTGACATTTCATTATGAAAAATGACAAGTCAATTAACTTTGTAAACTATTAAAAATGGAATGAACTTCGTATTCCAGAAATCATACTCAAAAAATCTTATTAAATTGCTTTGTATTGAGAAGATTTTATTCTGAAATAAAATGTTCATTAGACTCACCATAGATCCAGAATATAATGGATATCATAAAGAGGTTCTTTTTTAAAGTCTTCTTTGTTATGATGAAAATATGGTGATTCTTTTTGTTTGGTAATTCAAAAAAATCATAAATTTACAATAAAATGTGTGATGATAACTATATGAACGAAATGATGAGTGCTTTTAATTGTATTTAGCCCCACTATATTTAGACATGGTAGGAAAGAAATATGTTGCAGGGAGGAAAATAATTTTCAATACTTCTCAATTTCAATTTAGACAATGTTGATATAGGTATTAAAGGTTTTACACATCATGAAGAAGTGATTCCTATATTGAAGAAGTTAAAGAGGATGATTTTTTTTCTAAAAACAGTTATGGTCTCAGACCATCAGTATGACATTACTCTATGATGATTTCATAATGGATGGGAAATGATGATCATAAGGAGTGAAACTGAAGGTTTGTTCTTTTATTTAGAAAAACAAAATAAAAATGATTTAATTCATCCAAGAAATATTTCAATAAATATTTTATTCCTTAATCAAATATTTTACTATAGTTGAGGCTATGGATACTATTCCATTGACTCAGTATTCTATAATAATCATTAGAGGCTAAATAGTTTTCACTAGGATTCATTAGGACTAATGAAAAAGAAAATAAGAAATGTTTTATAAGTCATGTGATAAATAATTTTTTGATTATCTCTAGTAAGTGGTTCAATAGAAAATAATAATTAGAATAGTTTTCTTTGAATAACATTTGAATGTTCTATCAACAGGAAACATGAAGCTTGTATGAAGCTACAATAATTTTTTTCATTTAGTATAGAGAATTGTAATGGAATGAAATATGATCTACATTTTTCAATATTGATACAGAGGAAAATATTGAATAATATATTTTATTCATTACTATGATAAAAATGAATGGTTAAAATGATTTTCAATTTGTGCAATGTAACATTATTAGATGTATTGAGTTATATTTTTTATTCATGTTGATCTTGAAAATCACAGTATAAAATTTCATTATCATAATGAAGAAATAATTATAGGATATTTAAATAAGTAATTTAATTCAGACTAAAGAATTTTTTTGATGTATGAAGTGTTGAAGAGGTCAATGGATGATCATATATTGAAGGTAAATTAATAGTGATGAATATGTCCAAGAGAGATTTAATATTTAAGGATTATTGATGTTTAGAGAAATTTACTAAAGTGAAAAATTCATTTTATAATAATTATTACTTTATTTTTATATATATATATATAAGGATTATAATACATTGAATATTCTATAAATTATATCACTCATGGAAGAAGATACAAAAGCTCTAAAATTATAGAAATTAGAAGCTTCAAAAAAGATGTTTTTTAAAAAATTGGACTAGATAGAAGAGGAAAGGAGGATGATAAATATAAAATAATGTATTCAGATGTTTATCATATTTTATTGGATAATCATAACAAGATAATCGTATTTAGGTTTCGGATTCAGTAAGAATTAGTTTATAATTGTTTGAGAGGAATTATTAAAGACTTATATTTCGGTATTGAGTAATCAGACTTAGTAATATTGTAGGTAAATTAGACATGTTTCATTTTGATGTCAATGAAGTTATTACTTGCTCCTAGTTATGAATGTGAATAATTTTATTTAAATATTTTGTTTTCTAAATATTTATCTTGAATCACAAAATATAATTACATCATTTCTAGATATTTGATGCACATGAACTGTTTTATTAGACAAAGTACTACTTGAGTGTAATGGAATATCCTACTCAATGTATTCTACAAAAAGGATTATTTTCTAGTGGATTGTGTGGTATTGGATTGTTTTAAAACAAACCAATAATGTATGTACTCTAAGTGATTAGTGAGCCTTGTAAACTATAATGTTTCTATAGATATGTGATTGATTTGTTTTTAGTAGGGAAATAAATATTTAATCGAAGGAAAAGTTAGTTTTAAATGTTTGGAAACATAAAAGAAAAAGGCACCATGGATTCACCAAAAACCCTCTCTATGTAATAACAATCCTAACTGTGTAATTTCAATAATATCAAGGTTTTGTTTATCTTTTCAAAAAGAACGATCCATGGCTAGATTCATCTAAACAAGACACCAGATTCCTACAATAGTTATTTAGTCAATCATGGATTCCTGTATTCTATATTTTTTTTCAAAACTCTAATACATTTCAAAACAATGTTTTAAGATACAGTGAAAAATTAAATTTACTTCCATGATAACATTCTCATATAATATTAGTGTTTCTTCACTTTTTTTGTATTCAATGGTGGGAAAAAAGAATCACATTTTAGAGAAAGCTATATATTCACCGTTAAATTAATAACTAATAAGTCCTAAACATTCAAGGATAAAACCATAGTATTTAACCATCTATCATAAATAACTATTAAATATAAAATTACAAATGAATCTCCAAACTAAGATTATTGGATATGAATCAAAACCACATTTCTAAAATAGACTATTAGTGGACAAAGTGATAGATTATAAATTATATCATTACATGATAATATTTTTATATGAATGTATGTACCTCTTGGTATTAGTTTTATAGTAAGAGGAAAATCTAATAAATATATAAGATAAATAAAAACAAAATAAATTCAATTAATTTAATTATTATGATAGAAAAATAAAATGTAAAATTTAACTTATATTTTATTAATAATTACTTTACTATCTCAAACTATGAAGCAAATACTTTCTCAAAAATTTCCAATATATGAAATTAGTTTCTTTTATATTACATTTGAATAATAATTTCATGGCATAAAACAACTACAATATATCTTCAATCCTTTTTACAGAATTCATTGAAATTTATTCCACATACCATAAAATACGCATGATAACTTATATACATGATTTGTTGGACTATTAACAATATTTTTTAAAATTAAAAAATGTTTTACATAAAATAATGAATTTTTTTATCTAGTTATATTGGATAAATCAATCCTCATATCAAAAATCATCTATGGTCTCTTAACCACCAAGACAATCTATTATTTATAATATATTAGAAAAAATTGTAGTATACTTTATTATTTGAAAACTCATATAATATTTACCAATCAATCTGTTTTCCCTATCCATCTTTGGTATATATAAATTCCTTTCTAGAGAGTATGAAAATAATATATCAATATAATGCTTCTCACAAGACATAGCATATCATATATGAAACAAATACTTCCAATGTAGTATACCTATCATACAAATTGATTACCCCACTATCAAATAACGTGTTTCATCAATTGTTTATAATTTATGGATCCTCTTGGACCACGTTCTACTTTTTTTGGTCTAATATTTCAATATAAAACATTATTATGTTTAAAATAAAATTATTTTCCCATGTATCCCCCCACAAAATACAATTCTAAGCCTTATATTAAAACTGTTGATAACTCACCATGATATAACCATCAAAACGAAATAAATAGTAAAAACATAACAAACTCAGGATCGTTTATTACTTATGTGTTACTGAATATTTGAGAGAATATTTTCATATATGTAATTATATGGAATTATTCAAAATTTATTTCAATGTTAATGTAAAAATTAATATGATAATAAATTTAAAAAAATATCTCCAAGATATTCCTTATTTTATATATCATGATTTAAAACACAATGATTATTATATACAGTACTATATAATGGCATGTACTTCTATACTATATCAACCCATCTATGTGTACTCATCCTTGAAACTCATAATTTTCCCTCATACACAACCATTTAAAAGACACTAAAAAGTTATGTAATTATATAATAGGATATATATATATAATTATATATAATCAAAATATTGATCCGACATTCAATATAAATAACTATATAAAATTGGTCTTTTTCATTGAACACTATTTCAATACATTAAGATTAAATAATTATAGAAAATATTTATTCAAATTATTCTCCCATAAATGTATTGTCACACATGATTACTCTCATGGTATATTAGCGTATGTCCCATGTATTATACATGTATGTTTCCCCAAATTCCACAAAGTGGTAAGTGATAATAAATAAATACAATTATAATTTATGAAAATACCATATTTTTATAATTTAAATTGTTTTGAAAAAAATGGGTATATATTTTACATTATTGTAATAAGAACTTTCAAAATACTTCTGATAGGAAAAAACCTAATTTAATTTCATTCTATAATAAAACTTCTATATATCCATCAAATTAATTTTATGTAAAGATAAATAATTTAAAATATGGTTTTAATAGAATTTTTTGATACTCTAATTGATGCATGTCTAAGAAATTCTAGTTTAGAGGATCAAATGATTTATTTTACTTGACCAGATTTCCAAATTTCAATGATTATCATCAATGTATTATAAATTATCAGTGTCGTATTAATTACTGTGATGAAATATATTAGATAACCTTTTTTATTAGGCAATCATAATTAAATGTTATAATTTTTACAATTACAAATTATAATCAAAATTGTTAAATATCTTATTTAAGAGGACAGTAATAACAACCAAACCATTAAAATGCATTTACCATTATACTCATATTCATATCATATATCACAAATCGTGTTTATTGAATGATTATAAATTCATATTATAATATATGAAATAAGTAATAAGTGATGGTAACTAGGCATGAAGTGGAAATCTATCGGTCATGGATTAAAAAACATTCCACGGTGATTTAGAAAACTATTCCATCATTGGAGAAGTGCATCCCTGGAAATAAATTGAGGATCAAACATGATGAATTTTAATAATGAAAATTAAAATAAATAATAACTAATTGGAATTGATGTCATTCTAGACACATGATCATCACTAGAAATCACCACTCAATGGGACTGATGTTAATACCTTCCAAAACATTTACATGAAAATAAAATTTCAATGCGAGTATTGATTATTTAATAACCATTTCCATCATGAAGATTTGATGACTACATTGATGTCTCGATGATCACGACATCAATATACCTATGATGTGTGTTTGACAGCACTATACAGTTTCTTGGATCAAGATTTTTTCTCATTACAATTGGACGAGGAGAGTAGTGCTTGAAATGGATGAGCAATCAATGGTACCATTCATTCATTCCGCATACTCCCTTATATTTTAAATTATAATATTACCTATAAAATTCTCATTGGACCTCAAAAATTTATTACAGACTATATAATACATAAATTAAATCTTTTAACTAATTTAATATATCATAAAATAATTTTAATTTTTTATCCTAATTATAATATAATAAATATATTTTGTAATTTAATATAGTTATTAATTCAATCCATCCTTCCCTAAAATAATAAAATATTCTCTAATGCTAAAAAATATTAATTCATAAAATATTCTCATTGTATATTCATTAATATTTGTAAATAAATTTTATAAATAAATTAAATAAAAATTATTCTAAATTATAATATTGGGAATTAGTTAATTCCATTAAAAACATTTATCTATGTATACCACCTGAGTCCGGCGGTGGTGTCCACAATGTCTTAAATTATCATTAATTAGAATAGGGTATACATTTGAATATATTTTTTTCTTGACCATCTATGTTCTTATCTTGATAGTGTTGAATATTAATGATAGACCGGGTGTGGCATATGGTAACCCATCAAGGACCCTAAAGAAGTAAGGAGAAATCATAGAAACAATAACCTTTCCAAAAACACATGTCGTGTAATATAATATATTTATATTGATATATCATAAGGTATGGTGTAAAATTCTGTATTAATCCTTCCATATTTATTAAATATTGACTATACTAGAAAAATGTACCATAGAATATCATTTCAAATGATTTAGTAATATACTACCAATATGATCCACTATGCCAATAATATTTTTCCATCAAATAAAAATGGAAAAATTATATCTTGGTCAATCAAAAAATGTTATAACACCAAAGAAAACCTGAGAAAAATCTACCTTTACACAAAATTAATGTCTTGGTTATTTTCCTTTCATCAAATTATGTTATCAAATGGTTTAAATTTATTGGTATATCATTTCAGAAGACCAATATACATGTTCATTGACAAAAACACGAAATATATCATAAAACATGTGGTTTCGTATTAGAGGGTCAATCCTCATGATCTAATATACTCAATATCACCAAGTGAAAAAATCTTGGGAACAATACTCCTAGCTTATGAATGCCAACATCCAATAGTCATATTTAATATATTTAAATAAAAAAAATTATTTATTTATATCATAGGACATATGTTTAAGACTAATTTCATAGTATCTTTTGGTTCTCATTATTTCCTTGAAACAACTTTAACATTTTGATATGAAAAATAATATATGACCACTACCATTAGAATAGTGGAAACATAAATATCAATATTATAATGTTAAGTGTACATCATAAATAACTCAGTGTATATATTATATGGTAATTAACAGGTATTGTTCATGTTAGTTCTCTGACATCTACAGTGACAACACTATGACTTTCACTATATCTAACATTAAAATAACTTTTTATAGATATCACTTGATAATATCATCCATATTTCTAATTTTGGATTTAGTTTTTGGGCCAACTAAGTCTCTATAGAATGAATATTCTAAAATTTTTGTATCGCATCATTGAGAAAAAATCCAAAGGAAAATATTTCCTAGATATTATTTATATTTCTTTATAAAAACATGAAATATGATCTAGTACCATAAATAGATTTTTCATAATTTATATGGTTATGAAACAATAATTAATTTTTGTTATTATAAGAATTGGAATATATCATTGTAAATTTTATAATGGTTCCTTAGAAGCATCAGATTATGTAACACACTCATTTCATATATATATATATATACAGATAAAAGTAGTTTAAATTGGATTCTCATCCACTTTACAATGGTATAACTAAGATATTTGACTGTATTGATATATAAGAAGGCCATTTTTTGTCCCCATTAAACATGTGTGAATTCACATCCATGTACCAGGAACATATCACTTGTACTCGTACATGTATAATTTGATAGTTCTAACTACTTTCTTTGAATTAACCTATATATATCAAATGTATTCATATAAAAATATATGATTTAAATTTCATATATTTTAAAAAAATTCCATTTGTGATATTTAAATTTTTTATTCATAATGAATTCTAATCATTAATTTAATCCCTTTCTCTTCTACATGCATGTCTTCTTGGATGTATTTATACTATGTGATCATGAAAAAAATTATCTCTTTAATTTTTACTCATTTCATACTTCATCACTTTATCAGTATATATACTAATGAAATTATCAAACAAACTATTATACACACCTATGTAAAAATTATTTCCTACAAAATAAGTTTCTACATTAAGTCAATTTCTGGGTAATACAATCATTTTGGTCATAAAAATTTAAAGACTAATAATTTAAATCAATATGTTATAAAAAATATCTTATAGTGGAAAATATTATTCTATAACTAACCTCATGTAGATTTATGTCATAAATTAACCCTTTTTGGTTTCATTATATAAACTCCTTCCGTGATAGGTGGTCTTAAAATCCCATTCTGAATTTAATGACCATCGACCACTCATAAAAAGTGTAATAATTTAATGGATTTTGGCTTGATGACTTGGTATAAAAACTAAATGCCTATGCGTACCATTCCAATACCATCTATGTAGATTTTCACATTAATACCCACTATAGTATCTAAAATAATAATCCCATGTAATTCTGCATAGGGAATGAAAATTTTAATTCTAGTAGAACTTTTCTATAGTAGCTTGTTTCCATATAAATGGATTGTATAATACATTATTTTCAATGATTATTGTATCATTTACCTTGGTTATTGTTGAAACATTACCCTTGTTTTTAACCATGTTACATAGTAATGTCTCTATAACATTCTATTTTCAAAATGTCTTATGTAATGTTCTGTAATTCCAACTAGTTATAAATATATATAATTAACTCAATCCAAGTCATCCCCCTAGCACTATCTCAAATATATAAGTTAACCCTTGTATTGAAATATAGTATTAATATTGAAACTAACCATATTATCATAGGGATTAATGTGATGTCATTATAAAACAAAAGATTATTTATATAAGATTAATATTGTGTTTTTCCTTATACAAGCTAGTTTATATTGTAAAAAAATGTTTCAAATTAATCATATATTATTCTTATATATCAGATTTATTTCATACTATATCTCAAATGAAATTGAATCTCATTATAGATGAAACTTGGCTATGGGATTATGCAACTATTTGTGAAGCATGTCTTGAAGGACAATCATATACTAGATGGAGGTATCAAATACAATTTTTGAAGAGTGAACTCAATATGGAAATTTCATGATTGAATATTTTTTCATGCTAATGTTGATGTATTATTCCATGGAACCTCCAAAAGAAGAATAATTATTAATCCCCATTCACACTAAAAAATCCAACATTGAACAAACCTGAAGATTTTTCCCCATCTTCATCTCCAATGATCATTTTTCATCTAAAGTAAACATTAACCATAATGTAAAGAATTATTATGATCTTGTAGAAAAAGGTAAATTGGTGTGTAAAGTGAATTTTTAACACAAGGTATTTCATACCAAAAATTGAGGATTTTGGTTATAAGTAAAAAAAATTCCATTGGGGAGGCATTTCAAAGGACTAAGTGATTCTCTTCTATAAACAACTCCATTTTTTATGAAACATGGAATAAATAAATCAATTAGAGATCTTCCAAGGTAGAGTTTTAGTAGGACAAACCTC
This sequence comes from Viscum album, assembly GCA_963277665.1. Taxonomy (NCBI): domain Eukaryota; kingdom Viridiplantae; phylum Streptophyta; class Magnoliopsida; order Santalales; family Viscaceae; genus Viscum; species Viscum album. The sequence goes on along the minus strand of OY728145.1, from coordinate 617,894,336 downwards.
TTGTGGTCCCAACCATGACTTATCCTACTATATAGTCATACTAGCATAACACCCCTAATGATACTCAGGTTCACAGAAATAACATTACTATACACAATACAAATTTTTTCACATCCCCAAAATGAATGTGTGAAACTATGTCGCTTGATTCCACCGATTCATTTTCTTCTAGATCCACATGCTCTCAAAATCCTTGTGTGAAGCACAACATAATTTCATAAATAAATATATTTTTCTATTATATGATGATCCATATGCCTCATGGGAAACCATTACCTTACATCCTTCTTTTAATCATATCTCTTGTATCCCCAATTTATTCTATTCCTTGGGATAGTAACTTAGGCCCTATGATTAAACACTCGTTTATGGTAGTTCCAATGCCATTCCCCACTAAAATTGACTTGAGTGGTGATCATGTAAGACCAATATGTGATGTGTGAGTCCCCTCATACCTTGTATTTATGATGTAAAACTATTTTCTTACACATACTATTAATATAATATTAAACTCTGTGAAAAAAATACACAACACATGCCATAAAAATGATATCTGAACATGGAAAATAATAATAGGGTTACCGATTTATAACTCACATGGGATGATATCCTCTTGGAATATTCCATGTATAAACATTACCCATATAGTTTCATCTTCTTGAGAAAACAATGTAGCTTCTATGAATAATCCCCAAAACATTAATCCAAGCGAAATCATTTTGTGAAGGGATGTTTCAAATTTAAATCTACACAACATTACTCCATGAGTAATCATCTTCTGAATGGAATATTAAATGTATAATCCTCACTCCATCCCTTGTCAACAATACTTTTATGATGTGACCTTCCTTACCACATGATGTTAAACTGCATAGATCATTCCTATCATGTGACCATAAATTGTAGCATCTAACTATATTAGTTTTGATCCATGTCTTTTAATAAGGATACAGAGTATTCTGAAATGAGGTTCAATTACAAACAATGGTTATCATAGATGTTCCCTATAAGGGAAAAACCTCCCAGATCTGAGTCTATGTGGAATTTTGAACTACAATATTGGATCTACCTACATGGGTTTTCATGACCAATGATAAACATCCATTTGTGACAAATTCCCTTATATATAAACACCTATTAGGTCTACCTACATAGAGAAATCAGATCCATAATCCCAGATCAGTCTCTATGGGGTGTTTTAATACATCTATAGGCTTATCAAGGTTTAAAATATTCACTTATATGGACACACCATTACTGTCCACCTCCATATGGTGTTTTGACACACCATCCCCATTCTTCCGCCATAAGGCATTCTATTCCATTGGCAAACATATCTTGGTGTTAAGTAATCCGTCTTAGAGACACACCTCATAGATAATTCTCCATGACCGTTCTAATCTATGACCCCAGATACACATTTACAAAATTTTCTATTCCATTTAAAAACTATCCATTTTTCAGATCTTCCCTCCAAGGGATTTAAATCTATTATCCTTATTGATTTAATAAGGTTCTCTTCTGAATTTTATATTTTTCAAGGTTTTATGTTTTTAGAATCACAAAAAAAAATTCTTAAGTTGATTTTTACATACATATTTTTCAATCTGTTTCACATAAACAAAATTCATTTCATCTTACATACATACTTTTCATTCAAATTTACTTTCATATTTGTCATTCCATTTTTCTTGAAAAATTTCAATTATGTTTTAATTATATATTTGTCAATTCGTTTTAAATAATAATTTGTCAATCCGTTTTACATAAAAAAAAATCATTTTGTTTTACATATTTTTTTCCATTCTATTTGACATGCAGATTTGTTATTTCATTTTACTTACAAATTGTTCAATCCATTTTACATACAGATTCGTCAATCAGCCTAACTGACATATTTTTCATTCCATTTTACTTAATATTTGTCCTTCTGTTCTACTTCAAATAATTTAATTTCATTTTACTTAAAAAATTTACATTATGATGTACATAAGATTCCTACATATTGTTTTACTTAAGCCTATGTGATACAATTTTTCCTGATATTGATACCGTTAAAAATGAAATAATGATTTTATGATACCGATAACCAAAATAGTGATACCATTTTATCAATCCGATTTTCATTTTTTAATAATATATTTTCTTGAAAATTTTATAGTTTTGAAGGTATCATTCCAATATTATTGGATTTTATGTTTTAGTATAATAAATATTTATCCTAAACATAACATTGTATCTTATACATGAAATTTTGTAGTACAATTTGTTATAAACTATCTATTGTCTGTTTTACACATGTCCAGGTCCCTCCAATATATATGAAAAATATGACTATTAGAGTGGAGTCGACCGTTGATAATTTTTTCCTATGACTGAGAGTTAATTTTAAATAGAAATGATGTACAATGATATATAATTAATAGAAAAGCGATCAAAGTTTTTGAAGTGATTTATAAAGAGAGAATATCTTACAACTCTTAGTTTATTGTTCAGATGCCTTTATCATATTTTTGAAGAATTAACAACTTGTTTAGACATTCATAGGGAAGACATTGATTGTGTTGATCATTGGATTCTAGGTTTGGAGGATAGAGTTTCTGATTTCCATTCAAATCAAGGGCTTGTATGGATAAAAAGATAGATACTGATCTTCGAATTGAGCGCTTACCTGGGTTTTGGTAAGATATACATTCATGAAAGTATAAATCATGGAACCTTTATCCATGGTTGAATGATATCTTTATCTTTAGTTTAAAATAATCTTACTGCTACTTGATTTTTATTTCAAGTTATTTTTTTATCCCACTGCAATTTTATATTTTTTTAAAGTTAGAAAGTCTAACTTTCTTATATATTCTAAATCCATTACCCTTATTATATTAAAGATTCTATACGCATTAAGGTTGAATATTTTATTTATAAAAATATTCCTTATCTTTTTATCTTAAGGTGGTAATGGTTATGAAATGGTTTCTTTAAGAGGGTTTGTGATTTTTTTTTAAATTTTTCAAAAATAATTTTCCTTAATGTTAAAATATAAGATTAAGAAACAATTACCTTAATGTTAAAGAAACATTCCTTAAGTATATTTTATCTCATCGTTAAAGGTTCCAAAGGAAATTTTATTGTATACAATTCACCATCCTCTTATATTTGAGAATATCATTATAATATTTGATCCCAATATTTGTATCATAAGAGTTATCTAAAATACGTATATTCACAAATAAGTTTTATTATTCAAAATTTCATTATTCATAACTTATACTTAATTTTTAATCCTTGTTTAAAAAATATTACTGCAAACATGTTTGGTGGAATGAAATTTTATTTTAGTATTGAAAGCATTCATGTTGGATCTCTTGACAATCTCAGTCCTAATAAACCACTGATCTTCAATGGACAAGACTATGAGTACTAGAGAGACGAAATGAAGACCTTTGGGATAAACCTAGGTGTAGGTAACTACACTATATTAACATAGGGTTATAAGATTCATGATAAGGAACATGGAACCTTCACTGATCCAAAAAAGGAGGAATAAAAGATGAACATTAAGGTACAAAATACTTTTCATTGTTCCATAACTAGAAATATATATATCCAAATTTCATATTGTGAAGATACTAATAGAATATGGGAGAATCTCGAAGTATGTCATTTGGAACTTCTAAATTAATTGAAACTAGAAGAGCCATGCTGAGAGATCAGTATCATGGTTTCTGTTTTCCTTATGGAGAACCCATAGGTATGGTACAATAATGATTTATGACTATCATCAATAGATTGCAATCTATGGGTGAGAATGGTTTAGACGATGAGATTCATGTGGACATGATTATTGACATCATGCCTAATGAATGAGAATCCAAAAGAAATGTTATAGATGTGAATAGAAAAGATACTCAGATTTCTCTTGATGATATTTTTAGAACTCTTCTACAACATGAAACCAGTATGAAGAGAGATGATAATAATATTAAGAAGAAGAGTGGAAATGGAGGTGTTTCTTTTTCAACCACATTAAATTATATGAAATCCAAGACTCCAAAGAGAGTTAATAGATCTAAAACTAATAAAGTTATTATTCAATCTTAATCTAGTGAAAGTAAAGCATTAGAAAACAAGTTTTTCAATCTTTCTAAAGGATGAAAAAATTTATCAGGAAGAAGAACATTCAATATAGATACCAGAAGAAAGAAGGGAAATAAAAGAATGATTGTGAAGTGACATGTTATGAAAGAAAATGAACCAGTCATATTAGACCAGATTGTCCCTTGCATAAGACTAGAGACAAAAGGGATAAGAATTCTAAGAGGAACTAAAATAAGTTATACATATCAAAGAATAATAAAGTCTTGAAACCCAAGGAAACATGAAATTTCAGTGGTGGAGACATTTCTAATGACTCTTTAGAATATGAATCTTTTGAGAAAAAGAATATTGGTCTAACAACCATATATCCATTTCAAAATCATTGTCTTATGGATAAGGTACGAACTGCTGAATCCTTAACCAATATGTCATAAGTAAAAAATTTCCTGATAAACCTTTTTCCATAATTGATGAAACATCTTCATCAGATAATATAAATGATTTACCTTTTCATGAGGAAGTTTCTAGATTTTCAAAGCTGCTTGAAATTAAAAATTTAAATGTCTCTAAGTATCATGAAAAAAACATTCTAGAGAATTTATTTTACCAAATGTAATTTCAGGTCTTTCCAAGGATCTTGATAAAGAAAAATAATATTTTTGAAAATCTTTCTATGAATCATGATGAAGTTAATTCTACAAAGGATAAACATTCTATGGATCTTAAAAATATTATTTTATAAAAATATGCTTTTGAGGATAAACTTAAAACTAAATCTATTATTCTTGGTGATAGGAATTTACTCTTGATATTAAAATCTGAAACATTTTCCTTGAATATACTTATTGAATATTTTACTTCTGGTAAGGAAACTTTTGGAAATATTTATTCTAAAATCCGACCTCATGTTATAAATCATGATATAGGTTATTCTCATGGAAAAAAATTGAGAATCAAGTATTTTGTTCCTTCAAGAGCTCCTTTTTTTTACTAAATGTCAATGTGTTGGACATTGGAAGAAGAATTTTTCATTAAATAAAGTTCAGTCCCTTGGGTTTCATAATGCATAATTTTCTAAAAAATTTGGATACCCATGATTTTATTATCTTACAATTCTAAATGTAAGCATGTTTGGATTCTAAAAATATTACTCTTTATTTTTCAAGATAATAAAGGAAGTACCAATAACATATGTTACATGGAAAATATATGTTCCTGATATATGACACATAACAAAGATTATTTCAAATATATTTTAAATACTAAATGTGGAAGAGTATCATTTTGATATAACTCTCATGGACATATTTTCAGTATTGGAAACATTATTCTTCTCGGTAAAGTTATTATTAATAATTTTATTTTTTGTAAAAGGGCTAAAGCACAACCTCACAAGCATAATCGAATTTTGTGATGATGGTTACCTTGTGAATTTTAGAAATGATAAGTGCATAGTTAACAATTCCAATGATGAGTTTATTCTTTCTACCCTTCGACATGAGAATCTGTACACCTTAAACCTAGAAGACCTTATAAGTCAAGATCTACCTTTCCTTTGTGCCCGTGAAGATCAATTATGGCATTGTCATAGAATACTAAGACACTGTAACTTAAATAATTGTATTAAAAATTCTAATAAAGAACATGTTAAAGACCTTCTAGATCTTAGGTTTGATACTTCAATAGTCTATGATCTTTTTCAATATGGAATGAAACATAAACCTATATATAAATATATAGGTGAAGTTTCAACTTCTAATACATTACATTAGGTGCAAATAGACTTATTTAGTCCAACACAAAGTGAAAGAATTAGAGGAAAATACTATGTGTTTGTCTTATTTGATGATTGCACTAGATTTACTTGGGTCTATTTTATTTCAATCAAATTTGAAGCTTTTTATAATTTTAAAAAATTATAGATCTAGTTAAAAATGAGAAAAAACTACATATAATAACAATTCATTGTGATCACGGTAGAGAATTCTAAAATTTAGACATTGAAACTTTTTGTAGTAAGAAATGTATTACATTCAAATTTTCATCTCTAAGAACTCTTCAACAAAATGGTGTTATAGAAAGAAGAAATCATATTTTTTAAAAGATGAATAAAACCATGTTGAGTCAATATTTCATAGCTAAACATTTTTAGGATGAAGCTATAAGTATTTCATGTTATGACATAAATCGAGTTTTAATAAGACCTTTTGTTAATAATACACCATACACGTTATGGACTGGCAAAAAACCAAAAGTTTATTACATTAATGGTTTTGGTTGAAATATATTTATCTTGAATAATAATGTTAACTTACATAAATTGGCACCCAAATATGATGAAGTAATTTTTTTAGGATACTCTACTAACTCTAAGGCATATAGAGTTTTTAATAAAAACACTTGTCATGTGGAAGAAATAGTACATGTTAAATTCAATGAAATTGATCCTTTGGTTTTCATACAATGTAAACATATTTATGATATATTTTATAAAAATGATCACCAACTTTTGTTAGAAGATCCTTCAGTTATGGAAAATGTTTAGGAATATAATTCTGAGATAATTAGTCATGAATTTTTCTACCCTATGTTGAGGAACAAGATTTAAAAAACCAAGGTCAGTTGTTACCTATAAATAATCCTAGTGATAAAATCATTGTTAATTTTAATCAACCAGTATAAACTAAAAGTTCCTTAAGAAATGAATTTGAACATGTTTCTTTTCATTCCCAATTTGAACTAAAGTCACCTGATGCAACCTTGGGTGATTAATATTGGATAAAGGACATGAAAGATGAACTCAATGAATTCGTAAGGAATAAAGTTTGGAACATGGTCGAAAAACCTAAGGAAGCTTCTGTTATTGGAGTAAAATGTGTTTTAAACATAAATGAAATGAAAATGGAATTATTGTTAGAAATAAGGTAGGATTAGTTGCTAATGGATATAATAAATTATAAGTCATAGACTTTTAAGAATCATATGCTCCTATAGAAAGGCTTGAATCTATCTATATTCTTATATCCTTTAGAGAATTCTTCAATTTCAAACATTATCAAATGAATGTGAAGTTTGATTTTCTCAACGGTTATGTACAAGAATAAGTCTATGAAGATAAATCCCTGATTTTGAGGATACAAAATATCCTAATTATGTTTACAAACTTATAAAAGCTTTATATGGACTTAAATAATCCCTTATAACTTGGTATGATAGACTTCCAAGATTTTTTCGTCCAAATAACTATGTTAAGGAAACTGATGATCCAACCCTTTTCATCAAGAATTTATTAAAGAAGTTTTGATTGTTCAAATATATGTTTATGAAATCATCGTCGGATCAACTCATCAATCCTTAACTGATTCCTTTTCAAATCTTTTGAAATATTAGTTTGAGATGAGTATGATGGGTGAGTTAACTTTTTTCCTAGGTTTTCAAATTTCTCAAAAACCACAAGGAATGTAAATATCCCAACATAATTATATCAATAATATTCATAAGATATTTGGGTATGACAACACTAAATGTATAGTTACTCCTATCATAACCTCTAATACTTTTGATATTGATGAAGCAGGGAAACCTATGGATCAAACATCTTATAGAGGAATGATATAAAGTTTACGTCAATTAATATCTAGTTGACCTGACTTAATGGTTTATGTATGCTTATGAGCCAGATATCTAGAAAATCCTAATGAAACCTATTTCAAATCTGTGAATTTTTTTTTTGAGATTTATAGGGAACATTATACTTGGGAATATTTTCTTCTTCTGTAAATTATTTTGAACATGTTTTTATTTCAGATGCTAGCTTTGGTGGTTGTAAATTTATTAGAAAGAGTACATTAAAAACATGTAATTTCTTAAGATATTTTTTAGTTTCTTCGTATTGTATGAAACAACCTTTTGTAGAACTTTCCATTGTTGAAGTTGAATAGGTAGAAGCTAGAAGTTGTTGTGATCAAGTGTTGTGGATGCAACACACACTCACAGACTATGGTTTAAATTTTACTAAAAATCAAATATTGTGTGAGAACACAAGAATAATTTCCCTATGTAAAAACCATGCACGTCACTCCCATGAAAAGCACATAGATATTAGAAATTACATTCTTAGGGTTCACACACTTAAAGGAGATATTATTATTTTTTTCATCAGAACACAAGAACAACTTGCTGATATTTTTACAAAACCATTACCTACTGATAGATTTTAATACATTAAATAGATATTGGGAATGATCATTATAATTCAATCATCCATATCTACATCTTATTTAAATCTTCTTCTAACATTAAAATACTCTATATTTCCGGGAGAGTACATATGCTTGATTTTTTTCTCTTTATATACGAAAAATTATCTTTATTTAAGAAAATATATCATTCTCTAAATTTCATCCTTAAGAATTTCTCAAAATTGAAATTCTCAGAATAAAAATTCTCCGAATAGAAATTATGAAAATATAAATTCTCAAAATGGAAATTCTCGAAAAGATAATTCTCATAATGGAAATTCACATAATCTAATACTTCCACGAAAATTCTTATAATACCGATAATTTCATTAGAATAGACCACAAGGTACACTTTCTTACTCCTCGTTTTATAATTTTATGTATAAATTTTTCATATTTTAATATTTTTAATTCATTTTATACCTTATCTCAAAAGATCAGAATTCATATTTTCTACAATCATCCTAAACCATCAGATCAGATCAAGTTACATTCACCTGTTTGGTTGTCATAATGAAGCTGAAAGGTCACTTCTATGTCTATATAATGGGTCTTTGTTTATGAATACCACACCATATTCTCTGATCTCTATGCCGAAGTTCTATTTCCTTCAATGTCTATGTTTTGATTCCTCAGTTTCTTACACATTGAATGTCTCCGGAATATACAACAGGTCAAATGTCGATTAGAAAAGAAATAAAGCAATGGTCAATCATCATGGAAAGGATGGTATGCCCAAATTTCATTACAAAGAATGAATCCCTAATTTCTAAGGTCATAATATCTAAGGGATAAGAAATTGTGTTTGTGGATAGGGATAAAAATATGGATCTGTTTTACCCTGATCTAGTCATATAATTCTATGAATCTGTTACTTTCATTCAAAAGCATAGAAATGACATGTTTAACTTCTAATTTTATGACAAGACTTCTATAGTTCCTTATAAGAAGTTGTCAAATGTTATCAAGATACCTTATGAAGGAGAAGATATTATACTCTCTCACAAACTTCCCTCAAAAGAAGTTTTTTTTGAAAAAGACAAGGCTCTAGAATACCTTGGTCTCAAGAATATTATGAATCCAAAGATTACTAATCTTAAAAAAATCACAAGATGGTATCCATATTGATGCAAGTATATATTATTCCATGGAAATGTCATATGGACTCTATAAATATAAGTGATATCTTTCTATTATACATTATCAACAATATAAGGAATATCATCTTGATTAAGTACATAATTATTACAATCCATGAAGTACAAGGAAGAACCATCAGATCTCAGATACTTATGTATCAGACAACAATCTTTAGGATAATCGTAATGTGACTTCTGGAGTTGAATGTTCCCTCTAGATCAATTTCTAAGCCATTGATGATTTTTTTCTTATTAATGATACTCATAGGAGAATGGAGGTATATTTTTTAATCGAATCCAATTTTTTTTAAGAAATGGTTGTCCATAACAAAGTTGATGGTCCAAAATCTTCATAATCGGTACCTTAGAACAGGAAACACAAAGTACCAAGCTTACCAGCACCAGTTCCTATAGATATGGTATTAAAACCTCCCACATTAATTAATACAAAAGCCTATTTCAATTCAAAGGTTTCAAAATGGAGAGTGATGGAAGATAATAGAATGAATGGTTATCCTTCTTTAGAATAAATCTTACAGAGGTTAAGGCCTTAAAAATTAAGAAAAGATGATAAACATGAAAAAGAAAATAAGAAGAATTTTTTAAATGATAAATCCTTAGAAGCTAATGTATGTCATTATCATACAGAATCTGTAGAGAAGAAATACCATGAAGTATCAGAATCTCATGTTTCTCATAAAAAACTAGTTTCCACTCCAGAAATCTAGAAAGTAAAGAATGCATTAACAATATCAAATCCTCTTCATGAAATGGAAGATCAGATCCTTCAAAAAGTATGTGATGATATTCTAATGGTAGTTGAAGAGTATAATGAGACACCATATACATAAAAATATGTTTCTCAAGAACATGAGATTAAATAAGATGTTAATTTTTATGTTGAAGAGAAAATTTAAAGTGAAGTATAAGAAGAGAAATAAGAGGATGAACAACAACGTGATGAAGGGGAAGAGATTTGGGAAGAAGATAGACTACAAGGAACTCAAGAAGAAGAGTTTCAAGAGGAATAATATAAACATGAAGATCTTATTATTATACATGTATCCATTGAACAAACCCCAGTTTTATGTTACGAAAATGGAAAAAATGTTTTCGTTACCTCATCAGATAAAGAAATTCCTCAAAAGTCTTCAAAAAGGATGAAGAAACCGGATTCTGTGATTCAAAGAGTGAATGATAAATGAAAATATAATTCATACTCGTAATAATCATCTGCCGTTGAGCTTGATTTTTTCTAGCTATCATTAAGGAAGTTGTTCTACATTATTCCAGTTCATGGAAATATAGATTCCAAGAGTATAATATTGCAACAAACCCTGAATAAAAAGATAAAATCTAATAATATTTTGATGGACATGGAGGTTAAGAAAGAAGAAAATTTCAACAATCATTTGATTGATTATAGTGGTTAGAAGATAATTTTCAAGAAAGTCTTTAGCTGCACCAGAAAACATTAATTAAGAGCATATACAGTTCAATGACATCATGGATTCAATAAACGGAGCATTTAATACATGTGAATCTTAGTTCAAAAAAGTCATACGATCCATCTCTAATGTGGTTATCTAACTAAATTCCTTTTCTCAGCTAGTAAGCAGTGCAAATTAAGTCATATCTGAATAAGTGAAAAAGGTGCTTTCTCTTGAAGAGTTCATTAAAAATCAACATGATAGAATAAAAGATAAATAAGAAAGGATCTTCTCTTTAAAAAAGAATAACCAGGATCAGGATATTTTGTTGAAGAAGATTTAGGAAGATTATAAAGAAGTGAATATACATAAAGAATTAATATAGAAAATGATGTTTGGTCATAGGAAGGATGGATGACTTTTTTTTCAGACATTCCAATGTTTTTTTTGTAATCTAAAAAGCATTTTCAAAAGTTTCTTAAGAAATCCATTTCATTTTATTCTTCTTATTTTTTTGCATGTTTATTTCCTTATCATTACAGGTACATCATATACTTCTCTATTTCTTTTTTAGAATCACAAAGGGGGAGAATTTATTTGATGGAAGAATTTAATGAAGACTATAAATTGGGAGAATCTATTATGGGGGAATATGGTAAGAAATAGTAATGCTTATGTAAGGGTGAGTTTCTTTTAAGAAGATATGTTTATAAATGTAGGGGATATTTCTTTAAGAAAGAAAACTAGATACTAAAGATCAAGAATATGATCTTTGAAAAAAAAAATAACCTAATAGAAAGTCATTCTTATTAAACCTACATATCTTTCAATGGGGGAGATATGTTTTTCTTACATGTTTTTATAATTCAATATATTATTCCTTAGAAAAGTTGTTTATTCTTTCCAAAAAAGTGGAGATTGTTGAGTCAATAAGGTTTTATTATGACTTCTCCATTCCTTATGGTTTTATGTTCTGAAAATCAAAAACACTTTTTCTTATGTTCTGTTTTACATACAAATTTTTCAATCCATTTTACATACAAATTTGTCATTCTGTTTTACATTCAGATTTTTCATTCCATTTTACTTACAGATTTGTTATTATGTATTACTGACAGATCTTCTGTTTTATTTTACATAAAGATTTTTCAATCTGTTTTACTTACAGATTTCTCAATCCATTTTACATACAAATATGTTATTCTGTTTTACTTATATATTTTTCATTAAATTTTACTTATAGATTTTTCAATCCGTTTTATATACAAATTTTTCATTCCGTTTTACTTAAAAAATTTCATTCCATTTAACTTAATGGTTTTTCATTCCATTTTACTTACAAATTTTTCATTCCATTTTACTCACATATTTTTCAATCCATTTTACATATAGATTTATCGATCACTTTTACTTAAAAAAATTATTCAATTCTACTTACATTATTTTCATCACATTTTACTTACATATATAACATTATGTTTTACATAAGATTTTATCATATTGTTTTACTTAAGCATACATGATACCATTTTTCATGATACTGATACCAATAAAAATTTCATACTGATATTATGATACTAGTACACAAAATAGTGATACAATTTTCTCAATTTGATATGCATTTTCTTAATAATCCATTTTATTTATAATGTTAGAGTTGCTTATTATATCATTCCAATATTATCAGATTCTATGTTTTCTCATACATAACATTTTTCATAAACATGAAATGATGTCGTAGAAACTGTTATTAACTAACCTTTTTCAGTTTCACTTGTGTCTTGGTCCCTCCAAATTTTATGGAAAATCCAATCATTAGAGTAGAGGTGACCATTGAGTTGTTTTTCCTATAAATACAAATTCATTTTAATGGTGAAAGATCTACGATTACATATAGCTAATAGAAAAGTGATAAAATTTTATGAAGTTATTTCTAGAGTGAGAGGCTCTTATAACTATCAGAGCATTATGCAGGTGTCTTGAATAACTTTTTGATGCATGAACAAATGTTTCAGTCTTTCTTGGGGTATACTCTGATTTTTCAATTCATGCGCATATGGTTTTAGAAGACAGAGGTTCATATTTCCTTCTAAATCGATGGCTTGTAGGGATAGCAAGATCGATACCGATCTGTGGATTGAGGGATTAACTTTTTTTGGGTAATACATGCTTTCTTGGAAGTATAAATCATGGGACCTTTTTCCAATGTTGTTCGATACCCTTTTCATTGGGTTAAAATAATATTATTTTTACTTGTTTTCTATTTTAAGTTGTTTGTATTCCGCTACAAAATTTAACTTTGTTAAAGTTATAATGTATAACTTTATTACGCTTTCTAATTCAGTTACTCTTATTATATTAAAGATTATATACAATTTATGGTAGAATATTACTTTTAAGAAAATTTTCCATTTTGTTTTTCTCTTAAGGTTGTAAAGGTTAAGAAAATGTTTTTTTAATAGGGTTTTTGAATTTTTTAACATTGTTAATAATAAGTCTCCATAAAGTTAATATCTAACAATAAAAAACAGATTCCCTTAAGGTTTAGAATCATTCTTTAAGAATGGTTTATATCCACTTTAATGGTTTTAAATGTTTTTTAATGTATAAAATTCATCCCCTCTTGTATTTGAGAATCTAATCATAATATTTGATCCTACAATCCTCCTCAGCATGGAATTCTAATCCACACTCTCGGGTCCTCCTCCATATAGAATTATGATCTATATTCCCATATACTCATCCATGAATAATTCTATTGCTTCGGTAAATTATCTATGTGTGAAATCATATATCCCAGCTGAGCACCACTCAAATCAACCTCCAAAAAGTGTTCCAATCCATAACTCCCAATCTTCATGCAATATGAGTTCTAATCCATAGGTAATCTATCCAGGTTTGAAAGCATATCCTCATGGAATCACCTCCTAGATATACCATCATGGTCTGTTTTTATCCATCCATCATGTCCCCATAAGACATTAACTAGGATTTCATCTCACAAGAATTTAAACTCATTCTCTAATTTCACTCAACTAGACCTTATTATTTTCCTCTAAAGGATATAGACAATGTTTCATAACCCAAAAAATACATCATGAAAGGAATTGGAAGATTGAGGTAAAAATAATTAGATGAATTTATCCCTTGTAATTAACTAACACATGATAGGCATGGGAATAATTGGGTTCTATAAAAAATATTCCTCATAAATTATACACTCCCTTGTAGAAGATTCATAGGTGACTAATTCACCCAATGTCCATACACTCCCTACAATTCCCAACATGAAAAAAATCCTAACAAATGTTTGATTCCCAATGAATAGTTAATTTGTATTTCAATATAAAACTACTGTAATTTAACAGCATCCATAATGATATGTAAGTTGGAATTAGTTCTATGAACATGAATCAAACATACGAGGGAGACCCAGACTAGGTGACAATATCCAATGGGGAATCCATGGTAGGAGGAACTGACATAGCATCATACCAATTTGTTCGAGGATATAACTTCACCATAGAAAGTGATAGTGTCCACCTACCATTATAATGATTGAATGTGGGGAAATAGAAAATTCATCACACACATCCATGTCATTTCACATGCAGAACATGATGAATGGTCACAAAGAGTAGTGTTGAACATGTCACTAAAATTTTATCCTCATCATGGTGTTAGTAATGTCAGGGAAATCATTAAAAAAGAATGTAACTAGATTAAAAAAATCAAGTTCTAGGTCCCACTAAAAAATCATTGATCCCAATATTAATATCAAATAAAAAATAGGGCATTTATCACATGGTAATCCTAAATATTCTACATTTTATCATAGATCCCTCTCTGCCTCGAAAATTTTAGAAAATAACTGGGGATTGAGAATCTTATTCATCTTACCTATATAGATGTATGAACCATTATTCATTATAGGATTCACATATTAGTGAATTATCTATCCAATATCGTCATGTCTCTAGGTAGGGGAAATATATATTCAACAACATCACACAACTCTAACCCTAACACGACATCAATCACAACATTATCTATCAGGTTCCCACACCCCATCACACACTCCAAGATCATCTAGTAAAGTATTATTGATTCCCATATTCTCTTGTGTGAACATGTTAAGATCATTCCCTTGAGATATATTTCTCACCAAAACTAATATGAACTTCCTCAAAAAGTGAAGTAAAAATATGGGAAAATGTGGTTTTATCCCCTCATCATGGATATGATTACATAACATCATTTCTAGATAAGAACAACCAACTCTATTTTTTCAATTATTCATAGTCCTATGGATACTTCATTTGATACATGGGAAAATAGATTCTTATGATTCCAATATACGAGAGGTCACATGAATCTAAATGCACTTACCACACAAAATAGTTCATTTACCACTGAATGCTACGACCTTGCATCACAAAATTCTAAGGGTTCATGGATTGGGACTAAGACCATTTGGATCTATATTTTTTTTTAATTTAGGATAATTCTCAATGTTTTTAATGTATGTATCCATTAATATCTATATTGACAGTGAGGGTTCAGTTGAATATAATTCGACTTCTATTTGTGGAACCTAGAAAAATGATTATTAGTAGGCTAGTAGATCAATATATCGCACCTATGGATTCATCAAGTAATTTTTTGGTATAAAATAATCCTCTATTAGTCAATAAACATTATATGGTATCCACTAGTTCATATATATCAAAATCATCAAACTATCTCAAAGAGTATACACCAATGAAAAAAGGGAAATTGGAGTCCCCCTCTGGATCCAAAGCTATCACACACTCTGGGTGCTTCCATTCCCCCTTAGATGATAATTTCACCCAAGTACTTCCCAATAATAAAATACCCTTCTGATGATCAGAAAGAAAATTCCTCTATGCATTATATCAAGTTAGTGGATCCATTTTTGTTTTCTGACATCATGAAAACTAGGTAACCCCCAAGTTCCTATAGATAATTCCATAAATGGAGAGTTTGAGGACATGTTGGTCTCTAGAATTATAATGAAAAAAGACAATATATGGTTTCAATGCTACCAAGATTAGGTAGATGATTATTAATAGAGGTCAGTAGGCATGGTCCTCCCCACCCCAATTTTTAGATACTCCACAAAAAATGACTCTCATAACTAACTCATAATAATAGACATAGAAGCATCATTATCGATAATGTATAGTTAGAGATCAGCCTTATATTTCTAATAGTCATATATCAGTGGTTCAGAGTGAGTTAATCAGGTAGTAATGATTTATTTCTAATACAAGATTGAATATAGCGGTATAGCCAGTATCTCCTATTATTGACACGGTTATGGTGTAACCCCTTGTGGGAAATATAATGTGTTTGGTATAGAAGTACGACATGTTAATGAACCATGAAAGAATACCAACAAGGCTATCCATCCATAGTATTTCCTATTATTGAAAGATGTTTATGATTCCCTATATGAATCATTCAAAATATCCCTATAGTTTGAAATAGAAGTAACTAACATAATGTTCAACAATGAAGAGGAGTTCAGGGATACGAAATTTGAGATCATCATATCATTTTCAATGGAAGAGGAGGGTGACCTCATGTAGGGTAATATTTTAACTCTATACATTATATGAATTTTCAAGGGCATGGTTCTCTGCCATCACGTAGTGGACACTAGTTCAATAATTATTCTTATCCCATCCATTATTCCTTATAGACTTGGACCAAGTGAAGAGAATCCAACTCCCTCTAACCTAGACATTCAGTTTTGTGACAGGACTATGCTAAAAACATGTGGTAGTATTAAGTTGAATTCCTATTTTATTGGATTCATATAAACTGATGAATTAATGGTAGTCTCACATTACACAACGTATAATGCATTACTGGGTACACCCTAGCTTCATCTACAGGAGGAACTCCCATCCTCATATCAATAGTGTTTCAAATACACCATCAATTGTAGATTAGGGGTGCAATAAGAATATGTGTCTCCCACTGACTCTTTTGATACACATTATATGGATTCTGTCTACTACACTAGAGATGGGTAATAGGTTAGGACTGGTAGGGTAAATCACACCCATGATCTGATAAACACCACATCTAATCTGTTAGCAGATATAGGTAATGAATTTATAGTTCTGATCCACTGTTTAGAGCCTACAATTCTATGTCTAGAATATTTATTTACTTATTTTGAGTAGAACTATTGAGTATTCCTTAATAGTAATTAATATCCCCATATTACCTCATAATTTTTATCATGATAGGACCGGTTGATACCAATATCGTCCACTCCAGTAAGGTACCATGAGAGTTTCCCTATGACTATGGTTTCAGGACATTCTCACATTTTCAAGAGTGAAAGGTTAATAATAGAAAATATTACATTCCACCATTTATTCCATATCAATTGTGAACCATGATGTAGAATGATTTATAGAATTGGATTGAAATATGCTATCTCCATAGTTTCAAAATAGAAGTATCCCATTAGTGTGGATTCCATATTTGTTGAAGTAGGAACCAATTCTCCCCTAATATAATTTGGAATTGATTTTCTATCACCCCTACCAATTATCCTAAATCATTTGATAATTATGATTTAGAATATTAACCTCACCTAATTTAAGAGGTTGTCTCTACTACCTTCAACGAGTTGGATCTAGTGAATCTCAGTATTGAAGAAGATATTTAGACAACAGTAGTCTGTGAATATATGTCATGAGATGAGAAATATTAATATGTGTATTTCATGAATAATAATTTCATTTAAATTTCTTGGATATATGACCATGTTCTTGGACATGGCCCTCAAGTCATTGTCCACAATCATGGTCTCCATGGGTGCTTATGTGGGTTCAAAAAAATTGCAATAAAAATAAATCCTTATCTCATTTTTATGATTAGGATACAGATAATATTTTTATCGAATCCATATTCATTAGGGATGTCAATTATCCCAAGTGGTGAGAGAAAATAATCCTGGTCATGAAGAAAAATGGGAAATGAATAGTCTGTATCGACTCCTAAAACCTGAACTGCCATTGGTCGAAGGATGATTTCCCCCTTTTAGCGATGGTGTTGTTGAGAGATTCTATAGCTGGGTTCCAAACCCTATCTTTATGGATGGATACTACATCTAAAAATAAATTTCTATGGATCCTATGGATAATGAGTCTTCAACCATTAGGGTTCTGTAAGGGACCGCTTTCAATCGTGTAATTCACATCGGTTAGTAGAATGTAGGATCCACTTATCATTAGATCATAAAAAACATTCAAAATGATTCCTTGGATGTTGTTAAAAATATATGTTGATGACAAAGTGGTAAAATTTCACCTACCCTAGGGCCACCACATAGACCTTGAAAAATTTCTAGGTTTACTGTTCTCCTAGAATTTGATGATGAATCCATTCATGTGTTAATTTGAGGTAACATCTAAGAAGATTCTCAATGTCATCATCAAATACATAGGTATCTATATGTACCCAAATAATATCAATACCATCATCCAAATTTCTCCACATAACAAATTATAGATCTATGAGGAATTTATAGAAACATAAAATACACACATTAATTTATCACAAACCTGGATAGAAAGTTCAAGACCTTCTCATGGACTTTGAATAAAGTTATCATCAACTAATAGAATAATGAAATGTATGACACCTTTTGTGAAATTTCAAATAATCTAACACAACCTTTAGTTATGATTCATCCCATCATAGTGAATCCAATGGTTCCCTACATGACCTCCGAGAAACATTCCCTCAATTATCTCCTCTCCCGAAAGAACAATGATGGAATAGTGGAATGTTTATTCAATATTAGTCATATTATCCTTGACAGAGAGACCATATACTCAATAATAAATCATAGATTCTACCCCAACTACTTCATTCATTTCATAAGTTGCACCATTATATATAGTATCACAACATATAGATGTTGTCTCATGTAGACTAGTCAATGTTAATTATAAATCACCCAATGTTGATGGGATGACATGAACTCTATGATGTGATCCTTAAATATCTAAACATTATGTTCATTTCATAGAAATCCATCCAGGGTAAGATATTGAAAGACATCCAGACCGCCCATCAATCCTTTTCAGAACCACATAGAGATGTCAATTTCCTAGATGAGGATATCCTTTCAGTTGATCAATCAATGTCATTAGGTATATTAATTTCCACGGTTCCTCTTTGATCCCACGCAGTAGAAGGTCCAACAATAAAATTGTCAATGTATCTGGCCAATATATTTTACACATCACTAACATAAGGATCATTCATCATTATTCTATCATTTTGTTAGAAGGATTCACAAATAAGGAGGCAGATTATTATTCCCTCGTCACTAATATCATGATGTACCTCATGACTGATGTCATTGGTTTTTATTTAATGCAAACCTCAGATATGATCATAAGAAATATTAATGGTGACTCCATCATCAGAAAGATGAAAATCGTTCCTCTAATATTGTTCAATCACTAACTAATGGACTAGTTTCATTCTCATTCAAAAGTGAATCATATACCACAGTCATTGAATTGTTGATCTGACCCCCCTTGAAAATTATTTTTCCTCTCTTTCAGATCCTGATCACTATGACTGATTCATTATTATGGGTCAATAGAGATTAATATCTCTTGTTATATAATTTTATTAGAGTAGTAAATAGTTAAACCTATTTTCTAATGTTTCCTCTATATTGGGACCCTCATGTTCCTCCAGAACTGAGGAATATCTAAACTGAAAAACCCTTTTCAAAAAGTATCTATATTGTGGCATTTGTTGATTAAATAAGGTTTTCCTTATGAACTTTATATTCCTTCTTGTTTTGAAAATCACAAACACCTTATCTTTAAGGAAAATTGCTTTTATAAGGAAAATTGCTTTTATAAGGAAAGTTGCATTTGTTAGAAAAATATCTTTTCTAAGGAAAAGTATCCTTATCATATTTTCATTATCTATATCCATATATTTATTAAGTATAAGAATTGGATTCATTTCTATATTCTCAGAATCGTTTAAAACATTGATATGAAGCATTCTGTTTTAGGCTCCGAATTCTGAATGAGAACTGTAATGAAGTTCCACTCCGAATTCTGGATACGAACTCTGATAAAGTTCTACTCCAAATTTTGGATATGAACTCTCATGATGTTCGAAATCAAAATCTAATGACGAATCCTAATTACGAATTCTCATTACGAATTCTGATGACGAATTCTCATTACGAATTCTGATGACGAATTCTCATTCCGAATTCTCATTCCGAATTCACATATAATACTGAATCTGATTATCTTTTCTTTATACACTCCGAATTTATTTTTGAATCCGAATATTATTTTTGATTAGACTCTGAACTTTTATTTTTCTTACACTTTTATAGTTTGACTACTCTTTGATATTCTCCTTTCTCTCCGAATCTTCACTCCGAAATTTTTGAGTTAGTCTTGAAATGATGTCGTACTTTCTGTTATACTTGTTTTGTTACAAAACAATGTCGTCCATTCCGTTATAAACTAATTGTTGGTTAATTGACACGTGGACAGGTCCATCTGATTTTTAAGGAAAATATGACCGTTGGAAAGGAGGCTGACCTTGCCTATAAATAGGAGCTCATTTGAAAGAGCTCAAAGATAAGAATGAAGTTAATCGATCTATAGACCACACGCTGCTAAGGTGATTTCTAGAGAGAGAATTATTTTCATGCCTTGTGCGTACTGAACCACTCGTTTAGTTTTTGCTTTGTGAGACTCTGAATGTTGGTGATTACATTCGAGGACTTCCAGGGATAGGAAGATAGAGGTGCCGACTACCTTGATATTCGAGGGCTTCCTTATTGAGAATGACAGAGGTTCCAACTACCTTGAAGTTGAGGGCTTGCGGGGATATCAAGACAGATATTCCGATCTTCGTATCAAGGGCTTACCCTAGTGTGGGTATTATAGACTTTCTTGAAAGTATAAATCAAGGTACCTTTATCCAAGGTTGTTGGATACCCTTCTCTTTGGGTTAAAAGACTTATATCTTGTTACTTGTAGTTTTACTACTTGTTTGGTTATGTTTCACATTGTATTGTAAGGAAAGTATAACTTTTTTATACTTCCCTACTTGTACTCTGTTTCATTTAGATTCTATACGCTTTAAGGTATAAGCTCATATTGTAATCTTTAGTTAAGTTTCAATTTCCGGATCCATATTTCCGAAACCTACTTTCGGAATCTCTTTCCATTTTTAAGCAAGTACATAGAATGTGAAGTTTATAACTTCATTTCTTATTCTGATTTTTCAATCGGTGTTAGAGGTGTTGTGAATTTTCTTAGTTTAACTTTGTGAAACTTAGATCTTTCCTTTGTTAAAGAAAATTTTTTAAAGTATACAATTCACCCCCCCTCTTGTATATTGAGCATCTACATTATTATTTCGATCCTACAATTGGTATCAGAGCAGGTCTCTAAAATACTTGTACACACATATAAGTTTTTCTTGCTCATTTTTCATTCTGAACTTTATCATTATGAACTTTGTCATTCCGATCCTTGGGGTTACGAACTTTTTCTACTAACAAGTTTGTGTGCCGAAGGTTATTTTATGTATGGCAGGAGTCAATGTTGGTTCTATTGATAATCTAAATCCTACAAGACCACCGATATTTGATGGTAATGACTATGAATAGTGGAGAGATCGAATGAAGACTTTTGTAATCAATACTAGAGTTGACAATTTTGTTATGCTTACTGGTGATTATAAAATTCCCGATAAGGAAGTTAGAACTTTCACTAACCAGGAAAAGCAAGAGTATCAAATCAATTATAAGGTAAAAAATACATTACTATGTTCAATGACTATAGATATATATAGCCAAATTTCTTCTTGTGAAGCAGCTAATTGTATCTTGAGGAAGTTAGAAGTTACACACATTGGAACTTATAAAATGATTGAGACCAGAAGAGCTATGCTTAGAGCTGAATACCATGGCTTCAATTTTCCTTATGGTGAACCAATTTGTAATGTTCAACAGAGATTTATGACTATAGTCATCAGTTTACAGTCTATGGGAGAGAAAGGGTTAGATGATGAATCGCTTGTGGATAAGATAATTGATATTATTCCCAATGAGTGTGAATCAAAAAAATATCCATAAATGAGAATAGGAAGGTCACTCAAATTTCTCTTGACAAGCTATTTGGAACTCTTCTCCAAAATGAAACAAGAATGAAGAGAGTTTCTGAAAACATCAAAAAGAAAAATGGAAATGGTATTGTTTCTTTTACAACAACATCAAATCAAATGAAAGCTAAGACTCTTGAGAGAGTAACCAGATCAAATTCTAAAAAGGTAGTTATTCAATCCGATTCTAGTGAGAGTGAAATCTCTGAAAATGAGTTAGCAAATATTGATCGAAGGATAACCAAGATAGCTGGCCAAAGAAGATTCCAATCCAAGTATAAGAAAACGTAAAAGAAAGATAGGAAATATGGAGAAGTCAAATGTTATGAATGCAAGAGAGATGGACATATTAGACCATATTTCCCTTTTCTCAGAAAGAAAGAAAGGAAAGAAAGGCATTCAGACAAGAACATAAAGAAGTATTATAAATCCAAAGCTAAGAAAGTCCTGAAAGCTAATGACACCTGGAGTGCTAGTGGTGGTGACTCTTCAGATGAATCTTTTGATTATGAATCTTTAGGGAAGAAGAATCGTGGTATTATAGCCAGATTATCTATTGACAATCATTTCTTTATGGCTAAGGTACGAAATGTTGAATCATTGACCAATGTATGTTTAAATTCTAATGATAGTACGTATTATAACTCTTCAAATGAAGAATCCTCTTCTGATGAAGAAAATACTTTACCTACTTATGAAGATGTTTCTAGGTTTTTTGAACTTCTTGAAATTGAGAATTCTAAACTCAATAAGAAAGTTGATAAGGAAAACTCTAGAAATAATATTCTTACAAAAGAGATATCAGATCATTCTAAAGATCTTGATAAGAAAAATGATGATTTTGAAAGTATTTCAAAAAATCTTGAGGATGTAAATTCTGAAAATGACAAACTTTCTAAAGAATTAGAAAAATTAATTTCTAAGAATAGTTTTTTCGAGCCTAGCTCTAGTTCTAAATCTAATGATTTTGAGGATAAAATCTTGGTTATAAAACTCATGTCTGAAATTGTTTCCTTAAATAAGTGTTTATCAAACATTACGCATTATAAAGAAATTTTTGATAAAATGTATTCTCAAATACGACCTTTATGAAATAAATCCGGATTTGGTTATACCCATGCAAAACTAACTTTTAGAAACAATTACTTTGTTCCTCAAAGTTCCCAATTTTGTACCAAGTGTCAATGTGGTGGTCACTGGGCAAATAATTGCTCATTAAACAAAACCCAATCTCTAGGATTTCACAATGCTTATTTTTCTAAGAAGATGTGGGTACCCAAAATTTTGTTATCTAGAAATCTCGAATCCAAACAAGTATAGATTCTGAATGTCTAATTCTCTTCTTGATTTCAGGAAAATAAAGAGAGTACCAGCAACAACACATGGTACATGGATAGTTGATGTTCCGGAAACATGACTGGTAACAAAAGCTATTTTGAAAAGATTATCAAAAAAAATTAGGAAAGGTAACTTTCGGGGATAATGCTAAGGGAGAGATTGTTGGTATTGGTAACATTGTTCTTCTAGGTAAAACTTTGATTTCAAATGTTTTATTTGTTAAGGGTCTTAAGCACAACCTCATTAGCATAATTTAGTTATGTGATGAAGGATACCTTGTGAATTTTAGGAATGATAAGTGCTTAGTTCACAATTCCAAGGAAGAATTTATTCTCTCAGCCAATAACATAGATAATGTTTAGAACATAAATTTAGAAGACCTCAGGAGCCATGATTTACCTTTCCTATGTGCAATGGAAGATTATTCCTGGTTATAGAATAGAAGATTAAGACACTGTAACCTTAGGAACATATGTAAACTCTCTAATAAGAAACTAGTTAAGGATCTACCGGAGCTTAGATTTAATTTTTCTAAAGTTTTTGATCCTTGTCAATATGGGAAGCAACATAAATCCAGTTTTAAATCAATCGGTGAAGTCTCAACAACTGATGCATTACAGTTAGTGCACATGAATATTTTTGGTCCAACACAAACTGGAAGTATTGAAGGAAAATACTATGTGTCTGTTCTAGTTGATGATTACAGTAGATTTACTTGGGTTTATTTTCTAGAAAAGAAGTCTGAAGATTTTTCTTATTTCAAAAGTTTTAGATCTCATGTTAAAAATGAGAAAACCCATCCATTGAAAACTATTCATAGTGATCATGGAGGAGAATTTCAAAATTCAGATTTTGAATCATTTTGTAGTAGGGAAGGTATTACTGACAACTTTTCAGCACTTAGAACTCCTCAACAAAATGGTGTAGTTGAAAGAAGGAATAGAATTCTTAAAGAGATAACTAGAACCATATTGAGTGAATATTCTATAGCTAGAAATTTCTAGGCTGAAGCTGTATGTACTACTTGTTATACTATAAATCGAGTTTTGATTAGACCTTTTCTTAATGAAAATCCTTATGATTTATGGAATGGTAAAAAACCAAGACTATCCTACTTCAAGGTTTTTGGTTTCAAGGTATTCATTCTGAATACTAAAGATAACTTACATAAATTCGCACCAAAATCTGATGAAGGAATTTTCTTAGGTTACTCTACAACTTCTAAGGCATATAGAGTTTTCAATAAAAATACTTGTACTCTTGAAAAAACAGTGCATGTAAAATTTTATGAGTATGATCCTTTTGTTTTTAAACCATCCCAACCTACATCATCAGTTGTGTTTTCAAAAATTAATTGTCAACCCTTGATAGAAGATCCTTCTGATAAGGAAAATGTTCAAGAAGATACTTCTGAATTATTTACACCAGAAGACATTCTACCCTATGTTGATGAACAGGATTTTCAAAACCCAAATCAGGTGTTTCATAAGAATAATCCCAGTGATAGTATCATTGGTAATGTAAATAAAGCAGTAAGGACTAGAAGTTCCTTAAGAAATGAAGTAGAACATCTAGAATTTCTTTCCCAATTAGAACAAAAAAGCACTGATGAAGATTTAGGTGATGATGATTGGATCAAAGCCATGCAAGATGAACTAAATGAATTTGAAAGGAATAAATTCTGTACTTTGGTTGAAATACCTAAGGAAACTTTTGTTATTGGAGAAAAGTGGGTCTTCAAAAACAAATGTGATGAAAATGGAGTCATAGTATGAAATAAATCTAGACTTGTTTCTAAAGGATATAATCAGCAAGAGGGAATTGACTATGAAAAAACCTATGCTCCAGTAGCTAGACTTGAATCTATCTGTATTCTACTTGCCATTGCAGCATTCTTTAATTTTAATCTTTTTCAAATGGATGTGAAATGTTCTTTTCATAACGGTTCTGTTCAAGAAGATGTTTTGGTTGAACAACCTCCTGGCTTTGAAGATACAAAACATCCTAATCATGTTTTTTGACTTACCAAAGCTCTGTATGGTCTTAAAAAATCCCCACAAGCATGGTATGATAGACTCACTGGATTTTTGCTTCAAAATAACTATGTTAAGGGAAATGCAGATCCAACCCTTTTTATAAAGAATGATAAGAAAAATGTTTTGATTGTTCAAATTTATGTTGATGACATTATATTTGTATCAAATCAACAATCCTTAACCGAATCTTTTGCAAGTCTAATGAAATCTGAGTTTGAAATGAGTATGATGGGAGAGTTAACATTTTTCCTTGGTTTTCAAATTTCTCAAAAACCAGAAGGAATCTATATATCTCAACATAAGTATATTAAATATCTTCTTAAAGAGTATGGTTATGACAGCACTAAGATTATAATTACTCTTATTGGTACCTCAAACACTTTAGATCTTGATGAAGCTGGGAAACCAGTAAATCAAACATCTTTTAGAGGTATGAAAGGAAGTTTACTTTACTTAACAGCTAGTCGACTAGACTTAATGTTCTCAGTATTCTTATGTGCAAGATATCAATCCAATCCTAAGGAATCTCACTTAAAGGAAGTAAAAATAATTTTCCTCTACCTTAAGGGAACCATGGATCTAGGATTATTTTATACTTCTAGAAATGATTTTGTTCTAAAAAGATTTTCAGATTCTGACTTTAGTGGATGTAGAATGGATAGAAAAGGTATATCCGGAAATTGTCATTTATTAAGAGATTCATTATTTTCTTGGTCTTGCAAGAAGCAACATTCTGTAGCACTCTCCACTGCTAAAGATGAATATGTAGCAGCTGGAAGTTGTTGTGCTGAATTGTTGTGGATGCAACACACACCCACAGACTATGTTTTGAGTTTTACTAAAACTCAAATTTTGTGTGATAACACATGTGCCATTGCCCTAAGTAAGAATCCTACAGATCACACTCCTGCAAAGCACATAGATATTAGGCATCACTTTCTTAGGGATCACACACAAAAAGGATATATTATTCTTCAGTTTATTGGAATGCAAGATCAACTTGCTGATATTTTCACAAAATATTTTCCTTCTGATAGACTTGAATACATTAAAAAATAGTTAGGAATGATAACTATAAGGTAATCATTCTTCATTAACATCTTGTTGAACTATTATCCTTACAATAATAAACTCCTTTTCATAGGGGGAGTACATATGCTTGTTATTTTCTTTATTTTTTTTTAAAAAAAATGAGTTTAAAATTTTCTTATTGAAATGTTTGGAATGAGATTTTCGTACTAAGACTTTCGTAGTAAGATTTCCATATGGAGACTTTCACAAGGACATTCTCGTTCTGAAATTCATGTAATGAAATTCTCATACTGAAATTATTGTAATGAAATTTTTGTACTGAAGTCCTTATAATTTTTTTTCATTTTTTACTTATCCTTTCGTACTGAGTTTTCTATAATGAGTTTGTTTTTCATAGTGAGTTTTTCGAACTATGTCATTTCGTAGTAAATATTTTTCGTAGTTATTTTAAAAAAAATAATGTTACCCATTACGAATAATCCTCCTAAGCCAATCCGAAAGGTATGATTTCCTTACTCAAGTTTTTGTAATAATACTTTACTTGCTGGTGTTTTCTTATATTTTGTTTTCGAATTCCAGTTTTCTTAAATCTTTGTTTTAATAAAAACCTCAAAAGATCGGATTCAAGTTTTCTTGAGAATTGGTTTTCAACCGTCAGATCTGATCTCAGTATTTTTCAATCGTTCGATCAATCGAGGAAGATGATCCGTCTTATCATTGCCTATATAAAGGGGACCCCAAATGGTCGTACCACATAAGTTTTTCAAGCTCCAGTATCCCGAAGATCTGCCTCTCCGTTTTAAGGCCGTTCTGATCCTCAGCATTCTTCATTCCGAACTTCTCAAAAATCTTTAAATCCAAATGTTTGTGGAAGCAGCCTCTCAAGACATGTCTTCCTCCATGCCGATTTCCAAGTTGTATGTATATAGAGAAAGGTTGGTTCATCCTAATTTCTTCAACAATTATGATTCTATTATACCCAAGAACATAAAGCTTAACAAATGGGAAGATGTTTCTGTGTCTAAGCCTGGGAATCAAGATGAAGTATTTTCAGAGTTTCTTGTAGAGTTCTAGGACACAGTTTCCTTCTTTATGGAATATGGTAGAGATAAATTTTCATTCAAGTCTTATGGAAAGGCTTATAAGATTTCTTATGTCAAGGAAGCTAGCATGTTAGGGATGACCTCTGAAGGAGAAGCCGAGTTCATTTCTCATGTTTTACCAGATTCAAAAGGAATTTTCAACAAGGAAAAGGCTTTGGAGACTCTTGGACTATCAGATGACAAGGCTCCGAAGATTGATACTCTATCTCCAAATTTTCGGATTCTAGAATTATGGGTACAAGGTTTTATCGTACCAATAAAAGGTGACAAAGACAGTTTGAAGAAGATCGAGATCTATATTCTAGATTTTCTGATAAATATAAGGAAGTTTAATCTGATGAAACACATTCTTATCACCATTGAGAATGTTATGAAAGGGAATTTGAGAGCTCAGATCATAATGTATCCAGCAATAATCTCAAAGTTAATAGTTCGGTGCCTTGAGTCTTTCAAGGAGGCTTTCAAGTCTAAGCCAAGAGTTTACAAATTATGTTGGTGAGTGATGGTACTCTCAAAATGATGGATGTTGCTTTTTACAAGAAGACTGGTGAGTTCTTTGATCTACCACTTCAAGAAGAAGCGGTTCCGAAATTTGATGTACCTGAATCTTCTAAGACAGTGAAGAAGAGAAAGTTGAAAGAAGTTGATGTTGAAGTAGAGAATCCCAAATCTAAGGAAGTTCATTCCTCACCTCCAAAACCGAAGAAGAAGAAAGCTTATCCTGATGAGGTAGTTTCTAAGTGGAGGGAAATCAAAGAGAAGAGTGTACAAGGGGAGCCTCAGTTTGGATTGGATCCTGCGGAGGCTAAGGCCTTGAAAGAAAAAATAGCGGATGAGCTAGAAAAACAAATGAAAGAAAAGAAGCTTAAGAAGAAGATGTTTGAAGACGAGGTAGCTCAGACATTGTTAAAGTTTAATGGGATGGTATCTGCAAACATTCCAGTTCCGAGATCTTTTTCTTTGGAATCTCTACCTGAGACTCTAGGAATAAACTTTGTCACTCTGGAAGAGGCAGCTGCTAATCCTATTGAGGAAGTTGAGCAGATTGAGCAAGTGGAAGAGGAAAAAGCAGTTACTGAAGGTAGTGGTGAGACTAGAGATGTTTTGAAGCAAGTAGATGATTATAAGGGACACCTTCGGAACATTTGTCGCTCCGAACTTCAGAAGTTGAGTCCTCTATGTTAGTCACTCCAGGAAAGGATGGTGAGAAAGGAGAAAAAGAAGTAGCTTATCATGCCAAGGAAGAACAACTTCTACACGATGTTGCTCAAATTGAGAATGTAGAGGATAGTGCTCAAAAAATTGCTGATGATGAAGAAAATGTTGTTCAAATTTCTGATAGTGAACAGAAAAATCTGGAACAACAATCCATTCTGAAAAGGGACAAGGGAAAGAAACTTGTTGTCGATACCCCGAGATCAGTGGTTGTAAAGAGAAGGGAAGTTGGTGATTCTTCTAAGAAGAAGGATGGGCAATTTGAAGTAGAAATTTCTCCAGGAAGAGTCTCGGATTCAGAGTCATATTCATTGGGGAATGAATTTGTTGTTTAGTCATTAAAGAAGTTGGTAGGTTCCATTCCGACCTTCTCATGTATTGATTCAAGATGCCAGATTCTTCAACATTCTTTGAATCAGAAAATAGACTCTGTATCCTTGGTTATGGACAAATGTGTTGATATGGAGGCTCAGTTCAAAACCTTTTTTGTCGGATATGAAGGCCAAAAAAGGTCTTTTAAGAGAATGACTAGTTGGTCGAGGAAAACTATAGAAGAGATGAGGCTCTTGGATGATTTTCAAGATAATGTTAAAGATTCTTTTGAGAGAGAAGACAGGAAGTTAAATGAACTTACTTCGTCCTTTAAATAAAAGTTGAAAGCTGATAAGAATTCCTGGATTCTTGAAGATAGAGATATTAAGGGGATGTTGAATTCTATTGCTCAAAACTGGAGGTATGAAAGGTATCATCAGATTGAGTTTGAATAAAAGTTGTTAAAGCAAGAACAAATCTTGAAGGCTCAGCAAGAAAAGATTAAATCCTAGAAAGAAATTATTGACACTCAAAGTGCAAGAATAGTTGTGTTAGATATGCAAGCCGAGGAAGACCATAAAGACTTGAAGAAGATAAAGACTATTCTTAAGGGTCTCATAGTGAAGGAAAAAGATCCAAATAGACAAATCTGACCTTTTGTTGTATCTTTTCTTCATTGTTTTTGAATTTTCAAACTTAATGAAAATTTTGCTTGCTCGTCTCTTTTGATGTTGTTACTAATATTTCAGGTACTTTATTATATTTTCCATTCCCTCGAATTCTTTATGAAAATCACAAAGGGGGATAAGGAAAAAGAACCTTAACAAAGGGTGAGAAAGAAAAAGAACTCTAATATAATTTATCTAAGGGGGAGTTTTTCATTAAAGTAGAAATTCTTATTCTTAATGAAATATCATTCCGGAAATCTAGAATATGATCCTTAGAGTTTCAAAGCCTAAGGGGGAGTTAGTCGTATTCATCAACATCCATAAGCAAAGGGATATAAGCTTTAATGTTTTTTTCTCTTTCTTTCTACTTAGACTTTCCCTTTCATGAGGATGTTTGTGCTTTCCAAAAAGGGGGAGATTGTTGAGTTAATAAGGTTTTCCTTATGACTTTTCTATTCCTTCTTTTTTTTAAAAATCACAAAAACCTTATCATTAAGGAAAATTTCTTTTATAAGGAAAATTGCTTTTATAAGGAAAATCACTTTTATAAGGAAAATCGCTTTTATAAGGAAAATTTCTTTTATAAGGAAAATTTCTATTATAAGGAAAATTTCTTTTGTAAGGAAAATCGCCCTTGTAATGAAAATTATCCTTATCATATTTTCATTATCTATATCCATATATTTCTTAAGTATATGAATCAGATTCATTTCTATATTCTCGTAATCATTTAAAACTTTGATATGAAGCATTCTGTTTTAGGCTCCGAATTCTGGATCAGAACTGTAATGAAGTTCCACTCCGAATTCTGGATACGAACTCTGATAAAGTTCTACTCCAAATTCTGGATAAGAACTCCCATGAAGTTCGACATCGAAATCTAATGATGAATCCTAATTACGAATTCTCATTATGAATTTTGATGACAAATTCTCATTACGAATTCTGATGACGAATTCTCATTACGAATTCTGATGAAGAATTCTCATTCCGAATTCTCATTCCGAATTCACCTGTTAAACTGAATCTGATTATCTTTGCTTTATACAATCCGAAATTATTTTAGACTCTGAATATTATTTTTGGTTAGACTCTGAACTTTCATTTTTCATACACTTTTATAATTTGTCTACTCTTTGATATTCTGTTTTCACTCTGAATCGTCACTCCGAAACTTCACTCTGAACTTTTTGAGTTAGTCTTGAAACGATGTTGTACATTATATTATACTTGTTTTGTTACAAAATGATGTCGTCTATACTGTTATAAACTAATCGTTGGTTAAGTGACACGTGTATAGGTCCCTCCGATTTTTAAGGAAAATATGACGGTTGGAAAGGAGGCCGACCTTGCCTATAAATAGGAGGTCATTTGAAAGATCTCAAAGATAAGAATGTAGTTGATCGATCTAGAGACCACACACTGCTAAGGTGATTTCTAGAGAGAGGAAAGCTTTTCATGCCTTGTGTGTACTGAACCGCTTGTTCAGTTTTTGCTTCGTGCGACTCCGAATGTTGGTGATTAAATTCGAGGACATCCGGGGATAGAAAGACAGAGATGCCGACTATCTTGAAGTTAGAGGGCTTCCTTGCTGAGGAAGACAGAGGTTCCAACTACCTTGAAGTTGAGGGCTTTCGGGGATAGCAAGACAGAGATTCCGATCTTCGTATCAAGGGCTTACCCTACTGTGGTTAAGACAGACTTGCTTGAAAGTATAAATCAAGGTAACTTTATCCAAGGATGTTGGATACCATTCTCTTTTGGTTAAAAGAATTATATCTTGTTACTTGTAGTTTTACTACTTGTTTGTTTCTGCTGCACATTGTATTGTAAAGAAAGTATAACTTTCTTATACTTCCCTACTTGTACTCTATTTCATTTAGATTCTATACGCTTTAAGGTAGAATCACAAATTCTAATGTTTAGTTAAGTTTCAATTTCCGGATCCATATTTCCGGAACCTAATTTCGGAATCACTTTCCATTTTTAAGAAAGTACATTGAACTTAAAGTTTATAACTTCATTTCTAATTCTGATTTTTCAATCAGTGTTACAGGTGTTGTGAATTTTCTTAGTTTAACTTTGTGAAACTTATCTCTTTCCTTTCTTAAAGGAATTTTTTTAAAGTATACAATTTACTCCCCCTCTTGTATATTGAGAATCTACATCATTATTTCGATCCTACAGTATTATCCCTCCAGATTGATCCGATCATGAGATAATTTGTTGACGTACAACACAATTCACATTAAAGAGTTGGTATATCTTCCATAATACGCTTTATATATGTGGGTTTGATGGAATTGTTATCTATTATACACATGGAGATGAAATTACCTTGATTATTTAAGGTATTCATGTTGGTTATAGTGGTTCCCATCTTGTGTTATTTAAAATCCCCCATTTGATTCGATGGTTGGGCTAATTATGTTTTACCATAGTCCATGACTTCATTGTGTATTCCAAAAGGTGTCTAGCGTGTCAGATCCATGCCAACAATTTTCATCGATCATCAATGCTTTTCTTCACCACCTATTATTCATTTCCCTCTGTAATATGGGAATGTGTTTTTGCAGGGTAAAATCCACTATAAAAATATCTTCTGTGAATTTTCATTCTTAAGTTGAAATATTTATTCTCTATTTTGGAAGAGGGAATTCCCCTCAAGGAAGACACAGATCGATCCTTGATTGAGTTTATGAGAAAACGCATAATTCATTGGTATGGAGTTACTAATTTCATTCTCAAAAAAAATGTTACCATATTCTAGTATTCTATGTTGAATATATTTTATGCCAAGTACAATATATACAAAAACTATTATTATCACTACTGCTATTAGGAAAATGGGTAAATAGGGAAATTTAACAATATCATCTATACAATTCATCAAAAAAGTGGTCCATAACATGAAATGATAGCCAAAAAACCTCTCCAATTCCATCTGGGATTATTTTATTATGAGAAACATTTCCACCCAACTGAGTCCATATTACCTGGTGTATGAAAAAGAGGCAGTCCATCCCATAGAGCTCCATATTCCATCCCACTAAATAGTTTTCTATATAAATAATAATCCAGAAATAATAATAGAAGTTATTTTAATAGAGATAGAATCACTTGAGGTGAATTGGATCAAATCATTTCATAATATAGAGAGGCAACAGAACATGATATTAAGAAAATTCAATAATAAGGATCTCCAATTATTTTCCTATTATGGTGACACAGTATTCTCTATTAGAAAACCAATGATTCCTATAAAGAACCCACCAATGTTGGATCACAAGTTTTATGGGACCAACATCATTCATAAGGTCTATTATATTGGTTTATACATTTTTATCACCATGAGTGGATAGTACATCACCTCTCCCACCAACTCAATGTTATTCTAGTAGTACGTTGTGTAATATAAGAGTGGTTAAAAAAAACCAAAACTAGGGGTTCATTTAAATGAATCATGACAGTAGACATTATAGAGTTTTCCTATGGAATAAGTTGTGTGTCTCTAGAGCACCTTGGCACCCATTCATGTTGGGTTTGTAACACCTCTATATTACACATATCTATTTCAGAATCCAAATCGAGGTCGAAACTCCACAACCTTAAACTAAGAACCCATCGTCCAAACTCTTTGACCATAAACTAAGATCCCTTCTCCAATGAAAAAAGAACATAAATTAATATCCATCATTTAAACTAAGAAAAATAACCTTAAACTATATTCATATAGTTCAAGAATTATCACCACAAACTATTTTCAAAAAATTCAGTCTGATTTGTAAATAATAAAACTACAAAGCCCAACACCCTCATTATATGAGGTTAAACTACAATATAACACTATAAATTATTCCAATACCACTTAATAAAAGAGTATCCTACACTATATCATTATATGATTCCCCATATTCTAAATATTGGATGAGAACACATTCTCAAAACAGGATGTCAAACTGTGGTCCTACCCTGTCATAAACTGGTATGGCTCGACATAAGAGAAGGTCATTACCACAAGCCCCGAACATGGGATGCCCATAATAATTTTGGGATTCCTAAAATTCATTCATTATACAGGATCTCCCCTACCAACACCAATATTATACTAAACAATGTCCCAGTACTACGTGTTGCTAGATTCCCATATTGATGGGATATATAATGATGCATAGACTTCTCAACTCTAATATCAGACTAAAATTCATTTATTCAATATCCATGTGGTTCCTCTAAATGTGTGGCACTATTTTTAATCCATTCACCTTGGTTGTTCCCTCTATTCGTACAACATATGGTCCGGTGGGGCTAACAACACCCCATTCCAATCATCAGAAAATTAATCAGTTTTATCCAATTTACCTAGTCCAAGAATTATGAAATTAAAATATTGTAGGGTTTTCACTTGATATTTGTAAGGAACATGATCCTCCATTGAACCTCTATTCATGTAAGTTTGTACCTATTTCAATCCACACAAGTACCATTGAAATGAACACATTTCAGTCTATATATCATTACATTAAACTGATTTCCCATAGTCAAGAAATTATTAATTTATAATGTTTTCGATGGTTTAAACCATTTGTACTCAAACTATGTGAAGAATCTATAGAAAGATTTTTTTCTTGATTCATTCCCTTTTTGGATATGTGGTGGTGGCCATTATTTCTATCCCTAGGCCCAACTACATGTTCGAGGAAAAACCATCAGTTAATTGTATTAAAACCAAACTAAGATATACCATGGGCCTTCTTCTAGTTATAATCACCATTTCTTTTCCTTAAACCATTACAGGTACATGCTTTTCTGACATCCTGATCAGAGGTAGTAATAACCTCATCATATAAAGTTAATTAAATTATTCCCCTTAACAATTCTGGGATACCTCAGAATATTAAATGGTTTTACCCTCTATTAATCTAGGATTCCCCATATTATAAATATAGTATGAACAAATACTATCACATCATCACAAGATCTTAAATTTAATCCTTACACATATAAATTCAATATTCCTCATATCTTGGTATAATAACTTCCAAAAATGTCATTTGAGACGGTATCCCCCTATCAAAGTTAGTCATCTAGAACATTGTGTTTTAAAACTATGTGGTGCAAGATTCCCAATAAAAATGGGATATTAGGTGATGTCAAGATATTTTATCATGGTTCCAAAGAAATTACACCTGTTACGATTCATTTCACTTCCCCAGTTATAAGGATCAAACATTAAGGAATTTAACTAAAATCCATGGTCAAACCATCATGAACTTAAGCTATTAAAAATTATATCTTTTACATATCACAACGATCAGAGTACACCCGGACAATCATTCAAATTAGGATAAGAGGGTTTCATTCCATATAAAACACCATACAGAACCCCCCAATCCAAACTATATGATGATTAATAGGTGTAGAACTCATGTCAACATGGTTGTCCGGTTTGGAATTAGGTGGCCTCCTAAAAACCTCCATTAAAGATGAGTAACATTCCATCAATATCATGCACATTATTTCGAGATACCCTCCCCATGGTATCTGAAACCTGACCCTAAACTTCTTGAAACAGTTCCATGATTTATGACCATAGAATAAAATACACGGTACATGAAACAAAACCATAAACTATATACGATCATACCAATATTCTATTTCCCCATACACGTCTCCAATTATGAAACCCTCATTCACCCTCATCTATTATGTCCGGGAGCATTTCATTCACACCAATTCATTGTGTATCTTTTTTAATTACAGTAAAGTGTGACTATAAACAATGAAATGACACTAATATTCCCTCTATATTTGACATGAGGAATAAATGATGGTCATCTTAGCGAAGAATACTTACACACTCCACATACTAGTCACTTGATGTTACACTATGGGATTCTTCTTGATCAATTGACGTTAAACTATACAATTTACCATCCTCGCCATAAGATGTTCTGATATGTGTCTAACATCCTCGCTGTACTACATCAGAACTATGTGTCCCATGTACTCACTACAGTATGTAGAACTATAATTCCTCCTAGACCCTTTCTAATGAGGAAATAATTCTATTATCGGTCATCTACTTCATGATTTGTATTCTTCGATTTTCAGAAAATATTAAAGATGAAACTTCATATGGAAGATAATATTATCTTTTTCACATACCTATATTACCACTAAAATTTTATTTAACACACATTGGAATAATTACAAGACTTTTGAAATCCATTAGTGTTTTCTAGAACTTCTTTTCCACAATTCACATGACCCTAAATTAAATCCTTACTCTCCATCACATCTAAAGAAAACCCTGAAGGAAAGGTTGTAAGAAAAAATGGACCATCTAAAATCATCTTTCAACTTCTTAAAGGAATTCAGACAACATTATGAGAATTTTTTTTAATGCAATCCCATCTAGCTATCGAGCCATGTTTGTTTATACCCATTCCAAGATAACAGAATGGATACTATGTTTCATACATTGTCAGATGTTATCCTATATCATCACACCACCCTCATTGTGTTACATATTTTGTACATTGTGATATTCACTCCCCATTTCCCTTTGTTCAGATAAAATTCACTGCCCTTAGGATTACCCCATTCATTCACTAGAGCCCAATGAAAAATAATTCTGATATTCCAAAATCCCATTTCCCTTTCCACAACCTCTTTCATCACAAGCAATCCCAATGGACAATCAAAAATAGTAGAACAAAATGTGTTTGATGATTTGAAAACTTTTATAAAAATAATATATCATATGGTAATATCTTGTTTCTCATACAGAGTGAGAATCAAATGATATTGGGGATTGGCCATTGGTTTTTTCATAAATACGATTGATGTTAAATAATTAATTGTGACCAAAGAAATATATGTATTATGTAAGATTTAAATAGAATAGTGTGATGAAATTTAAGGTTCATCCACATACAATATTTTCTATAATTTATTTCCATGCTACCGTTCCAACATATAGATTTAATGCTCCTGCTCCTCAAGCCATTGGCTTACGGCTTTGTGAAACATATGCCACCTCTTAATCTCGACTTTAACATCATTATCCATAAGATAAATATTATCATCCTTGATCTTCACCTAGCCACCCAAATTGTGGATTTCTGCTGTCCAGTATATCAAATTCCTTAATTGATTCACACCATCCTTTGGTTATGCCCACATTTGGATAAAAACCACGTGTTAATCATGGAAGATGGCATCACACTCGTACATTACCTCTTCCAAACATTATATTTTCTAGTTGACTTCTTGGAAATTTTGGGTAATGATTGTTTTGTTAATGTTTTGGGATATTTCAAAAGGCTAGATTCCCAAAAATACCAACTCAGGAAGAATGGAATTGTCCAAATATTGATATGTCGGTGAGCCCACCCATATGCTTATTAGGTTTCTTCACCAAGGGTGGAGGTACCCGACACTGCAGACTAAGTCTGATTATGGGGTCTGGGTGATGAAAACATGTACTTTCCTCTACACCCTACAATGAAATATCTGATTATCATTAGCCACATTAGATCATGAGTCTTCTTGATCATCAGGTCGTGCATGTTCTTACTCGTGTAAAGCCACATGGATCGTTCTAGCATGGTCCACTAACAAGATCCTATTAGTTGATTTGAACTTCAGATCTTGTGTTCAGTCATCTTCATCTGACCTATCCTCAGTATCACCATCTATTCCATCCTCAAGATCTTCCCCACCAGTGGAGTCACCCATGACTGTAGTAGAATGTTCACCCTGAAGCATAAATATATTATCTCAAAGACCGACTTTAGGAGGTTTAGTGCAGATGTCTTGGAAAGTCCCTAGGATGCTCCACTTATAACTTTTTCATTTGAACATGATTTTTTAAGAATATCATCAAATAATATCATGTCAGTGAATATGATTGGTAATGTATAGCTCAGATCATGTGAGGTAAAAAGAAAAAAATAGCTAATAATGATCATATTTGGTCCCTAGGTCATAGCATGTAGTTCAACCACATGATACCCATTGACTATAGTCGGTACCTTGAAAATTAATACCAAACCTCCAATCATTGGTCATGTATGATATCTAGGAAAACCATTATGAGGGAAAAACAAACACATTGATTAAAAATATATTTGAGGTTTTTCATAGGGTAAAATTGAATTCAGTTTTGAACTAACCATGGGGAAGAAGAATTATTATGGTGAGCCACTTCAGGCATGCCTTTTATCCAATAGTGGGAGCTGTTGTTGGAATACTAGGGAGTGGTCCACCAAATATAATAGGATAGAATAGTTTCATTGAGGTCAAAACTATAAATTCCTCAATGAACCCACTACATACTTCAACCTCAGGAATAGGCTGTAGAGTGTTCTCCATTTCACTCAGTGGTGCACATTCTCCCCCCTCCAAAATTGGAACATTTCTCATTCCATATTTCTCTTGTTCGAGACAAGTTTCAATTAATGTTTCTAAATAAATAAAGTATAAGGGTATAATGAAATATTTATGATAACAATCTTACGTCGATAAGTATGACCGAGTCATCAAATTAGGACATAATTTCACTAATCAATCAGGAAATCCCTTAGTAGTGGATTACCCATATGATTATTCATCTATGGAATCCAATGTGTCATTATTATTTGTTTTCTACATAGATTAGTCATTGAAATGAGACGTATCATCCCATATTGGATAATAAGAAACACTAACTTTACTATTATGGAAGGAAGATTGGATTCCCATAATTGGCATGTGGAGTCATCAATGGCTATCAAATAATAGTGCATCACATGGAAGCTCATAGTTTTCAAGATATAATAATGACTGACCTATTGCATCTTGATCCCTCTCGAATAATCTTTCACCTCTTTTACTCCATGGACATAGATGTTTAAAGCATCCTCCAATCCATCCAATGAATGGGGAACACAATGTCGATATCCAGATAATACAGATATCTCATATTATTTATAATAGCCTCAATAGATTTTATCCTCCCAAATTGGAACACCTTGTTTATTCCCATGAACACTTCCATGAACACTCTCCTCTAGGGGATATGTTTGCATACATTCATTCCACATACCCTTCCAGAGTTAAACCATGAGCTACTAAAAAAGTCTGATTTCCACTTAATGAGTAGCCCCCAAAAATTCTTGCTGGTCTTTCTCCACTCTATATTCTGTGACCACTCTTATGTGTTTCTACAATATTGTTCCATGATATTTATCTACCCAACTGTTGTAATAGTCCAGAGACAAGACAAAATTCACATCGGTGGGTTTCATTGTGATCATCAACTCTAATCTCTTTCCTGTAAACATATACAATATCTAATGAAGGATGTATGAATCACATAAATAACTTCCATGAAAAATCTATTTGTTAGCTACTGGGTGCACTATAACTTACTGGAAATCAGTGATGGAATGTATATATCGATATAAGTGTTTCTCTCTATCTTGTACACCAAACCCCCACCCTATAGTGACTTTAAGAACTCCCTTTTCTATTGTGTCCCCAATAGGTAGTCCACCATTATGCTAATTGGGGTTAGAAAGGTGTGTAAGTTGAAGTTCCCATGATTCCTAATGATGACTGTGACCCCATTTCTGCTAAGAATCATTGGACCAACATTGTTGATGTTGAGAAGATAGGCACACATGTCCGATCTCAATGTATAGATAGTATTTAAAAACTCATAGGCTCAAAAAATTTATTTTATCCACCTATGATGGAACTGGAATATGCCATAGAGCCACCTGGTCTTGTCCCCCTTCACAACACCACCCAAATGGAAATATAAACAGTTCATCACCAGAACACCTATGTTCACCCTATTGCAAGCATCCATGATCAACACCATCTACCAAATCCCCAAATGCATACTAGTGCATGTATCCCTGAATAGAATTATCTATCTATTATAATAAATAAAGAATAATTTGTTGTATCTGATGATTGCATTCCGGTTATCCACCATGTTGTTTCCACAGCTCATAATCTAGCTACTCCATATTCATCCAACATGAGTTTGGAATCATCATCTGTAGCCTCACTAGGGATCAAATAGGTCTCCCTAAATTAATCATATTTGGGTTATTGTTTAATAATATACCCATCTATGTCTTGAATATTATATCCTTATGAATGGGGGATGATTACTTAATACCCTGGTTAATGCATACAGTATATACTATGCTTGGATAGGGGTATACTTTCTATCACCCAAGACATTTTGTGACATAAGAAATTAATCATACCAGAAGCTTTTGAGTGGGATTCCACTAAGGTAGTTCACATCCCTCAAACTAATGTCCATCTCCCCAGGGATATGTTTGAATGTCTTTTGTTTGGATTCTATCATATGATAATGTATGCAAAAAATACTACTATATTTAGAAGTGAAATTGTGACATCCACATTTTCTCAAATAGTCTGATGTTACACTATTCTATCCCATATTTGATGGAGGCATAACACACCTTCTA
Organism: Viscum album; assembly: GCA_963277665.1. Lineage (NCBI taxonomy): Eukaryota > Viridiplantae > Streptophyta > Magnoliopsida > Santalales > Viscaceae > Viscum > Viscum album. Next base: position 617,854,020 of record OY728145.1, on the reverse strand, counting down.
CACCAAGGCCCATTAATGGGTGATGTTTCCTCCTTCCTGCTAGTCCTAGTCATTATTATAGCACATGTTGGGGTCTCTTATACTACTATGTTGTTTTATGGAACATAGTGATGAAAATTAATTAGCCATTAGCTTCTCTTCAATTATGTTCCTCTTCTACCCACCCAGTGTTTAGATGGAAATATCCCCATGTTCCTCAAATGGTTGACCATGGACAATAATATTCTAGTGATTGATCTCAACTAGATGCAGGAACCGAAAGTGTTTTTTGTTTACTTCAAGTCTCAAAATGTTCACTTATTCCATCAATCCAAATTTCCATAATCATAAGAGGATTCTCTGGGGTAGTTTCACTATTCCTCATGAAGCATGATCAAAAGTTATTAATTTTTGGAAACACTCCAACATTCTCATTAAGTCACTAGTTTTCATATGTTTTGATCCTTTGAGTAATGACATCAACTTCGATCTCTGCCTGATTTGGTTGGTTGGCCATTCTTAAAGAATTCATAAAAATTGAGGTGACTACATGAAAATGAAATTTAATGTCGCATAAAGGGGGAGTTTATGTGAAACATTAGATACGTGTGTATAAAATGCAACCTTTATCACTAAAATGTTTCATAGAAGTTTTAGTTGTGTGAATATGTTGTTCAATGATTAAATTTTCAAATAAAAATACAATCCCCCACCTGAGAAAAAATTCTTATCGCACAATAATTCAAAATATCGTAATACCCCCCGACCACTATGGTGATATGTTATTCATAGAATAAAACTCCATTTATGTTCCTCAGGTACAAAATTTCATGTACCAATGAAAATGATCCACCGTTTTTAGTGTACCCTCAGAATCTGAACATCCAGTCCCCCATCAACTTAGAATTTAGTGGGGTTGTTGACATTGAAATCTTATCCACTACCTCTAATGGATATCTACGAATAAACAGAGCATGATTCGAACCTTTAAGGGACATTAAGAAGCATAATGATGGATCTTATGCACTTTTCTACAATTTCACACAATAAGAAAACTCCTCACATGAATATATTTGTAGGGAAATGAAGATATATCATCCATGGATTCCTTAGAGGGTGACATCTTAACAAATTACCATGTGTGGAATAAATTAGATCTAAATTAAAATATTATTTTGTTACTGATTATTCATGAATATAGATCAATTTTCTTGCCATAAGAAACATCAACCCAAATTTTTAGTGCGATCAAGCTCAATTGGAAAAGGAAAATTTAGTGCTCACATCTAATTTGGTGACCAATGGATAGCACACCAATATCAATAAAATTCATATAAAAATTGAAGCTCAACCCCTCCATTGTGGAGGAATTATAGAGGATGAAGAAACACACTACTGTTTTCAATTCCCATTTTCCTCGAATATGTGTATATCAATCGATATTGGATATTTAATTGTAGTTTTTTATTATGATAGAAAAACTATGGGCCCATCCTCGTATTTTATCACAATACAATTATCCTCAAGAAACACACATATGGATATTCTTATGCGTGTGATGAACCTTCTTACATGCAACCATGATTTGTGTTCAATCAAAAAAAAATTCCTACAATTATAACACTAGATTCGGCCCATTCCCATTGTGCTAGAGACCCTTTATAGCACAATAATTCTATGCAACCCAACCCAATTGCGTGAAATAATTCCATGGTCCCCTACTAGACATCCATTATGTATATAGTGAAAACATTACCATACCTATTTCATCTCGGAATTTTTACCGTAACCCATATTTCGTTTATGAATAGGTATCATAACACGGACCCTATGATGGACCAATCATCCATGGTAGTTCCTACACTATTCTCTTCCCAAAGGATCATGATCATTGGTCAAATATTCCCAAGGGGTGATTAGTGATCCCCCCCCATATTCGATCATCATGACATAATACATCTTAGATACATGTCCTAGTCATATGATTTTAAAATACATAAAAACATTATCAACACATTCCATAAAAATTACTTCTTTCCATGTGTAATAAGATACATATTCCCCATGTATCACAGACGTGGCATGAGATCCTATATTGAGATTCCATGGGTAATTTGCATCCACATCATCTCTTCTTGTAGTAGATCTAGGGAATCATCAATGAATAAACCTGACCCAATTCTTCCAAGTGAAACCATATTGTGAAGGGAATCTTCCACGATTAATCACAACACCATTTAACTAAGGCAAATCATATTGAAATGGGCAGCTTAAATATGTAAGACCCACATCACCACTTTTTGAATCATCTTTCATTATATAAGCATCCATTACAGTTGATGGTAATATTCAAGGATCAGTCTTGTCATATGAACATAAACTACGACATCGAACTAGCTATGTTTTAATCCTGATCATATAATAAGGGTATGGATAATGAATCCTTGAACTTCTATCTCGAGACATGGTAAAATTATGTGTTCCATTTGAGGCACACACCAACTAGATTAGAATCATCCTCTATAAGGAATTCAGATCAACATTCCCATTTCCTCTTCTATTGGGTGTTTAGATCCATTAATAAACATTGAGGTTTGACATCTTCCCTCACAGTAGAAACATATGGTAACCTCCTCAAATGGGAATTTTGATCCACAATTTCATATTCAAAAATAATTTCCCTTATAATGCAGAGATTATCCTATCCAGGTGTTGCATATTCCCTCATAGGGACAGAGATCATTGATACTCCTCTCTGTGGACTTCTATTCCATCATCCAAGATCTGACTCTATGGGGGAATTCCGATCAATCACTTATCCTATCCAGGTTTGTCATTTTCCTTCCTTGGGACATACTTTTTGTTTCTGCATCCATGGGGAATAAGGATCTACAATCCATGATCCACTTATATGGGGAATTGTCATCCATCGATAAACTATCCATTTGAGACATATTGCATCCTAGAGATATAACTACCGGATATGCCTCTATGGGAAATAATGTTCCACACTTATCATGGCTACCTCCATAGGGAATTCTATTGAACAATCCTAGATATACCTCTAGAGGAAATTTTCATCTATCAATAAACTATCTTGGGGGGTGTATTTCCTACTAGAGATTCACCTCTCAGATCCACCTACGCATGGGGTTCTTATCTTGAAATTCATATTTTCAACCATGGAGAATTATAATTAATTCATCATATCTATCACGACCCGCCTTCATCAAAAGGAGGGAAGGGTCAGCTGATTTCTAGGCCCTTCATTCTTTAAGTTGAAGGAGAGATAATGACCCCCGAAACCCGCCTTCAATAGGTCCCAGAGTGGCAACTATCACCAAGGGTATAGAAAATTCTCGTAAATGGAAGGCATTACCCTTTTTAATTTATAGGATCGAGAGATAAGGAGAAGAAAACCCAACAACACCAAGGTAGAAAGAAAATTAAATCCAAAAGTAAACCATTCCCACATGCATGTTTCAAAATTAAAAGCCACAAAGTGCAAAAGGTGACTACAAGGTAAGTACCAAAAAGAAAAAAACAACAACTGCAACTGCTCCAAAAGTACGAGCTAGTAAGGTCCTGCGTGATCCCCAAAGTCCTCCTGGAAACCTGAAAGCAGTTTTATATACGTAGGGTGAGCATACAAGTACACTCAGTATGGAAAACCATGACTCTCGTACACAAGTGGGGGAACGTACTAATGTCTCGTGAGAAAAAGAGTAAACCATACACCTAACAAGGCAAACTATCCATCCCAGGCCTCACCAAGGCTCACTCCCCAAATAATGCAAGTCATGTAATATATATAATAAGAGCACATCGATGTTTGGGTACCCCGCGCCACTTTCCCACTGGTTATTGAGACATCCTACGCATCGGACCAATCCCTCCATTCTCACCACAGTCCCACTGCCACACCCGCCCGCACACACCTGGGCCACAACCACACGCAGTCCCACTGCCGAAATCCCGCCCGCACACACCTGGGCCTCAACCGCATGCAGTCCCACTACTGAATCCCGCACGCACACACCTGGGCCACAACTGTCACATGTAACCAGGCCTGCAAACACCTAGGCCAGAACAACCACCACCACGCCCGAAGATACCTGGGCTAAACGATCCATTTCCACACCCGAAGACACCTGGGCATCATCCCGGAGAAACTTGGGAAACCACCTACCGCACACACCTGGCCAACCACCACACCACTCCGCCCGAAGGTTCTTGGGATAATAATGGACTTCAGGCCATCACAGCCTTCCCGAAGATACTTGGGCTATCTGGGAGAGGGAGCAGAAAAGGAGATAATAACCAGCCACTAAGAATAGTGTTGGGAAAAAACACCCTCCCCCATGAAATGGGGGTGTTCGGCACTAAGTGCTCAACTTGGGTGGGGCGCGAATAAGAAACACAAAGCTACATATATATATATATATATATATATATATATATAACAAGCACTCACCCAAAGCTAGGTTTTTTTCTTCAGACAGCCTTCAGATCACAACAACACTCAAGTCCGAGTCATGACTCACGCCAACAACCCATGTGTCCCCTTTCTTATTTCACATTCAGTAACAATGATTATGTTTAAGCACTACTGGGCAACTAGTAGGCATAGGCATAAGTCAAGAAAAGTAAATAGTCATACAACAACCAAAACGTCCACACCTGGTTCTCAACAACAGAAGATTCCACCCCAATTTGTGATATAAACAAGTAACCACCCCGATCGAAATCTATATGAGATCCCATCACCAAATTCATACAACCACCGAGGGTATAAAAGAACAGGGGATCCCATCCCATCCCACATTTCCATCAATCAGCCTGAAAGGAAAACAACCAAACACCACCACAAACACAAGTCAGGGATTTTCAGATTTAAACGACTTAACACGCTCCTTGGTTTCAAATTCTGTGTGTTCTAACCAAGAGTTATCACAGAAGGGATGATCCTGGTGCTTTCAATTATTCATCCGGATATACGTGATTAACCGGTTCACTTTTCACAGCAGGAGTTCACAACCACAAACAAGCCATTTAAAACATCAGTAGGGTTTATTAGTGCACAAACAACGACCACCAACGACCTCGATTTTCAGGAGGCATAAGCCAGCACAACTCAACAAGATGGTCATAGAATAAACATCATCAAAATATAAAACACAATCAATGATCACAGCCCCCCCTCTTCTTTCTTTATAGAATTAGTTCTTTATCTTTAATTAGGTCTGGTTCACCCAATTCTACAGGACCAAAAGCACTCCCACCGCGCATGATACACAAAAGAGAGGGACGAAGGAGAAATTCCCTACTTGTTGATAGATGATCGATGTTTAGGCCGGGGGCGCGGAACTTTACGGATAACGATGCGGCGGGCCCGATGCACCAGAAGCTGTTTGTGAAAGGTCACGATCGAGGAAAGGAGAAACCACGGCTAACCCTTAGTTTATAAGAGCCGGGGACGGTTGAGGTGAAGACGCGAAACCGCGTAAAGCGCGGGGGTTGTGGGTTGATCACGCGGCTCCACTCGTCACAAAAGGGGTTCAGGTGGTTTAATCTGACTCATGAATTGATGAAGCATTTAATTAAAACTCTTATGGGCGTTATGGGTGTCAAAACACGGTTAAACGAGTCAGAATAGGGCTTAAAACCCTATTTACGCAAAGGAGCGCTACTGGAAACAACTTAACAAGGTCGGGTGACGCCGATCGGTCCCACCGATCGGTGGCGCAGATCGGTCTCGCCGATCGGTCTCGCCGATCGGTCTCGCCGATCGGTCTCGCCGATCAGTCTCGGCGATCGGTCTCACCGTTCGGTCTCGCCGATCGGTCTCCCCGATCAGTCTCACCGAGACGTCACTCCCTTAGAACCCGGATTTTGGCAAAGGGAAGGACCAAGAGAGTATGGGTCATCACAATACCCCCAAAATATATTATCCATACGTTTTCCGCCACATAATGTTAAACATTTTTCCTAATCTATCTCAACCAGACATTTTGATATATCTCTATGTGGTGTAGAACATGTGATATTACCCAAACAAATACCACATATAAAACAAGCTATTCTAAATGTAAAAATCCATGGATAGAATTATACTCATGGCTTTAATTAAATTGTGATTAATATAGGATTTTATAGATTTTATTCCTAATATACCTCATACGAGATTCCTTCCAAATAAAAATATTCACATGTGACCAATTCACCCAACAACTATTTAATCCCAACAATGAATAATGTGAATACTATCTGGAATGATGCTTATTTCACTCTCAATAATAATGTAGTATGTAAGACTGATGTAGTTTAATTAATCATTGTCCCCAAACAGATGAAAATTAGAATCTGTTCCACAAATAATTCTCAATTATATATCATATACGTGATCTAAGAGACCATATCCAAGGGGGAATCCATGGAATGAGTACAAAAATACCTTCATTTATTTTTCTCAACTGGAAGATATCACTGTTAATTGTGATGAAATTTTACATACTATGTAATTTCGGAATGAATGTAAATAGAACGTCCTATAAACATATATGTGTCAATAAATAGATGAACCCCATAAAAATCCACAGAAACAAATGTGTATATGAAATTGTGAATTAAAGACACTACCCATGAAAAAGGTTATTGCTAAAAGTTATAATGTAATACACATTTCCAATAAAACATAGTAAAATCGTGGATTTGATGTGTATAAGAAACTATGGGATTAAGATTTATTCCATGATATATTATTAAGAAAGGTAAATTCTTGGTCATGATATTCGTCAACACATAGGCCCAATGAAATAGATATCTTATTGCTATCATATATCTAACATCACATTTAAATTCCTTAAAATGATAAATGTAATGTAATGAGGTATATTTACAACAATATTTACTTTAGAATAGTTCATGCTATCTAGAAAAACTAATTATGAAACCATTATCACAAACCATTATTTATTAGGGATTCTGTATAGAGAAATATAACTGTGTGTATTAAAAATATCTATGATCATTAATATAAATATGTATACATCGATACTAGGTATATACCTAAAAACTATTTATATTTTCATGATAATGTGTTGTCATGAATAATCTGGGTATTAGAGTCTTATATTCATTATGTGTCGCGAATGATTCAAGTTTTAGTGAACTATTAGTTAAATATTATACACCACAAAATTAATTCATTCCAAAAATTAAATATTTTATACTTACATAAAAATAAAAAAGAGACAAATATTTTTTGATATACATAATTAAAATAAAACATTAATCAATAAACAAGGTAATTTTTAGTTGTCTCCTTCTCAAATCTATCATATGAACAACCCTTTCACAATTTCATAGGGAATAGAAAATATTCCATATAATGTTTCATCTCTTACTTGGTGAAGCTATTTATATTTGTATAGTTGATATAAATATGTGATTAAAATTCCCAATAATTATTATATAAATATTAATAATAATTGATGAAATTCCTAGAAGAATAAGAGACAACATGATTCAACGATTCAGTTTACAACATTTTTCTTTCATAGAAATATATCATAACATGCATAGAAAATAACCTCCAATATGAGGGATAACATGAATTGTTTGAAGGATGTTATTAAGGGTCATTTATAGTCATAATTTTCATTTTTATTTCTCTAATTTTCATTCTATTAATCCTCGTAAGAACTATTTATTAATACTTCCTACAGTTATTATTTACTATGTGATCCTTACCAAGAATGTAATAAAGCATTTTCTCTATATTTTTCATTTTTTAATCATAAATTAAACATGATTATATTGGTGGTAAATATATTAAAAAGTTATTTGTTGAAATATCTTGATATATCATTCAATTTACAGATATAATGTGTAATCATGATGCATTGAGTTTTCGCTTCACTTTATCCCCAAATGATTCTCAGATATGATTCAACCCGTGAAATTATCCATGTACTATAGTCTCATCCACAACTAAAATCAAACATTGCAGATTAAATTATCAAGTAAACAAAAAACACATTATACATGGTCCTCATGTAATCATCTATCTCATAATCACTTCCTTAGGTGGATTAACAGGTACTGGAGAATCCAACACCACCAATTTTCTACATCGTAGTTTTGTGTACTAGTTCATGAACTACTCTTATAATCGCAGGTCATAGTGGACATTTTATTTTTCCAATATTAGATCAGAATGTCTCATGTATTACTTTCCATTTTCTATATAAAATATTATAGTAAAATATATCTTTTAAACTAGTTATCGATTAGATAGTACTGATTATTTAAACAATTACTATATTAGACTATTTTGTTGAATCCTAATAGGCATTACTACTAGACTCAAATTATGTAGTCCCTATTTTATTATTTTTTAATGGATCGATGAAATACCTCCCTACAAGAAAATATAAGCACTATAATGTTATAAATAAAATATAATACCCATTTGATGTTGGAATTCAATTTATTTATCATATCCCTCTAGTATATATCTATATGAGAAGTGATAACACTATATCAAATAGTTCATATCACCTATCATGTTCTGCCAACCACCCAATGAGGAAAATTAAATAGACATATCATTTATTATATTGATTTAATAATACTAGATACACTCATAATGAAAATCACATCATACACACATGTTTTATTACCTAATAATAGAAATTTATAAGGATTCTTCCATCACACCACACTAAAATAATAATAATCCATAAAAACACATACTCATTAAAAATGAATTGGTCATATAGGAGTACCATTTTTAATAATTTTTCCATTTGATATATATATACCAATATCCAAACTATACATAGAATCCTATAAAAATTCTTGTTTCCCACTTATCATTGGGATGCAACCACAAAAACATTGATCAAACCTAATAGTATGAGGACTAAAATTAGTCAAATACATATAGTTTACCAACCATTACTATAAAGAATAATAAGTTCTACAATTTAAAATCCATATGAAAATTATATTTCCCCACATAATTTAAATTTAATAAGCATGTTATTTCATCACTAATATCCTAAAAACATAGTTAACATCATTTCTCCAACATAAATTCTCTAGAAGGAACATTTCATGAAGGCCTTCATTGAACCTGCCTTATAAACATGATAAACAAAATACAACAATTAATGTTTCCCACTCTATCATATATTCCAATAATTAATATAATTCATAACAAAAAAATATGTGTCACAATTGTTAATCTCTGTAAACTATAGGATCCTAAATATGAAGAAATCATGTATTACCTTGATAATTAGGATCCCTCTCCTGAGTAACCTTGTAGAACTTTTTTTATCAAAATACATTATTCATAAATACAAGGAATTAGTCATCACAACTCAGAAGAATCTGGTCATTAACTTATTACTTAGTTAATCAGAATAAGTAACAAATTGGCTTCCAATCTAATGTATGTACAAATTATATTTCCAATATTTAATTCTAACCATGCATCAATTTGATTTTTAATCATTACTATTTTATAATTTTAAATATATAAACATAAATATTTCCTACAATTTGGTGTCTATGATATTAAAAATTTACTTGTATGAAAATAATATTATAAAATAATTTTACTAGGAACCCCTAAACCATTAGTCCATTCTGGAATAAATTTAACGATTAATAATATATTATAGTAACATTTATATAAATGAAAATACATAATTTTATTAAATAGATAAACTCAAAAATATTTTTATTGGTCATAGATGAGTTACCATAAAATAAATTTCTGATTTCCTTATCACATATACTTAAGTATTATCACATGGCTTATTAAATTACCTAAAACAATATGGGCTTCAATTCCCATTATATGTATATGTAGAAATCACATATTATATACCAATAAAAATTCCAACACAACCTTAAACTCCCTTTTAAAAATTATTTATCATAAATGAAATTAAAACATTTAATAACCACATAATAATTATTTGGTTGCCTAAAATTATCTGATATTACTCTAACTCGGTATCAACTAAATAGTTTATATTTTCAATTAATTGTCCATAATAGTGAGTAACTAGTATCTATTGTAATGATTGTTTATGAAAAAGTTAACTCCCATTTATCCATCAATATTTCATAGACACAATATAAAAATAACAGGCGATATTAAAAAATTCTTGATGGGATGAACATTTTCAACCAATTAAATTATGTATTATCCCATGAGGTAACCCCATCTACACCATTTTCTATTTTCATGGGGTAATATAACAATTTTACTATTAATGACATAGCAACACACACTTATTTATTCATTATTTTTTATTCGGAAAATTTACATGTTAAGAGATAGATAATTATATTTCAATCTATTCATTACAAAAAAACAGAATTCTACCAAATATTATCTTATATTTTACAGTTCCCTTCAAAATATAATCATTTTTAGTGTAGTTATCAAAATAAATGTCCTCGGGAATGGTGAAATATATTCTATGTGCAATGAGAATGAGATTATTTAATTTCATAACATTTTATACTCCAATAATAAAATTTATCTACCCATTTTAAAATATGTTATCACCTTTAAAATAGGGAATGAGATTTAATATAAACATATACAATATAGATAAGGATTAAAAAAAATATTCTTTAATATATAACTAAGATATGGAGTTGAAAAATTCCCATATATGTGATGATTCAACGTCCTACACTATCATATAAAATAGATTTCCATCATTGAAAACCTATCTAATTTGGAGTTATATAACTTTGTTATTGTGATATTGAAATATGAATGAAATATAGATGATAAGAGAAATAATTAAAATGATGAAGGATAAATGAAACCAATTTCTCAAAAAAAAAGATTATGATAAATCTTAAATAATTTTTTGGATGATTCGAACATATATATTGTGTTTCTATTTATGTCCAATAGAGTCTAAAATTGCTTCTAATGAAAAATTGTTTTTGACCCCCAACTACCATAGGGGTGGTTTGAAGGATATTATTGAATATATAAATCATATTCACCCATAAAATATCAATTAATATATGATACCAAAATTTATACATATAATATAGAATCTATAAAATGTTTTATACAATCTGTTGAACATATCATATCCATGAGAAAGATTATTATTCTAGTATATATGATAATGCAATCTAGATATACTCGGCTACCCAAATTTCCCCATAAAAACAAACAAAAAATTATATAGTATCTCTACTGTGAAATTAAATTATTCCTTTTCATATATATCGGTGATTATAAGTGATTTCACTGATTCTATGAATTTACATTGTTCTTATCGGAATTCACTTCACCAAATATAGACATCTATAACACTAAATAGAAAAATAGTCTATAATATTTGTTAGGGGAATTGGATACAAATTGCATAATAATTATCTCTAAAATAGAGTTCATGTCATGAGATATTTGATCCAATGATTTATTGACAACCAAAAATCATAATATAACCATATAAATAATGAATTCATACATGGTTAAAATGTTAACATAAAGATAATTTTGTATTATAATTTAAATGAGGCCATAGTAATTAATACATGTACACATGGGCCATACAAACATCATACCTCAACATGAACATATATTAACACTACAATAGATAATAATTCACTGTGGTTATATATAAAAAATATGAAAAATTTATATTTCCCAATTATGAAATATTACTTAGTGTCCCTCTATGTAATTTTATATACATCTATAGTGGTCTATTCAATGTAAAAAATGAAGAGTTACTGCATGATGTAGCTCTACCAATTTTAAAACCACGCTTATGTTTAATGGTTTTAATATATTATATGATTGTATTTTTCATTTTTTTAAATTTCATCGCATATTAAATTTTCACTAGTACTATAATGAATAATACAAAAAAAATTCATCATGGAATGATTTAATAGTGACACAGTACATTCAGAAAGACAATTACATGGTTTAATTCCAAATTATCCATTACATACAAGCCATGGATCGAAAAATATAGCATCTTTAGAAGACTAGGTGTATAATTTGAAAGCAGGAAATTAGAATAAGACATATTTTTAAAAATATTCATATTGACATAATAATACCATTTTAGCACTTATAAATACTACAATAACCATTGTAATACATTGAAAAATGGATCAACTAAAAATCCCAATAAGGGAATAAACATTGGATTAATGCATAAAACATGAGTTTGAAGGTATAATTTGATCAAATAAAGGAATTAATCATGAATAAACTTGTCGAATAATATCACAAAGAACATAGAATCATATGATCAAGGAATAATATGAATGTGGCGGTAACATATATCATAACATAAACAATATTCATGGATAAATTTAAAGAATATATCACATGGTAGACAAATTCCAATAAGGGATTAGGTTTACTCCTTAATCCTTTACCTTATGTCTTGTGGGGATAAAAAATTAACCAAATCATTAGAGTGGTATCTAGGATAATGCATCAATACATTTTTTTTACAAATAATGCATCATTACCTTTTCATGCATTTGTATTCTATATAAAGAGTCAAACATGAGAAATAAATAAGGGTTACCGATGTAATGAAATGGGTATCGTAAAAATGTCATAAGGAATAACCTAAGGCATGTGTCAATGATATCCATTAAAGAATTGATTTAAATAATATTTGGTAAATAATAATGTTAAAATAAAAATAGATAATTATTAATTATATCCAAATACATTTACAATAATAAATATATTGTCTTGGTAAATTTAACATTTTTATACATTACAATAGTTTTAGGGAAAGGGATAATGAGTTTATAAAGAAGTTAATAGTATAATTATTTCCGAAAATCCATATATTATATTATATAATTTTTCATGATAAGTTTATTGATTTTATAAAAAAATATTAAGAATAAAATTGTTTATGGAATTAGACCTGAATGATTGTTAAAAACAATGAGATTTACTTTAATCTGTTTTTTTATATCGAGAGAAATTTAGAAGCGCTCTTTTTAAAAACAAGTTATTCCCCATAAAAATGATGAAATGAGATTAATATTATTTTTAATACATATATAAATAATAATTTATAATTATTTTATAATTATTATTATATTAAGGAAAATTGGTAAAAAAAAAGATAATCAAAAAGAAATTTAGAGTTTCCATGAGATCCCTTAACTAGCACGTTCGATTAATTTATCTCAATTTAACCAATAATATACAATTTTAATGTATTAGGTTAACTAATTCAAAAAATATAAATATTTATTATGTAATGTATAATCCTTATATAACATTATACCACCTTCCCGTTATTAATATTTCATTTTTACCGTAGTTTCAGCTGTTAATTGCTTAATTTTCACAAACATGTATTGTCACATGAGATTCAGTTCATGTGCATGGGATATAGATACATCATTAAAAAAAATTTATTACTTCTATAAGAATCATATGAAATGAATTAATAAAATTTTAAAACCATTATTGAATGTTGGATATTAAAATTGAGTCAGATCACTTTGTGGTTATTGTAGCTCTTACATGTGTATGATTGATGTTACCATTCCCTTATTGGTAAATGGGTAATGATATTGATGATATATTAACATCTCAGAATTAGTATCATTTCATAAGTATCATATATAAATATTTATCCCTTATATCCATCATTATAAAAATAAATTTAATGTGATGATGAAATAAATTTCCACATTATGTGGATAGGGTAAGACATACATAAACACTGACAATGACTTTTTTTCATATGATATATTAAAGGTGGAATATGGTTATATAATAATCATAATAAAATTTTAGTATATATATGATACTGGATTTTTTATGTTAGTATGGGTATTATGTATGAAAATGAGGTATAGAAATAATGAAATTTCAACAAGTTGGTAAATTTTATTACCTCTTCCACAAAGGATATACTTTATAACATCCCTTAAGGGACCCAAGGAACTTATTTGGGAAGTGAAAGGACCAAAAAAATAAGGATTTTTAACAGAGTAATTAATTGAGTATGTTCTATCTAGACCGCACAATGTGGTATAAGGATGTAAAGGATGGGGTTCCATTTTATAAATGAGTTTAGGGAATGTTTTGTAATATATCAAAAATTAAAAAATAATAAAACATTACTAGAGATTGATTCTTAATATTTTCCCAAATATTTAAAAAGGGTACATTTTATACCAAATATTATCCCCTTTATTTTTATTTAATTTCTTTATTAGTTTTAAATAGTTTAATAATCTATTAATCCTATAAAATATTATTTTTGTCAAATATGATACTATTTAATACATTGGCATAAAATTCATCAAGAAAACAAGTATACCATGAACCATCTATTTAATTATATCCTAAAAATATAATGGTATTCTAGATAATTCATTGATCAACATAAATATCTAAAATTATAATTATTTTATTTTTTTAATATCATTTATTTTCATTTTTGATTAACTAAATAATTATGAAATCATTTTTCTATAATCATAGAAGGTATAAATATATATATTTAATCCCTAAAGATAAAAAATAAATTACCAGGAGAATGAATAATAGTTTATATTTAAAATGACAATTCGTGGTCAAACATATCTTCTAAATAACTATATATTAAAAAATTTATACTTATTAAACACATAGGTGTGACAATTTATACTTTTCTTTAAAGAAAATACATTAATGGTCATAATCATTTAAATGTATAATAAAATGGAAATAAATTCTACAATTTTATAAATTTGGTTAGGAATACCTCATAAATGAATTGTTAAGTGTTATAGTAATTTTATGTCCATTATCATATTATTTTTACTCTTAATTACATAATTTACCCTTTATAGTGGTAACAATAATTTATATTGTAAAAATTAATATAGAACAAAAATAAAATGGTTATATTTATTGTATTTGACATCCTAATTCAAAATATGGAATCAATTTTTGAAAAATTCATGATATGGAAGTGTTCAATTTAAAATTAATATTAAACTAAAAATTTGCAAGAAAACAAATTTTCCCAAATAAAACTCTCGTTAAGTATAAACTATTTTCATACTTATTTCATGTATTAATTAAATATCAAAATAAAAATTTAAATGATTAATAAAAAAAATGACATTATTAATTATTAAAACAAACCCCTAAGAGAATTTTTCAATGTAGATTCTTTTAAATAAAACATATTATTCATTTTAAATCAATATTTTTCAATAATTTTTAAAAATTTGAACTTTTTATAAAATCCTCAAAAATTACTCCTAAGTTAAATTTGGATTTTGTATTAAAAAATGATCTTCAATTTTTCATATAAATTTACTAAAATTTTTATCATTAATTATATATATATTAATATATAATTTAAATAGATAATTTATTATAAAAACAAATTTTTGAAGTACAAACATACTTTACTAAAAATTAAGGGTCTATTTTCTAATAATTAATAATTATATTTTGCAATTTAGTTATTAATATTCCTATATATTAATTCAATTGATATTTTTAATGATATTTTTTGAATTATTGTTTTTAATAGTATATCGTTGTTCATTTATACTCGACATTTCATACAACACAAACTAGAAAAAATATATTATTTAGAGAGTAATATTTCTAATAAAAAATAATGGGGGGTTACATTTTTACCCCCCTTTGTAGTCCATATCTCGAAATATTGTTTTATCAACTTTGGTAAAAATAGAATAGGGTACGTCTTCCTTATCACTTCCAATGGTTCCCATGTTGCCTATTTGTATTTATAGTTCCTCTATCATAATTTATCAAGGTGAGTCTTCTTATTTAATAGAAGATTGTATCTACATTCCATGATCATTGATGGATTCTCCTCATATGAAATCTCATATTCTACATATACCACATATGAATTCAGTTCATGTGAGGGATATGGAGTGTACATATTTAAAAGGGATATGTTGTATACACCATGAAGTTAAAAAAATAAGGGTGGATGTTCCATTCGTTGTTCTATATTTGTGATGAAATAAAAAATCTCAAAGGGGATGATATTCATGGGACATAGATTTTCCTTATTTCAAAATATCATGACACTCTACCATATGGATATTTTGAGGAATACATTCTTTAAACATCAAACACTAACCCTAATTAATGATTTTTTACGTATTCCTTTAGTAGACTATTGGAAACCATGATGTGATGCTAAATGGTCTTCAACATTGTACCATTTTCTCTATCATTTTAGGCTTTATCTTCTAATGTTCATTGAATTCATCCCATCGTGAATATTTTCAAAATTTATTCTTGTTAAGGGCTTCATATGGAGGTATTTTTATTCCTTATTATAAAGTACAGTTCTATGAAAACTAAAGCAACGGAATATTATAATACTATCCCACATTAAAGTCCATTGATAATGGTTGAAATATATATTTCTATGTCTGTTTTTTTTTACTCCTAATTGATGTAACTGTAAGGTTAAATATTCAAACTGATGTTCAACCAAATAATTATAGCATGTTAGAAACATTTCAAAATATTGGAGGTAAATATCAGATAAAATCAATAATTTTAATCCATAGAGTCTCTCTACTAATGTTATGTGTATCCATACTAGATGATCTGGTGATATGTCCTCTCAAATTTCATTAAATGTAGATATCTTATTACTATGATCCATAGCATCACATATTGAATTATTTCCTATGGATACCTGGATTTTCAATGAAAAATTCAATGGTGATGTTTTCCAATTTCCAAATATGTATAGGTAATGGTTTTATCATCCGCTTATAGGTTTTCATTTTACCCTTCAATAAATTACATAACATGAAATATGATATATATTTATTGGTCTCTTTATTAATAATTCCCCACTAATAGTGATCTCGATGAACATGAAATTTATTTTTAGGCATTGTATTGATGTAAAAGGTTGTTTTATGTGCGTCATTCAAAATATCCCTATTTATATCAAGATTATATGGTAAATATATTCATAATCTAGATCTAATGACACTTCCTTATCAATATTGAACTCACATGATATCTCATTTTTAATATGTTCCACCTTTTTCAAAATTTCTATATCATTTCATTGATCTTATTATATATTTTCTAAATGGGATGGTTTAGAAATAAATTAACAAATAAATGATGATGCTCCATCCATTATGATTCCCATGTATATACTTTGAATATCTAGTATGATTAGATTATTCTCATTCATAATAATTGATAAATTTATAAGATCCTTTTAAATAGATCATCTTCAAGATTATTTACTTTACGAGTATGGTAGTGGATTTGGAATTCATAATCCTTAATGAGATCTAACCATATACATGGGAACATATTAAGATAAATATATGTGAATATATATTTGAGGATCTTTCTATCATTTTATAGATCACACATGTCCCCACAAATATAATACAAATATATTCTTAACATTGAGATCACATCCACCAACTCCATATCATGAATGTGATAGGTTTGATAAAAAATTCATCTTCCTTGATGCAGGGTATATTATGTTATCCTTATTAATAAGTGAGTTCCATATTCCCTTATTTGATTCATCAATGTATACCACAAACAGTTCCCCACTTGTGGGTAGTTTATGAATTTGTGCAGTGATAATCCTCTTTTTCAAATCATTTCAGTAGTATGGAAATTCAATTTTATTTATTGTTTTTACTCCCTTACATGTTGTATTTATTATGGGGTTTTATAATCAAAAAAAATCTTCAAAAAACATTTGTTATGCCCAGATAGGCCATGGGAACTAATGATATCAATTATTAGGGCTGGTCTAGGCCACTCTTAAATTATGTTTTCTAAGATGGGTCCAAAAATATATATCCCTTTTTCTGGTGATAACATGCCCCAGGAATGAAACATCTACCATCCATAACTAACATACACTATACATTTCATAGATTTTCACCCATAAAAATTTCATTATAATAGAATTAAAATTCTCTTCATGATCCTCCGTTCTCATGGTGTATATTAGAATATCATGTATAAAGACTAACCTAAATTTTGAACGTAATATCTAAATAATATAATCATTTATTCCCTAATAATTTATAGATAATTACTGAGTATAAAGGGAATCAATATGAAATCATAATTTTTGTTCCTCATTTGAATGGATTTTTGGGGAATAACTAACATCATAACCTATAATTAGTTATATACAAACTAGTGGACCCCCAATGACAGATAAATTTCCCACAGAGTCGATCTAACATGTCATATATCTATTTAAGGGGACACTTGTTTTTTATCATAATATTGATTAGTTATATATAATTGTTTAATATTCACATTTATCCACCCATTTTCATGATGATGATTATTGACACACCACATGGTGAAGCACTAAGGCATGTGAGCCCTTATTTAGGATTCTTTTGTGACTACTTCTTTAATTTATTCATCTCAATAGTGGTAATCCTATATGAAGTATTTAATATGTGATGTGATCCTAGTATAAGTTCAATTGATACATCATCCACTAATATAATAGGAAATTAATTTCATTATTCAAGGAACTCATCTGTGTTGTCCCTCTCAATGTGCATGTATTTTAGTATAATCATCATCTCTCTCGGAATAATATGATTTAATTATTCTTCCTCTTTGGGAAATGATATCCACCCATGAGTTGATGATTTTGATGATGTATCATAGTCTTCTTTATAATTATATAGAATTGTTGGTTGCCTTGGGACGTGAATTGTGATCTAACGCTCCTAAAAGATTATGTTGTATTTTATAAAGATACACAATGAATGCCCAATATATCATGAAACTCCACAAGTTGACCTAATATGAGATTTTTATAGGAGGTTAGATCCAAAAATATTTATAGGGTATGAGTTATAAACAATATATGGAATGATTTCCTCATTTTTGTTATCACAAATAACTCGACATCTGTATTATTAGGTGCTTATTAAATAGTTATACTAAACAAGGAAGATATAAATGATTGTGTAGAACCATAATCAAAGAGTACCTTTTCTATTTAGGAATGAATAACTAGTGTACCTGTCACCACATATTTTTAATGATCCACCTCAGTATTAGTGATCACAAATTCACACCCTTACTATCCTTTAAGGAATTTTTAGTTTATTTCCACCGAAAACACATATATTATGGAATTGACTCATATAATGACCATGATCCATGTAGTTGAAAAACTGAACTACTAAATGAGTGTTGATTTGATCCTTCCATTCTTCTTCCACATTATCGAGCTTCTCCAAATCACTTTGGAAATTATTAGATAGAGGCCATCTTCTCTACATTTAAAGAATCTTTCAATTCCCTTTATATAGTTACCAAGATGATTCTTCCCACACTGTATTAGTGTTTTTAATGAGTTATCCTTCCTCCATGATATTTATCTTTTGATCATCCCCTATTAAACATTATTTTCTATTTTTTATCTCTGATCAAACTTTTCCACTGAGAGTCTCCAATTTCCGTCATAATGATAGGGGACCAACATAAAATCACATCCAACCTGTCAAAGTCTCGAATTAACAATTATGTTTAATGACCTGGTATTAATTCCATTAATATATAATATAAACATCTTTCTATGTTTTTTAAAAATAAAGAGTGGCATCATTCATTCCATGTAATGTTTTAATCATGTTCATGATTATAATCATTTAATATCTCTTTAGTCCAATAGACTCCCTCTCTATATTAATATGCAGTTTTATGGGAAAATATATATTGAAAAATATTTTCATCAATACATCCCAGTCCATGGAGTAATTCTCTTATTTAGGGTTAACGTTTTTGAATAGTGTCCACCACTGATCTTCGTACCCATTGAAATGATAGACCCCTAATAAAAAATTATCTTCTTATGAGAATAAGAGTATCAGATATATCATATCAATGGTGTTAATTTATTTTTATATATTGATATGATCACAGTATATAATAAATGTAGTAAGACTTTGTCACAAATTTGGTTAGACCCTAGTATGATTTCTATTAAGATAAGTAGGGCCTTCCATATAAATCATGGTTTTATTCATAACATGATCTAGTTTATCTAGTATTGTCATGATTTTATGAGTTACCGTTCCCATCAGGTTTGACTTATCATTATGGAAATCGTTATATTTCATATCTTATTGGTTTTTGGTATAGGTTATCATATTTCCAACTGTCAACTAAAAACAATTTAGGGGTCTTCCATACCTATATAATAAATAATATAAAAAGAAAAATATGATCATATAAGGAATAACATATAAATTAAATGTATATCCAAACATATGATTCCATGTGTTTCAAAATATATTATCTATTGTGAAATAATTGTCCATAGATTTCTTAGTAATGTTTTATAATTACTAATGCCCAAAAAATTCAAGGACATCATATGAAATAAAATATTAAGTTAAAATCAATTAAATATATTATTACGTGATTTTATAGAATACTTTTCAATTAAATAAAACCCAGGGTTTGAAAATTTTATTGTCTTTAGAAGAATAGGTACACAATTAAAAAACAAGAAACTAGAATTAAACACCTTTTAATTAATATCTATAATGATATTCTAACTCCCTTTGAGCTCTTACAACTAAATAGGAAAACATGTGTATTAGATATACAACAATGATGAGCTGAAATTCCTAGTATGGTAATAAATATGGGAATGAAGAATAACACATGAAATTTAAGGAATAATATGATAATATAAAATTAAGTTATCATTAATTAATATAAACAAGAATAACATATTGAACATACAATCATATGATCATGGAAATAAATAATGCTTCAAAAATATATATCACGACATAAAAATTATTTATGGAAAACATCTATGACTGTATAACAAGGGATGCAAGTCCCATTTTTGATTGGGTTTACTACCAAATACCATACACATTATATCACATGGCAAAAAATACCAGGTTCATTAGATTTATAGCTAGGTTCACCCATAATAACATGTTAATTCATGTGATTTCAAAATAAAGAATAAGACATAAGAAATAATCAATAAAGATTACCCATGGAAATAAATGGGTATCATAATATTTTCAAAAGGCCTAACCAAAGGGTGTGTAACAATGGTATCCATGAAATAAGAGTTGCAAATCATTTTTAGTCATTAATTAATGATAAATAATAGTTTATCATGAATAATTAAGTTCAACATAATTGAAAATATTAAATAGATTGGTTATGTGACTTTATAAAAGGGGCAGTTCACACTAGTTTTAGGAAAACACATAAACACTATTTAAATAGGGTAATGGTTTAATTTTTCCAAAAAACATAGGAGTGAAAAACTATTGTTTTTAATGATAGAATAAGTGATTTTAATATAATATTGGCGGATTAAAATATTTTTTTGACTGTACATCAAATTTTCTAGAATACTGAGAATTCCCTTTTAATCAGGTTTTCATATTGAGATGAATTTAGATGGGAACCCTTTCAAACATGTATATATGCATCAAATAACGGGGAATTAATATATATAAATATGTGTGATATATATAAATTAAATATAATATAATTATATAATATTAATTAAGAGTTAAATTTATAATAATAGATAGAAATAGAAACCAAAATGAAAAATATAAGTTCTTAGATATCCCTTAAATTTCACATTCCTTTAGATCAACATGACTTAACATCCTGTATAATGATTTAAATAAATTTATTATTTATGAAATAAAAATAATCATGTTTAGTATATCATATATTATTCTAATATAAAATTGTACTGTTATCTCATTAATAATATGTCGATACTACCACTTTTTGGGTGTTAACTGCATCATTTTTCGATTCACGCTTTGTCACATAAGCATTAGTTCATGTGAATGAGACATAGATTAAACATCTAAAAAACGTTAGTAATTATATATTTATCATATTTAAATATTTAACACATTTATGGACTATTATTTAATGTTTGATAAAGAAAATGATCAACATCGATTCGAGAAGATGGTGGGTAATACATATTCATGGGCAACCATAAAATTCTCTTAATGTTCTATGGGTTGAAAAATGGATGAAATATGAATTTTCCCAAATCAATATCATGTCATAATTAACATATAATTTGATTTTTAAAATTTCTATATCTTCCATGTAATGTGGTGATGAAAAAATAATTACACAGCTATGTGGAGACGGTAAGACTTATGTACGCACATGTGGTGTGTTAATTTTTTATAATAAGGATTTAAGGTGAAATATAGTCCTATAACAATAGTAATAAAATCTCAATATTTTGAAGATACATCAGTTATATTTTAGGATTAATATTACAATCTATGAAGAGGAAAAAGAGAAAATAAATTGGAAAGAGTCGTTAAAGATGATTACCTCTTCATTGAAGGATTTCTATTATAACTACTCTTATGGGACATAGTGAAGTTATCATGTAAGGTTTAGAACCAAAAAACATAAATATTTTTATTTAAAATATAATTTTTCATATGAAGATCAATATATTTTGCTCAATGTCGCGTATAAATGTGATGTCAGGAGTTCCGTATTATAATTGAGGTGAAAGAAATTTTGGAATATTTCAAAACAATAAAATAGAATGAATTTATCCTAGAGTAAAATGTTTCAAATTTCCCATAAATGAATATGGGAATCCATTTTGACCCATATATTTTCGCATTTATTATTATTTATTAATTTTATATTTTTAAATTAGTCAAATTATTATTAACCCCAAATAATTTCATTATTGTAAAATATGATACTATTAACTACATTGACATTAAAATCATCAAGGGAACAACTAAAAAATTATTATTATATCTAAAACATGTAATGATACCCTATTGAATTCATGTGTCAACTTAAATATCACAAATTATATTTATTTTAAGAAATTTATGATATTTTATTCTATGTTTCAATTAATTTATTAATTACTACATCATTGTTGAATAAAAATTTATAATAATAATTTCTTCACAAATGTTTTATAACAAAATAACGTGATTAAGATAAATATTTTACCCTTAAAAACAATCTTTATGGCCATACATATCTTTTGGATTAATATATATTTAAAATGATATAATTATTAAAAACCTAAGTGTGATATGTTAATCTATATTTTAAATAAAATACTATAAGGTCATAACCACATATGTGTGGACTCAAATGTGATAAATTCAATCCTTGGATTATTATGGTTGAAAATAAATCATTCAATAATGTTGGGGTATATTTCATGGTAATTTAATATTTTTTATTATAATATTTTTTAATATTACATACTCGATTTACCCTTTGTAGTGGTAAGTGAAATTACAACAGTTACTATTAATATTTACCAAAAGATAAAATCATCTTGTTTATTATATATATATATATATATATATATATATATTAAAAATATATAATTGAATTTCAAAATTAAAAATTTTGAATTCATAGAATTTAAATAAATATTAAATTGAAAAAACACAACAAAAAACAATTCTTTTCAAAAAAATGTACTTCATAAGTTTAAAAAACTATTTATAGAAAATTTGTTTAAAAAATAATTTTGAATACCAATATTTATTATTTATTATAAAAAGAAAAATTTTATTGTTTAGAACTAATCAGAAATATAATTTCACTATATACAAACCCATAAAAACATTTTAAAATTTAAATTATTTTTTCATTTTTTTAAATTTTAATTTCTTTAGATAATTATAAAAAATTAATATTATGATAATTCTGATCTTATTAATTCGAAAATGAAGTATATTTTTTAATAATAATTTTTCCAAAATTTGTAAACAATAATTATATATATTCTTTAATATAAATAAACAATTTTCATTTAATAAAACATATTTTTTGTGAATGGAATAAATTTTCTAAAATTAGGTGTTTATATCATTATAATTAACAAATATATAAAAAAAAATTTACTCGTATTAGTTCCTAATAATTAAACATACTTTTCATAATTTTTATGTTATACAATAATATTTTAATAGTATCGCATGAGCTATATAAACTCAGTGTTGTGTACAACACATCCAAATTAGGAAATTAAATTATTTAATGAGGAATAGTGTATAAAACAATAATTGGGATTTATATATTAGTGGGATCCTAAAATGGTGTCACCCACATTAAATCCACCAATGGATATCCCCAGTCTCATGAAATCAATTTCTAACTAAGAGATCCAAATAAAGATCTCTATGATAAAAATGATTAAATCATCCAATAATAATAAAATATATTAAAAAACTCTTCTCATGAAGGGTCTCCTCTTTTATTCCTCAACTAGATTTTCTAAAATTTAGTGATGAAATGTGTTGAAATAAAATATTTACTACCCCTAATAAATCCTTAATGATAAAATTATTCCATGTGGAGTAACCATATTATTCTATGTCCAAATATAAATCCTAACAAGATGGTATGTTGATGAATTTATTTTAGATGAAATAAATGTAATAAACTTGATCTTTCACAACTCTCATAATGAAATTCCAAAAAAAAATAGATGATGATTATATTTCTCACCACCACCTTAATTCTAGGAAGACTATAATTTTTATTATTCCCAAATAATAAAATATAATTGATATGAAGAGAACATAAAAATGGTAATTTTTTATGAAGTAGTTTATAACATTGTTTATTCAATAATACAATGTCCTAAATTTACATGATACTAAAATAGAATTAATCTTTATTTTTTATAATTCATTCTTATTATAATGAAATTCATTGAAGATGTTTATAATCAACTAATAATTCGTATATTTAGATATTATGTGGCCCCACACATAACCCATATTATTGAATGAAATGATTATGTAGAAAACATTGTTATAGATCTTCTTATGGATTAAACCATATGGGAGGTATAAAATGTAGATAAATTTTTGATACCTAAAAATATGGAGATGATGAAATGTGATATTCTTGGTCATTGTATCTCGTATCATGAGCTCAAAATACAAGAGTACCATGATATAAAATCATTGACTATCTCATCAAGAAGTCTATTCTAGTATAAAATTCATCAAATAAGATGTCAAAACCAATTATGTTAAGAAAACCACATATATATTTCCCATTAATCATATGATATAAAATAAATGGTAACGTCCATAGCCATTTATGAAACTGATCTATGATAAAAATCAATATCGAGATGAAAAATTTCTCATGGAATTAGTCTCAAAAAATAATTATGTAATTCACATGCTGATAGTTCTTATTAAATTTCAACCCTAACCCAAAACAATTCCTTCACATAGGAATGGAAAATTATAATCATATATCCCATCATTATCAATACCATATATAAAATACATTTGGGTTAAATAGCGGTTAAACGTCATCAATGTAATTATATGTCTAGCTAAAATTTGACTCCCACAATAGTATCTAATAAATAACATTAATGTCGCACACATTAAAATCTACATTTGTTGTAATGTGGATTCTTAAGGATCATGTGTCATAAATAATCAATCATCACTTCACAATTATTATAAACTCAAGACAAATTTAAATGTATATATGGACAAAAAATAAAAATTAATCTAATATATCATTTTCAATAGTTCATATGGATAATATATACTTTAATTTTTGTACACAAGATGATTTACAATACATTAGTAATTATGATTAATAAATGGAAGCCTCAAGATAAAAATTCCTCAGTATTGTCTCCACTACAATTTCATAGGTCTATGCCCATATCATTGATAATGTTTAATATGGGGAACACATTCTACATAGGAATCTCCCTAATACTATAGTAAATTATAAATGTTTATAATGATCTCATCAATTGAATACCCAATATATTGTTGTCCTTACTAACTTCATAACTCTGTATTCAAGATCACATTCCACATGGACCAAGAGGAAGGATTTAGTTTCCATTTAACCCACCCTCACCCCATGATTCTAAAAATACATATCTTTAAGGAATAACACATTTATTATAATATAAATATCAATATTTCATTGGTTTCTATATATTAATTTTTTATTTTGAAGAAATTATAGTATTTTGGTGGAAATTTAGTATTTTTTTTGGAAATATTGAGCATAATATTCAAATATGGATAAAAAATATATTTTTATTGAATATATGTTATTTAAATTATACATTTATACACATGATATTAATTTATTATTGGTTATTAATACTAAAATTTAATAAAAGGAGTATGATAAAACAAAAAAATTATTCTATTGTCTAAAAAATATAACTTAGGCATAACAATATAATGGGAGGAAAAAATTTCTTTTTTTAGACCATGCAAGTTCATCAGAATATAAATATAATGTTAATTTCAAATAATAATAGTTTATATAATTTAATAGGGAAGATTTTATAGTTCCTAATATGTCATGAACTATATAATGTATCACTATAGATGAGATTCTGAATGAGCTACATGTATACAATGATTATCAGGGTGGCTTGTTATTAAGGTTGTGTAACAATGTTTCCTATCAAGAAAAATTAATAATTCATTTACCACCTATTTTATACAAGATATTATATGTATTGTGTTTCATATTACCAATGTATCCACACATCCCATTGAAATATATGATATTATGGAAATTAACTCCACCATGTGATACATGATTATGAAAAATTATAATCATTATAAATAAGGAATTTATACAATATTGACAAAACGTCAAGATGCACTGCATAATAAATTTGATTAAAAAATTATCTTGTTTCAACTATCATAGTATACTATTTAACTATCAAGGTCTCTCATCTCAATCTAGTATTATATTCTCCCATAAAAATATTGTGTACAAATTGGTTCTTTAATTTATCTATTATGACACCATGTACATCATTATATTTTATAATTACACAAATGAAAATCTTATATTGATATAACAAGGATTTTTTTTCCATTGAATAAAGTATATGAATATTATGATAACATGCATAAACTGGAGTATCTCTGTTAAGTTCAATTTAAAAAATTTATAAATTGTACAATAACACTTCAATAATTTATTTTCTTGAATTCATTTGGAATATAGCTTTACTCATTCACTTATGAAAGATAAAAGATGTTAGTTGAAGATCAAAGATATTATATACCACATAGTAGTGATATTTCATATATTTTAAAAAATGTAAAGATCACATATTCATACTAAATAAATTATAGTGAAATAAATAAAATTATGTACTGTTCAATGAATAGACCAACCTTATATTTAGGTAAAAAATGGAGAAAATAATGTTAAATATACCTAAGGTGTTGTCTTATAGAGAACATGATTTTCATAGAGGTTCATATAAAAATGGGAGAAATATTAAATGAGATCATTCTTGTTATTTTCTTTATTTATTTCCCCTTAGTCATACTAGTATATAATAATGTGGTTTAGTTATACCTTTTAATAAAAAAATATTAGGAAATGATTTCAATTAAAATTATGAATTATTTTTTTCTAAAAATGTTTCAAATACTTGATTCCATTACTTATTATTTAAACATTTATCCATCGAGCTAATGGATTGATGATCATACAATCATTGTGATGTTATTATGAGAACAATGGGCAGTATAATATAATATAGTAGACATCCAAATTATAGAGTATACATTATACTAAAAGAATCCCTTATAAGGACTTTACAACAAACACAAAATGATTGATCCCTTTATGTAGGTGTAGCATTTCAAAACCATTAGCCCCTTGAATTTTTCAATCCATAACAAATGTTATATGAATAATCAAGTTGAAATTTATCTCTAATAAGAAGGCCCCAAGATATTGTAATGGTGAAATTAAAGGATACATAGATCTGGATTCTCGACTCATATACATGAATATTTGGATAATCATTATAGTGATTTACAATTCATTTTATATCATATTGTATACACTCCAACTGAAATAGGTAATAAGTTTTTTTAATCATATAATTGGTTTCCCCATATTCATATCATTGATCACAATAACAATTTCTCAAAACATATACTTTTTATTTTAATAATCTTATGAAGAGGAAATTTTATCACAACATAATGGAGATGGCTCAGTTATCATTAGTTTTATGGTTCAATGAATACAGGTATTATGTTTTTCGATACTGAATCATTTTTACTAGACATCATTTGATCTTTTCTTAAATATAAATATTTATTTCTTTTAATTTTTTTGAAAACAGAAAAACAACATAGCATAAAAATAAAACTATAAAATTTATAAAACCAATATAATACCTTCGTAACATTACAAGTAGATATTTTTTAGTATTATTAAATGATAAAATCTTATGTATAATAGTATTTTTTAAATTAGTTTACATTACTTTTCACCTAACATGTTCTTCACTGTTATATATGATGGTACTAAAGATATAACCATGGATGGATTTATTATCATGACACCATTTTAGCATATTTTAAATCCATTGGAATATATTTAAACAATTTAATATAAAATCCATAAATAATAATGGAAATTGATGTACAATGTATTGACTAAAAAGATAATGAACTGATTTTGGTGTAAAGTAATTATGTAGATTAAGAAAAATTATGATGTGTATGACACCTTTAAAACACGACAATCAATATCCTATATTCAAATTTTTAGAATTTTGGAATATTTTGATTGTATTTTGTTCAAAAATATACAATCAAACGTTTTTAATTTCATTTAATATTTCATTTATTCTCCAATAAAATCATATGTGGGATAATGTTAATGTATTTATATAATGTTATTTAGGTAGAAAAATGACTCGTTGTTATATACAGTTAATCCACACTCCCAATAAATAATGTATAGATTCCAAGAAACCCTTACTAAAGGGATTAAAATTAATAAATTGGTTATTACATAACCCAAAACACATCATAGGTTATTAGTTTCATTTCATATTTCAATTACAATCTAATAATTATCATTTTAACACACTATGATGCTTACTTAATATATATAAGGGAATCAAAATAAGAACTAAATTTAAAAATTGAAGAGAATAACATGTCATGAATGAGTTTATCTTTTGTTCATATTAATCTATTACATTATTTAAATAAAAATATAATTAATTGTTTTTCAATTAATTTTCATACATTTTCAAACAATGAAAATGAAAAACCCCTGTAACAGTGTGTAGTATGTGTATTTTAGTGTTATTTGTGAGTAATTATATGTTATATGTCTTATTCACCATTAAATTGGATACAAATATTACATGGATACATTGAAACATTAACATATTGACTATATACAATGATACATACCATTAAACAATTTTTGATTACTTAAAACATCTCTTGAAATGAAGAATAGGTGGATAAATGAGGTCCCAAGGGCGTTTGGGGTATATTTTATGCGTGGAACACCAATAATGGGGAATATGTGAAGGGTCTCCCAGTTTTTATGAAACTATGGAACCCATGGAAAATAGTTTTGTAGAATTATTTATTATTTAGATATTGGAAAATGATAAATTTGTTCATTTTTTGTCAAAATGTGCACCTACCCATGTGATGTTATTTAATGAAACATATCTTTACACACTATTTCCACAAAATTTGGAAAATTCGGGAATCCAAACCATGAATAGATCAATTTTAGGGGAAAATTACGAATAATAACATCATGAATGATTTATCCCATTTTCTTCTTCCCCCACCAAATTTCTCTAAATTGATTCCCCTCTTCATTGTCAATGAACTCACCCACCACCTCCATTGGGTTTTTTTATTTCTCCTTCATCTCTTCTCTAATTTCATAATCATCAACAGAAAGAGACTTATCTCTTTATTCTTTATCAATTTCATCCATTTATTCCATGGTTCCCCAACTATCCGTTGTGCTATTATTGTGAAACAGACTTTTGAGATATTTTTGTTATTGTTTTTAAATATCTATATTTCTCTCATTTTAGGATGAATCAATCATTTTTACAAGACATGTGGAGTACTATGGCTATAATGTGGGGTGTCTAATCTATGTACATCATTTAATTTCATTTTTTCCGTCACATTATTGTTTCCCTTACCGGAATCTATCTATGGATATTTTTATCAAATATTAGATTGTTTGGGATTGATCTTCATTCATATAGTGTCATTTTTTAGGGAAACCCCAAATGTGGGTGATCACTATTATATTGGTAACCCCATTGGTTATTCCATCCCAAATGTCTTAAAATTATTCATTCCTTGGGTTTTACATCACCATAGATCAATATTCAAAATTTTGTAAATGAATTAAAGGTGAGGAATAACGAATGAGGCCAATCCTCTTAGAGGTGTTTTAGATTAATTATAATTTAATGGATCATCTGTAATGCCATATTCCTTTGGAATAAATTATGTTCCTTTTTAAATATCTATTTCTTTTCATTTAACTCCCCATTAATTTGTTGGTCTCTTTTTTATATTATATTTCCTTTCATGCATTTATGTTTTACAAGATAATTATGCACTTATATCACATTCTAAGAAAATTGATTTATAACATGTATAATGGTTTGAATTTATTATTAAACTTGGTTTGAATGGGATAAGATTTTTGGCCAATCACGATATCTTGGGATCATACGATTTTATTGATGACATGTGATTAAAGTCCTGATTATTTCGTATACTTGATACTTATTTCCATGTGATATTTCTAGGAAACTTGAGCTACCTTTTTGGTGAATTCTTCATGTCATGTTGATATCACGTATTGTATTACTTTATAATATGAATAACATGTGTCTCATGATTATTATTTGAAGGTAATAATTATATACAAAACATTCCTATTGAAATATGATGTATGTTGTTCTTGTGATGTTAATAGGCCACTTGATAACATAAAAAATCTAGGAGATAATTTCAGTTCATTGTTAAGGACTCATGGATTGAATCACTTTTCTCATTTGGGTAATGAGTCAATGTTTCAGGGGTTATGCTTTGGATTTCCAGGCATGATCTTAGAAGTCAATTTTTTTTACTCTGAGTGATATTAGTTCCCTAAGGGAGAAACTATGGATAGACTCATTTGAATGATTGCTATGATATTCTTTGGTTAATATTAAGTAGCCTATGTCAAATACATCAATTTGAATCAGATTTTACCATTAATTGAGTGCTACTAGGGTTTCAATAAGTGTCACTTTTGATTGCCTAAATGGAATAGGAATATTGGATGATCCTGTTGTGATATGTGCGATTATATCATATCACCTTGGATGGGAACATGACTCAACCACTAGATATGATGGATTTGTTTAATTGAAGTTATTTAATGGACTGGTTAATTTCTTGTTATATACATTTATTTTGTTTTCATACTACAACATGCACTTCTGACGTTTCTCTATTTATTATTAGTATATTTTTATGATGATATGTGAAGTAGGAAACTTGATTAAGCACATTTTTGAGGTGCACCTTATTGTGTTTCTTTGGGTAATTTTGGCCATTTTTATATATATTACTTATCTTGGTTCCTCTATTCAAACATACATCATATGATGAAGCATGTTTTATAGGAAGTCTCTCCACTCCAGAACATGGACCAAGTTCTATATGTTTGAATAATTACTGCTCTTCATCTATCATATGTGGAACATAATCAATTATTTACACAAAAAAATGTAAAGGTATAGACATTGCGGTTTCCGGCCTATTGGGATTTATATCTCACACCCAGCTTGGGGGTTATTCGGTTTTTGAGTAGAAATTATTTTTGCAAGTATGGATAATGTGAAGAATTCCACTTTTAACCCTTCATTGTATGATATATTATGATGAAACATGTGGGGAAGAGGACTGATCAAATATTTGAAATTTTTTAGTATAGTTTTTATCCATTTCATGTTTTTCAGAGAATTTAATATATATTTTTACACATTTTTTCATGAAACCCGATTTTTTATAGACTCATGAAATGACATGACTTTTATTGTATCAATTATTGATTATATGCATACACTAGTTGTTTTCACATATTTTTCTATTTATTGTTTATATCTTTTACGTTAATATATTTCTAATTCTTATTATTTTTAATATATATTCCATATACATATAAATACTATATTTATAAGAAAATAGTGTCCCTATGGACACAACCTAAGACCTTGCTGCTAGTTTAGAAACTCTGGCATTCGGGGAGATATTCTTGAGATCATGAAGCTAACCGGTGTTTGGCCACAATTCAGTGAAACCCATGTCTATGATTATATAATTAGGTATTATATTTTTTTAGTTTTATCTTACTTTTTACATTATATATGATATTATGATATAGGTATTTGGACATTACCATGTGTTAGGTCATAAAAACCCCATTTACAGGATACCCCCAAATTACCTAGGTTGGGAATTGTGTTATTGGTTATCTTATTTACCATTGATATAATCGCATCCTTGACAGATGCACATGTTTTATAATTCTATTGGTATTGATATTATTAGTATAGTGATTAATATTAATTCTTCCATTGGAAATGAGTGTGATCAATTACATGAATTTTTCTAGGAACAATAATAATTAAAATGATATGTATATTATCATTCTATATCTACACCCAATGTGCATCTTCCTATTTCCATGTGATTTACAATCTATCTAATGATTATATATTATAGATATATACTATTATAAATATAAAATTATAATAATTTATTAAGCATATGGTTTTTTTAATTAGGTTATGTGGACATTTAATTTAAATTTATAAGGTGTTTGAGCCCTTATAATTTTTTATGGTGATCAACCATATTCAATCTGTTTATGTGGGAAGTAAATGCATCCTCTAATTAAATATTTTAATAGCTGCTATATTGAAATGGACACACTGTATGTAAAAATGAGAACCTGACATTGAACATACCTAGGAAATTTTTTTATCATGGGCTTGTAATTATTCTTCATTGATCCATTTTCCTTCTTAACTAGAACATGCAATTGGAGTAGGCTGTTAGTGGTGTTATGCTCAGATGTAAGCCTTGAACCTATCCTATTTTTCTATTTCCTTATGTGTTTTTCATGATTATAGTAGGTATTTTTACATGTATATTCTTATATTAGACTTATATTCTTTCGTTATATTCTATATGAATCTACTATGAGGTTTGTGTCATGAAATTGTATAGTAATTCCAGTCAGACATCCCCTTGTGGTACTCTACAATAGTGTAGAATAGAACACTATAGAGGTGTTTGGCCCTAAGCCACCTACAATACCTATGGTAGTGCCTCTTGGGGAACCTCCTGATGATCTTCCAATATGTTTCAATTCACATTTCAGGGATGGATTTATAAGATTCATACATTCTCTTCAAGGTGTTACAATAACTACCATGTCTACGGAATTGCTTGCACAGAACATTAAATAGTATAATCCTCTAACATTATCTAGGGATGATTGTTTACATGCAACAGATTCTTGGATATAAGCTATTATGTCTATCATCGGACATCTCGTGATGCATCTATAGGAGAGGGTTAATATTTCTAACTATATGGTATTAGTCATGACTAAGAATTGGTGTGAAGTCATTTCTCAGTAAAATTATTATTGAGACATGGATTGGTAAGACTTTTGGAATTATTTCTATGATCATTTCATTCTATTATCATTGAGAGTAGATTGATCCATGTAGATTATTCATCATTAGCAAGGCTCCATGTACATGCTCGTGTATTCATCTTTCTTCACTAAGAATCAGTGTTATCCTCTATCTATAACTTGTGATGAGTTGACAACTATGAGGATGTTTGAGGATGGGCTTGTATTTTCTATCCTCTTGTAGGTGAATGTCGTAGGATTGACTATTAATGTATAGATAGTTAACAAGGACCATATTAAAGAATAAAATAATAGATAATGTTCTCCAGTGAGCCTAGTGAGATTAGTTCTAAGACCGATTGATATTTCTTCGTGTGGTATTATGTTACAATTTGAGGGATTAGGTAGGAGTGGTTCTAACAGAGTGACACAAACTAATAGCCCCATATTATGTCATTGGGTGGTATGACAGCCCATAAAAATCCTCAGTGCATGAGTAACCTAATGGAATGTAAAGATTTTTGTAGGATGGGTCATCTTCAGTTATTTTCTTATTATTTTTTTCTAGAATATTGTGGTAGGGGATTTACACCAACACTTTTTATAAGAACATGATATATGACACCACATGATTAGAGAAGTTAGCCTTATACATGTTGTTGTTACTTAGGTAATAGTGTTCTTTGTTGAGGTAGTCGCGGGAAAGATCTTCAGTTACAACAGAGTGGATCTGCTCAAGCTAACCAGGTGGAATCATAGAGATATGGATTAGTTCATATATATGTAGTAAAAAAACTACAGAGGATCAGTTTCCATGTACATCATTAGTTAGATGTGTTATTCCATTAGCCACTATGTCAGTATCTATCCTTTTTGATATGGGTGCATCCCACACATTTATATTTTCTACGTGTGTTGAAATTATTGGACTTGAAATTTGGTAATAATGTTGATTTATATCTCTTGAAACTCTAATAGGGGTCATAATAGATGGAATAAAATAGTTTTTACAGTGACCCATTGACATATGTGGGTACTGTTTCTTTGGGAATTCATTCATCCATGAGACGACCAGCTTTGACATCATTCTTTGTGTGGACTACCTCATGATTTATCATGACCAAATGGATTGATATCTCCACAAGTATCTTTTCCATCACTGTAAGGAAATTCATATTTATATATAGAAGTATTGGATATCTGGTAAGATCTATCTAGACCCAAGTGCTTTGGGCTTGGCTGAGAGATATCATTGCTAGTGAGTCCCTTTAAGTGAAATTAGGGAATACATTTGGAATAATTCCATGGAGTTGTAGATCATTTTAGGGATGTCTTCTCGAACGATTTATCAATATTAACAACAGTGAGAGACATTGACTAATAATTAGATATAGTGTTTGTTGATCTAGCAGGGTTTATTACTCTGTATAGGATGGAACCTAAATTTCTTGAACAATTCAAAAAATATCTTTTATATATTAATACTAAGGGTTTTTTCAGGCCCAGTATGGTGAAATGGTATTAACCTATTCTTCTCACCAATAATGTGTATGCTTCTATACTATTGTGTATGTATTATATATGGATGAACCTGCTCCCAATGAAGAACAATTATCCTTTGCGCTATGTAGATGACTTTTTTGACTAGCTCTGAGGATAAACTATTTTCATTAAGATGAATTGATGCTAGGATACCATTATATTCCTATGAGACCATCAAATACACCATGTACAACATTCAGTAGTTGGTATGTCTTTTATGAAAATTATGTTATGTCCTTCAGTCTGAAAAATGTGCAAAAAGACATTATCAATTTGATGAAATGGGTTTTCCACTCGTTGCCTAATTCCTTCAAGGTAGTCTAAATATATGACATAATAGTGTATTCACACTCTAGACACCACTACCCAACCCATCATGAGATAATACTGAGTAAACTAAGGGGGAACTAGCTCTACACAAAGCTGAGTAAATTCCACTTTTGTGTTTGTGAGGTTCACTTCTCAGGTTATGTCATATCTTATAAAAGCCTGTCAGTTGAACTAGATAAGGTGAGTGTCATGGTTTCCTAGGAGAAACAAAAGAATGTGTTTGACATACATTTTTTCTTAGGTCTTGATGGTTATTATAAAAAATTAATTCAAGACTTATCCAACAGAGAATTTCCTCTTATAGAGATGACTAAACAGATTTTACATTACCTATGGCTTGAGGTTTGTGAGGAATATTTTCTAGAGTTAAATGAAAGAATCATTCCAACACTGATTATAATTCTTCCTGAGTGACGTAGAATTTATATAGTATGTTATGATGAAATAAGGATCGGTTTGGGTGTAGTTATGATATATGGTGATCGATTTGTAGATTGTGGATCATGTCTACTCAGACCTCATGACACAAATGATTCTATCCATGACCTTGATCTTATAGACACGGATCATAGTCTTTGGTATTGAAGGAACTATCTATTGGTTAATAGATTCATTTATTAGTTGTATTATAAAATATTAAAATACATCTCCACACAATAGGACTTGAAATTGAGGCAGGGAAGGTGGGTAGAATACCTTAAGTCCTTCGACATTGAGATTTTTTACACACATATTAAAGGAAGTTCTGTAAATAATTCCTTGAGAAAGAAAATGCAGAAAAAAGTCATTCAAGTATCCAGAATTGTGTGGAATATTATGCCACTTTTTCAATGAGTCATATTTTCAATGTTATCCAGTCTTAATAACTTTGGTAGGGACTTCTTCACTTTTGAAGAGAGTTTGAATCTAGCAATTATCAGAGAGACTGTAACATCTTAGGTATTTATAGAATTATAAATTTTAATTTTAAATACTTTGGAATTAATATTAATTTTTGTTTAAAGGGTATTCTATGTATGATAATGTGCCTGACACGGATAAATGGGTTTCTCTGAAATCATATGTTTCACAATAAACTGAGTTATACAAAAAAATAACACAACAATAATATTATTATTTTAAATGGTAGATAACGCCTACGTTTTTTATTAGTGGGAATGAACATTTCTAAAAACATTTTTTAAACATGTTCTTTTAATTTATTTCACATTTATCCAATAAATATTAGAGGCTTAAAATGATAATAAATCCAATATTCCGCAAAAAAAACTATAATGTTTTTAAAAGTGAGTATTTCCACCTTTTACTGGTGATTAATTTTTAAATCTAGTTTCTATATCTTTTATATGTCCTAATTTACAAAATAATATTAATATATAGAAGAGGTACATAAAAATTTAATTTGGATATATTTTGGGTAATTTGCTGATAAAGTTTAAATTTTAATTAATATGGAAAAATACTATATTTTTTTCAAAACTTAAATTTTATTTAATTTATTTATATAGTTATAAAACAATTTTATTGTCATTAAAGTGTAATTATATCATTTATATTTAATTTAACATTATTCTGGTCAATGGTAGTAATTTCACATTAAAATGTGACATAAACCCATGTCCAGTTTTCATAGTTTTTATTTCATAAAACCCTGCTTTCTGGTTTTGACAACTGGAATTAATTTTAAATTAATAAATTCAAATTATGTTTAATAGATTTAGAAAATTTTATTTCATAGATGAAATTAGAAGGTCGAAATTATGTTAATATATACCATTTATATTCGGATATTGTGAATAGTAACTTTAGTAATTATTTTTATTTACATCGGTTAAAAATTAAATTAGGAAAATAACTGTGAAAATAATATTATAATAATATAAAAAAATACAAACATGTGTAAAAATCTTATTGGATGATTAATATGTGTCCAAAAAAACCCTTAGGTAAATTTTTTGGCATTTGGGAGCCACATGGTTATGAAAATGACATGTTATAAAAATTAATTTAAAGTACTGGGAAATATAACATAAAAATGTATCATTTCACACAAACAATTTTAAGGTTATGATACATAAGAATTATCTTATACTGTAAATATTAATTCTAAATATAATACTATTTCCTACATCATGGTAATTTATTTATAATTTTTAGAGTTTAAATCAAAAAAAAATTAATTATGACATAATGATGGTGTAGTGATTGATTCAATAATAATGAAAATAAACAAAATTGATATTATAAATATATAAATAAATATTATTTGACATGATATATGTCATGAAAATTTTTTATAGAATAATATTATATGTTATTAGACTATTTAATTGATTAGTTCGTTTTAATCTTTCGGTTTAGAGTTTATTTAAATTCAATAAACTGAATAGTTCAAAAATTTCCATAATTGATGTCTTATAATATTATTAATTTAGTAACTCATTTTAAAATTAAATTAATTACAATCACAAAGTTAATATAATATATTCAAAATGTTCATTATGTGTCTAATTATATGAAAAATACTCCATATAACTAAAATTAACATCTTCTTAATAATTAAAATGTTGTTACTACTTTTGGTATTAAAATAAAATAATTAAGGTAGACCAAAATGATATGGTTTTAAATAAACTCTATACATGCCTAAAAATATTGGATGAGAGTATTTATATATATACTAATATTATCTTTTCTATATCCTATGTTAGAGGCACTTGGATTAAAAAAATTATTTTTATTAATTTAATATTTATTACATTCCATGGGTTCCCAACCCCACTCCAATAAAATTGTACACATTTCACTCTATTAATCACACATAAAAATCATTTTAGTTAGTCCATGAAATATAAAAGACTCTCCCAAAAACCCTTACATACATTTATGAAGTCTTATTTTGTGAACAACATCATTTATATTAGTGTTTAGGTGTTATTCAAAGGCGATCAATCGATGAAGAGGTATCATTTTCAATAAGTGTTTATATTTTTTTTCTTCTTCCACTTCCTCAAATATCATCCATCATTTATGATATAATAACAAAAATATTTTCAAAATACTAATTTGTTATTATGTTAATATCATCCCATAAATCCATCTCTACTTCCATCAAATTGAAATGGAAATAATCATTCATGCGTAAGTCTGAATTATCACCTCCAAAAACTCATTTAGTTTTCCTTCCATTACTATCTAATAAGATTCATTAAAATAGAGTAATTAATAATAATATGTGATATTACTAAAAAATTAATCATTATAAGATAAAAATATATCAATTACATTCATACTTCCGTGTTCATAAAAATTATAATGTCGTCTGTGCGTACGTGTGAACAATAACCTCCATGAAGTGGTGTGACTCATTTTTTTCATTATATCAATTTTATAATATATATATATATATAGGATTATTATTATTTTAATAATATAATAATAATTCTATAAATTTAAAATTATTATTACATAATTTCTATAATTATCAATGAAAAATGGAAACTTTACTCATGTGTACGTACGATATATCATCTCTATGTTTATAACATTGTTAATTTTTCCTAAAAAATACTTAATTTTTTAATAAAACTATATGATTTATTTTTATAATTTATTAATATGTCATGAGTACAATTTTTGAGATTATGTACATTTGACCACACGTAATAGTGACATCATACGATGTTCATTTATGACTCAAGAACCGATTATCGACAAAATGTCTAACATGAAATAAAATACATAACTAGTTATTTTAAAATAGACCCAAGGGATTTAGTTGGAATACTAATCATGAAAAAAGATCTAAACCTAGTAAAAATAAACATAAGATTATTATTCATGAAGATAACCAATGAACAAGACCAGTTAGACTCGAGGTAGGGGACTTCATCTCAATCTCCTTTCATTGAGGAATATTTTGATTTATATACGACCTTATTTTATACTTTTTATAATCAACACAATTGAGATTTAATTTCATCCAATGGTTTTAAAATGGAATATTTTCTTTATGAATCATTTTACTAAATTACAAAAGGAATATTTCATTTTAATTAACCTAGACAAAATGATCTTTCCTCTGCCGCCAGCAGTGTTTGATATATATAAACCTCTACAAGCCATAATGTTTGTAAAAAGAAACTTAAATACCATATTAATTTTTTATGAATTGTGTTATTGAAAATGATTTATAAAATATTTTAATAAGATCAACGTATTGATCTTATTTATTATGATTAAAATGTGGAAATATTATTTTTTAATTATGTTTTTTCATATTCTATGATTATGTTGTGGTTCATGGGAATTTCTTATGTATACAAGTGGTTTTGTGATAAACATAGAGAGGTTTATCCTGTGATAACTCTCTAATGGATTTTTTAATGGGAAGAAGGTAAAAAATTAATGTTTCTCTAAAGAGGTTTAAGGAATATATTGTGATGGGCATTCCAAATGTAACTGTGATTGTTATTCCATTTGTTGTTGTGAAATCTGTAATATATATATTATATGGTTTCCACAAGTTAACTTTACGATTTATGTTTTATATGAGTGATTCATAAATCTAATAACTTCAAGATGTATTTTAAAGAGCATGTGTTTTATTATTGAAAATTATGAATTCATTGTTTTGTAAGTATACATGGACTATGGTTTTTTCCTTATTTTATATATCTTAGTGAGATTTTTATTCCCATCCTACATTTTTGAAATGTTTTTTTCACTGTGTATAATGAAGGGTAAGAAAAATAAAAAATTCAAGAATATTTTTGTTATGAAAATTATTCATAAAATATTTAAGTACTTTTATTACTGTGAAACAAATTGGATATAGGCGAAGTTTCTACATTGTAGTATTTGAGATGTAATGTATTAATAATTTCCTAATTCTTTAGACCTCAATAGCTAAACATGTCTTCAGTGAAAATTAATGTTAAAATATTGAATTATCTCAAGATTATGTAATTTTTTAAGGCTGGGGCCTTATAGTTGGTTTTAGAGGTTGGTTTAGATAACTTTTTGGGTTATGGAATTGTTAATATAATATAAAAAAAAATATTTTTTTGTTATTGTCAACTTGAAATGATATAAAATTTGAAGTTTACAATGTTGCTTTTGTCTAATATATGTTTGTATTCATAATGGTTTTCCATAAAGGAAACATATAGTTATAATAGGATGTCATAAAATAGAAAACATCCATCCCAATCAACAACCTGAGATGTTCGGAATCCAAATCGAATAGTTTTCTTCAGGGATGGAAATGTTGAATCTTTATATAAATAGAGGTGGTATACACGTGTGTGATAAGCTATATCAATCACAGATGAATATATCAGTAGTGGATAATTTCATGAGGCAACATCCTCTATCGTTCAAATGATCATTTGACCCTATGCTAGATGCAGGATATATAAAGGCAGTAGAAAATTTTTTCAATGTCAAGGAGTGTTCAAAAAATTTGAAGGTTTTTTTACCATTTGGAAGGTGAAGATTATCAGTTGTGGTCTATGGTTAAAAATAACGTGGATATTGAAGATATCGATTCTCTTGATTAGGATGAATTTAAAGGTATGTTTCTTGAGAAATATCTTCCTAAGTAGGTTGGAAATAGAATAGAAAAACAATTCATGGAATTTAGTCATGGGGTTGAATCAGTGGATGCTTATGAAGAAATATTCACTCAACTGGATTGGTGTACTCCTAATTTTAAATGGGATTATGATAGTAAAATCAATATTTTTTACTGAGGATTAAAGATAATTTATTTGAGGGAAATATCTTTTTGTGTGATAAAATTTCATGAAACCCATATTCTATGTGAAAATAAGGTGGAAATGGAGTTTGTTGATTATTAGGTGTTTGTTTGATAAAAAAAATGTAGTTGAGGTGGAATAAGAAAGGGAAGAACTCTTCAAAAATTTATGATGGTAATAAATGTAAGTTTTCTTTATGAGAAAATTGTGGAAAATTCACACTGGGGAATGACATTGGAATTCTGGTAAGTTCTTTTGATGTGGTAAAATGGGATATAAGGCCCTTAATTTCACAGAAATATATCAGGGTACTGTTAAGATAAAATCTGATTTGCATTGAGTAAATTGTTTTAATGGCCATAAGATTGGTCATTATGAAAATGAGTTTCTGACAAAGAACTCAATTGGTGGAATGAATCCTAAATACAAGAAAAAATGGGTGGTGAAGTCCTTTTCAACTAATTATACAGATACTGGGCCATCAAATAAAGTAGTATCAGGTACATTGTCTGTATATTCTGATTATGCCTAGATGGGGTTTTCTTTTGGGTCTACACACTCTTTCATTTTTTAGAATTTTTCTATTAAATTTCGAATTCTATCGCCTGAAATGGATCTTTAACTTATTGTAAAAACAATTTTTGAAAGTGTTGATACCAAAAGAAATTATAAGAATCTTAATGTCCATGTATGTGGAAATATCTACATGAAAACATTATTGTTTTTCCTCTAGAATTGTTTGATGTTATTCTAGGTATGGATTGGCTTTCCATTTATTATGATACGATAAATTGAAAATATAAAGAGGTTTATTTTCAAAAATAATTTCAATTTGTGTACTGAAAATAATGATTACTATTGACAACATTACATGATGTCGATAAACTAGTAAAAGATGGAAATTAAAGTTACCTTTTACATATTTTTGAGAAAAATAAACTATTCTGATTAATGATGTGCTAGTTATAAATGAGTATCATAATGTTTTTCCTAATGTGATACCTTTTATAATACCAAATCATAATGTTGAATTTACTATTGACTTGGTTTCTGATGTTAAGCCAATTTCAATACCCCCATATCAAATGGATCAAATTGAACTTTTAGAGGTAAAGAAGCAATTAAATGAGTTATTTGATAATAGTTTCATTAAAAATAACACATAACTATGTGCGGATCCTATGTTGTTTGTTTAAAATAAATATGGTTCAATGATTATTTTCATTGATTATATAGTCTTGAATGACATCACTATTAAGAAAAACAATCATTTTCCTCATATCAATGATTTTTTATCATCTCTAGGGATCGAATTGTTTTTCAAATATTGACTTCAGGTCGGCATACCATCAGTTGAAAGGTAAAGAAGTAGACATTATAAAGAAAATGTTTTCTACTAGATATGGCCATTATTAATATTTAGTTATGCCTCTTGGTTTAACTAATGTGCCATTTATATTGGTGGATATTATGAATATAATATTTTGTGAGTTCATAGATAGGTTTATGTTTGTGTTCATTGATGAAATTTTGGAATATTATAAAAGTAAGGAAGAGAATGAAATCCATTTTAAGGATATCATTCAAAAATTAAATGAAAATAAACTATTTTGTAAATTCTGTAAGTGTGAGTTTTGGTTACAAAAAAATAGTATTCCTTGGTCACATTGTTTCTAATGACTGCATAACTGTTGATCTGGAAAAAACAAAAGTCATTAATGAATGTCGAAAACCCAAAAATATAACATAGATTTGTATTTTTCATGGTTTATAATGTCATTACTGAATGATTATTGAAAATTATTCACAATTATCTATCCCACTGAAAAAATTGTCTCAAAAAGGTGTAAAGTTCATCTGGAAAAAAGAATGTGATGAATGTTTTTAGGAATTCAAATGAGAATTGATGAATGCTCTAGTTTTTATACTGCCTGCAAGAAATTGTGAATTTGTTATTTATAGAGATTAATTGTTAAAAGGACATGGTTTTTTCCTAATGTATAATGACATTGTAATTTCTTATGACTCATGATAGTTGGAAACTCATGAGTTAAATTACCCAACACATTTGGAATTAGCTGATTTTTTTTTGTTACAAAATTAGAGACCTCATATTTATGGAGTAAAATGTGAAATATATACTAACTATAAAATCATGAAGATTATATTTCTCAGAATGAATTTCAAATAGATAGATAGGATGCATAAAATTAATCATGGATTGTGAATTCATGATTCATTAACATCCTTGAAAAACAAAAACAATAGTGGATGATGCATTGAGATGTAAATTTAAGGATACATTAACCATTTTACATTAATAATGTGACCCTTTGATTGATGATTTGATGAAATTTTTCATGGATGTTTTTGGTGCAGGATATTACTCTATATTGATTTAGGTTTTAGTACAATGGTCTCCAGGAGACAGAATAATGCAAGCATAGAAGAAATAGAGTGGGTTGTAGGAAAAGGGTCGAATTGGTTTTGAAGGGTA
Organism: Viscum album; assembly: GCA_963277665.1. Classification (NCBI taxonomy): domain Eukaryota; kingdom Viridiplantae; phylum Streptophyta; class Magnoliopsida; order Santalales; family Viscaceae; genus Viscum; species Viscum album. The sequence goes on along the minus strand of OY728145.1, from coordinate 617,810,306 downwards.
TTGGGCCAGAATTTATCATTGATAATGATAGTGTTTTGAGGTTTCTAGATTTATTATGTGTTACTTGTGATTCCAAGTTAATGAATGAGTTGTTTTTGGATGCTCATAGTTCTGCATTTTCATTTTATCCTAGTAGTACTAAGATGTACCACTTTCTTTTAGAGTATTACTTGTGGGATGGAATGAAAATATATATTGTTGACATTATTGTGAAGTGTTGGACTTGTTAGTAGGTGAATGAAGAATGAAATATACTGAAGGGAAAGATTCAGGATTTTCCTGTACCATAGTGAAAATGAAAAAAATATATCCATAGGCTTCTTTGTGGGATTACAGTAGACATCTCATGGTAATAATGCAATCTGTGTGATTTTTTATTGATTGAATAAATCTTCTCATTTTCAACATATTCGAGATACATATCCTCTAGATCAACATTCTAGATTGAATTCTAAATATATATTTATGTTACATGTACTTCTTATCTATATTATATATGAACGTGATCCCAGGTTTACTTATATCTTTTGGAAAGGCCTTCAGAAGATATTCTGAACTGAATTAAATATTAGAACAATGTTACATTCTCAATTAGATGGGCAGTCAGAATGAAATATTTAGACCATAGGGTATATTCTACATGATTTTCAACAGATTACCTGGAATTTTGGGATCAATATTTTTCTTTGGTTATGTTTTCATATAAAATCTATTTCCATTCTTGTATATAGATGGAACTATTAAGAGTATTATATTGAAAAAGGTGTCTGACTCCACCTTTTTGGGACAATGTAGGTGAGAGGATGTCGATGATACTGGAATTGGTAGATGAGATGACATAAAAATTTCACATGGTTTAGATGATCATGAGGAATGATCCGAGAAAGTAGAAAAGTTATGCAAATAACTGGAGAATGGATCTTTCTTTTGAAGTAGGTGATCATGGATTTCTCAAAATTTCACTAGGAAAAAGTGTGATATTTTTTGGTAATAAGGGAAAGATCAGTCTTCATATCATTTGAACCTATGAAATCATAGTTAACATTAGATAATTTTCTTATATAGTGGTTTTACCTATATTTTTTTCCCAAGTACATAATGTTTTTCAAGATTCAATATTAAGAAATAATTTGTCTCATCCATCTAATTTTTTGAGTCTCGATCTTGTTCAGTTAGAAGAGAGTTTTTTGTTATGAGGAACAACCATTATAGATTTTTGATCATAGAGAGCATGTTCTATGGAATACGTTGATTCATTATGTTATGATTTTGTGTAAAAACAATATGGTTGATGAGAAAACATGGTAATATGAAAATTCTACGAGGGACAAATACCCCCACTTATTTGATATGTGAATATTATTGTGAAGATTAAATTTCCAAAAGGAGAACTAATGTAACATCCCAAGTATTAATAGAAAAATATATTTTCATGTATATTAATATTTTTGAATTTAAAATTAATTTTTTTAAAAGATGACACTATGTATGATAGTATTCCCGACACGCAACAATGGGTATCTTTAAAATCTTACATTACACATAACACTAATTCGTACTAAAAAATAACACAATAATAATATTATTATTCTAAATAGTAGTTAACACCTAATTTTTGTATTGGAGGGAATGAATAGAACTAACTAAAATATAATTACATAAATTTTGAAAAAGATTTTCCATTTATTCTATAAATTTTAGAATCTAGAAATGAGAATGAATGAAATTTTAGGCATAAAATACTCTAATATTATTAAAAGTTATTTTTACAACCTTTTGATGGTGATACCTTATTAAATATATTATTATGTCACTATTATATGTTTTAATTTTAAAAATCAACTTCCTCCATAGAAATCGGAAATCAAAATTTACTTTGGATTAATTTTTTTCTTTATTTTGTGATAAAGTTCTTTTTTTAATACAATGTAAAAAATACTGCTTTTTAAATCAAAATTTCATTTTACTCATGTTTATTTATATATTTATATTACCATTTTTATTGGTTTTAAACATTAACGATTTTTTTTTCTGTCATTTAATCAAATTTTGGTTATTAGAAGTAATTTAAATTTTAAATCAGATATAAACTAGTGTTAATATTTTGATATTTGTTATCTCCAAAAAAACATCTTTCTTGTTTTGACAATAAGAATTAATATAATATTAGTTAATGAAACTTCTATATTTTGAATTTGTAAAAATGGATTACATAGATTGAATAAGAAGTTCAAAAATTACGTAAATAGATTCCTTTTATTGTTGAATATTATAAATTATAACTTCAGAAATTATATTAATCTAATATAGTTAAAGGGTAAATTAGGTAAATAAGGGTAAAATAATATTAAAATAATATAAATCCACCATAATACATGTCATAATTTTCTTTTATGAATAATGGTTGACCAAAAAAACCCATTGGTCAATCATTTTGTATTTGGGAGAAGCATGGGAGTGAAAATGACACGTTATAATAATTAACTTAATGTAAAATGAAATATAACATAAACATATATCTTTTTACATAATAAATTTTAATTTTAGGTTTTATAAGTGATATTTCACTATAAATATTAATTAAAAATATAAAAATATTTCTTACATCAAGGTATTTTATTTATTATTTTTATATATTAAAAATATAAAATTAATTATGCCATAATGATGATTTAATGATTACTTTATAAATAAATGATTCAAAAAATAATATTATAAATATTAAAATGAATATTAGTTGACATAATTTATTCCATAGATAAATTTTCTATATGAATATGACTTTTTATTATACTATTAAATTCTTTGGATTGATTTTATATACATTTTTGGATTTTATTTAAATTTAATAAATTGAATTGTGTAAAAATTGACATAATTAATGTTTTATAAAAATAATAATGTATAAAATTATTTAATAATTATAAAAATATTTTAAAATCACAAATATATAATGATATTGCCAAATGTTCATTACGTGTCCAATTATGGGAAATTTACCCCTTATAAGAAAAATTAATTACATCTTAACAATTAAAATGGTGTTACCACATTTAAAATTAAAAGAGAATAATTAAGAGTAAAATAAAATTATAGGAATTAAAATAAACTCAATACACGTCTAAAAACAATTGGATACGATTATTTTGATCTATACTCATCTTATATTGTCCATATATCATGTTTAATACACATTAATTAAAAGAGTAATTTATATTAATTAAATGTTTTAACACTTTCTAAGTGTGCCCCTCCCCTCTCTTATAAAAGTAAGCGATTTATTTCTATTACTCACACTTCCAAATCCTTTTAGTTCATGAAATATCTATGCAATCCTCTTTCTAGAATACAACCCCAAATTATTGAATCCATACATTAGGCAAAATGCACTTCCTAGAGGTGTTTAGGCGTTCTTCAATTGTGATCATCCAAATAAGAGGTATCGCTTTCTCTTAGTGTTTCTATTTTGTTTCTTCTTCCAATTGTTCAAATTTCATTCAAACATGATGATATAATAACATGAATATATTTAATATTATGATATTGTATTATGGTAAAATTATTTTAAATCCTTATCTACTTCAATCAAATGGTAAAAGAATTAATTGTTCGTTCATACATGTGAATTATCACATTCACAAATCAATTTAGTTCGTTTTCCAATAAAATAAGTGAATATTTTTTATAATAGCAGAATAAATCATAAAATGTTACATTCATGATATATTTATCATTAAAATATAAAAATATACCAACAACATTCTTACTTCAATGTGCATTAAATATATAACGCCGTTCGTGTGTACGTGTGACCTATCACCTCCACGAAGAGATGTGACTCATTTTTATTCATTACATCACTTGTATGATATATATAATTATATGTTAATGATTATTATTATTTTAATAATATCATGATAATTTTGGTAATATAAAATTATTATTATCTTATTTCAATAATGATAAATGATAAATGGAATTGTTACTCACATATATATATGGAATACCATCTCCATGATTATAACATTATTCATTTATCATAAATAATATTAAATTGTTTAAATTAATCAATATCAGTTATGTCTAATTGTGATGAATATTTCAAGAATAATAATATGAAGATGACTGAATTATGACAAAATGGACAAGTGACAACATACCATGTTTTTTGACTCAAGAACCGATTATCAACAAAACATCGAACATGAACTAAAATAGTTAACTAATTATTATTCCTTGGTTATAAGTGATGGAGTGGGAATAATAAACATGAAATAGGTTCTGAAGGAGGTATAAATTAAACTATTTATATTATTCAGGAATAAAATTATCAAAAAGGGAAAATCAGACTCAAGGTAAGGGATATCATCTCAATCTTCTTTCATTAAGTCATATCTTGATTTATATACATCCTTATTTTATATGGCTTATAATCAACCCCTTTAACTGTTAATTTTATCTAATGGTATTCAAACGTAATCTTTTTTACCAACTGTTTTAGTAAACAAAAATAAGTAATATTTATTTTTAATGAATTGGCAACAATGACCTTTCTACTACAGTGAGCATCATATGATATGTAGATTCCTCTACTAGAAATAATGTTTTTAAAGAGAAATTAAAATACCATCATATTTTTTTAAATATTTTGGTATTGATAATGGTTTTAATTTTTTTTTGATTATATCAAAATATTAATATTATTTATTATGATTGCAATGTGGAAATGTTATTTTACTTTTATGCTTGTTCATATTCAATGATTATGTTCTGGTTCATGGGTATTTCTTATGTATGTGGATGGTTTCATGTTATTCTGAAGGCGAGTTAGCTCGTGAGAGCTCTCCAATTCAATGGGTAACATGATGAAGATAAATATTAAGGTTTCACTTAAGCGGCTTATGGAATTTGTTGTGATGGATATTCCATACGTAGCAATGAATGTTACGTCCTATGTAGTTGTGAATGATACCATGTAAATATGTTATGGATGTGACAAGTTACCTATCTGATTTATGATTTCTATTTTTTATTCATTAATATTATTATTTTATGAGGTATGTTAATGATATTTTGATTATTAATTGAAAATTAATATTTCATTTATTTTATGTATTCTTGGACTAATATTTGATTCACTTATTTTATATCCATTACTGAGCTAATTTTCAACATCCTATGTTTTTGATATTTTTTTAATAGGGTATAAGGAAGGGTTAGAGAAAGAATAATTCAAGAATATTTTTATAATGAATGGAATTATTGTTTTATTTAAGTAGTTTTACTATCGTGAAGATTTTTCATAGATTATATGTTTCTACATTGTAATATTTGAGATGTAATGTATTAATAATGGCCTAATATTTTAAAACAAAAATCATTAAAAGATCCTCAATGTGAATTAATGTCAAATTATTTACTTATCTCAAGATTATGTATGGTTTTATAGTGGGATCCTTATAAGGAAACTTCTTGAGGGAGAGTGTTAGAAGATAGAACATAGATTTTTTTTTTGGATGCTGATAGCAGTGATACCCTACTCTACCATGGTCTAGTGTGGGTGGATTTTTTTATACATAAATAGATGATAAGGGAGTATCATTCCTATATTTAAAAATTTTATCCTAGTCTTACCATTATGTACCATGACATGATTTGTTAGTACATGTGGCTAGGTATGAAGAAAAAGATAACATGCTTTATCAATCGATTATACACCTGCTAGTTGGTGAAGGAAGATCACCAATTACTTACAAGACTTCTACATCATCTATCAATTCTTGAGTAGAAAAGGAAGTATGTCATTAGGTATTTTGTGACAAGCTTGTTGAGATCTCCCTGAGGTAGGGAAAAAGTTTAGTTAATTATTGAAAGGATAAAATATGTCACACACTTCCAACCCTTCATGATAACTTCCTTCTGATAAGATAATATATAATTAAACATGGGAGAGAGTAGAACATCATGAAATTACCTATTTTATAGTTTTATACTAGGATGGCCAAATCACATTGTGGTTTCGGTAAGGGATGCAAAAGCCACTAGGTTAAGAGGTTCGCTTTTTTACTACATATCAACCTTATAATGATGGGTAGTCTGAGCATACAATTCAAGTGTTAGAGGATATGATTTAGGCATGTACCCTATATTTCATAGCATACTAGTAAAATTAAATTCTTCTATTTAAATAATATTATAATTATAGATTTTAGGAATCAATTTAGATGAATATGTATGATTCCATCTATGGTAGACCATTATGCCCACCTCTATGCTATATTGCAGTTGGTGAGGAAACCAAACTGGGTCCTCAACCCATTTAGGAGACCTCAATGTATGTATAGATAATGTAGAAATGTATGGCTACATCACTATCATTGAAGAAACCTTATATCAACAATTCTTATAAAATAGTTTAGTTTCATGTGTGAAATAGGTTATGTATGCGTGTATTGCCTCATTTGATTCATAAACTATTCTAAAGACTAGAGAATGTTTTCCAATATAATTTGGTCCATTTGAGTTAGTGTATATTGTTTAGATGGTGGCCTATCATTTTATATTATCTTAGTGTTATCCTACCTAGCATGACCTATTCCATGTATCATAGATTTGATAGTATCATCCCAAACAATTTCATTCATTTGATCGAGATGATGTCGAACTGTATGTCGATTCACCCTTTGAGGTGCACCTATATTTTATCATCAATTGTAGAACAAATATTCTCTCAGGTCAGTCAATTTCAATTATCTGAATTATATGGTATAAAAAATGTTTAATGGATGAGACCTCAGAGTCGGATGTTAATATACATGCCCATTGGTCGGAGATTTTTTGAACTGATGATCTACCATACTTGGAAGGGAAATGTAGGGATGTGTGGTTTTACTGATTGGAGGATGTGATGTCACAATATTGTACAAATGTATTAACCCTTAATTGTTTTGTTCATTCCATAATAACGGACCTTGAAATAAATCCTATTAGGTTAATGGATGTCCTAAGTAGAGTAGGGGTATCATTTTAAACCCCAATCACTAAATATTGGGAAAAAGGTCATACCATATAGTTTATACGAATCTTGTAGACTTAAGGTGCATGACACTATGGCCAGTTGCATGTTTTTGGTAGTGGAATATTGAACGGTTTGCACACTACTAGTCAAACTATGCACCTAATTGTGCGAAGTGCCCAGTGAAGCAGAACCCTGTGCATGGTTTGAACATGGTTGTGCGGAACCATGTGGCCAAACTTGGTGTAGTGTTGTTTATGGGTAAAATCACTGAATATAAACTCTTTTATGATTTAACATATTTTCTTTATTCCTCTCCTCATTCCCCTTGTTTTTTGCTCCTCCCTCCTTGTTCACATAATCACCCACTTCCTCCTTTGGGGTTTTGAAATTTCTCCTTCATCTCTACAATATTTTCGTCATTATAAGAATAAATAGACTCATCTTAGTATGATTTATTTACCATACAGTTCTATTTCATGCTTCATCCATCATTCATTTCAATATTCTTATGAAACAGATATTTTAACTATTTTGGGGGTTTTTTAGATATCTTTACTTCTCTTGTTTTAGGTTGAATCGATCCATGTTATTATACATTAGGTCTACTATGAAATTGATCTGAGATATCTACTCTTTTTACTATCATTTAATTTCACTCATGGCATCACATTGTTGTGGTTCTACACAGAACCTACCAATAAAGATTTATTATCATATATTATATTGATTTGGATGGTTTTCAATTCCCTTTGTTAGGTCCACAATTCTAGATACCCTGAGATGGGGGTGAATCAGGTTATGAAAGATTAAAACAACTACCCCTTGTGATCTTGTTTTGCTGTTATAAAAAACCCTCTTCTCTCTCCTTCCCGATGCAGAGTAAGAATAAAACTTAAAGCTTGCACATGACACATCGATTTTTACTTGGTTCACCATCACTAGGCTATGTTCAAGGAGCATACACCGGTAGTGTGCTGATGTCCCAAATCATCTATAAGCGCACTGGTATTTACAAGTTCGAAGTGGACTCACTGTCCCTCTTGGTTTTCAACCACTCACAATTTACGAACTCACTCCTCTCTCTATTGAAGAGAGATCAATGCTTCTTCAGAAGATCCACTCACAGTTTAAAGACCTTTATATCTCTTAATTTTCATGAAAGAATGCATCCTCGACTACAGATAGATGCTCTATTAAAGTTCAAAGTTCATCCACTAATGAATACCCCTTTTCCCCTGAACACTGATAAATTCTGTTGGAAATACCTTCACAAAGCACCCTAATTCATAAGGCTCCAAATTTCTCAAAGCTCAGACAAGCCTTCAAGAAGCAGCTGCCTTTTTACGAAGCTCAAGCCTTTTCAATGCTTAGGCCATCGTGAAGCTCTTGCCTCTTCACGAAGCACACTCCTTAGAGCTCGTGGCCTCATGAAGTGCAATTATTTAATGGAGCTAGATTAGCTGCCATGATGCACCTCTCATTTGTGAAGCTCGCTACCTTCGCGAGCCACTTTCCTGAACTGATAGAAAAATATTTTCTCTGAAAATAATCTATTCTTCTCTCAAGGGGGTTGACCTCTATTTATAGGCATTTCCACTTACCCTCAAACTTTTTACGAGATGTCAATACCTCATCATCTCAAATAGCAAAGCTCCGAAGTTTCTGCTGAAATTGTATCAATCTTGCGAAGCACCATGGAAATTTTCCGATCGCAGATCTTGACGTAATCGCTTAGCATCACCGTCAATAGTCTTTCGTGCCATCACCGTGAAGTTCCCTCGCAAATCCCTTCACCTCTGCGATGCACTTCAACTCTGTCGTTCGCGATGTTTGATTTAATCATGAAGAAAACAGTCAACATTATTCTTGTCTTTGAAAAATTCAATCCATGAATCCTATCTTCTCGAAACACATTCATTTTCCATATTTAAATGAGATCTTCAGAGATAACTAATATTTGTGATTCTCCCCAACCTCCAAATTTTGGAACCCAAATATTTGGTAAACACTGGGAAATGGCGCCACCTTGTACAACTATTTTTGTACATCCTCTAGATCGTCCATTCATTTGACATCGTTCTTTGTCAACATGGATTGTCAAAAACATCTCTGGAACATGACAATTTTCCATGGAAACCCGCTTTTTCAAAAAACAAAATCAACACAAAAATGAAGCAATGTTACATTTAGGGATTTTTTTCCCAACACCCTTAGAGACCTTTTTAAGGGTAGGAATATAGCATTGTGTGTAATCATTTCCTTTCTACACCACATTGGGTATACCATCCAAAATTTACAAAAATGCATCATGCATTGAGTTATAATTAAACATGAAATATTTTTCAAAATATTCTAGATGAGTTTATGGTGAGGAATAAACCATTGTACAAATCCTCTTGTCCACTAATAAGTTTTATTATATTTGAATGGCCCATGCATAGTTCCTTATTCCATGGGAATTCATGATGTTCCATTTTTAATATCACATGCATTATATTTAATTCCTGGTGTAATTATTAAACTCTTTCATTATATTATATTTCATTTCATTAATTTATGTGTTCCATGTTCATTATTCACTTATTCTACATTCTATGCTCATTAATTTATGACACAGATAATGGTTTGAATTGATTCTTATATTTGGTTTGATAGGGATTACATGTTTGGAAAAGCCTAATATATTGTTCTCTTAAGATTTGATTGATGACATGTGATTAAAGGAATTATTAAACTATATTCATATTATTTATTTCCAATAGACCATTAAAAGATCCTTGAATTAATTTTCTGCAAAATTCCTTATGCCACGTTGATAAAATTGATTTTATTACATTTTAGATGAATAGATTATGGATCATGACTCTTATTTGATTGAATGAATTTTAAATAATACTATTGTTAGGAAATATAAATTAAACAATTCTAGTGATGTTCATTAGATTATTGATCACATGATATGGTTCTTAGAGAGAATATTTGTTTCGTGTTGAGGACTTGTGGATGTACTTGTTGTGCTTGTTTGGGTTATGACCCAACACCCTTGGGTGATTATTTGGATTTCCATGGGAGGTATTCCTTATTGGTATTTTATACTCCTAATCTATACTGGTCCCATGTGGGAGAAAACGTTGTTGGACTCATTTGAATGAGGGCCATGACATGGCTTGGGTGATACACAGTCCTCTACATGAGATACATGTAATGGACTCAAATTTCAACATTCCTTAATTAAGACTGGGGATGCCATATGGTTCAAATAGAATGGGATCTTTGGTATTTTACTATTTGATGATCCCATCTATATAAATGGGATTAATATTAGATTAATGTGGATGATAACGAGACTCCACCACAGGATTAAATAGATTGATTGAATTTCTTTTATAAATGAATTAGTTAATTTCTTGTGTAATATTTGTTGTTTCTATTTATATTAGGTCATGCACTTGTGAAATTTGTTTCTCAATGTCTATCATAATTTTGTGATGACTTTTGAAGTAGACCCAAAGACTAATCACATGCTTGGGTGTGCACCTTATTAAGTTAACTTGTACATTTAGGGCCCTTTTGTGTATATTAATTGTAAATTATCTTCTATTCAAACATACAACATAGGATGAATTATGTGGTATGGGATGGGTTTATACTCGGAAGCTAATACCAAGGTTTACATATTTATTTTTTCGTTAGTCTACATAAATTTTATCATGAACACTCTCTATTATTTACAGCATGAAATGGAAATTTATAGACACTGTGGAAGTAGGACTACTAATATTTATATATCACACACTTCTTAGAAACCATTTAGTCCACATGTAGACATTCTACTCGTAGGAATGGAGAAAGGGAAACATGTATATTCTACTTTTTTAGTGTATTCTACGTTATGAGGGATTATTATCGGAAGAGGATTAATACAATACAAAAGATAATGTGTATACATTTCAGAATTTTTTAGTTTTTGATAGAATGAGTTATATTAAATTACCCAAATCCCATTTACTTTTAGTTTTGAATAGACTCATGAAATTCTATTATTTTTAAATCATCTAATATTGATTATCTAGTTATTTGATCTATTTTCTTATATTTTACTATTTATTATTTCTTTTAATGTTTTATGATATTTTTTACACTTCCTATTATTAATATATATTTTTTACCACTACACATACCATATCTATGATGGAATAGAGTCCCCATGGACAAACCCTATCTCATCTCTGCTAGTAGGAAGCCTCTGCCAATCGGGGAGATGTGATTGAAATCATGGGGTGAACCTATCTCGGGGCATGGTTCAGTTTCACCTGGGTCCAACATGCAATAGAATCACATTGACATAATTGCAGAAATTGAGAGTAAATGAATATAGTTTAGCTAAATCATTATTGAATATTTTTATTATTGAAACCTAATTTTTGTGAAAAGATTTTTATGTGATAATAACAACTCATGGTTAAAAATAGACAGAAAATCATAAAAATCATTATATTTAAAATAAAATGGTTTTAGGGATCCAAGTTGAATATTAAAAAATTTTATAAGCATTGGGTGTGTGAGAAAAACAAAACCCTGTAAAAATGTGGAAGCATTAATTTTGAGGACTACATACACCTTTATTACTCTTCTGCCATAGTCATAAAAAATAAATAAATGGGAGAAATTATGTACTATATATTTTAGTTCTATTAAGAAAACACTTCATGCAATAAAAAAATTACCAATGAATAATAAATCCTCCTAAAAAATCATTGATTAATTATTTATCATTTCTACTCATCGTTATGATATATGTGAATTATTTATAAATAATGTTTGAAAATCATAAAATTATTATTTCAAAAAATAAACTTAATTTTTGGAACCAAAATATCACAATATACTTGACTGATATTTTGTGATTTTTCGGAAAATATTTATTTTTAGGTGAATAGTAAAAACTACCAATTTTTTAAGAAATCATGTTTTATTTTTTATAAATAAATTAAAAATTAAAAGAAAAATTATATATTTAATATGATTTCAATTTAGCTATATTATATTAAATCTACTTAACAAATTTTAAATCATCATTATATTGGTTTTTAATATAACATTATTTTCGGGATTAATGTTGGGTTTCTATAAAAAATGTTTTTACTCGTATAATGTTCCCCCATTTAAATTAATTAAAATAATAAAAAAAAGATAGTTATTTAGACGATGTTTATATATTATAAATAATTAAATATTAAATTATTTTTCATCATAAAGTTAATATATAATCATCATTTACTCATATATACTTTTCACAAAAAATTGAATATTTACTTCATATACGGGATAAATTTCAAATTGGATTTTGACACATGAGTAATTTGGATTTGGAAAATGTATTACATAATTTATGTTATAATAATTTAAAATTTATAATAGGGTAAAATTATTTTTTTTCCAATTATATTATTAAAAAAATAAAATTAATTACAATGATTAATGTAAAAATAGATTTACATAGTGGTTAACCATTAATCTTAAGTGAAAAAAGGACATGGAGAAAAAAAATAATGGACATATTTAGAACACATACCTTTTTGGGTTGGGTTTTTTATTTATTGGACAAATTAAATAGGTTCAAAAATGGGTTCACCTAACTTTCATTTCAATATACCATGTGTGTCCTTTCACCCACTTATAAAAGGCCAACACCTATCATCCTTTATTCACAACATAAAAAATTGAATTGGAAAATAACTACTATGATTACTTCTAAAATTAACTCCTCACATTATATTTTTATTAATTTCATAAAAAAAGATATCCATGGAAGGCCATTGGTGGAAACCAAATTATGTTACCCGAATATGAGGTAATGTTAATCGACATTCCATTTATTTATTTATTTCACCATGACCATAAATTATTATTTTTCCATGTTTATATAATAACATATATATTATAAATACACCTATTTTTTTATGTTAAGTGTATGACCTATTCCTGCAAACACATCTCTCGAATGCGTTATGAAATCACAATTCATGTGTAGGATAAAATATGGCCTCACAATACATTTCCATTTTTTCCATTAAAAACTATCATAAATAGGAATAATGTTCTAAATACTATTTATATTTGATATTTATTTTATTTAGAACATAATCATACCTATATAGGAATTATATCATGTACATACTTTTTATATTCTATATGGTACGGGATACAGTAGTGTTGCTCGTGTGTATACAAGACTATTTCCTTGTGAAGTAATAATAAATTTTTTTCACTAATGCCTTTTATGGAAGGAAATAAAATTATATTTAATGCATATATTTTATACAAATTAAATAATAATTATATTAATTATATTATAAAATTTATTAAAATATAATATATCATTTTTTAATTAACTTTTAATATAATGAAATACAGATAAGATCTTTCTTCGACTTGTGGCATACTGCCAGCTGGAAGCGATGTGATACCTTTTACATAAAAATAATGATATATATAATTATATATCAATGTATTATTTAAATAATTATCATTCTATAAATATATAATATTAGTTATGTTTTTTCCATAAGGATCCTTCAAAATTGGAAATGTTACTTATGCGTATATGGGGGGTACCATCTCCAGGATCATCTTGTTTGTTCATTTTTAGTAATCACCATTAATTATTGAAATTAAATGTATAATAGATATAATAATATAATTATTATTTCATGATTTTTAATATATTAATTTTTAAATAAATAACATGGTGACCTTAGTCAACTGATCAACGTCTTTTTTAACGCATTAGCTGAATATAGTAAACACATCTATCATAAAAATAATTATTCAAGTAGTTTTAGAAAACCTATTAATAATTTAAATGAATGTAAAAATAAACTTTAATTATGTTTATAAATAATTTAAAAAATTATAATATGTTTATTATTGAGGATGATAATGAATATTCACGACTAACCATACTCAAGGTATGGATTTTTATTGTCTCGGTTTTATTTCTATGATATATATATATTATGTACCACTTGTTTTTATTATGTTGTGTATATAAGTCACATAGATTTATTTAAAGAGTATTATCATAAAAATTGTGGTTATTTTCAAGTACATTTTAGGATTTCTATTTCAGGGGGTTTATGGTTTCATAGGTACCAATGTGGTAATGGAAGTTTTTTCACAATTTGGATATTTGAGACTCATGCCTTATTATGAACTTCTCATTTTTATGAGTTGTATATACATACTAATTGACGTGTAATTTAATGAAATTATTTATTCTCATTTAATTTACTGTTTCAATATATTTAATTATTTTATGAGGTTTTTTATTCAATTTCACCAAAGTTTTAAGAGTTTCATGTCCCAATCTCAGTGTTTTTCAGAATTGTTTGTGATTAAGTCTCTAATATTGAACTTATGATGTACCAATAAACAATTATCATAAATTTTATTCTTATATATTAATGTCATTATAATGAAAATTTTCTATTCATTTCTCTCTCATTATGTAATAAATAGTCAAAATAATAGTTTTATGGAAAAACCCTCTTTTCTACTCAAACCCCCTTTTCTTCCAGTACCATGTTTTATAAAAATGTTTTAAAAAATTGTTATAAAAATTGTTTTTAAAAGAAAAAAGGATATTATGCTTATGAATTTTTCAAATAATTTATGAATCATTATTTATAATAATTCATGTTTATTTTTAAATATAAAATAATTTCAAAATTTTTATATATTGAAAAGTTATTTCAAAAATGAATTGGGTATTTTCCTAAAAATTTCCTTAATGATTTTATAATTTTATATCCATTCGTTAATGAATAAAACCATTTTTACATATATAACAATTCAGATATTTTTGAATGACTCCATCCTCATTATTTATTTGGATCAGTTTAAATTGATTCAAATATATTTTTAGAGAACCTTTTTATTTTACACAGGTTATTCGTGTTTCAACGAAATTGTTTATGAACCTATTTCTTTCACATGGGTTAATATCGTCTCAAAATTATTTTCATGGAACCCGTATCATTTCGGTGACATTATCATGATTAAAATTTATTTTTATGTAACATTTTTGATTTTCACATTATAATAATATATGAAAGAGAATATATTGGAAACTGGTCCTTTTCTATCAGATATTCATGTTTCAAAGATATTTTTATGGAACTTATTCATTTTACATGGGTAATTCATGTCATGAAAATTATAATGGATTTTTCATTGAGTTTTAATGAATCTATCTCTATATATTAACTATTAATGTTGTGGTTCTTATACATTACAAATGATGACTACACCCAAATTGCATCGAGTGATCACATTATATATTATACGATGAGTGTAAGACGATAAAACTCCAATGCATTGTGTAATGATTATGTTCTTGAGAGAATTATATTGGATGTCAATTTTGTGGTTATTAAAATTTATAAGGGTTACATATGTGTTCAATTTGGGTTCTATAAGGGTTCTATGAGTTGATGATCCATGATACCTACATGGTTTTCATATACATTCTTGGGTTTATGATGTAGCATTTTATCAAGACTGATATCACGTGGAACATGATATTTTTTTGTAGGGGATTTTTTATTTTTTTATTGGATTATAAAATATTTTCATGTTTAATGATCCTGGTATTGATGGTTTCACCTAGATTTTCATGTTTTCTATGCATTCATGAATGGATATCATATGTATTATTATTGTGTCCTAATGTGGAAAATAATGACTAGGTTAGATTAGAGAAATTCTCATTTAATTTCATTTTAATTTTTTATATAATATTTTTTTACTATTTATCTAAACCTATAATCCTAAAATGTCCTCTTGGATATAAGTGAACTAATTTTTACTTTTTTAGTTATAATATTTGGATGAAAAAATAGGTTACTCTTATCCATATACAAGTCAAAAATGTAATGTTCATGATTTCAACAACAAATCTAGGAGTGAATGTTATGGGATATTATGTATGGTATCCATGGGATGGTTACGAAATTTTTTAATATTTCTATGTTTTCATGAGAGTTTATCTTAATATTAATGGATATCATCATAGGACTATCACAAGCTCAATGTCTTAGAGACCCCATTTTAGGGATTCAAGCTGTAAAAATATTTTGTTTATTAATGTCACTTCTAGATCTTTTATTTGGAATTAGGTATTTTTATCCCCAATTACTTACATTAAGTGTTATTTAGAGTGGAATTAGCTTTAATGTTTAATGAAAAAAATAGAGCCCATATGTTGGGTGACAACTCATCGAAACTGGAAAGGCAGTATCCATGCATGAACCCACAACTGAAGGATGATAAGGGTTTCACACATACCAATGGACTACATGTTGTTTATGTTAGTATGAAATTTTTTTATGAAGAGAATATGTTTATTTTTGAATAATATGGTACATTGTTTGATGAATAATGGTTCCCTTGTCATGGAAGAATATATGATGAAATAAATTTAATTTTTTGGATTCAGGCATAGTAAGGAATTGTTTAAATAATTTTTATAATATTTATTTATGGGATGGTTTTGATTGATATTTGGGTATTATGATTTAATATTAATGTATAATATGATGGTTTAATCGTTTTTTGGAATTACCTCACAATGTTCTGACTTTTTTAGGTTTTAATCTCTATATGAAGACAGGAGGAATAACAAGACTATCCATTATTTGGTTATGTGGTCTATAGATTTTGATTTTATAGAATAAATAATATAAAATTCTTCTTCAATACTCATCAATTTGGGATAAAGTTGTGGTTGTCTTAGAAATTTAATAAATAATGAAATTTTACTCATCAACTAAGTATATATCCATTCTTTGATTAGTCTATATTTATAAAGAATTTCTAAATAAAATGAGAAGGATGTTGAAACAAAAAAATTATCCTATTAAATTAAATTTTTATGATGAAATAGTCTTTTAAATACTCAATGATTTGTGGTTTTGACTCCTTAAACTCTCCATTGACGATTCACATTCTTATGGAAAATGACCCGAATCGTACACTATAATTATTTATGTGCTCCTTCATTCCAACACCTAAGTGCTCATATATGAAAACATAGTCATTTTTTATTCCATATTAACTTAATATTTAATTTTCTATCTTATAAGGATGATATTTTATTAAAATATTTTTTATCCGGGTTTATAATAAAATAATTTTTTTAATGTTCAGCCTTTGATTGTTGATATAATGTTCATATTGTGAGGAAAATATATTTTAATGGGGGTGGATGTATCACCCTAATAATATAAAATAATAAACTTACATCGGATACTTTATGTGTTACAAAATATCAAGTTTATCTTATGATACACACAGAAATGAGTTTCATTAATAGTTTTCATTACACACAAGACAATTTTTAACAGAACAACAATACAATATTAATATAATTATTTAACATCCCATTCTAATTTGAGTTGCATGTATGCATATGATTAAATAAATTACATTAATACGTTTTACATGATTATATACAATTAATAATTGTGTGATGAAATAATTATAAATAAAATAAAAATCTAATAGATTTAAAAGATCTTTTTCTAAAAAACTATTTTTATAAAAAAAATATTTTTTATTTCAATAAAATAAAAAAATCAATCTTGTTGAATTATATTAATTAAATATATATTTAATATATCCATTTTAGTGAGTGACATTCATCATATTTTTTTCTAGAAAATAGATAATAATATATCAAATTTTATGCTAAATTATTTTTTAAAAACAATTGTATACTTTTTAAAGATAATTTATATTAATATTATTACTTGAAAATTTTATAATATTTTGGGAAAATAATCACATTTTTTTGAATAGTAATATTATAATAGATTAATGATGAAATATTGGGATTTTTGGTAAAAAAAATTTGATGATTTAGTAAATAGTGATGATTACTGATTTTTCAAAAAGGCCATTTTTTTAATAATTTAACTAATATAAAATTGAAATGTCTAATATTTTATCAAATGTAGTGAAGTCAGTATTTGTTTTTAATTATTTTTTCTTTCCTAATAATGATACTTAAATAATTCATGTAGTCATAATTGGTTTCTAGGGATTGTTCAGAGCTGGGAGACATAAGACATAAAGAAATAGACTAGGTAGTAGGTTTAGTAGAAATTATATGGACTTGCCCAAATGGTTCCTATAGGCGTGTGAATCAAGATAATTGGGAAAATGATGCCTCCCATTTTATCTAAAAATATGTGAGAGATTTTGTATTCTCGTGCAATTTGACTCATACATGTTTCATAGTAATTCTATGCATGTTGTGCATGTTTATCCAAACTATGCACCAATACTATGCATGGTTCCCCTTAATTAGTAACCAATCACATTTTTCATTGCATGGTTTGGCCTACTATATGGCCAAACCATGCACCCCTTCTTATGAGGGTGATTTTATGAAACTACCCATTATGTGTTTTAGGTATAAAGATACCTCTCCACCCCATTCCCCCAGCGAACCTAAACTCCTCACTCTTCTATGAAGATTCTTCTTCCTCCTCATAGTTGAGTTGATAACTCCTCTATCCAACAAATATTTTACACACCATTGGATCCAATTGGAAGATAGAGATAAGATCATAAATCATCTCCCATCTAATTCATGATTCACTTTTTCTATGTTTTACTATATTGGTGCAGTATCATTTTCACAAATGTAATGGAATTTGATGATTTATTTCATATCATATGTTCTAGAAAATTCAATGGAAAATGTTGGATGAGGGAAGAACTATAGGGATATGGTTAGTGGTAAAGGTTATTTCCCTTTATTTAGATACTTAATATATTATGCATTATTGTTCTGTGGTTTGAAGACTTTTAAATACACCGTTAATATTTTTAATAAATTCAATTATTTTTTTCCATGATCGTTTTTATCTTAATGAATAGTGAATAACCCTTTGGGTTGGTTTTCATGGCCTAGAAATCCCTTTTGGGTATTCCTTTCCAAAATGGACCATTTTTTCTACCTTCCCAGACTATTAAATAACCTTGATGGTTTCATTATAAATAATTATAAATTTTAATTACCTTAAGGTTGTTATATTACATGTGTTTTGACCTCATTTATTCATGTCTTATGCCTTATGACCTAATTCGCCTCATTTTTTAATTAATTCATAAACAAAATGAATTTTCTAACATTTTATAAAACTATTAACAATTCATTTTATGATAAATTGTATCGTATTTTAAACCATGGAATGTCCTCTACATTCACTTTTGGTTGATATAGTTGGTTATAGTTTAATGACCAATTGGATGGGCTCAACATGGAATAGTTATAATTTTTTTTAATGTTTTGTAAACACACTAGGGGGACACTTACTATGCTAGGGATGGTCTTTCCAAGAATTATTCATTTTTTTCTTACATAAGAGTGACACATGTTCCCTATGGGAGACCCCAAGGATATGATAGATGGAAGGATTCTTATAGAATATGATAATTGAAAATTAGCCCCTAATTATGATACTTGGGGCATGATATGAGGTTAGTTACTTTTTACATCACACCATGACTATAGTTAATCTTGGGATCTCATTCTTTTTTAATCTTGGAAGGACTCCCTTGTTAATGGACTTATACCGATCTAATAGATAGGTACTTAGAAATTCATTTCGAATTTCTATAGATGGAATTTGGGTGACTCTATAAATTATAAAAAGGTTCAATTGAGTTCACAAGTAGCTAAATGTTATAAAATAATAAATTAACCTTTGAATTTCAAATCATAGGTATATTTCCTCCAAACACAACAACTATCTTGTAGACAGTCCAGATTTTTACAAATTATATCTCTCACTTAACCTTCTCATGATCTGTTCATTCGAACTCACCAACTTCGGCCAAGTTATGTATAATTGAATGTGTATCCAAACATAACCAATTCCATTTTATTTATTTATTTATTTTATTTAATTCATTAATTTATAAATTATGTAATTTTGTTCATTTTATAATGTATGAGATGGATCGAGAAAGATACCATTGGTAGTGGAAAACTATGATTATTTCCCACACCCTGCTTGGTCTGCATTTATTACCATAGAAAACATCATGATTGTTGGTATAGATAATGGAATTAGTTCAGATTTTTATTCTTGATTTCTTTTCTATAATGATATAACGGAGTATAGGATAGAGAAAATGATTGTGATGCTAGTAGTAGTTTTTTTTTGGAATTTTTTGTATATTTTGATTGCATATGATATAAGATTATATCCCTCGAATCCCATGAATTATTTGGTATAGTTACATCACCATGATCATTATTATATTGGTTCTACTTATTATTTAGCATCTAAAAGTATTATATTTATCATGAATGATTATGAATTGTTTCCTTCTAGTATCTATATGTTGATAATGCTTCCCCTACGGTGGGTTGATAGTATGGTTATATAATTTCTTGTTATATTGTTTAACTTATATTTATATATTCTTATTTATGTTTCCAATCTAACCCTTAAGAGAATAGTCTCCCCATGGAAACAACCTAGACTCTTCTGCTACATGGTAGCCACTATCATTTGGGGAGGCGAGCTTGATGTTTGTGGCCACCGTCTTGGGGCACCATTAAGTTGAATCTAGGAAAATAATATACACTTTTATATTAGAGTATATCCTATTTTTTATTTCATTTTGTGTTTAGAAATGATAATATGATATTAGAATTTGGAAATGATCCTATTCATGGGAGTAGCTAACCATTGAATAGGGGAAACACAAATTAACATTGATGGGTAAAGGTTGTTATTTCTTACGTTGTTACAATTTTGAATATTTTCATCACTGGGTGACACAATTATTATGTGATTTTATTGATGTTCATGTTAGTAGAAACGTTTTTTTATACTTTTCACAATGATATGATGGTGTACTAAAACCATGCATAATGATAGGCACCATATGATTAAAATAACATGCATTATTTCATGATATATCTATTTTATGCAGTAATTTCTTATATAGTATATGTTATTTTTGGATCATTGTAAGTTATGCTATGCAGTTAAATGACTATTTTATATATAAATGTTACTACATTTTTATAGGACTGAAAAACATAACTGATACATAATGGGAAAGGCTTAACCTAATAGTGTTTTCATGCATATGTTAACACAGTCACATGTAGTTGACAGTTATGGCATGTTGATACCTATAACATTGGTAGCATGGGTTGGAATGTGTTGTTTTGATGATTAATTGTATTCCATTATCCAATTTAAAAGGAGTATGAGACCTTATAATTTTCAAATGGGGATCCACCTAGTTAAATAATTAATTGGAAATCATATTACATTATTGATAATGAATCAAATTAATGTGATATTTAAAAATGAAATAGACACCATATATATGTTCTATGAGACCTTGACCCTAGCCCAAACATAGTAGTGAGAAGTAGGATATGTCTCATATGATCCCTCTATGCCTTTATCTAATCACCGAGACCAACCTCCTAGAGTAAGAAAATGGATGTCACATTAATATCGGAAGGATCTGTGCCTTTCCATTCTTTACCACTTTCCCAATCTATTATAAATCATATTTTAGGAAAAAACATAGAAATTGTAGAGCTATGATACTATGGGGACCTCGTTTTATATGATAAAAATGAGTAAATGATCTTACTATGGAGGTGGTTGCCCAGATACCCCAGTAGTATATCTTGTAGTGCGTCCTGATGCACCTCCTGTAGATCATCCATTGGGTGTTGATGCCATGTTCTAGGAAAAAATCTTCTTCTTTATGCAGTGTACATAAGGTTCTCCTCATCCTACCACTTCTATGGAATACATGGATAATGATTTCCAACATCATCATCATCCCACATTGTCTAGGGATAGTTCAATGTATGTTATAGAGTAAATAATAGTTGAAATGATGTCTATCTTTGATCATATCAAGAGACCTCTGTAAAAGAGGTTGAATATAACAACCTATATGTAATATGACTTCTCAAAGAGTTGTTGGGAATCTATACTCAGGCTATTCGACATCATGGAATGGACAATTTCGATAATTAGATATACTTTTTTCAATAATTTTTTACATTGACATTGAGGATATATTGTGATTGGTAATTCATTCACCTTCATCACGATGAATTGTTAATGATGGAATACTCATCAAACTTCACAAAATAACCGTGTTTTCACCAACCATGTCCGGTGATGAGATGATTAATATGTGGTGATTAGAAGGTGGGATTTCATATGTCATCCTCTCATGGGTGAATGTTTTTTAGCTAAACACCATTCCAAAAACAAGTGAACCATGACGTCATCACCGAGAGGAATTTTAGGGAATCTAACAATGTGAGCCCGATGGGTTTCTCTTATATGAGGAGTAGTAGTTTATCCAATGATTGGTAGAGTGGATTCAGGGGTACACATTGGGGAGGTACCACCCATGTAGAAAACACTAGAATCTATGTGGGGCGTAACCGGTGTGGCAAGCCTGACTATAAAAACCCCCATGTATGAGGATGTTGAACGAGTGTCAGGATTGCGGTAGGATGGGTCACCTATATCATTTCTATATATCATTTACAAATTTTTTCAGAGAAAAATTTTCTATTAGAATACTTCCATTATGTGTAGGGTTAGAGAACCCTCATAGGATATTTACTTGGACTTCTACTTGTAAAACATGTGGATAAGGTTGTCCTAGAAGATGCAATCAGGCCTCATAGTTTTAGAGTCAGTGACGTGGACCAGCACTGGCTAGTCTAGGAGCCTCACAAGGCCTTGGTTTAGGCCATATCTATGCTGTGTGACCCACACAGCATAGATAACAGTCCAATTCCATCTATATATAAAGGTATTATTTGGGTAGACCCCCACTTAATTGTCTTCCCCGTTTGTTATATGTGTGTCACACTTTTTTATATCTGTTGTAATGTTTCAAAGTCTATGATTAGTAAGTGACTAATATAGCATCACGATGATACTTAACCCCCTATATGGATTTTAAATTGATGGAATGCATAAAATTAGGGAGAAACCCATTGAAATAGGATGGTAATATTTTATCTCATCTTTCTTTATTCCCGAGATGGTTAGCTTCGACTTGATTCTTGGTACGGAATGGATTATGCCTTATCAATACAAGGTGGCTTGTTATCACCTTTGGGTATCATTCACATAACCTGAGTGAATGAAGTATAACCATAACGATAAGAGGGATATCTAAGAAATTCGAGCTCAACTCAAACATTCTAGGCTAGGTTAAGTGACAACACAAATGGATAGTCTCTTTATAAGAGATTAGATAATGCATTTTTTTAAATTTCCCCATATTTAAGATCATTTGTGAAACATCTTGGATGAATATTTCCATAGATTAACTCTTATGTTATAGGTCTAGTTCAACATATAGAGAATATTCTCGGTACGACTCCAGTGTCTATTAATTCATATAATATTGAACATATAGAGCTCAAATAACTCAGAATGTTGCTTTAGTGTATAGAGTTTAAGGGTTTTATCTTTCCCATCACAACATCATGGTGTACACCAATACTTTTCACTCTTATAATGGTTAGTCCCCTTATATTCATCATGTATTACTACCAAATGAAACATCTTATAGTGAAGAACTCTGATCAACATCCTTGTATAGAGGAACTCTTAAACCAGATCTGATGAGAAAAACTTGTGTCTCAGATCAATTTGAAGACTCGATACCATCAGGTGTCTATGAGGCCATCATACATACCACATAAAATGTTACGATGTAGTTATGGTTTTTATGAGTATTAGGTTATCCCACATAGTCTGACAGACGTGATGGTAATATTCATTTTTATAATAAATCAGGTTTTTAATCTGCATCTTGATTTATTTTAGTTTTTATCGTAGCATACATCATAGTGTATTCTCAAAGAAGACTCAACCATGGAAATAATTTTGATCTAGTGATGAATACACTATGTAATAAATGTATATATGTGAATCCTTATAATGCGCACTACTAGATCAGCAAGGTTCACTTCATGGATCATATCATATTCTATGTAAGAATATAAATTTTCCAACCTATGGTGTGCACCATGGTTTCAGAAGAGTATCCCAAGAATAACTTTGATATATGATGATTCATAATGGTAACTCTTATTACTGGTGGTTCATCATATAATTTTGACGCCTTGATGCACCAGTTATGGGTTTGACCAAGAGAGGTGTGAAATTCTACTAGACTAATGCTAGTGAGAAATATTTTAAGTACTTAAATGGAAAACTATCATCAGAACTGATGATGATTCTTCCATAAGTAGGGAAAAAGTATATGTTTATTATGATTCTTCAAGAATTGGGATTGGGGTAGTTTTGATGTAGGGTAACTTGGTTTTAGTGTATGTGTCCCTCTATATTATACCCCTAGAGGGGAATTATACTACACATTCCCTTGAGATTCCTATCACATTTCTTTCTCTAAACTATTAGAGTAACTATTTATTAGTAGAGTGGTTAATTTTTTATAAGGATCATAATAGTCTCAAATACATCTCCCAATGGATATACAAGAATATAATGTAGCACATGTGGGTGGAATACCTATAATCATTCGGTTTTGACCTTCAAATACACACCATGAAAGTGTATTGAAGTAGATTATTCAATAATACAAAATTATTGTACACAAGAAGTAAATGTTTCCAATTGTGCATGGTAGTTGATGGCTGTGTTCTTTAGGATGAATGTTGAGGTTCAGGAACAGTAGGTGTAACTAGTTTTAGCATCTCAAGAATTGACCACCTCTCTTCTAGAGCATGTCAAAATGTTTTACTTTTGTTATTACGAGGGTCCAGTTTTGAGAGTTATAATCATAGAACATAACCCACCTATTGTTTGGGTTGATGAAATAAATGAGACCTTACCCATTTGTAGGATTATTGGGTGCCTTTTGATATACATGATTAGTAGAGGAAGGAATCATGTTCATCATTTTGGGATGTTCATCCCATGATTTCTAATGTGTAAAAAGTATACTTACTCGGGATTGGTGTCCGTGTCTAGTGAGATAGATTTCAGGTTCATCACTCAATGCTCTAGCTATCAGTAGGTGAGGAGGAGGACCAGTGACCCACTAGACATCTACAACCTCTATCCATTCTTGATGGGGAATAGAATGATGTCAACCTATATATCATAAATTTATTTCTTATATCCCCTAAAAGAATTAATATAGAATGGGTGATCGTCTAATGGTTGACAACAGTTCCACTCTTCCTATAGATCTAGGATAATTTCAAAGTTGATGAGATTGGGAGGTTATAAAACCAGAAATAGTTTTCCTTCATGGTGTTCCCCATTCTTTTTGAGTCAATAAGGTTTTCCTTATGAATTTTTCATTCCTTCTTGTTTTGAAAATCACAAACACCTTATACTTAATGAAGTCCATATTTTACATTCAAAAGGAAATTTTCCATTCATAAATGGAATTTACCCTAACCTGGATTTCCTTATACATTTCAATATTTGTTCATAAGTTTAAAAAATCAGATTCATACCTAAAACATTGAAATCATATAATACTTAGATATGAAGAGTTCTATTTTAAGATCCGAATTCTGAATATGAATTCTAATGAAGTTCTATTCCAAATTCAGGATACAAAATCTCATATATTTCGACTTCAAATTCTAGATACGAACTCTCATATAGTTCCACTCCAAATTCCAGACTCTGAACTTTTATTAGTTCGACTCCGAACTTCTATGAGTCCAACTGCTAACTTTTACTAGTCCGACTCCGAACTTTTATGAGTTCGACTCTGAAATTTTACTAGTTCTACTCTGATCTTTGTAAGTTCGGATTCTGAATTACAGTGAAACTAGAATCTGAATTTCCTTAGAAATTCAGACTCTAGATTCCCATAGAATTCAGGTTCAAAATTCCTATAAAACAGAACCCAAATATCTCTTTATTATAGACTCCTAATTTCATTTTGTATAGACTCGAAACTTTTGTTTTCATACATTTTGAAATTTAGTTTTTCTTATGCTTACACTTGTTCCATTATAAAATGATGTCGTACTTTCAGTTACACATGTTTTGTTATAAAACGATCTTTTCCATTCTGTTTCTAACTTACCGTTGGTTTAGTGACATGTGTACAGGTCCCTCAGAAATTTAAGGAAAATATGACCGTTGGAGGAGGGAGCCGACCTTTCCAACCGAGCCTATAAATAGATGATCATTTGAAAGATCTCAATAACAAGTTGATCACTCTAGAGACCACACTCTGCTATGGTGATTTCTAGAGAGAGAATCTTGTCATGCATTGTGCGTACTTAACTGCTCGTTCAGATTTCTTCGTGCGACTCCGAATGTTGGTGATTACATTCGAGGGCTTCCGGGGATATGAAGGCAGAGGTGCCGACTACCTAATGTTCGAGGGCTCCCTTGCTGAGGAAGACAGAGTTTCCAACTACATTGAAGTTGAGGGCTTGCGGGGATAGCAAGACAGAGACTCCAATCTTCATATCATGGGCTTACCCTTTTCTGGGTAAGACAGAATTTCTTGAATGTATAAATCAACGGACCATTATCCACGGTTGTTGGATACCCTTCTCTTTAGGTTAAAAGATTTATATCTTGTTACTTGTAGTTTTACTACTTGTTTTTCCAATGCATTTTGTATTATAAGGAAAATATAACTCTCTTATATTTCCTTATACTTGGTCTTTAATTCATTTAGATTCTATACGCATTAAGTTAGAATCTCATATTTCAAACCTTAGTTAAGTTTAAATTTTCGGATCCATATTTCCGAAACATGTTTTTCAGAATCACTTTCTAGATTTAAGCAAGTGCATATAACTAGAAGTTTGTAACTTCATAATTTTCCCCAAACATTTAATCAGTGTTAGAGGTGTTGTGAATTTTCTTAGTTTAACATTGTTAAACTTAGATCTTTCCCTGTTTAAGGGGAATTTTAAAGTGTACAATTCACCCCTCTTGTATATTGAGCATCTACATCATTATTTCGATCCTACAATTGGTATCAGAGGAGGTTTCTGAAACAATTATACTCACATATAAGTTTTTCTTGATCAACTTCTCATTGTTCTATATTTTCCTTACTTAGTAACATTTTCCTTCATTCCGAACGTTTTTTTAACAAGTTTGTGTGGAATGAAATTTTTCATATAGATGGCAGGTATGAGTATTGGTTCGATTGAAAACATAAATCCTACAAGACCACCAATTTTTTATGGTAATGATTATGCGTATTCGAGAGATCGAATAAATAAATTCATTATCAATACTGGAGTATAAAATTTTGTTATGCTTACTAGAGGTTATCAAATTCCTGATAAGGAAGTCAGTACTTTCCCAAACCAAGAGAAGCATGATTATCAACTCAAATACAATGTATGTAACACTTTACTTTGTTCAATGACTAGGAATATATATAGAAAACTTTCTTCTTGTGTAGAAGCTAACTGTATTTGGAAGAAACTTGAAGTTACTCATTTTGGTACGTGTAACGTGATTGAGACGAGGAGAGCTATGCGGGGGACTGAGTTTCATGGTTTCAGTTTTCCTTATGGAGAACCCATATGAAAAGGTCAACAAAGATTTATGACTATTGTGAACAGTTTACAATCTATGGGTGAGAAAGGTCTGGATGATAATACTATTGTGCACAAAATCATAGATATTATACCCAATGAGTGGGAATCCTAGGGAACTGCTATTAATGTGAATAGGAAGGTTTCCCAGATTACTCTTGATGAATTTTTTTGAACTCTTCTTCAACATGAAACAAGGATGAAAAGAGATGCAGACAATATAAAAAAGAAGAATGGTAATTTTATTGTTTCTTTTACTACATTATCAAATCATATGAAAGCTAAGACTCCTGAGAGAGTAACTAGATCCTAGTCTAAGAAGGTTGTTATCCAATCTGAATCTAGTGATAGTGAAGTCTCAGAGAATGAGTTAGGAAATCTTTATCGAATGATGAACAAGATAGCTGGTCAGAGAAATTTCCAATCCAAGTATAAGAAAAAGGAAATGAAAGATATAAAAGATGGAGAAGTCACTTGTTCTGAATGCAAGAGATATGGACATATTAGACCAGATTGTCCTTTTCTCAAAAAGAACGAAAGAAAAGAGAGACATTCTGAAAGGAACAGAAAGAATTATTACAAATCCAAAGCTAGGAAAGATCTAAAAGCCAATGACACATGGAGTACCAGTGGTGGTAACTCTTCAGATGAATCTTTTGATTATTAATCTTCAGGACATAAGAATCTTGTTCTTATAGCCAGAGTACCTATTAAAAATTATTGCTTTATGATAAGGTACACAATGTTGAATCATTGACCAATGTTTCCTTAAATTCTAAGGATAGTAAATATTATAACTCTTTAGAAGAATAATCCTCTTCTGATGAAGAAAATACTTTACCTACCTATGAAGAAGTTTATAGGTTAGCTAAACTACTTGAGATTGAGAATTCTAAACTCAATAAAAAGATTGATAAGTAAAAATCTTGGAATACTATTCTTACAAAAGAAATATCATATATTTCTAAAGATATTGATAGGAAAAATGATGATTTTATAAGTATTTAAAAAAATATTGAAAAAGTGAATTCTGAAAAGGATAAACATTCTAATGATATAGAAAAATTAATTTCTATGAAGAGTGTTTTCAAGCCTAGATATAGTTCCAAATCTAATTATTTTAATGATAAAAACTTGATTATAAAACTCAATTCAGAAATGTTTTCCTTAGATAAGTGTTTTTCAAATTTTACTCATGGTAAAGAAACTTTTTATAAGATGTACTCACAAATACGATCATTAAGAAACAAATCTGGATTTGGTTATACCCATGCAAAATGAATTTTTAGTAATAAATTTTTTTCCACAAAGTGCCCCATTTGTAATAAATGTCAATGTGGTGGTAACTAGGAAAAGAATTTTTCTTTAAATTAAACTCAATCTTTAGGTTTTCATAAGGATTATTTTTATAAGAAGATGTGGGTGCCCAAAATATTGTTATCTGAAAATCTCGGATCCAAACATGTTTGGATTCCGAAAGTCAACTTCTTTTCTTATTTTCGAGAAGATAAAGGAAGTACCAACAACAATACCTAGTGCATGGATAGTGGATGTTCCCGGAATATGACTGGTAACAAAATCTATTTTGAATATATTATCAAGATGAAAGGAGGAAAAGTAACTTTCATAGATAATGCTCAGGGAGAAATTGTTGGTATAGTTAACATTGTTCTTCTTGGTAAAAAATTGATTTCAAATATTTTATTTGTTAAGGGTCTTAAGCAAAACCTCATTAGCATAAGTCAGTTATGTAATGAAGGTTACCTTGTGAATTTTAGGAATGATAAGTGCTTAGTACACAATTCCAAGGAATAATTTATTCATTATGCCAATAGGGAATAGAATTTTTACACTTTGATCTTAAGAAGACCTTAGAAGCCAAGACTTACCTTTCTTAAGTTCAATGGAAGACCGCACTTTGTTTTTTCATTGAAGTTTACTTCATTGTAACCTTAGTAACTTATGTAAACTCTCTTAGAAGAAACTAGTTAAGGATCTGTCGGAGCATAGATTTTATTCTTCTAATGTTTGTGATCCTTGTCAATATGGAAAGCAACAAAAATCTAGTTTTAAATCAATCGGTGAAGTCTCAACAACTGATGAATTACAATTAGTGCACATGGATCTTTTTGGTCCAACACAAACTGGAAGCATTAGTGGAAAATACTATTTGTTTGTATTAGTTGATGATTACACTAGATTTACATGGGTCTATTTTCTAGCAAATAAGTCTGAAGCTTTCTCTTATTTCAAAATTTTTAGAGCCCAAGTAAAAAATGAGAAAAACCGTCCATTAAAAACCACTCTTAGTGATCATGGAGGAGATTTTCAAAATTCTAATTTTGAAACTTTTTGTAGTAGAAAAGGTATTACTCACAACTTTTCGGCACCCCAGACACCTCAACAAAATGGTTTTGATGAAAGAAGAAATAGAATTATTCAAGAGATAACTAAAAACATGTTGAGTGAGTATTTGGTAGCTAAACATTTCTGGGATGGAGCTGTAAGTACTTCTTGTTATACTATGTTGAGTTTTGATTAGACCTTTTCTTAATAAAACTCCATATGAGTTATGGAATGGTAGAAAACCTATAATTTCATACTTTAAGGTTTTTGGTTGCAAGGTATTCATCCTAAAAAACAAAGATATTTTACACAAATTCCCACCAAAATCTGATGAAGGAATTTTCATAGTCTACTCCACATCTTCTAAGGCCTATAGAGTTTTCAATAAAAACACTTCTACTGTTAATGAAACAGTGCATGTAAAATTTGATGAATCTAATCCTTTTGTTTTTAAAACATCCCAACCTACATCCTCGGATGTATTTTCAAAAACTAATCAAAATTTGATAGAAGAACCTTCTGATAAGGAAAATTTTCATGAAGATACTTCTAAACCATTTACCCCAGAAGACTTTCTACCTTATGTTGATTAACAGGTTTTACAAAACCCAAGTCAGCTATTTCTAAAGAATCATCCCAGTGATAGTATCATTGGTGATGTCAATCAACCTATAATAACTAGAAGTTCTTTGTGGAATGAAGTAATTCATCTAGAATTTATTTCCCAATTTCAAATAAAAATCACTGATTAACCTTTAGGTGAGGATGATTGGATCAAAGCCATGAATGATGATCTAAATGAATTTGAAAGGAATAAAGTCTGGACCTTTGTTGAAAGACCTAAGGAAACTTCTGTTATTGGTGTAAAGTGGGTCTTCAGAAATAAGTGTGATGAAAATGGAGACATTGTTATAAATAAAGCTATACTAGTTGCTAAATTCTATAATCATCAAGAGGGATTAGACTATGAATAATCCTAGGCTCCAGTATCTAGACTTTAATCTATTCGTATCCTACTTTCCTTTGTAGCATTCTATAATTTTACACATTTCAAAATGGATGTGAAATTTTTTTTTCTTAAAGGTTATGTTCAGGAGGAAGTTTTCGTTGAACAACCTCCTGGCTTTGAAGACACAAAACATCATGATCATGATTTTTGAATTACTGAAGCTTTGTATGGACTTAAACAAGCCCCACGAGCATGTTATAACAAACTTAAAGTATTCTTGCATCAAAATAACTATGTTAAAGGAAATTTAGATCCAACTCTTTTTATAAATAAAGATAAGAAAAATGTTGGAATTGTTCAAATTTATGTTGATGAAATTATATTTGGTTCAACTCAGCAATCATTAACTGATTCATTCTCAAATTTAATGAAATCTGAGTTTCAAATGAGTATGATGGGTGAGTTAACATTTTTCCTTGGTTTTCTAATTTCTCAAAAACTTGAAGGAACATATATATCAAAAAATAAGTATATTAATGATCTTCTTAAAAAATATGGATATGACAACACTAAAAGTATTAGTATTCCCATTAGTACCTCAAACACACTTGATATTGATGATGCCGGGAAACCAGTGGATCAAACATCTTTTAGAGGTATGGTAGAAATTTTACTAGACTTGATAGCTATTCGTCCAAACATAATGTTTTCAGTATTCTTATGTGCTAGATATCAATCCAATCTTAAGGAATCTCATTTAAAGGTAGTGAAAAGAATTTTTTCTCTACATAAAGGAAACCATGGATTTAGGACTCTTTTATACTTCAGGAAATTATTTTTTTTAAAAAGCTTTTCGGATGCTGACTTTGGTGGGTTTAGAATGGATAGAAAAATTACATACTAAACTTGTAATTTATTTGGAGATTCGTTAGTTTCTTGGTCATGCAAGAACCAAAAATAAGTATCACTCTCTGCTGCTGAAGCTGAATATGTAGTAGTTGGAAGTTGTTGTGCTCAAGTGTTGTGGATGCAACACATACTCACAGATTTTGGCTTAATCTTTACAAAGACTCAATTTTGTGTGATAACACAAGTGTCATTTCCCTTAGTAAAAACCCTTCACATCACTTCCGTGAAAATCACATAGATATTAGGCATAACATTCTTAGGGATCACACACTTAAAGGAGATATCATTCTTCAGTTTATCAGAATGCAAGATCAACTTGCTGCCATTTTCCCAAAATCTTTACCCTCCAATAGATTTTAATACATTAAACAGAAGTTTGTGATGATAACTGTAAGGTAATATTTCTTCATTAACTTCTTGTTGAACCATTCTCCTTATAGTAATAAAATTATTTTCATATGGGGAGTACATTTTCATGGTAGCATAATCAAAATTTTCGTACTGAGAATTTTTGTAATGAGATTTTCGTATTGAGAATTTTCAGAACGAGATTTTCTTACTGAGAATTGTCGTAATGATATTTTCGTACTAAGAATTTTCGTAATGAAATTTTCGTACTGAGAATTTTTGTAATGATATTTTCATACTGAGAATTTTCGTACTGAAATTTTCATACTGATAATTTTTTTAATGGGATTTTTGTACTGAGTTTTTTTTAATGAAAGTTTTCGTACTCATGTTTTTCGTACAGAGTTTTTCGTGGTAAGATTATTTTTGTCGAATTTTCATCAAAAAGAAAATCAAATATCATGAACAATCCCTCTAGATAATCTGAAAGGTATGACTTCCTTACTCATGTTTTCATAGTAAATTTTTCATTGCTGGTCGTTTCCTTACATTTAAAATTTTTTGGTTTCTAATTTTCTTCAATCTGGATTTTTTTTAAAACCTCAAAAGATCAGAGTCACATTTTCCTTTCGGATTGTATCTCAACCGTCAGATCAAATATCAATGTATCTCAATTGTTCGATCAACTGTGGAAACTGTACCATCATCTCAACACCTATATAAATGGGACCCCTGGGGGTCATCCCACATTGGTTTTTCAAGACCTCGTGTCTCGAAGCCCTGACTCTCTTCTTAAGGACCGTTACAATCTCTCTGAAGCCTATTCTGAATCTTCCAGAGCTCTCCATTCTGAATGTCTGCTGAAGCAACTTCCCAAGATATGTCTACCTCAAAACCAATTTAAAAATGGCAAGTCAATAGTGAAATATTGGTCCATCTGAACTTCTACTTGTACGATTCTACCATCACCATGAACATCATGCGGAATGGTTGGGAAGATGAATGTGTTTTCAAAACAGATGATCAGGATGCTGTCTATCCGGAGTAACTAGTAGAATTTTATGAATCAGCATGTTTATTATGAGGAATATGGAAGAGAAAAGATTTCTTTCAAGTCTTATGGCAAGACTTAAAAACTTACTTATATAATGGCGACAAGCTTGGTGGGGCTAGCATATGAAGGAGAAGCCTAATTTTGTTCACACAAACTCCGGGATGCTCAAGGAAGTTTTGTTAAGGTTAAGGTCTTACAATTTCTTGGACTTGTTGATGTCAAGACAGCAACTATTTCTCATATTTCTCCTAATAATCGGATACTTTAGCTCTGGGTACATGGCTTTTTGGTTCTGAGAAAGGGAGATAAAGATACCCTGAAGAAAAGTGACATATATTTCTTCGACTTCTTGGTGAATCTATGAAAAATAAATCTGATGAAGCATGTCCTTGTGACTATCAAGAATATCATGGAAGGAAACTTGAGAGCTCAAATCATCATGTACCCTTCCTTACTATCAAATCTGATAGTTCGGTGCTTAGATTTATTCAAGGTTGCATGTAAGTATAAGATTCGGAATTACAAGCTTATGCTTGTCTGTGATGATACGTTGAAAATAATGATTATGGATTCTTCTAAGGAAATAGGTGAATTTTATAGCTTTCCAGAGGGAGAGGCTAAATCCATTCTGAAAAATGTGGAGAAGGCTGAAATAGTTAAAAATATTTCTATGAAGAGGAATCTTAAGGAAGTGGTTGGTGATAACAACCCCCCCCCCAAGTCTAAGGAAACTCAATTTGCACCACCCAAGCCAAAGAAACAAAAATCTTACCCAGATGAAGTGGCTACTAAGTGGGGGGAAGACAAATAGAAGAGAAAATAAGGGGATCCATAGTTCGGACTCGACCCTATTGAGGCTAAGGACTTAAGGAAAAGAGATGCTGATGAGTTAGTAAAGCAAGCAAAAGAAAAGAAGTTGAAGAAGAAGATGTCAAAAGAGGATATTCTTTAATATCTTTTTAAAGCAACAGAGTTAGACTCTGAGAAGATTCCCATTCCGTAAACCTTTGATGTTCAATCATTACCAGAAACCCCTGTAAAGAAGTACTCCATAGTGGAAAAGATTAAAGGTAAATAAGTTGTCGATGAAGTATAGAAAACAGTTTCTGAATAAGTAGAAAAAGAAATAGAGGAAGAAGAAGAAGAAGAAGAAGTAAGTGATGATCTGGATGAATTGATCAAGAAAATAGAATACTATCAAGAAAAGGTTGAATCTGCAAAATTACCCACTACCGGAAAGGGAGTTGAGAAATAAATTAGCAAGGATGATAATAAGAAAGAGGAACAGAACGAAAATGTTTTATCTGATAAGGAAGAATCTTATGAAAAGAATTTCTTGAAGAAGGGGTAGAAAATGAGAAACTAGATAAAGACTAGATTTTTAAATTATAATAAAGTGAGGAAGAATCTCTAGATGATCAACCCATTCCGAAATATGATAAAGTAAATCACGTCCTCATGGATACACCAATAAAAGATATCATCAGAAAGAAAGAGGTTGGAGGCTCATCTAGAAGGAAGCTAGTCCAGGTTGAGGCAGAGGAATCTCTAAGAAAGTTATCTGATTCGGAGTCATAAGCTCGTGGTCATTATTTTGTGGTGGAATCTCTGATGAATTTGGTGGACACCATTACGATATTTCCCACTATAGATTCCAGATTCCAGATGATGCAGCATAGTTTGAATCAGAAGTCAAAATCCTTATCCATGGTGATGGATAAGTGTATAAATATTGAGGCCGACCATAAAAGTTTTCTTATTTATTATGATGTACACAGGATGTCATGCAGCAAAATCACTTTGTGGTCTATGAATGTTTAAGAAGACATGGCTGACTATGATAATTTTCAGAATGATTTAAAAGAGGCTTTTGATACTGAGGATAGAAAGATTAAGAATCTTCAGGATGTGCTGATCATTGAGCAAAGTTCTTTGAGATAATAAGGAAAGGAACTTAATGATAAGTCTAACTCTATTGCTCAAAATTTTATAATGGATAGATATCTCCAGATTGAGCTTGAGATAAAACTCATAAAGCAGTATGTGTTAGTAAAGATGCAAGCAGAGGCTATCAAGGCCCAGGAAGAAGCTTTTAAAATCTCAAGAAGAAAGAATAAAAGATTTGGAGAAGCAAGATGAGGAGGATCAAAGATATTTAAAGAAACTGAAAACCTTGTTGAAGAAGCTTATTTCGAAGGAAAAGGAGTACAAATGGAAAAATCTGATCTTTTGTTGTATTCGGGTTTCCTTGTAAATGTTTTATCTCTAATGAAAATTTGGTTGGTTTCATATTGTTATATGCTAATGTTTCATGTACCATATTTTTTTCCATTCCCTTCAATTCTTTTTGAAAATCACAAAGGGGGAGAAGGAAAAAGAACTAACCAAAAGGGGAGAAGGAAAAATTTTAAAATGGAGAAAGAAAAATTTCTAAGTGAAATATCCTTAAAAAAGGGGGAGTTTCTCATTATGAAGTTTTTCATTCCCAAGACAATTAAAACTCCACTCCAAAAATTCAGAATACAATCCTTAGTGTTTCAATGCCTAAGGGGGAGTTAGTTGTATTCACTATCATCCATGAACAAAGGGAGATAAGTTTTAATTTCAAAGTCTAATGAGTTTTTTTCAAAATCCTTATATCCTTTTTCGTAAGGATGTTTTTTCTTTCCAAAAAAGCGGAGATTTTTGAGTAAACAAGTTTTTCCATATGACTTTTCCATTCCTTCATGATTTGAAAATCCCAAACACCTTATACTTAAGAAAATCCATATTTTACATTCATAAGGAAATTTTCTTTTCTTGATGGTAATTTACCTTAACTAATATTTCCATATACATTTCAATATTTTTTCTTAATTTTAAAAAATCGGATTCAAACCTAAAACCTCAGAATCATATAATACGTAGATATTAAGCATTCTATTTTAAGATATGAATCCTAAATACGAATTCTAATGAAGTTCTATTCTGAATTCTGGATATGAACTCTCGTATATTCTGAATCTGAATTCTGGATACGAACTCTCATATAGTTCCACTCTGAATTCGGGACTCCGAAATTTTATTAGTTCGACTCCGAACTTTTATGAGTTTGACTCCAAACATTTACTAGTTCGACTCGAACTTTTATGCATTCAACTCCGAATGTTTACTAGTTCAACTCCAAACTTTGTAACTTCAGATTCTAAATTCTAGTGAAACCAGAATCCGAATTTCCTTAGAAATTCAGCCTCTGGATTCCCACAGAATTCAGGTTCCGAATTCCTATAAAACAGAATCTGACTATCTCTTTGTTATAGACTCTGAATTTCATTCTTTTTAGACTCCGAACATTTATTTTCTTACATTCTGAACTTTATTTTTTCTTATTCTTACACATGTTTCATTAGAAAATGATGTCCTGCTTTAGTTACACATGTTTTGTTATAAAACGATGTCGTCCATTCTGTTTTTAACTAACCGTTGGTTTAGTGATACATGTACATGTCCCTTTGAAATTTATGGAAAATATGACCGTTAGAGGAGGGAGCTGGTTGTTCCAACCGAGCCTATAAATAAGAGCTCATTTGAAAGAGCTCAATAACAAGTTGATCACTCTAGAGACCACATGCTGTTAAGTTGATTTCTATAGAGAGATACTTTTCATGTTTTGTGCA
Source organism: Viscum album (assembly GCA_963277665.1). Taxonomy (NCBI): domain Eukaryota; kingdom Viridiplantae; phylum Streptophyta; class Magnoliopsida; order Santalales; family Viscaceae; genus Viscum; species Viscum album. Next base: position 617,773,379 of record OY728145.1, on the reverse strand, counting down.
TACTGAACAGCTTGTTCAGATTGCATAGTGCAACTCCAAATGTTGGTGACTACATTCGAGGGATTCTGGGGATAGGAAGATAGAGTTTCTGACTACCTTGAAGTTCGAGGGCTTCCTTGCTAAGGAAGACAGAGGTTCAAACTACCTTGAAGTTGAGGGCTTGCGAGGATAGCAAGACAGAGACTTCGATCTTCGTATCGAGGGCTTACCTTGGTGTGGGTAAGACAGACTTTCTTGAAAGTATAAATCAATGGACATTTATCCAAGGTTGTTGGATACCCTTCTCTTTGGGTTAAAAGATTTATATCTTGTTACTTGTAGTTTTACTACTTTTTTTTCAGCTGCATTTTGTATTGTAAGGAAAGTATAACTCTCTTATATTTCCTTACACTTGTACTTTGATTCATTTATATTCTATATTCTTTAAGGTAGAATATCATATTGTAAAAATTAGTTAAGATTCAATTTCCGGATCCATCTTTTCGGAACCAGGTTTTTGGAATCACTTTCCATATTTAAGCAAGTTCATAGAACTTGAAGTTTGTAACATCATACTTTTCCCCAATCTTTTAATTGGTGTTAGAGGTGTTGTGAATTTTCTTAGTTTAACTTTGTTAAACATAGATATTTTGTTGTTTAAATAAATTTTGAATGTGTGAAAGTCACCCCCCCCCCCTCTTGTATATTGAGCATCTAGATCATTATCTCGATCCTACAATTCTATCATAGTGAAAAAAAATCGGTATACATCGTGTTTCATGAAAGGGTTATATAAGGCACTGGGTTCATAGGTTCTCTTGAGTACAACATATCACCATAAGACCTATGGAAAGTCAAAGAGGAAGATACTAGTGTTGGAGGATATGATTTGATTCTTCATAATTGACATTTGAGGTTAAATGGAAAATCATATACCTATGGTTGATATTTCAAACAAAAATTGGTTTTAGGAAACAACTTATATGGCTCCATTTGATTTTATTTGTGGTAGATCATTCCATTCAAATCTATACTGGTTAGAGAAAGATGATTTAGTGCTACTCATTCCCCATCTCATTTATGAGACATTAGCGAAATTTCAACTAATTCAAAAGAATATGGATAGAGATCTATCAAGGAATGATCTATATACTAATTTTTATCATTAACCTGTAGATTTTGAGGTGAGACATCTGATATTTTTATCAGTATCACCTAGATTGGTTCATTGGTTATTCATGATGGATGGAAATTTATCGCATTGATATGATGATCCTTTCAATATACTAGGGAGATTTTGGAAGGTATCATTTTAGTTCCAGCTACCTTATAGGTGTCGTTTCATGAAAAATAAAACATCCATATATCATAGCTTATCATCTTGAACCATATATTTTTTTTGGCGTCAAGTATATTGAGTTAGGTATGGATGAATCCTTTGAGGACCATCTGTTACTTGTCATTGATCAGATAATGAAGGCTATCTGAGGTAGGTCAGTTCCTCCGGTCCAGTTACAATGGATGCACTGACACATAATAATGGAGACCTTGGAGTAAGAGGATGATTTATGTTCATAGTATCCATAACATTTTCCAAATAAAATCTCACCACCCTTTGAAAGTAAAATCAATTATGAGTTCTCTTAAAGAGGGGAGGTTATAACGTTATGTCTTTTTCCAATGATTTGGATTATTAATTTTTAGTGTTAATTATTTTTTATTTCCCTATAAATGATTCTTAAAGATCTCATAGAGGGATTTGAGGTTTCAATTGATTATTCAGAGCCCAAGGGCCTAAAATTTAATGAAATATATGAAGTCACATAGTTAGTATAAATAATTTTTCCAACACGCATGGTTTATATAATTTTACATCTCAAGAATATGGGTAGTAAATCTCTACAATGTTTATTTGTAACCATGTGAGAGAGCCCCAAAACCCATGAAACTTATCTAATAAATGATTCAGTTATTTTTAATAGATTCACAAGGTTATCTAAATTTTGCACCAAGCCCATGTGTGGTTCCCCATTAAGAAAAGCATGGTTCATGGATGCTTCCCGGTTTTGCCAACCATGAAGCCAAACTCTGGCCCTTCATTTGTAGATTATTTTATAAAACTCCCCCTAAAATGTATTAATTATAAATCTCACAATACTCCACATTCATTCAGTAAATGTGACCTCATACCTCTTCCTCAAATGTCTAATATTTAATTTAAAAAAATAGAGATATCACTTTTATATGTGAAGTGATACCTGCACTAAATGATAAAATAAAAAACTACGCCAACATTCCTTGTCTATCTCATCCCAAAACCCCCTCACGTTATACCCACAACACTCAAGCAATGTAAGATATCAATGAATTATTAAATTCACATTTAAGAATATTTTAAGCTTTATATCTATATATATTACAGTGAAAAGAACATACCATTGTTTTTTATCCACACTTGACATTTTCTTAATGATAAGAATCTATCTTATCTCATATTTGAATAAAATCCTCCACATTTAATTTCCTTCCATTGAATCCTCTTCTCAAAATATTATCATGCATATCAAGCCACCCTCTCTCCTCATCATTAGTATCTAGTAGATTAATTCCCCTGAAAACGGTGTCTATAACTTCTTGGAAGGCTGGAAACGGAAATCCCTCTTACAACATATCTTAAAAATAATTCAAAATTAGGTCTCATTTTTTTACAATAGTTTATAACACACTATCTCTTACCTTGTGATTAGTATTTTTTAGAATATCTTGTCACCATATCATTACAAATGTAGGTGACCTAATAAACTCTATTTTTGGAATCCATTTCACATATTTTCAGATCGATCAGGATGATAGAGGTAGGCTCCATTATCCTATACCATATATTACAAGTTTCTATTCCTCTCTAGTTTTCAATCTCATTGTATGTTCATTTTTAGTATTTTTACTGAATTTGAATGTTTCTCATATATTTTCCATTCCATATGGAATCAAAGAATGACGTTATACGATGGAAGCACTATGGGGTATGGTAGGTGATATATGTTCGTTTACATTATTTATATGCGTAATATAACATGTGTTGTTGTGATGTGAGCCTGAACATTCTAGTGAAACATTAATTTGTTTTTAAAATTTTAATTTAGTTGTTTTCCATGTCTGCTATGATATTAATTATTTGTGAATTTCTATTTGATTTTGTTTCATTGGACTAGAACAGCCCCTTTGGCTGTGACATTCATGAATGGGAAAGTTTCTCTACCATAAATTCTTCACAAATAACCGGAATCTATCACATGGAATAGTTATAATTGGTGATGACATTATGGTTTTGATTTCCTGCATGATTCGGCCACCATTCTTCCTTTTTCCCTAATACCTCTCATTTGGTAATTAAATCATGAACCAAATGAAATGGCTATACATAATTAAAAATGATAACAACTACATATATGATAAATTGTATAATTTTTCAAATTAAGTCATATCCTCTTTCTTATTTCATCGGAAATATAGTGGGATCCAATTTAGGGACCCAGTGGATAGGATCAATGTTTTTTAGTTGGAATTTTTAATTTTTTTTCGAAACACGTTCCCCATGAAACTAGCTATCCAAGCGATGGGATCTATGAGTTATATTCCTATTTACATCTAGATGAGTGTACTCGGTTTTCTACAGGATACCCTATATAAGAGATTAATGGAATGACAGTTGTATGATTCAATGATAGTGACTCGGGCCCTTACAAGTGATACTCGGGATGTACACATAGTTTATTTTCTACTGTCATCACAACAATCATGAAGTTACACTTGGGGTCACATTTTTGGGTCTCCTTGGATGGACTCCAATAGTAGTGGACTTATATTAACCCCTTAGACAGATAATTTTATATTCTATTAGAATTTCCTTGGATGAGATCATGGTTACTCTATACAATCATAAATATGATTAATTGAGATAAAAATTGTGTGAATGTTTTTAAATTAGAAATAAACCATTTTATTTGGAAACATAGGGATGTGTCCACCAAACCCAATCACAATATTAAGGATAGTATATCATTAGACACATTATATCACTGGATTTACCATTGAATGATCCCTTGGTTTAGACACACTATCTTAGGGGTATGTGGGTAGACTTGGTTAGTTTTCTTAATGAAACATAGTTCAATTTTTTTATTTGTTTCTGTCTTTAATTTATTATTTATGGAACACATTTAAAGTTATATTGCATGAGATGGGATGAGATATAAAATGTTGGTGGTGGCCTACTAGGATATTTTCTCACAGCCTAGTTGGGATCCCATTATTACCTTAGAATAAATCATAATAATATATATAGTTAATGGGAAGTTCCCTACTTTTGATGGTTGATTTTCTTGCTTCGATGGTGTATGGAAGTACATGACTATAAAAATCATTTAGATTCTATTAGAATGAGGTTTGGTATATTTTTTATATTATGTTAGCATTTGGTATATATAGGTATCCCCTAACTCTTGTAAATGACTTATTATAGCTACATAGCCATTATTGTCATCATATTGTATCTAATTATTATTTACCTTCATACCAATTATATATTTATTTTTTATGATTTTGTATTTTGTTTTCACTGTTATATGTATGTTGATATTGATTCTTCTATGTCGGGTTACTCTTATAGTCATAAAATTTCTTATATTGATGCTTCTATTATATTTATATATTTTAGTTTATATTCCCCAATATGTCTAATGAGTGAATAATATTCCCTTAGAGAAAACCTAGTCCCTCACCGCAATTCACCATCCTCTAGAATGTGGGGATATAGCCTTCAGTTCTTATGGCCACCATCTAGGAATTATGTTAAGTAAAATCTAAGCTAGGGTGCTACAAAAAAGTTTCAACATGTTTTTAATGATGTCTTTGGTAAAATTAGACATATTTAGTTGACTTAATTACATTATAATAAACATTATATTTTTTTTAGTATAATCATATTATAGGGATTATTGTTATGTGTTTCTTAAAACTATTTTCAAATATATAATATTCCCCCATTTAATTAATTAAAATCATCCCTAGTGGGGACTTTTTAAATTTATTTTATATGTTATATATCTATAAATAAAAATTTTATTTCTTAGATTTATTATTAATAGATATAAAGATAATGTAAATCACATTTTTTCTAAAAAATACAGTTTTTAAACACCTATTGTCTTGCCACATCTATGCGATTAATATTAAATTAAAATTTTCCACTTCATTGTTATAATTTGGAAAAAAAATTATTCCATTATTAGAATGAGAGTTATTTATAATTTATTATTTGGTGAAATTTACTTTTTGAACAAAAATATTAGTTATATAAACTAAAGTTGCATATAAAATTTAAGGTAAAAACAAGATAAATTAAATGTTAATAATAAAACATATATGAAACAATGGAATTTAATTAGGACTAAAACCCATTGGTAGGCCATATATTGACCTCACACATTCTAGGGTCGTGTTTTGGAAAGTAGTGGTGCCTTTTTGTATGGATAAACGATGGATCATATAATTATCTTGTCAAAATACCTGGTGTGCCCTCTCCCCCAATTATAAAAAGCAACCACCTATCATCATCTATTGAAAATTTTAAACCCAATTGGTGTGTCCAATACATTAAAAAATAACTTCTTCAAATCAAACCTATCATACTAGAAGTGTTACATTGGATATAAATCGAACCAAGGAATACATTTTATGAAAACCAAAATGAGGGACTAGAAGAAGAGATAATGTTCATCAACATGAATTTTATGATTTATTTCTTTCTATACCCCCATAAATTCTTATTATATAATAACATCATTATCCTCAATATACTGATATTTTTTCTCTTATTGTTATCTCCTAAATTCACACACACATTCATCAAATGGTTTATTAAATCCCCATTCATGTGTACGACGGACTACCACCTTGAAAAATTATGTTGTTTATTTTTTATGACAAGATCTCATGGTTGGTCATAATAATTTAAACAATATTTATATAGGATATTTATAATTTTTATAACGTAACAGTATCATTATAATTAAAATATCTTATAATTTCATTAAAAATTCCATTTCGTAGGGGAAACGATAATGTCACTCGTGTATATGGAGGACTGCCATCTCACATGGAAATTTGGAGCATCTTTCGCAACCATGTAACATTGAATGTAATAAGTGTGAATATAATGAAAATATATGATATTAAGGGTGAAATTATTATATTAATTACAAATTTATTTTTCCAAAAATATAATATATCATTTTCTTTTTTACATTTTCACAGAATGAAAATTTATAACATCATTCGAGGAATTCTAAACTAATACCTCATAAAAGTGATGTGATTAATTATCCATATAAAAATAATTCAAATAATTATATCTAATTTGATATAATATTATTAATTATATAGTTATCATTTTTCAAAGGTAAATTATTACTTGCCTTTTTTCTATAATGATAATTTAAAATTTTCAACATTACTCATGTATATGTATGACATACCCTATCTATGATCAAAACATTGGTTAATTTTTTATAACCATCAATAATAATATTATTAAAAGTATAATTGATAAATAAATATGATAATGATTTTAGGATTTTTATTCTATATATGTTTAACTAATGACATCACTCAACTCGGCTAACCTATCAAATCCTGTTTCGACACTTATGCAAAATATAGTAAAACATTTGAGATAAAATTATTTGGTTATGTTATTCTATATAACATGTTAATAAAATAATTAAAAGTAATTTTTAATATAATATAAGGTTAAAAAGAAATTTAGTGATTTATATATTTTTATTATTTAGGAATATAATGAAAAATCATTAAAAATTAAAATAGAGGTATAGTTTTTTATTATATCAGATTTATTTGTTTGACTTGTATGCCTTATTTGACACTAGATTCTATTTTGTGGTAAATATAAATTAGATGAATATATTTTATGTGTATTAACCTAAAATTTATGGTTATTTTAAATCCAGTTTTTATATCTCTTTCATGGTGTTGACAAAAAATAGTATCCTAGTAACAACAACTTGGATGAATCATTTCATTATTTTAATCCTCTCTAATTCAATACTGTGTAGTCATTAACTTCTTCATGATCATTCACATTCTTCTGAACAATTTTATTTTTTCACTCTCTATTTTTATTTGGAAATTATTACTCTCCTCCATGAACATTTTTTGAAATCCCAATAATGTTTTTTATTTTTAAACCTAGTTAAGTGTTATTTGTCAAATCCATTATATTTAATTTGACTATTCTCTACAGGATGTTTTTTAACTATTTATGATCTAGGATATCAAGAAAAGTAATTTTAATGGAAAACAATATTCATTATCAATATGAAGATAGATTCCAAAGGATATAATTTCTTACTGTGGGGACAATGTTACACCATGATATCTTAAAATATCACCATTATGATTAATAATGTGTATGACATGCAACACCAAACTTAAATGATGCACAAAAAATGCTAAATTATTATTTTAACATTAATTTTTAATTGGTGGGTATATATAGGATTAAAAAAAATAAAAAATATGAATAAATTTCCAAGTCATCGGAAATTTATTGATTAATTCTTAGTAAATGAATACTTATTCTTAAAAGATACATTTTATTCTTTAAAAATATTTTTTCATTCAACAATGGTGTTTATATTTTTTTTGACATAATCTTATAACTAATTTCTAACCATTTTATAAATTGTTTTTGAAAATTTTGATTTAAGTTATGAAATCTAGTTATCAAAATTATCCTGTGGTGAAATTTTTGTATTTTTTTGAAATGTTGGATTATCAAATGAATAGTTAAAGATGATTATTTTTAATGAAAATATATTTTGTTATAAAATAATTTTATATTAGTATTATATTATAGATTATATCAATTACAAAATTACTAAATATGTATTTATAATAATTTAATTATATTCTTTGAAATAAATTTTATACATTAATTAAGTATTGAAATAAATTTTCACTTAAATAGGTATTTTTTCAAAAAAAAATTAAATCATCACGTATTATGGGGTTAAGTAAAAATTAAATTAATGAACATATAAATTTTTAATATTGAATATTATAATCCCTATCAATGATCATAATATTAATAATTTGAAACTATTTCCAATATTTTTTTGTCATTATGAATGGTAATCGCAGTAAATTTTGTTACCACTATAAAGGTAAAAGGTGTTCTTTAAGGTGAAAAATATTTTGATAATTATTCGAAAGTAACGTTAACACTTGTATTAATTTATTATGATAATTATAATTCGTCCATAATAACAAAATATTTATACATATGACTCTTTTCTATTTTTTATTATTTGGTGTTCTATATTATTTTTTAAAAATAAAAATAAAAATGGCATTCTATTTGTTTTATTGACATTACATTTAGAATATGGTGATAAATATGAGATTTTTTATATAATTATGTTAAATATAATTTTATTTTCAAGATTAATTTTTTTTTTTGAATTAATTAAATTAAACAAATACGTAACACTAACACAATAATTTTTGATTATGTGAAAAATCAATAAAATGATTCTAAAAAATATTAAAATTTATTTTATCTGTTCAATTTTTTTATCAAAATATTTCTTATTTTAAATTTAATATTATATAATTATAGAATAATTATATATTATTTATATCATTTAATTATAGTTTAAACTTTCAAATTAAATAATTTTTTCCAAAATTGACATTAATAATAATTTATAATAAATATTATTTGAAAAAATGATTTGAAAATAAAAAAAAACTGTATCTATAACAAAGGATTAGGATAAGGTTTAAAATATAAATTAATTACCAATTAAGGTACAATTATCCTTTTATAGAAAATTTTAAAGACCCAAAAAATTAAAATCATTACTACTATAATTATTGAGAAAATATGTTTAAAAAGTTCAAAAATGATATAGGTGAAAAAAAATCATCTAAACATATTTATATTTAATGAATGGTATAATTTATAATCCCCATAATCTTAGTCTATTGTAATTTCAAATTTTATCTATTTTAATATAAAAATTAATTTATATTAAATTTAATATTTATGAAATTCCAAAAGTGTGCATCCATATCTTATAAAAGGGTGGCTCTTCCCCTATTTTCATCCCAATTCATGATCATTTTTTAGAAATTAACTAACCAAATAGTTCAATAAATTTAATCCCAATTTCATATACTCATTGAGTTGATCATATAACCCTCTTAGTAAATCTTCTGGTGTATGCATTAAGATGTTATCATGAGAATAGATATAGTTCTTAACCAAGAATTTCTATATTGTTTCATCTTCTACCACTTTAAAATAATTTTTATACATGATTAAATAATTATTCTAGTGTATTACTTTTATTGAGATGTTATTATGTTAATTTAATCACATAAATCTATCCAATCCTTTGTCAAATGAGAAATGAATGTGTTGTTCATGAGTACGACTGACTGCCGTCGTGCGAACCAATGTAATTGTTTTTAAATAAATGCCTCTAGTAAATTATTATAATGATGAATTTAATTTATATACATTAAAATAATTATGTATTTATAATCATAAAATTATTATAAATCATTTATATTCTTAAATTTTCATTCACTGAAAAATTTTAATGTTTTATATGTGTGCATGTTTACTATCACCTCCATGAAGTGATTTGATTCATTTTTAATCACCACATAACATTCATAATATATATAAGTATATTTAGATAAATAATATATAATTACTGAAATATTTTCTTTCTTGAAATATATAATAATTGTTACCTTTTTCTCATAATGATCGCTGAAAAATGGAAACGTTTCTCAAGCATTTGTATAACCTATCATCTTGGTTATTGTATGTTAGTTAAATTTTCAAAACCATATCACATGGTTGGTTTTAAAATAATAATTGATATATAAAATTGATTATTATTTTGTGATTATTATTTTTTTATGATTTAATGATGACCTCTTTTAATATAGTCATCCTACGTATGATATTTTTTGGACACGTGACAAATATCATAAAAATGTATGATGTAAATATTGTTTATTATATTATTGAATAAAGAAATATATTAAATAAATAATAATAATTATTATCTTATAAAAAATTATGATTTAAATTATTATAATTTTTTTATTCAATAAGATAAATAAAAAATGTGATGAGTTAAACTCAAGGAATGTGACATCTTTTATGAAAAGTAATATTCTAAATATTCCCTTATAAATATTTTTTTCCTTTATTATGTTTTCATAATGTTTCATGAAAATTATTTTTATGATTATGATGATTATAATGTTCCTTTTTTATCATATTTAACATTATTTAACATATTTTTAAAAGTAAATAATTTTTTGATTTTATATAAGGGATTTATTAGTTTAAAAAGATCATCTTAAATATTTTTAAGATTTATCTTATTCTTCCATGCCCATATTTAAAAAATTATTTTATATATGTATATATATTTAAATAGAGAAATTATAAAGTAAATTCATTGTAATTTTTTTTCTATCCCTCATTGGATTTAAATAATTATTTCTTATAGAATTTTTTTGGACATTATTAAAAAATTCAAAATGAAATGATCTATTTTAATGTATAAAGAGATAAAAAATAAAAGAGACCATAAAAATTATTTGATATTTAAATTTATTTATAAAAATAAATTTCTACTTCAAAAAACCATTATTTTTATTTAATCTTAGAATTTTGTATTAAATTGGGTTAAAATGAATTGAATATTTCAATACTTAGAAATTTTTCCTTATAATGAAAATAATATATTTTTAATATAAGGATTAAAGAGAATGTTTTAATATATTATAATTATGTATTGTTTCTTTGGAATTATATATCATAATGGTTAATGCTTCTATAAACCAAACAGAGGTGGTTCCATAATCAATGATGGATAGTTTGGTCCATTATATTACACTAATACATTAGGTATAGATGTTGTTTTTATTGGTTATTTCATTTTTATGTGTCATTATAAGAGTGATATTTAATAGATTTATCATATTACCTACATGATAATTTTATGATTTCAAGGTTTTTAGGTAAATTTTATGATTTCACAAGCTAATCTAATGAGTTTATGTAAAATATATATTATTTCCAAATTCATTTGGTTGAAAATAATTAAATCGTAAAAAAAAGATTTAGGAATATTTATTCATAGAAAATAACCCATTATATGATTTGTTTCACATTCACTTTTTTTATAAAATGTTTTTTAAATATTTTTTGGAAGAGTTGTTGATTTCTTATGAATGATAATTTAAATTTTGATACCACATTTTTTTAAAAATGTAACATTTTATGAGTATCTAGGGTATAATGATTTTCTTTCTATTTTTATATATAATTTAGTGATATTTTGTTCCTCACCATACTTTCTAAAATGTTTTTTTCATAGGGTTTATGTTTTGGAAAAAACAAATTACAAGACATGTTTAAATTCATGATTATTTTTCATGAAATGAAAATATCTTTTTTTTTTTGAATGAGTTGTTTTTTAGGGGAAATGATATCAAAATAAATTTCCACTTTGTAATACATGTGTTTTTTATGGATGTGTATTGGATAAATTGTTTTCAACATTATTACATAATTATTTTTTGGAGTGAAATAATGTTAATTCATGTAAAAAATACTATAATATATAATTACTAATTTCGGAATATGTAATTATTAAATTTGGGTTGTCGTAAATATTTCACAAAAAACTTTTCAATCTCAAAATCATAATAATCTATTAATTATGGTATGTTCATGTTTAGTTATGTCTAAAAGCTTACATAAACTATTAAATAAAATTCTATCATGGATGAATATGATAATAAAATAAAATTTAATATATCATATAAATATTAATCTATATAAAAATTATTTATGTAATTGTATCATTTATTATTACCCACTAATTATATACCAACATCTATTCATGAAAAATAACTAAAACATTCACATCTCCATGTTCATAAGGATTCATTGTAAAAAAATACAATTTAAGGAATTTATATCATTATACATAATTATGAAAAATAATTACTAATGATTTTGAGGATCTAATAAGGATGAAATTTGGATGATTAATTAAGAGAACCACTGTTATTATGAAAAAATATTAATATGTTCATGATTAGTCACACCAAATATCAAAAATATATAATGAATAACTATTACACATGTATAAACTAATTATAATTAATGATTATAATAGGATATATATATTAAAAATGTTCATTATAGATTATTAATATATTTATGATTATTATTTGTGATGTTAGGAAGACATGTAGAGAAAATTGGGACTAATTTACAGGTCTATACTAACTCAATTTTCCTACATTATATTAAAATCATTATTATTAAAATCTATTATTCCATTTTTTATCCTACCAAATTAATAAATTTTATTGTAAATAAAATTAATATATATGGGGATATAATTAATCCATATAACCTTATTATCAAATGATTATTACCTAAATGAGTATTTTAATTATAACAGTTTTTCCCTAAAATTTCAATTCCTTGATATATGTTTTTTATTTGAATAAACTTTTATAATGTATCGTATAATTAATACCCATTTTATGATTTAAATCAACATCAAATCAAAATTCACTATATTAAATGTTTAATTATAAATTATATCATTCAAGGGATTTTGATTCAAATGATTCTAAATTGGAATGTGTTATTTTTTTCTATATTTAATTCATTGAGAGTTGATTGATATTGTGCATAATATCATCATTTATATGATGTATTTAACTAATTATTTCCTTAATGAATAATTAATATGTATCATGAAATTATATTTTAATTTAATTTTGTTTCTATTTTTATTTATTCTTCCAACACCATTTCTGATATGTTTTTTAAATAAGTTTATTTCCTTAAAATATTATTAGTATTCAAGAGTTTTTTCATTCATATGGTTTTTGTACTGAATATAAAATGATTTCAAATTCCTATAATAATATTTTTCTATGGGGAATTAAACATATCGAAATACATCACTTCCTTTTTCATTATAAATCAACCGCTATTGTAGGAATTATTTTTCATCCAATTCCATTTCAATATTAATATAATATTATTCATTACATTACTTCAATAGAATCCACCAAGGCAGTCATATATCAATTGATTTGGTAAATTATTTACATAAAAATATTTGATTAGTCCATATGGTGTTATTTTTAGTGATGATTAAATGTAAATTTCTTTTATTTATTTATTGTGTATTTTTGGAAATATATAAACATGATATTTCAATATAGATATTTTTCTATTACCATAGAAATGTAGTTATGTATTATAAGGATTATTAATTCACCAATATGTTTAATTAATTGGATATAATTAATGATGGTCAGGGCCAAGAATAGCTCCTTGACGGAACTATAGGTCTCATTATATATACTATCATAGGACTTTTAGTTTATTCTTACCAATATAAAATATTTCTTAGACATATATCATTACATGTGATTCAATGTATTCAAAAATAATGACTTTTTGGTATAAGGAATCAGACTTGTAGCCCCGTATTATGTATTTCTTACTACAGTAACTATATATTGTAACCCATATGAATTTTTATATTTTCTATCATCAATCAATATGTTTATATTTATATATTCAATTATATCACATTATTTAACTATTTTCATTCCTGTAATATTATTCATTCCATGATATATTTTGATATATACTTTCCATTATAATGTTTTTGAAATCCCCCTTGCTATTTTTCCATATCACTATTTTATAAAGAAATGTTTTTTACATGATATGTCCAAATAATCATAATATTTGTTGAGTTATAATAGTTTTTGAAAAATAATATAGATTTAGTATATTTATTATATGGAACCATTTCCCATTAGTGGACTACAACTTGGGGTTTATTATATAATTTGTTTTCAAAATATTCTAAATCTCTAAACCTAATAGTCCACACGAATGAATGTGATGCAATATTTTATTTATAAAATTTAATTGTGGGATAATAATTCTTAGGATTTAAAGATAGTATCAATGATAATATGTTAAGAGTGTATATATGAGGACAATTTATGGGTGAGGATTTGGAGTGATGTTGTGGTATCATAGAATGGTTAAGTTACCTTTAGTGTGTGTCATGTTATTTAAAAATAGTTTGTTGAATAATAATTATGGTTAACAACCATATAAATGGTATAGAAAACCATATACTGTTCTATAGTTAATAATGAATAGTTTAGGCTTTATCATAATATAAATTTAATGAGAAACCTATGGATAAATATAATGTTTTATTCTATTTTTAGATCAATGTTGTAATTTTTTGGTATAATTGATATAATTTGTGTCTCCATGAAGTCAAATCATAGTATAGATACTCTCAAGTGGATGTGGATATGGAATATATTCACAAGGAAGTAGTCACCCTAAAAATGAATAGTTGTTTATAAACTCAATAATAACACTATTGAACAATGAGTGGGACTACAACTACACAACATGCTAGACACATCTCATGGATATAAATTGTTTAATCACATTCATATTGAAAATCTGTTATGAATGATTTTTTACGTTATTGAATTAGGATTTAAAATTTTAAATAAACTATCCTTAAGAAAACAAGATTCATCCAGAAGTGAAATAAGTTTAATTGAAAATATCCAAGTGAAAAATATGTGTACATTATACATTATTAAGTAATATAATTCAAAATTTATAAATTTGTTTAATTTTATTGTCTTTAGATATTATTGATCAATCGTGAATATCTATTTTAGTTTTATTTGGTCTATAGAAATAATATGTTGATAATTACATTTTAATTATGTGATATGTAGTTTGATTCATGAAACTTTTGCCTGTTTTCAACAGATTATATATTTATTATAAATACATAATGAATAAAATATTACAATACTCTCTTATCCTTCCAAGATTATTTTATTGAAATTATTATTTCGAAATCTAAACCGAGTGATCCTATAATAGTTTTTTCTGTTTAGGTGAATTGAAAGTTTCATTAAATCACAGACAACATGTAATATATCAACTCATGTCAACAAAACATGTGACTCAAGAAGGTTTCTCACAAGGTGAGGTGACAAAGAACACCCGAAACGTATCATGTACTACCAAAAGAAGATAAAATTGTATTGTGAAAATAGGAATAAGAGTATATATCCATGACATATACAACATACATCCAAATATATAAAAATGGAAAATGAAAAGAAGATACTAAAATGAGTATCCTTATGTCCATATGTCACTAACAATATAAGATAAATTAATTGAGATGAAAACTAAGAAAATTTGGTGAAATACAAGATTCCATTCCCATTATATATTTCATGAAAACACACATATAAAAACAGAAAAAATAAAAAATATGTTGTCCATATAAGGAAAAATATTATTTCACCAATGAATCAATAGGGAGCATAAATCAGTAAAAACTTATGTTCCCGCTTTAAGAAAATATAACATTATAAATAATATTTCAATGGGAAATGTTTTTTATAAAACAACATTTTTATTTCATAAAATCATTTTATATTAAGATAATCTGAGAATATGAAAAGTACATAAGAAAACTTTTATGATTACAAGCTATAACATTAATTTATACAGCATAGGTTATGCATGTGAGTAATGAACAATGAAATATACCACCATGTTTAAACCATGATTTATTGAATATGAAAAAATGTTATGTATCCTATTGGAATAAATACATGACACATATATAAATTATAAGTTATGAATAAGGTGAATCCATCTCATATTTCATCCTTTCACTGTCTGTGATATCAAAATTATGTTGGTGTGAAACACGCTAAAGTGTTATATGTCCATGTACCAATTCATAAAATTGATTAATATGTTTATAAAAAAGTATCATAGTATAATAAAAACCATTAATGTATAAAAATGTGCTTCGAAGTGAAAAAATAACAATGAAAAATACCATAATTTTTAAAACCAAGCATATATGAAAAATCTCAAGATATGGTTCTAGAATACAAAAATACATACACATAAGCATAATGAAACACTAATCTTGGAATAATATGAATCCAACCGATATCAATTTCAATAAAAGGCTAACATTATAATATATTTAGTGATTTTACACACACTAATGTAACATATTTTGATATCCTGGAATATAAAAGATCCCTGATATTCTATGTTTTCCAACCCCATTTGAAAACCATACGCATAACATATTAAACATTTCTATAGTGAATCATCACTAATTCCAGACTTGATTCCCATTATAGATCCAAAACAACATTTATGGTACTTCATTGTGACCTCGGTGTGAGAAAAATATGCTTAAAAAACCCCCACGTAAAAACAACCATTTCGAATCAATTCATATTCAATAACAAATTAATATTAATTATGAAAAAATATGATGTAATTTCTAAAAAATAGTATATAATTGATGAGTTAAATACATTTTATAGAGTTGAATATGTATCCAATAGAGGAAAATAAGCCAACATTGAAAATGGATATCGATGATCTTTAGAACAGGTCCCCATGATCATAGATCCATAATTATAAAACTAAAATCTAAATCAAATCTTTTCAATATGGGATCTGACACCTAATTAGTTTAAAATGAGAGAAATGAATAATACATTTTTTCTTAAATTTAATAATAGGGGAGGAAACCACTTCAAAAAAGGTATTTTCCATAAATTTATCGATTAATAATGATGGAAAACCATCAATAATCTAAGTGGATGATCCTATGGTGTAATTGGAAATGTTTATTTCATTCCAAATATAGTATTTCTATGAACATTTATAAATTTTAAAAATGGAAATAACTATATTTGATTTTTTAAGGCATGGGTTCAAGGAACATGGTTATGCTGTAATTATGGAAAAAACAAGATCCAAATCAGTATTTCCTTTGTCCCCATTAGATAAATGGAATTTGGTTACCTGGTATGATTCACGTGGTTTTATAAAACCATGAATAACCATTCAAAAGAATCTATAAAACCATTTAAATGCACACATGGTTTCATTTTCATGTCACGGAGTAATACTAACCATCCTAACCCAAGGAAAGAATGTAACATGAACTGTATAGATCTGTACTATATAGATAATTCGCATTTACTACTAACCATTCACAAAAAAAATATGTGTCTTTCCATATTCATCCTTAAACCTGTGTTTTTAAAACACGTATCCTAGAAACCACTAGAATAACCCCATGTTTAAAAAATTCCTCAAACTATGGTGTACCTATGACCTAGAGGGTGACACAAAACACTCCCCATATCAATTGGGTTCAGGATAGTTTATTCAACTCTATTAACCATATTTCAAAGTCACAAAATTATTATATTACCCAATTTTGTAATTTACAAAATGTACATAAAAGATATTTTAGTATCTCAAGAAACAATTACAGTATTACCATCCATTATAATGTCTTAAAAAATGATGATCTATACTATTCATATATAAACCTTTTAAAAAAATTAGAGTTTTTGGTCCACAATTTAATATATAATATTATTTTCAACCCCTTAAAATAGATCATGTGTAATGGTTTTATTTAAAACAACTCAGTAATGAAATTTTAAAATATTATGATCAAAATCCTCAAATATATAAAACTATTTTTTATTTATATCACCCATTATTTAAATGATTTCACTGATGTTTTTGGTCAATGGAATTTAGAGAATTTAAAATCCATAAGATGAAAAATGATGAATCCAAGACATTACCTATTGGAAAATTTATCCTCTAAAAGTGATTGAAAAATTGCAGACTGTGTAATCTTTTTTAAGATGGTATGAACCTAGAAACTATCTTAAATTATAACTATATAAGATTTTTCATCGAGAAGAAAAAAATTATAATCGCAATATATATAAAAAATGAAGGTAATTATGTGATTCATAGTTGAACATAAAATATTATTATAGATAAAAAATATAAAATTATATCCCGAGTTCTGATGATCCTTTAGATATCAGTACCTATTTCTCATTAAAAAAGTGTAATAAATTTTTTATGAATTCAATTCAATTAATTGTGGAGAGTGTAATGCCTTGAGATTTTGAATGATTTGTTTTTTCATAAAACCTTGTGTATTAAATAACTTGATTAACGTGAATTAAAAAAAATTGAACCACATAATGTTATATAACCATTTAAAATTTTCCTCATAATTTTATGAAAATATGTGCAACTCGATTAATTAATATATATATAATTAAAATTAAATGATGTTATCAAGGATAAGATATTATTTAACAAAATTAGTGTATCTATATAAATTAAAATACTTATTTATGGTTTAAAATGTAACAATTCTAAAAATTTCCCATTTGTTTATGTTTTTATGGAAACCGTATTGATTAAGGATGAAATATTTTTTTTGAGAATATTAATATATTAAAAATCGTTTTATTATTAATTTATAGAATACATGAATTAAAATTCTAAACATATTAAAAAATATCCTATGAAACCACTTTTACATAATTTATTTTAAAAATAAAATTCTAAAAAATTATAATTCAATTTTGAAAAAATAAAAATCACTATTTATTTTTTAGGATAAGATTATATTAAGAATAATATTTTCTAATTAAATAAAATATTTTTACATGATTAGTTGAAATATTTTTTATCTAAAATAAAAATGTAATTGTTATTTAATTATATAATAATGTTTTATAAGATTATAAAACATTTTTCGTAATGAAGGATTTATTTGAGGATTAAAAATATAAATATTGAAAATAATATGACAAATTTTGAGAACCTGTGATTAAAATTTTGTGGATGTATTTATTTTATTCTAAAAAAAATTGTTTTGGACATTTTATTTAATACACTATAGTTTTAGAAAAAATTGTCTTTGTATAAATTTAAATTAATCATAAATGTATTTAATTTTATAATAAACAAATTTAAATCTCAAAAATCAATGACTTCGATAGTGTCACCCTACATATAAATTTTATTATTAGACATAAAATTTTTATAAAAAATAGTTTTAATTTTTTATATCCACGAATGATTAAATTTGTTTTTCATAAACAAGGAATACTAATATAGAAAAACTAGATTTATATTTATAGTACCATGTTATTAAATATGGTCCATTGTATATAGGATTGACAGGAAAACAAATTAGGTTATAAAACATGTTAGGATTCTAAAACAAAAATTGTAAAATTTATGAATATAAGAGTGAAGAACATGGTTGTTTGTTTCAAACATGTTTTAATATGAATGCTTGTTGGATGATTAAATATATATCAAATCTTAATCTATTATAATCCTTTTTTTTTGTGTTTCTTCCATCTCAAAAAAATTTCATCATTATACACAATGTAAATAATTAGAAAAAATACCAATATCCCCTCTCATAAATGAGGCCTCTCACCAATACCTCTCTTTTCTATTTATAAGGGTGAAATTTAAGAATAAATATTAAATATAAATTTTTTATCGAGGATATTTCTTTCTTGTTCTTCAAGGAATGAATATATCAATCATTTGTTGTGCATATTACAACCACCATGAAGTTACATATCTTATTTTCTACCGACATTATTACTTTTTTATTAAAATAAATTAAAATATTATTCAAAATTTTAGGTATATATAATTAATATCACTATATTTAATTAATAATGATATAAATAAATAAAACATTTCATATTGATAATTGTTAGTTAACTATTTTACATTCATATTTGGGTCAATTTGACCACCCTCGTAAAAAATGGAAAAGAATAATATCCTATCAGACTCTATGATCATAATAAATAATAATAAATGGAATAAATAAATAATTTTATATTTCTTCTTTTTTGGAATAATGTGAACATTAATTTTAGAAATTTAACAAGATTCCAATGTTCGTCTGTGAAATATCATCAAAACATGCTCAATGTCAATTTAATCTGAAGGAAAATTTTTGAATATCAAAAAAATGAAATTAAACCTTATAAATAATAAAAGAAAACATCATTTTATAGACTATTATGATCAGGTAATGATTAAAATTTGTATATGACCATAGAAAAACCATAATATTACGAAATTAGTTTAAAAAATTCAAGATTAGTCAAAATTGATATTGAAAAAAATAAAAAACTATTTCAAATGGGGATAATAATTTTAATTAAAATTTATAAAGATTATGGATATTAATAAGTTAATATAATCAATGGTAATTATTTTTTTCAACTATAATTAATTTTCAATACCTCCACTTAGTGAATCTGAACCATGACAATTATTTGTGCCATGTCTATTTTCTCCAATTGAGTTAAAATACATCTTATTGTACATTATTATTACATGATGGATTTATTATAAATAATTAACAATATTGTGATTATTTAATCCTTAATTTATAGGGTAAAAAACTATTATTTATTACATAATTATCAAAATTATCTTTACATTAATTATTTTTTTACTAGTAAGTGTTCTTTATCTCAAATGTCAATTCTTATAGTCATGTTTTTATTTTTCTAGATGTTTTTTGTAGTGTCCATTATACCATTTATATATTTCATATCATGGTTATATTATTATTCATTTAATTTAATTTTATATTTGATATCATGTAATTCATATAATATTGATTAAAATGTTTCTATCGTTGTAATATTTTTTGTATCTATTTTAAATTACAAGTGACATGTGTGAAATTATGCGCCATATTTTCAATTATATAGTGTATTCACATCTATATTAACATCATTTATGATTAATATAATTCATTTTATTTCATTTTAATTATATGTTGTATCTCTTAGGCTTTTTTTTATTTTTATGTAACAATTACAAAATGGGTGTTATAATCTAAATTTATTCCCTTCAGATATGATTCTCATTCACTAGTTGACTTTTGGTAGAGTTTATATTTTACAAGTATTTATTTCTAATTTATTCAATATTATTTACATATGATTAATTAATCATTTGGAAATCAATCACTTCCATTTCTATAGAAATTTTTTTATTTTATAAGATTTTTTTAATACCTTTCTTCTATAAATACCTAATTTTTCATTACATTTGTTAAGGAACCTAATATATATAGAAATAAATTTATTGATTCAGAAAATCATTGAATTTTCCAAATACCATTACCATATAAAATTATTCATTGATTAATTATTTCATATGAAGTTATTGCATTTATTTATTTTGAAAATATTTATAATATATACACGTGTTATTTAAATACATATGTTTAAATATTACTAAGGAGATATTTTTTATGTATTTTATAAATTTATCCATCCACAATATGAAAAATTAATTGAAAAAAAACTAGTTTTGTATGGATATTTCAATTACCCTCGATGCATCAAAGGTTCTACTAAGACAAACATGAAAAATTAATTTACTATATCTATTCTATAAGAAAACTATTATATACACATATTTCATGGATGGTGTGATAATTATGTTAAGGAATAGAATAATGAATTATCTATTCAACATTAGGAATTTAATTTT
Organism: Viscum album; assembly: GCA_963277665.1. Lineage (NCBI taxonomy): Eukaryota > Viridiplantae > Streptophyta > Magnoliopsida > Santalales > Viscaceae > Viscum > Viscum album. The sequence continues at coordinate 617,751,778 of OY728145.1, read as the reverse complement.
ACGAAACCAATAATTATTATCCATGTTATTTATATATCTTTATTCTATATATGAAATTATTTATATCCCACATTTTATTTTATATGACATTATTAGTCTTGTGTTTATATCTAAAATATTGCGAAATCCATGATAGTTCTAATATTTGTTTTATCTTACTGGTCATTTGAGATCCCCATTCATATGATTCCATTTTCCCAAGTAATGATGATATATTTTAGAATTGATATGTGTAGAACAATATGGTTGTGGTTGAGGTTTTTTGGAGATTTTGAATACTTATTCTGAATTATGTACTTTTTATTATAGTTAGAAAAATCATTATTAGTCGATAAAGAAAATTGCATAATTTATTAATTATTAAAAAAATTCGATAATGTTCTAAACAGAAATTTTTATGGTAATTTATGTATGGTAATATTAATCAATTACATTTGTGATTTATTTTCTTATTTCTTTTACTTTGTATCAAATATGGTACGAAGACTATGATTTTATGAGAATCAGATGCCTGAGTATTGGCATGGTTCATCACACAACACTCTTAATATGTTCTATGATATGAAATATAATATCAATAATGTTTAATTTTAAAAATCAATAATAAATATTAAAATTTATTATAGTCATGTCACATCTCTATTAAACAAGAAAGATAAATCAATTTTAAAATTCTTTAAAATTATTCTTGAGACAATCACTCAATATTTGGGATTTTTGGATCATTTAATATAAATCTCACCATCATCAAAATGGTTTTTATGTCACAATATTGTTTTTTATATCACTAATAACGATCTTGTGAGTATTCCTTGATTCACTAAAATTCTCCTCAGAATTGTCTCTTGGAGAATGTATAATATTTCTTATATTTCTTCTTTTAATTTATCATTTGATGGATGAAAAATCATTTTTTGAATATCTTTTTTAATATTTTTCTGGGAAAGAATACATTTAATATACTATGATTCTTATACATTTTTATTAATGGAATGTAATAATCATCATCTAAATATTTTTTTCATTCTTGTTATCAATTTCCATCAAAATAATTTAAAAATAATTATCTTAATTATATTATGGTGAATGTAAAAATATTCTTCTAAATATTCCTCAAAAATATCTTCTAGTGAGTGTACAATGATTGTTATAAATCTTCTTCCAAATACTATTTTATAAAATATAAAAAGTATATTTTAAATAATATTTTAAATATTCTTCTAGTGGAGGTACAATATGTCTTATCAATATTCAACCAAATCAATTTTTCATAAATAAATTAATACTATTTTGAATATTTATTTGAGTCTTCTATAATATCTTATTCTTTTGAATCGATTAAGATTATTTAGAATCATCATCCAAATCTTTATTTAGTGAATATAAATTTTTTTGCATTCAAATATTCTTCCAAATAATATTTTTTCAAATGTTGAAATATTACTCAAAATAGTCTTCCAATGAAAATAAAATACCTCTTCTGAATCAATAAAAAATTATATTTTATTATATAGGATTTTTTATACTTTACACATTAATATCATTACCACACACCATTTTTCCCTAAAAATAGCATGTAGAGTCTTTTCATTAATCCTTGCTACAAATAATTCACTTCACTTATATATTCGTTGAACAAAATATTTTTCATATCATTCATATCTCCAAGTATAGGATATATATTTCTTCAGCATAAAATGTAGCATCTAACGATTTCCCATTATGTAAAACATAAAATGAACACAATTATGTTTAGTTCAATCATAGATCAAAGTATTCTACCATATTTTGGATAATTTTATTTCCACGAACATCTCCTCGATCTATCCAAATAATTTATTTCACAGTTCTTCAACATCTATTGTTTATATATATTATGGATTTTTCTATCATTCATATGTTCTTATGATGATTTTAAATAGGAATCACCCATTTTCAATATCCATTTACTTAAAATTATATATCATCCTTATTTGATATATACTTTATGAACGATTTGAATACATGATTAATAGACAATAATTAAGATTTATTTTAATAAAATCATTGCATAAATTTACAAAATGAAAAACATAGATTTCGATAATAAATATTATATATTAAAAATCATCATATTACTTATTATATTTTTATTCTAGAAAATAGTTTTTTAAAATATAAATTAATTATTAAATAATTATAATTTCAAAAAAGTGGAAGTAATTATAAACGTTATGTTTTTCAATATTCCCCCAAATAGATTACATCGTTGTAATCCTCATGGAAAAACACGCGAGATAGACTACTAAATCGCTGGAAACGGACTCCCGACGAAAGAGTTATTCAACACCGCTTTATGCTCATACGGCATCTCATGGGGCCCACACCTTGGTCTCGAAATGATCTGTTGAAAAGCGCCATCACGATGCTCTTAGAAAAACATGTCAAATCGACTACTCATACACCCCAAATGGACGTCTGATGAAAAAGGCGCAGTACACTGCACACAGCTTCAATGATGGACCATGGGGCCCACACATCAACTTAGGCATCAAAACCTGAAACCACCCTGGTCAACTTTTCCTCATGCCAGGGTCACAACGCCACTGATAGCGCCTAAAATGGACTTCGGATGCTGAAGCTGCAACTCCCCGCGTTATGCAAACGGGGCCATGTGGGGCCCACACCTTGACCCCGAAACACGTCATGGAGATCGTACCATTGTGTTCCGTGTAGATAACCATGAGGTGTAGGCTATTCATTTTCCCATAACTGACTTATGAATCATAAGTCGTAAAAAGGCTGCATACGTCCGAATGCGGTCTCGTGGGGCACATGCCTTAGGCCCGAATTTAGGCGGGCGAATTGAGCCGTCACAATCCCCTTAGAAGAACACTCATAAACAAGTACTCAAACACCCCAAGAAGATGTCAGGTGAAAAGGTGGTGTTTCACCGTAAAACGTGTGAACTAGGCCCTATGGGGCCACACCGTGTCTCCGACTCGAACGCTTCGGAAGGCATCTCAAAAGGTCCGCATGAGGATTGGGGCCACGCTGCCGTTGAAGGTGCATCAATCGAACATCCCAAACATAAGTTAGATTTGATGCAAAAAATAATTAATTAATAATTAATTAATTAATTATTCGCATTAAGCATTCTGTGCCACTGAGTAAAGAAACCAAACCAAACTACAAGGGTTCCGAACCATGTTTGGAAGGACCGTATCAACTCCAGGGCCACAACGCCTCTGACGCCATGTCAAACAGACATCCAGATCGCGAATATGTCTGTTGTAAACTTTAACAACAATTTATTATTATTAAATTAAAGCATCTTGGGGTGCCCGCCCTTGGGAACAGGACTCAAAAACCTTGAAACACACTTCAAAAAGTCCGTCTCGCTGACACGGACCTATAGCCGCAGACGGCGCGTCAAACAGATGCACCGTTTAAATTATACGACCCCTTGAACACAAGGGGGGCCCAACTCGGCCGCTCCAGATCGTCGGCCCGCGGTCCAGCCGCGGGTCCGGTATAGCTCACCGCGGCCCACTGGCTTTCAGGGATGGTGTCCTGAGAACCAACTGATTGTACTTTGATTATATGAATGTTCACTTATTATATATTTTTCATAGTTTAAAATGACAATAATATAATAATGTCCTGGAATCTTTGTTGCGTTAATAAGGTCATAGAAGATCCCCTCTATGATGAGAACCATGAAATTCTATAACAATATTCTTAAATAATGGTATGTGGTTGTTTGACATACTATGATAGGAAACATAGTATACAGACTGTCATGTGTGAGTACTCGTAAGAAGATGAGACTCTCTCTCATGGAGTTTGCACTTGGTAATCTCCAAGATGGGAGATTATGAGAATAGACCCGCCAGTACAAATTCCACATGTCTTGGTGTCATCGGACATTCCTATCTACGAGTGTGTGTAATGGTCCTTAGAATGTAATATTATCATTAACTCATGTCATGACTCACGCACTTAGATTTACTAACAAAAACCATCACACAGACAGATGGAGGGAAGCAGGGTATGTTGGGTGCATCACGAATGACATGTTGTTAGTGTATAAGACGAGGAAGGATTTGTCCCTTCCATTTATGGATTTTGATATCTTGGCCCATTTATTGAAATAGAACTGTCGCATTAAATTCCATGTCCATGGTGTAAACAACGAGTTTATTTCAGGTATTCAAAGAATGACAGATCAAGCATATAGGTTTATGACATTTCCATGAAACCTGTTTGATGAGATATTGAGGCAATGGGATTAAATTACACAGTATGCATTCGTATGAGGTGATACGTCAATGCAGCTTCAAATTATTTCTCTTCGGTGCCTTGACCCATTGCTAGACAGTAATCTTGGACTTTAGGCAAGCTCGCCTAATGCCAACGAGAAAGAGGCCTAGAGGGTCACACACTATGTGTATTCAAATATCTCAATTAGAATAATTATTATTCCTGTATGTGGTTTAATAATTATTCAAGGAAGCCTAAATCGTTTTAATGATGTGTAATGGCCCGGACCTCTCCGGCCCATTCCTTTGTCAAAAAGAAGGTCACGAAATGTTCTAGAGGGTAAAATGAACTTTTCCCACACTTTCCAGAATTTTGAAACTACACACCGTGTAGTGTGAGTACACGTCGTGTACCCCATCACCGGGTATACCCCGTGTTGAAGGTCGTGTCCATGCCGTGTGAGATAAATGGGTACATGTTGTGTGTCCTAAACTACATGTTGTGTAGTGCCTCCCCACCTACGCGGTACCAGTCAACGGCCGTGTGCCATTTTGGAGTCATGTCTTTGCCATGTGAAATAAATGGGCACACGTCGTGTATCTAAACTACACGCCGTGTAGTCCCTCCCCAGATATGTGTTACCCTGAAACCGTGTGTTGACCAGTCAATGGCCGCGGAGCCGTGTTGGAAGCCGCGTGGAGACCGTGTAAAATAACCGAGTACACACCATGTACCATAATGTACATGCCGTGTACTTTTTCTATTCTCGCCTATAAAAGGAGGGGTCCCCTCCTCATTTTCAACTCACTCCTCTCCTCCCCTTTCCTCTGAACAGAGCTCTCCCAAGAGACTCGAAGTCTCCTTTTCTTCCATAACTTCTTCATCTGAGCTCTGATTTACAATCCTTCAGTGGCCATGGGATCGTAACGATGAGGTGGAACTTCCGAGCATGGATCTGTTGTCTCTCCTTTGGCCTTTCCTTTCCGACTTCCACCCAAGGAGGGTTTTTCCGGGACCCGACAGAAGTGACGGACGTCTTCTAATGTTGATCAGGGGGAGATTTGTGATCAAAACATGTTCAGGTAGGGATCTTAACTTCGTCTCTCTAATTTTTTCCTCATTCGAAGTGGGTATCCTTTTTTCATGAGAAACTATTGAACCATTAAATAAAGATAATAATTGTTTAAATAATGGGGATGGTGATGTTGTAATGTTTATCTTTGTTTATCCTATTGATATGTTAAGAATTGAATGTGACTATGGCTACTGAAAATCACGGTCGTTGGGTGCCTTTGCTTGCGCAATTAAATGTTTCCCTATCTTTTTTGACTGTTTTTGTTGATGGAACCTTATGGAATGTGGAATTTGGTTAATCATGTAAATTTGGATGATTTAAAATATGTAACCCTTGTGTGATCACCCTGGTTGAAAAAAATGGAATAATGAACATATGGGTGTTGGCTTGGATACGTGGCATGTGATGGGAGTTTTTTGTGGGTTTTTTGGGTTGGGTGAGAAATGGGACTACAGTTGGCTTGGTTGTGGGTTGGTGTGAATGCTATGTTAGTGATGGGCAGCGGGGCTGCAATAAATGGTATTAAAGGGATAATGATGTACGGGTTCGGTGTGATTGTGGTTATGGTGGTTGACAGCGGGGCTGCAGGGATGGGTTGGAATGTGTAAGGACTATGGGTTGTGAATAATAAAATTTAATGAATGGTGGGGCTTGGTAACGGAATGGAAATAATAATCATGGGGATGTTTGGCTAAATAAGAAGGACATGGTTGTGTTGCTTTTGTTTTCCTAACTTGATTTGTGGATGGCAGGGATATGTTTTATGAACGATCGATGTGGTTGGTTGTGGATGGTTTCCCAGTAGTTAAGGAACTAAATAAACTAATTCTGCTGAAACATGAAAACCTAAATGGGGTTGGGGTTGTTTGTTGTATGCATTATTCGTGGTAGCAGTGTCGAGGCACGTGCTCATTTTCTCTGTTTAGAAGCCATAGGTTGGGCTGAGTGTTTGGTTTATATATATATATATCTGTAACTTTGTGTTTTGACGCACCCCACCCATGTTGAGAACTAAGTGTTGAACACTCTCATTTCATGGGAGAGGGTGTTTTCCCATAGTTACTAGCTCCTTCCTGCTCCTTCTCCTCTAAGTTGGGATGGCTTGAGGCGACCTTACACCTAAGACTCTTCGGGTAGGATTTGATTGGGGTGGCTTTAGCCCAAGACTCTTCGGGCAGGTTTTACTCTTCCCCAAGAATCGTCGGGATGAGGCCCAGGTGTGTGCGGGATGGATACGTGGTTGTGAGGCTCAGATGTGTGTGGGAGGGATATGTGGTTGTGGGGCCCAGGTGTGTGCAGACGGGATATGTGGTTGTGAGGCCCAGGTTTGTGTGGGTGGGGAGAGTGTGGCAGTGTTAGGACGTTCGCCGTTAGGAAGAGTAGCTAACTAAATGGGGAATGGTGCGGGGTACCCAATACTCTTCCTTCTTATATACTACTACCTTTTGTGATTGTGTTTTTTGTGAGTGTGGCTGGTGAGGTTGGGTGGACAGAATTCCTTGCTAGGTTTCTTCTGTTGTTCTCAAGGGACATTAGGATGTCTCCCCACTTGTTCACGAGAGCTTTAGGTTTCCCTACTGAGTATACTTGTATGCTCACCCTACGTTTACTTTCACGTTTCCAGGAGGACTACCAGGGCTGTGCGGGACCCTACTAGTCGAACAGTTGGAGTTGTGGCCGTTTTTTTACTCTTTTTTTCTTTTGGTATTGTACTTTTAGTTTTCTTGTACTTGCACCTTGTTATAAAATTCGTTAAACATTCATGTGGGCTTGGTTTGGTTTTATTTCTATACACTTGTTATTTTTTTTGTTGGTTGACTTTTCCTATTTCCCGATCTTAAAATAATAAAATTTTAATGCCTCCCATATTTGTGATAACTCATACCCTTGGTGCTAGTCTCCAACCCAGGGCCTACTGGAGGCGGGACTCGTTGGTCATTATCTCCCTTTCCCCATTGCCAGCTCAGGAGGGGCGTCTTTGGTGGGAGGGGGTCGTGACAGAATGGTATCAGACGTGATGGTTGACGGATAGGATGGAGTTTGGAATTTGGTATAGTGAGGATTGTATGGGATGGTAGGGAAACTATGTTAGTTATTCTTGGTGCGTGACATAGGCCAGGGAAGATCGGCTAGGACATGGGATTTTAGGTCCCCTCATGATCCGATGCAAAGACTCTGAGCCTACCAAACGACCAAGTGATACTACATTGATTGTAGGGTAGAGACCCTAGGGAAGGTACATGCATCTTTATGATTGTGTTTTACTTGATTTGGGTGTTATGGGAAAGAAATTGAAATGAAAATGATAAAATAAAACCTTGAGAAATTTCCTTACTACTTTGGCTTAGGATATCTTTGATTACCCTACAGCTATGGCACCTGGACGTCGTCCCCGGGTGGCTCAGACGGCCGAGGCCCAGTAGATTCAGGCGGTCGATCAGTTGAGGATTGACCGAGAGGAGGAAGATAGCTAGTGGAAGAATAATCTTCATTCTTTCCAGTGGAAAACACCCAAGAAGTACGAGGGTAGTACTTCAGATAAGGAGACGGAGGGGTGGTGTGAGGATCTAGGGATTTCTTTTACCTTGATCAGTGCTCTGAGGGAGTATGGGGTTCCCCTAGCAGTCAGTCAGCTGAGAGGTGCGGCGTGACAGTGGTGGATGCTCTACCTCGGAGAGAGGATATAGGTAGAGGTTCGATGGGCTGACTTTGAGAAGGAATTCAGAGAGTAATTCCTTTCCTCCATGATCAAGGTGGAGAAGCGGCAGGAGTTACTCTCCCTTCAGAAGGAGAGTATGTCGGTACGAGAGTTGAGGATCATGTTCAAGGATCTTCTGTGCTTTTCACAGGATCTCTTTCCAGATGAGGAGTCTTGGGAAAGACATTTGAAGGAGGTGCTTCGTCCTTCGCTCCATTATGCTGTTACCCTCTTCACCCTTCAGACGTACTTGGTAGTACAGAAGAATGCAGAGGTTGTAGAGAGGATGCACTCGCTGGGAGGTGCACCACGAGAGGGGATCCATCCGGGCTCATCGAAGGGGAAGGGAGTCACCAGCAGGTCTCCTGCAACAGGACCTTCCAAGTTCAAGCCATATGGGAGCAGGCCCCATCAGTTCCAGTTCAGATCTTCGGGTCCTCATCTCTTTTTCACGAGCCCAAGACCGAAGTGTTTCTCATGTGGAGGTTTTAGCCACATTCAGAGTCGGTGCCCGACCTGAGCACAATATGGTGGAGGTGGGCAGGTTCAGCGCCCACCTCAGCAGCACCAGTTGCTGACAAGGCCCTTACAGCAGCAGCAGGACCATGATCCTCTGAGGGCAGACTTTGCGAGAGGAGGCCAACCTCAGGGTTCTCCTCCGGGACCTCTACCAGGGCATGGTCGGGGAGGTGGATGACATCAGAGAGGTAGAAGAGCTGGGCGTGGATAGTTTCACGCAGCAGATTTGACAGCTCCGTTAGGACAAGAGGAGGTGCGAGGTACGATTTGTTTGTTCAGCACTCTTGTTTCTACTTTGTTCGATTTGGGAGATTTGCACTCCTTTGTTGCACCTGGTCTAGCCAATGCTTTGGGACTAGATATAGAGAGACTTTCTGTACCATTGGCATTGAGTACACCAGTTGGAGGCCAGACTGGTGTATCTTGTGTTTTCCAGGGATGTGGGATGACGTTGGGACCACATCAATCTAGTGGGGACCTTCATCTATTATAGATGCAGCCATACGATGTCATCCTAGGCATCGAATGATTGTTTTCTGTTTGTGACATTATTTTATGATTCCGAATAAGAGTCGTGTTCTCCGACGTGGACGGTCCGTGTGTAGCTTTTGTTGGTGAGAGGAGATATCAGGTGCGAAGCCGGCGTCTGGAGCCTCTCCATTCCGTATTAGGCGGGTTATTAGTGATTCCAGCTGATACAGGGATGATGGATGTCTCAAAGGTTTTTGGGGAGTTCCTCATTTTTTTTCTTGAGGAGGTTGTGACTCTACCCCCCCCCCCCCGACGTGATGTTGAGTTTGGGATAGACATAGAGTCTGGTTCCTGTTCTCTTTCAATGGCCCCTTATCGGATGGCACCTTCGGAGTTGCGGGAGTTGCGAATTTAGATTGACGATCTGATGGATAAGGGTTTTGTTCGACCCAGCGTATCGCCATGGGGTGCTCTAGTTTTGTTTGTGAAGAAGGCAGATGGTGGTCTCAGGTTATGCATAGACTATCGAAGGTTGAACCAGGTTATGGTCAAGAACCGCTACCCCCTTCCAAGGATAGATGATCTCTTCGACCAACTGAGGGGAGCAGGTTGGTTTTCCAGGATTGATCTATGATCTGGATATCATCAGCTGAGGGTAAAGGACAGTGAAATCTCGGAGACGGCTTTTAGGTGCAGGTATGGGCACTTCAAGTTTGTAGTGATTCCGTTTGGAGTTATGAATGCACCGGCTGTGTTCATGGGACTTATGAACATTGTCTTCTGAGAGATTCTAGACTGATTCGTCGTTGTGTTTATCGATGACATCCTGGTCTACTGAAGATCAGAGGAGGAGCATGTTGAGCATCTCAGGGCAGTCTTGGAAGTCCTTCAACACCACCATCTCTACAGTAAATTGTCGGAGTGTATGTTCTTGAAGCAAAAAGTACACTTCCTTGGGCACGTGGTCTCTCAGCATGGAATGTTGGTGGACCCGTCGAAGGTGGAGGCAGTTGTTTCTTGGGCAGCACCGAAGAGCGTGGCAGAAGTTCATAGTTTCTTGGGGTTAGAAGGTTACTATCGGAGGTTCGTTTTGGACTTCTCTCGAGTTGCTACTCCATTGACAGCTTTGACTAGGAAGAACCAGGTCTTCCTATGGAGCGAGCAGTGCCAGAAAGCTTTCTACTAACTGAAGGAGAAGTTTTTCAGTGCTCCCGTACATAGTTTTCCAGAGGAAGGGTTGTTTTATGAGGTGTTTTTTTTATTCTTCTGGCATTGGTCTGGGGTGCATGCTGATGCAGAAGAAGGGAGTGATCTGTTATGGGTCTAGACAGTTACGCCCTCACGAGCGTAACTATGCCACCCATGACCAAGAGCTTGCAGCAGTAGTGTTTGAACTGAAGTTATGGCAACATTATCTCTTTGGGGAGTGAATTGTGGTCTTCTCGTATCACAAGAGCCTCTGTTATATCTTCTCCCAGCGTGACATGAACTTACGGCAGTGAATATGGGTCGAGTTTCTCCAAGACTATGACATTGAGATCTCTTTCACTGAAGGTAAGGGAAACATTTTAGCCGATGCCCTGAGCAGGAAGTCAAATAATGAAGTGGATTGGGAATCCACTGATGCTTGGAGAGCGATGGGAGAGTTGGTCGCCTTGCACTTGGATCAAGGGTAGAAGGTGTTAGAGGCTTTTTCTTTCAGATGACGGTGCAGTCCTCCTTGTTGCAGCAGGTGGAAGAGTCTCAGTGGGGGGATTCTGAGGCAGAAGTGATGTGGGATCATGTCGATCAGGGAAACGCTCTAGAGGGATGGTCAGTGGACAACCGACATCGGATGATTTTCTATGGAAGGTTGTTTCTTCCGGAGGAAATGTGTGAGGGGGTTATCCATGAGTTCCATAGCTCAGCCTTGGCAGTACATCCAGGAGTTTCAAAAATGTACCGTGGCCTGAGAGAACAGTTTTGGTGCCCTGGGGTGAAACGGGCAGTGGCTGAGTTTGTGGCTAAATGCCTAGTGTGTCAGCAAGTGAAGGCTGAACACCGTGTTCCCAGTGGGTTGTTGCATCCTTTAGATGTCCCCGAGTGGAAGTTGTATGACATCTCAATGGACTTCTTGAAAGGACTACCCAGTGCTCAGGGTTGTTAAGAAGCTATCTAGGTAGTGGTGGATCGACTGACGAAATCAACTCACTTCTTAGAAATTAAGGAGTCGGTCCCGGTGAGTACCTTAGCACAGAGGTACGTAGATGAGGTGGTGCGTTTGCATGGAGTTCCAAAGACCATCGTCTCAGATCGGGATACTCGATTTACCTCACGAGTCTGGAGTGGGCTACAACATGCTTTTGGCACCCAGCTACCCCTTAACACTACTTTCCACTCCCCAAACCGATGGGAAGATAGAGCTGAATATCCAAACATTGGAGGACATGCTGCGAGCATGCGTTTTGGATTTCGGATGATCATGGTTACGACATTTTCCTTTAGTAGAGTTTGCCTATAACAACAGCTTCCAATCTAATATTGGCATGGAACCGTTTGAGGCTTTGTATGGTAGACCATGTCATTCACCCATTTTTTGGGCAGAGATTGGTGAGATAGGTGCTCTTGGGCCAGAGGAAGTACCGAGCACTACGGAGAAAGTCCAGCTTGTATGTGAGAGGATGAAAGCGGCTTAGGACCGACATAAGTCTTATGAGGATCATCGGAGGAGGCCCTTGGAGTTCGAAGTGGGAGATCATGTGTTATTGAAGGTTTCCCCTCGACGGGGGCAGCGGAGGTTTGGGAAAGGGAGAAAGATCTCACCTAGGTTCATCAGACCCTTTGAGGTGCTGAGGCGAGTTGGCGAGGTGGCATATGATTTGGCCCTGCCACCTCAGTTGGAGAAGGTTCATGACGTCTTCCACGTCTCCCAGCTATGTCGATACTTACACGACGACTCTCACATTATCAACTGGGGAGAGCTAGATATGGGAGACGACGCGACCTTCGAGGAATGACCAGTCAGAATCAAGGATCATAAGGAGAAGGTGCTCTCTGGATGAACCATTCTGTTGGTTTGTGTATTGTGGAGGCATGGCAGCCTTGAGGAGAGAACATGGGAGCGAGAGGCCCAGATGCACGCTCAGTACCCAGAGTTGTTTTGAATTGTGTTTTTCTTTGTTCATATGAGCTTTGTGTTGATGTTGTACTATGTACCTTTGATATATAGAAATCTTGGATTGTCGTTTGTGAGAACTTTTTTCCCTTGTTTTCTGGAAGTGTGTAGCATGTTCGAATGAGTGGTAAAAAGGGAAAACCCTGATCCTTAATTGAAACGCATTAATAAAGATGTGATTGAACCCGTGCGGGCAAGTTAGTGCCGCCTAAAGCAGATAATATCTCGACATAGGAGAAGGAATTTCCCCAAAGCACATGTTCGGGCAGTGTGTTGGTTGTGTGGTGTTGGGGGTAGTGCGAGTTGAAAAATCCTAATGTATGAAAGTGGGAAGACCCAATTTTTAATCAAGATTCATTAATGAGGATGCGATTAAACCCGTGGAGGTGAGTCAATGCCGCCTAAAGCGGATAATATCTCGATATAGGAGAAGGAATTCCTAACACATATGATTAGGGTTGTTGGTTGGGTTCCAGTTATAACGAGAACCCTAAGAGGTATCCTTTTGGGTTCCTCTGGGATTGTTTTTTGAATTCTCGGGGATGAGAATGTATTTAGAGGTATATGATGTAATGGCTCGGGCCTCTTCGGCCCATTCCTTTGTCAAAAAGAAGGTCTCGAAATGTTCTGGAGGGTAAAATGGACTTTTCCCACAATTTCCAGAATTTTGAAACTACACGCCATGTAGTGTGAGTACACGACGTGTACCCCCTCGCCAGGTATACCCCGTGCTGAAGGTCGTGTCCTTACCATGTGAAATAAATGGGTACACGCAGTGTGTCCAAAACTACACGCTGTGTAGTCCCTCCCCGGGTACGCGGTACCAGTCAACGGTCGTGTGCCGTGTTGGAGCCATTTCTTTTTCGTGTGAAATAAATGGGTACATGCCGTGTGTCTAAACTACACGCCGTGTAGTCCCTCCCCACGTATGTGTTACCCTCAAACCATGTGTTGAGCAGTCAACGACCATGGAGCCGTGTTGGAAGCCGCGTGGAGACCGCGTAAAATAACTGAGTACACGCCGTGTACCATAAAGTACACACCGTGTACTTTATCTTTTCTCGCCTATAAAAGGAGGGGTCCCCTCCTCCTTTTCAGCTCACTCCTCTCCTCCCCTTTCCTCTGATAAGATCTCCCCCAAGAGACATGAAGGCTCTTTTTCTTCCATAACTTCTTTGTCCGAGCTCCAATTTACGATCCGTCAGCAGCCACGGGATTGTAACGATGACGCGGAACTTCCTATCTTGAATCTGTTGTCTCTCCTTTGGCATTTCCTTTCTGACTTCCACCCGATGAGGATTTCTCTATGACCCGATAGAAGTAACGGACGCCGACGAATGTCTTCTAATGTTGATCCAGGGGAGAATTGTGATCAAAACCTTTTGAGGTTGGGATCTTACCTTCATCTCTCTAATTTTTCCATCATGCGGGGTGGGTATCCTGTTGTTTTCATGATAAATAATTGAACCATCCAATAAAGATAAAAACTGTTTATACAACTGGGATGGGGATGTTGTTATGTTTATCTTTGTTTATCATATTGATTTGTTATGAATTGAATGTGATTATGCCTACTGAAAATCACGGTCATTGGGGGCCTTTTCATGCAAAATTAAATGTTTCCCTATGTTTTTAGACCGTTTTTGTGGATTGAACCTTGTGGAATGTAGAATTTGGTTAATCATGTAAAGTTGGATTATTTAAAATCTGGAACCCTTGTGTGATCACCCCGGTTGGACAAAATGGAAAATGAACATGTGGGTGTTTGCTTGGATACGTGGCATGTGATGGGGGTGTTTTGTGAGTTGTTGTGGTTTGGGTGGGCAGCGGGACTATGGTTGTCTTGGTTGTGGGTTGGTGTGAAGTCTATGTTAGTGATGGGAAGCGGGGCTGCACTAAATGGTATTAAAGGGATAATGATGTACGGGTTCGGTGTGATTGTGGTTATGCTGGTTGGCAGTGGGGCTGAAGGGATGGGTTGGAATGTGTACGGACTATGGGTTGTGAATAATGAAATTTAATGAATGGTCGGACTTGGTAAAGGAATGGAAATAATAATCATGGGGCTGTTTGTCTAAATAATAAGGACTTGGTTGTGTTGCTCGTGTTTTCCAAACTTGATTTGTGGATGGCAGAGATATGTTTTACAAATGATCGATGTGGTTGGTTGTGGATGGTTTCCTAGTAGTTAAGGAACTAAATAAACTAATTTTTCTGAAATGTGAAAACCTAAATGGGGTTGGGGTTGTTTTTTGTATGCATTCTTCGTGGTAGCAGTGCCGAGGCATGTGATCAGTATCTCTATTTAGAAGCCATAGGTTGGGCTGAGTGTTTGGTTTATATATATATATATATGTATCTTTGTGTTTTGATGCACCCCACCCATGTTGACAACTTAGTGCCGAACACTCCCATTTCATGGGAGAGGGGTTTTTCCCATAGTTACTAGCTCCTTCCTGCTCCTTCTCCCCTAGCCTATGATGGATTGAGGCGGCCTTACACATAAGACTCTTCAGGTAGGTTTCGATTGGGGTGTCTTTATCCCAAGACTCTTCGGGCAGGTTTTACTGTTTCCCATGAATCATTGGGATGAGGCCCAGGTGTGTGTGGGCGGGATACGTGGTTGTGAGGCCCAGGTGTGTGTGGGCGGGATACGTGGTTGTGAGGCCCCGGTGTGTGCGGGCGGGGAGAGTGTGGCAGCATCAGGACGTTCGCCATTAGGAAGAGCAGCTAACTAAATGGGGAATGGTGTGGGGTACCCAATACTCTTGCTTCTTATATACTACTACTTGTTGTGATTGTGCTTTTGGTGAGTCTGGCTAGTGAGGTTGGGTGGATAGAATTCCTTTCAAGGTTTCTTTTGTTGTTCTCACGGGACATTAGGATGTCACCCCACTTGTGCATGAGAGCTTTAGGTTTCCCTACTAAGAATAATTCTATGCTCACCCTACGTTTAATTTCAGGTTTCCAGGAGGACTACCAGGGCCGTGCGAGACCCTACTAGTCGGACAGTTGGAGTTGTTGTAGTTGTTGTACTCTTGTTTTCTTTTGGTATTGTACTTTGAGCTTTCTTGTACTTTCACCTTGTTATAAAATTGTTTAAACATGCATGTGGGCCTGGTTTGGGTTTATTTCTATACACTTGTTCTTTTTTTTTGACTTGTCCTATTTCCTGATATTAAAATAATAAAAGGGTAATGCCTCCTATATTTGTGAAAATGCATACCCTTGGTGCTAGTCGCCAACCCGGGGCCTACTTGAGGCGGGACTCGGGGGTTCATTATCTCCCTTTCACTATTGCCAGCTCAAGAGGGGCATCTTTGGTGGGAGGGTGTCGTGACATGATGGAGGAAGAAGGAAATGAAAAAAAAAAGATATTCACGCCGTGTATTAATGATTACAGGCTGTGTAGTTTCTCATGGAAAACAAGTACACACCGTGTATTAATAATTACACGCCATGTAGTTTTCTTTATGGAAAGGAAATTAATAAATGAAAACAATATATACATTCAGTGTACATTGAATGTACACAACGTGTATTTTTCAATGAAAAACAAGTACACACCGTGTATTTATTGATACACACCGTGTAGTTTTTCCAGTTGGGATTTTGAGAATATAATATTTTTTTAAATGATATTTATTATAATCAGCGTGGGCGCATGTCAAGGAATTAATTATTCGACATGGGGGTTTTAAATAAGAGTCAATGAAATAAATAAAATGGATAACACGTTTATTTATTGTCATAACTCTACAACCTCAAACATGATTATAAATATTCTCACAAAACCAACTCTTTTCTGACCCCGTGTGAGGCACAACAATTCTGGAGAATTCTTTCAAGGCTGAAATAACCTCTTCCTCCAAGAACACTCTCAAGACCGAGAGAGATCCTCTTCCATCAGATCAAGATGATCTAAGGTGGACAACGCAAGCAAAGGCTTCTCTACGCTAGCACCCAGAGAATCCTTTGGCAACGTCCAGAGATACGCGGTACACATGTGGATCACCGCTAGAGGGAGTATACACTTGGATTCTACGATGCAATGACGGATCACATCGACAATGTGATCAAGAACATCAACGAAGAAAGAACACCCAAATGGTTTTTCTTTATAATTAATTAAATTAATTACAATCAGCCTATAATGATCCATGTTTGTGGTTCTGGGAAAAACCATCTTATTTGTCTTTTTCTATGATTTGATCCTTGTAGACTGGCGTTTATCGTCATATTGATCCCGGATTGATCATTTCTAATGATAAAAAGTGAAGTGGGCACATCCACCCACGGGCTTCCGCTACGCCAAGAACATTCAAATGGTATCAAAGGGAGGTTAAAATGTTTATTACAGTTTTTTAATTTTCGTTGATAATTTACGCTTTTATATTTGATTCAATTCAAAATAAATCGATATATAAATCTGAATAAATGAGATATATTTTTTCTCCTTTGTTTCTTGATTCATATCACAAAAATGGCCTTTTAATTTTAATTTTTATTAAAATAAAAACGAGGAACTCATCTGGAGGAGCCGCTCTTTCTGTCTGTACAGCATGGGATTACACGGCGTGTACTTAAAACTAAACGCCGTGTACTTAGGTTCAACGAACCGACACTGGTCCGCCAAACCAGTCCGTGTGAATTGATTATGCCTAAGTTTTAATCATGCCATGTTGACCAGAATTGAATGGCATGTGGAAACCAGAATACCCAACGTGTATATTGGAGAAACATGCCGTGTAGTCCGTTCTGGCCCAGGTGAAACCGTGCAAAAAGATAAGCCACGTACCGCGTACACAGGATCTCCAGGCCAGTTACCGCATAACAAGGAAGTACACGCCGTGTATGATTCATCTACACATCGTGTACTCCAAAATTTCTAAAGTATATAAAACACGCCAAAGCCCCTGCGTGTACATTGGATAATGGGTGAAAAGAAAAATACACACCGTGTAATTATAAACTACACTCCGTGTACTTTCCTGAAATGGAATTTCACCAGGTTTCCTCCAATGTAAAAAGACCTGTACATGGAATATGGATGAGAAGAATCTCAAGGAAATTCAGAAAGTAATTTAAGATAAATAATTGATTAATTATAAGATCATAATTAATTGAATTTGAATGCGTCGTATCTTAAATAAAAGAATGATTAAAAGAATTTTAATTCTAAATATGCGTAAATGTCGTTGCATACTATGGATGATCATGAGATAGACCAAAGACCCTTTGTATGTGTAAAATTTCATTTAAATTTATTTAATTTAGATTTTTTGGCCTGCGAGTCTTCTTCCAATAAAATGTAGGGCATGTGTGCCCATGGTTTCTTTAATGTAAACCCATGTAATGGAGGATCTCCCAAGCCAGAGGAGACGGTTCAAATCCCAAAGCCGAGGCGAAACCGATGCAAGAAGATACAAAGGTGGACAGGTGGGAGCTGCAATACACGAACCAACATGTTGAAGGTGTTTTCCCTAGGTCAAGGGTAGCTTATCAAAACCGCTAGATAAGCTAACCAATAGAAGCTCGTGATCATGCCATCTTATTTTATTGCAGTCTGATTGCATGGTTTATTTATTATGTATGTGTTGTCGCGATCACATAATTAATAAAATGAACAAGCATGAAAAGATGGAATAAAATATAAACCAGACTATGCGTAAACATTATCAGAACATAGTTAATCTCTTAAGCAAGAATCACTAAATATTAACAAGCATGTGACAATGAAAAACAATGCATAAAGACTAAAATACCTCAATACCATACTAAGTAAGACCATGCCTTCCGTTACCTGATTAAGGGAAAGACTCAATAAAACTATGTGTTTGACCAACACTTGTTGGGACACATACTTTTATAAAGAAGCCCTTATGAAAGGATTCGGGTTGACTTAACCATATTACATCAAGAGAAGTATCCCTTGCTATAATTGATGTAATATTGGAGGAAAGAGTTGAGGAAATCTAAGTTAGGATTTCAGGATTGGGGAGTCCACTCAACAGATCAAGGAACTGTAATCTCATATTTGGCAAAGACCTGCCTACCTAAATACCTTCAAATAGCTTTACCAACCCTTGTTGGGGTTATAAGAAGGGAAATATGGATCCTTGCCAATAGAATCTCAAAGCAACTTGACATTCCGAGTTCAATGGTGAGGGCCATTGGGACTTGATTAAATAGTGGGAGAATTAATTAATTAATTCATTATTTCTCATAAATTATAATCAAGAACGTACTAATAAATCTTCTCTTTTAAAATATAGAATCAAGATGAAAAACTCATCAACCACATTTTCTCTGCGATCAATAATGGATAAAGACAATATCCACACCGGAAGTAACTTTTAAGAATGGTTTAGGCACCTTCGGGTTATCCTACGCCATGAATGAATGTTTTACGTGTTGGAGTCATCACATCCTGATTCTCCTGCCCCAGGGGAAAGTGATGAATATTTCCTTGTCTATTATCAAAATTTGAATAATTCTCTCGACGTTCAATGTTTGATGCTATCATTGATGTCTTGTGAGCTCATGAAGTCTCATGAAGACATGGATGCATATAGCATGCTCGAGCACCTCCGTGGTCTATACCAGGAGAGAGCATGATAGGAAAGGTTTGAGATCTCCAAGGCTCTATTTCAGAGCAAGCATGGAGAGGGTGTCCCAACTGGGCCTCATGTAGTCAAGCTCATTTGCTACATTGAGCGCTTGGAGGTTCTATGGTTTAAACTCCCCAAAGAACTGGGCACTGATCTCATTCTTGCATCACTCCCCTAGAGCTTCTCGAACATTGTTGTTAATTTCCATATGAACAACATTGAGAAGTCTCTATCTGATCTTCTTATCCTTATTTGCCAAGTACATAATGACATGAAGCGTGAAAAGCCCTCTGTCCTTATGGTGAATAAAAGGAAAGGGAAGGTGAAGTGATTTAAGCCCAAAGCTTCTTCAAAGCCTTCCAAGAGAAGGAAGATCAAAGGGGAGGCATGAAAATAGGATGCTTTTTGTTTCGCATGTGGCAAGAAGGGCCACTGGAAGAAAAACTGCACCCAGCCAAGGAAGCAAGGGGAAGCTTCAGGTGCGATTGTCATCAAATGCAATCTATCTGTTTCTACAAATTGGGTATTATATACTTCTTGTGGTGCTCACATCTCTATCCAAATACGGTAACCAAGTAGATTAAAGAAGATTGACCAAGGGGAGGTAGATCTACGAGAAGCCAACGGAGCCAGACTTTCAGTTGTAGATGTCGGAGACTACCACCTCATGTTTCCAACTGGAATGATATTGGTGTTAAAGGGTTGTTATTATGTGCCTTCTGTAACCAAAAACATTATTTCAATATCCATATTACATACTGATGGATTCAACTTCATGTTTGGAAATGGATGTTGCTACTTTTATAAAGATATCATTTGTTTTGGTAGGGAACATTTATATAATAGCCTTTATGTGTTAGAGTACACAAACCAAGTAATGGAGATCGATGACAAAGTTAATTCACATGACTCATACCACACCCAACTTTGGCATCACCGGCTAGGTCATGTCAATGAGAAACGTTTGACAAAATTACATCAAGATGTGTATTTAGATTCTTTCGAACAAAAACCACTTGGTGTATGTCATGCGTGTCTACAAGGCAAAATGACCAAAGCCCCATTTAGTGGGAAAGGTGAAAGAGCTAAAGATCTTCTAGAATTAGTTCACACAGATGTGTGTGGGCCATTTCCAGCTGAGGCAAAGGGGTGGGTTCTCATACTTCATAACTTTTACTGATGATTTTAGTAGATATGGATATATATACTTAATGAGGTATAAGTCAGATTCTTTTGATTGGTTCAAGGAATACAAGAATTAAGATGAGAACCAACATCGTAAGAAGATTAATAAACTCCACTCAGATAGAGGAGGAGAATATCTTAATCAAGACTTCATTGATTTCTTACCAGAGTTTGGGATTCTATCTCAACTTACTCATCCTTACACGCCACAATGGAATGGTTTAAGCGAAAGTAGGAACCACACCCTGTTGTATATGGTGAGATCAATGATTAGTTATGCGAGTCTTACATTATAATTTTTGGGATATGCATTACAAACAACATCACACATACTAAACCAAGTACCAACTAAATCAATAAATGGTATTCCATATGAGTTATGGAGTGGAGGCAAAGCCATGTTATCGAATTTATATGTGTGGGGTAGTGAAGCATTTGTTAAGGCCTCTTCAGGTAACAAACTT
This sequence comes from Viscum album, assembly GCA_963277665.1. Lineage (NCBI taxonomy): Eukaryota > Viridiplantae > Streptophyta > Magnoliopsida > Santalales > Viscaceae > Viscum > Viscum album. Next base: position 617,731,359 of record OY728145.1, on the reverse strand, counting down.
GAACCCAGAGGCACAAAGTGTATCTTTATAGGATATCCCAAATAAACAAGGTGATATTACCTATACAACCCCTTAGACAAAAAGGTTACAGTGGCGAGACATGCCCTATTCCATGAGAGGGAGCACATCACCAAAAGAGATAGTGGGAGCGAGATAGACTTTGATGAAGTCGAGGGTCAAGATACACAGAAGTTTGTACAATAACAGATTCCACAAAGCCCCGTGGAAGAACAATCTGTTCCAGAGACACAAGAACTGCATAGGAGCATGAGAGAGGTGAGAGAACCAGAATGATATGGCTTTCTTGTCACCGAGGATGGTGACTCATTATTGGTTGACAATGATGATAGTCTAACCTACAAGGAAGCTGTTGAAGGCACAGACGCTGCCAATGGCAAGAAGCCATGAATTTTGAAATAGATTCCATGTACCAAAACCAAGACTATATTTTGTTAGATCCTCCAGTTGATGTAAAGACTATTGTTAATAAATGGGTATTCAAGAAGAAACTGGACATGGCGGGGAAAGTCAGAACCTACAGGGCACGACTGGTGGCAAAAGGTTTTAGACAGCGTCAAGGAATTTACTATGATGAAACATTTTCAACGGTTGTGATGCTGAAATCCATCATAATCCTATTGTCCATTGATGCTTACCATGACTATTAAATTTGGAAAATGAATGTCAAAATAGATTTTTTTAACGGGAACCTCTAGGAAGATGTCTACATGACACAACCTGAAGGGTTTGTGACTCCAAAGGAGGCCAATAAGGTATACAAGTTGCAGAAATCCATTTATGAATTAAAGCAAGCATCAAGGTCATGGAACATTTATTTTGATGAAGCTGTAATGGAATATGGATTTGTTAAGAACAAATGTGAGCCTTGTGTCTATAAGAGGTTTAGTGGGAGTGCATTCGTATTCCTAATAGTATATGTTGATGACATATTACTAATTGGAAACAGAGTACCTATCTTACAGTCAGTTAAGGCATGGTTGCATAAATGCTTCTCCAAGAAAGACTAGGGAGAGGTAGCATATATTCTTGGGATCACGATCCATTGTGATAGATCCAATAGAATGTTGGGCCTGAGTCAAAGTACATACATTGACAAGATACTAAAGAGATTCAGTATGCAACAATCCAAGAGGGGATTATTGCCAGTGTCACATGGAAATAATCCTTCCACGAAAATGTGTCCTCAGACACATGAGGAAAGATAAAAATGTCAAGGATCCCTTACGCATCCATGATTGGGTCAGTCATGTATGATATGCTATGTACGATGCTAGATGTTGCTTACACATTATGTTCGGTAGGAAGATATCAAGCTGATCCTGGAGACCGCCATTGGATGGCAGTCAAGACTATCCTTAAGTATCTCAGGCGTACTAAGGACATTTTCCTAGTTTATGGATGAGATAAGGAACTAGTCATCAGATGACATGTAGATACTAGTTTCCAGACTGATCAAGATGACATAAAGTCGCAGAATGGATAAATCTTCAGTTTGAATAGAGGTGCAGTGAGCTGGAAGAGCTCAAAACAATGTGCGGTGGCAGATTATACAGTGGAGTCCGAGTATATTACAGCTTCTAAGGCATCTAAAGAAGCAGTATGGATGCAAAGCTTCGTCGAAGAGCTGGATGTAGTACCGAGAAGTAAAGATCCTATCACACTGTGTTTTGATAATACTGCAGTGGTGGCACTTGAAAAAGAGCCAAGGTCACTTCAGCGGACAAAGCACATACATTGGAAGTTTCATCTCTTGAGGGATTTTTCTCAGAGAGGTGAAGTTGCAGTGAGAAGTATTTCCATGGAAGACAACCTGACGGACCCATTGACTAAAGCCTTGACTCAGCTGAAACATGATCATCATGAAAGGTCTAGCGGACTAAAAGTCGTAGCCAGTTGGCTCTAGTCCAAGTGGGAGTTTGTAAGGGTTATTGTCCTGAGAACCAACTATTGTGTACATTGATTACATGAATGTTCACTTATTATATATTGTTCATTGTCTACATGACTATAATATAATAATGTCCTGGAAGATTTGTTGCATTAATAAGGTCATGGAAGATCCCTACTATGATGAGAACCTTGAAATGCTATAACAATATTCTTAAATAAAGTTTTGCTGTTGGATTACATACTATGATATGACACATAGTATACAGACTGTCATGTGTGAGTACTCGTAAGAAGATGATACTCTCTCTCATGGAGTTCGCACTTGGTAATCTCGAAGATGGGAGATTATGAGAACAGACCTGCCAGTATCAATTCCGCATGTCTTGGTGTCATCGGACATTTCTATCTAAGAGTGTGTGTAATGGTCCGTAGACTGGAAGATTATCATTAACTCATGTCATGACTCGTGCACTTAGATTTACTGATGAATACCGTCATGAAGACGGTTGGCGGGAAGTTGGGTACGTTGGGTGTGTCACGAATGACATGTTGTTAATGGATAAGTCGATGAATGATTTTTCCCTTCCATTTATGGAAGTTGATATCTCGGCCCTTTGATTGAAATAGAACTATCGCATTAAATTCCATGGCCATGGTGTAAACGATGAGTTTATTTCAGGTATTCAAAGAACGATGGATCAAGCATATAGGTTTATGACACTTCCATGAAAACTGCATGATGAGATATTGAGACAAAGGGATTAAATTACACAGTAAGTTTTTGTATGATGTTATACTTTAATGGGGCATCAACTTCTTTCTCTTGGGTACCTTGACCCATTGCTAGACAGTAATCTTAGACATTAGGCAAGATCGCCTAATGGCAACGAGAAAGAGGCCTAGTGGGTCACACACTAAGTGTATTCAAGTATCTCAAGTAGAATAAAGATTATTCTTGTACATGGTTTAATAATTATTCAAGGAAGCCTAAATCGTTTTAATGATGGAGGAAGAAGGAAATGAAAAACAAGATATACATGTCGTGTATTAAATATTACACGCCGTGTAGTTTTTCATGGAAAACAAGTACACACCGTGTATTAATAATTACACACTGGGTAGTTTTCTTAATGAAAAGGAAATGAATAAATGAAAACAAGATATATACGCCGTGTACATTGAATGTTCATGCCGTGTAGTTTTCAATGAAAAACAAGTACACACCGTGTATTTATTGATACACTCCATGTAGTTTTTCTAGTCATGATTTTGAGAATATAATATTGTTATAAATGATATTTATTATAATCATTGTGGGCGCATGTCAAGGAATTAATTATTCAACATGGGGGTCTTAAATAAGAGTCAATGAAATAAATAAAACTCATAACACGTTTATTTATTATCATAACTCTACAACCTCAAACTTGATTATAAATATCCTCACAACACCAACTCTATTCCGACCCCGTGTGAGACACAACAATTCTGGGGAATTCTTTCAAGGCCGAAAGAACCCATTCCTCCATGAACGCTCTCAATACCGAGAGAGATCCTCTTCCATCGGATCAAGATGATCTAAGGTGGAGAACACAAGCAAAGGATTCTCCACGCTAGCACCTAGAGAATACTTTGGCGACATCCAGAGATACAATGTACACATGTGGATCACCGCTAGAGGGAGTCTACACTTGGCTTCTGCGACGCAACAATGTATCACATCAACAACGTGATCAAGAACATCAATGAAGAAACAACACCCAAAAGGTATTTCTTTATAATTAATTAAATTAATTATAATCAACCTGTAACGATTCTGGTTTGTGGTTCCAGGACAAACCTTCTTATTTTTCTTTTTCTGTGATTCGATCTATGGAGACTGGCGTTTATCATCATATTGATCCCGTATTGATCATTGCTAATGACCAAAAGCCAAGTGGTCACATCCACCCACGCGCTTCCAAAGCGCCCGGAACCTTCAATGGTCGCGGCCCGTCCGTATCCTATAAACCGACCGTCCAATTGGCCACTCTTTTTTCAGCACCACATAGTAGGACCCGCGTTCGGAGGGTCTTTGTTCGTGGCTCCCTGAGGTCAGCGCCTCGGGGTCCTCCTCCTAAATGCGACAGGTCGCCCATCCCACGACCGCATGATCTCTCTGTCGGTCGAGTGCACCGCCGCAAGCCAGTAGCCTGCCACTGCGGCCGCCAGGTCTACGCTCCGCTGCGCCGCCAGGGCACCCCACTACGCCACGCCGCAGCCGCTTCGCTCGGTTCCTCCGCCAGATGCCCAAACACCACCGGCCTCTGCTCGACCGCTGGTCGTCGCATGTCGGCCCTCCTCTGCCGGATCCTAAGCCTCCATCATGCTCTAAAATTGGGTTGCCGTACTCTTCATGCCTCAGGCTCGTCATCTGGCCGCCGCCCCTTGCCGGATCCGGGCCTTCGGCCGGTCCCCCCCCGACCACTCCAGTGGTCGGTAAAATTATCTGAAACTAGTTTCCGAATCCTCGGAGTCGGATCTTCACAGTGTCGCCTCTTGCTCGTCGATCCGCCACAGTTTTGGTGCATCTAAAATTTTGGATGAATAATGCTCAAGAACGGAATTTAGAATGGGGCTCGGACGCTGGCCGTGTTCATTTTTTCATTGTCCAAAATGTAAAATTTTTGAATGCAAAAGACCAATTTGATGAAATTTCAAGAAATCGATGAAGGTGCAAAAATTAATCAGAATTCCTAACTTGAATCGGTCGTGCGTCATTGGTGGCACGTCCACGACGCTCTTACCTCGATCCACCAAGGTTCCAGCGGTGGTCTCTCCCTGATTCGGTGAAGAACGATGAACAACGTTGAAGAACAAGAGAGACAAAGAGAGAGAGAGAGAGAGAGAAGGGAAAATTTATGGTGTTCCATTAAATCCACCGCTTAAGTGAATTTATAAACTCTCTGACGCTCTTCCGATGGGCGCAGATTCGGAAACCTCCGCACCTGCTTATTTTATATTACTCTTAGGCAAAACACTCCATTTCAAACTCAATGAAAGTCTCGGATTTCTATTTTGAAACTTCGTTCGAATGTTATTTGAAAAGGACTCAAGTGATAAAAATCACTAAGTCATTATCTCGAAATGACAATTTTGCCTCTCGGTGACATATCACACAGCAAGCCCGTGCATGTAACTTTTACAACCCTCCTAGGGTAAATGGCATGCTTGAGATGCAACTGTGACCTTGTATTGTTGATATGTGTTACTGTTTAAGTGATAGAACAACCCCTCCACGTGCATAGTGTACAAATACTTAATATTGTTATAAAATTAATTCTGGGCACACAGGGCTTCAGAATCACATTCCGTCTTCACACCTAGATATGAAATTATTAATGGGAATATTCCAAAGTCTTACACGGCACAAATCGTGTCTCTACATCATTCCCTCCTTCAGGATTTTATTCCCCGAAAAGAAAAACTGTGAAAAAAAAACTTGGGATGCAAAGCTCACACCTAGCTCTCTCGCTCCCAAGAAAACTTCCACAACACCATACTGGCACAACACACAAACCAACGGGATGGTTCGTACTCATAAGGTCTTCTAATTTTGATGAAATTCATATTAAAATGCACACACTTCATCAGCAGTGACATGTGGAAGACGTTGTGCGCCCACTCCTATTATTAGGAGGGTAGGGCAAGATGGTAGGCAACCTCTCAACTGCTTACACGATTCCTGAATGGCCCAAAGAAACTCAGGGTTCTTCCCCAGCCGAGCCTATAATTTCCACTTCATGACCAAAATCATTGTTTGTTCCTAGAACATGGTCTCCGGATTCCCTCCTTCAGAATACCCATTTGGTGAATCACCCCAGGATATCCAGTCAAAAGAGTATTCACAGTTGGTGAATCCCAACCGAGACTTTCTTACACACTCATGAAGTGGATGAGTCAACACCGTCAACTGAAGAAAAGTTTAACCCTCCTAGTCCAATAGGGTTTACTACAAGGAAGCTAACTACCATGAAACTTCCAGTACCTGACGAGTCTGGGACTCTCTTCTAAGGTAACCTGCTAAGACATAGCCATTTTCCGGAACATAGACTACCTCGACATCATATCCCTGTAGAAATTTTAACCAGCACCATCGTCTCAACTTCAAGTCTCTCAGGGTGAGGGTGCACCAAAGACACTGGTGGTCTGATCAAACCACAAAGCGCTCTCCGAGAATATAGCATCTCCACATTCTCATCGCAAGGACCACCACTAGCAGCACCACATAGTGAGGCATGTAGTTCTGTTTATGGGTTTTCCATCACCTTGACCTGTACTTGATAACGGTATCAAGATTGACATTGAGCATGCAAGGTACCAACGAATAGGGAAGGTGAGAAAACTCATCCAACCGCCAGAGGGAAGACACATAAAGCATGTGGCATAGCCCACGTGTCCTTTCCCCTATGGGAAGGAGAGTAATCCCCAAAATAGTCACTCTACAAAACCCACTAGTGGAACCTCAAGTAAAAAAGTGGGAGGTTCAAGAAGAAAATCCCCACTGGAAAATCTAGAACCTTCTCTGACACTCCACTGAACAAAACCGCCATGAATTCACATATAAGAGGAACTAATCCACCACACCTCAATACTATCCTCTTTGGGTGGTACTGACTCTCCCTCGCGGTTTTGATCACTTCACGACAACACATCTCAGCGGGGGAAGAACCCCTCTTTCTCGAGCATTCAAAGATGTGTTGGACAACACCAACACAGGGTTACACCGACGCCATGTGTCACCATTGGTAAACCCTCGAACAAGAAGTTAGACAAAAAGAGTACCTCACATAGTGTCTAACACGTTAGACTGAGAAAAGTAGAAAATGACACAGAGCGTACCTCTTATCATCTCATGCGTTACAGGACTGTAAACATCCATAGCACACAGCCACCCACTTCCCCGTCTGTCATCTCCGTGAGCCTGACATGGGCCTCCTAGTGGTGGTGTAAGGACCTCAAAACGTCGTCCTACAACCACATTTCTTCCTGCTCTTCTACCATCACCACCTCTCTGGGGACCACCCTGTCCTCACCATGGAGTTCTCTGATCACAACATAACCTCTGTCGTGGTGGTGCATCTACCAACTATCTGGAAAACACATCACATTTGGTCAATTAGTCTCACGCCACATGACCTCGCACATCACAATCATAGCACTAGTCCTCCCTGGGCTGTCTCGATGCTCTATGTTCTCCCCAACCTTGTGCCTAAGTCTCATCAAGGGGAGACCTCCGGCATCGAGGCCCTGCCAATCGATGTCCCTCTAACAGAAATTTCTTTGTCACCAGTGCCTGCTCCAGCACCCTGAGATGGGTGAGGATGTACAAGGGCACTACGCTAGAACATATCTTTTATACAGATACATCGCTCAAAATTCTTTGCTCGGAAGTTACCGTCATGAGCCACATCGAAAAGGTATCGAGTAAGGTATTCGAACCTAGTCACATACTCCACCACTCCCATCACTCACCACTGAAGCTCCAGCAGCTCCTGACACCGCATAAATCGTAAGTAGGAGGGGAAGAACTCCTCACGAAATAGCTGCTAGAATTCATCCCACAATAGTAGAAACTCATCATGCATCTGAGTAACCTTGGCTCTACTAATGCCAAACTACTTGGTGGAAAAAGACTTGATATCAAAGCCTTCATCTAACCTTTCAGAGTCTGAACAATAATGAAACGGCGAACCACCGAATCTATCCAACCCTTCACTGTCTGAGGGTATGGATCACCGTGGAACCTCAGCGTTCTCTGATGCTGGAACTCACATAGCACGCCCAATTTTCACTCGTCAACGACCTTTTTTTCTGGTACTATCTGCTACTCTACAGGTGGAGGTGCTACTTCTTGCCTTCCTAAAAAAAGGTTAATCATATGATGGATCCGGAACTAAGGCCCCATCACTCATAGAGTTTTCGTCATGAACCGAAACTAGAATCCTGGATGGTTATCATCGTGGAGACATCCTGAATCCAATAAAGGAGTACCTCGGTCAAATGAGCATATATATACCAACAACGATGGAGAGATGACTCAAGAAGGACAGTAAAAGACTCAATCCTATATGATACACAAACCAAATTCCCTGCAACAAGTGTATCAGTGTGCCGAGATGACAAGCGGGTTATCGGGGTCTTGGTGAATGGATATGTCAGCTGCCACACCATTACTAGACTCCCTGGAATGAGAGCCGCTCTCAAGACACGTCGACGTTATTGCCCCAGAACTCAACCAATTCTATTTTAGGGATGTTCGAACAACGCCACCATGGAACAAACCACATTTGATACCACTTTGTCACGACTTGACCCTACCGGTCTCGATCCACAACTACCCCAGGCAAGCCTCCATAGGCCAGGAGCTGGCGACAAGCACCGTTGGCTTAACGATCTTGGGGAGTCTGTCGCCTACGTACCTGTACACACACATGCATCCCACTCGATGCAGAAGTTTAGAGTAAAAAAAGAAAACCAAAGTACAAACAACTATAACCAAACCACAGTCATGCATCAACTTCTAAATAGAACAAGTACAGTGCTGAAAAGTACGGACACATAAATATAAAAGTAGTGGGAAAAATATGTGCCCAAATAGAAAGGTGCCACAACCCAGCAATATGTAAACAAAAGTAAATAGATGGTGAGTCTCACACCTCTAAATCCTCCTACAACCACTAAACGCAGCCTAAGATCATGTGTCCTATATGCTCTTATGTAGTCTCGATCGACCTGTCTGTCATCTTCATGGGCACACCAAGTGCGGGAAAAGCCCAAGCAAGGGTGAGTATAAATAAACTCTGTAGGATGCCCCAAAATCTTGAGGGAGCAACAAACGAGATACTAAAATGCTGAGAAATAGACAGAACAAAGAATAGTGTAAGAGTACAATAGAGAGAGTATCACTCAACACCAAAAAAGAAATGAAGTAGGCTCATCCAATCCATGAGGATCTAGAAAAGAAAAGCATGTGTCATACCCCGCGCTTCTTCACCCCTTCTAGAAAGAGAGTAATGAAACCCAAGGAGTGGGAACAAAAGAAGGGTTTATATTTATATATTCCCAACAAGAAACCTAAACTAGTGTGTAAAGGAATCTCTATCTCCACGTTCAGCCTAGTAAAATTTGACAATAGTTATAAGGATATCCATCACTGATGCCCAATAGTCTCATATGACAAAGTTTTCTCATCGTTGAACCATACAACCATGGGTCTCGCTCTGGTAACCACGAAGAAAATTCACCATCTCGCCTCATAGAAAGGGCTGAGTCTGAAAGAAGACATCGGGTAACCCACATCCCAGCCCCGCTGGAGGGTAAACTCTAAGGTTAACAGGTAACCCACTCCCCAGCCCTGATAGAGGGTAAGACCTCTAGAGAATGGGTAACCCACTGCCCAGACTCGAAGGAGGGTGAACCCTAAGATTAATGGGTAACCCATTGCCCAGCCCCGCTGGACGGTACACTCTAAGGAGAACGGGTACCCCACTGCTCAGCCTTGCTAGAGGGTGAACTCCAAGATTAACATGTAACCCACTGCCCAGCCCCACTAGAGGTTAAACCCTAAGGTGAACGAGTAACCCACTACCCAAACTCACTGGAGGGTGGACCCTAAGATTAATGGGTTACCCACTACCCAGCCCCACTGGAGGGTAAACCCTAAGGCGAATGGGTAACCCACTGCCTCGCCTCACTAGAGGGTGAAAACTAAGAGGTCAACAGGTAATCCACCACCCAACCTCACTAGAGGGTCAACCCTAAGGTCAATGGGTAACCCACTACCTATCCTCATTGGAGGGTAAACCTGGAATTGGTCTAATATCTCTGCACTACCTGTTCCATCACTTGGTGTCACTAACATCGCTATCATGCGTTGGTTCGGAGTGCATCAATGGAACCTCCGAACAACACCCTTTTATGTTTCCACATTTAAATGAGATCTCTAAAGAGGCTCTGCTCACCCAAATAGATTACACTGTTGTAATCCTCGCACAAAAACATGCGAGATAGACTGCTTAATCACTAGAAATTGACTCCCGACAAAAATGTTATTCAACATCGCTTTATGCTCATACGACATATCATAGGGCCCACACCTTAGTCATGAAAACATTCGGGTGAACTTTGTCATCATGATGCTCTCAGAATAACATGCCAAATTGACTATTCATATGCCCCAAAAGAACGTATGATGAAAAAGGCACAGAACGCTGCACACATCTTAAAAGACGGCTTGTGGGGCTAATGCCTCAACTCCGGCTTTAACAACTACAACTTAGCTTTTCAACTTCTCCTCGATTCCAGGGTCACAAGGCCACTGATGGCGCCTAAAACAGACTTAGGATGCAGAAGATGCAACTCCCCGCATTATACAAACGGGGCCCTGTGGGGCCCACACCTCGACCCTGAAACACGTCACACAGATCGTACCATTATGTTCCATGAAGATAACCATGAGGTGTAGTCTATTCATTTTACCATAATGGACTTATTAAGCATAACTCGTAAAAACGCAGCATATGTCAGAAAGTCACCTCATGGGGCCCACACCTCATGCCCTAATTTAGCTGGGTGTATTACTCTATCGTAATCTCCTCGGAAGAACACTCAGAAATGAGTAATCAAACACCCCAAACGAATGTCGGGTGAAAAGGCGGTGTTTCACCATAAAACGTGTGAACTAGGCCCTTCGGGGCCACACCATGTCTCCTTCTCGAATGCTTTGTAAAGAATTTCAAAATTTCTGCAGGAGGACTGGGGTCACGCTGCCACTGACGGAGCGTCAATTGGACAACCGAAACAGAAGTTAGGTCCGATGCAAGAATAATTAATTAATTATCCGCATTAAGCGTTTTGTGCAACCGACCAACAAAACAAAACCGCAAGGGTTCCGATACAACTTTGGAAGGACCGTATCAACTCCAGGGCCACAACGCCTTTGATGGCGCATGAATCGGACATCCGGATAGCGAATACGTCCATTCAAAACTTTAACAATAATTTATAAATTTTAAATTAAAGCATCTCAGGTCACCCACCCTCAGGCGCAAGACTCAAAAACCCTGAAACACGCTTCAAAAAGTCCATCTAATTAGCATGGACATGTAGCCACATACGTCGCATCAAACGGACACGCTGTCTAAAAGATACAGCTTGTTGAACACAATGGGGCCCAAATGGGCCGGTCCAGCTCGCCGCAGCCTGCTGGCCATGGCATGTCCAGAAACCATCGGACCCCTTGGGTCCAGCTCCTACAAACAGACCATCCAGTTGTCTAGTATTTGTTCCGCGCTGCACAACATGACCCGCGTTCGGTGGGTCCTTGTCTGCAGCTCCCCCAAGGATCGTGGATCGGGGTCCTCCTCCTGACCGCGACAGGCCACCCGCGCCATGACCACTTGATCTCCCCGCCAGCCGAGCACACCGCCGCAAGCTGGCCGCCCACCACCAAGGCCACCAGGTCCCCAGTCCCCGCTCCCCTGTGCCTCCTTGGTAGCATGTTGCGCCACGCCGCAGCCGCCCTGCTTGGATCCTTCACCAGACGCCCGAACGTCTCCGGCCTCCACTCGTCTGCCAATCGTTCCACGCTGGCCCTCCTCTGCCAGATCCCGAGCCTCCGTCGTGCTCAAAAACAGGGCCTCCTCCCTCCACCGCTCCTCTAGATCGTCCTCCGGCCATCACCCCTCCCCAGATCTGGGCCTTCAGTAGGTCCCCCCCGACCACTCTAGTGGTTTTAAAATTTATCTGAAACTGGTTTCGGAATCCTCATCATCAGATATTTAGAGCACCGCCTCTCACTCATCGATCCTCCACAATTTTGGCGCGTCTCAAATTTTGGATGAAGAAAGCTCAAGAACAGGATTTAGAACGGGGCTCATACGATGGCCATGTTCGTTTGGCCATAATACTAAATCTAAAATTTTAGAAAACAAAATACCAATTTGATGAAAAGTCAGGAAATCGATAAAGGTGGGAAAATTAATCAGAAATCCTACCTCAAATCAGTTGTGCGTCATTGGTGTCGTGTCCACGACACTCCTTCTTTGATCCTCCAAGGTTATGTAGGTGGTCGCTACTCGATTTGATGAAGAATGGTGAAGAACATTGAAGAACGAGAGAGAGAGAGAGAGATAGAGAAAAAAAAGAAGGTAAAATTTATGGATTTCCCTTAATTCCACCACTTATGTAAATTTATAAACTCTCTAACACTCTGCCGACGGGCGTGGATTTCGAAACCTCCATGCTTGATTATTTTATATTACGCCTATGAAAAAACACCCCATTTCAAACTCAATGAATGTCTCGGATTTCCATTACGAGACTTCATTTGAAATTTATTCGATAAGAACGCCATTGTTACAAATCACTAATTCATTATTTCAAAATGATGATTTTTCCCCTGGGTGACATCTCACACAACAAGCTCGCGCCCGTAAATTTTACACCCTGCCTAGGGTAAACGACACGCGTTGGATGCAACTGTGGCCTCATATTTTTGATCCGAGCTACCTTTTTAATGAAAACACAACCCCACCATGTGAATATTATATAAATACTTAATATTTTTATAAAATTAATTTCATACATATCAGGCCTTGGAATCGCACACCGTCTTCCATCCTAGCTCTGGAAGTATTCATGGGAATATTCCAAAGTCTGAGAGAGAAAAAACGGGGTCACTACAGCGTGCGTCCATCTTGTTCGAGGATGGCGACGTTGTTTGTTGCCCATCATTCCTGCTTTTCAATGGTGGGTGGAATCCATTCTATGATCAGGGATGATTTATCATTAATCGAAATAGGATGATGGGATGTCAGTTCTTCCTTCTGTGGATTCCTCCTCAAAACTCATCACCTAGTCTGGGTCTCCCTTAAGAATTTAATATTTGGTTCATGAAACTCTTCACAATGCCATATCTTTATGGAAACCGGTTAATTACAATGCTTTGGTCAGGACCTTGTAAGGGGTCTGGTCAGGGTAGCTACCTTCGGTTGGGGGTGTAGTCACGCTGGAATCACTGGCGTGTCTGGACACTAGAACACTAGCGTGTCTGGGTTTCTTCCCCTTATTATAAATATTCTCGAGGGCGAGGAATCCTGAGGCCTCCAACGTTGAATGTGGGGATTCATAAGCCACATGCATGTATCTGATGTTTTCCTCAGCTTCCTATATTTAACATAAGGTATGTTTCATGTTTAACGTCTACCAGGGACAGATCGGACAGATCGGAACACTGACTAGAGCGGATCAGGTGGGGAAACCCCTAGATGGAACACTAATGTTGGGGCTAGCACGTGGTTAGCTACGCAATTGTTGTTATGGGGAATGGGGAATGAGGTGGCATGATCCCACTAGGATGTGGCAGCCTGGGTAAGAACCAAAATGGATGATGGATGGTTAAGTGAGGTGGGTAGAGAATGAGATGTAATCGACTTGAGGATGATGTTGATATTGGGATTGAGTCTCTAGGAGATCTCCTACGGTTCCCTATAGTTGGTAATCATTGTCCTCATAGTTCAACCCTAACAATGTGTTACCGTCTAATGGATTTGACAACGAATTACCAATGGATGGGGTCACAACGAATTACCACTTTTTGATGTCACAATGGCTTACCGCTGGATGGGGGGTCGAATCTCAGGGAGGCTTCATAACTACCTTATCCAAGAGACAAGGATCAAATCCCAAGTAGTTCGGGAATGGTGAATGCAGTTTAACGTCATGAATGACTGAAAGGGTGGCATGCAGTTTAATTTCATGCAGGACAAAGGTGGTCCGATATGAAGGGGGTTAGAACCAATGGTTGTTGGGCTTGAACCTCGGGGAGGCTTCCTACGTACCCTTCTTGGAAAATGTCAAAGTTTGTGTAGTTTGGGATAGTTCGGGTGAACTGAGGTTAAGGGTGTCAGAGCGACCAAGTGTTGGGTTTGAACCTCTAGGAGGCTTCCTCTTTACATTTCCTTGGCAAGGATCAAAGACCATGTAGTTCATGATGGTTTGGGGTAACCGACGTGAAGGGGGTTGGAATGACCAATGGGTGGTGGGATTGAACCTCAGGGAGGCTTCTTACATACCTCGCCTTGGCAAGGATCAAATACCTCATAGTTCAGGTTTGGTTTGTTGAACTGACATGAATACGGTCGAGACCAATGGTTTGTGCGGTTAAACCTCAGGGAGTCTTCAAACGTACCACTCCATGTAAAGGTTCAAAGACCTCATTGTTTAGGGGTGGTTGGAGAAACGACGTGATGATATTCAGGACCGATGGGTGGTGGGATTGAACCTCATGGTGGATTTCTACATACCTTGACTTGGCAAGGATCACAGATCTCATAGTTCAGGTGGTGTTTACTGAACCGACGTGATGATGGTTGGGACTAATGGGTGATGGGATAGAACCTCATGGAGGCTTATTATGTACATCACCTTGAAAAGGATAAAAGACCTCATAGTTCATGATGTTTTGGGAGAACTAACATGAAGGGGGTCAGAGTGACCAATGGGTGGTGGGATTGAACCTCAGTGAGTATTCCTATGTACCTCACCATGGAAAGGATCAAAGACCCTATAGTTTAGGTTGGGTTTTGTGAACCGACATGATGATTTTCAGGACTAATGGGCTATGGGCTTGAACCATAGAGAGGCTTCCAACTTACCTTGCCTTGGAAAGGATAATAGACCTCATTGATCATGAGGTTTTTGGTGAACCTACATGAAAATGGTCGGGACCAATGGGTGGTGGGCTTGAACATCAGGGAGGCTTCCTATGTACCTCACCATGGAAAGGATCAAAGAACTGGAAGTTATGGTGGTGTTTGTGGAACCGACGTGAAGATGGTCGGGACCAATGGGTGGTGGTCTTGAACCTCAGGGAGGCTTTCTAAGTACCTCGCCTTGGCAAGGATCAAATACCTCGTAGATTAAGTAGGTTTGGTGAACCGACATGGAGATTGTTTGGACCAATGGGTGGTGGGCTTGAACCTCTGGAAGGCTTCCTACATACCTCTCCTTGGAAAGGATCAAAGACCATGTAGTTCATGTGGTGTTTGGGGATTACATTCCCGTTTTCCCGGAGAGGATTTCATGGTCAATTCTTACTCTAATCCCACATGTGTCATGATTAGTGTGAGATACATGATGCATCAAAGACCTAATGATCACATCGCGAGTGGTGCATCTGTGGGAAGTGGACTGGGGATACACATATTTTGTATCCCAAAGAAAAAATAGGGGCTTACTTCAGGATGGAGGCCCGGGTGGTAACAAATACTATCGGGATAGGGATTTGGCACCTAGGAAGAGAGGAAGAGCAGGGGTGATGCCTACTGCAAAAAAAGACTAGGTGAATACACCGGGGTGGTTTCACTTTCCCCATGAACTGACTTCAATCTAATAAAGTGGATTTCATTCCTTGTGAGGAAGGATCTCACATCTATGGATACCAGTGGTCGTAGAGAATGTATGATATGGGGCACCCTGCGTGCACATTACAGGTCGAGACCACAGTTTAACGGCATGTTCTGAGGACAATGGCACGTGGAAGATGAATGTCCTGCACTTCGGATGAGGTGGGTTGTCTTTTTACCCCTAGTAAGTACATTATTGAAACCCACCCTCCCCTAAGAGAAGGAAGGTGTCGACAATGACAATAATGGGGGGTGTCGAGAGGTTATCCCATTGAGGGTCCACATTAACAGGGCTATGAGAAGAAACAATAGCCATTATCATTCCTATGCAATGAAGTATGAGGCAAATCAATGCAATTTTAAGCACCGCCCAAGGTACATTGAAGTTACATCCTTAAAACCTGGAGGGTTTCACGGGAAAAGTAGTTGCAAGGAAAATGAGTTCATAGGTAGAAGCCTTATAGAGCTCAGGTGCACCATGTAGTGGTGGGGCTTCATGAATTGGTATGTTTCACGAAGCGAAGTGACCTAGACTAGGAATAGGGAATATGTGCATATTAGAGGATCTTTGTGAAGTGGGAAGTCATTATAGAAGCAATGCCTTGCGAAGAAAGGGTGCCTCGTAAAGCAAGGTGTTGTGAAGCAATGTGCTTCACGAAGCATAGAGTCCCTGGCATAGCATGTGGGTTTCATGTGCATGAGGGTGTTT
The DNA here is from genome assembly GCA_963277665.1 of Viscum album. Lineage (NCBI taxonomy): Eukaryota > Viridiplantae > Streptophyta > Magnoliopsida > Santalales > Viscaceae > Viscum > Viscum album. The sequence goes on along the minus strand of OY728145.1, from coordinate 617,715,291 downwards.
CGCAAAGAATAAATGCTTTGTGGAGACCCGAGTCCCCATGGGGATCCCGTTACTTCATGAAGTCCCATGGGGTTCACGAAAGGAATCCATCTTAGAATAGGGGTTGCATTAAAGCAAAGGGGAAGACACTTAACAATGCAAAAGTACCATGAGAATCTCATGGTTCGTAGAGAAAGAAGATCTTTGCGATTTGAGAGCTCATAAGGTGAATGGTCGGATGATCCATTCATTGGTCTTGAGGGATACCCTGTATTTATAGGCAAGAGCCACCGCGAAGAAGAGCTCGCTTGATGCGAAGACATAGCTTGCTCCGCAGTGAGTCCCAAACGTCAAATCGGCTCACAGAGGATCCCACTTCCTTGCTCCGCGGTAGGCCCGCGAATGTCAAAGGGGTTCGTGGGGTGTCCCACCTCCTTTATATGTAGTGGGGTTGTGGAAATAAAAGCGGTTCATAAGGTGTACCACCTCCTTACTTCATGGAAAGCATGCGAACGTCAGTGGGGTTCGATGGGAGTCCATCCTCCTTTCTCTGAGGAAGGCACGGAGCCATGGGGTTCCACGAAAAATCTTCTTGAGGCAGCCCCGAGGACTTCCCTATTGTTCTTATTCTTCCCAACTTTTGGCAGCCACAAATGCCCCCCCCCCCACCCTCAGACTTCAAGCCGAGGAGAAATCAAGGGTCAAAGTCTGAGGTTCAATCACAAAAATACATCGGTCATCTGTGAAACTATTTCGTGAAGATGGATCGTAAGGCAGATAGGTGACATGAAATCTGAGAATGTCGCGAAGCTCCAAAGGTCATCAACTATAAATTGGGGAGGTGAACTCTCTTTTTCCCTTTCTTTCCTCTAAGTATTTGGCTTCTAGAGTTCTCTATTTTTGAAGCTCCAGTGTACTCTGCAAATACTCTCTGCGAATTAGGTCTTCGGCTTCATGGTGCATAGAGAGTCCTTGACTTCGTGTTGGAGTGCCTTGTGTCTTGGTGTTGGCATGTCGGGGCACGGTTTTGCGAACAGTCTTCATGAATATGCTCTGCAAACGAGCTTCACGAAACAAACCCAAAAATCACCCAAGCTCAAAAGTAAATGGATGATCTAGAGGCTACCAGGGGGTCCTTGCGGACACTACCCCAAGAGAAGAGATGTAGAATTGCTTGGGCCTAGGAGAGTTAATAATTACCCATTCTTACCATGGTTTTTTGGTGGAGACACTATCGGAGAGCCACAGGAACTATCCAATGAGCAAGAAGCTACCTTTGTACAGATTCAAGCCGAGGGATGACATCTTTATTCCTGAAGAAAGTAGGGACGATCCATATTACTGGTTTAAGAGTATGTCATGTTAGCACTAATCGTTTCGTGTGACTGACGACCATGCTTGAGAAGACGTCATGCCCGTCAATGCTGACTGCCTATATAATGACCAGAACAATTTGGATGGGAAGACAATGCAGCTAGAGAAGTACCCCCCCTATGTACCAGAAAATTTTGAAGGTAGCCTTGATGAACCCAAGTAAGGGGTGCTCTGAGGAGTGGGGCCTACGCCAGGGTAGAAACATTACTGATGACTAGGCCTGGGCCTACTGGGTAGGTGCCTTGTTCAAGGAGTTTGGGGCAGAGTTCAGAAGAGTGGATCTGTATAAGGTATCTTGGGCCACCTAATTCCACATATACCAACCGAAGAAGCTGATTCTAGTATGGTTTAGTAGGTGGTCATCCAGGACCAATACCTTCCACATGCACCACGGGGAGGTTGGCATCAGCTTGTGTGATGTGCACTAGGTCTCAGGGGTCTTGATATTGGGGGTGATGTACGATGAATTCCACCCTGTTATAGGCACGTGGGAAAACCCAGAGTAGATTTTGCCGTTGGAGATGGCGTTGATGAGGCTGGTGCCTAGAGAGAACAAAAAAGCATTGAGGGATGTCCATTTCAGGCGGTGGTTCAAGAAGTTTCTGAATTTTTTTAAAGAGTGGCCATTTCTGGTGAGGCCTTTGACTTTCCTGGAGGTGGCTAAATAGGGAAAGTCTCACTCATACTACCAGCTCTTGGAGGACAGACAGTGGAAATCCTAAGGATTTAGCATTAGCACTGATCAGCAGCCGATAGTCCAGATGGAGGCATTCATCGTGGCTCTCATTTTTCGTTGGATACTTCCAGTGAGGGACACATATATGTGCGTGAGACCAAGCACATTCATCACGACATCCATGTTTGCGACTGGAGGGTGAGTCAACCTTGGGATCTTGATGCCTGCAAAGATATACAAGATTCTGTGGCACATCAGTGGTGAGAATAGGCCGCATAGTATATGCGGGCCATTCCACCTCCTATACCGGTGGATGGCAGCGCATTCTAGTCAGTTTTATGAATATCTGAACCACATCTCGCCTCTAGGATCAAGATTCTACCCATCAATCCTGAATTCCGTAGGAAGCTTTCCAGCCATGTTGACCACACCATTAATACTAAACTGGGTGAGGAAGGTGGAAGAATTCAACATTCACTTGTTCCCCTTTCCAACAGGTGATTTTACCAATGACGGCCAACGAATGGAAGAGCACTGGTCCATTCTCCTGGAATTTCGAGGTGGAGTTCTAGTGGCAAGGGTGGACCATGAGCCCTCTATGATTCATACACCCCGCACTGATTTTCCAGGAAATTTCAGTGTCTGCAGAGACTTACCCCACAGGTCTATCTAGGGGTGCGCCATGAGGAACACCCATGTGTGATGAGGTAGATGTGGGTCATGTCCACACGGGAAGATGGGATGATGTAGAATGATCTACCTCCTCCTACTGTTGTTTTCAGGTTGGTAAAATAGTATTCCCAAAGCTGGGAGGTGGCCTACCTGGGAGAGATGTTAAATCAGCCAACGTTAGGATTGGTGATGGTGAGACTTCCCAACCTTGGGGCCAGCGCTGGAAGGAGGCAATGGAATCTCGCGGTGGTGGGGTGGCTGAGGCAGTGAGGCCCACACCGATTTAGGTGGGGGCTTTGGAAGTGGTTAGAGTAGCGGTAGCAGACCTGGTGGTCCTAGAAGAATAGGGTTATGCAGAGGGAAGGCCACCAAGAGGATTCGGTAGGATATCCACCTCGGCTACGGGGAAGCGGGTGCGCCATAGAGACATGATGGAGAATGCTGTCTTCCCAGAGGCCTGGTGTCACACCCCAGCTCCCGAATACCCAGAGTTTGTTCCATACAATGGATCGAATTCAGATCAGCCTCCGAGAAACCAGACACTTCTGAAATGTTTCATCTTCAAAAAGTTGTTAACTGAAAAATTTTCATAAAAACGTAGGGTGATCATGCGAATGCCCATTAAGGGGTTTTAACATAAACCAATATAACTTTTGAAAACATACTTTAAAAAATTCCATAAAACATTTTTCTTAATGAAAATCTATAACACATGTAACATATCATAAAAGTGCACAATTAAAAATGTGATAACAAAAATACAAGGATTCATGAATCAAATATTGGCATGCTCATTTGGAGTAACAAATAAAATACATTATAAATATTTATGACATATGAATATGTGATCACAAATTAAATATCTAAGTGTAATGAATAATCAGAGTTGCATGACAAGGTAATAACTTCAATTTCATACATCGATTACTAAATCACCAAGTTCCAAACATATGTCATGCCATAATGTTTTTTCTGATACTCATAATTAATGGATCCTAACCATGGATATTCTATTAATCGAATATACATTTGGTTAATTATTTATCATATAGATAATGAGGGAATGTATAATGTCAAACTTTAATTTCTATGTCAAGGCCTCGTGCTAAGACTTAGTGGCTAACTGTAACCGGTCCCCAACCCAGATATCCTATGTAACCAGACTCCATCTAGGATAGCCTCGGTAACTAGACTCCGGCCTAGAGGGTCTACTATAACCGGACCCAAACCTGGAGGGCTTACTTTTACCCGTCCCCAACCTAGAACATACCAGTCCAATATATTCCTCATATTTTTAATAAGGCATTGTATCCAAATAGTCTCATACCACTTTCAATACCTAATTCCATGTAATTTTTAGGGTGTCCCATACCACTCCATATAGTTAAATTTTTAGTTTATTTTTATATGTGATGAATAATAATAGTTTGATTTATCACATTAATTAATAACTTTTCAACTTCTTCCATAAACATAAAATTGATTACATTGCATGTTTATAACTTTGGATATGTATTATTCATGATCAATTAATGCGTTGATAAATGGAATTGATGTTGGAATAAATTATAATATGTCATTTATTATTTAGATAATAAATTTCTCAATGACCTGTATAATATAGTAAACACTATTTTCACATGTGATATTGATTTAAAACACAAAAGTAATGAATGTATGGGGTTACCACCTAAAACGATAGTTCCATAATTTTAAAAATCCTTGGTTCCTGAAAATGAACATTTATAGTTTTAAAATACTACATTCTAATTAAGAAAAATGTCATTTGGGCACAATGAATGTGCTGATAAATGGTCACATCTTATTAAATGGTCATGCCTTATGTTGCACAGTAGATACGGCCAATTGATTTGTAGAGCATCATTTGTTTTATGTAGTTCATGCATTCATGAGTATTTAATAAAACATAACAAAAAAAAAACATTAAATACCAAAGTTTGTTTCAGGATAATTTAACTCAGACTATGATTAAAACTTATCGGTGCATACATATAACCATATATATTTATATCTATATATAATAGGTACATTTCGCACCCACATACATCGTTTCGAAGAAAATAGTCATGATATTTACAATCAAATACTTTTGAATATATTTGTAAGGTGAGGTTTGTATTGTGATCATTTATATATAGTTATTCATATATATTTATTGTTCATGCATTTAAAATTTAAAAAACATAAAATGATTAATTATAACCTAAATGCATATCAAAATAAATGATTCTCCTCATATTCAAAATCATAAAATAGGGGATATAAATAGAATTAATAATACACTTTATTAATCTAAATTATTTATTTCTTTTATGTTCACCCATACAGAATAATTTTTTTTTTAAAAAAATAGATAATTTTCTTCAATTGAATTGTAGGGGGAAAATGGAGAGAACAATTTCAATTACGTAAATAAAACTTCTAATGATCAAATACATAAAAATTTACTATTTTCTATTACCGTAGATTCTTAAATCATAAAACATAACTATAAATTAATTTATTCCTTAAAAAAATTATTGCCATGCTAAAAAAAGTTGATATTACACACTTTCAATATTTATTGCTTCAAAAACAATTATTAGGGTTTGAATTCATATTTTAAAATTTGTAAAATAGATTTAGTTTGAGTCACATAAATTTTTTTATAGAAATATATGTAAACGATTATATAATAAGTGTATAATCGGGTTTGTGGATATAAAAACACTTGAAAATAAATACTTACAAGGCAATAATATTAAATACAAATAAATTAGAAGAAAATAATCCCTTACACAACCATAAATTAGAGGGTATAAATAAATGAATAAATTTTAATTACAAAACATATGATTTTAAAAATAAATAAATGTTCAAGACAAATATTTAACCCTTAGAAGAAATTATTCCCTCACACCAATGGGTTTCACAACTCTATATAAGTTTTAAAACACAAATTGTTTTGAATTATAAGTGTACAATAGAAAATAATTATAAATTTAAATTACCCTTAACTTATGTACACATAAAATAATAAGTTATAAATGTGTGTGTATATATATATATATATGCACGTATAACAACATTAATTTGAAACAATTTTAACCATCCCAGACCATAATATTTTGAGATAAATACTTAAAAATTTAAAACCATTATCATTTTAAAGAAAATTCCAGGTTATATAGATAGATATGGTTTCTTATATATATATATTTACACATATAATACTTCATAACCACATGGTTTAAGAGAAACAATTAAAACTATTTCAACACATTGATTTTATAATTAGAACCCAGTTCGGAAAATAATATATTATAATGATATATATAGATTCATATAATGATTTACACAATAGTATATATGTCTATGCCTTTGTAAAAGAAATAGAAAACAAAATTGACCAAATTAATTAAACCCTTACAATATATACATTTAATGAAAAATATTAAAACATAACCCTTACAATTCATTAGATCATAAAATAAATATTCAAGACAAATTATAATGAAACCTTACAAAAATGACTCCATGAATTTTATATTTCTTCGTTAACTTTGTAACTCAAGTATTTTATAAAAATTAGTTCTGGGCATGAAGTTTCATGAAAAACCATAGGGTTGTGAATATTCAAATATATATATATATATATATATTTAAGGTATGAACATGTTTTAAAGGGATATATATTCTTCGGGTCCTCTAATTCTCTATAAACTCGAAAATTACCTAAGCTCTATTCCAGGTAAAGAGGGTGTCAAACTAAACCTCAAGGTGATGTATATTTATATTACAACTGTATATAAACATACAAATTAAAACTCTATAAGAAAGAAAATTATAAATCCCCTACCATTGTTTGAGGTGGAAGAGGGGCTCATGAGAGTTAGCTGAAACTCTTGGACTATTACTGGAGGTTTTAGAGGAAGAAGTCTAGATAGGATAAGGGTGAAAAGTTCCAATTTTCACACTCAAATAAGGACTTTTATAATCGAAAAACCCACTGTATAAAAAGTGGCACAAAACAAGCTTGTTGTGCAAGCTCAACGGCACAACCTTCCAACAAGAATAATAGAAACAAAATAAAATAGATTGGAATAATATAGAAAGACTTCAACAAGATCAACACAAAGGTCAATTGCAGACAAACATAAGTGTTCTTTGTAAGCTGTGTTAGTTAATGTGGATTAGAGTATAATAATTTTATAATCAAATCTTTGTTAATGATTTTTGTTTCAACCATTTATAGATTATATAAAAACCACTAAAATAATATCTACCCACATACTGAAAAAACAATGAATAGAAAAAATTAAAAACATAAATCTGAAAGAGATTATGGAGGAAGACCTACCCTTTGAGGTCTGTAATAACGAAGGCCTTACCTCCCAGAACATCGTTGGAAGCATTGGTATCATATACGCTTTGACTCGACTGAACCAGGATGGCGCACCTGTTGAAGCCCCTGGTGTGTGCTTCCTCTCAGTGTCATTTCCCCCACCTCAGAAAAAACCTGTAAGGCACACAAACACCCTTGAATCTACTCGACCACAACCGATTATACCGGCACTGCGATGTCACTCATAGCCACCCCATGTGCGATGCATGAACCTGAGGCCGAACCTTCATCCTAGTTGGACGACATCCAACATGATGCCCCTTGAAGACCCCACGACCAGGACCTACTGAAACCCTAATCTGCGAAGCCCGAACTGGACTCCCCTATGGCGCGACTCCTCAAGCACTAACCACCTGTAACCCACTATGAGATTCTTCATTTTTTTTGTTACTTTCAATGTAGGTTATTATTATTATATATTTATCATTTATTTATTTAATCTTATATTATATTATTAATAACTTTAAAATTTTCAAAGTCTAATAAAGCTATTTATATTTCAAACTAATTTTATCAATACTTTTTTTAAAAGTAAAAGTTATTATTATATATTCCTTTATAAAAAATTTACTTGTATATTTTTATTACATGTCTTATAATGTTATTATAAATTAAATTAATAATTGAAAAATGAAAATAATTATCATAATTTGTACAAATTATTTTTAATTTTGAAACTTTTAAAACAAATGTTAATTTGTTATGATTCAAATTAACTATAATTTAATTAAAAGTTCATATTTACCATTTTAATCATTATATTAATATATTTATATTTATATTAATCAAAATTAAATATTCTAATTAAAAATGATTACATTATATATATATATACATTTTTATATAACAAATTTTAGAACTCATATAATAGATCAACTAATTGTCCACCTAATTAGTCAAAAAAATTGTCAATAAATATATTAAAATAACAATTTTTGAGGTCATGTACAACCACATATAAAATTATAATTTTATAACAGTATTTTCATTTAATTCAAATATACAAATATATATATATTTATTTCACATTTTGGAAATAAAAAAAATTAGTCACATTATTATAGTTATTATTTAAAATATTATATTAAATATTTATTCGATAAGAATAAATTATGTTTGACAATAATAGTAATCTTTTTACACTTTAAACAAAGTGTGGTAATGTTTACCATGAAGTTTTCACTTTTTCGGATAACAAAATAAAACCTCAATATTACCATTATATGAGAAACAAGTTTTTGGGGCATTACATTATCACCCACTACAAAGAATTGTGTCCTCAAAATTCTAAAATTCTCGTACACAACAACAACAACACCAGACATATGTCACTATCAAGTTCCCTTTACTGGGAACACCACTACTGGTAGGTCGTTGACGACCTAAGGTGGATTTCTATGGTTCTATTCAGCTTCTCGATTTCCTTAGCCCATACACATTCTGTACTGATAGAGTTGAAACTATGCCAAAAGCACTCATCCTTCCATAAAGTGGAAAGAGAAGTGTGGAAGTCGGAAATTTCGGAGTGGAATAAACCTCTATAAGTCCCATGCACCACGTCGTTCTTGAAAATATTTATCTCGTAGAGTTCTCCATACACACTAAAACATATGACATGGAATAGGTAGGCCTCTAGATTGTCAACATCCAAAGAATCTTCTATAAATGTACATTCATCTCGGTAGTTATCAGCCAGAGTGAGACTTAGAAAGAGAGCTTCATGAAACATCCATCTTTTCATATATGTTGCAAATTGTGAAAATGAAATATGGTAATAGAGCAGATTTTTCCCATGGTAAATATGGAGAATGTTTTGGCGGTTCGACACCCGATGGAGTAGTTTACACTTCAAATGTAAGTTGTCATAGGGATGGTCCTCTTCAGAACTGGTATTGGCAATTACAGTCTCTAATAGCTCAGTAGGTTTTGATAAAATATTTCTTTGTGAACTCATATCTTCTATCTAAAAAATTTTATAAATTCATCCTTTAGTATGGAAATTATGATTTAAGTAGAGTCATTAAAGCATATCAAAACAGAGAATGCAACTTCATTCATTTAGACATGATTTATAGAACTAAAGAAATTATGTAATATCTTGCTCCATTTCACGAAACACTAGCACGGATTTCCTGACATCCTCAGAGATGAATCCTCGTAGATTCCACCGATGTTGGTGATTTCCCTAGCTCTCAGACAAACAGATCCCCAATGTGGTTCTAAATTCTTCTATCTCCGTGGTCCTGATGCAACACATACGACATGGATCAACCGCGTGCAGAAATCTAAAACTCAGATTGAAATAAGAAAGTTGTGTATCAATTTGTAAAACATCAGTATGAACTTGATGTTAATAATGCAAATAGGTAGTCTCATTCTAAAGGTTTTAAAAGTCACTAACTTGGCCATGGAGACCGTAGGTCAAAATCTGACATAGATATGATTCCCAAAGGTCTCCCCTTTAGCAGCATCCTCAATGTTCTCAAGGGAAAATAAATTATTGGAAAGGGTAAAACATTTAAAGATAACCTCGATGTATTACCCGTGTCATACATAGAACGAGATATGAGCATTCATCATGAGGAAATAGACGAAACCTAATCCATGGAGAAGTTGGAGTACACGAGGAGAGATGGATACTCAGTAGAGGATTTTTCATGATAAACAAATATTTTAAAAAGTATCATAGTTTACTACACATGATTTTCCAACTATGGCCTCTAATACTTCTGTTGGAAGAGACGAAAGACTAGCACTTTCATTTTCCATATGCAATTAAGAAAACATCATTCTTAGTATTTCTTAAGTAAATTTTCATTGTTCAGTTATGGTTTTCTAGAGTTATCTTAACTGAATCCTATAATACCAACTGTCACACCACAGCTCCCGAATACCCAAAGTCGGTTCCATTCAGAGGATTGAATTCGGTTCAGCCTCTAAGAAACCAGCTACTTCTGAAGTGTTTCATCTGCTAAAAGTTGTTACCTGAAAAAATTTAATCAAAAACATAGGGTGAGCATACGAACGCCCAGTAAAGGGTTTTAAAATAAACCAATATACCTTTTGAAAAAATACTTTAAAACGTTCCATTAAACATTTTTCTTAAAGAAAATTTATAACACATGTAACGTATCATAAAAGTGCACAATTAAAAACATGCTAACAGAAATACAATGATTCATGAATCAAATATAGGAATGCTCATTTGGAGTAACAAATAAAATACATTCTAAACATGTATGACATATGCATATGAGAGCACAAAGTAAAGAGCTAAGAGTAATGAACAATCATAGTTCTGCGTAAAGGTAATAACTTTAATTTCATACATCGAATAATCAATCACTATGTGCTAAACATATGACACGCCATAAGATTTTACTTTTTTGATAATCATAAATACTGGATCTTAACCATGGATATTCTATTAATTGAATATCTATTTTGTTAAATATTTATCATACAGATAATGAGGGAATTTATAAATCCATAAATTAATTTTTGTGTCAAAGCCTCATGCCAAGACCTAGGGGATAACTATAACCGGACCCCAACCCGGAGAGCCTCTGTAACCAGACTCCATCCCAGAGAGCCTCTGTAACCGAACACCAACCCCAAGGGTCTATTGTAACTAGACCCCAACCTGGAGGTCTTACTTTTACCGGTCCAGAATCCATAACATACCAGTCTAATACATTCCACATATGTTTAATAAGTCCATGTATCCAAAGTGTCCCATACAACTTTGAATACCTAATTCCATGTATTTGACTTGCGGTGTCCCATACCACTCCAAATAATTATATTTTTAATTAATTATTATATGTGATGAATAATAAATAGTTTCATTTATCACATAAATTAATAACTTTACAACTGTTTCTATAAAATTCCAATGCATTACATTGCATGTTTATAACTTCAAATAGTTATTACTCATGCTCAATTCATGTGCTGATAAATGGAAGTTACATTGGACTAAATTATAATATATTAGTTATTATTTAGATAATAAATTTCTCAAGGACATGCATAATATAGTAAACGTTCTTTTCACATGTGATATTTATTTAAAACACACAAGTAATGAATGGATGGGGTTACCACATAAAATGATAGTTCCTTAATTTTCAAAATCCTCGGTTCATGAAAATGAACATTTATAGTATAAAATGACTAAATTTGAATTAAGACAGATTTCATTTGTACACAAAGCATGTTCTGATAAATGGTCATGTCTTATTAGATGGTCATGCCTTATGTTGCACAGCAAATAAGGCATATTGATTTTCAGTGCATCATTTGTTTTATGTATTGCATGTATTCATGATAATTTAATTAATCATATCAAAAACATACATTAACTACCGATGATTGTTTTTAGCCAATATAACTACGATTATGATTAAAACTTATAAGTTCATACATATAACCATAAGTATATGTATATATATATATTAAATATGTACATGTCACACCCACTTACATCGCTTCGAAGCACATAGTCGTCGGGTATACAATGAAATACTTCTAAATATATATGTAAGGTGAAGATAGTCTTGTGACCATTTATTTATATTTATGATTATATATTTATTTTTCATGGATTTAAAATTTGACAAACATAAATTGCTTAATTATAACCTAAATTCATCTCAAATAAATGATTTTTTTCATATGTAGAACCAAAAAATAAATGATATAATTAGCATGAATAATATAATTCTTTAATATCAATAATTTATTTCTTATATGTGCACCCTTACACAATAAAATTGGTTTAATAAAATATATTATCTTCTCAATTGATTTGAAGGGACAAAATGGATGGAACAATTTCAATTACGTAAGTAAACTTTGTGATGATCAAATATTTATAAAATATTCATCTTCTATTATAGAGGATTATTTAAACATAAAGCATAACTATAAATAAATTTATTCCTTACAAATTTTTGTTTTTCCAAGATCAAACAATTTTATATGACACACATTTAATATTTATTTCATCAGAAAAATTATTTAAGGGTTTGAATTCATCTTCTAAAATTTATAAAAAATATTTGGTTTGAGTCACATAAATTTTTTTTATATAAATATATGAAAATGGTTATATACTAAGTGTATAATTGGTTTCTCGGATATAAAAACACTTGAAAAAAAATCCTTACAAGGAAATAATCTTAAATACAAATTAATTAGAAGAAAATAATCCCTTACCCAACCAGAAAATACAGAGCATAAAGAAATGAATAAATTTTCCTTACAATACATATGATAGGAAAAATAAATAAATGTTTGAGAAAAATATTTAACCCTTACAAGAAAATATTCCCTCACACCAATGGCTCTCGCAACTCTATATATGTTTTAAAACACCAATTTTTTAGGATCATCATTTTACAACAAAAAGTAATTATAAATTAAAATAACCCTTAACTTATGTACACATAAAATAATAAGTTATATATATGGTTATATATATATATAACCACATATAAAAACTATAATTTGAATCAATTTACGCCCTCTTGAACCATACGATTTTGAGATAAATACTAAAAAATTAATGACCATTATCATTTTAATGAAAATTCATGGTTATATAGATAGATATGGTTATATATATATATATACACACACACACATAAAATACATTATAACAACATGTTATAAGAGAAAATAGTAAAATCCTTTCAACAAATAGATATTAAAATCATAACCCAGTTTATAAAATAACATATTATAATAAAATATATATATTTAGAGAAACATTTACACACCGGTATATATGTGTATGCCTTTGTAAAACAATAGTCAAAAAAATTGACCAAATTAATTAAGCTCATACAAAATATACATTTAATGACAAATATTAAAACATAACCCTTACAATTCATAAGATCATAAAATAAATATTCGAGACAAATTATAATAAACCCTTATAAAAATGACTCCATTAATTTTATAGTTCTTCGTTAAATTTGAAACTCACTTTTTTTGGAAAAATTAATTCTGGACATATAATTTCATGAATACCCATAGGGTTGTACCTATGAATATATATATATATATATATATATAAGGTATTAATAAGTTTACAAGGTGTATATATGATTCAGGTCTCCTAATTCTCTATCAACTTGAAAAACCCCGAAGCTCTATTCCAAGTAAAGAGGGGTTCAAACTCAACCGTAAGGTGATTTATATTTGTATAACCAGTGTATATAAACATACAAATTAAAACTCTACAAGAAAGATGATTATAAATCCACTACCTTAGTTTGAGGAGGAAGAGTGGATCCAGAGATTTAGATGAAACTCGTGGATGTTTTTTGGAGGTTTGAGGGGAAGAATTTTGGAGAGGTTAAGGGTGAAAAGTTCCCATTTTCACTTCCAAATAATGATTTTTATAGTCACAAAACCCACTATAAAAACAGTATAAAAAGACAAGATTACTATGAAATCCCAATGGAACAACCAACCATCATTATAATAGAAACAAAATAAAATGGACAGGAATAATATAGAAAGACTTCAAATGGATCAACCGAAAAATCAATTGTGGACAAACATATGCATGCTTTGCCAGCTGAGTGAGTTAATGAGGAATAGAGTATGTAAATTAAATAATCAAAACATTGTTAAAGATATTTTTTTCAAACATTGACAGATTACATAATAACCATTAAAATAATCTCTACCCACGGACTGACAAATCTGAGAATAGGAAAAATACAAAACCTAAATCTGAAAGTGATTCGGAGGGAAGACCTACCCTAATAAGTCTGGAAAAATGAATCCCTCACCTCCCAGATCACCCTTAGAAGCTTAGGTATCATCCGTGCTTCAACTCAACTGAACCTAGATGGTGCACCATCTAAAGCCCCAGGTGTTGACTCTCTCTTAGTGGTGTTTCCCCCACCTCGGACGAAACCCATAAGCCGCACAAACATCCTCGAAGCTACGTGACCACACCCGATTATCCCGGAGTTGCAACATCACTCAAAGCCACCCCATGTGTGATGCACGAACCTGAGGCCAAAACTCTTTCCCGATTGCATGACATCCGACCTGACGCCCCTTGAAGACCCTGCTACTATGACCTGCTCAAACCCTAATCCGCAAATCCCGAACTGGACTCCCCTGCAGCATGACTCCTCAAGCATGAACCCCCTGCAACCCACTATGAGATTCTCCATTTTTTGTTACTTTCAATTTATTTTATTATTATTATATTTTTATCATTTATTTATTTAATATTATATTATACTATTAATAACTTTAAAAGGTCAAAAGTCTAATAAATCTATTTATCTTTTAAAAATATTTTATCAATACTTTTTTTAATAAGTAAAAGTTATCATTGTAAATTCTTTTATAAAAAATTTAATTTTATATTTTTATTGTATGTCTTATAATGTTATTATAAATTAAATTAATAATTTTCAAATGAAAATAATTACCATAATTTATACAAATTATTTTTAATTTTGAATCTTTTAGAACAAATGTAAATTTGTTATGATTCAAATTAACTATAATTTTATTCAAAGTTCATATGTACCATTTTAATCATTCTATTTTTATATATAATTTTATTAAGAAAAATAAAAAATTTAAATTTTCAATTATTACATTATATATATATACATGTGTATATAACATATTTTAGAACTCATATAATAGATCAAATAATTTTCTGCATAATTAAAATAGAGAAAAAACAATGTCATTAAAATATTTTAATATAACAATTTTTGATGTCATGTATAACCAAATATAAAATTATAATTTTATAATAGTATTTTCATTTAAATCCAATAAATATATATATATATATATTTCACATTTTGGAATACAAACTATTTAGTTACATTATTATAGTTATCATTTAAAATGTTATTTTAAATAATTATTTGATAAAAATAAATTATGCTTGACAATAATAGTTATCTTTTTATTCTTTAAAATGTTTGTGATAATATTTACTTTAAAGTTTGTACTTTTTTTGGATAACAAAATAAAACCTCAATATTACTATTATATGAGAAACAAGTTTTTGGGGTGTTACACCTGGGACATTTGGGAAGTCAACTGGAAATTCCTCGACCCGTCTGATATGTGGCAACAATTGAACCATCTCGGGATGGATTTGTCGGGGATAAGCCCAATCAGGGCCAGATTTGTAGTGTCTCATGTGGAGGTGGAGCAATACCTTGCAGAGATGGAGGACTCATGCATTCTCAGGGTGCCTCGTATCCAATGACAGACCGTGTCAAGGTGGTGATAGATCATACAGTCCCTCTGATGTTGTCGGCCACTGAACTGAGAGAGTGCTTCCCTCTAATGGAAGAATTAGATTAGTCCACCTGGGGGGACTAGGCAGGTAGAGGGAGACCATTGGAGGAGGGAAAAGTCAGCAATCAAGACCCAAATCTTGAATATTTTTTAGAGGCTCTCGAGGTAAAATCCCAAGACATTTACTCAGGGTTTTCTTCTAGGTGGTTATGATCTCCTTACTAATATTTGAACTGTGCATGAGTGTCTCATACACAGAACCCGTTCTCACCCCTCAAAATATGTAGATTCGGGTCCTTCAGGATCTATAAATGTGGATGCATTGATTACCGCATCTCGCGGGGCCAGGACACCTGAGGTGGCTTCTCTAGAGCTTTCAGACCTTCCGAAAATATATAGGGTGCCACGCCTATGGGTCCCAATGGTGTCAACCCAAGAACGAGACCTGGAATTCGATCTCTATAAGTCTCCTCTACCAAATTCATGATTTTCACCGCTTAAATATGTCAACTGACGTCCAATCCTCTTTTTGGTGTGCAATGTTATTAAAATTTAGTGTGTCTCCTTGGCGAGGTTGGTTGGGGATTCTGGAAATGTCTTTTCTAGAGGAATATTGGTGATCGTGGAGGTGGATATCTACCCCGACCAAGTTGTGACACTCCCAATCAATAGTGGACTATCAGTAGGGCTGAGCCGAAGATTTTTGAGGTGGGGACCCATGATGATGATTGATCAGACATCCTGGGACCCACCATACCTGATCAAATGCCATATGTAGACCCTGGTGATGAGTTCCTAGGAGAATTCCCCACACATGAGCTTGCCAACTATACTGACTGAGACGAGACATCCTCTGATGAAGAGGATAGAAAAAAAATTTGTCACCGATCGTGGCAGCTGATCAAACCCCAAATGCAATGGCTGGATGAGATGGACAGACTATTCTCATGGAAGAGTGAACTATGTGCTGGGGGAGTGCATGTCTGGTGTCTCCACATGCTCATCCGAGATCTTATAGAGGAAAACTCTCGGAAATATGATTGTGGCCTCGATGTGGGATGGAAACGGAGGAAATCAGTGAACATCAAGAGGCTCTGAGAGGCTGAAAATGAGGTCCATGGGATGCAAAGTTGGGAAGAAGAGCACTCAACCTCCCTGAATGCACAATTTGAGCTAATATTGTGATTTATTGACCAACTGGTAGAGTCCTAAGAGAGAATAAAGTGATCCTCTGATGAAATGACCCTCATTCAGACCGGTATAGAGCGGGCCCGGGTTGTCACTTACGGGATATGACCCATCGTTTCCACGGAGGAGTAGGAGGTAAATAGTAGGCAACAAATATTAGATGCCTCTAGCCCGAGGGTTTTGAAGCTACAATGCCCTTTTTATGGGGTCAACCTGTCCATGAGAGGGGTCGATCCTGAGGTGTTGTAATGCATGTAACCTGTGAACGTACTTTCATGCATGGATATTTTATGCCAAATGTATGCATGAGTTCCATTATTTGTGTTGGATTATTGAATTCCTGTTAAATTCATGGATCATCTAGTGATCATTCCCTAATCTCACATGTGTTAGGCCCGATGTGAGAAACATGTGATGACCTCCTTATTACTCCATTAAAATGTGGGAGTGAAAACCAAGATTCAGGTATCCCGGGGTTTGAATAGCTGATCTAAATTCCCAGGAGAAAATGGGAGAGGCTTGACTAGAGGATTACTTGGTGTGGTAGCTAAGAACCCAATGAAAACAAAGGATAGGTAGTACTCGAAGAAACGTTTATAGGCAGTCCTACGTATCCCATGTGTATGAGAATCAAGCCACCCGTAGTTCAAATGATTGGAACGGTAAGGTACCAGTGCCATAGATAACAAGGTCGTGCGGGTCTAGCCCTCTCACCAAAAGAAGAGGCATTTGACGGGTCTTGTTTTCCCTTTAGGGTGAGTGGATATACTTTTTTTGTGAAGTGATTGACTTAGAGTCGCAATCCCTTGCATCGACACAATAATCAAGTCGTATATAGGCATTGATGAATGGTATTGTAGATGACTGATAACAAACATGATGTCCCATCAAGCAAGGACATCATGATGCAGTGTCGTGTTTCATCGTGCGGCCAGTATGATAATGTTGCAGTTTAGGGTCATGTGATGGGACCATGCCAAGAAATTTTAACGTCATGTAGGATAGATGCAATATTTAATGTCATGTGGGACTAGGCATAATAGTTTAATGTCATATGGATCCAACATATACAAGAAATATAACGTTATCTAGGGGATTAGAATGGTGTTATAAAATATACCCGACTTGAATGAGGAAAAGGTACACATGATACCGTGCGTGATTCCGAGTAGGAAACCTTGGGCCGAGGTTCTAGGAAAGGTTGGAGGATAAGGGGCAGGACAAACTAGCTCCCAGTTGAGCCGGACCCGAAGACGACATGTCTGGGTGTTCCTACGTATCCCATGAGGATGGGAATCAAGTGGTACGTAGTTATTGAATGTTCCTTTTAATGTCATGCGGGACGACATATAGTTTAATCTCACATGGGACAAGAAGTATAGGGGGTAAATCCTAAAAAGGGGCATATGTGGTGCAGCTAATGGAAACCCAATGTGAATGAGCACATAATCTCATACAACGCCACGTGGTCCCATAAGACATATATCCCATAAGGTAGAACAGAAAAGATAAATTAGTGCAACGTGAGCTGGACCCAAAGACAATACATCTAGGTGTTCCCACATATCCCATGTGAATGGGAAATAAGCCGTATGTGGTTTGGAAATATATCTTACTTTAAGGACTAAGAGCTCGGACTAGAGAGAAGCGAAACTCTTCCAAATAGGCGTAGAACTTGATCCAACCCTTAATCCCACGTGAGATGAGGTTAGTGTGGGAAACAAGGGAGGAAGAGGTCTTGGTAATACTTGGAATTTACGTAGGGGAGAAATCTATGTGAAGCCCTGATGAATGTCTTACCACGGTTTTTTCCTCCGAACGTGAAAATGTGCACTAAGGGACTGTACCATGAGTGTTGAAATTCCACATTATACATGATGGGATAGAAAATGATTTGAATCATATGACCAATATTTTGGGAATAATGTTGTTAGTGTGACAACGGAGGATAACTATTGACCATGTTTGAAACAAAGTATTCATATCGTGTGACCTGAAATGTGAACAAAAAATGATCATCAACAGCTGACCATAGTCACAACGCAGTAATTGTATCAATTTGTTGTTTGAACCCCTCGAGGGCGTTGTCCTAAAATGGTAGGAAGACCCTTGGGCCGAGGATACATGCCATTTGGGGGTCTCTTCAGATGTGAACGCTGATGAAAGCTTTAATAAGGGGGAACACGAAGCTTGGAAGGTGGGTGGGAACATGTATGTGTAAACTCTGACACTCCAGGCACTGAACCATAGTACTCATGAGCACAATGGGAAATCACTATAGAGGTTCGAGGGGCTCATCTTGAGAGTAGAAAATTTTAAATGATGATTATAGAACAAAGAGATGGAGAACTCTTAGGAGAAAGTGGTGCATGGCGTGGTTGTTACAAACTCGATGTGAAAGATAAAATAAGTCCATACCACACCATATATCCCTCCCATGGATGTATACAGGCCAAGGGGCCAAGATAACAGGGATATCTATATGAGATGGTGATGGGCCAATAGACGAAATGGTTGGGAGTTCCTACGTATCCCATGAGTATGGAAATCAAGCCGTATGTAGTTCATAAAGGCCATGTAGTTTTAACATTGTGAGGTGAGGGCATAAATAAAGGCATGATACCCCAATGTAGGATGTGTATGGAATAGAGAGTAATGTGACATGAGTGAGGACATAATCCCTTACCACACCATATAACCCTATGTGAGAGCTTGGGCCAGTGGCCCAAGATTGGGCCATAGAAAGAATGTCATATCCAAATTAAAATTTAATATCTTGTAGTGAAGATGATAGTGATCTCAGATTAAATTCATAGATCTCAGACCATAGATGCCTCATTTTCAAAATGGAAATAGTGATAGAGGACAACCGTTGACTATATTCACAACACATTATCCCACTTTGTGTTACTAGAGGGCAAGGAAAATTATTGAGCGTCAACCACTGAACATATATGAAACACGGGACTTGTATCAATTTTTTTATTGAAATATTCAAGGACGTTGTATTCTAATGGTTTGAGGTTCCTAAAGGTGAGCACCTGTGCCTTTTGGGGGTCCTTTTGGATATGAAAAACAACGAGAACCCGAATGACGGGGCTCACAAAGCATGGTGGGGACTGCACTCACGGAAAGGGATATAAGGAAAATAGGAATGTATCATGGGGATATGTGGGGCATGGAAAAATAGCCCGACATGAGTGTGGAAATAAGCTATTTCCATACCGATCAGTCCCAAATGAGCACACACGTCAAGGGGATGAAAGGGTTGAGGGACCTGAGGCAAGGCGTCCCAGCCGACTGCAGCCATATGACCTCTTGCACAGTTACCACCTCATCGCAGATCCTAAGCCCATGTGGGTAGTGCTCAGTGTGGGAGACAAGGATCCTGATCCAGCTTTACTTATTGTATAATGGTCTGATGGCTAGAATCACTTGAAGGGAATCACAACTCGAATATATATCGGGAAGGATGAACCACCACACTAAATGTTTTGGACCAACGGGGGTGGTGAAAACGACTAAGGATAGCCACTGACCATGTTCTAAACACATCTTCTTTATAGTGTTACCTGAAATGGGAAAAAAATGAGCATCGACCTCTGACCATATTAGCAACGTGGGAATTGTATCAATATTTCCTCAACATCCTCGAGGGCTTTGGCTAGAAGTGGTAGGAGGGAACTTAGGTCGAGCATCCATACCAGTCGGGGTGTCATTTTTGATGTAAAAGATAATGGAGTCCCAATGAATGGAGTGGTTGAATCATATCTATGCCCATACATTATAACGTCAAGAAGGGGGGGTGAATGTTATGGACATCCCCAGGGAGTTGGGCGTATGGTGGGATCGAGATGATATTGACACGAATTGGGGTAAAATTTTGTACCATTCCATATGTCTTGACCGAAGGGGATATTCTGATGATTGGGTTGGGCCAACAGATTAAATGTCTGGGCGTTCCTACATATCCCATGAGGATGGGAATCAAGCCGTATGTAGTTCTTAAAGGCCATTCAGTTTAACATCCTGTGGTGAGGATGTGGGGGACTAGAAGAATGAGGAGGGATCACAGGGTATGATCATCATAATCTTGACATGAGCGGGGCCAAAGAAGCCTTCACTACGCCGTGTAAGGATCCCCCAAGAAGTCTACCCCCAGGGGGAGAATAGTCAAAGAAAATTGTTTGGGGGATGGAATCAAGACGAAATGTTTGAGCGTTCCTACGTATCCCATGCCGATGGGAATCCAGTTTTACGTAGTTCTAAAGGTGTAGTTTAACGTCTTATAGGATGACATAATGTTTAACTTCATGTGGGACTTTTTACAGTTTTAGGTCATGTAGGACCGGGTAGTGTAGGGTCGTGTGGGACCAAATAGTTTAGGGTCACGCCAGACCCGAAAACGTTTGGGCTGGGCCAACAGATGAAATGTATGGGTGTTCCTACGTATACCATGATGATGGAAATCATGTTGTACGTAGTTATAAGGGTGCAGTTTAGTATCTTGCAGGACGATATACAGTTTGTTTTGATGCGTGACGTTTTATAGTTTAAGGTCATGTAGGACCTGGCAGTTTAGGTTTGTGTGGGACCAAACAATTTAGGGTGATGCTGGACATGAAAATGATAGGGATGGAACAAAAGATGAAATTTCTGGGCATGCCTACGTTTCCCATGAGGATGGAAATCAAGTCGCACATAGTTATAAGGGTGCAGTTTATCGTCTTGAAGGACATCATACAATTTAATGTCATGCGGGACGTTGTACAGTTTAAGGTAATGTAGGACCGGGTAGTTTAGGGTCATGTGGGACCAAACAGATTAGGGTCATGTCGGACCTGTTGGCTCAGGCAATGTATTTCATGAGGAACTTGGCATTGGTGGAGGATTTATACGCTCACCATCCATGGTTACCAGTGAGTACACACCATTGGGGTAAACC
Source organism: Viscum album (assembly GCA_963277665.1). Taxonomy (NCBI): domain Eukaryota; kingdom Viridiplantae; phylum Streptophyta; class Magnoliopsida; order Santalales; family Viscaceae; genus Viscum; species Viscum album. The sequence continues at coordinate 617,693,751 of OY728145.1, read as the reverse complement.
TTGTAAACAATGAAAGGTCCTTCCCATATGAGATCCAACATGAGTGGTTTCCTACCAGGTATCATTGGTGTGCTAAGGGCCAATATCAAATCAAATTACAGGAATGAGTGGAGAAGAACCTTCTTGTTTAAGGATCTAGTTACCTTATGTTGATTCCTTCCAAGATTATTCAGGGCACAAATCCTATTCTCGTCATGTTCTTCCAATTCAGCCAGATGGATTTCATCTACCTTATCTAGCACCTACTAGTCATAGACCACTGCGCATAATGATGGAAACTAAATCTCGATGGGCAGGACGGCCTCAGTTCTGTACACTAGGGAAATTGATGTCACCTAGTTGGAATTACGAGTCATTGTCCGGTATCCCAAAGGGTGTTGGGGAGCTTGTCGGACCAACCCTTCATGTTCTGGCCAACCATTTTCTACAAAATGTTAGAGAGGGTCTTGTTAAACGCCTCAACCTATATAGTTTCTTGCATATAATAGTGGGAGGTATGGTTAGAGTGGATGTTGTACTTAGCATACAATTTATTCAGCTTAACTGCTTAGAATTTTGTGCTGTTATAAGTGAGAATGATGTGATTGACTCTAAATTATTAGATGATGTTTGAACTCACAAATTCAATGATGGAATAGGCCTTCACCTCCTTGAGTGGAACTGCCTCATCCCACTTAGAGAATAAATCTTTAGCCATCAGGATGAACCAGCACTGGTGAGCTGTCTCTGGTAGATATGGTCCCAAGATGTCAAGTCCCAACACTGCAAATGGCAAAGAATACTTGGTGGAGTGGAGAGGTTCTGGTGACCAATGCATGAAGTTAGCATGAATCTGTCACACATGGTATCTTTTGGTGAACTCAATGTAGTCATGGATCATTGATGGTCGGATGTACCCCAATCTTCAGATATGATGAGACAACTTCGGTCTAGCCTGGTGGGTGCCGTTGGAACTAGTATGAACCTCCTGAACGACCTTAGAAATCTCGACTCCTTGGATGAAAAAGAGAATAATTCCATCAAACCTACACTTATAGAGGATCTTTACAAAGCTGGGACCACTTTGGAGGGTAAATATAACGAGCGGCGTCAGATTCGCTCACGCTCAGCCCAATCATCCAGGAGATTACCATGTTGGAGGTATTCAACCATGTGTATCCTCCAATAGGGTGTTACTCCAATCACTGTGTTTAGGGGACCTGGGGGTCCTGATGTGGAGGCAGCGATGGTAATGTGTCTTACCTGTGGAATGTCATCATTATCTAGAGTGAAAGAAGTTATGACTCTCTGGTGTGCAACACGGATAATCAGATCATCGTTTCCAGGCTCTTCAAGTGACGCATCTAGGCTTTACAATGGGTATTCTCTACCATTCTCTGACAGAGGGACATGGGTAACCTTCATTCAAGATGGGAAATGTGCCATTAGCTGAAGAGTGTTCTCCAACAATGGTATGAGATCTAGGTTTCTAACGATGTAGACAATGTTGATTTTCTTGATGACTAGTTCAGAGTACCCTTTCACATAGAAATAGGGCACGTCGATCTCGATAACCATCTTGAGGCCTGTGATGAGTGCTTGATACTCTACTTAATTTTTGGTGCGTCCTTCTGACAATAGGAATGAGTATGGCATGATGTCTTGTGGTGGGGTAATAAAGATGATACCCATGCCTACCCTGTTAAGCCTGAGGTTATTGAGCCTCATGACGGTGGGGATTCAGGAAGCACCATTGAAGTGTTTATTCCAGCATGACATGGCTTGGTTCATTGAGAGGATCTCCTCATTGGGGATATCTAGATTCAAGGATTGGTCAGTAGGATTCAGATGGGCAGCTATGAAATCTACCAATTCATTCCCCTTAATAGATTTTTGAGGGACAAACCTGATATCAAACTACTGGATAATTACTGCCAACTGAGCTAGATAGCATGTTAACATGGGACGGTTCAAAATCTACATCAGTGGATCTACCCGGGACACCATCTGTACATCATGGTGCTGCATGTAATGTCTCGATTTCTGTTCTGTGAATACTAGTGCAAGGTATCTTATTTCAATTGGGGGGGGGGGGTATCTGTTCCCCATATCAAGAATTATGTGGCTAATTTAGTAATGGTTTTTCTCCATCCCTTCATTGTTAATCTATGTGATAAGGGTTCTGAAATATCGTTCTAGGGTGGTCATATAAAATACCAATAGATTATCGTAGATCAGTGGCATTAAGACTGGAGGCTAAAGAAGATAATGCTTGATCTCCTTGAATGCAGTCGGATAATCTTCATCCCACTCATAGATTTTTCATTTATTCATGAGCTGAAAAAAGGGCTTATAGTTTCCATCCATATTTGCATTGAATCGGCGTTTGTAGGCTAAGTGGCCTGGGAATCCTCAAAGATCCAGAATGTTGCTCGAAGGAGAAATCTAGATAATGGATTTAATATTATCTAGGTCAATCAAAATTCCCATGTATCTATCAACAAAGTCAAGAAACTTTCCATAGGTGACTCCAAAGACACACATCAATGGGTTCATCGTTTGGTTACAGGAACAGAGGAAGATGAATAATTTCTCGAGGTTTTTGAGATGGTCCAGATGCTATCAAGATTTGACCACCAGATCATCCACATAGCATTCCACCAACATTCCAAGGATCAGCTTAAATATTCTATGCATAGCACGCTGGTAGGTGGAACCTTCATTCATTAAACTGAAGGGAATGACTTGGTATCAAAAAGTATCTTTTGGTGCCTTGAAGGCTGTGAACTCCTCATCCTCGGGGGACATTCGGATTTGGTTGTACCTGAAGTACCCATCCATGAAGGAGAGGGATTGGAATCCAGTCGTAGAGTCAATAAAAAACTCCATTAGAGAAAGAGGAAAAACATCCCTCAAATAGTGACGTTTGAGATCCTGGAAGTCGATGCAGACCCGGATCTGTCTGTTCATCTTCCTTAATGCCACAATATTGGCTATCCATTTGGGGTGCTGTACATCCTTAACAAACCTGGATCTAATGATCTTATCAACATCCACCACTACCATGGCACCGTGAGAAGGGTGCATCTTTCTGGGAGGTTGCTTGAACTCGCGATGGTTTTTCGGGAGACCAAGGCGGTGGATGGATAAATGAGGATCTATTCCTGGCATCTCATCATAACTCCAGGAGAATAAATCAAAGTGTTGTTTCAAGAAGTCTATGCATTGTTGTTTCTTCCCGGGGGTATGACAACACTAATAATCATGGGTCTCCGATCCACCTCGCTTACAAGATTCACCTGTACAAATTTGTCGATTGTGGGGGAGACACCCTCCACATTTGTGGGAAGAGAATCCCTTAAATCCTTTTCTCCATTTATGTAGGAGGGATCCTCTGCGGGAGGATCTTCCTTTGAGTTAGAAGCTCCTACCGGGGTATCGGGGAACTCATGTGTTGTCGAAATCATAGCGATGAAGGCTATCAATATGATCTCATCTGGTCTTCAGCCCAAGGGTCCACACTTGATAATCTCAAAGTAGTAATGTCACTTTGTCTTGAGCCAGTAGATTCCAGCCTGATGAAACAAGAAGTTATGACGTAATTTCATCTCCATGTGGCAGACATCCCGATACCTTATTAGAGAAGGAGGCTTCGGAATCACATGAGCCTGATTTGTATAGGAGTAAGAGGTGATCTTCCGGCGTTGCTTAAAACTGGAAATGTGTTTCCCCCCTAGTTCCATACACAACAAGGCATTGTACCGGGTCTGGGGTTATAGCCTTAAATTAGTTGATTATGAATATGTAGGCATCATCTAGGCCTGCCCATGGGTCGGTTGCAACCTCAATAGGATCAACTTCACTGGCCTGAATCTATTTTTCTTTGCTCTGGTAGTAGTTGACATCCAGATAGCATGCTTCAAAAGAGGAAATGGTGGATGCATCACCTTGGAGTACACCTACATGACCATTGAGGGAGTACTAGAAGAACTAGTGATATGATGAGGGAAACGTTGTATGCAGGTCGAGCCACAATCATTCCATCAATGCATTGTACATGGTGTCTTGAGAGACAACCATGAACTTGGTTTTGAAAACTAGACCACTGAACTGGGTCTTCAAATTGATCTTTCTAACTTGTTTCTGTTCCGTCCTATCATAACCTTGTATTTTCAGGTCAGAGGGAGTTAAGTAATCCTCGAATAACCCCACTTTCCGTAATGTACATGTTGGGATAAAGTTGATCCCATATATTATGTCGACAATGCGGCAGAGAACTCCAACGACGTTGAACTGGCCAGTGATATACGGTGGGAGAATGTACCCCTATATAGGAGAACCTTCATCTTCCCTGGAAAAATAAATAAGGGCCTGAAATTTAGAATTATATATGGCCTCTGGGTGAAAGGACTCTAACACTGATACCTCTGTCTCATATCGGATGAGGCTACTTAAAGCCTCAACAAGTGTCTCACGCATGTCTGACGATAGGTGAAGAGCCTCAAGGATGGAAAGACTCACTAGGATGTTGGAAAGGTCTCTAATAACATCATACATCCATGCCAGGTTTGAACTTCTTATTAAAGAATGTCTATCTATGACAGGAGGTATGGTGGGCCCAACAGATTGGACAGGTTCCTGACTGGAGCTACGAATATCTCATTTCTCACTAGTCGAAGCCTGGGAAGTGACTAACAAAGGAGGGACAAATGACTAAGACCAAACTGTAAAGGGGTGAGTCTTGTCACAGCATGGTCGGGACAGCTCTACCTATTCCTGCAACACAAACGACAGTGAAGTTGGGCCTGATGCCATCAGATGATAGGGTTGTGCATGTTGACCTCTGCACTAAGATTGTTGCCTAGTTTTGGTAGCATGCACGGCTTGGCTGGCAGTGCTGACAGAGGCACTCCGACGGCCCATATAGCCACCGCTCCATCGACACTGACAATGGCTGGGGACATCGGGAGGATCCGTCTGGCACTCCTCATTGTCAAGAATCATGTAGGGGTTTACCAGCTCTACGGTGTTAACCGAGGTATACCCTTGGCCTCACTCAAAGAGTCGTCCGCTACTGGGCAGATTCTGGGAGGGATCGCCATCTCTAGGAGTATGAATTCTCTGAGAGTACAGGATGATGATGGAGTCGGCGGGGTAATTATTTTTCCCTTGCGTCGCTGATGCTTTCTCTTCTAGGAAGAGGATGGCTGAGAGGACGAGGGGGCGGCGGTGTCTGTAGCTTCTGAATGATCTGGCCGATTCAGGCATGCCTGGATGATACCATGGGCACATGAAACAGTTTTTTGAGCCATCCCATTGTCATGATTTTGGGACACGCAACTGGAAACCTGATGCCACTCTCCCTCACTGTCGCTGCTGTTGTATGGCCTCACGAAGACGCATGTCACATGTGTCAGAGCAAGGCCTAAATAGACTATGTTTGTATATACCTCATCTTGAATGCAGTCTTTGAACAGATATCAATTCTTGGGAGTGAGCCTTATGATCTGGTGGTAGGGTAGTAATTAGGGTGATTAGTGAGGTTTGCCTCTTCCAGTCATCTAAAATTAGGGAAACGTAGAATCCCATGCTCCAAGGCACTACAGAAGTAACCAGGGGCATGTGCCTTGTTTAATGAGTAGATTCAGTTTCTCCTGTCAGAAAAGGGGGCCCTTGAAGAATGACCCTAACGAGGGGTTGGAGGACCCTTTCGAGGAGGTGGAGCTTGGTCATCTCTCATGGGCGGTGGTGGTGCATTTCATGGGGGGACCTACTTATTCTAGGGTGGGCGCTGCTGGGATGGTGGCAACGCCTGAGGTAGGGGGCCTCTGCGAGGCTGTGGAAGTGGCTCCACTTAAAACAACTCTAGTCATATAGGTGGGGGGCTCTGTTTGGGCCACTGCGGCAGGCTGGGCCCTGGTGGCCCTTCTCGTAGGGATCGTAGGAGGCAATCAATGTGCTTTCTTGGCCTACTGTAAAGCTTCCTCTAAGGGATAAGCCTTATCATAGAAGTCTCAGAATCCTCTAGAATAGATCTGGGTGATCATAGAGGGTATCGTCTACGTCATGACATTACCTATGCACATCATCACCAATTTCTAGTGAGTTAACGGTATGTCAGGGGAATACATGAGTCCTTTTCACCAGGTGAAAAAGATGGATGCACTCATCTGGCCTCTGTTTGCACTTGTAGAGGTCTGTGATACTCATCTTCCACATGGTGGAACTGAACTGGTAGAGGAATTTCCTATGACGGTCCTTTCAGCCGGTTATTGATCCTATGGAGAGCTAGATGTACCAGTCAAACACGGGCCCTTATAATGTCTGAACAAAACATCGGAGCTTGGCGGCCTCATGCTGCATCAGATTTCCCAACATGGGGCCACTCCTTGAGTTAAAGTTGTTCAGTTATCATTGTGGGTCCCCTTTCCCTTTGAAGGGGTAAACTTTTGGATTCCCAAAACCTGGGGGTGCTGGAATATCATCCACCCATGTTGGATATGGCCTACTATCAGGCGGGAGCACCACCTGTCACGACTCTAAGGCTTCGAGATGGGAAATGAGTGCCACTATTGGATGATCTTGGTGGGGGTTCCTATATTGATGGGGGGTCCCTAACTACCAAGGTGTTGGTGGGTTCTTAAATATGATAAGGTGGCCCAATGGATCGTATGGTGGATGGTGGAATGACCATTTAGGTAGTTGGGGGAGCCGGAGATGGATCTCGAAGGTTGTTACGCTGCTCAGGAGGATTTGGTGATACGTATCGCGCCCTCTTTCCATAAGCTCCAGTCTCAACCCTATCTGCGTGGGTAGGATGTTCAGGGTCAAATGGAGGTAATTCACTGATGGGAATCTATGCATGCCCCTGCTACCCCGGCCTAGGATTACCGTAGACCGGCTAGCACACTGTAGTGTGCTCATCGAGGAGTTCATTGACCACCATCTTTTGTTTGGCATGTTGCTGATGCAATGTGGATTTTTTGGGTCTTCCTCTATCTTCTACACTGAGACGGATGACTCTAAGGTCTTGATAGGACCAAAAAGTCCCTTTCCCTTACCCTGATTCCAAATAAGTACTAATGCCTCAGTCGGCACAAGGATAACCATCAGTCTCCTCTGTTGGCAAGTAACCCCCCCTAATGGATCCAATAGTTTTGGCAAAAATTCAGGGGGAGGGCCCTATCAAAGAACTCTATCTCATTATCCTCTTCCGATAGGCTGTCCTTGTTGACCGCGACTCTACCAGGGGGCATTTCCTCGATATCAACTGTCAGGTCGGGCTACATCCAGATTTAACTGAAGAGGAGGGAAGCATATTTACCCAATATACATATCTGCACATGTGGGAAAGCCTCATTGATAATCTTGCAGAGTACCTTTAATCTCTGGACGCATCTTTTTTAGAGGGCCTTACGGTGGCCAGGCGACCCAGGGCGCTGAGCCATAGAGATTTTGGACAGATCAACCAGAAAAAATTTCATGCCAATGTCTTCAACATGCGCTTGTCTCTTCAGATATGACACTCGCTGGTGACGGAGGTGGAAGTGCATCTCCCATAAGGTTTGACGGAAACAATCAATTTTCTCTTTGGTGAGGGATTCCGACGCATAGAAATTTGGTGGTGCCATGGGACAAACCATCACAGGTAAGTGGTCCACTATGAGGACATTCTATTAGATCCTTGACTTTGATTCTGGGTATGGCCCTTCATTACCCCCACTCATCAACTGGAGGTGGCTGAGGAACTAATAGTGGTACTGAAGAAGACTGCTATAATGGTAGGCTGGACGGTGGAGGATACAGCGAGCGAGCTGACAATCTACCGTATCTCAGGCTATCCTCTGAAGAGTGTAGAGACATAGCCACCACATCGTGGTAGGACTGGCTGACGAACACAGTTCCGAGTACAGGGACCAGGCCTACTGGAAATGGACCACACTGCTGCTCAACCACAATTAGTCCTGATAATATCTCTTCGTGATCTCTTGTCAAGGTAGAGAGTACTTCTGGTGATGATAGTGGTGATCGGACAGCCGTAACAAGTGGAGTTGCCAAATTATGGTCATCCTGGATATACCTATGGAGAGAGATGGGATTCCGATGGACCTTTCATTTTGGGAGTATTAGGTTGATGCACCTTCTTCCTGCCCTGACCCTTGACATATAGGATCTTGGTGAGGGTTACATCATTGAGTCCTATTTGGATTAGGAATCTAAGAAGGAAACCAGTTTGATCTTAGTCTAAATCTTCTTAGTGTTCCTTTTATGGTTGTGACGACCCTCCCTCCTTCCCTGGGATGGTTCGTTAGGGAAGGGGAGATTTCTGGCATGAGGAGGACCTTCGGTCGTACATGTGCTGGGGTCGAGAGGGCTTCCACCAGAGCAAGCCGGAGTGCAATGAGAAACATGAGAGATAAAAAAGGGGATATGGGAATGACCACTATGGGAAGTTATGGAGTATGTAAGAACATTGATCAAGCCCACTAGAGCACAGGAGGGAACCCCATGCTTGTTTCACCTGGCTACATCAGTTCAGGGAATGTCCTCGTACTCGTTGAGCCAAACACGGGCAGGGCCTCCATGCTGGATGCTGGAGAGACGAGGCTTTCCTTAACCCCTATAATTTTCTAAAGCGACGAGGACCTTCTTCGGCTACTGTAAGAACCTAGGGGGTCCCGCACAGTAGAGATTCACTAGATGAAAAACGTCCCCACATCGGCGGTCTGTGGATGGTGGGATGACTCCATACCGGATGTAATGAGCACGAGAGACGCTTCTATATTGGGTGTCACCATCATGGGGAGGTCCCTCATTTGGAATGAAGGTAGCATTAAGTTAACCTCAAGGTTATGACTGGAAATGGGGAAGACCCGCGTTCACTAGGGTGGCAGTACGGGGAAGACCTACATACTAACGACGACCATTACCTGCATCGGCAGCCAGGAGAGCTGACCCATCGTGCCCGTGGGAATTTGGGGCCTTGATCGAGGCTGTATATACAATTTCTCATAATCATCATACACCAGGGGTTAATGATATATGTTGGTGGTGGCCTGAGACATAGTAGTTTCTGATGTTGACGCCCCTTGGCGGGCATCTTCCTCGGCCTGTGCTCGACACTGGCGTCGGGTCAACCGGACTAGAGTCAACAGTGTAGGCGCATGTCTTACCTCCTCGTCAACTCATTAGACCAGTTGGCAGTGCTGGTGAGGCCTGGTGGGATCCCTCCTTGGGGGCCGCTAAAAATGGATCCTGACTGGGATGGCCCGCATATCTCCTACCTCATCAACGTAGGTGAGTGATTCATCGAGGAATTCTGAGGAGTGGCTCTCGAAATTATTTTATGTTGGAGTGGGGAGCAGTGTCTCCCTACGCGGCCCTTGGGGGATGCATTGGTGATGAGGTGTAGAAGCCTCTAGATCCTGGTGGCCATATCATGGGTCAATAAAACCCCGTCCCCCCCGTACCGACGTACGAGGTCGTTGATCACTCATTGCTGAATGAGTTCAGATGGGGAGATGGGGCATGGGAACCCAACGTTTTTAGGTGTGGAGATTGTTGCAGAAGATTTGGAGCCACACGGGACTACCGCGTTGGCATTTCCTTGGCCCTGCATTGGTGGGCGGGTGGTGATCGAATTCTTGCAGTAGCTTGGTTCCTAAAATGCAGGGAAATTAACCCATTAGTGCTGAAAGGAAATGAATTGACAACTATTGCCCCAACGCCATTATATCTTCCATGGATGGTAAGATATATCCATGCTGACAATGTCACATAATGGGATGTCCAAAATATTTATTTCCCTAACTTCCATCTTGATTCACGCCAGACCCACTATTTGCTTGGCGGGACTAGGTGCTAGATAGCCGGGTCCAGTGACACGCTAGTCTACTAATGTATCGAACGATACTAATATATATATGGAGGATAAGAAATTCATGTTAGGTTCAAAAATTCTGTTTCCAACGCTTTCTTTGGGTCGCGCACGTCCATCTTCTTCAAGGACGGTGACACTATTTATTGTCCCGCTTTCCTGCTTTCCAAAGGAGGGCATCATCCGTTCGTTTTTCAGGGAAGTTTTCTCCATGATCGAAATGGGATGATGGGATATCAGTTCTTCCATCCATGGATTCCTCCATGGAAGTTGTCACCTAGTCCAGGTCTCCCTTAATAATTTAAGACATGGTTCGTGAAACTCTTCTCAATACCATATCATCATGGACACCGGTTAATTACACTGCTTCTGTTGTGAAATTACAAGGGGTCTGGTCAGGGTATCAACATTCGGTCGAGTGAGTAGTCATGTTGGACATTACTAGCATGTCTGGACACTAGAACGCTGGCTTGTCTGGGTTTCTTCCGATTATTATAGGGCCTCTTAAGGGAACGGAAGCCCGAGGATTTCCACATCGAATGCGGAGAATCATATGCCATAGGCATATATCTGGGGTTTTCCTTAGCTTCTGATGTTTAATACAGGGTATGCCATAGGTTTAACATCTAGCGGGGATGGATCAGACTGATCGGAACACTAACTAGAGCAGATCTGGTGACGCGACCCCTGGAGGGAACACCGATGTTGGGGCTAACATGTTGTTAGCTACCTGATTGTTGTTAATGGGAATGGGGAATGAGGTGGCATGATACCATCAGGATATGGTGTCACGAGTAAGAACCAAAATGGATGATGGATGGTTATGTGAGGTGGGTGGAGAATGATACGGAGTCGACTCGAGGACGATGATGACATTGGGATTCAGTATCAAAGAGACCTCTTATGTATCCCTGCAGCAGGGAATCAATGTCCTCGTAGTTCACCCCTGACAATGGCTTACCATCCAATGGGGTTGACAACGTCTTACGATTCGATGGGGTCACAACATCTTACCACTAGATAGGGTCACAACAGCTAACCGCTGGATGGGGGTCGAATATTAGGGAGGCTTCCTATGTACCTTATTCAGGAGACAAGGATCAATGCCCATGTAGTTCAGGAATGGTAAATGTATTTTAACATCATACAGGACTGAAAGGGGGTCATGCAGTTTAATGTGATGTGGTAAAAAGGTGGTCCGACGCAAAGGGGTTTAGGAACAATAATTTTTGGGCTTTAACATTGGGGGGACTAACTATGTACCCTGCCTTTGAAAGGATAAAAGTTCATGTAGTTCTGGATGGTTTGGGAGAACTGATGTGAAGGAAGTAAGAGAAACTGGGTGTGTGTTTTTAACCTCAGGTAGGGTTCCTACATAACTTTCCTTAGCAAGGATCAAAGACCACGTAGTTCATGATGGTTTGGGTGAACTGATGTGAAGGGGGTTTCAGCAACCAATGGGTGGTGGGCTTAAACCCCATAGAGGCTTCCAACGTACTTTTCCATTGCAAGGATCAAAGACCTCGTAGTTCATGTTGGGCTTGGTGAGATGACGTGAAGATGGTCTGGTGTAATGGTTGGTGGTATTGAACCTCCAAGAGGCATCCTACAAACCTCACCATGGAAAGGATCAAAGACCTAGAAGTTCAGGTGGTGTTTTATGAAATGACGTGAAGATGATCGGGACCAATGGGTTGTGGGTTTGAACCTCAGGGAGGCTTCTTACGTACCTAACCTTGGAATGGATCAAATACCTCATAGTTCAGGTGGTGTTTGGTGAACCCACATGATGTTGGTCCGGACAAATGGGTGGTGGGTTTGAAACTCACAGATCCTTCCTACATACCTCACATTGGTAAGGATCAAAGACCTCATAGTTCATGAAGGTTTGGGTGAACTTAAGTGATGGGGGTCGGAGCAACCAATGGGTGGTGGGCTTGAACCTCAGGAAAGCTTCATACGTACCTCGCCTTAGAAAGGGTCAAAGACCTCATAGTTTAGGTTGGGTTTGGTGAACTGATTTGATGATGGTCGGGACCAATGGGTGGTGGGATTGAACCTTCAGGAGTCTACCTACATACCTCACCTTGGAAAGGATCAAAGACCTAATAGTTCAGGTAATTTTTGGTGAACTGACATGAAGATGGTTGGGACCAATGGGTGGTGGGATTGAACCTCGGGGAGGCTTCCAACATACCTCTACTTGGCAAAGATCAAATACCTCGTAGTTTGGGTGGTGTTTGGTGAACCGATGTGAAGATGGTCATGACCACTGGGTGGTGGGCTTGATCCTCAGGGTGGTTTCCTATGTACCTAGCCTTGGTAAGAATCAAATACCTCATAGTTTAGGTTGGTTTTTTGAACTGACAGGAAGATGGTCGGGACAAATGGGTGGTGGGCTTGATCCCCAGGAAATCTTCTTATGCACCTCTCCTTGGAAAGGATCAAAGACCCCGTAGTACAGGTGGTGTTTGGGACATACACATTAGGCTGCCTGGAGAGGATTTGAGGGTTGATTATTACTCTAAGCCTGTCATGCTTTGTGTGAGAAACAAGAGGCTGCAAAGACCTGACGATCACATCATGAAAGTTGTGTCTGTGGGAAGTGGACTGGGGTTAAACGTAGTTTGTGTCCCAAAGAGGAAGCATGGCCTTACTCCAGGATGGAGGTCCTGGTGGTGAAAAATCCTAGAAGGAGATGGATGTGGCACCTAAGAAGAGAGACAGAGTAGGGGTGTTGCCTCCTACAATGAAAATTCTAGGGGCTTACAGCTGGGCGGTTTCCCATTCCTCGTTGATGGATGCCGCTCCGATAAAGAGTATTTCATTCCATGAGAGGAATGATCTCACTCCCGTGGAGACTAGTGGGAGTATAGAATGTTCGAGATGAGACACCTCGCATGCATGGCACACAACTAGGCCACAATTTAACTTCATGTGCTAAGAATGATGGCGTTTGAAAGTTTAATATCCTCCATCTCGGACGAGGTGGGTTTGCTCCACACCCCTAGGACTTACATAACTGATAATCACCTTACCTTGAGAGAAGTAATGCATTGGAAATTCCATGAATGGAGGTGTCGAGAGATGATCGCATTGGGGGTCCACATTAGCATGGCTATGGGAAGAAGCAATAGTCGTAGCGTGCCTATGCAAAGAAGTATGAAGCAAAGCAATGCAATGTGAAGCACCGCCTAATGGACATTGAAGTTACTTTGAGAAAACTAGGAGGGTCGCATAGGAAAAGTAGTTGCGGGGCAAATGAGTTCATAGGTATATGACTTGTAGAGCTCTGGTGCTCCACATAGTAGAGGGGATTCATGAAGGGGTATGCTTCACGAAGTGATGTGGCCTAGCCTATGCATAGGGAACTGGTGCGTATAGGAGGAGCTACGCAACATGGGAAGGAATTCGCGACGAAATGCCTCACGAAGCAAGGGTGCCTTGCGAATCAAGGTGTGGTGAAGAAATGTGCATCATGAAGCACAATGAACCTACCGTAGCATGTGGATCGCATGTGTTTGGAGAGTGTTTTGTGAAGAATAAACACTTCATGATGACCTAAGTCACGATGGGGATCCCCTTCCTTCGTGAAAGACCATGGCCTTCGTGAAAGGAATCCCTCTCAACAGAGGGGTTGAATTAAAGTAAAGGGGGAGGAACTTCGTAATGAAAAGGTACCATGAGAAGATCATGGTTACCAAATCAAGGAGTGAATCATGATTTGATAGTTTAGAAGGTGAAAGTTCGAATGATCCATCCTTTGGGAATGAAGGGGGCTCTGTATTTATAGGAAAGATGCACCGTGAAGCAGAGATCGCTCAACGTGAAGACAGATTTTGCTCTATGGCGGATCGCGAATGTCAAATCGGCTCATGGAGGATCCTGCCTCCTAACTTTGTGGTAGGCTGGAGAATGTCAATGGGGTTCGATGGGCGTCCTGCCTCCTTGCTCTGTAGCAGGGTCTCAAATATCAAAGGAGTTCACGGGGCATCCTGCCTCCTTACTCCGTGGAAGGCTCACGAATGTCAAAGGGGTTCACAGGTCATCCAAACTCGTTGCTCGGCGGTGGGCTCATGAACATAAATTTGATTCGTGTGGAATCCCTCTACCTTGCTCCACAGTGGGGTCGTGAATGTAAAAGGCGTTAATGGGGCATCCCACCTCCTTGTTATGCGGTGGGTGCAGGGATATGGGGCTCTGCGAATGGTCTTCGTGAGGCAGCCCTGAGGACATACCTCTTGTTCTTCTGCACACCAAAGTTTGGTTCCAACAATACTAAGACTCCTAAATTGGGGCACTAACCACGTCTGGATCCCTCATCCATGCTATATCCCCAATCATCCACCTATATGAGGGATGTTTCCCTTATCTAGAACAACAAAAATATAATCTATTTGGGAACCAATCCGGAAACCCGAAAAAGGTGTCAGAACAACTCAGTAGGCCACCACAATGGTTGTCTAAAAAAATTAAAGTTAAAACATAGTCCATGCATTTCTATTTCGAAATGAGTATAATTAAATGAAAAATATTTTAAGAAAACCTCATTTATTCTTTTCTAAGTTCATTAACTCTGGGGTTCCTGTGGATAACCATATGTCAATACTATCATTATATCATACTGGAACAAGTTGTATTCCCTAGGTAATGCAACATATTAATACCTTCTTATAGATAAAGATCAAATTATTCTAGGTGTTATCATATCGTAGTACATGATTCAACTTAGGATAGAGATTGAGTATTCTCATGTGAGGCCATAAATAGGATTTCTGTTATTTCTATTCATTAATTTCACATTTAAATTCTTCATTGACAAAATGACCAATATCACAATCACGTATGATAGATGACCATGTTACCTTGCTTTCACCTCAATATAATGACCAGGTTTTCATTCTATTTACTCATAAGTATAATGACCATATTACAATCTATGCTTCTCAATTTAAAATTAACATGTTACCATTATCATTACCCATATGTTTGATTTCCATGATACCATTTGAACTTATCAATTTATAATTACCATGTTCCCATTATTTATAAAATAAATAATTTTCAAATTATTTATCCACCATCATTCCATTATTAATTCACCAATTTTTAAACACAAATGCTCCATTGTTTAAATTAATATTAAACTACATTCTGTAAACCATTGATAAATTCATCAATTAATTAATAAATATCATTATTTATATTCCATAATTAATTTTCAAGAATTAATTATATCATTATAATCACAAATTTCTATAATTAATCCCACAATTAATTATCTAGATCATATTATCAAAGTCACATAATTAATCCACAAATAATTATCCCAACATAGGCATTTTAAATTATCATAATTAATCCTTGATTAATTATCTCGATTACAAAAATTACCTACTATAATGAACTTACCTAAATTAATTATCTAGTATGGATTCCCCTTAGTCTCATGATTGATTCCCCAATAAATCACATATTTCAGAAGGGCTTCGATAACTAAATGGGTTAATCTAATTAACAAAATTTAAGGAAATAAATTGCTAAATGATAACAGTAATTCTTTAATATTACATATGAATAAAAAATACACTACGATGGTAACTAGATTCAGACCACCCACCTCAATTTGTTGACATATATTTCCCCAAAGAAGATTTCCTAAATTGACATAGTATAACAAATTCCATATGAGATTCTCGATCTAAATCCCTAAATCAAGATATCAAAACAAGAACATATAATGAATCTAGATCTAGATATAGATAAAAAATGATAGAACTAAATATCACCACATAGATTTATATATGAATAAATTGAGGAAAAACACCCCCAAAAAGTAAAAGTGAAAAGGAATGATCCGGGAAGGAATCGGGATGATATCCACATTCAAAGAGAATATCAAATCTTCAATTCACGATTTGAATCTTGGAGAATGGAGATCGAACAACCTTATGACCCCTCCAGAATGCTTTGGTATCATCCAAAATACGTTAATCCTGATCCTTGATAAAAATTGAGCTGTTTTCTAGGTTTGAGGTAATTTTATAAGAATTTTTAGAAGAAATAAAATTCCACACAAATTTCTCCATGGCAGGGGTGTATGGTTAGGGAAACTATGCGTGAACCATACAGAGCTCACTATATAGGGTTGTAGAGTTACATAGCATTAGGTGTATAGTGCTTCAAACCATGTGCAGACCATTCATAGACCCATATCCTTAAATGTACTTAAAATCCCTACCAAACACAACCCAAAACATAACCATAAACAATGTTATATAAAAACAACCAACTATACCTGAAAACATACCCGGGATGACTCTTGAGAATGTCAACTTCTTTAAATCTCACCACCTTATGAAAGCTCATCCAGGACCCACATTTCCATGCCCTTCTATGTTTCTGAGACAAAATTATTGGGCCATTGATCTCTCATAACTTCTTCACATTCACATGTTTCCTCTTGTACCCATCCATGTTTCTATAATAGATGAACGATCGACACTGTCTTTACCAATGAAATGTTCTCACTATGATGCATAACACTTATTAGATGATCCTAAAAGGATGAATCTACTTCAAGGTCACCCTCATACATATCAATAACATGATATGGGTCAACATTATACTATCAAAGGTGTGACACATGGAAAGCAGAATGCATAGCACAGTATCTCTTTAGAAGAGACAATCAGTATGCCATCGGCCCGATTCTCACTACTATCTCAAAGGGTCCAACAAACATGGGTGCCAACATTCCCTACCTCTATATCCTCGGGGCATCCCCGCCTAGGAGATAATTGAAGGAACACTTGATATCCCTATGAAAAATCTCGGGTAAATTCTTATCTGTCATAATATGACTTCTGTCTACTCTGAGACATAGCCATAGGTTTTTGATTCAACTAAACCCACTCAGATGCTTCCTGTAGGGGATTTGGTCACATCAACTATGACTCACCAACCTCCATCTATCATAGTGGTGATCTACATGGCCTACCATAAAGAGCCTTGTATGATTCTATCAGTATAGTTTCCTAATGACTATTGTTATAGGATAACTCTACTAAGGACAAGTGTATTTCCCATGATCCACTAAATTCAAGAAAACATGCCCGTAGAATAGACTCAAGAACTTGTATATTAATATTAGATTTTATATCTATCTATGGGTGGAAAGCGACACTCAATAATATATGTGTTCGAAGCACTTTATTCACGCCCTGCTGGAATCATGAAGTACATCATGAACCACGATATGAAACTATAGATCATGCCACTCCATGTAGTCAGACTATCTCCCCAATGTACAGTTCACCCAAAAAATCTACTGTAAAAGCTTCCCTTTTGGTCGAGAAATCCGAAAAACATTTTTTTCCATCCAAAATGACCTAAATATCACTATTCGTTATAATCAACTTCGAAATACCTACCACAATGTTCATTTTCACGTCGTCCTACATCTACTCTAGAATAAGGAATGGTTGTAGTAAAACTTTATGTCGTTGATTCTATTCCATCACATAATAACAAGTAAAGTATCTTATCCAAAACCATGTGATATACTTTCTCATATCTAGACATCAAAAGAGTTGTCATTGGTCAATGTACATTTTTTTGACACCTACATGTACCCCCACATTGAGGCATGCAATTTCCACATGATCTCCTCTTGAATTCTCGTAGGTATGACCACTTGATTCCTCCCATAGATAATTGTATAATCATCTATCAATCAGAATGAAGGTATCTACACTCCTTCAATGATTTACCTCAAGGAAAAGCACTCTGGATTTTCCTATTATCTGTCTGTAATCTGTCTCAGATGTGTAGACTCCACTTCAAATGAAACAAGGTTCATATGCTCCTAACTCTCCTAAACCACCTCATGCATTTCATCCAATAATGTCATACTCTTCCACTCAGGACTCGACTCCTAAACCATTTATGCCTGATTTTACATCCTCATAGAAGCAGCCACACTATCTTATTTTTGAAGTGTAAATTCCATCTCAAAATCAAAGGACATCATATACTCTACCCATCTCAACTAAAGAAGATTCAAATAACGCTATGAAAATATAAACTTAATGCTCTTTAGATCTGTATAAAATATAAAATATTCTCCCAAAAGATAGTGTCTCCAACACATAAGAGCAATATCCAATTATTCAAACTCGAGGTTGTACATAGGGTAATTATGTCCATGAGGCCTCAATTTCATATACCCATATGCCAAAACTCGATCTCCCAACATGATCATAGCTCCACGTCCAATTCTATAAGTGTCCCAATAGAAGCATGAACTCCTCTCCTGAATCAGGTTGGATCACTATTGGGTCTATTATTGATAACTTCTTCAACTCCTGAAAAGAACTATAACAAAACTCTAACCATATACACTTTACGCCCTTTTTGGTCATCCCTGAAAGTGGTGTGAGAAAATGGTTAAAGTCATTAATGAATCATCTATAATATATTGTGAATCCTAGGAAGCATTAGATATCAAAAACAATCTTGGGATGCTCCTAAGAAACCACTACCTAAACCTTCCCTAAGTCCACTAACTCGCCTTCCACTGAGATGATGTTCACCATGAATTTTCCCCGGTTAATCCAAAACTGACACTTAGATAGGTTGGGATATAGTTGATGCTATCTTAGTGTACTTAGGATGATTTTAAGATTTTGGTCATCAAATCGATAAACAATTTAGTTGAATTTTTCAACACAAATGGCATTACAACAAACTCATAAAGGCTATACCTACATATGAATGTGGTCATCAGTATATCACAAGTATGCACTCTCAACTAATGATACCCTGATAAAATATAGATATTTGGGAACACACAATATCCATTTAATTGTTAAAAAAGACCATCAATATGTGGAAGGGGATATTGGTTCTTCATGGTCAATATTTTCAGCCTATGGTAATCGATACATAAGTGTAAACTCCCGTCAGCCTTCTTTGCAAACATAATAGGTGATCTCTAAGGTGACCTACTTGTGCGGATAAATCTTGTATCGTCCAAAATCTCCAACTGAGTATTAATCTCTTGAAGATCAGCTTGTTCTATTATATATGGTGGAATAGATACTGGCCCAGCCCCTAGAATGAGCTCAATAGTGAATTCCACATATCTCTCAGGAAGTGTCCCTAATAATTCTTCTAAAAACACATCCTGAAAAAGTTATACTACTAGTGGAAGGAAATATTTACTAATACCCCCATAATTCATTAATAAACTAGAAACATGGGTTTTGAGCACTACCAATTAATGAGTAATTTTCCATGGTCAGCCTACATAGATATCCCACTCCCCATGATGAATATTCTTGTCACCAATTGAAGAAAAAAATGTGACCCTTCTATAGTAAAAATCAATGTTGGATTGTTATGCGTCTATCCATTCCATACCCATAATCAAGTAAAAGCTCATCATATCAATAACATAGATATCCCATAAGAAATGATATTCTCTACTCTATAATTAACAGCCCTTGTAAACACATATATCTCTAGACCGTACTCCCAATGATGTAACTATAGTCATTACCCCGCTCACAAACTCCATTGTCAGGTTCAGACCAATAAAAATTTATTAAAATGAAAAATTATTGGGAGGCACCAGAATAATACATGGAGCTAGATAATGTAGAACCTACTAACATGTGCCTATCACAATTGGTTGTCATGCCTAGTTATGAAAAACTGTAGTTTGTAATGCAGGTATATTTGCTACCTTTCTTCCCCGTGATGTTGTCTTACTCCCCTTAGTAGCTTCACATTGCTAATGTGGGCACTGCTACCTAGAATCAGCAGGACTAATACCTATACCACCTCGGGCAGTAGATCTCCAGCTTCCAGACCGATTTGTTATAGAAAGACCTCTTCCCATACCTTGACTCTATCTAGGCGCCCCTTCAGTACTAGTCTGTCACTACGACCTACAAAATTTCTGTAGGTTTCCAACCATGCTTCTAGATTGAAACTCTACTGGTGGTCAAGTACAATATCAATGATAGTGAATCATCCTACCATAATAATGTAAGATCACACTAGTAAGGTTCTATCCAACCAAACATCTTGTCTATGTACACTACTTTCCACTACCTTTGCTATATTTTTCATAACAGCGGTTACTTCTCTTAGATGTCTCACCTCCTGATCATTCAGTAACAACTACCTATCCAGCACAAGAAGCCTCCCTCATAATCCCTTCAAGTATGAGACCCTGATCCACCTCTTTCATAAATTTTCTTGGCCTAAGGAAATCTACCTATTAATTAATCTTTCATTTATGTCCATCTTGAAAATATGTTTCCATACCCACCTCATCTTCTAATAAATTTATAGAAAATAATTGTAGTTTTATGTAACATCCATCATAGTCCACCATCAACATGCTCCCCAGTTTCAAATGCATGCACATAGAGACTTTATCTTTTCTCAGTGTCTCGGGATAAATGTTCTACAAGAACCTCTACAATAAGTCCTTCCATAACATACTGTGAGTCTATCCAATTTTCGCTTGAATGTCCCACCAACACATAGTTGATCCCCACAGTATAAAATCATCCAACTTGACCATTCTATCAACTGGAGTCTCCAATTGGTCATGTTTTGTCTATATGAACTCAAATAAGAATTTGAATACCCCAAATCCACCTCTATTGGAAATTTTAGAGGGTTACACAATAGAAACTACCTTATCAATTTAGACATACATTTAACAACCCACCATGGGTCTGTTTCCATGAATATCATTAAGTGAGAAATGTTACCTTGACATTGATCCCCTTAATCTTCTGTTGGCATGATCAGTTCCCTATGTTCCCTAACCAGAAAATCATTCCTAATAATTCCCCTCAATCACCCCCTCAACAAGAATCATAGATTCAAACCCTATACGAAGAAAAAAAACACATCTTAGGTCTCATACCACATCCTAATAAAATTTATGTAAAAGGAAAATAATCATAACAAGCCATTTTTCCCACCTCGCCACACTGTCAAATGTAAGGCACTATTATTACCCTTAACCATTATACTCCTAGGTTTTGGTTAATAAGGGTAAACACACAATCATTATCATGATTATAATTTAGACACCCAATTATTATCATTTTTCATAATAATTAAATCGTAATCAATTCATGTTAGGAAACATTTTTCATTTTAAACTCAAAATAAGGAAAACAATTCAATTTCATTAACATACACAGGATTGGTTTCCCCATGCATGCCTAAAATGATGAATGTCATAAACAAACCTAGGTGCCCAAAATGATGCATGTAGACTCAATGATCATGCAATACTAGGCCACGAATCAATACTCAAAATTACTTGAATTAAAAACAATATCACCCCATAAGTTTGTCACTAAAGGTGAAATAAAATTCAACTGTAACAACAAACAACAATAACAACAATCCCACACTGATTACTTCGGTATTCCCCCAAACATGGGTGTTCAACTCCCATGGATGATGTTATTACCATGACTTGGCTCATCCTAGTATCTTTTCTTCATTTCCAAATGTATTAAGACAAAATAAGAAGAAAAAATAGGACCTATGATACCACTGTGTAACGTCCTAACCAGGGTGCCACGCTATGGTTCCTCGATCATGTTCTCCACATGACCTCAAGTGTGCCTCCCCGTATGCGAGAATATTCCAACTAGTAGATAGATTCTGGTAAGTAATTAATGGGGATACTATACACTAATGTATCATAGTAAAATTCTATCAGAATTAAATAAACAATATCATAAGCATATATAACTAGATAAAGATACATGTCTCAAGATAACAAATCAAGAAAACATTACTCAACTGAAAGGGAAAAATGTTATACCAACATAATTGTCATGTATCTAATATGAATCAAAAAATAAAAAAACTATGACTCCCCATGTGGGTCCTGAACTATGTATGGTTCCTTCATCCAATATCTATCTCCAATAAACCAACTATCCTAGATCCTTTTCCCATATCCATTCTCACAAACTTATAATATATTTGGGTACCGATAATCCATCCTGAATAAAATGTGAGTACAACCCCATAGGCCACCACAAAAATTGTCTAAAACAATTCTTGTCAAATTATAGTGTGTTCAAATCTATAATGAAATGTGTACTATAAGATAATAAATATTTTACGACATTTTAATTTTGACTTATATAACTACATTAATTCTAGGGTCCCCAAGGATACTTGTACCTCAATACTAAATTCATTTCATACTGAAGCCTGTAGTGTTCCCTTTGTAATATTATATCATAATATTTTCATCTAGCTGAAGCTCTAAGTATTCAAGCTTATATTATTTCTCAATACCTGATTCGATGCATTCTAGAGATCAAATATTCTCATGTGAGGCTATAACCCGGAGTTCAATTATTTCAATTTTTAAATCTCACATTTAAATTCCCCATTTGCAAAATTATGAATATCATAATTATGTATGTAAGATGACCATGTTACCATGATTACCCCTCAAAATAATTACCATGTTCCCATTCTCATTACTCATAAAAATAATGACCATGTTACCATGTATTCTTCTCTATTTATAATGACCATGTTCCCATTCTCTTTACACATAAGTATGATGACCGTGTTACCATTTGTAATTTTCAATTTAGAATTACCATGTTCCCATTAATTATAACTTAATTATACTTCCAATTATTTATCCACCCAAATCTCATTATTAATTATTCAAATTTTTAAACACAAATTTTCAATTAGTTAACTAAATAATTTACTACATTCCGCAAACCATTGATAAATGCATAAATTAATTAATAAATATCACAATTTATATTCAATAATTAATTTTATTGAATTTATTATATCCTTTTAATCTCAACATTTCATAATTAGTCCCATAATTAATTATCAAGATTATATTATAAAAGGCACATAATTAAACCAAAATTAATAATGATAATGTTTCCATTTGAAAATATTATAATCAACCCCATAATTAATTGTCACGATTACAACCCATACCTCTTATAAATAACATCCCCAAATTAATTATCTATTAGGGGATCCCATTACTCACATTATTAATTCCCCAATAAATCATATATTTTTAAAAGTCTTCGATGACTAACTGAGTAAATATAATAAATCCAATTCAAGGAAATCAATTGCTAAAGGATTCTATCAATTTAATAATATTTCATATATATATCAATTACGCAAATTTGGGAATTACATTTTGACCACCCACCTCAATTCGTTGTCATGTGGTTTCCCAATGGAAATATCAAAAATATGATGAGCACAATGACATAGATATTAGATTCCAAATCTAAATCCATAAATCAATATATCAAAATATCAAGGTCTAATCAATTTAGATATAGATATAATGGCTTATATATTGATCTCACCACATAGATTTATGTCCCATTAAATAGTTGATAAACTCCGCCAAATGGTTAAGAGAAGAAGAAGGATTTATCGGTATATACATTAGGATGAAGTCCACTTACCAAGAGAAGAGAATATCTTCAATTCTAGATTTGAATCTTAATTAATGGAGATCGAAATTCCATAAAACCCCTTAGAAATACTCTAGGATAATCCAAAATATTCTATGCCTGAGTCTAGGTCAAAATAGAGGTGTTTCAAAGGGTTATAGAATTTTTTAATGAATTTTCAGATGAAATTAAACCGCATGAACAGGTTGTCCTGAAAAGGTTTCACAGTTAGGGAAACTGTGTGATGGCTATGCAGAGCTCACTGTATAGAGTTTCATAGTTACCTGGGTGTAGGATCATGGTTTCTTATACCATACGCAAGGGCCCCTATAATAAAACAATCTTTAAACCCTACCCAAACACACCCCAAATCATAACTCCAAACAAAGATACTTGTAAACAACCAAAATTACCTAGAAACATTATTAGAATGACTCCTGATATGGTTGGGATCTTACATGAAGAAACTTTAATGATTAATGTGTCTGCATTCAATAATAATGATGTAGTGGTATATTTATGAATTATTGTGAGTTAATATTCATTAATACTCATTTGATAATGGGATTACTTTGCCAAAATTTGATTTATTTTTTATAAATGTTTTGAGGTATATATAACGCTTATGTTTATCATGAAAAATATTACATTATTTATAATTATCATTTTTTAACATAACTTTATTGATATGGAAAACCATTAGGGTTCATATAATCATTTATTTTGGCATAATTAAGGGTCTAATTTTTTTGGGATGTAAAATGATTGTTATGATATAACCTTGAGGATAAAAAATTTATTTCATATTGAATATATTATTGTTATTTTTTTGGATGAGTATAAAATTTCTATGAATGTTATTAGGAAAATATTTTAGATATTGGACATCCCATAGTTATGGTGACAAAGAGTTTAGTCTAAAATGGTCGTAAGACCTAAATCCACAATAGAAGGATGAAATGGGATAATCTATAATCACTAGCCTACTTGATCTCCAGGTTAGTTTGAAATTGTTTTTCATTATTTGGAAAATCAAATATATATATTAATTTTATTTTTAGAAGATATTTTTTCCCATATAGATAACTATGGGATTGGGATAAGTGCTTAAATTTATCTCCAGGAAAAGGTGGCTTGTCTGTGGCTCTAATATGATGTTGCGGGGTGGTTCACTTCGGGGAAAGGGTGGTTTTGCTTCCACATCATTGGGTGGTCCATTATACTACAAAAAATGGGTGAGTCCTCCTCGGTGGTTCATTCTTCCATGGCGTAGGTGTGGATATTCCACAAAGAGGGTGGTCTTCTAATATTCCATATCGTGTTCATTTGGGTGAGATCTCGGATGGTCAGTGTGGATTCTGTGAGTGACTTCTGTGGTGACGGTGGGTTTTGTGTTCTTTGGGAATAGATGCCAACATGGTGTTGTGGACGTTATTCTGTCGTTTGTTTTTGTGGTATTGGTATGGTGGAATGGTGATGCTCCTGGACTTGATCACATGGAATAGGTCCGAATCTAGGATACAGAGCTAGGAATTCATCTTTTCACTACTTTTCGGATCTGGATGTTTGAGAGGGTATGGCGATAGCCATTAGATGAGGCATGTGCTTTGACACATGGCACTTTATTTCTGGAAAGTCATGCAACAATGGAGATCCCTATCAAGTTTAAATGCTGGGGTGGGGTAGCTTCATGTGATCAGTCTAGTTTTACGCTCTTAGACAAGCGGGTCATGATATGTTTTAAGTCTTGATGTTTGTTTGGGTTCCCCCTTCATCTCTTAAAATAGGGTTTATCATAATAAAAAAATTGAAGGCCATCAGTCCATTAAAGGAAAGTGTTTATATTTTTTTATCTTCTTCACGTAGAATGGTATGTAATTCAGCATAAATAAGAATATGATTTTGAAAAAAATATTTTTCATTTACTTTCCTTTCTGATGAATCAAGGGAAATTTAAATTATCAATGATTTACGATTTATTAATGCTTAAATTTATCATGACCATGTTCTATATGAATTGATCACTATCCTTGGAAGGTATATTTACCTTCCACATCCATGTTTTTACCTTACAAATTATATTCTCCGAGTTGAAAACTTACTATGTGTTGTTCCAGATGATTCTTATACTTCATATTCTCCCTTTTTCAAGAGGATGTTTTTATTGACCCATCATAAAATATGAGTATTAAAAAAAGGTTCTTAGATAGGGAAAACCCTTGTTACAAATCCCAAAAAAAATTTAGAAAATTTATTAAATGGTGGGAAATTTAATATCCATACATTTTAAAAAATAAATACTATGTTTGTTAGCATAAGATTTAGGCAACTCCAAGATTAAAGAAACAAAAATTATTATTATTTAAATGTGACCATTGTAACCTACCCATTAAATTAATAAAATTTAATAGAATTAATAGAATTATAAAATATATATAATGACCATAATAATTTATAATTTATTAATTAATTGTTTTTAAATAATCACTTTATGTTTAGTAATGTAATTTTATTCTTCAAAAATATTTTTTCGTCACAAATAGGTTTTCTTGCTTCTTATGAGTGAATATTATTATAATAATTTAGAATTTTATGAAAATATATTTATAAAGGTGAATTTATTTTCCGAGAAATCATGTTAGTATTATCTAAGTATGGACATCCACAAAAATTCTAAAAATATTGGATTTTTAATGAATAGTGATTAATATGGATTTTTATTGAAAACCATATTTTATTGTAATGTATAAAAAATTAAAATTATATTTTGGATTATTATTTAAAAATAATTAGTTTTTTATTTATAATTATCTAGTTATGGTATTTGAAATAAATTTTATGCCTTAATTGAGTATAAAAATATATTATATTGTAAAACGACAATTTTCTAGAAAATAGTTTTTCATTGAATTTATCTCCTTTTATTTTTAAATAAAATTATTAAATATATGTGTGTTTAATGTTAAATAATATATTCTATTTTTAGACTCAGGATGTTTAAATATTTTGCAAATTTACCTGTTATGTTTTTTCAATATTAATAGTAACCATAATAAATATTGGTATAACATAAAAGGAAAAATAGAGTAATTAAATATAAAAATAAATTGATAAGAGGTATAAAATGGATATAATATTTTACATAATTATTTTGATGAGTTAGTTTTTTTATAATCATAAATGATTTGGTAATATATAATTTTCATTACAATTTTATGATTTTTTTAATTTTATAATATTTTATTTATAAAAAAGTAAAAAATATCATATTCTTGTATTTCATAAAAATATTATTTTTGATATGGAATAATGTGGTTATATATTTGGATATAAATATTAATTTTTAATCTAAAATATTTATAATCATATTATTACTTTAATTATATGTTCTTATTGATGAAATACATACCTTAACTATTTACACAACATTGACGTAGTAGTTATTAAATTAAAAGAATAAATCAAATAGTTGATATTAAAAAATATAAAAAATTATATTTTGAGATATTTAATGTGATCTATGAAATTTATTTATGAACATGACATTTTAATGATTTTCTAATAAATTATTTTTAGTTTTTTACATTTTATCTTTATGCTACTAAAATCAGTGTATTTAATATATATAAAAATTAGCTTTAATAATAAATTATTAAAAATAATATATTTATAAATTAAATAAAATCACTAAAAATATTATATTTTGATTAATATTTAGTATAGGATTTATTATATCATCCATATTCTATTTTAAGGCCATTTTCCATTTATTGTTTCTATGTTAACTCTTAAAGAGTAAAAATTTTTATTGTCATCGTAAGAGTGGATGGGGATAAAGAGTGGTTAAAACCAAATGATAAGGGTCATAATGTAACCTAGAAATTTCCAAAAAAACTCATATCATAGTATTTATACCCATAAATATTTTAATTTCTAAATAATGTATCTTGGATCCATTTTCAATTGATAATTTATATATATTAATATAATATTTTAGGGAATTCCAATACTGCCACTCACCAATCTTATAAATGGTAACAGTCCATATCATTTCATGGCACATTAAAACAAATTTTTTATGTCCATGAACTACTTAAATAAATTATTAGAATGTATCCCCTAATTTTATAGGTATATTGTTTCTATAACACCATCCATAATAGTCATAAGGTCATATGAAAAGCTTGTTTTTTTAATTGAGGTATCTTTATATTTAGTGTTTCTGTTTTATTTCATATCCAACCTCATAAAACTATTATTCATCAATGATAAAATTATAACATATATATCTTCTATATACCGATATTTAGTTATGATAATACCATAACATTGATCCTTCTCCCATTCCATAAAATGGGATATGAAACTATCATTTATGTCTAAGATCAACTACCACCTCACGAACCGGTGAAATTCATTTCCCAACACCATCTCTCATTTTATGGATCATAATGATGGAATTAATTATTTTATTTAATAATCACGACATATTTATCATTATGAAAATATAATATCTTATTTACCTTCTTAAAATATATATCCAATGAAAAACGTTAACATCAATTATGATTATGTGTGGACTACCTTTTCTACATAGCAATATGATTCGTTTTTCATCTCTACAACTTGTCGATGAAATATATAATGGAATAATATGTTACATAAGATAATATTTTCATTTATTAAATATATAACAATACTTATCATCTTTTCATTATTTTCTTCTAAAATTGGAAGCTTTACTTGTCCGTATTTATAGCCTACCGTCTTCAAAATTGTAACATATTTCATTTTTCATAACTATCTTTAATGGTTATATTAAAATTAGTTATTTAATTATTAAAATTTTAATTTTTTAAATGATTTTATGTAGAGATGACTGAATAATGACCACGTTTTCCATTATTATCGGAATGATGTTTTTTGGACGTATGAGCAGAGTATAATAAAAATTATAGATAGGAATTTCATAGATCATGTAATTGTATCTCAAATGGAATTAAATAAAATAAAGGTATAATTAAAAATAATAAGGTTCATAATAATTTTATATGGACATAATTGTTTCATTAATAATGATAATGAACATACCTGAGGAGTCAGATTCAATGAAGCGACATTATTTCTTTGAAATCCCATTTTAATGTTCCCCCTTTAAAATATATTAAAAAGGTCAAAAAAACATACATACATGCATATATATATGTTATAAATAAAATTTAAAACATCCTGATTCTTAAATAATTTTATTTTTCCATTAAAATTATCAATATTTATATTCAAATAAAATGGTTGTCTCATTATGAGGAATCATTTTAAATTTTAATAAATGTTTTTCTTTAAAATTATATAATTGATATTAAAATAGATTATTTGTTTAAAATCATGTAATTTTATTAAAAAAAATGAAAAAAATAATGTTTCTTCAGAACACATTTGGTTACAATGACATTTCATGTAACTGTTTTCATTATTTGAGGTTTGGATTCTTATAATAAATTTAATAATTTCTTCAAAGATAACCCTGCATTCCCATTTTTGTGTATTTTGGTATTGAAAATGAGGTTTAAATAAGAAAGGTTGTTTTGATATCTGAAATATGTTTTACATGGGATTAAAATATTTTTCAAATAGCTTTATTCATGGAATGGTCTGTAGACATTATTTATGAAGGTTTCAACGCCATTATAGATCATAGGTGTTCCTGATATAACATACATGATTGGGTAATAATTATGTTCTCTTTAGAATTATATTTTATGTTAGCTGTATGATTATTCCAATTTTAGGTGATTTGGAATGGTTTTAATATGTTGAGGTTACAATGCATACACTTACTATTTTTATAAATTCTAATGAATTTTCATGTAAATATATTGATTTAGAAATAAAATATATTGATTATATTTCATAAAAAATGATGTCCTTTTTGAATAAAATGTTTTGTTTTTTATAAACTATTTCTTCATAAATCTTATGTTTTTTCAAAGGACTCATTGAATATATTTCCTTATGTCCCTTACTGAGATTTTAGGCTCATCCAAATTTTATTTAAAAAAAATCTCGGTTTTGTGGGTGGGTAATGAAGCGGAATGAGTAAAGTTGAATTAATTATAATTTTACAGGAAAATAATTGATATTTTATTTTAATTATTTATATTTTGGGGAATATTATACTTCCGAGAAGTGTAAACCTTATAAAATATAGTTTTGTGTGTAAACATAATGATCTAATTCTGTAAAATACTAACCATGAAATATCTAACAGAATTTAATAAAGTGAAATATATTTTAAAGACACTATATTAGATGTTATTTAGGATTAGTTTCTCATAAATGGTAAATAATGACCACCCTTCACTTAAATTTTAACTAATAATAATCTCAACATGTCTTCTAATATTGGAGTAATAATTTTTTACTATCTATCTATCTTAGTATGATAAGATGTTCTTAAATTTAGCTCAATATTTGGATAAATCTAAAAACTTTTCTGGAATTTATATATAAATATTCAATCATATAATGATTCAATCAAAAGGGAATTCCCATAAAGTCTCATAACAAAATGGTAAAGAGTCATATAAGGCCCTCAAGATGAATATCCTCCCTTATAATTAGAAAATATATAGATATGATAAGGTGACTGACAATAATTCATATAGAATAATTTATATTATGTGTATTTTAAATTCCGACTATAAATACCATAGTTTTATCATCCCGTTTTCTAATAGGAATAAAGAGTTGTCGTGTGTATCCTTTAGGATATTTTCTATCAACCATTAGCCATTTAATAAACAAAAATCAAAATATAAAGTAATTAATTTCCAACGAAATTTTATCCCAATAAAAATGTTATGTTAATTAAAAATACATCTTTGTTCATCCTAGGTCTATATAGAAATTTATGATATGGGATCCCTCAATAACTTCTCCCATCATCCCAGGTATTTTTGGAACAAAAATTATCTTTTTTTATTTAATTCTACCATTAAAAAAATAATGTGTTCTATAACCCCAAAATTCACATCACTAATTTTAATTTTTTAATCATTTATCATCAATATGGTAACAATTAATCTTCTCGATTAAGGATTATTTAGAAATCATTTGGAAAATGATTGATTTTTTCACTTCCGTAATGATTATGGCATATAAATTTTTGAAATCTTTACATATTATAAACTTTTCACTCAACATTTTAGACATAAATAAATCATCTGTCATACTCAACACTTCATCTACCTTATTAACAATACCAAGGATGTAAATAATTAATAAATAATAATTTATGAGTATATATATCCATATATATTTTCTTTTATTGATAAATTTTGGTGAAAATATGTATTTCAAAATTTTCCATTTAAATATCTCCCATTATTTTACAAAAGATAAATTTACATGTTATTATCATTAAAAATAATATAAGCACGAACTCATGAACATTAATTGGATTAATTTTTTCATGCATCATTAACTGTATTAATTTATAAGAAACAGATCTATTATTTTTTATAAAAATATATCCTTTTTCTTTTTTAAATTCATCAATATATATAAAAACACAACATCCCCACTAGATTGTAATTACAATATAAGTGAATTGAGAAATCATGACATCAGTTCTTGATAGAACTATTTACATTATTCAACATATATGAACATAACCATATTACCTATTGGCATGGGTATTAGGTTACCTAATTGTGAAAAATATGGAATAAAGTGTTGATAGTAACCAACAAATTTAACATATACTATTTATCTCTATTATGAATGTTATAATATGCCATTTATTAACAGTTATTTTCATTAAAGGATAAATTATTATTCTCTCTATAGAGAAAATATCATCATTAAATGAATCATCATGAATCTATAATTCTCACTTATAATATTTCATATATAAATATATCCTTATATGAGTTTAAATATTGGTTTATAAATTGAGTTTATTCCCATAATAGATTCAAAAGTATAAAAAGATATCCAACATCATTTCAATAATCTAATTATCAAGATAATATTTTAACACTATTTTCTTCATTTCTATAAAAAATAATGGTTAATTAGTCAATCGATGTATAATTACTATAGACTCAGACTTTATATAAATTGGGTGAAATGTTTGATTTAAAATATTTCCATTCCTTACACACAATTGATAATACCTGGAATATAGATCAATCACTAAACAATATTTACTTATTTTAAAATGATAAATGAATTCATCAATGAAATTTTGAGAACATATGTTCTCTGTAGAAATCACATTTATTTTCCTACAATCAACTGATAACACCATAGACCCAACACCATTCTTAAAAAAATGAATCGGGTCTCTCTATGGTGAAACACTATGTATAATGAATCCCTTAGGACAAAACTCATCAAAAGAAATATAACGTTCCACTAATTCCATTTTGGCCATTCTACAGGGATTATTAGATAGATGTATTTCAATTGGAATGATTTTATTGGAAGACACAAAGTCATTATTGGGAGGATTTCAAGGCGACTCTCGGGGAAACACATCAATGTATTCAGGATCAATATGTACAATTTATAGGCTAGAATTATATTTTATATCCACAATCTCAATTTCCACTTATTCTTATAGAATTTAATTCATGTATTAAATAAAATTTTTATCATAACATATTTCATATGATACATTTTACCATTTTAAGATAAGGAATACCACATCTCCTACATGAATCATAGTATCCTTATCTTGGATATAAATTTACTAATTATACTTCGAAATTGAATAGATTCATTAAAATATATCGACGTGAATTGTAGGTATATAATTTCCTTTACAACAAGAGTATTTCTTGGAATCATAATGTTGACTAGGTGAAAATCATGTTTATAATAATATTTCAACTAGGTGTCTTGATTTCCAATTCAATTAATAAGTTAAATTAGAATTCTTTCATGTTCTTTAAAATTATAGAAGATAAAAATCATATAAATACATAGAACCAAATAAATAATTAGTTAAGAATAATTATACTATAAATGTATCTACCACCATATCTTTAAGAAATATAGGATCAGCTATATTAATCATATATGATTTCTCCCCTTGTCCTATTCGATGGTAGGTTCCAATATGATTAGGGTATTTGTTTGAATAATGAAAAATATGTATATTATTTTGTACAAGACAATTTTAGTTTCACATCCCCAAAATTTAAATGTCTATATAGATCTTATTATCTCACTTCTAATGAATATAAATTCCTTTCATAAATTTCTCAGAATGTATATTTTAATAATTATCACATTCTCGAATACACATATTTCATTAATTCATTATTGATGTATTTCATTATCTTTGGAACTAAGAAGAACATTTTTTAAATTATTAACATTAATGATATATGAATTATAACATTAAATATATTTCTTGATAGGACTTTCTATTTTATCATCATATGAAAAAAATTTGATACCACATCCCATTAATGGTTAGACTTAAGGACATCAAATAAAAATAAATCAGGTTCTCCAAATTAAATATGATTTCTTGTTTCTAACTTAGTAATCTTATTATGGTAGGAATATAGTTATAAACACATTCCCATTTATTTTTCCTTATATTGTGGATAATAAACTCTATTTTTTCTATATTCTCTAGAGGAAAAAATTTCTCACCACATATCAAATTAAATTATGTTCATTTTTTACATACAATTTCATCATCTAATTTGGTATTAATTATCATTTCCAAATATTTATTATGATATTCCTTTAAAAAATTAATTACAATAATATCATTTTACTTTTTTTACACATGAATTATAGGAATATTGTTTCAAAGGACATTATATATTTTTTAGATATAAATTTCTTTTCAGTTCTGATAATGGACAATGTATTTTGTATCATTGTTAAGTACTTTATAGGTGAATCACACAGTGAAAAACAAATCTTATCAACATGTGAAAATTTATTTACAATAAACATTTTCTATTTCCCCAATATTTTCATGGTCTATAAGGATCTAACACTAAATATTTTACATTCTTTAAAAGTAAATTTATTATTGACTACAGGTGTTGATATGATTTTACTTCCATCAGAAATGTGCCACACCAAAAGAAAACCATAGATATAACAATCTCACAACATAATTTTTATTCAACCATAACATAAAAATAAATGAAATTTATTTAATATGCTAGGGAATATATTTATA
Organism: Viscum album; assembly: GCA_963277665.1. NCBI lineage: Eukaryota > Viridiplantae > Streptophyta > Magnoliopsida > Santalales > Viscaceae > Viscum > Viscum album. The sequence continues at coordinate 617,660,174 of OY728145.1, read as the reverse complement.
ATTATGAGTTATATTTTAATATAAATTATAGTTCTCAAGGGTCCTACTAAAAAATTATTGATACCAACTATAATGAAAATAGAAACTGTAAAAGAGAAAAAGTTTAATTTATTACATCATTATAATATATAGTTGAAAAATAAAAATATGATAGATAAATTTAAAAATATTGGATGATTATAAATATATATTACTTCCATATTAAAAAATAATAATAATAAACTTATAAACATTAATATACCCATTAAGACCATTGAGTGATCCCTTAATAATATCATAGGTAAAGGAAAGTACAATCATGATTATTCTTATATTATAAATAATTTAAACAGTATAATGGACACTATTTTTAGTATATTATGCATCCAAAATATAGAAATTTGGATAATCAATACATAGTTCATTGCATAAAAAATTGTTCTTTAAAATGTATATCAAGATAAAATCTACATAAAAATCACACGATTAATAATAACTAAATCGTTAATAATGTAAATTACAAATGATATTAAAAATGGCCATACCATTAATGACATATTCGATAACATCATTAACATTATAATCAAGGAATTTTATAAATATATTTCATTTAAGGTTTATATATATATACACTAAATTAACAACTAATTTGGACAACAGTTTATCAAACGAGGCCAGTCGATGTAGTGTGTGGATATCTAAAATCAGACTCCAAAAATCACTTATATGTGACTAATAATTCCTAATATATTCAATCAATAATATTATTATTAATAAATATTACAAATCAATAAATAATTATTTTTATTTTGTAGGATCAGTGTCCCATTTTATTATAAAAATAAAAATCCAATTTTAAATAGTGTCAAGAGTTAACCCCTACATAATTCAAGCTTATAGAGGCCCAAAAGTCAGAAACAAAATGTTCAATCGAAATAACCCTCCCAAGGAAAAAATATGTCCCTAGGGTCCTGTGTGAGTATTCCTCAAAATGAATTGTCATGAATTAAATGGACCCCCTCTGTTGTAGTCAGTTAAACATAATTATAGTATGAGAAATCCATTTCAATACTACAATTTGAGGTTTCATCATGATAAATTATGCAAAAACACTACAAAACCCACCATTCATAGTGTGGGAGGAGGCCTAGAATATTCCCCCTCCATCCCCTAATATGGAAAAATGTTAGATGATGAGCGTCAACATGCCCATCCCTAAAAATTAGTGATGTAACAAAATATGTTATCACTATATCAATCGTCATGTGTTAAATCAATAGTCGGATTCTAGTTATACAACTTGAACCCCCCAAGATATGACCTGGTGATCTTATCTCTTAAATAATGAGATCATTTCCTTAATAAAAAATACCACACACACTTGATGGATATTAAATAGTGATAGAAAATGGGATCCCAATGTTGTGCATGATTAGTAAATAATGATTAATATATAAACCAACAAATGATGATAGAAGATCATTAACTCATCATAAATGATCGTTTAAAATATATGAAATTATTTTTAAAAATTATATTGATATTTGATTTAAATAATTTAAAATATATTTTCCTAGTAAGTTCTTATCATTGATATAAAATAATAATTATTTCTGTTATTTTTTACAAAATCTTTGAAAATAATGGAATATTTTTGATGTTAAAATGAAAAATGCAATAATAATGTGAAAAATGAATTCTATTTAAAACTAAAGAATTGATAGAGGATTTGTGGTAATAAAAAATGAGTTCAATTGTGTGGGAAATCATTCACACATTAAATTATTAAAAGAAAATTATTTTTAAACGTCTATAAAGAGTGTAAAAAAATCCATTCATAAATCATGGAAATTTTTCCATTATAAAATCAAATAAATAGAGTAATGTATTAATTAAAATTAATTTACATAATAACTATAGAAAATAAAATAACATTCCTTATGTATTTTAAAAAATGTTAATTATATGAAAAATAGTTCATACCTAAAAGAATAAATATAATCTATTTTTCATACAAATCAAAAAATTATCCAATTTTTTATAATGAGAGAGAATTTTTGAAAACCTAATTGAAAACCAATAAAAATCCATTGGAGAAGAAAATATAATTGTTTTATAAATATAAATTATTTATAATTCTTATAATAATAATATACACATAAACAATCCCAAATTAGAGTGGGTTGTAAAATAAACCTTTAATGCTTTACTAACATATTGTTTTAAACCCGATAAAAGATAAAAAGATAATTACAACGTAAAATAATATTAATAAATATTAATTAATTACATTATTTTTCAATAGAAAATTATATAAACCATATAAAATAAATTAATTGTATAATAGAAAAATATAACTCAATGGATTGGAATTGTGATGAAAAATCCTCACATTAAAATCATAATTCGTCAGACATGTAATGAAATTTGAAATAATAAATTTAAAATTATAATATAATTTCATGGGATCCTTTTAATATATATTTATATTGTTTTAATTGTTTTTTATAATAATTTTTCATCAATTTATTGAATATTTCATACATACATTGACCATTAAAAGTTATTTAATCAATATATAAATAATAACTAATTTATGTGGACATTTGTCAAAGGTCATATTAATTTATTTATATAATATCCAGAATGATTATCATGTCTTTAATATAATATTTCTTCACTATATTCAATTTATGAATCATCCATTCTGGGTAGTCAATGAAAAACGAATCACATCTATTTGAGGGAGAAATGTCTTAATGTCCCAATGGATAAGAGGGTAAGAAGGTAGGTTGTATTTTATATCCAATAAATATTATTATTTCATATATAAATTATATATTAATTAAATCCATATTTATTAACATTAAAAATATGTAGTGATAAAAAAATTAATAAAACCTCTACATTGATACGATATTACATATATACACATGAGAAATGTGTTGATTTTCCATGTGATGGAAATAAGATAAAAATTGGATATAAAATTTATATAAAAACATAGTAGTATACTAAATATACTTAGCTAATTATGATATAATGGTTATTGAATATTTTATGGTGGTTTAAGAAGAAATTAACCATAAAAATTACATTGAGAACATATACATAATCTTATAGTAACCACTCAAAGTTTACACCATAAGCTTATTGAGGTGGTATTTTGTTATTGAAATTACCTACATGAATATAAAAAGAATATTTGTTTTTTATTTTTGTAGTTATTGGTTTACTGATGTAGCTCACAATGCATGTACAAGAGAGTATATTACGTTCTATTTTATAAGTGATGTGTGATCCAATAAAGTGTATATTTTAAACTATATGTTATAATATATGTCATAATCAATTCATGTAGATCCAGATTTCCATATGTACTAGAATTATAATGTTAAGGCCTTTATAATACAATATGATGATATTTCAAAAAATACTTTTAGTTATATTAATATCTTATCCCATTCTTTTAATCTTTTTTACACATTTTTCCTTTACTAAGGTGATAAAAATTTACATTGGTCATAATTCATTAAGGCCAAAAATTATGTTGAAATTATTAACTAATAATTACTATATTTATTCTAATCATGTATCTCACTTTACAAATATTCAATTCCTTTATGTGCTAAGTATTACATTAAATATAAATTCACAATGTGCAAAAAAAATATTTTTAGAATAGCATTCTCATATGTTCAAAAATGATTTTATAGAAAAATAAAATATGATGTTGAGTCAAATTGAATCAATAGGATTGTATAAAATAAAATGAGGATTATATTCCATTAAAATGAAATACCCCAAAAGTATCCTTGTCAAAACATAATTAATATATTTGAAAAATAGTTTTTATTTATTTAAAAAATTATAAAAAATTATAAAATGTTATCCATATACTTATATAATCAAAATTATATTAATAAATTATTTATACTATATATTAAATATATATTTAGTTTATAAATGATCTTTAAAAAGATTAAAAAAATTCATGTAAAATTATAATGTCATCGAAGTGACTGTATTTGTAAAATTAGTATCTTTATCTATAAAATAAAAAATATGTTAGAAAAATATGAAAAATAAATACAATGAATTATTTCACATATATAATTCAGAAATAAAAATCATTTAATTTAAAAAAATTATAAAATTTTTCATTTTTGTTTTTAATATGTTCCCTTAAAAAATAAATTATCATTATTCAAATGATTTTTATGAATTCAATATTTATATACTATAATTAAATCTCAGGTGTTAAAAAGTTATATAATGATTATTATGTGATTGATACTCTTTTTAGATACTTGTTATGTTTTAATTTTTTGTAAATTTATCCATAAACAATTTGGGTTAAAATTTAGTAAGAATGATTTATATAAATTTTGGGTATATTCTTTTTTAAGATTAGATTAAATAATTTATTCATGGGAAACTTAGTAAAACCTCTAATTAACTAAAATTGTAGAATACTTATCCAATTATATGACTGTTAATGAAAATATGTAATAAGTTTAATTCAATGTTCCATATAGTAAGAGGTCTTCTGTATAATATTGCATATTCATATTTTGGTTTAATTTAATTTTATATGATTTTATCATTATTCACTATCACTATTCTTGTTTTAGTATCTGGTTAGAAACTAATCAAGAAATTTAAGCATTGAATGTTATATTAAAATAATTTCCTATGTTTTATAACCATATAAGAAGGTATATATTAAGAAAATGTTCTACACTTGTGATAATATAAAAAATCTATTATATTACAAATAATGACTTTCATTGAATTACATATTATACTCAGTTGTTTTATCAATTAATATAATATCATGAGGAATGATTTTATCCAAAACTCTCTCAAATATTTTAAAAAATAAGTGAAATTAAAAATTTCAAGATTATTTTTAATTAAAATTTTAAGAATATATTACCTTTTTATTTAAATATAAATATAATTTAAATACATAGGTACTTTAAAAGATTATTTCACATGAAACCCCAAAAAAATTAATTATCATTTATTTTATTATAATTTGAAATAGAAAATATGATATTATGATAGTAAAAAAAATTAAATTAGGAAATTTATATAATGGTAAATGATCATTAAAAAGTATTTTAATTAGATAAAATTCATTAGAAAACCTATATTCTATAAATAATATTGTTATTATTTTTAAGAATAATATGACATGATCTAAAAATTATTTTAATAAATTTCATAAGATATATAATTTATTATTCTGTGATGTGATTAAAATAATTTAATGATTGAAAGGGATATTTTTATAATAAAAATGTATTTAATGTGAAGTGTATATTAAAAAAAATTAAATTGATCATTTTTAAATTACTATTTCAATAATAATTGTCTATGGAAAATTAAATTCATTAATAATATTTTGATTTAAAATTTAAAATATATAAAACTAAAAATAAAAAACAAATAAAGGTTATTTTTGAGAAATAAATTTCATAATTAATTGTTTTGAACACAATTAATCATGAAATTAATAAATTATATAATTTTATATTTATAAAAGAAAATAGAATTTCTGCTTCTGTGCGTTCCATTTATATTAAAATAAATTTTTTCATATTATATAAAAGGTTTTATTTTTTGGATAATATACTAAATTTTAGTTTTTAATATTCCTTATGTTTAAGGATTTCAATATGATAAAATCATGTAAAAATTTAAGAATCAATTTTTCACCTAAATATGTGTTTAAAGAGTAATATAATTCATTTAAAAATATTATGTTCTATTATGAATCAAATGATTGATTTTTTTTAAGATAATGTATATTTTAATTTATTATCCAACATGGTTTAGTCATTCTCCAATAATAAATCTTTCATATGATTCGGTTCAATTTCTTATTGGATTAAAAATAAATTATAAATTCTCAGTTTAATAATATTATATTACAATAAATTTATTTCACAATCATTTCCCTAAATTAGTATAAAAAAGCCATTAATTCTAAAAGTAACTATTTTTCTAAAAATTTGTTTTCTGTGTTATTAAGGTCAATGTTTTAATTTAATGTCAGAAAATTTAGAAAATGAATAAAATGAAATATATTAAATATTTAGAATCATATTGATCAAATTTACTAGCAAGATCAATATAATTTATATGGAAAACATTATTTATCAATGATAAATTTTTCAGCACAGTAATTGGTAAAATATGATACAAGTGTTAAATAAATAGAGGAAGATAAAATTACATTAAAAATAATCATTAAATTAATTTTGGATGAATTTATTGAACATATGACATATTATTTTAATTATTATTAACAATTATATCAACAATCCATGATAATTAAATCTCTTTTTATATTAAATAACTTGTTTTTACAATAATTCAACTGCACTCACTTATAAAAGAAATCATCCACCACCACTTAAAATCCACACCTAAAATTATAATAATACTCCATAAATATCTATATTTCCTTCTATAATAATTCCTTCCCACATGAGGTAGATATTTATTTTTTATATATCAAAATATTATTTTAAAAAATAGTTTTCCAATAAGAGATATGTTCCCTTCTTTAAAGAATGTGTATGACCATGAGAGCTGTAATTCAAGGAATGTTTTTATGTTCATAATCTATATTCATTTGGGAAATCATTTTTTTTTATAAAACCTTTTTAAATTTATATGATGAACACACCACTATATTATATTCTCTCCTTATTATTATTTTTTATTTTTGGTTATTAATAAATTACTTCATGATCTACCATTTCTATTCATTTAAATCATTTATCATTATGGTTATAATTTTTTCATCTCAAATGTCAAATTAATTACAAAATTTATGTATATCAATGTAATTAATTGGGGAAAATTTTTGTTCTTTTTCTCTAATAAAACATTTATTTTACTCATCTCTTATTTTTTCTAGAATCAACATAGCTTCTTCTGATTTGAGATCTTTGTAGTTAAAAATTCATCCAAAATGTTTATCATCACTAAAAAAATATATATATATATTATTTTTAGTTATGAATATTTTCTCTTGAGGGATTATATTTAATATATTAACTTATTATCTACACCATTATAGAAACAATTTTTCTAAGGTCCATTTTTAGTTTTCATTCACATTTTATACTGATATTCAAAGAGATTTTAGTTAATGTTATTTAAAATAGACGTTAATGAAAGTTACATAGAATTTTTTTATAAAAATAAAACTTTTTCATTTTAAAAATTATTTCTTTTCATAGAATTATTTCTTTTATTCATTGTGAATATTCATTTATAGGTTTTCATAGTGTTAAATAAAATAAAAACTCCATTTTTTTCTTGAATTTCGAAATTTAAAACTTTATATTAATTTTTAATGAAATGATTTTTTTCATTCAACTTATTAATAACCTTTTCATCAACTTATATTTATATACATATGTTTCTAATTTTTAGCATCTCAAATTTATTTTAAATTATTCATTTAAATTTCATTTTGTAATCCCTCTTGAATATATTTTTTAACTGACATAAATATTTTTTAAAAAAACATCTTAAAAAATCATTATGAAAATTCATTATATAACATAGAAAAAAAATTTCTTTCAAAATTTTATTATTATATCTCAATTATAGTTATATTACATATATTAACCTATGCATTATCATATAAAGTTCACCATTTATAATATCAATCATGTAATTTAAAATTTTCAAAATCTTTATATATTTTAATGTAATTCCATCTAAAGGTGTTATGTATCCAATATTCACATAAAATATTTCTTATCTATTTCAAAATATATTTGTTTTTCTTTGTCATCAAAAGGGATATGATATTTTGATAGAATCAATATTAATTCACTGGATTCTATATGATAATTTCTTATAAATCATCATGAAAATAATATTATTTTAAGGTTAATTATTATTCAATTAAATTGGAAATTTTTTATTTTGTGGAACTCATATACGTTTAAATATTATGATGTCATGGATGGACCTGGAATTATACATACCTGCAATGAATAAAATTATGTATTATATATCATGACATGAAATATAAGGGGCTATAGACTATAATCAATGTAGAGATTGATATTTCAATTGTGTATAGTTTTCATGGTAGTGATAGTTGATTATGATATCTTATTTTCTATTATTGACACACTTTTAAATTTCCATGATCCTTTGATATCATATTTGTATTCCAAAGAACAATGTAAAAATTCATGATTTTAGATCCACATTTTATCGTGAATTAACTACTTTTAATGTGTTCATGTACAATTAATATTCTCTAATAGAATCTTATTTTTTCTAGTTTCACAAACAAATGTCAATTTCTATTAGTTGTGTTTATCCATATTGATAATATGAGCTTACTCTTCTTGTGACAAAATTACCTTAGGTTATCAAGATATATATTATGTAATAAATTCTAATGTGGGTAAGGCATGAGAGTAATATTTCTAGGATATATTAAAGGATAATTAAAAAATAAGGAATCCTAGGTTTTTTGGAAATAAATGTTGTTTGGTCAGATAGAGTTTTATTTTCAACATAATGTTTTTCATAATTATCTAAAATAATAATCATAATTTTTTATTGGTATAATTATTTCCCTATATTTATTATTGATATTGAAATTAACGGAGATATTTCATGAGTGACATCTATTAGTATTATGGACAATTTGTAAAGAATTTGTTTTCAGTATTATATATGGGAATTGAGGTCTGGATCACCTCAAAATATTTTATAAAAATTACATTAAACATTTATCCTTGAATAATTATAATAATTGTTTTATTCATGAAATAAAATTCTAATTTCATTAAATAATTATATTTTCATAAAAAATTACATAAATCATATATTATATTGGTTGAAAACTAGGGAAACCTTATTCATTTTTACCCCTAAAAGAACCCTTTTAAATTGATACCTCAATCTATTAATTACATTATGATTTATCTGAAATTTAAACCATTATCATATGTATCGGTGAGGAATATTTATGGTATAATATCATTATCTATATTACCCGAGTACAATGACACAAAAATCATAAATTGGATATTTCTTTAAACCATAATATTATTAAAACTCATAATAATTTACATTTTATCTCGTAAAAATAATATAGGTAGCTTGTATAGATAAAATTTTTAAATATTAAGGGTTAATAAATTCCCTATTTAGACTAGAATTAATGTCAAGCATAGAAGACATATAATGATCAATAAGAGGATAGTAATAAAACACCACTAAAAAAAACTAATTGATACATGAGAGAATGAAATCAAAACATTTAAATATGTAGTTTTAATTTAAGGTCCCATCATTTTTGACCTGATATAGAATTGAATACTCTATTAAGGATCTCCATTTTCACAAAATTGTAGATATTTTTCCTTTAAAATAAATCATGTCTTGTATATGAGATTCGTGTAGAATATAAATAGAAAGTAATTCTCTAGATGTTTTCAAACAAATTTTTCTCAAATACTAAAGCACCCCTCTCAGTAGTATACTGATATATTTTATCACTTCTATAATAATTAAAACCATTTTCCCACTCTAGTACCTCTATACCTATTCATGGACTAGATCATTGTAACACTTCATGTTTTAGAATATAGTTTCATCTTGCATATGTACTATGTTAATGATATCTTGTTATACATTCAAACCCAAATGTATGTGAATATTTTAATACATTATTTTTTAAATAAATTAAATAATAATATATTTTAATTTAGAAAATGGTTATAATTCTCTTAATAAAAATAAAACATATTCCCTAAAAATTGTGTTGAAATCTTTTGAGTAATTTTTTATTTTTTAAATATGTAACATTCCAACCCAATTTCAACATATTGGTGCTAGGCCTGATTGGTTATGTGACCTCAGGTATAACTCCCAATACATCATAGGATAACGAATAGTAGTGAGGGTATAATATATAATCGTTTGAGACTATACTCTCTCTATTAGACTAACACAATAGTGGAAATAAATAAACAATAACAAAATAATAATAACTAATAACTAAAATAATTCCATAACTAAAACAGACCAACATCACTTTATAACCAAAATAGGGGGATATATACTAACCAATGATATAGGTATATCATTAGATATATATGTTAATAGTAAGTATGAAAACAAACAAAAAAATTAAGACACAATGATTACTTCTTAAGTAGTTTATGACTCCGTGTTTGGTTCCCTCATCCATGCTCTATCCCAACTAACCCATCTAACAAGGGACTCTAGACCTTATCTCATCCTACAAAAAATAATTCTATTAAAGTACCTATAAGGTTGTCTGAGTATTTTGTGTGTATAACTCAGTATTACACCACCAACGGTGTCAAAAAAATATCAATTCTATAAAAATTTATAATTCTAAATGAAAAATGATGTATAAAAAACTGAGTAAAAAATTTTCACAATTCATTATTCTCTATTTAACCATAGAGGTTCTTTATTTCAATATGACACATATTCCTTCAAATATACTCCTCATATCGAGCCAAAGTCCTACCATATCCCACATGTAATAAAAACCATTCATTCGTGTCATTCATTATTTATTAAATTGCAATTTCATGTAAATGATATGTGGAACACCAGTCCAATGAAAATTTCTTGGAAGAGAATGTCATTACTGGAAGCCCAAATTTATTTAGAGCACCATCCCCTATCCCACACCTCACTGATATCAGATATGTGCATTTAAAGCATCATTCCCTCTCTCAAACCAAATTTTTTTAACATATGGGTATTTGGAGCATCGCACCTTATCACACAATCATTATCATAAATATCACAATATCTCATATATCACATATATCACATATTTCATATACATTAATGTTAATTATTATTGATTATTTTAACCAACATTCACGTAATAGCATACTGTTTCAATTAAAAACTCAATAAATATTAATAAATTTAAACATATTTAATTACATGATGAATTCACAATTAAAAAATTTATAAACATTTAATTTTTATAAACCATTTACCCTTCAATATAAATCTAACCATCCCATAATTCTCATCATCAAAAAATTCACAATCTCAATAATTAAACAATTCCACATTAATATTATTTGACCTATTTCACAACACTAATAACCCACAAATTCCAAATTCATATTATTACTTTCATACCATATTTTTTTAATTAACCACTTAATTAATCAAATTCATGATACGATTTTAGAACATGAAATACAAATTTCATAATATTATAAAAACAATTATAATGATGATTATGGTAGTTGATAATTATACCACCAACCTCAAGGTTATTTATGGTTGTTCGCCAATCCTGATACCCCAAAATTGGAATGGAACATTCAAATTCACAACAACATGACCAATCTATGTTCAATATCATAAGATCAAGATCCAACTAATTAAAAAATGAATACCAATATATAATTCATCTTTAATGGAAAATAAATCACTAAACATTATCCAGAAAGAGGGATGGGGGAGAGAGTATTGCAATCAGGTTAGACAAAACATACTATATGTGGGATGATCATTCAATTGGATCTTTTATTTTTTAATAATAGGGTTCATGGATCCATGGAACACCCGGAGAGCTTCAAAACATATAGTAAATTTATTTGGGTCGATATAGGGTGTCTATTTATAATAATCATATTTTTGGGGAACTTAAAATAAAATTTTGGGTAATTAAAAACCAGTGTGAACTATTTCTTGTGATTGGGTGCATGGTTTTCCAAACTGTATGACTTAACTGTGCACTACTCGTTAGGGGTTAATAGTTTCTCTTGAGAGGGAACATGGCTTAAAAAATGATAGTACAAACAAGAAATACCCCCTATATCTATGTATCATAGTTTTTTGCCATTAGGACCATTGTTTTATAAAACCATCCACCATCGTTGACTAATAATGTTTCATGAAAATTTCCCAAATTTAACTAAACAAAACATGAATCAACCAACTACAAATGTTATAACTATATATTTTTTTAAATAGTTCTTGTAAAGGATAACAGAAAATTTCCAAAAAATTTCATTATCAAGTGATCTCCCAAAATTGTAGTATACCATCCTCAAGTTGTATTCCCATGAAGCTCTATGACTCCGTTATAAAAATATGAGGCCACTAATACTACATATCTAATTCTCTCTCCCATGTTTCCTCTTGAACACATCTATGTCTGTAGGGTACTATAAAATTCAAAATGGTCCTTTCCCATAGTACACTCTCACTTTGATCAATATAATATATTAGATTTTCCACAAATGGTGTATCATTCCCAAGATCAACATCATCAAACTTTCTCACCTAATAATGGTTATGGTGATACCATCATTGATGAGAAAAATGCAAATGTCATGTGTAACACTATACCTATATGGAAAAGAAAATAAGTACGCTTCATATATTGTTATCCTCATAACCTAAAAATATCCCACAATACTTGATTCATCATTTCCCGATCAATAAACCCAATAGTTACCCAATCAAGGTGACACCCGATGGAAAACAAGATCACCCACTGTAAACTCAAGGGTTCATCAATATCGGTCATCAAATGACATATGCCTACTATGATACATATAAATACATTTTTAAACTACATGAACCTACTTTGTCTTTTCAATCACATGACTTGGTCCCAAAAACTCAGACCCACTTGAATTTAACTCGAATATAGGTGATTTTTATTACCTACCATAATGCTCCACATATGATGCCATTTGAATAGTATCCTGATAAATATTTTGTTAGGTGAAATCAATGGGTGTGATTTTATTTTCAAAAAACCCACTAACTACATGGATTCACAACCATGTCATTTCCTCAAAACCATGTATGGTACATTACGACTACCCATGTTTCCATGGATGTTCGTACTCAACAATACATGTGTACCTAGTACATTCCGCAAACCATTCCATAAGAATAAAAGGAAACATGAGTCATGGTTTTATATTCTACCCCATGGAACCCCATGATGATATAAAATCTCTTAAATGTACATACCTTCCATCTAATCGAGTAATAAAGTCTTCTGAATAGTCCTGAAATGTGATTCTTTCTTTAATCGGTCTAAAATCATCCAAATAACATTGTTCTTTAGATTATTCCTTAAAAATCCTATCATTAAATTACTTGGTACATATCTGACTTCAATTTTGGAATTGGAAATAGATATTGTAAACCAAAAGGTCTTTGATTCTGGGATATCACCTCTTCGCATGTTTTGTATCTTATCAAAAAACCTTCAATCATATTTTTTCTGCAAGGCCAGCAATACTGTCGATTTATACCATCATACATTTTCATGAATCCATTATGCACCAACCACTTCGAGGAATCAAATTAACATGTCAAATCATCCTATGAACTCATTAGTACAAAAAATTGGTTCCTTCTAATGAGGATTGCATCCCCAGATATGGTACAATTTGATGGTGACACCCACCACCATCATGAATTTCCCTTTGGGACAAAAAATATGAATCCTCTAAAAGACTCTCTTTGATTAGGATCAGAATTGTTGACTAAATTGATACATATATCAGGTCCATATTATACTATCTCTCCTAAACCACAATATGTATATCCAAATACAATTTTTTTTATCATCCACTAAGATCTATACTCATGAACGTACTTATTCACAACTATAAAATGTGGCTACTACCACTGAACTATAGTAACTATTTTAAAACTGTGGCTATAGGTGGTTATAGCCACTGTTTTTGTGGCCTATTTCCACGGTTTTAAAATCATGTCTATATGCCAATTAACGTGGCCTATGGCCACGATTATCAGAACTATGGAAATAGGAAGTGGATATATCCATGGTTCTGTGGCCTATAGACATGGTTTTAGAACTGTGGATATAGGAAACTTTTTTCAATGGACTAGCCAAGGTTTTTCAAAAACGTGGCAATAGGGCTCCCGCGCTTTGGAGGGAAAAAACATTCCCACCATAAAATTGGAAGGAAGACCTACCGCCAAAGTTTTGAGGATATTCCCACTGTTTATAAAAATATATATATCATAATATATATATATATATATATATACCTGTAATGTTTCTCGGTGTAGTGGTAAGTACTCTGGTTTGTAGAAAAAATGTGCAAGTATTGAAACCTGTTGGTTGACATTTTGTATTTAGTCTATTTCCACAGTTTACCAAGCATATGGCCATTGTTAAAATTCTGGCAATAGGTTCTTATATACACGGTTTAAACTGCGGCCATAGTTCAACTACCATGGTGGATGTTTTTAAGACTTATTGCAATGATTTTCAAAACTGTGGCTATAGGCTGTTATTGCCATGGTTAAAACTGTTGCAATAGGCTGGGACCTACTTCTATGGCGATAGCAGCCATAGTTGTCCAAAACCGTGATCGTAGCCTAAGGCCACAGTTTTGGGGCTTATTTCCATGGTTTTGAACCATGGAAATAGGACTTTCTTCCAGTTATGAGTCTTTATTTTCCAGCAAAAAGCATTAGAAAAACTTTTTCCTTTCTCACGATTATATTCTAGCTCAAAATATAATGAATGGATATACTCAAGCCAACAATGATTTCAAATATTTAATTGTCGCTGTGAAAATATATACCTCAATATCTTTTGATCATCATGCATCGTAAAATTTTCTCCCAATATATATTACTGAAAACATGTAAATACAGAAACCACTACAGCTAATTAATGGTCTTTTGAAGGGTATTTCCATTCTTATGGACTCACGTTCCATTACCAATAACAAAATATATTCAGATCATTACATCTACACTTCCCCAATTCCTATACCAAATGTGTCAGAAAACAATTTATACTCCTTGTCTTGCCAAGGTAAGATATTAATTAGTGTGGTGGTATAATTCCTCATCAACTCTTGGAAAGAATAATAAAATTATCATGACCGTTCAAAAATTAACTCCCATATATTTCTACCCTAAAATTAGTAATATCAAGTGGAAAAAGTCTTGGATGAACCTTTGATAATTTCATAAAAACCCAAAAATAGATACATATCAAATACATTCTTATATTTATCAGAAGATACAAATACATACATATTATATAGGACCACTGACACTCATTCCTTAGAGATAATGTGACCAAATTAATGATCCTAATCAATATGGAATTAACACTTAGATAGATTTTATATTTATTATTCTCTCTCATTGTACATAGGATGATGTAAAGAGGTCTATAGTGATTATCATGAATCTTGGAATAAACCAGGTTATCATCCAAAAAACAACAACAAACTATGATTGGTATGGGTGGAATATTATATTCATCAAGGATATAAATTCATTACGTGCATTCATTATCTCTAATGGCATCACAAAAAAACTGATAAAGGACACAATGACTTCAGAATGTTTTATGTTTTATATCAAATATTCTAACTCTAAACTAATGATACCAAGATCTCTAGTCAATATTTGAGAAAAACCCCCTCTAAACTAGTCAAGGTGATTGTTGTTAATTGGAATTGGATACATGATCTTCCCTTTAACATAGTTAAACATATAGTAATCAATACACAAATACAACATTCCATTAGCCTTCATATAAAACATGTTTATGGAACCAAAAGATATGTAATCAAATGGATAAATCGCTTTTCTATAAATTCCTCCAACTGAGTCTTGATATATTGATGTTTTTTGGGGACTTTTTCTAAAGGTTAAAGGAAACTGGATCATCTCCATGCATGATCCTATTTTTAAAATCCAAATCCCACTCTGGAGGATACATTAATAATTCATCAGGAAACACATCCTAGATCTACGCTAATATTGGTGTAATGAAATCTGAGTTCACATGCCAATCATCCAACAATAGAATTTAAACCTAGTTAGTGTGCTCCCACAATTACAGATGAACAGGCCATGTATATCCCTCCATGATATCCCATAATCCATGATGAACATAAATATTATCCACCATAGATATAATGGTTACTCTCCTATAGAAACAATCAATGTGTTATTGGTATTCAACCAACCAATCCATACACAAAATCAATTCAAATCCTACCATGTCGAGGATGCATATATCTAAAGGAAAATGAATCTCCCCAACATCATGATGACACCATTTTCATAAAATAAATGTCTATCCTCCGTACACCCAATAGAGAATCAATTTTCATAATCCTAGTTGAAAACTCAACAATCAGTCTCAAATAGTTGACATGTTTTTAGGATATAATATAATGAGAGGATCCTATATAAAATATGGCACATGACATTGTATAAGAAACAATAATAGTACCTCTGACTATATATGGTCTATCATCCTTTTTCCATACTATAGGATAAACTATATGAAACTATCCTAAACTACATATTGTGTTGTATTCTATAACCCTTAATCTACACCTATCTACTGATACATGAACTTTTTTCCTTCACATACAACGTACACTTCCTCAAACACCACAATCATAAGAACTACAACTACCGAACTGAAATGGGTTATAAAACCCACTTCGAACAATTTGATTTATCCTGTCTACTATATCATTACTGACCTATCATGGGTTCCTGCATTACCATTATAGATGTACCATCCTTTCATAAGATCTACATTATACCATTGGTCAGGGGAACAATCTATGAAAGTTACATGACCTACCTCAAATGTGTAATATCACTCGGTTAATGTATTGAGTAATTGATCATTACATATATCCACTATTTTTTTTACAACACAGGTATACGTTCTAATAATAATTTTTCATACTATCAAACATCATAACCAATGGCCATCCACCATAAATGATCTATCTATAACTTGATGATTCTGTTGGTTCCTCCATAGATATGAGATCCTAATTAACAACCTCATAATCCTTCTTCAACCTAAATATGATAACTTGGTAGATTATTTCACATTTAATCACATTCCAAAAACATTTCAATGTTGTAGCATCATCTCTTGAAAATGTTAAAACAAAGCCCCGCAAATCATTAAAGCCACTAGCATAGTCTATCATGGTCATTCTCCCCATGTCCACCCGCGTTAACTTTTCTTCCCTCCCCTACCTATGTGTATCAGGGTAATGTTGCACCAATACCTAATGATAATTTCCTTACACTCCATTTTATATACCTTTTCATCCCGATTCAAGATATCCCACTAAAATTTCACATTACGAAGTAACATATATGTCAAAATTTTAACACTCATCTCATCAACAACCTATAAGTGGTCAAGATTCATCTAGGTTGACTCAATATATAACTCATCTTTCTTAGATTCACCATACCCATTGAATTTATATGGGTTCTAAATATGGAACTCACATAGCATGTATAAAATATTATAGACAACCTACCATGGGTATATTTCCATTAATTATATAAATTTATAATTTTTTTCACAGAAGTACTGTCTCGACCCCTTATCTTGAACTATTAGTGCCTCAGGTTCCATTAATGGATGATAATTTTAATCTACATCCTTATGTCTTCCTATAAAATAACTCCATTATGGAGGAATATCACTAAAATTTTAAACAAATGTATTATGAAACATTATAAAACATTATCACATTAATATAATATATATTCACAATAAAGCCTCTTGTTTCACCCCCTTAATCCACCGCATGGTCAAAACTGATGCACTGCAACTACCCTCAATCATTCATCATCTTATTCAGGGATAACATAGGGTAAAACATTTTAAAATTTCAAATAATTAGTTATATCCCCATTTATCCACATTATTTATCAATTTTAGCATCATTTTACTATTTCTAATTTCATATTAGTCTCCCTATTGATTAATATTTCAAAAGTAAGGAAAAGAACATTTATTTCATAAAATCCATCCAAAATTATAACCACCAAAAAATTCATTAATGAAAATTCCTCTTGGTCTATTTAAATGTCTTCTTATGGTTATATAAAATATATTAATTTATTTGGTTTTATGTTTTGGATTTTAAAATATCGTTATGAATCGTGACCATTGATAATATACCCATTGAACAGTGATCACATGAATAGTATAAATATAGGTCTTTAACAAATCTAATTTACTCAGAAAAAGGAAGTGATGGACTTTTCCAGTAGACTAGGCCCATACAAATCCCATTTTTTGGATCTTGGAAAGGAGGTGTCATCAATGTGATTCACTCTTGACCAAGCCCAAGCTGAGCTTGAATACATTATGATCAAGAAGAACTTCCTACTATAGAAGTGGAAGTTGATAGAGATTACCACTCGAGCAATGTTATATGATCCACCCCAAAAGTATTTCACCATCGCACACCATTCCCAGAGGACATAAGTGGGTGTTTTAATGGGTTATGTAACAAGACCCTAGTACTACGATTATGTACATTATTCTTATATAGAGAATATACAATCTTTTTATTATTGTTACTATGTAAATAGTTTTTAATGCGCAAATAGTATTTTTAGATAATATTAAACTAAGAAATCTATTTTGATGAATTAATGGATTTTTGAATTAAATAAAAATTTAATAAATTATTCTTATTATTATTAAATTAATTTTTATTAAATATAAATTATTATATATTTTTATGAATGGATTTGTAATTATTATTAAGGTTCTAAAGCGGTTTTTGTCAAAACCCAAGAATTTTTTATAAATGTCAATTTTTATTTTAATAGTAAAAATTCACATTTTTAAAAAAAAAATAGAAATAATGAATATTATTTTTGGAATCATGATTTTTAAATTATCCAATGGTGATTTTTTCATAATTTTCTAAGACAATCGATTTTTTGGTAAAATATTATATACAATTTATATATATAATGTGTTTTATGACATAATAATGACCCAATAGTGATGTAATTAAATACTATAAATATTAGGATCGGCTAATATATGCTTTAACATTTAAATAATATGATTTTAGGTTTTTTTGAATTATTTTACAATGCTTTAGTGGACCCTTCAAGGCTTATAAAACAATTTGTCTTTTTAAATAATTTTCCTTGAGAGTGTGACTCACCTATACATAAGAAAACCTACTATTTTAAGAATTTCGGCCATTATCCTTATAAAATATTTTTTTCCAGTCTCTTATGGAAAAAACCATGGGGAAAACAATGGTCTGGTTATTGGTTTTGATTAGTTTAATGTGTGGTGTCCCAAACCTAGATAATAGAGAATTCCATAACCTTTTCTATATAAACCCACCCAGGATCCCACTTCCTCTTCACTCAACGCTTTTGGAGTTTGTCCAAACTCTTCTATAATCTCTATAGAAACCTTCCATTAAGCCCTAATCTCTCAAAAATCCTCTCTCAATCCTCTCCCAAGCCTTTGCAATCACACATCCATGTAAGGGATTCCTACCTTTCTCTTTTTATCTATGTTTCTTAATATTGTTTTGCCCATTAATTTTCAATTATATATATTAGTGTATGATTTCTAACCTCCCCCATTCTTCAATATTTATGTTTGAATGATGAGAGACCAATTATTTCTCATTAAGTGCCTCCCAAGTACCCATGTTATTATGTCGAAATTCCAAAAACAATTTCCCTCACCACATTTACATTCAAGAAATTATTTTGTATTATGAATCTAAATTCCATTAAAATTGTTGGAAAATGTTTCTATATGACCCCCTTACTGTACATTTCATGTAAATATTATGAGACACTCCATTCTCTCTCATCAACCATTTTTTTATGAATTCTTCTGTCATGCCATTATGCTGCCGAAATGGAACCACGTTTTTCAAACAAAAGTCATTATGTAGTGAATACCATGCCCATTTACCTATCAAGGGTATTCAACTTTATTCAAATTTATATATTTATTATAGTGTTTAATGTATGAATCCCATATTCTTTTATGGTTTAATAAATGATGATGTTTAATGAAACCATGTTTTATGATCCATGTGGCACACTTATGCATGAAATGAAATGTTTAAGAAAGGGTGATCCCTGATAGCTCTCCAATGCATTGGGTAAAGTATAGTATCATGATACGTCATGTTAAATGAGTGTTGACTCATGATAATTCATGTTCAATGAGGTTTTACACATTTTCCACGTACAATAAAGGTTTACTCATGCTCCATGTGAAATGATCCTTAGCTCATGCTAATTCCATGTTAAGTGTTGTTCCAATATCTCCATGTTATGATTATCATAATTTATCATGCCTTTATGTTCATGTTTCTATTGTTCTCTATTGATTTTTATATTTACTAACATTTATTTTATTCCACATTTTATTCCATTTTTATTCTCTTATTGGGCTTTATATCTCACCCTTTTCTTATGCATGTCCTCAGGTTATCCTATGTAATGCTATGTAAGAGGTAATGTAGTGGTCTTGTAAATAATTTTTTCTATAAAGATGATAAATTTTATGTTTTAAGTTGGTATGTAATGTATTTAATCCCCAAATACACTAGACCTATAATTATTCTATGTTGTATCAAGTTATGGTTTTATGTAATAAATCATGTTATGTTTGTAATAATGACCATGGTTGTTATAGTTCGAATCAGAGGATATGACTAGTAATTTTTTGGGATTAGGATTATAAAACCTTGGTGAAAGGAATAGTAATAATTCTATGTATAATAAAAACATCTCTTCATTATTTAGAGTATTGAGTAAGTGGTTTACCAAAAAAATACATCCCCATCAGGATACGAGAAGGTTGAGGTGGATCTGGCACAGATGTACCTAGGGGTAAAAACCTCGACAAGGTGTTTCAGGCTGGACCCATGGTATCCTGTTACATGACAATGGGCCTTATTGCACTCTTGGTTATGACACTCCTGAGGGATATACATTGGTTAAATCACATGCTTTTTATGGACCATTATTAAGGGAATTAAAATATTCTCCCAAGAATATATGTTGGATAACATAGATTGAATCATATAGATCCAATAGTTAAGGAAATAAAAGCTATTTATAAGTCATCTATTTTTTCCATGGATAAAACTTTATGTGTTACCACTATCTTTCCTTTTATTCCAGCCAATTTCTTGTAATAGGAGGACTCGGGCTAACAGCCGGTGTGAAGGTCAATGTGATGATTGTTGTAATGGGATTCCCAATCGATGGGAGTGGGAATCATGAACATTGTCATGATTCTATCTTCGTTAACTCAAGATTTGATTAGAAACATGGTTCAATAGGAATGTTCAAGCCCCCCTAAGAGAGAACAAGTTTCTATTGGGAGCTTCATGAGACAATGGCCTCCTGCTTTTCATTGATCATATGATCCATCAATTTCCAGACAATGGATCAACACCATTGAAAAGATAATCTCCATCCATCAATGTTCCGAAGAAGAGAAGGTACTTCTGGCTTCTTATCATATGGATGGTGAAGTCGATCAATGGTGGGCATTGATAAAAAATATTTTCCATCCATCCTCAGGCTTAATATGGAAAAGGACTTCCATGCCCTCAAACAAAAATATAAAGAATCTATCATAGAGTACAAGGAAAAATCTCCAATGATTACATGATATTACACTATATTAGTTGTTACCCATGAATTAAAGGTTCACCGCTTCTTTGGTGGGTTCAAACCTAGCCTGCGGAAAGCCTTGGCGATCTGTGACTTCAACAACTATGAGGAAATTTTCTGATGTGTTGTCAAGGTCAAAATGGAGATTGGAAAATCTCTAGGTTATCAAGGGGATAAGCAGCGTAAGGGGGACTTCTATTTTGGTGGTCTGATAGATAAATCCAATGGTGCTATGAAAATCCTGCACCCCACATTCCAATGATGTGGAAAGAAAAACTCCTAAAATTTCCTAAAGTTGAAAAGGAAATGATTTAGGTGTAAAAGATAAGGACACCTCACTATTAACTCTCGAAATGAAAAACCTGTGGCTATGACAGAGGAGTGGAATGGATCCTTCAACTCTCAACGTGTTGTTCATTACTTCAACTACAAAGAAATAGGTAATCTTGAAAATCAGTTCTCTAAGACAAGGGTTTAGTAGAAAAAATCCTAACAAAACCACATATCATGTAAGTAAAAATGTATGTAAGTATGGAAAATTGGAAAATCATTGCATCCCATGAATATAACTCCTACCATTTCATAATAATTGGATTGAAATTCCCAGAGAACCTTATCATACTCCCTCTGGTGAAATTTTATGAAATTATTTTAATGGATTTGATTTACTTATATAGAGACAACATAAATTGTCGTGAGAGAGAAATCACTCCCCATGTGGAAAATCAACCCCCGATTATGTATAAAATCAAGGAGGAGGCTTAAATGATTGATTTTATGGAGGAAACAATCCTTTAATGCATTCCTATTGTGAGAGAATTCACTGAAGTGTTTCCCGAAGAATTGTATTGTCTTCCTCCTAGATGAGATGTTGAATTATAAATTGATCTTATATCTGGGGTGATTCTAATAACCCCGAATCAATATAGAATGTCTATTGTGGAGCTTGAGGATCTGAATAAATAACTACAGGAGAATCTAGATAAAGGGATTATACGCCCAAGTGTTTCAACATGGGGTGCACCAGTCCTCTTCGTCAAGAATAAGGATGGGTCAATGCGCCTTTGCATTGATTATCTTGAGATTAACAAAATCATGATAAAGAAAAAGTATCCTTCCCTAGGAATGATGACTTGTTCGATCAGCTACATGGAGCACAATACTTCTACAATTTTGATTTGCGGTTGGGATATTATCAAGTATGGGTGAAGAAGAAATATATCCCCATGACTGCTTTTCGTACAAGATGTAGGCACTATGAATTCATATTAATTCCTTTCGGACTCACTAATGCTCCAGAAATCTTAATAGACTTGATTAATAGAGAATTTATAGATTACCTTGACAAATTTGTGGAAGTATTTTAGATGATATTTTAAAATACTCCAAAACCAAAGAGGATCATTAGAAGTATCTAAAAGCTATACTAGAGACATTATAAAAGGAGAATATCTATGAAAAGTACATCAAGTGTGAGTTCCAGTTGAAGGAGGTCCCATTCTTGGGCCATATCATCACCAACAATGGGATATCTGTGGATCCCTCCAAGACAACTACAACAGAGGGATGACTTAGTACAGAATCGGTAACGGATATCCTTAGCCTTTTGGGGTTAGCATCCAACCCTCATACCAAGCTAACTCAGAAGGGATTAAAGTTTTTTTTGAGTGATGAATGTGAAAAAATATTCAAGGAGTTTAAAATTATACCTATCACTTCACCCAGGCTCACATAACCCACAAGTGGAGAAATTTTTGTGGTATTCAGTGATGCATTGAAGAAGGGCATGGGATATGTGTTGATGCAAAATGAAAAATTCATTTTTTATACTTCAAGGAAACTGAAATTCCATGAGTAGAATTTTACAACACATGATCTGGAGTTGGATATGGTGATATTCGATATAAAAATTTGGTGGCATTATCTCTTTGGGGAGAAATGTGAAATATATATGGACCAAAAAAGCCTCAAGTATATATTCACACAAAAAGGGTTGAACATACACCAATGAAGATTGTTAGAGCTGATCAAATACTATGACTGCTCAATCCATTACCACCCTGGGAAAGAGAACATGGTGGTGGATGCTTTAAGTAGAAATGACCCAATGATTCTATCATTGATGAGAATTTAGAAGGATCCATTATTCTTAGATTATATTAATATATAAATGGTAATAATAAAGAAGGTAACATCATCAATCCTTTCACAAATTATTTCTCAATCATCTCTTTTGTAAAGGTTAAATGATGATCAAAAGGATGATGTGGGAATTCAGAAGAAAGTGGAAGCTATCAAAAAAGGGAAATCCCCAGAGTTCAATGTTAATGAAGAAGTAATTGTGAGATTTTGGAGGAGACAATGTGTTCCATCATGTATAGAGCTAAAGAAGGAACATTTTGAGGATGCACATAGTTTGAATTTCCCTATTCACCCAGAAAACACAAAGATGTATCGAGATATTGAAGATAATTATTGGTGGGATAATATGAAGAAGGAGATCGTTGAGTATACATCAAAGAGCATGATGTGTCAGCAAGTGAAGGAAGAGAGGTAGAAGTATGAGGGGATGATTCAACCATTGCCCATACCGGCATTTCAACTGTAGAACATCACCATGGACGTTGTCACAGGTCTTCCGAAGACATCCAATTGCAACAATCCAATCTGGGTTGTTGTGGATCATCTTACAAATACTTCACACTTCATTGAAACTTGGGAGTATTTCTCATTGAATCAACTAACCCAGATATATATCAGGGAAGTGGTAAGGCTACATGGGGTACCACTATTGATTGTGTTGGACCCTCTGGGAAAATTTAGTTTTCAAAATCACAAATAGTATCAATATATAGATTCTACTTTTCATGCCACTTTAATATATCTAAGTAAATAAATTATGTCATATAGAAAAATATACTTAAATAATTCAATAACCTATATTCATGAATAAATATGTTTACAACTGAATTTATACATGTATTTTTGGATAACACTTAGTCTTGTAATGATTTTTGTAAGATAGAAACTTAATAACCATTTTATATTCCCTAACACCGATGTTCGCCACACCGATGTTCGACACACCGATGTTCGATAGACCAATGTTCGACACATTGATGTTCGACACACCGATGTTTGACACACCTACGTTCGACTGACCGATGTTCAACACACCGATGTTCGACGCACCAATGTTTGACACACCGATGTTCGACACACAGCTGAAGACAGACTGAAGTCAACACATAGAAGATGACCGACTGAAGTTGATAGACTAATGTCAACACACTAAAGATGACACAACAAAGATGACATACCAAATTTTAAAAACCGATGTTGACACACCAAATATGGCACACCGAAGTTGATAGACCGAAGATGACACACTGAAGATGACAGACCGATGTTACCAAACTGAAGACAATAGACCAAAGAGGACTCACCGATAGTCATAAATAAGTTTTTCGATTTTATTAATTGAAATTTATATTTAACGGTCATATTTAGACAAATTAATGTTTATTACATTATATAATGTTGTCTGTAGGACTATATGTAGATAGTATGAGGTATATGAACGTGCAGAGATCTTCATGCCTAGTGGATCTTGAAGTATAAAATGACATCAATCAGAGCTCTAAAAACACGGGTACATAGAGATATAAAGATACACATAGAGCTTGATAAACACGCTATAATATAGACTGTGTGAACTCAAAATATTGAAAAATAGAGAAACTAGAAGCTTGATCTCACCTATCAACTACCAACCGAAGCTTACTGAACATCCTCACAAAGAAAAGATGAACACATTCACAAGAAACTATGACACTCTGTTATAAATTAAACTTTTTGAAGAGGACTCGAATATCATTTCCTCAACATCCATAGAATCTAGGGTGTTGCTGCACAACACACAGTGAATTATGAACCCTATTCTCTTTCATAACTCTATTGTGTTATTATCATAAATATTTGTGAAGGGTGTATATCTGTTTGAATCTCACACACTGTCTCCAGAGCTAAACAAACGGATAACAAAATATTCTCACTCTCAATCCCTTATTGCACTTTTATCCCACATATAACTATGGAACAGATTATTCGGGATATGTTTATTCATTTTTTCCATGAATAACATTGGTTGAG
The DNA here is from genome assembly GCA_963277665.1 of Viscum album. Classification (NCBI taxonomy): domain Eukaryota; kingdom Viridiplantae; phylum Streptophyta; class Magnoliopsida; order Santalales; family Viscaceae; genus Viscum; species Viscum album. The sequence goes on along the minus strand of OY728145.1, from coordinate 617,634,506 downwards.
TTCAAGTGTGACCTGGATAGCCTTGTGTACTGTTGTGAACCTCAATCTAGGGTGTGGATCAACTGTTTCTTAATATAAACTACTTGTGGTAGGTGATATCCAAGTGAAGAGGACTATGTCTCAGCTTGATACTGAACCTCTTGTTTTAACTGATGTTCTATTTGTCTTATATTCTTATCTGTTATATATTTATTGCATTAAGGTAAACCAAACTTTTATAATTAGTTTAGAAAGTGTTTATATATGTTTTATATTAATATATTTGTTTCAAAAGTTTGACAAATCTATAGATTAGTAAAACAATTAAATAATAAATCTTTAGAGAAATTAATTAAACTTTAAGGGCTTATATAAATCCACAACAAACTGACTTTGATTTTATTATAATAATGAGATATTATATTAACGAAAACTTTTAACATAAATCTTTATAGATACTCAATTCACCCCCCCCCCCCCGCTTGAGTCATCTACTATGAAAAAAAATTGTATTAGAGGCATATTGTAAGTTATTATTCATTTTTTAAATCATTTCAACTATGATTATAGTTATGTTTCAAAGATCTTAAAATTTCTATTATTTCAAAAAAATTATCTCTTTGAAATTATTTTACAACCTTTATCATGGATAATAGATTATAAGGAGCTGCTATTAATAGACAACCATTCTTTAATGGAACTAACTAAGTTATGTAGAAGCTTAAAATGAAAATACATCTAGAAAGTATGGGATTTGAAATCTGGAATTCGATTGAATGTAAATATACAATACCTGAAACTACTAGAAACACATTGGATGAACCTACCAAAACTACCTATAACAATAATTATAAAGTAATGAATGATCTGTACTTTTCACTAGGAGATGAAGTGTTTAACCATATTTTTTATTGTAAAAATGCACATGAAATTTGAGATACTCTCTAAGTTTCTCATAAAATAACATCTAATATTAATGAAATGAAATTGAATAATTATATTATCAATTACGATAACTTTAGAATTAATTCTGATGATTAAATATATGATATGTATCTTAGGTTCAACAAAATTGTGAATACCATGATTTCTTTAGGAAGAGAAGTAATAGAGACAGAGCAGATCATGCGGATTCTGCGATGCTTATCAGAAAGATAGCGTGGAACATCTATGTCTATCAAAGAATAATGTGCTATTGATAAGATTCCAATGAAGGAATCGATTGGAAAATGACTGTAGTATGAAGAATAATTGATGATAAATCAAGATGAGGATGAACCAAAATGAAAGCCTGTAGATTTCAAGACAACTGAATCCAAAAGAAAAGACAAATAGATAGTTCATGTTTCTGTCAAAAGCTCAAGAAGTGATGATGTCTCTTTAGATAGTGATGAAGAAATGGACCAGTTTCCATGATGATTCAAGAAATTATTTAGGAAAAAGAAGTACTTCAAAATGCCCAGTTACAAAGGAAAGTATGATAATAAGGAAAATTGGGAAAAGGAGTGGAAGAGAAATGATAAATCAGAATAGATAATCTGTTACGAATGTAAAAGGAAAGGACATGTCAAGGATAACTTCCCAAAGATGAAATATAAGGAAAAGTATGAAGTTAAGGATACAATGTATAAGAAATTAATGAAGGACACCTGGAGTTCCTCCGAGGATAGCTCAAGTGAATCTGGCTCTTCTCAAAATGAGAATGATAGGACTAATATTTGTTTCATGACAAACACAACAAAGGTAACATTAGACTCTCCTGCACATAATTCTTATTATTCTGAATGTGAGTCTGAAAATATGACAAATGATGAACTATTTGAATATTTAAACATGTTAAAGGAAACCTTTAATGAGTTGAATGATAATTAAAAATATTTGAAGAACCATCATGGTCTTACGATGTCTAATATATTTGAACTTACAACTAAAAAAGATAAGAATGCTCAACTGGTCAAAGATAACAATGAATTAAAAATGTCTAATGAACAATTGAAGAAAGACTTAAAAAAATTACTAATGGAAAAAATAATATTACTCAAATTCTTGGTAAAAAAATAGATCATAAGTATACTTCTGGTATAGTATATCAACCAGGTCAATGAAATTTATCCAAATCCCATTTCGTACCCAAATCCAGAAAATCTGGTACTTTTTCAAAAACTAGAATTGTACTGCAAGTTCTAGTTCTACGATTTCTTTTACTGTATCTAATTATTCAAGACCAAACAGAGTTTATTTTTCAAATACTCTATATACTGTATATATGAAAACCATAAGACAGTTTTGGGTTCCTAAGGCTTATATTACTAATTCATGTAGACCAATAAAAATAGGGGTACCAAAGTCGTTTCTTTGTTAAACTGTTTTTTAGGTATACTACCTAAAGAGTTCCTATAAAAGTATATGTTACTTGGACAGTGGGTGTTCAAGACATATGACATGTGATTTTACAATATTTAAATTTATTTTCAAGATCTATGGAGGACATTTCACATTTTGTGATAATAGTAAAGGATAAATCATTGGCCTAGGCCAGATTGGTAACCCTAACTCTATTTTAATTTCTAAAGTACTGTATGTTGATAGACTGATGTTTAACCTTCCCATTATATTCAACTATGTGATGATGGATTTAATTTTAAATTAATAAATGGCTCATGTCATTTTTTTTATTCCAAGAATAAATTTGTATTTACTACTTTTAGAAACAATAATGTATATTCTATAAATCTAGGCACACTAGCCTCACAGAATGTCTCTCGTCTAAATTCCTTTCACAAATACTCATGGATCAGAAATACAAGACTAGGACATTGTAATATAAATTCTCCTATGATGTTAACTAGAAAAGGCTTAGTTATAGGCTTACCCAAATTATAGTTTTTATACAATAAAGTATGTAATCCTTGTCAAAAAGGAAAGCAACATAAAATCTCTTTCAAACCAAAGAAAGAAGTAACTACTTATAAACCTCTCGAGTTGGTTCACATGGAATTTCTTAGAACATCAAGAGTTTCAAGTCATAATGGGAAGTACTATGTTTATGTTCTTGTAGATGATTTCTCTAGGTATACTTGGACTTTTTTCATGGCTCACAAAAGTGAAGTCTGTTCTCACTTTACGAAGTATGCTTGGACTGAAGAAAATCATAGTGGTCTTAAGATAAAATACATAAGAAGTGATCATGGTCATGAGTTTAATAATCAACATTTTGATGCTTTTTTCTCACATTATGGCTATTATCATAACTTTTCTGCACCTAGAACACCTCAACAGAATGGTATGGTTTAAAGAAGAAATATAACCTTATAGGAAATTGAACAGAATATGATCAATGAATATGATCTACCCATTTATTTCTGGTCTTAATCTGTTAATAAATATTTATACATAATAAGTAGTGTCTTAACGAGACCCATTCTTAAGAAAACTCTTTACAAGTTGTGGAATAAAAGGAAACCCAAAGTAGGTTATTTTAAAGTGTTTGGATGAAAAGTTTATATCCTAAATACTAAATCAAATTTAGAAAAAATTTCCTCCAAAAGTGATGGAGGAATATTTCATGTATATTCTACATAAAGAAAAGCCTATAGATTCTTTAATAAAAATCCAAATGTGTGGAGGAATCTGTAAACATCATGTTTGATGAAGCAGATCCACATGATCCCAAGATCTCACTAGAAAATATTAAAGAAGATATGTCCAATCTGGACATTAATGATACAACATCAAAAAATTATGTGAAGGAATTCATGAAAAATTCCAGTTCTATAACTCTCTACATCCTAACTATAGTGAACCAGATCATCCTAACCAACTTGAAATATCTAGACCTAATTTTTCTAGACCATCTCGGACCCATAAAAACCATCCCTTAGATGCGGTTGATGGAGATTTAGATAGTGGAACACAAACTAGTGCTTCATTGAGAAACCATGTTGAACATCAAGCTTTCTTGTCACAAGTTGAACCTAAATATATCAATGATGCAATAAATGTTGAATTATGGGTAATTCCCATGCAGGATGAACAAAATTAGTTTGAATGAAATTTTGTTTGGAAACTTGTAGATATACATAAGGATACTTTTACCATACGAACCGAATGGGTGTTTAGAAATAAAGTTGATGAAGCTAGAAATATAGTTAGAAATAAATTTAAACTAGTTTCACAAGGATATAATCAAGAAGAATGAATTGATTATGAAGATACTTTTTCACCAGTAGCTAGACATTAGGCAATTAGGGTCTTACTTGCCTATGAAGCACACTTGGATTTGAAACATTATCAAATGATTTTCAAAAGTGCTTTTCGGAATAGTTATATAATTGAGGATGATTTTGTTGAACATCCCCCAGGTTTTACAGATCCAATTTTTTCCAATCATGTGTTCAAATTATTGAAGACATTAAATGGTTTGAAACAAGATCCTAGAGCTTGGTATGGAAGGTTAATTAATTTTTTTATTTCTAAAGGTTTTAAAAAGGGACTTACAGATCCTACATTATTTATAAAAAGAGATTCGAAAAAAGTTTTAATATCCCAAATATATGTAGATGATAATATCATTGGTTCTTCTAAAAATATTTATGTAATGATTTTGGAAACATAATGCAAAGTGAGTTTGAAATGAGTTTAATGGGTGAAATTAAATATTTTATTGGATTTAAAATATTTTAAAATAAAGAAGTTATTATCTTAAATCATATTAAGTACACAAAAGTTCTTTGGAAAAGATTTGTATTTGATACCATTAAGATTAGTGAAACCCTTATCAGTTCTACATGAAAGATAGATCTTGATGAAAATGGAAAATTAGTTGATCAAATTTCATACAAAGGAATGATAGTGAGTTTTCTGTACTTAACAACTAGAAGGACAGATATTATGTTCAGTGTGTGTCTGTGTGCAGGATTTCAAGCAATCCCAAAGGAGTCACACCTAAATACTGTTAAAATAATTTTCAAATACCTCAATTATACAACTACCTTAGGATTTTTCTATCCAAAATGACAACATTTTTATTTAGTTACCTATTTAGATGCTGATTTTGGTGGATGCAAGTTAGATAGAAAGAGTGCCTCTAAAACAAGTCACTTTTTGGGAAAGTCATTGATAACTTGGTGTAGTAAAAAGAAAAATTCAGTTGCATTATCAACTACTAAAGCACAATACATCGATGTGGGTAGTTTTTGTGCACAAATTTTGTAGATGAAACACACCTTGTTAGACTATGTATTTCAATTCATTCATATCCCCATAAACATCGAAAATACAAGTGATATTAACATTTCTAAAAAAACCAATTTCTCATTCTAGAACAGTGCATATTGATTTAATACATTTCATTTTGAAAGATCATTATCAAATAGGTGATATAACTCTTCATTTTATTGGGACTAAACATCATCTTACTGATATATTAACTAAGATCTTAAATTATGAGAGAACGAATTACATCAGACATGAACTAGGAATGATAAATTAGTAGACAATCTCTTCAAACTGATCCCTGAAACTGATCATTTCAAACTGATCCTTGAAACAGATTTTGTCAAACTGGTCCGTGAAACCGATCCTTCCAAACTGATCATTGAAACCTATCTTGAAAAACCGTTCCTTGAAACTGATCTTGTTAAACCAATCCATGAAACCAATCTTGTCAAACTGATCCTTGAAACTGATCTCATGAACAGATTCTTGAAACTAATCACATGAAACCAATCACATGAAACTGATCCTTGACACCGATATTGTCAAACTGATCCTTGAAACCATTCTCTTGAAACTAAATCTTGAAACCGATCTCATGAAACTGATCTCATGAAACCGGTCTCATGAAAATGATCCATGAAACTGATATCCTGAAATAGATCTCATGAAACTGATTCTTGAAACTGATATCATGAAACTGATCTCATGAAATTGATCTCATGAAACCGATCCTTAAAATCAATCTCATGAAACTGATCTCATGAAATCGATCATCGAAATCGATCCTTGAAACTTATCTCATGAAACTAATCTCATGAAACCGATCCTTGAAACTGATATCCTCAAATCGATCCCTTGAAACTGATCCAAGAAATTTTTTTATTGCCACTGATGTAGTTAAAAACAATTTTCTCCTTGTAAATATGTCCACTTTTAAAGAAAATGATGTCGTTGTACTCTTGTTTTTTCATTTTTATATTTCATGTTTTACGATTTACAATCCCTAAGTGACATATTTAGTTTAATACATCCAAACCATTCACTTTCCCCTATTCTGAAAATCTTTTTACCTATTGTCACACTCCCTCTTAACTCTCGACCTCTCAAAACTATTGTAATTTGAAGCCTTATCATGGAAAGAACCTAGTGCACAATGCAAGAACCTGGAAAATCTCATTCTGCTATGTGTCAAAAAGGTGATTCCAGTGGGACTACAAAATAGAGCTTGGAATGCCAGGTTGGTACGACTGAATAAGAGGTTCCTGCTAAGTGGCTTCAGTCAAGAAAATATTTTTTGTTAAAAGTTTTGGAATCTCCTGGATGGATCAGTTTGTTCACTAACAATGAAATGCCATATTATCCCTAGATAGTGCATAAAAAATATCAACATTTCAGGATATCCCTAGATGAAGCTGAGGCAGCAAAGGTGATGTCTGTGGTAAAGGGAAAGTATATATCTTTCATGTCCATTGAATGGGTTGAATGCTTAGAAATGCCTCATGAAGGTGTCTATGCTGACTATCTAGGTAATATTCCACCTTACTCTAATTTTATCTCTTATGAAGATACTTTTAAGGAGCTGACATGAAATGCAGAATCTATGAGGACTATTGAAAATTAATTTGAAAGATATGTAAGACTACTTTTTATGTTCATACAACATCAAATCTACACAAGGAAGGTGTTTTTTCTCTACTGTGAAGTATCAGGATGTTTTATTGAACTTTTTGTGGAAACATGTGATAAAAGTGAACCAATGAAGGTATCTAATGGTGCATATATCTGATTTGGTTAATCCATACAAGAAGTAAATCTTCTTGTACTATCCAAGGATGATTTCTTCAATGTTGAAAAGGGTAGGTTGTGTGGAAGATGTAGATGAAGTGATAAATACCTATAGTGTTTTTTTTCTTCAAAAAGTCACTTTTAAAATGATGAAAATATTTAGGAACCCAGGGAAGAGATGTTGGGTAGGATATGAAGAAAGGATATATGAGGATTTCAATCTAGTTGACCACCCTTCTACACCAAAGGACCAATTTGATCTAGGTCTCAAACCAGGAGAGGTTCTAGTTTATTCTGATGGGGAAGCAGAGCTTGTAGTGCCAAGCGATGAAGGATCTACTTCTGATGATAGGAGTGGTCCTGATATTGCTAAAAGACCAAAAGATATGTCTTATGGACCTACTAGTCCACCTTTGGACTTTCCATTAAGATAACCATTATTAGGTGATGAGGATGAAGAAGAGACCGAAGTAACTAGAATTGAAGGCTATGTTACTAAATTAGATAAGGGAACATATGATGATGATGGTGATGGTGGATATAATAGAGGAAAGGATGATCATGTGAGTGAATCTTTAAAAATTGGACAACAAGTGGTTGATAGATGCAGTAATGAGTATGTACATGGAGATGGTGAGGGTGTTGGTAATGTTTAGAAACTGGTTTTTGGTCATCGAGATACTCAACAATAGGATAGATCACCCCTTATTAATGATGATAATAAAGAGATCATTAAATAATTGAATTATCTTATAGCTGCTTTCCAAGAGGAAGAATATGTAGTTCAAATGCCCCAAATTGAGGATGTTCCTGGTGAAGCGTAAGTACTTGGATCATAAGCAGAACATGAAGTTTGATTGGTTCATATTCCCAGACATGTTGTAATGGATAGAAACTAGGATGAAGACGTTTATGATGATGTTGATCCTGAGCCTCAGAGAAGAAGGATTAGAATTGATACTAATGATCTGAGAGATTGGACCTATACTAGATAATGTAATAATGATATAGGATACATTATTTTTGGTTTACAATCTGTTTCAGAAGAGGAGAGGGTTCCTTATCATCCTTCTCCACATGTCCAAGTTGAATGAGCATTAGTTTCACTGCCAGCATTAGAACCAGTCGCTCAGACAGTGCCCAGTGATAATTTCACTAAGGTAGATTTGGATCAATTCAATAATTTGATATGTGAGTCTGTGATTTCCTCAGTTGGATTCATAAGTGAAGCGTCCACCTCCATAGGTATCTCAGATTCTGATGCAGTAAATATTGAAAGAATTATGATAGAGGAGATTCAACCAAATCTCATTACTACAGTAGAAACCATTATTAGACAAAATACCTTGCTGATAGAAGAAATAGAAAGATGAGAAATGAGTTACATTATTTAACCTCTGACTTCGAGACCACCTTTATTGGTGTTATGGAAGTTCTTAGGAACTTGGTAACCCATCTACTCAGTGTGGACCCGAAGAAGTTGAAAGAAGGGATTGGGAAAATGTTGACTGGTCCATCCAGTTCCAGGAGTGGGAAAAGTGTTTTTGTTGATTTAGAGTCTCTCAAAGTGGTGATGAGAGAGGAAATTCAAAAACATTATATTATTTTAGACAATGAAACTCTATAAAAAGTCCATTAAAATATAGACCATGCCTACAATAGGGCCAGGAAGTGCACAAATAAAGCCTTTGCAGCTCAGAAAGAGATCCAGGAAAAGGTGGATATGTATTTAAATAAGACTTATACCAAGCATGATCTCATCAATAGCTTCAAGTTTATCACAAAAAATCGTAGAATTCTTCCAGTCATAGAAGCATTCAAGAATCAAGTCCTTCAATTGAAGGATTTAACCCCTTTGCTGAGTAATGTTTTGGAAAATAAGAATGACTTTGAGAAATCCATAAAATAATGTGGTGAAATCATTAATAACTTCATTGACCTGAAAAAACCTTATCTGTGTGTTTAGGCCGAGGCTATCGTGGTCCCTCCAGCTACTTCAATTGGTACTGCCTCTCGGTCTCCTACTCCAATGACTATCTCTCAGCCCCTTTCCCAGATTTGACCAATCATCACAGAGAAACTTCCTAGTCATGTTTTGTCATAAAGGAGATCTACCTTTGTAGCCACTATTCCTACAGGTGTTGCCCTTCCTAGTGTTATCTTCAGACCCCCTTTTCCCCCTTCCACTCCCAAACCTTATCCTTCAACCTCAGATCCTTCAGACAAAGGCAAATCCCCTCAGCATCTAAACCCATAGTGAGGGGTTTTATTTTCATTGGTATATATTTGACCATTTTTGTTTTGATTGTACTTTTATGCCTCTAAATGAAAATCTTAATGTTGTCCTTTTATGTTCTTTCTCCATACTATTTTTTTCTTTTTTTTGCTAATCTTAAAAGGGGGAGAAAATATGCTATACATTATTAATCTAAGGGGGAGATTTTCTTCTATAGGACACATGTTATGTACTCAACTTATTCCATTTATATAGGGGGATCTCTATTTTAAAAATTGATGCGAGGAAATACTTTAGTTATTTTGGATATTTACAATCAGTGCAGTATGCTATGTCAAGCTATCTTTGTTCTATATATTTGCATATATTACATAATTTTTCATTATCAAAAAGGGTGAGATTATTGGACCCTCTATGATAATGTAGTTTTCATAATCACAAATAATGTCAATATAGAGATTATACTCTTTCATTCCATTTTAATATCTCTAAGTAAATCAATTATGTCGTACAGTAAAATATACATAAATAAGTCAGAAACCTATATTAATGAATTAATATTTTTACAATTGTATTTACACATGTATTTTTGGATAACAGTTAGTCTTGTAATGATTTTTGTAAGACAGACACTTCACAACCTTTTTTATATTCCCTAACACCGATGTTCGACACACCGATGTTCGACACACCGATGTTCGACACACCGATGTTCAACACACCCATGTTCGACACACCGTTGTTCGACACATTGATGGTCGACACACTGATGTTCGACACACGGATGTTCCACTCACAGATGTTCGACACACCGATGTTTGACACACCAATGTTCGACACACCGATGTTCGATACACCTATGTTCGACAAACTGATGTTCAACACACCAAAGATGACAAACCGAAGTTGGCACACTGAAGATGACAGACCGAAGTTGATAGACTAAAGTCGACATAAAGAAGATGACACGACAAAGATGATAGATGAAAGTTGATAGACCTAAGTCAATGTACTAATGATGACACACTGATGTTGACAGACCGGAGATGACCCATTGAATATGACAGAACAATATTACCAAACTGAAGACAACAGACCGAAGATGACTCACTGATAGATATAAATAAATGTTTCAATTTTGTTAATTCAAATTTTTTTATAACTATCATATTTAGACAAATTAATGTTTCTGACTTTATTTAATATTGTCTGTAAGACTATCTGTAGATAGTACGTGGTACATGCACGTGTGAAGATCTTCTTGCCTAGTGGATCTTGAAGTATAAAAGGACTTCAATTAGAACTCTAAAAACATGGATACACAGAGATATACAGATACACATTGAGCTGGAAGAACACGCTAAAATATAGACAATGCGAACTCATAATATTGAAAAAGAGAGAAACTCGAAGCATGAGTTCACCTATCAACTACCTACAAAATCTTACTAAATATCCTCACTAAGAACAGCTGAACACTTTCACAGGAAATTACAGCACTCTGTTCTGAATCCAACATTCAAAAGGGGACTTGAATATCATTTCCTCAACATCCATTGATTCTATAGTGTTGCTGCACAACACACAGATAATTCTGAACCCTATTCTCTTTCGTAACTCTGTTGTGTTCTTATCATAATTATTTGATTAGTGTGTATATATTTTTGAATCTCACACACTGTCTCCTGAGATAAATTAGAGGATAAAAATATCCCCACTCTCAATCCATTCTTACACATGTATCCCACATAGAATTGTGGAAGAGATTATGTGTGATCTGTTTATTTTTTCCCAAAAATAACTATGGTAAGTGTCAAGTGTGACCTGGATAGCCTTGTGTGCTATTGTGAACCCTGATCTAGGGTGCGGATCAAAAGTTTACTAATATAAACTGCATGGTGGAAGGTGATCACCAAGTGAAGAGAACCAAGTCTCATCTTGAGACTGGACCTCTTGTTTTAACCACTTTTCTATTTGTCTTATATTCTTATCTGTTATATATTTATTGCATTAAGATAAACCAAACTTTTTATAGTTATTTTATAAATTTTTTATATATGTTTTAAATTAATACATTAGTTTCAAATGTTTGACTAATATTTAAATTGGTAAAACAAAAAACTAATCAAACTTTAGAGAAACCAATTAAACTTTTATGGATTATATAAATTCACTACAAACTGAAATTGATTTTATTATAGAAAGTGGATATTATTTTAATGAACCAATATTAATAGAAATTTTTATAGATACTCAATTAACCCCCCCCCCCACCCTCTTGATTAATCTACTCCAACCAACAGATTGTATCTGATCGAGATCCAAGATTCACCTATATGTTTTGGAAGAGTCTCCAACATGCTCCAGATACTGAGCTGAACTTCATCTCAACTTATCGTCCTCAAACTGGTGGTCAATCTGAGTAGATTATCCAAACACTTGAGCACATGTTGAGACCATGTTAAATATAATTTAAAGGAAGATGGGATCAACATATTCATATGGTTGAACTCCCCTACAATAATAGTTTCCACTCGAGCATCTGAATGGAACCTTATGAAACCCTATATCAGAAGAGGTGCAGAACTCCAGCATGTTGGGATAAAGTCAGTTAGTGTAAACTTATAGGACAAGAAATGGTCGATGAGACATTGAGTTTAAAGTTGGATAAATAGTATTTCTATGCATATCTCCATGGTATAATTTCATGAGGTTTTGTAAGAAAGGGATGTTATATCCTTGGTACATCGGCCCCTTCGAGATTCTTGATCATGTCGGGGGTTTGGCCTATCGATTAGGACTTCCACCTATGATGGCCAAAGTACATAATGTCTTTCATGTATCTATATTAAAGAAGTACATACCAAATCCTTCACATGTACTCTCGTCATAGGTAGTAGATCTTGATGATGATCTTTATTATGAGGACAAAACAGTGAAGATCTTAGATATTAGAGAAAATGATCTGGGAAATAAGACAATTCCCCTCTTCAAGGTGTTGTGGAGAAACAAAATTTTTGATGAAAAGATGTGGGAATTGGAGGAAGTGATGAAGCAAAGTTACACATATCTATTTTAATGTTGGAAAATATAATTTTGATGATGAAATTTATTAAGGGGAGAAGATGTAATGACCCAAAAATTCATTAATAAAAATTCTTCTTAGCCTATTTAAATGTCTTCTTTTGTTTATTTAAAATGTATACAATTTTTGGGTTTAATGTTTTGGATTTTAAAATATCATTAAGAATGTGACCATTGTTAATATAGTTGTTGAATAGTGATCATGTAATTGATATAAATAAAGTGATGTAAGAAATCCAATTTACTCAGATAGTGGAAGGGATTGCCTCATCCAGTAGACTTGCCCCATATGTAGACCATTTTTTAGAGCTCAGAAAGGATTTGGCATTATTGGGATTCACTCTTGACCAAGCCCAAGCTGAGCTTGATTACATTAAGATTGAAAGGAACCGCCTATAAAACAAGTGGACGTTGATAGAGATAACCAATCAAGAAATGTTATCTGAGCCACCCCAAAAGTATGTCACCATCGCTAACCTTTTCTTAAGGCCTTATGTGGTTGTTTTAAGGGGTTATGTTACAATACCCTAGTACAACGATTATGTACATTATTCTTGTATAGAGAATATACATTCTTTTTATTATTGTTACTTTCTAAATAGTTTTAAAAGCGCACATAGTATTTTATTATTAATATTTAACTAAAAACTTATTTTGATGAATTAATGGATTTTTTAATTAAATAATATTTTATAAAACTATTATTATTATTTTTAAATTTCTTTTGTTAAATATAAATTATCGTATATTTCTATGAATGAAATTGTAATTTTTATTAATGTTTGAAAGATACTTTTGTCAAAACTCAAGAATTTTCAATAACTATCGGTTTTTATTTTAAAAGTAAAAATTCACATATTTATAAAAAAAATTAGATAAAATGAATATTATATTTGGAATCAGGATGTATAAATTATCTAAAGGTTAATTTTTCATAATTTTCTGATACAGTTGAATTTTTGTTAAAAATTAAATAACGTCTAAATATATAATGTGTTTTATTACATCATAATGACCCGATAGTGATTTAATAAAATACTATAAAAATTATTTTCAGAAAATTTGTGTTTTACAATTAAAATAATGTAATTTTGTGGTTTTTTTGATTTATTTTACAAAGATTTAGTGGACCCTTAAAGGCTTATAAAACATTTTGTCCTTTTAAATTGTTTTCCATTAGAGTGTGACTCACATCCACATAGAAAACCCTATTATTATAAGAATGTTGGAAATTTGAATTATAAAATATTGTTTTACACTCCCATTTTGCATAAAACATTTTTAAAATCCATGGTCTAGTTTTTGGTTTTTATTAGTTTAATGTGTGGTATCCCAACCCAAAATAATAAAGAATATCCTCTCCTTTGCAATATAAACCCACCCAAGCACCCACTTCCTTTTCACTCAAATCGTTTGGAGTTCATCCAATGAATTATATATCTCTCTAGAATCCCCCATGGCTCCTTAAGCTCCCCAGACACCTCTCTCAAGCCTCTTCCAATCCTTGGGGATCACACATTCATGTAAGGGATTCCTACCTTCCTCTTTTTATCAATGTTTCATAATATTGTTATTCCCTTTTATTTTCAACTATAAATGTTAAGGTTTTACTTTTTCACCACCCCCATACTTCCCAAATTATGTTTGAATGATGAGAGACCCCATTTTCTCTCATTAAATTCATCCCATGTACACCTGTTACTATGTCAAAATTTCAAGAGGATATTCACTCTCCTCATTTAAATTCAAGCAATTCTTTTGTATCATGAATTTATATTACATTAAAATTGTTGGGCCATGTATCAATATGACCCCCATTACTAGCCATTTCATGTAAATATGATGAGACACACCTTTCTCTCCCATAACCCTTTTTTATAAATTCTTATGTCATGCCATTATGCAGCCGAAATTGCACCACATTTTTTCAAACCAAAGTCATTGTGTAGTGAATACCACGACCATTTCTCTATCATGGGTATTCACCTTTATACACATTTACATATATATTATATTGTTTCATGTATTAATCCCACATTCGTTTATTGTGGAATAAATCATGATGTTTAATGAATCCCTATTTTATGATCAATGTGGCACACTTATGCAAGAAATGAAATGTTTAAGAAAGGGTGAGCCATGTTTGCGCTCCAATGCATTAGGTAAAGTATAGTATCATGATACGTCATGTTCAATGAGTGTTGTATAATTATATTTAAAGATAAATGATGGTTTACTAATGATTCAGGTGCAATGAGGGTTTACTCATGCTCTTTGTGCATTGAGCCTTAGCTCATATTAATTCCATGTTAAGTGTTGTTGCCACATCTCCATGTTATGATTATCATGATTTGTCATTATTTTATGTTATTGGTTCACTTATGATCCATCTACAATCTTATTGACTAACATGTACTTTATTCCTCTTGTAATTCAATGTTTATTCCCTTGCAGGGATTTATAGTCCACCCTTTTCTTATGCATGTCATCGGGTTAACCCATGAAATGCTACGTACGAGGGAATGTAGTGGCCATGTAAATGATGTTTTCAATAAAGATGTTGCATTTTATGTTTTAATATGTAAGTTAATGTTCCAAATCCCTAAATATAATAGACCTCTTGATCTTTTATGTTGTATCAAGTGATGGTTTTATATAATAAATCATGTTAAGTGATAATAAAGAGCAGGGTTGTTATAAAAACATTCTATTCAATGCATGAAAAATATGATTCATCTCACAATGAATATTTCATGCCTCAAATTATTCATTTAAAAAAAACACTCCTTCCATATTGGGCTACAAATAAGAACTCAGAAAACCATAATAGCATTATATAACAACTACATCACCCAAGGTGAAATAAGATCCAAATGTATCTAAAAACATCAATAATGAAAACCCACCCTTGGTATATAGGTATTCCCATATAAATGGGTTATAAAATCCCATTATTAAGATCAATACCAAGGTATTACTATTATTAGTATCCTTTATATCTTTTTTAAATAGTATATTAAATGAATAGAAATGAAGATTAAGCTTTAATACTACTTTGTAACAACCTAACTTGTGTTCTACATACCAATTCCCTGATCTGGGGGGTTACATGTCCTCAGGCATGCCTCTCTATGTGTCAGAGGCTTTCTACTAGTATTAAGGGTATTATATATAACATGGGTAGACAATAACCTCTTTATCAGTGTAACAAAAAAATGGAAATAAATAAATAATAGCCAAATAATAATAATAACCAATAACAAAAATGAATCTTTTAGAAACATTTTCAAGTATCACCTGATAACCAAAATCGGTAAAATATATCCAAACCAAAGTATTAGATATGTTAGTCCATATATGTGTCATGTTTCAATAAGAATTCTCCAAAATAAGGACACACTAATAACACCGCTAGCGGGTTCTGACACCGGTTCTGGTTCCCAAATCCATTATCCATCAAAACTCAACCATAAAACATAGGGATCCTTCTATTATCATGTCCTCCAAACATGAAGTTGTTCTTGGTATTGATCAAGTAGCCTATAGAGGGCATGATTACAATTGTGTAGACCACAACCAATGGTGGATTAAATAATATCCAGTCTATAACAGTGTATATAGTTATATAAATAATAATTTATAATAAACCATGTAAACATTTTTTCATACATAATTGTTCTTTAAATAATTATTTTTTTCCCATGTTCCAGATAAAACCCAAACCATCAATAACTTCTTTATCCCATATGACTGTTTGACACTTATATCACCGGGATCAAAAATCTTTATATTATGAATTTTAATATGCATTAAATTACAAATTCATATTAATGGTACTTAGAGATATTGTCCAACAGCTAGTGGCATGATCGTAGAACATCATATCTATCACGCCATAGGTATTTGGAGAATTATTCCATATATAATGACTCCCTATTATCACATATAGTTATTTTGAGCATCATTCCTTGTCCCACACTCATTGTTATCACAAATGGGTATTTATAGCATCTGTCCTTATCCCACACTCACTATCAAATATATCACATCTCACATATTTCACATATTTTATATAATTATATGATTAGAAACATTAAACATATTAAAAAAAATTCAAATTAATTTATACCATTAATTCAATCAACGTTTATCAATTTAAACATATAGAATAAGATGAACAATTCACCATTAAACCATTTATCATCATTTGGTCATATAAACTATCTAAATTTGCAATTTAATCATACTATCCCGAAATAAAAATTATCATCAAATTTCATAATCCCAATAAATGAACATTTTTATAACCCCAATATCCCATCAATTCCATAATCATATAATTTCATCAATTCCATAATTAATTAATTGACTGATTTATTTATCCAATTCAAGTTTTTTTCCCAAACATGAAATAAAAATTTCACTACTATATACAAGAAATAAAAATCAATTCTATGTTAATTTATAATTATACCATCTAACTCAACAATGTTAATGGGAATTCCCCAATATATAAAATCCTATATTGTAACAGAATATTAAAGATCACAACCACATGATAAATCCAAGACCAAATCCTAATAATAAAATCAAATGAATTATATCTATGAAAACCTATATATAAACCCTCATTTATGGATAATAAATAAATATTATTTATCTAGAAAGAGATATGATAGAGAGATAAATTAGATGAGGGAATAAAACAAATACCCGAATAGAGAAAATCCTTCAACCAGTTCATCAATTCATCAAGAATAGGGTTCGTGGAGAATTGTAACACTCCACAAATATTAAAAATTCAAATTAAATATGATACTGATTTAGATAAGGAGTTTTGGTATAAAAAATAGGGGGTTTGAAAATTTAAAATAATATTTTTGGTAATTAAAAACCCACGTGCATAGTTTCTTGTTTTTGGGGAGAATGGTTTTCCAAAATGTGCACCTTAACCCTGAGCCCCTTCATAGGGGTTCACTGTTTCTCCAAAAATGGTTCACATTTTAGAAAAATGTTCCCAAACCATGAAATCCACCTCTACTTGGATTTGGACTATTTTTTGTGCTTAGGCGCATGGTTTTGGAAAACTATGTGCCAACCCTGCACTACCCCCCTTTTCTTATAAAATTCCAAAATTCCACCTAAAATAGACTAAAAACCAAAGATATATGAAAATAAGGTTAGGAGAGTACATATATTATATCATGAGGAATCTCTAGAAACTTTTGTATGTTATAACATATTTAGAACTTTTGTGGTATGACACTAATAAAATATATTAAAAAATTTAAAAAATTGAAAATTCAATATTGATAATATATAAAATATTATACTAATTATAAAGAATATTAACATAATAAAACATCATAAAACAAATAACTTATCATTAAAAAAATTATTTTAATATTTTCATGTATATGATAAGTTTTTCTTGTTTTTAATTATAAATATATTAATAATCATTATACATACTTGGAAACAGAAAAATAATCAAGCATATATTTATTATTAATTGTTTATAAGTGATGATAAAATAATTTGAATCTAATATCTGTTATTTTTTCAATTAGATTTTTATTATATTCATGTATTTTTTTCTTGAAGAATTTTACTAATAACTACTAATGAATGAATGTAATGAAATGTGTTGATTATATATTCTATAAATAAATAAAAATTCTTCAAAAGGTTGTTATTAGTCAATTACTAAGAATAACAATATTTTTTTGACTAAAGAATTTTTTTTAAAAAACAAATGTTTTTATTTTTTTATACAACATTATAAATAATTTCTATAACATTTAGAAATATAATAATATAGACTTTTTTTCTAATATGTTTTTATATTTTAATATTTTTTAAAAGATCTATTTTATTTTAGGAAATAAAAATACCACACCTATGTTAAAATATTTTTCCATGGTTGAGGTTAAATATTGTAAATATTTCGATTAAGAGGATAATATAAGTAAATATAATCTAATGTTAACTAGAAATTCTTTTTAGACCATCCATTATCATATAATAAAAAAATTCCTATTTTTTCTACTATAATTTGATAATGAAAATTTCAATATAAAATTGCTCTTATTATTTAAAATTTTATCACTCCTCTCAGTAATAAAATGGAACTTGATATCCTCACATCATAAAAGACTATGAGAAATATATCTTACCACAGTATTATAAAAATCACATCCCCACTTTCCTTCACATTTCCAATTGGTTTTGGTCTCACTAAAACACCTACCCAATAAGTCATCTATAGAGATCTAATGGGGGTTCCCAAGGTAGAGGTAATCATCTAAACTGATTTATTTAATGTATCGTTCTTTATCAATATAAAAAACTTATTCCACAATAACCAATATATAATGAAATAAATATTCTATTAATACAATAATATAATTAATTTAATTTCAAAATCATTATTTACCTCAATTTAATATAATGAAAAATGAAAACTCTTTTCATGAGTGTCTGTGGACTACCTCCTCTATGAAGTGATGTATTTCATTTTACATCTCATCCAAAAATGGATATTTATGTTGGTATATTTAAGGAATTTTTATTATATATATGTCTAAATTATGATTTGTTATAGATATAATTATATCTGATTACATTTTCTTCAATTCATTGGAAAATAGATATGTTACTCATTTGTACGTGAAAACGGTCACCTAAAAAAAGGACGTATCCCATTTTAAAAACATAATTGCATGGATATTTATAAAAATAATATTATAAATAAATATTATATTTAGTACATTTTTGAGATTCATGATCCATAAATATGATTTAAGGACTTGATCTATTTAAATGAAACATTCATGGAATCACAAACAGTTAGCAGCCCTATATTGATTTAAATAAAAAAATATTAATAAACTGGTATTAAGAAGTTATATGTGAGTGATAACTTATAATATAAATTAAAATATATTTCTTATATGTATTTATAATGAGAAAAAATTAAACATATATGACCTTAGATCATGTTTAAGTAAGTTTATGATTAAGGTAAAGCTTTATTTACAATCCCATGTTTAACCGAGATTACTAATGATTAAATTTTATTTTCCAAGATATTATTATCACTCTCTTATAAAATTAATATAATTTATTTTCATATATTATAATTTTTGTTTTAAATTCCTCCTTTATCACGACCCATCCCCTAGGGTATGTTCCATGAATACCCAAAGCTCGCCCTCTATGAGCTAGGGGCTGGTGACTAGCACCGAGTAGGAATTTCCCCAAAAGGGAAGGCATTTTTCATTAATAATATACATACGCATCGAGATAAAACAATGGAATGTAAACAAAATTTAAATATCAGCTTTCACTGAGAGAGCTACTAAGAGTACAGTACAAACTAAAAGTACAAAGGGGCCTGAATACAAGCCCAAAACCAAAAAAAAAATGTACAACTACTATGGTCCATCCGCTCGAGACCCTACCTAAAGGGTAGGTGAAGGGTATGCTTCTGTAGACATATAAGTATTCATGTACATCACATATCACTGAGCACTACCTGGTCCAGCACAAAAAAGGGCTCCGTTGAACCGTCAGTCACCTGAACGAGACACGACACTTGTGGGAAAAGCCCGTGCAAGGGTGAGTAATGTAATAATTTGTAGGGACCCCAAAAAACAATGGAAATAACCCAAAGAAATATCACAAAGAAAGACCATGAATAAAAGACATCTCAAACCATGTATAAATCAAAGTATATAATGTAAAATTATCAATTGTAATGCTGAATCATATCCCACTACTGAGGGACTCATCCCTGATGATTCACTAAGAATCGCTCGACTACTGAACCACTAAGGATTTCTCTGCTACTACACCACTGAGGTCCGCTCAGTTACTGGACCACTAAGTTCCTTTTATTTTCCCAAACACTATGGTATGCTGATCTGGTGGACAACAGAGCATAGTTGGGATACTGAATCATTGATGTCTACTTCACTACTAGACCACGGAGGTCTGCATGGGTACTGGACCACGGATGACCTCTTGGTTATTGGACCACCTATGTTCTCTTTACTACTGGACTTCTATGGTCTAATAGTCTTCTATAACATGGAGGTAATTTGATCTACAAGTCCGACATGTTTTTCCTGTCTTATCCTTTGTGTCACATCCAACTGTAGGATTCACGCTCTCCAATACACTTGATTCCGGTAGAAAGTACCCCTCAAGCCATCTGTCATATCTCGACTGCCCCCCGAAAACTCACATAGAGTGTGCCAAAATGATAGTATATTAAAAATTGTCCTAATTTCGTTGATGGTGCACCAATTGGACTGATGGTATGAAATATTAGGGAATTTTAGTAAACAGAGGTCGATTGCATACAGGACCAATCAGACTGGGTGGAACCGACCAGACCAACCCAACCAAAGGTTCTTGCTTGAGACAACCTATTTTGGCTGACCCAACCCGACCTATTTGGGTCTGGGTAGACCATCTCCAGCCTGGCCCAGTTGTTAGTCCCATTTGGCCTTGCTAGACCTATCATGGTTCGGCTCTGGTTCCAGCACGCTAGGTGGCCCAGGGACCCCTTCAGTGTTCTCCTGCAAGGTCCAATTTTGTTGGTCCGACCTGACCAACCTAGGCCAAGGGTCCTGCATAACCAGACCTACTTATTTATGGGTTGACACTGTCAATCTTGGCCCAGTGGCCATGCCAATTTGGTCTTTCTGGACCCACATATTTTTGTCCTGGGTCTGGCCCGCCAGGTTTCCTAGTGACCTTATCCACATTATCTGGCCAGGTCTGACATTGTTTGACCTATTTTTTTCAATTAGGCCACAAAAAATATCAGGATTACTATACCATCCCCACACAAGATGATTTTCTAGCATGGTTCTATCCCAAACACCATCTTGTGTCCGGTTCGTGCAGCAACATGGTCGGATGAGGCATGTCGCCTCCCTTCGCATGGATTCTATTGTGGAATGTGTACTCATTCCCGTTGTGGCCCACCCATGTTGGCCACTTGGATTCAACACTCCCTCCTCCACTGGTGTCTCCCATGCCTGCGGTCATTCACCCAGCACTATCGTCTTCCCCGGCCTCATACTCGGGTTGAGCAACTGCTGGGTTCTTTCTTGGACATCAGTTTCCATCACATCAAAAATAATGGATAAAAGTACGAAATATAGGAATACGAAAAGAACACATAAAGAAAGGGCAATGAACTTTTTTCATTTAATCGTGGTTTCTCTATGTTACGATGTTTAACAAAGGATAGTCCAAATGTGAATCCACACCCCATAAATTTACACATGCAATTTCTCATGTCTTATAAGGATGACCGATCAATGGGTAAATATGTTAGTGGATTTACCCACATTCTTTGTTTATAAGAAAAACATGGGAAGGTAATTACATAGAAAAAATAAACCCTTATCTCGAAGATATATCCTTATATGGCGAAGATTGTTGTCACATCGTTAACCTTTGTCATTCCCCGATCCTAAATCTATCATCATTAGTGATTTTTTGTTCAACATGATTAATCACTTTCCAATGGAAAGGATTTCGTCGGTGTTCTCTTCTCCTATAGAGCTCCTATGGAAAACACATCATCCTCCTAAAACCCAACGATATAAGATTATTTTTAGAAAAAAAAGCTTTTCAGCATTTCTATTTAATTTTGAAACAAAGTCACCACCTTGATTCAGTAATGTATTTCAATAATGAGTTTCAGAATTGTCATGTCACCTCATTGTAGAGATGTTTTGTCAGTGAAAAAAGATAAAATAAATAAAACAATCATTTCCTATGTTTTTTTTATTTTTCTATAAATTTCCAAAAATTAACATTCACCCTCGACCCGCATCGGTCGAGGTTAAGCCCCAAATAAAACTAAAATCTCATTACAAACTCAATTGTGGTCTCATATTTTGATTCTGAGTTACCATTTTTGAGTTACGAGGATCCTAAAATAGAATAATAATTCTTATTTAAATTATTTTATTAACTGTTACATCCCAAAAACTGGCCTTCACATCTGATCCATGCTGGTCGATGTTAGGCTTTGCCTAACACACCATGAAGCGCTCAAATGTAATCTTTGATTTCCAATATGAGTTACCATTTATGAGTTATAAGGATTGGAAAATAAAATATTCTTTATTAAATTATTTTATTTATTTCTAAAAACTACATTCCACTATTGGCCTACACTAGCTAATGTTAGGATTTGCCTATGGATATCACACCCTCATGAGCTCAACGATGGTTTCATATTTTAAATATGAGTAATCATTCGTGAGTTATAATGATTTTGAATAAAATAATTTTCTTTAATTATTTTTTTACAGTTATGTCATTTTTATGTTTTCTCACTAGAGACCCACACCGACTAAAGATAAGGCATTCCTAGGGAAAAACCACCATCTTAAAGGAAGTGGTTCCCATATATTTATTATCCGGGAACCTTTTAAAGTTTTATTCAACTTTTTACGGAAAATAACTCATGCTCACTATTTATGACATAACATTTTTTGATGAGCCATTCCGAGCACAGCTGGCCTCTGAGTCACACACAGTCCCAACACTTGGTCTTGAAATAATGACATATAATATTTTTTAAAAATATATATGTTTTTTAGAAATTACGTTACCCCCACTTTTAGATATTTACATCCTTTTATGCCAAAAAAATCTTATAAAAAATGGGGGTACTGGGCACGATTCTGAGTCCCTTACTCCCATGTTCTCTCAAGGAGATTCATGTTCTACTACCAAACACGCACCATAGAAATCGACTATCCAAGAAGGATCCTTTCATGTTGAACCTCTATCTCTATTGGGTGATCCGTAAATGTAACCTTATCATCAACCTCTATAACACCATGGTCGATGAAATGAGAAGGTCCATGCACATATCTCATTAGCTAAGAGACTTGGAACATGTCATGCACCCTCTCTAATGGTGACGGTATAGCCATGTGGTACACCACCTCACCCACTCTACACTGTATCAGGAAATTTCTGATGAAGATTATAGATAACTTGCTTCCATTGAAAAATCTGTGTATCCCTCATCGTGGAGAGAGCCATAAAAATATGTGTCCCCCCTCATCAAACACTAAAGGCCTTAGTCACCCATCAGCAAATGACTTATGTCAGATTTTTGTAGTGTTCATCCACTCTTGGATGACCTGAAACTTTTCAGTGGTAGCCTATACCATCACTGAACCAATTAGAGTTGACTCCCTTGGGGTTTTCCAGCATAATGGTGTCCTACATGGTCATCCATACAGTGGCTTGAATGGTTCCATACTAATGGTGGAGTGGTAGTTGTTGTTGTACGCCAACTCCACCAGTGGTAGGTGGTCATCCCAACTACCACCAAAAAAATAATGCAAACATGACACATGTCCTCAAAGGCCTATATAGTCCACTTCATATGACTATCTATCTGTGGGAGAAGGTTTTTCTTAAGCATAGTTGATTCCCAAAATGCATCCAAAAATCCCATCCACAATAGGGATGTAAAGCATGCATCATGATCTGAGAATATAGTATATGTGATGCCATAGAGTCGAATTATATAATGTTCGTAGAGGCATCCCAAGAACTCTACTAAACCCTAATCTCTAATGGGTTGGAAGGGGGCCCACTTTGTGTGTTGTTCTATGATCACCCAGATGGCATTTGTCCCCTTGATGTATGTGGTAAAACCCATCACGAAGTCCGTAGATTTATTATCCCACATCCAGGTTTGTACCATAAGGGGTTATGTCAAATCTTTTGGAACTTGGTTATCAACCTTCACTTACTAACAAGTGATGCATCTTGAGACAAAATATTCCACTATTTACTTTATTTTTAGTCACCACTACTGATGTTGAAGGTCCTAGTGCATCTTCACCACCCTAGGATATACCACTAAAAGGGATTTATGGAACTCCCTCAACACATCATCCCATAATTCCACTAGTACTATGGTTTGTCCTTTGAGAAGGATGATGTGCTATCACCCTTTCAAATATTTAACAGGGGCATGACCTATTGAAATTTGGGAACATGTAGTCTCATAGCATGCATCTCCAAGATGCACCTCCCTGACTCGATGTATGAGTGGAGTGGAAATTACCATCGACTAAAGAAATGTTGTATCCTCTCTATCCTTGGAGGATATTTGAGATGAGTCTGAGTACTCTGAGGCATCGTTCAATATCTTTGAACTCGATATCCTATTGAGAGAATCTACCACCATGATCCCCTCACAAGGAGCCTAGAAAATCTCATATTCATGGTCTTAGAGAAACTCTATCCAACGTCATAGTCTCATATTCAGATACTTCAATGAATTGATATACCTAAGAATCATGTGGTTAGAGTAGATGACGAACTATTCTCTTAGAGAGGTAGTGTCACAACATCATCATTTTGAATACTGCCACCACTAACACAAGTTTGGGGCGCTCATAAAAATCTATTGTAATTGCTGAAATTCCTATGGGAACCTTTCCATCCACGCGAATGGAAACCCCATTCAACTAGACCATGGAGGTCTGATCGGGTACTGGGCCAGTAAATTATTCTTGGATACTAGACCTATATGGTCCAATCAGCTACTGAAACCCGAGGGTCCATTATCTACTAGTCCACCATGTTCTGCTCGTCATATTCTTTGTGTCACAGCCAGTTGTATGATTCACGCTCTCCAGTACACTTGATTATGATAGAAACTACCCCTCAAGACACCTGTATTATCTAGAATACAACGAAAACTCACATAGAGTGTACCAAAAAGACGGTCTCTTTGAAAGGGTCCTAGCATCATAGACGGTGCATCAATTCGATGTCAGGTCTGAATGATAATGGTGTTTTAGTAAAGAGGGGTTGGTTGCCTTTAGGCTCGATCAGACAAGGTTAGACCGACCCGACCAACTTGTACTGAGGGTCATGCATGAGTTGAACCATTTTGGTGAACCCAACCTGACCTGGTTGGGTCGAGGCTGACCCTTTATGGACTGTCTAATTGTTCTTTCCCATTGGGGCTTGCTGGACCCATCCTAGCTCGGTCGTGGTTCCAGCAAGCCGGGTCACCCAGTGACCCAGTCCGCAGTCTCCTTCCCGACCCTCAGACCTGCCCAACTAACCTGGCCAGAGGGTCCTATGTAACGTGAACTAGTTGGTTCTAGGTAGACTCTATCTAGCCGGGCAAAGTGGCCAGACCAATGGGGCCTTTCTAGACTCTTCCTGGTTCAGTCGTGGGTCTGGCATGCCTGGTCACCCAGTTTCCCAATCTGCATTATCTGTCCTAGTCTAACATAGTTTGAATAGTTTATTTCCAACTGGGACACACAAAATTCCGGTTTACTGCACCGGCCCCGCCTGTGTTGATAGGCTTGCATGGGTCCATCCCATACACCTGTTGGCATCCGTTTTGCATAGAAACTTGGCCGAATGAGTCCAGATGCCTCCCTTCTCAAGAGATCTAGTGAGGGTTTCATGCCATTGCTTGATGTGGCCCACCCATGCCAGCTGATTGGATGAAACTCTACCTCCACCACCATTGGATCCCATTCTAGTGGTCATTCACCCGTCGTTGTCAACTCCCTCAAACTCCTCCTCAGGATCAGCGACCACTGCGGTCTTTTTTGGACTTCAATTGTCATCACATCATGAATAATGGATAAACAGACAAAATATTAGAACATGAAAAGAACACATAATGAAAGGAATATGACCTTTTTCGTGTTGGTGGGGTTTGTCCATGTTATAAGGTTTAGCAAAGGAGAGCCAAAATGTGAATCCACATCCCATAAATTCTGGCATGAAATTTTGCATGTCCCATAAGGAAGACCGATCTATGGGTAAATCTGTTAGTGGATTTAACCATGTTCATTGTTTAAGATGAATAACAGGGGAAGGTAATCACATAAAAAAAATAAACCCCTACCTCGATGTCAGATCATTCGACGGTGAAGAGTGGTTTAGCACCGTCGACATTTGTCATTCCTCAATCCTCAATCCATCATCATTGGTGAATTTTCATTCATTGCCATTAATAGCTTTACAATAGAAATGATTTCATCAGTGATCTACTCTCCTCTAGATATCATAGTGAAAAAATATTATCCTCCAGAAACCCCATGATTTAGGATGCTTTTTAGAGACAAACACATTTCCACATTTCTGATTCATTTTAAAATAGTGTCGCTTCCTTGATATATTAATGTATTGAAATAATGAGTTTCACCACTCTCACATTGCTACATTGCAGATATTTTGTGTCACTAAAAAAAATTAAAAGAAATAAAATTAATGTTTTCTATGTTTATTTTATTTTCCTCTAAATTGTCTAAATATTAACTTTCACCCTCGACCAGCATTGGTAGAGGTTAAGTCCCACATAAGGATAACATCTCATTACAAACACAATGGTTGTCTAATATTTAGAACCCAAGTTACTGTTTATTTTTTTATGAAAATCCTAAAATAAAATAATATTTTTTATTTTTATTATTTTATTTATAGATACATCCCAAAAAAAACATTCACAACATACCCATGCTGAATGATGTTAATATAAAAACACTCGGACCATCTCAACCGTACACTCGGATTTCCAATCCAATTTTCCATTTTTTTAGTTTTAATGATTGGAAAATAAAATAATATTTATTCAATTATTTAATTTACATCAAAAAACTACTTTCCACTATTGGCATGCACCATCCAATGTTTGGATTTTTATAAAGATAGAACACCCTCATGAACTCCAAGGTGGTCTCATATTTTCAATCAGAGTTATCATTCATGAGTTATAAGGATTTGGAAACTAAAATTATTTTATTTAATTATTTTATTTACATTTATGCCATTTTCAGGTTTTCTCACTAGATACCTGCACCGCATTATCTTAAGTCATTACTAGGGTAAAACCACCATCCTGAATATAGTGGTTCCCTTGAATTTCTTATCTGGGAACCTTTTTAAGAGTTATTCCACTTTTTTTGGAAAGTCGCTCACGAGCACTATTTAGAACATCTCATTTTTTGACGGGCCATTCCGGGCACACCGAGCCTTGGAATCGTACATTGTCTCCGCACCAAGTTACAAGATAATGACATAAAATTAAAAATATATATATTTATTTATTTATTTTTGATACATTACATTTCCACCACCATAAGGTATTTACGACCTCGTAAAGAAAAACAAATGCTCATCAAACAAATGAGGTTACTGAGCAAGAATCTTGAGTCCCCCAATCCCACGTTTTCTCCTGGATATTTTTATTCTACTAACGAACATGCTCCAGATAAATAAACTATCCATGAAGGATTCTATCATAACAATCCCTTATCTCTTTTGGGTACTTCACAAATGTGACATCGTCATCAATATCTAGCTATCCATGGTCGATGAAATTAGAAGGGTCATGAACATATCTCCTCAGATGCGATATGTTTAAGATGTTTTTCACCCTCTCTAATGGTGGCGGTAGAGCCATGTGGTACACCACCTCACCCTCTCTACAGAATATCAGGAAATGTCTGATGAACCTCAGAGATAACTTACCACCCTAAAAAAATCATTGTATCCCTAATAGAGGAGATACCCATAAAAATATGTGGTCCATCCTCATCAAACTCTAAAGTCCTATTTCAAACGTCAACATAGGGCTTATGTCAACTTTGTGCAGTCTTTATCCCCTCTCAGATGACCTACAACTTTTCAGTGGTATCATATACCATCTCTAAACCCATTAGTACTAACTCCCCCGGGTCTGTCCAGAATAGTGGTGACCTACAAGTTCATCCATATAGTTCCTTGAATGGTGAAATACCAATGGTAGAGTTGTAGATGTTGTGTTATGAAAACTCCACTAGTGGTAGCTGGTTATCCCAAATACCACCAAAACATTGAACGAAATAATGAAACATGTACTCCAAGGTATGTGTGGTCCATTTCGTATGACCATCCATCAAAGGGCTAAAAGTTATGCTAAAGCATATATGAGTCCCAAATGCCTCTTACAATCCCATGCACAACCAGAATGTAACGTGTACATAAAGATCTATGACAATCCTAGATGGGACGCCATGGATTCGAAATATATCATGCTGATATATTCATCCAATACACTACTAAATCTTACTCACGAACAATTAGGATGTGGGAAAACATATCATGTTGTTCTATGATCACCCAGCTAGTATCGTTCCCCCTGGACGTATGTGGTAATCCCCTCACAAAGTCTATAAATATCCTATCCCACTTCCAGGTTGGTACATCGAGGGGTTCTATCACACATGTTGGAACCTGGTTCTCAGCCATCACTTACTAAGAAGTGAGGCAACTCGAGACAAACTAATCCACTATCTACTTTATCCTCGGTCACCATTACTGACATTGGAGGTCATAGTACATCTTCACTACACCAGGATGTACTGCCATTGGGGATTTATGGAACTCCCTCAACATATCATCCTTCTATGCCACTGGTACTATGGTTCATCCTCTAAAAAGGATGAAATGCTCCCCACCATTCGAATATTGATTAGGGGCACACCCTGTGGACATCTGGGAACATATAGTCTCACATCTTGCATCTCCATGTTTCACCTCCCTGACTCGTTGTATGGGTGGAGGGTAAATTACCATTGAATGAAGAAATGTGTTCCCCTCTCTACCCATGGGGGATATCGGAAGCGAGGCCAACTACTCTGAGGAATCATTTAGTATCTTTGATCTTAATATCCTACTAATAGAATATACCACCCTGATCCCCTCATAAAGAGTATAGAATATCTCGAAGTCATAGTCCTAGATGAACTCTAGCCAACGTCATTGTCTCATATTTAGATCCATCAGAGAAATGATATACCTAAGAATATTGTTGTACGAGTAGACGATGAACTATTAACCTAGGGAGGTAGTGTCACCACATAATCAATGTCAATACTACCACTGCTAACACAAGGTCGAGGTACTCATCAAAATCTATATTTATTTCTAAAATCCCCATGGGCGCCTTTCCATCCAAGTGAATGGATGACACTTTCAACTGATCAATGGGTTTATCATCCCTTTGGAAGTGGGTACTCATTCTCCATGACCACATTGTAAAAGGGATGGTAATCCACACATAACCTCAACAACTATTTTATATGAAGCCCTTAGTACACCCTCATCTCACAGAGATTCTTGAAATACATCCGATATATTGATACTAATATCAGATCCATCTCAGGGTGTATAATTATGAAAAAATTCATCTCTATATGGTGATGTAATTATGGAAACATCATATAGAAAAACATCCATGTTCTCTTCCACAACTACTGGGAACTGAAAACTCAAATCAACCAATACAACATTGGTAAGGGTGGTCGACTCAAGTGTGATCGGATACACCATCCTATATAAGAGTTTATCCCTTGCTGCCTGGGTTTACATCTTATCTGACCAAGGAAAACCCCATTCCAATGTTGTGAACATACCTCATCATTTTTCCTAAAACAATCAATCTTAGTATGAACTATGGATGACCGGTACATCCCCAAACTGTCATTGTAAGGCCTTGATACTACCACTAAGAGGTTCCAAACTAAACACATGCCTCAAGGGTCGGATCACATGATCAGAATATGTGTGACTTTAAAGTCTCCTCCCATAGGTATCTCCCAAAGTAAGATTATAGTCAATGGTTTGACCCGAATCTCTAGGTTTTGAACTAGATTCGTGATAAGAAGAATGATTATCACCTGTTTCTATTAATGTGGCAGCTAAGAGTAGACATAGACCGTACATCGAATCATTTCCTAGATCCCATGGGTCACATCACTTGAACGAAGGTAGCTAAAACATTCCATGTTATATGGATCCTTGATCCGGGTGTGGACCACTTGGAAGTGGTGGTGGTAACGTGTCAAAATGTATACAACCTCTTGATGCTCTCTCAGCTCCTCTTCCATGTCATCCACCCTGCAGATTCATCTCTTCATGTCACACTCTCTGCCTCGGTGTCCCATCCATCATTTCAATGCTAGCACAATAGACTGGACAATATCTAGATAGATGTCTATTACCATCGTTTAAAAAACATTACCTTTTTATAGGCCTATTTGACGCACCTTATAGGACTTGGTCTATAGATCCCCATTCTTGGGACCTCTTTTCGAAATGTTGCACATGTCCATGTCTCTAAGACTGACATCGTCTTCCTACATTCCCACTGCTGATATCCAGTGGTCGTATCTTCTTAGCCAAAGTGGATTCATCCAAAAAGGTTCTCTCTAGCACCCTATCACTTGTTGGAATGCACATAGGAATCGTGTTGGCTCAAATATCCCTATGCACTCCTTGCTAAAAGGTCTGAGCCCTGATGAACTAGTCGTATAGTATTCATTGAGTACCTTGAATGGTTGGTTTTCCTCGATAAATACCCATCTACCAAAAAGTCACTCTCCCAAATCCATATAATATATTAGGTACTCACAACCCTTAGTTTTTATGGAAAGATCCCATTATCTGAGAAAGTTTATCAAAATCTCTCCACCAAAGAGTCACCTTATCGTAATATTGGGTAATTTGAACCCCACCATTGCCCTGTTGATCCATGTAGAAGTCTCACTACTAGGAATTCCATATAATCTATTAGTGTCTTGACTAGATGGATAACTCAGTCACCACATCAAGACATTACTCAGCTATCTATGAGTTAGGATCTCCATGGAACCTATGGGGTCATTCTGAATTAAACTCATGAAGTGTTCTCATACTAAGCATATCATCTACTGGTACTACAAGTAATATGTGCTACTCCACATGTGGTGGTATAGCTGGTACACCACCCAGTGGTGTCGTCTCTATTATGAATCTCCATACTCATCATGTCACCTCATATATCATCCTCATGATCACATGGTGGAATCTTGGCTGGATGTATATGTGGAAGCATCATGAAACAAAACAACATGTACAATGATCAATAGGGTATACCTAGTGAGAAAACTCAGGAATGACATTGAAAACTCCACCCATTCTTATACGATACATGTACCATCGTTTTCCCCACAAATTGTGTTATAATTCATCGATTCAAAAAGTTTAATTCAAGGTCCTTGTGTATGGATACGTCGGCCACTTCACCATCACTAGATTACTTATCCTAAATGAAGAACATGAAACACTTAACACTGTTTCCCCAAACCAAACTTCCTAGACTATGGGTTCTTAAGTTTTAACCAAACTTCTCTGATTCCACATTTTGATGACTAATCCCCTAGGGCCTGTTCTGTGACTACCCCAGGCCCACCATCCAAATTCCAAGAACTGGAGACTAACACCATGTAGGCATATCACAAAAATGTAAGGGATTTTACTTTAAACACGTAAATAAGCACAAAGCTAAAACTATGGAAAGTAAAAAATTCACAACTGTCAATTAGACAACTAATAAGAGTACAATACATAATGAAAGTACAAAAGGGCAGGAATAAAGTCCCAAAATCCACAAATGAAAGCATAACATCCATGGTTTCTTTGCTCGAGACCCTACTAGAAGGGTATGTGAAGGGTATCTACCTGTAGCAGTAGAAGTACACACATCTGTCCAGTCACCAAAGTACTACCTGGTCATGTACCTCCAAATACTTCGTTGAAGTGTTGAACACTTGTATGAGACACGAAACGTGCGGGTAAAGGCCATGAAAGGGTGAGTAGCACAATACTCAATAGGGACCCTAATCCAAAAAGGAAAGACCACAACGCAAGACCATGAATAAATACCACAATGAGAATATATATCACACTAGGTATAACTCAATGTATAGAGAGTAATTTGATTAGTTGTAAAGATAATTCATCTTATACTATTGAAGGAATCATCCCGGATAATCTATTAAGGGTTGATCAGATATCTTACCGTTGTCATCTGCTCCGCTATTGTACCACTGTGGTCTGCTCGGTGACTAGACCACTGAGGTTGGATCTACAACTAGAACACTATGGTCTGCTGAGCAAATAGACCACTGATGTTTTCTTGGATAATGGACCTCTATGTTCTACTCAACTTGTGTTCCATGGAGGTCTTCTCGGATAATGAACCAAAGAGGTATGCTCTACTACTGTGCCACTGAGGTCTTCTTGGCAATTGTACCACTGAGGTCCACTAGGCTACTGGACCATTGGGGTCTTCTCAGACAATGAACCACCGAAGTTTTCTCATCATATCCTTCATGTCACACCAATCGGCAGGGTTCTTGCGCTCTAGTGTGCTTGATTATGGTAGGATCTACACCTCAATACATCAATCGTAACTTGAATTCGCCAAAAACTAACTTAGATTTTTTCCAAAGGATATATTCATTGCAAGATTCCCAACACAACAGATAGTGTTTCAATCGGATGCTCAGTCTTAATGATATTGATGTTTTAGAAAAAATGTGCCAGTTGCATATTGGCCTGGTCTTACTTTGTCGGACTGACCTAACCAACTCGGCCTGAGGGTCTCGCATTATTCGACCTTTTTCTGCTGACCCGACATAACTCGGTCCAGCCTGGCCTGATGGCATGGCCCATTGAACCTTGCTGGTCCCAGCCTAGTTTGGCCATGGGACCAGCCTCTCTGGTCACCCAGTTATCTGGTCCACATTCTTTGTCCTAGTCTGATTTAGTCAGACAAGTTTATTTCCAATCGAGCCACACATCTGTATAATTTACTACACCACCCAGGCCCATGTTGGCTAGATGAGTCATCCATTTCTCATGACTCCCAAAACCCCAGTCTATTACACCATCCCATCCCATGATATCAGGACTCCTCTGTTCCAGCTAGGACACCCCCTGGCATTCAGATCAAGTAATAACATGGCTGGCTGAAGTCTACCACCTCCCTCTGCCCGCGGTCAAGTGTGGACCACGTGCCAGCACACGCTGCGGCCTTCATCATGGACTATTTTACTTCACTTGTTATAGACCACCCCATAGGCAACTCCCTTTGATGCATCTCCCAACCCCCCCCCCCCCCCCAGCACCACCATGATGGCCATCTTTCGATTCGGTGGCCCTTGCCTCCCCTACGGCCTTCTTTCATCACAGTGACCCACATGAACGAGACTCTCCCTCCAACACCAAAGGATCCCATGCCGACAGTCATTCACCTGACATTATGGTTTCCCTCACCCTCCTGTATGAGTTGATCAACCAATGTCATCTTTCTTCGACTGCAGTTATCATAACATCATGATGAACAAATAAAAGAATGGTGAAAATGAACACATAAATGTGATATTACAGACTTTGTTAGTTTCAGTGTCATTTTTTACTTATTATGATGTATAAAAAGGATAATCACAAGTAGAATCCACTTCCCACAAACTCCAACATGAAATTTCCCATGTCTTACAAGGACGCCTGATCTTTAGGTAAATCTGTTAGTTGATTTACCCGCGTTCATTGATTAGGAAGAAGAATGTGGGAAGGTAATAACTTAGAAAAAATAAACCCCGACCTTGAGGTTGGATCATTCAATAGAGAAGACCGGTGTCACACTGCTGATGTTTTTCATTCCTCGATCCTCAATATGCCATCATTGGTGATTCTTGGTTCATCATCATTCATCATTTGACAACAAAAAGGATTTCTCCGATATTCTCTTCTCTTTCATAGCTTATAGGGGAAAACCATCATACTAATGAAACCCAAAAATTTATGATAATTTTTAGTGAAAAACATGTTTCATCAATTCTGTTTCAATTTAAAATAGCAGCACCACCATCATTTATTAATTTATTGCATTAATAATTTTCAGCATCGTTGCATCAGCACATGGAAGCGATGATGTTTCAATTCCAAAAGTTAAAAGAAATAAAAGAATTCTTTTCAATGTTTATCTTATTTCCCTTTTAAAAATCTAAAAATTAAAATTCACCCAAAACCTATATCGGTTGAGGTTGTACCCTACAAAATGAGAAAATTTCATTAAGAACTCAATGATGGTATTAGATTTTCTTTCTGAGTTACAATTTATGAGTTATAAGGATTCAAAAATAAAATAATCATTTCTATTTAAATAATTTTATTTATGTTTACATCCAAAAAATAAATAATCATATCCAGACAGCGTCAATCGATGTTAGGCTATACCTAATAGAAGCACACTCTCACAATCACAATGGTACTATCATATTTTCAATTTGAGTTACTGTTAATGAGTTATAAGAACTTGAAAATAAAATAATCTTTATTCAATAATTGTATTTACATCCGAAAACCACTTTCTAGTGTTGGCCCTTGCTGGAAAATGATTAGATCTGCCTAAAGAAAGAACTCCCTCACAAGCTCAATGGTGGTCTCAGATTTTCAATCTAAGTCACTATTCCCTAGTTATAAGGGTTTGAAAACTAAAATAATTTTATTTAATTATTTTATTAGCAGTTATTCCATTTTTGGGTTTTCCTATTGGAGACCCACATCGACTAAGCATATGTCGCACCTAGGGTAATCCTTCCAAATTGAACACAGTGGTGCCCTTGGATTTTTGACCTGAGAAACCATTTAAGATTTATTCCACATTTTTAGGAAAACCGATTATACACTATCTTAATCATAATAATTTTAGATATTCCATTACAGGAACATCAGGCCTCATAAAAAGAAATCGTCTCAGTGTATGGTCTCATAATAATCCTAAATAATAAAAAAAATATTTACTTGGAATTATGGAACATTAAATTTTATAATTTTATTCTCCATTGGTCCAAATATAATTTCAAAATAAATATTATATGAGTTGAAAATATTCCCTATTTTGTGAAGAGAATACATTTTTTCTATATCAACATTCATTAGATTATTTCAATAATATTATAATATAAAATAATATTATTCATTATGGCCATTTTAAACTATATTATAGTTTTTAAAATCAATTATGAATGATTATTTATAACATTTTCCATATGTTTCAATTTCGACTTTCTTTCTATAGGTATAAAAAATGTAACACCCCATGTTTTTATGAAATTTTTTTTAATAAATAAAATTTAAATAATGTCATTAAATTGACACAAAAAAATTAATATTTTTTATATGTTATAATATGTTATTCTTTTGTTTCATGTAACATTATCATAGATTGAATTATATTCAACATTCAGTTTCAATGAAATAAGATTTTATTAATGTAATTATATAAACAAGATTGTTATAACACAAATGTTAATATTAATAATAGGAATAGTATTAGATAATTTTAAAATATAATATATAATTGTTTTATATAGATAATAATATTTATAATAAAATGTTTAATTTTAGGTAATGCCTTTACATGTTTCGAACATATTATTTTCCCTGAAGAACTACTTTTTATAACCTTCTATGAAAAATAAGAACTTTTTCAAACTTTTTGAAAGTTAAATTGTTAAAATAAACATAATTTACTGAATTAAAATGTCAAAAATTATCTTAGGGTGAATTTTCTAGATTTTTCTATATAATTTCATTTTTTGTTGAATAGTGAAAATAATGTATTTAAATTGAAATCTTTTTTTCATATAATTTTTTTATTTAGTCATATTATATTTTTATTTTATTTGAAAGTATATTTATATAAATAGTATATCAATTAGTCCAATTTAGTCCATTATAATTAATTTCACATTGAAATTGTGGGAAAAATGTTTTAAATATTTTCAACATTTTCCATTTAAAAACCCATTGTCTCACCTCTTCTATGAAATTAAATTATAAATTTATTTCTAAAAGATATTTTATATTGAAAAGGAAAAATATATTACATGTTTTTAATAATTATTATTTATAATATATAATAAGGTCATCATTATTACCAATATTATTTCTGAATATAATAAAAATTAATAATTACGGTCAAGAGGAATACCAGTTTACCAAGTGACTAATCTATAATATTATGAAGTAAAATGAATTAGATGTATATCCAACACATTTTTTCTATAATTATACCATAAACCATAATTTATAGAACTTGTTTCATTATTGAATATATTTTTTAGGAAAAATAATTTGTACAACTAACATTTCTTTCAAAAATTCGATGTTAGTTTTCTCTACTACTTATTTAAGACCACTACATCTTCCCCAATCTTTAAACCTTAATAAACAATTCTTTTTGGAAAATACCATCCAAAATATATTCTCCAGGTCGCTAAAATCATTTTATAATCCATCATTTTAGCATAAATCTGACCATGCATGTTGTTTGGTGCAAAACAAAATAAGGTGCCCAAAGAAGAGGTAACGTTCATCAACAGACAATTTTATTTTATTTATTCATAAAACCACAAAAATATTTTTTATATATTTTATATATAATATCCTATTTATATTAAATATACTTATTCCATTATTTTTCATTTACTACATAAAAATTATTAATGTTTTATCAAACGGGATACACAAACCTCATTCTTGTGCACGATAGACTACCACATCATGAACCGGTGTCATTTGGTCTACCATTATCACAATTAAATATTGGGAATAATGATATATTTAGAGTTTTATATAATATTTATGATGTTTATGATTTTTATATGATTATGTAATTGTTTTATCATAGCTAACATTATTCTATCAATTTATTTTGAATATAAGAACGTCATTGGTGTGTACGGTACATTACAACCTCATGAAGTGATGTGATTCATTCATGATTTACATGTAATTTATTAATGATTGGTTTAATAAACTTATAAAATTGGTTTATATTAAAATGATTCAAAAAATTTAATACCTCGTATACTTTTCATTCTTTTAAATCGACAAGAAAATGGATGTAGTGTTCATGCGTATAAATCAATGAATTGTGTATTTTATTTTTTAGCTATGACTCTTATGAATAAATATAAATTCATATATAGTGAATATATAGTACACTTATATAATGATTATAATTATGTATATTATTAAATC
This sequence comes from Viscum album, assembly GCA_963277665.1. Taxonomy (NCBI): domain Eukaryota; kingdom Viridiplantae; phylum Streptophyta; class Magnoliopsida; order Santalales; family Viscaceae; genus Viscum; species Viscum album. The sequence continues at coordinate 617,597,260 of OY728145.1, read as the reverse complement.
ATGATAAAGTTAATTGGTATAAAAATATAACAAATTTCAACTAAAATAAAAAATAAAGAGGATATTACCTGACTCGTAATCTTAACAAGGAATTATTAAAAAAAAGATAAAAAAAGTAATAATAAAATAACATATTTTATTGTATATATTAATATGTTTAATTTATTTATATATTCTAAACATATATTTATTATAGAGTAAATTATAATTATTATGATGGATTTCCAAACATAAGGTATGTGATTTCATTCTCAGTTTTATTTTCAGTGATACACAAGCCATGTTCACCACCTATTTCAGGTATGTGGTGTGTAAATCTTTGATGGATGTATTTTAATATTATAATAATTATAACTGTTTAGAATTACATATCCATTTAATTATCCCTCATTTATTATGATTATGGTTAAAATTTTACCAAAGTGGTACATAGATATTTATCTCTATTTTCATTATTTGATACAAATATTATGTTATACACATATATTCTTCCAATAAATATATATACACCCCATTTGACATTTAATTTCATGAATACTTTCATCCTCATTATATTTTTAGTTTTATTTTATGCTATTACGTCATGGTATTTATGATTCAATGTTACTAAAGTGGTATGTATTTATTGTGGTAATCATATAGTTTATCATGATTGTTAATGATTATTCTTCCACTGATTAAATATTATAGTCCATATCTAAATAATTCTAATGAATTTTATTATTCTATTTTTATTCTTGATATCATCACATAATGGTGCCATGTCTTCACTCTTACTAACATATGATTATTATAAAAATGTTTTTATAAAAACTGTAATTTATTTCCCTCTTCATTCATAACACTATTTTTTCGGAAACCATATTTTCTAAAACAATTTTCGACTATTTTATTAAACTATGCAAAATTATATATTGTAGAAATTTTTACCCTCCTTGTCTTTATTTTAATATTATCTTTTTCTTCAAATGAATCATTTTATTTTTTTTTGATCATGGAACCATTGTAAACATTTCAAATTGAAAAAGGAATGTTCAGAATATATTGATTTTCCTACCATCATTATTGTCTTTTCCATGAATATTAATTTAAAATTTAACAATGTTATTTAAAATAAAAAAAAATTCAAGATATTCTCGAAATTCTTTTTTGTAAATTGGTATTAAAATAAAAAAAATCCAATTTTTTTTATTTTTAAAAAAATCATTTCCAAAGAAGAAATGATATTTTACATAAGAAATTTTTTAATGATCATTAGAAATATTTATCCATGTACGAATACATCCATAAGAGTTACTCGTTCCTTACGATGGATATGTTCCAAATGTACCATTTATTTTCATTCTCAAAATGGTTTTTTTTTTATGGATTAAGTTTTATTAAATCTATTTCTATTCCATTTGATATATTCTTATGAAACTAGTTTCAATTATACTATTTATTTACTTATGAAACTAGTTTCTTTTCATGGTTTATTATATGATTATGAAACCTTTCTCTTATACATAGGTAAGTATCTGATAAAATATTTATGGAACATATTTCATTATATTGGTTATTATAAGATGAATTCTTATGATCTTGTTGAGAGAATATGTATGATTTCACTATGTTAGGTGTGGGACTGATATCTCCATCCAATTCATTGGGTAAAAATTTACTTATATCATGAGATTGACACAACTGTAATGGGAAGTTAAATCGATTCTTTAAAAAAATAATTTAAAAGGAAGTGAATTCAGTTGAGTATTACAGTGCTGGAATAGGATGTAAACTCATTTCATAAATATAGGTCTAGAACGGGGTGTAATCCTCATTCAGTAAAGGTATTTTTCCACTATGACTATTTTATATGAGATCCTTGACTAATATGAAATGATTTTATTTGTTAATATTTATACCAAACCATTAATGTGTTCTATTATTGGGTCTCATGTTATTATATTTACTTATTGTTAATGTCTTATGAACATCCATTAATTATACCATCACTCTTGGTTATGATATTTTATATGCATGGTATGATCTTATAATGTTATGAACATGTTATCATACACTTATTCTACTTATTATGCTTACATATCTCCCATTTTTTACCCTTACTGATCATGTAATCTCTATATTCCTTATATTTATATCCCTAGGTTATAAATATATATATTTTATATCATGTGTCTAAGAAGGGTGATATTCATGGATAACTTAATATGAGATAGCATTTCTTTCTTATGTTCATGTGTTTATGATTCCATGTTTTCAATGAAAATAAATTAATAAGTTATTTGGGAATGTGTTTGTGTAATGTAATGATTGTTATGCAAAAATGATGTTATGAATCTACATGATAGGCCTAGACAACATAATTTTTTATATGATAAAATGATTAGTTTTCCTTTGGAAACTAAAATAATAAATCCATATAGAAATATCTAATGAAATATATACAGATAATAAGAAGGATGATTAAAATTATAGGGAAATTAACTATAATTTTTGTAATAGATTGAGTGATTGGTTTCCTAGAAATATATATCTTTATAGATATTACTTGTGTATTGGGATATGTAACATATTTAAATAGGGGAAATAACCTTGAATACAATATATTTAGGTAGAATAAACTAGTAACTGGTGCATGATAATAAGCCTTGCTACAAACCTAGTTTCAGACTCCTGAGGGATATGCTTCATAAATTTAGAAAATCCATAAAAACATTAATTAAGGATTTAAAAAGAATATTAATATTAATAAAATAGGTTAAAACTAAGGTTTCAGGGATTATATAATAAGGTTTCATGGTTTAGAAATCCTATAATCGTTTTTATAATATTTGTTTTACCATTATGATTATTTTTTCATACCCTATGCTTCTAAGTTTTATTTAGTGGCTAGAACACGAAGGAACCTTATTAATAACCAATTTGATTAACAATTTAATGATTTTCCTACTGAGAAACAATGTGTTAAGGGTATGGTAATGATAAAAATTATGGCTATTACCACACAACTTCTTGAATACATGAATCATACTAGACATCCAATCAAATGCAGGTTTTAAAAACATTATGTGTTGTCTTTCATGAGTAAAAATCCACATTCTTTTATAGTATATTTTTATCGACTAGTTTCTAAAAAATGGATAAGTAAAATAAAAATATATTTTTCATTATTCAATATTGAAAACATGAAAAATTAATCCTAGATGTATACCATTTGGATGTTGATGCAGATCAATGGTGTACTCTTATCAAGAATATGAGGAAGCAAAATGGTATTAACTCAACGGATTGGGTTGAGTTCCAAAACTTATTTTCTCAATAAGTCCCTTCCTCGTATTCTTTATACAAATATATATAATTTTTTCCATAATTTAAAGATAAGGGATGATGAATTTTATGATACTTAAAAGACTAATTTTACAACCCCTGTGAGGTACACTTCATGTATTAACTTCTAACCTGAATGTATGCTTTACTAATTCTGTTATATCATAAAAGAGGGTATCTAAATAAAATAATCTATAAGAGACTTCAATATCTATTAAGTGATTTTTATACATTCTAACAAGGTGGAAATGGAGGCCGGTGTTATGTATCAATATCATGGTTTTTATATGAAAATGAGTATAGATTTGAAATGAAGGTCTAAAAAACATAGATAGAAGGGGATGAGTTTCCTTTTATAGTCACGGTGTGGGATGAATCATGGAGAAAATTTATATAGGTGAAATTCTAAATGATTTATATGTGGAATGTATGGTCATAGGTAAATTGATTGTTGATGTGATGGGAAGATGTATTTTAATGATGAAAATAGAGAGATTGATACACAAAATGCACCACCCCCACTTCAGTGCATCACGAGTAAAGATAATAAAAATTATGCCAACAATTCCAAATATAAAATCATTAATGATGAGGATCGATGTTATAATCCTTTAAATCCAATGGAAAATGGGAAATTTCATGCTATCACTTAATGAATTCTACATGTGTATCACGACTCCACCAAAATGATTAATGTTGAATTAGTAGTGCAAAACCCTAGTGGTATGATTTTTTCATCTCATGTTTATTATTCAATTTTAGGTGAAATTGGTGTGAATGTACGTTCTATAAATTTTGGAATTCATCCTATGGTTGAATTTGATTTCAAATTATACATGGATTGAATTTCTCTAAATAAATCCTACATCAATTTTCATAGAAGGGATATTTCATTTGATATTCAAAACCAACCTATGGTTGTATATTAATCTTATGGTATTTATAAACATATGATTGAGATTACATCCATTGTATGAATATTAATTAACATTTACATGGGATGGTTATCTAAAATGGTTAGTGACAAACATAACAATGATAATTTTTCTATTGTACTAATTTTTTTTATAAAATTTCAGAAGAGCTTCCATGTATTCACAAAAAATGTGATGTTAATTTTACAATAGAACTCATTATTTTTATCACACCAATTTCAAAGACTCTCTATAGTATGGCCCGGACTGAGTTTTAGGAATTGAATAATGAGCTCTAGGAATACCCTGAAAAGGGATTTATTTGGCTATGTATGATCACCATTGGATGAACCTATTCATTTTTGTTAAAAAAGAATGATGGATCAATGAGAATCTACATTTTTTATCAGGTGCTGAATAATATCATGATTTGGAACAAGTTTTCTCTACTTGTATTGAATACCATTTTGATAAACTATGGAAAGGTCAATATATTTTCAAAATTAAACACCATTCTTGATAACATCAATTGATGGTTATGAAGGATGATATACCGAAGACAATGTTCCATAAAATTTATAACCACTATGAATATATATTTAATCCTTTCAATATTACTAAGTTCTATTATATGTTCATGTATTTAATGAGTAGTGTATTTGAAGACTACCTTGATCAGATTTTTGGTAGTCTCTATAGTTTATATTATTATTTATTCAATGATAAATTAATATAATTAACATCTCTTTATAATGGTACTAAAGACACTATGGAAAGAATAATTATAAAAAAAATTGTAATGATTGAATTTTGGAGTGGAAATTTTTCATTTTAGGGTCGAATAACTTCAAAGGAGGGTATATTAATGGATCATTCAGAGATTGAGGCAATTGAGCATTGTCCTAGACCAAAAAAGGTTATTAAAATATATAGTTTTATTTATTTATAATGATATTATCGATGGTTTACAGATAATTTATCAGGAATATCTAATCCTATGACCATGTTTTCATTGAATAGATCCAAGTTCATATGGTTAGATGAATGTGAGGAATACGGTATGGAACAAAATATATGTTTAGTACGTGGTCATATGATTACATTACCATTTAGTGTTGAATGGTTTTTAATATATATTGATGCATAATAGAATGTATTGGGATGTATTTTTATGTATAATAACATGGTCACATATTATTCCTCTGAAAAGAAGGATTCTTGAGAAAAATTACCCAAATAATGATTTAGAGATTCCAGTGATAATTTATGTATTATAGATACGGAGGAATCATATTTATTGATAAAACCATGATATATATATATACCAATAATAAAATTATGTATATATTCACAATGAAGGAATAGAAAATTCGGTAAATTAGATGGTTAGAGCTTACAAAAGATTATGAATGCAGAATATATTACCACCCTAGAAAAGAGAACAAGGTGGCCAATGATTTGAGTCTAAATGATCATACTAGCTTATCCATGATGAGTATCACAAAATATCTAATATTTATATATTTGGGAATTATTGTTATATAAATCCTAGTGGAAGGGGAAAATATTATCATTATCACATGATTGTTCAACCATTTACTTATGTGATGATTAAATCAACGTAGAAGGAAGTTGTAGAGCTGAAAAACGTAGGTTTGAATTATTCCTATGATTATTCTAATCATGATGGAATAATAAGGGTCATGAACCATGTATACATTCCTTCTATACCATATTTGTATAAGGAGTTGTTAGTGGATGCTCATATATCTTCATTATCTATTCATCTAGTATTTATGATGTTGTAAAGAGATTTAAAAGAATACATCTTGTATGATGGAATGAAAAGATATATCAAAGAGATATTATCATGGTGATTACTATTTCAAAAAGTTAATTTTAAATGAAAATTGTTTAATATGATATTTCATCCATGAACTATACCAGAATAGAAATGGGAGAACATTTAAGTGGATTTGTTCATTGTAATCCCCAAAAACTAAAAAGGGTATAATGTTATATGGTTGTAGTTGGTCTCCTTAATAAGTCTTCACATTAAATATTTATCAGTAAAGACATCTATTTGGATCATATTACTGGGATATACATAAACGGAGTGGTAAGGTTTAATAGTGTACCCATTCTGTTGTATCTGATCAGAATCAGATGTTTAGTTAAATGTTGTTGTGAATCCATGAGCAATATGAAGATATAGAATTGAGTTTCAGTACTCTATATCATCCATAAAGATATGGTCTATCTAAAATAAATAATTAAACCCTAGTGGATATGTTATGATATTGTACACTGTATTTCAAATGACAGTGTGATCAAACAATTCCCCTATTTTAGTTTTCAAATAAGAATATATTTCACTCAAGAATTTAGATGGTTACTTATAAATACCTCTACCAGAATAAATATGCAGATCCAACTCTATAGAATGATGTTGGGGGACGAAATCTATCAGGACCTGAAATATATAATAATATTTTAGAGAATCATAGATTTATTCATAATTACATCAAGGAAGATAAATTTTCTTAGAAAACGTATGATGATAATAACCATCATGATCCATAATTTTCCGATTATGACAAGGTGTTTGGTTGAATTTCCCCTTGGAATGAGGACACAATTTTTAGGATGTAAATGGAAATTAATCCCAGTAAATATGTCTAAAAAAATTAGATTATAGATTATATCAGATTGGTAGCAAATCTATTTAAACTTTTGACAACCCTATATCATGTCCATTATTTGTTCTATGTATCTCACCCGATGAAGTACAGACCTAACCCTTCACATGTACACAAATCATGGATCATACTGCTTGAGAAATATCATTCTTATGAGGAATAATAGGTTGAAACTATTGATCATACTGAGAATGTTCTATGAAAAAAGGCCACTCATTTGGTTAATATTTTATCAATAACCCTCCTGATTTGATAAGAAATGTGAGAACTTGATGATATGATTATGCATAATTGTCTTCAATTTTTTTATCAATGTGACAAATTTTGACAGAGAAAATAATTTAAAGGGGGTAGAATGTTACACATGAGTTCTTTTCAAGTATTATCAAATAAATTAAATATATTTTCCAGATTTAATTTAATGGTACACCATGTTAATATTTATTTATATGTTATACCATGTAAATATTATCCCACACATAACAAGGTATTATCTTGCGTTAGGCACAACACTCAGTTTTTATGAAAGATAATTTTATTAATATAATTTTATAAAAAGATAACAATCAGAAAGCAATGAAACATTATAAAATAAATAGTAAATAATTCTTTTAAAATATTATTTTTAATATTTTCATAAAAATATGAAGTATTTATAATGTGATTTATAATTTTTAGTAATCTCTTTATATGTTTTAAAAATACATTTTTATTAGAAGAACTACTTTTTTTCTATTATCTGATCAATAATAAAATTATTTCTTAAAAATATGAAATAAAATTTGATTAAATATTCAGAAAACATTAATTCTTGATTTCAAAATTATCATAGGGTGAATTTTTTGGATTTTTCTATAATATTTTTTTTGGATGAATAGTAAAAAATACGTAATTTTAATTGCAATATTCCTTTTTTATAATTACTTTTTATAGTCAAATTATATTTTATTTTGGTTCTAAATTATATATTGGTACAATATATATCTATTAAATCAATTTAGTTCATTAGAATTTATTTACTATTGAAATTTTATATAAAAATATTTCACATTTTTTAGCATTTTCACTTTAGAAATAAGTAGTTTTAACCCATATCCATGATTAAATTTTAATTCATTATTTAAAATTCTATGATTATATTTTTTTTAAATGTATTCCATATTTTTCATCAAAAAAATAAAAAATTATAATAATTTGTACATAATTTGTTACTAATATGATTATTAAAGGCAATTAAAATTTATCATAGAGATGAAGAGAAAAGGGAGTTCACCATGTGACTAAATATTAATAAGAATGGTCAATGTGACCTAAAAACTTGTGATCACCCCATTGGATAAATTTATTCAAGATATACCCGTTCATTTATCTTATTTTTTACATAATCAAGTACATTTTATGGTGAAAACATGGGTGAACCTCACTTTCTTTTAAAAAATGATATTTGTGTCTTATCCCACACTTATAAAAGGCCACCACCTATTCCCATATATTTAAAACTTTATAACCAACTTATTTAGTGAATAATTATCCAAATAACTTCTCCAAAACCCGTAAATCTTCATATAATCTTTCATTTTCCCATAATTCAAAAAAAAATAATTCATTTTGTAAAAACCGAAAGGGGATACCCGAAGAAGATTTAATGTTCATTAATACATGTTTTTCTATTATTTATTCCTCGAAACTCATAAATTTGTTTATAATTAATATATATTAAAAAAAATTATCTTCAATATATATATATATATTAACTAATTTTGAGGATGTGATATAAAACATCACAAATGTCTATCAGGTGGGATAAACAATCATCATTTTTGTGTACTGCAGACTACTGCCTCGTGAACTGATGTCTTTCATTCTTCAATTACCTACTTCTAGAGTTTATAATAATAATGTATTTATATTCAATGTATGTTATTTTTTATTTTTATTATTTTTTTGATGTTATTATGATTTTTTAATTTTTATTTCACACACAACATAATTCTTTCCATTTTGGGAAATATAATAGTGTCGTTCGTGTGTATGTCGGACTACAAATACGTGAAGCAATGTGATTCATTCATGAATTGATAGAATGTATTAAGAACTATTTTAATAAAAATATGTGAAATATATTAAATTAATATTATTTTATATTGATAATATCTCATATAATTTTCTTTCATTCAATCTGACAGTAATATAGAAACGTTGTTCATCTATATGTACTGCATAGCCTCTCCCGAAACGGTGTATTGTTTACTAACTCTATTTTTTATGAATCACTATAAATACATATATAATGAATATAAATGATATTTATATTGTATTTTTAATTCTTTATATAATGAAATCATTGATTAATGTATGAGGTCCAAAAATATAAAAAATTAAAACATATAAGAAAATAATAGTTATTAACTTAATCAGAAAAATTGACATGGAATAGTTAATAAATAGGTAATAAAATGTAATTATAAATTGATATATGATATGATATTTATGTATATGATTATTTGTTAGATTTATAATAAACATAAATTTAATTTACTGGACGTTTGTATGAGTTTTAAGGATGTTAAGACTTACGGTAAGGGATTTACATTTTACTTTTATTTTACGTGAGATAAAAGAGATCCTCACCACATATTTCAAGTATTTGGTGTGCATACTCCACATGGATTTACCTTAATAGAAAATATTTATTTGGATTTTTATATCCTTTTTTTGATATATCTTCCATGGTAATTATGGTTAATATTTTTTCCAAAGTAGTAAAAGGATTTTTGTCTCTCTTTTCCTTTTTACAGACATATGATATTTTATGCACTTATAGTCATACAAAAGGTGCATATAAAGCCCAATTATAATGTAATATTATTATTTATTTAAAACTAATTATATTTTATATTTTATTTTATGCTATAATTTTATGTGGTTTATGACTAAAAGTTAACAATGTGGTAAGAGTTTATTTCTTCAATCTCATCATTTATCATGATTAGTTATGATAACGATTCCATTGATGAAATATTAAGATCCATATAATAATGATTATATTGAATTTTATCCCCCATAATTATTCATGATATCAAAATGTAATCATATCATTTTTTCTCTCTTTCTTAATGAAGATAAATAAGAAATAATTATGAATCCCCAACTTTACTTATCTCTTCAGTCGGAAATATTATTTTTCAAACATTATTTCTCGAAATATTTTTAAATGTGGTTTAATAATTTTCAAAATTATTTATTGAATATATTTTTATAAAAAATTTCTTGAAATTAACTCAAATGAATCTTCTTCTCAATTCCAAATCAAGGAACATTTCTAAGCCTTTTTAGTGTAAAATGAGTTTTTGGAATATATAAATCTGCCCATAATTTTGACCATATTTTTTTTAAATCATCCGATGAATGTTTACAAGGTTATTTTTAAAGAAAATGTTATTCCTAATTTTCTATAAAATCACATTTTAGTTTTTTTTTACTGAAAATGGTTTTCAACAATGTTTTTTTGTTTAAAAAATTTATTTCAAAGTGGAAAGTGTATTTTTCTAAAGTAAGTTTTTAAATTATCTTTAAAAATTAATTTCCATCTATGATGACAACTCATGGTGTTAATCATGGCTTACTGGGGATATTATTCATGTTAAACATTCATATTTATTCTCTGAATCGTTTGTGTATTTATGGAATAATGTTTATGAAATCTTTTTCTCTTGCACAAGTTATATACTTGTGAAACATGTTAATCTTCCATGTGTTTTATTATTTTGAAACCCAATCCTTTTAATATGTTATTCTAGGAATTTGAAACCTACTTATTTTCTAGAGATTCTATTGTGCAGAAATTCTCATGAACTCCATATAATTTCATGGGTTATGATATGATGAATTCTTATGATATTGTATAACATAAATTTATGGATTCATTTTGTAATCGATGGGAATAATATATCATTATAACTAATTGGTTAAATATTTATCTATCTCATGAAATTGGCTTGAATAAAATGAAATGTGAACTTGGTATAACAATACTTTTCTAGAATTGGATGTACACGTGGTTTAGTAATACACCAATGAAACAAGATGTGAACTTAGTTTACTAATACATGTCTATAATGGGTTTTGAAAATGATTCACTAAAGGAAATTTTCCATTATTATGGTCATGGAATTGATCCTTGAATAATGTTAAATGATTTTATTTACTTAATTCGTGCCAAAAAATCTTAAATTATGCTCTCATGGTTCATGTTCATTGATTCTATTGTGATTATTACCTTATGAATTGCTAATATATATTCCATAAATATTGATTATAATATTAGATATATAGGTTATGATCTACTGGTGTTATCATCCTGTTACCATGCCCTTATTTTCTTGATTATACTTGTATATTTCTATTTTTACCTGTACTCGGCATCTTAGAACACCATATATTATGTCTCCTATACCCAAGTTACAATAATATGTATTATGTATGATGTGTCTTGAAACGGGTAATGTCTGGTAGAACATAGTGGGATATAGTGTAGCTGAGTTGTGTAATATTTTTTAGGTTTCCTTATTTTCTATGTAACTAAAATAATATGGTTTTTTTGTGTTTTATTGTGTAATGTAATGATTATTCAACAAAAATGAAGTAAAGTGGTTGTATGAGAGACCTAGTTCACTACAAAAAGAATTATTTTTAATGTTCACCACATGACCAAAATTTCAAATCATTATCACCTTTTTTTATTATGATTCTTATCTTCAATGCTTCAATTTATTTAGAGAAAATATTACTCATATTAATCTCATAAGTTTTTAGGGTAAGAAATTGGGTATTTCTTCTAATTTTAAAAATATATTTCAAATACGTTTATAAAATTGTTTTATCGTATTAAAACATCCAATAATGATCATTTTTATTCAATGGGGATATTAACTTATTATCTAATAAAAAATACATTTTTTAATTAATTGTGATGTTTTTTAATGAAATATATGAGATAGTGAATTCATTTTTATGGTTCAATTATACCTTAAATGATTGATGATTTCATTCACATTACTAATGACAAAATATAAAGAGTTTATAATTATATAAATAGTTATCCTTTTATATCCCCCCATAATACATTGGTTAATCATTTATTTTTAAAAATATAAAAGGGTGAATTATTGGTTAAGCCATGTCTAAGAGAGTAGAGAGGTTCTTATTTAGAGCCTTATAAGGTACACATATAATCATCCCAACCATACTATGTAATGAATATCATATTAGGTATCCATGGAGTGGGATTTATATACCTATTTATATTATAGAATTACTAGATATTCTTCTAGAAAATTCATTTTATTTTGTTATACGGTCATGGATAATAATTGGTTATTGTTCCACACTCTTCTAGGTCACAAAAGTTTTTATTCTAATGCATTATGTGATGAAAAATGATTTTTTCTATGTATTATTATGTATTATTTTAATAATACATGATAATTTTCTCACATCATTATTCTATTTATGCTTACTTATGGTCTTAAATTGATATCTAACAGGTTTTCCCTTATTGATCATCTTGTGTCATAAATTCTTATGTTTCTATTTATCTAGTTTATGATAATGAATATTAGGATTCAATAGTCTACAACTATGTAATGTGAGAATAATTCTTGTGGCACTTGTTATTGATTGTTTAAAAATATATGAATTGTTTATCTAGTATCTAACGATAATAATAGTCTACAATTATTTAATATGTTTAATTATAATATGTATTAAATATTTATAAAAAATGATGTAATATTTTTGTATGTTATGGTCTGTTACCCTCAATATCATTGAATTATAGTAAATTTATTAACATCAATATAAGAGTCAAATATTAAGAAATATAGATAGAATAAAAGTATTTATTAACAAGAATTACCTCTTATATAGAGGATTATATCGCTAGATTATGACGTTAATTATCTAATACACACACTAATCCCATTTTATTTTCTAAAATGAACTCAAGAAATGATATTTTCTTTGACCCATTCTTCTAATACAATATTTAAAATTTTAACCACCAACAAGAAACTCATAAAATATAATATCTATCCAGAATCAATGTAAATAGTGATCTGCAATATTGAAAGATCATGTCCCTCATGGATAATTTGAATCAAAACCCTTTTCATAGTTTGTAGAAATTCATGTTGTTGCAACGTCACTTCATCATACATTATAAAAAGTATATATTGTAGTATGGTCTTCTTAACATTCTTATTTTTTAAAAAACTATAGACACATTTTCAGTTGTGTTTGATCTCTATCGAGGATATCATAATGAAAATAATCAAGTCTCTTCGTTGATACATTATGTTATCCCATGGAATTTAGTTGAATTTATTTCATAAATAAATGTGTTTTTTATTCTAATTTTTCAATATATTATATGGTAAAATATATCATGAATCTCATTTTAATTTATTTAATATAAATAATCATCTCCATTTATTTTTAACTAACTTTGTATTTCAATTATCAAAAATAATTCAAACCCAATAATAAGTAAAAAAAAATTAATATCTAAATTACTCAATCATTTATCTCCGCACACTATATAAATTCTCATATCCTTATATCTCTATAATTAAATAAATTTCTCACTTAATGTGTATTTGTAATCATACAAGTGTAAAAATGGTTCAGAGATCTTCCTCATGATGTACATCATGTAATTTTCTGTTACCAAGTAAATGAAGTCAAAAATATAACTTTAATGTTATTATATATTTCCACAATAATAACAATTACTCATTAAAATAATTTATATGAATTTTTTAATCCATTTATGCCATCTAATATGGATTGGTCGATGTTGCCTCCTTTTTATGGCCATAAAATCCATTATAAAAAATGAGATACATCTTCTATGTATTTATATCATATAATTTTATTATATGACAATACATCCTCATTTGATGCTTTGCCATCATATATTCTTCATATAGAACCATAAAATGACCTTCTCTTATTGGTTTGAAAATATCATAAACAAAATATCCATCATTTTTTTCATTATTCCTCTGAAAACATCGTGGTGTGAAAAAAATATTTATCAAATGACTACATATTCTCGATTTAACCACATGAAATAATGTCTTCAATTATAGAGTAAACATAAGATCATCATTAAATTGAGGAAATTAAAAATAGAAGATAATTGATTGAGTTATTCAATCATAAAAAATTTATTCTAAAAGTGTAACTTTTAATATTTTTTTACCTTTCCAAACCATATGATCTATGTATTTTTCTTTTATGATTCATCTTAAGTAAAACATAAAGATTTCTATAAATTTTTTATTAATGTTACTAGTACACATGTTATAAATTCTTTAATTTATTATGGGGATTATTTTTTTCATATGAAAGCTATATAGTTACTTTTATAACTCTTATCATTCCTTTGACTCTTAGCTAGATTTGTTGTTCTTTAAATTTCAGTTACATTTACAAAAATTTCAAATGACTCTATCATTAATCACACATTAAGAAATATAAATATTCTATATGATGTTTAATATAAATATTTTTTATATTATTCCTTATTAAATATTTTAGTTTATATAAATAATAAAATATAAATATAGAATGAATTTAAATATTTATTTATACAACTATTATTTATTTAGAATCATTCCATTCCTTCATAAATAACTATAAAATAATAATAATTAGAGATTTTGAATTTTTCCATTAAACCTACTCCATACTCAATCTGGACAACACACATTAACTCACACCATATGAATAATAAACTTAATAAACTTTGAAATATTCATTACATTTACAATGTTCATAAAACTTATTTCGAAATATTTTATATTTATATAATCCCTCATTGGGGCAAGAAACCAGCTCCTACTAACGATCCTATGCCATCTCACTCTAAGGATGCTCCACCTGTGACCCCACTGATAAGGGGAAGCATGTGCAGGATGTAGATATGGTTGAGAGCAATGATGGAAGCCCTCAGGCTGTGGAAGAGGATGCTCAACTTAAATATGAAGCTATGATTTGTGACGATCATATAGAGGAGTCAATAGCATAGACCCCTGCCTTGGTGGCCAGTAAGAGGAATCATGTGCTGGATGTAGATAATGTCTTCCATCCTTATTTGGTCATAGATCCTAAGTTGGGTATTGTGGATGATGTTCCTATGCAATATCAATCTGCAGTCCATATAAATGAACTGGTCACAAGATCTGATGATGTCACAGTCCCTGTGCAAGACATGGTTATAGATTATTCAGGCTTCATTTCAGATTCTGATCAAAGTCTCCCTATAATTCCTAATGAAGGTCATAGAGGAAAATTTACTACAATCTGTGATCATGGTGTGGATGTGGCCCTTGCTCATACAGGTGTGTTCGTTCAGGTTCATGCGGCTATGGTTGAAAAAAGAGTATTACTTTCTAGTTTATTGTCTTCCCTAATTGACTCTGCCAATAGGTTTTCTTTGCTCAATATTGAGGATTCTATTGAAGAGGATGATGATCATGCCTTAGTTGAGCATGTGTCATGTTCTACCAGTGGAACTACTAATGACCTCTCTGAGAGGCTGGTTGCATAAACATATGGAGGGCCTAATACTCAACTTAGATCAAAAAACATGAAAATCCTTTTTTTGAATTGTCAAGGGATTGGGAACCCTCCCATGGTCAGGTTCCTTAAACACATTATTATGACCAATATACCCTTACTGGTTCTTATTTCTAAACCAAGGATGAAATTTGAAAATTGGAGGTCTTTCAAATGGGATTCTCTAGGTTACTCCTTTGTTGAAAATAATCATGTCGATATGAATTCTGAAACCTTGTGGGTGCTTAATAATGATTGTGTGTCAACTAGTTCTGTTTTTCCTGATGCTCAGTCTGTTACTCTCACATGTTGTTACGGTAATGCCTAATTTTCAGTGAAGTTTGTGTATTATTTTATCTCTATACAAGAAGACGATCACTATGGAGAAACATAGTGGATATCTCTGAGAATATGCCAAATAGCTGGGTTTTACATGGTGAATTTAATAAAATTCTATAACCCGAGGAAAAAACTTGTGAGAAATTTTGTCATGCCTCGGCTTCTGACCTCTCAGCATGTATTGATAAATGTGGTCTCACTGAGGTACCTATTTTTTGAGCTGATTTTACATGGATTTCATTCACTATTAATGAAATTTAGGCAAGTAAGTTAGACTGGTGCTTTGTGCAAGTAGATCATAGTAATGTGGTGATTGATATTTCAGGGATAACTCTTCCATGGTTAAATTCTGATCACAATACCAATCTTGTTGAAGTTTGTTTTTGAACTTTGAGGTATTTACCTCTTCAATTAATGTTCAATAATGCTTGGTTGGTTATCCTAGGCTGTAGAGAAATTGTCCTGGATTCCGGAAAAAAATGAATATTTGGGTGTCCCTTCTTACATTCTTTCCTGAAAATTAATGTTTGTCATTGAAAGGGTGAAGAAATGAAGAAAAGAATCATTTTCTTCCATTGATAATGACATTAGGGAGTCTAAAACAGTTTTATCAAACTTCCAACAAATTATCTTTCTTAATGACCTACCAACTCAGAATGAGATTCATGCTACAGAAAATCGGGAAAAACTCTTGGATCTGAAGGAAATGTTGGCACAAAATCAGTTCAATATTAGATGGATGAAAATGGAGACAGAAACACAAATCCATTTCATTGTATGAATATAAAGAAAAAGTCCAAGATAAGTCTTTAATCCCTTATTATTGAGGGGAACCCTTTATCTTTTGAGAATGATATTGAAAATGTGACCATTAACTTCTTTGAGAAGCATTACTCAGATCATCGTGAAGACAACTCTGAAAAACTTATTCAGTGTTTTGATCCTTTTATTAACGATGACCAAAATAAGAATCTTGTTGATATTATCAAGGAAAGATAGTTACATGATGCCCTTTTCTCCCTGAATATTGATAGTTTAGCCTGCCCCAATGTCTTTGCAAACAAATTCTTCATGTTTTGCAGGCATATTTTTTATCCTGATGTCACAAATGTTGTGAATGATTTTTTAGATCATCCCATATGCCCTTTGGAATGAACTCCAACTTCATTACATTAATCCCTAAAAAAGACAATTCCCATGACATTATAGATTTCAGGACTGTTTCTATTGGTAACACTGTACCAAATGTGATTATGAAGATCATAATTCATCGAATGGGTGGTATTTAAAAGGGACTCATCTCTAGTAATCAATTTGGATTTTTTCTAGGGTGGAATATTCAAACTTCTCTCATCACTTCCTCTGAGTGTTTCAATGCCATGATTATAATGGTAAAGGATGGTAACATGGCATTGAAGATTAATATCTCCAATGCTTTTGATACCATCAGATAGAGGTTCCTTTTCACCATTCTCAAAATGAATGGGCTCTCACAGAAGATCATTGGTATTATTTGATCCATCCTTGCGAGTTCCAAGCTTTATATTCTTATCAATGTCTCTCCTAGGGGCTTCTTTAAATGCTCAAGAGGAGTTAGGCAAGGTGACCCTCTCTCTTGGATGCTTTTTTCTATTATAGAGGATTACTTTAGCTGGTGCCTTTCTGAACTTTCCAATTTTGGATGGTATCGGAGGATGAAAATAGGGCGAGATCTACATACCCCCCCCCCCCACATCTGTTCTATGCTGAGGATATTATTCTTTTTGGGAGAGATGATAAAGGAACCATCTCCTACATCAATGTAATTTTCTAACACTAAGAGGAGGTTGCAGGCCAGGTCATTAATTGGGTGAAATTATCAGTTATGTTTGTTGGAGGCATTATCACATCGAGGCAATGTAGAGTGGCGCGACAATTTGGTGTCAAGAGGGGATTGCTTCCATTAACATACATTGGGGTTCCACTTTTCTGAGGCATTGTTAAAAGGTGTCATTTGGATAATATTTCCTTGAAGATCAAAAATTATTTAGAAAAATGGAAGGGGAAAACATGTCTCATGTAGGGAGGATATTTTTGGTCAACTCTGTGATCACTTCTTTGTTTTTTATTCCTTTACCTTGTATAGATGGCCCAAACCCCGAATTAAGGAGCTTACTAGCAAGATCAAAAACATTATTTGGACGGGATCGGTTAATTAGAGGAATATGGTCACTGTTTCATGGAAACAATGCATCAAACATTCCCACATGGGTGGATTGGGTGTCAATGATATCAGGTTATTCAGACACACCTTGATCAAAAAGTTTACATGGAATTTAATTTTAAAATCTGATGACTATATGGAATTCCTTCAAACCAGGATTCTTGAAAAGCACCGTAATGGGTATTCTAACTATCTTTTTTCATCTATTTGGTCTACCATAAAGAAATACTATACTGAGCTTATGTTTTTCTCAAAATCTATTGTGTGAAAACAACCCCCTCTCATCTTCTAGACCACTCCCTAGCTATATCGACCTATCTGTGATGATACTAGAATCCCTCCACTTCTTAGAGAGACATCCATTGCTAATTTCTAGGGTAATCCAACAATCAACAGCATGATTCCGAATCATGTTGGCATTGAAATAACAAGGTAATACTACATAGATTTTGATAAACTGGTATGGATGCCAAATTTGAATGGAGTGTTCAATACAAGGGACTACTACAGATCGCTATGTGGTTCTTCCCTGGAACCTCCGTCTTGGGTCACGGAATTTTACAAACCCGTTAAACCCTCAGCCTCATCATTTCTAATCTAGAAAATCTGGAAAAATTGGATTCCCTTGCAGTCCATCTTGCAGCGGTCTAGACTCAATCTGGCTGTAGTTTACATGCTATGCATGCATGTAGATGAAACTTCTGATCATGTATTTGTCTCTTGCAAGTTCGCTTACAGGATGTGGACCTATGTGTAGGGGTTTTTTCACTACTGTATTCCATCTTAATTTATTTAAGGGTTTTTCAATTCACTTGCAGGATTGATTGTTGCAAGCATGTTCAATCTCTCCTCCTAATAGATATAGCCTTCCTGTTTTCTTTCATATGGAAGGAAAGAAATGTCTTGATTTTTAACAGAATTTCTCCCCCATTCCATGCTGGTGTACTGGTGATACATTGTGCAATCCAAACACCTTCAAACATTCAAATGGGTACCATGAGGAATGATGTTTATGACCTTGTTTTGTTGAGGTCCCTTGGTGTTAATGTCAGGGAGAAAAAAACTACTGATGAAGAAACGTGTTCGTTGGATACCACCCATCTCTTGATGGTTCAAGGTTAATGTTGATGGAGTAGCTTCTGGCATGTCAGGTCCTTCCGGATGTGGTGGTGTCCTCTGAACTCACCGGGGGTTTCTTAAAGGATTCATCTTCCACTGTATTGGCAATGAGATTTCTATTGAAGCAGAGCTTTGGGATATGATAATATCTATCAGGTATGTTTTCCACTACGACTGGCATGATCTATGGCTTGATTCAGACTCATCTGTTGCCGTTAAAATCCTTATATATTGATCAAGGAACATGCCATGAAGGATGTTACTGGTTTGGGAGGAATGCCTATGGATTGTAGAGTCACTCTCACTTGAAGTACTACATGTATATTGTTAGGCTAATCAAGTTGTGGATGATCTATCCAAGAGAGATATTGCAGATGTGAGTTCCAGTTGGTATTTTGTAATATTGGAGTTTTGTAATAGATTTTTTCAAGCCAATTATCATGGTGAGACTTATACTCATCTTTGTAGATCTCCTCTCTGATACTGCACTGTGTAATTTACTTTTTATTTAATATATTTTCTTAGGAGCAGGCATGCCTTCCTCTTGAACTTCATGGTATATACCCTCCATAGAGTATTTAAATAATGTTTCTAGGAATTAGAATGATCATGTATTATTAAAACATAATAAATTTATAATACAGACAGTATCAAATATTTTTAAATGATATTCCATTTTCAAGGAACCTAGAAAATATATTTAATATTTAATTTAGATAGATATAATTTCCATAAATCTATATAAATCATGTATTCCAAAACACATATACAACTCCAAATCCATTTAATATAATTAATAATATGAATACACATTCAATATATTCACTTTCATTAATCATTTCTTTATGACTAGGTCATTTCATATATCTTGAATTGAATAACATTCATTGCATTTTCCATTCAATTATATTCTCTTGAATCAACTCATTTACAAGATTCATTTTGTTACTCCTATTCTTGGGATATTTTCACAACTCAACCTATAATGATATCTTTTATAGGAACACATATTCATATTAAAATATTTCATGGTAATTTTATCTTCATTGGAAGAAACTATTATAAAATTATACTATAATTACACATTTAACCTTCATCTTTATTTAAAAACAATTGAAAAAAAGCATTATGTGGGTTCATCCCTCCCTACAATTGAATTCGCTAAAAATTATAATTAGTTAAATTTGTATCACTGTGTTCAATTGATTTTAAAAATTGCTAGAATTATTGAGAATAAATTAAAGAAACAGATACAGAGGGTGATACAAATTATCATAATGCATTTTGTAAGAAAATGGTTTTCTCAATTTAAATTTTAGTCATGATTTAGGTAGGAAGTGGGAGAATCTAATCTAGAAAACGAATGTCCCAAAATATGAAATGATAATATGATAATAATTTCAAATTATTTTTATCAATAAAATATCACACATATTTTTATGCACATAAATGTTTTATTAATATTGGATTTTAAAACCCCTACTTCATTAAAAAATTTAATTTATATAATTAAAAATAAAAAACCCCATATTATTAAACATTTTAAATTGTACCCTGATTTTAAATCATTCATTTCATTGATAAGTTCATCTTTTATCCCTTAATATAATAAATATTTTTTGAAAACTAGGGTTGAAATAATATTCATAAATACCACTCCAGGGATATCTTTTTATTCACTTTATAATATTCATATATTCATTATGTGATTGTTTTAAAAGATTCTTTTACATCAACGCCTCATGGTATATAAGAAATTTTAAATTTATCAAGGTAAATCTTATTAGAAAATAAAATCTATATACCTAGTTTTAGAAAATTTTAAATATAATTATTACTATTATTCTTTGCTGATTTTACAACATTCTCAGTTATTTATTTCACCCCATAAATGTATGTAACTCTATCAATTCCATACATTAAATAAAAAATATAAATTTTATAGGCATGATTTAGAACGTCTTTTTTCTATAGTGAGAGAGATAAGTATGATATTTTATTCTAATCATGGTTTAAATTTCACTTTAGATCCTTTATAGGAGAAACAATCATTAATTCCATTATTATTTTCAGGGAAGTGTTATCATTGTGCATCGGGATTTCCATACATATCTCAATATCTTCTTTTGTTATAATTTATTTATTCAATCATAAAAATGATTACTTCTATTTTCTATTGAATATTTTACATTTTTATCATCACTATTTTTCTAGATTAATTATTCAATAGTATATAAATTTTTTCCCAAAACTATTTTCTTCTCAAAACAAAATCTAGGAATAAATTCAAGTAAATCATTCATTTTTCTTTTGAAATTTAATTTATTCTATTTTATCATTCTCACATAGTATAACCCCAAAATTCAAGGTATTAATTTTTTATCTAAATATTTTCTCTAATTTATTGTAATGGGTTAAGATCCATCTCTTTTTCATAGTATCCTTCATGTTATTCTTATGATTACATTGTTATAGGTTTTTTTTTCTTTCCCATGGATAACATATCATTCATCATCATTTATGGTATAGTTTCATTAAATTGATTTAGAAAGAAATTAGTTAACATAAAAATTAATTGATCTTCAATTTTTCAACTCTCATTTCATTTTTTATATATATTTTTCCATGATACCAACTCTGTTATGATAATGAGTATTTTACCATTCTTATATGTATTTTTATATACATGATAATTGAACCCCAATTATGTTGTAGTCCTAAATATTCTCTGAGATTAAAGTTAATGTAAATCGTGGTAATACATGTTTCAAAATATTTCATAACACAACATTAAGAAATAAAATTATATGTCTTCTCCAAATAAATGAGTCTAGATAGACATTGTTTCATCGTATTATTATGAAAAAATTATTTTTATGGTATCCATTTAAGGGGTATACATTCTCAAATTTTCATCCTTCTATTTCTAATATCATTGTGGGTTTTATAGAGCATTAATTTAACTATTTATTTTTAAAATTTGAATTAGTTTCTTTCCTATAAATGTAATGGGATTTAGTGAATCCATAATTTCACAAATAGTGTGTACATTTATTTTATAATGTACATATTATTTATGTTTTTAATAGGTCAATATATTATTAATATATGATATACTACATTATAAGAAAAATACTCCCTAGATATGTCTTGGAATTATGATTTTTCATTTGGTTATGAAGGCTCAGCATAAATAATTTCATGGTTTTTAATATTCAACTATAAGTTCAATAAATCTCAAAATTTTGATATTGTTTTCATATATATATTATTTCATTATTTAATCACATAACTTCATAACCTTCTCCATATCCTTATAAAAATCACCATTCATTGCATCCTTCTCATATAACGTTGAATTTTACAATCATGGAATTATTAACACTCTTTTTTAATATATGACATGGAAATTATCCTAATGAATTTATATAGGTTCATATTTATTCCAAATTTCATGAAGACACTATTTCCTTATATAGGATAATTTTCCATTATAATCTATTGACATATCACGGTTTGATTTTTGGAACACCTTGTGCTTTTATAAGAGTAAAGTAATGTCTGATACCATATATGACACACCAGACCAAGAATAGAAGTGAATATAATTACCAAAAACATTATTATATATTATTTTTTTAAATAAATCCAATATCATTTATAGACTGAAATGTACACAACACTGGGTTTGAATAAAAGATGATGATCTTTTAAAATGTTATTATCTAAACATTGTAATTAGAGCCAAGATGTTATGTTGAATGTTATCAAAAAAATAACTAAACTATGAAAATTATATGTTTTCTAATGTTTAAAATAAATTAATTTTTTATCTATTGATTATAATTAAAATATGAACCATTTATAAGTGAATGAAAGTTTTTCTAAAACCTGTATTTTTATGAATGGTGGATTATTCATGAAGTGTAAATATATTTTAAAATTAATTTTTACTTGTCACACCCAGATCTATAGAGTTTAATTATTTTAATTATTTTAATTAGAACTATCCTATTTAGTTTTTTTAGTAATGGTTGGAGGATAGATGTTCAATTGTCGGATTGTGTACAGGTAACTGTTTGAGGATCCCAGACCTAAGCAATGGCCAGCGCACGAGTTAAACCAGGTGGTGGCCAATGTTTGAAGAAAATAAAATTTTATGAAAATAAAATTTGATAAATGTTTAAAACATAATAATATTATTATTATTATGCTGATAATTATATTATTATTATCATTAATTTTGTAATTAATATTTTCTTCACAAATTATTATTACAATTATAATTAGTTTAAAGGAAAGGAATATTATAATAATTATTATTATTATTAAGAATTATTCTTAATATTATTATCATATAAAATTGTTATTAATATAATTATTAATACATTGTTATTAATTCCTTTATTATTTTAAGTCAAATTAATTAAATTATTGTTATTATTATTGTAATTATTATTATTATTGTAATTATTATCAGTATTTTAATAATAATAATTATTGTTATTATTACAGTAATTTTTATTTTTATTATTATTATTTTTATTGTTATTATTTTTATTATTGAAATTTTAATATAATTTTAATATTAATTTTATTATAATTAGTTGAAAAACGATATATATTTTACCCTAGTGCTACCCCCACCCCCAACTTTAGAAATACATATGCCCTTCCCCATAACCCCCCTTTCCTTGATCATGTGTGTGGGGAAGCCATTTCCCCCCTGAGGTTAGGCTCCGACCAACCCCATCGGCCTCCCCCTGCTCTCTTATGTGACATAACACATCCTGGACTGACGCTACGTCCTTCACCATGCTCCCTCCTCCTTGTGTGTACCCCCTCTACTCGCACCCTACACTCCCCCACTCATGCCCAACTCTCATCGAATGGAGACCTCTTGGTCGAAGACATCCTTGGTCAGCATCCCCTTGGTTAGTGACCCCTTTACTCCCCTCAGTATTCTCTTGTTCCACCCGTCCTCACATCGTGTAGGTATCCTCAAACATTCCTTGGGGTTTCGACTGGGGTTTCATTTCATTAAGGGTGCAATATTGAATTTTTTATTTGGAATTCTTGAATTATGGTTTATCTTGGGTTCCTTGTCATATGTTTGGTGTGTGATTAAAACATCACACCTAGTGTTGGGGTTTTTGGACACCTGAGGTATGTGGTTCTGTGGTTCACCATTAAATGATGAACTTATTTGCATGTTTGTTTAATTTGGTATGTTTTATGAAGAATATGTGTGGTGCGTATGTTGTTTTGAAAAATATTTGACATGTGTTTGGCATTAAAATATATATTTTTTCTTATGAAATTGGATATGTTCTAGGTATAAAACCTTACTATTCATTTTTTAAATGTTTGAAATTTGTGAAATTGATTTATTAATATATATATATATATAGTGAACATTATGATTTATTATGAATATTTTTTGCATTTGGATTTAAAGTGATGTTTTAAATGAAATCAGGTTTATTTTGAGTTAAAACTTCTATTGCACAATTTTTTATCATTTTATAAAATACTAAATTGTTTTAATAAATTATTTTCATGATACGAAAGTGATAATTCTCCTTATTGATCATGTGTTTAAATAAATATCGTAGTTTTTTATAAGATTAATTATTTTTCATGTCCATGACTTTGTGTTCCATTTAGTGTCATTTTTTAAGGCATGCAATTGATTGATTAAACTGTGGGTCTGCTACAAATTTCATCTTTATTTAGCACTAATTTGGAGTTAATTTTTAATGTGGGTTTCGATGCACTTTGGATAAATGGAACTAGGGTATTCATTCAAATTTTTTTATAAATTGTGTAATTTCCTGTTTAATTATTTTAATGGTGTGAAGCATATTTGGGAAATATTTCGGTTTGAGGAAGATTTCAAAAATGGTTATATGATGTGAAAGTGGTTGTTTGTGATGTATGATTCTTAGTTGGTTGATAAATTTACATTATAATTATATGGGAGATGTGAATATTGATATATCATAATAAATAAAGCCAGGTATCTTTGTGGGAGGATGTGTACTAGTATGTTAGTGATCCTGATTCGTTCGTCTTAGTTTTACAAAGAAAGAGTAACACTGACAACACAAACTAAATATTTAAGATGATTGGTGACCACTTGGTTATGTGTTTTTTCCCTCCTAGTGGCACATGCATGTGAACATATATATTTTATGATTAATTTTCACTGAAATAAGATGTACCTAGGCCCCACAACTAACTAGTTCCTAGGGTTGTTTCCGTTAATAGTGCTCAATGTTTATTCTGAACTTACCATCGGTATATGGTAGACTGGGTTGATAAATTTTAAAAGTAACTTTGTTTTTATAAAATTTTAATTATTTGAAAATGATTTAATTCAAATTGAATTCTTCAAAACGTCTTTATATTTTACATTTTACTATTTCATTGAAGCTCCGCTTTAATTTTTTTCATTAAAATTGTTATGGAATTTCCATAAAACATCATGCTTCCAAATTCATTTATCATGTAATGTATAATGCATTGAATCTTTACCCAGGTAGCATCCTACTATGAATTGTCTCACACCTTGTATACCCCTATTATTGAATGAACACACTTTGTATCTTTGTTTCATGTTATGTAATGATGTTTCAAGTTTAAATTTTGGTCTTCTAGTGGTTTTGGTTTTAGATCTTGGTGGTGGAGGCTTGAGGACATTACTTCTCTTATTTCACAGATGTTTGGAGTGTTGTTTGGTTCCTCCATTGTGCAATTTTTTCTTTTTGGTGCACATTTAGTCGTAAATGAATAATTTGGAAATTTTTTAATGTTTCAGTTGGTTAAATTTTTTTGATCTAGTTTTGTGTTTTTATAGGTTATTTTAATATGGTTAATTCAGGTAAATAGTTCCCAAATAATTTCAATCGATACCTAGGCACTTGTGCCAGCCTATGGGGATTGGGAATTCCCTTCATCCCTTGTCATAGAATGATTTGAGTGATAAATTTATGGTCTAACTAGGTTTGTTCAAGACCAAATGGTATCAGAACCATGCTTTTATGTTTGGGGTGTCCGGTGGATGGAGATTAGGATTTTTGTAGCTAAGGATATAGGGTATGGTTCGGTGCCTAATCACCACTACTCGTTACGAGACGTGAGTTAATAGGGGTAGTCTGGGTTTTAAATCTCTTGCATTTGTTTTTATTGAAGGATGAAAATATAGGATAGTCGTTGTCACCCCGTGACCCCACATGGAGTATTGACCCATATTGATCCCACTTTCCAAATTAGAGGCCCTCTTTTTGTGATGTCTTACATGGGGTATTTCTCACTACAATATCTTCAGGTTGGGCATATTCACTAGTTCTTAATTCCGATTTTTTGTCTAGTATTTGTATTGATTTTTTTTGGTGTTAGAGTGTTTTGGGAAATGATGGTGGTTTTTGAAATAAGTGATATTTTTCAAATGATTTTAAAACTGGTGAAAGTGTTTTCTTTCAAATTGTTTGGAAAAAATGTGAAATTTTTATTAAAATGATGACGTATTTTGGTTTCAAAAAATTGACTTAGGATTAGATTTTGTAATGGAATGTATATTGAGAACCTTGGTATTTCTTAGGATCAACCGCATACATGTGGGCAGACACGTGAAGGGAATGTTGACATATATGTATGGGTTATTTGAGTGGAAAATGGATGAACAATTCTAATGATTTTTATTGAATTCCAAGGGAGTGGATTTGGAATTTGAGGATTGAATTGATTTTTATAAAATATACTTGAATGAAAAAGTGTTTTTGGGACTCAATGTTTTATGAAAAGTTGGTTTTGGTATTTGGATAGTGTCTTTGGAAAAAGGAGGTTTTGAAATTTAAAAGAGTTGAGAGTTTTTTTAGAAAAGTGGATTTTAACTATGTTTGTATATGTTTGACTTATGGTTTTTTTCCATTAGCTTATCGGGGTTTCATTTAGGTGTGATTTTGTGTTTCTCAGTTTATACTACCCATAATGTCGCTAATATGGCCAACGAGTCATGTCTAGTCTTGTTTATTTTATGTGTTTCCAGTTTATCACGGTAATCGAGGCTTGTTGGGAAAATTATGTGGTTGTTTGAGTAGAGTGTGTGTTAGGGTTTTGGTAAACTCCCGAGTTTTTTAAAGTTAGATCCATTTCAGTTTTAAATGTCGATCTGTTTTTGTATTAGTGGAGGTTTAATAACTCTCTGTCATAAGAGTTGGGGTGTAGTTGGTAATGGTTGTGTTTTGCGAAGGTCACCAATCTAGTGAGCAGGGTGTACCAGAGGAACCTATTTCTGAAGAATCTCATTCATCGGTGTCGCCACCAAGTTCCTCAGACCGTTATTTTCAATGCTATTGGAATGTCCAGTTTGGGAATTCATATCCTCCTTGTCTCATCGCTTTGATGTCTTATTGAAATGAGAATATTTCGGTCCCCAAGAGAACTTTTTAAAATAATCATCCTTCAATAAAGGAGTTTTGGTTGGGGATATCAGTGCCTGACTTTGAGCCATAAGATGATTCATCCATCAGAGCCCTAACTCGGGTCTCAGGGTGAATCTCCTACATAGTTAGAAATTGTTAGGGGTGTATTAAACCTCAACCTGATTCCTATTTTCTATATTGGTATAGAAATATATTAGGTTTTCTTACATTTTTTTATTTTAGTAGGGTAAATCTCACTATTCCATTACAATTGTGTGAAGTACTTGTTCTGCCGCAATCTAAGAGGATTTGTCTGTTCCAAATGTGGATTTTGGAAGTGTTGTTTTTGTGATTAAATTTATTCAGTTTTGTAGAGGTATAGAATGGTGTTTCTAGTTTTGAATGTGTTTTCATTCATGGGATTTTCCTAGTATTGTGAGATTCACCTATTTTGAAGGGATTGTTGACTACGACAGTGTTTTTGTTTTCCCTTATTTGTAGGGTTTTATTTATAGTAGGGAGATCCATCATCTCGGTTCCCGTGTACATTTTTTTACATCATTTTATGTTTTTAGATTATTCAATTTTGGTAGGATCGTTTCTCTCATGCTAAGGGTGTTAGATTAATTAAGAATTAGGGACTCCATAGTTTCTAGTTGCAGTAAGGAAAATGTTGGTTGATGTGAGGGAGTTGGGTGAAATCAAATTGGATGTTACCACATCCCCCCTAGAGGTGGGGTGTTGGGTTTTGGGAGTTCCTATATAAGAAAAATTCATGTGGTTGGGAGGACCCTCTAATGTTCTCCCCTTGTTTTGTGGGGAGGTTTCCCTTGGATTGGGTATGTGTGACCTATGAAGAGTAAAGGTCATCCTAGGTTTCCTGCTTTTTCCCAGGTTGGATTCAGTATGGAGTTGAGGTTTGGTTAACGATCATATTGGTTACTTTATGGGGGGATAAATTGTGTGTGGTGGGGATAATTTTCACTCCCTGGTCTTGAGAGTTTAATTATTTTAATTATTATTATCCACATTAGTTTTATTTAGCATAGTCGAAAAACAGTTGTTCAATTGCGCGACTGCTTGCTGGTATCTATGCGAGGGTGCCATGCCTAGGAAGTGGCTATCACACTACTTAAACCATGTGGTTGTCAATGTTTGAAGAAAATAAGATTTGAGTTAAAGAATATTTGTTAAATGTTTAAAACAAAATTATAATATTATTATTATGTAATTAATTATATCATTGTTATCATTATATTTATTATTTTTATTTTTGTTCAGATATTGTTAATACTATTATTAGTATTTAAAATAAAAAGAATATTTTTATTATTATTAATTGTCAATAATACTTCTATCATTTAAAATTTTTATGAATATAATTATTAATAAATTGTTATTATTATATTTATTATTTAAAATTAAATTCATGAAATAATTATTATTATTATTAGTATAATTATAAATATTATTATTGATGTGATGATGATTATTATTATTATTACTACTACATTAATTATAATTTTCATTATTATTATTATCATATTATTATTATTATTATTATAAGGAGTTGAAAAAAGCATTTTTTTTTACCTAACGCTACCCGCCCCCCACTTTAGCATCGCAAAACCCATTCCATGTATCCCCCCCTTCCTGCACCTATCTGAGGCCAAGCCTCCCCCCACCCATTTCCTAATCCTGGGTGAGGCGCAACTAACTCCCCCCCTCTTTGAGGTTGCACTCCAGTCAGCCCCATCAACCTCCCCCCCCCCCAACTCTCTTGTGTGATGCATCCCCAGCTCGGACCAACACTCTACCCTAAACTGTCCTTCCTATTCCTCATGTTCATCCCTCTGATCTCACCCTTCACTCCCCCACTAGCTCCATACCCTCATCTTTCAGTGACCTCTTGGTCGGCGACCCCTATTCTCACCTCGCAATTCCCTCACACCACCTCTCTTTACCCCCGGTACGACTCATTACCATTTCCTTAGGGTTTCAGTTGGGGTTTATATTCCTTGAAATTTCAATATTGACATTGTTAGTTTGAATTCTTGAAATATGGTTCATCATGGTTTATATGTCATGCATTTGATGTGCGATTGGATCTTCGCACAGAGTGTTGGGATTTTTCGACACCCAAGGTAGGTGGTTCTGTTCTTAACCATTTAATGATGAATTTATTTTCCTAATTTTTTAATTTGATATGTTTTATGAAGTATATGTGTGGGGTTTATGTGTTTTTCAAAGAGTTTTAACAAGAATTTTGTTTAAAAATAAATTTATTCTTGTGAAATTGGATATATTCTAGGTAAAAAAACCTACTATGCATTTTGGAATTTTTTCAATTTGTTTTATTTATTTATTAATACATATATATATATTGAAAATTATGTATTAATAGGAATATGTTGTGCATTTGGAATTTATGTGGCATTATAAATGTAACCGAGTGTATTTTGAGTTAAAACATTTGTTTCACTATTTCTTAGTTTTTTTATAAACTACTCAAATGGTTTCAAAAATTATTTTCATGATGCGAAAGTGGGGATTGGAATAATAGTTCATGTGTTAAATGTATAGTGGTGGTTTTGTATAAAATTGAGCATTTTTCATGTCTATGAGTTTGTGTGTAACTTGGTGTATTTTTTTAAAGCATGAAATTGATTGGTTAAACTATGTGTATGATACAAATTTCATCTTGATTTTACACTAATAAGATCTTAATTTTTAAATTTGGGTGCAGGTGTACTTTCTATAAAATGGAATTATGGTATTCATTAAAAATTATTTTATAAATTGTGTAATGGTATATTAAATTATTTTAAAGGTGCGAAGTTTATATTTGAAATATTTCTATGTGAATATGTTTTCAAAAATGGGTTTTTGATGGGATAGTGGTGGTTTGTCATTCATGATTCTTGGTTTCTTGATAAATTGTGTATGTGGTATTATGTGATATCTGGAACTTGATTGGGCACTATAGGGAAACTCGAGGATCTAGGTGGGTGGAAGTTTACTCTTAGGCTAATGATCAACAGCAGTTTAACCCTATTTCACATAGCATGATTGACACTAACAACAGTAACTAAATACTAATGATTATTGGGGACCACTAGGTTAAGGGTATGATCCCTTAAAGTGGCTTATTAACGAGGAAATATATTTTTTTGGTTACGTTTCCCTGAATTACATGGTACATAGGGCCCACAAATAACGAGATCCTAGGGGTGTCCCTATGACTAGTGCTCAATGTTTATTTTTCACATACCCTCGTCATACGGTAGTTTAGGTTGATATATTTTAAAATAAATGTGATTTCCTTAAGTTGGAATTCTAGGAAACAATTTTACATAAAATTTAATTATTTTAAACTACATTATATTTTATGTAGCACTCATTCAAAGTTATTCTGATTTAATGATTTTTTTCATCAAAATTATCATTGAATTTTTTTAAAATATAATTCTTGAAAAGTTAATTTTCATGTAAATTTTTATACATGGAATCTCTACTCGGGTGGCATCCTTCTCGGCTTTGGATAACACAGTGAATACACCTTTTGGTTTATGAAAACTTGATTGTATCATTGTTTTAGGTTAAGGCATGATGTATCTAGTTGGAATTATGGTCTTCTAGTGGTTTTGGATTTGGATCATGGTGGTGGGGTTTTGTTGACATTACCCCTCATGTTTCACATTGGTTTGGAGGTTTTTTGGATTCCACTTTGGGTCATTGTCATTTTTTCACTTCTTTAGTTTGAAATGAAAATTTTTGATTTTTTTTTTAAAATTTGAATTTGGTAAAATATTTAATATCATGTTTTTAGGATTTTTTTGGTTATTTTAATCTGGTGAATTTGGGTAAATCATTCCCAAGAAATTTCTTTCGATGCCCAGGAACTTGTGCTAGCCCATGAGGATAGGGAACACACTTTGGGGCTTGTTGCAGAACGATTCGGTTGACCATTTCATTGTCCACCTAGGATAGTTTGTGATATTAACACTATTAAAAAATTTATTTCAAAAAATAAAAAAAAATTGAAATCATAATATATGAAAAAAATATAGGGTTAATTATGGAGGTTTTCATAAAAAGAATCATTTTTAATGAAGAATGAAAAATACAAACTTTTAATTGAATACTTTTATTTTGATTAAAATATTTAAAGGTTATATTATATTTTAAAATTTGTTTGAAAGTAAAAAATTTCATTTCATATATATTTTAATCTAAATTTTTTCATTTGAATCAAGTTTATATTCAGTTTTGAAATAGAAACATTGTAAACAAATGAACATTTTCTTTCTAAAAATCCTATTTCTCATCATGTCGATGAGATTAATTTCAAATTACAATTTTAATGTTATCTGAAGATAATTTTTAAAAATTTATTACCTATTTGGAATAAGAAATATTTATTATCTAATAATGAAAAAATAATTTTTAACAATAATCATTTCTAAAAAAGATAAAATTATTCAACAAAGTTAAGGTAAAAATGAGTTTATCGAGGGCTAAACTAAAAAATAATAAGTTATATAAGATTAGAAAAATTCATCCAAAATATATTCGATTGACTTATTTAGATCTTATAATTTATAATTCTCTATAATACTCCACTTTGGACAATTTTTCAAGTGAAAAACATGGCTACATATTTCCCTTGATAAAACAACATTTTAAAAGGAAACCCCGTATCCTCTCTTCATCAAACCTTCATACCTCTTTGGATAAGACAATACCTTCCCAAAATCATCCGCATATCCTATATTACTTGTTTTGGAATCACATTAATCTTATTAATTCCCTTGGTGTCGACCTAAGGAGATTACCCAGAGAAGAGTTATCATTTTTCAACAATCATTATTATATTCATTATACTGGAACCTAAATTAATTAAATTAAACAAACATGATGGAAAGATCTCATTATTTTAAATATTACTGTATTTAGTTTTTTATTTTCATGACATATAACCACCCCCACTTTAATTAAATTTGTTACGAATTCATCATTCGAGTGTACTAAGGTCTACCACCTCACGAATAGATGTCATTCATTTTTTCCATTTCCACCTCTCACATTTAAATCTGTTGAGGGATATAAAGTACATATATGTAATTTATGAAATTATTATACCCATTAAGTTGTTAAATCATATATAACTTTTAATTTTTTTTGTGTATACAGTAATGTCACTTGTGTGTACAGTGGACTGCCACCTCCCGTAACGATGTGTTTCATTCTTCACAAACGCTTTACGTGGATGTTACTACAGATAAACATAAAGATTATATCATATATAAATTAAATACTTATGATATTAATGAAAAAAGCTTTATTCTAATATGACAATATATATCCTTTTCCTTCTTACATTTTCAGTTACCAAAATATGATAATTTCGTTCGTGTATGTGTGGACTACCACATTCTTGATGCATTGTCATGCTCTTTTCATCACCAATACAAATGGATGATATATACGAGTATATATAATTAAATATTAATATATTTATGATTTTATTATCATTCACTAATTACAATATATAATTTACCTTCTTTAAATAATTATCATTGAAAAATTGAGATGTTACTCATACATACGTACGACATACCGTCTCCATGATTACCACAATGTTCATTTTTTCATAACCATATTTGTTGGTTATATTTCAAATTATTATTAAAATATAAATATTATAATTATTCAAATATTATAATTTGGGATAGGTTTATATGATGAACTCATTTTCTATAGTCAACCTACCAAAGTCATTTTTAACACAAAAGTAAAATATCAACAAAACATATAATGTATAATAAATTAATTATGTAATCATAAATAAAAAGGTAATAAGTTAAATTAAAGGAATTAATAACCAAAATTGGTTCTTAATAATTATTATATGTTTATTATTGATGAAATTAAATAATTAATGTGATTATTTTAACTCATGGTAAGGTTTTCTCATATCACATTCACTTCTGTAATACATACACCATATTCACCACTTATTTATTTTTTCTGGTGTATATACTACACTTTTGAATGTTATATCAATAATTCATTTATCTTCATGGTATTTAATATTTTATTTTATGTAATTTATTTAATGGCATATATTATTCAATGGTTACCAAATTGGTGAGGGTTTATTTCACAGTCATTATTATTCAGGATTCTTTATGTTTAAGCCTCTATGGGGTAATTATTTAATACTTATATTATAATATAATTATATTATCTTCTCCTCCTATTATTTATGAAATTATTTATCAAATAATACCATTTTCCCTCACTTCTATGATACATACACCATATTTACTTATCCTTTTAAATTTATTTATTAAATACATTTTTAATCATATGGTCTTCTTATAAATTTTTTCAAAAGAAATAATCATTTCATTTTTTAAAAAAAATCACATTTTTATTGTATCAAAAACGTTAAAGGAATACTTGTTTTAATATTCTCAGCATATCAATAATTTCCATCCTTATTGAAAAATCCATGTTTTAAAAAAGTATTAATAAATTTCAAAGGTTAATTCCAAAGAAAATATTTTTCAATATGTTTTGTGAAATTTTAGTTTTAAATTTTACATTTCAAAATAAAAAAGAAAAAACTCAATAATGTTTTTAATTATTTTTTATTCTACTTCTATTTACAAATGACATAAACCCATTATTCTACTTGTGATCCAACAATGATATTTTGTATTGACATTATCCTTATTATTTATCTTGATATTGAATGGCCATTATTAATGGGGAAGTACTATATTGAAATTAATCACTTACTCTGTATGGTTTATGAGAATATTTATTTATGGGGGAAAATATTTATATATCATTTCATAAATTAAATATTTATGTTTATATGAATTATTTGTAACCCCTTTTAGATGAATAATGTATTCGACCATGTAATAGATAAAAAGGTCCCTCTATATCCCCTCGATGATTCTATAGGTATCATGAGACAAACAACAATGGATCATGATCAAATCCATGCCCATTTATATAGATATATTTGAATAATTCATTGAATGTACTATATATCTTAGATCAAAGCCTCAAAAATATATTTTAGATGTCCCTCATTATGCATTCCATCATTATGAATTTTTTTATTATTATTACATGTGATTATTATATTTTTTTAATATCCATATTAATATTTCATTCTTGTGTGATTATTGATATGGAAATATTTGATCATTATATATTACTTCCATATTATGATCAAATTATTTAAAAATGGAACGTGCTTCCATTATTTACCTTTACACATTGATAACTCTGTATTTATTAATGGGTTCTATTGTATTCTTACCCTTACTAAGCATGAAATGTTTACCCTATCTTATTTTTTATTTTCTCATCTATACTAGGATGTTTTTTTGATTGATATATTGGATTAAACTAAGATTAATAATGGCGTTCTCAAATAAAATAAATTTTATATTTCATTTTTTTAAATTTAATGTGAATTTCAAGTATCTATATAATTAACCATGACTTATAAAATACCTAGTACTTCCGGATGTAATTAATTATGTCATTTACCAATGTAGTAATGTAGATAATGGATACGGGATACTGGGTTTGGGGATCTATAGTTGATATTAGAGGAATTCTAGTATAATCCCTAGAAACCAAATTTTGGAACTCAAATTAGAATGTAAACCTAAGATAGAATTTTAGGATATGTATTGAAGAAGAAAATGATTTTGTTATAGGTGCAGCACTGTATAAACGGTGAGAACTATAGCGGCAGTAGGTCAGTATGGTGGTGTCAGGTAACTATAGTGGAGGTAGGTTATTGTGTGGTACTGTAGCTGGCGGGTACTGTGGCAGTACTATTCAAATAATGGGATTCGGGCCAAACATTTGGGCATACAATCCATCTAATGGGCTAATTACCCATAGGTCCATTGGGCTATGTAATGGGTCTCCCTCTTCACAGTTAAAAAGGTTATTTTCTTTGATATTATAATAAAATGATGCTTCGGCCCCAACCTTTAAAAAAATACTAGTTTTGATTCTATATGATCAAATTTTTTAGGTAAAAATATACCAAGGGTAAATAATAAAAAAAGTCACATTTTCCATGAATAAATCATCAATTGTTGCACAGAAATGGGCCTTACTGTGCTCCTAGTTTATCACTACATGGGGATATGATTGTGTTAATTAAAATATTATTTACAAACTATTATGATAGATTTTTAAATTTATTTATTATTTTAAAACCTTCCCAAATAAACTGTATTTATGATAATTTGATAATCAATGAATAAATGGTTTAAATTTAGGTTAATAATTTCCCTATTTTGGGATTTTAAATTATTGTTGAAATTAAAATTATTTAATTTAGTGCATTCTATTCATTAGAAATTATGCCTGATTGAAGGAATGTAAACCATTTCAATGAATGTACTCAATGTAGGGATTCACCACATGGAAAATATAATGAATCTGGATTATGTGATGGATTTGTAACTCATAAAATTATAACAACATTGGGGAATATGCCTTTGATTTTGTGTAATAATCATTCTCATATGGATCAACTTACTGATCCACGACGCAGTGTAATGATATTTGACTTTTTAGTAAATCAGTAATGTCTATGATTCAATAGGTCAATATATGCATTTTTATCGGATAAATTGATAAGTTATATATAGAATATATTTATCACATTGTAAAATAATTAAAGGGATAAGCTTTTTAGGACATCTTATCATCTCTCTAGAGGTATATATTAATTTTGGTCCTTAATTCAAAACACTATATTTGGGGTGGATGTGTCATGAATTGAATATAACGATTACAATGTACTCTTCTTGGAAAATATTTTACTCATGATAAATTTTCAGATATGTAAATAATGTTCTTGAGTATAAGATAAAATTATGAGGGAAATATTTATAGGTATGAATACAACAAGATATGTTTATCAAGGAATATTATAGACAATGTATGTAATAGAAGGAAAATGATTTATAGTGTCATTTAGGGGAATTACTTGTTTACATAAATTGAACCATTCTCCAAGATATTCTCATTATACAATGGTATAAAATCATGATATATAAAAAATATAATGAATTATCCAAGGCATATATTATCAAAGTGAAGAAAAATAATAATAGGATTGAAGAGAAAAAATGCATAAAGGGAATAAGGGAAAGAAGTATTTTTCAGCATGTGATACATGGTGAAGTAAACCACATGGTACATGCTAAAAAGGAAAAGAATTTTAGCTCAATATTGGGTAAAAAGGCCACCATCCCCATGATTGTAAGGGAGTGGATGAATCTTTCAATGTGTAGGGATTCCACTATAATAACATAGGAAATTATGAAAATAATATCCTCAATCCCTATGGGAATATACCTCAAATTAATCCTTGGGATCCTGATAAATATTATGTTATTACTATTTCCAAAGTGGAATAATTAATTTAATTATGTGTTTGGATTCAAAAATATTGTTGTAGAAGTATTTTTTCAATTGTGTTACTGTTTTATGAATTAGAAATATATAATGATTGTACTATAATAATTTTTCATTATGTAATCAATATCCTCTATTGAATTGTACCAATTGACAAGTAAGTGATTCAATGAAACTTTTATCCTTTTGGAAGACACATGATTGGGGGAGGATAACCCATAATGTGTGATGGTTGGTGAGATAATAAATATAATGATGTTTTCATGATGGTATTGATAACATTTAAGGTATATCTAATCATAGATGTAGAGGTAATTTTGGGATCATAAAATTTTCTAAAATTATAATTATTATATTAATATGTTTTTAAAAAATGTGAACCCCATAGAAATAGTTACAATGGTTGAATCTAACATGACCATGGTGCTTGAACCCACTACCAATATGGGATTAGGATTTAACCTGACCACTAACCGATCTGATGTCCTCCTTAATATGTAATTATTTTTAGTTAAATGATCTAATGTATAAATATGAATGATGAACTGCTATATTTTCTATCGAGGTTTAGTCATTAATTTTTTATATTGAATAACTTATGATATCGATATTGGTTTAAAAAATATTTATAAAGTGATGAAGTGTGTGCCACTCTTTTGTGGATCTCATGATCTATTAAATGTTGATTTAAGTACATTAGATACAAATAAAATCATCATGGATAATCATTAATTATATTAATGAATGAAGTGTAAAATTACTAAATCACATCCAAAAGATTAAATTGTGTATATGAAATAAAAACATATCAATTCAGTATATTTTTTATCTTATTAAATAGTAAGAGAATTCCTAATATATTTAAAAAGGATATAAAAGGTAAAATGTTATCCTTTTACCTTAATTTTTTATGATTCAATAGAAAATTAAGTCATAACATATTTATGATTTTTGGTTCATTAATATTGTATTGATAATTCAATTTCATGTGATCAATTTCATATATCACTCTCATTAAATATTTATACCTTTCTTCCTTGTCCATATCGTCACATTACAGTCATGTTCTCCTTCTAGAAACCTAGTTATGTGTTACTGAATATGACCTTTATAATCAAATTTCTATCTTTATAAGAAGATGTATTATTATTCCTTTTTCTGATGTGGGTTTTCAAGGAATTTATTTTAAATATGAAACCCTTTATTATCGAGATCATGAATAAATTATTTAGAAAAAAATTATTTAACGTGGTAGAATGTAATACCATTTGATTTTTAAGAAGAGAATCATGTTTGATAGGCTGTATATAATGAAACAAAAATATTATAAGATAATATAACACCATAATAACTTTTCCTATATATATATATATATATATAAATTCCATATCTTTGATAGTTGGGAATACACGTGACATTAGGTTTTAACAAAACACGATACGCAATTGAAATGTTATTATTTAAACATAACTATTAAAACACAATCATTAAGTTGATTGTTATTAATATTAATAAAAATATTATAACAATATTCTACCTTACAAATTTTTAAGCTATATTAAATGGTAATCTATTTATTAGAAATAAAATAAAAACCCATTTAAAAAGAATAAAATGTATTCTGAAAAATAGTTTTTTTCTTAAAGGCTGATAAGTCATCCACTGTGAAAATAATGCAAAAATTAATAGTAAAAACTCCTAGAAAATTTATATGAAAACTATACTACATTTTTTACATCATCTTAACCAAATTATCAAAGAGAAATGTTTTTATTTTAGTGAAAAGTTTCATTTAATGATGAATAGTGAAAATTCATGGATTTTAATATAAACTTTTATTTTCATTCAAATTATTTTTAAAGTTAAATTAAATTTTAAATTAATTTAAAGGTAAAATTTGTTAACATGTATACCAATTAAAAAAAATTAGTTCATTGTAATCAATTTTATAATAAATTTTTATATAGAAACATTTTTATTTTTTGAACATTTTCTCTTTGAAAACGTAATTTTTCACCACATATGCCAAAAAAAATTTAATAAAATTTGCAATAATAAGAATGGAATTTATAAAAATCAACTCCATAATATGAATCATAATAATTTATTCTATTTAATTGGTTCAACATAATTGTTCACAATAATTAATAATTTAAATAGTAAAAATTATTTTTTATAGTTAAGTAATAAATGGGTTTATTATGGGTTAATGTACTATGATAATTGTAAACAAAACATCAAAACATTTGAAAAATATAATATATGGCTATATAACGATCTAATAATGTCTAATTATTTATATATATTCATTTTGGAATCTTTTTTCATGTAAAAAACATCGTCAATCCTTTTCCTTTTCAAACATTACTAGTTCTCAACACACACACCTCACTTATAAAAGGAATCCTTCACTCCTATCTTCTTAATGCCCTAGAAACCCTTTGGATAAAACATAATTGTGAAAATAACTTCAGAAAATCCTTAACCTATTATTAGATGACTTATTTTTGGCATAAATTCAATCTTTTAAGGCTTTTGTTCAATCCTAAAGAGGTGACCCACAGAAGAGGTAACATTTCTAATGAGGATTTTTATTTTATTTTTTTCTTCATCTCGTTCAATTATTATTAAAAAAAGTGGTTATAATAAATTTAATTAATTAAATATAATTATTTTTTCTTAGTTTCATGACCAATAAACATACCAACTTCCATGAAATTGGTTAGTAGATCATCATTCATGTGTGCGACAAATAGCCGCCTCAAAAACTATTGTCATATATTTTTTCAATTACTACCGAACATGGTTGGGTATGATGATATATATAAAGTATATATATTATATTTATATAAAAATTATACCACATGATTAAATATATAATATCTTCCCTTTTTACATGGCATTGTCTATGGGATACAACAATGTCACTTGTGTGCACAGTGGACTAACAACTCGCGAAAAATATGTGATTCATTTTTCACTCAAATTTTACATCAAATGTAATTTAAATAAATGAAATTAATATTTGTAAGATAAAAAGTAATTATTTTGTTCATGAGATATTTATCATTAAATAAATATCATATATATCATTTTCATTATTACCAATTCACTCACAAAAATATTGTAACATAATTCATGTACAATTGGAAAATCACATTCATGAAGCCATGTGACTCTCTTGTCATCCCAAAACCATAAGTATTATAGATATAAGTATATATAAATAAATAAAATGATATTCATGATAATATGTTTTTTCTATAATTGTAATATATTACTTATAATATTTCTATAATGATCAATAAAAAATTGAAACAATACGTATGTGTTTGTACAACCTACCATTCCCATAATTATTACATTGTTCATTTTTCATAATCAAATTTTATAATTTGTTTTTAATAGCTGTTGAAACTGTATTTCATAACTTGAATGACAACGTGACAAATGTAAATTCCTTTGCAAAAGGAAGAAAAGGTATATAAATAATTTCAAATAATCCTGAAGCCTTAGACAATGGTTTTCCAAAGGTATCCCAAATCACCATTTTCACGCAATCACATGCATTCCGCCCCAGTTGCATACCTCCCAACATGAGTTCCAAACCAGATGTATGACCATAAACTTTTCCTAGTATCCTAATTTTTTCTTATAAATAGACCCTTGGGGGCCTTCATTTGGACAGATTAATTTCCTTGAAGATTGATTCCTTCTTTTGTCACCCAAGTACTTCCCTCTAGTACCCTAAAACCTTCAAAGTAGTTTTCTAACTCTTACAGAGGAGGAATCAATGGGGAATATAGAGACTTATATTTCTTCTGGTAAAAAAATATATAACACTTTATTGACTCATTCTCCTAATTCCTTGATTTAAGTTAACTAGCACAACCTCTGTTACACAAAGAGGAACTTTCACTAGAGACTACTGGGAATACATATGGGGAATCTTGAAGGATGGAGCTAAGACACACCCAAGTATAGTCATCTTGGATTTTCATCACCCAAAGTGAAATCATTTCTCCCATGCCCACTTGTGTTGTGGACCCCATGTGCGATCCTTCTTGGTTTTCTTCCACATCTAACATGCATGATCCATCCATTAGGCCTTATTCAATTCCACTCAATGTAGGGACTCTTCTTATTTTGATCCTTTTTTTAAAGGGACCATGTTGAAACATCCTCCAAGGAATCCTGATTTATAAAACCTTCAATAAATAAACATCTACATGTCTTCCATTTGGATTTGAATTTCTACGGTCAGAGGTTTCCCACGCCTGACCCACCATAGCTAAAGGATACTAGTGGTGTCTATATATTTGGAACTCTATGGTCATGTGGAATATTACCCTAGGGGTAGTGTTTCGAAATTCTCGATCTTAGATTCTAGAGATAAGACTATTTATTCCCCTTCTAGTTTATAAGACCTAGAGCCTCTGGTTCCTAAAAGGGAGGGTAAGGATCACACTTTCTTTTTCCTTCCACATGGAATGAGATCCTCCTTCAACTATAGAACTAATTATAGGAAACCCATCATGTTTTAAGCCCTTATCCTTTTATATAGAAGGGTTCAGTATTTCTACCCTCTAAATACATGGCCCTTATTCATTACATACCTTGGAATCTTATCCAATATAAATTAAATATATTGAAGTGTTGTATGTCGAGCCTCTTTCTCAATAAACGTGGCCTCTCCCACGACCACATCGTCCTCTTCTTTCGTTATTATTCTCCTCTTCTATCAGCATATGAAGGAATGTGGGTGGTTTTTTGGAACCTTCTCATCCTCTTATTTATCACACAGAGCATTACTCATTTGGGATTAGAGGATTATAATGATCAAAACATCCATCCAATCCACCTAATGAAATAATCTATGATAACTCTGATTCCTTCTAATCGAGATATGTAGGAATCCCACTAGGGATAAATATCAATAGTCATCCACTATAGGAATAATCCCCCATTATAATTTTACTTATTCTAAGTACACTCCTCATGAGTAATACCCATGTTAAGCCCCCAAATATCCATTCATAGAAGCATCCATCAATGTCCCTTCATCAAGGATATACTTTTCATGAGTAATATCCATAAAATCATCTCAAAGGGTCACACTCCCCTATGATACATAGCATTTAGGGCCACCATAGGCATATTTCCTCACAAAGAACTATGTGGGCTTTAATTCCT
Organism: Viscum album; assembly: GCA_963277665.1. Lineage (NCBI taxonomy): Eukaryota > Viridiplantae > Streptophyta > Magnoliopsida > Santalales > Viscaceae > Viscum > Viscum album. The sequence goes on along the minus strand of OY728145.1, from coordinate 617,554,947 downwards.
ATCCAAACAGGATATGTAGGAAGGCTCCCAGATTTTCTAACCCAGTATCCTAAACGAACCCTATTTTTCTGCGCCATATCACTAGTAGGGTATAATTCAACATGGATGATCATATCCCTTCCTTGCTTCATGTGATTATTTGTTATATTTCCCCCACCAAACGTTGACTATGTTACTTACACCACAACATCCATTCCACATGATGTTAAATTTTAAGGTCGGTTCCTCATCACAGGACATTAAAATGTATGGCGTGCCCCATTCAATGGAATCAAACAATGTGGGTTCAGATTACTTTCACAATGATACATCATAATACCATTTATTTGTTCGATCCCAAATGCATAACAACATCTTTCTCCAAATATGATGATAAATTTGAGATTGAAATTATTCTACATGGATGAACATATACTCTAGAGAGTCCCACCACTTGGATAGAAAACTATTATTATCGTAATAATAACTATAGAATCTCTATATAGTATATTAGTAGATACCATAACTGGAGATCTTTGTATACATAAAGATATATCCATTGATGAGGAACCTCAGAAAGAAACAAATTTTTTTAAATTCCAAACATGCTAAAAATTGATGGTAAATTTGGGATGACCCACAACATACATGTGAATTAATGAAGGATTCATGAACATATCATAAATATATAAGAGTATCCTATAGAAGGAAATAATCCCCCCCCCACAAGGTTTTGATGAGCCTGAAATCCCATCCACTTAACCAATGTGAGTTTTTAAGCATCGTGGCTCAAAATACATACCGAGGACTTGCCTTTGGAAATAATGTCCCTATGGGAACATAACAAAATGGTTTTTCTTGTCCCATGAAAAAAACATGTTGGAAAGTATTCAAAAATAATTATTTCCTAACAAAGTCATATTTCTATGGGAAACAATAAATTATGAACCCAACGTGAATGAATACATTATAGAATTTTCTTTAATTAAAGAGATGTATAGATTATTCTTTTTCAAACTATTCCATTCTTCCGCGAAAATATATTTCTATCGAAAAAAAATGATGAACCTAACATGAATCCTTAACTGAGATGATTGTGTCACCAACTTGTTATACCCATTCAATTCTCATTGGAAATGAGGGTAAGATTAAAAAAATAAATCATTTATGTGTTAATCCATAAAGATGATACTTTAATAGGGTTTTTCTAATTATGTTTTCTATATATCATCAATAGACTCTTTAAAAGAACTATTTCTATCTAATTTCTTACAAAATGTTTACACTCATGAACACCCTAGTTTCATCACACACTAGATTTTTTATCCTCTACATGGATTCCATCACCAACTCAGCATCTCCAAAACTATTTATCCCCCCCCAATAAATTTTTATTTTATTTCAAAAAGGGAAGAAAAAGTAGTACAAATCAGGGAAGCCTGATGAAATGAAGACTTAGAGCATCACTAATAACATGGGTCACCCCTTATGGGAGAAGGGATCCAAGGGAACAAAACTCCAAAAGGGGGCATTCCGGGGTAGCAAAAGATATCGTGAAATCATCCACCTAATTTCCCTTACACCACATATGGAGGATCTCCATGTCACCAGAGAGGAGAGACAGGAACTTTCGAATCAAGTAATTGATTTTCTAGGTACAGGAGGACGTACTAGTGTGAGTGCTCCACAAAAGTCTAGAACTTATTTCAAAAATGGAAAAATTAATGTTTTTGGGAAAACAATGGAAGAGTGTGTTGAGAAATGCCATCACTTCTGCCTTAAGATAATTTCCTGGTCTGAAGAAGGCACTGAAATACAAAACCACTGTGCCTGCCATGTCACATACCACACCACCGCTGCTCATGATGCTAGAGTTGAACTCTCCACCTACATTGATTTTCAGGAACGAACTAGGGGAATCTAGTGAAACCATCTCCCCTGCTCCTTGGGGATTGTATGACCTAAAGTTGATGACCTGGAGTAGAATATACTGAATTAAGGAACATTATCTTGATAGGGGAGAAGACAGACCAGTTCTGAGGCGAGACAATTGAATTTGGCCAAAAATGCAATAGAGTAGCAGTGATACCCATGGTGTGCCTGATTCTGTGCATGCTAGATGCACCAACAGCCCACCTCCATAAGGGTCCCCTGGCCAAAATCTCATGGCCATTTTATTAGAATCCGTTAAACTAGCTCAAGAGGAAGTCCTCAGTGGAGGTCGCAGTGCTAGGTGGTAGAGGGAACTCTCTAAGAACACCCCAGATCCAGACGGCCCACCCTCTTTGGAAGAATAGATGCCAAGTGGATTCCTCAAAGGGAGTCAGACAAAAAACACATTTGGAGGGAAGTTGGACCCCTTCCTTTTAATTCAATTAACTGAGGGGAGAGCTTGATGTCTGGTTATCCAAATCATGAAGGAAATTTTGATTGGGGTGGACTTTCACTACAGACGTCCGCCCACTGATAGCACCTAGGCTGAGCAAGAGTATGCTGGTTGTAAGCACTGGTCGAGAACTTATCTAAGGGGGAGCCGGTGAAGATGAAAAAGGCAGGGGACCCTTAAAAACTAATACTGTCAAAGGAGGACTTTTGTTTGGGAAACAGAATCTCCTGGATAAATGAGGGGTGACCATTGGATTCCAGGAAATAAAAGCTAGTTTCTGGGTTTTCTGAGATGTCCAGCATGCTGGTCCCCCTGTCGCACTGCCAGAAACTGATATCTGCCCAGCCCAGGATTCACTATGAGTGGTTTAGAAGCATGGGGATGTGAGCTCAAAGAGATCTCCAGAGGCTTGAGTGAAGTTTTCCATTTTCATGGATTATGAATCCCTACTTCCCTAGAAATCAGTTGGCCCCCCAAGGAGTGACCCTCAATAACCTCCCACGTGAGCTTGTCCTATAAGAAATACATGGAATGTCCCATGTCTCTAACCCTAATGCCTCCCAACCCCACTGGCCTAGAAAGCTTAGTCCAAGAGGACCACCTGCATCTCCCCTCACCTTGGCTGTCCCAAAAAAAACAAGTCATGATTTTCTCAATCTGGATAATGGTATACTTGGGGTCCATGGGGGTGGAAAGAATGTGCATAAGTATAGAATAGAGGACACAATTAACGAGGTTGGTCCTTTTTCTAAAGTAAATGAATCTATTCTTCCAATTGAGGATGTGTTTGGAAGTTCTGCCGACCAGGACATCAAAGAATCAGGCCCGAATTCTTCAAGGGGAAATGGGAGCTCCAAGGTAATGCATACGAAATATTTTACTCTGAATTCATAGGTTGAAACGATGTTGTCCTTTATTCTATTCGAAAAGGAGGAGGGAAAGTAGACCCTACGCTTGTCCATGTTCACCATTGTTCCACTCCATAAAGAATACTCATTCATGATTCGGATAAAGCCCCAGATTGAGCTACTACCCCCATTGATGAAGAAGACCATATCATCAACGAAGAGTATATTGGACACTCTTGGAACACGAGTCTCGTAGTGGTAAATAATGACATGAACACATTTCAAAGAGGAGGCCACATACATACTCATGACATCCTGCACCAGAATAAAGATTCTAAGAGAAATAGGGTCACCTTGTCTGAGCCCTCTGATTAGTTTAATGGAGCCACATTTCCTCCCCATAAAAAGAAGGTTGATCCACGGTGAGCTGTAGCATCAAAATAGGAGGTCAATAACCCATTCGGAAAACCCCATTCTCCTCATGGGGCAGATGAAAAACCCCCATTCCAATCTGTCGTAGGCCTTTTTAATACCGGCCTTGATCACAATTTTGGACCCTCTAACATTCTTTTTAATCTCTCTAATCATCTCCTGGGAAATCGCCATTACCCCCTAAATGGACCTCCCCTAGATGAAGGCATGTCGTTCCTTTGCAACCCAACTATGAATAAACTTAGAGAAAGTATTCTATTGATGAGGTTTTCCAGCACCTAATAAGTGAAGTTGCACATGATGTTTATCCAATGTACTAGTTAGAGAGTTCCATTAGAATGGTAATATCAGGACCTTGGAGGCCACCTGATAGCCCTCCAGCTCAACCAACACCGCCAGCAGTCCGGTCAACGATGGATGATGGTCCTGAAGGAAACAATGTAGGAATTCATATTCAACCATATCATGAGATTATCCCTAAAATACAATGATCATTTTCTCACAAATTTTAGAGAGGTGGATTATGATTCCACATTAGAACTCTTCCCACAGACCCTGGGGGCCATTCATAAGGTCATCTTCCAACAATCACCATCTTGAACACCACACGGTGGTGAAACCTCATCATGATGATGGTTTCACCTTCAAATATGTAACACATGTCCCTTGGACATGGGCATGCATGATGACCCATTGTGGAAGAAAAATAGCTATCATGGATAAGTTTGACATTTTTCCCCCCTATGAAGAATCCCACTATCCTAGTTTGGTGTAAGTAGTGAGAAACCATAGGCAGTCATCAACCTTCACATCACCAGCTAGCAGACTCACCTACCGTAATTTAATGAATCCCACAAACCTAATATAGTGGAAACTTTCTAGAAGGAAATTACACCTACCTGTACCAACCAATCATTCCAGAAAAAATAATTTGGAAGCACATAACAAAGTCCATTGAACATGTTTGGCAGAAAACAGTGATCACTCACACAAACATGCCAAAATTTATCAGGCGTACCAGAAACTTCGTTTAGAAGCACATAAAGAATTTAACCAGAATGTCCCAACGAAAAGAATAGGGCATGCTCAAATCACTGCCCATGTGTACAATCAGTATCCAATGGATTTAAATGATGTATAATATTATGAAAGTACACCTTGTAAATATGTTTAATGGATATATATACCAATTATGGTCTCTGATGTCACCATGAATATCTAAAAAATTATATAGGGGAAGACAAAAATCCCATCCCACATCTTACAAACATTCTAGGATATCATTATGGTAGTGATAGTAGTTTCGGAGAGATAGACACATTACTATGTCCCCACAAATGGGCGGTGTAATCAGCATAATATTCTCGGGAAGAAAAATACATATTATCTCGTCCAAGAGGGTGATGGGGAAAACTATCCTATAATATATTGACAACAGGATTATGAACACACACCCATTCCAATCAAAGGTAATCATACTATTTCATTGGCCACTCAAAGGCAGGAGCAATCACCTTACCATGATGACCACTAATCCTAGCAGGTGGCCCCAACTATTTATTATATGATGTCTAAGAAGAAGTATCATCAAGCATGATTAGGGAATCCAGAGCTGATATGTGATTTGGTTCTTCTTAATGGTGGAGTTCTTGAACCCCTCAGACATTTCTATATTGAAACTCATGATCCTACACACACGTTAACAAATTATGGGAGCATTATATGTAATTATGAAGGTCCTTATCAGACACTTCAACATGAAGTCTTTCTGCATGGAAAATGTTTCTCAATAACGAAATCCTATCCTTTGGGGACATCCATGGAAACCCTACTTGTGGCCAGGAGGAAATGGTTCAATAAGGTCTTTCCCTTATAGTAATGTACGATGATGGTTCTCCCTATGATGTTGATCGCTTAAATATATCTCTATATATAGTGATAATTATCATTGTTAAAGTAATTCTCCAATTTCAAATGTAGTGATGAGAAATACCTCTTATTATGAGGTTCCTGGAAATAAATGTTTTTTCATGTCAGATTCCTTTTCACTAGTAGGTGAATTCCATTTTAAAATAGAAGATATAATGAAGTGATGGTCATTCGCTAAACCTCTTTAAGGGTCATTTATCTTCCAAAATATCATAAGAACCCGCATGTGATCTCTTTTCGTTTGTTAAAATAATTATTAAGTGTCCAATCATGTTATAGTGGGATAAAAGACCTCTTTTTAAAGAAGAAGACCGTATGTTAAACATGGGGAAACAACCTGATAAAGAAGATTTATCATTCATGTTTTGTCCTTTACCCACTCCTCAATATTGCATTCTAAAGGTGTTGGTATATATATTTATGTGTGGATTCTGCATCAAAGTTTGGAGAACTCTTATTCAACTAAAAGAAAATATATTATCCGATTATGAGTATCAAACTCACGTCAATGTAATATAAGGGTTATATGTCCAAATTGAATTGATATATCTCCTAGATTCTCGACATCCAAAAATCAAGAAGCAACATCTATCCCTTTAAAGGGAATGCGTCGATGCATTTATAAGGTTGTGAATGATGATCGTAGATATCCCATCTAGTGTTCACATCATTGGATGGGGTTCACATGGGTCTTTTCATTTCACTATGCTACCATGTTTGCAAAGACCACCAAAGGTAGAATCAAATAATGTCATTGTTCTAGGTCAGCTACCACAAACCAATCCTATTCATGGATTATGATAAGCTCAACAAGAATATTCCTCGATTGACTCTCGCAAACATCAGAAGAGAAGATAGAAAATTTCTGATATAATTTTGCTAAAGTAATAGGAAAACGTTTGGTAGGCTTCCTATTTAGAGGATCTGAGCCATCATATTGTGAAAATTTCACAAATAGCTCAATATTCTCCCAAAATGGGTGATTTATGTGAGGTTTGTATAATGAACTCAGCCAAAATTCAAACAAAATTCCATAAAATCTGATGATTGTCTATGTCAATACCTTACATAGTAGTTCAAGAACAACCCTAGCCTATAGGGATGGGGGAATTTTTAACCCAACATTTGGGATCCTCCAACCATGCATGAATGGTTGCGAAGGAAGAATAGGAATAGCCCCAGCCCTTAGAGCTGGGGGATTTTCACCCCAAAAATACATTCCTCATTGTGAATTAATATTTTCCCATTTAGGGAACATGCTACCATGTGAATCCTCTCTATATTCTTTATCCCACGATATAGTGGAATCACTTAGAAAAAACACCAATGAACTCTTTGTGGATTCATTTTGTTTCATTTTCTATCAAACTGTTCACGTGGATCCAACAAAGAAGTGGATAAGGTCTCATGGAGGGCATAGAAGAAGGAGGTATCATAGTGATTCCAACATAGTTCTTATGATGCACTATGAAACTATGTATGTCATCAATACCTTCTTAAAAGACTCTCTATAACATCAACTTATTTAGAGTATTCTATAGAATAAATTCTTGTTCAACGAATTGGCCAGACCAAAATGAATGCAGAACTTGTGCAATCATGAAACTAGAGGCTCTCCCAAACATTGGGAATCCCTTCAAATAATCTATCTCTCGCACTTCCAATGGAACCTAACAGAGGAAAAGGTAAGGGTCATACCTTGTGTCACATTCCTCCTAGAGAAGGTATGTCCATTTCACTAAAGGAATTATTTGATAAGAAATAGGAGGAAATGATAATGTTCATAAGACTCAGTGCATATTTTATCTAATTAAATATTCCTCATAAATATTTTCTACATGTAGACCCTCAACTCAAACTTCTAGTTAGTGCACCTCAGTAATAAAGGATTCCTACAACTACTAAAGAATATAAAGAACATCATTCCAATGTGGGGAATTAACCACCAATGTATTTGAACCATGATATAGAATATCAAGGATTTCCTATATTTGTTACACATCTAGAACATGGTCAGAAACATCATTACAGGCCTTACCCTCTTTTTACCTAAGAGAGATACCAGAGGTGCCACAACCAATTGTCCTACCAGTCATCAAACTAGTTCAATCTCCATCTTCCATAACAATTCAGGTCCCAGATCTACCGTACATTTCATGAATTATTATAAACACCATTTAGTCAACAAAAAATTGATTTGAATATATGGAAGGAAAACATTCACCAGTACAAGAAGAAAAGAAGCATTATCCCAAAGTGGTGGATCCTACTCCTCCTGTGATAAACATTGGAATTCCTAAGTTTCTAATCTTCAATGGCTTGGGAGATCTGGAGTAGCACTTGACACATATCGTTGTCGCTATAATCCCTTGATGGGAAACCATGAGCCCCATGAAGTAGTAAAACTCATTTGCTTCGTGAAATAATTTTAGGAACCATCATATGTATGGTATATGAGTTTTCAGTCTCGATCCATCACTGGATGGGAAGTTCCCCTATAGAAGTTCCATTTACAGTTCAGCTAAATGTTGTAGAAGGAAATAGTATTTGATCTCTCAAACTACAGGTAAAGGGACACTGAAAGAGTATTGGACTTCATTTCTCAGTGGAAAGGATTTTCTTACTCCTTTAATCTACCAGTCCCTCAAAAATAATTTATTCCTATATGTGTAGAAAATATCTTTTTTGTGTTGTTGAAACCATTCATCCCTGAGAAATACACACGGGGATTTCAGGATCTGGCAACAATTTCTCAACAGTTGGAAAAATCCATGACAAAGACCAAATACATGTTCAAGGTAATCCCATCTGCTCTGCGAAGGGAAAAAAATTAATTTTCATCTACAATTACACTTAATTTGGACACTTCATATTATCATACCTCAAATATAACATCATAACGTAGGTCTCCACCTATTGAGCATGAATAGAAATGACCTCCTTGACAGGATGATCAAAAATATTAGAGGCAAAAATAATTTGAGGAGTTGAAAAATAAGGTATATCCCTTTTAGAATGACCAAGTCCTTGGATACATCATATCAACATTGGAAAAAACATAGTCTAGTTTCATATTCCCTAGATTCCTAACAAATTAGGTGATTTTGATTTCCCAAACTATTTACATTTCCATCAAATGTTGGGGAATCCCATCTAGGTGTGTTTTGATTTCGTGAAACTCCTACAAAAGATGGTGGAATCTATGTATGTGAAAATGAATAATTCACCAGCCCATATATTATATGTTTTTGTTACTGATCTAGAGGAGGAATAAGAGTGGGATGAAATTAAAATAATTAATACACAGATTTTTAGTAATTGGATGGTTAGAAAAACAATCAATCACACTCATCCCATTCTATTAAGAAAGTTCAAACATATAATTGTACATCCTCCGACCTCTGCTACAACAAATATATCATCATAAAAAGCATATTCCTCATAATCCCAATGTTCAATGAAGAAACATTACTATAAGGATAATGATAAAAAAAAGAATATGAGCTTAGGTTAAGGCCAAAGATATTCTTGAATATTAAATATTTCATTCCAACAATCTCAAAATCATGGGAACCACCCCACCAAATAGTAAAACAAGATTTGAACCCACCCCCCCCCCCCCAATTCAGAATCATCATTATATTAGGAGTTTATATTTGGTTATATTGATGTTATTCACTTAATAGATCCCTAACCAAATGATGATTATGATTATGAAAATTATTCCTTACACATGATTGGTGAACTGGGGGAATAGGTCATCAGGGTCAAGGATACAATGGAAGAGGTAGTTTTGGTTGAAGATACTGCCTTAACCAAACCCCCTTCATGAACCATCTACATGAAAGAAAATCATGGGAACTTTATCTAGAGATCTCAACTAGAAAAAGGTAGATATTCTTCCTCACATGATAGGGTTTGACCTGATATAATTATCTTAGAGTATAGGTTATTTGAGACTCTACCACCTCCTCAGTATGTGGGTAGACCTAGAAAACCTAATCCACCATTAATAAAGGCACTTCTAGACCCTTCCCCAAGAGGCAGTCCTTACAAATGTAGAAAATATGCTCTTACATTACCTACAAAAGAGAATTCCCATTCTAGAGAGTGCAGAACATTGGACCAAAAATATGATGTCTTACAGAAACTATCCCAAGTTTCATCTATGTTATGTCTCTGGAAGGCTTTGATTTTGTAATAGGACCTCAGAAAAGAACTCATTAACTCTTTTTCAAGACATCTAGAGTTTGATGTTGAGGTTTCTGCCACAATGGTCTACCGTATAGAGAATGATCTAGTGAAATACCATGGGGTCATTTACTTCACCGAACAAGATGAGGATGATATCGTATAAGGACATGGATGACCCTTGTATATATCTAGAATGTTAAATGGCATTGGTATCTAATAAGCCGTCATTAAAAATGGCTCATGAGTCAACCACATCCCAGTTCAGACACTTCATCAACTGGGTCATAATGAATCAGTCGTATCTCCCTACATTTTAATGTTATAGGTTTATAACAAGAATGAGATAGAATTTATTGTCAAGGCTATATTATGGACTCAGTTTAGAGATCTTTTGTCCAAATCAGGGTTTATGGCATTTTGGTAGGACACAACTTTTAAGGTTTTGTTGGGAATAAAATGGTCACATAATCACACATCCATTCCTTTATCATACCACAAATTTCTAAAATATTCTCTCAGTGGTAAAATTGGTACATTATATGGTGATAAGGACCCTTTCAAATCATGAAATACACAATACCTCGATGAAAGGTTCTATCATAATTAAGGAAAGCAATCAATGGATAATGATTTCTCTTGAATCAAAGCCCCAACTGGTTTGGAGATGATCATAGTTGACCCTTTCAAGTAGCTCAGTGCTGATTACATGCTACCTATTAATAAAATTTAAAGGGTGGACCATAATTCAATAAATCATTCAGTAACATCAATAATTTCAACCATAATAGTTGAGACCAACACTGCTGAAAAAGTTATCATCCATATAAATGATAATGAACTATTGAATGAAAATGATTTCATTATACCCCATGAGATTCAACAAATCCTTGTTCTTCAAACCAAATTGGAAGAGTATATCATGGAAATAGTAGAAAGTGAAGAGACTCATTCATATTCTCGTGTTTCCCCTTTTGGACTCTAGGATGGCTGCATGCTAGCATTGAGCCCAAAATTATTGCCTCATCCTCCGGAAGTCTGAATGGAGACTCCCCTCTCCCCTCAGATAAAAATTATTTATTATCTCCTCCCAAGGAAGTTTAACAAATAGTGGAGCATGAAAAAGAAGAAGACCTCAAGTATTCCAATTCAGTATTTTAGGTAGGTGTTTCCACCATCATGGGTGAACACATAGAAATAATTCTGGGTACAAAATAATATCCGCACCCCACTCGAATTACTGTGGATTTCACTCCTGATGAATAAGAGGAATACACTTCATTCCTAAACCATCATCAGGATTAGTTTCCCTATAATTACATAGATACGAAAGGCCATGAAACTAAGGTGGACACTGATCACCATGGTTTTCCATAAGATCATAGTGGTTACAAGAAAGAATCTAGGAGGACACAACTGAATCACAGCTCCATGATTGATCCCAAAGTGTAAAAAATCATAAAAGATGATTTTATCTGAGAGGATAATTACCTGAAATTAATATCCAAAATAGAACATGTGAAAATGATGAATGGAGAAATAAGTGTTTTGATCAATTATAGAGATCTCAACTGGCATTGTCATAAAGATGACTTACTATTTCAAATTACGTAAATCCAGAATGATGTAACAGATGATTATCAATCCATCTCATTCACTGATAGATACATGGGGTAAAATTAAATCAGTATGGCACTAGAGGATAAACAAAACACATACATAAAAGAACCTCATGGTTTATTCTACTATTAGGTCATGCCCTTCCGCTTAAACAACACTTGTGCTATATACTAACCTACTATCCATCAAATCTTCAGACCCATCATGGGAATGATTTTTGAATTCTTCATAGATGATCCAACGGTAAAATCTTGAAAAATTAATAACCAATCATCTTATTTAGAGACCATATTCAGAATGCTTTGAGAACATAATTTTGATATGATCAACTTGAAATTTTCTTTAGAGGGAACCTTAGTGAGATTTCCATGCTTCATTATATTCCATCAAGGAATTTTATTTTATCCTCATAATACTAAATATATTTTTAGAATGTAACATCCTCAAATATGAATGATTTAATAGGACTTCGTGAAAACATTGACTACATTCATTGCTTCATATCCAAACTCACAAGAAAGTGTTTACAGAGAACTAAATTGATGAATAAGGGGTTCAAATACCAGTGGAACAATGACTGTCAAGATAAATTTTATTTCCAAAATAAATTAATCCTGATCCCACTGATATTAAGGCCAACTATTTTAGGAAATCCACTCAATATATACATGATAGAGATAGTGTTATCACTGGGTTCTTTCCTCCCATAAAAGAATGATTATCAAAATGAAAACAGTCTTTAATATATCAGTTGAACCATTCTTGGAACAGATACTCAACATTCAGATTTTGAGATGAGTATACTTGTATTAATATTTGAAGATGAGAAGTTGACGCACTCTCTACAGCACCATGAGATTCAATTGTTTCCTCATAAAAAATATCAAAAAATTATCCTCAATGATCATATGCTCATTGATCACCTGACATGATGGGTAGTCATCCAACCATAGTTTGAAATACTGATTGTTCCTCAAAAATATTTGAAAGGAAAATCCTTAGTAGACATCATCATTGAGAACCCATCTACAGAAGAGACATCATTTAATACTGGTCTATATAATGAATAATTATTCTATATTCATGATATCTCCTTAACATGGGATATGTATTTTTATAGTGCTTCCAAAAATACAATGTGGAAGAGAACATAATACCCTAAGCATAATAAAGATGGGTTCGGATTTGTTCTTATCTTTATAAATAAGGAATTGTTTCCATATTATATCTTGTTATTAGATGGTGGTACTAACAATGAGGTAGAATATCATGCTCTAATTTCAGGCATCGAGTTATCACTCCTAGTACTGGTGAACCACGTAGAGGTGAAGGGTGATTTGGAATTGATAATCAAGAACATAAATGGGAATTATTCCATCAGAAAATAGGAACTAATCCCCTTGTTTGATTATGTTAGAGGCCTAATGAAAGAATTTCCATTCTAACCATCATTTACTCACATCACACAATCACAAAATTCCTAGGCTAATGAGTTGGGAAATGCTGCTACATCTTTCGAAGATCAAAATCGGGAAGAAAAAATCATATGTATTTCCCACTATTGAATGGTTTCACATTTTTTCAAAGGGGGGTATACGTTATCAATGAAATCAGTCCCATCCTTGATCAATATAGCCCTATTTTGGTATGTATGACACCAATCATGGATTATCTCCAAGATTGAGTACTTCTACTAGACAGAGTTGGAAATTAGTAGAACTTATGGTGAGTACCTATTTTCACTATTTTTGATGGCCCAAATAACTAGAAAATCTTCTACATGTGGGGCTTTGATAGAGTACTTCTCAGATGTATTGTTAGAGTAGAGACTGTGGCTATTATGTAATAAGTACATGTTAGAGAATATGGTTTCCACCAATCTAGGAATAGTATTTCTAATCAAATCCAAAGGAATGGATACTTCTAGGCTTTAAGGAAGCATGATTACATAAAATTAACTAAGAGGTGTCATTATTTCCATGTTCATACAATTTCGCTGATCAATTCCCAATTTTTCTACATACAACTAAATAATCCTAGTTTTTTTTCTGAATGGCGAATGGATATTGTTGGACTATATCCCCCAACTACGGTTAAGTAGCTCTAGTGAATCCTTAATTCTACCAATTTTTTCTCCAAATATTCTAAATCAATACCACTCAATGAAGTTGGATATAATAGAATTTTTATTTTTTTTATAGCTAACATAATAACCATATTTGGCGTCCCTCAAACCATTATGATGGAAAATAGAATCAATTTCTATTTTGTTGATGTAGAGAAGCTATATCAAGAATACAATATAAAATTCAACCATTCATACGACCATCATATAGTAGATAATGAGAAGATAGATGATTCAAAAAAGGCCCTATCAAAAATACTCAAAATGGGGTTCGGTAAAGATTAGTAATCATGGCATGATTAGGGCTTGAATTTCTTATGGAATTATTAGCCTAAAACATGTAATACAACGTAGGCAACCCAATAATCATTTGTGTATATAACAGAAGAAGCCTTTCCCATTGAGATTTAGTTTCCATCCCTATATATTTCCATTGTAACAATCTATCCATAGATGAGAAATCCCATAAATGACAAGATGAACTATAGAAACTGGATGAAAAATTATTGCACATATTTTATCACTTGGTGGTATATTAGAACTCGATTGCACATGCCTATAACAAGATGGTTCTCTTTATTTCATTACTCCATGGAGAATTGGTATTGTTCCTTTTGACTCTAGTGATTCCAACAAAAAAACATCTAATGATTTACCCAAAGTTGGAGGGACCATACTCTATATATAATGCCCACTGTAATGGAGCTTATTCTTTAATCTCAATGGATTGAGAAATCACTTCAACCCCAACTAATGAAGTGTTCCCAAAGAAATTATTTTTGTAATCACACAATGTTCGTCTTATCTTTACGATGCTAAACAACATAAGACCATGTTAATCCATGTTTCTTGATGTTAAATTGCATAACATCTTCATCTTTGACATATGGTGATAAAATGCATGTCATATGGTCCATGATGTTAGATATTAAACTGCAAAGCACCAGTTTTCCTGACCACATGACATTAAACTATATAGTTAACATCACCCGTATTTGAAGTTAAGAAACACAAAATACACCATTAGTGGGAACTCATTGGGGTCAATTAAATTATGATTATCTTCCTTTTATAGACCTCACTAACCTCTTTTCCAGTACATAGTGGAACTTGAACCCCATTGGTCAACATGTTTTGATCTTACCTACATAGAGAATAATCATAAAGAGCTATTTTTTTATTCTTTCCCCAAGAAAATAAATAGTGTCACTCAGGTCATCTATCTGTACTGTAGACACAATGTTTCTTTCACATCAGGTTACTATAGGCCCTCCTAAAATAACGATAAACTACAAAGTTTACCAAGAACAACGTGTGGATTTATTCTCATTTTAATGAGATACATATTAATTCCAAGATACCTACTCATAGTTATGGCCTTGACCATAAAGAAAAAATTTCCATTTTATTTGTATATGATCCAATTCTATACTAATACCCCTTGTAGAACATATGTCTTGATTCTCATACCATCTTGTGTCTTGATCACAATCATTATTATGGAAAACACCTAAAAATATTAAATCCCCCTTCCTCACATCTATACTTAATTGGTGTAAGAGAATCTTTAAAAAACTATGTGCCTCTTGATTAATTACCTATAAAGATAAGTAGTTACACCCAGATCTCCTACCTAGGGTCCTTCTACAATGATTTAAAAAAATCCCTTCATCGCTTGTGTGTATGAATGAAACAGGCACAATGATCACTTTCATGAACTACTTGTGGATTGATTCTTTCCCCAGAAAGATTCATAGTATCACTCGGATCTTTAATCCTAGGTATATAAATGATTTTAAAGAAGAAAATTCTCTTTCCATTTCCCCATGCATTAACCTTATTTGTATATAGAACCATTCCATGACTTCATGATTTTGGCCCAACCATTTTTCCAGAAGTTAACAAAAATCCCCTTTCCCCCAAAAAAATCTGATTGGGGTGAGAAACAACTTCCATCAACTATGTGTGGCTTGATTCCAATCATATTGAGATATGTAGTGATGCTCGAATATCTAATCAAATGGGCATAAATGATTAAATAAAAATTCCCCTTTACTTCATATGCATGAATTAGACCAATATATGGATTATATCAAGGACCCCTTGAGGGCTGATTCTCACCCCTATAAGATATGTTATAACACCAAAATTTTCATTCATGGGCCCAACTATAATATTTCCATCACATCACATTAGTTCACCTCATCATTACCACATGACATTAAAGCGCATGGAATACCAAGAACAACATGTGGCTTGAATCTCATTTTATTGAGATAAATTGTGAATCATTGTTCATATAACCTATTCCAACAACAATTTAAAATCACCTCTCCCACTATAAGGATCATACATTCATGTGGAACATCTTCATGAACTATATGTGGCTTGATTCTCACTCATATGATATATATAGTGATGACCAGACTGTCAATCCGGGGCCTAGTAAAAACATTATAAAACTAAATCCTCTTTTCTCTCATATATGAGTCATATTTATGTGAGGATATTCAATATGAGTTCTTATGTTATGTACGAACATATATTCAAAGAAACCCACATTATCCTCCACTTTTGAATTCAGTCTTGGCGAGGGACCTAAATTTAAGAACAATGTTTGGCTTGATTCTTTTAATGTTAAGATACTTAGTGAGGTCCAAGTCTTCAATATTGGTACTAGATTCATCAAAAAATAGATAATCACTGACTATCTTATGTACAAATTAGATTTCCATGGGGAGATCGAGTACATGTTTCCATATTACACATGAACCTGTATTTATTAGAACTAAATATGTATTAACTATTTATTTAGAAAGATTCGTAGTGATTCATTTGTCTTACACCCTATACCAACCAAAATATTATGTTTTTAGATCGGAATCTCCCATTTCATTTCAATAAGATGTTAAATTCCACAAACTACATCCTCACTTCCTTAATTCAAATTAAATGGTACATCTAGAACTAAAAGTGGATTTATTCACATCCCATTGATATATGCAGCGAATACTAGGCTTTATGCCCTAGACCCAGCCACGGGGTAAAAGAAAAATCCCCCCTCTTCTGTATACAACTAAATACGGGATATTTTATTTTGGGTGTTCTCCTAGGAGAGTCCACCAGGGAGACAAAATATTTTCCCATTCAATATACAAGTCAGATATATGCAAAGGACTCCTAAAATGTGGTCTATATTGGTCTGATGCTTCCATTTTGAATTGAATAATTTTCCATTCTCATGTCATACACCAAATATTGAATTATTTTAAATCCTCAATATATTTCCTAGGATTCTAGTGGTATAACATATAATACTGGAGAGAATATTTACCTAACAATGAAGTGCATTCCCCAGTTGGCCTTGCATAAGTCACCCACATAAGGGGCTTATCAGCCTATGGATTCCACTGTTTGACAATTCATTACATTCCCCAGAAATAATTTCACAAAACACCCCCATAATGTGTTTTTGAACCATTGGTAACTTCATTCTTTGTAGAAGCCTCTTTTTTCCTTTTATGCTTTGACGACAGTATACTAGAACCTATGAATCAATAGTTATCCATTTTATATATGTACCAAATCCATTCCTATAACATTAACGTCATGAAGAACCTATTTTAATCTTTTCCCCTCCACTTTTTCAAAGCATACTAGAATATCCTTCGACCATTTGACCATGTATCATCCATTTTTTCAATAATATTATGGTCATAGTCATATGACCTAAAACTGTTGGAACCATAATTTCTACGCATAGTTCAGACCTACATAAATAATTTAGTTCTTTGATTATATGGAAATTTTAACTTGAAATATCCCCAACGTAATCAGGTAATTTCTCTACAAATCAAACTCTATTCATGGGTAAATCTGAATCTCCATGAACTTTCATTATCTTTATATGATAAAATGTTATAATTAATGAGAGATCATTTTCCTAACTACGCAGTATGTTCCCCAGTTGGCCCTACATAAATTTTTCCACATAAAGAGCCTATTAACCTAATGATTCAATTATTGAAAATGTTGTGTATACACCAACTTGACTAACAAAAAACCAAACCCATAATGGTTTTGTCAATTTCTGGTCACTTCATTCTCGGTAGATACCTCGTCTGACATTATAATCCCTTTTTCCCATTCCACCCATTGGATATGAAAATCCACAAACCATATATTACAATTTTATCCTTCCATTCCTTAATATAGTATCATATTTTTATATATATTACCATGAATCAGAGAATAAAAAATCATTTTGTAAAATATAAATATTTTAAACTATAGCTACCTAATGTCCATGATAAATTACTTTAAACTTCATATCCCCATAATTTATGTACTTCCTAACTTTAGGCTACATATCCAAAAATGTCCTTAGTTCATGAATTTATAATAAACAACTCCATAATATCCTTGTTTTATGAAATCAAACTGCACAAACCCTAATTTCTTTACTGCATTACTTTAAACTGAAAATCCACCCATTGTTCCTGAGGCATGACATTAAACTAGACACCATAATGTCATTGCTTCATGACATTAAACTACACAACACAACATCAGAAATACCCTTTATGAAAAAATGTACCCTCCTTTACATATTAAATTAATTATGAAGTGGATTCATATTCATTGCCTATTTTGAAAAAAAATGATTCCTTCATTCTCATAAATAATTCCTTGTAAAATCCACCCACTTTTGTCTGAAGGCATCCAAATCTTAATATTTTCTTGTTTATCAGTAAGATAATATAATAATTCCTAAAACATCCTTTAAAATATTATGTAGTATGTGCCCCTAGTTGTCTTTGAATATGTTTCACACATAATGGCTTTTTTGTATAAAGGATTCCACTATTTGACTATGTAGTATGTTCCCCAATTGTCCTTGCATAAAATGGTACTCATAACGGGTTTTCTCAACCGATAGTTATTTTGTTCTCAAGAGAGACATTTTCTATTCTTAAATACCATGTTTTATATTTATAGATCATAAAATTAATTTCTCAACTTTCTCCTTGGATGTATCTAAGTAATATCCTAACATTCCAAGCCGCCAATCGATATTCAGGTTATTATATCAAAATTTATGCTCCATGTTGTTTGACCAAAAACGCTATCTCTTTTAGTCTCACATGAATGAATTTAAACTACCCACAAAAAGGGAAATAGTCCTCAAAAGGTTGAAAATAGCCTTAGGGATTCCTCGATAAAAGTCGAGTCTCTACTCTCTAGACCCACTCTCTATATGGTTTTGGTAAAATCGAGCAATGAAAAGTTAAAAGACGCAAAGTTTGTAGGGTTGTCTATATGAGACTAGTAATAGTTAAACTATGCTCACTAGACCCCCTTGATTAGGAATAAATTTAGACTTCCCCCCATCTCTATCATTGTAATTATTATTAACTAATATGTAACTGTAACGCTATGAAAATCGTATTTGACATTATGATTACAGGAAGAAAGTAGTGATGAGGAAATTTATGATTGGAAAAAAAATATTATCATATATGGATTAAAGTCAAATTAATATCCACAAAATGGTTTTTATATCTTAAACTAGAGAAGGATTTTGACATAGCTCTTTATCTATTATACAAACTCATGATCTCCATCATCATCTTGTTAAAGTTCAGTCATCTGATTAGTTTCTATCTCCTCATCCGGAAAAAGTGATTCATTATTGTCGTAATAGTATTTGTCCCTTATTCTTAGGATTATCATAATTAATAGTGATTTTATTTGACTTCCCATTTGACTGGAAGATACTTCTTGATAAAGGATTTCAATTCTAACAGTCTTATCCATGATTTTACACATTAATTATTCTAGTTTTGTGAAATGGTTTTACTCTACTTGGTATATTGTATCTCAAAAATCATCAATTATGGTGATTAGTTTTTCCTTTTTATGTTCCTTAAAAAGCTTATGATCTTGTTCTTATCTATTACTTGTAAACTTCACTATAGTGTGGATAAGACCGTAATTGAATCCATTGAATCCCAATATGCTAAACATAGCTTAAATCATTAGTAATTATAAAGACAATACTTAAGGGGAACCTCAAAGATTATCATCCATATATCTCTCTAAGCCCTACTGTGTGAAGTATGGAGAGAATTCTATAACTCGAGATCTGGCTCAGAGTCACTCTCACATGGAGGAACATACTCTTGGATTAATTAATTCAAAGATGTTCCATGTTCTGTTACCTTCGAAATAGTGGCTACCTTACCATTTTATGATTTTCAAGATGATTTAAAATCACCAACCTTAGACCGATCCAAAGAATATGATAAACAAATATGATGAGTTAAAATAATTTTTAACATCAAAATATTAAAAATAGTGAGGCACAATCCAAATATTTTTTGATCCTTACCCAAAAAAAGGTCAGAAGCCTAAGAAGAGTCCTCCCCAGCATTCTTCGCCTTAGTAGATTCGATTGGCACTTTCTGATGAGGGACACTCCCCTATTTCTTCTTAAGATAATCCAGATGAACCTCATGGGTGGGGGGTTCCCATTTCAATGTCTACAAGAACAATTTCCTCCTAAATAGTGTGATTGATAGTGATTTCGACATCTTCTCCCAACACCTACAATATATATGTTTTTGTAGACGAAGATGCACATTCCAACCAATCATTATTTGATAATTAGTGATAAGAATATTCATTGGATGGAAAATGAATACTCACACCCATTTCGTTCTATATATAGTTCCCCAAATTCCTCTAAAATGATAGTAAAATTAGTATGCTACAGTGTTTCATCAAAATACATGCCAATATTCATCATGTATTATATTAACATACAAAGCCCAATGATAATCTCACCTATGGAAACACATAGAGTGTTTTGTTCATGAACTTTCTATGACAACTTGGGACCACAAAAGCCTCATCGGTGATAGTGGTAGTGTTATCATTAGTCATCGTAGGATTCTATGGTGCATGAGATGAACTGAAAATATTATAGAAGTGGATTTCAATCATTGATATACATCATCGTAGGATGCAATTATGATATACCAGATGCCTCATCTCTCTCTGCAGTATTGTAGGAGCTATTTCAGGAGCAGATGACATATTCTCTTTCCTAGATGCCTCTTCTGTCAAAGGATCCATTTCATTGGTAGGAATCTAATATTGTTCTGAATCACACTCTTCATTTCATGAATAATCATTCATAGATTTTTAAGGTATGAAATAGATTGAGTTCTTGTAATTCAAAAATGATTAAACACTTTCTCCAAATAAATCCAAAATTAATAATGTTATGAAGACTTACTGCTGAAGAAGTGGTGTTTATCCATGGATTTCACCATGTTAATATCATTCCTATTTGAATTATTCACAGGAGGTATAACATCAACATCCCAAAAAATAGTTATCATTGGTGGAAACTCTAGTTATATCTCATAATCCATGTCATGTCAACCAGAAGGTAATTCTTTTGATTTGAGAGGTGAAACTGTAACCTTGATCGTATTACCACTAGGGTTATACCATGGTGACAGAACCTTAGTTGATTTTCCTTTATCTAGATAAAAAATTAGATTGTATTCCCCTTGAGTAATATTATTGTGGATAAAATAAAATGTAAAATTATAAACTGTTATGTGAATAATATAATTTACATCATCGTGATCGATAAAGTCACACCATTCCAAAAAAGATGAATGATTGATCCCTAGAGTGTTTCCACGATCTAAATTATCCATTACATGCCTTGTTGCAGGGACTCGATCATTTGTTTACTAGATAATCATAACTCTCTTTCGAATATGGATTTACACTTCCACATGATTATCCTCAAATAGAATACCTGATGAGGCTTGGAGATCTCATATCCCTAGAATATAAAACCCATCACATAGGAGCTCCCACATGGTTTCATCATCAACGGAAATATATTGCCACATTTGGAATTCCTCTAGCCCTACGTATTCTGAATATATCCTAGAATAATGTGAAAATGGTTCAATGACCCTAGATTTTATGGCATTCCCAATTCCTTCTCTCACAGATGGTGGATGATAAAATGGATCCTAGTTCTCTTCGCGGTGATGGAAATTAGACCACCTAGGTGAAACCTCAGTATGTGATGATGGTGTAGCCCTCTTGATTCTATTATGTGGGTTATATCATTCCTAGGGTCATTTTGATGAACTGAATGCATCACAATATTCTATTCTTGACTCAGATGTTTCAAAATCTAAAGGACATGAAGCACCTTCTAAATGATAATATTATTTCCTACTCTATCTCTTTACCCCAACCTAACATTTTCTAACATTGCTTCCGGGTATTATGAAATCCAATCTTCATCATACCAGATATTCAATATCATTCCAAATCAGATGTATATTTTTTAATCACTACCTCGATAGTTTTATGAAACCATATATTTGGATCCACCATCAGATGTTTTACTAATCTGACATGAATCAAATGGATCCTATAATTAGTTACCATAATTTGAATTGGTAGAAAAATCAATAAGGATCATGTGCCTTGCATATGATTTATCCAATGATCCTGGTTTCCAGAACACCATCCCTAAAGTCCTACATGTATGACGTTAGGACAATGTTTGTTGTCCCATTATTAATAAATCATCATGTGGGATGATACCCATAAGTAAATTAGTTGAACCTCTCAAATAAACTCATTATTTTTCAAATTCCATAAGGATTTAAGTATAAGGGAAATACCAAATAAATCGTGAATTAATTGTCAAAATGAGAAACTATGGATCTCGATCCCACTCTACCTAGAATATGTCCTAATATTAGTCGAGGCCCATCACCACAAAACACTGAACAGTTCGGTAATTATGAAAGGTTCTTTCCTTCCATGAAATTTCAAAAACTAAATTGTATTTTTACCAATACTGGGTCAGTAAACCCCACCATTTTCTATTATTCCATCTTGTATGTTACAAAAATGTTCTAGGCCTTATATTTTCTATGGAATAAAAGATAAAAATAGATGAATACTGATACAGATAGCTAGAAAATCCTTGAGAGCCCTCTTGGTATGAATTTCTGAGTTGATTTCTTATCCCCATTTGTAAAACACTATTTTTTCTAGAATAATCCAGAAAGGGTCAAGTGAAATTAACTTTAATGCTTTGGGAAAACACACTGGATGATCACACATGGATCCTTCCCCCATATTCATCAATAAAATTTTTGACTACATCTCCAGATGAATACCAACTCTTATGTAGGAATTTTTTTTCTCCATACTATGGTCTATTTTAAGAATCTCTTGTAATAAAAATGGATTCATATTGGTATAATTCCAAATTTTCCTTAGTGAAATGAATTCATCAAACATGTCTCCAAGGATTAGATCCTCAATGATCTTTTTAATTTCATACAAGCTGATACCTACTTTTCCGATCTTCATATAGAAATAATTCATATATATACTCTACTAGATCAGCAGTTATGGAACAGAATAATCATTCCTATACACTTAGGTCTACCTTACCTATATAGTATCTTAAATTTGAATGATTTCCAGATCATTTTTAAACTCTACATATGTTTCTCATACCCAATATACTAACATCCATACAGGACTAACACCCCATCCTAGTCAAAAGTATCAGGCCTTCATCCAACCCTTGGATTGATATGTCTGTGAATCGTGAAAAATCAAAGAATAACAGTGTGACTTTAGTTTAGTTCTATGTAGTTTGAGAACTAAATCACATGATCTGTGATGCATCAAATGGTCCTCATGTTCCATATCATCATTACTATATATGTCTATGCTAGAAATTTGGGTGGATGAGATGTTCTTATGATCTTGAAACGAATATAATGGGAGTTAATTCTTCACATCCTACATGTTAAAATCTCATATATTGTTTTAAATTAAATGTGGAAGATAAAAACTCTTTATAAAATCATGATGATATTTATTCAGTTATGCTTCCAGATTAGGAAGTGTGGTATCCTAGATGTTGTTGTAATCATACCATATGATATTCATCATTTCCTAAATTCACATGCTAGAGAATTCAGCAGCAGTTGCAATCCTATAAGTATCCATTTAACCTGAAAATAAATTTCATGTATAATTTTGAGTTGGTTCATTTTAAAAAAATTTCAAAAAAGGATAATTTCTAAAATGCATTTTGGAATGTAAGTATAGGTTGCATGACACTATATAGATCATGGTTTAGTGTTCAAGTATCTCTTTAGTAGTTTATCTTGCATGTATCTCATTAGAATACTTATAGTATTTGGGAAAACAAAATATTTAGCATGAATGGATCTTGCATGGGAAACATGCTCCAGGAGGGCTTGAATTTTTGATTCTTAAGAGTTTTTAAGAAAAATTAAGGCCATGTTTATAGATAAAGAATCCTACCTACATGACTATATTGTGCAGTAGACCTATGAAACTCTATTTCACAATAGACATGTGTGATCAACTAAATTTTTATGCCTGTGTAATTCATATATACCTTTTTCATCCCTTCTTTACCTCAACATTAGACCCTCTATTCTTCGATCAGATCCAATTCTGAGAGGGTCTTTTGTTGAAACTCTATTTCATCACATGGATAAGAACGTTAAAAAGGGAAATGCCTTATAAAAAAGAAGAAAAGTCCTATCAATAATGTCAATGAATCTTAAATAATTAGAAAATTGTTCTCCTTAGGTAGCCCAAATCATCATCGGTGTAGAATCACATTCATGTTGCCCCATTTTCATGCCACCCCACTCGCATTCTACCCCACTTGAGTGACTAGAAACCTTAACCCAGATTAAAATATTTTCTTCTAAATAGAACATAGGGGCCTTCATTTGGATGGACGATTTATCACAATGGTCAATTGTTACTCTGATCTCCTAGTAATTCTCTCAAGTCATCTGAAACATCTAAGGTGGGTTCCTAATGCCTAATGAGAGGGAAGGAAAGAGAGATGGTGAGACATTAGGATAATTAGTTTTAAAAATAAACAAAACATTGTCACTCATGTTCCCAAACCCCATATTAAAGAATACTAGTGAGACCACCCTTCCTCAAATAATAACATGCGCTACACTCTTCTGGGAAGAACTGTGGAGACTCTTCATGTCTTCGGTTAGGCCTCATCCATGTCTATTCATCCATGTTTTTCATCAGGGAAATTGAATCAAATTCATCCAATCCCACTTATGTGGAGAACCCTTTTGTATTACACCCCTTGAGAAATCCTTCTTGGTTTGCCTCTCCTTCTATCATGTATGAGCCTTCTATTAGGTATTCCTCAAAGTCACTCATGGGAGGGCCTCTTCTTCCTTGGTTCCCTTATTTTAAATGGACCATGTTGCAACCTCCACTAAGACCACCTGATTTAAAAAACCATTAGGACATTCACATCAGCGTATCTCCGATTTGGATAGGAATTTTTATGTTTAGATGTTTCTTACACTCTCCTACTATAGGGTAATGTTCCTTAAGGAATCTCTATATTTGGATATATATGGTCATGTGGAACCTTACCCCAGATACCTTCTTACGGAGTTCTCGGTATTGGATTCTGGGGATATGACTATGTAATCCCATCTTCATCTCTACTAACTAGATCCTCCAGTTCCTAGCTGGCATAGTTAGGATCACACTTTCTTTTCCATTCAATATAGGGAGAGATTATCCTTCTAATGACTAACCAATTTTAGGGAAACTATCCCTCTGTTACACCCTATACATTCACGTAGGATGTTTCAGCCTATATCCTCTCTACATCCATGACCTATATTACCTAGTTACCATTGAATCTCATCCAATTTTATTTGAATATAGGTAAGAATCGTAGCCCCATCGTCTTCTAATATTGGCACAGCCTCTTCCATGATCACCTCTACCACCTCCATCATCATTCTCCTCCTCTTCCATCATAAAATGAAGGAAATTGGGTGGTTTGATTAATATCTCACATCCTCTTCTTTTTCACACTATTCATGACTCATGTGGGCTTAGATATTTTTAATGATCACAAATTCAACACAATCATCTTAATTTAATGAACTACAAAAACTATGATTTTGGCTAACTGGGATACATAGGAAGACCACTCAGAGCCTGAACTCAATGATAATACATGTAGAAATATTCCTAAATTATAATTATCCTAATCTTGGTATCCTCCTCATGAGTAAACAATGAGTTAATCCCCCAAACAACAATGATCAAAAAATATGCCAGGGTCCCTTTATAGGGGATAGCCTTATCATGAGTAATACCCAACCAATCTTCTCAAACGACCATAATCCCCTATGATACATACCATTGAGGACATCTATAGTGATAGATATTCACCAAAGAACAAATTGGGATTTGATTCTGATCCAAACAAGATACATATGAAGCCTATAATCTGTTCAAACCCAACATCCTAAACCAATCTTGTTCTTCGAGGCCGTATCTTCAGCATGTTCTAATTCAACAAGTAATCTCATATCCCTTCCATGCTCCATGGTCTTCATAGGTATATGTGTCATAAAAATTTACCTATAATCTTCCTCCTAGATGTCCTTGCCATAGGGTGTTAAACTGTATGGTTGGGTCCTCATCACATTACCTTCAAAGGTATGATGTGCCCCATTCAGTGGAACCAAACTACACGGGTTCTGATTCTTTTCACACGGAAACATATGAATCCCATATATAGGTTCAATCCCAATAGTAAAAAACATAAATCAAGTTGGATGATGGTAATTTCCAAAGTGAAATTCATCTACCGGGATGACCATAAACTCATGACTACCCCACTACAAAGATAGAAAACTACCATCCACATAATAATGAACAAAGAATCTTTATGTATTATATTAGGGAATACCATCAATGGAGAACCTCATATCTGTATATATATCTCTATTGATGATGTACCATAGATACATATACACGATTTGGAATTCCACATATTCTAATAATTGATTTATAATTTGGGATGACCCACATCATACTTAGAAGTTAATGAAGGATTAATTAACATATCTAAAATCTATAATAGAGCCATGTATTAGGAAATAATTTCCTATAAAAGGTTTTGATGAGCCCAACCACGCATCCTCTCAACTAATGAGAGTTCTTAACCAACATGGGTAAACATACTTAATAAAATCCTTTCCACTTTCATAGTTAATACGCCCCTCGTGCCCGAATATTTTCAAAAAAAATCATCTGTTATTTCATCGGATGTACGCGCTCCAATGGAGATCCTGACTCTAGAAACCTTTGATCCAGGTTTTTCTTCTATCGATGAGGTTCATCATGAGACATCTAGTTCTTCCCTAAGGCCTCTTCTTCTAGTGAGGTCCTTTACCAAGGTTTTGTGTGGCTCTCCCGGTGTCTCGCAATAGATCTATTTCCTGAATGTGCATCTTGTTTCTCTAGAAGTGTCACAGGTTGGATCTGGCATATTGTTGGAAATTCCCCCAGAGTCCATGTCAGAGGCATTTGATCACCTCAGGAAGACTCTTGTGGCTCACTTTAGGGTTGTGAAGCTGCGCCTAAAGACCTTCAGTCGCTGTGTGGATTCTTGGGGCTTGGAAAGTGAGGTGCGGATCTCTGTCATTCTTAGTCAATCCTTTTATATGGTCTTGGAGTCAGAATCTGAATTTTTTAATGCATGGTTCAAAGCTCCTAGATCTTCTGGCCACGACCACTTCAGCTTGGCTCCATGGTCTTTATAGACTCTCAAGGGGATGGAATTCTCCCGCACAACGGTATGAATCAGCCTTCCTGGTCCTTCCATTCGATTCCAAAACGGGACGCTTCTCAAGGCTATAAAGGATTATATTGGGGGATTCTTGTGTGTGGATGATCACACCCTATCTTGTGAAGACATTATGGTCCCTCAGATTTGTGTAGAGCTGGACATTTCTCTCCTGATTCGTGAAAAGATCACACTGAAGGTGAAGGATGTGTTGGCTTGGGACTAAGAGATCATCTACCCAGTGTTCCCCATGTATTATTCCTCATGTTGTATTTAGTGGAATTCAAGGCAAGTGTGTAGATCCCAATGTTCAGGTGGACTCGATCGAGTTCACGGGGAACGAGCATGTGAGGTCTTTCCTCGTCCTCAAGAAGGAGGCTTAGTATGTGAACCTCCATTGGCATAGGCCTCTGTGAAGTGGGATGATCAAGTCTGCATGGAATCCCTATATATTATGGCCCAGTATTCCCCTCCTATGAATGGAAACTTTTTCACTATCAAGATTATGGGGCATCAATCATAAGAAGTTCTTGTTATAAATCTTTCTAGTCTTGTTTCAAGCCTGTTCAGTCCTCATCGACTGCTCGTATCTGGACGAATTTGGGAATGGTTCTTGGCCACCCTCTTTCCCTCTATGGATAATCAGTTGTTTCTTTTGGATCAAACAGAGACTACCCATGTGACATCTGTGGAGCAGGTTTTTATTACTTATGTTCCTTTATCATCTTTTCTTATCGGTGCAGGTTCACTGGAAAGCACCAGGATGGATCTGGATGAGCTGGTGAGTTCTGACAAGGATTTTGAGGAGACAAATCCTCTCCCTCAATGTTTTATATTGGTTATTCAAGGGATATCCTCTCAATTTCCCACTCTGATGTCACCCTTATCTAGTATTTCTCTAGTTCAGAGCCCTACAGGGTGTACTCATGCTAGATCAAGACTTATTATGGATAGCTCCTCTTCACACAACAACAAGACTGAGATGATTGGGGTCAAAACTTGGTTGCTGATGTTTTAGTATTATCTATTCTCATCTTGAATTTCCATGGCCAGGGGGATCAGGTTAAGACTGATTTCATTAACTTATAAGTGAAGAATAACAAAGTCGATATTCTAGTTGTCCTGGAGCACAAATAGAACATGGATAAAATTAAGTATTTTTTTCATAGAGTCAGAATGCATGGATCCTCCTAGGCGGACCCTATGAACAGATAAATCTAGCTCTTTTACAATTAAGATATTTCTTTGGATGGGTTCATTGTAGGGGATCAATTTATCACTATGAATGTTTTAAAAGGTACCAAGAGATTCCTTGTTTCCTTTTACTATGGATGTTGTGACACATATGTCATAAAATGGTTGTGGCAAGAGCTGGGCTCCTTAGACCTGAAGGATCTACTTGGTTTGTAGTAGGGGATTTCAACATTGCCTCTGATCCTAGTGAATGGAAAAGAATAGGTTCTTTACCTAGTCAGGATAGCTTGGAGTTTGTTTAGTTTGTGAAAAGCTCATGGCTTCTTGATATGGTTTATACCAGCAATCACATCACATGGAGAAATAATCAGCAAGGAGGTAGGACTTGCTGGAGCTGGCTCGATCAGTGCATGTCTAACAGCAATGCGATCAGTTCATTTCCAAATGCCAATGTGAAACTTTTGGATCATGGAATTTCATGTAACTCCCCATTACTTGTTTCTTTTCTTCTTGTGTTTGATATGTAGGGGAATTTTAGGTTCTACCGTCAGTTAGACTGGAATCCTGGCTACTAGAGAGTGGTTTTTGACTTGTTTGAGGACCGATTTAGGGTTACTCGTGGGTTTCTCTTCACAATATGTTTCGGAGGCTGAATCAGGGGCCCTAGTCATGGGCTAGGAACATACCACCAGCTGATCAGATCATGGAGAAGCTGAAACAGATCATTGACAACATGGAATTTATCCTAGAGGAGGAATGTAATGATATGTTATTCGAGGAGTTAATGGATAAAATGGAATGTTGGGCTGAGCAGCTTCTTAAATAGAAACCGATGGAAGGGGAATTCTCTTGTGTGAAATGGTTAAAAGACGGTGACATGAAACTCGGCCTTATTTCGGGCATGTATTCAAGAAAGAAGACGGTTTATCAAACCCAACATTTTACTTTAGGATGGAACCTACACGAATGATAGAGACATTATGGGAAGTATGGCACATTCGTTCTTCAAGGATCTCCTCGCTGGTCCTAATCCAAGGATACCCAAGGGATATCCAACTAGAGCTGTAGAAATATGGGAGGTGATTCACAGTGATGTGTTGGATCATGATAATAAGGTCCTAGAAGAGGTCTCGAATGAGGAGGAGATCCATATGGTTATGATGAATCTCTACCCTGAGAGTTCACCAGAACCAGACATCTTTCCTAGAGTGTTTTACAAATGGGCATGGGATGTGGTTAAGGGAGACATCATAGACACTATCCATGATTACATTCAGGGTGGGAGTCTCCCTCGGGTATCTTGTTATATGGACCTTACTCTCATCCCAAAGGTAAAGAAACCTACTTCAATTTCTCTTTATAGTCTAGTTATCTTGTGCGACTTTCCATACATGATCCTTGCATGTATTATTAAACTGAGTTTGTCCAACCTCTAACCCCAGTGGATCTCAATTGGGTAGCACGGTTTTCTGAGTAGTTGCTCTATTCAGGGAGTAATTTCTTTGGATCAGGAGGTTATATGGGACAAAATCATTAAAACCCATGAATCCAACTTGGATATCATTCTTGACCTGAATAAGGCTTCTTATAGGATCGAATAGAGCTTCAATAATAGATTTCTTACATTCAGGGGTTTCTCTCCAAGGTTTGTGGATTTACTCTTCCATTGTTTCATCTCATCTTGGATGGATCTTTATTTCTTGGAGATGTCTCATGGATTCATCAAGGATACAAGAGGTCTCCCACAGGGGAACTCGATCTCTCTGGGTATCTTCATCCTTTATCAGGTCTCTCTCTGTCTCCTTATCAATTGAGGCTTATCTAATGGATTCGTTCAATCATAATGAAGGAAAAAAAATCTTCCGTTAATCTCACACTTGATGTTCGTGGATGACGCTATCATAATCATAAATGGGGACATGGGTTCTGTTCATGGTATCAAGAGGATCCTTGATGAGTACTACAAATGGAGTGTGCATGTACTTAGCAATTTGAAAAGTAATATTTTCTTCAATCAGAAGAGTTCTCCCAGTTATGCTTCTTCCTTGTGTCATCGCGTGGACATACAGTGTGGAACCTTCCCAATGGAGTATCTTGGAATGCCTATTACATTATGAAGGCTTTGATTGTGGGACATCTTCCATGTTGTTAATAAGATCAAGTATTTTATCCTTAACTAGAAGAACTGCTATTTATCTTTTGCGGGTTGTATAGAATTGGTTAACAGAGCCGTGTGTTCCATTCCAATCCACGCTTTGGCATCTATCAACATCACATAGGGGGTCATTGATAATATTGACAAGGTTTTGTATAACATTACCTAGGGTGCTCTGTCTGAGGGGAAATGAAATTGGGCCCTGTGGGGAAGGCTGGAGAGACCTATCCATGAAGGAGGGATTAAGGTGTGTAGCTTCCAGAACACACTGCATTATTCTCAGGTCATGATCGCATGGGAAGTTCTAGAGGAACGCACTTTATGGGGCATGTTAATGTCTTTTAGCTATGGTGGTAATGATATGTGTGGGTTTTCATCCCCATTATGGTCAAAAATATATCATCTTATCCAAGTCCTCCAACATAATTCTCATTGGATTGTTGGCATAGGTAATATCTCTTTCTGGTATTGGAATTGGGGAGGCTTTGTTATCAGTTCTTTCAGATTTCTGACTCCTCTGATCACTCTTAATGAGGCACTGAGTTATCCCAAGTTTACGTCGGTGGTTTTGTACTAGGTGAAACAAGTGTATCATGAGTCCATTTTAATTTGTTCTAAACGAGATCAGTGCGTTTTACTCCCTCTACCTCCAGTGATTTCACCTCCAGGGATTAAAACTAACTATCTTCTTCTCAGAATCAAATGGATAATTGAAATGACTTTATGTGGGGCAACAAAATCCTATCAAAATATAACTTCCTCATCTGGAATATTAGGATCCTCACTATATCTATGAACGATAACATCAAAAAATTGGGTATAACCTTTGTCTCGAGCTTCCATTACTATATCTTCAGGCAGGAGGAGAGCACTAATCATATTTTCTTTGATGGTGATTGGGATCTTGTGACATGTTCATTCCTAGAAGTATTCATAGTTCTTGTGCCTTACGAATATAGGGATAACTCGTTTTAGGAATGGTGGTTCCATGGTGCTCATAACCCTTGTATGGAGAGGATGGATCAAGCATTGATTCTCAGTGCTGGGTGATAGAGATTATGGACTGCAAGAAACTAAGCTAAGTTCAAGGAGTCTCTTCCCTCGATGAGGTCCATCTTGTTGAGAAATAATTTCCTACCGGCAGACCTGGTTGTGATTTTTCAGAACTAGCGCATCACCCCTTCTTTACGCTCTTCCCATGTCAGTAATCCTTTGTCTCAAACCTCTATAGATATAGTGCAGGGAAGGTGGGATCATTGGCGCCCTCCTAGTAGTGGTTTCAAGTTGAACACTGATGGGTCCAACATTATGAAAAACATGAGAGGAGGGGGAGTGGTGAGTGGGAATTGAGGGAATGTGGTAATTTCTTTCACATCATCCATTGGCGGTGGAAACTCTCTTATGGCTAAGGCCAAAGAAATTCTAACCAGAGTCACTCTTTTCACTCAGGAAAACATTGTAATCTCTCATGCAGAGACCAAATCTTTGATTCTATATGACTCCCAACATAGTAAAGGCTCCATCCCCTGGTTCATTACCTATATTGGAAGGTAGTGCAAATCCATCCTATTCAACAACATCAAAGTGAATCACACATGGTGCAAGGGAAATAAGGTTTCAGATTACCCAGCTTCTTTGGTGGAGCAGAGATCCATCAACACTTGTCTCCATAACCCTAACTACTTGATTCCAAAGGAGGTTAATTTGTTCATAGTGGATTCCCTTCGTTTGTATTATTTTAGGCACCCCAAAATCTTTTGTATCCTTATTTAACTTTTATCTCTTTTAATAAAAATTTGATTTGGATGGATGGTAAACATACCTAAATTGTGTCTACTTTTGGAAAGAAAGTTCCTATATTTACTTAACCATCAGGTGTTTTAGGTTCCATGAACAAACTCATTAGAAACTGTTTGGAATTAATTATTTCCCAAATGAAGTCACATTTTCGAGGGAATCAAAAAATGGTGTACCTAGCTTGATTGGATAAATTATATAATTTTCATTAATAAAAGATATTTCCTAATCAATATTCATCAAAAAATTCCATTCCTCGAGGAAAACATATTTTCATCATAAAAAATAGTTAATGGATGTATAAATATGAAAATTATTTCATTATTATTATTCTTGATATGTTTAAATAATGAACTCTTTGACATTAGTAATCCTTTCAATTTCCATTTTTATACATAAATCAAATATCATCTAAACAAATGATGTAAATATAATTCATTATATAAACATACAAAACATGGAAATAATTTAAAAATAATAATAATCTTAAAATAATATCATAGGAATGTAAATAATTAACATAAGATTACTATTCATATATATAAAGAACATATGTGATGATTCGGTCTCATGGTAAGGGATTCAAATCTCACCTTTACTTTGGTGAGACATAAACAATATTCACCACTTATTTCTATTCTGTGTTGTATATACTATCCTTTTTGATATTATATCATGAATTAATTTATCTTAATTTTATTAAAATAATTATTTAACATTCTTTTTTTAATGGGTTTTATGAATAAAAACTTCCCAAAGTTGTATGGGTATATTTAATGATATCGTCATTATTTAGGATTATTTTTTTAAGTCTACAAAGAGGAAATTAAATAATTTTTATATCTAAAAATATGTCTATTTTCTTGCCCACTTGTTATTAATTAATGTTTTCATGTAATTTTACTATTATCCAATCTTTTTCACATAAAATGATTAGTAAAATATAATTATAAAATAGGACATAAATACGCTCTTGAGTCGAAAATATATTTTCATCAAAACCCATGATTTCTAAAATGTTTTCCAATATTTATTTAACCTATTAAAAATTATTTATTGAATACATCTATAACCATTTTCATCCTATTATCAAATTTAAAAGAAAATTCATGATATTTTAAATAAAATTTCCATTTTAATTTTACCGAAATAAGTATTTATGTTAACGTACTCGACATGTAATGAATTTCCAACCAGCATGAAAACTTAATGTTTTAAAACATCATTTATATGTTTTAAATATTATTATAAAATAATGGTGTTTCCAATTAGTTTGGTATAATTTTTTTTTAGGAAGGTTATTTTAAAGATGAAAAGTTTTCTTCCCTTAATATTGTTTTTATATATGAATTTATAGTATATCTATACACCAATGGATTTAACCATTTCTTGTACTTATGATCCACTGAGGATATGTTGTATAGACACAATGATTATAAATTATCTATATGTTTTATGATTATTTTTATTTTATATATACTATGTTTATACAATTCACATTACTCTAGATGGTGTATGATTATGTTTATTAATTGGAGAAATTATTTAAATTTAATATTATAGTTTTAATATAAATTTTTATATTCATTATGATTCACCCCCATTCATATGAGAAATGAATTAGATATTGTTATTAATGGGTGGGGACCACAATAGCTTTTTGATGCATTAGTAGGTCTCCTAAGACAAACTAGATTGGGTTTTTACGAAGGCTAAACCCATGTATATAGATTTCTTGGAATAAGGCCTCAATGTTATTAGATTTCTTCGGAAAATGAATCAAAGATATTTATTAGATTTCCAACATTAGGTATTCAATAATTACAAATTCAGTTATTAATATCCCATGTCATTATTCTATTTATTAGAATATATATGGTTATGTTTCATTCTCATGTCATTAGTTATATATAATTATTTGAAAATTATTTATTCTTTCTGTATTGTGATAAATTTTTTGACTAAATGTAATATGTTTCAGTTATTTACCATACTATGTTGATCATCCATTAATATTTGATAGATTCAACTACATGATTACCCTTATTGAGATTTTGATCCTAACAAATTCTTATGTTTAATTTATCATTGGATACCATGATGTATTTTGAGATTAAAACACAAGGATACATTGAATAGAATAATAGTGTTCTTAAATAAAATATTTTTTAATTTTATGTTTTAAAATAGAATGTGATTGTCTTATAATTAACTATTTTAATAATACTACTAAACTATTTTGTCCTTTGGAATGTGATTAATTATATTTTTTTCCAATGTAATAATATAGAAACTCTCTCTGAGATACTAGTGGTGGGGAACAATCATTTCACTTCCTTTTTAGAAAAAATGTTCAATATTACCTTTCGTTATATTAATTTTTCCCTTATCAGAGATTCTTCTCCAATTTGAGTATTATTCGCCTATAAATCCAACAAATAGAGATATATCTGATTTTAATTTATTCAATAACTATAATAGTGAATTTACTCGATTCAATTTATTATTTTTCATTTAATTCTTCTATGGTGTGATTATCTCTATTATTGTGTGCCTCATCTGAATGAAAATTTTGACAAGAAGAATCAGAAACAACTTACCCAAGAATATATTGTCAGAAACATGAGTTAAAAAAATTATATTTTCTTTTTGATTTATTTTTTCACTAAATAAGCTATATATATGATTGATATGGATTGTTATTGATTATATCATGTGTAAAATGATATTTTATTCTCTTTTATAAGAGGGATGTATTCATTAATTTTTCTTATTTCTTACTTTATATAATTATTTATTTTCATGGATAAGAAGACTTTTGTTCAATAATAACTCCAGTTCATTATGATTATTATTCACATAGAATTATTAATGTCAAAAATATAACCATTTAAAATAAGTGATTGATGATAATATAAACATATGTAGAAAAAAATTAACATTAGTAATTAATGTAATACAAGATGTATAACATTGAGATGGCATGAATGAATATACTATATCATTAAATAATTAAAATATTTTACCCCTCTTATAACATTTGAACTGTATAGGAAATGGATATCCCTCCCTACATGATGTTTTTTTTATCTTGAATGTAATAGTAAACAAAATGTCACACAACATGGATCTCATGGATTTTTTTTAAAAAAATCACATACAATATGAATGATTATATAACCATCATATAGTGGATAATATATCAGGCAAAAAAAACTCTCATTTCATTATAAATATGGATCCTAGGAAAGGGTATATCATTGTACATAAACATAGCACACCAATTTGGTATAGTGAATATGAAAACATGTAACTATTAAAATTTTGGATTTATATTGTATCAACTTTTAGTATGATCAACAATAGTGATTTTTGTTGTCCCTCTTGAAATATATTTTTTAATATCTTTAAACATCTTATATTCTTATAAAAATATAATTATTTTATTCATGAAAACCTTATAAATTAAATATATTATAGGTTGTTCTTCTAAACAATCATTTCTACTATATAAGTGTAATTACATTCATAGCAGTGTTAGATTTTTTTTCTATTAACATAGGGGTTCTAATAACAATATTTTGGAGTCACTATATATTCACAGAGTGATCTCTCAATTAATGTAGTATAACAACCTTCTATATTTTATTAATATATTCTCCTCCAACATCTATTCTAGATATACCCAAAAAATATATTAGATATGGATGGAATATATTTTATATAAAAACACTAATTTTTGTTTTCTAAAATCCATATGGTATTTTTAATTATAAGACTCTATTAATCCCATTCTAATTTAATAAATATTATTCCTCTTAAATGAAATCTCTTGTATCTTCTTGTTCTATCAAAATTGTTTTAGTCCTCTCTCTTGATAATAACAAATAATTTTCATAGAGTGATTTATTATAATTAATTATTAGTTGTTGTAGTATAAAAACTAATATATTGATGTTAATAAATGATTTATATATTAAAAAATGAATCAATAATGAAATTTCCCTATATTGTGATTTAATACATCCTCTGAACATCATCTATTCATATGTATTTTTTAAATCATCACACATCATCTTCAACAACCCGATCAGTAACATCTCTCATATTAACAAACGTCATGACCATCACAATTCCTAGTAAATTGGAGTCTATTATATTTTTTTAATTTATAGTATTCTATTAAACAATATCATGATGTTATCCTCTCCCTTGAGATATTTCTAATAATAAAAAATGACATGGTTTTCTTCTCATTTCATTGAAATGTCTCTAACAAAATATCCATCATTATTTGTTATTTATCTAAAGTAATCATATTAGAATTGCAAATATAATGATAAATTGACCATGGTTTTTTATATTTACTCTCTTTAAATCATGTATTACATCCCATATTGTCAATAATTTTATTTATTTTATTAATACCATTATTTAGATATATTTATTCATTCTTTTTATATATTTTGACATACGTTTAACATCTTATGTTCATAATAAATATATGGAATAATTATATCTGAGTATTTTTCTTTTAATATTATATTATGATGACCATTATGCATATCTTATTTCATTTAATAGTATATAATTTTATGTATGATAATGATATTTTTACGTATTAGAGGATGACTCTTTTTTTAGATATCTAATAATGATTTACTCTTATTTTTTATAGTCACCCTCGATCACATAGTAACATTTCATTAATATAATCTATGATTTTCAATTATATATCGTGAAATTTTCTAATTCACACCTCATCCGTCATTCAATTCGTTGATCCAAATATAGATTTTATATGAATCTTAATTATATCTCAATAATGGAAATATAAATGTTCTACTATAATATTTCTTTTATGCATGTAATTACTTTTTTTTATTTGTATATTATTCTACATATTTACTTATATTAATTCCAATGTTTGATAATACCATCAAATTTCAAAAATTAAATGTATTTTTATAAAAGAAATTGTATTCATTCAATAAACTGGTATTCATTAATCACAAAAAAAAATATTAGAGAACCGCATAACTATCTTTGTAAATAAGAAGAGAATTTAAAACCTTCATCAACATTATTTCCAAAGCATTATGTTGAATATAATAACTTATTGGGGTTTTTATGGTTCTTCCATATCCAGTATAACATCAGTTATTTTGGAAACATAATCTCTATATAATAGAGATAGAAATATATATTTCAATATGTTATTACCAAGAAAATCAGGAGGCAGGCGAGCCTGCTCCTTTGAAATTTATAAAAAATAAAAGTAAAAAGTTACAAGAAAGTTCAAAAAGGTGTTTTACAAAGGCGTGTATAAACATAACCACACAAATCAGCTTGAACAAAGTGGTCACAAAATTTAGGAGGAACAGAAGACCAACTTGAGCCTACCTCCAGAATCGCTCGTTTAGAAAGAGCGCCAGCAACTTGATTCGCCTCACGATAAACATGATGTACTTCAATAGATATGGAATCAGCTAAACGAAGGCATTCTACCCATGTTGAAAGCATCCTCCATTGAACATTCCGGGACCGATCTCGAAGAATTTGAACCGCAGTGGATGAATCAAATTCAATCCAAATATCACACCATCTAAAGAAAATAGTGTACCTGATAGCTTTAATAATTGCCCATAATTCGGACTCCAGAGCGATAGCATTTCCAATGTAGTGAAAAAAGAATCCTTTGACAAATCCTCTATGGTTACGGAAGACACCTCCACAACCAGTCGGACTAGGTGCTCCAGATGATGCACCTTCAATGTTAACCTTCATCCAACGTGAAATAAGAGGGATCCATCTCACATGTTTCAGCATTCGAGGATTCATTACCCTGCCATTGACACCAAGAAACCTGAGCAGGGTTAAATCAGATACATCATTTTTCATTGAACCTATCTGAATATAAGAAGTAGTCCGAACTGCTTCATGTATCGCCAAGATACTACCATGGAAGGATATAACATGGTTCTTAAAGATGAGATCATTTCAGGACTTCCAAATACAGAGAACAAACTGGCCACCGCTGCATATAGCAGTGAAAAAAGCTTCTCACTGCATTCTGCATTACGCAGTGAGCAGAACCTGTCCTCAAGGAATATCATGGAGAGGCTGTAATGAAAGATGTCATGCAAATAAATACAGATCCTCGCAGTAAATTTGCATGTATGAAAATTGTGATCATAAGATTCATACTCCTGTAGATAGAATGAACAAACCGAGGCAAGGTTAACACCCATTTTCTGCAACTCGTTTTGAAGAGGCAGCCTTTTTCTCCATATCCTCCATATAAGAAATATAGCAGCTAGAAGAATGAATGAATTTTCGAAATCAATAACCCAGTGAGGGGGTTGAAAAGAATGACCACATAGATTTGTGTACCAGTCTCTAGTAGTAAAATTCCCATTCAAATTATCCATCCAGATGAGCAAATCAAAATCATGAAAGGAGTATTTATCAATTTCAAAAATAACCTGACTAGGGAGATTGAAGATAATAGATGGTATAATTTGATATTCATCAATATTCAAATCCTTTAAAGGGTTAGGGATTCCAATAAAATCACAAACAAGCCTTGGTATCCAGTGGGTGGTCCAGAAGTTAAGAGCATAATTTCTGGACACCATCCATATAGAGGTTAACATCAATTCAGAATAGGATTTCTTAAGTGCTGGCCAAATGGATGAGCATAGATAAGTTGAGTTCCCTTTATGTAACTTATCAGTAAATCTAATTTGAAGGAAATCTATAGAATTATCAGGACAATAAATTAGATTCCATGTGAACTTATTTATCAATGTGTCATTGAATAACTGGATATCCTTGACACCCATTCCTCCCATCTTAATGGGCTTAATACAATCTTTCCATGCCATAGTAATCAACTTCCTCTCATAAATCGAACTTGTCCAAATGATGTTTCTGATCTTCCCAGCAATATTTTTTAATTAACACTATGGGCCACCGATAAACTGAAAAAGAGTAGACAAACATCGATGTTATCACAAAATTCACTAAACAAATCCTCCCCGCCTGAGAAAAGTTTTTCCCTTTCCAATTGGATAGTTGATTCACAATTTTCAGAGAAATATTCTTGAGATATACCCTCTTGATCCTTCCCCATAACAGAGGTACACCAAGATAGATAAAAGGAAACATTCCTTTCTTGATCCCAAGTTGTCGAGCCACTCTGACTTGCTTCGAGACATGGATACCCTTACCAAACATGATAGAGGATTTACTCCATTTGATTACCTGACCTGACACCTCTTGATAGTGAGCAAAATTTCCTTTAATACACAAAATGTTACATTCGTCAGCTCTTCTAAAGAGAAGAAATTTATCAGCATAAAACATATGTGAGGGAACAAACAAATTGCGTTGAACTATCATCATTTGAAACCTCCCAAATTATGAAAGATCATTGAGACAACAGCTCAAATAATATTCTAAAAAGGAAAAAAGAAGACCAGAAAGAGGATCACCCTTCCTGTCACCTCTTGAGCATTGAAAGAATACCCTAGGAGATCCATTAACAAGAATTGAATGTCTGGCACAAGAAAGATTGGAGCTGACATGGTTAATGAACTTTTGTAAAACCACATGCATTTGAAGAATATGGAAAAGGAATCTCCATCTAATAGTGTCAAAGGATTTTGAAATATCAATTTTTGAAGACATTTTTCCAT
Source organism: Viscum album (assembly GCA_963277665.1). NCBI lineage: Eukaryota > Viridiplantae > Streptophyta > Magnoliopsida > Santalales > Viscaceae > Viscum > Viscum album. The sequence goes on along the minus strand of OY728145.1, from coordinate 617,514,853 downwards.
CCTTAACCTTTATTTTCATCACATTGACACATTATGAGGAAGTACATAAATAGTTTTGAATGTTTCTCCCAGGTACGAATCCAAACTGAATGCATGATATCAAACCTTTAGCAACCTTACCCAACCGATGGGTAAAAATCTTACTGAAAATTTTTGGAATAGTATTACCAAAAGAAAATGGTCTGAAATCCTTGATGTCAAGAGCATTGTCCTTTTTGGGAATAAGAGAAATGAAACCAGCATTAATTCCAAATGGAAGATAAGCAGATCTGAAGAATTCATTAACAAGATTAGTTACATCAACCTGCAAAATGTCCTAATAGAACATAAAAAATTATTCGTAAAACCATCAAGGTCTTCCACACTGTCAATATTTAAGGAGAATAGGGCATCATGAATTTCTTTGGCATTGTGGATTTCAACCAACATTAGATTATGCTCATCATCAGTGGAGGGTTCAAAGCATTGAATGATCTTATCAAATGACTATTCATCACAATCAGTGTATAATTGTTTGAAATAATTAACCGTCGCATTAGTAGTTTCCAATTCAGAATAAAAGATATTTCTATCAATGGTGACTGCTTGAAGAGACCTCTTAGCACATATTACTCTATTCATACAGTGAAGAAGTTTTGAATTTCTGTCTTCATCTTTCAAACACCTTATGTTAAATTGATTTTTTTCTAACTTCTCCTTCAAATCAATAAGGTTTTCCAGATTAGAAGAAGCTTTAATTTCATTCTGAGTTGGAAAATCCGACAAGGAGGTTTCTTTTTGAAAATTTAAGAGAACCATTTCAGCCTTCTGAATATCAGTGTCGATGGAGGAGAAGGTCTCCTTACTCCATTTCTTCAATTTTTCCTTTACATTTTTTGGCTTGATGCATAAGGAGTGAGAAGGGCTACCCAAACATTCTACCTTCCATGCCTCCAAAACAACTTCCCTGCAACCTGGGATAGATAAACAAGCATTATTGAACTTAAAAGGGAGAGGGGTGGACCTCTGAGTACATAAATGAATATCCACAATAATAGGATTGTGATCAGAATTTAATCTTGGAAGAGATCTCCCAGAGATGTCAATTTTCTTTATTCCTGTCATCAACATGTACAAAACACCTGTCCAACTTACTATCTTGCTGCCCATTTTTAGTGTATCGCATCCAAGTGAACTCAGGTCCAGAAATAGGGAGCTCAAGAAGACCACATTTTTCAATACAAACTGAAAGATCCTGGGATGAGGCATGACAAATGTTCTGACCAGTTTTCTCCTCAGGTCTTAGAACCGTATTGAAATCACCAATCAGAATCCAACTATTCACCATGGTCTCAGATATATCAACTATGATTCTCCATAGAGAACGTATTCTAATGTAACTGTTAAAAGAATACGCAAATGTAACAGAGAGGGGGACATTATTGAAAGAACAATTGAGAGTGACCGATTGAGATTATAAAGCAACCGAGGTGAGGGAGACACTATCATGCTTGATCACCCATAAGGAATCAAAATCATTAAAAGGTAAATTAGTATCATCAGGGTAGAATCCAAGAGAGGACAATTTGAATGATCCCTATTTGTCAAACTTCATCTGTGGTTCAGCTAATCGAACTAGTAAAGGATTTTTGGTCACGAGAAAGTGCCTAAGGGTCCTGACCGTGGGAGAGTTCTCGATACCTTGGCAATTCCAAAATAAAATACTCATTTCATTCACCTAATCCTAGTGCTAGGCCCATATATAACACTTTATACATTACTTCTAGGGGAATCAACTTCAAAATCAGCGAAGGCATCATCATTATCATCTTCCACTACTGTTTGTAAAGAGAACCTGTTGGGAGATTCAATTGAGATAGTAGTTAAATAAGCAGGTAACACTCTTTTTGTCTCCCTAGCCAAATTTACTGTCGATGGTTCTCCCAAATTGGGAGATTCCATATCAGTATTCAAGGTGTGTTCTTAAATACATTATACTTTGGGAAATCTTTGTAAAGTATTTACATTCAAATATTATGTTCCACAAGAATTTTATCCAAATGTATCTTCAATGGAAAAAAATTCCCACCATCATTGTTCCCAATACAAACACCAAGAGTAACTCATTTCCAAATACATCTTGTTTATTATATTATCAAGAAGTGATCATATTTAAAAATATATTCATTCATTTATTGTGATAGTCATTATATATATTCATATCCATGGGAAAATTTACATATTTAAAACTATTATTCTCATCATAAATTGAAAACATGTATATTAACTTCATATTCATTAAAGAAAATTCAATAAGAACCCCATGTGGGTTCAATAATTTTTACAAAATTATAAAATATTTGATTTATAAATATTAAATGGATATATTGGTGGTATTTTTTTTAATTATATTATATTATACACTCCATTACCAAATTTCTATTTTATAAAATTATTGGCTCTAACGTACAAAGGTACCTGGGATCTGTTGTACATATAGAATCCACCAATTAGAGGAAAAGGCCCCACATCTAGGAGACATGATCACACTTGTTTAATTTGATTAAAATAAAAATCCCAGACCCTATGTGGGAATAAAAATATATCAGACATATGTATATCAATCTTATATTATTGTATTTTATATCCATGTTAGAAATAAATTTTTTACCACATTGATTTCTCTCTAAAACAATCCACCACATTGAGTGAATCAATAAATGAATTTTTTTGAAATTATGATTTGATATAAGTATTACTTTATAAGAACACTAAATAGAACTTTTTAAAATAATATAATCATCCATTCTATCCAAATGTTGAATAGATCAATTCATCTTCTAGAACCCACCCACTATAGTAAAAGGAATCATATATGGGGGTGGTGATCATCCAAAAAATTGTATGCTTAACATAAACCTCACATGAACCTTTTGTGACTCATAAAATTATGGTATATTAAATATCAAGATGTAAATGGGAGATTTCCTTAGCACTATTTGGGATAAAATAGGGTTTTAATTGTATATAGTTCAACTAAATATGGATTATGTTGTTCCCATTTATTAACTCAATTGAGTACCACAACATTATTAAATATTATATGAAAATTTTAAACTATATTAATTCATTATAGTATGTTTATCTTTTCCACATCTTCTATCACCACTACATTTCATATTGGTCAAAATATAAATTAATATTTAATGGTAATTATAGTCCATTCTAATAAAATATTTAGTATGATTTCATGTGATTAAATTTTCTTATCAATAATATACAAAAAATGATAAGATATGTTTCGTATGAAAATTTAATTCTTTTCAAATCAATCCACATGAAATGGGTTAATTTAAAATTATATCTATTTTAATAAAATACAAATTATATTTTGATACAAATGGTTATGATTTTATAATCCTATCATATGTTAAAATCCCTTTAAATTTTACTATTCACTCTCAATATATAAAAATATCCTAATCCATACTTATTTTATAATATCATATTAACTATTTATAAATATACTAACCAATACCTAATTCTTATTTTTTTATGAATTTAATTTCTATGGGTTAAGAATAATTCCAGAATATCTATTTCATGCAGTGGTCTACATTAAAGGTGACCTAATTAATTTTTTCATGTTATCATCTAAAATATATTAGATGATTTAACTATATGTGAAATTTGTTATGGAATGATAAGGTATTGAGATAATTATGTATTGAATATTGGATATAGTGTTATTGGTAAAAAAATTAGAGAGTCCATTATTATTAATTTATTGAAGAACATATAGTAAATCTAATGATGAAGCTTAAATGTAACAATTTTTAATGGAATAACATGGTATAGTAGAAGACATGGATTATAATATGTGTATAAAATGGAGGATATTAAAATATGTATATGAATGGAGTTTATGAAAATAATAATTTGGGGAGTGAAATCTATTATTGAAAAAGTAAATGATATTATATATTGCATAAGATAATTTGAGGTATAATTAAAATCATTTTTAAATCTATTAAATAATTATGTAATGTAAAAAAACCTAAGATGATATGAAATAGTAAAAATAATAATATAATAAACAATTTTTGAGAAAATATTGGATAACAATTAATTATATGATATGATATCTCCATATCCTAAATTGAACTCACTAAATATATAGGGGCATTCAAATTAGAAACAATTTGAAAAGGCATAGACACACTCGGATGTGTAAGAGTATAATTTTTAATATTTAAGAGCCTACAAAAATTTCTCATTATATATATTATGGTTTTATACATTCATGATAAATGTGAAGTCACCATAAATAAGTGCTTGATAAGGTTTTAGATAATTTAGTAACAAATCATGGTTTGTGTACAAGGGTCACACAAAGATTTAAGAACACATAAAAATAAAAATGTTAAAACATTCTATGTTTTTTATAGCCTAAATACTTCATCATAATTCTATATTTTATGGATTCTAGTGAAATATTTTAAAATAAAAAAAATTATTCAACATTAATTTTTTCGAATTTAGAAAATGAATTTAATTATAAATATAACATTAATATATACATAAATTATGTATATTTTAATATAAAATTTATTATAGTAAATCAATAATTTCATGAATTTTAATTAATAAAAAAACAAAATAAATTTGATAAAATTATTCCCAACATCCTATTAATAAATATATAAATATAATTATATAGAATTCATATAAAAATATAATTTTATAAAATATCATATAATAATATTTTATATACTAAATTTTAGATCATATTGTCATTAAAATAAAATTTATTTATTCTATAGAGACAAAATAATAATTGAAAATAGAAAATTTTTATCGTTATAAATATATGATATGGTTTAGTTCATGAGATAATAAAATAAACATTTTAAAATAAACACTTCTTCAATGAATATTAAAAAAAGTAAAATTGATTTAATCAAATTACATAATCAAATGTTATCTCTTAATTTCATGGATCTCATGATGGATATAATAATTTCTTCTTTATTAGATATATATTTACTACCTATAATAGTCATATTTTTCTTTTATAAAAAGTCATACACAATTCAATCATTTATTCCCCAAAATTACATCAATATTTCCACAAAATTTCAATCATTATATATTACGTTTCATAGATTCATTGTCCTTGGATATAATAGTGTTCTATATTTAATCATTTTAGTTGTTTTTTTCACATGTTTTTTATCTCGTTTTGGTATTATTGATCATGTGAACTACATTCAACAAAGGTGTTTAATATAAAAGTATTCTTTTATTTATTTTATATGTAGAATTTATTTTGTAAATCTTGTTATTATAAAAATAATTCATTATTGAATAAGGGAGAAAATACATTCTATAAATTGGGATGTTACATTTACCACCTTTTAAACAAATATATTCCTTCAAATTTCAACTCTTCAAGAATAAATAAAATTATCACTACTCATTAGCTCTTGAAAAATATATACAATCTTCTCATGTATATAATTTATTAATGTTAGAAAATTAGTTTATATTCAACAAAAATTATCTACATTGGTTTATGTTATTCTATCATCCTTGAATGAATAATAGTTTTATGATAAGATACTATTATAATGAAATTTCATCATTATCATTCCTAGTTCTCTCTTTTGGTGATTCTAAAATAGAAAGGGTCCATGGATTGAATATTTATCTTAATTAATGCTAAAAAATATACAAATAATTTTATCAATGTATTTTTATTTAAAATATCATATAAATTTATTAAAAAATTATTTAATTTTTATAAGATTCTATTTTGAAAATATAATTTTAAAATATCTCTATGGGCTTGGTTTTTATAAGATGAAATATAAACTGACCGAAAATTTTAAAACTATTGTTTTTATTAAACAACATATGTATTCCATAAAATAAGAATATTTAAAATGAAATAAATACATACTAAAAATATATATCCCTAATCTAAAACGTCATTAAATTAATTATAGAAATTGAATTTTAATGATAGTTTAAAAAAATTACAATAATATGATGTTACGGTGGAGTTATGTATAAGGTGCAGATAAAGATGAAAATGATAGGATTAAATATTTGATCATAATAAATATATGATATATGAAAATTTAATTTTATACATTAGTGTATTATATTTCATATATTTTTTTGTAAGCTATTTTTACATTTTAAAATGTTACAAATCTCAAGATCATGAATTATAAATAATAATTGCAAGTAAACAGTTTTATTGGGATATTAGAGTTTATTGATATTTTTTTCCTTATATACTTATGAGTAATCTTTTATAGGATGATATTACATTAAAATAACTAAATTATAAAAAATAAAATTATGATATGATCAATTAATTAAAAAAATTAAATAATTATTATTCCACTTCTTAACTATTGTAAATTGTTTCTCAATTTTATCAAAGAAAAATTAAAACATATTAATTTTGGTGAAAATAGATTTATAAGAAAATATTTATAAACCACCATGTGAAAAAAAAATTACAAGTTACTCTATACTTTTCTTATTAATTTCACTTCAAGAAATCTAATAATATAAAAGATCCAAAAAATATGGTAAAAAAGGATCATTTATTCTTTGAAATGATTTTAATTAATCCAACAAAATAACTTAAATTAAATATTTATTAAAAAACATATTATTCTATAAATCAGAAATAATATCAACATTGTCTATAGATATTAACAAATATTAAAAATACTTCATCTAATTTAACATTAATAACAATTTTTCAAAATGACGTTTTAGTTCCCAGGGTTATCTCTACAAAAAAAATTAGTTCTCAAATTATATTTACCTATTTTTTCTAAATAACCTTAATTACTTTATCATTAAATCATACACCAATCCTTTGGGGTTTTTATAAGGTAATCATATATTATTCTAAAACTAAATAAAAATAAAATTATATATTCTCTCTAACCTTAAAATACAATCATACAAAACATAAAAGTGTATTTATAAATTTGAATATAACACAACCAATATAATTATTAACCCATATGATGACTCTGGAAATCAAATGAATATCATCTAATAACATAATAACCACTCATGTAATATCATCCCTACTTTGATATTAACTATTAAGACACTAAATAAAATCTCTCAATATTTACATTTGTTTTTAAATAATATTTCATCACATACATTCAAATGAAAATATACAATTATAATTTTACTGAATTTGAGAATTTCATTAAAAAAACTAATTTTTCCCCACCAAATAGGTATTTACATTAACTTATCTAAACACATTAAATGACACACTGATATTATTCTTGGATTGAAACCCAAAATTGGGGATTTAAATTTGTTACCAGTCCAACACATATGTATAACATGTATTAATTATTTAAATATTTGGGAAAACATATATATCTCTCTAACCCATGTTTAAAAAACTAAAACACATTAATATATTGGAAAATATAATTTTTTAAAAAAATTATTTAGTAAGAATTGTTCTTTGAAATCTGTTTCTAACGCTTTCATTGGGGTTTCACGTCGTCTATTGGAACATGCATATGTCTACACCACTTTCTTAATTTTCAAAGGAGAGCAAAATATTCCACCTATTTGGGGTTTTTTTCTCATTTATTTAAATGGGGTGATGGGATATCAGTCTCTCCTTCGATGGTTTTCTCTACAGAATTCTTCTCCTTGTCTGGATTTCCCTTAATGTATAAGATAATATTCGTTAAACTCTTCACGGTGCCATATTGTTGTGGATTCCTTTTAATTACATTTCTTCAATCATGAAATTCCAAAGGGTCTTGTTAGAGAAGTGACCTTTGGTTTGGAGAGAAGTCATGTTGGTCATTGCTGGTGTGTCTGGACACTAAAACACTGATACACCTCGATTTCCCTTTAATAAGGATTCCTGAGGGTACGAAAGCTCGAGGAATCCCACATTGACTATAAGTTATGTTATGAAATAGGCATGTATCTACGGTTTTCCTAGATTTTCCATGTTTTAAATGTGGTATTCTATGAGTTTAATGTCTATTGGATACGTATCAGACTATTTAAAACACTGATAAGAGTGGACCAAACATGTACGTCCCTAATAGGGAGAACCCGAATTCTTAACTTGATGGATGTATTAAAATGTACATTGAGGATGGAACAGAGATGGTATGTACCTAAAAAGTTTGATTTCACACTGTGAAGGATGATCTAAACACCAAAAATAGAGGATAAAATGATGGTTGGATCCAATGAGGGGGACACAAATATTTACCATTGGTTAGGATTGAACCTTTCGGAGTATTCCAATGTACCTTGTATAGATAGCAGAGGTAAAAACCCATGTATTTCGAAAAGGGTGGATTAGGGATTATGCAATGAGACTACCAAGATAATCCAATGAGAAAAAATTGTATGAATGTGGCTTATGTTCTAAGACCGACCAGGTGCTGAAAGGAGCAATGATATGGATTGGAATTTTGTGAAAATGGGGTATATGTGCTAATACAGACAAAACATATGGCATGATTACATGAGAATGTGGTAGCATGAGAATGATTAGGGTGGATATGGAACCGACCTGAAGATGATATTGTCGAGATTTGACCTCATGAAGCTTTCCTACATATTATTGTTTCTGGGAATCAAATTCCACATAGTTCATTACTGGGGTGATGAGACACTTGAGGAGGTTGCTCATGAGAATGGATGTATGGATGGGACCTGAAAAAAGTGGAACCTTGGGTTGATGCATGGTATTAATGAAACAAAATTTCTCAAGGGAGAGACGGTATGGGACATGAGTGATGGGATTGATCCTCATGGAGGCTTCCTTCATATCATCATGGAATGGAATCAATGTCCATTTAGTTTAGGAAATGAGTCATAGAATCATGGTTTGCACAAAGGAAAACATCATGGAGACATTTTGAGGCATACGCATGGTTAGTATCCCATCTCAAGAGGGATACTCTTGGATGGAGAAGTATGGATTGTGTGTGGGTATTATTCATGGATAGATGCCTAGTGGGGTTATAACACCTCAAGGAGTCGGACCTATGAGATGTGTCCCAAAGAGGGATGATGTCACATCAATAGGTTGCATCCCTAGGAGGGTGGGGGGGAAGTTTACCTTTGGATGGGATTGAACATCATGGAGGCATCTTATGTACAATGTATAGCAGATAAAGATCAAAACCCATTTTATTTGATAGATGTATTTTAACACCATGTGGGACAAATAGTGAACCATTGTGAAATGGTCGGGACATATGGGTGATGGGCATGAAACTCGGGGAGGATTCATAAGAATCTATGTGGTGAAGAATCAAAGTATGCATAGTTCAGTGAGGAGGGGCAGAGGTATTACATGATAAGGCAACCCAAAGAGGATTTCATGGTTGAGGGTTACTCTGAGACCACATGAGTCATCCCTTCTATGAGAAACAAGAGGTAATAATAGACCTAGTGATCACTTCATGAAATGTGCGCCAGTGAGGAGAGGATCAGGGCTTACACAAGGTTAGTTTCCCAAAGAGGAAATAGGGGATTACATGTGTTTGGAAGCTCAGGGAGAAGAATATTGAGACATAACATAGGTGGGAATCCAACGGAGAGTGTCCAGATATATGAGGAACATGTGTTCATCAAAAAAGGAGATCCCAATCTAGGTAGGTTGGGGATTACATGGAGGAATCCCAAAGTGCACATGAAAAAAATCACAAAGGGAAAGAGAAGGTGGATTGAAAAGGAATAAATCCAAGGTCTCTAGTTGCATCCCATTTTTTGTCCACTCATGCCTTCCACGTATGCGACAACTCACAATTTAATGTCATGTGTTGAGGACACGGGTTTTTTGGTAGTTTACCATCCTGCAACTTAGACGATGAAGACTTGTTCCACACCCTAGGACTTACATAACATGTACCAATCTACACATGGGAAGGGAAATCACAAGAAATGACAAGTGTTAATGGGGTGGAGTATTAGTCCATTTAAGGTCCACATTAGCGTAGTTATGCGATGAAGTGAAAACGAATAGTTTTCATATGTGAAGAATCATTAAGTATAGAAACACAACATGAAACACCACTTGAGGGACTAGGAAATCACTACACGCAAGCCTGGAGGACCTCACTGAGTGGTTACAAAGAATATATGGTTTCTTGCATAAGATGAGGTTGGAAATGGTTCTTTAGGGTAAAGACGACACATAGAGCCTATAGGGATTGGACTGCATAGGATTGAAGGCATGCACAAAATATGGGGGTCTGTGGGAAAGATTTATGGTTTTCACACTAGATGGAAGCATTCATGTAAGAGGGAATCATGCGTGCATTATGGACATGACACAAGAGAAATATTGTTCTCAATAAATATCTTTTTTTTGTGAAAGTTCCTTAGAGTAAATTTAAATGGGATAGGGTTAACCCCTATTGGGACCACCCGAAGGGGGACCCATAGGGGACCTATCATGCACGATCTAGTAAATTAAATCTAGGAATTTTTCACGGTTGGGGAAGGGTTCATCTTATTCACATAGGAGTGACAATTCAAATTTTTGAATATTACATTATGTTATGGGGTATGGTTCAATATATATAAAAAACATGATAGTAGTGTGAAAAGAAGTCTATGAGGAAGATGGGATTAGACTTTGCATAGGGGACACAAGAATATTGCATGAGGGTTCATTTCCATATGCACTAGGCTTATTATGTTAGTGCACAAAAATTTTCTATTTTTAGTGATCACAATTTGAAATAAACTATTTTAAGTCGTATTGGGTATTCAAGAATATTTGATTTGGATTTCATTCTTTTGCGCTGGCATCCAATCTTGTGCACAACTCCCTTATACAACTCAAGAACACCCGCTGATTCAAAATATGGCTTCTGCTTCCTCATATATGTCCATTTATGGCCTAAAATGAAATTAGGTGCTAGAAATCACCCTCCACCCCTAGAATATAAGATGAAATTTAACCATAAGCCCAGGTTCCATGAGAAATTTCAAAGAGAACAACACATATCCAAGGATGCAAAAAGGGTGATATGACATGAAAAATGCTTTTCTTCATGCAAGAGACTTGGTCTGTGCCCATAAATAGGTTGGGGGACAGGATCCCTGCATAGACTATCATGAATGATAGGATATATTTCTATTGTGTGGTAAGGATTCTCTATTATGTATCAAATATCTTGAAATCTGTCGATGCATTACATGCAACTAGTGGTTCTTCCACAGCACTACCAAATCGTGTGTGCTTCAACCTTTGTCATATTTTTTCATGGCCTAATACCATATTTCATGAGATCACCTATCATTCAACCCAAACTCGATTCCTTCACACAACACACATTGTGAATTTTATGTCTGGATGAAATGGATGGTGAACAAAATGATGTTGAGAGGAAGGATGCCCATACTTCTTAGAGTGCTGAGATAATAACAAACCCTCAATTTCATAATTATAGAAGGGTAGTATCTCATAATTAAATGTTGTTTGGTATGTTAACGCGTTGTTCTAATTTATAGCCTTCCACTATAGAAATTTCACCTTCTGGAAGAGGTGTTGATGCCAGGTTTTGATATCGATACTCTGTGGTCGTGGGTGACACACGAAGATAACCTTCAACAATTCATCATTATAAAAAATGGTCACCCTTCCAAGGAAACAAGTGATATAATTTTTCAAGTCTTGAATCAGAAGACTATAACTATCTTGGGGAGAGATTCGGTTCTTCAGGAATCATCCGCTCACTATGGAATCACATTCAAGAGTCGTACCAATGATAATACAAGGGGTGGGGAGGAATGGGACTTTAGGTATAGGGGAAAATTAATGAGTGAATGATAATGGGATTATTGGGTATGCCACACATGAAAGTAGTTTGGGGAGGAGATTTTATACATCGGGTTGTTCAAGGATGTGTGAACATCAGAGATCAATTTCTACCGTCAGCAAGACCCGGTGTCAGAGCTATTCATCTGGTGGTCCCCAAACACAAATAATTTCCACCTCTACCATATGTAGTACAGTAACATCCTTTGGGAAATCAGCCATATTGGAGGTAATTTCCTTGTAAGGGTATCAGAATAAATATTTCCTTCGAACGATGAATTTATGGGGAGATATGACACGCACGCCAATTCTGACATAGAATTTATTGGAGCGGGCGAAGGAGAATATGAAAATCAAGTACATCTTGAAGGATATATCCTATCCAAGATGGTTGAACCTATTTCTGTAGTATCATAAGGTAGTGTAGATTCCATACAAAGGGATGAAATTCCCGAAAAAGTCGTAGATGGGTAAGACAATATCATACTGGATGGTCATAAAGGCAGGTGAGTACCCATAATAGGGCTTCAGCCTAAAAAAATGATGAGAACTGAATGTATGATATTCCCAGTTTATTTCTATATTCTATAGTGGGTGGCTACTTCTAGTGATGTACATGAGAATGGGGGATCTTCCATGGACATTGGTTGTGGTCTTATTCATGGTAGTGAAGAAAAATGTCAATCTGGGAGTGCTTTTGTTGGCTAGAAGGTTCAACATTATAGGATTCATTTCATGAGGATGTACTTTCAAGAGAATATTTGTACTATTTCAGATTCTTCATGGCTAGTTTGTACCTTACTGTAGTGGGTATGACTTCCCAAACTCCATCCTTCCTCCTAGTGATGGTATGCAACCATCTCTTCTGAATATTGTTGGAATTCAGAAATTGATTCTTAATGAAGAGGGGATCAAAATCAATATCATAAACCCTAAAAAAATATAAATTTAATCACTTTTGTACCCCAGATGGATAGATAGTGGATGATGGGTGATTCCCACTGATGTAGGTAGAATATCATCAAAGTATCAGGGGTGGTGTACTGGTTTTCGCTGACTGATGGGAACCTCTTCTGTGAACCTTGTGTGCATTCAATGTTCACTAGGTAGTTCAAGTGCATGTAGAAGACGCCGAAGAAGGTGTGTACATAAGATAGGGGGAGTGTAATCCATGTATCATTATCCAATTTTTTCACATGTTTACAACTTCTATCATGGTGTAATTTATTAATTTCACTCCCCCCATAGTGAAGTCGATGTTGGTTTATCAATGGAGTATGATGATCATTGGGTAGCATCGCATCTAGAGGTGATTATGTAGAAATTAATTTGATAGATCAAGGTAGTAAGAATAGATTAAAGTAGATGAAAGATCTAGAGAGGTTCTTCTATGTAAGTGAGACTAGAGGTGATCCAAGCATCTAGGACAGAACGAGTTGGAACTTTAGTGGTAGAAGTGTCACAAGCTGTGGTCACGCCTCCGACCTGTGACGAGAGATAGTCCCAAAGAAAACCTCATATACCAGCTAGGGAACTCCCTATGAATAAACTATGCAATATTCTAAATCTGTCCACTAACTCCATGTTCTCATCCTTGTGGGCCTCTTGGAGGACGATACACCAATCATTGATGTCTAAAGATCTGGGGTGAGGCGGGTGTGCACTAGGCTTCATCTTCCCAATGTGGGTCCCTTTTTGGTGGTAAAGCCACACATTAATCACTAATACACAAACCTCATATCCATGGACTTATACACATTCCAATGGGTCCTGTATGAAGAAAATTATCTCTTATATAAGGTAATTCTCGGAAAAGAAGATTACACTAAAAAAATGCCACTCGAGGATGATGATAATGTGAAGAAGAAGAATAAAAAGAACAAAAAGAACAAAAATATGAGGAGGAGGAGAAGGTGGAACAATAATAGAAGGATAAATGAGATATGGAGCCGAAAAGTTAGTGGTGTCAAGAGATAGTGGCCCAGCAGAGGATCCCATGTGATAGCATTAAAATCACAGGATCTGATGCAGAACTAGACAAACAACTCGAGGTAAGCCATATCTAATAATTCCTAGCCCTTTCTCTTTTCATAACCTGAATCCACTAACAAATATCAATCCTATTTACAAGAATATTGGTAAAGGTGATTAAGAAGTTCCCCCTACGGGGGGGAGAAATGTACTAATGGATGGGGAAGGGAATCTCCCTGGGCCTACATCTAGGACTGAGCAAGGCGGAGGACCAACTAGGACTGAAGTAGGTGGAGGGAAAACCATTGATGAAGTGGCTAGAAATGATAAAAAAGATGGTTTAATATGGAGACCTCTGACTATTAGGCTTATCTTGCATTTCATAAGGATCTGGTGGTGATATGAAAAGAATCCATGGTGGTTCCTAGTGTCCAAGATAAGTCATTTCCAATCATCGAGTTAACAGGAGATGAGGGATCTCCCATGAAGATAGATGCTACAGTGTCTTAGCCACTTGATATTATAGATAATATCTCTTATAAGTGTTAAAATTTGTAGTTTTTCATCAATTATTTGGGATCTCATCTAACCACGGTACCAATTCCTCATGTAGTGATCACAATATTGGAGTCTAGGTATGCTTATGAGATAATGAAATCCATGGGTGATCCACCAATGGTTGTAGCAGTCCATGTATAACCCTCAATTTAAATTTTTCTAGCCCTAGAAACCAGTGGGGATGGAATTTGAGGTCATTAGGGATTTCACAATAGGGTTCAGATTGAAACTGGCAGTGGTGAGGTCTTTGAAGAATAAAAGATTCCATAGGATGATGTTATCGCTGAAATCCTAAATGTTTTCCCTAAGTACATACCTACAGATCTTGAGGAACTAAATGATTATGTCCCTAACACTAATGAATAGTCACTTGATGTGACACAAGTCAAAGAAATTTATCAAACTCTTCATCACGAAACCAAAGGAAAATTGGATAAGTTATATGGGGTCTCTCCACATGTGGTTTCACTTTCTCTGCGCTGAAGGGTTGAATTGTCCCCATCTTCAAATGATGATCCTTGATTATTTGGATGAGAAGATGCGAGATAGAATCCAAATATCCAATTTTGTCCACTTCTGGAATAAATCCATGAATATCCATACTCTATGTGAGGTTGAGATGGAGAACTGATTCCTTTAAGAGAAGGATATTGAATGGGATGTGTTCATTTTTAAGCCAATCCGAACTTGTTGAATAATTGAAATCCCATATGGAGGAGGCCCGGTAGAAGGCTATACAAGAGTGGAATCAAATGGTTGCACTCCATTCCATGTTGTAATGAATGAAAACCAGTTCTAATGATCATCTCTCAATGGATACTGATGAATAAAGATAGCTTAGGGAGTGGAAAACAATCTTAGAGGCTACAAGGCCGAAGGTGGAAGTAGTGAATTAGTCCATTGAATGGTTTGATCAATAGGGGTTGTTTTTTTGATGAAAACATGAAACATATTTTCATGTTTTTTTACTTTTCTCTATATTTGTGCATGGATATACTGTTTTCTTTCTTTTTTAATTTTTACATCTTGATCATAACTAAGAACTAACTATCGATCAATCTCTAAGCTCGTATTGTTCAAACCTAGTGTGAGAATAAAGGGAAGACTATATAAGCATCCCCTTTATGTATGAGGGTGCCAAAAAACATATAATACACAAGGTCTACTATTGTTATTTGATGGCTCAAAGTATTCAGGTTGAGAGATGATGTGAAAAAATGGTATGGTTCCTAGATCAGCCAACTTCTCTTTCACAAGATGCTCTAGTTCATGAGTATAGTAATGCCTGTGGAATTAAAATCCATCTGAAGGAAGGGGAATGAGAGGTTTGAGTCATGATACCCATAATTTGGAACACAATAATGATGGAAAGCCTATTTAAGATGAATTCTGACCTATTTCTAAATGTATAACCTATATCACTAGCCTTAAATGGGGACAACCAAATGAGGGCCAACCACTGACAGTATTTGAAAACATAGGTCCTAAAATGAAATATAATATGATTCCTCATAGAACGTTGTCCAAAGATGGAAGGTGAGGCAAAATGGATTGGGACTAGACTATTATAGGATTACCTCATATAAGAATGATTATGATAATAAAATAAATAGGCATTCAAAGATATCAGATGGAGTGCTGGGATTCTAGAATGGTTTCCTACAATATCGAAACTATTCCACCTTCAAAAAATAACATTGGATGTGTGTATAGTTCTGAATCAAGATCAAACCTACTTCATGATAGTACCACTATTTTGAGGACCTATAATGTCTTACAGTTTTACATCAGGCAAATGAGGACACTAAGCTTTCATTTTAGCATCATACGGTGAGGATGATGCAAGGAATAGTTTTCTGTTATATTATCAGGATGTTTCACATAGTTTATGGTCATACTACTAGGACCATGGATGAAATTTTAATGTCATGTCACATAGAAAGGGGACTCATTATTTAAGGTCATAGAGTTTGGACCATGATTAAGGAAAAATATCTAGAAGGGTTAATAAACCTAGGGTTGGTCCTGAAGAAAAATTGTTTTGGCGTCACTATGTATACCATAAGGACGGAAATCAAGGCATTCATAGTTATTCAAATTCCATGTAGTTTAACACCATTTAGGGATGATGAAGGTTATTCAACATGATGAAGGGGAAATAATGTTGTAGTTGGACCTAGGATTAATGTTCTAAGAATCACTAAAACTCTTATATGGATGGTAATCAATAGATGTGTAGTTCCAGGATGGTTCCACCTTTTAGATTATACTCATGAATAGAGAGAAGAATTATTTGATGTATCCTGTTTTTTTTTGTTACTTTTTTTTAAGTGACCAGCCCAGGATGAATATTCTAAAGGCCTCTATGAGAATCAGGTTTTACGTAGGCCTAAAATTCGGCACGTCTGATAACCAGTACCAATAGAAATGTTATATCAAGTGAGAACAGCAAAATATTTTGTCATTTTTCATCATGCATATTGGATGAAGATGTCGCTATTTAGTGGTGTATTACAGGAACACCTTAGGCACTTTGTTTTCATACATTAAGGACATGACATTTTAATGTCATGTCGAAAATGTAAATACATTTTAATGTTATATCCCATGGATGAAAGAGATATTAGTTTAATTTTGAAGAGATAAGACTATAAGGTTGTACATTCATATATGTGGGTATTACCTTACAAAGACTCTTATTACCACATGAGTCATGCTCAGTCTGGGAAAAAATTAGTGAGGTTAGGTTTTCTCTCCCATAAGAGTGCGTACAATAGTGAAAATGGGAATTCTAGGAAGGAAAATTCCAACATTTCTACTCAATGTGTAGGGATTCATAGAGTAGCATCAGGGGCGTCAATAATATGCAAGGACAAAGGGTTCGTAAAGATGTGAACTGCAACATCCAATATTTTGGTTGTAGTGAAGATGGAATGATGATAAGGGATAACTATTGACAAAATTTGAAACACATCCCCTTTATCATGTGATCTAGGATGGGAGCAAACAAATGAGGGTTGGGCACTTACCATTTCACAATGCCGGACCTATCTCAAATAATCGTTTGAATTCCTTCAAGATTTTGGCCCAAAACTATAGGTGATATGTAATTCATACCATAAATAATATATAGAGGTCCCTTAATATGTGAAATATGATGGAATCCATGAATAAATGGACACGAGAAGCATGGACCTACCTATGTGGTTTATTGCATGTGACATGAATGAATGTAAGAAGGGGTACTGGTGAATGTATAAAGGGATAAACTCAAGATAGGTACATGGTGTTCCTGGCCATAAACCCAATGTGATCATAGACAATGGTAGTCCACACCATACCATGTACTCCTAAGAGAACCTAGGCCAAAATTCCAGAGAGGTGGGGGGTGCGGCTAAACCATTGACATAATGTCTATGTGGCCCTACACATCCCTTAAGGTTGGGAATCAATCCAAATGTAGTTATTTAAGATGGAATCATATTTGGAAAATACCAAAAGGATGTTATATCATCTCAGATGTGAAAAATCATAGTTGTTACACAGTTTAATGTCATGCGAACTAGTACACTTGAGGTATTAGTTTAATGGTCGTAGTGTTCAAACTGTAAGAGGTGGAGAGGTACAATTTAGATCTATTAAGGAAGACCTAGTGTGGGTGTGGATAGAATATGTCCATACCAGAGAACACCTTTTAGAAAATAAAAAACAAAACCCAAAAATGGGAGGACACGGTTCATAATTCTACATCTAGACTTGGAGGAAATGTGCTTGGGAGTCGCAACATATCCCATGAGGGTGAAAAATGATCCGCACGTAGTTTTGGAATGATTCATGGTAGAGGGCCTATTCTATAGGGGAAAAATCTCCTCAAATGAAGACATCATATGGTTGTGCATTTATCATCAAACAATTTATATATAAAAGTCCTAGTTTAATGTTATACGATAAGGATGTAAGAGATCTTTGTTCGTGATAATAGAGCTCATACCACAAGGTGATACATCCAAGGAGGAAATATCTAATGTGATTTCATAAATAAATTTGATGTGGATGTGGACCAAGGCGGTCCACACCACTTCAAAAATTTTAAAGTGGGAACATACAGATAGTTTAAATTCATGATGTCGAGACATGGACAATATGTTTGAAAGATCATAGGTTTTGGACCAAGGGGAAGTGTGATTATTCTATGCAAGCACAAACCTTACCCATTTCCCTAAACACGTGTGAGATATTCTTAGAGTGAGAAACATGGTAGGAAATGTTTCTACAACACATGGATCCCACGGTAGGTTAATGGTGGTGCAAAGTCCAGGGTGACCCCATGATGTCAATTCATCATATCAATGCTCAAAGGTTCATGGATGGTCAACACTAAGAGAGTTGAAGTTTTTTATGAATATGATGAACTGTAATGGGATTTGAATCATTTTACCAATACATATGGTATAATGGGTTGCTGTAACGATGGAGGATAACTGTTGTTTTTATTTGAAGCACATCATCCATATTGTGTGACATACTGTGGAAAAAACACCCGAGGGTCGGCCGCTGACAATATTTGAAACACAAAACCTATCTCAAAATTTCCTTCAATGCCCTCTGAGACATTTTCCCAAAATAGCAGTCAAGACATAAAGTCGGGCATCCATATAGTTCATTCATCCTTTAACATGAGAAAGATTGTGAAAACCCAAATAAAGGGACACATGTAGCATAGATAGGGGAAGAAAGCATGTCCATAAAAATTCCACACTATATGTCCAATACCACAATGCACATTGGTGAGGAATAATAGAGGATGAGGGATCATGTTAAGAGAGGATAACTCAAAGAGGTGAGCTGAGGAAAAGGAATAAATAAGTCGATGAAACTAGGGATGGCCTCAAAGAGAAACTGTATGGGAATTCCTACATATCCTATAAGGATGGGAATCAAGACACATGTAGTTATAAAATTCCAAACAAGTTAACATCATATGATAAGGATGAAAGTGGTAGAGGTTTCTCAATAATGATATTTGTATGGCGTGGATGAATAATCTGATGTGAATGTTGATGAAGGAAGTACACATACCACACCATTCACGATCCCAGGATAGAACACATGCCAAGTAGCCTGGAGAAGGAATAATAGAACCCTGGGTAGGGCCCAAGGACAATTTTTTTGAGCATTCGTACATATACCATAAATATGGGAATCAAGAAAAATTTAGTATTGTAAATGTCATACATTTTAATGACATATGGTAAAGATAAAAGTAGTATTGTATGGAAGGGGATGTGCTGGGAATGGTAATGAAAACCCAACGTGAATGAATACAATGGAAGTACATACCCTACCACGTACTCCGGAGAGAAAACCCATGCTATGGGGTTGGGATAAGGAATAAAAGAACCTAGGTTTGGACCTAAGGATAACATGTTTGGGTGTTCTTATATATCCTATAAATATGGGAATTAATACATACATAGTTTTGTAAATTCTTTGCAGTTTATGGTTAGTAGGTAAGGATGTATATGATGGAATGTTCTCTCACCACTCTGGATAGTGAACTATACTATGTGATGACAAGTTCACTCACCTCCAACTCTATTTTTTGGGAGATTTCCATGTTGGAGGTACATGAATAAAGGATTTGTCCAATCAAGTGTCCCTTATAGTTTTGTAGAAGGGGGGCCATGAGGTCCTTATATGGATGCACTGGTGGTAAGATGGCTTACCTACAATCTCTCCTCATCGTCTAGATTAATGGGAGGAATGACTCTTCGATGAGCCATATAGATGATCAGATCATTCTATTCAGGCTCTGAAAGATTCATGGAAATCCTGTCCAGGGCATCAGATTGATCATTCTATGATAGATGAATAGGAGTAATCAGTGGTAGAAAAGGGAACCATGACATTATATTGTGAGTGTTCTCCAACAAGGGAGAGAGATCTGGATTTCTGACGACATAGTCACCGTTGAACATCATGATGACTAGATTAGATTCCCCATTCACATATAGGTGGGTAACATCAATATATAGGGATAGTTTGAGACCAGTTATGAGGTCTTCATACTCTTCCTCATTATTAGTGTAGCCTTTAGACAATAGGAATGGATATGGAAGGATAGCCTATATAGGCATGGTGAAGATGATACCTAAGCCAACCCTATTGAGTCTAGAATAATTGTGTCTTCTTTTGATGTGGATTTGGAAAGTGTCATTAAAGTGAATATTCCAATGTGATAGTACATGATTTACTAATAAGAGGGAATAATTTTGGAAATGAAGATCAAGGGACTTCTATATGGGGGTTATATGGGTAGAAGGAATTCTTGTCATCTCCTGACCCTTAATAGATTTTTTCATAATGAAAATGATGTAGAAATATTGAATTCTCTCTGTACACTGAGCTAGATAGTCTACCATCATGGGGTGGTTCATAATATACTTCAATAGATCTATGAAATTCAATGGCTATATCTCATGGTGATGTAGGTAATGTCACAATTTTTGGACTATTAATACCATCTTAAGGCTACTCTTCTCAATAAAATGATATCTAGTCTCTAAATATAAGATCATGTGGTTGAGATAGTATAAACTATTCTTCATCACCTCTTTGTTCTTCTAGCTGAGAATGATAGTGAGGGACTATTCTAGGGAGGTCACATAAAATACTAGAAGCTTTCTGGATATGGGTTCTATTAGAACCAGAGGATGTAGATGGTACTGATTGATCGCCTAAAAAGAGGACTCACTCTCTTCATTCCTTCATGTGCTAGGAAAATTTATTACATATACTGGTGAGATTCGCAATGAATCAGCATATTTAGGCTAAGTGTCCATGTGATCTTCGGAGCTCATGAAGGTTGTTTAGAGGAGGAATCTGAATTATTTCCTTGATCATCTATGGATAAATATCAGTGTCTCTTTATCTGATGATGATGTTGGGGAACATTCTAGATGTATCCTTTATGGCACACTTCATGTGGTTCAACTTCAGATGATTGGATTATAGAAAGTCAAAAAATTTCTCAAGATCTCTGTGATTGTCCCAATGCATGTGGGATTTGACTGCCAAATTCTCCACATAGAATTCCCCTAATTTCCTGAGGCTCATCATGAATATGTGGTGCATGACACACTGATAGTTGGAACCTACATTATTTAGAGCAAAAGGAATTACTTGGTAACATAAATTACCTTGTGGTGATTTGAATTTACTATAATATTAATCATCAGGTTCCATTTTTATTTCATTTTATCCAAAATACCCATCCATGAATGAGAGATCATGGAATCTAGTTGTACAATCGATCAATAGCTCTGTCGCAGGAAAGGGAAAATAAGCCTTTAGACAATGAAGGTTGAGATTCTGAATGTTGATGTAGACTCTCATATTTCCATTCTTTTTTATGATTATAATGATGTTTTCCATCCATATTGGGTACTCTACTTCCTTGATGAACTTATAATTGATGAGCTTATCACCTTTACTCTCAACCATGGCACAATGAGATGGGTGCATCTTTCTGGGAAATGTTTTGGACCCACACTAGTTTATCGGGAGACCAAGGAGGTGGATGGTGACCTACTGATCATGTCCTATCATCTGACCATAGATCCAAGAGAATACATCTTTATATCACTTCTAGAAATCCATATAGTGTGGCTGCTCTTATGCGGACATGGTTGCACTGGTCAATGTTTATTTCAGATTTTTCTCGGTGTCGAGGTTCACCTGTTCCAACTCATCCATGGTTGTGACGAACAATTCATCAAATATTGGGAGAGTGTCCTAAAAATCCTCCACATTTTACATAACAAGAGGATCATCTTAAGGGGGAATTATTCTATGTGGACTAATTTTGAAAGAATTTAAGTTTCATCCTGAGCTGTAGTGGAATCTTCATTGGGGGATTCTTGTGCTATCAAAAGAATGCTAGGGAAGGATGTCGGTCTGGTTATATCAGGCCATCGAAGTAATGGTACTCACATGATAATATCAATGTAATAGTGGTGAGTCATCTTGAGTCACTTCTACCCCACCCAGCAAAGCAACCAAGTATGTTGTATTGTTATTTCCATGGGGTGAAGGGGTAAGGGGTTATGGGATCACTAGATCATGATTCGTGTAGAAGTACGAGGTGAAATTTTTGTATTCCTTGCACCTAGGAATAGAAATTACCCTTATCCAAGAGTAGAAAAATAATTTTCCCAATTCTGGGGTCAAGTCCTCTAGTTGATGAATTGGGAGGATGTAGGAATCATCCATGTCTTTCCATGGGTTGGCCATAGTGGTAGTGTGCTAATCCTCAATGTCCTGAACCTACTTATCCTTGCTCCTATAGTAACCAGCATCTAGGTAGTGGTATTCACAAGACTCAAAGGGAGACACATCACCATGGAGCATGACCACTCGACCATTAAATTAGTACTTGAGTAATTGGAGATACGAGTAGAGGAAATCCATATGCATATGGTGCCTCAGCCAACCCATTAAGACATTATAGATGTTATACTATGTGATTACCATGAACTCTATGATACAAATCAGGACATAAAATTGGGTTTTTAGGCAGATCATTCTGAGATATTTCTTCAATATTCTATCATAACCTTTAATCCTCAGGCAGAATGACTCAAATCTATTTTATACAGTCTCAGTTTGTCCAGCATCCGAGTTTGAATGAGATTGATCCCATAACCTAGGTTGATGATACAATGGTGGAAGTCCAAGTCATTTAACTTAATAGTGATGTAAAATGGGTGGATTTTCCCCTGTATAGGATAAGCTTCATATTCTCCTAATAATGAGATGATTCCTGGACATTCTGCAATTTTGGTTGCCTCATCATACAAGACTTCCACAGCTTCATACTCTGTTTTAAATTAGAGGGTTATTTTTAAGGATTTTTATTGGGATTGACACATATCTTATGACATGAGAATATCCTCAGGGATTGAGAGCTTCGTAGGAATTTTGGAAAGGTTATTGTGAAAATCATAGTTCCATGTTAGGGTCGTATTTCTACCGAAAGGAATTTTTCTCTATGGAATTTGGTATGGTGGATGTTGCAGGTCGAACCGGTGGATTATAGATGGTTCTAGGGGTATACCATTATCACTAGATTAATATCTTCTAAAAACTACTAGATGATTGTGGGATGACTATGTCCTAGCCTCAGTTTTATGTGGCTGATTGTTTCACGTTTTCAGCGGATCTTCCAAGTCGACTATCACAAACAGTGGGGGAGTGAAGATGATGAAACATTGTGGCACGACTACACATGATGACCCCTACACTAAGCCTATTTTCTGGTTTCATTTTCATGAATTTCCTGCATAGAAGAATTCACTAACACACATTTATGGTTCACATATCCACATTTTAATCAATGCGGGTGTCATCTAGGGACATTAAGAGGGTCTACATGGAATTCATCATCATCAGGGACTATGTATGGATCCACCAGCTCGATGGTGTTCACTATGTCATACTCTTGATCATTACTAGGGGAATCCCCCAATGCTGGATGGATTTGGGGGGACATTCGCATCTCAGAGGGAATGAAATATCAAAGAGTATTATATGTCTTTGGTAACAGTGGAGGACTATTTGTCCCTTTTGTTGCCTACTCTTTCTCTCCTGAGAGGGAAAATGGTGATATGTCGATGTAGAAGTAGTATTTGGGGGTATCACTGCAAATTCAAAAGGCATGGGTTCATTAAAATGGGCATCGATAATACCATATGCACAAGAAACAACCTTTCATGTAATCTTATCATCATACCTCTGAGACTCGCGGCTAGATACCTACTTCCTTTCACCCTCATTGTCGCAATTATACTTTAAAAAAATACATGCCACCTATGTTATGGACAAACTCAATTTGAATATGTTGCTATAGACCTGGTCTTGGAGATAATCCATGAACACTTGACACTTGTTCATAATGTATCCAAGGAACTAGTGATAGGGAAAATAATTTTGGTGATCTGTGAGATTTGCCACTTCAGGCCTCCTGCATTCTTGCAATGGCAGGATTCCCTAGTCTCGGGAACCAAAGAAATATATAGGGACAATAGATTCATTGAATGTGTAGGTCATGTTTCTCCAATCCGAGATAGGGACCATGGATGCCTGGACCTAAGGAGGGGACAGAGCCTAGCGAGTAGGTGGAACTTGGTTTTCTTGCTTAGGCAGTGGTCATGAATTACGTTATGTCACCTATCGATTATAAGATGTAAAATGATGAGCATGAGGCTGATCCTGAGGTTGTTTCCCCCATTGAGTCTACAAAGATGAGTCTTTTGGTAACAATTCCAAATGACTTAGAGCTACTACCTTTTCAACGTTAGTGGTATTGACCTTGGTGGATCTTTTTGAAAGGGAAACGGGAGGTAATGGGTGTGCTGGTATGTCTTGCTGCAAGGCATCCTCTTGGCATTAAGCCTAGTTAGATAAATCTTGAAATCCGATGGGGATGTTCTGAGTGATAAGATAAAGGACCAATTCACTCTTTACATTTCCCATACACATCATTAGTAGCTTCTCCTGAGTTAGTGGCACATCGAGTGAATATTTTAGTCCCTTCCACCTGGCAACAAAGTATGTGACTCACTCATTCACCATTTCAATGAACATGATGAGGTTGTAAATAATAGTTCTGTTTGTGGTGTAATTAAACTGGTAAATAAACTGCCTATGAAGATTTTCCCAACTATCTATGGACCCAAGGGGTAATTTTTTGTACCAAAAAAACATGGGCCCTGCCAGTTTCTATATGAAGAACCGGAGATTAGATAGATCTTACTTTAGTGGAGTCCCCACCATGGTTCCTCACCTTGAAATAAAGTAGGTTAGATGGTACATTGGGTCACTTATCCCATTGAAAGGTGATAATATGGGATTCCCAAAGTTGAGGGGTGCTTTCATATGATCTAACCATACTGGTTATGGATTTACATCAGGTGGGATTTCCACATGTGAGGTTTCAAGAGTCTTGAGGTGGGCAATGAGAGAAATCATCATATCAACATGAGGAGGATACCTATATTATTGAAGGATTCTGAATAACAGTGTGTTCGTATCTTCTTCAAAATTATAACATGGATCAGCGGCTCCCATATAATTTGGTTTAATAACCTAAGGGGATGTTGGAGGAATGAAAAATGGAGTAGTTAGAGTAACCTGAGCCAGATTCTGATGATGATTTATTCGCCGCTTGGGAGAATTCAGTGAAGAATACTATGCTCTATTTCCATAATATTCAACACCTATTATTTCTAGATGGGTAGGGTTGTCGAGATTACTGGGAAGAACCTTTATGGGTGGATCTATTTCTTCCCCTATAACCTTGGTTGAGGGTTACCGTAATCTGGTCTTTATTCGACAACCAATTCAGTAAGGACCTCATCAACAATCCTTTTATGTTCAGTGAGATTATGATACAACATTTCCTTTTCAGGATCGTATTTTAAAAATTTTTATAGATCCAAATGTATTATAGGTCTACAAAAATCCATTTTAAACTTTAACCTTGTTGGGGTCTCGATTGAGAGTCAATTACTAAAAATGGTATCCTAGGCCAAGCGTCTGCCTCTGCTGACAAGTATGAACACCTATAGGACATGTCAAGTGTAGTTCTTACACAGGGTTTATTTCATCTTCTCTATACCCTATGTTGATTCATCCATCCATGTATATCTTAGTAATGACCATGTTTACCTTATTGATTCCTAGAGTCATATCTTTGATACTTCTAGTTAAATCAGGTTGACGCTGGATAGGACTGAAATTTAGGGAAGCATAAATGCCCCAACCATGGATCCATACATGTGGGGAAGCCTCTTTAATAACTTTGTGGATCATAGTGAATCTATGGACACATCATTGTTGGATGGACTGATGATAACTGGGTGATGTAGTGTTTTGAGCGACCGAAAGTGTGGCAAACTCAACGAGGAAACACTGATGGCCGATGTCGTCGAATTATTCCTGGCTTTTGGGGTAAACCAATAGTCAATGAAGGAGATAGAAATGTGGCATACATAAGGTTTGTTAGAATAAAATTACATCTTCTTGTGTAGTTATTCAGGGTAGGGAACATCATCAACAAAACGAAGACCTCGTTGTGGGTTGGTATTGGAATAGAGAGGACCTCCAAAAGGATGAGCAGGGCTGCAGGGAGCAGTCAATAAAATGTATAATGGAACATGCGTTGGACCTCCATGGTTTATTCTGCTGGAGTGGGCAGGGCCTCTAATGGAGCTGGTATGAATATGGACAGGACCTCTTTGGTGGCCATCCGTACCACAGGGATGACCTTTTTTCGGTCTGGATCTTGTAGAATAATTATAAATAGGGACATCATACTGATCATACATAACAATAAGAAGTCCTCTATGTCGATGGTATATGGTGTAGGGAGGAATTAAGCTGGGATTAGTGGAAACATGGGGATGAAATCCATGCTGATGGGAGATAGGTAAAATATGACCCTTGCATTGAAAACCCGGTATATAGGGGGAATTTCAATACATGGGATCTTGGGCACGGGGAGGACCTTTGTGTTGGGCATCAACCAGATGGGGATGACCTCCAATCTAACTGATGGTGGTGGCATGGGGAGGAACTCTCTGATGTACATGAGAGTGGGGAGGACCTCCACTATGTTCTATGGTCGTATGACGATGACCTTTGTATGAATGTCATGGTCTAGGGTCTTCCCACGACGACTATTGCTCACAACAGCGACTAGGAGAGTTAGCCTAGCATTCCAGTGGGGTTGTTGGGGCCTCAACCTAGACCAGGGATGGAATTTACATTACTATGTAATAGGGATTATCTCATACTAAGTAGTAAAATTGGTATATATATTGTGTGGGTGGTGGCTTGCGCCACTAAATCTATAGAAGATGATTCCCCCAATCAGGTATCTTCCCGAGACTGCACCCATTGTGGGCACTGGACTCTCTGAACTGGGGTCGGATAGGTAGGGGTGTTGGGCACCTACTCCTTGTCCTATGAGACAAGATGATGGCATTGATGTGGTATGGTGGGACCCCTCTTAGAAATCTCTTGAGATAATGTCAACCTAGAATGACTCGGATATCCCATACCTCATCAGTGTAAGGGAGTGAGACATAAGATTGTTCCAGGGAGAGTCAACAGAAATGATTAAAGACTGGAGTGGGGAGTAGCGTCTCCCTGCAAGGGCCCTGAGGGAGATGTCGATGACAATGAACAATATCCTCCATATCTTGGTAGGCCATATCCCACTTCGAGATGACCCCTTCATATTTGTACGGTTAAACAAGAATATTTATCACCATCATTTGAACAATTTTAGATGGTGAGACGGGTTGTGGGAACCTTATATTTTTGTTAGAGGATGATGACATGGTGATGGTGGGTCCATGAAGGATTGCACTGTTGGTGTTGAACCTACCCTTGAATCTGCGATCAAGAGGTAATTGGTTTCATATTAGTGGATCATTGGTCCAGCAAAGAAGGAAGATTCAGCCAATAGTATAGATAGTAGGAAAGGAATTTCGAGTGACCCAATATCATTCAGTCATCCATGGATGGATATAAAGATCAATAATAACTAAATCATAGACTGATATTACTTATGATTAACTTCCCCAAATCATGGTGAGTTTCACTCTAATCCCACTATTTTCTTGGCTGGACCATTCACCAGATAACTGGATCTTGTGACACACTTATCGGGTTCACCTTTTCTATTTCCGAAGATTTAATTGGGGCGTCCCGCCTTATTTTGGGATACACATCTTTTTTCCCCACATTCATTCTTTCCAACGGTGGGTGGAAGCCACTATCGTTTTGGGGACATTTTCACCTTGATCGAAATAATATTATAGGATATATATATCTATTTCCATTGATTTCTCCTCGAAATTCATCTCCACGTTTGGGTCTCCCATAATAATAATAATGATGTCCATGAAACTCTTCCATGTTCTATATCTTTGTGGATACTGGTTACTTACACTAATTTTGATAGGACATTCCAAATATTAAAGTAAAATTAGAGACCTTTGGTCCGGAGAGTAGTCACATTCGGAATCCCTGGTGTTTCTAGATGTTGAAACGGTGGTACAACTATATTTCCCTTTGATAGTGCTTCTCCCGGGTGAAATATCCTAAGGTATCCTATATTGAATGTGGGTTATATTATGCATGAGGAATACCTCTATGGTTTCCCTTTGATTCCAATGTTTAACATGAGGTATGTCGCATGTTTAACAACTGGCAGAGACGAATCTGACTTATCAGACCACTGATAAGAGTGGATCAGATGCGTACATCCCTAAGAGGGAGAAACCAAATGGTTTACCAGATGGATGGATTAGAATTCACAATGAGCTTGGATCTAGGATGGTATATTCTTAAAAGGGGGAGATTTCACATCATGATGGCTGATCTGAACATCACAATTGGCAGATCAAAGGATGGTGGGACCCAATAATGGGGACATGAAGGATTAGCATTGGATGGGATTGAATCTCGTGAAGGCTTCTTATATAATTTGTATAGACACATGGATAAAAACCACATATGTCGAACAGGTAGTTTTTTGATTACACATTGAGACTGCCTAGATATTGTAAGGGTCATCATTGAGATGAATAGGGCTTACATGAAAATATGTCCCAAGTGATGCAATGATCAATGATATGTATGGGGATTGCATTCTATGATGCACAAGGTGGATGGAATGATTCTAATGGGATGTGGTGGACTTGGTAATATCTTGATGGATATAGAACCAATGAGAATATGGAATTGTTGGGATTGAACCACAGGGAGGTTTCCTACGTATCCCAGTGGTTGGGAATCAACATCCATGTAGTTATGGAATGGGAAGATGAGACACCTGAGGAGGAGGCTCATGAGAATGGATGCATGGATGGGACTTGAAATAAGTGGAACCTTGGGTTTTGGCATGATATTCTTGAAACAGAATGTATAAAGGGAGAGTTTAAGATGGGAAATGAGGGAAGGGATTGAACCTCATAGAGGATTCATACATATAATTATGTTAGGTAATCAATGTACATATGTTTCAGAAAATGAGGCATAGAATTGGTGTGTGCACAAAGGATCCTGACTCAAAGACATGATAGGGAATACTCATGGTTATAATCCCATCCCAATAAGGATACTCTTGGATGGAGGAGTATGGATTGGTTGTGTGGATTATTCATGGATATATTATAGGGGGATCATAACACCTAATAGAGGTAGACCTAGGAGTTGTGTCCCAAAGAGGTATGGTGTCACATGAGGAGGCTTCATCCCTGGGAGGGATCACCGTAGTTTACCATTGGTTGTGATTTAACCTCATGGAAGCATCCTATGTAACTTGTACATAAAACATATATCAAACCCCACATAGTTTAACAGATGTAGTTTAATGTTATATGGGAGGAATAGTGAACTGACATGAAATGACTGAGATATATAGGTGATGGGATTGAACCTCTGGGAGGCATCATATGTATCAATGTGGTACGGAATTAGTGTCTTCATATTTCGATGAAGAGGGGTATGTGGTTTACATTCTAAGGTAGACCAAAGAGGATTTCATGGTCAATGATTTCTCTATGGCCATGTGTGTCATTATTGTTGTGAGAAAAGAAAAGAAACTAATAGACTTAATTATCGCATCATAAGTGGTGTGTCATCGAGGAGTGGAGTGGGTCTTACTCATAGTTAGCAGCCCAAAAAGTAAATAGTGGATTACATGTGGTTGGCGGCCTAGGGATAGGAGTACTGGGACATAATCTAGAAGGGAAGACTGAAAAGGGTGTCCATATATATAAGGAATATTTTTCCATCACACAAGCAACAACCTATGAAGGTGGGTTGAGGCTTAAGTGGAGGCTATGAGAATAATGTACGATGACAACACTCAAAGGGAAAGAGATGTTGGATTGAAAAGGAAAGAAGAGAAAGGCTCCCAATCAAATCCCCTCTCAAGTCACTCAGACACTCCATGCATGGGGACACTCACAGTTTAACACCATGTGTTGAGGATGTGGGTTTCTTGGGATTTTATCATCTTGTAGCTCAGTTGATGAGGACTCTCTCCTCACACCTAAGCCATACATAACTTTTACCAACTTATACATGGGGAAGGAAAGGAACTTGAAATTCCTAGCATTAACAGGTTGTAGGATTAGTGCATTGAAGGATCCACATTACTGTAGTTATGAGAAAAAGAATTTGATATTAGTGTACCTATGAGAAGAAGAATTAGGTATGGAATCAAAAAATGACACACCACTTGAGGGACTATGAAATCAGTGTCTGCAATCATGGATGTCCACACAGAGCAGGTACACACATGATAGGGGTGTTGCTTGTAAGATGATGTTGGACATGCTTCTTTAGTG
The DNA here is from genome assembly GCA_963277665.1 of Viscum album. Classification (NCBI taxonomy): domain Eukaryota; kingdom Viridiplantae; phylum Streptophyta; class Magnoliopsida; order Santalales; family Viscaceae; genus Viscum; species Viscum album. The sequence continues at coordinate 617,484,058 of OY728145.1, read as the reverse complement.
TATGAACAACACATGGAACCCATGAGGAGGGGTGCATGCAAGATGAAGGCTTGGAAATAATATGGGGGTTCTACATGCAATATTGAAGAATACATGCAAGAGGCAATCATGCTGACATGACATTGGGGAGAAGGGATGTGTTGCTCTTGTTTCTGCAGATCATGGTTCTATCGAAGAGCGCGTTAATATCTGTAGGTTTTCAATCATCACTCGTGTTCTTCTTCTGAAAGGGGGGAGTCTATGGAAATTCAATGATCTTGAACAATGAATCTCACAGATATGAGGGTTTTCTGATTGGAAGATGATTTCTATTGGCTGTGGGTATTATCACATTCTTTTTTATTCTGAGGAATCATAGCGCAGGGCATGGAGTTTCGGATCTGTCTCATTGAAGCCGGTAATTCTTCAAATCTAGGAGTGGGATAGGAAATTTTATCCTGCTAATGTCAAGGACACTCATGCTCAGGTATGGATTCATATTCAGAATCTTAATTGGCTATATTGGCATCCTCGAATTTTATGGGACATTGCCTCATCTGTTGGGAATCCAATTTGTATGGACAAGAAAACTGAAAATACAAGCATTGGTCATTTTTTAAGGGCTCTAGTAGAGGTGGATATGGATGATAATTTGGTTGAGTAGGTTTTTTTGACAACTAGAGATGATCGGTTCAATTTAGAGATTCAATATGAGAGGAAAACAAATTTCTGTTTTAATTGTCATTTTTTAGGGCATATGGACTTTGATTGCAACCAAAATAAGGTTTTTGGTTTATGAAAAACTAAAGGGAACTATAATGCATTATTTAGGAAGAAAATGTAATGTATCCTCGGTCTTCTAGTGATCCAATTAACATCATAAATCAGGATATAGTACAGGCTACTATGATTAGCATTGAACCTGTTCTTAAGGTCGTGGTGCAGCCTCCTGCATAGCCTGCTAATTCATTGTCTTAATCGGTTGTCTTAGCTCCAATGTAGGGAACTCAGTCTGTCCCTCTAGCATAGGAATTTTTTTTCTCCTACCCCTCACTCCTCTAATTCTGATCATGTTTCTCAAGCTCCAGCATAGGGAGAACTTGGGTCTGGTCTTTAGGTCTCAGTGCAGGTTCCAGCTGTGTCAGTCCCAGAGCAGGACCCAGACTGGTCAGCTCTAGTGTAGGTCCTAGTGTATGTCCTAGTGCAGGTCCCAGCTAAGTCAGTCCCAGTGTAGGTCTCAGATGAGTTGGCTCTATTACAGGTCCCAGATGAATTGGTTCTTTTTTATTCAGAGCTGGTTTCTCAGGTCCCAGGATAGGACACAGTACATGCATCCCCTATTTCTGGTAGCATTTCAGTCCAGCACAATTATGGAAATTCTGTTTCTAGGTCTATGAGCAGGGTACTTTATGGCAGTGATGTTTCTAAATCTGTGAGCAGAGGTCCTCTGCATGTGTTGAAGACAGAAAAAAATAAGACTACTATCTAGAATCTTGTTCAGCCGGTTGTGAAAGATCTGTCTCCCCAAATTGATAAGACAGGATCTGGTGAAATACTGCCAAATGCTGAGGGTTCTTTTTCTCAGGTTCCACGGTCTAAGGCTACAATGAATACTTCCTCATAGTTAATCCATGAACTGGTTAAATTCATAAATAATCTCACTCTATTGAGTGGCTCATTTTGGTGTGATGACAAGGATGCTTTGTCTGTTGAAGAGTTACCTCGATCTCTGGGATCCCCTGTGGTTGTTTCATCTCCTACATCACCTGTTGGAGATAAGGGAAAGAAGAAGAAAAATGAGGAAAATATCAAGAAAGTGCAGATGCACCGCGATGGTGGGCCTAACACTAGGTCCAAATCTTCCCTTCCAGGAATATTTTCATTTGGAATTGCCAGGGGCTTGGGAATTCGCCCATGGTCACATCCCTTAGGCACTATATTGTGGCCAACAAACCTTGTCTTATTGGAATTGGTGATCCTTGCATGCCCTTTTTTAAATGTAACCCATTTAAGTGGTTTACTCTTAGATAATCTCTGGTTTCCCATAATTCATTGAATTCCTCTTCAGAGTCACTTTGGGTTTTGACGCATGACAGCATCCCATTGATTTCGTCTCATTATGAACAACAATCGATCACTTTATCTGCTGATATTGATGGCTATGTTATGTCTTTCACCTTTTTTTATGACTTGAATTAGTATATTGGAAGAAGTGCTTCATGGTCAACTCTGGAAAATATAGCACTTTAAATGAGGTAGAGTTGGATTATTATTGGTGATTTCAATTAGGTTCTTAGGCCTGATGATAAGACATGGAATAGTTTCAACAGACTTTCTACTAATGAATTATCTTCTTGCCTTCAAACTTTTAATTTAATTGAGTTTCCAATCATGGGAGCTGATTTTACTTGGAGATGATACAGTCTAAATGGGCTTCAAGCTAGCAAAATTGAAATTTGGTTTTTTCATATGGATGAGGAGCATCAGAATTTTTCCCTATCTAGTATCACTAATCCAAGAGTTCATTCTGATCACAATCCTCTCTTAGTGGATTTGAGTTTTGACAGGGTAAGATCATATCCCTTGCCTTTTAAGTTTAATAATTCCTTGTTATCTATCCTAGGTTGTAGGTAGATTGTTATTGAAGCATGGGAGACAGCTATCATTGGAATTCCTTTCTACATTATGATTATGAAACATAAGGTTGTGAAGGATAAGCTTATATCTTAGAGTAAATAGTCTTTCTCAAGCCTTGATTAGGATACTCAAAGTGCAAAGGCTAATTTCCTGTAGTGTCAAAGAATTAATGAGTGTCAAGATTTGATCTCTAGGGATGAGCTTCTTTCCCTTTCAAAATTTAATGAGCTTCTGTCCTTAAAGTAAAATATCTCTCAGAACCAATTTAATGTCAGGTGGTTGAACGATGGTGATAGAAACCCAGTATTCTTCCATTTATTGTGTAGAGAAAAGAAGGTGCAAAGTGGCATGAATTCCCTCATGGTTGATGGAGTTATTTTTAGATCTGATAATGATATTTCTATTTTTGTTTTCAAATACTTTGAAAATCCTTACAAGGATCTAGGTACTGACAATACTCATAAAATGATTGGAAATATTCCTTCTACAGTTATGGCCTCTTAGAATGACATGATCACTAGTATCCCCACTGAGTAGGATATCAAGAAAGCTGTTTTTCAATGAATGTTGATAGTGTGGAAGGGCTAGATGATTTCTCCAATAATTTTTTCATGTCTTATTGGGATATTATTCATATTGAGTTTTTTAATGCTGTTAGAGATTTATTCTATCATATTTACCTCCCTTTTGGTGTCAATGATAGCTTTATTACTTTGATTCCAAAGAAGAGGGATGATCTTGATGATTTTGATTTTAGGCCTGTGGAAATTGGAAATACTCTTCCAAAAGTTATCAGTAAAATTTTGGCTAACAGATTGGGAACCATTGCTAAAAGATATTTTCTCCACCAATCAATTTGGGTTTGTGCATGGAAGAAACATTGAAAACTGCTTGTTCACGGCTTCTGAATGTGTCAATATTATGAGGAAGAGAGGGAGGTATGGTAATATGGATCTTAAAGTTGATATTTTGAAGCCTTCTGATACAATGAATTAGGGTTTTATTTTTTCAGTCTTGAGAAAGCTTGGGTCCTCTAATGGGTGTATCAGGTTGATTAGCTGCATTTTTAAAAGATCTATGTTCTCTTTTCTTGTTAATGGTTCTCGTAAAGGATTATTTGGGTGCTCAAGGGGAGTGAGACATGGTGATTTGTTGTCTGGACATCTCTTTTCTCTTTCTAGGGACTATTTGAGTTTTGTATTTCTGATCTTGTGTATGCTGGCTTGTTTCAACAGATGAGTTTTCAAAGAGGCCTTTTTGATGCTTCGCGTCTTTTTTACACGGATGATATTCTGTTGTTGGGGAAGGATTATAGAATCACCATTCGATATATTAAGGAAATTTTTTAGCATTATGATGAGGTCTCTGGTCAAGTTATCAGCTGGGGGAAATCCTATATGTTTTTTGTGGAGGGGTGATCATTTCAAAGCAAAACAAAATTTCTAGGAGGATTGGAGTTAAGAGGGGATCTCTAACTTTTAATTATATTGGGGTTCCACTTTTTTGGGGTGCAGTTAAATGATGCTAATTTGATAATATTTATCTCAGAATTCTTAATCATTTGGATGCATGGAAAGATAAATCTATGTCACAGGTAGGGTGGGTATGTTTGGTCAAATATGTGATTACCTCCATGTGTGTTTATGTCTTTTCTCTCTACATATGGCCTAAAAATCTTAACATTGATTTGCGGAGATTGATTCGTAATTTCATTTGGACTGGCTCGTTTTTTAAAAGAAAGTTTCTTACAGTAGCTTGGAATGATTTTATTAGGCCTATTGACATGTGCGGTATGGGGCTCAAAGATCATAAGCTTTCTAATGAATCTCTCGTTAAGAATTTTTCCTAGTCTCTTTTGAATTCTAATGATTTATCTTTGGAATTCTTGTGCAATAAAATTAGGCCCAAGCTTTTAAATGGTTATTCTCTTTAATTCCCTTCCTCGATTTGGTACTTCTTCAAGCATGCTTATCTCGGCATTTATCATTCCTCCAAATGGGTGGTTTGTAGAAATTCCACCTTGATTTGATGGAAGACTGTTTGGCTATCTTCTACTATTGATGATTTCATTGACATTCCCCCTTTGTTGAAGAATCTATCTATTTCTGAATTTCTACATGCTGGAAATTCTCAGGAGCTTCTTCTAGGTCTTTTGAAGATTGAATTGGACTGTAATCATTACTCTTTTATGGATACTATAATTTGGTTGCCTAATTTCCTTGTCTTCTTTAGCACTAAGGAGGATTATATATCTATGTGTGCTACTTCATTGCTGGTCCCTTATTGGTTGTTGATGTTTCACAATGCCTTTATTCCACTATCTCATTATTTGCTCATATCGAGGATTTGGATGTGCATGCTTCCTTAGCAACAGAATTTGCAGAAGGCTGGGTTTTCTCTTAAACCTGTTTGCCTCTTTTGTCTTTCTACAGATGAAACTATTGATCATTTATTCATCTCTTGTAAATTTTCATCCTGTCTATGGAGATATTTGTAGGGAATTTTTTGATATCAATTGAACATGGAAGGTTTTGGTCAGCTTATAGAGTCTGTGTATCAGGATGATTGCAGTACTCAGGTGAAATCTTTTCTTATCTCTATTGTCTCAGTACTTGTCTCTTTTATTTGGAGAGCTCGTAATGCTCTTGATTTCGAGAAAAAAATTATCCCGAATTCTGTTGGCATTCGGGAGCTTCATATTGGTGTCATGGAAACAGCTCGGGCTAGCATTGGTGTTATGAGGAATGATGTCTTTGATCTGGTGATCTTGAGGTCCCTAGGGATTTCTGGTAGATGTAAAAAACCTCATGTGATTAATTATATTTGGTGGATACCCATGTTTTCTCAGTGTCGGAAAATTAATGTTGATGGGGCTACCTTGGGTGCTCCACGACCTTCAGGTTGTGGTGGTGTCTTCCACACATATAGAGGGTTTGTTAATGGCTGTTTCAATCACTTTCTTGGGAATGGTTTTGCAATTGAGGATGAGTTATAGGCTATGATCAAGGCTGTACGGTATGCTTCTTTTCATGGCTCGACAGCTTTATCGATGGAATCTGACTCTTCTTTGGCGGTTGGAATTCTTTGAAACTGATCAAGGAATGTTTCATAGAGATGATTTCATATTGGGATGATTGTCTCAACCTTGTGGACTAGTTCTGTTTGGTTGTCACTCATGTTTATAGAAAGGTAAATCGGGTTGCTGATTCTCTTTCTAAGCGTGCCATTGAGGAGGTTAGTTCTTTTTGGTCCTTTGTCACACCAAATTTCTATTTTTATTTGGTGGATGATGATGCGTGGGGTGATGTGTACATGTGGTTTTGTTAGCCCCTCGTATTTCTTCACTCTTGCTAACTTTTATTTAATAAAATTTTCTACGAATAGTCTTTTTTCCTGTTTCTGAGCTTTATGGTAATAAATATATTCTTTGTGTATCTACCTTACTGTAAAAGGAAATGGGTGAGGGTCAATCCCTTGTGGGCCCACCCATAGGGGGACTCATAGGGGACTAGTAACATAAGATATTGTACCATTAATCCAATAATTTCAAGTGGTCATGGAAGGGGTCGTCTTACATGCATGGGAGTAACCATTTGACTTCCGGAATGGTACCATGATGTGAGGTAGTATACTTTCACATATATGTAAAAACCCTTGGAGGCGGCGTGAAATGAAGTCTTCATAGAATATGGGATCTGAAGTCTCATTTTTCATGAATGAATCTTATTCATAGGTCCATTTCCTTACACACCATAATGATTTATTTAGAGCACTTGACTATTTAGTTTTTAGGATCATGGTGTAGAAGAACACATTTGTCATCATATTGGGAATGAATGAATCTTTCACACAGATTTCATTCTTACCAACATGTTCCAAATCTTGCATAAATCTTCCTTCTGCCTCTCAGGATGATGTGCAGATTCAATTTTTGCTTTCAGTTTTTCAAAATATCCTCATTTATGGCCTCAAACAAAATTTGGCACTGACAAACTCATATAATACATAATTTCAACAATGAAATCAATTTTCATTAATCAAAAGGGATCTATTAAATAATCATTAATATAAAACTAAAGGGTTACTCAAAATTCATGTGAACTATTCAAAAAATATTTTCTTGAACTTATAACATTTAAAACATAATATATCATAAACATTCATTCAAAAAAAAGGTTTGGCCCTGAAAATTTCAGAAATAATTTTTTCATCACTGAAATCAAATTGGTTTTCCATGAAAAACGTATATATGTTTTTTAATTTCATTCGAATTAATGAAAATTGATGAATATATATGGATACATGATATTCTCTATCACCATATAAATATATAACTCAATATATTACTTTAAATATATTTTATCCAACTAATAAATCATTTCCCGGAGTATTCAGGGACTATACCCAAAGACCCCATTATCTGTTATGATGAAAAATTACTATAAAATAAATGAAAAACATTGTATCCTTCATTTGAAAATATCATAAATTAAACTAATAAATACTATGTTTTATTCTATATAAATGTGTTTTTATTTTAACTAATAAAATGCAAAATAATTTTGATATAATTGGATAAATAATTCTCTATTGAGGGGAAAATGAAAGAGTGGCATAATATTCATATAAAGAAAATGAATATTTTTGGAATTGGAATTCCAAGAAATAATTTGATATATTTTATAGAAATAAATAAAAAATTCAATGTTTGATTTTATGATATAATTCATTAACTCGCGTCTTATAGAAGAACCAAATATCTCCATAACAATCAGATATCATCGTTACAAAATCCAAGATGCTCTTTATTATGATCTAACTATAAAATACAAGTATAATGGTTCATAGAGATATTATATAGATGGAATATATGTTTAAATCCAAAATATATATGTTTAAAAACTTGAATAGAATGCTCAATTTGGTTTATTTACTTCTAATGATCACCTATAAGTAAATATTGTGTGATATTTTAAAATTAAAATGTTTTATACAATGATATTTTTCATTTCCTGTAGTTATCTCACCACATTATGTCCTATTTTTCAACATATGGAATTTTATTAAATTTATATTTTATAAGATTAAAAAATAATACTACATATAATATAATAATTTTAATATTTCTCATAAATATAGTGTAGAAATTATTTTTTATAAAAATTATATCCATGCGTCATTGATTGAATATTAACCTAAATAAAAAGATTAATAGAATATAGTTTATAATTTAATATCATTTAACTCTTATTAGGTTATGTTGTCTTATGTAGTATTGATCGTATCATATTTGAAAATTACTTTTAATCTTAATATCCCATTATAAAACTTTATTTTATCTATGTATCTACATATTTAGTATGTTATTTTACTCCTTTTCTACACATATTTACTGTGAAATAATTTTTGATTTTTATGTGATGAATTCTTAAGGGTAATTGCGAATTATAATTTTATTACTTCTAGAAGTGGTACTGAATAAAGATTACAATGAAGTTTCCTAATGATATCAATCAGAATATAAAAAAATGATTCAAGAATAAAAGACATTTTATTGAGGAATATAATGTTCTTGTACTATAATGTACATAATATTGATAGTATTGAAATATATGGAAACTATATTATTGAAAACCTAAATATCATTTAATGAAAATAAGATAACTCTATAGTTAATTTTTTAATGGAAAGAGTTTTATATAAAGAAATATCTGTTTTATAAGAGATGTGTGACCAAATATTGAGATAATAGTGATGATTAGAACATGAATAAATCAAATATAATAGAGATTGGAATCCAATAATTTTAAGAAATAACAATAAATGGAAGAAATGTTATGTATTATGTAATATATTTTAGTAGAATGTGGAATATTGTTTCTATTGGGAATACAGATAAAGGTATTGGAAAAAACATTACATGATATGTAAGAGTTAATAAATATCTTTTTATAGTTTAATGTTAAGAATATATTGGATTAATTAGAATCATAGGACATGATATCCCAATATCAGATGTGTTTCCCACTTTAAATATTAACAAATTCAAAATTCATAGACTCATAATGATAAGTAATAGTAATAATTAGAATACCTTAGAGTCACCCAAATTTTCTCACCTCATGAATTATGTTTAAATTTTATACTAAAGAATAATATGTCACCCTAAATATGTATTAGTTAGGATTTCCAAATCTATAGAGAAAATTTGAGGCATAATTACATTTATCATACTAGGAGAAATAATTATTGAAAAAATGGAAAATCATTCCATGTATATGTAAGGGGTAAATCTTTGTCAAAAGTTCAATGAGTAATGGTTTATATTAAGATATTCTAATTTATAAAATCTGTTTAATGTAAAATTCATGTAACTCAAAATAAAATTTTCGGAATAAAAAAAATTCTTAATTAAAATCATGTATATAAAAAAATAATAATAAAATAAATCTATGCGTTAAAGAATAAAATTTAAGAACAAACTACAACCTTGATTACATCTTCTAACAAAGCATAATAATAAATATTTATATAAATATATAAAAATATCAATAATTAAATCTTCTTAAGTAAATTAAAATAAAATAACAATACAAAATAGTATATCCTATTGACCTTATTATAAAATATGTGTGCATAGTATAGCTACATAAATAATAAATTTAAATTTATGGTTACTATTTAATTGACTATATTCAATATTTTATTTCATGAGATAACAATATATAAATTATAAAAGAAACAATTATCCAATTAATATTAATAGATAAATTTCTTTACTGTGAATCCATAATCATATATTATGTATAATTTTTGATAATATCATAACTAAATCCTCAAAAACTACATTATCATTTAAATATCAACTACATGAAAGGATAAATGTTTCTCATTAAATAACCATATATCATTTCCACTAATTTTTTCCCAAAATACCTTCTATCTTTCAACTCATTTTCAATATTTATACTATCATTTTGGGTGTAATTATATTCATTCTTGATCATGATGATATTTATTTCAATTGAGTTTCTCTTTTGTAATTTTTTTGAATATACCATTGTATTATTACTAATAACATAGACAATATTTATCCATTATTTTAATTGTAGTAATAATTATTTCATTAGTTTCCTTCTAGAATTTTTATTATTGTAGTTCATTTCAAAATATCATACTTATATACTTTATGAAAAAATCTATTATAGAAAATTGTGTTAAAATTATTCTCAACATAAAAAGAAAAATTATTTTCAAAACAAATTATTTTATAATATAAAACATCACTATTACATATCTATTGAATTAAATATAAAGAATATTAAAGAATAATATTTCATTTTATCAATATTTAGTTTCTTATCTAATAATATGTTTACCTATATTATATAATGTTATTGAATTAATCTAGATTTAAAATTATTATATCTACTTTCCACTATTATGAATCATCTCAAACCATAAAAATAATAAATAAGTCAATATTCCATTATTTCCAAAAACACGTTTGTCCATGTTTTGAAAAATCATTTTTTTAATTTGAATATCATCCAATTTATTTAAAAATTATCTTATATATAATTACAATTAAACTAATGAAAAAATATAACATTTAAAATGTTTAATTTTAGAAATTAATTTAAAAAAACATAATTTTATTTATGTTTAAACCACAATCTGAAAGAATGAAATTATAAATTTATAAATCATTCATTCAGAAAACATCATATTTTTCCTGAAAATCAAAAACAATTTCTGCTAAATACATATATATTGAATAAATATTTCCTAAATTTAAAGATACGTTGAAATCATTATTAGAAAAACATTATCCTAATGATTTAAAATATTGGACATTTAATTATTGATATCTCTGATTTCATAAAATATAAGCATATTGATATTTAAATTTTATCATTAATAATCTCTGATATGTCATAATTTTGATGTTTGGATGATTTCATTTATATATCATATTTCTATTTTCAAGGGATATATATTATTAAAAGGGATTTAAAATCACTATATAATGACATTACAATAATAATTTCATGTGATTCTATGTATAGGGATTGGATATTCATGTCATATTTTATTCATTCAACAGTGAAACCAATGAGAATTTTATTGGAATGAAATACGATGAAGTGAATTAAAAAATATAATATAATAACATTTCCAATTACATCATATTAATTGTAATTGAAATGGTTAAAAAATAATAATTACATTTAATTGATTCTCACATATTCATAAAATCAAGTAAATACAAGGAATATTATAGAATAAAATTAGCTACGAAACTCATATAAAACCATCCTTTGAAAAATACTATAAAATGATGAGTTTTTAGTATATATTTTAAGTGCTAATTATTATGTTCAATATATTGTATCATGTAATTCCTTGATCTAAGATTAATAACCAATTTTTATATAATGAAAATTAATTATTAATATTTTTGAGTATAAAATGTTAAATATAATTAAGATAATTACAAGATAAGTCAACCCTCAAGTATGTAAAACAATGTAAGTAAGATAATTGATTTATAAAAAAATTCCATATATATTATTAATAATGTTTACATATTTATTTAATGTGTTCTAATACTAATGAAATGATAAATTAATTTAATTTTAACAATTAATTTATTGATGTGAAGAAAATCATTTAATGCTACAAATAAATATTCTTCAAATATATTTATTTAATGATTTTATTATTTTTCTATTACATAATTTGAAGTAATTTTGATATTTATTGTAAAATATTGTTTCATATTTTGATCATTGAGAATCAAACTAATTTAATTAGTGTTTTAGAAGAAATAATATTAGGAATGATTTAAAATTAAAAAGAAATTTTAAATATAAAAAACATTATCATTATATATCAGTTTATAAAATATGTATTAAATTTGAACATTTTAAAAAAATAAATTTTATAAAATGAACACTATTTTCTTATTAATCATCTAATCATTATCTTAATAATATTTTTTAAAATTTTTCTAAAATGACTTATTGTCAAGTTAATAATATAAAATATTAATTTTAGCAACATTATAAAATATTATTAAATAATTATAAACTAAGAATGATTAAATATTTATGAATCCAACTTAAAACAAAAACATGTAATAATGGGCTAAATTAGGTATAACATATAATATATGATATTTCCCAAATTCTTCAGAACCCATCGGGGTTTCCATAATGAAATGAAATTTCTTTTTTTTAGTATTCACCTCTTATCATTATTTTACATTTATAATTTTGGTCCAACACGTATAAATTATGATTAATATCTTTAGATTCATCTAAATAACATTATTATACTTATTTAAAAATTATATGTTAAAAAATCAATTGACATTCATAGTAATCCATTTATTATATCGTTTTCTTATTTATATAAGGTTAACCTCCAACAAGAATAATGATTTGATGTATTATCATTTAATGTTATGGAATATTTATTAAATATATAATATTTGGTTATTTTTAAAATAATATTTTCATTTTTTATTATAATATAAATAAACATACTCATTATTAATTTAAAACAATTTATTGGTTAAAATCCCCTAAATAAGAAGGTTATAAATGTATTCTTGAAGAATCATACTCAAAAATTGGGTAGTGGAAACCTATATCATGATAAATATTTATTAATCATATTTTCCAATATGATTGTCACTATAGAAATAAAAAATAATATATATAATGATAACTATGACGATTATAATAAAATATAAAAGGAACAATTAAACCTCCTCAGAATTGATGATCATTATAAATTGTAGAAAAGTAATATGAATGTTTTAAATGAATATTATTGAGTGTCATAAATGTTAACACCTTTCTTAATGTTCTCTAATAAATTACTAATGAGTATATTTTTATTATTTATGAACATAGACTATAACTAAAGAAGATAGTAACAATTGTACATATATTAAATTCAAATTTCATTCCATCAGCAAAATTTATGGGGGTAAAAATATTAATTTTTTAATAGGGTGTGTTCATTTTTTTTATTTATTTAATCCTATGAAAAAACATATTCATGTGATTGAAATTAAATTTCATAATAACATTCCATTTGATTTTGATTCACATTTTACCAAAGTTAGTAAAGGGTATCTTAACACCCGAAGAATTTAAAAATAAATTGAAATGAATAAACACTGATTCATTAAAGAATGACACATTTTTTTAAGCAGAGAGTTATAAACTAGCCATTAATCAAAAAAATTCCTCTGCTATGATTGGAATTTTAAAAAACAGATATATATATGGCTGAGATCAATAAGTTATTTGGAGTCTTATAGAACCAACTTGTTTTTTTGGTTTATAAATAGTAATATAAATTGTAATATGAACCTTATTAATAGTAAATAATATTATAATTTTACTTTCTTATGTTTATAAGATAATGTGATCTTGATTAATTTTTGAAGGAGATATAAAATGAGTTATAGTTTTAAAATTGTTGTTTTCTGAATGAATTTTTATTTTATTTAAAAAATAAATTAATTATATTTATAAAATTATTTTAAAAAAATTTATTTCATTTATTAATTCTAAACATTGGAAAAATTTTACAGTTATTTTTTGGTATTTTTCTAAAATAGTTTTATTTTTGATGAATAGTAAAAAAAATACAGTGTTAAGTTTTCAGTGTATTTTGATGACATCATAATGATGTAATAATTATTTAATCATTCTGGTAGACTCTTGATGATTAGAATAATATATGAATTATAATAAGTGTCCAAAACCATGGTCAAAAACCTTGTTAAATCCCATGGTTTTACAAATGATACTAATGAGGTGTGCCTTGAAATTAATATAAAGCCCTATCACTTTCACTATAAATACCACCCCCACCACCCCCTTCCTCTCACTCCACTCAAGATATTATAATTTTATAAATTATTCTCAATCCATTTACCAAGGAACTTCCCCAAATCCAAGACCATTTGGTCTCACCAAAAGGCCAAAACCAATGGCCTTAAAGAGGATCTCAAGTAGGAGAGATCAAGAGGTAAAGATCCTCTTTCATTTTCTTATGTTTTCTTTTAGATTATTTTATTTTATTATAATATCTTCACCTACCCTTATCCAACAGTCATTAGAGTTATATTATTATATATATATTATGAATTTTTATAATTTTTATGGAAATATTCATCAACATACTTCTTCTCCATCCCCATCTTAATCTAAAATAAATAAATCATCTTTGATGTGCCGATTTATCAAAATCATGGATGATGTGTCTTAAATTTCATCTAATTCATCAAAATATGGTTGTAAATTTTTTTTCAAGGATGTAATAGATTTTAAATTTTATTATATTACCACTATTATGTTCTATAACCAACTGATATGCATAATATTAATGGTATATTATGATAAATATTTGTGATTATTGAAGAACCACAAAACGAACTAAACGAATACCACTGATTATTTATCTACTTATCATTCCCCATACCATATAAAAAAATTATTTATAGAATATTTTAATATTTTGGAAACATATTAACACAATTTATTTCCACTTATGAAGTGTCTCTTCCATTTTTCAGGAATACCCTTTATGAACTGACCATGGAAATCATGTAAAATATGTTCCCAAAATAGTCGAAATTAAAACTATTATTAATAAACAGGTCGATAAATTTTGTAAAATGATAATATAAGTTTTTATAAACATTATTATTCTATATTAAAATATTAATAACACGGTTTTAACTGTTATTCATGAGTTTTAAACAAGTTTGAAGTAACATGAACCCGAGGTAAGGGCATTCGTATCATAGTTTTCATTCATTGGGTTAACCATATTCTTCATTAATTATTTGGTACTAAGATCATTTGGGAAGTTAATTTAATTCATATTATTTTTTATTATGTTTATTTATAGTGGATACACATATTCCTTTCATTCTGTCAATTTTCAGTTCAGTAATATGATATTTATAATGGGTTTTTATTTAAAATTTATCTTTTAAAATATTATTTTCCAAAATTTAAAAGTAATGGTTTCAAGAAATTATTCATGTTTTATGATTTTTTTCTAGTTCATGGGAATTTTTTATGATTAATTGTGGTACCAATACCTCCCTCCAATTCATTTGGAATGTGTAAGTTATAGGTCATCAGTATGGTTACTATAAGTGTGAATGTGATCGTAACACAATATGGTAGAAATTAGGGATACATTTTAAGGCATACTTGAGGGTTACAAATATTAAGGTATCCATGTGGTTTAAAATATAAGTATGTAATTATAAAATACACCCTTATGGTTTTATATATGTTACTTAATGTTTTATTGAAATAACATGTTTCAAAAAGTTTTTATAAATTGGTCAGAAGTATGTCATTGTGAAAATAATATCATATTTTTATAACTAATCATTAAGTAATGGTTTATTTTATTTTTTTTATATCCCTTAGAGGTATTTTTATCCGCATCCCATGTTTTTTATTTTTTTCTCACATGTTATATTAATATGTAAGATAATTAAGGAAGGTAAGTTAAATTTTCTGAATATTTTTCAAAGAAATCATGTTGTTGTTTTGTGTTAAAAAGATTACTTTATGGAAGAAATGGATACTTTTTTAATGGTAACCACTTGGTATACTTGTGGGTTTATATGTAAGAGTTATATATAAAAATTATAAAAATATAAACCGAAAATATCATTGGGAATTATATGAAATGAAATCTAGTTGAAATAACTAGATTATGTAATTTCTAATTTTGGGTCCTTATAATTGGTATCCGAGAAATATTTAGAAAATATTAATGGTTAGAATGATGTTAAAATAAAACCATAAATAATATTTAATTTGTGTTTATAATGAAATATTATAGCATTCAATGATTACTATGGTTCTTTATCTAATATATAAATGTTCAAAATAGTTTTCCATAGAAAAAATTGGGTAGCTGATGTTAGAAGGAACCGATAGGCTGTTATCTTTCTAAATTTTTAACCAGGAATTGTGGGAGTTGAAACCAAGAAGATTGTGATAGTAATAGATAAGATTACCCATGCAATAAATGTCAGTGGCATCCATTATATGGAACAACCGGATCTATCACAAAAGAACATGATGATAGAGGAACATTTTATGGTGAAACACCTTCCTACATTCAAGGGATCTACTTACCCAGTAGCATCTGAAGGAAGGATTAAATCCATAGAAATTATATTAGATACTATTGGATGTTTAGATAATCAAAAATTTACTTTTTATATTTATATTTTTGAAGTTGAAACTCATCTTTAGTGGTCAATGGTCAATAATATCGGGGATAGATAAAACATTAAAGCAGTAGATAAGGAATAATTTAAAATTATTTTCCTTGCAAATTATTTTCATAAGGTGGTTTGACTTAGGATTGAGAATAAATTATTTTAATTGATGTAAAAGGAGTAATATTCCATGTCCTTTATAAATAAAACTTCACCCAACATTAATGGTATGCTCAGAATATTATTTTGGATCTTGATAGAAAAATCAACCATTTTTTACATAGGATTGAAGCCTATAAATCGAAGGGAATTAAAGTCCCAAGAATTCAAATGTAATGAGAACCTTATATGATGTGTTGAGAGTGTTTAAATTGAGTTTAGTGGTTTTCATGTGTAATTTTAGAACAATGAGAAGAAGTGGTTCAGATGGAAAGTGATGGGTGAGAATCAATCAAATAAATCAGATGGTATGAAATTTCTGTTTTCATTTTTTTAATCATGGGTTAAAAATAACCATGAGGAATACCTTACTAAAATTTGGAATTGTTTTGTATGTGTTATGTTTGGAAATATGGAATGAGATTGTAATTAAGATGATTCTAAGATCAATTCTGGTAAAAAAAATGTAAAGTGACTCAAATGTGGTGAGATGGTTCATTATGAAAATACCTACATAAAGAAATATTTGTGTGATGGAAAGCAGCAATACTATAAGAAAAATGTTTAGTGAGATCTGTTATGACTATGTCAGCATATGTCTAAACATCCAATGAAGTGGTATCAGGTACTTTTTTTTCTACTCATATTTTTCTAAATTTTTATTTGATTCAGAAACTACACATTCTATTAAATATGAATAATTTTCTGATAAATTATAATAATCACCAAATCAAATGAGATAAGAACTTATTGTTAAAATTATATGGGTAAATGTCATAAAAAAGGAATTTTATGGATCATCTTATTGTTATTTCTAGAATGACATTACCTGCAAACCATGTTGTTTTCCATTATTAGATTTTGATGTCATTCATGTGTATGGATTGGATACTTATTTTTCATTCTAAGATTGATTATAGAGCTAATAAAGTTGTTCTTTAGAAATATTTGTAGTTTTGTATACAATAAAAACCTCATATGATTGAAAACATATTAGGAAGCCCAAAAACTATTAAAAGATAGAAATGGAATTTATCATCCCCATAATGTTTAAAATATGTGAACTTTTATGATTAATTATGTGCTAGTGGTAAATGAATACCTTGATTTTTTCCTTTCAAGTAACCCAGTGTTACACCTGATCAAGAAGTTGGATTCAAAATTGACTGTGTTCCTAACACTAAGACAATTTCAAATCCCTATTATGGAATGTCTCAAATGTAACTTCTTGAATTTAGAAATTAGTTTCATGAGATTTTTGATAAAATATTAATTCATCCTATTACTTAACCATGGGGAGATCTTGTTTTGTTCATAAAAAAGAAAGATGGTTCCCTGAGAAATTATATAGAATATTGAGATTTCAATAACATTATTATTAAAAATTAATATAATTTTATGCACATTTATGTCTTGTTTGATTATCTCTTGGTATCTCAATATTTTTACAAGACTGATATGAGATCTGGATACTACCACCTGATGGTGAAGGAGGATGACATTCTAACAAAACAACATTTTGAACTAGATATGGTCATTATGAATTTATTATTATGAAATGTTTTGTTAACTAATGAACCTATTGTATTCCTGGATCTTATGAATACAATATTTTCATATATCTTGGATAACATTATGATTTATTACTGATTACATGCTGGTATATTCTAAAAGTAAATACTGGAATGATAAACATCTAAAGGTTTTTTTTTTGAAAATATTAAATGAAAAGAAACTGTATGGAGAATTCAGCAATTATGAATTTTGGTTGAAAAAAATTTCATTCCATGGTCACATGGTTTCTAAGGATGGAATAACTATTGATCTTACTAAAATAAAAGTTGTTGAATAATTGAAAATACCCATAAATATAACTGTGATTTGTAGTTTTATTGGATTTTTATGATATTATTAGAGGATTGTTGAAATGTTTTCATGGTTATCTAGTCCTCAAACTATGTTAACTTGAGATGGAGTTAAATTCATATAGACAACCTTCTTAATATAGAGTGTTTGTATTTGAAGTGCATTGTGTTGCATTTGTTGTCAATGAGGCATGAAGTTGTCCTGGAACGAATGGATGTCAAGGAGTCAAAATGTGAATGTCAAAGGATGTGATGGTGATGGTGATGAAGGAGAATGGCCA
Organism: Viscum album; assembly: GCA_963277665.1. Classification (NCBI taxonomy): domain Eukaryota; kingdom Viridiplantae; phylum Streptophyta; class Magnoliopsida; order Santalales; family Viscaceae; genus Viscum; species Viscum album. The sequence continues at coordinate 617,465,858 of OY728145.1, read as the reverse complement.
TGGTACTAAGATGCATGTCACTTAGGAGATTCACTAAGTGGCATAGGAGATGTGGTTGAAACATTCTCTAGTAAAATCAGACGATTGTTGAGCTGTTCTTTAAGTTCCAAGAACTTGTATCAACTGGATACAAAGTCACAACAAAGTTAGAAGACCATGCATTGTAATGACAATGCATGAGGTGATGAAAGCTGATCCATCCACAACTACTAAGTGGATGATGTGGATTAAAGAAATCCATGCACTAACACTTAGTGCATGTGAATGAGAAGTGATCCAACTTGATCTCTAATTGGATCATTGAAGAACATTGAAGAATTATTTAATTCAGGAGCTTCGGTTGATGGAGAACCTTCCAAGAATTCACTCCTAAGTAATGAATACATGTTGAAGATAATGGAGGAATTCTAATGAAGAAGAAGAATAGAAATGTGGGAGAAGAGGAAAAATGTAGAAGAAGAATGGCTTAGAGGAAGGCTTGGAGTGGCTTGGCATTTGGCTTATACTCATATGGAGGAGAACTTTGTTTTTAACAAAGTCTTTACATTTCCTTTGCCAAAAAATATGGCCAGCCCGTGAGCACCTTGTGGGTTCAACCCCAAGGCTCATGTGGGCCTAAGGCGCCACGCCCAAGGGGGAACCCGTGGGGCGAGCTCAGGGCGGCAGGGGCGCACCCGCAGACACCACAGAGGCGCTGGGGCACGCCCGGAGGAGCGCAGTGTGCATAGTGGGCGCCAATGGCGCGCCCGAGGTGCATAGTGGGTGCTAGAGCGCGCCCGCGGAGGCAAGAGTGGGCGCAGAGCGCGCCCGCAGGGAGAACACGGTGCGGGGCGGCACCGTGGAGGGAGAGAATTCAACTGAGCTGGTTGGGGGAGCGGCATGTTGATAAACCGCGGAAAAATCCCGCGGCGTTTCGATGTGGGACGCGCAAATTCCACCGGGAGCGAATCCCAGCCGCTCATCTGATCTCGCGGCCGATCCGAGCCGCTCATCTAATCCCGCGGCGCCGCGATCTGATCCAGCCGTCCGATGTATTTTGATCGCCCGATCCAACGGCTCCCGGCTCATCTCCTTCGTCGAGCTCGAGCCGAAGCCACCCGCGAGCAGCCGCTGAACCAGAGCCTCCCCGACGACCTATTTCGAGTTCCCGACCACCATTTTCGAAACCGAGACCTCCATTCGGCTCGTCTGGCCACACTGAATACAACCATGCACAAAAATAGACTTGCATGCGACAAATGAGAAAATTCGAATGAGGCCGAGGCAAGCAAAGCTGCCGAGGCCACGTGGTTCGTGTCTTGCATGGGATAGAAGAAACAGAGGCCGTGCATGCGTTATAAATCGCATGCACGAGGAGGAAGAAAATAATAAAAGAACCCGCGTTGAAACAGAGGAAAGAAAATAAATATTTGGAAAGTTTGTAAAGATCCGAAGATCTCGGGATTTTGAGATTTAACCACGCGGATGATCCGAGGCGTTCCTCTGCCTATAAAAGGAGCTCCCGAGAATCATAGCTGTTTGCTGAAAAACTTAAAAAAGAAGTCCCGTGAGTGTGCCTCTGTGCCTCACGAAGTTTGGAGCTCCGCGCAACCCACTTGCGCGACGAAGCAGCCCGAAGCCACCCTTGTCTTTGTGAAGTTCCTTTTGCGCATATTTGCGCAAAAGAAGTTGAAGGTCCCCTGCGCGTTTACATTTTGCGCGACAGGAAGTACCCGAGGCCGCAAGTACCTTGCGCGCCCTCGAGGCTTGTTGTGGCTTGCGCGGCAGTGTTGAAGGAGGAAGAAGCCCGCGGCAGTGTTGCACTCTTGCACACTTGAGCCTGCGCAGCACTTGAAAACAAGAAGAGGGCCACACCTCCTTGCGCGCCTAGTTGGAGTTCGGGTTGTGTTTTTACACAGATTGTGTGTGTGCCAAAGAAGGCCGAGGCCTTGCCTCGTGTATGTGGTAATTGGAGAAGAGAAATACCCAAGGCTTTGCGCGGCCCTTGAGCCCTTGCACCTGCGCGCCCCCTGATTGCACCTTGTGTGCCTCCATATTGGAAGGAGCTCAAGTGAAGAGGATTCCACACCTCTTGTGTGTGTGAAGTGAAGAAGTGAAGTCCGAGACACTTGTGCTTGTGTGCCAAGTGAAGGAAGAATACCTACGGGTTGGTTGCATGCAAAAAGAGAAGAAGGCAGTGTGTGCTTAGTGCAACATGAAGATGGAGTGCATTACATACCTACGAGTTGTGTGCTAAGTGAGGAAGAACCCGAGGCTTGGTTGTTTGTGGAAGTGAGAGAGCAAGGCCGAGGGCACACATTGTGTGAATGAACAATTGAAGAACACACTTTGTGTGTGCAAGTGAAGTAGGCCGTATCCCTTGTGGGGTGAACACTTTGAAGAACAAAGAACATTTTGTGTGTGTGCAAAGTGAAGGAGGAAGGCTAAAGACTTACCTTAGTGGTGTGTGTGGAAAGGAATAAAAAGGCCGAACCTTAGTGCCTTGTGTGCACCAAGTGAAGACCACAACAAAGAAGAACACATATTGTGTGTGTGTGCAAGAGGAAGAAACAAGTTGTGTGTGCTAGACAAGAAGTGGCCGAACCTTAGTGTGTAAAAAGTAATGTGCGCACTTTGAAGAAGAATAAGACCCACACTAAAGAACAACACATTAGTGAGTGTGTAAACAAAAAGAACAAAGTGTGAAGAAGGGAGAAGGTGTGTGCTATAATTGATTACACCCTTTGTGGGTCTACTGCACCAAGAAGAGGATAGGAGAAGTGTATGCTTGCATGCATGCACATGCACACGTGAACAGTGCTGAATCAGTGGTGTGAAACTGAGACTGAGCCAGACTGAAGTTAAAGAGATTGGTTGTCTGAGTTTTCAGTAGATTGAGAAGATCCTGATCATCACAAGTGATCAGAGGTACAGAGCAAGGGCAGCAGTCTTTATCCCAGACTGCTGAAGATACTTGAAGACCTTAAAGTGAAGAAGAGCTACTCGTGCGACTCGAGGAGCCAAGAGAAGACCCTGTGGGACTCAGGGAGAAGAAGTCTTCAGTGGGATTCTGGAGCAGGCCAGTGGGACTCTGGTAACACTGTGGGACGCAGTATAAAGACCCTCCTGTGGGACTCAGGAGAGATACAGTGGGACTCTGTATCGACCATTGTAATTCTAACAAGTTATAATGGGAGAATCCATGCTGAGAGAGCATGGCAAGGATGTAGGCCTTTGGTGCCGAACCTTGTAAATCCTTGTGTCCTGTGCCTTTTCATTACTGCATTATCCGGGAAAGGTTGAGAGATACAAGAAGAGTGGATCGAGGCTTTAACCAGCCATAGAGGTTTAATTGATAAAGAATCAATTAGTAAAAAGTTTTAAGGGATCACTGATTCACCCCCTCCCCCTCTCAGTGATTCACACTGATCTGGGCACTTCAATTGGTATCAGAGGGAGGTTACCTCTAAAAGATCCAAGGGAGTCTTTATGAAGTGCAGATTTGAGGAAACGAGCAACCAGCCTCAAATGGAGATATCTGCCAAGACTCAGAAAAATAGAAAGAAGAAACAAGCCAAGAAGATGAAGAAGAAGGTTGCTGCAATCAGAGAAACTCCTTCTATGGAAAGAAATGTGAAAGTCACATCAGATGACAATTCCTTTTATCATTCTTCTGATGAAGCCTGTCCTAGCTGTGATGAAGATGGAAGAAACAATGACCTTCTAAATGCAATCAAATATCTTCAGAAGACAGTCCCCAAGGAAGTGTCAATGTGTATAGCTACAGGCATCCTTGATCTTCAAGAAGAAAAATCACAGTTAGAAAAAGAAGCCAATGCAATGGAAGATCAATTGGCTAAAAGGGTTGTCATAACCAACACTCTCAGAAAGCTGGTAAATGCCAAAGATGAAACAGTATCTCTTTGCAATGAAAGATATGAAGACACTTGTGAAGAATTGCAAAGAAGCCTTTCTGAGAAAGAAATCTTTAAAGTAATTATCAAAGAAGTTTTCCATGCACTGGAAAAGAGGCACAAAGTGTCAATGGTTGTCAAAGATGCTCAACTAGAAGACAAAGTCAAAAGGGTGAAGGAGCTGGACAATTCATTGCAAGAATTGAAGAAGGTGCATGAAGACCAGTTGAAACAACTGGTGGAGAATTGTGAAGGAAGGCTAAGAACTGTTGAGGATGGGAAGAACTCCCTTAACATGAAATGCTTAGAATTGGAGGTGATATTGACAAATCAGCAATCACCCAAAGCCAAAGCCTCCCAGTCAACTGGAAGAAGACATGTTGCTACTCAAGTATGCCTTGAGAAGGATGATTCTAAAAGAAAGACATCCTCTAGTGAAAGTGCAACAACTTCTAACAAGAAGGTACCATCCATACCATCTTGTACTCATGTTTCTAAATGTGTTTCCACAAAAAGTGCAGGATGGAAGAATGAATCCGAACAAGTATGGATGAAGAAAATGAAGAAGCAGAGCTCTCCTGAAACAACACAACTTGTCAAGAAAAGTACCCTACAATCAGAAGGACTGAAGAAGTCAAGATTTGTGGGTCAATGTTGGTGTTGTAATAAGTATGGGCACTGTGAAAAGGATTGTTGGTACAATCCACTGAATGCTAAAGCACAGAGGAAGCCCATGCCAAGGGGGAGCAAGCCAGAAGGAAGGAAGCAACATCCACAGGTCCAGAGACATCTGTTTACTGCAAATAGATTTGGATTACTTGACAACATCTGGGATGATTTCAAAAGTGTTCAAAAAGATACATGTCAGTCTCCAACTGTATCCAGAGCTCAAAAGAAGAAAAGATCACTGAACCTGGCTCAGAAAGAATCCTTGGGAAGCAAGAAGAAAGTAGAAGATGCTCCCAAGAAGATTTTGAAAAAGGAAGAGAAGACTTTGGAGTCTAAATCCAAGAAGGGTGATGCATCTAGAAGGACCACCAAGAAGAAATTCTTCTACTGTGGAAAGCAAGGACATATCATGGATCTTTGTAAAGAAGCCATGAAATTCAATAGAGGCAGACTGGACTCAAACAGACAATCAATCCAAAAGAAGAAGAAGGGATTGATTGAAAACAAGTTTCCTAAGAGAGGTAGCTTGACAGCATCAAAGGAACCATGTGGAATATCCAGAACTGAGGCCACACTTCCAAATGATTTACTAGTCATATTGCCAAATCAGTTGCAACTTGCCAAAGATCTGCAAAGAGCTGAAGATGAAGTTCTGGCAATTGCTAAGGCAAAATGGAAGAAGAATATTTCCCATGAAGATGTATTGAGATCCACACCAGCACCAACATCATTGAAGATCAAATGTGCAAGTGTGAAGAATGGTGAAAATGGGACATCTCGGTTGAGAGAATCTTCTCAACCTTGTTGTTCACATTGATGAACCAAGGAGGTTCCATCTTATTCCCTTATACTATTGGTATTTACATGTGCTAACATTGCAGGGAATTGAAGATGATGATCATTCTCAGCTGGAGGATGGATTGGATTGAATGGAGTGCACCCCTTGAGGGGGAGCCAATCTGGAGAAGATGATATTTTGGGATTTAATATCATCTTGAGAACAGTGAAGGTAATCCAATCATACTTTCATCCCTTGTTTCTTAATTGAGACTATCTTGTCAATTAAGGGGGAGTATGGATTGAAGACAAATGGATGAAAGGGGGAGCTTTATCATTGCACTGAACTTTCTAATGAGTTTTGTGAAGTTGTGCAGGATTTAGCAATTCATTGTTATATCTGAAAAATTTCAAGCCCCTAAGCATGATCTCACATGTGTAGAGAATTGTGGACAGCATTGAGTTCCTTGGTTACATCACTCTTGTTTTCTACACCGGGTTATCCCAAGTAGACTTAGAGTTGATTTACTAAAGGTTCTTTGCTAAAGAAGAACATGTGGCATCATCCCTCTCTTAGTGATTTTCAAGAAGATGCTATTCAAAGGGAGGAAGATATTTTTGAAAGAGAACCACACCACACCTTTGCATTTGATTGCCAATAAGGGGGAGAAATATTGGCACACATATTGACCCATTCATATGTGCTGAAGGAGTGTATTGACAACAAATACAAAGGGGGAGATTGAAGTGCATTGTGTTGCATTTGTTGTCAATGAGGCATGAAGTTGTCCTGGAATGAATGGATGTCAAGGAGTCAAAATGTGAATGTCAAAGGATGTGATGGTGATGGTGATGAAGGAGAATGGCCATGGTACTAAGATGCATGTCACTTAGGAGATTCACTAAGTGGCATAGGAGATGTGATTGAAACATTCTCTAGTAAAATCAGACGATTGTTGAGCTGTTCTTTAAGTTCCAAGAACTTGTATCAACTGGATACAAAGTCACAAAAAAGTTAGAAGACCATGCATTGTAATGACAATGCATGAGGTGATGAAAGCTGATCCATCCACAACTACTAAGTGGATGATGTGGATTAAAGAAATCCATGCACTAACACTTAGTGCATGTGAACGAGAAGTGATCCAACTTGATCTCTAATTGGATCATTGAAGAACATTGAAGAATTATTTAATTCAGGAGCTTCGGTTGATGGAGAACCTTCAAAGAATTCACTCCTAAGTAATGAATACATGTTGAAGGTAATGGAGGAATTCTAATGAAGAAGAAGAATAGAAATGTGGGAGAAGAGGAAAAATGTAGAAGAAGAATGGCTTAGAGGAAGGCTTGGAGTGGCTTGGCATTTGGATTATACTCATATGGAGGAGAACTTTGTTTTTAACAAAGTCTTTACATTTCCTTTGCCAAAAAATATGGCCAGACCGTGAGCACCTTGTGGGTTCAACCCCAAGGCTCATGTGGGCCTAAGGCGCCACGCCCAAGGGGGAACCCGTGGGGCGAGCTCAGGGCGGCAGGGGCGCACCCGCAGACACCACAGAGGCGCTGGGGCACGCCCGGAGGAGCGCAGTGTGCATAGTGGGCGCCAATGGCGCGCCCGAGGTGCATAGTGGGCGCTAGAGCATGCCCGCGGAGGCAAGAGTGGGCGCAGAGCGCGCCCGCAGGGAGAACACGGTGCGGGGCGGCACCGTGGAGGGAGAGAATTCAACTGATCTGGTTGGGGGAGCGGCATGTTGATAAACCGTGGAAAAATCCCGCGGCGTTTCGATGTGGGACGCGCAAATTCCACCGGGAGCGAATCCCAGCCGCTCATCTGATCTCGCGGCCGATCCGAGCCGCTCATCTAATCCCGCTGCGCCGCGATCTGATCCAGCCGTCCGATGTATTTTGATCGCCCGATCCAACGGCTCCCGGCTCATCTCCTTCGTCGAGCTCGAGCCGAAGCCACCCGCGAGCAGCCGCTGAACCAGAGCCTCCCCGACGACCTATTTCGAGTTCCCGGCCACCATTTTCGAAACCGAGACCTCCATTCAGCTCGTCTGGCCACACTGAATACAACCATGCACAAAAATAGACTTGCATGCGACAAATGAGAAAATTTGAATGAGGCCGAGGCAAGCAAAGCTGTCGAGGCCACATGGTTCGTGTCTTGCATGGGATAGAAGAAACAGAGGTCGTGCATGCGTTATAAATCGCATGCACGAGGAGGAAGAAAATAATAAAAGAACCCGCGTTGAAACAGAGGAAAGAAAATAAAGATTTGGAAAGTTTTTAAAGATCCGAAGATCTCGGGATTTTGAGATTTAACCACGCGGATGATCCGAGGCGTTCCTCTGCCTATAAAAGGAGCTCCCGAGCATCATAGCTGTTTGCTGAAAAACATAAAAAAGAAGTCCCGTGAGTGTGCCTCTGTGCCTCACGAAGTTTGGAGCTCCGCGCAACCCACTTGCGCGACGAAGCAGCCCGAAGCCACCCTTGGCTTTGTGAAGTTCCTTTTGCGCATATTTGCGCAAAAGAAGTTGAAGGTCCCCTGCGCGTTTACCTTTTACGCGACAGGAAGTACCCGAGGCCGCAAGTACCTTGCGCGCCCTCGAGGCTTGTTGTGGCTTGCGCGGCAGTGTTGAAGGAGGAAGGAGCCCGCGGCAGTGTTGCACTCTTGCACACTTGAGCCTGCGCAGCACTTGAAAACAAGAAGAGGGCCACACCTCCTTGCACGCCTAGTTGGAGTTCGGGTTGTGTTTTTACACAGATTGTGTGTGTGCCAAAGAAGGCCGAGGCCTTGCCTCGTGTATGTGGTAATTGGAGAAGAGAAATACCCAAGGCCTTGCGCGGCCCTTGAGCCCTTGCACCTGCGCGCCCCCTGATTGCACCTTGTGTGCCTCCATATTGGAAGGAGCTCAAGTGAAGAGGATTCCACACCTCTTGTGTGTGTGAAGTGAAGAAGTGCAGTCCGAGACACTTGTGCTTGTGTTCCAAGTGAAGGAGGAATACCTACGGTTTGGTTGCATGCAAAAAGAGAAGAAGGCAGTGTGTGCTTAGTGCAACATGAAGATGGAGTGCATTACATACCTACGGGTTGTGTGCTAAGTGAGGAAGAACCCGAGGCTTGGTTGTTTGTGGAAGTGAGAGAGCAAGGCCGAGGGCACACTTTGTGTGAATGAACAATTGAAGAACACACTTTGTGTGTGCAAGTGAAGTAGGCCGTATCCCTTGTGGGGTGCACACTTTGAAGAACAAAGAACATTTTGTGTGTGTGCAAAGTGAAGGAGGAAGGCTAAAGACTTACCTTAGTGGTGTGTGTGGAAAGGAATAAAAAGGCCGAACCTTAGTGCCTTGTGTGCACCAAGTGAAGACCACAACAAAGAAGAACACATATTGTGTGTGTGTGCAAGAGGAAGAAACAAGTTGTGTGTGCTAGACAAGAAGTGGCCGAACCTTAGTGTGTACAAAGTAATGTGCACACTTTGAAGAAGAATAAGACCCACACTAAAGAACAACACATTAGTGAGTGTGTAAACAAAAAGAACAAAGTGTGAAGAAGGGAGAAGGTGTGTGCTATAATTGATTACACCCTTTGTGGGTCTACTGCACCAAGAAGAGGATAGGAGAAGTGTATGCTTGCATGCATGCACATGCACACGTGAACAGTGCTGAATCAGTGGTGTGCAACTGAGACTGAGCCAGACTGAAGTTAAAGAGATTGGTTGTCTGAGTTTTCAGTAGATTGAGAAGATCCTGATCATCACAAGTGATCAGAGGTACAGAGCAAGGCCAGCAGTATTTATCCCAGACTGCTGAAGATACTTGAAGACCTTAAAGTGAAGAAGAGCTACTCGTGCGACTCGAGGAGCCAAGAGAAGACCCTGTGGGACTCAGGGAGAAGAAGTCTTCAGTGGGATTCTGGAGCAGGCCAGTGGGACTCTGGTAACACTGTGGGACGCAGTATAAAGACCCTCATGTGGGACTCAGGAGAGATACAGTGGGACTCTGTATCGACCATTGTAATTCTAACAAGTTATAATGGGAGAATCCATACTGAGAGAGCATGGCAAGGATGTAGGCCTTTGGTGCTGAACCTTGTAAATCCTTGTGTCCTGTGCCTTTTCATTACTGCATTATCCGGGAAAGGTTGAGAGATACAAGAAGAGTGGATCGAGGCTTTAACCAGCCATAGAGGTTTAATTGATAAAGAATCAATTAGTAAAAAGTTTTAAGGGATCACTGATTCACCCCCTCCCCCTCTCAGTGATTCACACTGATCTGGGCACTTCAGTATTCTATAGTGATTCTTCATTAATGGGGAATGGTTGTGTTCTGATGTAGAATAATCAGGTAATTTCATATGCATCAAGACAACTAAAACATCACGAGTTAAGTTAAACCACAAAAAATATTGAATTAGTGTATGTTCTTTTACTCAATAAAAATTTCGAGGAATCATTTATACAGAGAAAAATGTGAAATTTTCTAGAATTTCATCAAGATCTATAGTATCATAAATAGTTACTTCCTAGTTTTCATATATCAAGGAAATTCCATGTTTCATTTCACAATCTTAAATGTGTTATAAATAGAAATATACAACCTTCTTTCAAATGGTATGGAAGAAAATTGTAGTAATCCCCCATCCAAAAAAAACCATGAACATAGGGTTGTCGAACCCTAATATTCCAATCAAGGTGAAGCTACCTCTCCCACTCTCACTCTTGTGTTTTTGTGCCACTACTTATCTCTCCCTGATTGAAGAAACTTCCATACTATTTCACCAAGAAAATTTTTAGGCAATGATGTAACCGATTCAACTTTTGGGATTCATATCATTCCAGAAATTGGGATGTGAATTTCCCTATGAATCATGAACATTCAAGAAAATGTCTTTGATGAATGAATGTTTTAGAATAAAATGATATGATTGTGGGGGACATGTGTATATTTGATCAATATATTAGTAGTCTCCCTGAATGATTCTTCAATCTGACCATCTTCAGATGTATCTAAACTTATGTCTGTTATGTTTCATTTTTCATCTTAAATCCTTAATCATTTCAACAATAACCACATTTATATTTACTATTCTCCTTTTAAAATAATTCAACATCAATAGCCAATATTTTATTGATTAAAATGTTGTGATGATAATCCATTGAAAATAAATTATTTATTTTTATATGCATGATCCAAAATAAAATTTTCAATATATTATTTATTTTTCATGGTTTTTTTCATATAAAGATAAACCACCTCTGCAACTCTCTAATTTTTTTTCAATATTATAAGGAAATTCAGTATCAATTATTCAATATTTTTAAAGTATACTCATTTTGAATTTTTCAATTTCACTCATTTTTAAAATGCATGTATTTAAGAATATATATCCACTATAATTGTTAAAAATAATTTTTTAAATAAATATTTTTATGTTATTCAGAATATGTCTCCAAGAAAGGTCCCTTATGTTTCTAGTGGGTCTCACCCTATTTCATGTTCTATTCATTTTTTCAATATTCTGTGGAAATCATGGTTCATTAGATGTAGTGAAGTTGCTTGAGGAAGTCGATCAAGTCTTTATAGTTTTTGGAACTTTCAAAGATGTTAGAGTTTGTGTTGTTTTGGGTCTACTTTGGGGTCCATAATTTGAAGAATGTGAGTTTTGTAACCACCAACATTTCAAGTTGGTATGATGTGGAATGATTTTATATCCATCTTGGCTGATGTTTTATACCTAAGGAGGGGAAGTTAATGGAAATAGAAGAGCTTAGAAGTGTCCAAAAAGGTTAGAAGATATTAAAGGCTTATATTGAACACTTCAAAGAGCTTGTTTCATTTTCAATAGAGGTTTTATCGTAGGATCAGTTGAAAGAATCTCTTTTCATTGGGGTATTAATCTAGAAATCAAAGAGAGATTCCTATTCTCAATGGAGCTCTATTTTGAGAAGATTGTGGTGGAAAAGGTTTTGTTGAGTTGTTACGAAAGAAGCATACAACATAGTGGTTACATGATTTCTTTAATTAAATATTCATTGGTGTTGGGTTGTTTTTGTTAATGATGAGTTTGGGATTCATTTTTATATTATAAAATGGATTTTTAATTGAAAAATGAAATGTATGGGTTTGTTTGGTGGTTTCTTGTTGTTTCATATAGTACTGGAAATAGTGTTGAATGTCATCTTATAGTGAAGTAGTTATGTTATAGTGTATTCTTGTGTAGTTTTTTTTTAATTGATGGATGAAATTTAAGGGTATGTTCATTTATTTTTTTTCAAGTTAGTTCTAGGATGTGTAATATGTAGTTAGATTTTTTTGTAAATCAACATTTTGTGGTGGTTCAAACCATCAATAAATATGGTATATTTTTTTATTACTGGAGGTTAAAATGCCTCTAAATATGACTCAATATTAATCTAGCAGTGGTATTCTTAATTTTAGTGGCATTTGTCAGATAAAGAAATCTATTTGGGTAATTTAAATTCCTCTAAATCCTCGTTATTTTTTGTGATGAAAACCCGCTGTGAAAACGATGGAAACTGCAACTCAGTAGACATTCTAAAACACTTAATAAAACGGATCTAAAATGGAAGGAACCACCATTTATTGGATTTTGACACCAAATTTAGTGATGGCTTTTTGAAACCATCATAGAAACATATGGTGGAAAATTAAATCATCTCGGAATAAAAACCGCTACAAATTAGTGATTTTCATTAAGTACTTGGATATGTAGGATTACTCCAAAAGGATAAAATCTTACATCATTAACAATATATTTCAATCTTCATGGATTTATATTCCTCATTGAATCAATTACATCCTTCCCTCTACAATATATACTACCTTAATTCCTAATGTCCCATTTTTCTTTTACTATTTCTTTTAAAACACTTCTTATTTGGATATATTAAATATAAAATAATGCCTCATTATAGTGGTCCATATTCTCTCAGGGTGTCATCACATTTACTCATAGATACATAAGTCTATTGGGGTAAACTGGAATGGTTTAACCATTTATTTTTTCCGAACTAGTTTTCATTGTACATCATTCTTCTATTCATATGTACCATGGAAAATTAAACTATATGAATCTATTTTTGTGACATGACCTTATAAGAATGAAACTACTAGTGAATTGGAACTAAACAATGTGTGTTCTTATTCCTTCCACATCGTTATGTTGTAATCCATCTTCATGGGCCTGATCTCATTATAAATAACCAGCATTGCCTCACTAGATGACATTGAACTCCATTAGTCTTGAATAAATATATTTAAAAAAGTGTCCCTATATAATAAAAAATAATTATTAACATACTATAATATATATATTCACATATATATTATTTTTTGATATTTAAATACATTCATGTTTGTGAACATTAAATTACCAAACACTACCAGGAATGGTAACCAATACCATCTAGGGAAAATTTTAATGATTCATGATCATGACATAATTTTTAAAAATTATCCCAGAGTAGGAAATAATTTCCTACCTAAAGTGTAAAATGATATGAAATATCATTTTCTCTACCATTGTGTATTCCAAAGTGTCTCTTGATTGAAACCCTAGAGAACACTTATTATTGGAAATTGTTTCTTTAATCACACCTATATACATGTATACATGATTTGTTGGATATTTCTTAATCTAAAAAAAACTCCAATCTAGAATTTATTGAAATAAAATGGTGATTTCAATTTGAATTATTCATTAACAAAAAATTGTTTCGTTACTATCCACTGAAAATAATTAGCCGAACATGAACTTATTTTCAATAATTAACATTTCAATGCTATTTATTTTGTTCGTAGTTTGAAAATGAACTATTTATATATCTTCCTTTGATCCAATATGATGGAATATCCATTCATAATATGTTCTCTTATATTATCTAAAAAACATGATGTAAACCCCATGAAAAAAATTAAGTTTCACCAACTTAGAGCCTCTCACACCAAGTGGTGAATGGGATATTGAGAGAGTACCACTAACATAGTACAATTATGAATCTATAAGTTACATAAATGTTTCTCCATGAACCAATTCTTGTCACCCCATTCCATTTGATGATATTTATAGTGAAGCTAGTGGAACTTTTCAGAACATATAACATCTTAGAGGCTCAATCCCCATAGAGTTATAATCAACACATTCCTTATCAAATTAAGGTGGACTATAATATTTATTGTCACAGAAACACGTCAAAGAAGTATCCTAGTATATATCATAATAATAACCATCATCACTAGAATCATGAATCCAATTCCCATTAGTTTCCTACATATAATGAATTATATTATAATCTTCAATAAGTTACACAAACATTAGCATCATGAATATATCACAGTGTGAAAAGATATATCAACCAATGGGAATGGGATAATATCCATTCTTAGGATGAAGATTATCACTAATTCACCAGTGTAAAGACTGATGAGTAGGTTCATATTAATGTTCCCACTAAGAAGATTCATACTGTATTCATGGAATCATATCATCAAATTCCTATAACATCCAAGGGGTAAACACATTAAACTTTTATATTACATAAATACAATTATAATATCATGGTAGAAAATTGATGGTATGATCATTCAAATATTCCCACTACCACTGAGGAAGTGACATTTATTGTTCATCTCAATATAGTTTTTCCTCAATAGAAGTTAGGGTAAATGAATATATTGTAGTATGTTCATTTCCTTATATGTTAGATCCACTATTTGATATTTGCAGTGATCAATGTAGATGGTATTTGGAATATCACTATGAACACCTAGGTAAATTCCCATATCCATAGTCCCTCAAATTAATTAAAATATTGTTATAATATCCCTATATTTAAATATGTATGGGAACACATCAATGCACATCATCTAGAGGTAAATTTTTTTAGTCTAATGAAAACATAGGAGTGGGATCATATACCCACATATGCTAATAATCATTATTGTATATCCAAATATTGGCATAATTTATGGTGCATATCCTAACTCTCCTTTAGCTAGAAGATGACTAACAACATATATTTATAGTTATTAATTAAAAACACATATTCCTACCTAGTCTAAATGTTACCATCAAAATATTACACCATAAAATTAGGGATATACTCATATATCTATAGAACTCCTAGAATATCCTCGTCTATGTATATTAATAGAATGGTAGGATTCTTAAAATATCATCCATATATATTTACAGTCACTACTAAGAATATTTTCCAACTGAACATTTTAGAAAAGGAAAATAATGACCATACAATAGACCCATATTACTATATTGTCATTTTTTATACAATTAGGGAAATACAACATCCTTCCATAGTTGCCTGATACCATTTAAACCACTCATTGGGATGTGAGGGAAACATCTAAAATCAATTTTATACCAATGATCGCTTGATTTATAGTTCATTATTTCATACCCCTAAAATGAGTCAATAAATTCAACAAGATTCTAAATATTCTTCCATGACAACCTCATAAAAACAAGTATTTAAAAATAATTGGGTTTTTCTATGACCACAACATCAATTTATAACTATCATACCTCATATGTATTAAAAAAGGAAAAATCTCTCCATTATAGAAAAGATCATGGAAATTATCCATGGTTTTTAGATAAATCAGAATAACATTATGGTTGCGCCCAAATTTACCCTACTGGTAAAAGCGGTCGTTGATGTACAAGTAGGGACCGAATTCACAGGGAACGAAGAAGAAACCTTGAGATAATATGATTTGTTTATGGATTCGCATCATTAAAGTTGGTAAAGTTGAGAAAGAATGTAACTCATCAAATGGAAATCCAAAAATAATGAATAGATTTAAATATTAAGTACATGAAATATCATTCAATCCCTGACCTTGCTACTCCCATGGATCAACCCTTAAGATTTTATCCCCCCATTGATGCTATTATACTAATGGAAGCGTGATGTAGACTTATGGTTGTGTAATTAAAGAAGAATAAGAAAATTATTAAAAGAACGAACACTCCACCATTGTGTGATTGAATTCACAACTGCTGGTGTGAATAAATTCCCACCGTGATTCAACAGTATCAATGTGTGAAGAAAAGGAAAATAATAATTAAAAAATAAGAATAAATTTTATTAAAATACTGAACGTGAAAGAAACAATTACATAGGGAAACTTGACGATGCGATTACAATTTGAAAGTAGGAAATTACAATTGAAATAAATACAATGGATGAAAGAAAAACTCAGATTGAAATAAAAATATTAGATCCTAATTACCTTCACCACAAGATCCTTTTATAGGTATATTAGGAGCCTTAGAGACACCCCACCACAATAAATCCCATCCCCGTTAATTTAGAGAGTCAAAAGGAGGGTGAGAAAATTAAGGGATTTTGACGTTTCGAAGTTGACCTGGAAATTTCATCCAGATTCGTCCACCATTTAGACGTATGAATTTGGAATTGAAGGAGGCCAAATTTTGAGGGGTTGTAGTAGATAAATATATTATTCCAGGTGTCTTCTATGATCTATAAAAATTTAAGGAAATTTGGTTGAGCTGTTCGGATGTTATGGTCGAAATGGTGGGAGGACTTTATGTGCATTTATGTCGGGGCCACCATTTAAATTTCAACTTCAGATCCTTTTATCATCATAAAAACATCAGAATTAGCTCCATCCAAAGATGAATAAAATAATCCTCATATTTTTATCTTTCTACTGTAAATATTTAAGCCTTATTTGGCTTGGTTTGTGAGCCCCACATTTGTTTAATGGGCCTTGGGCCCATTATTCTTTTTTCAACAATTTTTTGCATTCAGGAGCAAAAATCACCATCTTCCTATATGATTCGTCCATCGGAACTACAAGATAAAATGTTCCAAAAAAATTGTTAAATCATATCCCAAAATATCAAATTATGAAAATTAATATAATGTTCTCCACAATCAGATTATTATTGGGACCAAATTTGTATTTTAAACATGAATTGCATGTAAGATGAGAAATGAAGTTCAATTTCTATAATGCACTAAAAAGAATGTTTATGGACAATGGAACAATTAATATAATGATATTAAAAATTAATATTATCCACTTTCAGTGACTAATCACACCCCCCAACTTGAGTTTTGCTAGCCCCGAGAAAAATATATTACAAATATGAAATTTGAATTCCCTTTTTCCAAAAAAACATTTTAATAAAAATTGCTCACCCAAAGACCTCATACCAAACAAAAATTATGAAACCAATAAAAATTATTTAAAACAAGCTAGGTCCATAAGCATATCCCAAGCCCAAGCCCATTCCTTTGTTTAAATTCATCAACACATTTCATCCAATTTCAATTAAGCATGATAAAGTGTAACACCTGAGACTTTTCGGTGAAATATTTTGTTTTTATGTTATATAAATCATCCAAGGAATCTTTCACTACACACAACACTAGCTTGGCTTTCTTTACACGCAATTGCGGCCTTCCTCGATAGCTTGTGTCGTACGCAATACCGAGTTTCACTAAACAATGATATGCTATTAAAATATTATTAAAACTAGCCGTTATGAATAGTAATAACCACTTTTCGAAATTTTATAAATTTTATTTATCAAAATTGACTTCATTTTTGGATTCGGAATATCGAAATTATCCTAGGGTGAAATTTTGGTATTTTTATGAAAACTTTCAATTTTTGATGAATAATGAAACCACTAAGTGGTAGTTAAAAAACTGAATTTTTCATAAAAGTTAATTTTACCGCTTCTGTGTGTGGAATTTCGAAAATCCGAGAAACACGGTTGATGTCAGTAAGTAAAATGTGGTTCAATGAGATGAAAATAATTTTTTGGTGAACAGTAACTTTTTACTTTTTTTTACAACGGTTAAAAGTAAATAGGGTAATTAAGGGTAAAAATAATATTATTATTACCCTAACACATATCCTAATTCTATTGGACAAGTGTAATTCGACCAAAAACAACCTTATAAATAAAATATGACCATTGAGTCCCACTTGGATTATATTAGGACATTTATTATTTATTTATTTAAAGAAGGGTTAAAATAGTTAAAATCAAAGTTTAATAAGTACATCATTTTTTATATGGGGTTATACATTAGATAAATTCGACTATTGATATTAATTAGAAATATAAGAATATTTCCTACATAATGATAATTTATTTTTAATTTTTAGACTTTATATAAGTTAATTTATTTATGACACAAAGATGATGCAGTAATTATCTTATTAATGAAATATTGACATAATTGATGTTATAAATACCCAAATAAATTTAATTTGAGACTTTTTATGAATTCCACTAATTTTCTAGGTTAATAGGACATGTTATTATGGATTTAAGTAACTTGGTTAGAACTAATCATTCTGTTATGAGTTTCACAAAAATTAATTACTAAATAGTGTCAAAATTGACATAAAATAGTTTTTAAAACAAATATTATATTATTAATTGTTATTTTATTCCTAAAAATCTAAGCATCGTCCAAATGACTTAGATAAGGTTATATATTTTAATAATAAACAACTTGGTGTTCTTTTGGCTTGATATAGTAAGCTTATTAACCTTATAGTGTAAGAAAACAAGAAGACACGGTAAAAGTTAAATTATCTAACTTAATGTTAAATCTAAATGATAAGGTTAAAATTGATACCTAAACTTGTCTAAATTCTATTGTATGAGATTATTTCGACACCTACCTACCTTATCTTTGAAATATATCAATTTGGAGCTATTAAAAACCTAATTTGACTTTATAATAAAATAATATGTTTAGTTATTCCAAAGGTGCCTCTCTCCTCCCTTATAAAAGGGCACCTCCTCCCCCTCTTTCTCACACCACTTTGAGCCTTAAAGCTCGGCCAAAACCTACCAATTTCTCCTTTACACTTCCCTAGAAACATCCTAGAGGTTCTGGTCTTCTTCAAAGACCTATTTTAGTGCCCTAAAAGGAGGTCTCAAAGAAGCACTTCAAAGAAGAGGTAATGTCTGTTACCGATTCTTTCATCTTTATTTCTTCTTCCACTTCTTCTTCTTTAGTTGTTTCATTATTAAGTAATAACATAAGTATAAATAATATACTGATATGTTATTATAAGTATGAAACAAACCTATTTCACCATCTATCCATCCTATGGAAAAATAAATCAACGCGCGTGCGTACGTACAGAATACCGTCTCCACGCCGTGGTGTAATCTATTTTCCACCACCACCTTACTTCAATGGGTATAATGGTGTAAATAATGACTATATATGACTATTATAAAGTTATATTGATTCTGAAATATTATACATACACTCCAATACAATTCCACGATCATAGGAACGATATCATCATTCGTGCGTACGTACGGAATACCGTCTCCACGATGTGATGCGACTCATTCTACATGATCTTCATTTCATAATGATTATATAAATGAATTTAATTAATTAATATGATATATATTACGCTAATACCATTCTGTAAATGAGGTATCTATAACCTAAAGATAAGAATAACAATTTATTTTACAAAACACGCATAAGAACAAAAAGTAATAAACACCCGAATAACAAGTAGTAATGAAATATTACTAATAAGAAGCTAAGAATATGACCATATATGATATCATAACAATAAGTATGATTCTTTAATAAGTCTATAACATTATTTCAATCATTATACAGTAGGTTCAGACACTTACGATGAAAATCGGACCTAAGGTAAGGGAAAATCTCGCAATCTCAATTTTTATCTGAGATTGTTTATACTTCAGCATTTACTGGGGAATATTTTTCATCCACATCCATGTTTCATCAATATGTAATATTTATATCCTTCTAAAATAGTTTATATCCAATTTTACCCTTCGTTGAGTTTTTAGTAAAAGATATGAAATGAATCTTTTGTCATTTTTCGTACGAGGTACTTTTTGAATTTTCCGACAAAAGTACGAGAATAATGTTTTTTTAACTTATATGACATGAATGGATTTTTAAAACATTATTTCCAAGAAGCTTAATTTAAAAGTTTTCAAGTTTATTTTTAATCAACTTATTTTAGTTTATAATTTTATGACATGTTAAGAAAGGAAAAGTGTTTTTGAAGTAGAATGGATATTTTCCTCATGAATGGAGTTCAAGTGTTTTATCAAAATTATTTTCCATCTAAGATAATAAAGGGTTCTGTTTCTATCCCTATTATTACATTGATTTGATTATGTTATGATGGAATTATTTTTATGAATTCCTTTATCTTATATGAATTGTTTTATGATGTAACATAGTTTAAGATTCTCATTTTTATTACATGGGTTATGTTATGATGTATGGTTTATGATTTTGTGTCACACATAAGAATGGTATCATTATGAGATGGGTGGGACCTATATCTCCCTCCAATTCATTGGGTAAAGATTTTATATCTCATGAGATAGACATGGCTGGAATGGTAGGTTATACCAGTTCAGTGAAACAGGACTGAAACGAGGAGTGAACTCGGTTCATAAATGGACTTTGTCCACTAAGATAGGCTTGGAAATGAGTCTTGACTAATAAGAAATTATTCTCTATGATTATGTGTGTATGCCACAAATTTTCATGTTTTATGTTATGATTATTTGGATTCCATTTCACTACTATGATTTATCCCATGTTATGAAATTATGCTCTCTTTTGCAGGTTAAGATTTCCAAAAGTTATGTTCTTATGAATATGTTGTGATTGATATTTCTTTTGTTTACCCTTACTGAGAATTTGAGCTCACCCTTTTGTATGTTTTCTTTCCCCAGGTCAGGAAGAAGGTTATTAAGTAAGATATTCCAAAAGGGACTATAGATATGATGAAATAAATGGGAGACAGTGTAGACGCTTTATGAACTAGTTGTTTATGTTTCCCAGTTTCTAAAGACACTATACCTATACGGTCCTTTCGTGGTTTTGTTATATGTTGTAATAAGTATGCTTAAATTTTTAATTATTAATAATGTATGTAATGTATGGTCCGTTTAAGTTGGTATCAGAGGAAAGGTATATTCAACCTTTGGAAACTAGGATGTAAAGCCTTAGTAAGAACCCTAAGGATAAGTCTAAACATAGAACACAATCTTAGTGTTTTAGAAATGGCCATGAATAACCTAGGATAAGACCTTAAGTGTGAAATTTTATTCTTGATTATGTGGTTTTCCTATTATAATTAGTTTTTCTCACACTATTCTTCTTGGTTTTAGTCAATGGATGGAACCCGAAGGAACCGTGTTAATGCGGAATGCGACGGGCAATGCAATGATTGTCCCCCTGAGCAAACAAACGTTATGGGAGATGGAATGCAAAATATTGTAGCCATGCTCACACAACTTTCTAAAGCTATGAATCATGGAGGACTTCCAAACGAGCAACGGAATGAGCAACATTCTGTTGAATCCTTCATGATACAGCGTCAACCTTCATTCAGCGGGTCTACTGATCCATTAGTTGCTGAACAATGGATTAGTACTACTGAAAAGATATTTTCAGTTCCTCAATGTTCTGAGCATGATAAAGTCATCTTAGAAGTGTATCGTTTTGAAGGTGATGTTGATCAATGGTGGAATCTTATTAAGAATACGAGGCAAAGGGATGAAATTGAGTCCATGGAATGGGACGAGTTCAAGAACTTATTTTTCAATAAGTACTTCCCTCGTATTCTCCAAACAAAGATGGAGAAAGAGTTTCTTGAACTGAAGCAAAAGGATAATGAATCTGTTGGTACCTATGAAGAAAATTTTACAAGACTTGAAAGGTACGCTTCTGGTATTATTATCCAACCTGAGAGTAAGATCAATCAATTCTTTAGTGGCTTAAAACCAAGTCTTCGAAGGGCCTTAGCCATAAGGGACTTCAATAGCTACGAGGAAATCGTTCGATGTGCTGTCAAAGTTTAGATGGAGATTGGAGTAACCCATCAGTCATATGGGTTTGATAAGAATAGGAAAATGGAATTCAATGGAAAATCTAAAGAGAACACTGAAAAGAAGATGAGCTTTCCCTTATGCTCAAAGTGTGGAAAGAAACATGGAGGGAGTTGTCTTAAAGAGACAAGTAAATGTTTCAAGTGTGGAAAGGAAGGTCATCGGGCATTTGAATGCTGTGATGATGGAAAGAAGATGTCTAATGATGCAAACAAAGGAAGGGATACACAGAATGAACCTACTACACTTCAATGTTTCAAGTGAAAGGAGATGGGTCATTATTCCAATAAATTCCCTAATCCAAAGGTTGATGATGATGGTTGACGTCAACAAACTCTTAAGGCTAAAGACAAAGGAAAGTCACATGCAATTTCTATCAGCACTGTGGAGTACGATAACAATGTGGTGAAAGGTACACATACCAACCACTCTAAAGTATAAAATGTTTTATTTTATTCTGGATCCACCCACTCTTTTATTTTTGAAGAATTTTCTAAGGGTATCACCGTATTACCTCAAGAATTAGATGTTGAGTTAGCTATGACAACACCTAATGGCACAACAGTCGCATAAAAAGTTTATAATTATTCTCTGATCGATGTTTGTGGGAAAGTGCTTCCTGAAAATCTTATGATCCTTCCTATAGTAGAATTTTATGTGATTCTTGGCATGTATTGGCTTTCTTCATATGGAGCTCATATCAATTTCCAATGAAGGAAAGTCACATTTCATATTCCAGATCAATCTATGATCGTCTACCAATGCAAGGATGAACAAAACCTTCCAGTGGAAATTCCTTCTACCTTATGGGTCTTGATTCCACTAAATGAAGGTTATTTATCGCAAATGGTTGGTGAGAAACTCATGATTAAGAATATTCCCATTGTATGAGAGTTTGATGATGTCTTTCTGGAGGAATTACCGGGTCTTCCACCAAATCGTGAAGTTGAGTTTTCAATAGAACTCGTACCGGGTTCTTTGCCTATTTCAAAGACACCCTATAGAATGGCCCCAATTGAGTTGCAGGAATTGAAGAATCAACTCCAAGAGAATCCTGATAAGGGATTCATACGCCCTAGTGAATCACCTTGGGGATCACCTGATCTATTTGTTAAGAAGAAAGATAGATCAATGAGACTCTGCATTGATTATCGAGAACTTAACAAGATCACTATCAAGAAAAAATATCCTATCCCACTCATTGATGACTTATTTGACCAACTACGCGGAGCTCAATACTTTTCCAAGATTGATCTTTGTTCAGGGTATCATCAATTAAGGGTCAAAAGGGAGGATATACCAAATACGGCTTTCTGTAAACGGTATGGACACTATGAATTTATAGTGATGCCATTTGGTCTTACTAATGCCCCTGCTATCGTTATGGATCTGATGAATAGAGTCTTTAGAGACTATCATGATCAATTTGTGGTAGCCTTTATAGACGATATTCTTGTCTATTCAAAGAGTAAGGAAGAACATGAAGATCAGTTGAGAATTATATTGAAGACCCTGAGAAAGGAGAAGCTTTATGCCAAATTTACCAAGTGTGAATTTTGGCTTAAAAAAGTTTCATTTTTGGGTCACATAATCTCAAAAGAGGGGATATCTGTGGATCCAGCAAAAGCAGAGGTTATCGAAAGATGGTCGAGACCAACAACAGTAACTGAGATCCGAATTTTTCTTGGTTTGGATGGATATTATCGATGTTTTGTGAAATATTTTTCACGATTATCTAATCCACTCACCAAGTTGGCTCGGAAATGAGTTAATTTTGTTTGGATGGAATAATGTGAAGAGAATTTCAAGGGGTTTAAAAGAAGGTTATCCAATGCACCTATGCTCACACTACCTTGTAGTGGAGAAAGGTTTGTGATCTATAGTGATGCATCCAAGAAGGGACTGGGGTGTGTTATTATGCAAAATGATATGGTGATAACTTATGCCTCACGACAGTTGAAAATCCATGAGCAAAATTACCCAACACATGATTTGGAGTTAGCTGCGGTAATCTATGCATTAAAGATTTGGAGGCATTATCTTTATGGAGAAAGGTGTGACATTTATACTGATCATAAAAGTTTAAAGTATATTTTCACAGAAAAGGAGCTGAATATGCGTCAAAGAAGATGGTTGGAGCTGATTAAGGATTATGACTTCTCAATCCATTACCACCCTGGGAAAGCAAACAAGGTGGAAGATGCATTAAGTCGACATGACCATGCCAGTTTATCCATGATGAGGATCACAAAATATCCAATATTTATGGATTTACAAAGGATGGATCTTGGAATTATAATGGAAGGGGAAAATCTTATCTTTCCCAAATGAATGTTCAACCATCTATACATGTGAAGATTAAAGAGTCACAGAAAGAAGATGTTCAGTTACAAAAGAAGGTGAGAAATGTTCCTGAATTCAACCTTGATTGTGATGGGATAATAATGTTTAGGAATCGGTTTTGTGTTCCTCCCATCCCAAAATTAAAGAAGGAGCTGTTGTATGAGGCTCATAGTTCTTCATTCTCTTTTCATCCTCGAAGCACGAAGATGTATGGGGACCTGAAAGAGTACTTCTGGTGGGATGGCATGAAAAGAGATGGTGGTGAATATGTCTCTCAATGCTTAGTTTGTTAGCAAGTTGAAGCTGAGAGACAGAAGTCTAAGGGTATGTTACAACCATTACCCATACCCGAATGGAAATGGGAAAACATCACTATGTACTTTGTCACAGGACTTCCTAAAACATCCAAATGCAATAATGCTATCTGGGTCATATATGATCGTCTTACCAAGTCTGCACACTTCATTGCTATTAGAGAGGATTTTTCTCTGGATCAGCTTGCCAGTATATATGTAAAGGAAGTGGTAAGATTTCATGGAGTACCACTTTCTATTATATCTGAATGGGATCCGAGATTTACCTCGAAGTTCTGGAGAAGTCTTCATCATACTCTGGATACAGAGTTAAGTTTTAGCACTACTTATCGTCCTCAGACAGACGGTCAGTCTAAGAGAACAATTCAAACTCTAGAAGATATGTTGAGAGCTTGCTCTATGGATTTCAAAGGTGGTTGGGATCAACACCTACCATTGGTGGAATTTTCTTATAATAATAGCTTTCACTCCAGTATTCAGATGGCTCCTTATGAGGCTCTCTATGGAATGAAATGCAGGACTCCAACTTGCTGGGATGAAGTTGGGGAAAGAAAGCTATTAGGACCTGATCTCGTTGATGAAATGGCAGAAAAGGTCAGATCTATTCAACAACACATAAGAGTAGCTCAGAGTCGACAGAAAAGTTATGCCGAAAACCGAAGAAAAGACCTAGAGTTTGAAGTGGGTGATAAAGTGTTCTTACTAATATCTCCCTGGAAGAGAGTCATGAGATTTGTAAAGAAGGGGAAGGTGAGCCCTAGATATATCGGTCCTTTCGAAATACTGGATCGTGTCGGGAAGGTAGCTTACCGATTGGCGCTTCCACCGAATCTCTCTCAAGTACACGATGTGTTCCATGTATCTCTCCTGAGAAAGTACATACCTGATCCTTCACATGTACTCAGCTCAGAAGTTGTACCACTGGAGCAAGATCTTTCTTATGAAGAACAACCGATAGAGAATCTTGATCGTTGCGAAAATGTCCTACAAAACAAGACCACTCGCTTGGTGAAAGTTTTATGGAGGAACCACCAATTAGAAGATGCTACATGGAAGCTTGAGGATATGATGAGGGAGAGGTATCCTCATCTGTTTGTTATAAAGTGATGAATTTGGAGGGCGAAATTCATTTTAAGGGGGGTAGAATGTAACACCTGAGACTTTTATGTGAAATATTTTGTTTTTATGTTATATAAATCATCAAAGTAATCTTTCACTACACACAACACTAGCTTGGCTTGCTTTACACGCAACCTCGGCCTTCCTCGATAGCTTGTGTCGTACGCAATACCGAGTTTCACTAAACAATGATATGCTATTAAAATATTATTAAAACTAGCCGTTATGAATAGTAATAGCCACTTTTTGAAATTTTATAAATTTTATTTTTCAAAATGGAATTCATTTTTGGATTCGGAATATCAAAATTAGCCTAGGGTGAAATTTTGGAATTTTTCTGAAAACTTTCAATTTTTGATTAATAGTGAAACCACTAAGCGGTAGTTAAAAAATTGAATTTTTCATAAAACGTAATTTTACTGCTTCATTGAGTGGAATTTCGAAAATCCGAGAGACACGGTTGATTTCATTAAGTAAAATGTGGTTCAATGAGATGAAAATAATTTTTTGGTAAATAGTAACTTTTTACTTTTTTTACCACGGTTAAAAGTAAATAGGGTAATTAAGGGTAAAAATGATATTATTATTACCCTAACACATGTCCTAATTCTATGGGACAAGTTTATTTCAACCAAAAACAACCTTAGGAATAAAATATGACCATTTAGTCCCACTTGGATTAGATTAGGACATTTATTATTAATTTATTTAAAGAAGGGTTAAAATAGTTAAAATCAAAGATTAATAAGTAAATCATTTTTAATATGGGGTTATACATAAGATAAATTCGACTATAAATATTCATTAGAAATCTAAAAAGATTTCCTACATAATTATATTTTATTTTTAATTTTTATACTTTAAATAAGTTAATTTATTTATGACACAAAGATGATGCAGTATTTATCTTATTAATAAAATATTGACATAATTGATGTTATAAATACCCAAATAAATGTAATTTGAGACTTTTTAGGAATTCCACTAATTTTCTAGGTTACTATGTCATGTGATTATTGATTTAAGTAACTTGGTTCGAACTAATCATTCTGTTATAAGTTTAACAAAAATCAATTACTAAATAGTGTCAAAATTGACATAAAATAGTTTTTTAAAAAAATATTATATTATTAATTGTTATTTTATTCCTAAAAATCTAAGGTTCGTCCAAATGACTTAGATATGGTTAAATATTTTAATAATAAACAACTTGGGTTCGTTTGGATTTATATAATAAGTTTATTAACCATATAGTGTAAGAAAACAAGAAGACACGGTAAAAGTTAAATTATCTAACTTAAAGTTAAATCTAAATGATAAGGTTACAATTGATACCTAAACTTGTCTAAATTCTATTGTATGAGAGGATTTGGACCCCTACCCACCTTATATTATAAATATATCAATTTGGAGCTATTAAAAACCGAATTTGACTTTATAATAAAATAATAGTTTTAGTTATTCCAAAGATGCCCCTCTCCTCCCTTATAAAAGGGCACCTCCTCCCCCGCTTTCTCACACCACATTGAGCCTTAAATCTCTTCCATCCCCTTCCAATTTCTCCTCTACACTTCCCTAGAAACATCCTAGAGGTTCTGGGATTCTTCAAAGACCTATTTTAGTGCCCTAAAAGCAGGTCTCAAAGAAGCACTTCAAAGAAGAGGTAATGTCCGTTACCGATTCTTTCATCTTTATTTCTTCTTCCAATTCTTCTTATTTAGTTGTTTCATTATGAATTAATAACATAAGTATCACTCATATACTGATATTTTATTATAAGAATGAAACAACCCTATTTTACCATCTATCCATCCTACGGAAAAAGAAATCACCGCGCGTGCGTACGTACGGAATACCGTCTCCACACCGTGGTGTAATCTATTTTCCACCACCACCTTACTTGAATGGGTATGATGGTGTAAATAATGACTATATATGACTATTATAAAGTGATATTGATTCTTAAATAGTATACATACACTCCAATACAATTTCACGATCATAGGAACGATATCATCACTCGTCCGTACGTAGGGAATACCGTCTCCACGATATGATGCGACTCGTTCTACATGATCTTCATTTCATAATGATTATATAAATGAATTTAATGAATGCATATGATATATATTAAACTAATACCATTCTGGAAATGAGGTATATAAAACCTAAAGATAAGAATAAGAATTTATTCGACAAAACACGCATAAGAACAAAAAGTAATAAACACCCGAATAACAAGTAGTAATGAAATATTACTAATAAGAAGCTAAGAATATGACCATATATGATATCATAACAATATTTATGATTCTGGAATAAGTTAATAACATTATTTAAATCATTATACAGGAGTTTCGGACAATTACGAAGAAAATCGGACCTAAGGTAAGGGAAAATCTCGCAATCTCAATTTTTATCCGAGATTGTTTATACTTCAGAACTTACTGGGGAATATTTATCATACACATCCATGTTTCATCAATATGTAATATTTATATCCTCCTAAAATAGTTTATATCCAATTTTACCCTTCAGTGAGTTTTTAGTAAAAGATATGAAATGAATCTTTTTTCGTTTTTCGTACGAGGTACTTTTTGAATTTTCCGACAAAAGTACGAGAAGAATTTTTTTTTAACTTATACGACATGAATGGATTTTTAAAACATTATTTCCAAGAAGCTTACTTTAAAATTTTTAAAGTTTATTTTTAATCAACTTCTTTTAGATTATAATTTTATGAAATGTTAAGAAAGGAAAAGTGTTTTTGAAGTACAAAGGATATTTTCCTCAAGAATGGAGTTCAAGTGTTTTATCAAAATTATTTTCCATCTAAGATAATAAAGGGTTATGTTTCTATCGCTATTATTACATTGATTTGATTATGTTATGATGGAATTATTTTTTTGAATTCCTTTATCTTATATGAATTGTTTTATGATGTCACAATGTTTAAGATTCCCATTTTTATTACATGGGTTATGTTATGATGTATGGTTTATGATTTTGTGGAACACATAAGAATGGTATAATTATGAGATAGGTGGGACCTATATCTCCCTCCAATGCATTGGGTAATGATTTTATATCTCATGAGATAGACATGGATGGAACGGTAGGTTATACCAGTTCAGTGAAACAGGACTGAAACGAGGAGTGAACTCGGTTCAGAAATGGACTTTGTCCACTAAGAGAGTCTTGGCAATGAGTCTTGACTAATAAGAAATGATTCTCTATGATTATATGTGTATGCCACAAATTTTCATGTTTTATGTTATGATTATTGGGATTCCATTTAACTACTATGATTTATCCCATGTTATGAAATTATGCTCTCTTTTGCAGGTTAAGATTTCCAAAAGTGATGTTCTTATGAATATGATGTGTATGATATTTCTTTTATTTACCCTTTCTGAGCATTTGAGCTCACCCTTTTGTATGTTTTCCTTACCCAGGTCAGGAAGAAGGTTATTAAGTAAGATATGCCAAAAGGGACTATAGATATGATGAAATAAATGGGAGACAGTATAGACGCTTTTTGAACCAGTTGTTTATGTTTCCCAGTTTCTAAAGACACTATACCTATACGGTCCTTTCGTGGTTTTGTTATATGTTGTAATAAGTATGCTTCAATTTTGAAGTATTAACAATGTATGTAAAGTATGGGTCGTTAATAAAGTGTTTTGCATCAAAAAAAGATGTGGGGCCCATTTTATTGTTAAGGGGGAAAATGGAAGTGCTAGGTAGGAATCACATTAAACCATAAAATGAGTATCAAATGTTTTTTGTTTGTTATTGGTTTGTTTTTTTATTTTTTTAACCACAATAGATATGAATAGACTAACTCTGGGAAAGAAAACTATGGAGTCATGATCCCCACGTTCCGGATGCCACACATATTTGCAATTACATGCTCTACAATAGAGATATAAAGCGTAACTCTGTGCAAGACAACTATGGAGTCACGATCCTCAAGTGCCGGACACCACGCATTTGGAAAAAACATTGCTCTATGTGGTCATTATTTTTTTCAAATTATTTTTTTGTTTTTTTATACTCAAATTAAACTAAAAGTGACCCCAGAACCCTCTTCTATAATGAAAGGGACCCAAGAACTCAAATTTACACCCACGGTCTAGTAGACGTGCATTGTTGAATTTTTATTAAGAGGATGAAAATGTTAACATTGAAAAATCACATCGGAAAACCGCACTTTCCAAAAACTATGCTCATAAACTTAAACTTGCATTAAAATCAGAATCAATTCATGCATGATTATTTGATATCCAATTTCATAGTTTTCAATGTGTGTTATCATGTTCAAGGTTAATGGAATTTTTCTTTCAATGCATGTTCTTATTAATAAAAAATCATTTTTTATTTCATCTCCCCCAAAATATAATAACATTGTCCCAGGTGTTTAAAGAAAACATAGAAGGGGGTAAAGGAAGATGATAGGTGTTCAAATAGGAAATTTTAAATGATAAAAATAGAATGAATTCACCTGGTGGTTGATGATGAAAGCGCATGATGCTCTAGATTACTCCTTTGATCTCTTGGGGGATGTAGGCACCACCTTGATTGAACATGTATCACCCAAAATAGTTCATGAACCATACAAAGAAGAACAAACAATAAAAAACAAACAACATAATGATTTATTTAATTCCAAGTATCATCATTTTTATGGTTTTCTAGGTTTTTCATTTTATTTTTTAAATTTTAAAAATAAAACTGATGATACATTGTCTTCTTTATATTTTCTGGGTAAGGTTTTACTCAGAGATCACGCCACGTGACACGGATGAATATGGTGCTCCCCTTTCATACCCATCCTTACTAAAAAAAGAAGAACAGGTCAACAATATATTTTTTTAAATACCTACACAAAAAATAAAATAAAATAAACTGATGATACATTATCTTCTTTATATTTTTTGGGAAAGGTGTAACTCAGGTATCACACCACATGACACAGATGAATACGGTTCTCCCCTTTCATACCCATCCTTACTCATAAAATAAGAACATGTCAACAGTCTATGGTAATTTTTTAAATTGAAAAATAAAAAATAAATAAAAAAAAGATGATTCACTTTATTGGAAACATGAAAAACCATGGGTTGCCTCCCATGTAGCGCTTAATTTAAAGTCTTTATCTCAACTTCAACCCCCCAACTTATCTAATATCAACTTCCAACATTTTAACAAACCCATATTTATCCACTTCAAAAAGATTGATATTGATTGTTTTCATTGATTTTTTGTCATGTAAAAACCCATGTTCAACAAGGAGTGTGAAAATCCAAGGAATTTTAGTAATGGTTTATTCATTTTCTTCTAAAGTATTGCCTAAGAATTAATGGTTTAACCCCCCTTTGTGGGTTTCATGAGATAAATGAATGACTAATTCAAGGCCATGGTTATCACCTATGATGGGATGCCTGAGTGGGGAAGTAAGGACATTGATTTTGAGTTCAGTTTGGATAGGAAATTCAATCATAGATAAAATATTAGAATCAAAATCAATTTCATTTTCAAAAAATTTCAACACAATTGGTTACCTTTGAATTGAATATTCAACCACAAAATTTTCTATAAGAGTTTCATGAATGGGTATAGATTTTATGTTTTTGATTTCTCATAATGGTTCAGTGATTGGTGTTCCTAAAAATTCACTAATGGAGCCATGTTTAGGAAACTCAATCCATGATGTCATGTTATTATCTTTTGAATTCCAAAAATCAATTTCCACCTGAATTAAACACTCTTCAACTTGACTTTCAATATTACTTGACCAATTAAATTCATTATCTGACTCCGATTTCCCAGACTCTAAAGTGGGTTCTTCACATGTTTTAATGTTTTTTAGTTCTAACCTCAAATATGAAACCTGATAATTCATTATCTATATTTTATTACACAATTGCTCAAGAATTGTTTCAGGATTAGGGTTGATAGATGTTTGTACATAATGGATTTCATCATTATTTATCTTTTCAATCATTCTTGATAGGTATGGAAATTGATCTTTTAAACATTCAGAATCCCATTGATTGTGCATCTCATCTGGTGTGGTGTATTCAATTAAGGGTTGGTCCATGAAATTCCTTATGTGAGGTGTTTCCCAATATTTATTTCTGACTTGATTAATGCATTGGTTAATGAAGGGGTATTTTGGAGGATAATCTATTGGATTTTGTTGAAAACAAAATTGGGTTTTTTTGACACATAGTAACAGAAAGGGTAAAAGAGAAGAGAAATTGGGGTGAGAATAGAGAATTTGGGGTGAGAAAATAAGACGTGGGTCTAAGGTACTTACTTGGGTCCTCAGAAATGGCGCCAAAATTTGGTTGCGCCCAAATTTACACTACTGGTAAACGTGGTCGTTGAATTACAAGTAGGGATCGAATCGACTGGGACTAAAGAAGAAACCTTGAGACACTATGATTTATTGATGGATTGGCTATGAAGTGGGAAACTTTGAGGTATATTTTAATTATAGAACTAATGATTTAAATAACATAAAAGAAAAATGATGTGAACTAAAAAATTATTGATGGTGGGTTAATCTAAGGGTTTATCTTGGGGTGGATTGGATGAATTTATTTTTTTTTAAAAATCATGTCATTAATTCAAGACATATCCAAACAATGAGATAATTCTCCCAAATAATTCACCAATTTAATCCCTACAAAATTCCAAGGACAATCACCAATTCACTTTGAGGGTCACTTTAATGAGCACTCAATGGAAATATAACATACTAGTACTCAAAATGTGTCATCGTTGAAGATGGAAATATGAGAAAGAATGTAACTCATCAAATAGAAATCCTAAAATAACGAATAGATTTAAATATTAAGTACATGAAATAACATTTAATCCCTGACATTACTACTCCCTTGGAAAAACCCTTAAGAGGTTAGCCCTCCATTGATTCTATTATACCAATGGAAGCAGGATGTAGACTTATGGGGGTGGAATTGAAGAAGAAGAAAACTATTAAAAGAACGGACACTCCACCGTTGTGGGATTGAATTCACAATTGTTGGTGTGAATAAATTCACAATGTGATTCAATATTATAAATTTGTGAAGAAAAGGAAAAGAATACGTGAACAAGAAGAATAAATTTTATTAAAATACTAAATGTTAAAGAAAAACATACATAGGAAAACTTGAGGATGCGATTACAAATTGAAAGCAGGAAATTACAATTGAAAGAAATACAATGGATGAAAGAAAAACTAAAATTGAATGAAAAATATTAGATCCTAATTCCCTTCACCACCAGCTTCTTATATAGGCATATTAGAAGCTTTAGAGACACCCCAACACAATAAATTCCATCCCCATTAATTTATAGATCCAAAATGAGGGTGATAAAATTAAGTTATTTTGACGTTTCGAAGTTGACGCGGAAATTTCGTCCAGATTCGTCCCAGATTTTGATGTAAGCATTTTTAATTGAAGGAGGCTGAATCCTGAGGGTTCGTAGAAGAGAAATACTTTCTTCCAGGTGTTTTATATGAGCTGTAAATATTTTAGGAAATTTGGCGCTGCCATTTGGATGTTATGGTCGAAAGGGTGGGAAGACTTTATGTGCATTTATGTCGGGCCCACCATTTAAATCTCAAATCTATATCCCTTTATCATCCTGAAAAATTCATAATTTTCTCCATACACAGTTGAATAAAATAATACTCATATTTTCATCTTTCTACTGTAAATATTTGAGCTTCACTGGTCTTGGTTTGTGGGCCCCACATTTGTTTGATGGGCCTTGGGCCCATTATGCTTTTT
Source organism: Viscum album (assembly GCA_963277665.1). Classification (NCBI taxonomy): domain Eukaryota; kingdom Viridiplantae; phylum Streptophyta; class Magnoliopsida; order Santalales; family Viscaceae; genus Viscum; species Viscum album. The sequence continues at coordinate 617,432,989 of OY728145.1, read as the reverse complement.
CCAACAAATTTCTGCATTCAAGCTCAAAAATCTCTATCTTCCCTTGGGATTCATCCATCGGACCTCAAATATAAAATGTTAAAAAAAAGTGATAAATCATATCCCAAAATATCAAATTCATAAAATGAATATAATGTTCTCCACAAGAAGATTATTATTAGGCCCAAATTTTCATTTTAAACATGAATTGCATGTAAGATGAGAAATGAAGTTCAATTTCTATAATGCACTAAAAAAGATGTTTATGGACTTTGGAACAATGAATATAATTATATGAACAATTAATATTAGCCAATTTCCGTGACTAATCACATTACCTCAAATATAATGAATATAGAATAGATATATGAATGGAAATTTGGATGAAAATTCTCTGGACTATTTTTTGGGGCATTACCACTCTCAAATATTATATCCATATAGGTGTTTAAGAATGTGTGTTATCCTAACATTAACTAAAACATATGGGTGAGTCTTATATTGAAAAAGGATATAGTCCTCCTAAATAAATGGAATCACATCTATATTTATACGGTAAAAATTCTCTTTGTCATCTCATTAATGATACTGTCCTTTTAGCTTAAAATATGGGGTTGAAGAAAACTAAATGAACATGTAAAATATAGGTATTCCCTAATTAATGGAACCATAATATATAATCATCAATTCCCCATACGATATATACATATGGGGATGGGTATTATAGAGATAATTGCACTTCACTATGCTCCCAAGATAGAATAGTCCCTATATGGAAGGTTCCATTCAATTTCATTAATTTGTGATAGGTTATGGGCCTCAATAATTCATATTTTTGTCATTTTAACCAATAAAATCATGTTTAACTAAGAAACACATTAAGTTGTGAAAAATTGAATGGTCTATTGATATGATCCAAGATCAATCCTCTTTTTTGGTCATGCAAGCATTAGGGTAGAGAAAAGTGACATCCACAACTATAACACATCCTATAATGGTGGGAGGATTACATTCTAAATATACAATAAACAAGGAATGTTCTGGAGTAAACTTCTTCCAAATAAATAAAATTTCATCCATAGTCAGTAAGTTTCTCATTGATGAGAAACCCTAGAATATAGTGTTAGGGTAACAGTTACAACCTATTCCAAATATAGAGTTATAAAACCCTCAATTAGTTAATGAATTTTTTTAATAACCATAGAATATATATCCCTCAAATATTGTGGAACATTTAAAACAATCTATAAAGAAATTATTCTATTGCATTTTTTTGTGACCTCTATAAATCATCCCCCTAATTATTTCTACCATAGGAAAACACCTATATCATTCGAGTCATTCTCACTAAGGAAGGATAAAGATTATATTAGAAATATTATCCTAAAATCAATTTTAGGGGGATAGTAAAAAAATAATATCACACATTTTTAGGGCTGAAAGAAAATATGTTATGTTAAGAATCAGGTTCTAGAAGATAAGTTTGATGTTTCCTTAAAAGTCGATATATGGAATTAGTACTCATTCTTCTACATAGATGATGATGAACTGATTCTCATTTCTCAGTATGAATCGGTGTATGATGTCACTACCAATCTAGTATGAGAATTAGACTTAGAAGGGGACATGGAGGAACCCAATAAAATTTATTTACCAAAGATATAGTCTACACTAAAACACATAATTAATGTGTCTGTTCCTGAAGTCAAATACTATAAAGAAACATGAATTATGTGAAAAATCAACTTTTGTACCTCCAATTATAATATTATAAATATGGTATTAATTGCTTTGTTATAACCTACCCATCACAGTGATAGGTTGATGTGTTTTCTATATAATAATATTTCACACAATTTGAGGCTAAAATTTTCTTCCAGAAATAGATCATTGTTGACTAACTCCATGTATTCATTATGACTGAATAATATCCTTACATATAAATGAAAATTTCACTTCCATGTCATTGGAAAGGGATTTATCATCTCACGTTAGGATAATCTTATCACCATTTGGGATTGAAATCCATGAATCATTTGTTCTCAGTCATATTTATTAAGGGAGGCCGAAATTTTCTTCAATAGGGATAGGAACTCCCATGATTATTGTGAGATCATATATAACCACTGCAAATAGGGATTCCAAATTCAATGCATGTAGGGAATCCAAATCAAAAATTCATTAATACTTGTATATTGGGATTACATCAATCATTATTCCACAATATATTATTAGATATTTAGAGTCTATTGACACTCAAAATAGATACATTGATGGTCAGTGTTCCATAGTAATGATGGAAAAAAACAAAACTATTAACTAAATGGGTTGATGTTACTAATAACTATCCAATCATTGATAATCCTATCATTTCAACCATCAATTGTACTAAATTTCCAAAACATTAGATCTCTAAATTTTTGTCACAGTGTGGCCCTATGATGGGAACAGTTGATATGTATGATGTAGAAAAAATATGATGATTTCATCAGACTATGGAAAGAATAACCCTTTTCTAGGATATGATATTTTTATCTGGATAAATCAAGGTCATGGTTAACCTTCATGATCATTTCCATTAAAAATTTATCTATATACTTAGAAAGGAAATTTTCATGGAACGATCAAATTATAAGCAATATAAAATTGAGAGGGAATATTATTTCATCATCTGATGGGACAACGTGATATTATGGATTAATATGAAACTCCCACATAAAAATATTCTAGATATTTTCATTGAGAATATTTATTATTAGTTATAGACAATTTTAATCAATTTATATTGTCCATGGGTATTTTAGAAGTTTGTAGGCATGAAACTAAGTCATAAGGAGTCTTTTTAAAAAAGAGAGGCCAACTCATTGCCTATTATTCATTCATAGGGAACAAGTTATGGTAACCTAAAAGATATAATGATCATGCTTCAAACAAAATTATAAGCTATCACAAAACCCAAAAATCATGTAGAACCTTATAACTCCCATAGAGTGACAATGATAGAAAAATTTCTCTTATGTGAGATAATTAATTATAATGGTCACTCACAATATATGGTCCAATGAAACAAATACTATAATTTTTAGAATTAATATGTTCACGACTAATTTTTCATATTAATATAGAATTAAATATTCAATATACCTACGACTAGGAAATCATATGATGTCTTCCTTAATGATCATCAGGACTATTTCAAATTTTATAAAATTTTCAGACACAAAATCCATGCCAATATCGCTATTGTGGATATCCAAAAATAAATAATTGATTCTTGAATATTTAATGGTGGAAAACCATTAACATAATTTTCATAAAGGGAAATAATCAAACTAGGGGAAGTAGGTGACATACTATAACTCTTAACTATATATGAATGAAAATTAGATGACTATATGAACTAAAATACAGACGGTTAAGATCATTATATCCTATATAAAAACACATAATCAACTACTTCTGACCCCAATTAATAATACATAATTTGAGGTGAATTATCAACACTATTCTATATAAGAAAGATTAATCATTCATAGAACAATAAGGTGTTGTAATAGTATTTTTCACTGACTCATAATGTGGTATAAAAACTCATGGATTTCATTTCATTATCATTCATACCATGAGAACCAGCCAACTAAATTGAACTAGTATTAGATAAGGAAAAACATTTTACCGCTATTAATGCTGTTAATATATCCAATTAATAATATTATGAGAAATTTTAATATGCAACTATGTTAGAGTATATTATTAGAGTACTAGAGGATGAGGCTGTTTTAATAGAGAGAATATATGAAGATATAAAAACTATTGAATGTAACAGTCTATCGTGACATCCCAAAAGTGATCTATGTGGATGAAACCCAAATACATGATACTTAGTGACACTAGAATAAGTATTGATATAATACTCAATCCATTGGATGGTTTTGAAATCATATTATCTTTTAATAAAAATTCGGAGAAGTATGAAATTTTTATCAACACAAAAGCTTTACTAATTCTATATCAGATCAAAAAATAAATAGAAATTAATAACTTGGATCAAAATTATAAATAATGGAAATTTCTACCAAATTATTAATCTCTAAATCCCTAGGCTATAGAAAAAAAATAAGAATCATTAACCATTATTTACAGAGGTTTTGAATCATGAAATAGTTTTTATTAATCAATTAAAATATTTAGTTCAATATTATAGTATCCACTCAAATTTTATCATGATAGAACATTTCAAGGATCATTAAATCTCCAATTAGTTTGATATTGATGTGTCTAAAACTAAATTTTATCTTGTGGAGACTACATAAGTAGATCATGATGTAATATCACATTTAGATTGTTATATTAGAAGGTCTTTGTCTAATGATATATTAATCCAATTCATGTCATTGGAAATATCTATAATGTCAACATTAATTATGAATTTTATTATACTTCCACTAAGATCAACCTTATAAAAAACTAGACACTTAGAATATTTACTTATGGTGAATATGTCTTGCCACCCCCAACAATGGCCATTCTAGCGTATAATAAAAATATAGGAACACCCCCTCTATGTAATAAAACATTGGGCCCTATTCAATAGAATTTATATGTGACTCTATGATTTTGATAATCTAGTATTATAAAGATTTTTAAATTTTATATTTGTAATCCCTTTGATTCATATCCACATTACATTACTATCATCAAATCATAAATTCCTAATATAACATATTAATGTAATGATTATCATAAAATTATATGATGGAACCTCACATTGAATCTTATAAATAATGTTATACCAAATCATGTTTCTATAATATACTTGTAAATAAACCAATGATTTGAGGAAAAATTCCATTCACTACCATCAATAATTTGGTAGCTACCTGAAAAAAAAATTGAAAAATACTTGTAATTGAGTATTTATTTTATATAAATCTAATAAAGGAAATGAACTAAGATCAATTGAGCCTCCAATGTTCAGTGGCCTCATTGTACCTTATTTACATAGTAATAGATGTGTCTTTTAAAAAATAATATAAAATGAAAAATTAATTTTACCTTGGTTGAATGAGGTTGTAGTTTACACTAAATTTTTCAATCAATTCCAGTAACTGTATTTTAAACCATAGTAGATCTCAATATCACTATTGGAATCAAAAGATAAATCTACATAATCTTTTTTATTTCATGATTCCACCACATTGAATTTTTCAAGATTCAATGATGCCTCATTTATATCAATATGATCCTGTTTTAGACCGTTTCTATCCCCTAAAGCATATGATTTAGGTACATCATATGCCCCCAATGAATGCAGTGGGGAATGTTAATTAGTTAAATAATTCCCCAATAGCGATGATCATGTATCAATTATCCAAGGATAAAAAACATCCTTCCCATTAACAGTGGATTAAAATCCCCACCATTCCTTCTTTTGGATCCTATAATGACCCATTATCCCCCACAAATGATGATACTAAAAGGAAAAAATAATGGGTGGATGACATTATGGTTTCCCCACCCTTATTTGAGGAAGGAATATATAATACCATTGATGAAAATAGGTATATAAATCTAATTAAAGTAATTAACCTATGGATGAAACTAAATTATACTTCCATTCATTATGATAATAAAAACATGTTCATATCATATAAATAATTTTCTCACCTATAATTTTATAATGATTTGAGGAATGAAAACAAATGTGGAAGATGATAATCTAAGATTTATAATTTTTTTAGAAATAATACATGTCAATGTATATTTCCCAAAATGGTATGTATGATAATTATTTTGATAAGATTATTAAATTACACATCATTTGAGATGTATTGTAAAATAAATGGCACACCAATATCATTCAATTTCTGAAAAATATAGTGGATAAATCATGGTGTGTAGCAATTTAATGAACCATTACTATCATTTCTCAAATGATGATAACAAATTCTATATCAAAAAACACTATATAAAAAACTATATAATTCTATTACAACTTTTTCATTGATGGGTAATGATAGTATAATAAAATCAATATTTCCCTTTGGGGCATGGAAGAAACAAAATTCATAGAACCCTAAGGGATATTTTATTAACATATTATACACATGGGTATAAAAAATGATTCAGTCACTATTAACACATAATTCATTTTATCTTCAATCCCTTTCATGGAAATATCAATTAATTCATTTTCAATGATATTTTTTTGAATTCAATATTGTGTTGCAATCATCTTGCTAACATTAAAGAATTATTCAACAAAAATATATCAAAATGAACCCCATAAAGTATTCCCTTATGGTGATGTCATGAAAATTTCTAGGGTTTATTGCATTCAATACTAGAATAAAATTCATATGTGATAATACCAACACACTCCTTGAAATTCAACCTTATAAAAATACCAATTTGTTGAGAGGGACTCATGTACTTCTACCCAACATAGGATATTTCATATAAAATCGAGCTTGATAATACCATACCTTCTAGATGTTGATGTATTGAGGATTGGTATACCACTTGGAAGACGAATGTCATGAATCATTCAAATATCTCATGATATATATACTAAAACTAGAAGTATTAATGTTGATGGTAGTATAGAGGCCCTATATATTACATGTGGCCACTATAGAGAAATCACCAAATAACATTCTAGGAATGGATAATTATTATGAAATGTAATTTGTTATATACAATCTATGATATGTAATTCATGACACAAATACCAGATATTCTAACAAATGGAATCATTTACCTACATTTATGTTTATATTATAAATGTTGTGGCACTACATGAAGTTCTATAAGGTTCACTTTATATCATAAATTGATCCACTTATGTATATTTTCAATCTTCCAATATTTACTCAGTTTTTTGTTTTTTGGATAGTTACAATGAAATAGTTTGAAAATCAATTTCAGTTATATATGGAAATCATATGATATATGGTAGAAGTTTTTATTATAGAACACCCTAATGTTGAATTTACATTAGTGAATACCAAGATCTCTGATGAATACATTATCTCTATAAATCACACCCTCAGATTAGGGAGATGGACATTGATGGTTCCTCCTTAAGTATAACTGGAAAATGATTATGTTTAAAGAGGGTAGGATTATGGTGTATTTATATCCCAAACTAAGTCAATTTTACATTATTTATAATAGTACCTAAATTATTCAAAATGGATGAAGAAAACTAACAAGATATCGTCATAGGAATAGAGTATTCCCTAAAACTCCATGTGGTCTATTTACATGGTAAAATTTACTCAAATCAAGTGATGAAGTATATTAATGGTGATTATTTCATTATAATCGAATCTGTTTCCCCCATACAACATTATTTACGGGTACTAATCGAATAATTTCCCAATAATCCAATGTTGAATCATATACCATTCTCATTGAATGTCTATAATAATGTGATTTCTAATACACCGATGGCTCGAGCAAATCCAAAAAGTTAAAGACAATCTTCTACATCAGGAAACATAGGGTAGTCTCCCAAGTGATAAGAAATTTAATGGATGATATCAATTAAATAAATATTTCTTTATATCATGCATTTCTAATATCCTTGTAACCAAATATCATCATAAGATGGTTGTCCCCTATACTAGATTATCTACGAAATAAGATACGTCTATCAGTTCAATTGAAGAAACAAAAAAGACATCTCTAGAATGTAATATCTATCCCATTTGATAGATATATATTATATAATGTCCTTTATATGTGATGATTTGATGTATAATTCCATATTTAACATCATGGGGGTGAAATACTCACCATTATATAGGTTTTTGTTACCAGATATTGTGATGTTGATCAGTCAGGGGATACGATCTCTCATAAATATGGAGATGTGGTTATTTCTAGAAAATTATGATACAATATTTTGGGGAACTCTCCCTGATGTTACATTATTTTAAAATATATTCCAACTGTTTTTCATTTACCCTTTATATTTTTACATGTTGTCAACTACAATTGTTCATTTTTTATTCGAAATTAATTTTGTTGGTCCATATCAACTAGGATTATTGAAATAATTTAAATATATATTTACTAACATTGAATACATATATATATTAGTCAAGGATATTCCCCTTAATAATTTTTTTTATTAAGAATGTATCCCTATTCTTAATGCTTAGCATTATCACCAGAATTGGGGTCCTTCTAACAATATTGATTAACAGTGAAAATAATTTCTTCTCCATGAAGTTCAAAATATTTTTTTATTATTTTAAAATTAACTCCATCATTTCCCTATATCATTCATTAAAAAATGGACATATAAATTTATTAATTATGACTCTACAAATTGGTGATAAAATAGATGAATTTAGGTCCCAATAAAAATTATAAAGGTTTAGGGGAATATCTCACCACAACCCATACCCCTATAAAAGTGACCCCATATTATCTTGAAAATGGATCAATTACATTGATACCCATAAAATTTAAATTTTATTCCTCCCACATTGTTATCTATGGGTAGTTCACAAAATTAAAAATTCCATAAAAGTAAATTTATGAGTTGCAAATGGATTAATGAGAAGTGCTTATGTACATTATTCTTTTTAGAAATTTATTAAAATTATATCACATGAAAATTTTGTAATAATTTTATTCTCTAGTCATTCCACCAAGTATATCTAATATTCAATTGGAAAAAAATCATGAATTTTTTCTATGACTATTCAATCAAAAAAGGATGGTATTTATATTATACATAAATTATATTCCAATTAATCATATTCCTTGTTTTAAATTGATAGGGATCATATTAAATCCTCTAGTAATGATATATTTATCAAGAAATAATTCACATGAATTTATAGTGTTCAATAATGTCCTAGTAGTATGATGATAAACATTTTAATATTTTTTTCATTCCATAACATTAAATAACATTACTCCATGGCCCTCATTGTAGATACTTTAACTACATGACATGATTTCACTAGTTCCTAATTCTAGAATTTTTGGTTTATGTCTAAGCCACATGACCATAAAATGTTTCACCGATGTCTCTAGGTATTAAAAACCTAAACTATATTACCCAATAAGTGTATGCTTAATGAAAAATAACTCCTTAACATGTCTTAATTTATATTTCACAATTCCATAGATATGATTTCTTGATCCATTTAATAATTTTTAGTTCATGTTCTATTACATACCCCATATTGTTCCAAAAAAAATCCCCCATTACCAATATAAAATCTTGTCCTATGTGGGGAATATTAACTTAATAACAATATTTCATTATTTTTTTCACCCAAATGATATGTGGTGACACTCAAACCTCCTATCCCAGGACCATCCACAAAGATCATCAATAAATAATTCACATATATTTGAGTTTTCTCATAATAGAGAGGGAACCATATGATAAATAAATGTGGGTTTATTCCCACTACTATAGGATATATAGTTATACCAGGATCACTTAACATGAGTCCTTCAATGGATTCTAATAGACCACCTACTTCATCAAGTTATTTGGTGATCTTCATCAATTATAGTTTTTCATCTATGTATTAAACAATGAAATGAATCCATGTTATTTTATAAATGAGTTATAATATAACAAAACAACCCATATAAAAATAGAATAATCACATGATATTAAAATACATGTAAATTATATCCATTTCAAGAGAAACTAAACTACAAAAAATTGGGATCCACACAAAATGAGCCAAACATCTTAGTGTGGACTACCATGAATAGACTAACCTTATTACCTAAGAAGTAATTGTTGTAATATATTCCTTAAAATGGATCCCTATCTGTAGTTTCATGGTGATGTTTAAAATTCCACCACATGATTATATTCTTTTTATATAAAAAAATCCTATTGAATAGCCCCCCCCCCCCCAAAGAAGTTGTGATAATAAGGTGTTCCCTAGAAATACTATCTTGTCTCACAAAATATTTATACATTGTTTAGTGTTCTAAAACTATATATATAGTTAGGGACCAATGTGTCATAATGAATATAATATCCTACCAATTTGAATAAAATATGGAATTATCCTATTGTTTGAGTCCCCTTCAAATTAATTATGCCTTTCCCAATAGCCGCATACACTCAAAAATTATAAAATATTCTTATAAATTAACATATGAACACTAATGTTATGTAGTTACACCTAGATCATTTATTCTGGGACCAAACATAAACAAGACAAAAAGGAAAATTTGCCTCTTTCCTTGTATAATAGTTCTATATTCAATGGTGTTCATTCAACTGTTATAGTAATATAGGTAGGCCCTAACAGAATGATATCCATAATTTATATGGAGAAAATTAACCTTTCTAATTTTTTGAGTTCTATCTATATAAGGATTGGCTTTTCTATAAATATAACTTGTCTAACTCTTACTCATGTTGAATAATTAAAATTTCGTAGTCTCATTTCCCTATTCCCATCTAAAATTTCATGACTATAAAAACTATTTCTGATATTTGGGGTACACTCAATTTTCCTAAGACATTTTTGGTGTATATTTACAGAGAAATAAATTTCCCTCAAAGTATTTGTGATTCAAGTATACTCAATTACCTTTGGAATGGGTTTCTTTACCTATAAACCAAATACTATAAAATATGATCCTTCTATAATATAAAAGATTTTAATCCATGAGGTGTGTGTTAAGAACAATATATGTATTGAATTGTGTTTTTTTGTAGATTTTGTGATTTATCGGATCACCTATTATGGATCATACATGGGTTCTCACCATAATATTACCTTTCTAGTCAATACAAGGTTCTGATGACCTCACCTCATATAACACTGAATTTTTAAAGATATCCCTCTATACAAATCACTCAGCTAAGGAAAAACTTATGTTTTTGGAATGATATTGAACTTATTTAAATTTTACATGATGAATTTTATTGATCATCATACCAATTAGTCTACTAATAATTACATTTATCTAAATAAAATAGTCAATTAACTGGTACATGAATCCCATGAACGAGAGATAGTTGTTTGGAAGAAGACTTGATATTCATTATCTATCCTCTATAATCCAAGGCCAGACAGAAACTAAATAAATTATATAACCTAAGGTTTAATTATGAATAATTTATTTACACTCATTCGAGAAAAATGTGGGTATTAATTCCAATTCATTCATGATATATTGTGTCTAATAGGTTACCATTCCATATATTGATACAAAATGATAAAAAACATCATTATCATCGCATGTGAATGGGATTGATTTAGAGAAACATTATTTATGTAATAAATATTGATTGATTCCCATTATTCAATGATATACAGATATTCCATAATCTCATATCCATGGATCAGGTATAGATATTGAAATTTAAACTATTTGATTTAACATATTGTGTGGAACTACAATAATGAGATTCCAAATACCTTCTTCCATATAATAATTGTATGAGAGAATAGCTATAATTTTAAGAAAAAATGAATAGTGGATAAAAATTATCAATCCAACATATATTCTAAACATTCATAGTGACCTTTATAATAGATCCATACTTCAAATTTATTATTCCCTTCCAATGTTAGTGAATGATCTATGTTGGATTAATAAATTTATAATTCAATACCCACAAGGTATCATGTACAAAAATTCTCCTCTACCCATAGATATATACTAGATCTATGTAGGGATGGTAAATGAATATTTGTTTGGATTGATTACTATTTTCTAAGATATGTAGTAACTCTTCAAAATCTTATATTTGGCCCATCCATAAATAAACACAAAATAATTCCCTCTCCAACCATTGTGATTTGGACCATTTCTGAAATATCTCATCATCTTGATGTTCCTTAAATAATGTGGGTCCCACTTTTCTTCCAATGGAAATCTCCTAGATCAATGAAGAGATGTATAATGAACTATTTTGGGGATTTATTTAATTTTTTCAAAATGCATAGTTCTTTCTGAAATCACCTATTCCTAACCCCACAATGTATTTTATCAAATTCTACACTGGTTTGGTTTGATACAAGGTTAGGAATTTACTTCCACACATGTCTTTGAATAGTTTGTGTTACCCAATGCCTAAACTACTCAATTAGTGAATATCATATTCTTTTTTATATGTCATTACATTTTTGTACATTTTTCCCTACCGTAAGGTGGTAAACTATTATGTGTAGTGTATTCTAATTGACTCAAAAACTCTAGGAATGCTTCCTTGATTCTTGAAATTAAATGGAATGATGTTTTCCCTATCTTTAGGACTTTAATATACTTTTATTATACTATTTTTTTACATCGTTTCATCTCAATGACATGAACTAAGTTATAATTCCTCTTCCCCCCTCCTAATAAATTAGACAGATCCATATCAGAATCTTATTATGTGTTTTCACCCAGTTTAATGGATGCCATAAAATATAGTGTCATCCCCTTCTTCTATGAAATAAAATATTAAACTACATGACTTATGATCCAATTCCACAAGTCATTTCATTTTTTAGAGTAGCATACCTGATGTTTATTACCTCCATTAAACAATAAAAAACCCCTTAGGAAATGAGCCTCATGTACCAATAGTCTTTGGAGGTCCAAATTGTCTACTATGGACTAAAAAAGCTGCATATATGATGGTCCTTATCATATAAACATAGACTATAGAGTACTTCAGTCTCTATCACATGGAGTTAAACTATAAAAAATATGTTACATCTTGCATGAGCTTCAACTTCATAAAATAATTTATATCATATAACTAAATGGCCATATATTAGAACCAAATCCATATAGGAGAACATTAAATTTAGACCCAAAAAATAGAAAATGACCATTTTCTCCTAGCATGTTAACCTTTTTTAAGAACATCATTCTTATAGTTAAATTTACCCTATTGAATTATCTTGATTATAACTATAAGTTTACTTTGGTGTTCAACTCCTTGAATATATTTTTAATTTCACTCCATGGAACATGAGACAAATTATTATTGGGAAAATGAATCATAATTTAACTATATGTGGGATTTATTTTTATTTTTTTTATATATGTAGAGATTCATTGAAAATATATTATATACCAAACAATATTACATCATAAATTTGGATTCATTTTCTAAAGAAATTATTAACATCACTATAGATTTCATAGGTCATGAATTCCTCCACTGCATTTCTTATAAATCCACTTAGATAAACCACAATTCATGTGTTGTGTTCCTTGGATCACAAAAACCCAAACATGTTTATCATTAACATGTGTATTCGGCATCATGGGAACAATATATTTGGATTGGCATACATTCCCCCATTTTTCTTCTACATATGTTCCCCAAATCTAGTGTATCCACAATAGTAACCTTTGTCTTATGGAAATAGTCTGGTAATATGAGTATTCCATGAAAAAATAAACTAGAAAATTTCAGTTGAATACTATTAGTGTCCAACCCATGTTTATCATCCCATATTATCAATCTAGATCCTGAAACCATGAGCTATAATTTCAAGCATAATCTTCCTCTTTTAAAATGTGTAAGGAATGTTTTATATAGGGAACCAAATTTGGTAATTATGTCACACATCCCCTTATTAAAATGGTCTATGCCTCATGGATATTATTTTTTTAAAATAGATTAATGTGGCTAATAGTAGAAGTGGTAAACCATTTAGGGCAGGAAATTATTTCACTTTCCACTAGAACAAATATCGCAATGTGTTTTGGTCAAAACATGATGTCCATAGGCTCTATGCCCCTAAAGCACATATGTATGTCATAAAATTCTATCCTTGTGCAATCAAAATTTAAATACATTAACCTAAAAGTGAAAGAGACATAACACCTTTTGGGTTGAAAGATAATTAGGTGTATTTGAGAAAAAACACAAGTCATCATGCATAAATCATTGTACATTGTTATCATAGGAACACATTATAGTATAAATTAAAATAGGATGAAGCATTTATGTCCCAAAAATATTTTAATTAAAAAATTTATGCACACTGAATAATTTTTTTGTATAAAAAATAATTAAATGATATATTATATATCTACACTATAGTAGTTTGTTCAATAAATGATGAAATTTTCATTATGTTACTAAAAACCTATTTTATAATGATTTCATTTATAAAATGAAATTATTCTTCAAGTAATTAATTCCCCAAAAACAACCATGGCTATTGGTAATGAGTGTATTTGACTCTAAGTGTTGAATATATTTTGGTACACATATATAAACTTGTATGTAACCTATATATTTTACCTTAAATTGTATTTTTAACCATAGGAACCTTTATCCTAAAAACAGTCCCACTATTATTTTTATGACCTTCCACCATTCTAGCATAAAAGTCATTTGAATACTATTAGTGGAAATACCTGGAATATGTTACATATATCGTGATCCTAGATTCAAGATTATTAAGTTATTATTTTACCAATCCAATACCCAACCATTCAATTGGATTTAATATCATTTATTTTACACCATCATGTATCATAGATATAATAATATAAAAGAAGTTACATCTTATTTTTATCACATTCTAACCCAAAAACATCTGAAATATTTTAATGAGATAGATAACTATAAACTTAATTCCCAATTTGTATGATATTTTCTATTAGGGGAACTATTTTTACTAATTCCCATCAGGTTAATCTCACTCATGTTACAATATAAGCCACTTCATTTTTTAGTGGATAAAGTGTATTGATGTAATATATCAAGGATTTATGCCAAAAACTATTTAAATAAGAACATAATCTCCAATATTCCAATTTAAATGATATTAATGTTCCAAAATATAGATACACAAGACACTTCATGATAAAAACCCTCACAAGGAATCCTGATAAAATTTAATCCTCTGCTCGTTTGGCATGCATTTTGAATGAACTTAAAAAAAATTCATTTTAGGTCAAAAAATATAAGGTATTTTAATTTTGAAAAAGTTAATACAAAATCTAAAAAATAATAATTAATTTCATTCTATGTATGCCAATTATGAAGTGTAAAAAACAATTGGTGATATAATAAACGGATCAGTGTTTGTGGGATCCACTTTATGAACATAGAAAATTTCATTTCGTAAACTCTAGTTTATTTATCCATGTTATTAGAAAGAAAACTCTTATTTAACTCAAGAATTTACTCTATATTTTTTGAAAAGTACTTCTAAGGGTTATCCTATGTTACTCGGACCATCTTAAATATTAAAATCCTTATTTTTATTTATTTTTTTTGATCCTCATTACATAAAATAGACTTAGTCATTTTAATTTGTTATCCCAATTGTATAGTGATGGTATTTTTTATTACATCCATCAACAATCCATTTCTATGATAGAAACATCCATATTTAGAAAAATATTTTATGGTTACTGAATCTCTGACTAAATCCATAGATGCTCCATTCATTAGAGGGAATCATCTCCACAGACCAATTCTTGGACATGGTGATAGTGTTTCTACCAATATTTATCCAGGATACATCAAAATGATGAAGCCCATTTTACTATAGTGTATATGTACAACGATTCATAATAATAATTCCAACTGGATGTTATGGGTAAATTATGATACACTAAATCTACATAAAATTGATTCATGAGTAATAATAAATAAAATAAGATGAAGTTGACAACAGATTTATATTAAATATTATTTCTATTAATTAAGAATGGAAATGAAAAAATAATCCACATTATTTTAGTTTATTTCTATATTACTAAATAATAATTCACACACAATATAATAATTTAAAAATATTTTAATTTATTGATTGTTTGTTGGAATCTATTAATGTTTGGTAAAATCCAAATTATTATTAGTAATTTAATTCTATAAAACCAACCTAGTCATGATTTTTTGAAAATTTAATCACATCTATTAGATTAGCAGACAAAATGTGGCCTTTGTTTTTTGGGGGAAAATATGGATGAATATTTTTGTTGAAAGGACAACTAAATATGGGTATTATACTATTTTCAATTATAGAAGAATGTTGTGTTTGTAATGCCCCTCTAATCGGAGTCTATATTTGGAATTATTAGAAACATATTTATAAAATATATTTAAAATAACATTAGTTAGTAGAAATTCATCAAAATATATTTTAGAACTCAATTTTTCTACTATCTTGAAGTTACACACTAAATTATTCCACATCAGACTGTTGATGAACAACCAAAGTATCTATGTTCATGAGATCATATACCAATACTTTTACCTCTGGGATTGTAGCTTAAAAATCCTGATTAAGGAAAAAAAATCCAATTTTCTAGTGTTTTTCACCCTTAATATATTTCTCTGATAGCCTAAGAGGGAGAAAAAGAATCTGATGAGCCTAAGGGAATGGTTCTCCTATCACAATAGTTTTTGGATTAAATATAGGGACAAAAAATTTAATTATAAGATGGTTAATGAACATGAACATTATTTTTGTGAGTGAATATATAACACTAGTTTAGGAAAAATATAATTTTAATCTAATTTCTATTGTTCTCACATCCAGTTTTCATTTTAAGATAATTCTGGTAGATGAGCCTGTAACAACCCAAGATTTGATAAGATATATTCATTTTAATTTCATTCATATATTCTGTTGTACGCTACACCAAGATTATCTTGCGCTATACGCAACATCATATTAGCTTGCAGTATACACAACACTATTCTTAGATTGTGTTACACACAATTTCAAGTTCGTTTGATAATAGTCATTCTACACAACATAGAGTATATTTATATATATATATTCAATGTATAAATGAAAAAAATGGTGGAATTCTGTTATAAGGAAACAACAAAGGTGTCTTTAACTATACGCAACCCTGACTTGGCTTGCATTACACGCAATCGCGACCTTCTTCGATAGCGTGTGTTGTACGCAATACCGTGTTTTAAAAACAAATGATATATTATTATAATATTATTATGAACTAGACGTTATGAATAGTATTAAATAACTTTTTTATTTTATAACATTATTATTCATCTTACACATTTTCTAGAACATGCTATAAGAACAAAACAAATTTTTCGGGTAAAATAAGTATTTTTCAAAAATGCAGTTTTGTCGCCTTTTGATGGCGCACCCACTTTAAATATAGTTTTTGACATGTTTATAAGTTCAATTTGACAAAATAAAATTCTTATTTTGAATTAGGATATAAAAATTTTCATTGGATAAAGTTTTGATATTTTTCCGATAACTTTCATATTTTAATGAATAATAAAAACACGCTATATTTTAATTAAAAACAACTTTGTTCATCGTAATTATTTATATGGATAAATTATAATATTTAATGATTTTAAAGTATAAATAGAATATATTTTTACCATTTAATATAATTTATGTCATTAGCATTGATTTTAAATTGAATTCATAGGTTAAATCAATTCAATCTTTTGCAATGTTTTAAACAAAAACCAGTTTTCATTCGACAACGAGAATAATTTTAATTTAATTTCTGAAACTTTTTTTTATTAAATTTGGAAAAATGGATTAAATATTTTGGAATCAATGGGTCCAAATTATGTTATTAAGCTACTTTTTATTTTTGGGAATTATGAATAGTAACTACGGTAAATTTTATTTACCGTAGTTAAAGGTAAATCGGGTAATTAAGGGTAAATATAATATTATAAAATTACCCTAAAACATGAAAAAATTCTACTGGATGGATAAAAGTATATCCATATCACATAAGGGTCAGATTAGATTCATTTTATGGACTTTTGACTACGAAAATTATTTAATTATTATTAAAATCAAAGAAAGTGACAACATGTCACTCTCTTAAATCTTATAAGTATAATAATTTTAATTTAGTGATAAACATCATACAACATCGAACATGAATAATATCCAGAAAGCTAATAAAATTATCTACATCATGATAATTTATTTAGATTTTTAAGGGATTAAATAATTAACATTAATGGTGATACATTAATGATGCAGAAATTATTTATTAAGTGAAAAATATGTAATATAGTTTTTATTGAAATAATAATACCCATTAAAAGGCCCAAAAACCTGACCAAAACTTATTTTTAGTGTTTATATAAACCATAATCATATAATTACATAATATATAACCTTTTGGAGTCTTAAAAAAGTGATTATGACACTTATATTATTTTATTTTAAATGATGCCAAAGTTGTCACCTTCATAATTTAATAAATATAACAATTGAAATATTGTAATTTTAAGATGCTAAATTCAAGTAAAAGTATTATTGTGAAAGTTAATAGATTTATCTTCGTCATAGGATTTTATTTGTAATTTTTATGCAACAAATAAGTATATTAAATAATTATACAAAAATGTTGTAGTAATTATTTTATTAAGAGATAAACCAAATAAATGGTTTTAACAATAATAAAATAAATATTATATGAACTATTTAATGTTCTCCACTAATTTTCTAGATACATATGGCCTTTTATGAATCGATTAAATCTTTAGTCCGAACATATCTTCTGTATATACTTTATTTAAAATCATATAAATGAATAGTGTCAAAATTGACACTATTGTTATTTTATAAAAATAACATATTATAAAAACATTTTAAAAATCACAAAAATATATAAAAATTATAAATTTAAATTTATATGGTCTAAAATGTCATGAATTGTCCAATTATATATAATTCACAAAAAATAAGTAATTATTTTTTATAATTTAAAATTTAGAATGTTATTACCACAAATAAAATAAAATTGATTAAGTAAGGATAAATCAAGTTGATAATGTTTAAAATAATTTCCTAACACGTATAAATTTTGTTGGTTGATGATATTACAACCCTATCTCATCTTATATTCTAATATGAGTCATTTTTTGATGTTTTTAAGTGGAGTTAGATTTATTATAAATTAATATTTTTAAGAATCCCAAAGGTGCCCCTCTCCTCCCTTATAAAAGGGCACCTCCTCCCTCCCTTCCTCACACCAATTTGAGCCTTAAATCTCGTCCAACCCCTGCCAAATTCTCTTCTCCAATTCCCTATAAACATCCTAGAGGTCCTGGTATTCTTAAAAGACCAATTTCAGTGCCCTATGTGGAGGTCTCGAAGAGGCACTTCAAAGAAGAGGTAATGTCTATTACTGATTCTTTCAACTTTATTTCTTCTTCTACTTATTCTTCTATAGTTGTTTCATTATGAAGTAATAACATCAGTATCAATCATATACTGATATGTTATTATAAGTATGAAACAACCCTATTTCACCATCTATACATCCTACGGACAACGAAATCACCGCGCGTGCGTATGTACGGAATATCGTCTCCACGCCGTGGTATAATCTGTTTTTCCAACACCACCTTACTTGGATGGGTATAATGGTGTAAAGAATAACTATAAATAGTTATTATAACATCATACTGATTATGATATATTTTATCATCCTATCCAATTCAATTCAATAATTATGGGAATGATATCATCGCTCGTACGTATGTACGGACTACCATCTCCACGACGCGATGAGATTCATTCTCCATGTTAACCATTTAAGAATGATTATAAAGTATATATAAGCTATAATAATGAAATATATGACATTATAAAGCTACTGGATTTATTTATATATATATATATATGTATTTCATCTACTTAATTCCATTCAACTCAATAAGGAAATGAAAACAGCGTCCATGCGTACGTACGGCCTACCGTCTCCATGAACGGTGTATTTCTTTCCATTTAATGATCTATTATATATATGTATATTCTGAATATATATTATATATAAATCATTTTTTATATTCTTGAATTAATTAATCACGATCTAAGTAATCATATGAATAATTACAAGTCAAAACATGGATGACAAATGAAACGATTTTACCCAAAACACTCTTTAACATGGAATTTACAAAAGAAAGGGTAATATAAAGTCATAAGTAAAACATATATGATATCATAACAATGAATATGATTCTGTAATAAGTAAATGACATTATTTAAATCATTATACAGGAGGTTCGGATACATACGAAGCATATCAGACATAAGGTAAGGGATAATTATTCCAATCTCATTCTTATCCGAGATTGTTTACTAATAAGTATTTACTGGGGGTTATGTTTATTATCCATGTCCATATGCTCTCAAAATGTTTTCATAAAATGTTTACATTCCTTCCATGTATGTTTAAGACATTTTTACCCATTTCATACTTTTACCACATCATATGGAAGGAATCTTTCTTTTTCTTACCATACGAGGTACTTTTTGACTTTTCCAACAAACGTACGGGAAGAATGTTTTTTTCAACTTATACGGAATGAATGGATTTTTACGGTTTTATAAAGCCTTATTTTCATGAAGATTCCTCCAAAATATTTCATGAATATTGTCAAAAAAATATATTTCTTTTAAAATTGCATGACATTTTGTGAAAAGAAATTGATTTTGAAGAAGAAAGGATATTTTCCTCAAGAATTCATTTCAATTATTTTATCAAAACCATTTTTCCATCTAAGATGACATTATTTCATATGTGTATGTTTCAAGTATAATGTATCTATGATTTACATGGTTTCACTTTTCTTATTATGAAATGATATCCATTTATTTTATATGGATTATGTGATGTTGGGATGATTTTTATGAAACCCATTTTATTTATTGGGTTATTATGAATGATGTATTTTTATTTTGTGGCACAAGTAAGAATGATTTCATTATGAGATGGGTGGGACCTATATCTCCCTCCAATGCATTGGGTAAAGATTTAAATCTCATGATATAGACATGGCTAGAACGTAAAGTTAAACTGGTTCAGTAATACAAGACTGGAACGAGGAGTGACTCGATTCTGAAAGGGACTTTTTCCACTAAGATGGTCTTGGCCGCAATGCCTTGGCTACTATGGAAATAATAACATGTGCTTAATGGTTTCAACAATTACATGTTTTATTACCATGCTATTTTATCATGATTTATGTTCCATTATGATCTATGCCTTATGTACTTCCATGTTTTATGTCGTTGCTCAAGATTTTTAATATTCATGTTTTTTTAAGTTCAATTGTACATGGTATGTTTTATTTTATCCATGCTTACCCTTACTAAGCATTTGAGCTCACCCTTTTTATGTTTTCTTTTCCCCTAGGATAAAAAGAAAGTTTTTAGGTAAGAAAACAAAAGGGGAAGATCTTCATGGCAGATGTTGATGATCTTTTTCCACGATTAGAAGATTATATTCCGAGTTTCCAAAGACACTAAACTATTACGGTCCTTGTGTGTGTGTTTTTTGTTATGTACTAAGTATTCCGCAAAAGTAATCTAATGCCCATGTACGTTATGCTTCGGGTCTCTATAGTTGGTATCAGAGGAAAGGTTCAGTCAACCTTTGGAAACTAGGATGCAAGAACTTTAGTGAGATCCCTAGAGATATTTCTAAGGTATGTCTAGGGATGTCCCTAAGGTTAAGTATACGTATAGGATATAGTCCTAGAACTACGGTAACGATCTTATAATTTAAACTAAGATGTAAGATATTGAGGGTGATCCCCCTTTAATATGTTGTTTTCACTAGCATGATTTTTTCCTCTCACACTATTCTTTTTGGGTTTTAGAAAATGGCTGGAAACAGGAAGATTCATGATAATGGAGGATATAACGGACAATGGAATGATATTCTTCATGAGAAACCAAATTAAACGGGATTTGGAAGTCCAAACATCGTTATTATTCCTAATCAGCAATCTCATAATATGATCAATAATCTCAACTTTGATAAGTTTCCCAACTCAGATAATAAGAGAAAGATGGAGTTTAATGATTATCATATAGGAAAGAAAGTTCCATTTCCCTCATGTAAATCATGTGGGAAGAGGCATCGGGGAGATTGTTTCAAAGGAACTGGAAGATGCTTTGGGTGTGGAAAAAAAGGACACAATGCCATTAAGTGCAAAGGAAAAGGTTCAGTTAACACCATGGATGAGGATAATGGTATTTCTACGACATCAACAATGGTTAAATGTTTTAAATGTGGAATGTATGTGAATTATGAAAACCAATGCCCTAAGGGAAAGTCTCATGAAGAGAATCAGTATGGTCGTATGGATAGTATTTATGTTGATGATGATGAAGAGACTACAAATGATATGTGAGATGAAAGAATTGTTGAAGCTCGGTCAATGGTTTACGAAGGTAGTGGAATGATTACATGTTTATAAATTGCAATGTTGTATAAGGTATATCATGGTACTATGGAATAAAGAGACATCTAAGGATTGTTACACTGTTGTCTTTCCTTGAGTTTTGAAAGTGTATGATTAATGGTACTAGTATCCATGAATGGTTATTCAGATATTTTTGGAATGTAGATGATATGCGCATAATGAAGGGATAAAGTGAAATTTAAATGTTTGATAGTATTCATGAGCTCATGACTGATATAAGGTGAAGGTTATATCATGGTTTGAATATATAGAATTTTGAGGATTTTGGTATGTGGAAAGAGTTAACTTTTATTATTAAAATATCTATATTTTAGATAATTATATATATATATATATCATTTTTTGAAATTAGGAATCACTATAAAAAAATTCATTAAATGTACTAGTTGTTTATGAAAAATAATTCACGCATTATTTATCTAATGATTTGTAAAGATGCTAATATTATTAGATGGAAAAAGGTATTATTTTTCAAGAAATTATAGCTATGTCAAAATTATATTATTATATTAAAAATATTTAACAAACATTTATTTATAATTTTAATTAAATATTTATAATATATATTCTATGGAATATTTTATAATTCATATATTACTTTTTACAGAATTAATGATAATAAATTCGGTATTAGGATTCCAGATTATTATTTTTAAATAAAAAATAGTTATTCATTTCCTTTTAGAATATTATTTTAATATAAATTTATAAAACATATATAAAGTGAATTTGATGAAATTTATTTTATATTAAGAAATATAATTTCATAAAATTTTTATGAGACCACTTTAATTTTTTTCCACAATTAATTCTAAAAATAGAATACCTTTTTTACCATAGTTATAGTGATAAAAGTTTAATGAAAGGTGTAAAGTAAAAAAGATAAAGCTAAAATTTTCAGATAAAAATTACTATTTATTGTTTTATTATGATATTTCAAACACATATTAACTCCATTTAATTTTTTTTTATATTTTGAAAACTCCAAAAATAATTTTACATTATATTGTTAAAATAGTTTTTGTGATTCCATATGTGTCCCTCCCCTTAATTATAAAATACCACAACTTATCCTCTAATTTTCACATAATTAGATCCATTTATATCATTCATCACATTCCTAAAACAAATATTAACATTCTTCCCTTGATTCATGATCTCTTTTCCTTACCATAATAAAATTTTATGAAGGCATAAGATGAAACCCAAAGGATGTATCTCAAAGAAGAGTTAATCGTCTTACCAGACTCTTTCAAATATTATTTATATATATAAATAGAATAAACTTATTATATACATATTTACATAGATAATATTGAATAATAAACATAATGAGATGATATTATTATTATTATTGTAAAACTACTTTCCACCTCCATTCAAAAAATTAGGAATTAAAAAACACATATATATATTTATGTTTGTGGACTACAACCTCTATCTAATGATATGATTCATTTTCCATATCAACCTATTGTGGATTGTTATATTGATGGATTTAGTAAATATATATTATATTTAATATATATTTATTCTTCTATAAAAATATAACAATGTTTGTATTACTTTCATTATTTACATTAGAAGATTAAGAAATCATCACATTATATGTGAGGACTACATCAAACATAAATGGTGTAATTCATTTGTCTATCAATTTATTTTATGGAGACATATAAATATGTTTATATTAAATATATAAGATATTTATAAAATTATAAACATTATATATATAAAAATACATTGGTAAAAATCTAAGGAACGTAACTATCAAAGTGAAACTTATATAAAAAACCTAGTGGTAATCAACTGAAATGATGATAATAATGAAAACAATTTAATTAAAGAGCCATAATATACTTTATATAACCCATTTATGGTATTGTAATGATGAATATTTTACTTTAAAATAAGTATAATAGATTTAAATTTATTATTTAGGAGGTTGTTGTTGTTAATGAATGACTGCAATAATACTCAAACACGGGTGAATTGAGTTCCATGAAATTATGATTTTCATTAAAAAATCTCCAACTCTTTTTTCAGACTGCATTATATAATATTCTTAAATAAAAAAATATATATTATGTAAAATAAAAGAAAAAATATAAATGGATCAATTTATATTTTATATAGAGAATAGAAGTCCCATAGTCCAATCCACCAACAGTATTCTCTATGAGTGTGATGATTTTCACTAGTCTATACATATTCAACGGACCAAAAATATTTTTTATAGGGACACCATGATTGAGTGAATAATGTTAAAACATGGTATAATAACAAGATATTTAAACTGTGATCTTGAAAATAATTTGGATTAAAAATCTTCAAATGTTCTTTTACCAAGAACCTTTACAATGAAAGATAAACATAGAGAGAGTTTATAGACATCAGGTCCCCGATGTAACAAATGTCTATTCTAAAATAAGGATCTCCAATAGAAATATTATAAATAGTTATAAACTAATGGATATTCTTCTTCTCACATCAATTATTTCTAATTAGAATAGATGATTAGTCAACAAACCTTCTTTCTTTACATTACGTATAAAATAGAGTGTTGAATGTTGATGTCTTGAGAAAATAATTATCTATCTATATTTTTTACTTCAATTTTAATGAAAATATTCTAAATTTCATAAAACTGTTTTAAAAACATTGAAATAAATTTAGTCCTTCATATTTAAACATACAACACACAATCTGTAAAAACAATTTCCATTGACATGCCTTTTTACTTGGAATTCCATAGCAACAGTAGAGAAAAATTAAATATGTTGTTTATGTCTTATATCAGGGTAATTGGAACTTATTTATATAAATATACCATGAAATATGTGATTTAGAATTTAAATACTATATATATTAAATAAAAACTACACTTTACTGATTTGATTGTAATAAATACTTGAAATCATCACACAAAAGCTAATTTAATGAATTGAATTGAAATATCAGAATTAATGAACTGAAACCACATAGCTAATTGGAACATATGAATCAATGTAGCTGATTTCAGATCATGTAAAAAAATTTCATCATGCAAAAGATTCATTTATGTAGTCAAATATAACATAGAAAATTATGAAATGACGTATCAATTTTCATACCATAGTCAATTCAATCAAACTAACATAGCTGATTGAAGTGGTGTAGTTAATTTCACCGCATAAGAGACTAACGAAAATGATTTCTTACCATAACATATCTAAAAATATAACTAATCATGTAGGTGATTACACATGTATCTGAATAACCCACATAACAGTTTCAAGTAGCTAAATGATCACTTATTTGACTTCTCATGTAGGTAATCTTGTCAACATTTGAAATATCCATGTAACAGATTCATCAACATAGTTGATTAAGATATATGATTCAGTCATGTATGTGATTTATTGAAATTGAAATATTCTATTTCATAACCAAAATCATTCACAATGTAATATTTCAAAACATAGATAATATATTTAGAATGTTCAGATTCCATGCGTAGAGTAATTTATGTTCAAAGACATAAGAATAAAATAATAACTAATAAAAATACTTTAAATAAAGATTATCAGTAATGTATTAAGGTTATTTGAGATCATCAAACCTAATGAACTTGGAATATGATGGATCAAAATTAGTATTTCAATAATCTCCCCTGTTTTGATGATCACAAAACTATTAAAACTGGTTTGGTATTCTTAGAAGGATTACATATAAAAATTTTAAGAAGGAAAACCTATATTAAATTATATCATGTAAGAATGTATTGGTCCCCCCCCCCATAGTTAATTAATCCATTACTTTGGAATAGAACATTACTAAATTTTTTTTTAAAAAAACATCTCCCCCATTTTTAAAATACATCACCCCACTTCTGCATCTTTTTACAGGGTGGAAAGATTCTGTCCCTTTTTTTGTCACTAAAATAAAAGGGTAAGAGTAATGTAACACATGTTAATGTATCACATAGTGTAATGAACAAGGAAAGGGTAGTGTAATATCAAAATTAGGGAATTTTTGTATTAATGGGTTTTATTAAATAAAAGAATGAGATAAATAACACTAAATGAATACAATCACTAAGAATGACATGATTATCATGAATATAATTATGTATTTCATTAGTTACTATGAAATACAAGCATACATACACTAAAAAATCCAATTTGTTAGTAATAGACCCAATTATTGTTTTTTGGAGGATCTGTTGAGGTTGAACTAGTTTTGGAACTTAAAGATTGTTTGGATATAGAGGCTACTTTGGAGGTAGAGGGTGTCAACTATGGTTTCATTAATTGATAATAAACACATTTTGTAAGATCCTGGTTTTTGGAAGTTTATATTTTCATTATGTTTTGGTTGAATCCCTTTTTTCCGGATTCAATGTATGTCTTCTGAAAGTATGAAAGGTCTTGGGGGTTTTCGGGGGCTCGGGGCACGAAATAAAGGAAAACTGGGCAAGACAAGCCTAGGTGCATGTCCTGCGCACGGCCAGGGAAAACCGTACAGCCTGCCCAGGTAAACCGTGCAACCCTCCTCCTCCAGACAGTATCATGCATATGGTTTGTGCACGGTTTGTCAAACCGTGTGGCTAAACCATGTGGCCTCTTAATGTTAGGAAAAATTACAATATTTCCACCCTGTGATTTTAAGAACCCACTCGGGATTTCCTCTCCATTCCTCCCTCTTCACCCAAGCAATGAACCAAATCACCCAAGAGCTCCAAGAGGCCGATCACCCTCATTTTTAAGGTGTTTTTGGTGCTTTTGGATGAGGATCGATACTCCTAGTAAGGCTAATCCCATCATTGCTTCTCTTTTTAATTTCAGGTTTGTATTCTCTCTCCCTCTTGTTTCGAAGATCAAAACCCCTATCTTTTTTGTGAGTTCTAGGTTTTTTTTAAAAGGTTGGGGCCGAAGCCTCGTTTTATTATTAAATCAAATCAAATACCTCTTTTTACTGGGTAGAGGGAGACCCATTACATAGCTTGAAGGCCCAGTGGACTTGTATTCCATTACATAGCCATTAGGCCCAATGTTTTGGCCCAATTTCCATTCTGTGAATAGTAACCCGCCTGCTATAGTACCCGCGTAGTACCACCGCCACTACAGTACCTACTGATCTATAGTACCACTGCTGCTATAGTACCGCTATAGTACTGCTACAGTACCTTCGCCCAATGGGTTTTCAACCCCCATTTTTCATATAGGATTACGGGGTGCTTACCACTAAGCCAAACCCCAACTACTGGGTGAGTTCTAGGTTGAAGCTCCAAAGGCTGGTCGGATTGAGGTCTAAGGAATCATTTTAGTGTACTTTCAACCGCAGTTTCGAGGTACGTGGTCAAAAAACGTTATCCCATAGTTTCATGGTAGATTTATGCGTGTGTGGTTGCGCTCATGGTTTCCTTTTTGATGAGAATTGATTAACCTGGATGTTTTTGGTATAAAGGATTCTTAAAAATGGTAAATGGGAACTCTCACGATCCCCATGGGATGCGTTGAGAAGGACTTGACCTAATTGGGGCCATCCATGGGGTGTGCTGGCTTTACCCAGGCTTAGGGATTGTTATTAAACAAGTGTCCTTGTTTTAATAAATGGTATAGCCCTTGATGAATATATTGGTATGATTGATCGAACTTCGAATAGAAGATAGGTAATGCACCTAGACTTTGAAATAACCTAAAGGTTATTTGGAATGGTTTGAATGGTTGATTCATGGAAATGATGAACAGGTTAAATGGGTTAATGTGTAAACTGATTAAAGACCATAATGGGATAGATTATGGGTTTAGGGTTGAATGCTTATTGAGATACGCATAACACATGGGAAATGGGTGAATGGTTAAATGATGTGAAATGGTAATGTGTTAATGGGTTAAGGCATAATGTGTATTCCCGTCTGGTTTGTTGTGAATGATGTTTGTCAAAGGAAAATTGTATGGTGGGTTCATGGTTACATATATATATATAAGCATATTCAAATGGCTTGGTAGAGTGGGGTATGACTTGAGGATCTACGCCGACGGGTCAAGTGAAGACTGATGCTCGGAACTCCACCCTAAATGTATGGGTTATGAATGAGGAATGATGATCTATTCTCCTAATAGTTTCATCCACCTGGACTGAGGCTTCGAGGTGAGGATATGATTTCTATGAGGGTGTTAGTCTTAGTGAGATAGGATAATGATGTGTTTACCCTCTTGCATGTGATTTTTGGCCTTAGACCCATGTAACATAATATATGTGTTTAACCCATGGAAATGTGATGAAATGGTATGTGATGATAATTGGTGTGAAATGAATTATAACGGAAGTGGAAATGGATTTGGATTTGAACTGGTTAATGAAATCTTAAATAATTACTTGGTAATTATCATTCATATTCTTTTTACATGGACTACCTGTTCATACTGAATATTTTGTAGACACCATTGGTGGTGGCCTACTGAGTTGTACTCACACCCTGTTCGGGCCGCCATTGGGTACCCGAGCAGACTTCATGTTTGCAGGTCAGGATAAGGGAAAGGGTCCTTACTAGATAGCTGAGTGGATGTGGGTATCACTTGGTGGAGGACCGGGACATCAAGTTGGGACCATTTTAGGATTTTGGCTGTTGTCTTTATTTTGGGCTTCTGTTCACTTTTTCACTTTTAGTAGGACATGGTATATTTATTGTTGGAAATGTTTGCTATACATGTTCCTTGTTTATTGATTATTGTTTTCGCTATTGGTTTATTTCTATTGTGGCTTACTCTGATAAAGAGGTGGTATAGTCCCCCCCACTTGACCACATAGACCCCCACTGCTTGTCGACAACATTCGGCATACAGGGAGGTGCACTTAAGGTTATGTAACTACCTGGTTCAAAGCATCAGTTTAGTGACTTCCAGGTCAGGAATGTTACACCTTTTATTCAATGTACATATTTCTGAGAATAACTACACATATTAGGACCAAGTAGCCTTCTTATCCACATCTAATTAAAGGCATCATCACACATGTTGATCCTTATAACAAAACAATAAATATAAAATTCTATAATTAAGAAAGGTTATTTCTTATGTATTTAAGTAACTGAGGAGATCTCATTTCTGATGAATGTATTGAGATGTTCTACTTTAAATGATGAAAATTGTCTTTATTAACTAATATTAAGAGGGTGAAATAGAGTTTCAAAGTCTAAAACTATTTTATAAGTTGTAATATGAATAAGAACCTTTTTTATAATTAGGTTTATAGAGGACTTAACATCAATCAGCATACTGGTCAAAGACAGAACTGTATTATCTGTGGTGTTTATTTGTACTAGAAATTTCTTTAATAATGTCCTTCTTGTCCTTGAGATGAGACATAAAAACTAGAGCACTAATAGTAGGTTGAAGTTCAAAAGTTCTAAAAATTATATGATGTTTTCACACAACCAAATTCCTACCTATAACTAGAAATGATTTTTTAATGATTCAACTAAGGATTCTTCTAAAGAAAAACTGGATTCGGAATCCAATTTTATCACTTTAGGAAAATCCATAATATTTGTATCCAACATAATAATATTTCTAAAAATAATATAATTTTTCATCATGAAGAGTAAATAGGGATAAAATGATATCAATTCCATTATTTAACAGTTAAAAATATTATTTAACCGATTCTATAACATATTTATCAAGATGACCAACATGGTTATTCATAGATGCATCTATTGAAACATTTTGTTTATTTGTATCAACATGGGTTTCTAGAAGTTATGAAAATTAATCCTTTTTCATCTGATACAATGTCACTAGAAATGGAATATGAGATTGAACACACTGAATCTAAGAGGAAATAAAATTAATTATAACATTATCTAATCAATTTCATTCTAAAAATCTGGATTTGTTAATGATTTAGTGTTAGAATAAATACAAGTTTTTGGGAATCTTGAAAAAATATAGACTTAACAAAACACTTTTAAATGTGTGAAAAGTTTCTTTACATTTATTTCAAAATGAATTAATTTTATCAAACACATCCTAAGACAAACATAATTTCATGGATGAAGGATTCTGAGACACATCATTTTGAGATGAAACCATTGAATAAAGCTCATCAAAATCAACCTTTATAGTAAAAAAATGTTTCATCCAACTTGATATAAAATTCATCTCCACATGTTCCATATAACATGCACATGAACTTGTTTATGACATAGGTTGATCTATCCATGGACTTATAATTATAGTAGATTAATTAACCACCATTAAAACTATTTTATTAAAATCCCATTTGGAGGTACTGGACTCTATAACATCTCTAATATCACCTTAACAAAAACATACAATCACTACTAAACCATAAAATTAAGATATTACCTTTATAGCCTTCTTTAGATGTTCATTATAAAAAACATCCTTTTCCAAGATTCTTGAATTCTTGAAAACTAAAGGATTTTACTCTTGAGAAGTTGAGGTTGAACATAGAACCAGTTGTGTATGGGATCACATATTAGGTTCTATAGTATTATCTTCATCCCTTCTCCCGTCAATTGGTGATCCATGTGGATTAGAATCAACTCCTTCATGAATATATATTGATCATGGACTGGTCTGATATTTTGAATTTACATGAAAATATTTTTTTATACTATACTTAAAAATAGTATTAGTTTTCTTAACAACTATACATGTATGATGACCTTCAATAAAAATTGAAAATTGACTAGGAACTTCACCAGCTACTTGATTCGTAGTAGCCATATACTTATGAATCTGAATAGTCTAATCAAATATATGACTGATAATAGGAATTGAGGATTTAGTTATTATTGATATTTTCTCCACCATTCCACGAGGAGACATAGTTTAGACAGGTTTTTTATCACAAAATAGTGAGGTATGAGTGGAATTCCACTTATTCACACTCTCATGCTAAACTATCCTCAAATTTTTCAAATCATAATCCTAGAAATATTTGATCATCTTAAAAATAACTAATGATATGTTATTAATTTTCTGAAACTACACTACATCACCTTTATTTAAGTTAACTTCATTATTCTTCGTACCTAAATTAATTAATATACCATAAGGATAGTTACTTAGATTCCATTTTCTTTTATAGAAATAATGAAAGAACCTCATTTTGTATCATGGAATACTAAATTTATTTTATTAATAAATATATACAGCATATACATATAATGAAATATAATCATCTCCATTTCCTAAACTCATTGAGCTATACTGGTTTTAAAAAATTTAAATAATAGATTCCATTCTATAGGATTCACTTTCACTTGTTTATTTTCAAAAATAGAGGTTCCAAATTTAAAATTGAACACATATATCAGACCTACTGAGCTTGTTCTATTAATCTTCTAATTAATAGAAAAATCCCCTCTATGTGTAAAAATATAAAACACATTCCTCTCAATAGAAGACACGACTAGTTTCATTCCTTTAACATTCGATATTATTAAATCCTATCTTTTATTGAACTAAAACATAAAACTCATTAATAACTTGTTGAACTATTCTTCAAAAATAAAACCTGCATTATGGTCATCAAACAAAAAATATCATCATTGAGACTCAATCAGTTTCTTTTACATCATTTCAATTAACTTCATCCCAAACATAACTTTGGTTTTCCCACAAAAACTATTGTTCATCTTCTATTGAATCTCTAAAATGTAACATAACTTCTATCAATAGAACTATTTGACATTCACATTTTGAGATTTATGGGTGAAAGTTGATCAGGGATAGAGAGGTTATAGATAAAGGATCATATTCATATATAGGTTGTACATGCAAATGAAAAAACATTTGAGTAACAGTTTTATAATTAGTCGCATACTTGAAGGTCAATATGCTTATATACCCAACATTTTTTATGGATACCTTTGACTGATAAATAAATAATCAAAATAATGAATGAAATAAACTGAAATAAATATTGATTTTCAATTTTTTAAAAAGTAAGATCCTATGAATACAAATAAATTCAGTTAACATTTTACCAAATAATATAAAATTCATTTTAGAATTTAAAAACAATAAAAACAATAAAAAATAAAAAATATATTCATCTAAGAAAAAACTAAACATATTTTATCTATTTAAACAAAATAATCCCAATTATCTTTGATTAATATCAAAATGTTCATATGGAAGGGTACTGGTAAAAATTTCTTCTAAATTATTCTCTATGTGGATATATTTAGTAGAAATATCACCTCATTGAGTGATATCTCTTATAAAATGATTCCAAAAGTCTCTATGGGTTTTTATTTAATCATTTATCATATTTTTGGAAATTTTCATTGTATTTATGGTATCGCATCAAATTTACAATTGATTGTAATTAAATCCAACATACATTATGGTGTGTTTCAAGTAAAGCACTAGTTCACAATAACTACCCATAAAAATATGTTCAATATATATAAGACAATGAAACAAAGTGTTATTTCTTAGTACACTAGAATATAAGATAATTTCTTTGAAAATGTAGTGATCTTGAATTACTCATCATATCTAGTCTACAACCACCAAATTTAACATTGTATAAGATATTAAATTGAAATTTGTAGTTATTTGGAAAAATATAAGAATGATAAATTGTTCCTTTTAAATATCATAATTTTTTTATATTTTTAATGAATTTCTATGAGAATATATCTAAATCAAATAGAAATACACATTGCAAATATAATATAGTGTCTAAAAGTACTCAAATAAAAGATACTCCAAATTATTTCTCTATAAAGATTATTTACAAAAAGTTTATCATCCTCATCCAAATCATGTTTTTACTTGGAACTAATAGGTGTATTGTGTAGATTAATAGATTGATGTAAAAACCTTTTAAATAAGTTTATCATTAATTTTCATTAATTTAAAAAAATTTCTATATATTTTGGATAAATTTGAAAACATTAAAAATTATAAAACTCACTCATCATACTCATTCCAAATTCCTTTTTCATGAGTTTTAAAATTTCATTAAATAATATTTTATTTGTATAATGATAAATTACCTCATCAACAAAAATTTTTACTAAGATATATCTGAAAATTTTGTTTCCTCTAATAATTTATAATCTACCTTACCTAAAAAAACATTTGATAATGTAAGAGATATAAAGTTCACATACCAATATATGAGGGCTTAATAAAGACCATAAACTTTATTGGAATGTTTAAAAAATGTATTAGGAAAATAGTAATTTCCAAAATCAAGATGTTTCTCAACATAAATATATTTTATTAGAAAACCATCTAAAAAGAGTATTTTACATCCATATGATATAATTTAAACTTCTAAATTCATTCATAAGGTAAAATATTCAAATTGGAATTTAGTCTATCTTCTAGGGAAAATATTTCCTCGTAGTAAATACCTTCTTTATGATTAGAATATTTAGCTTTAAATTAAGATTTATTTGTAGTTATTACACAAAGAAAATATTTATTAATTCAAAAAAATCTTTTTGTTCCCATGAAAATAATTTCTTAAGGGTTTATCCACATATTCTCATAGCTTATTCATGTTGACCTGGTTTAATTCCTCTTGTATTTCTACAACTGAACCTCTATCTACCAAGGATTTTATATTTACATATTTTCCATCTAATTTAAGATTTCCTGAAACACTAAAATATTTCCTACACTTTTTATATATAATATTTATTCATCTAAAATTCAGATAATATATTCTAAAGGATTTCTCTTAATGATTCTAGGTTTCCTCAAATACACACTTTTAGGTTCACTATAATACAGCATTTCTAGATTTGGTTCTAGAAAATCATTTTCCAATTACTCTTAATTTTGGTTATCATAATATTTTAATATCTTATTATAAATAATAATCCATTAGTTTAGTATTTTGAGAAACTTTGTGATCAAAATGATAAAATTTATAAAATTTATCATATTTGGATTATTCAACAATCATTCATTGTTTATTGAAAATTAAATATTATTTTAGAGTAGTAGAATATAAAATAGTTATTCCATCATCATCTTTTAGATAAAAAAGAAAAATAATATTCTTTGTTTTTAGAATATTATCCCCACATCCAAAAACCATAAGGTGTCAATCTTTTGGCCTCCTATTATTCCATATCTTATATTGTGTTTTATTTAAAATTTGTCCAATTAGAACTCTATTTATGATGTAAAATGTTTTGTTTAGTGCTTCAACATAAAACATATTAGGAAATTTATATTAACATAACATTTTCATAAAAATATTATGAAGGTCATATTCCTCTTTTCAATAAAGCAATTTTATTGAGGTTTTTGGGGGCAGAAAATTTATGTTTAAAACCATGTTTTGAAAAATACAGATTGAATTAATGGTTTTCAAATTCTCTTTTATGGTAACTTATTAAAAACTAAACTGTTATTATTAAATTTTATAACTAATTTCTAAAAAAATTATAAAAAAATATCATGCATCAATTTTAACTCTAACAAAGAAAAAAAATTTAATACTGAATATTCATTAACTAGAACATAAAAAGTGATTTTACATAGAGTATGTTCCTCTAGATGGAGTAAAAAATCCATATGGATAGGTTCAAGGGTTCAATAAGTAGAAACATCTTTAATTGGATTAATTGATGACTGATATATCTTTCCCATTATGCATTCATCACATATGATTCATTTATTAAATTTTATTGGAGGTAAACATGGAACTAAATTCCTTTTAGAAAAATAAATCAAGGAATACACACTATAAAGTGACAATACTATATTACATATCCATAATTAAATTGTTTATGACTATAAAAAGTTCCCCTTTTTTCTACTCAGACAATTCAGATCAATAGTATAGACATTATTTATTCGTACTACATTAAATTTGATAATATTATCTTTAAAACAGAACATGAATTATTTGAAAAATGAACACAATAACAAACATAAAACAATTATGAGATAATTATCAAATTATTCTATAAACTTTCCTGGTAGATAAATTTATTGATAAAGACATAATTCATATTTTCTATAGATATAACTCCCATAACCTAGCCATTATAATTGTCTCCAAATGTGACATGACTTCATTCTATCATTGATAATGAGTGAAAATTTTAGAAATCAACACTCATGTTCCATGATATATAACAATCCATATACCATGATTCATTGGTTCTATTTGACCATTGTATCAACAAATATTGATTAAAAATATTTTTTTGGTACACATATTTTGATGAGTCTATTTTAAATGAAATCATTTTCATGTTTTCCTCGATGAACAAAACAAAGACAGCTAATTTATGAATTATTTTTATTCTTGAAACTAAGTATAAAATAGTTCTGATAAATCATTGGTTTTCCCCCATCACTTATTATTCCAAATATATTTTAATAAATTTACTATTATGAAGGATTTGATTTAGAAAATTATCACCTTTTGAAAATAAAGAGGCAGTATCTTTATTATTTGGATCTTATTTTTGTAGTTTTTAAATTTTATTTTATTATTCAATGCGTGATAAAATATAAATATCCAACTTAGTTTTTAGAAATGAAATATTTTTAGTTATTCCTCTATTTTATTTATAAAATCATTTTTTGAATTTTTAATAGTTATATTTACACTTTTTAAATATTCATTCTCATCTTCTAACAGGGAACAATATTCATCTACTTCCAAAAATGAACATTTTTTATTTTTTAGTCTATCTTACTGTTCAATAAAAGAGTGTTTCGTAGTTTCTTGAAGAGTGTATTCTATATTGGGGAATCACTGTTTCTAGGAATTTTTCATTGGAATTCTTCATGGAACTGGAAACTTGCAACAGTTCCATATCCAAATTTGACCGAATTTCTTAATGAAGGTGTTCATTATGTTTTGAACTTTACGATACTTAAGAGCATGCATTGGTCGAGAGGATGGGAGTTCAAACTCATCACGCCCTTTTGAGGGAAATTGTTTTCTACTCTGGGACTCTCTTTGTAAAATTAAAATATTTTCATGAATCCTTATTAATTCTCCAAGTATATCATAAATATCCCTTGGGATTTATAATCACTTATTAACATGTGTAAAATATAGAATAATTAGTATAAATTAAAGGTACCTCATTAATGGAAATAAACGTATGTATTCAAGGTTTTCAATCAATGGTAACCTCTCATATACTATTTAAAGAATCTTTTAATAATCGTTGTGATTATACTAGTTTTTAAGTCACTCAGTGGGGCACTCTAGAATTTTATTGTCATCCAGGGAGACGAAATTTTGGTTTGATCTTGGGATCGTGTCCATAAAATGGGCTACCTACGTATCCTTGTGAAAGGAATAAGATCCCTCATAGTTTTTTTCCACAGAATAGGACACATCATACCTTTTATGGTCATTTGATAAGGACCTATAAGTGAAAGGTGCTTAGTTGAAACTTAGTGTGGGACTTATGATGAGGCCTCCCAAGGAACATGGAAAGTATATGGATTTCTAAGTAGGATCAAAACCTTATTGGGAATATGGCCCACGGGGAACAGGTTTGATTTGAAGTGTTGGGTTTGAACCTCAGGGAGGCTTCCGACATAACCCATATAGATGGGAATCAAAGCCCTCATAGTTTGATAAGTCTCATAAGGGAGTATGGTCCTATGAAAAGGGTGAGTTTGGGATTACTTTCGGAAAAGTATTCTGTGATGATTTGGGGTTTAATTTGGGGCTTATTCATAAGGAGAATTCTTAGATTCATGGTATTAGAATTGGATTCCTGAGAAGGATATCTGGTGAGCTCAAGCGATGAAGAGGCTTCCTACATTTCCTGATTTAAACAGTACTAATAGTTCTCTTAGTTCATTCAATCGTGTAAATGATGTAATCTTGACAAATCTCTAATCCCATGTGATTCAAAATCAATATGATAAACAAGATAATGTCAAATATTCAACAAAGGCTTTCACAGGTTCAAATTTTTCCTCCATGCTGATGGTAGAGGGCGAGGTGCCCATGGAAGAGGGCTAGGCGATGAAACTTCATTGTCCTCTATTTACATTGGACAAGGGTCCAATGTAAGTAAGAAGGGGTGGAGGTGAGGGGGTTATACCAGGATGGCTGCCCATGGTGATAAATCCCAATAGGAGAGGGAAAGGGAAATTAAATTTCATGTGTCCATCTCCCTTATGGCCTTTTAGCACTAATGTAGAAAGAAGAAGCAATTATGCGACCTCTTGCAAGAAAATAAAGGGGCTGACTCCATGCTTGTTTCCCTAAAATTGATTTTGTTAGTGGAGGGAGACATCTCCTATGCTTGAGCGGAGAGGCAAGTGTGAACCACACCTTCCCCACTAGTGACATGAGGGTTCGAATATTAGAGATGAGAAGGGGAGAGCATAATCCAAACCCTTATTCTCAAAACTGGGAACATCCCAACACTGTTCCTAGGAGAAAAATCCATGTGATTGTGGATATAAAATCCCCAAGAATCCCATGAATCCTACCCCCACTATGAAAAAAATGCGGGATACCTCTAACTGTGGAAATAAAAACCCATATAAGAGACATGTTGGTGTACCTTTCTCAAAGGTTTGATAAGTTAGGAGGTTTTGGGGGAGGCTTCATCTTAGTCCCTTTCAAATAAGGGAACAATGTAAGGAAATACCCTACCATGAATGGATTTAAAAGAGAGTACTTGATCTGGTCACGTAGGTACCTCATGTAAGTATGCCACGTAGGTACCCCGCGTTGTTGCACCGTGCAGGTATAACATGCAGGTATGGCACATAGGTATAAATATTGACTGAAGAATTTGAAGACCATCAAAACATGCTTATACCATTTAATTATATATTCTCTCATGTTATAGAGAGATACTTGAGACCATTTGAGGCATCTATGAGAAAGAGCTATGTAATGGGAGCTTCATAGAGTATATCAATTTTTTTAGTCCTAAAATGGGGAGCCCAAGGGTTCTATTTATAGGCACGGATGGTCCTAATCGAAGAAATGTTTCCCACACAGGTCTTTATCATAGCTCTGATGTACAGTTATTCCACATAGGTGCACAAAACATCTTTTGGAGCAGAGCTCTACCACGTAGGTCAGTCGCGCACCTCCTCCGTGTAGGCCCGTAAATCTAGTCCATCATAATGCTCTTTGGGAAAATTTTGATTTTCCTTTGTACTCTTCAAACCTTGCTTTGGGATCTGAATAATCTAGAGTTCTCTTCATAGTTATTTTGGTTACGTTCTCAAGTAGTTTTAACAAAATCCCCCCCTTTGGTATTGGATCTGAAAACATAAAAAGTGGGTCAAGTCCTGAGGTCAAAATACTTTTTTGGGAAAAAGATTATCGATGGATTGCAGAACAGTACAGGTTTACCGCACATGTGTAGCATGCAGGTATGACGTGAAGAGGTTGCGCGCAGTCTGGATGAGTAGGTCTTCAATTGCTAATAAATAGGTCTCAACCTTTGCGATTTTTTCTTCATCTGTTCTTTCTCCTAAATTCTGTGGCTCTCGTTGGGTAGCTCGTTCAAAAAACATCATTGCATTGAGCTCTCGCATAATTTCCTTGAAATTTATTCAAGGTAAAATTATTTAAGCGATGGAGCTATTCCAATGGACTTTATCAAAGGATGTTCACTCAGATCCTTGGAAAAGGACCTTTGTGATGGACCTCATCGAAGGACCTACATGAGAGGCCTCATCAAAAGACCAACACAAATATTGTCTTTTTCCAAAAAAAATTGATTTCCTCTTTAAAATTATGACCTGCAAGTTTGGTAATTCTTTTGTAGGAAATAATGACTCATTTGATGACCTAGAATAATGAATCTAAGGCTCTCCAAAATGGAATGATGAAGATCGTCGGACTAAACTATTATG
Organism: Viscum album; assembly: GCA_963277665.1. Taxonomy (NCBI): domain Eukaryota; kingdom Viridiplantae; phylum Streptophyta; class Magnoliopsida; order Santalales; family Viscaceae; genus Viscum; species Viscum album. The sequence continues at coordinate 617,393,950 of OY728145.1, read as the reverse complement.
AAATTTTTTAGAGTACTCTTCTCGGGCTCTGGACGGGTATAATTTCATACCAACATGACTATGCACAAAGTCCTTATTTACCCATGTACGGGCATGGTCTTTTGCAGGATTATCATGTTCCATCTATTAAAAATTACTTATCAAATAGTTTGTTTCTTCAGTATTCCAAGTGTAACTATATGAATATTAGTGCAAGGGGGTTCTAGTACAAAATGAAATTGTCCCTATTAGTTGCATCCTTCATCACAGTGGTTTCACTCCTGATATGAAGGATCATGTTGTAGATCCAAGAAAACATTGTTATGATTCCACTTTGTGGGCTTCTTATACTGATCAATGGTTGGAATGAAGATTGGAGCATTCGTTCTAGAGGGGGTGTAAAACCCGAGTGGATGGGGGAATTTTGGGTACGTCAGACTGGTACACAATTCAGAAAAGAGTTATCAGATGTTCATATCAACGAATATGTCTGGATGGGGAAAACTTCTGTTTATAAAAATGACTTCATTCCTGAATTATTGAGCCAATGGATTCCATAAATTAATTCCTTTCATTTGACACACGGTTAAATTGGTATTAGTCTCTGGGATATTTACCAAACAGCTGGAATTCCCATTCTTGGGGAAATTTATGATGAATTCATTCCGCCTACTACAACATGGGGTGATCCTTCTAGAACACCACTACTGGACCATAAATTATTTAAGACATTGAAGAACTTTCCCAATTACAAGAAAGATATCCATTCTAGAGTGTGGATGGAAGCCTTCTTAGAACCAAAAACATTGGATGGTCCAACCTGTGTACATCCTACTATTTTCCCTTCTATAGATAACTAAGGAAGTTCAAAAACATATTTTCCTAAACTATAAAGATAAGATCATAAGAACTGGTGATGTAAAGTCTAACCCAATATAAATGAAAAATTATGCTTATATGACTTCCTTGATATGTGGAAAAGAATTTATTTGCTTCCAGTCTGTGAATCCGGTGGTGGTGTAAGATTAGGGCCTTTTTTCATTGTAGCTAAATAGGTATAAGGGAAGTATAATGGGCTAGATACACATGTATTAGTAATAATTTACCATCTCATGATGCTTTTATACAATGGGAAGTCTCCATTTATAATTGCAGGGCCATTCCAAGTGTTGTTGGGATGGATTGTAACACATTTTTCTTCACACTCAACGTTGAATTTAGTCAAGGTTCCCAATGGTTTATTCAACCCATTTTTATAGAAAGTTTCTAGTATTCATCCTCTGAACTAGAGACCTGGCGTGGTGCTGAAGGCATTGAATGTCTCAGGAGAATTCAGCTTCTTTCTTTTTGGTAACCCACCAGTTGGATCATTTATTGATGATAGTAAATAAAATAATTAGGAGCTGTGATCTTATATGATGGAATTCAAGGATGACTTATTGTCAACCAGGATTGATGGTGAAATTATCTATGAGGCTTGCATCCTCTATAGGTTTGATTGTCAATTCTAGTGTCTTTAACAATCATACACTTTTCCACCCACGTATTTCAGACATGAAAAACACCCAATGGTAGTGCAACAATTGTGGATTCTACCAGCTTTAGAGGTATCCAAATTGTTGATAAAATTTTCTCCACCAGATGCATCGATCAGATTGGAAGTTTGGTATGCAAGAGCTTGGGCTTCTTCATATCCTCAAGGGGCCTTAACAAAAGTAATATATTGAGTGGCGGCTACAACGACTGTCACACGTGGAAATCATGGTAAAAAGTCTAAGGTCGTAGATGGTACAGAAGTTATAGAGGATTCAGAGCCCCCAAAATATCTTCGAAGAAGGTATACCAGGAAGACTAGAGCTATAGAAGCAATACCTCCAACGCTAAGGCGATCTCACCACCGCCATCAAACTGATATTTCTATTCCATCTGTTGAATTTTCTGACAAAAGGAGGCCTAAAGAAGATTATCGTCTAGAAGGCGTTGAATCTCCTCCAAAAACAACCATAAAAATATTGAACAATGTGAGACCTTCTGCCATTCATCATTGAGAGGGTGTATCCTGTGATCATTGGGATGCATGGGCATTCCTCCAGCATGGAATTGGAATACCAGATATTGGTGACATCAAGGAGCCTTCTAATTACAATCTGGATAATAACCTGGATAAAGTACAGATGTATATTACAGAGATGGAGGCTTTTATATATGAAACTAATGATGAAATCCCAACCTCTAAACAAGTATCTCATACGATGGACTTAGGAGTACATGAATGGGTAATTATCGACTTTGAGGAGGAGTGGGATATTTATATTAATACTGAGAATGTATTTCCCTTTTTCTTTTGTCTCAACTCTGCATTATCATTCAACATTATTCATCTAAGGAGTAAGTATTTATATGATCCTTAAGGAATACAACATTCTCAAAATATTCTGGTAACCACATTTTATGTTCTTGTAGTATCTATGTATCTCTCCTCTCTCAAGGTATTAAGAGCTAATTCTTCAAGAGCAGAGAGAGAAACCCCTGGGTAAACCCATGATCATGTTGACGAATATGAAATTTTAGTAGATAAATTGTTAAAAGATACAGCTATACCTTCTCATAGCTCATCTAAGAAGGAGGTAATCCATGGTCAGATTAAATACATTCCATATTTTCTTTTGTCAATTGATCCCGAAATAATCAACACTAATATTCAAATTTCTTTAGAAGAAAGGAATGAAGATCTAGGAAAATATAAGAAAAATACTGATATTGACACAAACATGGAAAGGCCTGATGCTACTCTATCAATTGAAGAGACAATGAAAACAATGACAGTAGAGCCAATTTGGGCATCAATAAACACTTTTTGGATACCTTAAATGGTAAGGATACTATAATCTTTCAGGCCGTATACACTGAAATGATAGACACCATTAATCCAAATATTTATATTCTACGTTCCATCAAAGAGTTTGGGGATTTTCATGAATAATTATAAGAACTTTAGTCTATATTTTTGCATTTCCCATACATAACTTTTCTTTAACTTGATTCATTAAATCTAAGCTTACCTCATTCATCTTTATATGAAGAAAATGTCTCAAAGGCTCTTCAGGAATGGGGTATTCCACTTTATCCTTCTACAGGGGATAGATAAACACCTACAAAGGATCCTTCATCAAGATATATTCTAGAGCCTTAAAATATCATAACTGTTCAAATTCAAGGAAATTCCCCTTCTCAAGAAACATCTTCTCAAAACACTAGTGCTAAAAATATAGGGGATGAATCAAATAAACTACTAACTTATTATTGGGTAAATACAATCATATTTCAAAATTGTATTTGATTCCTCTATTTGAAACTAATAATGACATCAATTTATCATTTAGGGTTATAAACTCCTAGATACAAAAGTGAGACTTATACTATCCCAAGAGAAGTAGAACAAGGCAATTATTTAAGCAACCTGTTTCCAGAGTACATTTTACCTCACTATAGTGACTTAGATTCAGAAATAGAGATGTAATATACTCTGGGAATGACACGTAAGAAGATATGGTGGAATATTTGGAGCATAATTACAGGAATGCCTTTAGATGAATTGTTGTCTCATTTTTCAAAACTCCCAACATTATTCTGCATATTGGGATTTGGTGGATTTAATTATCGGCCAGATTATGATACCATGAAAGTGACTATTTGCCTATAAGATTAGGTGCATATGATGCTAAAATATTTTTAAAAGGATAAACAACTCATAAATATTGAGGGCTCTCATGCTGCAGTAGTTTAGGTGGAGGAAAATCTTAAAAAAATCATTCAAAATTTTCCAACAAATGAAAGAAACCACAAATGATTTGTTATATCTTCAACAGAAATTGGATGTCGTTCATAAAAAGCTTGAGAAACTGAATTAAACATTAGGAGAAACCTAACTAGAGGGGATAACTTTCATTTCAACTACTAAGGAAGCACTTTGTCAAGCACAGGAAATTGAAGTTGCTCAACTATCTCAACTTCATTAAGCAGCTGATTGATCTTATGAAGTAGTCCAACAAATAAAAATTCATGTTGAGAGTTTATTCTAAAACATGATATAGAGGCTTCATTTTGTGTATAGACCTCTATTTTCATATGAAAGAAAGAAATTTTCTTCAATCATATAAATCTTCATTCCCATTTTTCATGATTTCAACTTGAAAGGTAAACGATGATAATGATTTCTTTATGGTAAACAATCATTATTATAATAACAAGAATGAAGTGATAATTTTATTATTAATACGAGGGCCCTAGTGAGCATAATATGATTGTTTTTATGGTTATATGAATAATCCCACAAATTTCATTTCTTTTGACCATTTTTTATTACTCAATATTGACTAGATCATACAAAAATGTATGTTTAGTGAGATTGGACTAGAATTTTGTTTAGAGTTCCCTTCACGGGTTCTCAATATAATGAGTACCAAGTATTTTGTTAATGTTAGTTTATAGTAATGCATGTTGGACTATAAATGTCTAATATTTAGGGTCGAAATGGATTTGACTGTAAACTTTGAATTGGATCCCAAAATAAACTATGTGGCTATGAATTTCGTTAATATTCTTTTAATATTTCCAAGTGGAATCTTGTGCCATGATTTTTATAGATACCTAATTTAAAGCCTATATCAATGTAGTATATGTATTTTCTAGGAACAAAGTTACCATTATTTTATAAACCTATTATGGGGGCTATATTATGCAGGGTCAACTGGGGCATATACTGCATATCCAAATAGTGGAATCTTTTGAATAATGGGCATGTTATGTAGGAAACTTATGCAAGTCCACCTAAGGGAATGAGATGAATATTTATAGGGTATTTCCAATCAAGATATGCAATACAAATTAGATTAATATGACTTTCACGAAGGTATGAACCAAATGTAAATGATATGGTGTATCTATTTTTAGGCCATAAAACTATGACAAGAAATGGAAACAATATATAACATGTAGCCAAGTTATTTAAAGGTTATATCATAGTTAATCGAACACATGGTGAGTGGAATTTGTAAACCATGGTCTTGAAGACTATCAGATTGTGAGAAAGATAATGAGACAAGAATATATGAATGACTATTTTAAAATACATATTCTTATATATTGTCATTAAAAACTAAGGCAGAAAAATATACTATAACCAAGAATGAAGTTACCATTATTTGAAAAACACATTATGGGGGTTTTATTGTGCAGAGCAAACTAGGTAATATATTGCATAGTAAAATAGTGGCATCTTTTGACTGAAATGCCTATTATGTGGGAAATATATTCAAGGCCACCTAAGGGCACATGCTGCATAGTCAGGAAAAATATCTCTCAGATATTAGAAACCCAGTTAATAGAAACCGTAAGAAAGATTATAAAAATTTGAAAATATTCAATATTAAGAGTGTGGGATATGAACGTGGGTTTTTATTAATGCATATGGGAAATTATTGAATCAATATTCACAATCATTTTTGTGTCCTTTACATAGATCTGACTCATTTGTATAATTAATACTTTCTTTGTTTCCTCTTAAAAAATATGGTGATGTGAATTTTTAAGTCATGCAGTGAGGATCTATTCTCACCATAAGGAATTGAAACACCTTACATATATAAATAATCCATTCACCCAATTCCTATTCTCACTTGAGCTTATGCTTGGTGTGGGAAACAAGGACTAGTAAGGGTCTCTTATATAATACAAAGGTGGCATAGGTAAATAATGGGGGTGTTAAGATTTTCGTACATTTTAACGTCATGAGGTAAGGACAGTAAGGAACTGATGTGAAAAGAAGGACATATTGTAACTGGATTAAGGGATAAAACACAAGTTTCATTTTATGTATTGTTGGTTAAAGAAACAATTCAAACATAATTCTTAAAACATTTCTTACGTGGATTTTATTCTTATAGAATAAATAAATGGGTTTATTTTAATCATGGTTGGGCCCAATATTGGAGATCTAAGAGTCCCTACACTACTGGGTAGCTGGTTTTTTCCAACACTTTTATACCAATGGTTCAATAGAACCATTGTTATTGGGTTTTGTTACCAATATTTTATCAAAATCGTTGGTAAAGGTTGAGTAAGTGAAGTATTTCTCAACAGTTTGAATAAACCATTGGGAAATATACACATTTTTTTCCTTTACCAATGGTTTGTACAAACCATTGGTAAAGGCCATGCTTTTCCAAACAGTTATTAAAAATTGTTGCGAAATCCCCCCCCCCCCTAAATACAATGCCATGATCTCCATTACACATAATCCAGACACTTTCCCTCATTTCTAGAAGCCCCCACACAAGTGAACCCTAACCCTAGGTCTTCCGTCTGATCGGCTGTAACTCCCCCATTCAGGTTAGACTCCTTTAACCTCTTCCCAAATACTGACCAAGAATCCCTCATTAAGGTAATTGATATGGTTGGTGTGTGGTCTACCAAACATTGTGACCAGACATAGTGAGTTGAGGTATATTATCCATTTCTACTGTTGTTCATCCCAACTATGAGCGGATGTCCGTTTATTCTCAACCTTTCTCCATTTATTTCACTATCTAGAAAGATCGCTTTATTATTCCCTATTAATAGGGATGTTGGAAAAAAAATATCATTCAAACTCTTTGATATTGAATTAATGACTAGTACTTGATTTGTAGATGTTTGTGAGTATATAGAAGATGGTTTATAAAATATCTCTTAAAAGTATCACTGTTTTTTATTCTTTTTTACGTGTCGTATCATTGAAATACTTTATTATTAATCTCAAATTTAAAAAAAATGTTTTCTCTATACTTTATGAAATTAAACCTCTTTACGATCCATGAAAAAGCAATTACTGTAGAAACCTAAACGTTATCCACCCATGGGGTATGGTTGACTTTGGGAACTAATTGGGTAATGAATGTTATGACCATAGGGGTTCCAAGAATGAGTTATTGAACATGATTAAATGATTTGGGATGCCTATAACACATAACAGGACCTGAATCATGTGCCTTTTATATGATACCTATTGAAAATAAATATAACTAAATTTTAATTTAATTTTTGAGTAATCGTTCATTGAATAATGATTTGGAATTACTAGAAGAAACCAACCACATATTCATGTAAAAAACATAGCTTTTAATTCTATTGGGAAACCCCCTTGGATTCATGATGACTTGGTTTAGGATACCTTGGGGAAATATTTCTTGGATTCATAGTGATTATGATTTAGAAAGCCATGGGGATGTCCCCCTTGGATTCTAAACTAGAGGCCTTTCTCTTTACATAGGCTGGGAACTCCTTCGTCCCTATAAATCCATCTAAAGTCAGTAAATTTTTTAGTTCTACACTCCAAGTATGTAAGGTGTAAATTAGTTTTAATGTTTTGCATCTATTATTCTTTTTTCTATTTTGATTTGACCTAAACCAAGTGGTGACTTGGGTGGCATGACATACCCAATAAGTGTAGTTTGATTTGTTTTCTATTTTCGTTTTAAAATTAAAGTGTAATTATTATATGAATAAACTTGATTTTATGTCTTCATTTCCACTACTTGTATTTAGTTAGTGAATCATATCGACTAATGGAGGTGCTGGTGAGATATATCCCCACTCAAAGATGGTAAATTATATGTTTAGTAATATTTTCTCAAGGTGGGTAATGGATATAAAGATGATCCGTGTGAAGGGATTGGGGATGGTTGGGGTAGTGGGGTTCGTTTTTTTCCTTTTTTTTAGTGGGGTGATATGGTACTTTCTGTGGACTTTAGTTTGGGTGTTCTGAAATGTACTCAATTTTCACAATATATATATTTTTTAGCATCAATAAATTATTTAAAAAACTCTCTTTACACATTCTGCATCTTTCATGAAAATCCTTAACATTGTAATATTTTGACCAATTTTCCATCAAGTCTATTGTGTCTTCATGTATGTGATAAATGAAAAAAATTAAAAAACACATCTCACCTAAAATTTAGGCACACAAAACAAAATTAGTATATCTTTACATTATTTTAATAGTTAACTACATCAACTAGATACTCCTTCCCTTATCATTTACATAAATATATTTTTGATTAAACATCAATCTTATTGAATTGGTTATAACCAAATGACTTATAACAATTCTTTTTCATGAGGGATAGAAGTTGGATGTATGAAACCGATCAGATCTCAGGGGATTTGTAAAACTATTTGGAGAGGTTTTTAGATTTTATATTTCACAATGCTTCTTAATAGTGGTCGCATACACTGCACATGTTCCAATTGTGTCGGTAGACCTTGGTTGAGCCATGAATATGTCACTAACCACATAACCACATATGGTTTTCAAGAAAACTACACTGTGTGGTATCACAATGGGGAGAAAATGAAATCTAAAATTGGTGATGATCAAAATGAAAGGGCTTGACTGCGGAATTTGTTAGATGATCAGTTTCCATTTATTCGTCATCATGAAAAAAAAAGTATTTATACTCAAGAAGACTTATATATGAGGACAGAGGATGAATCTAATGAAAATTATGATATTGTCAGGGTGAAAAAATTAAATGATGCTGCCACGACTCCATTATATCGATAGTGTTATAAAATGGAAAAGTTTTAATTTTTAATTCGATTGTGTCATGGAAAAACTTTGTGTGGAATTTCTAATACAGCAATTGATTACATTCTTAACTTCTTGAAAGATTTACTTCTAGATGATGTAGATAATCCCAAAACCACTATATGTCATGGAAGTTAGTTGAGGAAATTGGATTTTCAAGAATCAAAATTCATGCTTGCCTGAAAGATTGCAGTTTATTCTGGAAGGAAACTGCAGAACAAAATGATTGTATAAAATGTGAAACATCCCGCTGGAAGTCAAAATCTTATGGAACACCAACTTGTGTTCCACAAAAAGTATTATGGAACGTTCCATTGATCCCCAGACTCCAGAATCATTTTATTTTTGATGAAATTTCAAAAAAATGAGATGGAATGATTCCGAGAGAAAGAAGACTAATGATGAGTTGGTTCACCCTGTAGATGGATTTTTATGGAAGACATTTGATTATCGATATCCTAATTTTGCAGCTGATGTGTGTAATGTGAGGATGGGTCTTTCATATGATGGTTTTAATCTGTTTGGGAAGATGCTTACTTCACACAACACAAGGCCAGTTTTTATACACATTTATAATCTTTCCCCATGGTTGTGTATGTAAAAACCTTTCACATTCATGAGTATAATCATATCCGGCCCTTTTGATCCTAGCATTGATATTGACGTATACATGAAACCTTTAATAAAAGAGTTAAAACTTCTATCGTATGTGGGTGTGTGCACATACAATGCATATTAAAAAGACATATTTCATATGTGTGTTGTGATTATGTGGACAATCAATGATTTTCCAGCTTATGTAATGATGTCTAGATGGAGAACGAAGCAAAAATTGTCATGTCCTGTTTGTATGAAGAATCCACAATCCTGAAGACTGAAACATCACTGTAGTTTCAGTTTTATGGGACATCGATGATTCTTACTAATGGATCATCCATATAGAAATAATCATCGAAGATTTGATAATACCATAGACACTGAAGATCTATCTTAGTGTATGTCTGGAACTGATGTGTTTAATTTATTGAATGATTTTGGTTTTTCATTCGGGATCGGTCAAATGAAATTTTGAAAGAGAAAGAATGTTTCCACTAAAACCAATTATAATTAGAGGAAGAGGAGTATATTTTTTTATTTGTCTTATTGGTCAACCAATTTGTTACGTCATTGCTTAGACGTAATTCACATTGAAAATAATATATGTGAAATTTTTCTTTCGATACTTATAAATGCTAAGGGAAATAATAAATATGATTTACAGTCTCTGTGTTACTTGGTGGATTGGGGCATCAGAACAGAATTACATCCTGTTCATATCAATAACAATAAATTGCAAGTTCCATTTTCTTCATATGTGATGACACCTATGAAAATAAATTATGGAAGTATTAGAGACTATTAGTGTTCCTGATGGCTAATCAACCAACATATCTAAACGGGTTAACAGAAGAGAGTTGAAGCTAAAATCTTTGAAGAATCATGATTATCACGTTCTTCTGTATGAGTTGATTCCAACAGAAATCCATCATATTTTGTCCAATAATGTAAGGGTGTATGTTATTTGATTGTTCCATTTCTTTACATATCTTTGTGCTAAGAAGTTTTCCAAGTCTTTCTTGTAGAAAATGTTGACAGATGCCCCATTAATTTTGTGTTAGTTGGAAAAAATATTTCCTCCATCATTTTTCACATGGATGGTGCATCTGACTGTCCATATTCCCACTGAAATACTTCTCAGAGGACCTGTTTCTTTTATTTGGATGTATCCAACTGAAAGAAATATGTAAACATTAAGGTCTTATGTCTAAAATAGGAATCATCCCGAAGGTTCTATCGTGAACGGTTACTTGGCTCAAGAAGGTATGGATTTCTGCTCAATGTATTTCTCTAATCATACTACAAGAATGAACAGACCAATGAGAAATGAAGAAGAATAGTATGAGAAAATTGAACCATTTTTACCATCACTTCCTCAGATAGGAGGAATTCATGGATCATATATATTGAATACATAAACCCTTGAAGAGAGGGAAATGGCACATCGCCCAGTTTTGTTCAAATGTGATTTGTTCGATTACTACACCAGGTGACTAAATTGAATATGTATATCTTATATATATATCTATTAAACTATTAATATTTTTTATCTATAGGGAATATAAAACAATCATAAATATAAAGCTTCATTCTTTATCTTTGATAAGGAGGGAGACATTTCATAGAAAGGACTTTTGTTCTTGGTTAAAATTGAAGGTTAAAATATTACTATTAAAAATAATTAAATCGATATTTAATTTAGTTTAATATTTATTTATTTTTTAGGTATTGAGTTTTCCTGCTGACTCTGTCTCTGAGGAAATAAGAACTTTGGATTTTGGTTCTAATACCGTGGTTCATGATTGTAAATCAATTGTTATCAATAGGTACAAATTTATTGTCACTGAATGAGAAAAGAACATGAGAACATAACATGATAATGTTATTGTTACTACCACAACATATTTTTATGCCATTGCATCAGATAGTATACCACGATTTGAAAAAGTGGGTTATTGTGGAGTTGTTGAAAAAAAATGTTGGATTATTACTCTCATGGAAGAGTCATGATGATGAAATTCCATTATTTTGATTCGATGACGAGACAGGGCACATTTATCGATGATTGTTGATTTTGAGTAATTAATACAACTCTTACTCTTGCTACTAAAGAACCATATGTATTGGCATAAATGGATAAAAAAGTTTTTTCTGTCAAAGACCAACTTTGACTTGAATTTGGTTTCATAGTTGAAGTAATTCCAAGACATATTTTTGATGATGTGGACAATGGAACTGAGACCATCCCTACTTCCATTGGAACCAATCCATATATTTCATTTGATGACTCTAATAGCTCAATTTTTAGAGTTTACTGTGAACCTAAAGATGTTGTGAGAAATATATAAAATCATCCATTCATGTTCTCAATTCTTTCGGTTTACCTCGAGATTGGTTGTTAAGGTTGGATCTATTCAAATTGATTTAATATTGATTACAAATATGTTGTATCCGACTTGACCGATATGTTAATTTTCAATGTTTGTTGGTTGAAATTTTTATTTGAATTGCATTTTATAATTTGTAATTGAACTATATTTAAACCTATGAAACCAACATTTATAACTTGGTGAACATTTCAATGCTTCAACTATGATTTGTATAAAATTTGTATGAATCTAAGACCTCTCTTTAACAATTTACCAGGTAATTAATATCATGGTTTGTATTCTTCTGCAAAACATGTATTGAAACCTACATCATCTACCTGTGCTAAAGAAATTGAAATTTTCCTTAATTTTTTACAATTTCTTTTCCACATATGAATCTAGAAGAATCAATGTTTTATGACATTAATAGACTGATGGCACTTAGTAAATAATCATCCTACTAAAAATTAAATTTCATTATTACATCTTGTATTATTTATTGACTTCATTATATATTTGGTCAAGCTCACCTAAAATAAGGGTTAGTCAAATTATCCATGAATTCCCCTATTCCCTTTCATTTATTTTGTTTTCTGGGTTACAAATTAGTTATCCTTTTCTATTTACTTCCATATTTGTTTAAAAATACAGGAAATGAATCCAATTGAAGAGAGGCAATGAAAAAAGATTATGGACAACAATCGTTGCATGACTGAGCTGGGCATTCCACCACTAGTGACTGCAGTGAGTATTTTATTTCAAATATATTTATTTAAATTATATATAATTTCATGTTATTAATTTTTTGAAACATTTTTTCCAGATCCATCTATTAGGTGATAGTTATTTGATGAGTAGCCAAGTATTGGTCCTAGTACTCGGGGTGTTCGTACAAGGAGGGTGGTACGAGAGCTAGACGATCTAGTCGGCGTACATGATTAGACCCTGCCCCTCTCAGTGACATACCATCCATCCCACATTCTGATTCTGGTGTGTCATTAGAGACACATGAGATATTTAGGCCTCCCATATTTTGACCACCCTTTACATCTGACCCTCCTCACTCATCTGTACCATATCTGATGATGATTCCCACTCCCCATCCAACATTTGGCCAGCAAACCCTGTCATCTTCTTTTACTACTGCTTCGATCTCTCTGGGCTTTTATATTCCATATTCTTCGATTACTTCTCCGCCATAGTCTGTCCCTGCAGAGCATACATTGGTACTCACTCCATCTGTACAGGGTGTTCCTTCAGTTTCTGCGGATCCAGTGGCACTCGATGATCAGACTACCGCAGGTATACTTATACAACCCTAACAAATTTTTACACCATTATTTATTTTTATTATAACATTTATTTATAAAATATTTTTTTTTCTTTCATAATAGATACATCTACTAATAAGAGGCGGGGGAGGGGCATACACACATGCATGCGGTGTGGAACCACCGCACACAGTTGATGGTGGACTATAATGATGATAGTCAGATGATTGAAAAATAAGGGTAGTAATGTTGGAGTTTTTTTGTGACACTTTCCAAATACTCTGACAGCATTCCTATCAGCCCACTCTCATGGATACAGCTTCCAAATGATGTAAAGGATAATGCCTGGGCCGAGATATGGGTACAAAAATATGTTTTATTTAATGCAATATATTAATTTTGGTAATTATATGTATTAATATTTTTGTGTCATCTGCGGTTTAATTTCCTCGATGGTGAGGGTGCATGGCCATCACGTCTAAAGAATTTAGGCGATCTTTAGAGAGCTTCTAAGCATAATTTGTACATTGGCAGGAATTCTAGAGTGGGAACAGAGTTAGAGGCGGTCCCTATAGTGGATGATTGTCTGTTAGAACAGTACTGAATGATGATTTCTCATTTGACGACTATCCAATTTATGTTATTAATCAAGTTAGAGGTATTTAAATGAAACTTTTCATTTTTTTTCCTTACTAATAATTATTGAATTTTATTTAGGATGCATCTGGAAGAAATGAAAAAACATTGATTCTAAGAAATATTTCCACCCATTGGGATGTACTGCGATGCCAAATCATGATAGACAATAGGAATGAAAGTTTATAATTTTCTTTACAACTTTCACATTCTATTTCCTCCTTCATAATTTATTCAATTGCTAACATTGTTATATAAAATTAGTTATGAAATTACTATTTTTTTGGTATCTTATTTTTAATTAGGGTTTCCTATATTCAATGTCATTGTAGAGGCATAAATTGAATATAGAACTATGTGTGCCTCGAGAAAAACTATTTTTCTCAAGTAGAAAGAAGAAATGTGGAAGTGCAGTTAATGAACCGACTCAGTAGCAGATTGTAAGTTTGAATTTGTAGATTTAAAATTTTAATCACTATTTTGTAACTTAATAATCTAATTATATTTGTAACAGGCTGCTTTAGAGGCCCTTGATTCCTAGGAACCTGACAATTTTGGGCTAAACGATCACTTACATCAGGTGTTGGGAGATGAGCACCCTGGTAGAGTACATTGTCGACCTCGGAAGAGTATAGTTATGATGAGGTATATTCCCTCCTCAAGTATGAGTTTTAGTGCCACCAAGTTGCAATAGGTTAGGGCACAGGCAGAACAAGTTTAAAAAGGGCCATAGAGACGGAAGAACAGGTTGTTATGGAAAACACTACATTTATTAAATTGATGGAATCTTTAAGTCCAACACTTCCACCAGAGGCCATCACTACTTGTGATGAATATATTCCATCGTTACATTCTATATATGGTTCAGCATGTGGTAGTACTAGTGTTGGTCAATACGATGGTGAGGAGGAGGTTGAGGAGGAGGAGAAAGAGGGCGAGGAGGAGGTCGAGGCAGATGAGGAGGTTGAAGAGGAGGCCGAGGTGGAGGAGGAGTGCGATGAAGAGGCCGAGACTGAGTATGAGGGTGAGGTGGAGGGAAAGGATGGTGATGGGGATGACAATGAGGATGAGGGTAACGGTGAAGATGATGGTGGTGATAGTGATGTTTATGAGGGACAGATTGGTCCGTTACATTTTTTGACAGATATTACTGACTTTTGATGTTTATTTATTTGTTGTGCCTGAATATATGTGTGATTAGGTATGTCACATTATATTTATTTTTTATCTATAAATAATAAAACTTGATTTGATTATTTTATGTGAAATCCCCCTATTTTAATGAAATTGTAATTTTTAGTGGAATTCAGAAAATTGGTGGTCTGATTAGAAGTTGATATAATGAAATTATTTTTTTAACTTTGAAAGAATTTGGGTAGAAAATATGTAAATACTATCCCATGAACCTGGTAAATCCCCCCAGATAGCCCCATGGAGATACCCCTAGATATCCCCCACCCCCACCCTCCTCCCTAGACCCCGGACAGCCCCCCCCCCCCACCCTCCTCCCTGGACCTCAGATAGCCCCCCGTACAGCCCCCGGATATCCCCAAATACAGCCTCCCGGACATCCCCTCTACCCTCCTTCCTAGACCCCGGACAACCCCCACCCTCCTACCTAGAACCCAGATACCCCCCCCCCACCCTCCTTCTGGGACTATAGATTACCCCCAGAAAACACCCCACCCTCCTCCCTGGACCCCAGGAAGCCCCTCGGACAGCCCCCTGGACAGCCTCTCCAACCTCTTTCCTAGACCCCAAACATCCACCCACCCTCCTCCATGGGACACCGGACACCCCCCCCCCCTTCCTGGACCTTGGTGATCCCCCTCCCACTCCTCCCTGGACCCCGGACAGCCCCCCCCCCCCCTCCTTCCTGACCCCATACAGCCCCCGAACAGCCCTCCACCCTCCTCCTTGGACCTCGGAGAGCCCCCCCCCCCCCCACCCTACTTCATGAACCACAGACAACCCCCAGACATCCCCCCCCCCCACCTTCCTCCCATGACCCCGGATAGCCCCCACGGGCAGCCCCCCACTCTCCTCCCTGGACCCCAGACAACCCCTTGGACCGCCCCCTAGACAACCCACTACCTTCCAACCTAGACTCCGGACACCCCCCCCCTCCACACTCCATCCTAGACCCTAGACAGCACCCCCTCTCTCCTCCCTAGACCCCAGACAACCCCCCCCCCCACCCTCCTTCCTAGACCCCCAAACAGCCCCCCCCCCCCCCCCCACCCCTCCCCCCCCCCCATTCCCTCCTCCCTGGATGCCAGATAGCACCCCGGACAGCCCCCCCCCCCAACCCTTCTCCCTGGACCCCGGACACCCCTCGGAAATCCTCCCCGCCCTACTTTCAGGGCCCCAAACAGCCCCCGGATATCCCACCTTTGTCCCTAGACCCCGAACAACCACCTGGATACCCCCCCCCCCCACCACCCCGATCCCTAGATCTCGAACAACCTCCCCACCCTCCTTCCTGGACCCCGTACAACCCCCCAGACAGCCCCCCCCCCCCCCCCCTCCTCCCTGGAGCCCCGACAGCCCCCTGACCCAACACCACAATATTGAACAATAGGTGATTTGGCATTTATAAAACTTCATGACAATTCACGAAAGGAAATGGACCACCTACCTTGATTCTGAAGAAAATCACACTCTTAATTCGGTGTCTCGGATCCCTATCTTATCTCTATTCAAGATTCACCCTAAATCCAAATAGAAAAGAGTGTTTTAGAACATTGGATGGAGATGATAGAAGAGTAAAAACCCTAATTGAAAAGAGGAATCAAGGAGAGGATTAGACACACCCAGATCTTTAATCCGCACTTGACAACACTCAAAACTCCCATGGATTGAAGGAGATCCACCCTTAAGAATTCTTGAGATCTTTGGATTGTGTTGCAACTTTAGAACAAGGATCCATGGGTAATTTTTGACATGCACAAGTCAACCCCACCTCAATCTGAGGCACGGTGTGGACGGTACCACTCAATGTGTATCCCATTTATTTTGAAATGGACTACATTTTAATTGAAAACAACAATTCGCATATAGAAACCCATCCTAATACATTTATATTGTGTTGATACTTTAAGAAAATTATACATGGTTCATATGTGATGTGTACGAGTCAACCCCGCCTCAATTTGTGGCACGGTGTGGCTGATATCACTCGAAGTGTCTTTATTTTGTTTAAAATTGACGCCATTTTGAGTAAAAAAACCTAGGATACGGAAAACTGACCAAATGTATTCGGATTATTTTTATAATTTAGAAAAAGGATCTATGGGTGATTTTTGACTTGTACGAGTCAACCCCACCTCAATCTGAGGCATGGTCCGGCCGGTACAACTCAAAGTGTCTCACTTTTGTTTGAAATTGACAACATTCTAAGTGAACACAACTACTGGCATACAGAAAACTGACCAAATGCTTTCTAATTGTATTTATACTTTAAGAAAAAGATTAGTTGGTCATTTGTGACGTGTAAGAGTCAAACCACATCAATCTGAGGCATGGTTTTTCTAGTAACACTGAAAGTGTATCTCTTTTGTTTTCAATGGACACAATTTTAAGTAAAACAACAGACATACAGAAAACTTATTAAACGTATTCTGATTGTGTTGATACATTATCACAAGGATACATGGGTCATTTGTGACATGTACGAGTCAACCCCACCTCAATCTGATGCACGGTGTGGCCAGTACCACTCAAAGTGTCTCACCTTAATTTGAAATGGACATCATTTTAAGTGAAAACAACAACTGGCACACAGAAAACTGACCTAACACATTCGATTAGTGTTGATAATTTAGGAAAACGATCCATTGGTCATATATGACATGTAAGAGTCAAACCCGCCTCAATACGAGGCACAGTTTGGGCGGTAACACTCGATGTTTCTTTCTTTTCTTTAATATGGGCATCCTTTTATGTAAAAACAACTGGCATAATGAAAACCGAACAAAGATATATGGATTTTTTTGATACTCTAGCACAAGGATCCGTGTATCATTTTTGATGTGTGTGAGTCAACCCCGCCTTAATCCGAGGCATAATGTGGCTAGTACCACTCAAAGTTTCTCAGTTTAATTTGAAAGGGACAACATTTTAAGTGAAAACAACAACTGGAATACGGATAAACGCCCAAACGCTTTCTGATTGTATTGATACTTCAAGAGAACAATTCATGGGTCATTTTTGACATTTACGAGTCAAACCGCCTCAATTAGAGTCATGGTGTGGCCGATAACACACAAATTGTCTCTCATTTGTTTAAAATGGATGCTATTTTATTGATACTTTAGCACAATGATCCATGGGTCATTTGTGACATGTATGAGTCAACCCCACCTCAATATAAGGCACAGTGTGGCCGGTACCACTCAAAGTGTCTCACCTTTATTTGAAATAGACAACATTTTTGGTAATAACTACAACTGTCATACGGAAAACTGACCAAATTCATTCTTATTTTTTTGATACTTTTGGACAATGATCTATGGGTGATATGTGACTTGTATGAGTAAACTCCGCCTCATTTTGTGGCTTAGTGTTTCCGGTATCACTCAATGTTTCCTTCTTTTGTTTAAAATAGACACCCTTTTAAGTAAAAACAACTGACATACGGAAAACTGACCAAATGTTTTGGATTGTTTTGATACTTTATCACAAGGATTCATGGTTCATTTTTGATGTATACGAGTCAACCCCACCTCAATTCGAGGAACGGTGTGACCAGTACCACTGAAAGTGTCTCACTTTTATTTGAAATGTACAACATTTTAAGTGAAAACAACAACCCGCATACGGAAAACCAACCAAACACATTTGGATCCTATTGATACTTTAGGAAAATGATCCATGGGTTATATGTGACGTTTATGAGTCAACCCCACCTCAATATGAGGCATGGTGTGGCTAGTATCACTCGAAGTGACTTTCTTTTGTTTGAAATGGAAAACATTTTAAGTAAAAACAACAACTGGAATATGGAAAACTGACCTAACACATTCAGATTGTGTTGATACTTCAGCACAAGGATCCATGGGCCATTTTTGATGTGTATGAGTCAACCCCACCTCAATATGAGGCATGGTGTGGCTGGTAGCACTCAAATTGTCTTTCTTTTGTTAGAAATGGACTACATTTTATGTAAGAACTACAACTGGCATACAGAGAACCAACCTAACGCATTCGGATTCTTTTGATACTTTAGCACAAAGATCCATGGGTCATTTGTGACGTGTACGAGTCAACCCCGCCACAATATAAGGCATGGGGTGGCCAGTATCACTCATAGTGTCTTTCTTTTGTTTAAAATGGACACCCTTTTAATTAAAAACAATTGGCATACCGAAAACTGACCAAACATATTCAGATTTTGTTGATACTTTAAAACAAGGATTCATGGGTCATTTTTGACCTATACGAGTCAACCCCGCCTCAATCTGAGGCATGGTGTGGCTAGTACCTCTCAATGTATCTCACTTTTATTTGAAATGGACAACATTTTAAGTGAAAACAACAACTGTCATATGGAATACTGACCAAACATATTCATATTGTATTGATACTTAATCACAATGATCCATGGATCATTTTGGACATGTACAAGTCAACCTCACCTCAATTCGAGGCACAGTGTGGCCGATACCACTCAAAGTCTCTCGCTTTTATTTCAAATGGACAACATTTTAAGAGAAAACAATAACTAGAATATTGGAAACTGACCAAATGAGTTATGATTCTATTGATACATTAGGAAAATGATCCAAGAGACATTTTTGACGTGTATGAGTAAACCCTGCCTCAATCTGAGGCACAGTGTGGCTGGTATCACTCGAAGTCAATTTCTTTTTTTAAAATGGATACTCTTAAGTAAAAACAACTGGTATAAGGAAAACTATCCAAATGAATTTATATTGTGTTGATACTTTAGCACAACGATCCATGGGACATTTGGGATGTGTACAAGTCAACCCCGACTCAATCCAAGGAATGGTATGGCCGGAACCACTCAAAGTTTCTCAGTTTTATTTGAAAAGGACAACATTTTATGTGAAAACAACAACTGGAATATGGAAAACTGATCAAACACATTCAGATTTTCTTGATACTTTAAGAAAACAATTCTTTTGTAATATGTAACGTGTACAAGTCAACCCCGCCTCAATCTGAAGCATGGTGTGACCAATATCACTCGAAGTGTATTTATTTTGTTTAAAATGGACAACATTTTAATTGAAAACAACTGGCATACAGAAAACCAACCAAACGTATTCGGATTATATTGATACATTAGGAAAATGATCCATGGGTCATATGAGACATGTACGATTTATCCCTGCCTCAATCTGAGGCACAGTGTGGCCGGTATCACTCGAAGTGTCTTTCTTTTGTTTTAAATGGACACCATTTTAATTAAAAACAACAACTGGCATATGGAAAACCTACCTAACACATTCAGATTGTGTTCATACTTTAGCACAAGGATCCATGGGTCATTTTTTATGTATATGAGTCAACCCCACCTCAATCTAAGGCATGGTGTGGATGGTATCACTCTTTGTGTCTTTCTTTTGTTTAAAATGTACATATTTTTAATTAAAAACATCTAGAATACAGAAACCTGGCCAAACATATTCGGATTGCGTTTATACTTTTGCACAAGGATCCATGGGTCATTTTTAATGTATAAGAGTTTTCTTACCACAATATAAGGTATGGTGTCACCGGTACCACTCAATGTGTCTCACTTTTATTTGAATTGGACAACATTTTAAGTGAAAACAACAACTAGCATACGGAAAACCGACCACACATATTTGGATTGACATGATACTTCAGCACAACGATCCATGGGTCATTTTTGACGTGTATGAGTTAACCCTGCCTCAATCCGAGGCACAGTGTGGCTGGTACCACTAAAAGTGTCTCACATTTATTTGAATTGGACAACATTTTATGTGAAAACAACAACTGGAATACAGAAAACCCACCAAATGCATTCGGATTTTGTTGATACATTAGGAAAACGAGCCATGGGTCATTTTTGACGAGTACGAGTCAACACCGCCTCAATTTGAGGCATAGTGTTGTCTGTATCACTCGAAGTGTATTTCTTTTGTTTAAAATGGATACTCTTTTCAATAAAAACAACTGGAATACGGAAAACAAACCAAACATATTCATATTGTGTTGATACATTACAACAAAAATCCATGGGTCATTTGTGACATGTATGAGTAAACCCCACCTCATTCTGAGGAACGGTGTGGCCAATACCACTCAAAGTGTCTCACTTTTATTTGAAATGGACAACATTTTAAGTGAAAAGAATAACTGGCATATGGAAAACTGACCAAACGCATTCAGATTGTCTTGATACTTTTGGAAAACGATCCATGGGTCATATGGGATATGTACGAGTCAACCTTGCCTCAATCCGAGTAACATTGTGGCCGGTATCACTCAAAGTGTCTGCCTTTTGTTTAAATTGGACAACATTTTAAGTGAAAACAACTGTCATATGAAAAACTAACCAAACGTATTTGGATTGTGTTGATAATTTAACACAAGGATCCATGGTCCAGCCTCACATAATCCACTTCTCAAGTGAGGGACTCCCACCCCTATTCTAAAACACATGACATTTAATACGCCAAGGAAATATACATTCCCTAAGTCATACAAGTTCATTGATACACACCCATTATCATCATCACTATGTACAAAGACACCATACCCAAACCATGGGACATTATATTTGTGTTTGGTTGAAGTCATTTATCCATTTACTTCTTTTGGGGTTATTAGCTTCTACTTTCTGAATTCAATCATGTGTATGTTATATAAACAGTAATTTTTTATGTATTATTAATTCTGTATAACACATATAATTACATATTCAATTTTTTATGTATTGTATTCATAATTGATAATTAAATTATGTATTTATTCAATTCAGTATTCAATAATGAATTTAATTCCGGATTTCACAAGTAATTTTCATCTCAATTCTGAATTTAATTCTAAATCAATTATGTATGTTTATAGTTACCTTGTGAATTATGTTTTAATTCTGAATCCGTATAGTTGCAGGGTGAATTATTTGTTAAATCTATATGAATTAATTGAGTATATGTATGTGTTATAGTTGGTTATTATATGTGTTTCTTCTTAAAATGGTGATGACCTTGTTTTTTTAAGGTTCAAACTTTCCAATCGGTGTCTAACAGGTTTATTCATAGAACCAGAAATATCCAATGATTCTATATCCATTTAGACCTACTTTCCAAAAGTAGGTTCCCATTATTTATGGACTTATGAGACATAAGAATTTTCATTGGTCGAGAGGATGGGAGGTCATACTCATCACACCTTTTCAGGGGGAATTATTTTATACTCCGGGACGCTCTTATAGATTTGAGTTATGTTCGTGAATCCTTATTAATTTACCAAGCATGAAAATGAGTTTTTTCTTTATATTTGGAAATCAATGATTGATATGTATGATATTTAGAGAATATTTTATATTTATTTGAGGTTCGTCATCGATAGAGAATCATCTATATTTTTTAGAGATTTTTATTTAATGGTATCCTTCAATAAATTTTATAAAAATCTCTTGGTCATTATGATAACCATACTGGTTTTAATGCCACTCAGTTTGGCACTTGATGTTTATTATCATTCAGAAAGACAGGGAATATTTTAGAGTTGGTATCGTACCCACAAATGAGCTACCTACGTATCCTTATTAGAAAAGGAATCAGAACCCATGTAGTTCGAGGAAGAAATATGATTTTTATGCATGATTAATGGCTCAAATTGAGATGTCATAATTACTTTTACACTCTAAGATCACTTGAGTCATGATCGGTGTGAGAAACAAGAGGTATTAGTAAAACCTGACGATTGTGCCACGAAGGATTCAATCATAAGAAAGGATGTGGGGCTTAAGTATGTATGACCCCCCAAGTAAATGAATACAAAGACATTTAGAAAAGAATCCCAAGATCAGGGTCCATAAAGGTGTTTGTACTTTATAGAGACTTGGGATTTTAACCCAGGAATTACTCTTAAAAAGGAAGCCAAATTTAAGAGGGACTTTTGATTGGGGCTTATTCCTGAGAAGGAGGCCCAAGTTATATGAATTATGACTGGGGCTTACTTCTGAGAAGGAGGCCCAGGTTAAAGGAAATTATGACTGGGGTTTACTCTTGAGAAGGAGGCCCAGGTTAAGCGAAATTATGACTGGGGATTACTCCTGAAAAGGAGGCCCAGGTTAAGGGGACTTGAGACATAGGGATTACTTCTGAGAAGGAGGCCCAAATCAAAAGAACTTCTCAGAATTCAATTCATATAAGGAATAGAACAAAGGAACCATGCCACAAATGGGTTTGAATAAGGATTTTAAGGCTAAATATTGAAGAGGAGAGGTGAATTTGAGGAAAGGAAGTGAATTTGAAGGAGGCGTGCAAGTATTGGTCTGGTGCGCAAGTCCTGGTCGCACAAGTATACTTGCACGGCATGAATTTACTTGAGATACGAATAACCTATGAAGTGATACTTGGGCGACATTGAATTGGAGCCCTTAGTATCATCCCTAGAGGATTTCAGATGGGTGGCGTGCAAGTTTCCTTGAGAGGGAAAGGTGGTGTGCAAGTTTCCTCACTTCCCTTAATGGTCCAGATAATTAGGCGCGCAAGTATTGATGAGTTATAATACTTAGGACTTATTATTCCTCTTTATAGCTTCCATTCGGGGTGAAGAATTACCTTAGAAGTGTTTGGAAGTCTTCATACAGAGACTTGGGTGACCATAGCTTGAATCTAAGTTTTGGATTTTTTTTGACCCCGAAATGGGGGGCGCCCAGGGGGTATTTATAGGCCACTAAGCACCTTGGGTGAAAAAAATAGGGCGTGAAAGTCACTTACGTGACCCATATGTGGCACGCAAGTGACTTGCACGACCATAAAAAACCTGTATGACCCATGTTTAAAAGGATCCTTGTTCATGCATTTGTCAAATTTCGATGTTCTTCAATGGTTGACTCTCTTTGTTCTTAAGGAATTTCTTTTTTCCATTCGTTAGACTCTATGATGGAAAGGAGTATCCACAAAATTACCCCCTCAGAGTAGGATCCCAAAAAGGAATGAGGATTTTACTCTGAGGAAAACAAGAAACAAGGTGTCATGGCGCGCAAGTAGTAGGCGCGCAGGTATTGTTCTGGTGCGCAGGTTCCGACGCGTAGGGGTATGGCCTCACCTATATATAAAGGATTCATTCTTTCGCAAAGCACCCAGCTTCCAAATGTTTTTTCTCTCATCGCACAGGTGTCTGGATTTTCGTTATTTAGTGCTTCTGTTCGTTGTGTCTCACTTCCTCAGTATGTTTTTGACCTGCGCGCCAGTACATACGTGGTAAAACTTGTGCGACAGACATAGGCTTACGCGACAAGTTTAGACTTGCGAGCCTTAATGCCTTATCCATTTTTTTATTTATTCACAAATTTTTTGAAAACACCTCTTACTTGAAAGTTAATTACTTGATCTTTGTGCAGATTCAATGGCTCTCAAAAGAATTGGATCGGCTGAAGAGTTGGCTAGCAAGCGGATTGATGACATGACGAACATCGTTGGCCATGATTACTATGTTATCTGTGACAGTACTCTACCAAATTTGGCCAAGTACTTGAAGAATTATCATGTCAATTTCCCACAAAGTATTTACTTGCCTTTATATGGACATAGTCATCTGCAAGGAGTCAACGTTCCAGAGCCAAATAACTATCTCCCGCATTATTGGTTTTAAACTTACACCAACTTTTTTTCAGCAAATGTTTCTATTGAAGGATAATTTTTTAATGCTGGAACAGTGGATAAGGCCTACATAATTCATCATAGCCCTTGTTACCCAGAACTGAAACCTCACAAGCCTAAGCTACAACCTCATTGTTATCCCTCAATCTTCTAAAATTCGCAGATGGATCAATATGAAGGATGGAAGAAGAGTCAGGAATTCCTTCCTAGAGGAGGTGTGAAGCCCACTTGGATGTGGGAATATTGGGTTCGAAAAAACTGTGCAGAGTTTTTTGAAGATCTAAAGGGAGCCGCAATATATAAAGTCTTCTGGGCCGGGTAGACATATGTCTACATGAATGATAACGTTGTGCCGGAGCTAATTAGTTATTGGAGCCCATAAAATAATTCTTTCCATCTGACTCATGGAGAACTAGGCATTTGTTTGTCGGATGTCTATAAGTTCTCAGGGGCTCCAATTTTGGGCGATATGTATGATGAATTCATCCCACTCAAGGTGACTTGGAATGATTCAGAGAAGACTCCAGATTTGGCTCGAGAATTATTGAAAATTTTCTACAAGCTAAATAATTCAAAGACCACCAAAACTCATTCTGGAAAGTATATTCATCTAGAGGAGTGGATGGATATGTTTCTTCTCATGAAGAAGGAAAAGGGGCCAACATGTAATCATCCTACCAGATGCCTCAGAACAGAGAAGAGGGGTTCTCTTGGCACATTCTGTCCAACCCTAGAAGTGGGATAATCTGAAAAGTGTGGGTATGAAGTGGATCAAGGAATCCGAGAAAAGACCCGTCTAGTAGGCTTCTTAGCCTTGTGGCTCAACGTTTGTCTTCTGCCAGTTAGAGATTCGAAGGGAGGAATCAGGTCAGGGACCTTCATTGTTGCAGCCAAGTTGGCTGAGAGGAAAATTGTAAGGTTGGACACCCCAATTTTGGCAAAGATTCACAGGATCTTACTCAATGTCTATATGGGTAAGTCTCCTTTGAGAATAGTAGGACCATTCCAAGTTTTGTGGGGATGGATCACCACTCACTTCAGGACTTATTCTATACAGAGAAGATTAGAGGTTCCTGGAAGTTCATTCAGGACGTCAGTGCAATCATATTCTGTAATTTTTCTGTTGTCCCTCACCCCTATGATATGAAGGTGAGGCTGAGCATGTTCATGGAATTCCATTTCTTTCCTTATGGACACCCGCCAACCGAGCAGTTTTTTGATGATGGAACAGCTAGCTTGGAATGGAGGTCATATATGCTAGCTTGTAGAGATGGTGTATTGGACACCAGAATTGACAGAGAGATTATATGTGAGGCCTATGCTCCCTATAGATTTGCACACCAATTAAAGTGCCTGTAGTAGATTTTTGTATCCCCTCCTGTGCTTGTCCGGTTAGCGTAGCATCTAATGGTTGCTCGACATCTTTGGTTGCTAATAGCTACGGAGAAGACCGGGGTAGTGATTGATCTACCAGTTTACGGAGCGGGGAGTCACTTGAATACATGGTATGCTAAGAACTGGGTAGAATCATACCCTAAAGGGTTACTGAATCATCTGGTTCCATGGGTCAGGAAAAAGAAGAGAACTGTCAGGAAATAAACCCTTCATCTGGGAGGTGACTCTTCCACACCCGAAGCTGATTCACTGGGTTCATCACCTATGGCTGATTCACCGGATTCCAAGGATGGGGATGATGAGGCACGACATGTGTCAAAGTGTCCTCGTGCCATATATAATCCTCCTGGCAGAGTTAAGAGACCTACTCCATCGACTCCTGATGATTTATATCATTGAGGCAATTTAATCTTCAATATTTTATAGACCAGCTAATTTTACTTTCTTATACTTTATCTCTGATTGTAGGAGCTTTGATGAATTTGAAGTCCAATATTTTAGGACCCTCCTCACATCCTTCTGGTGGACATGCTAAATATTTACGACCAGAGGCTATCCAGACATGGTAGAGTTTATATTTCGATGTTGAAACTGCCTGGCTGGACTTATGCGAAGGGCTACACATCCCTAGAGTAGGGAATCTTTGGGCTCTTCCTGATATTCATTTCGTGGATAAACCCGATGAAGTGCGGTCATACATTAGAGAGCTGGAGATGCTCACATATACCACTAATGATTCCATTCCTATCACTAAGTAGGTGAGGTAAATGATGGACCGTGGCACCAATGAGGGGATTGGTGCTGCAGTAGATGAGGAGTGGCACGATTACGAGGCTATTGAAGATGTTAGTTTCTTTCCTTATTTTCTTTTCAATTTTATTTCAGTAAAAGATTTTTCACTAAAGGAAATTACTTTCTTCATCCTGCAGCTTGTAAAAAAAGGAACTGATGAGGTCTCTTCACCACAATATAGCTCTGGTGGAATCGCTATCAGAGCTGCTGAATCTCCCCATGAACAGGGTGAAGTATCTCCGGGCCGACAATCCATGGAAGGGGAGTTAGAAAGGGATTTTCACTCTTCAATGCCTGTATTTGGAGGTGATGATGTCAACACACCCAAAAAGCCAAAGAAGCAAAGACATTGAAGGAAGAAGTCACCAGCTAAACGCTTCATCATTAGTGGTAAGTCCTTCGGATAGTCATGAATCCTAACAAATGAAAATATTGCTCATATTTCTTGGGATTGCAGGGGATTCTTCAATTTATCTTCTAAGGGAGAGGACTAACCCTCCTCTGAGGACGACGGAGGGTGCAGGTGAACGGTCGCCAATTCATGCTGACATGGATGCTCCTGTTGCTGCTGCAAGGAAAGAAGAGCCTGCTTTTGGTAAATTAACAATAATTCATAGAATATTGAATGAAAACATCAACTGACTTCCATTCAATGATGCTTTAGGTTCAACACTAGCACCAGAACATTTGGTGGCCACTGTAACTGACTCCACAATTTGCTCCGAAGAAGCTGTTCAGGGTTACAGGCCGCAGGATGAGGGTTTCTAGGAAGACATATCAAATGCTCCCACTGGTGAGACTAACCCGGAATCTGTGATATCACTGGATGAAATGATGAAACTTGGCGCATCTTTTGAAGAAAGTTTCGATCATGTTAAATTACCATGTGATTTGGAAGATTTTGGACGTGAGTGTTATCCTTCGTCCTGTTAAAAATTTCTTATTACATATATAACCATGATTGGTTGAAATGTGTAGTTCCGTCTGAGCAAGCTACTGACCATCCAATGCTTGAAGGGGGTAGATACAACCTTATTATTGCAGAGATGCTAGCTCAAGTGAAGCATAAACTGGAAGAGCTTCTTGAAATCCGTCCTGAAAATCCTGTTGAAGCTAGGAAAGATGGAGAGGATCCTCTCATGTTGCATATCAACTGTTGGGTTAGAGATAATAATATTTGTGGATATACTTAATTTGTAAGACAACTAATCAGCTTTTTTATCCTTTTGACCCTAAACAAAACTTTCAATTGACTATGTAGGGCCATCAATTTCACTGGCTAGATCTGGAGCTGAAGCCTCAGCCTCTGCCCCAATAGGAGTAGAAAGTGAAGTACTAAGGGTTAGGGGGAAGGATCAGAATAGGGCACTTATTTAAGTGAATAAATCCCAGACTATATTCCCCCCGGTGAAAGTGATGCTGATTCATAACCAAAGGTACAGAAGGTGATCCAAATCTCACGTCGCATGGCATTGCAGAATATATTGAAGATCATATCTGAAGTGCCTCTTAATGATCTGTCTTCGAAGATCCCGCGACTTTCATCCTTGTTCGTCATGTTAGGCCTTGGTGGTTTTGGATATCAAGAGATCCATGCCGCAGTGAAACAAGTCATCTTATGGAGGGAGAAGGAGAAAAATTACTATCAAGATCTGACCAGAGAAAGGTTGTTAACCAATATCAGTGAATTCGAGGATGTGGTATCCTGAGCTGAGGCTGATCATGATGCAAAGTTGAAGGAGCTGAAGCATAAGATCAGGGAGAAAGTTGTCCAGTAGATGCACCTTCAGAAACTGTTAGATGCTGTTACTTGGGAACTTGACCAACATAACAATTCACGAGAAGGAGTTCAAAAGAATGGTTTGAAATCCATCGCAGATGCCAATAAAGCACTCCATCAAGATGAAAAGAGTGATGTTGATCGAGTGAATGAACTTCATGTGGCTTCTGATGAAGCTCCGTAGGTCATAAATCAATTGAAGAGAAATTTTGAAAGCCTCTTGTAATTATTGAAAAAGAGAAGAGACTCCAATCTTTGGATTTTCTTCTAACTCTTGTGCATCAATGAAAAACACTTTTATCTTCAATAATTTGTGAGTGAATTCTCTTGCTACTTGCTTTAATTAATTTTACCTAAGCCAATGGGCCTAGTAAGCGTAGTTTTTTTTTCTAGGTTGATACAAACAACCCCACAAGATTTGCATCTTTTGTTGCTCAATATTTGCTAATCATACAATATGTACATTTAGAAAGCAGGTACTCGACTGTTGTTCAAAGTTCCTTTTACAAGTTCCTAATTTAATGAGTACCCAGTATTTTTTTGGAAGTTTAAATTCATATAGGTCGGACATAAAAAAGGAAAATGTTTAAAGGTCTAAGATCTTTGACTGAATGGATTAAAATTGAATCAATTCCTTGATAATTTGTTTGAAAACATATTACCACATTCAGGCATTGGGGGAAACATATAAACTATGACCTAAGAAATTTTGAATCTAAGGGGTGATATTAAAAAAGGGTTGAAAGGCATTAGAGGAAGTATTTCCTAAGAGTGAAGTTACCACTATTTAACAATCCTATTAGGGGGTTGAATAATGAATAGCCATTTAAGGGCATTGGATGCATAGTCAAATAATAGAATCTTTTGGTCGATAGGTCTTTTATGTAGACTAATTATGCAAGGCACCATAGGGGCATGTTCTGTATAGACAAGCAAAAGAACTCTCAGAAATTTTACATTTCTATTTCTAAAAAGCTAGTGGATGTTTATGGAGATTAAAATTTTCCAAAGAATACAGTTTTCAGTATGGAGAGGGGTACATGAATTTGGAGAGGATATTCCCAATCAATATTGTCAAAGAATTGGAAGAATGTCACTCCTGTGATGGTATGACCCAAACATAGGGATGGGAAATATAAACCATAGACTTGAATACATTTAGATCATGAAAAATATTATGGGACAAATATGTTAAAGATGGCTATTTTTTGTGGATCCCTACATATTGTCATTAAGACCAATAAAGAAAAAATAGGTTTTCCTCCTAAGAATGAAATTACCACTATTTAACAACCCAATTAGGGGCTGAATTATTCCGAGACATTTAAGGGAATTGGTTGCATATTCAATTAATAGCATCTTTTGGCTGATAGGTCCGTTATTTAAACTACTTATGCGAGGCCACATAGGGGCACGTGCTGGATAGTCAGGAAAAAGAATTCATGGGTATCAAACATTTTGTGACCATATGTCAAGAAAAGTGTTATGGAGATCTGGAAGTATTTAAGGTTGGGATTATGACACGTCAAAATGGACATTGTCCAATGCATGAAAGAGATACACAGATTAATCCTAACCATAATCATGTTGTGGCTGGGTCCTGAATTGAGATGCCAGAATTCACTACGTATCCCATAAGGATATGAATCAAGACATACATAGTTCTTGAAATATAGTTTAACATCATGTGGGATGAGAGTGTAAGAGATCTTAGTTTAGGGTCTTATAGTTTGGACCATAGTGAGGAATACACAATGTGTGTTTTATAAACCTGATGTGAATGAATACTAGGGTTTTCATACCACATTCATGTTTTCATAGGGGAACTTTTCAGCCAAGGGACTGAAAGTGGAATTTGGGGTTAGGCCCAAAGACTTGGGGCTGGATTCGAGGGATGCTCAAATGTTTCTACGTATCACATAAGGATGGGAATCAAGCCATACATAGTTCGTGAAATACCCTCTGTACAGATTTGATTCGTACAAGTAAAGGGTGAAAGAGGACTTTAGTGTAATGTTGGTTTGACCCAAGATTAAATGTTCGGTCATTACCATGATTGCACGTAGTCTTTGAAATATGACATGATTGTAGATCAATGTCAATGATGATTCCCTCTCAGGCAAGGTAAAATAGGGGACTATATTGTTTAACATCGTATAGAAAGGACGATGGTTCTGAACAGTTTAGTTTCATGTAGCAGGGATAGAAGGGAAGTACACAGTTTAACATCATGTGGGATGAAGGTGAACCAATGTGAAGAGATTGGTTTTGGGCTGCTTCACGGATCAACATCGTATGAGACGGAGGTGAACCGATGTGAAGAGATTGGTGTTGGGCTACTTCACGGATCAACATCATATGAGACGGAGGTGAACCAACATGAATAGATTGGTTTAGGGATGTTTCATGGATTAGCATCATATGATATGGAGGTTAACTGACATGAAGAGATTGTTTTTGGACTGCTTCACAGATCAACATCGTATGATACTGAGTTGAACCAATGTGAAGAGATTGGTTTTGGGATGCTTCATGGATCAACATCATATGAGACGGAGGTTAAACGATGTGAAGAGATTGGTTTTGGGCATGAACTTCAATAGGTTGCCTACGTACCCATCCTATATGGAAGGGATCAAAGTCCACGTAGTTCGATTAAGAATGAATTGGTGATCAAGTTGTATTTGAGGACAACTCGAAGATGATGTTGGGGCTTACACGTGGTTAGCAGACCAGAGAGGGTGTTATGGTTGAAGAGTACTCTAAGATCATGTGATTCATGCTTAGTGTGAGAAACAAGAGGTAACAACAACCATAAAGATTCACAGTTTAACGTCATATAGGTCAAAAGTGACAGAGTTTAATGTCATGTTGGACGATAGAAGGACTATGTAGTTTAAAGTCTTCTTGTAAGGACTAAAGGAATTTAAGCTCATATGCATGGACCAGGGCTGCACAGTTTAGTGTCCTCTAGCTAGGACAATTAGTGAATTTGTGTTACACAAAATACTTCTTCAAGAATCTTTCATTGGTTGGAGTTGTAATGAGTTCTCTATCCATTGAGATTAAATAATAAGCTCTATTAGA
This sequence comes from Viscum album, assembly GCA_963277665.1. Classification (NCBI taxonomy): domain Eukaryota; kingdom Viridiplantae; phylum Streptophyta; class Magnoliopsida; order Santalales; family Viscaceae; genus Viscum; species Viscum album. Next base: position 617,362,580 of record OY728145.1, on the reverse strand, counting down.
GTAGACCTTATATATTGAGTATGGTCCTTCCCACTTTGACTCAAGATTTGGAGGATTCTTTCCTGGTATCATTGGAGTTATGAGGACCAATACCAATTCTCCTTTAATTAATGAATGAAGACAAACTTTTTTGTTGTAATCTCGTGCTATCTGATTCTGATAGACTTCCATGTGGTGTAGGGTGCACAATCGTTTTTCATATAATCATTCCAATTCATCCAATCGCTTTTGAGATTGTTCATCTGAATATGACCGATCACAAAAATCTAATCTGATTGAAGGTAATTGAACATCAATAGACAAGACTGCTTCTATTCCTTATACCAATGAATATGGAGTTGACCGCGTAGTAGTGTGGGTGGTGGTCTGATAATCCCATAAAGCATGAAACATTTTATCAGGCTATGATTTCTTATCTTTATCCACCATCTTTTGATGTGTGTTTGAAAGAGTCTTATTGAATACTTCTATATTTCCATTGGACACTGCATCATATTGAGATGAATGGTTGGATTTGATGTTGAATTCTCTATACAACGTCCTTACATCAGATAAACAAAATTTGGTGCCATTGTCCGTCAAAATTGTATGAGGGAAACCAAATATGGTAATGATGTTAGACTTGATGAAGCTAAAATGATTTAATATCTAAATTCATTGAGAGGTATTGCCTCTTCCCATTTGGAAAAAAGTCAGTAGCAGTAATAATATACTTAAACTACTTGGATTTAGCCGAAGGGTAAGGTCCTTCTACATCCATTCCCCATGTGGAAAATGGCCATGAGTATTTGTCTATATGAAGCAACTCTGGGGGTTGATGAATGAAATTGTAATATACTTATAAAGAATTAAACATATTAGTGAAATCAACACAATCTTGTATCATTAAAGGCCAGAAGTATCCAAGCCTTCAAACTTGATCAGACAGTCTATGTCCAGACTGGTGGGCACCACAGACTCCAGAAAGTAATTCTTTCATGACAGCCATTGTCTCTTCACCATCAATACATCTGAAGAGAATTCCATCAATACCTCTATTGTAAAGAATTTTTTCTAGGTTATCTGGGCTATAGTAAAGTGTAAAATTGACCACATGTCACCAGATTTGTTCTTTCCCAGCTTAATTAGGTGGGAGTGTTCCATTTTGAAGGTATTCCCTAATATCTATCATCCATCCTGTAGTATGACCATATGGTTCAGAAATTGGACAAATTTCATTGATTCCCCCTATTATAATTTGAACATAAGATGAAACTTTACAACGGTGGGAAATACTAATGATTGTTTCTTCCCGATTTGGATCTTCCAGAGCTGTGGCTACATTAGCCAGTGCATCAGCTTGAGCATTTTGTGATCGCTGGACATAAGAAAATGTCGCTTCCAAAATAAATTCCTCCATTAAATCTCTGACATAATCATACAAAGGTATTAACTCTTCTTTTTTGATGGCATAGTCTCCATTGACTTGTTTGATTACCAAGTCTGAATCACCTTTAACCTCTAAGTGATTCACCTTTGCATGAAGCACCAACTCTAATCCTGCGATGAGAGCTTGATATTCTTCTTCATTTTTTATACCTCCCTCAAACAATAAGAAGGAATAGGGTAGTACTGCCTTTTCTAGGGAAATAAGTACAATTCCTAACCCGACATTGTTGAATTTAGGATCTTCCATTTTCTTCCCTTTTGGTCTTCTGGAAGCACCATCAATGTACATTTCCCACGTTTGAATATTATCTTGAAGAGAGAAGACTTCCTCGTCAAGAAGTTCAGTATCTAAAGATGTATCTTCTACTAAAGGGTGTTCAGTAAGGAAATCAGCCAGATCTTGGCCCTTTATTTCCTTTTGAGACACATACTGGATATCAAACTAATGAAAAATAACTTCCCACCTTTCCAGACGTCCTTTATGCATTGAATAACTATGGATAAATTTGAGCGGGTTATTGCGAGATACCAATTAGACCTCATGATATTTTAGGTAGTGTCTCAATTTCTGAACTGCATAGATTAACTATAGGAAACACTTTTCAATACTTTAATATCTATTTTCTACTTCAAGCATAGTCCGACTGAGATAATAAATGTTGTTTTCATTCCCAGCATCATTTTTTTGGTCATGGAAGGCACCCTATGATCGCTCTAAAGATTTTAAATAAAGAATAAGTGGTCTTCCTTCAATAGGCGTCATTAATACCGGTGGACTCAAAAGATATTTCTTGAGAATATTGAATGCTTCTTGACATTATTCAGTTCACTAGAAAGTGACTCATTTCTTCATTAATTTGGTGAAGGGTAAACATTTGCCTGCCAGATTGATGATGAAACTCCAAATATAGGCCAATTGACCTTGAAGTCCTCTCAATTCTTTCAAATTTTGAGGAGGTTACATACCAAGGATTGATTTCTTCTTCTCAGGACCAACTTTGATACCACGATGGCATAAAAAAAATCCAAAATATTTTCCTGAGGTTACCCCAAAATCACAATTCAAGGGGTTCATCTTCAAATTGTGTTGTCGAAGTTTGTGGAATATGATTTCCAAATCGTCCAATTGATTAGAACGTTTTTAGGATTTAACCACCAAATCTTCCACATAACATTTAATAATTTTCCCTATAAAGGGTTTGAAGATACGGTGCATGGAACGTTGATATGTTTCACCAGTATTCTTCCGGTCAAAGGGAATTACTCGATAGAAAAACACACCTTGAGGGGATCTGAATACTGTAGATACTTCATCTTCTAAATCCATTCAGATTTTATTGTACCCAGAATATCCATCCATGAAAGAAAGTGCTTCATGGCTAGCTGTTGCATCAATTAAGAGTCCTGTGATCGGAACTGGAAAATCATTCGTGGGACAATGCCGGTTAAGATCTTTGAAATCTATTAAAACTCTAATTTGTCCATTCTTCTTTTTCACAGGGACAATATTAGCTAGCCATTTGGATATTGAACTTCTCTAACAAATTTATCCTTGATAATCTTATCCACTTCATCTTCAATTTTGGAGGTATAAGTTGGATGTGTTCTTCTTACGGCTTGCTTGCATCCTCGATGTTCTTCTAGCAAACCAAAATGATGAGTAGAAACATCAGGATCAAGTCATTGCATTTCTATATAAATCCGAGCAAATAAATCTAGATTTTTCTATAAAAATGAAATATACATTTCTTTCTCTTTAAGAGTCATGGCCGCACTAATTACAGTGGGGCGTGGATCTTCTTTTGTACCCAGATTTATTTCTCTGAGTTCATCCACAGTGGTAAAGATACCTTTTTCAAATGCTCTAGGAGCATCCCTGAGATCTTCCTCTTCTTCTTCAATATGTGTTACTTCTGTTTTTTTAATTGCATAGTAGATGATGAAGCAGAATTTCATAGATCGGGAGAGAAGTTAAAATTTGAACATATTGAAGAAGAGGCTACCATTTCTGACCCTATTGATGATTAAGGGTCTTCCTTGGGTAATAAAGAGGAGAGTATGGATTGATAATCGACATTATCATTCATCTCTTACATTGCTGTAACTTCTTCTGGCCTGGTTGATGAAGTATAGAATTGATGGATTTCAATGGATGAAATGAAGACATCTCCATTTGAGCTTTCATCATTACCTGATGAATCAAAAATTTCTACCACGTTGTCTCTCTTGGTTGTCGTAACTGACATTATGGAAGTTTCCATAAGATTATTTGGATTTGGCTCTATCCTGTCAATTTGACTGATAGGAAACACATAATATGTACTCACATGTATGAATGGGTTTACTGGAATCTTTTCCAAACCATATGAAGCATTAATATTGGTAACCACCCTTGTCATGGATATCTCTTTTCCATCCATGTGATATAATTCTGCCTCAATGTATTGAGATTCACATGTTTTGAATGGTGCTTTATCACAATACAATGTCCCAACTTGACCATTGAAACAATATTTGAGACATTGATGGTATGATGAAGGTATAGCTGCATATTTATGTAGTCGAGGTCTTCCAAGAAAAATGTTGAAGGCTGTGTCATAATGAACATCCATGAAATATGAATTGGATACAAGGTATGAAAACTGAGTTCTCAGTGTAATCTCGCACAGAGGTTCTCGTTCATTTTTATCATATTCTTGCAACATCATAGTAGAACGAGATAAATCAGATTTGGTGAGGCCTAATTGATGAAGTGTACGAATAAGGATGAGGTTGACTCCTGAACCATTATCAATGAAAGCTCGCCGAATGTTTACATCATTGACCTTTCCAGATAAATACAAAGGTCTAATATTTCCATGCACAACATCATCTTCATCTTCATCTATAAAAGATATCACTATATGGAATTCTGCAGGATAATTCACTATATGGTAGACTTCAGCCACATCAATTTCAGTTTCGAATTCCTGAGGACTTTACAAAGCCTCAATGAGTGCCCCCCCCCCCCCCCGAAAATCCTTTGATAGATTTAAGGCATCCAGAATTGATCACTTGTCTGGTACTTGGGCCAAATGTTTCAAGACATTATAATTTTGGTCCAAAGGTCTGCATTTCCCAACATGAACATGTTGTTTCGCATGGGCCACAGAAGTTGATGCTTTGGAAGTTAATGTATCTTGTATCGGGGTAGGAGTTGGAAATACTCCTGGAATTGGCATATTAGACCGACTAGGTCTATTTATATAATGAGATGAAGAAGGTGTATCCTCTAACCGATATTCCAAAATAACTGTACCAGGACTGAATCTGCCATGCGTGGAAGAACTTTCTTATTCTTGTTGAGCCCACTGAAGGGATTTGCCAGGAGTTTCTGCTGCATATACAGTTTTGCAGGGGTATGATTGGAATAGTGGATTCTGAAATATCCATCTCTTCCCCGGTATCCTAGACCTCTGGAAATCCCTCTAATTCCTCTCTTTGATACAGGGAACTCAGGATCATCATGATCGAAATTGAGACTGGAATGTGGATCAGTTAAGTGAATCATGTTAACAGAACCAAGGATCAACTCTCCATCTGATGAATTTGCTGCCTGATTATCCAGTTTAGGATATGCTATTTGGTGGGGCGGTGCCCGTTCTTTTGAAGTAGATGGCATAAAATCTGCCAGATTCAAAGACAACTTAGGCTTTGACACGATCTCATCTTCTTCTGACTGCTCTTATTTCTTATAATTATGCCGCCTCTTTGAAGATTTTCCTTCTGATGAAGGGGGTTTTACTGTGACATTCATAGCAGAATACACAATTGGTTGATTCAATTGTGTTCGTAAAATGTCATGATTCTGTTTGATCATTTTCTTGACCTTCCCATCATCATATATATGTTCATTTTTGCTTTTTACTTCGTGCCACTTGCCTTATTTCTCTGGATCTGTAGTAGTAACACATGCTACCTGGGCTAAGGAACCTTTCAGTTTTACCTCTCTTGAGTACACCATATTTTGTAGAAGGTCTTTAAATAAAAAAACACTCGTGAATGGGATGCGCCAACATCTGATGAAATGGGAGATAGTTGGGAAGTTCTTCATCTCCTTCTGTGTTTGATCTTTTAGGCCTTGGAAACTGAACCAAATTATTTTCCAAAGTTGAAATGAAGTAACCAGGAACTTTTTCATTTCAGAATGAATAAACATTCTTTTTTAACTCCTAAAATTTTTTCTATCTTTGATCTCTTTGATCATCTTGATGAGACAGCCTCTGTTGTTGATGCTCAGGAGGTAGAGCCCTTCGATAATATGATGGTTTTAAAGTGGAATCAAGTACAAATGCTTGTTTGAGTGTTAGTGTAGCAGTCTCTACGCTCTCCATTCTACTTCCTGGTGATGATGGAATTACACAAGTTTTAGCCTTAGTCTCTATAATAGAATATTTGATCTATTGAGCGATTGAAGTAAGGTCTCGAATCCCTCCTGTGTATTTCACAGGGATCAACGGTGTGTGTAATTCATCATGAAAATTTTCCACACATATTGGAAAAAATTATTCTTGAGGGAGTGCTAAACTTAAGGAATATGTTAATCCCTTCCAATGAGCAATGAAATCCGAAACTCTTTCATTTTCCCTTTTCTTACAAATTTTAAGATCAAAAACTGTCATATTTGGAAATGTTGAGCTAAATTGAAGGATAAAACATTAACGGAGCTCTTCCCACCCTATAATTGACCGGGATTTCAAGATTTTATACTAGACAAAAAAGACCCTTGTAATGACTGTACAAAACACCTGAGCTTAAGTTCTTCTTTTTGTTGAGGAGTTACCATCAAGGGATCAAAATGAGAAATAAAATGTATTAAGTGTTGTCCTGCATCTCACGAACCATTAAAAATTTGGAATTTGGTACTTGAAAAATTTTATTGGGGAGGAATTTCATCCACCCATTCAGGGTAATCTATCTTTTCTAGTTGAATTTGTGAATTCTTTCCTTCCATATCTTCCAACCGATCTGTTAATGACACAATGGTAGTCGTTATGTTTTTAGAAACATTTGGTTTATCTTGGACCCGAGCAGGTGCAATAACTGGAGTTTGGACGGGTTTGGTGACTGGTACTGCAATTGATGGTAGCACTACCGGTTGTTGTTGTGCATGACCCATAGGATTGGACCTGTGAAGATGTACTTGTAATGGAGGATATTCTTGACCAATATCAGTAACGACAACAAATTCCCTTGACTGACTGACTCCAGCATTCTTAGGAGGAAGACTACCTTGAAGTAGTTCTGCATTCAACATCCGTAACTCCTTCATTTCTGCCTATTGTTGTGAGAACATTTCCTTTAATGGGAGTGATTGGCCTTCGCTAGAGGTAGGGTGGGGCGTAACCTGAATTTTACCCTTTTCTTTGGAATGTGCCTTTCTGGAGTATGGAAGGGTATTGCCCGAAGGAATATCTTGCCTCTAGGTAGCCATCTGTCTTCTGGTATGCACACTTTCTTCATTTATTTCGGTGTGTATAGCTTCTTGAATAGGAAATTCCTCACCCGATTCCTCGGAGTGAGCCTCATGTTCTGGGGGATCACTGAAAATGGCATTGATGACATTTATCAATGCATAACGCATTACAGTCCTTTTTTCGGCATTTCTGTGATATTGTCTTATTCTGTGTCCTTTATGAGACATTTCCCTTGGTTGAGTTGATCCCTAAGGAACTTCTTGATGAACCATAATTTGGAGGGAATATCCTAATAATTTGGCTCTTCGTTCCTCCTATGGCTTCTTCCCTAATTGAGAGAAGACTGAATTTCGTTGAGGAAGAGATTGAGAATTTGAAAAGGTCCCCAGTCCGATGGACTTGGGTTGTTCCTTCTTTCCCTGATCAACTCCTTGAATCCCATCTGTTTATCCCAAGGGTTGAGCTAAAAGAGGCCCCAGCCTAGAAAGATGAGGTGGCACTTGAGCTGCTACATCTGAGATTTTCTTAAAATCTCTCCTAATTTTCAAGACTTTAGTCTAGAAATTGGCTTGATGCATCAACCTACATCCACACAAATCACCTAACTCAAATCACCGTTGGATTATTTCTGACACTTCTGTCACTTGATGATGCACATTCTCTAAACAAGAAGCATGTTTGATATTATCATTTGCTCAATGCAAGATTAATTCGACAACTTGTTCTTTTTATGCCTGATTTTGGGAAGAACTAGTTGGGGAATGTTCATGTGCAAGCCTTTGATTACACACAAAACTAATTGGTTGTGGCAGGCCATGGGCAATAACATTGCATGAGACTACTTTTGGCGGGCTTTATTGACTGAAGAGTATAGTGAAATACAGTGCTCCATGAACACCCCATCCCCTGATAGGAATACCAGATGGGGCATCGTTAATTAACTGTCACAACATTTTTAGAGTGCCAAAGAATGCACGATGAAGGGCTCTCTACTGCTTTTCCACCTTTGGATATTGGAAAACTGAGAGATATGCCAAATCAGTTTGGCATTGTAACCCTTCTATTATCTTAACAAGATTTTCATATTCATCATAAGATAATATTTTAACTTTTAAGTGACAAAGAGGTTTCCACATGTTGAGAAAAATATCCTGAATACAATCTTCCTTCAACATTTCTAGAATATCATACTGAGAGTCTTCCAAAGGGAAAAACATGACTGGTACTTCACCTTTCTCCCATTGTTTTATCATATTTATCACTTCTTCCTTATCATTTGATGAATATTATTCTACCTGATTAGACCAAATCTGGTTCTTCTTTGTTGTTTCATCAGATTCAACAAGATTCGTAAGGAATTCATTTATCAAATTAGAACATTCATGACTCAAGGGTGGTTTGGAGAATGACTTACACCCTGGGTTATCTTCTGATTGAGAAAGTATTTCATCTGCTAGCGGTAAAGAATCAGACATGACTGGCTTCACATTTTCAAGTTCCTCAAGATAAGAGGGCTTTCTCATTACTACATTTTCCTTTGAATAATTTTCCAAGCAATGTGAATTACTACTGTGGAGAGGACTTTCACAGCTAAATTCATCATCATGGGGAGGACCACCATGGTGGGTTACAATAAAAGATGAAACCTTTTTCTCCTTGATCTTCTAGCCACACATATGGTTATTGTGGCTCTCATCTAATGATGATACTTCTAGATCGACCGAACTGTCATGAAGAAATCCTTCATGAGGAAGTGTCTGATGAAGACCTTCACAATTATTGTTCCCACTATTTGGAAATGAGAGAGTAGAATCTTCAGTTGTAACAGATAATTGTCTGAGGGATTCAAAAACTCCATAATCGAGCAAGGCCTTATTATAAATTGGCTCTTGATTTATAGACTGTGATGGATGGGTCTTTTTCTTAGATGCCTTCTTACTCACTTTGGAAACCACTTTATGACGAAAGTGCTTATTATGGGCAGGTGTATGTGCTTGATCAAGAGAAGTAGTCAGGTTAATCTGATTATCTCCATTCAAATTGGGTGTGTGTGCCAGACTTGATTGTCCGTATGACATGGGGGAGTATACCCCCACAACCCTCCTGGACTGGGATATAGGTGTGTATCTGTTTTGAGTGGCATTTTGATGAGTCACTCCACTGACAGGGTTAGATTTATGATTCCTTCCTTGTGATCCTGCTGAAGTTGTTATAATATTCTGATAGGTGTCCAGAATATGGTCAGGGATTTACTTCTGCTCTTTCACTATTGTCAGAATGTGCTTGGTGACTTCAGCTGCCGAAATGGGAATATACGTCCATTCTGTGTCTCGAGTAGGTGTATGTTCCCGCTCCTTTCCTTCATTCCCTGTTAGTGAATTTTGACAGTACTCATATGTGTGGGAGGAAAATTATGTATGCCTCCTGCTTGTCATTGGAGATTTCCAATTGACATCTCCAGGTGCTACCAAATGAGATTGTTGGTTAGCCTGATGAATTGCTGGTGTATGTACCTACTGATTGTTACCCCACCACATTTTATTGGCGGGTTTATTTGGTTGCAATCAGATGTGCATGCTGACTAGTTGATGAATTATAAATAGGTGTATATGTCTGCCTATAATACTCCACCAGAATTTCCTGGTGGGGTTTACGTGTTACTGCCAGACTATTCTGCTAGGTAGTAACATTAGAACAGAAGGGTGTATATTTCCGTTCGTTGGTTTCCATCAAGTTGTCTTGTTGGATTTCTTCGAAAGAGGCAGAAGTAATAACCTGCTCCCTGTTGACCGGATTTCGCATTTGGCGGTTCGTCTTGTGTGTTTGGGTCTGAGGAACCTAAGACAAACCCCTAAATGAGATACCCTCGTCATGTTGAGGGTGCACTACCGCATGAGTATGGCGGCAATTGTTGATGGGATCCCTCGGGAAGGACTTAGTTCTTCTTTAATTAAGGCTTTGAGTGAACTTCTCATTCACCTCCCCATAATATGGGAGGGACTGGTGATTGTGTTCTGGGGATAATGACCTAAAACGATTGGAGACGGTGGTTGGCATCACCTACTTCTTGACCACTGGTCATCGCTGTCCAGACAACCAGGGTGAGTTGTTAACTTGGAGGGATTTTCTAGTGGCCTCCAGAGTCGGAATGTTACCATGTCAATAGTATTCCTTAACTAATTTATTTGAGACCCAGTGTTGAAGACGCTGAGTAGGTGATGTCATCCTCAGAGCGGACGAGGATCTAGCATGAGTAGTGGCCGAGGAATTCACAGGTGTGAACTTTAAAGAAGCCATTTCTCTAATGCAGATAGATCTTGGAACAGAGTTCCAGTTTCATATAACAGACTTAATCAAGATAAGTTTGTCCAGACTACATCTTTTGGATGAGCACATATGTTATTGATTGCTTTGCTGGACCTCACATTAAGTTAAATAGGGTCCTAAAAATAATTAAAACATCATTTAAACTTAGTTAATGATTCACGTCGAGTTCTCCATTTTTGTTTCTTTTGGAAATGGCGATGACCTTGTTTGTTTAAGTTTCAAACATTCCAATCAGTTTCTAACGGGTTTATTCATAGAACCGGAAACATCCAATGATTCTATATCCATTTGGACATACTTTCCAAAGGTAAGTTCCCATTAGTTATGGACTGATGAGACTTAAGAGTTTGCATTGGTCGAGAGTATGGGAGGTCAGACTCATCACACCTTTTTGGGGGGAATTATTGTCTACTCCGGGACTCTCTTATAGATCTGATTTATGTTCGTGAATACTTGTTAATTTTTCAAGCATGAATATGAGTTTTTCCTTTAGATTTTTCAATAAATGATTGATATGTATGATATTTAGAGAATCTTTTATATGTATTTGAGGTTCTTCATCGATAGAGAATCATCCGTATTCATTAGAGATTCTTAGTAAATGGTATCCTTCAATACATTATATAGAAATATCTTGGTCATTATGATAACAATACTTGTTTTAAATCCACTCAGTGGGGCATTTGAAGTTTATTGTCGTTCAGAAAGATAGGTATTATTTTAGAGTTGGGATCGTACCCGCATATGGGCTAAATACATATCCTTGTTAGAAATGGAATCAGAACCCACATAGTTCAAGGAAGAAATATGAGGTTTATGCATGATTAATGGATCAAATAGAGATTTCATAATTACTTTTACACTCTAAGCTCATGTGAGTTATTCTCGGGGTGAAAAAAAAGAGGTATTAGTAAAATCTGATGATTATTCCACAAAAGATTCAATCATAAGAAAGGATGTGGGGATTACCTATGTATGACTGCCCAAGTAAATGAAGACAAAGACTTTGAGAAAAGAAGCCCCAGAGTAGGGTTCATAAAGGTTTTTATACTTTATAGAGATTTGGGATTTTAACCTGAAACTTACTCCTGAAAATGAAGCCAAATTTAAGAGGGACTTATGATTGGGGCTTATTCCTAAGAAGGTGGCCCAAAATTAAAGGAATTATGACTGGGGCTTACTCCTGAGAAGGAGGCCCAGGATAAAGGAATTTTTTACTGGGGCTTACTCTTGAAAAGGAGGCCCAGGTTATGTGAAATTATGACTGGGGCTTACTCCTGAAAAAGAGGTCCAGGTTAAGGGGACTTGAGACTTGGGGCTTACTCTTGAGAAGGAGGACCATGTTAAGGGAAATTATGACTCGGGATTACTCTTGAAAAGGAGGCCCATGTTAAGGGAAATTATGGCTGGGGATTACTCCTGAAAATGAGGCCCAAGTTAAGGGGACATGATACTTTGGTCTTACACCTGATAAGGAGGCCCAAATCAAAATAACTTCTTAGAATTATTTTCAGATAATGAAGACAAAAACGGAACCATTCCACGAATGGCTTTAAAGAAGGTTTTGAAGGCCAAATCTTGAATAGGAGAGGTGAATTTGTGGGAAGCAAGTGAATTGGAAGGAGGTATGCAAGTATTGGTCTGGCGCGCAAGTCCTGGTCGCTCAAGTATACTTGCGTGACATGAGTTCACTTTGGAGATGAAGAACCTATGAAGTGACACTTGGGAGACTTTGAATTAGAGCTCTTAGTATCATTCCTAGAGGCTTTCAGATGAGTGGAGCGCAAGTTTCTTTTAGAGGTAAAGGTGGAGCGCAAGTATCATCACTTCCTTTAAAGGGAAGGATACTTAGGCAAACAAGTATTGATGAGTTCTAATACTTAGGCCTTATTCTTCCTCTTTAGAGATTCCATTCTAGGTAAAGAATTACCTTATAAGTTTTCAGAATACTTCAGAAAGAGACTTGGGTGACCAGATCTTGAATCTGAGTTTTGGATATTTTTCATCCCGGAAATGGGGGGCCCACTGGGGGTATTTATAGGACACTGAGCACCTTGGGAGAAAAAAGAATAGGGTGCACAAGTCACTTGCAGAACCCATATGTGGCACACAAATCACTTGTGCAACCATAAAGAAACATGGATGACCCAATTTTAAAAGATTCCATGTTTATGCCATTGTCAATTTTGGATGTTCTTCAAAGTATGACTCTCTTTTTGCTTAAAAAATTTCCCTTTTCCATTCATTAGACTCTATGATTTAAAGGAGCGTCAATTGCAGGTAATTGGTGTTGGGAAGCTGGAAATAATGAAATGGTAGCCTACAATAGGTTTCTACCTGAATTACACAGTAAATCCTATGCCAATAGTTGTAAACTGTTGGAATAGGGAAGTTAATGTGTTTTATACCAATAGTTCTACAGAACCGTTGGTAAAAACACTTTCCCAACGGTTTATAAAGAATTGGGATATAGTGAAATGTCCAGCCTTTACCAATGGTTTACACAAACCTTTGGTAATATGCTATACAAAACTATATTCCAATGGTTTGAAACTATTGGAATAGTATGTTTACCAATGGTTTTAAACCGTTGGGAAAAAGTTATACCAACGGTTTGACAAAACTATTGGTATAATGTTGTTTTCCTAACATATACCAATGGTTTTCCAGAAACTGTTGGCATACGTGTATCCCTATGGCTTGCATTCCAAGGGTTTGGATAACCATTGGTATATATTATACCAACGGTTATCCATCCTTCACCAACGTTTTTGAACCATTGGTCAAGGATTTATTTCCCGTAGTGCTACGTATCTAAAAAATTGATGAGAATAAAGACATATGTAGCTTTTGAAACATGGTCTCTATGCAGATATGACTCCGACATAGGAAAGAGGGGGACTCATGTACTACTGAATAGTAGTGATGAAGTCAAATGGTGTTTTCTTATGAAATTTTCTAATGTCAAATAGGGAAAATGTTAGTTTTACAAATGATATCATGCAGTTCAATATCATGCGACAAGGACAAGGATGATATGAACTTTAACATCATGCGGCATCGATGCTTATGGTTGTAATGTAGCTTCAATGTCTTACTACTAAAACATGGGGGCTATGTAGTTTTATTTCTTGCAACAAGGACATTTTACTAAGTATTCTAATTTCTTTCAAAGAGGATGTTTCATTGGGAATTTTAAAGTCTTGCAGTGAGGACGACAATATATAATTACACAAAGTATTTATTCAATAATATCACATTGGTTGGAGTTGTAATGAGATATCCATTCATTCATATTAAATAATAGGCTCCATTTGAATATACCTTATATATGGAATAAGGTCCTTCCTACATTGGATCGTGTTTTGGAGATTTCTTTCCTGGTATCACTAGAGTCCTAAGGACCAATACCAATTCTCCTTGAAGTAATGAATGAAGGAGAACTTTCTTTTCAAAAGCTTATGTTATTCTATTCTAATAGAATTCGAGATGATGAAAAGTAAGCAATATTTTCTCATCTAATCATTCCAACTCATTGAACTGTTTCTATGACCTCTCATCTATAGACAGTTGATCACATATTTCAACTCTAAGTGAAGGAAATTTCATTTCAATTAGTAAAACTGATTCGGTTCCATATACCAATGAATAAAGAGTTTCTTGGGTAGCAGTACGGGAAGTTGTTTGATAAGCCCATAAAGCATCCAAAAGTTTATCAGGACATGATTTATTATCATTACCCACCATCATCTACATTATATTTGATAGGGTCTTGTCGAAATCCTCTATCAATCCATTGTTTATCACGTGTTAGCAAGATTAATGGTTGGATTTGATATTATATTCTTGATATAACTTTTTTACCACATCAGAACAAAAAATGGTGGCATTTCCTGTCAAAATAGTATGAGGGACACCAAATTTTGTAATGATGTTTGTTTTGAAAAAAACTAACAATTCATTTGGATCCAACATTCTTCAGAGGTATTTTCTCATCCCATTTAGAGGAGAAGACAGTAGTAGAGAGAATATACTTGAACTGCTTGGTTGGGCTAGAGGATAGGGTTCTACTACATATATTACCCATGTGGAAAATGGTCAAGAGTATTTGGTTTTATGTAGCATCTCTGGGGGTTGACGAATGAGGTTGGAATTCACTTGGCAGGGATGACATTTATTTGTGAAATCTGTCCAATCATGCGCCATTGAACGCCAAAAATATCGAAGCCTTCGAATCTGTTCAGAGAGCCTGTTCCCAGACTGGTGGGCACCACAAACTCTTGAATATACTTCTTTCATAACAGTTGTGGTCTCTTCTCTATCAATACATATGGGAATATTTCCATTAAACCAGCTTTTAAAGGATATTTTTGTGTTATGGACTATCATAAAGAGTAAAATTGCCCGCTCTTCGCTGGATCTGTTCTTTCTCATCCATGTCTATTGGAAGTACCCAATTTTGAAGATATTCTATGATGGATGTTCTCCATATTTTGGTATGACTGTATGGTTCATAAATAGGAAATATTTCATTAATTTTCTCCCTTCTGGTTTGAAAAGAATGTGAATCCACATGGTGATGGGTTATGCTGATAACCATCTCATCCCGATTTGGCTCTTCGAAGGCTCTAGCTGCATTAACCAGTGCATCTTCTTGGGAATTTTGTGATCATGGGACATAGGAAAATGTCGGCTCTGAGGAAAATTCAGCCATTAACTCTCTGACATAATAACAGAAAGGGGTTAACTCTTCTGTTCTAATAGAATATTCCCCATTGATTTGTTTGATTACCTATTCTAAATACCCTTTTACCTTCAAATGATCCATTTTCACCTAAAGGGCCGGTTACAAACCTGCGATGGGAGCTTGATATTCTACTTCATTGTTGGTACCACCTTCCGATAATATGAAAGAATAAGGCAATACTACCTTTTCTGGTTAAATAACAACAATTCCTAATCCGATCGTGTTGAGTTTAGGGTTTTCCAGTCTCTTACCTGTTCGACTTATAGAAGCACCATCAAAATATATTTCCCATGTTTGGGAAATATATAGAATAGAGAAGACCTATAAATAAGGAAGATCAACATTAAATGATTTATCGTCCATAGATGGGTGTTCTTCAAGGAATTAAGCTAGACTTTGGCCTTTTATTTCATTTTGAGGCACAAAATGGATATCAAAATATTTCCAAATAACCGGCCGCTATTCTAGACACTCTGTACACATAGGGCGATAGAGGATAAATTTGAGCGGGTTATAACGAGATACTAAATGGACTTCATGATGTTATAAGTAGTGCCTCAAGTATTGAACTACAAAAAATAATTCTAGAGAGCATTTTTCAGTACTTGAATACTGATTTTCTACATCAATCATCGTTCGACTGTGATAGTAAATGTTGTTTTCATTCCCATCATCAATATTTTGGGCGATAAAGACACCTAGTGATTGTTCTAAGGCTGTCGTGTAGAGAGTAAGTGGTCATCCTTCAATGGGTAGCATCAATACTGGTGGATACAAGAGATATTTCTTGAGTATATCAAATGCTTCTTATAAATCTTTAGTCTATCAGTAGGTAACTCCCTTGTTCATTCATATGGTTAAGGGAAAACACATGCTTGCAAAATTGGAGATGAAGTGCCGAATATAGGCCATGTTTTCTTGAATTCCTCTTAATTCATTCAAATTTCAATGAGTTGACATTCCAAGGATTGATTTTGTTTTCTCACGATCAACTTCAATACCACGATGGCATACAAAGAAGGCCAGAAACATTCCTAAGGTTACCCCAAAAGCACATTTCAAGGGGTTCATCTTCAAATTGTGTTGCTAAAGTTTGTACAATATGGTCTTCAAATCAGCCAAGTTATTGAAACGTTTTCTTGATATTAAAACCATATCATCCACATAACATTCAAAAAATTTCTCTAATAAGTTTTGGAAGATATGGTGCATGGCACGTTGGTATATTGCGCATGCATTCTTTAAGCCAAAGGGCATTAACCGATAGAAAAATACAAGATGAGGGGCTCTAAAGGATGTAGATTCTTTATTTTCTAGGGACATTCAGATTTTATTATTCCCAGAGTATCAATCCATGAATGAAATAGATTCATAGAAATTTGTTTCATCAATTAGAAGTTCTGTAATCGTAACTGGAAAATAATATTTAGGGAAATGTCAGTTAAGATCTCTAAAATCAATGTAGAATCTAATTTGACCATTCTTCTTTTTTACTGGGAAAATATTTTCCATCCATTTGGGATATTGAACTTCCCTGAAAAAGTTAGCCTTTATAATATTATCAACTTCAGCTTCGATTTTAGAGGCATGAGTTGGGTGTTTCCTTATTGGCACTTTCTTGAATCCACGATGTTCTTCTAGCAAACCCAAATGATGGGTGGCTACATAAAGATTATGAAATGTAATTTCTAAAGAATTCCAAGAAAATATATCTTGATGTTTTTTAGAAAGGAATTATACACCTCTTTCACTTCAAAGGTCATGGACGCACTAATTATATTAGGGTGTGGATCTTCTTCTGTACCCAGATTTATTTCTCTGAGTTCATCCATATTGGTAGACACACCTTCCTCAATTGTTGGAGGAGCTTCTCTGAGATCATTCTCTTCTTCTTAATTATTTGTTACCTCCTATTCTTCCATTTTCATTGTATATGATGAAGAAAAACTCCCATAGTTAGTGGAGGATTCATTATTTAAACATCTTGAAGAAGAGGGCACTATATATGACCATATTGAAGATGAACAGTCTTCCAGTAGTAATAAAGAGATATAATGGATGGAGAATCAACATATTTATCTTCATCTAGAATTTCTGTAATTTCATGTATTTTAATTGATGAAGTAGTGACTTGTTTTAGTTAAGTATATGAAATGAAGACATATTCATTTAAGCTACCATCACTTCTTGATAAATCATCAATTTCTATCATATGGTCAGGCTCAGTTGCCATAATTGACATTATGGAAATTACTGGACAAGCCTTTTGACTTGGTTTTACACCTCCAATTTGATTGATGGGTAACACATAATATTTACTCAAATGAATGAATGGATTTTATCGAATCCTTTCTAGTCCATTTGGAGCATTGACTCTAGCTATTTCCTTTGTCATGGACTTTGTTCCTTTTGTGTGATAAAACTCTACATCAATGTATTGAGACTCACATATTTTGAATGGATCCCTGTCACCATACAATGTCTTTCTTTTACCATTGAAATAATGCTTAATACATTGGTGGTATGATGAAGTTATAGCATCGTATTGTTGTATCCAAGCCCTTACAAGCAAAATATTAAAGGTTGTGTCCTGATGAAAAACCATGATATCAAAATTAGACACAAGTTATCTAAACTGAGTTCTAAGTGTAATTTCACACAGAGGTTCTTTTTTATTATTTTAATATCCTTTCCACATTAATGTCTAAGGAGATATGTCAGATTCAGTCAAACCCAATTGAAGAACTATATGAATGGTAATGTGGTTGACCCCGGATCCATTATCAATGAAGGCTCTTCATATATATACATCATTGACTTTTCCAGAAAAACACATAGGACTGATATGTACATGTACAACATCATCTTCATCTTCATATGTAAATGATATGTCTATATAACATTCTGAAAAATAATTATCTTTATGGTAAAATTTAGCACCAGCAACTTCAGTTTCAATCTCTTAAGGACTTGACAAAACCTCAATGAGTGCCTCTCAAAAATCTTTTGATAGATTCAAAGCATCCAAAATTGACAAATTGGATGGTACGTGGGAAAACTATTTCAAGAAATCATAATTTTGATCCAATGGTCTGTGTTTCCCATCTTGGAGATATGGTTTTTTAGGTTCTTTGGAAGTTGGTGTTTCTGCTATAGATGTACTTTATGTTGGAGCAGAAGCTGGAAATATTGATGTCTTTGGTAAATTAGACTAACTAAGTCTTTTAATTTTCTAATAAGAAGATTGTGTGGATTCTAATTAGTCCTATAAAATAATTGTGTCAGAACTAGACTATTATCTCATGGAAGAAACTATTTATTCTTATTGAGCCCACAAAAGGGATCTTCATAAAGTTTCTACTGCATATACGGTTTGATCAGGGGTAGTGTTAAAATGATGATATCTAGAATTATCATTCTTCCCTTGTATCATTGACCATGGCCTCTTCCTCTAGATCCCCAATTAGGTATAAGTAATTATGGCTCATTAAAATCAGAATCATAATTAGCATAAGCATCTGTTAGATGGATAACATTAACAGAACCAAAGATTGATTCTTTATCAAATAAGGATTCTGCCTGACACAAGATCGTCTTTATCAGATGACGAATTCTGGCTCTTTATAAGGAATTCTGGCACGTCTTTATCGGATAAGGATTCTGCCTGACATAAGGATCCGTTTTATGGATTAGGATTCTGCCTAATAGGTTACTTTTGGTTCTACCATTTAGCGGGGTGGTGCTCGTGTTTTTTAAATTTATGGCATAAAATCTGCCAGGGTCAAGGACAACTTTGGCCTTGGCACAAGCTCATCTTTTTCTAACTACTCTTTATCCTTATGACCACTTTCATTCATTGAGGAATGACCTTTTGATAGAGATGGTTTCAATATGGAAATAGTGACAGAAGACACAATCAGTTTTTTCAACAGTGTTCGTAAAATACCATGAGTTGGGTTGATTGTTTTCCTAATCCTCTAATCATCATATTTCTACAAATTTTTACTTTTAACTTCTTCCCATTCACCTTCTTCCTCTGCATCAGTAGCAGTAACACATGATACTTGAGCTGACAAATTTTCCAGTTTCACTTCCTCAGAGTCTACCATCATTTTCAAGAGGTCTTTGAAATCAAAACATTCATCAATGGGGAGTCACAACATCTAGTAAAAGGCACAATAATTCTGAAGATCTTCATCTCTGCCTTTATTTGGATTCATTGGACTTGGAAACTGAACCAAACTATTTTCTAAGGCTCGGATGAAGTAAACAAGAACATGTTCATTCATGAAAGAATAAACTTTATTCTTTAATTCCTAAAACTATTTTCATATTTTATCTCTTTGATCATCTTGATAAGATGTTCATTTCTGCTGATACTCAGATGGCGGAGGCCTTCGGTACGATGAAGGTATTGAAGTAGAAGCAGGTACAGGTGCCAATTTGATTGTGACTATAGCACCTTCTTTCTTTCCTATCCTCCTTCCTGGAGCTGATAGAATTACTCAAGTTTTAGCCTTAATTTTTATAATAGAGTATTCTAACCGTTGAGCTATTGAAGTAATGTCTCGAAACCCTACTACGTATTTCATAGGGATCAATGGTGTGTGTAATTAATCATGTATATTTTACACACATGTTGGCAGCAACTCTTCTTGAGGGAGTGCTAAAATTAAGGAATATTTTAATCCCTTCTATTGAGCAATGAAATCAGAAACCCTTTTATTCTCCCTTTGTTTACAATTGGTAAGATCAAAAAATCTCACCTTTTGTATCATTGAGCTAAATTGAATAAGTAATTTCTAATAGAGATCTTCTCATCTAGTAATTGATCGATATTGCAAACTTGTATACCAGACAAAAGCTGGCCCTTGTAATGATTACAAAAAAAACCAAAGCGTAACTGATACTTGTTGTTGAGAAGTTTCCATCATAGGATCACAACGAGAAACAAAATGTGTTAAGTGTTGTTCCGGATCTCCCAAACCATTAACTATTGGGAATGTGGTATTCACAAAATTTGGTGGGGGAGGAATTGCATCCTCCCATTCAGGGTAATCCCTCTTTTCTGGATGAACTCGTGCATATCGTTCCACTATAGCTTCCAATCGAGTCGATAATGACTCAATTGTTTTTATAAGCATTTGTGGAATATCCGGATGAGCTAGATTTTGTGCAGGTATAGTAAATGGATATTGATATCGTGCAATGACCGGTAAAACCACTGATTGTGTTACTAATATCTGCCTTGGATAACCCACCGGAATAGGTCTATCAGGATGTATATGGTCATGCCATGATTTTGTACCCAATTTAGTGAATTCATTATCTACATCATTAGTTACTAAAAATCCTCTTTGCGGAGGATCTTCTAGAGGATTTTCAAGTTGAAGACTTGTTTGGGGAGTACTTCTAGTAGAAATGATGTTTCGAAGTAACTCTATGTTATGTCTTTTCAACTCCCTCATTTCCTCTCCTTGCTGTGCAATATTTCTTCAAGAGAAATATATTGACCTTCTCTATTGGAAAAGTGATATGCAATATGACTTTTTTCTTTCCCCTTGTTCGATGCCTTTCGGAGAGGTGGGAGATGGTAATTTGAAGGAATGCCTATATTCTAGGTAAGCCTCTGATATAGGGTATGCACACTATCTTTATTTTCATCAGTTTTTACCATATTATGGACAAGAAAATAATATTTTGATTCCCCTAAACTGGACTTGTTTTGTGAGGGATCATCTACAATGGTGTTAATGACATTTACTGATGTATAATGCATCAATGGAATTCTATCAGTGTTGTTGATAGATCATCTTCCTTTGTGTCTGTATGAGACATAGTTCTTCTATATGAATAATTATCTAGATCCGTTTGGTAGATAGTAACATGAAGGGAATCATTGGATAGTTTAGTTATACTCTTTCCTTGTGGCTTCTTCCCTAATCGGGAGAAAACTGACTTCCGTTGAGAAGGAGGTTGCAGAGGTTAAAAATCACCCAACCCTACAAGTTGGGGTTGTTCTTCTTCTTCTTCTTCAAATCAATGAACATTGTATAATTAATTTGATTATAGAATTATATGAGCCCCCAACCTTGCAAGATGGGGTGATTCTTGAACTGATATAGCTGAAATTCGTGCAATTACTCTTCTGATTTTGTAGATTTTGGTTCGAACATTTGCTAGGTTCATTATCCGATAATCACTCAAATAATTTGTTTCAAAAGATCATTGTGCAATTTTAGACATTTGCATCCTCTGACGCCTGACATCCTCTAAATGGGATGCCCGCTCATGATTCTCATAGGCTTGATGTAAAAGTAACTCAACAACTTCTTTTCTTTGGGCCTGATTCTGATGCAAACTGGTTGAGGCCTGTTCTTGAGCGTACATTTGATTTCATACAAAACCTATTAATTGGGGCCGATCATGGGAAATAACACTGAATGAAACAACTTTTGGCTGGCTTTACTGATTTTAGAGCATAGTGAAATGTAATACTCTATATTCACCCCATCCTCTGATGAGAACACTAGATGGGGAATCAGAAATTAATGGGTGTAGTCTCTTTAGAGCATTGAGACATGCACGCTGAAGGGTTATCTATTGTTTTTTAACCATTGGATGTTGGGAAATAGAGAGATATGCCGATTCAATTTGGGGTTGCAACCATTCTGTTATCTTTACATGATTTTGATATTCATCATATGTTAATACTTTGGTTTTCAAATGATGAAGAGTTTTCCCTAAGTTAAGGTGGATATCATGAATGTAATATTCCATCATCAATTCTGGAATGTTATATTAAGAATTTTCCAAAGGCCAGAACATGACTGGTATTTCTCCGTTAGCCAATTTTTTTTCTCATGTTCAACATATATTCATCATCTTTCACTAGAGGTTTCTCCACTTGGTCTGACCAAAGTGGATGCTCTGTATTAGAAGAAAAATAACCCAGGGGAGGTTTGGAGAATGATTGTTCCCTTAATATGTCTTCTGGATGAGAAAGTGTTTCACAAGTAAATGAAAAAGGCACCAGAAATGAATGGCCATGGGTTTTCAAGTGACTCAAGATAGAGGGGATTTCTCATTGCTACATTATCAATTATGGAATCATTTTGACATTGCGGAATACCACTACGAAGAGGACTTTCATAGTTAATTCCATCAAGGGAAGGATCACCATGGTGGATTAAAAAAAGGCATAAATCTTCTTGATCCTTGGTCTTCTGGGAACACAGAGGGTTTCCATGGATCTCATCTGGAGATAGATACTTTGTATTGAATGAATTTTCATGAATCAAGCCTTTATGATGAATTGTCTGATGAGAAACTTTATAATTACAACTACCACTCCCAAAATTTATTAATGAGAAGGTAGGATCTTGAGCTGCAACAGATAAATGCCTAAGGGCTTCAAGAACTCCCAAATTAAGATGAGCTAAATCATAGCTTGACTCTTGATTTTCTAATGATGTTTGTAGAGACTTATTTTTGAATGTTCTCTTATACTTATTTTGGGCCACCTTCTGGGAGAAGTGGTTATAATGGGCAGGTGTATATGCCTTCCTAAGAGTAGTTATCGGAACGGACCAATTAACTCCAATTATAAATGATATATATTCCTGATCTTGTTGTCCATATAATACGGTGGAGTATTCCCTATGACCCTCCTGGACGAGAATAGAGGTGTGTGTCTGCTCCGGGATTGCATGCTGGTTTGTCATCCCATGTGAGGAGATAGATTTATGTGTTTGTTTCCCTGATACTATAAAAATAGTTGTTATAATATTTTGGCATGCTTCCAAAAAATGGACAAGAATTTTTGTATTCCCTTTCACCATTGATAAGGTGTGTTTGGTGACTTCAGCCACCGGAATGGGAATATACGTCCATCTCATATCTGGAGTAGGTGTATGTTCCTTCTTCTGTCCTCCTTTTCCTGCCAATGGGTATTGAAAGTACTCATGCATGGGGGCAGAGAGTTGGGTATGCCCAAAATTTGTCATCATAGCTTTTCCACTGACTTTTTCTGGTGCTACCAAATCAGATTGTTGGCAGACTTGACGAACATTGGCATGTGTACGTGCCTTCTAGTTGTTTCTCTTCAAGTATGGTTGACGGGCTTCCTTCAGTACTGGTAGAAGAGACTGCTGATATAATTGTTTATTGTAAATAGGTGTATGATCCTATTCACGATACTACACTGGGTTTATCTAGTGGGATTAGTGGGTTGTTGTCAGATGATCCTATTGAGAAACAAAATTATGATAGACAAGTGTATGTGACCGCTCATTGTTTTCCATCAAGTTAGGTCGAAGGAAGTCTCTGGAAGGGTTAGGGGTAATAACCTGCTCCCTTTTGACTGGACATTTTCCTTGGATGTTTATCTTGCGTGCCCAGGTCTGAGAGACCTGGGCCGAATGTCCAAAGGAAAGACCCCCATCATGTTGGGGGTTCACTACGACAAGATTCTGCTAGTGGTTATTACTGATGGGAGTCCTCAAGAAAGACTCATGCATTCTTGAATTGAGGCCTTGAGTGACCTCTTGATCCACCTCCATGTAGTACGGGAGGGACTGGTTGTCACATTCCGAGGATAAGGACCTGAAAAGGTTGGAGACAATGGTTAGAACCATCTACTTCTTGATCACTGTTCATCATTGGCTAGATGATTGAGGATTTTTGTTGACCTGGAGGGCCTATCGAGCGGCCTCCAAAGTCAGGATTGTACCATGCTGGTGATATTCTCTTACCAGCAGATTAGAGACCCAACTTTGAAGATTATGGGTTGGTGATAACATCCTTCTCGTGAATAGAGATCCAGTTTGAGCAACAATCAGTATATTCACAGATTTTGTCTTGGAGAAATCCATTCTTTGGATTAAAGGGAATTCTATGGAAAACTGAAAACAATAACAAGATATATTAAATCAACATCTTTCCAGATGGATACATGCATGATTAATTCTTTTTCTGGTCTTTATCAATTGATAGGTGACTAACATATGGGTAATAATGTTGACTTAGTCAAGGATTCACATCGGGTTCACAATTTGTTTTGTAGTTCCTTGAAACGTGTATTCTAGATTTGAGAATCACTATTTCTAGGCAGTTTCAAATGGATTTATTCATAGAACCAAAAACATCCAACATTTCTTTATCCAAAGAGGATCTTCTTTCCAAAGGAAGGTTTTTATTATGTTTTGAACTTTATGATACTTAAGAACGTGCATTGGTCGAGAGAATGGGAGGTCGGACTCATCACACCCTTTTGGGGGGAATTATTGTCTACTTCGGGACTCTGCTTGTAAAAATAAATATTTTCATGAATCCCTATTAACTCACAAAGTATATCATGTATATCCCTTGGGATTTATAATCACTTATTAACATGTGTATGATTTAGAATCATCAGTATATATTCAATGTTCCTCATTAAGGGAAATATCCATATGTATTTGAGGTTTTCCATCAATGGTATCCTCTAATATACTATTTAAAGATTCGTTTAATCATCGTTGTGATGATTCTTGTTTTTAAGCCAGTCTGTGGTGCACTCTGGAGTTTTATTTTCATCCAAGGAGATGAAGGTTTGGTATAATTTTGGGATTGTGCCAATAAAATAGGATACCTATGTATCCTTGTGAAAGGAATCAGATCCCTTATAGTTTGGTGCCACTGAATGGGAAACATCATACCTTTTAAGGTATTTTTATAAGGACCTCTAAGAGGAAAGTGCATAGTTTAAACTTAGTCTGGGACTTAGGCTGAGGGAGACTAAGGAACTTGGAAATGATATGGATTTCCAAGTAGTATCGAAAACCTTTTGGGAATATGGCCCAAGGAAACATGATTGATTTGATGTTTTGGGTTTGAACCTTAAGGAGGCTATCCACGTATCCCATATGGATGGAAATCAAATCCCACGTAGTTCGATAATTCTCATAATGGAGTGTGGTAATCTGAGAGAAATGAGTTTTGGATTACGTTCTAAAAAGGATTCCTAGATGATTTTGGGTTTAATTTAGGACTTATCCCTAAGGAGAGTTCCCAAATTAAAGGGATTAGAATTAGATTCCCGAGGAGGATATCTGGTGGTCTCGGGCCTTGTAGAGGATTCCTATGTATCCTGATTTAAATAGGAATCAGAGTTCTCATAGATCATTCAGTCGTTCAAATGCTATAATCGTGACAAATCTCTAAGCCCATGTGAGTCATTCTCAATTTGAGAAATAAGAGAAATTCAAAGATTCAACAATGGAATTCACACGTTTAACTTTTTTCCTCCATGCTGATTGAAGAGGGAGAGGTGATCGTGGAAGAGGGTGAGGCGATGAACCTTCCCTCTTTTCTATTTACATTAGACAGGGGTCCAATATAAGGATGAAGGGTTGAAGTTGAGGGGCTTATACTAGGATGGCTGCCCATGGTGATAAAGCCTAGTAGTAGAGGGAAAGGTCAATGAAAGTTCATGTGCACATCTCCCTTCTGGTCTTTTATCACTGAAGTAGAAAGTAGATGTAATGATGCTACCTCCTACAAGAAAAGCCAGGGGCTTATGCTAACATGGTATCAGTAAAATATATCTTATTAGGGGAGGGAGACTTCTCCTATGCTTGCGTGTAAGGTCAAGTGTGAACCACACCTTCCCCACCAGATACCTGATGTTCCGAGTCTTATACACGAGAAAGGGCGGACATAATCCAAACCCTTATTCTTAAAACTGGGAACTTCCCAGCACTGTTCCTAGGAGAAAAGTCCATGTGAATGTAGATATAAAAACCCACATACATCCCCATTGTAAAATAAATGTGGGAAACCTCTGAATATGGAAATACAAACCCAAATAGTAGATACACTGATGTGCCTTTCTCAAAGGTTTGGTAAGTCGGGAGGTTTTGGTGTAGGCTTCAATGTAGTCCCTTTCAGATAAGGGATCCAGGGAAGAAAATACCCTAACATGAATGGCTTTAAAATATATTAAAATATCTCTTCACATAGGTACCTCATGCAAGTATATCGCGTAGGTACCCCACATTGTGGTACCGCGTAGGTATAACGCGCAGGTATGGCATGCAGGTATACTGCCAAGTATAAATGATGACTAAAGAATGTGAAGACCTTTAAAACATGCTTATCCCATTAAATTATCTCTTTTATCATGGTCTAGAGAGCTACCTAAGACAATTTGAGGGATATAAGAGAAAGAGCTATGCAATGGGAGCTTCAGAGAGTCTTTCACATTTTTTCAGTCCAGAAATCGGGAGCCCAGAGGCTATATTTATAGGCACAGATGGGTGTGGTCTAAGACATATTGCATGCGTAGGTCATTCCTATAGCTCCACCATACATGGAATTCACGTAGGTGCACAAAACATCTTCTGGCGTGGAGCTCCGCTACATAGGTCAGTTGGACAGCTCCACCACGTAGGCTTGTAATGCTAGTCCATCGTGAAGCTCTTTGGGAAATTTTTGATTTTCCTTTGTAATATTCGATCCTTGATTTGGGATCTGAAAGATCTGGAGTTCTCTTCATACTCCTTTTGGTTAATTTCTCAAGTTGTTTCAACAAAGATAAAGCGTGTGCATATAACATCCCCAACCCAAAATCCACTATAATCAGTACCTTTATCCATGTCACCCCATGACCATAGGCACACCTCCCCTTATTCTAAAGTATATCAATTAGAATCCATGGTCTAAAGAGAAACATTGGGAGACTATACACTCTTTTTAGAGTTAATAAAAAAAATAAGTAACAACAACAGATAAAATATCCAATTGGAACAATAAATCGACATCATATAATAAAAACCAATGAGTAACCTAGTACAAATGCTACAACATAATCTTGCGAATACATTAAATGTTAGGTCTTAAACCATTATAAATCATGCCCAAAACTATCAAAATACTCTAAACCCAGACCCAAGTCTATACCTGGTATGGACCTCCCATGCTCTAAAAATTCATCCCATGCACAACCAAGCACCAGGTCCCTATCATGAAACTGTACGTGAAAGCAAGTATCATGTTCTCAAGTGTCGTAGAGGTCCATGAAAGGTGTAAGTACTACATAGTAGGCCACCACCGACATTTTCTAAATAAATATTCAGTCTGTACAATGGTGTGTATAGGTAACAAGTGAAATTCATAAACATGTAACATGGAAACATTTATGTAATATCTAATATCCATTTTCCCATTATGTTCTCTAGATTTGAAAAATTAACAAATATAACTCAGGACAGACTGGGAGTCCACGTTAAGGGTCAAATGGTCGCAAACACATTTAACCATAATGAATTTAACTAATCACAAATCCTCACATACCTTTTTTCTAAAATATTCATTTAACCTTTTTTATCATTATTACCATTTTAATAATTATGTTATCTTTATTACTAAATTAATAATCACTTCATGTTTCATGGGTTTTTCATTTAAATAATTTACACTATGTCCTAAGTAGGTCATATACCTTGGATAAGGGTTTATGTAAAGCTCCCTATCTCACTATGGGTAAACACATCACAACAAATAAATCACACTGACCTTGGATCCTCAGTCCAAGTGGTATCATCAAATAAAACCGTTAAAATAATAGATCCTCTATACACTTCTCTAGGCCATGAATTTTCGGTATATTTCAGAGCCTCAGCCTATCTTAACTCACGGTCATAGAACCTCATGTCAATACCCACACAACCAAGCCAGGTGCATATTCTTATTTATCCATTCACCACGCACATAAAATATCAAAAAAAAAATAACCAATAAAAATTGAAATAATGATCCATAACAATCTACAAAGAACTTAATACTATTCTATAACCCATTAACACATTTTCCATTTTTATTTAGTATCTGTTTTCCCCAATACTATTTCTTATTCCTAAACTCATTAAACATATTACCTAATCCCTATACATTATCCCATTTAACATATTGACGTATTTCCATATATTATCTCACATAAAACATTCATCATTTACCATGTATTAACCACGTATATATTTCATGTATGAATTAGAATGAATTATTAAAACTCAAATTATTCCCATTTAACCAATTTTCATGTAATTCCAAACACCCCCTTATGTTATATCACTAACAAATACCATTTATTATTTGGTAAATTTCATAATCTTGTTAATATGCCAACATGATTGTTATGGTTTCTAACTCACTAACAATTATACCCCATCAATTACTATTCTCCCATCAGACCATTACAAATACATAATGGAAATAAATATAACTGAAAATACGTATTTATCTCATCTTAAAACCACACTTTAAAACACGGTCTTCCCTTTTGAAAAACTAAAACATCCCCCTATGATTTTATTTCCATTTTCAATCAATCAAGATAACCATTATACCATTTTCACAAAAACGGAACCTTGTTATCTATTAAAAAGCCATTTAAAATCTCATATAAACCCCCTTTTTAGTCACATTGTGGTCAACACCACATTTAAAAATATTTCTCAATTTCAAACATCGTTTTCCATAAATAAATCTAAAATCAGGTCAAAGCACCAAACATACTGTCAAATGTTTTTCAAACCCATTCATTCATTTACCCAATCACACATATAAATTGATTAAATCAATACATTTACCATACCCACACATAAATTACATTTTCAAAACCCATTCACTTTAATAATAACCCAATCTCATGGTTTTCTGATTTTTTCACCAATTACACAGGTCTGGAATACCCCATGGGTAGCCCTAGGTTTGGTATCCCATCACCGACAAACTAAATGAGGTCTATAAAGGTTATAACATATGAATATAAGGTCCAAATACATTTATATAACACAATAGATCATGATTAAACATGGTAGTAAAATATAATAACTACAAACACATAAAACACATCAAGACTATGGTAAAAATATTTTACACCCCCAACCTCATGAACGTTGATGAATTCTTTCATAATCAGTACAAATGATTTGAACACACATAAACACTTAATCCCAACCCTAATAAATACTAAAAAAGTGATGGTTTGGTTTTTCATAAAAAGATGAGAGATTTTACAATCCCTAACCTGATAATAGAGAAAATATAACTGTTAAACTCTCACAAATCATCAATTTAGATATTAACTCACCCCAAACACATATGAATTGAAGTATAGTTACCCCTTAGAAGTAATTGAGGGTTTGGTTAATCACACAAACAGTTGGAGGAGTAATATGGTGAAAAAAGTGGAGAAATAAATAGATTCATATGGGAAAATTGGAATTTCACACTTTTTTGGGGCCGCACCATTTGGATACATGGTTTCTATGCAGTTCACCAACCAAAAATATCCAATTATAAAAGAGGAGACATGTCTCATGGTTTTATATGGGTACCCACATGGTTTGGAAAACCATGTGGTAATTTTGTGCTATCCCTCTATCAAAAATGGTTCCCATGCTTCATGTTTTCATAATCCAGGAAGATGGTTTTCACTAACCATGTGCTAATTATGCACTGTACATGGTGGGAAACGTTTCTCCTCATTTTGGGTATTGCACCCCCAAAACACATAAAAAACTCTTTATTCAATCTATAATGATTTATTTAAACATAAAATAGTGTTTAACTAAAAAAATAAAAGGTTTTACCTTCACTAAATTTAAGGATCTTATAGTGCATCTTTAGTTTGCTCCATAAAACACATGTCAAATTTCTGATTAGAATTCATAGCTTATAATTCTCAGGAAGAAATATCTCTAAAATTATATGAATCACCCCTTGTTTCTTTAATTTATTTATTATATTTCTACTTATTACTAAAAAATTTAACATATTTCTTTTACGGATTTTTATCTACTATATGTTGTGGAGGATCATTCATGATATGTAATAGATTATTTCCCTCAAAATATATTACGACCATAAAATTTCAATATATATTACTGTATTTTTTTAATCATTTCTTAAAATCTCATAATTTTTATAAAAATTTATTAAATTTTCTTGAAAAATGAGAAGTCTTACATTAGGAATCAGAACATCTTGAATAATTTTCATCAGATGAAACAACTATTCAAAGTTATATTTTTGTTTCTCATCCATTGATGTCGATACATTCAACGCATCATATTCCTTATTAACTATTTTATTATCTCTAGAATATGCTTTAATTTCTACTACATATATCATTAGATTACCAAAAATAAAATCAATTTGGAAATGTTGGACTTCTATTGAATGTCTGATGGAGTCTAAAATACCACTCCACCATAGTGGAAGTATTCTGGGAACTTACACAGCATGATCTGTTTTAGTAAATGGTGTCCCTAAATAAGAATATTTATTAATAATTTATTTAATTCATCTATTTAATTGGTTGATACTATCTCCATATGTCATTATAAATGTATTAGTATTTTGCTTAGAAATATTGTATTAATGAGGCCTCACATTATCTATTTCAATGTAAGAAACTAAAATTATAGTCCAAATTTCATGAGTTTTTCACATTGAGAATCTCTATTGAACACACTTAGTGCAAATTCATAAAATATAAGATTGTTATATTTTCAATTCAAATTATAGTCATGCTCAATTACAGCATCCCATGTTTCATTTTATGTATTTTTAATTGAATATGGCTTTGAGAAATTCAGACAATCTTTTAGGCAAAGGTTCTCTAGATATATGTTCATTTTTCCCTTTGAACGACTATAATTTTCTCCACTGAAATAAGGTTCTCTATCTATAGATGTTATTTATCTATTTTCATCCATTTCATCCATTATTGAAGGGTTAATTAGATTTCAATGACTTACTATTGATAACTAAAGAATCAATCATCATCATCTAAATGTTTTCATTATATAAATTTAATAAGACTCAATTGGGTGTTGGTAAATTATGATCCATTAAATTTTCTTATTATTTGAAAATTATACATCTCTTATTTATGAATAAACTATCTACTATTCTTTAATAAGACATGTATCATAAATAAATGGATAAAATAAACTAAAACTGAATTATGTATAGTTGTTCGGGGAAGAGATATCCCATAGTCCACTCCACCACTACTATTCTCAATAACGGTGATATTTTCCTCTATTAAAATCCTATTATAGAGGACTTCATGTCCTTTTTCTAGGGAATTTTCAGTTGAGTGAAGGAAATCGACACTTGGTAAACCAAAAGAAGATTTTATTTAGGCTTTAGAAAAGGCTTTATAGGGAACAACCTTTAGAGGTTTTTCATCAAGATCCATTAGAATGAAATATAAAAACATTGGGTGTTTATAGACATTAGATCACATCTTCACGAAAAAACTGATGCGGAATAATGATTTCCAGGAGAAATAATAAAATTATTAAGAATCTGAAGGAGAATATTCTACTCATATATCATAATTTTGATTGGAACATTGTATAAGTCGATACTTCTTATTTCTTTTGATTTCGTATGGAATAGAGTGTCGAATTTTGAAACCATGATAAAATAGTTCACTATAAATATTTTTTTCACTTCAATTTGATACATATATTCGTCCATGCACACAAATTGTACACCATATTTTAAATAAATTCACACCAAATTATTTACACATAGTGAATTCTATCCATAAAAACAATGAGTATTGACACACCTTTACCTTTGAAATTCCACAATAACAGTAGAGATAAATATTATATATTTCCCTTTTCGTAAATTTCAGAACATAGTTTGTATTTTAATTAATATTTCCTTAAATATGTAATAGTTCATTTAAATATTGTACAAAAAAATAAAAAACCAACTGGGTGATTCAACAGTAATAAATACCATTAAACAAAATGATGTAGCCACGTTGGATAATTTAATCCACAATGATTAATTATAGAACTAAAACAGTGTAACTAATATGAACATCTAAATTCATAGTGATTATTTCACATCAAGTAGTAAAATTGAAGCATTTAGACATTTTATTCATTTACCTAGATCTGAAATAGAAAATTTTAAATGATGATTCCATTTTATTTATGTAGTTGATTCACAAAAAATAACATAGGTAATTGAAGAGATGTAGGCGATTTCATAGCATAATATATTCATGTAACTAATTTTGTCATGTAACTAATTAACATAACCAATTAATTAGGTATATGATTTCTCGCATATTGGATAAGTCCATATAATAGTTTCACGAAGCTGAATGACCATCTATGTGATTCCTTATGTTTGTGATATTTTTGACCTATGAAGTTCCCTTACTGGTGATTTAGAAATATGTCTTATTGATTTATTAATTTCCTTCAAGTAGGTAATTTATTAATTTATCCAAATTATTTAATTCTTTCAATTTTATTCATTTAGGAAAATTACCATACATAGATAATTTTCAACATGAACATCCATAATCCATTCATAGTAGAATGTATATTTAAACACATAAGAATAAAATAAATTCTAATAAAATACATTGAAGACATCATTTCTAGAAAAGTATTAATGGGATTTGAGATAATAAAAACTATTTTTTCATAAAATCTGGTGGATCAACATTAGTATTAAAGTAGTTACAGAACATTGAATTCTAGTCGAACATGAGGTATTTGTTTTATGTCCCAATATCATTTCTAGTGTGATTTTGGATTATAAATATTAATCTAACAAAATTATATGATCTATACTTAAAAAATATTGTTTTGTTATCCTTAATTAATTCTAAGTGATTAAATATGTTCTATTCATTCTCTACTCTCTATGTACTCAAAATTTTGAACTAACATACTTATTGAAAACTGTTTTTGTATCTCAATTCTGAAGGAATATCATTCCTTATAACCATATTTTCATTAAAATGGATTCCATAATTATTTTAAAATTATCAAATGATTTATTATTGTTTTTTCAATATTCTACTCTATATATATAGGTTTAAAAGTAAATTTCTTGTTCTTTTTTATTAGTAAATTTTTACCAATGTTGTGAACATAATCATAGGAATAATTAATAATTAATAAATAATTTTTACCACTATCATGACTACTCTATATCTTGAATCAATCATTATAAGTTATATATTTTTTATTTTAATGAATTGTTTTCCGAATATTATGGATTTTATTTAATTTTATGTATTTTATTTCGAAATTAAAATTGTTTCCCACAAGAAATATTATATTGATGTTATAAAGGTATTTTAATTTATGAAAATATCCATTATTATTTATTAATTTTAATTGGGTATATATTCTAATGTTATTATATTTATCCTTTTAGTAGGGTTTTAATGATTATAATGATGAAATAATAAAGAAATGTTTTTTATTTTCAATGTTTTTTCTATAATGATATGAAAAATATTATCATGATATTATTGAACACATAGGAATTAATTATCATTTTATGAGTGGTGGGTTGGATATACTCCTATAATTAAATGTGTCATGATTAATATTTTATTGTTTGAAAGGGTACAAAATTTGTTATACCAAGCCCAAAATATTGTACAGAGGTTTTAGTCGAGGAATATGGTAAGTACATGGGTGGTTATCCCAATCATCACATTTGATAATGTATTTCTTTTTAGTCGTGACATATGACTCCACTGATTATTATTATATAAAAAATTTCTTCTGACCTCAATGATAGTTTATTATGCTTATTGCATTATCTCAAAGTTCAAAATCATTGATTCTTATATAATTATTATATGATGAACTACAAATGATTTAATAAATGATTATAATTTATGAATTTATAGATTAATTCGAAAATGTTACGTTCATATTTTTATTCCCTTATGCTCAAGTTATTCTTACATATTATTATTAACTGATATCTCCAAATCATACTATTCTAGAGAATAAAATCTCATTTTCTCTTAAATTTAATTTCACTAAGATTTGAATAAATGTTTTAAGTAGGGTATGATTGAGAAGTGAATTATGTGAGAAGAACTATACAGGTTATTTTGACTATAATTCCTAAAATTAGTTGATTATTTATATTATCTCCAATCAATTTCATCAATAACATTTTTATAGAATGTGTTTTTATGATTTGAATTTAATGTTTTCCTAAAATGATTTGTAATTTTTTAATGTAATTTTTGGGACACCTCTAGCATGCACCCCATTGATTATGGATTATCTATAAAAATAGATGACCAGGTTTTTCCCCCAAGATAAGTAAAACCTTATGGGATTAATAATCCTAGGATCAATTGAATAGGGTGGTATTAATAAGTGTTGGGGGGATGGGTAGGGGCATCAAATATTTATCTCTCAACTAAGCGATAGATGTCTTCTCCATTAAATTAGTTATGAAAGACAGGTAATCCCTAAAAATTAATCCTATATTCATTCTATAAGGGATCATACCTCCTTACCACCATATTTGGAATTTCCTATTAGTAAGAATAAAGTTATGAGTGTGGGATTCCCTATTAGATGAAATACCCATGATTATACCTATTGATGATAAAATAAATGATGTAAGGATTCCTTAAATGATTAGACTCAACAGTTAATCCTAGTTTTAATATCATATAAAAACCTCATGAAATGTACCTAATCATTTTTATCTCTTATTTTTTAAATGATTCATGACTCACATGGTTCTAAAGATATGATCAGATAGTGACAATAGGTTAACCAAAAAATACCACTTATTTATACCGTTAAAGGTGTGATCTCAATCTATCTAATCAGACAAGCCTCATATATTTTTCCCAAACTCAATACTTTGATTTCACAACATTGAGGACTGAGAATTAAATTTTAAATGATGCTAAACATCAAAGAATATTCTCATCACATTAACATTAACTGTGTATCTTAAATTACAGGTTCAATGATTCATATCAACGAGGGTATGTATGATTCATCCATGAGGTTGATACCTAAAAACATCGAACCTATGTTTCTATCCTCATGTGGTTATTTTCTTCATATGGTCACTTATAAACTTTTGGTTAATACATATATTTTAATGACATCATATTTCCCTTCTACAAAGATCATATCCCCTAACAAATAATCCTTATTGAGTACTATTCTCAATCACATCTTTCCCCCATGAATATGTCCATATTTTCATTAGGTGTCATCATATTATATAATTTAACTAGATCCCCTTTATGTTTAAGGTGAAATTACTTCTAATTAATAAGTCCAATTGTATGAATCAATTTACATTTTTTATTAGTCCACCTTACATCATGATATTAGACATCATGAATTTGTTCTTGAAACATAACCAGAAATTGTATAATGTGTACTATTAATAAATCCAAACAAAGTGGATTTTGATTCATTTTTGAATGATAAATATTAATCTATTTTCTAGGGAATTAACCAATATCATAGACCTACATTTCTTACATTTTATGAAAAATAATATAGAGCTCTTGGAGACACATCTTTAAACCAACATCATTGTGTAATAATATATTACAAATATGTAATTTATGATATATATTCATATTCACATTTATATGATATATATGATATGTGTAAATATAAAATTCAGAACATTTTGAATGTCTATATATTATAATTTTGGGTAACAAGTCCCATTAGTTGAATTTGGGAAGGATTAATATGCATGACATAAATCTTCAAGAAAGTCCAATAGTAAGTAATAAATCCCCCTAAATGGTGTTATGATCCCAACCACCAATACCCTTATTCAATTATCTTTATAAGGTTTTTAGCAAGAAACCATTATAACTATGTACCCTTGGATATAATGTCCTCAATGATACCTCTTGTCATGGGTATCTGAGCTATTGGGTGTTTGTGATTCAATTATAATTTCTCTTTGGTGACCAAATGAAACACCAACAAAGGAGTGCTATTAGTCAAAGGTATATTTTTATAACTCTATAATATTATTATAGTATTGTCTTATTCCACCAGAGTAGGAGATGTTATATCAAACCCATGATATTAAATCTAGTCATTAAAGTATAATATTCATACGACATGTTTATTTTATTTTTTCTACAGAATCAGTACTTATTTAAAAATATGTTTTGTGGTTATTTTGATAATTAAACGTGATCATAAAAAGTAAAAAAGTAAAATAAATTCTAATATTACATAGTAAAATTTTATTATGATTTAATTATTTTATCATAAAATATTCATTTATATTGTAAAATCTAAATAATATTAAAATTCATAAGAAATATAATATAAATAATATTTATGAAAATTTATAACCAAAATTCATTATGAAAATATTTTGATAGAAAATTCCATCCTTTACCTGAGTTAGAATAGAACTTTATATTATAGTGCTAGTTGGTACCTTTTTAGGAAACATTCATTTAACATATAGTTCCAATGAAATTTTTAGATTGATTTAAACAAGGTGAAAAAAAGAGAATATTACATTAAAACAATGTATTTAATTTCATGTATAGGGTTAAGGTTATACATTTGAAATATTTTAGTATTTATGCATCCACTAGAGAGATCACGGAACTATGAGTTCATTTCGTTGGAATGATTTTATACCTAAATACCATTATGTAACTTGATGAGGAATTTTTCTAGTATTTATGAATGGGAATACATATTTATTACTCTTTAATATCCCCAACACGTGATATTGAAATTTTATTGGAGAAATGTATTGGTATTTGATATGATATTCAAAAATTAATATAATATATTTTGTATGTAACACTCATTAATTGTGATAATTTATTTAGGGGAAATTATATATATTATAGAAAATTGTAGTTGAAACCACAATAACACAATTATCAGTGGGGGATAATGACCATGTCTTCTCCAAAAAAATTAATTGTAGTATAGTTACATATAAACATGTCTAATTTTAGGAAATTAAAAGTATCTACTAGAATCCCTTATTCATAATAATCATATATATTATGAAAAAATATGAAAAAATTATTATTACATGCAGTGTATGGAGGATGATTTAAATATTTATTGCATCACACTATCATATATTTCAAGATAGAAAAAGATTTAATATAGATATAAATATGAAAACACAGTGATTCACATCACTAAGAAGATTAAAATGAGAATGAAAACGATAAATTTAAATTATATTTTTTCTATAATATACCTATGAAAATTGAAATCCGATTACCAAATAAAGGATCCTTATTTCTATATTATCTTGTACATTGAACAATCACTGATTCTTTTATTTTATATGTATAGGAAATTTCCTATAAATACCTTACTTTTTTCCTTTTCTCCCAAATTCCATATATTTATTTAAAAATATTAGATAAATTTTATAGATAATCCACTCAGAATTTTTTGCAGGATTTTTATGTGGATTAAAATTATTGGGAAAATGGTTCACAAATAAATATACCAAAAAATAAATGATATGGTTATAAAGACTATGATTTGTTCATTATTAATGGATCCTTTACAATTTTGATTAAAAAATTAAAATATTATGTCTATGTATAATAAAAAATAGGTTATCTATACCAATTGTGGTTGGAAAGTTCCCTAAAAGATAAATAATAATGAATCAAAGAAGATGGAATAAATTGATTCTAATCTAGAAATATTCATCATTACATGTAATATTTAAACTTCCCTAGATTCTTATAAAATAACAAATTCAATTGAAATATTTTTATTTATATATAGGAATAAATGAATTTGAATAGTATTAAGAAAGTATAGGTGAACTCTTCATGTATTTAATGAATGGTGAATACTATATTATCCATCATAAGTGAAAAGATACAAATTTCAAAGTGGACTGGTTAATATATAACTATTATATTGTATTTTTTGTAGAAAAATCATTCTTATAGTGTGAATTTAGAAACAATGTTACATTATATTGGATTTTAAATGAGTGATGCTGAATATAAAATAAAAGACACATACTTGACTGTGGTAAAAATCATGGTGTCAGTCTAACTAAAATAAGTTCTCATTATTAGATGAAATATTTTTTTTAATATTATTTTAACTATAACACTTAGTAACTAATATGATTTTCTAATTATATTTTATCTATATAATCCATTAATATTAATTTTATGGTAAAAAAAGTTTTTGATATGGATTATTAAGACCATATGTACTATTATTTGGATATTATATTGGTAAATTTCATTATATTGTTATATTCCATTAAGATATTTTAGTAATGGAAAATGGATGTCACTAATAAACATAGTAAACTGCATATGATCCTCTAGGTAGATTATTAGAGAGTATCGTTACCTTATTTTCTTTGATCATTTTTATTTAGAGTGTAGATTCTAAAAATTTATTATTAGCATATGTGCACACTAAACTTCATAGTAATACAATGAGTATCAATTAGTGGTATTAAATATATTAACACCCTTCCACATTTACATTCATGAAAGATTTTAAAAATTAAAATGTAATAATAAATCCATTATTCAAACGTATTTATAGATATATATACTATATTATATAATAAAAATAAAATCAATTATGCCATTTTTGGATATGTTTAAAGATAATTGTATTTTAAAGATAGATTTTTCTAAATCATATTTCAAGGAAAACACTAATTGATTCTAGTTTATTTATCATAAATATATATAATTATTTAATATAAAAAATTTAAATATGTATTATTCAAGGTTGGATATATTTCTTTTTTGTGGAATAACTTTTTTTTCATATAGTTAGGGTTTACTAAAATTAAATATTCTTAAGTCTCTATATGTACAAGAGTTCTAAAATGAATATTAAACTACAGAAATACTCGAGGGAGATTTTATTCCAAAAATATTAACTTCGTCGAAAATTTGAAACAAAGTAAATATATTTATATCTACCAAGTGATGTGCAATATATTATTATTCAAATCTTGAATCCTATAAGAATCTTAAAATTACAATATGCTATTGTTTATATTATCAAAGATGTTTTTCAATTGATTCTATATTAAAAACTATTTTTATCAACTATGTTAATTTATCTAGTTAATGTAAATATATTTATAGATTCAAATGAATAAATAATAGATTTATTGTAAAAGGTATAACAAATAGGTTCAACTTATTATTAGAGGTTACTGAATACATCTAAACATAGTATGTAATGAAAATGGTTACCATTGATCATGTTTAAATAAATTATAAATCTAAATTTCACAAAAAATACATCTATGATATCTATATTATGAATTGAATTTCATGAATATATTCCTTTTTAAATGTTTCCCAACCAAAAGTTTTTGTTTCACCAATTAAAGACACTGATGTATTCATATTTTTTTAAATATGTTTATGGATATAACCAAGCATTGTGTTTATATAATTTACTTCAAATAAAGAATAAAATATGTTAGATCTACTGATAATGATTGTGTACCACTTATCTATAAGAGTATTATTATATTTGTGTTGTTTTAGATGTTAAATATATTGATAACTAATATATTATAGATATTAGGTCTTAATGTTTGTTAACACTGTGTATTGATTATGTCATGAAGAATGAATTAATGTATAAACATAATTTCATATGAATAATACCAGTATATATATATATGGTTACATAGAAAAATTGATATAATATACCTTTATATGGTTTTGAAAAATAATGACTGAATAATCCATGTGGAAAATTATTCCCATTTAAGAGGGAATATCTAAGGATAGAGGACATTATATTTATGTAGATAGTTTCATATTCCACTGAGTTGTTTAAATATATATATCATTAAATTATATGAATTATTATTATTCTATATAAATAATTGGTGATGTATCTAATAGAATGAGGAGAACTATATAGGCGTGTTGTTGAAAATATAATGGAGTAGTGGGAAAGTAGATTTGATGAATACCTGGTGGTTGGAAAATTATTGATCCATGATTCTGTGGGGATAAAAAACAGCCTTCCATCATATAAATTTGATCTAGTATAATTGTGAGGGAATGTTAATAAGATAAAAAAAATTATTATTATTATACTTTTAGATATATTTGTATACTATGTACATCATGAATTTTGATACAATCAAAGAATTAGATTCAAAATGTTTCATTGAAAATTTTGTACTTGTACCAGGATAGTAAGTGATTTGTAGATGATAATATTTTAACTATGGTATTTGTTTAGAATTAATGTTTATGATTTAAGATAAAAGGTAAATACTTGGTGATATAAGATCGTTAGTTATTTTATCAAAAGTGTGACATCGTGGTATACAGATTGACCATAAGATACTGGAAGGTCAAAAATCCATTTCTATAACATCATAGAAGAATATTTATCATGTTACTGGTAATTAGTTAGTCAGTATATGGTGCTAATGAAACTTATAGTTTATTATAGATAGTTTTATCAAAATAAATAAATTTTTTATTACTACTAAACCACAAATATAGGAAAATATTTATTTTTATATCATATTTATGTTCACCAAAAATTATAAACACCACTATTAGACAATTGTTTTATTTTAAAATTAATTTACATAATGTTTTCAATTCTTGCATAAAATTAAATAATGATCATTATAATTTTAAGTATCCTATAATATTATCACTTATTGGGATGTTATTTATAAATTTTTGGAACATGATAATCTAGTGTTGTGGAATATTTTTTCCATTTAGAGAAATGGGAAATAATTTTTTGGAAATTAATTATTTCTTACTCAAAATAATTAATTTTTTCATCAATATATAATTGATAGTATTCCACTGAAATAAATGTAGAGATCATGAAAAATTATAAAAAAATATATAAATATTATACATAAAAAAAGAAATATTTTTTAAAATTTATTTACACAATTCCAAAACCTTATTATGAGGCTTAGATGAATATCAATTAGGAAAATTATGAATATAAAATTTTGGCATAGCTCTCCTGCCCTATAATAGAATCCCACTATTTTTATCATAAACAACATCTAAACTATCCAAGAATATTTATATTTCAACATAAATTATATCAAACATTGAAAAATATTTTAATCTTTCACTAAAAATCGATTCCATCTATTTTTTTCTTGTTTTATCACTTTAACTAAATAAAAACAACATTCACTAATTATAGATCAATTTTGGAAAAGTCCACACTTCCCAAGCATTTCAACCACAAATAAAAACATTAATCATATATGATTATGTAGACCTATAGGGGTAAAACTAAACCTCTAGATATACATTATAGATACCCAAAACATCTACATGTATTATAACATTATTTTATACAGGAACATCCAATAAACAAAATAAAATGATCATATGGACTTGTGTCATTGGGAGAGGTGGATAATATAACATCAAAAAGTAACTAAATAAAATTTCATTATTAATTTATCCATAATGTTCTCCATAATAATTTTATAATCCTAAAATATCATTTGACGACCTAGGGAATACATAAAACGATGTTGTGATCTTTAGACCATTGGTAGGGAATAAAGTTGATAATAATGCATAATATTTGAATCAAATGACATAATATGATATAATAAAATATAAGTCTTTTGAATAATCACATAAGAGAATGAAATAAAAAAAATGTATCATAATATCATGGAAAAATTAGAAAGTGGAATAAATATAAAACATATTGTAGGAATAAGACAAGTATAACTGCCAAGAAAACATAACATGGTGGAAGAAGTATCATCGTAGATTTGGATTACACACTAGTCTCGTGCTTACTGTCCCACTAGAAAAAAAACATTACAAAATTAAATATATTGTTCTTAGAAATATCATTCAGCACATATAAATTCTTATGTGCTCCATAATGGAAACACATCATATAGAGTAAACATAATAAATAGGCATGGAATGAAATGGGTTGCCTAATCATTCCACAAGTCATAATTAAT
Organism: Viscum album; assembly: GCA_963277665.1. Lineage (NCBI taxonomy): Eukaryota > Viridiplantae > Streptophyta > Magnoliopsida > Santalales > Viscaceae > Viscum > Viscum album. Next base: position 617,320,799 of record OY728145.1, on the reverse strand, counting down.
GGAAATTTTATAAATTTTCCAAAGAGAAAAATAAATTAAATATTATCAACATTTATTAATGAATATATATATGTATACATATCAATATTTTGACTTCATTTGAGAATATTTTCTTTAAATGAGTATCACAAAAAATGTATAAGGGACGCAAATTTTCCACTTAATCGGACATGATTTTAAAGAAAGAGTTTGAGAAATAAACATTTGGAATGTATAAACCCATCAGAGGAAGTTAAAATAAAATATTTTTTCTATATAAGAGACATATATTCATAATTAAAAACTTTTTAAAACATAAAATTTTGATATATAATGTTATTTAGTGTGAGAAAGGTTATAGCCCAAATAAAGAGGGGTTTTCAGAAAGATCCCTTATGGAGGTTCTAAAATCATTCTACACTTATAGTTAACATTATAATTAAACAAATTAAATTAATTAATTTCCAATTTTTGAACCATTTACCTATATATTTGATTTATTATAATTTTTCATTTTTCATTTATAGTCATTTCAATAATATATAATGTTTAATTTAACTTCTTGAGTGTGTAAATTAAATGTTTTCATAGTATGAGCACTTGTTTATACGTTTGTAAATTCTTTTAAAATGGGTATAAAATAGGGAAGTCATACTAAATGATATTTATTTACATCTTGAAATTTTAATAGACCCAAACAACCTTTTATATTCCACCATAGGGAGAATTATCTTAGTAAAAACATTAATGTTACAAAGTGAGTTCATTTAGGCCATTTTATCGACTATCATGAACTTGATTCATTTTATTTAATTAAAAATTTAATGAAATATTAATGAATATTAAATAAGGTATAATAAAATATTTATAATCATGTGTGAAAATAACAATATTTTCATCATGATTCTTGAGGGAGTTTATGGAATTAAGAAACACAACATAAACAGAGTTGCTGAACAGAAATAATATGGAAATAAGTTCATTATTGAAAAAAAGGATAAGATAATGGGACATATTGTAGATATTACATTATAAATGTAAAATTAGATTATATATAATATAATATATTTATTATTAATTTTTTATGATTGAGGCTAGTAGAAGGATGTATGAGAATATAATTTAAAATAGGTAGTTTCATAATCATACCTCTTGAGTATCATCTCATTGAAAACACCTTAAGGCACTTTTAATTCCTATTTTTTTGTTTCCAATAGAACTATGTTGTGGGGTAGATGATTAGAATGGAAATTGGGTAGAAATACTTCAAGATAAAAAAGATTATATGATGTCATTAGAAGGGGTTTTAAGGGTGGTATTTATAAGAAGAGAAGAGAATTTTTTTTAAAATTATAATATTTAGTTTATTATATTGGAACATGAACACCAATTGTTATGAATAGTTTCATCATATATAGTATATGGTGCTTTTATATCTGAAATAATTTGTTTATAAGTCATTTATGACAGAAAAAACATGTATTTGGCATGTAATATTAAATATCATATTTTTCCATTTTTAAATTTTCACCATAAATTCAAATATTAAAAAAATATAACACATGGCCAACCTAAAAATTAAATGATTTTTTGTTTTATAAATTGAAATAAATTTTATTGAAATATTTTTTAAATTTTTTGAAATTTGTTTTTTAAATAAAATAATAATTTATCAGAAAAATTCCAATTTTAATACTATAATAAGTTTTCTACTACATTGAAAAATTAATTAAGGAAGAATTAAATTATACCATAATTTTATTTAAAGATATTATTAATATATAAACCCTATTTATGAAGATAAAAAAATTTAATCATTTTATTTACAAAAAAAATGGAAATAAAATGTATATGTTTATAAAAAATTATATGCTCTTTATTTATCATTTAAAAAAGAATTATTTGTTGGTTCATAATCTAGATATTTTTTGTTTTCATTATATAATATACTTATATATTATTTTAAACTTATATTGGTGAAGATCTAATTATAATGGTCGTGTTTTCTATATCAAACTGTCATATTATAACTATAATAGTTGAATTATCATTCCAATGGTCATATTACAACTCAACGGTAAGATTTGTAATAATAATATGGGTTCCATAGTTTCAATAAATACAGTATATTTTTTTAATTGTTTTTTCAATTCTATTTTAAAACATTGTTAAATATTTTTATTTTCGAAATGAATATTTTATTTCTCATATTCTGGTTCATTTTTACAGTTTTATTTGTGAGTGTGGTTATTATATGGGACTGAGAATATAGAAATATTCTCATTATTGTTATCCAATTTTATCTTTTTATTCAGTTATAATAAATTAAATTCATATGACCATATTTTTCCTCTAAATATGATTTCTAAATTAAAATAATTAAAAATATTTGGTTTTATCATGTGTTCCATGTATATTAAATGATATTATTCTTATAATTATGAAGAAGTAATATATTCTGAAGATAAAATATGATGATAATGGTCTATATCATTATATTCTTCTTCCATGAAAAATTTTAACTTAAGAATTTCATTTTAAATACTATGGTGAAAATAGGTAAGGGTACTTCTGCATCATGGATTCCTTTTATTACCATGTCACCACCTCATGTTTATGTTAGCATAAAACTTTTACTATGTGAGTTTTACTATTACATAGTACATTATATCTAATATCAAATATCTTCATCAAAATCAACTCCTAATAAAGATAATTCTCATGTTTTACCACCTCATATTTTAATAAATTTGTTGAATCTAGTATATAAATCCTCGATAGGGATAAATGGATTGTGTCATATACTTGATATAGGAATGGGAGAGCACAAGTTTATAATTCATGGATCGGATGTGATTAAGAATTTTATTATGGTTGATGTATATGGGATGTAGAATGTAGATACCACAACCCCAGTTTCCAAAAGATGGATCCCTACATCATTACATTGGGATAAGAAACAAGGAAGTCACATCCTAAAAGAAAAAGTAGTATAGTAGTTTATGAAAACCAGATACAAAAATACATTTTACATTATAACTTTAAAGTAAGTACAATATAGAAATTCCATTGGAATAATTAATAACTCTTAGAATATCACTTCAAATCATTTATATTATAAAACATTGAATCGAAGGTAAAAAAACATTATATAGTTGTATGATCATATTCTAAGTAAGGGTATGTAATACTGCAAAAAGTAATATAAAAGATAAGGCCTACTGAATTAATTAAAACACATGTCATTAGAACATAAACTTGTTTATAATATTGAAATAATAAAATCTAAATAAATAATTTCATAAAACCTATCCCATTAAAATGGATCATGACCATGGATATTCTACTAGTCTAATATTCACATAAATTATAAATTATTACTATCATAATTATGGAATTTATAATTATGGACATCTGAAATATACCATTGAATCATCAACCATGATATATAAAAATAAATAGTTAAGGCCTCATCCAAACAAATATTAAAAAATGGGAAAGACCTCAACCAACTCCATATATTTTTTGTCTCATGAGACCTACCTATACATCGATAGCATATAGAGGTCCCGACCCATTAATTTATTTGTCCAATTCATTACTCATGTGAATTAGGTTACAAATTAACATCATATATATATGAAATGTAAATAACTTTCCTTAATCTATAACATAATCACTAACCATTTTGAGTAGTATGGTGAATGGTATCAAGATTTCACATCCATATTCAAACTGATCAAAAGTATTTAATAAAATATGTTAGATGACAATACTAAGAGATAAATCTAAATAAATAATAAAATTCCATAGATTGTTCTTAAATAGATGAAAATACTCTAGTAAAATCAGAGAATATTTTTTGAGAGAAATAGATGTTTTACTTTGTAAATAAGAGTTTCTTGGAAAAAAAATTTCTATTTTTATAATTGATTGTTTAAAACCAATAATGAGCAAATATGCTTTTCATTAAAAATTTAGTGATTTTACAAAAATAATGGTGTGTTAAAACATATTGTGGAAAGTATATGAAAATGGGTAATAAATTAGGGACATCCCTTTAATTAGGTTTTCTTATCGAGAAGAATTCAGAAGGGAGCCTCGTAAAATATGTATTCCCTGTTAGAATAAAGATGGAATTATATGGATATATGTGTTTGGAACATATAAATAGAATTTATAAGATTTATAAAAATATAATGAACAAATAAATTATGGTAAAGAGAGTGATAGTATAACACTAATGGAAAATAGAGGTTCGAGAAGAAACCCTAATCTTAAGTCTAAATGTGTTCTTCACATGACCTTAATATCTCGGATAATAAAATTAAATCCATTGATTATTTAATTAAAAAAATAATTCTTTTTTATTCATTTTAGTTTTATATTTTTCATTTATAGCCTTATTAATGTGTTGTAGATTTTAATTTCAGCCTTTAAGAGCATTCATTTTCATGGTTTTCATGACCTGTTCTCTTGTTTATAAGTAATGATGTTCATGTAAAACAAGTATAATTCTACATAATTGGAATTGAATTTTATTAATAAACATAAAAATGTTTAATTAGTCCTATATTTTTTTTTTAATTTCCATATATTATTATTAATTTTTATATAACATATTAATGAAAATCGATTTGATTAATTTTAGGGGGTTTATATCACAACGAACTCATGTTGTTTTTCATTTAGTTTTATGTATATACGATTCATCCAAAAATAAAAATGGTAAAAATATAAATTATAAAATAAATTTCAATCATTTAAATGTTTCTATGAAAAGATTTCAAAATGGTTAAGGAAAATTGAAATTTTTTGTTTTATAAGGCGATGAAAAATCACATCATGGATGATGTTTCCATTTTATAATGAAAGGGATATGACAAGGGGATTGATGATGGATTATTAAATTATAATAATAAAATTATAGTATATATAATGGGATCATGTTATCATGATATTGGTATTTGGTTAGGTGAGGAGATATTAATAAATGAAAAGAACATAAAAATAACATTAATGAAAAAGAAAGAGGTTTTTACCTCTTGATTTTATCCTACATAAGAAACTCCCTAGGGAAGACGTTTTTCTCTTTTGATGAGAGTAAAAGATCCTATATTTGGCGTAGCGCCTTAGGAAGAGGATTGGGAAGAAATTTACAAGGCTTAATGCTTGGAAGGTTTGAGGATAATGGCTATTGAGGGTGGAATTTATAGGGGAAAAGAGGGGTGTTTTTTTAATATTTTATTTGTTTGTTTATAATTTTGGATCATGAATTTTAAAATTTTAAGAATTATTATAAAATATATTAAAATAGTTAATAATATTTCTATATTATGGGATTTTTTTATCCATATATCAACTGTGACTCAATAATTAATGTATTTAACATTTATCATAAATTATCTTATTTTACTATTCCCCAAAAAATCATGTATTTTAGAAAAATCACAAAATTTATCCTCACCATACTTCAACAAGTATAATTTAAAAATTAAATCTAAATTATAAAAATAATTTTCTGGATATGATTAATTTAATTTTTGATTAAAATCCTCATTTACTCAAAAAGAACATATTTTAAAATTATATCTAATTTTATAACACATTGAATTTTTAACAAAGCTCACATTAAATTATTATAAAATAAAAAGACAATAAAATATTAATATATAACTCTATTTGTTAAGATAAATTTTATTTTAAATAATTATATTATTTATAATAATATAATTAAATATTTATGAATTATAAAAATACCAACTTTTAATTAATAATGTTTACAATATTAATTTCCTTATACTAAAATATAATTATATCATATATTCATTTATAAGATTCTTAAATTCTATTTATACATCAATGGGAGATGTTACTATTCATTTGGTTGATTTAATATTCTTAAGGGTCATATTACTATTCTCATGTTCAAGTAACTATTTCATCACTATTGGTTTCTTATCTTCACAAAATACCCCTTATTTATACAAAATTCATCATTTATAATGATTGTATTGTGTTATATAAGTGATTTTATGTGATTTATGAAATAATCATAAGAAGGGAATTTTTTTATTGAATTCTGGGTCATTACGTAGTATTCCCATATTCCCAATTAAAATAGAACTCTTATATTGAGATATGTAGAGTAACACCTTATCGAAACCTCAATATTTATATATCATTGATGAATTTAGAAATAGTTATTTTAAAGAATTTGATCCTCTATAATTTTTTTGTGAGTGATGTTGATCATTAAAAACATTTCATCAATTATTTTAAGTCCTGGCTACTTTCATTCACCAATATCATCCATGCATGCTGCTGTTCTAAATCATATATCATATTGATATTCATATGGATTCATTTATATTATTGAGTGGAAACTATTATTAAAATAGAACACAATGATATTATTTTCAAGATCCAATTCTCATTTGAAGTCAACTGACCTTTCTTTAAACGTGACATATATTATCTATATTGTCCACTCAGATTTGTCACCAGTTTGGGGTTGATAATCGATGATGATGTCTAATTAATTTTTTAGATCATGTTGAATAAACTTTCATAACATTTATGAAACATTAAAATATCATCTGAATACAATCAATAGTGTAGTTCCATGATTCCCTGCCAATTCTATGATGCATATCCTAGAAATTTGATCCAGTGAATAGTCCTCTCAAATTTCAATAAAATTATTAGTCTATAGATGATTATATATCACATCCAATATTAAATTATTTATACTGAATATCTCTAAAAACATAGTGAAAATTTCAATGGTGATGTTTTCCATTATTCTTATAGTTTTGGCTAATGGTTTCATCAACTATTTATACTTTTTCATTTTAGTTGTCACTTGCATAAATACTAGGAACAATGACGTATATTTTCTAGTCTCTATTTTATATTCTTACACTAATGGTTTTCTTTATGATGGAAACACATCTTCAGTCTCCCTCAGTGGATAGAGAAGGAGTAGACATATGAATTATTGAAGAAAACATTATTTGTCTTTGGATTTTATGATACAAAAAATCATGACCCAAATATTATAACTCATACTTCATCAATTTTGAGCTCTACGGATTTATTATTCATTAAATCTTCCACATTATTTGGTATTTCACATCCTATCCTTGAGGATATATTAATTTATTTTCAATGGACGGTTAAGAAATAATTTATGAAAGGAATTTGGATATTACTTCTTATATTATCCATGTGCATATACTTAACATTCATCAGATGTTTGGATCCTTATAAATTTTAATCATTATTAAAATTTAAAGATACTTTATACTTATAGTAACTTCCACATTATATGATTTTCCAATATAGTAGTTAATTTAGAATTCATAGACCATGATAATCTTTATCCATATTCAATTGTGTATATTATTATATTTTTTTGTGAATATATATTTGTGACACTAAATATCTATATATATTTCACACCTATGCCCATTAATATTTTCCTAGAAAAACTACATTCAACTGATTACTACAACCATGTACAGATCTTTTTTTTGTATGTTCTTCTCATAAATATTCAACTACATTAAGGCATAGTCTTTTACAATATTATTTTTATTTGTACACATCCTATTATATTTATTGAATCATCACTACATATTCCCCACATGTGGGGAGCATTATGAGTGGTTTAGTGAAAATCCACATTTCCATTCTATGATGATCTCTAAAAATTAATTAGTCCAAAAAATCATTATTTTATTTTGATTCAGTTATGTTGGTGTGCCTTATAAACCCGAGATGTTCAAAAAATTATTTTTAATACATAGTTGGTCCTTGTAAACTATATATCATTATATAAAATTCGTCTTTATTCCACTCCCCAATTACCATTTTCCTAGAATTTCTATAGATATTCATTTTTTGGTGATTAAATTACTCCTGAATGATACTTCCTCCATATAGAACTCACATTTATTGTAATTTGTATATTGATTATAATTTCATAATATAATTATCATAGAAATAAAATTCCCTTCATGATCCACCATGATTTTAGAGTATTTCAATATACCATATAATAATACTACAACAAACTAGTTGAGTTATTCTCAAAATTATCTATTCATTATGTCTATAATGATTACTATTTAATTAGTTATTTTAAAGGGAATTAATATGAACATATTGTGTCTATATCTTGTTTAAAATGTAGTATTAGTAATATCTTCTTTTTTACATATAATTGGGGATATACGAACCAAAGGACCATTATAGAAAAATACTTGGATGCACAAAGTTGATCAAACAAGTCATCAATCCTTGAATGGTGAAACTTTTTCTTTAGCATTATTTTTTTATATCATGATTATCAACGTATAGTCACTTGATCAATCATTTTTCATGACAAATAGGACTAGTGCAACTGAAGATGAAGTTCTAGGTCATATAAAACACTTTCCTTCATTCTAATTTAATAGGTTATTTATTTCATCCAAATTAACAAGGGTCATTATATTGGGAAACATGAATATAGGTAGATATCTATGTATAAATATAATTGAGAACTAACCCCCTTATTAATGAGGAATACTAGGAATTTATTCATGGAATAAATCATTTTAATCCCTAACAATGAAAAATTCTACAATAAGGATTCCCTCTTCTTTCTCAATCATATGTTCTAGATAACATTTATCATATAGATATAATTTTAATTCATAAAAAGAATATTATAAAGGATATTAACCTACATATTTACATTTAAATTGAATTTGAGGATATATTGAGATGTGAAATGTGATATCTTTCCCTCAAAATATGTTGTCGGAATTATTTAATGGAAACCAATCCATGTCGGATATTGAATTGAATTCCACAAAAGGAAGTGAGAAAATATTTGAAGGGATGTTATATCCGCAAAAAAAAATTATAGTGGATGAGATATATAGTTTGGATAGAATAATGTATTTTTTTTCTATTCTTATAGAGAACTAAATGCCCATGTTTTGAGTTTCTAGTTGAATAGTTTTACTAAACATGCAAGATATGTATGAATTTATAGTACCATATTCAAAAAAATGAATTTATTATTCTTCTATGAATAAGCAGTATTCTTTTCACCACATCTTTTTGAATATCCACCATTGCAGTAGTAATATCATATTACCTGGAATTTGTTATAGGCCTTGGAGGTTTTTTCATAGTTTGTATCCAACAACCATTTTATTAGGGAGTTGGTTCAAAAAAAATTTATTCCATGAATTTGAAAAACTATACTTCAGTATGAGTGTTTATCTAAACCTTCTTTTCATATATCACATATTTAGATTTATTAAAAATCCTTAAACATTTACTACCATAATACCCATATTTTCATAATTGCTAAATAGACATGTTCAATTGATAATATTTATAGGATGATTATTCCCACATTTTTTTACACATAATTTCATAGGATTTAATTTCTCTATGAGATTTATATTTATATACCCATAGAGAATAAATAATTTTTTGATTTTTTATCCAGCAATATGATACCCATAAGAGTAACCAATCTCAATCTCTACATTTATGACTAAACTTAAAATCTATTCATATCACTGAATGTCTAAATTTTTTAAATCATTATTTAGTTTGTCTTTGTCCCACTAAATAAATGTTCCACATTATCTTCATTTTTGAGGAAAATATTACATTATTAACATTTAACATACATGATTTGTTCCTCATATACCAAAATATAATCATAGTCATTTTTCATTAGTCCAATGAAATCCCTCAATTTAAAAAGATGAAGAGTTAGGGAAAATATTTAGTGGAAAAATATTTTCATGAATCCTTCATATTACTTGTAATCATTTACATCTTGAGAATTCATATTCTTTACCAGTTCCTACCAATGATCATATTCTCAATTCATGAAAATAGACATACAATAAAACATTATATAGTTATGAGAATTATCAGAAAGATAATATCTTTTCATTAGAGGTAATCTATTTTCCCTTGATGCGGGGATAATATGGTTCACTAATGGTTTGAGTTTGTTTTTACATAAAGAGCTCAATGATAAGAAGAACTTTCGTTGGAGATGCTATTTGTTCTACGTGATTCTAATTCTTATTTATATTATGAGTTATATGAGCCTGTATATCCATGAATTTAATTATATTTAATCCCATATGGTTTGGAATATAAATAGGGAAATAATCATGTTGACTATTACATTGGTTGATGGAATAGTTACTCATATTTCACATCATTATGTGAAATAAAGGTGAAGTACGATGACCATAATTTTACCAATAAACAAATAAAAGGGAAACTATAAACATTTAATGAAAAAAAAATAATGAAAATAATATCCTAATTTATTAGCATATTGGTTTTAATCTTCTTTATGTATAGTAATGTTTTCAATTTTTTCTATCACAAAAATATATTGATGTCTTTCATAATTGTTTGTATAGAGTCAATGGATTTCCTAATGAAAATATCATATGAATTTCATACCAAGTCTAGATCTATTAATCTATAACAAGAACCATCTAATGATAGAGTTAATACACAATAAAAACTTTTAAATGTTATTATACCTTGATAAAACTATGTCATAGACTCAACCACTTGTACTATCTATGTAGGTATATCATATATTGGAAACCACTCACTAAGTATATAAGAAACAATTTAGGATAGTTACATATACATACACTTATACTAATTTTTATCACCAAAATAATATTTTCCCAATCCACAAAAAAGACCTATATCATACTAAAAAACAAACTATCATGACCCAAAACATTTAAACTTATCCGTACATGATTTCAAACAAAAACATCTATTAAAAACATCCCAATGATCATGAGGCTTGTTGTCTTTAGGATACTTGGATCATAATATATCAAAAATAAACTAAATACCTAAATCTCCATTTCCCCTTAATGAAATATTAATCCCCTTCATCATACAAATAGAATAAAGGATAACATAGTTAATATATAAAATAAATGAGGGAGATACAAAATTTAATTTAGAAAAAAAAAACATGACAAATATGGAAACATGTGTGTCAACTGAAATAAGAAGATATCATAAAAGAGAGTTATTATTAGTAATTAGATGGGAATGTGAATTAATGAAACTTTTTTTATATTATCCTGGAAAGATAATAATGTAGATGAATATTGGAATATTATATAACAATAATTCATGTATAACCTCCCTGAAAATATCACATGATTAATAGAGTGACCATATGGATTTAGTTTACTTCTTAATCCCATTAACACTATCTCATGAAACAAAAACATTACCAAATTAATTGGATAACTATATGTATTAACCCATCATAACATGTACATTCTCATGATTTTTGTAAATAAAATCAATATTAAGGAACAATCATAATAATTACCCATGGAATGAAATGGATTTCCTAATCATTGTTCAAATAGTAATCATGGGAAATTTTATAAATATTCAAAATATATAAAAGAATTATATGTTACAGAAGTTAATATTTATAAAATTAATAATTGGACACAGAATATGGTATTTATTTGGGAATAAAAACATTAAATTAGATTCATGTGAATGTACTATGGTATAGAACTTTTCCTCATAATCTTGTTATATTTTAATGATGTTATTTGAGAAGTGAACAAAAGGTATGTGTTGCCCCATCATAGGAAGGGAGAATAAGTTAGGTACATATGTAACATAAATTTATACAAAACTTAAATGAAATTAATTAAATTAATGGAAAAGGTAATTTCAGTTAAAGAGTAAATATTCATACTCAAAAAAACATGTTTTAGAGAGTTAACTGTTCTTTACAATCATTCCGACCATACTGTTGATGACCTAGATAGTAATATAAAATTGATTAATTATTTATTTCTGAAACATTTACATCTATATTTTATTTATTATAATTTTATTAATTTATTTTATAACCATTTCTGTGAGATATAAAGTTTTATTTCTCTTTTCACAATTTTTTCGATACATAGTTCTATGGTCGACTACTTATCTATAATTATGAAAGTTATAGTAAATACAAAATAAAACACTAGAAGTAAAATTAAATGAAATTAATTTTCTTCATGAAATTATTATGGTCCCAGATATCCATTTCAGTTCATATATAGGGTAGATTCACCTATAAAAACATTATTGTTATGCAATAAGTTCTTGTAGTTCGTTTTAAATTACGTTATAAACAAGATTCATTTTGTTTAATTTTATTATATTTAAAATATTAAATAATATCAAATAAGATTTCATATTTTTATTATAATCACATTTAACAATAATAATGTATTTATGACCATCCTTGAAGGTAGTAATGGAAAATGAAAACTCATCATCAATAGAGTCGGTGAACTGAAAAAATGTGGAAATGGATTCATTTTTTAAAAAATGAGGATATGAGAAGATGAGTGATGGTAGATATTACATTATAACTAAAATATTATAGTATATATTTGATAATATAGTAATTATTACATGTTTTAGGTGGGATATAAGGAGAAATAGATTTAAAATGGGTAGTGTGAGATTATTCCCCCATGAATTTCATCTCATTGAAAACACAATAAGGAATGATTAATTGGTCATTAAGTGTAACTAGAATCACTAGGACATTGGTAGAGGAATGGGAAGGTAATTTGGTGTAAATTTAAAAATATTAATGTATTGGAATCTGATGGAAGAATGTGTTTTTTAGGGTAGTATTTTTATGTGTTGGATATGGGTTTTGATGAATATTATAATCATTAGTTTGTTTTTATGTATCAATGCTACAAATTTTTAAGAATATTGTGTCTATATATGGTTAATATTACATTTTATGTTGAGATAATGGTTGATTTCCTTATCCATTACTCAATAGTTCTTGTATTTTGTTTATAATGTTCAATATTATATTTTATGATATTTCAATAATCACCATATAATATTTTTTAATAAAATATTAATGTCACCCTCAAAATTTTTCCATGTTTATATTATAACTTTGAAATACATTTTATGAAAATAATTTTATAAATTTGAGAAATTTATTTTAAAATTTAATGGTTACTTATTTGAAAAGTAAAAAATTTTAATATTGTAATCAATATTTATACCATTTAATAATTTACATATGGGATCATAAAATTATACTATAATTACTATAAAAAAGAATTTTAATTTATAAATAAATTTTATGAAAATATTCATTCTGTTAAATCATTTTTTTTAAAAGGTATATTCAAAATATATGTTTTTCAAAAAATTATGAAAAATTATTTTATCTTTTTTATTATGTAAATACACAATATTTTCATCATATAACATACCTAAATATTATTTTACACTTACCATTTAAAGGATAAAATTACAACAATAATTTAAGTATTCATAACTATCATATTACCATTAAAAAATTTGGTTACTATTCAAAAAGTGTGATTGCAATTCCAACTATCAAACTGATAATGAAAATATGGGATCCCTAATTTCAATTAATAACATTTATTTCTTTTATTCTTTATAAAAATATATTCGTTGTCATGGTTATATATTTTCATTATCAAAATGAATAATACATTACTAACATTTTGCTTCATTTCTATAGTATTGTAAATGTCTGCAATTACATTGATAGATCGATAAGTTCCCAATTTTCATCTTATTATTATTATCTTATATTTTATTTTTTCCCATTATAAGACATTCAATTTTTTAGGAAATATTTATTCTCTTAATGTAATGTTTAAATTAATATAACTAATAATAGATGGTTTTATTATATGGTGCATGTGAAATAAATAAAGTTTTAATAATAAATTTGAAACTAAAATATATATAGAAGGGAAATTCCTTTATAAACTATGTGTGTTTACATAAATATTTACTTATGTTTTAGAATGTAAATTTGAAAAACATATTTTGTTACTTTAATTCTATTGTTATGCTTTCATTTTCTTAATGAAATTTTTTTCATAAATCACTTTTTTTAGGGTATTATATTTATTTTTATTCAATAATATTCATATTAATAATGAATTATTATTACATTCACAATACTTTAATTAATTTATAAGAAAATGTTTATTAAATTTCCAAAAATTGTTCAGGGACCATTATTTTCTTATTTTTCACTATATTTCATGATGATTGAGATAACATTCATATTCCATTGAGATCATTGCATTAATGGAGTTAAAATCCTTCTATGGGTCCAACCAAGGAATTTTCATGGGGATATATTGAAAATTAATTATTTTTCAATTAATTTTCATACATCGATATTACTTTATATTTTTATTCATTATTTTGTTATTTCTAATCATTTTTGAATTATAAAACCCAATATTTCAAGTGTTAATACATTTTTAGACCATATAGTTCCCTAGAAAATGATCCTCCAAGTGTATATTTAATTATAATGGGATTTTTAATGTTTTCAAATAAGTATTTAATCTAGATATTTTAGATGTTATTAAGTATATCCTTCTTGAAAGAGATAACTAAAATTCACTTAAAAATAAATCCATTCAATCTACTAATGATAATTACACGTGATAAACCCTACCTCTTTAATAGAGTACAATTAGATATTATAAAATTCATGGAATGGATTTCAAATAATTATAATATTGGATACATCATAGTTGTAACACATTTAATAGTTCTCATGACTCATTAAGTTATTTTCTACTTTTTAAAGAATTTCAAAACTCTAGAATTGATGCAATTGACTACTTCAAATTTCTAGGTAAATTTTGGAGATCAATGTTTTTGAATCATCTCCATGAAATTGTGTTATATTAGAAATTAATATTCAATTATCACCCAATTTATTTATTCTCTCCCACATTTCTATTCCCTTTTCAAAGTTTTATCCTTCTATGTTTGTCACCATTTATCAATGATGATTAAAAATAACCTGTTTTGGAATATAATTCTTGGTGTGGTGAGTCATGTAAACATTTGTCTATTTAGATATTTAATATCCCTCTTTATGAGATGGGATATTCAAAATATTAGTCACGTCCTTTATGTTTCTTTGATACAACCAAATCATAATCCAATTTTGGAATGAAAATGTAAATAAGAATGCGGAAGACTTGGTCACTAGAATTATTGTATATCAAACCAATAATGACTCACTAATACCTACCTAGAACCAAGACACCCCCATATATTAGACATGAAACTATAGTATATTCCAACTATTTCATCAATAAACATGTTATAACTATCTTCCAAAAATTTATTGGATGTAGTAAAATATTACATAACTTTATGTCAATGAAATCAAATGTTTTATCGATACCATGTTCCCCAATAAGTCAATTTTTGAAATATATAATGAGTATAATTTATATTTCCTTAAATTATTTATCAAATTATAGATTAAATAATTTGTTTATTCACTCATCCATTCATGGGATTAATTACAGCAAATTATAAAAATATTTATTCCCCACCTAAAAAAATTAATTAAGAATGGAATTGAAATTTGTTTTATAAAAATTTAAATTCATTTTATAAAACATAAGAAGAATTTGAATAATACCTAAATATAATATCTCAATATGGATTTTCATTCCCAAAATATTTGATATTATTTCAATAAGAAATACATATAAGAATAAAACTATTTATTAACATGATATGGATGGGGACCTTTATAATTACTAATGAAATTATGATTACAATTATTTGGTTTGGATCACTAGAGAAAACCAAATCTAGGAAACCATATAACATTATGAAAATCCACTAAATTATATTTTTATTGGAAATTTTAGTAAAGAATAAAATATCATGGATAAACTCACATCCCTCACTAGGAAGTTCAAGGAAAATAATATTTGGAATTTCCATGAAATTCAATCAGCTAACACTGTTTCTTCAATTTATGATAAACATGATCATATTATTGATGAGTTTTAAACCTTTCATTCCATAAAGTATGTTAATAAAATTTGAATACCAATATAGGGCACTAAATTGATTTTTCATAACATTCCATAAATAAATAAAATAAATACATGGTACGATGACCATCTAGTTCTCCATTGGAATGATGCTCAACAACATAATCAACAATATGGTCACTATTCATACACACATTAAAAATATTTAACCCATAAACATTTTCAATAACAACTAGTCTCATTCAAACAACCAATCCAACAAACAATCCAATATTTTTAATATCCTCCTTAGATAATTCAAATGCTCAAATCCATACACAATATGTTCACAAAACCATTACTTGAGAAACTGTATAAGAAAATATATAAAATGAATTATAATTTATTTCCTACAAAAAAATATGATTTTAAAAGACATTAACCATAGTAATACTTATATTTCTACTCAGTATCACCCTTCCCAACTCATAATTGTTGAATTTAGTTTCAAATAATCATATCTCGAATAGTTCAAGTCATTGATTATCTAAAAAAGCAGATAAACTATTGAAAACAAAAAACAACCCTTTATAAACCATATAAGGATTATAACACTCATGAAAATACTAATTAAAAACCTTTTGAATTAGAGAAATCTAATTATATTATATAGAAACCAAAACTATCAAAAAATCCTACGAAATTCTCTATTATGGTAAATAGTGTGAGGAATATTCACACTTCATCTATATATAGCATTAATGATATTTCAACTAAACATATTCTCGCAATTAAAATTATAAAAAAAATACTTATCATGTCATCATACTCCATATACCATGATTACATATATATATTAAAAAAAATATTCTTGCATATAAACTAGTTCGTTTGTCCCATAATTTGATAACCACTATCTGGGGAACCATGTGTTCTATGTCAAAAGGCACCAACATAGCTTATATTAATGGGTACCATGTAGATAATAATATTATCATGTATTTTTAGGTTATATAATCATTTATAAACCACCTTCCTTGTTTCATGTATAATATTTTAGGATATGAGATACTTCAACCCACATATGTCACTCTCCAGTGCCCCGAGCATTATATTCACATTCAAATGTTTATCTGAAAAGATTTTTTAATAAATTTTGAACGAGAAATTTAAACCTTTGACTTAATTATTCATGAAAATAATCTTAACATAGGATATATGGAATAATATACTATCACTACTTTTTATTCATTCCATTTAATAATCAACTCGTCTATTCAAGATAGAAATTGGGACATGGCCAAAACATTTTGGAATATAATCCTTGATATAATCATTTTCAGTGTAATCTATCAAATCCTGGATGATGAAGAGGTTTATAAGCTGGATCAGATAAGTAATATTTATTTTAAACAAATTTAATAATGAATAATTATTAATTAATGTATAATAATTGATGGTTTTTTATTTTCATTATTCACATAAATGGGTTTTTCCTTATTTTTTAAAATCTCTTTTATTTAACTCCTTAGATTAATTTTGTTTATCATTAATCTTTGAAAATATTATCAAAAGTATAAAAATGTTTTATATAAACATTATTTACAATGATTTGATTAATTATATTGCTAAAATATAGTTTCTAAAGAACACAATTCTATCTAAAATTCTACAAAAATAAGAATATGTGGATTCAAATTCTTAAACCATATTTATAAATTATAACCCTCCATGGTTTAAATTCAGGTTTATACCTACCTCAGTATTTTAGGAATTCATTAAAGACATTCAAACCCCTAATATTTTCATATATTCATTTCTCAAATCCAACCATGTGTGAATATTTATGGATGAATTATGAAGGAATAATAATAAAAAATTTATAGAACCATTATGAAGATTCTAGGAGTATTCAACTTATAGAGACCCATAAATGTTTTCTAAACATCTATCTTAAACCTTACCTCTATCCCTAGAGTATAATAAATCCTAGTCATAGGTATGTGGTGGGGAAAGAAAATCTTATTTTGTTTAATGTCAATATTATTTCCCCTATTAGTAAGAGTGTTTCATTAACCATGGTTCATTTTGATATTAATTTGGTTAGAATTACTATGATTTATCATATTTCTATTGATCTTATCCCAAAGGGAGTGAATTATGGATTGGGAGTATGAATTGAATATAGTATATTAAAATCATATAAAAAATATAATTTTAGATTCCCATTTATTTATCAAGTCTATGAGTGAGTGAAGGTACGTGAGTTCCATATCTAACATTATGGGTATTTATTGTACGGTCAAATTGGGGGTTTTTAAAAGATAAATTATAAACATATTTCATCAAATCCATTTTTTACATTTTATTTTATGTAAATTTATACAAGGTTATATAATTATTTTACCAAGACACTAGTATCATTGATCAATATTTTTCTATACAACAATGTATATAGTTAAAACTGATCCAATTATTAATGGTTGAATAGTTTAGTAGTCATAGAAAACCGATGCATAATAAAATATGACATTACATTTGAAAACATAAAATAAAACATAGTATTTTATGTCATAAAATTATAATTTCATTTATATTATTCCCACATATCAATCATTTTATTAATCATAACATCTTGGGGAGAAGAAACATAAGAACGGGTTGAAAAATGATGCTTAGTAAGGTGTTGTATATAGTAGTGGAAATGTATGTCAGGAATAATATTGAATGAATAAATAATATTAAAAAATTTCTATATAAATAATCACAGGAGATTCAACAAATTTCCATGTATATCATAACTATAAAAATAATCACATTAAAATCAATCACTAATTTATCAATTATTGAATTCATAATTCCTTAAAACTAAAACATGTAATTGAGCCATCATGCTAAGAAATATAAAAAATGGGTAAGGCCTTATCCCAATACACAACCATTTTTATCTCTTGAGACATACTCTTGCATCAAGGGGTTATGTAATTGTTGGCCCCTCATCACTCAATTAGTCCAATACATTCCTTATATGAATAAATAATTAAAAATAATAAACATTTATTACAAATCATTACCTGTTCATATTGGGATAACTATAATATCAAATATCAATAATTTCACCAGTTAAACTAATCATAAACCATCCAGATAAACATAGAAGATTTTATAATAATATTATATCGTAATAATATTCATCAATAGATGTTTATATATATAAAAATAATTTAACGGATCACATGAATTTTTGTTGATAAGAATACACTCACTCTGAAATAACTTGTTTGAAATATATAAATTTCCCTAATATTAAGGAAAAAATATTATTTTAAAATAACCTTTTAAACATTTAAATAATGATTCCAATCATTTGGTGGTCATGAAAGATGGAAATTTCAACGAGGATATAAAATTAAAAATAACGATTCCTTTAACATTTTCAGTTAAATATTCAAAATTATTCTATTTCTAAAATTATTAGAAAATTTCTTTTTAGTATCATGGGTATTCTATATCATAAATACTAGATGTGCATATATTTTGATAGATAAACATTAGTAGTCGAATAATTAGAGTACATACATTAAAATTCATACATGAGGTATCTATTTTATGTTACAATATCATTTTTATAGGATATTTTATTCATATAAATTTATATAACATAATTATCTGATCTATAATTCAAAATTATTATTTTTTTTATCCACTAGTTTTTTAATGTGATTAAATATGGTCCATTAATTTTTCCTTATATATGAACTCAAATGTATTAAATTATGTTTTTACATAAAACTAATTTCATGGATTTGTTCATTATGGAATCTCATTCGTTATATCCATATTTTCTTTGAAAAAAATTAAAGAATGTTTTTCAAATTATCAAACGATTTATTAATTATTTTCGAATACTCAACATTCTATATTTATGTTATAATAAAATTCCATTATTTTTTAGTGATAAACATTCTACCATCAATTTGAATATAATAATAGTCTTACTTTATAATTAATTAATAGTTTTCCCACCATCGTGACTACTCTGTATCTTGAATCTGTATTTTGATGTTTCCATTTTTTACTTTAATAAAATATTTTTTCCTAATATTGTGTAATTTTATTTATTTTAAATGATTTATTTCCAAAAGAAAATTTTTTTCCCCACAATAAATATTCAAATGATATTATAATGGTATTTTTATTTAAGAAAACATCCATTATGGTTACTTGTGATTTATTTGGTATTTAATCTAATGCAGTATTATTTACCCTTCTAATTGGGGTTTACAGATTATGATGATGAGATTATAAACAAATTTTTTTTATTTTCCCTGTTTTTTGTGAAGAGATGATAAATATTTTGATGATATTATTGCATATATATGAATTGATTATAATTTTTTAAGTAGTGGGTTGGATATATTCCTACATTGAATTCTATAATTATTAATATTTTATGTGATGAAAGGGTACAAAAGTGTTTATACCAAGCACTACAGATAATAAACATGTGGTTAGTCAAGGAATGTTATAATTACATGGGTGATTAGCCCAATCATCACATCTGATGAATGTGTTTCTTGGTAGCCCTGATGAATGACTAAAGTGGTTATTATTATATAAAGAAAATTCGTCCATCCTTTATGATAAGTTATTATGATTATTTTATTATCTCATTGTTCAAAATATTTGATTCTTCTATGATTCTTTTATTATAAACTACCAATTCTTTAATCCATCATTCTAATATATGAATTCATGTCTTGATTTTCCAAGGTTATTTTCATGTTTTTATACCCTAATTATAAATTTATGCTTACATATGATCATTAACAGCCTTCTCTAAATCATACCCTTAATGGGGATCTAATATCAATTTTTTTAAACTCCCTTTTACCATGATTTCAATAAATTTGTTGTGTAGGGTATGATTGAGAAGTGAATAATAGAAGAAGGCCTATATGGGTTTTTATGACTATAATTCTCAAATTGATTTATTTTTATGATATGAATTTAACATTCATCTGAAATTATTTTTAATTTTTTTTTTAATGTAATTTTTAGGTCACCTCTACCATGAACCCCTTTGATCATGGATTCTCTTTTTAAATAGAGGAAAATGGTTGTTACCCCAGATAAGTTCTACACTCATGGGATTAAAAATCCTAGAATTAATTAAAAAGTGGGGTCTCAATCGTTGGTGTGGGGATGGGGTAGGGGCATTGAAACAGTATCCCCCAGCATATGGAAAAATTTATTCTCCATTGAATGAGTTATGAAATATAGGTAATCCCCCAAACAATAATCCCATAGTCATTATAGTATGGTTTATACCCCCTTACCACTATATTCTTTATTTCCTATTAGTGGAAATAAAGGATAGACTATGAGACTCCCTATTAGATGAAATACCCATGATTATTCCTATTAAGTATAAAATCATTCATCGAGGGATTCTAGAAATGCTCAGACTCAATAGGTAAGCCCTATTTGAATCTGAAGAGATCTCGTTTCTGATGAATGTACTGAGATTTTCTACTTTAAATGATGATGAATGTGTTTTTTACTAATATTATGAGGGTGAAATAGAGGTTTAATGTCTAAAACTATTTTATAAGTTGGAATATGTATAAGAACCTTTTTCATAATTAGGTTTATAGAGGACTAAACATCAATAAATATACCGGTCAAATATGGAACTACCTTATCTGTGGTGTTTATTTGTAATAGAAATGTTTTAATAATTTACTTAAGGTCCTTGAAATGAGACATAAAAACTGGAGCACTGATAGTAGGTTGAAGATCAATAGTTCTAAATATTATATGATGTTTTTACACAACCAAATTCTTACCTATAACTGGAAATAATTTTTATATGGATTATTCTAAAGAAGAACCGGATTTGGAAACCATTTTCATCACTTTATAAAAATCCATATTATTTGAATTCAACACCATCATATTTCTGAAAATAATATAATTTCTTATCATGAAGAGTAAATAGGGATAAAAGTTTATTAATTTCATTATTTAACAGTTAAAAAATATTATTTAACTGATTATATAATAAAATTTTCAGGATTACCAAAATATTTATTCATGGAGGCATCTTTTGAAACATTTTTCTTATTTGTAACTACTTGTGTATCTAGAAGTTGTGAAAATTAATCCTTTTTCATTTGTTACAATGTCACTAGAAATGGAATATGAGATTGAACACACTAAATGTAAGAGGAAATAAACTTCATGATAACATTATCTAATCAATTTCATTCTTAAAATATTGAGGTGTTAAAGATTTAGTGAAAGAAGAAATAGAGGTTTTTGGGAATCTTGAAAAAAAAAATTGACTCAACACAACACTTTTAAATGTGTGAAAAGTTTATTTCCCTTTATTTAAAAATGAATTAATTTTATCAAACACATACTAAGACAATAATAATTTCATGGATGAAGGATTCTAAGACACATCATTTTGAGATGCAACCATTCAATGAAGCTCATAAAAAGCAACCTTTATAGGAAAAAAATCCATCCAACTTACGAAAAAATTCATCTCCACAAGTTCCATAGAATGTACACATGAACTTGTTTATGACATAGGTGGATATATCCATGGACTAATAATTGTAGTTGATTGATTAACCACCATTCAAAATAATTTATTAAAATCCCATTTGGAGGTATTTGACTCTATAACATCTCTAATATCATCTTAACAAAAGCATGCAATCACTAATAAACAATAAAAATCGGATCTTACCTTTCTATCCTCAATTAGATTTTCATTAAAAAACATCATTTTCCAAGATTCCTGAATTCTTGAATACTAAATGATTTTACTCTTGAGAAGTTGAGGTTTAAAATGGAACCAGTTGTGTATAGGATCACATATTAGATTCTATAGTATTATCATCATCACTTCTCCCATAAATAGTTGATCCATGTGGATTAGGATCAACCCCTTCATGAATATCTATTGATTATGGACTTGTCTGATATTCTAAATTTACATGATTATATTTTTATATATTATAATTAAAAATAGTATTAGTTTTCTTAAAAAATCTACATGTATGATGTCCTTCAGTAAATATTTCATATTGACTAGAAACTTCACCATCTACTTGATTTGTAGTAGCCATATACTTTTGAATCTAAATAGTCTAATAAAATATATGAATGATAATAAGAATTGAGGATTCAGTTATTATTGATATTTTATCCACCATTCCACTTGGATGCAGAGTATTGACATGTTTTTTATCACTAAATAGTGAGGTATGAGTGGAATACCACTTATTCACACTCTCACGCCCAACTATCCTCAAATATTTCAAATCATAATCCTATAAATGTCTGATCATCGTAAAAATAACTAATGATAGATTATTACTTTTGTGAAACTACACCACATCACCTTTATTTTAGTTTACTTCATTATTCTTTCTAACAAAATTAATTAATATCCTATAAGGATTGTTTCTTAGATTCCATTTTCTTTTATAGAAATGATGAATGAATCTCATCGTGTATCATGGAATAATGAATTTATTTTATTAATAAAGATATACATCATATACATATAAGGAAATATAATCATCTCCATTTCTTAAACTCATTGGGATATAACGGTTTTTACAAATTTAAATAATAGATTCCATTCAGTGGGATTCACTTTCACATGTTTCTTTTCAAAAATTGAGGTTCCAAATTTAAAATTGAACACATATATCAGATCTACTGAGCTTGTTCTATTAATCATCTAACTAATAAAAAAATCCCCTTTATGTTTAAAAATAAAAAACCCAGCCCTCTCAATAGAATACACAACCAATTTCTTTCCTTTATCATTGTAAATTATTAAATTCTCTCTTTTATTGATCTAAAACATAGAACTCATTAAAAACTTGTTGTACTATTCTTTAAAAATGAAACCTGACTTATGGTCATCAAACCAAAAATCTCAAAATTGAAACTAAATCAGTTTCTTTTACAAAATTTCAGTTGACTTAATCTACAACATATCTTTAGTTTTCCCACAACAATTACTCTTCATCTTCTATTGAATCTCTCAAATGTTACATAACTTCTATCAATAGAAATCTTTGACATTTACATTTTCAGATTGATGGGTGAAGGTTGATCAGGGATTAAGAGGTTATAGATAAAGTTTTAGCTTCAAATATAGGTTATGTGTGAAAATGAAAAAATAGTTGAGTAAAAATTTTATAATCATTCACATACTTGAATGTCAATATACTTATATACCAAACATTTTATAGGCATAATATTGACTCATAAATAAATAATCAAAAAAATTAATCAAATTAACTGAAATAAATATTTATTTTCAATGTCTTAAATCGTAAGATCATATGAATACAAATAAATTCAGTTAACATTTTACCAAATAATATAAAATTCATTTTGAAATGTAAAAACAATAAAAATATTAAGGAATAAAAATATATTCATCTAAGAATAAACAAAAACATATTTTATCTATTTAAAAAAAATAAACCCAATTCTCTTTTATTAATATAAAAATGTTCATATAGAAGGGTATTGGTAAACATTTCATCTAAATTATTCTTTATGGGGATATATTCAGTTGAAATATCTCCTTTTTTAGTGATATCTGTATTAAAATGATTCCAAAAGTCTATATGTCTTTTATAATCAATCATTTAACATATTTTTATTAATTTTGATAGAATATATGTTATCACATCTAATTTACAATTGATTATAATTAAATCCAAAATACATTAGGGTGTGTTTAAAGTAGAGAACTAGTTTACAACAACTACCCATAAAAATATGTTCAATATATATAATACAATGAAATAAAGTGTTATTTATTAGTACACTGGAATATGAGGGAATTTCCTTGAAAATTTACTGATCATGAATTACTCATCATATCTAGTCTATAACCACTAAAGTCGATATTGTTTGTGATATTAAATTGAAATTGGTAGTTATTTGGAAACATATAGGAATGATAAATTGTTCCTTTTAAATATCTTAAATTTTTTCATATTTCAAATGAATTTCTTTGAGAATATATCTAAATCAAAGAGAAATACACATTTCAAAGATAATATTGTGTCTATCAGTACTCAAATAAAAGAAACTCCAAATTATTTCTCTATAAAGATTATTTCCAAATAGTTTATCATCCTCATCCAAATCATGTTTTTACTTGGAACTCATAAGTGTATTATGTAGATTAAAATATTGATGTAAAAACCTTTTAATTAATTTTATCATTAATTTTATTTATTTTAAAAAATTCCCAAAGAATTTTGGATAAATTGGAAAACATAGAAAAGAATATAACTCACTCATCATACTCATTCCAAATTCTTTTTCCCTGAGTTTTGAAATTTCATTAAAAATATATTATTTGTATAATGAGAAGTTACCTCATCAAAATAAATTTTTACTAAAATATATCTGAATATTTTGTTTTCCTTAATGATATATGATCTACCATGCCTACAAATAACCATTTGATAATGTAAGAGATTTCAAATTCACATACCAATATCTAAGGGCTTACTAAATACTTTAAACTGCATTGGAAACATTAAAAATGAATTGGGAAAAGATTAATTTCCAAAATCAAGATTTTTCTCAATATAAATATCTTTTATTAGAAAACCATCTAAAAGAATATTTTACATCCATATGATATATTTTCAATTTCACAATTGACTCATAAGCTAAAATATTCCAATTGTAATTTAGTCTATCTTCTATGGGAAATGTTTCCTCATAGTATATACCTTCTTTCTGATTAGTAAATTTAGCTATAAATTAAGATTTATTTGCTATTATTATACAAAGATAATATTTATTAATTCAAAAAACACATTTTCTTCCTATGAAATGGATTTATTTAGGGTTTATCCACTTATTCTCATTGATTATTCATGTTGACCTGGTTAAATTCCTCTTGCATTTCTACAACCGAGCCTCTATCTACCAAGGTTTCTTATATTTACATCATTTTCATCTAAGATAAGAATGCTTGAAACAATAAAATATTTCCTCCACTCCTTATATGTAATATTTATTCATCTAAAATTTAGATAATATATTCTATAAGATTGTTTTTAAGGATTCTTGGTTTCCTCAAATGCACACTTTTAGGTTCACTATAATACATCCTTTCCAGATTTGGTTCTGGAAAATCATGATCTAAATACTCATCATTTTGGTTATAAAAAATATTTTACTATCTCATTTTAAATAATAATCCATTAGTTTATTAATTTGATCAACTTTGTGATCAAATTGATGACATTTATAAAATTTAGTATAGTTGGATTCTTCAACAGTCATTCATTATTTATTGAATATTCAATATTATTTTAGAGTGGTAGAAAATAAAATAGGTATTACATCATCATATTTTAGATAAAAAATAATAATAAGATTATTTGTGTTTAGAATATTAACCCCACATCCAGAAACCTTAAGGTGTCAATCTTTTGGCTTCCTATTATTCAATATCCTATATTATGTTTTATTTAAAATTTGTCTAATTGGAACTCTGTTTATGATGTAAAATGTTGTATTTAGTTCTTCAGAAAATATATTATGAAACATATATTAACATAACATTTTCCTAAAAAAACCATGAAGGTCATATTCCTCTTTTCAATAAAACCATTTTGTTGAGGTTTCCTGGGGGCAGAAAATTTATGTTTAAAACCATGTTTTGAACAATATGGATTGAATTAATGGTTTTCAAATTCTCTTTTATGGTAACTTATTAAAAACTAAATTTTTATTATTCAATTGTTTAACTAATTTTTAAAAAATTATAAAAAAACATCAGGCATCAATTTTAACACTAACAAAGAAAACAAAGTAAATACAGAATATTCATTAACTAAAACATAAAAAATGATTTTACACAGAGTTTGTTTTTCAAGATGGCCTAAAATTCCAAATGGATAGGTTCAAGGGTTCTATAAGTTGAAACCTCTTTAATTGGTATAATTGATGACTTATATATCTTTCCTGTTAGGCATTTTTCACATATGATCAATTTATTCAATTTAAGTGGCTGTAAATATGGAACTAAATTTCTTTTAGAAAAATCCATCAAGGAACACACATTATAAAGTGATAATCCTATATTAAATATCCATAATTAAATTTTTTTTTAATATAAAATGTTCACATTTTTTCTACTCAGACAATTAAGATTAATATTATAGACATTATTTATTCTTACCGCATTAAATTTGATAATTTTATCACAAAAACAAAACATGCACTATTTGAAAAATGAACACAACAATAGACATAAAAAATTTATGAGATCATTTTCAAATTATTCCTTATACATTCCTCATAGCTAACTTTATTGATAAATACATAGTTCATATTTTCTATAGATCCTACTCCCATAACATATCCATTACCATTGTCTCCAAAGGTGACATAACTTCATTCTATCATTGATAATGAGTGAAAATTTTAGAAATCTCCACTAATGTTCCATGAGATCCAAAAATCCATATACCATGATTAATTGGTTCTATTTGATCATTGTATCAACAAATATAGATAAAAAATATTTTTTTGGTATATATCTTTTGAAGGTCTATTTTAAATGAAATTATTTTCATGTTGTCCTAGATGACGACTACAAAAATAGTTAATTTACTAATTATTTATATTCGTGAAACTAAGTATAAATTAGTTCTAATAAAACATTGGCTTTCCACCATCACTTGTTATTCTAAATATATTTAAATAAATTCACTATTATTAAAGATTTGATTTTGAAAATTTTCACCTTTTGAAAATTGTGGCAATATTTTAATATTTGGAACTTATTTTTTAAGTATTTAAATTTTATTTTATTATTCAATGCATGATACAATATAAATCTCCAAGTTAGTTTTTATAAATGAAATTTGTTTATTTAGTCTTCTATTTCATTTATAAAATAATTGTTTGAATTTTTAATAGTTATATTTCTTTAAAAAATTCATTCTCATCTTCTAATAGGGAACAATATTCATCTATTTCAAAAAATGAACAATTTTCATTTTGTAGTATATTTTACTCTTTAATATAATATTGTTTCATAGTTCCTTGAAATGTGTTTTCTAGATTTTAGAATCACTATTTCTAGATTGTTTCCATTAGATTTATTCATGGAACAGGAAACTTCCAACAGTTCCTTATCCAAAGAGGACCTGCTTCCCAAAGGAAAAAATTTGTTATGTTTTGAACTTTACGATACTTAATAATATACATTAGTCGAGAGGATGGGAGGTCGGACTCATCATAACCTTTTGGGGGGGAATTATTTTCTACTCTGGGACTCTCTTTGTAAAATTAAAATATATTCATGAATCCTTATTATTTCACCAAGTATATTATAAATATCCTTTGGAATTTATAATCACTTATTAACATGTGTAAAATTTAGAATCATTAGAATACATTAAAGGTTCCTAATTAATGTAAATATCCAAATGTATTCGAGTTTTTTCATTAATGGTATCCTCTAATATACTATTTAATGATTCTTTTAACCATTTTTGTGATGATACTGGTTTTTAGGTCACTCAGTGGGGCACTCTGGAATTTTATTGTAATCTAGGGAGACGATGGTTTGGTTTGATTTTGGGATTGTTCCTATAAAATGGGCTACCTATGTATCCTTGTGAAAGGAATCAGAACCATCATGGTTTGGTGCCACTCAATAGGACAGATCATACATTTTAAGGTCATGTGATAAGAACATATAAGCAGAATATGCTTAGTTGGAACTTAGTGTGGGACTTCTGCTGAGGTACCCCAAGGAACTTGGAAAGGATATGGATTTCCAAGTAGGATCAAAACCCTATTGGGAATATGGCCCAATGAGAACATGTTTTATTTGAAGTGTTTTGTTTGATCCTCAAGGAGGGTTCATACGTATCCCATATGGATAGGAATCAATGCACACGTAGTTTGATAAGGATTATAAAGGAGTATGGTCCTCTAAGAGACATGAGTTTGGCATTACTTTCTGAAAAGTATGCCTTAATGATTTGGGTTTTAATTTGGGGTTTTTTTCTAAATATAATTCCCAGATTAATGGAATTATAATTGGATTTTTGAAGAGGATATCCGGTGAGATCGGGCCTTGAGGAGGATTTCTATGTATCCTAATTTAAACAAGAATCCTAATTCTCATATTTCATTCAATCATGAAAATGTTTTAATAGTGGAAAATATCTAATCCCACGTGATTCATGCTCGATATGAGAAACAAGAGATTGTCAAAGATTCAACCAAGGAATTCATACGTTCAACATTTTCCTCCAGGTTGATGGAAGAGGGAGGGGTGACTGTGGAAGTGTGTGAGGCGATGAACCTTCCCTCTATTCTATTTACATTGGACAAGGGTCCAATGTAAGGAAGAAGGGGTGAAGGTGAGGGGATTATACTAGGATGGCTGCCCATGGTGATAAAGCCCAACGGGGGAGGGAAAGGGCAATGAAAGTTCTTGTGCTCATCTCACTTATGGTCTTTTAGCACCAATGTAGAAAGGAGAAGCAATGTTTCTACCTCCTACAAGAAAATCAAGGGCTTATTCCAATATTTTTGTCCTAAAATTTATCTTGGTAGGTGAGGGAGACTTCTCCTATGCTTGAGCGGAGAGGAAAGTTTGAACTACACGTTCCCCACCAGAGACATGAGGTTCGGAGTCTTAAAGGTGATAAGGGAAGGAATCCAAACCCTTATTCTCAAAACTGGGAACTTCCCAGCACATTTACTGGGAGAAAAATCCATGTGACTATGGATATACAAACCCAAAAAAATCCCATGAATCCTCACCCCATTGTGAAAAAAATGAGAGAAACCTATGACTGTGGAAATAAAAACCCAAATAGGAAACATACAGATGTGCCTTTCCCAAACGTTTTATAAGTCAGAAGGTTTTGGTGGAGGCTTCAACTTAGTCCCTTTCAGATAAGGGAACCATGGAAGGAAATACCCTGCCATGAATGGATTTAAAAGACAGTACATGATCAGGTCACGTTGCTACCTCTCACAAGTATGCCACATATGTACCCCACGTTGTTGTACCACGTAGGTATAAAACGTAGGTATGGCATGAAGGTATACCACACAAGTATAAATGATGAATAAATAATGTGAACACCTTCAAAACATGCTTGTCCCATTTAATTATCTCTTATCTCATGTTCTAGAGAGCTACCTAAGACAATTTGAGGGATCTATGAGAAAGAGCTACGCAATGGGAGCTTCATAGAGTCTTTTACTTTTTTTCAGTCCTAAAATGGGGAACCCAAGGGATCTATTTATAGGAATGTATGGGCCTGGTTGAAGAGAATTTTCCCGCATAGTTCTTTCACATAGCTCCACCATGTAGGTATTCCACGTAGGTGCACAAAACGTCTTCTGGCATAGAGCTCTTCCGCATAGGTTAGTCGCACATCTCCGCCACGTAGGCATGTAAAGCTAGTCCATCATGAAGCTATTTGGGAAAATTTTACATTCCTTTGTACTCTTTGAACATTTCTTTGAGATCTAAAAGATCTAGAGTTCTCTTCATAGTTATTTTGGTTACTTTCTCAAGTAGTTTTAACAAAGCCCCTCCCCCCCGGCAGGATTGGATTTGAAAACATATAAAGTGGGACTCATGTACTACTAAAAAGTAGTGATGACGTCAAATGGCATTTTCTTATGGATGCTTCTAACTACAATTAGGTAAAATGTTAGTTGTACAAATAATTTCATAAATTTGAACATCATGCGACGAGGATGAAGATACTCTATACTTTAACATCATGTAGAACAGACGCTTATGGTTGTTATGCAGTTTTAATGTCTTGCAACTAGAACATGGGAGCTATGTAGTTTTATCTATTGTATCAAAGACATTGTACTGTGTAGTTTAAAGTCTTTCAATGAGGACGTTGTATAGTTCAGTTTAAATTCTTGTAGTGAGGACGACAATGTATAATTACACAAATTATTTCTTCAAGAATCTCGCATTGGAAGGAGTTGTAATGAGCTCTCCATCCACTGAGATTAAAGCATAGGCTCCATTTGAATAGACCTTATGTATGGAATAAGGTCCTTCCTACATTGGATCATGTTTTGGAGGTTTATTTCCTAGTATTATTGGAGTAATAAGTACCAATACCAATTCTCCTTGAAGGAATTAATGAAGGAAAACTTTCTTTTTAAAATATCGCACTATTCTATTTTGATAGACTTCTAGATGATTCAAATTCTGCAATCTTTTCTCGTATAATCATTACAACTCATTAAACCATTTCTGAGACCTCTCATCTATATAAAATTTATCACATATTGCAACTATATGTGAATACAATTTCATTTCAATTGGTAAAACTGCTTCGGTTCCATATACCAATGAATAAGGAGTTGCATGGGTATCAGTACGGGTAGTTGTCTGATAAGCCCATAAAGTATCCAAAAGTTTATTAGGCCATGATTTTTTATCATTATCCACCATCGTCTGGATTATATTTTATAAGGTCTTGTTGAAATAATCTATCTATCCATTGGCTGCTGCATGATAGCGAGATGAATGGTTGTATTGGATATTATATTTCTGATATAACTTTTTTACCTTAGCAGAACAAAAATTGGTGGCATTGTCCATCAAAATAGAATGAGGGACACCAAATATGATAATGATATTCGTTTTTAAAAAACTAACAATGCATTTGGATTTAACTTCCTTGATAGGTATTTCCTGATCCCATTTAGAGAAGAAGTCAGTAGCAGTGATAATATACTTGAACTGCTTAGTCATGGCTGGAGGATAGGGTCCTACTACATTCATTCCCCATGTGGAAAATGGCCTGGAGTATTTAGTTATATGTAGCAACTCTGGGGGTTGATGAATGAAGTTGCCATGCACTTGGCAGGGATGACATTTCATAGTGAAATCCGTGAAATCCTACGCCATTGAAGGCCAAAAATATCCAAGCCTTAGAATCTGGTCAGAGGGCTTGTGCCCATATGGGTGGGCACTACAAACTCTTAAATGTACTTCTTTCATAACAGTTTTGGTATCTTCTCCATCAACACATTTTAGGATAATTCCATCAAACCCTCACTTTTAATGGATCATTTGGTGTTTCAAACTACCATAAAGAGTAAAATTGGAAGCCCTTCACCATATCTATTCTTTCTCATCCCTGTCTAGTGGAAGTACCCCATTTTATAGATATTCCATGATGTATGTTCTCCATCCCATGGTATGATCTTATGGTTCATAAATAGGGAAAATTTCATTAATTTACTCCCTTTTGGTTTGAAGAAAAAGGTGAAACCACATGGCAATGGGTTATGCTGATAACCGTCTCATCCTGATTTGGATTCTCTAAGGCTATAGCTGCATTAACCAGTGCATCTTCGTGGGAATTTTGTGATCGTGGGACATAGGACAATGTCGTATATGAGGGAAATTCAGCCATTAACTCTCTGACATAATCACACAAAGTGGTTAAATCTTCTTTTCTGATAGAATATTCCCCATTGATTTGTTTTATTACCAATTCTGAATCATATTTTACCTTCAAATGATCCATTTGCACCTAAAGGGACAATTCAAAACCTACGATGAGGGATTGATATTCCACTTCATTGTTGGTACCACCTTCTGTTAATAGGAAAGAATAAGGCAATACTACCTATTCTGAGGATATAAGAATAATTCATAATCCAACTTTTTTGAGTTTAGGGTTTTCTATTCTCTTCCTTGTTGGACTTCTAGACGCACCATAAAAATACATTTCCTATGTTTGGGAAATATCTTGAATAAAAAAGACATCTTAATCATGACGTTTCATATTAAACGATGCATCATCCACAGATGGGTTCTAAGCAAGGAGGTAAACCCGAGCTTGTTATTTTATTTCCTTTTGAGGCACAAACCGGATATCAAACTGTTTCAAAATAACCACCCACCATGCTAAACTCCCTGTAATCATAGGTCGATAGATGATAAATTTGAGAGGGTTATTACGAGATACTAATTGGACTTCATGATATTGCAAGTAGTGCCTCAATTTCTGAACTGCAAAAATTAATGCTAGGCGGCATTTTTCAATACTTGAATACTGAGTTTATGCATCAAGAATAATTCGAATGAGATAGTAAAGGTCATTTTCATTCCCAAAATCATTCTTTTGGGCGAGAAATTCACCTAGTGATTGTTCTAAGGCTGTCGCTTAGAGAATATGTGGTCTTCCATCAACGGGTGGCATCAATTCTGGTGGACTCAAGAGATATTTCATGATTATATAAAATTATTCTTGGTAATCTTCAGTCTATCGATACATAACTCACTTCCTCATTAATTTGGTGAAGTGAAAACACTTTCCTACCAAATTGGCGATGAAGCGCCGAATATAGGCCAAGTGTCCTTGCAGTCCTCTTAATTATTTCAAATTTCAAGGAGGTGACATACCAAGGATTGATTTTGTTTTCTGAGGATCAACTTTAATACCATGATGGCATACAATGAATCCAAGAAAGTTTTCATAGGTTACCTCGAAATTCCATTTCAAGGGGTTCATCTTCAAATTTTGTTGCCAACATTTGTGGAATATGATCTCCAAATCAGCCAAGTGATTGAAACGTTGTCTTGATTTGACAACCAAATAATCTACATAATATCCAACAAATTTCTCTAAGAATGGTTTGAAGATATGGTGCATGGCATGTTGGTATGTTGCGCCTACATTCTTTAATAAAAAGTGCATTACCTGATAGAAAAACACACATTGAGGGGCTTTAATGGTTATATATTCTTCATCCTCTAGGGCCATTCAAATTTGATTATTCCAAAAGTATCCATCCATGAAGGAAAGAGCTTCACAGCAAGTCATTTCATCAATTAGATGTTCTGTAATCGAAACTGGAAAATCATCTTTAGGAAAATGCTGGTTAAGATCTCTAAAATCAATGCAGAATTTAATTTTCCCATTCTTATTTTTCACTAGGACAATATTGTCTAGGAAATTGGGATACTGAACTTCCCTGGAAAAGATAGTCTTTATAATCCTATCAACTTCAGCTTCGATTTTAGAGGCACGAGTTGGGTGTGTCCTTCTTTATGTTTGCTTGAATTCATGATGTTCTTCTGGAAAACCTAAATGATGGGTGGCTACATCAAGATTAAGACCTAGAATTTATGTATAGTTACAAGAAAATATATCTCGATGTTGTTTTATAGAGGAATTATACACCTCTTTTTCTTCAGAGGTCATGGCCGCACTAATTAGAGTGGGGTGTGAATCTTCTTCTATACCCAGATTTATTTCTCTGAGTTCATCCACGGTGGTAGAGACACCTTCCTCAAATGTTGGAGGATCATCCCTGAAATCTTCCTCTTCTTCTTCATTATGTGTTACCTCCTCTAATTCCATTTTCATAGTAGATAACGAAGAAAAAATCCTAGAGTTAGAGGAGGAGTTAGTATTTGAACATCCTGAAGAAGAGGCCACCATATCTGACCATATTGACGACGAAGGGTCTTCCAGTGGTAATGAAGAGGAAATGATGGATAGAGAATCAACATATTTATCTTCTTCTATAATTTCAACAATTTATTCTATTTTTACTAATGAGGTAGAGACTTTTTGTAGTTAAATAGATTAAATGAAGAAATCTCCATTTAATCTTCCATCACTTCTTGATAAATCAGCAATTTCTCCTATATTGTCAGGCTCAATTGTCGTAATTGACATTATGGAAATTACTGGACAAGCCTTTGGACTTGGTTTTACACCTTCAATTTTATTGATGGGTAACACATAATCATTGATAAAATGCATGAATGGATTTTCTGGAATCTTTTCCTATACATTTTGATCATTAACATTGGTTATTTTCTTTGTCACGAACCTTGTTCCTTTTGTATGATAAAACTATACCTCAATGGATTGAGACTCACATGTTTTGAATGGAGCCTTGTCACCATACAATACCCTGATTTTACCATTGAAATAATACTTAAAACATTGGAGGTATGATGAAGGTATAGGTGCATAATGATGTAGCCAAGCCCTTCCAAGAAGAATATTGAAGGTTGTGTCCTGACGAACAACCATGAAATCTGAATTAGACACAAGATCTCAAAACTGAATTCTGAGTGTAATTTCACACAGAGGTTCTTGTTCATTCTTTTCATATCCTTGAAACATTAATGTCGAAGGAGATATGTCAAATCCAGTCAGCCCAATTAAAGAAGTGTACGAACGGGAATGAGTTTGACCTCAGAGCCATTATCAATGAAGGCTCATCAGACATCTACATCATTGACTTTTCTAGAAAAATACAATGTTCAGATATGTCCACGTAGAAAATCATCTTCATCTTCATCTATAAATGATATGACTGCATTAAATTCTATAGAATTATTCTCTATACGGTAAACTTCAGTAGCAGAATCTTCGGTTTAAATCTCCAGAGAACTTGACAAAGCCTCAATGAGGGCCTCTCAAAAATATTTTGATAGATTCAAAGCATCCAAAATTGGCAACATAGCTGGTACATGGGACAACTATTTCAAGACATCATACTTCTGATCCAATGTTCCATGTTTCCAATCATGGAAATATGGTTTTTTAGGTGCTTTCGAAGTTGATGTTTCTATTATAGATCTACTTTATGTTGGAGCAGAAGCTGAAAATATTGCTGGCTTTGGTAAACTAGACAGACTAAGTCTATTCATTTACTGAGAAGAATATGGTGTGGTTTCTAATCAGTCCTCCAAAATAATTGTGTCAGAACTAAACTGGTTTATCATGGAATAAAATCTTTGTTCTTATGGAGCCCGTAAAAGGGCTCTCCCATGAGTTTCTACAGCATGTATGGTTTGAGCAGGGGTAGAGTTAAAAAAAATTATTTCTTGTATTATCACATCTTCCCTTGTATCCTTGACCTTGGCCACTTCCTCTAGTTCCCCAATTAGGTATAAGGAATTCTGGATCATTATAATTATAATCATCATTGGCATAAGGATCTATTAGATGGATAACATTAACAAAACAAAAATATAAATTCTTCATCAGATTAGGATTCTGCATGATAGATTACTTCTTTTAGTGTCGTTTGGTGAGGTGGTGCTCGTGTTTTTGAATCTACTGCAATAAAATATGCCAGGGTCAAGGAAAACTTTGGCCTTGACACAAGCTCGTCTTCTTCTGACTACATTGTATCCTTATAACCACTTTTATTCTTTGAGAAATGTCCTTTTTATAAAGATGGGTTCAATTTGGAAAGAGTGGCAGAAGACACAATCAATTATTTCAACTGTGTTCGTAAAATAACATCAGTCTGGTTGATCATTTTTCTAATCACCCAATCGTCATATTTCTGCACATTTTTACTTTTAACTTCTTTTCATTCACCTTCTTCCTCTAGATGAGTAGCAGTAACACATGATACATGATCTGATAAATTTCCTAGTTTCACTTGCTCAGAGTCTACCATCTTATATAGGAGGTCTCTAAAAGAAAATCAATCCTGAATGGGGTGTCCCAACATCTAGTGAAAGGGAAAATAATTCCAAATATATGTGTCTCCATCTTTATTTGGATTCATCGGCCTTGGAAACTGAACCAAATTTTTTTCTAGGGCTGAGATGAAGTAACCAGGAACCTGGTCATTCCTGAAAGAATAAACTTTAGTATTTAATTCCTAAAACTACATATGCCTTTGATCTCTTTGATCATCTAGATGAGACGATCATTGCTACTAATGATTAGGAGGCGGAGCCCATCGGTATGATGAAGGTCTTGAAGTAGAAGTAGGTATAGGTGCATGTTTGATTGTGACTGTAGCAGCTTCTTCCTTTCCTATCCTCCTTCCTAGAGCTGATGGAATTACATGAATTTTAGCCTTAGTTTCTATAATAGAGTATTCTATTTTCTGAGCGATTTAAGTAAGGTCTCAGAAACCTCTTGTGTATTTCATAGGGATCAATGGTGTGCATAATTAATCACACAGATTTCCCACAAATATTTGTAGAAAATATTCTTGAGGGAGTGATAAACTAAATGAATATGTTAATCACTTCGATCAAGCAATGAAATCTTAATAACTTTCATTATCCCTTTTTTTACAATTGGTATGATCAAAAACTCTCTTCTTTGGTAGAATTGAGATAAATTGAAGAAGAAATTTCTAACGGAGATCTTCCTATCCAGTAATTGATCATGATTGCAAACTTGTATACCATACAAAAGCTAGTCCTTGTAATGACTACACAAAAAAACTATACTTAACTGATTCTTATTGTTGAGAAGTTCCCATCATAGGATCGCAATGAGAATCAAAATGTGCTAATTTTTGTTACAGATCTCTCAAACCATTAAATATTGGGAATGTTTTATTCACAAAATTTGGTGTGGGAGGAATTGCATCCACCCATTCAGGGTAAGCTCTCTTTTATGGCTAAACGGTTTCATGTCATTCTTCCATAGCTTCCAATCAAGTTGTTAAGGCCTCAATTGTGTTTATAATCATTTCAGGAATATCCGAATGATCTGGATTCTGTGCAGGTATAGAAATTGGAGCTTGAGCTGGTGCAATGACCGGTAAAACCACTAATGGTGGTGCTGATATCTACCTTGGATAACCCACGGGAACAGGTCTATCAAGATGTATATATTCCTTCTTTGATTGTGTACCCAATGGAGGGAATTCGTTATCTACGTCTTTAGTTACTAGAAATCCCCTTTTTTGGGGAGCTCCTATAGGATTTTTATGTTGAGGACTTTTCTGGGGAGTACACCTAGAAGAAATGTTGTTTCGATGTAACTCTATGTTATGTCTTTTAAACTCCTTAATTTCCTCTTCTTACTATGAAGATATTTCTTCAAGAAAAATAGATTGACCTTATCTAGTGGAAAAGTGAGATGAAATATGAATTTTTTCCTTTCCCCTTGTTAGATGCCTTTCGGAGAGGGGAATTGGTTATTTGAAGGAATACTATGATTCTGGGTATGCCTCTGATTTCGGGTACACAAACTATCTTTATTTTCCTTAGTGTGTACTATACTATGGACAAGAACATCATCTTCTGATTCCCCTGAATTGGACTTGTTTTTTGGAGGATCTTTTTCAATGGTGTTAATGACATTTACCGATGAATAATGCATCGATGAAATTCTTTCAGTGTTTCTGCTAGATCGCATTCCTTTGTGTCTTTCATGAAACATTGTTCTTCTATATGAATAATTCCCCGGATTTTTTTGCAGACAATACCCGAAGCGAATCATTGGATAGTTTAGTTGTACGCTTTCCTTATGGATTCTTCCCTAATCGGGAGAAAAATGACTTCCGTTGAGAAGGGGATCGCAGATGTGAAAAAGCCTCCAACCCTGCAGGATGGGGTTGTTCTTGTTCTTCTTATTCAAATATTTGATCTTTGTCTAATGCATTTGAAGATTGAATTATATGATCCCCCATCCTTGCAAGATGGGGTGATTCTTGAACTGCTATAGGTAAAATTCGTGCGACTACTCTTTTGATTTTGGGAATTTTGGTTTGAACATTTGTTGGGTGCATTATCATATAATTACTCAAATAATTTATTTCAAAGGATTATTGTGCTATTTCAGAAATTTTCATCCCATGACACTTGAAATCCTCTAAATGGTATGCCTGCTCATGATTCTCATAGGCTTGATGTAAAAGTAACTCAACAACTTCTTTTCTTTGGGCCTGATTCTGATGATAACTGGTTGAGGCCTGTTCTAGAGTGTACATTTGATTACATACAAAACATATTAATTGGGGTCGACCGTGGGTAAAAAAATTGCATGAAACCACTTTTGGAAGACTTTTCTGATTTTTTAGCGTAGTGAAATGAAATTCTCCATATACACCCCATCCTTTGATGCGAACACTAGATGGGGAATCAGAAATTAATTTGCGTAGCCTCTTTAGAGAATTGAGACATACACGCTAAAGGGTTATCTATTTTTTTAACCGTTGGATGTTGGGAAACCGAGAGAGATGACAAGTCAATTTGGTGCTGCAACCCTTATGTTACCTTTACATAATTTTGATATTCATCATATGGTAATACTTTGGTTTTTTAAATGATGAAGAGTTTTCCTTAAGTTAAGGCGGATATCATGAATGTAATATTCCATCATCAATTCTGGAATGTTATACTGAGAATGTCCCAAAGGCCATAACATGACTGGTATTTCTCCTCTAGCCAATTGTTTTCTCAAGTTCAACATATCTTCATCATCTTTCACTAGAGTTTTCTCCACTTGGTCTGACCAAAGTGGATGCTCTGTATTAGAAGACAAATTACCTAAGGGAGGTTTGGAGAATGAATATTCCCTTAAGTTTTCATCTGGATGAGAATGTGTTTCATACATAAATGTCAAAGAACTAGACATAACTGGCATTGGGATTTCAAGTGACTCGAGATAGGGGGCTTTCTCATCGCTACATTATCAATTATGGAGTCATTTTGACAATGCGAAATACAACTACAGAGAGGACTTTCGCATTGAATTCCATCATGGGGAGGATCACCATGGGGGATTACAGTAAGGGATAAATATTCATGCTCCTTGGTCTTCTGGGCACATGGAGTGTTTCCATGGATCTCATCTAAAGATAGGCACTATAGAATGACTGAATTTTCATGAATCAATCCTTCAAGATAAATTGTCTGATGAGAAACTTCAAAATTACAACTACCACTCCCAAAATTTAGTAATGTGAAGGTAGGATATTGAGCTGAAACAGATAAATGTATGAGGGCTTCAAGAACTCCAGCATTAAGAGGAGCTAAATCACAGCTTGACTCTTGATTTTCCAACAGTGTTTGGCAAGACTAATTTTTGGATGTTCTCTTATACTTAGTTGGGGCCACCTACTGGGAGAAGTTGTTATAATGGGAAGGTGTATGTTCTTGACTTGGATTAGTTACTAGAACAGACTGATTAAATCCAATTGGAAAGAATATATGTTCTCGATCTTGTTGTCCATATAATATGGTGGAGTATTCCCCATGACTCTCCTGGACTGGAACAGAGGTGTGTGTCTGCTCTGGGATTGCATGCTAATTTTTCATCCCATGTGTGGGGACAGATTTATGTGTCTATTTCCCTAATACAGAAGAAGTAGTTGTTATAATATTCTGGCATGCATCCAGAATAGGTATAGGGATTTTCCTCTTCCCTTTCACCATTGATAAGGTGGGTTTAGTGACTTCAGTGACCGAAACAGGAATATACGTCTATTCCATATCTAGAGTAGGTGTATGTGCCTACTCCTATCCTCTTTTTTCTACCAATGGGTATTGACAGTACTAATGCATGGGTGCAGAGAGTTGGTTCTACCCCAAATTTATCATTGGAGATTTCCAAGTGACTTTTCTGGGTGCTACCAAATGAGACTGTTGGCAGACATGATGAACATTGGTAGGTGTATGTTCCAGCTGGTTGTTTCCCATTAAGTATGGTTGATAGACATCCTTCAATACTGGAGGAAGAGATTGCAGACATAATTAGTGATTGTAAACAAGTTTATGTTTCTGTTCACTGTACTCCACTGGGTTTATCTAGTGGGATTGTTGGGTTGCTGTCAAACGATCATACTGGGAAACAAAATTCAGACATATGATTGTATGTGCTCGCTCATTGTTTTCCATCATGTTAGGTCGATGGACTTCTCCTAAAGGGGCAGAGGTAAGAACTTGATCCCTTTTGACCGGACGTTGTCCCTGGCGGTTCATCTTGCATGTCCGGGTCTAAGAGACCTGGGTCGAACATCCAGAGGCAACACCACCATTATGTTGGGGGTTCACTACGACATGATTATGCTGGTGGCGATTTCTGATGGGAGTACTCAAGAAAGACTCGTGCATTCCTGAATTGGGGACTTGAGTGACCTCTTGATCCACCTCCATGTATTACGGGAGTGACTAGTTGTTGCGTTTCAGGGATAAGGACCTGAAATGGTTGGAGACAGTGGTTGGAACCATCTGCTTCTTGATCATTTTTTATCATTGGCCAGATGATTGAGGATTTTTGTTGACCTATAGGGCTTGTTGAGCAGCCTCCAAAATTAGGATTGTACCATGCTGGAGATATTATTTTACCAGCATATTAGAGACCCATCATTGAAGATCCCGGGTTGGTGATAACATCCTTCCCGTGGATGGAGATCCAGCTTGAGCAATAGTAGGTAAATTCATAGATGTTGTCTTGGATAAATAAATTCTTCGGATTGAAGTTAATTCTATGGAAAACTAAAAACAACAACAAGCTGTATTAAATCAACATCTTTCCAGATGGATACATGCGTGATTAATTCCTTTTTCTGTTCTTCCATTATCAATTAATATGGGCCTAACATGTGGTTAACATTATTAACATGGTTAAGGATTCACTTCGGGTTCACCATTTTTGTTTCATAGTTCATTGAAACGTGTATTCTAGATTTGAGAATCATTATATCTAGGCGGTTTCCATTGGATTTATTCATAGACACCAAAACATCCAACAGTTCTTTATCTAAAGAGGACCTTCTTTCCAAAGGCAGGATTTCATTATGTTTTAGACTTTATTATACTTAAGAACGTGCATTGGTCTAGAGGATGGGAGGTCAGATTCATCGCGCCATTTTGGGAGGATTTATTGTCTACTTCAGGACCCTCTTTGTAAAATTAAAATATTTTCTT
This sequence comes from Viscum album, assembly GCA_963277665.1. Taxonomy (NCBI): domain Eukaryota; kingdom Viridiplantae; phylum Streptophyta; class Magnoliopsida; order Santalales; family Viscaceae; genus Viscum; species Viscum album. Next base: position 617,279,177 of record OY728145.1, on the reverse strand, counting down.
TAATCATTATTAACTCACCATGTATATCATTAATATCCCTTTGTATTTATAATCACTTATTGACATGTGTAAAATTTAGAATCATTAGTGTATATTCAAGGTTCCTCATTAATGGAAATATCTGTATGTATTTGAGGTTTTCCATCAATGGTATCCTCTAATATACTATTAAAATATTCATTTAATCGTCGTTGTGATGATACTGGTTTTTAAGGCACTCAGTGGGGCACTCTGTAATTTTATTATCATCCAGAGAGATGAAGGTTTGGATTGATTTTAAGACTGTGCCTAACAAACAGGCTACCTAAAAATCCTTGTGGAAGGAATCAGATACCTCATTGTTCGGTGCCACTAAATGGGACACATCATACCATTTAAGTTCATGTGATAAGGACCTCGAAGCAGAAGATACATATCTGAAACATAGTGTGGGACTTATGCTGAGGCAGCCCAAGGAACTTGGAAAGGATATGGATTTCCAAGTAGGATCAAAACCCTATTATGAATATGTCCCAAGGTGAATAGTATTGATTTGAATTGTTGGGTTTTAACCTTAAGGAGGCTTCATATGTATCCCATATGGATTGGAATCAAATATCGCATAGTTCGATAAGTCTCATAAGGGAGTATGGTTCTCTGAGAGAGATGAGTTTGGTATTACTTTCTGAAAAAGGATGCCTTGATGATTTGGGGTTTAATTTTGGGATTATTCTTAAGTAGAATGACCAAATTAAAGGAATTTGAATTGGGTTTCTTGGGAGGATATTCGGTGAGCTCAGGACTTGGGGATAATTCCTAAGTATCCTAATTTAAATAGGAATCAGATATATCATAGTTTATTCAATCATGGAAATGTTATAATCGTGAAAAATCCCTAAGCCCATGTGATTCATGGTCAATTTGAGAAACAAGATAAAGTAAAATATTCCACAAAGGCATTCACATGATTCACTTTTTCCTCCATGCTGATGGAAGAGGGTGAGGTGATCGTGGCAGAGGGCAAGGCGATGAACCTTGCCTCTGTTCTATTTACATTGGACAAGGGTCAAAGGTAAGGAAGAAGGGGTGAAGGTGAGGGGATTATACCAAGATGGATTCCCATGGTGATAAAGCCCTGCGGGAGAGGGAAAGTTCAATGAAAGTTCCTGTGCCTATCTCCCTTCTGGTCTTTTAGCACCGAAGTAGAAAGGAGATGCAATGATGCTACCTCCTGCAAGAAAATCTAGGGGCTTACTCAAAGCTGGTAGCCCTAAAATAGATCTTAGTAGGGGAGGGAGACTTCTTCTATTCTTGAGTAGAGAGGCATGTGTGAACCACACCTTCCCCACTAGAGACCTGAGGTTCGGAGTCTTAGAGACAAGAAAGGGGGACATAATCCAAACCATTGTTGTCAAAACTAGGACCTTCCCAACACTATTAATGGGTGAAAACTCCATGTGACTATGGATATAAAAACCCACAAACATACCATGAATCCTAAACCCATTGTGAAACAAATACGGGAAAACTCTGACAATGTAAATACAAACCCAAATAGGAGACACACTAATGTGCCTTTCCTAAAGGTTTGATAAGTCATGAGGTTTAGTGGAGGCTTCAACTTAGTCCCTTTTAGATAAGGGGTCCAAGGAAGGAAATACCCTTCCATTAATGGATTTAAAAGATAGTACCTGATATGTCCGCATAGGAACCTCATGCAATTATGTTTCGTAGGTAACCCACGTTGTTGTACCGCGTAGGTATAACGCACAGTTATGGCGCGTTGGTATGGTGTGCAGGTATATTGTGAAGGAATAAATGAAGACCGAAGAATGTGAAGACCATAAAAACATCCTTATCTCATTTAATTATCTCTTCTCTCATGGTCTAGAGAGATACCTGATACAATTTTACGGATCTAGGTGAATGAGCAATGAAATGGGAGATTTAGAGAGTCTTTCACATTTTTTTAGTCCGGAAATAGGGATCCCAATGTCTCTATTTATAGGCATGGATAGGCCTGGTCGAAGAGATGTTTCCTATGTAGTTCTTTCATGCAGATCCGTCGCGCAGTTATTCCATGTAGGTGCACAAAACATCTTCTGGTGTGGAGCTCTATCACGTAGGTCAATCGCGTAGCTCTACCATGTAGGCTTGTAAAGCTAGTCCATCGCGAATATCTTTGGGAAAATTTTGATTTTACTTTGTAATATTCGATCCTTGATTTAGGATCTGAATGATCCGGAGTTCTCTTTATAGTCCTTTTGGTTACTTTATCAAGTAGTGTCTACAAAGATTAAGAGTGTACATGTAACATCCCCAACCGAAAATCCAATATAATCAGTGCCTTGATCCATTTCACCCCATGACCTTAGGCACACCTCCCCTTATTCTAAAGTCTATCAATTTGAATCCCTGGTCTAAAGAGAAATATTGGGAGACTATACACTCTTTTTAGAGTTAATCAAAAACATAAGTAAAATCAAAAGATAAAATATCCAATAGGAATAATAAATTGACAACATATAATAAAAACCAATAAGTAACCTAGTACACTTTATATAACATAATCTTGAGAATATGTTAAATGTTAGGTCGTCAAACAATATAAATCAAGACCAAAAATATCAAAAGACTCTAAACCTAGACCCAAGTCCCAACCTGGTCTGGAACTGCCATGCTCCAAACATTCATCCCATGCACAACCAAGCACCAGGTCCCTACCATTAACCTATATGTGAAAGCAATTATCATGTTCCCAAGTGTTGTTGAGGCCCATGAAAGGTGTAAGTACGACATAGTAGGCCACCACCAACATTGTTTAAAGAAATATCTAGTCTGTACAATGGTGTGTGTAGGTAACAAGTGAAATTCGTAAACATGTAACATGGAAACATTTATGTAATTATCTAATATCCATTTTACCATTATGTTCTCTAGAATTGAAATGTTAACAAATATTACTTAGGACACACTGGGAGTCTACGCTAAGGGACAAATGGTGCAAAACACATTTAACAATAATGAATTTAAATAATCACAAGTCCTCACATACCATTTTTCTACAATATTCATTTAACCTATTTTAATCATTATTACCATTTTAATAATTATGTTGTCTTTATTACTAAATTAATAATCATTTCATGTTTCAGGGGTTTTTGATTTAAATAATTTACAATATGTCTTATGTTGGTTATATACCCTGGATAAGGGTTTATATAAAGTTCTTATCTCACTATGGGTAAACACATCACAAAAAATAAATCACACTCAACTTGGATCCTCAGTCCAAGTAATCTCATCTAATGCAATTGTTAAAGGAATAGATCCTCCATACCCTTCCCTAAGCCATGAATTATTGGTATAGTTTAGAGCCCCAGTATATCTTGACTCATGGTCATATAACCTCATGTCAATATGCACACTTCAGAGCCATGTGCACATTCTTATTTATCCATTCACCACACAAATGAAATATCAAAACCAAAAAAAATCAATAAAAAATTAAATAATGATCTATAACATTATACAATGGACTTAATACTTTTCTATAACCCATTAACACATTTTTCATTTGTATTTCATATCTGTTTATCCCAAATACCATTTATTATGCCTAAACTCATCAAACATATTACCTAATCCCTATTCTTTATCCCATTTAACATATTGATGTATTTCAATATATTATCTCACTTAACACATTCATCATTTACCATGTATTAACCACCTATATATTTTATGTATGAATCAAAATCCATTTTTAAAATTCAAATTATTCTCATTTAACCCATTTTCAAGTAATTCCAAACACCCCCTTATGTTATATCACTAAAAAATCCAATTCATTATTTTTTAAATTTCAAAATCATCTTAACATGCCAACATGATTTTTATAGTTTCTATCTCACTAACCATTACACCCCATCATTTACTATGCTCCCATCAGACCATTATAACTACATAATGGAAATAAATATAACTCAAAATAATAATTGATTTCATCTTAAAACCACACTTTAAATCATGCGACTTCCCTTTTGAAAAAAAATATCCCCATATGATTTTATTTCCATTTTCAATCAAACAAGACAACCATTAAACCATTTTCAAAAAAATGGAACCTTGTTCCCAATTAAAAAACCATTTGAAATCTCATATAAACCACGTTTTGAATCACATTGTGGTCAACACCACATTTTAAAATATTTCTCAATTTCAAACATTATTTTCCATCAATAAATCTATAATCGTGTCAAAACACCAAACATACCATCAAACTATTTTCAAACCCATTAATTAATTTACCCAATAAACTTATAAAATGATCAAATCAATACATTAAAATTACCCAAAAATAAATTAATTTTTCAAAACCCATTCATTTTCATAATACCCTAATCTCATGGTTTTCTGATTTTTTCACTAATTACACGGGTCTGGCATACCTTATGGGTATCCCTACGTTTGGTATCCCATCACCGAAAAACTCAATGAGGTATATGAAGGTTACCACACCTCAATATATGGTCCAAATATATTTATATAACACAATAAGTCTTTATTAAGAATGGTATTAAAATATAATAACTAAAAAAATTAAAACACATCAAGACTATGGTAAAAATATTTAACACCACCGACCTCATGAACATTTATGAATTATTACTTAATCAGAACCCATGGTTTTAACTCAAATAACCACTTAATCCCAAACCTAAAATTCACTAAAAAAGTGATGGTTTGGGGTTTCGTAAAATGATGAGAGATTCTACAATCCCTAACCTGAAAATAGAGAAAATATGACTGTTAGACACACATAGATCATCAATTAAGACATAAACTCACCACAAACACTTATGAATTGAAGTATAATGACCCCTTAAAAGTCTTTGAGGGTTTTTTTAATCACAAAAATAGTTGGAGTAATATGGTGAAAAAATGGGATAAATAAATAGATTCATATGGTAAAAATGGTAATTTCACACTTTTTCGGCGTCGTACGATTTGGCTGCACAGTTTCTATGCAGTTCACCAACCATAATGTTCCAATTATCAAAGATAATCCATTTATATTAGTTTTATATGGGTACCCACACGGTTTTGAAAAACATGTGGTAATTTTTTGCTATCCCTATATCAGAAATGGTTCCCATGCTTCATGGTTTCTTAATCAAGGAAGACAGTTTTCACTAACCATGTGCCAACTATGCACTCTACGTGGTGGGACACTTTTCTCATCATTTCAGGAACTGCACTGCCAAAACACATCTGAAACTCCCCAAGAACTCTATAATGACTTCTTTAACCATAAAATATAGTTTAACTAAAACAATATAGGGTTCTACCTTCACTAAATTTTATGATCTTATAGTGCATATTTAGTTTGTTCCATAAAACACATGTTAGCTTTCTGATTAGAATTCATAACTTCTAATTCTCAAGATGAAGTATCACTAAAATTATAAGAATCACACCATGTTTCCGTAATTTTTTATTATATTTCTACTTATTACAAAAAAAATAACATATTTATTTTAGGTATTTTTATCATCTTTATGTTGTGCAAGATCATGCATGATATGTTCAAGATTCTTTCCCACAAAAAATATTACATCCATACAATTTCAATCTATATTATTGTTTTTTTTAAATGATTTCTTAAAATCAATTAAATTTTATCAAAATTTATTAAATTTTCTATAAAATTTAGAGTTCTTACATTATTATTTATAACTTCTTGAATAATTTTCATCAGATGACATAACTACTAATGTTATTTTTTCTTTTTTCATCCATTAATGTCGATACCTTCAAAGCATCATATTCCTTCTTAACTTTTTTATTATATCTAGCTTCAAATTATATTTCTACTACATATATATTTAGATTACCAAAAATAACATTAATTTGGAAATTTTAGACTTCTATTGAATGTCTGATGGAGTCCAAAATACCACTCCTCCATGGTGGAAGTATTCTGAGAACTTCCACAACATAATCTATTTTAGTAAATGGTGTCCCTAAATAAGAATATTTATTTATAATTTATGTAATTCATCCATTTAATTGGGTGATACTCTCTCCATATGTCATTATAAAAGTATCAGTCATTAGTTTAGAAATATTGTATTAGAGAGGACTCACATTATCTATTTCTACATAAGAAACTGAAATTATAGTCCAAATATCATGATTTTTTCACATTGAGAATCTCTATTGAACACACTCAGTGTAAATCCATAAATTATAAGATTAATATGTTTTTAATTCAGATTATATTCATGTTTGGTTATAGAATCCCATGATTCATGTTATGTATTTGAAATTGAATATGACTTCAAGAAATTTAGATATTATTTTAGGCAAAGGTTCTCAAGATATATGTTCATTGTTTCCTCTGAATGGCTATAATTTTCTCCACTAAAATAAGGTTATCTATCTATAGATATTCTTTCTCTATTTTCATCCATTTCATCCATTGTTGAAGGGTTCATTAGATTTCAATGGTTTACTATTTATAACTAAAGAATCAATCATCATTATCCAAATGTTGTCATTGTATAACTTTAATAAAACTCAATTGGGTGGTGGTGAATTATGAATAATTAAATTCTATTCTTATTTGAAAATTATACATCTCCTATTTAAGAATAAACTATCTAATACTCTTTAATAAGACATGTATCATAAATAAAAAGAAAAAATAAACTCAAACTGAATGATGTATAGTTGTTCGGGGAAGAGATTTTCTCAAGTCTACTCCACCACCACTCTTCTCAATATGGGTTATAGTTTTCTCTATTAAAAATCTATTATAAAGTACTTCATGTCCTTTTTTAGGGACTTCCCAATTGAGTGTAGGAAATAAAAACTAGGTAAAACAAAAGGTTAATTTATTTAGGCTACAGAAAAGGATTTATAGGAAACAACCTTCAGAGGTTCTTTCATTAATATCTATTAGAATTAAATATAAAAACATAGGGTGTTTATAGACATCAGCTCACAGCTTCAAGAAACAACTGATATGGAAGAATAATTTCAAAGGGAAATAATATATTTAGTAAGAAGATCAAGGAGAATATTCCACTCATATAACATAATTTTTGATATGAACATTGGATAAGTCGATACTTCTTATTTATTTTGATTTAGTAGGGAATAGAGTGACGAATTTTTAAGCCTTGATAAAATAATTCTATATAAATAAAAATTTTGCCTCAATTTTTATACATATATTCGACCATGCACACAAATATTACACAATATTTTAAGTAAATTCACCCCAAATTATTTACACATAGTGTATTCTATTCGTAAAAACAATGAGTATTAACACACCTTTGTCTTTGAAATTATTCAATAACAGTATAGAAAAATATTATATATTTCCATTTTTGTAAATTTCAGATCTTGGTTTGTATTTTAATTAATATTTCTTTAAATTTTTAATAGTGCATTTAAATATTTTACAAAAAATAAAAACCCAACTAGGTTATTCAATAGTAATAAATACCACTAAGAAACAAGATATATCCATGTTGAATAATTGAATCCACAATGGTTAATTACATAACTAAAATAGTGTAACTTTTATGAACTTACAAATTCATAGATATTATTTCACATCAAGTAGTAAAATTGAATCATGTAGGAATTTTATTCATGTAGTTGAATCTGAGATAGAAAATTTTAAATGACGATTCCATTTTCTTTATGCAGTTAATTCACAAAAAACATCATAGGTAATTGAAGAGATGTAGGAAATTTAATGCCATAATATATTCATGTAACTAATTTTGTCATGTACCAAAATAACATAACCAATTAATTTGGTAGATGATTTCTCACAGATTTGATAAGTCCATATAACAGTTTCACATAGCCGAATGATCCCCTAGGTGATTCCTTGTGTTGGTGATATTTTTTACAAACTAAATTCCTTTTTTGGTGATTTATAAATATATCTTATTGATTTATTAATTTCTTTTAGGTATTTAATTGATTAATTTATCCAAATTATTTATTTCTTTCAAAATTATTCATTTAAGAAAATTACCATACTTAGATAATTTTTAGTATGAACATCCAGAATCCATTCATAGTGGAATTTATAGTTAAACACGTAAGAATAAAATAAATTCAAATAAACAGACATAGAAGACATCATTTTTAGTAAAATATGAGGGGTATTTGAGATACTAAAAACTATTTTTTCCTAAAATATGGTGGATCAACATTAGTATTATAGTAGTTACCGAACATATAATTCTATTTGAACATGAGTAATCTGTTTTATGACCCAATATCATTTCTAGTGGCATTTTGGATTCTAAATATTACTCTAAAAAAATTATATGATTTATACTTAAAAATATTTTTTTGTTATCCTTTAGTTATTCCTAGTGAATAAATACGTTCTATTCATTCTCCACTCTCTTTGTACTCAAAATTTTGAAATAACATGCTTATTGAAAACTGATTTTGTCTCTATGTTCATAAGGATTATCATTCCTTATATACATACTTTCATTAAAATGGTTTCCATAATAATTTTAAAATTATCAAATGATTTATTATTATTTTTCCAACATTCTACTCTCTTTATATAGGTTTGAAAGTAAATTTCTTGTTCTTTTTTATGAGTAAATTTTTACCAATGTTGTGAACATAATCATAGGAATAATTAATAATTAATAAATAATTTTTACCACTTTCATGACTACTCTATATCTTGAATTAATCATTATAAGTTTTATATTCTTTATTTTAATGAATTTTTTTTCTAAATATAATGGATTTTATTTAATGTCCATATAAATAAATCCTTAAAACCATTTTTAAAACACGGACATTAATGAGAAAGATTTAGTATAATAAATCATTAAAAATTTTAAAATTATATTTTAGTTAGAGTTCTTAACCAAAAGAGAGACACTTGAATAAAAATAATTGAGGAAATAAAAACATTATAATATCATGATAATAAAGGGATTCATTATATACTATTTAAAAGTAAATTATATACACCATATAAAATTTAATTGGTGTATAACAGCAAATAAGTCTCAATGGAATGTAAATTGAGATCAAATATCTTATAAAGACTGTATCCATAGGTTAAGGATAAATCAACGACATAATTATGTGTGAAAAATATAAATATAGTCAATATGATTTTATATTCAGTTTAAAAAAATCAGAGTACATTCATACATATTATTTTAAAAACAACACCAATGAATTGGATGTTTAACTCAATAAATAGAGATTGAGTTAAAATTACTCTTATCAAGTTCATATCGATGACTTAAGAATTTATCAATGGAGTGATTATGTGTATCAAAAGTATATCCACAGAAAGGGGAGTGTAAATTACTATATAAATAATAAATAGTTATTCCACACACAATTTTAGAGTAAAATAATCAATGAAGTATGCATAGAGCCGAATGAGTGGAAATTGAAATTTGAAATTCCCTTACCAATTTGGTAACTTATGAAACATATTTCCCATGAAAGATGTTTCGTAAAATGAAGATGTAATTACTCATAAATTAAAGTATATTACACAAGGAATATAATCATTGGGTAGTAAATACACCACACAAAAGGAAATAGTGTCAGTATGGCATGAATCTCATGGAAATAGGAAGTGAGATGAAAATCTCTTACCACGTTGTAATCAATTGAGTTGTATGACCAAAAGTTAATAACCACCAAATTAATTATAGAATACCATGCATATAAAGGGAATCATGATAATATATACCAAATGGCCTAAAATAATACACCACAATCAAGAAATAAGTGTAGAATAATTGAAATATCATGGACTTGAAAGTGAGATAAGAAACCCTTACATTGTACTTTTTCTTTGGTCGAGGGTAGGTTAACCTCCTCTTCTTCAAGTTATTCCTTTCGATTTGATCAAAAGGGCTCCTTAGGTTGGCCTTACAACTAAAGTAAGGCCTCTATGATTAAGTTAGTATAGTTGGGAGGGTATTTGGGTTGAGTTTTTTCAAGCCAAAAGGCTATGAAGGTTTGAATTTGAGGAAAGGGGGAGTGCCCTTTTATAAGAGGGGTGAGGGGCACCTTAGGAAAAAAAAGAAATATTATTTTATAATAAAATCAATTTCTCTTTCTAATGGCTCGAAAATGTATTATTAAAATTCTAATGTAGGTATGGGTCAAAAAACACTCAAACCATAGGTTTTAGATAGGTTTGTGTTACTATATTAACCTTATCTTTTTTATTTGACTCTTAGTTAAAAAGTTTGACATTTACCATGTCTCTTTATATTTTTATATTATATGGCTAAGAAACATACTATAAAATTCCAAGAGAACCCAAAGTGGTTCATTAATTATGTAACTATCATTATATATGTCTTTTTGGTGAACCTTATATTTTTAGGAATATAATATCAATTAATAATATAATATTTGTTTTAAAAACTCTTTTATGTCAATTTTGACACTATTTGGTATTTTGTTATTTCTAATTCATAACAGAATTATTACTTCAAAAAAATTATCTAAACAACCCCAATATATCATATTAACCTATAAAATTAGTGGAATTCATAAAAAGTCTAAAATTACATTTATTTGTATATTTATAGTATCAATTAGTTTAATATTTTATTAATTAGGTAATTGCTGCATCATCATTGTGTCGTTAATAAAATAAATTATTTAATGTCTAAAAAATATAAATAAAATACCATTATGTAGGAAATATTTTTATCTTTCTAATTATTATTTATAGTCGAATTTATCTTATCTATAACCCTATATTAAAAATGTTTTATTTCTTAAACTTTGATTTTGAATCTTTTAACTCTTCTTTGAATTAAATAATAATAAATTTCATAATATAATTCAAGTGGACCAAAAAATTTCATATTTTATTCCAAAGGTTGTTTTTGGTTGAATTATACTTATCCAATAGAATTATGACATGTGTTATGGTAATAATAATATCACTTTTACCCTTAATTACCATATTTACTTTTAACCGTGGAAATAAAAGCAAAAAGTTATTATTCACCAAAAAATATTTTCAACTTATTGAACAAAATTTTACTTACGGATATCATCCATGTGTCTTGGATTTTTGAAATTCTATTCACAGAAGTGGTAAGATTATGTTTTTTGTGAATTTGCAAATTCTCTTAGGAGGTGGGTAAAAGACTGTGAAAAGTTCAATAAAATTTTTTTATATCTAAAATTATTATAAACTGACTCAAATGAATTAAATTGAAATTATAAAGGTATTGTGTACCTATTTTTACATAAAATAAATTTAAATAAAATAAATAATTATTTAAATAAAAATTCGGTTTTAAACTATAACTCAGTGTTTTTCACTATTCATCAAAAATTAAAAGTTTTCAGAAAGATACCAAAAATTCACCCTAAGATAATTTTGATATTCTGAATTCAAAAATAAAGTATATTTTACCAAATTCAAAACATAGAAAATTCATTTATTAGATTAAAATTAATTCTCATTGTCAAAACCAAAAAGTGTATTTTTATGAAATAATATCTACCACAAGATTGATATTTGTTTATGCCCAATTTCAAAGTGAAATTACTTCCAATGGCCAACATTGTATTAAATGGTAAAAATATAATCTAATTATACATCCAAACCATTCATATGTGTATTATAAAACTATAAATTATTTTGATAAATAAAGTTGTTTTCAGTAAAAATATATTATTTTTTCACTATTCACCAAAATATAAAAGTTATCAAAAAAACACCAAAAATTTATTGAAACTAAATTCTTATGTCCTGATCCCAAATAAGAAGTTTATTTTGTGAAATTGAATATATAAAAGTTTCAAATATTGGATTTGAAAAGTTTTTTCCATTAAAAGGTGTTAAAATTTCATTTTTTGAAAAATACTTCTTTTATCTGAAAAAACTGAATTTGTCCTTACATTATGTCTAAAAAAGTCATAATATGGATTCTAAAATTATAAGGGTTATATGAAGCTCAAAATTATGTTAATACTATTCATAACCGCTTTTGAATGGCTAGTTTGGTATGTCGTGGTGTGCTTTAACTCGATGTTGTGGGTAGTGTAAGTTATTGAATTACTTTGAAGAACTAACGTGCAATGAAATATTGGGGTGTTACATTCTTCCCTCCTTAAATAAATTGCATCATAACAATTTTTAAAATTGGTATTGGGAATATAATGGAAAGTCCCACATTAGAAAAAGAGTCAATAAAACTATCACTTTAAAATAAAGAAAGAGAAGTACAAAGTTCACCCAAGATAACCCATACTAGGATTCCATGTAGGAAAACCTGGATATGGAAGATAAACTAAGTGTCATGTTATGATGGATAGGGATAGAAAACATGATCAGGAGAAAGTTAACAAAAATGAAAACACAAACTTGTGATGGGAAAAATGTTCATTAGTTTCCCAGTAGGAAAATAAAATAGACAACATTTTTTTTGTTTTAAGTTACTTTTCATAAAGATAGGGAATTTATTTATGAGATTGACTAAGAACATAAAGAGATATACTTACTTTTTAAGTAGAGTTTCATTCTTTAATAAATTTTTACTACTAAATCATTTTTTTAAATGATGAGTATTAAAGAATACTTGGTCACACCAAAAGAGCTAGAATAAACTTCTAGAGAATCACATGATCCAAAAAGGATTAACTATATATTTACCTTGTATTTAGAGATTTAAGAAAACCAAAATGGTTAGTACAAGATCTGATGATCCCCCAAAATGATATTCTTGAAGAGAAAGAAACAAAAATATTAATTTCTAAAATTAAACCAACAATACCCCAAATTTAAATAAATACCATTCAATAAACAATTTTCATTAAAATCCTTCAATATAATCCAAACTAATATTGAAACCAAAAACTTAGAAGAATTTGGTTATGTAGTCTTCCACGTTAAATTTTATCTTCAAATGACATCAAATACTCTTAAATTCAATTACTTAAAAGTAATTAACCTAATCACATATTCTCTATTATAGGTTAATCTTTTCCTTAAATAACTCAAATCACTTCAAATCCACAATAAAAACATTGATAAAAATCCACCATTACTCCTCAAATGAAACCCCATAGTATTCTATTTTCCTTGGGCATATAGTGTTCCCAAAAAAGAGAACGTATTCCAAAATAACATTTATCAATTAATCACCATATCATCTTTTTATATTAAGGGTATTAATTTGATAAGTCATAAGATCCCAAATCAACTTATTATTGATCATTAAAATCATTTAACAAAAAATAGTTAATCACACTAACCAGGGACTTTACGTAATCCAGTGGTAGGTGATAAATCCCAATCCCACTCTGGTTGTGGGTTCGATTCCCAAGGATTTTTCTGACGCGAAGGGTTGTCACAAGGTCTACGTGTTGTCCTTTTTCAAAAACTATATTTTATAACATTTCCAAAATGAGATAAATTCCTCAAAATAACCATAACATAATTTATCCAGAAATGTTATCTCATACCTTTCATTTTCATCCCAAAATATAATAACTTGTAATTGACTCAAACCCAATGATCATATAAAACCAAATGGTTATTCATAACTAAATCCACAAGATAAAAGATAATTCTTCCTCAAATATCATTTTCACATGACAAACTGCAGGGTTACAAATACAAGAGAAATTTATTCCAAAGTAATCCCATCAACAAGGAGCACTGATACTTTTAAACATTTCTCCAACCATTTATTTCCACATAACTTCTTCTTTGACCAATAAAATATCCTATATAATAGGGAATTCACTCGGGTACTGTCCAGGTCCCCTACATTTACGAAAAATGATTGTAAATGGATTCATGGGACCATTTTTATGTTTTTTCATAGTACTCTTCATTTTTCCTCAATAATTCTTCACTTTATGTCCTTCTTTCCCACACGTAAAGCATTTATTTGTTCCATTGAGAAACTTTCTTGGGTGTCTCCTTCCACATTTCCTGCATTATGGAAATTGAGGATTCTTTTCTCCATGGTCTCCACTACTGGAGCTCTTATCATTCATCACCTTTATCTTCTTTGTTGAGTCTAGGAGTTGGTTAATATATATGTTTTTTATCACATTTCTGGAAAACTGATTTGGCATGACCATGATGACTTTTACGCCTATCAGCATTCCATTTTTTTGCTCATTTCCACCATCGTTCCCACCTTGTACATCATTCTCAAAGATACTATGACTTCCTTGGAATCCATCCATTCACTAAAACTAGAAAGCATTGTGTGAGTAACAGTAGTCATAAAATCATTTAGAGAATATCATGACACCATATTTTTCAATTTGAAACACTTAAAGATTAACCAAGGTTATTTATTCTCATCTTATATTAAAATAATTCAAATCATTTTGTAATGAAAATGTAAATTATCCTAATCGCATCCCCCAGGAGTGTCATAACCAAGAGTGCGGCAATGCCTGTTGTCGTGCACCAGTTCCCATTAGAGTCTAGCTCAAAGTGGTGTTTTCAGGTTTTACCCTTAGATACATCTGTGCCAGAGCCGCCTCTACATACTCGTATCCAGACAAGGATTTATTTCATTGAAAACTCACAAAATCACTACAATACCAAGATTTTAGGAAGTTCCTCTATACTAATCCTCACAGTCTATCTTAGAGATATGTTCTCTAATCATAGTTTTTCTAAATCTAGTTTCCATGTTTTGTACTAAACTTCCTCTGATACCAACTTTAACTCCCCAACCCCAGAAGCCTAAAGTCGGTGCATTATTACGTATCATTGTTATGATCACAAAATATCAAGTCTCGAAAGTCCGATTAGTTTAGTATCCTTGGAATTACTAGATACATTCATAAGGTTTACATTACATCAGAAAATGGAAAACTGCAACAATATTGAGATCCCATGAACTATCCCTCCAGGTTAGTTATAATATACTTCTTCGCATCCAGTGAAAATTAAAACATTTAAAGGGGTGATCTCAGATGCTTGGTAAGGATAACAATATAGTGTAAACATTCATAATAAGCATAAACATATAAGGAAATGTATAAAACTAAAACAAAATCCTTTTAAACTTGAACTTCTGCATAATATAGCAAAGATAAAATCAAAATAATGCCATTTAATTATGCACATTTATATTCTAATAGTCGAATAATCACATGCAATATCAATATCCACTTTCATAATGATGGAATTCATAATGCTAGACTTTTATAACCACATAGTCAAGGCCTTGTTCCAAGACTACAAAATAAGATTTTTTCAAGGCATTGTGTCAAGACACTAGTTCGTCTCATGAGACCTACCGATGCATCGAGGAGCTATAGTGGGCTCCACCCATCACTTACTAAGTCCAATTAATTACTCATATAAAAGGTTTAAAACATAACATAAACATTCATATTAAAACTATCATATTAAATGTCAACACTTTATCCACAAACCATGAACGGTATAAAAATAGCACATCCACAGTCAAACATAACTCATTCAATACAATATGGAAGAGTGTATTATAACAGATTAACCTCAATCGAGAATAATGAAGGATATTGACATAGATGAAAATAATCATCAAAACTATTTGATAGAAATATCCCCCTTTTTGTTGAAAACATTTAAAAATCGCACTATTTTTCAAGAAGCCGTTTAAAATAGATTTTTGAATCAAAGTGTCCCATAACAATTTTAAACTTTTAAAATGAATTTTAATTCTGAAACTTTAATGTACATATAAATAAATCCTTAAAACAATTTTTAAAACATGGACGTTAATAAGAAAGATTTAAAATAATAAATCTTTAGATCATTTCAAATGATATTTTAGTTAGAGTTCCTAACCAAAAGAGAGAAACTTGAATACAAATAATTGAGGTAATAAAAACATTATAATATCATGAGAATAAAGGGATTCATGATATACTATGTCAAAGTACATTATATACACCATATAAAAGTGAATTGGTGTATAGAAACAAATAAGCCTCAATGGAATGTAAATTGAGATGAAATCTCTTATAAAGACCATATCTTTAGGTTAAGGATAAATCAACGACATAATTATGTGTGAAAAATATAAATACACTCAATATGATTGGATATTTAGTGTAAATCAATCATAGTACATTCACACATAAAATTGTAAAAACAATAGCAATGAATTGGATGTTTAACTCAATAAATGGAGATTGAGTTAAAATTACTGTAACACCCCAAGATTTCATAGTGTGTTATTTCTTCAAAATAATTCAATAACTTCCACTACATGCAACACTGAGTTCAAGCGCACCATGACTTACCAAAAAAGACATTCAAAAGAGGTTATGAATAGTATTAACTAAATTTTAAACTTTATATAATCCTAATAATTTTAGAATCCATATTATTTGTTTCTTAAACATAATGTAAGAACAACATCATATTCAGTATTGCACTTTTACCAACTTTTAATAGTTAACCCTTTTCAAATCCAATATTTTAAACTTTTATATATTCAAATTGACTAAATAAATTTACTTTTTAGAATGGGGTAATCAAAAAATTTACAATGAAACATCCCAATCTTCCACGGTACGCTTTCCTTTGAATACTACAATAGCGTGTGTTGTACGCAACATCGAGTTCTAACACACCACAACCAATCACAATAGATATTATGAATAGTAATACCAACTTTTTTAAATTTATAAATTTTATTTTTCAAAATGGACTCCATTTTTTGATTCGGAATATCGAAATTATCCTAGGGTGAATTTTTGGTATTTTTCTGAAAAACTTCATTTTTTGATGAATAGTGAAACCACAATGTGGTAGTTAAAAAACAGAATTTTTCATAAAACATAATTTTACCACTTCTGTGAGTGGAATTTTAAAAATCCGAGAGACACGGTTAATATCAAGGTCTAAAATGTGGTTCGTTGAGATGAAAATAATTTTTAGTGAATAGTAACTTTTGCTTTTATTTACCACGGTTAAAAGTAAATAGGGTAATTAAGGGTAAAAATGATATTAATACTACCCTAACACATGTAATAATTCTATTGGATAAGCTTAATTCGACCAAAAACAACCTTAGGAATAAAATATTATTATTTTGGTCCACTTGGATTAGATTAGGACATTTATTATTATTTAATTCAAAGAAGAGTTAAAAGAGTTAAAATCAAAGTTTATTTGCTAAATCATTTTTAATATAGGGTTATACATAAGATAAATTCGATTGTAAATATTCATTAGAAAGATAAAAATATTTCCTAAATGATGGTATTTTATTTTTAATTTTAAGATATTAAATAATTTAATTTATTTATGGCCCAATGATGATGCAGTAATTACCATAATAGTGAAAAATTAATATAATTGATATTATAAATACCCAAATAAATATAATTTGAGACTCTATATGAATTAAAATAATTTTATAGATTAATATGACATGTTAGGAATGATTTAATTAACTTTGTTTCAAGTAATAATTTTGTTATGATTTTCACAAAAATCAATTTTCCAAATATTGTCAAAATTGACAAATAAAAGTTTTAAAACAAATATTATATTATAAATTTATATTAAATTCTTAAAAATATAAGGTTCATCCAAGAGACTTATATCATGATAGTTGTATCATTAATGGACCACTTGGGGGTCTCTTGGAGGTATATAGTAATTTTATTAACTATATAATATAAAAACGCAAAGTGACATGGTATGTGTCAAACTAATTAACTAGGAGTTAAAACTAAAAGATAAGGTTAATATAATGACTCAAACCTGTCTAAATTCTATTGGTTGAGTGGTTTTCGACCCATACCCTCCTTAACCTTTAAATAATCCACTTTTGAGCCATTAGAAACCGAATATGAATTTATTATAAAATAATATTTCTATCTTTTCCAAAAGTGCCCCTCACCCATCTTATAAAAGGGCACTCCCCCTTCTCATTAATTCACACCTTCAAAGCCATTTGGCTCGGCCAAAATATACAAAAATACTCTCTCAACTTACCTCACTTCATCCTAGAGGCCTTCCTTTAGTCATAAATCCAACCTAAGGAGCCCTTTTGATCAAATCAAAAGGAAGAGCCTGAAGAAGAGGAAGTTAACCTACCCCCAACCAAGGAAAAGTACAAGGTAAGGGTTTATTTTGCAATCTCTTCATTATCTGAGGTTGTTTATACATAATAATCTACTGGGATCTATTTATCATCCACATCCATGTTTCTTAAAAATGTATTTCAAAACATTTTTTACTATTTACTAGAATATGGGTTAAAGTCATTTATACCCTTGTAGACTTTTATAAGTGGTTTATAAAGGAATTTTTTCGTCGTTTTCCAAAAAAGGTCCTTTTTAACCTTTTTGACAAAATTAAGGTAAGAATGTTTTTTTAACTTATACGGCAAGTGCGGCTATTTTCCACCATTATAAAATCTTCGAAGCTTCACTTACAAGATTATAAGAAAATTTTAAAAGTAAATGTTTTATTTTATAATTATGTGACTTTTAAATGATTTCAATAAAAAGGATATTTATCTCAAATAGTTTTGATTTCATCTATATCAACATCCTTTGATGGATTTTAAGCTTATTTGAATTTTATTTCTTATAATACAAACTTCCATATTGTATTGAAGATTTTGTGATTTGTTTGACTGTGGATGTGTTATTTTTATACCATTAATGGTTTATGGAGAAAGTATTGACATTTCGAATGGTAGTTTTAATACTAATGTTTATGTTATGTTTAAACCTTTTCATATGAGGAATGCATTGGACTTAATATGTGATGGGTGGAGCCCTCTATAGCTCCTTGATGCATCGGTAGGTCTCATGAGACAAACTAGTGTCTTGGAACAAGGCCTTGACAAAAACTTATTTGTAGTCTTGGAACGAGGCCTTGGATATGTGGTTATGATAGTATTTCATTATGCATTATATCATTATGAAAGTGGTTATTGATATTGCATGTGATTATTTGATTCATAGAATATCCATGTGAATAAGGAAATGGAATTATTTCATTTTATTTTTTCCATACTATATTGAATTTCATGTTTAAAAGGCATTTGTTTTAGTTATACATTGCCTTAAATGTTTATTCTTATTTATGAAGGTTTCCACTATATTGTTATCCTTACTGGGCATTTGAGCTCACCTCTTTTCTATGTTTTATTTTTCCCAGGATGTGAAGAAGTAAATTATGAATGACCTGCAGGGATAGTATAAGGGGATAAGAGTGTAGAATATGGAGACTATGTTGTTGTAGTTTTCATTTTTATTATGTAATGTAAAACTTTATGAATATATCTAGTGTTTCCAAGGATACTATACTAATTGGTCTTTCGGGATTTGATCTTTCTTGTGATCATGACAATGTTATGTAATAACGCACCGACTCTAGGTAACTGGGGTCGGGGCGTTATAGTTGGTATCAGAGGAAGTTTAGTACAAACCTTGGAAGCTAGATTTAGATAAACACTGATTAGAGCACATAGATCTAAGATAGACGTTGAGGATTAGTATAAAAGAACTCTCTAGAATTTTGGTATTGTAGAAATTTTGTGACATTTCGGAGCAATACATCCCTGTATGGATACGAGCAGGTAGAGGCGGCTCTGGCACAAATGTACCTAGGGGTAAAACCCAAAAACACCCCTTTGAGCTAGACTCGAACGGGAACTGGTGCACGACAACGGGCCTTGTTGCACTCTTGTTTACCACACTCCCGGGGGATATGCTTAGGATAATTCTCATTTTCATTACAACCCATTATGAAGGGTTATGAGTATATACTTCCTCAAAGGAGATATTTTTATGATTATGGATTATATCCATAAACTATATAATTTATGTTATTTGTTTTACAAGTTTGTGATTAGGTATTGTTATTCATAAACTAATCTAGTGTATGCCATTGTTTAGAAATGGTGCCCAGTAGAAGGAATGAGAACTCCAGCAATGCACATGATCAAAAGAGAAAGAAGGATCATATCTTTCATGGTCTTAATCTATAATTTATAAGAGAAATCGTCTCCCATGTATTATTATCATACGAAGAAATAATATCATGTGTTGATAAGATAAGTAAAAAGTTTACTGAGTCCTATGGATTTGAAGGGAAGCAAGAGAAGAAAAGGATGTAAGAGAGAAAGATGGATAAAATGAAGAGGGAAAAGATGAATTTTCCCATATGTGATAACTGTGGGAAGAAATACCCTAAAACTTTCTGGAAAGGAATGG
Organism: Viscum album; assembly: GCA_963277665.1. Taxonomy (NCBI): domain Eukaryota; kingdom Viridiplantae; phylum Streptophyta; class Magnoliopsida; order Santalales; family Viscaceae; genus Viscum; species Viscum album. Next base: position 617,258,936 of record OY728145.1, on the reverse strand, counting down.
GAGTTTGTTATAAGTGTGGAGGAAAAGGGCACAAAGTATGTGACTGCAAGGGTAAGAAAATGGTTTGAAATATACAATGCTTCATTTTTACACTATGCGAACCTATGTCCCAGTCATCAGACTATGCCTCAAATGATGCTATTGGATAATAATCAAGTTATGATACTACGACAGATGAAGAGGAATGATTAGAGTTATTATGTTTATTATGTCATTTGAGTGTTGTATCAACAATGTACATGTTATAATAATTATGGAGTATATAAGTATTGTACTGCGGTACTATTTCATTAAGGACTTGATATTGTGTGGAACAAAGAAAAGTGACTCAATAGCAGGTTAAATTTTTGGAAAATATATGGTTGAGAGAAAGATAAACCATAATATGGTTCTGATACCGAGGTAGTGATTTTAGAATAATACATGATTGATTTGGATAAATTATATTGGATATTCTTGACTACCTTGGAAGTGATTAATTATTTGTATATTCCATCATTGTTGGGGTTTACAACATTTTTGGATTGAAGGAGTATATCTATTATTCTTTAAGGAATAAGGGATCATGAATGTAATCAATAAGGTTTTATGGTAATTCAGGATGTTGCAGTGTTTTAAAATAATACATGATGAAGGTGATCACATGTTATTACACGGAAAAAAGGATCTTCATTGTGTTTACCTTCCTTATAAATTTTGGACAGAAGTATTTTGGATAGTTCTAGTTTGGATTATTTTGGATTGCCATAAAAGGACAACCCAGAGGTCGGGCGGCAACCTGTCGCATCCGACAAGGCCGCGAGACTTGAACCCACAACCAAAGGGCGACAATGGTGTATCACCTACCACTGACCCACGTGATGTCCTGGATTGAATAATGTCGTTTTTTTAATGGTTCTTCCAGATGAATTATAAATTCAATTTTTAACCCTATATGAATAGGATAAATAGAATATTATTTTTAAGTTCTATTAACTTTTAGAGTGAAAGATGAGTTTGTGGTAGAACATTGTTAAAGGATGAGACTCTACTTTTCAAGTATATATTTTTCTTCTTGTCTTATGCAATGAAGAAATTAATTCTTATACATTAGTGAAAGGATCTTAAAAAAAATGTGTTATCCTAATACCATATGTTTTGCTGAACCGATGGTATTTTAAATCATCATAGATTGATGAATTTAAGGCTCTCAATTTTACATTTGTTTGTGATTGATGACCTCAATCACTACCTATAAATATTTACATTTTTCCTCCAATTATATGTCTCTAATTTCCACCAATGTTCTCCGAATAGAGATCATAATTTGGTGGTGACCCCTTTCATTTCTCTTTTCCTCTTATTAAGTCTAAATTTTATTAACCTAATTTCTGATGTGGGTTTTCCCACAAAGATATTTTATATATTCAACCTTTTATTTTTGAAGAACAATTTCAAATTGTGAGGATGCAATTTATTGAAGGAGGGGAGAATGTAACACCCCAAGATTTCATAGTGTGTTATTTCTTCAAAATAATTTAATAACTTGCACTACACGCAACACTGAGTTCAAGCGCACCATGACTTACCAAAAAAGTCATTCAAAAGAGGTTATGAATAGTATTAACTAAATTTTAAACTTTATATAATTTTTATAATTTTAGAATCCATATTATGAGTTTCTTAGACATAATGTAAGAACACATTCATTTTCAATATTGCACTTTTACCAACTTTTAATAGTGAACCCTTTTTAAATCCAATATTTTAAACTTTTATATATTCAATTTGACTAAATAAATTTACTTTTTAGAATGGGGACATCAAAGAAATTACAATGAAACATCCCAAGCCTCCACGGTACGCTTTCCTTTGAATAATGCAATAGCGTGTGTTGTACGCAACATCGAGTTCTAACACACCACAACCAATCAAACTAGTCGTTATGAATTGTAACACCAACTTTTTGAAATTTATAAATTTTATTTTTTAAAATGGACTTTATTTTTGGATTAGGAATATAGAAATTAGCCTAGGGTGAATTTTTGGTATTTTTCTGAAAAACATCATTTTTTGATAAATAGTGAAACCACTAAGTGGTAGTTTAAAAACTGAATTTTTCATAAAACATAATTTTACCGCTTCTATGAGTGGAATTTCGAAAATATGAGACACACGGTTAATATCAAGGACTAAAATTTGGTTCGTTGAGATGAAAATAATTTTTGGTGAATAGTAACTTTTTACTTTTTTTTACCACGATTAAAAGTAAATAGGGTAATTAAGGGTAAAAATGGTATTAATATTACCCTAACACATGTCCTAATTCTATTGGATAAGCTTAATTCGACCAAAACCAACCTTAGTAATAAAATATTATCATTTAGGTCCACTTGGATTAGATTAGGACATTTATTATTATTTAATTCAAAGAAGAGTTAAAAGAGTTAAAATCAAAGTTTATTTACTAAATATTTTTTAATATAGGGTTATACATGAGATAAATTAGATTGTAAATATTCATTAGAAAGGTAAAATGATTTCCTACATAATGGTATTTTATTTATAATTTTTAGACATTTAATAATTTAATTTATTTATGACCCAATGATGATTTAATAATTACCATAATAGTGAAAAATTAAAATAATTGATATTATAAATACCCAGTTAAATATAATTTGGGGCTCTTTATGAATTAAAATACTTTTATAGGTTAATATAACATGTTAGGAATGATTTAATTAAATTTTTTCAAGGTAATAATTCTGTTATGAGTTTCACAAAAATCAATTTTCCAAATAGTGTCAAAATTGACATAAAAGAGTTTTTAAAACAAATATTATATTATTAATTGATATTCAATTTCTAAAAATATAAGGTTCGGCCAAGAGACTTATATCATGATAGGTGTATCATTAATGTACCACTTGGGGTCTTTTGGAGGTATATAGTATGTTTACTAACTATATAATATAAAAATACAAAGTGACATGGTAAGTGTCAAACTAATTAACTAGGAGTTAAAACTAAATGATAAGGTTAATATAATAACCCAAACCTATCAAATTTATATTGGTTGAGTGGTTTTCGATCCATCCCCACCTTAAACTTTAAATAATCAACTTTTGAGCCATTTGAAACCGAATATTAATTTATTATGAAATAATATTTCTAACTTTTCCAAATGTGCCCCGCATCCCTCTTATAAAAGGGCACTCCCCCTTCTCATTAATTCACACCTTCAAAGCCATTTGTCTCAGCCAAACTCTTCCCAAATAATCTCTCAACTTACCTCACTTCATCCTAGAGGCCTTATTTTAGTCATAAGGCCAACCTATGGAGCCCTTTAGATCAAATCAAAAGGAAGAACCCGAAGAGGAGGAGGTTAACCTACCCCCAACCAAGGAAAGGTACAAGGTAAGGGTTTATTTCGCAATCTCTTCATTATGTGAGGTTGTTTATACGTAATAATCTACTGGGATATATTTATCATCCACATCCATCTTTTTTCAAAATGTATTTCAAAATTTTTTTACTATTTACTAGAATATGGGTTAAAGTAATTTATACCTTTGATAACTTTTATAAGTGGTTTATAAAGGAATTTTTTTCGTCGTTTTCCAAACAAGGTCCTTTTTAACCTTTTCTACAGAATTAAGGTAAGAATTTTTTTTTAACTTATACAATGGGTGCGTCTATTTTCCTCCGTTATAAAATCTTCGAAACTTCACTTACAAGCTTAAAAGAAAATTTTCAAAATAAATGTTTTATTTTATAATTATGTGACTTTTAAATGATTTCAAAAAAAGTGATATTTCTCTCAAATAGTTTTGATTTCATCTATGTAAACATCCTTTGATGGATTTTAAGATTATTTAAAGTTGATTAGTTATGATACAAACTTCCATATTGTATTGAAGATTTTGTGATTTGTTTGACTGTGGATGTGTTATTTTTATGCCATTCATGGTTTATAGAGAAAGTATTGACATTTTGAATGCTAGTTTTAATATGAATGTTTATGTTATGTTTAAACATGCTCATATGAGGAATGCATTGGACTTAATATGTGACGGGTGGAGCCCGCTATAGCTCCTCGATGCATCGGTAGGTCTCATGAGACAAACTAGTGTCTTGGCACAAGGCCTTGACAAAATCTTATTTGTAGTCTTGGCATGAGGCCCTGGCTATGTGGTTCTGAAAGTCTGGAATTATGCATTCCATCATTATGAAATTGGTTATTGATATTTCATGTGATTATTCGATTAGTATAATATCCATGTGAATAAGTAAATGGCATTATTTCATTTTATTTTTGTCATACTATGTTGATGTTCAAGTTTAAAAGGATTTTGTTTTAGTTATACATTGCCTTAAATGTTTATTCTTATTTATGAATGTTTCCTCTATATTGTTATCCTTACTAGGAATTTGAGCTCACCCATTTTCTGGGTTTTATTTTTCCCCGGATGTGAATAAGTAAATTATGAATGACCTGCAGGGATAGTATGAGGGGATAAGAGTGTAGACTATGGAGACTATGTTTCTATAGTTTTCATTTTTATGATCTAATGTAAAACTTTATGAATATATCTAGTGTTTCCAAGGATACTAAACTAATAGGAATTTCGAGATTTTATCTTTCTTGTGTTCATACCAATGTTATGTAATAATGCACCGACTCTAGGTAACTGGGGTCGAGGCGTTACAATTACTCTTATCAAGTTCATATCGATAACTTGATAATTTATCAATGGAGTGATTATGTGTATCAAAAGTATATCCACAGAAAGGTGAGTGGAAGTTGATACACAAATAATAAATAGTGATTCCACACATAATCATGGATTAAAATAATCAATGAAGTATGTGTAAAGCCGAATGAGTGGAAATTGAAATTTGAAATTCCCTTACCAATTTGGTAACTTACGAAACATTCATCCCATGAATGATGGATCATAAAACGAAGATGTAATTACTAAAACATTAAATTATATTACACAAGTAACACAATCATTGGGAAGTACATACACCACACAGATATAAATAGTGGTAGTATGGAATGAATCTCATGTAAATAGGAAGTGAGATGGAAATCCCTTACCATGTTGTAATCAATCGAGTTGTATGAACAAAAGTTAAGAACCACCAAATTAATTACAGAATACCATGAATATAAAGGGAATCATGATAATATATACCAAATGGAAGAAAATAATATGCCAAAATCAAGAAATAAGTGGTGAACAATTGAAATCTCACGGACTTGAAAGTGAGATAAGAATCCCTTACAATGTACTTTTTCCTTGGTCGAGGGTAGGTTAACCTCCTCTTCTTCAGGTTCTTCATTTTGATTTTATCAAAAGGGCTCCTTAGGTTTGATTTCTGGCTAAAGGAGGGCCTATAGGATGAAGGGAGGACAGTTGGGAGGGTATTTGGTCAGAGTTTGGCCAAGCCAAAAGGCTTTGAATGTGTGAACTTGAGGGAAGGGGGAGTGCACTTTTATAAGAGGGGTGACGGGCACCTTAGGAAAAACTAGAAATATTATTTTATAATAAATTCAATTTAGGTTTCTAACGGAAAATAAATGGATTATTTAAATTCTAATGTTGGATTGGTTGAAAACCAATCAACAAATATGTTTTAGATAGGTTTGGGTTAGTATATTTACCTCATCTTTTATATTTAACTCTTAGTTAAATAGTTTGACATTTACCATGTCTCTTTATATTTTTATATTATATGGTTAATAAACATACTATATACTTCCAAGAAAAACACAAGTGGTTAATTAATGACACACCTATCATTATATAGTTCTTTTTGATGAACCATAGATATTTAGGAATAGAATATCAATTAATAAAATAATATTCGTTTTAAAAACTCTTTTATGTCAATTTTGAAACTATTTGGTATTTTGTTTTTGCTAAATTTATAACAGCATTATTACTTCTAAATCAATTCATCTAACCAACCCTAATATGTTATATTTACCTATAAAATTAGTTTAATTCATAAAAAGTCTCAAATTACATTTATTTGGATATTTATAGTATCAATTAGTTTAATATTTCATTAATTAGGTAATTACTGCATCATCATTGTGTCATTAATAAATTAAATTATTTAATGTCTAAAAAATATAAATAATATACCATTATGTAGGAAATATTTTTAGATTTTTAATTAATATTTATAGTCTAATTTACCTTATGTGTAACACTATATAAAAAAATTAGATATTAATCATTGATTTTGAGTCTTTTAACACTTCTTTGAATTAAATAATAATAAATGTTCTAATTTTATCAAAGTGGACCAAAGAAGTTCATATTTTATTCCTAAGGTTGTTTTTGGTCTAATTATACTTATCCAATATAATAATGATATGTGTTAGGGTAATGATAATTTCATTTTTAACCTTAATTACCCTATTTACTTTTAACCGTGGTAAATAAAAGTAAAAAAGTTACTATTCACCAAAAAATTATTTTCATCTTATTGAACGACATTTTACTTACTGATATCAACCGTGGCTCTTGGATTTTTGAAATTCCATTCACATAAGCGGTAAAATTCTGTTTTATGTGAATTTGTAAATTCTCCTAGGAGGTGGGTAAAAGACGGTGAAAAGTTCAATAAAAGTTTTGTATATCTAAAATTATTATAAACTAACTCCAATGAATTACATTGAACTTATATATGTATTATGTATCTATTTTTACCTAAAATAAATTTAAATAAAATATATAATTATTTAAATAAAAATTCATTTTTAAACTATAACTTAGTGTTTTTCACTATTCGTCAAAAATTAAAAGTTTTTAGAAACGTACCAACAATTCACCCTAAGCTAATTTTGATATTATAAATTAAAAAATGAATTCTATTTTACCAAATTCAAAACATATAAATTGAATTTATTAGTTTAAAATTAATTCTTGTTGTCAAAACCAAAAAGCGTGTTTTTATAAAATAATAACTACCAGAAGATTGACATTTTTTATGTCCAATTTCAACGTGAAATTACTTCCAATGAAAAACATTGGATTAAATGGTAAAAATATAATCTAATTATAAATCCAAACCATTCATATGTATAGTTTGACACTATAAATTATTTTCATTAAAAAAGTTGTTTTTAGTTAAAATATATCATTTTTCACTATTCACCCAAATATGAAATTTATTAGAAAAACACCAAAAAATTATTGAAACTAAATTATTATGTCCCGATCCCAATGAAAAATTTTATTTTGTCAAATTTAATATATAAATGTTTCAAATATTGGATTTAAAAATGGTTTTCCATTAAAAGAAGGAAAAATTGCATTTTTTTGAAAAATAATTATTTTATTTGAAAAAAATGAATTTTTCCTTAAATTATGTCTAAGAAACTCAAAATAAGGATTCTAAAATTATAAGGGTCATATAAATTTTATAATTTTGTTAATAATATTCAAAACAACTTTTGAACGGCTAGTTTTTTAATTCATGGTGCTCTTGAACTCAATGTTGCATATAGTGTAAGTTATTGAATTACTTTGAAGAACTTATGGACTATGAAAACATGGGGTGTTACATAATTTATATATTTTAATGACCTCATATTTTCCTTCTATTAAGATCATATCCCATAGAAAACAATCCTTATTAGGTACTATTCTCAATCACATCTTTCCCCCACCAATAGGTCTATATTTTCACTGGGTGTCATCATATTATATCATTTAACCAGATCCCCTTTAAGGTTAACATGAAATTTTCTATAATGAATAAGTCCAATTGTATTAATCAGTTTAAATTTTTCATTAGTCCTCCTTACGTCATGATATGAAACATCACGGATTTGTTCTTGTAACATAGCCATAAATTGTATAATGTGTACTATTAATAAATCCAAACAAAGTGGATTTAGATTCATTTTTAATGATAAATAATAATCTATTTTCTAGGTAATTTCCCCAACATCATAGACCAGTATTTCTTTACAGATTATGAAAAATAATATAGAGCTCTTGGAGACACATCTTTAAACCAGCATCATTGTATAATAATATAATAAGAATTGGGAAACTATGATATATATTCATATTCACATTGATATGATATATATGATATGTGTAGATGAGAAATTCAGAACATTTTATATGTATATCTATTATAATTTTGGGTAACAAGTCCCATCAGTTGAATTTGGGAAGGATTAATATGCATGACATAAATCTACAAGAAATTCCAATAGTAAGTAATAAATCCCCCTAAATTGTGGTAGGATCCCAACCATCAATACCATTATTCAATTAACTTTATATTTATTTTTTAGCAAGAAATAATTATGACTATATACCCTTGGATATAATGTCCTCAATGAAACCTCTTTTCATGGATATTGGAGTTGTTGGGTGTTTGTGATTCAATGAGAATTTCTCTTTGGTAACCAACTGAAACACCAACCAAAGAGTGATATTGGTCAAAGGTAGATTTTTATAACTCTATCATATTATTATATTAATGACTTATTCCACCAGAGTAAGAGATGTTATATCAACCCCATGATATAAAATCTAGTAATTAAAGTATAATTATCATATGACATGTTTATTTTATTTTCTCTACAAAATCATTACTTATTTAATAATATGTTCTGTGGTTATTTTGATATTTAAACATGATCATATAAAGTAAAAAAGTAATATAAATTCTAATATTACATAGTAAAATTGTATTATGATTAAATTATTTTATTATGCAATATTCATTTATTTTGTAAAATCTAAATAATATTAAAATTCATAACAAATAGAATATAAATAATATTTATGATAATTTATAACCGAAATTCCTTATAAAAATATTGTGATAGAAAATTCCATCTATTACCTGATTTAGAATAAAGCATTATATTATAGTGCTATTTGGTAACTTGTTAGGAATCATTCATTTACCATGGAGTTCCAATGAAATTTTTAGGTTGATTTAACCAAGGTGAAATCAAGAGAATATTACATTAAAAGAATTCATTTAATTTCATGTCTAGTGTTGAGGATTTACATTTTAAATATTTTAGTATTGAGGCATCCACTAGATAGATCACAGAACTATGAGTTCAATTAGTTGGAATAATTTTCTACCTAAATATCATTATGTAATTTGATGAGGAATTTTCCACATATTTGTGAATGGGAATATGGGTCTATTACTCGAGAATATCCTCAACACAAGATATTCTATTTTTATTTGAGAAATATATTGGGATTTGATATGATATTCAAAAATTAATATAATATATTTAGTATGTAACACTTCTTAATCGTGATAATTTATTTAAGCAAAATTTTATATATTATAAAAAAGTGTAGTTGAAACCAAAATAACACTATTATCATTGAGGGACAACAACCATGTCTTCTCCCAAAAATCAATTGTGGTATAGTTACATAAGAACTGATCTAATTTTAGGGAATTAAAATTATCTACTAGAATCCCTCATTCATATAATCCTACTTATCAAGAAAAAATATGAAAAAATATTTATTGAATATGGTGTATGGAAGATGCTTTAAATATTTATTGCATCACGCTATCATATATTTCAAGATAGAAAAAGATTTAATACAGATATAAATATTAAAACACAGTGATATCACATCTCTAAGAAGATGAAAATGAGAATGAAAAGGTAAAATTTGAATTATATTTTTTCTATAATATACCTATGAAAATTGAAATTGGGTTACCTAAACATGGATCCTTATTTCAATATTATCATGTACATTGAAAAATCATTTATTCTTGTAATTTATATGTATAGTAAATTTCCTATAAATACCTTACTTTTATCCTTTTCTCCCAAATTCCAGATATTCATTTAAAAATATTAGATAAATTTTATAGATAATCCACTCAGAATTGTTTTTTGCATGATTTTTTATGTGGATTAGGATTATTGGGAAAATGGTTCCCAAATCAATATACGTAAAAATAAATGATATGGTTTTAAATCACATTATTGGTTCATTGTTAATGGATTCTTTACAATTTATATTAAAAAGTAAATTATTAAATCTATGTGCAATAAAAAGAGGTTATCTACATCAACTGTGGTTGGAAAGGTCCCTAAAAGATATAAAATAATGAATCAAATAAGATGGAATAAATTTTTTCTAATCTAGAAATATTCATCATTACATGTTATATTTAAACTTCCCTTGATTCTTATAAAATAAAAAATTCAATTGAAATATTTTAATTTAGATATATAAATAAAGGCATTTGAATAATATTACAAAAGGATAGGTGAACTCTACATGTATTTGATGAATAGTGAATACTATATTATCCATTATAAGGGAAAAGATAGAAATTTCAAAGTGAATTCGTTAATATAAAACTATTATATTTTATTTTTTATATAAAAATAATTTCTATAGTGTGCATTTAGAAAAAAATGATACATTATATTTGGTTTTAAATGAGTGATTATGAATATAAAATAAAATACTTATACTCGACTGTAGTAAAATATCATTGTGTTAGTACAACTAAAATCTTTTTTCATGATTAGATGAAATATTGTTTTTAATATCCTTTCATCTATAACACTTAGTTATTAATAAGATTTTATAATTATATTTTATATAGAGAATCCTTTAATATAAATTTTATGGGAAATTTTTTTTTTGATATAGTTTAGTAAGACCATATGTACTATTATCTGGATATGATATTGGTAAATTTATTTATATTGTTATATTCCATTAATATATTTTAGTATCAAAAAATGGATGTCACTAGTAAACATAGTAAACTTCGTTTGATTATCTAGGTTTATTATTAGAGAGTATCTTTACCTTATATTCATTGATCATTTTTATTTAGAGTGTAGATTCTCCAAATTTATTATTAGAATATGCACAACACAAAATTCATAGTAATACAATGAGTATCAATTAGTGGTCTTAAATATATTCAAACCCTTCCACATTTACATTCAGGAAATGTTTTAAAAAATAAAATGTAATAATAAATCCATTATTCAAACATATTTATAGATAGATATACTATATTATATAATAAAAATATAATCCATTATTCCATTTTTGAATGTGTTTAAAGATAACTATCTTTTAAAGATAGATTTTTCTAAATCATATTTCAAGGAAAACACTAATTTATTCTAGTTTATTTATCATAAATATATATAATAATTTAATATACAAAAGATAAAAATGTATTATTCAAGGTTGGATATATTTTCTTTAGAGAATAACTTCCCTTTTCATATATTTAGCATTTAATAGAATTAAATATTATTAAGTATCTATATGTACATGAGTTTTAAAATTAATATTAAACATCAGAAATACTCAAGGGTGATGTTGTTCCATAAATATAAACTACGTAGAAAATTTGAAACAAATTAGATATATTTATATTTACCCAGTGATGTGCTATATATTTCTATTCAAATAGTGAATCCTGTAAGAAACATTAAATGTCAATATGCTATTGTTTACATTCTCATAGATATGTTTTGATTGATTCTATATTATAAACTATTTTTATAAATTAGTCTAGTTTATCTAGTTAATGTAAATATATTTATGGATTCTAATTAATAAATAATAAATTTATTGTAAAAGATATAAATAATAGGTTCAACTTATTATTATAGGTTACTGGCTACATCTAAACATAGTACATAATGAAAATGGTTACCATTGATCATGATGAAATAAATTATAAATCTATATTTCACAAAAAACACATTTATGATACCTATATTATGAATTGAATTTCAAGAATATATTCCTTTGTACATTTGTCCCAACCATAAGTTTTTCTTTCACCAATTAATGATACTGACGTATATATTTTTTTTTAATCTGTTCATGGATATAACCAAGCATTGTGGTCATATAATTTCCTTCAAATAGAGAAAAAAATACTTTAGATCTACTAATAATGAGGGTATACCATTTATCTATAATATTATTATTATATTTGTATATTTTTTATGTTAAATATGTCGATAAGTAATATAATATAGATATTAGGTCTTGGAGTTTTTTAACACTGTGTATTGATTATTTCATGAAGAATGAATTAATATATAAAAATAATTTCATGTGAATAATACCAAAATATATATATATGGTTACATAGAAAATTTGATATAATATACCATTATATGGTTTTGAAAAATGATGATGGAATAATCCATTTGGAACTCCCATGCTCCAAACATTCATCCCAATGCACAACCAAGCACTAGGTCCCTATCATGAAAATTTACATGAATGCAAGTATCATGTTCTCAAGTGTCATAGAGGTCCATGAAAGGTGTAATTACTACATTGTAGGCCACCACCAACGTTGTCTAAAGAAATAGTCGGTCTGTACAATGGTGTGTATAGGTAACAATTGAAATTCATAAACATGTAACATGGAAAAATTTATGTAATTATCTAATATCCATTTTCCCATTATGTTCTCTAGAATTGAAAAATTAACAAATATAACTCTAGACACACTGGGAGTCTACGCTAAGGGAAAAATGGTGGAAAACACATTTAACCATAATGAATTTAACTAATCACAAATACCCACATACCTTTTCTCTACAATATTCATTTAACCTATTTTTATCATTATTACCATTTTAATAATTATGTTATCATTATTACTAAATTAATAATAATTTCATGTCTCGTGGGTTTTTCATTTACATCATTTACACTATATCTTAAGTAGGTCAAATACCCTGGATAGGGTTTTATGTAAAGTTCCCTATCTCACTACGGGTAAACACATCACAACAAATAAATCACACTGACCTTGGATCCTCAGTCCAAGTGGTCTCATCGAATGCAACAGTTAAAAGAATAGATCCTCCATACACTTCTCTAAGTCATGCATTCTAGGTATAGTTTAGAGCCTTAGTCTATCTTGACTCATGGTCATAGAACCTCATGTCAATACCCACACTACCAATCCTTGTTCACATGCTTATTTATCCATTCACCACACACATATAATATCAAAACCAACAAAACCAATAAAAATTTAAATAATGATCCATAAAAATCTACAACAGACTTAATACTATTCTATAACCCATTAACACATTTTACATTTGTATTTCATATTTTTTTTATCCCAAATACCATTTCTTATGACTAAACTCATTAAACATATTACCTAATTCATATACTTTATCACATTTAACATATTGATGTATTTCCATATATTATCTCACTTAACACATTCATCATTTACCATGTATTAACCACCTATATATTTCATGTATGAATCAGAATCCATTATTAAACTTCAAATTATTCCCATTTTACCCATTTTCATGTAATTCCAAACACCCCCTTATTTTATATCACTAACAAATCCCATTCATTATTTTTTAATTTTCATAATCATATTAATATGACAACATGATTGTTATTATTTCTAACTCACTAACCATTACACCTCGCCAATTACTATTCTCTTATCAGACCATTATAACTACATAATGTAAATAAATATATCTCAAAATACTTATTGATTTCATCATAAAACCACACTTTAAAACATGGTCTTCCCTTTTGAAAAACTAAAACATCCCCCTATGATTTTATTTCCATTTTAAATCAATCAAGATAACCATTAAACCATTTTCACAATAATGGAATATTATTCTCTATTAAAACTCCATTTGAAATCTCATATAAACCCCCTTTTGAATCACATTATGGTCAACACCTCATTTAAAAATATTTCTCAATTTCGAACATCATTTTCCATAAATAAATCTAAAATCGGGTCAGAGCACCAAATATACCGTCAAACCTTTTTCAAATCCATTCATTAATTTACCCAATAAAACTTATAAATTGATTAAATAAATACATTTTACATAAACACACATAAATTACATTTTCAAAACCCATTCACTTTCATAATACCCCAATCTCATGGTTTTCTGATTTTTTCACCAATCACACGGGTCTGGCATACCCCATGGGTAGCCATAGGTTTGGTATCCCATCACCGACAAACTCAATGAGGTCTATGAAGGTTATAACATTTCAATATAGGTTACAAATACATTTATATAACACAATAAATCATTATTAAACATGGTAGTAAAATATAATAACTACAAACACATAAAACACATCAAGACTATAGTAAAAATATTTTACACCACCAACCTCATGAACATCGATGAATTCTTTCATAATCAGTACCCATGATTTGAACAAAAATAACTACTTAATCCCAAACCTAAAAAATACTAAAAAATTAATGATTTGGTTTTTCATAAAATGATGAGAGATTCTACAATCCCTAAATTGAAAATAGAGAAAATATGACCGATAGACTCACACAGATCATCGATTTAGATATGAACTCGCCCCAAACACATATAAATTGGAGTAGAATGACCCCTTAAAATTATTTTAGGGTTTGGTTAATCACAAAAATAGTTAGAGGATAAATATTGTGAAAAAGAGGAGAAATAAATAGATTCATATGGTAAAAATGGGAATTTCACACTTTTTTGGGGCCGCACAATTTGGCTACTTGGTTTCTAAACATTTCACCAACCAAAAAGTTCAAATTATCAAAGAGGATCCATGTCTCATGGTTTTATATGGGTACCCACATGGTTTGGAAAACCATGTGGTAATTTTTTTGATATCCCTCTATCAAAATTGGTTCCCATGCTTCATGGTTTCCTAATCCCGGAAGATGGTTTTCACTAACCATGTGCCAACTATGCACTCTACATGGTGGGAAACGTTTCTCCTTATTTCGGGTATTGCACCCCCAAAACACATACAAAACTCCTAAAGCACTCTATAATGACTTCTTTAAACATAAAATAGAGTTTGACTAAAAAAATAATAGGTTGTACCTTCACTAAATTTAAGGATCTTATAGTGCATCTTTAGTTTGTTCCATAAAACAAATGTTAAATTTCATATTATAATTCATCACTTATAATTATCAGGATGAAATATCAATAAAATTATAAGAATCACACCATGTTTCCTTAATTTATTTATTATATTTCTACTTATTACCAAATTTTTTAACATATTTCTTTTAGGGATTTTTATCATCCTTATGTTGTGGAGGATCATACATGATATGTTCTAGATTATTTCTCCCAAAATATGTTACATTCATACAATTTCTATCTATATTATTGTATTTTTTTAATCATTTCTTAAAATCACTTAATTGTTAATAAAATTCATTAAAGTTTCTAGAAAAATGAGAAGTTTTATAGTATGAATCAGAACTTCTTGAATAATTTTCATAAGATGACACAACTATTCAACGTTATTTACTCTTTTTTCATCCTTTTATGTCGATACCTTCAAAGCATCATACATTAATTTGTAAATTTTGTACTTCTATTGAATGTCTGATGGAGTCCAAAATACCACTCCACCATAGTGGAAGTATTCTGGGAACTTCCATAGCATGATCTGTTTTGGTAAATGGTGTCCCTAAATAATAATATTTATTTATAATTTATGTAATTCATCTATTTAATTGGTTGATACTCTCTCTATATGTCATTATAAATGTATCATCCTTTAGTTTCGAAATATTGTATTAATGATGCCTCATGTTATCTATTTCTACATAAGAAACTAAAATTATAGTCTAAATTTCATGAGTTTTCACCTTGAGAATATCTATTGAACACACTGAGTGAAAATTCATAAATTATAAAATTATTATATTTTTAATTCAGATTATAATCATGTTCAATTACAACATCCCATGTTTTATGTTATGTAATTGGAATTGAATATGGCTTCAAGAAATTTAGACAATATTTTAGGAAAAGGTTCTCTAGATATATGTTCATTTTTTCCTTTGAACGGTTATAATTTTCTCCACTAAAATAAGGTTCTCTATCTATAGATATTCTTTATCAATTTTCCTCTATTTCATCCATTATTGAAGGGGTCATTAGATTTAAATGATTTTCTATTGATAACTAAATAATCAATCATCATCATCTAAATGTTGCCATTATATTACTTTAATAAGACTCAATTTGGTGGTGGTGAATTATGACCCATTTAATATTCTTCTTATTTGGAAATTATACATCTCCTATTTAAGAATAAACTATCTAGTATTCTTTAATAAGACATGTATCATGTAATGGCCTGGACCTCTCCGGTCCATTACTTTGTGGAATTTTGGTGTTGGAGGTGTTCCAGGAGGCCAAGGGGACATATCCCCAACACTTTGCCAATTTTCCAGTTCTGTGAACAGTGTTTCCAGTTTTATGAACAGTAACAGATCGGTCTCACCGATCGGTCTGACAGATCGGCCTCACCGATCAGTTTCACAGATCGGTCTGACAGATCGGTTTCACAGATCGGTCTGACAGATCCGTCTCACCGATCGGTCTGACAAATCGGTCTCACCGATCAGTTTCACAGATCGGTCTGACAGATCGGTTTCATAGATCGGTGTGACAGATCGGTTTCACAGATCGGTCTGACAGATCGGTTTCACATATCGGTCTGACAGATCGGTTTCACATATCGGTGTGACAGATCGGTTTCACAGATCGGTTCACAGATCAGTCTGATAGATCGGTTTCACAGATCGGTGTGACAGATCGGTTTCACAGATCGGTCTGACAGATCGGTTTCACAGATCAGTCTGACAGATCGGTTTCACATATCGGTGTGACAGATCAATTTCACAGATCGGTGTGACAGATCAGTTTCACAGATCGGTTTCATAGATCGGTGTGACAGATCAGTTTCACATATCGGTTTCACAGATCGGTTTCATGTACAGTAACAGTGGGTGAACAGTGTTTCCAGACTCCTACAGTTTTGCCCCTTTTTGACGTTTCCTTTGACGTAAAATACATTTAAAGACTTATTTTTAAGGGCTCTTAAGGCCGTTTAAAATGCCATAAATCCTATATTAATTATTCCTAAGGCTTGGAATGTTTTACTTGGTCAAACCGCGTGGGTTAATGCGATCCGTTTTTAATGGAGAATTAACCGGATCTTAAACTGTCACCCCATTAAATCTTAAAAAGGGACGAGATATCATTCTTTCTTGTTCTTTCCCTTTTTTCTCGATTAAGAGGCACTAGAACCTTTCAATCCTTTCCGTAGGAGTTGCACAATCAATCTTTACTCCTAGGATTGGTTTCGCTTTGTTTTGATGCAACTAAGCTGTGTCGATCAATCTTCCACATAAGTTGTCGCGAGAGAAGGATTGTGGGCCGCTGTGTGGATAAAAGACGTCAATAACTCTTCGAGGTAGGGGATTCATGGCTTCTCTAATTGTATATGTGAAATCGTAGAATAAGCATGATTTATCCCTTTGGATCACAATGAAATTGACCTAATTAAATACTTGAACCGGATTAAAAGAATTGGTTGATCGCATGTTGTTGCTTTATACTGTGATAACGGTTTGCCTCATGTTTTCCTAGATATAGTGATATCTATGTTTTCTTTGATTTGTTGTTCGTTCATGATAGAAATTGATAATGAACGTAAAGCCGGAATTAATTGTTAATTAATTGGCTAAAGATAAAGAGGCATGTAAATTAATCTGGTTATTGTCGTTGTTGTAGTTGTAATTTTAGGATAATCAAATTAGGGAAGTAAGCATGGTTATTTAATTGTGATAGCTTACTGATAGGTATCCATGAATGGAACGTACGAATAACAAATCTGTTAATTCAATATGGATTAGAGAACAGATTATGTGGGAATTTCTAAAAGGGTTCTGAGTTACCCTCTTGTTTGTTAAAGGGTCAAGAGCCCATGATGTGATGTTTGTTTTCCTGCTACTTTTGCTGTGATGTGAGCCTGGATGGTTGTTGTGATATGTGGAGGCATGGAGGCCTTATGGTTATGGCAGCAGATGACGCCTAGAGTGGCGAGATGCATCACTTTATGCATGTGGGTGTCGGGGAGGACACCAGGGGTGATGGAATGGGATGGATGTGGTTGTTGGTTGCTTACGGTTTTCTTGAATGTTAATCTGCTTTGCTTTTCCCCACTGCTCAAGGCAGCTGGTCTTGCTACCCTTCTTCCGAAGGAGGCGAAGAAGCGTGGGGTATGCCACGTGCTTTCCGTGTTTATCCTCCCGAGGGAGAATGGGTATATGCTCTTTCTATAGGCGTCAAAGACTCGACGGGTAGTATATCTACTCACCGTGTTGAGCCTCCTTTGTGTTTAGAAGCATAGGATGTTTTTCTAGAATGCCTGGGAATGTGGAAAAGTAATTCGGTAATGAATGTTTGATTAAATGGTGAGAATCCACGGGGATGGAGATGCTGGAATTTAAAGGTAATGTGAATCTTAAAAAGGAGCAGTTGTTTTTGAATGTGATGCCAATTCAGTTTAATGTGGAGTTGTTCATTCTTAATTAATGTTTAAAGAATTAATTAATGTACAGTGTAACTGATAAAATGAGAACGGAGTAATCTAATAAATCTCTTCAAATGTTTGTGTGCTTATAGGATACCTAGTCTTAGAAGTAGCACCCTGGAGTCTGAGAGACGTTAGCTGCAGTTGTATCTAAGACTAGGTAATTCCCATAGTGTGGATGTGAGTTACTTATATATTCTGTACTTTTTGTGTTTCTATACGCTACTCCACCCTGTCGGTAAGGGAAAATGACACCCCGGGGATTCTGAGCCCTGGGGGGGTGTTTTCCCCAACATTCTGATGAGAGGTTGAATGGCTGACTACCCCCTTTGGCCCCACTCTCTTCTCTTGGTAGATCTTTGTGCTGGTAGGCACAGTGGTTAGTTTTACCCATATATGTGTGTAGAGGGATGTGATGGCTTGTGGTTATTTCCCACACATATATTCTGGATATAGTATCCTATAGACTACTATAGGTGTAACGTGTATAGGCTATAATGGCTTGAGGATCCTTACTCAGAGTATGGGCTGTAATGGGTTGAGGTATTATACCCGATGTATGATACACGTTATACGAGCTGTGGTGGCTCCCGAAAACTACCAGGTTACTTTGGTTGTGAGGACGGTGTGGTGCTTCGCCCTGGTGTTTGCGAGAAAGCCTATGTGGTGCACGAGGTGCAGATTGTGGAGCTTAGCCCAGGTGTCTGCGGGCAAGCCTTTGGAGAGAGATGCACATGACGTATGTCGTTGGGGAAAAGCGGCAAACCAGTGGGGAAGTAGTAGCGGGGTACCCTTGATATTCTTTACTATATTCCATATTCTTGTATGTGTTACTTGGTGAGAGTAGCCATGGTGAGGTTGGGAACTTAGTATACCTGTTTAGATAACGAGTTAGTTTCACTTGTTGTTCACTGGGCTTTAGCATGATTTCTTTACTTTTGCACGAGAGGATTGGGGAGGATCCTACTGAGTATACTGTTATACTCACCCTATGTTGGTATAAACTTTTTTTCAGGTCACTTGGAGTAGGTTGAAGATCAAGCTGGTTACTACTAGCTTGCGGTTGGAGGAGGAGCTGTTCGGGCTTGTGGTCGCTGCCGTTTTACTTTCTTTTGGGTACTTTTAGTTTTCCCTTTCAGTTGTAGTACTTTTGCATGAAATTTCACATATGTACTTGGGTTTCTTTTATTTTTCAGTTATGAGTTGGAGTTGGTTGGAGTCTATTATATCTCTCTCTTCTGCATGTGTTCTCTTAGAGGGTAATGCCTCCCATTTGTATGTTATTATACCCTCGGTGCTAGTTGCCAACCCGGGGCCTACTGGAGGCGGGACTCGGGGGTCATTATCTCCCTTTTCACTTTTCCGGCCCAAGAGGGGTACACCTTGTGGGGAGGGGGTCGTGACAGAGTGGTATCAGAGGTCTGGTTGAGGGATAGGACGGAGTTTGGAGTTAGGCATAGGTGAGGATGCATGGGATGGTAGGGCAATGGTGTCATTCATGTTTAGCAAGTGGGGTAAACACTGGAGACCGGCAGAGATATAGGCGTTGAGGGCCCCCAATGATCTATTGCACGGACATTTAAGTTTACGATGGCTACTAAACAAAGTGATACTGGTTGCAGGGTAGAGACCTAGGAAAGGATCATGCATCATTATTCTTTGCGCATGTGTTTGAATGGGTAGACCTTGGGATAGGTAACTAAAAATTAATAAAACAAAATAATTAATTAATTAATGTTGAGTCTTCCATATTCCAGGCTTAGGAGCTCTAACAGTTGTTATTTTACAGGTATGGCTCCAGGTCGACGTCCTCGTCAGGTTTGCGTAGAAGGTGGCCAGCAGGCTGTTCCAGCAGATCGTCGCCGGGTAGAGGTTGATGAAGATGACACTTGGAGGAAGACACTCTGAGAGTTTCAGCGCCAGAGTCTACAGAAGTACGAGGGCTCCGTTTCAGATGCAGTCACAGAAGACTGGTTGGAGGAGGTCGAGATAGGCTTCAGTTTGATTCGTGCTCGGAAGGAACACTGGGTGTCCTTGTTTGTGACGATGTTGCGTGGAGCAGCGAGACAGTGGTGGTTCTTGTTCCTCAGGGATCGTGAGGAGTCAGTGATCTCATGGGAGGAGTTTCAATACAGGTTTAGAGTCGAGTTTCTTTCATCAACTGCGAAGGCGTCCAGTCGCCAGGAGCTACTCACCCTTCGACAGGGGATCTCCAGTGTTCGAGAGTTTGGAATCCGTTTCAGGAACCTTCTATGATATGCTTCAGACCTGTTACCAGATGATGAGGCCAGGGCGAGGCATTTCGAGGAGGCTTTGCTTCCAGAGATCCAGCGCCAGGTCACCCCATTTATGCTGAAGACATATCTTGAGGTTCTGGCGAGGGTAGAGGTTGTTGAGAGGACTTTGACCAGGACCGGATCGTCACGAGAGGGGAATCGTCATGATTCCTCACGAAGCAGAGCTGTGGTCCGGGGTTCCCGGTTTTCAGGACAGAAGAGTTTCCGTTCACCTGGGGGTAGGTCCCAGCCCTTCCCATCTCGTTTCTCCGGAGGCAGCAACTCTCAGGCCTATGTTAAGGTATCAGGCACTTGTTTTTCTTGTGGTGGTCATGGTCATCAGTAGCGGGAGTGCCCGACTTTTCAGAGCAGTCATCGTGTTCCAGGCGCTCCACTCCAGGTTCCTCCGTTGAGGCAGTTCCAGCCGAGGCAGTAGCAGCAGGTTGCACCAGTTTTAGATCACCAGAGGGTAGATGGAGCAGGCAGAGGACAGCCCCATGACGTTCCCCATCCTCAGAGATCAGAGCGTGGCCGTGGTGGTGGTCGTCATCAGGGTCAGAGAGGCCGTGGAGGTGGTCGTGGTCAGCTTCATGCTCTAGCGTTGCCAGCCCCAGGCGAGCCAGACGTCGTCTGAGGTACCCTTTGCCTGTTTTCCACCTTGGTGTATGCCTTGTTTGATTCAGGAGCGACACACTCCTTTATATCCCCTACCCTTGTCCACGCTTTGGGACTTGAGGTAGAGAGGCTTCCAGTTCCCTTGGCGTTGACTATGCCAGTTGGAGGTCGAGCTAGCTTGTTTGAAGTATGTAAAGACTGTGAGCTAGTGTTGGGGCAGCACCGCTCTTGGGGAGATTTCCTATGTTTACGAATACAACCATATGATGTCATCCTCGGCATGGATTGGTTGTATTCGGTGCAGGCTATTGTGGATTGCTACAGGAAGAAGGTCGTTTTCTTTGATGAAGATGGAGAGGAAGTAGTGTTTGTTGGTGAGAGAGATCCTCGGATGAGTCATAGATGAGTTTCATCCTTATCATCCATGATGGATGGGATGATGCTGAGTTCTTCAGAGGTTCAACAGTTGGCGTTTCCTAGGGTCGTAGAGGAGTACACTGACGTCTTTCCAGAAGAGGTTGTATCCTTACCCCCTCGACGAGAGATCGAGTTTGGGATCGAGCTACAGCCGGGAGCGTCTCCTATCTCTATGTCTCTATATAGGATTGCCCCTTCTGAGTTACGAGAGCTACGTATACAGCTCGATGGCCTGTTGCAGTGTGGTTTTGTTCGGCCAAGTGTGTCACCGTGGGGTGCACCAGTTTTGTTTGTGAAAAAGGCTGACGACAAATTGCGGTTGTGCGTCGATTATCATCGATTAAACAAAGTGACAATAAAGAAACGTTATCCTCTTCCACGGATTGATGACCTATTCGATCAACTGAAGGGTGCAAGTTGGTTCTCAATGATCGACTTGCGGTCAGGATACCATCAGATGCGTGTAAAGGATGAGGATATCCCGAAGACTGCTTTCCGTTGTCGTCATGGGCATTATGAGTTTGTTGTAATGCCATTCAGCGTGACGAATGCTCCAGCTGTTTTCATGGGGTTGATGAATGCTGTGTTCCGTGAATTCCCGGACAAGTTTGTTGTGGTCTTCATCGATGACATCCTTGTGTACTCCACATCTGAAGAGGAGCATGCAGAGCATCTACGAGCCGGTTTGGGAGTTCATCGCCAACATCGGTTGTTTCGGAAGTTTTCCAAGTGTGAGTTCTGGGCTTGAGAAGTTCGTTTCTTGGGACATGTTGTGTCCCAAAAGGGAGTAGCTGTGGATCCTTCGAAGATAGAAGAAGTGGTGTCTTGGCCATCCCCCAAGACCGTGTCAGAGGTGCAAAGTTTCCTTGGTCTCGCAGGCTATTATAGGAGGTTTGTGGCTAATTTTTCCCGAGTTGCGACTCCTCTGACAGCTTTGACCAGGAAGGATCAAGCGTTCATATGGACTGATCAGTGTCAGACAGCTTTCGAGTATCTAAAGGAGAAGTTGGTAAGTGCTCCAGTCCTTTGTCTTCCAGCGGAGGGAGTCCAGTATGATGTTTTCTATGATGCTTCACATCTGGGGCTAGGGTGTGTTCTCATGCAGCAGAGGTCTGTTGTTTCTTATGGGTCTCGGCAGTTGCGTCCCCATGAATGCAACTATGCCACCCATGATCTTGAGTTGGCAGTCGTGGTGTTTGCGCTGAAGTTGTGTAGACATTACCTCATTGGTGAGATCTTTGTGGTTTTCACCGATCATAAGAGTTTGAGGTATGTTTTCTCTCAGCGGGACTTGAACTTGAGGAAGTGTCGGTGGATGGAGTTCTTGCAGGAATACGACTTCGAAATATCGTATACACCTGGGAAGGGAAATGTTGTTGTTGATGCACTGAGCCGAAAGTCACGTAATGATGTTGTGCGTGAATCTGGTGATTCCTAGAGAGTGATGGAAGAGCTATCAGCTTTGCATCTTGATATGGGAGAAGTTGGGGGAAGAGGTTGTCTTTTCCAGATGACGGTGCAGTCATCCCTGATGCAGAAGGTGTAAGAGTCTCATTTGGGTGATCTAGAGGTGGAAGTTTGGAGAAATAGAGTTGTTTGTGGGGAGGCCCCTGATGGTTGGTCAGAGGATGAACAACACTAAGTGTTGTATCATGGCAGTATTTTTGTTCCCTTGGCGATGCGCGAGACCGTTCTCTGATAGTTCCATAGTTCACCCTTGGCGGTACATCCTGGTGTGACGAAGATGTACCAATCCTTGAGGAGTCAGTTTTGTTGGCCTGGGCTGAAGCATACAGTTGCAGAATGTGTGTCTCGATGTTTAGTCTTCCAGAAGGTGAAAGCCAAACATCGTGTTCCTGGTGGTCTTCTCCAACACATAGAGATTCCTCAGTGGAAGTGGGAGGACATCTCAATGGACTTTATTACAGGTTTAACTCGAGCTCCGGGAGGAAATGATTCTATATGGGTGGTAGTGGATCGTTTAACTAAATCGGCCCACTTCATAGCAATCAAGGAGTCGAGCTCAGTGGAGGTCTTGTCGAGGCAGTATCTGGAGAAGGTGGTGAGGCTTCACGGAGTACCTAGGACGATCATTTCTGATCGAGATCCTCGTTTTACCTCTAGGGTGTGGAGAGGTCTCCAACATGCTTTTGGCTCTCAACTATGCCTTAGCACTGCTTTTCATCCTCAAACGGATGGTCAGACAGAGCGAACAATCCAGACTCTTGAAGACATGTTGCGCTCTTGTGTTCTTGATTTTGGAGGTTCATGGGTGAAGCACTTACCCTTGGTAGAGTTCGCTTACAATAATAGTTTTCACTCTACCATCGGCATGGAGCCGTTTGAATCCTTGTATGGCTGTCCATGCCGTTCTTCGTTGTGCTGGACTGGGGTCGGAGAGTCAGCAATTCTCGGACCAGAACTAGTGCAGAATACAACAGAGATGGTACAGGTGATTTGTGAGAGGATGATGACAGCACAGGATCGTCAAAAATCATATGCTGGTCAAAGAAGGAGACTGTTAGAGTTTAATGTTGGGGATCATGTGTTTCTAAAGGTGACTCCCCGTCGTGGGCAGTGAAGGTTTGGTCGTGGAAGTAAGCTTTCTCCCCGGTTTATTGGGCCTTTCGAGGTGTTAGCTCGTGTTGGAGCTGTGGCATATCAAGTAGCACTTCCCCCTCAGATGAGTCGGATACATGATGTTTTCCATGTATCGCAGCTCCGTCGTTATCTTCATGATGAATCTCATGTTATCGATTGGGGAGAGATTGATATTGATGATGATGAAACCTTCGAGGAGCGACCTGTGGAGATCCAAGACCACAAGGAGAAGGTATTGCGTGGGTGTTCTATCCCCTTAGTTTGTGTCTTGTGGCGACATGGTGCCATGGAGGAGAGTACCTGGGAGCGTGAGTCACAGATACGTGCTCAGTACCCAGAGTTGTTTAATGTTTAACTCCTTTCATTTAATGATGTTTTCTTTGTGGTTGGACCTTTCATGTTTTATTTATGTACCTTTGATGAGATGTTATGTTTGAATTGTTTGGTTATGAATTGTTTGTTTCCATACTCTCGAATGTCGTAGTTTTGTTCTAGCTTTTGAACAACTCATGGTGGTTTTCCCCTGAGAGGTATCTTATGGGGTGGTTGTTCGGACCCCTCTTTTCTTATGGGTTGGTTTTTAATTCTCGAGGACGAGAATGATTTGAGAGGTATCTAATGTAATGGCCCGGAACTCTCCGGTCCATTACTTTGTGGAATTTTGGTGTTGGAGGTGTTCCAGGAGGCCAAGGGGACATATCCCCAACACTTTGCCAATTTTCCAGTTCTGTGAACAGTGTTTCCAGTTTTATGAACAGTAACAGATCGGTCTCACCGATCGGTCTGACAGATCGGTCTCACCGATCAGTTTCACAGATCAGTGTGACGGATCGGTTTCACAGATCGGTCTGACAGATCGGTTTCACATATCGGTCTGAAAGATCGGTCTCACCGATCGGTCTGACAGATCGGTCTCACCGATCAGTTTCACAGATCGGTCTGACAGATCGGTTTCACAGATCGGTGTGATAGATCGGTTTCACAGATCGGTCTGACAGATCGGTTTCACAGATCGGTGTGACAGATCGGTTTCACAGATCGGTCTGACAGATCGGTTTCACAGATCGGTCTGACAGATCGGTTTCACAGATCGGTGTGACAGATCAGTTTAACAGATCGGTCTGACAGATCGTTTTCACAGATCAGTCTGACAGATCGGTTTCACAGATCGGTGTGACAGATCAGTTTCACAGATTGGTGCGACAGATCAGTTTTACAGATCGGTTTCACAGATCGGTGTGACAGATCAGTTTCACAGATCGGTTTCACAGATCGGTGTGACAGATCGGTTTCACAGATCGGTTTCATGTACAGTAACAGTGGGTGAACAGTGTTTCCAGACTCTTATAGTTTTGCCCCTTTTTGACGTTTCCATTGACGTAAAATACATTTAAAGCCTTATTTTTAAGGGCTCTTAAGGCCTTTTAAAATTCCATAAATCCTATATTAATTATTCCTAAGGCTTGGAATGTTTTATTGGGTCAAACCTCGTGGGTTAATGCGATCCGTTTTTAATGGAGAATTAACCGGATCTTAAGCCGTCACCCCATTGAATCTTAAAAAGGGACGAGATATCATTCTTCCTTGTTCTTTAACTTTGTTCTTGATTAAGAGGCACTAGAACCTTTCAATCCTTTCCGTAGGAGTTTCACAATCAATCTTTACTCCTAGGATTGGTTCTGCATTGTTTTGATGCAACCAAGCTGTGTCGATCAATCTTCCACATAAGTTGTCGCGAGAGAAGGATTGTGGGCCGCTGTGTGGATAAAGGACGTCAATAACTCTTCGAGGTAGGGGATTCATGGCTTCTCTAATTTTATATGTGCAATCGTAGAATTAGCATGATTTATCCCTTTGGATCACAATGAAATTGACCTAATTAAATACTTGAACCGGATTAAAAGAATTGGTTGATCGCATGTTGTTGCTTTATATCGTGATAACGGTTTGCCTCATGTTTTCCTAGATATAGTGATATCTATGTTTTCTTTGATTTGTTGTTCGTTCATGATAGAAATTGATAATGAACGTAAAGGCGGAATTAATTGTTAATTAATTGGATAAAGATAAAGAGGCATGTAAATTAATCTGGTTATTGACGTTGTTGTAGTTCTAATTTGAGGATAATCAAATTAGGGAAGTAAGCATGGTCATTTAATTGTGATAGCTTACTGATTAGGTATCCATGAATGGAACCTACGAATAAAAAATCTGTTAATTCAATATGGATTAGAGAACAGATTATGTGGGAATTTCTAAAAGGGTTCTGAGTTACCCTCTTGTTTGTTAAAGGGTCAAGATCCCATGATGTGATGTTTGTTTTCCTGCTACTTGTGCTATGATGTGATCCTAGATGGTTGTTGTGATATGTGGAGGCATTGAGGCCTTGTGGTTATGGTAGCAGATGACGCCTAGAGTGGCGAGATGCATCAGTTTATGCATGTGGGTGTCGGGGAGGACACCAGGGGTGATGGAATGGGATGGATGTGTTTGCTAGTTGCTTACGGTTTTCTTGAATGTTAATCTTCTTTGCTTTTCCCCACTGCTCAAGGTAGCTGGTCTTGCTACCCTTCTTCCGAAGGAGGCGAAGACGCGCGGGGTATGCCACGTGCTTTCCGTGTTTATCCTCCCGAGGGATAATGGGTATATGGTCTTTCTATAGGCGGCAAAGACTCGACGGGTAGTATATCTACTCACCGTGTTGAGCCTCCTTTGTGTTTAGAAGCATAGGATGTTTTTCTAGAATGCCTGGGAATGTGGAAAAGTAATTCGGTAATGAATGTTTGATTAAATGGTGAGAATCCACGGGGATGGAGATGATGGAATTTAAAGGTAATGTGAATCTTAAAAAGGAGCAGTTTTTTTTTGAATGTGATGCCAATTCAGTTTAATGCGGAGTTTTTCATTATTAATTAATGTTTAAAGAATTAATTAATGTACAGTGGAACTGATAAAATGAGAACGGAGTAATCTAATAAATCTCTTCAAATGTTTGTGTGCTTATAGGATACCTAGTCTTAGAAGTAGCACCCTGGAGTCTGAGAGACGTTAGCTGTAGTTGTACCTAAGACTAGGTAATGCCCATAGTGTGGATGTGAGTTACTTATATATTCTGTAATTTTTGTGTTTCTATACGCTACTCCACCCTTTCGGTAAGGGCAACTGACACCCCGGGGATTCTGAGCCCTGGGGGGTGTTTTCCCCAACATTCTGATGGGAGGTTGAATGGATGACTACCCCCTTTGGCCCCGCTCTCTTCTCTTGGAAGATCTTTGTGCTGGTAGGCACAGTGGTTATTTTTACCCATATATGTGTGTAGAGGGCTTTGATGGCTTGTGGTTATTTCCCACACATATATTCTGGATATAGTATCCTATGGACTACTATAGGTGTAACGTGTATAGGCTATAATGGCTTGAGGATCCTTACTCGGAGTATGGGCTGTAATGGCTTGTGGTATTATACCCGATGTATGATACACGTTATACGAGCTGTGGTGGCTCCCGGAAACTACCTGGTTACTTTGGTTGTGAGGACGGTGTGGTGCTTCGCCCAGGTGTATGCGGGCAAGCCTATGTGGTGCACGAGGTGCAGATTGTAGAGCTTAGCCCAGGTGTCTGCGGGAAAGCCTTTGGAGAGAGATGCACAGGACGTATGTCGTTGGGGAAAAGCGGAAAACCAGTGGGGAAGTAGTAGCGGGGTACCCTTGATATTATTTACTATATTCCATATTATTGTATGCGTTACTTGGTGAGAGTAGCCATGGTGAGGTTGGGAACTTAGTATACCTGTTTAGATAACGAGTTAGTTTCACTTGTTGTTCACTGGGCTTTAGCATGCTTTCTTTACTTTTTCACGAGAGGCTTGGGGAGGATCCTACTGAGTATACTGTTATACTCACCCTATGTATGTATAAACTGTTTTTCAGGTCACTTGGAGCAGGTTGGAGATCAAGCTGGTTACTACTAGCTTGCGGTTGGAGGAGGAGTTGTTCGGGCTTGTGGTCGCTGCCGTTTTACTTTCTTTTGGGTACTTTTAGTTTTCCCTTTCAGTTGTAGTACTTTTGCATGAAATTTCACATATGTACTTGGGTTTCATTTATTTTTCAGTTATGATTTGGAGTTTGTTAGAGTCTATTATATCTCTCTCTTCTACATGTGTTATCTCAGAGGGTAATGCCTCCCATTTGTATGTTATTATACCCTCGGTGCTAGTCGCCAACCCGGGGCCTACTGGAGGCGGGACTCGGGGGTCATTATCTCCCTTTTCACTTTGCCGGCCCAGGAGGGGTACACCTTGTGGGGAGGGGGTCGTGACATATCATAACTAAATTGATATAATAAACTAAAACTGAATGATGTATAGTTTTTTAGGAAAGAGATATCCCCTAGTCCACTCCACCACCACTATTCTCAATAAGGGTGATAGTTTCCTCTATTCCAATCCTATTATAGAGTACTTTATTTCCTTTTTCTAGGTAATTTCTAGTTGAGTAAATGAAATTGACACATGGTAAACCAAAATGAAATTTTATTTTTGCTACAGAAAAGGATTTATAGGAAACAACCTTCATAGGTTCTTTCATCAAGATCCATTAGAATGAAATATAACAACATTAGGTGTTTATAGACATCAGATCACATATCCAAGAAACAATTCATACGGAACAATTATTTCCATGTGAAATAATATAATGAGTAAGAATCGCAAGGATAATATTCTAATCATATAACATAATTTAGATAGGAACATTGGTTAAGTCGGTACTTCTTATTTATTTTGATTTCGTAGGGAATAGAGTATCATATTTTGAAACCTTGAGAAAATAATTCTCTATAAATATTTTTTTCGCTTCAATTTGCATACATATATTCATCCATGCACACAAGTTTTACAGAATATTTTAAATAAATTCACACCAAATTATTTACACATAGTGAATTCTATCCATAAAAACAATGAGTATTAACACACCTTTGTCTTTGAAATTCCACAATAATAGTAGAGAAAAATATTATATATTTCCCTTCCCATAAATTTCATAACTTGGTTTGTATTTTAATTAATATTTCCTTAAAAATATAATAGTGCATTTAAATATTATACAAAAAATAAAAACCCAACTGGGTGATTCAACTGTAATAAATACCAGTAAACAAAATGATGTATCCAAGTTGAATAATTTAATCCACAATGATTAATTATAGAACTAAAATAGTGTAACTAATATGAACTTCTAAATTCATAGAGATTATTTCATATCAAGTATTAAAATTGAAGCTTGTAGGAATTTTATTCATGTAGCTGAATATGAAATAGAAAATATTAAATGATGATTCCGTTTTCTTTATGTAGTTGATTCAAAGAAAATAACATAGGTAAATGAGGATATTTAGGTGATTTCACGGCATAATATATTCATGTGACTAATTTTTTCATGTACCTAAATAACATAACCAATTAATTAGGTAGATGATTTCTCACATATTTGATAAGTCTATATAATAGTTTCACGTAGCTGAATGATCACCTATGTAATTCTTTGTGTTTGTGATATTTTTGTCCTACGAAATTACCTTACTGGTGGTTTAGAAATGTATTTTATTGATTCATTAATTTCCTTCAAGTAGGTAATTGATTAATTTATCCAAATTATTTAATTCTATTAAAATTATTCATTTAGGAATATTACCATACATAGATAATTCTCAACATGAACATCCATAATCCATTCATAGTGGAATTTATAGTTAAACACATAAGAATAAAATAAATTAGAATAAAATACATAGAAGACTTCAATTTTAGTAAATTATGAAGGGGATTTGAGATAATACGAAATATTTTTTCATAAAAATTGGTGGATCAGCATTAGTATTTTAGTAGTTATAGAACATAGAATTTTAGTCGAACATGAGGTATCTATTTTATATCCCAATATCATTTATAGTGGGATTTTGGATTATAAATATTACTCTAACAAAATTATATGATCTATACTTGAAAAATTTTGTTTTTTTATCCTTAAGTAATTCCAAGTGATTAAATATGATCTATTCATTCTCTACTATCTATGTACTCAAAACTTTAAAGTAACATACTTATTGAAAACTGTTTTTGTCTCTCAATTCCGAAGAAATATCATTCCTTATATTAATATTTTTATTAAAATGGTTTCCATAATGATTTTAAAATTATCAAATGATTTATTATTATTTTTCCATTATTCTACACTCTATATATATGTTTAAAACTAAATTTCTTGTTCTTTTTTATGAGTAAATTTTTACCAATGTTGTGAACATAATCATAGGCATAATTAATAATTAATAAATAATATTTACCACTATCATGAATACTATATATCTTTAATCAACCCTTATAAGTTTTTTATTTTTTATTTTAATGAATACTTTTTCGAATATTATGGATTTTATTTAATTTTATGTAATTTTTTTCGAAATTAAAATTTTATCCCACAAAAAATATTATATTGCTGTTATAAAGGTATTTTGATTTATGAAAACATACTTTATTAATTAATTAATTTTCATTGGGTATATATTCTATTGTTATCATATTTATCCTTTTAGTAGGTTTTTAATGATTATAATGATGAAATAATAAAGAAATGTTTTCTTATTTTCAATGTTTTTTCTACAATGATATGAAAAATATTATCATGATATTATTGAACACATATGAATTAATTATGATTTTGTGAGTGGTGGGTTAGATATACTCCTATAATAAAATGTGTCATGATTAATATTTTATTGATTCAAAGGGTAAAAAATTGGTTATACCAAGCCCAAAAGATTGTACATAGGTTTTAGTCAAGGAATATGGTAAGTACGTGGGAGGTTATCCCAATCATTACATCTGATAATGTATTTATTGGTAGTCGTGACATATGACTGCAATGATTATTATTATATAAAAAATTTCTTCTAACTACAATGACAGTTTATTATGCTTATTGTACTATCTCATAGTTCAAAATCATTGATTCCTCTATAATTCTTATATGACGAACTACCAATGATTTAATCAATGATTATGATCTTTGAATTGATAGCTTTATTCAAAAATATTATATTCATATTTTTATACCCTTATGCTCAAGTTATTCTTACCTATTATTATTAACTGATATCTCCAAATCATAATATTCTTGAGAATAAAATCTCATATTCTCTTACATTTACTTTCACCAAGATTTGAATAAATGTTTTAAGTAGGGTATGACTGAGAAGTGAATTATGCGATAATAACTATATTGGTTATTTTGACTATAATTCCTAAAATTAGTTGATTATTTATATTGTATCCAATTAATTTCACCAATAACAGTTTTATGGAATGTGTTTTTATGATTTGAATTTTAAGTTTTTCTAAAATGATGTGTAATTTTTTAAAGTAATTTTTTGGACACCTTTAGCATGAACCCCATTGATCATGGATTCTTTAGATAAATAGATGACCAATTTTTTCCACCTAGATAAGTAAAACCATATAGAATTAACAATCCTAGAATCAATTGAATATGGTGGTATTTATCAGTGGTGGGGGGATGGGTAGGGGCATCAAAAATGTATCTCTCAACTCAGTGATATATGTCTTCTCTATTAAATGAGTTATGAAAGACTGGTAATCCCTAAAAAAAATTCCATATTCATTCTGGAAGGGATCATACCTTATTACCACCATATTTGGGATTTCCTATTAGCGAGAATAAAGGTATAAGTTTGGGATTCCCTATTAGATGAAATACCCATGATTATACCTATTGAAGATAAAATAAACAATATAAGGATTCCTTAAATGATAAGGCTCAACAGGTAATCTTAGTTTTAACATCATATAGAAACCCCATAAAATGTACCTAATCATTTTTATCTCTTATTTGTGAAATGAATCATGACTCACATGGTCTTAAAGATATGATCAGATGGTGATAATCGGTTAACCAAAAAATACCACTTATTTATACCTTTAAAGGTGTGATTTCAATCTATCTAATGAGACAAGCCTCATATATTTTTTCCAAACCCAATTCTTTTGATTTCAAAACATTGAGGACTGATAATTGAATTTTAAATGATGCTAAACATCATGGAATATTCTCATCACATGAACATTAACTGTGTATCTTAAATTACAGGTTCAATGATTCATATCAATGAGGGTATGTATGATTCATACATGAGGTTGATACCTAAAAACATCTAACTTATGTTTTTATCCTCAAGTGGTTATTTTCTTCATATGGTCACTTATATAATTTTGGTTAATAGATATATTTTAATGAAATCATATTTCCCTTCTAATAAGATCATATCCCCTAGAAAATAATCCTTATTGGGTACTATTCTCAATCACATCTTTCCCCTACCAACATATCCATATTTTCAATCGGTGTCATCATATTATATCATTTAACTAGATCCCCTTTGAGGTTAACATGAAATTACTTGTCATGAATAAGTCCAATTGTATGAATCAATTTACATTTTTTATTATTCCTCCTTACATCATGATATTAAACATCATGGATTTGTTCTTGTAACATAAACATAAATTGTATAATGTGTACTATTAATAAATCCAAACAAAGTGGATTTCAATTCATTTTTGAATGATAAATATTAATCTATTTTCTAGGGAATTCCCCAATATTATAGACCTCCATTTCTTACATATTATAAAAAATAATATAGATCTCTTGGAGACACATCATTAAACCAACATCATTTTGTAATAATATATTAAAAATAGGGAATTTGTGATATATATTCATATTCACATTTATATGATATATATGATATGTGTACATGTAAAATTCAGAATATTTTGAATGTCTATATATTATAATTTGGGGTAAAAAGTTCCATCAGTTGAATTTGTGAAGGATTAATATGCATGACATAAATCTACAATAAAGTCCAATAGTAGCTAATAAATCCCCCTAAATGGTGTTATGATCTCAACACCAATACCCTTATTCAATTAACATTATGAAGTTTTTTTAGCAGCAAACCATTATGACTATGTACCCTTGGATATAATGTCCTCAATGATACCTCTTGTCATGAATACCGGAGCTGTTGGGTGTTTGTCATTCAATTAAAATTTCACTTTGGTGACCATCTGAAACACCAACCAAGGAGTGATATTAGTCAAAGGTATATTTTTATAACTCTATCATATTATTATAAAACTGACTTATTCCACCAGAGTAGGGAATGTTTTATAAACCCCATGATATTAAATCTATTAATTAAAGTATAATGATCATACGACATGTTTATTTTACTTTTTCTACAGAATCATTACTTATTTAATGATATTTTCTGTGGTTATTTTGACATTTAAATATGATCGTAAAAAGAAAAAAAGTAATATAAATTATAATATTACATAGTAAAATTGTTTTATAATTAAATTATTTTATCATAAAATATTCATTTATATTGTAAAATATAAATAATTTAAAAATTTATAAGAAATATAATGTAAATAATATTTATTAAAATTTATAATTAAAATTCATTATGAAAATATTTTAATAGAAAATTCCATATGTTGCCTGAGTTAGAATAGAACTTTATATTATAGTTCTAGCTTGTACCTTGTCAGGAAACATTCATTTATCATGGAGTTACAATGAATTTTTTGGGTTTATTTAACCAAGGTTAAATCAAGAGAATGTTACATTAAAAGAATGTATTTAATATCATGTCTAGTGTTGAGGATATACATTTTAAATATTTTAGTATTGAGGAATCCACTAGAGAGATCATGCAACTATGAGTTCATTTTGTTGGAATAGGTTTCTACCTAAATACCATTATGTAACTTGATAAGGACTTTTTCTAGTATTTGTGAATGGTAATATAGATTTATTACTCTGTAATATCCCCAAAACATGATATTCAAATTTTATTGGAGAAATATATTGGTATTTGATATGATATTCAAAAATAAATATAATATATTTTTTATGTAACACTCATTAATTGTGAAAATTTATTTAGGTAAAACTATATATAGTATAGAAAATTATAGTTGAAACCACAATAAAACTATTATCATTGAGGGAGAACGACCATTTCTTCTCCAAAAAATCAATTGCGGTATATTTACATATAAACTGATCTAATTTTAGGAAATTAAAATTATCTACTAGAATCCATTATTCTTAATAATCCTACATATCATGAAAAAAAATATTACATGTGGTGTATGGAGGATGCTTTAAATATTTATTGCATCACGCTATCATATATTTCAAGATAGAAAAAGAATTAATATAGATATAAATATGAACAAATGGTGATATAATATCTCTAAGAAGTTGAAAATGATAATGAAAAGGATAAA
The DNA here is from genome assembly GCA_963277665.1 of Viscum album. Lineage (NCBI taxonomy): Eukaryota > Viridiplantae > Streptophyta > Magnoliopsida > Santalales > Viscaceae > Viscum > Viscum album. The sequence continues at coordinate 617,224,219 of OY728145.1, read as the reverse complement.
TTTAAATTATATTTTTTCTATAATATACCAATGAAAATTTAAATCGGGTTACCAAAGAAATGATCCTTATTTCAATATTGTCTTGTACATTGAACAATATTTGATTCTTGTATTTTATATATATAGGAAATTTTCTATAAATACCTTTCTCGTTTCCTTTTCTCCCAAATTCCCAATATTTATTTGAAAATATTAGATAAATTTTATAAATAATCCACTCAGAATTGTTTTTTGCATGATTTTTTATGTGGATTAGAATTATTGGGAAATGGTTCCCAAATCAATATACGTAAAAATAAATGATATGGTTATAAAGACAATGATTGGTTCATATTTAATGGATCCTTTATACTTTCGATTAAAAAAGTAAAATATTAAGTCTATGTGTAATAAAAAAGAGTTTATCTACATCAACTAGGGTTGTAAAGGTCCCTAAAAAGATAAATAATAATGAATCAAAGAAGACGAAATAAATTGCTTCTAATCTAGAAATATTCATCATTACATGTAATATTTAAACTTCCTTAGATTATTATAAAATAAAAAGATCAATTGAAATATTTTTATTTAGATATAGTAATAAATGAATTTGAATAATATTACAAAAGGATAGGTGAAATCTGCATGTATTTGATGAATAGTGAATATTATATTATCCATCATAAGGGAAAAGATACAAATTTCAAAGTGGACTGGTTAATATAAAACTATTATATTGTATTTTTTGTTGAAAAATAATTTTTATATTGTGAATTTAGAAAAAATGATACATTATATTGGGTTTTAAATGAGTGATGCTAAATATAAAATAAAAGACACATACTTGACTAGGGTAAAAAATCATTGTGTCGGTAAAACAAAAATAAGTTTTCAGGATTAGATGAAATATTGTTTTTAATAATCTTTGATCTATAACACATACTTATTAATAAGATTTTATAATTATATTTTATATATATAAGCCTTTAATATTAATTTTCTGGTAAAAACTTTTTTTGATATGGTTTAGTAAGACCATATGTACTATTATTTGGATATGAGATTGGTAAATTTATTTATATTGTTATATTCCATTAAGATATTTTAGTAATGGAAAATGGATGTCACTAATAAACATAGTAAACTGCATATGATCCTCTAGGTAGATTATTAGAGAGTATCTTTACCTTATTTTCATTGATCATTTTTATTTAGAGCGTATATTCTCCAAATTTATTATTAGAATATGAACAACACAAACTTCATAGTAATACAATTAGTGTCAATTAGTGGTATTAAATATATTAACACAATTCCACATTTACATTCATTAAATGTGTTAAAAATTAAAATGTAATAATAAATCCATTATTCAAACATATTGATAGATAGATATACTATATCATATAATAAAAATAAAATCCATTATGCCATTTTTGGATGTGTTTAAAGATAACTATCTTTTAAAGATAGATTTTTCTAAATCATATTTCAAGGAAAGCACTAATTGATTCTAGTTTATTTATCATAAATATATCTAATGATTTAATATACAAAAGATAAATATGTATTATTCATGTTTGGATATATTTCTTTTTTAGTGGATAACTTCTTTTTTCATATAGTTAGGGTTTACTTGAATTAAATATTCTTAATTCTCTATATGTACAAGAGTTCTAAAAAGAATATTAAACTACATAAAGACTCAAGAGAGATGTCATTACACAAATATAAACTTCATCTAAAATTTTAAACAAAGTAGATATATTTAAATTTACCAAGTGATGTGCTATATGTATATTCAAATAGTGAGTCCTCTAGGAAACTTAAAATGACAATATTCTATTGTTTATATTCTCAAAAAAAATTCGATTGATACTATATTAAAAACTATTTTTATAAATTATGTTAGTTTATCTAGTTAATTTAAATATATTTATGGATTCTAATTAATACATAATAAATTTATTGTAAAAGTTATAACAAATAGGTTCAACTTATTATTAAAGTTTACTCGATACGTCTAAACATAGTACATAAAGAAAATGGTTACCATTGATCATAATGAAATAAATTATAAATCTAAATTTCAAATAAAATACAACTATGATAACTATATTATGAATTGAGTTTCAAGTATATATTCCTTTTTACATTTGTCCCAACCATAAGTTTTTCTTTCACCAATTAATGACACTGACGTATTCATATTTTTTTAAAATATTTTTATGTATATAACCAAGCATTGTGGTCATATAATTTACATCAAATAAAGAAAAAAATATTTTATATCTACTAATAATGAGTTTGTACCATTTATCTATAAGAGTATTATTATATTTGTATTGTTTTATATGTTAAATATGTTGATAACTAGTATATTATAGATATTATGTCTTAAATTTTTTTAACACTACGTATTCATTATTTAATGATGAATGAATTAATGTGTAAACATAATTTCTAGTGAATAATACCAGTATATATATATATATATGGTTACATAGAAAATTTATATAATATACCTTTATATGGTTTTGAAAAAATAATGATGGAATAATCCATGTAGAAAATTATTCCCATTTAAGTGGGAATATCTTAGAATATAGGACATTATATTTATGTATATATTTTTATATTCTACGGAGTTGTTTAAATATATATCTCATTAAAAGATATGAATTTTTATTATTATATATAAATAATTGGTGAAGTATCTAATAGAATGAGGAGAACTATATAGGCATGTTGTTGGAAATATAATGGAGTAGTGGGAAAGTAGATTTGATGAAAACCTGGTGGTTGGAAAACTATTGATCCATTATTTTATGGGGATAAAAAACAACCTTCCATCATATAAATTTGATCTATTATCATTGTGATGGAATGTTAATAAGATAAAAAAATTTATTATTATTATAATTTTAGATATATACATAGACTATGAACATCATGAATTTTTATACAATTGAAAAATTAGATTCAAAATGTTTCATTCTAAATTTTGTACGTGTACCAAGATAGTAAATGATTTGTAGATGATAATATTTTAACTATGGTATTTGTTTAGAATTCATGTTTATGATTGAGGATAAAAGGTAAATACTTGGTGATATAATATCGTTAGTTATTTTATCAAAAGTGTGACATCGTAGTATACAGATTGACCATAAGATCCTAGAAGTTCAAAAATCCATTTCCATAACATCATTGAAGAATATTTATCATGTTATTGGAAATTAGTTAGTCAACATATGGTGATAATGAAACTTATAGTTTATTATAGATAGTTTTATCAAAATAAATAAATGTTGTATTACTGTTAAACCAAAAATATAGAAAAATATTTATTTTTATATCATATTTATATTCACCACACATTATACACACCACTATCAGACCATTTTATTGTTTAAAAATTATTTCACATAATGTTTTCAATTCTTCCATAAAATTATATAATTATCATTGTAATTTTAAGGATCTTATAATATTATCATTTATTGGGATGTGATTTTTAAATATTTTGAACATGATAATCTACTTTTGTGGAATATTATTTCCATTTAAAGAAATGGGAAATTATTTTTTGGAAATTAATTGTTTTTTACTCAAAATAATTAATATTTTCATCAATATATAATTGATAGTATTCTGGTTACATACATTTAAAGATCATGAAAAATTATAAAAAAATATAAATATTATACATTAAAAAGGAAAATATTTTTGAAATATTTATTTACAAAATTCCATAACCTCTTTATGAGGCTTTAATGATTATCAATTATGAAAATTATGAATATAAACTTTTGGGATAGCTTTCATGGCCTAGAATGGAATCCCACTATTTTTATCATAAACAACATCTAAACTATCCAAGAATATTTATATTTCAACATAAATTATATCAAACTTTGGAAAATATTTTAATCTTTCTCTAAAAACCTAGTCCATCTATATTTTTTCACGTTTTATCACTTTAACTAAATAAAAACAAAATTTACTAATTCTGGATCAATTTTGGAAAATTCCACAATTCCCAAAAATTTCACCCACAAATAAAAACATTAATCTTATGGGATTATATAGACCTATAGGGGTAAAACTAAGCCACCAGATATACATTATAGAGACCCAAAACATCTAAATGTATTATAATGTTATTTTATACATGAACATCCAATAAACAAAATAAAATGATTATGTGGTTTAGTGTCATTGGGAGACATGGGTAATAATACATTATAAAGTAAATAAATACAAAATCATTATTAATTTATCCATAATTTTCTCTGTAATACTTTTATGATCCTAAAATAGCATTCGACAACCTGGGGAATGCATAAAACGATATTGTGATCATTAGAACATTGGTAGGGAATAAAGTTGATAATAATGCATAATATTTGAGTCAAACGACATAATATGATATAATAAAATATAAATCTTATGAATAATCACATAAGAGAATGAAATTATGAAAATTGTATCATAATATCATGGAACCATTTAGAAGTTTAATAAATATAAAACATATCCTAGGAATAAGACAAGGTTAACCGCTAAGAAAACATAACATGGAGGACGAAGTATCATCATGGATTAGGATTACTCACTAGTCTCATGCTTACTATCTCACTAGAAAAAAACATTAAAAATTTCTATATATTTTTCTTTGAAATACCATTCATAACATATAAATTATTATGTTCTCCATAATGGAAACACATCATATAGAGTAAACATAATAAATACACAACGAAATGGGTTTCCTAATCATTACACAATTCCTAATTAACAGAAATTTCATAAAGATTCCAATGATATGAAAAAATTAAATATTATCAAAATTTATTAATGAATATATACATATACATATCAATATTTTGATTTCATTTGTGAATATTTTCTTTAAATGAGAATCGCAAAAAAGGAATAAGGGATGCAAAGTTTACACTAAATCGCACATGATTTTAATGAATGAATCTGAGAAATAAACATAAAGAATGTATAAACCCATCATAGGAAGTTTGAATAAAATATTTTTTGTATATAAGAGTTATATATTCATAATTAAAAAATTTTAAAACATAAAATTGTAATATATAATGTTATTTAGAGTGAGAAAGGTCATAGCCCAGAGAAAGAGGGTTTTCAGAAAGATCCCTTATGAAGGTTCTAGAATCATTTTGCACTTATATTTTACATTATAATTAAACAAATTAAATTAATTAATTTCCAATTTTTTAAAAATTTTCCTATGTATTTGATTTATTATTATTTTTAATTGTTCATTTATAATCATTTCAATGATATTTAATGTTTAATTCCAATTTTTTGAGTGTGTTAATTAAATGTTTTCTTAGATTGAGCACGTGTTTATATGAATGTAAATTATAGTAAAATGGTTATATAAATAGAGAAGTCATCCTAAATTATATTTATTTCCATCTAAAAAATTTAATAGACCCAAATATCCTTTTCGATTCCACCATAGGGAGAATTCTCTTAGTAAAAACATTTATGTTATATAGTTAGTTCATTTATGTCATTTTACCGACTCTCATGAACTTGATTCATTTTGATTAATTAAATATTTATTGAAGTATTAATGAATATTAAATAAGTTATAATAAAATAATTATTATTATATTTAACAATAACTATATTTTCATCATGATCCTTGAGAGAGTTTATGGAATTAAGAAACACAACATATACGGAGGTGTTGAACTGAAATAATATGGAAATTAGTTCATTTATTGAATAAAAGGATAATAGAATGGGATATATTGTAGATATTACATTATGAATATAAAATTATAGAATATATAATATAATATATTTATTATTAATTTTTTATGAGTGAGGATAGTATAAAAATGTATGAGAATATAATTTAAAATAGGTTGTTTAAGAATCATGCCTCTTCAGTGTCATCACATTGAAAACACCATAAGGAACTTTAAATTCCTTTTTTTATAGCCAATATAACTAGGTTGTGGGATATATGATTAGGAGGGTAATTAGATAGAAATCTTTCAATATAAAAAGATTATATGGTGTTATTTTAAGGGGTTGGAAGGGTGGTATTTATAAGAAGAGGAGAGGAGTGGTTTTTAATATTATAATCATTAGTTTATTATTTTCGAACACAAACACCAATAGTTATGAATATTTTCATCATATATAGTATATGTTTCTTTTATATCTGAAATATCCGGTTTATGATTCATTGATGACTGAAAAAAACATGTATTTGGCATGTAATATTAAATATCATATTTTTCCATATTTAATTATTCACCATAAATTCAACTATTAAAAAAATATAACACAAATTCACCCTAAAAATTAAATATATTTTAGTTTTATAAATTGAAATCAATTTTATTGAAATATTTTTGAAATCTTTTGAAATATTTTTTTAAATAAAATAATCATTTATCATAAAAATTCCAATTTTAATACTATAAAAAAATTTCTACCCCATTTATAAATTAATTGTAGAATAATTAAATTATAAAATAATTATAATAAAATATATTATTAATATCTAAACCTCATTTATGAAGATATAAATTATTCTTAATCATTGTATTTATAACAAAAATTGAATTAAAATGTATATGTTTATAAATAATACATGCTATTTATTTATCATTTTAAAAAATTATTTTATTGGTTCATGATCTAGATATTTCATATTTTCATTATATAAGATATTTATATATTATTTTACACTTATATTGGTGAGGATATAATTCTAATGGTCATGTTTCTATTTCAAACTGTCATATTATAACTATAATGGTTTAATTATCAATCCAATGGTCATATTACAACTCAACGGTCAGATTTTAAATAATAATATGGGTTTCATAGTTTCAAAAAATACCACATATTTTTTTAATTATTTATTGAATTATTTTTTAACACATTGTTATATATTTTTATTTTCAAAATGAATATTTTATTTTTCATATTCTGGTTCATTTTTACAGTTTTATTTGTGAGTGTGGTTATTATATGGGACTGAGAATATACAAATATTCTCATTATTGTTTTCCAATTTTATCATTTTTATTCCATTATAATACATTAAATTTGTATGAACATATTTTTCCTCTAAATATTATTTCTAAATTAAAATAATAAAAAATATTTAGTTTTACCATGTGTTCCATGTACATTAAATAATATTATTCTTATAATTATGAAGAAGTTATATATTCTGAAGAGAAAATCTGATGATAGTGGTCTATTTCATTAAATTCTTCTTCTATAGGAAATTTCAACTTTGGAATTTCATTTTAAATACTAAGGTTAAAATAGGTGAGGGTACTTATGCATCATGGATTCATTTTTTTACCATGTCACATCCTCATGTTTATGTCAGAATAAAACTTTTACTAGGTGAGTTTTCCTATTATATAGAACATTATCTCTAAGATCAAAGATCGTCATCAGAAGCAAATCATAATAGAGATAATTCTCATGTTTTACCACCTCACAATTCAATAAATTGTATGGATCTAGTATATAAATTCTTAATAGGGATAAATGGATTGTGACATATACTTGATATAGGGATGGTAGAGCATAAGTTTACAATCTATGGCTCGGATGTGATTAAGAATCTTAATTTGGCTGATGTATATGGGATGTATAATGTAGAGACCCTAACCCCGATTTCGTAAAGTTGGATCTCTACTTCATTACATTGGGACAAGAAACAAGGAAGTCACATCCCAAAGGACCAAATAGTATAGTTGTTTTGGAAAAAAAATACAAAAATATGTTTTACATTACAACTTGAAATGAAATAAAATATAGAAAATCCATTAGAATCATCCATAACTCCTAGATTATCACTTCAAATCATTCATAACATAAATCCTTGAATCCATGGTAAAATAACATTAGAAAGTTGTGAGATAAGATTCTCAGTAATGGTATGTAATATAGCAAAATGTAATATAAACAATAATGCCTAATGAATGAATGAAAACACATTTCGTTAAAACATAAACTTGTTCATAATATGTCAAGAATAAAATATAAATAAATAATTGTATAAAATCTATCCCATGAAAATGGAGCATGACCATTGATATTATACTAGTATAATATTCACATCAATTATCAATTATTAATATCATAATAATGAGATTTATAATTATGGACATCTGAAACGTACCATTGAAGCCTCAACCGTGACATTTAAAAATAAATGGTTAAGGCCTTATCCAAAACAATATGTGAAAATGGGAAATACCTCAACCAACTCCATATATTTTTTGTCTAATGAGACCTACCTATACATAGAGAGCTTATAGAGGTCCCCGCCCATTAATTTCTATGTCCAATTCATTCCTCATATGGATTAGGTTACAAATAAACATCATATATATATGAAATTTAAATAACATTCCTTAATCTATAACATAATCACTAACCATTTTGAGTAGTATAGAGAATGGTATCATGATTGCACATCCATGTTCAAACTGATCAAAAAAATTAATAAAATGTGGTAGATGATAATCATACGAGATTGTAGGGTCCTGAAAATTCCGCAAGGGGGAAATACAATTACCCCATAACCTGGAAAAGGACTGAACCAGTCCACGTGCCTGCTCCCAGCAACAGCATGCGGCCGATCCGGTAGACCACCCTCCCGCAATCCCGCAGACGTTGTCATTCACAAAATTGATGTGGAAGCCTGTCCGTGACCGTGAAGCGGGACAGGAGTTAGGCCGGTCTACCACCGCGAGCCGCCCCCTCCGCGGACCGATATCATTCACGGGATAGAGGCGAAGTGGTGCACGACCGCGGAGAAATTCCGCGGATCTTGGTTCTAAAAATCACTGGTTGACCGAGTCGTCCGTGGTTGGGGATTCCTTCATGGGATTCTGCAAAGTCCGTGTGCCCATCTTATTCGCAGCTCTATAAATAATCATCGAGGGGCACAAAAAATAGGGGAAAAGTATGAAGGAAGGGTGAAAACCCATGGGGAGATGCTGGAGGAATCGATCCCAAAGGTGTTCCGCGGCCATCTGTGGACCCCATATCGTCCGTGGATGAACTCTTCCATGGAGAGGAGAAACCAGTCCATGAACCACATGCGGCCAGCTCCTCCGCGACCAGCCCATAGTGGCCATTTCCTTCGCGGATAGTCCCACCTCGGCCACCCCTTCTGCGGACCAGTCTCGTTCGCGAAATGGAGGTGGAACCCCTCCTTGGGCACGAAGTAGAACAGGCACCATCCCCTTTGCAGACACCCTTCGTGGACGTCCATCTCATTCGTGGACAACCTCCTTCACGGACATCCTCCTCCACGGAAATCATCCTTCATGGAGAGCCTCCTTCGTGGCCTAGTCCTTCGCGGCCTGCTCCATCGCGGCCAGCTCCTCCATGGACTCCCTTCATGGACATTCAAACCGAGAACCACATTTGGCTCCCTACACGGCCATCTCTTTCGCGGACAGCTTCACCGTAGCTGGAACCTCACGGCCAGCCCCATGCGGAAAACCCCATGCACTCATTGGTCCATACCGCAGGGGTGCAACCCCCCCACCCCTACTTAAGATCAGTGTCGGGCTGCGGTCTCGGCCCTTTGTTCTGGTCCCTTCACTACCGTCACTAACCCCCATGAAAAATGGGGAGTCTCACAATGACCTTTTCGGGCCGGGTCAACAGTATATTACATTGCACCTTTGAGCCACCCCAACATTCTTCCTATAAATTCCATGGGTTGAGTTACTCCTCATGACTCTCCTATAACCTCATTACCTAGCTCCTTTTTCTTGGATTATCCAGAAATGGCCACCCTTGCATAAGTCCCACACCAGCCATTGCTAGGTCTCTCCAACCTAGTCGTCCTGACCACATGATGTTAAACTGTATGGCCCTTGTCCTATCCATATGACATTAAACTATATGGAAATAGTCCTCTCTGCATGACTATAAACTGTAGTTCTCCCTATGTTCCAAACACATGATGCCTCCTTTTTCAAACAAGAGATTCCTTATGCTCTAAGAATAAGATGCATCATGCCATGTTTACAGTGGCGTAACTTCAAGAGCGCTGGAATCCATTCAACATTCCATCACTCCACCTCATTCTTTGCACGTCCTTCATTCGGATCTTCATTCCGTTGCATGTCTGAAGGGACCCCCTAACGGCCTGACCTCATGCCGCAGCGGCTCACCTACCATCCTGGGCCAACTCCCCGAATGACTTTGGACAACACTTTGAGATAGGTCATGTGTTTCGAACATGGTCTTTAGTTGACCCTCATTTGTTCGTCCCCATTTTAGGCTAACGTGATATGAATGTTGTGTGTCAAACATGGTCAACAGTTATCCTCTATCATTATGCCTCCCTCATTGTGTTTCGAATGTTGGGAATGTAATTCAGACTTTTCATCTCCCTTTGTTTGGACTGATTCCAATGCCCTTGGCATTATCCCGCTTATGCACCAGCGCATAGGCGTTGGAACCCATTATATTCCTCAATCCACCAATGGGTTGAGATTACCTCACAGACAAACATGAGAAAGACACTATGGGGCGTCCATCTTGGAGTAATCCCCGACCTTCTAGGCCTCCTCAGAGTGTAACCCCAATCCATCGCCCCGGGCATCCACCCAGGAGTAAGCCCCGACCTCATGGGCTGCCCTCATGCGTAAGTCCCACTCCACTTCTCACGGATGCACCTTTCGCGACGTGATCCTCTGGTCCCTACTGCCTCTTGTTTCTCACACCGAGCATGACTCACGTGGTCTTAGAGTAAGCATCGACCATGACATCCTCCCATGGGCCTCCTCATAGTGTAAGCCCCAATCCATCACCATGGGCCTCCTTTGAGTGTAAGCCCCAAGCTAAAGAGAACTATGAGGACATTGATCCATGTCAAGGTGTGGTACCTAGGAAGCCTCCACGAGGTTCAATCCCACCACTCGGTCATTTCTTCACGTTGAGTTCCACCCTCATCCAGCATGACGTTAAACTATATATGCGAACTACGTGGACTTTTCTCCCTGCCTCCTAGACAGGGTACGTAAGAAGCCTCCATGAGGTTCAAGCCCAACAGTCGGTCGATCTGAATATTCTTCACATCGGTTCACCGTGCCACTCCTAGTACTGCCTTAAGCAAGTTCCAACCATTCGGGGTCATTAATCTAACGATGGATGGTAAACCTCCGACATAAATGATTCCTAACCCCTACACCCATTTTACCATTGCCAACTAGGGTTTAATCTGTGGATACTATGTTTGGGTATAAACCAATGATTCATGAACATATGAATATGTCTTAAATCAATAAGAGAGTCCCGCAAAAGGCAATAATTCCCCCCAAAAAGGGTGTGATGAGCCCGAATTCCCCTCCTCTCGACCAATTTGAGTTCTTAAGACTCGTTGGTCAGACCATCCGGAAAATGCCTGCCTTTGGAAAGAAGGTCCATCAATTATTGGATACGGATCCGTTGGGCGTTTCGTGGCCAAAAACCAGAATGAAACAGAGATAAATCTAAATAAATCATAAAATTCCATAAAATGTGCTTAAATAGATAAAACTACTCTAGTAAAATCAGAAAAAAATTATAGAAACAAATGTTTTACTTTGTAAATAGGAGTTCATTTGAAAAAATATTTTTTATTTTTCATAATTGATTAATTAAAACTAATAATGATCAAATATAGTTTTCATTAAAAATTTAGTGATTTTATAAAAATAATGGTGTGTTAAAACAGATTATGGATAGTACATAAAAATGGGTAATAAATCAGTATCATCCCTTTAATCAGGTTTGCTTATGGAGAATAATTGAGAAGGGGGGCTTGTAAAACATGTATTCCCTATAAGAATAAAGATGAAATTATATGGATATATGAGTTTGAAACATATATACAAAATTTATAAGATTTATAAAAATATAATGAACAAATAAATTGGGGTAAATAGAGGGATAGCATAACATGAATGGATAATTGAGGTTTGAGAAGAAACCACATCCTTAAGTATAAATGTCTTCTTCACTTGACCATAATGTCCTAGATCATAAAATTAAATCCATTGATTATTTAATTAAAAAATCTTTTTTTTATTCATTTTAGTTTTATCAAGTTCATTTATGGCCTTACTAATGAGTTGTATATTTTAATTTCGTTCTTTAAGAGCATTCGTTTCAGGGTTTTCATGATCAGTTCTCTTGTTTATAAGTAATGAAGTTCATGTAAAATGAGTATAATTATACAGAATTGGAATTGAATTTTGTTAATGAACATCCAAAATTTTATTTAGTCTTATATTTGTTTTATTCCCAAATATAAGGATGAATTGTTATATAACATTTTAATGATAATCGATTAGATTAATTTTAGTGGGTTTATACCACAAAAAACTCATATTGTTCGTCATTTAGTATTATGTATATATGATACTTCCAAAAAAAATTTAAAAATATACCGTATAAAATATATTTCAACCATTTAAATGGTTTTATGAAAATCCTTCAAAATGGTGAAGGAAATTTTATATTTTGTGTCCTAGAAGGCGATGAAAAATCACATCATGGACGATGATTCCCTTTTATAATGAAAGGGATAAGAGAAGGGTATTGATGATGGATTATTACATTAGCATAATAACATTATAAAATATGTAAGGGACTCGAGTTATCATGATATTGGTATTTGTTTAGGTATGGAGAGATTAATAAATAAAAATAAATTGAAAATAACATTAATGAAAAATAAAGTGGTTTTTACATCTTAATTTTCTCCTCCTTATGAACCTCGTTAGGGAAGAATTTTTTGTCTTTTGATGAGAGTAAGAGATCCTGTATTTAGGGGAGGGCCTTGGGAATAGTATTGGGATGGAATTTACAAGTCTTAATACTTGGAAGGTGTGAGGATAATGGCTAGTGCGGGTGGAATTTATAGTGGAGGAGAGGGGTGTTTTTTGAATTTTGTATTTTTTTGTTTATTATTTTGGATCAAGAATTTTAAATTTTTAAAACATATTATCAAATATATTAAAAGAGTTAATAATATATATATATTATGGGATTTCATCATAAATATATCAACTATGACTCAATAATTAATGTATTTAACATTTTTCATAAATTATCTTATTTTATTATTCCCCAAAAATTCAAGTATTTTAGAAGAATACCAAAATTATCCATAACCATACATCAACTAGTATAATTGAAAAATTAAATCCAAATTATAAAAATAATTTTCTGGATATAAGAAATTTAATTTTTAATTATAATCATCATTTACTCGAAAAGTACAAATTTTAAAATTATAACTGATTTTATAACACATTGAAATTTTAAAAAATCTCACATTTAATTATTATAAAATAAAAAGACAATAAAATATTAATATATAACTCTATTTTTTAAAATAAATTTTATTTTAAATAATTATATTAATTATAATATTATAATTAAATATTTATGACCTATAAAAATACCATCTTTTAATTAATAATGTTTAAAATATTAATTTACTTGTACTAAAATATAATTATATCATATATTCATTTATAAGATTCTTAAATTCAATTTATACATTCATGGGAGATGTTACTATTCATTTCGTTGATTTAATATTCTTGTGGGTCATATTAATATTCTCATGTTCAAGTAATTATTTCATTGCTATTGGTTTATTATCTTCTCAAAATACCTCTTATTTAAAATATTATTCATTTATAATGATTGTATTGTGTTATCTATGTGATTTTAGGTGATTTATGAAATAATCATAATAAGGGAATTTTTATTGATTGAATTCTAGGTCGTTACATAGTATTCCCATTTTCCCAATTAAAATGGAACTCTTTTATTGAGATGTGTAGAGTAACACCTTATCGGCACCTCAATATTTTTATATCATTGATGAATTTCAACAAAGGTGTTTTACAGAATTTGATCTTCTATAATTTGTTTGTGAGTGATATTGATCACTAAAAACATTTCATCAATTATTTTAGGTCCTGACTACTTTCATTCACCAATATCATCCATGCACACTACTGTTCCTAGTCATATATCATATTAATATTCATATGTATTAATTTAGATTATTTAGTGGAAACTATTATTATAATATAACTCAATGATATGATTTTCTACATCCAATTCTCATTTGAAGTCAAATGATATTTCTTTAAATGTGACCTACATTATCTATGTTATCCACTCAAATTTGTCACCAGTTTGGGGGGTGATAATCCATGATAATGTTTAATTAATTTTTTAGAGCATGTTGAACAATTTTTCATAACATTTAGTAAAAATTCAAATATCTTCTGAATACAATCAATAGTTTAGTTCCATGATGCCATGCCAATTAAATGATTCATATCCTGGAAATTTGATCGAGTGAGTAGTCCTATCAAATTCTAATAAAATTATTACTCTATATATGATGATATATCATATCCTATATTAAATTATTTATACTGAATAACATTAGAAACCTAGTGAAAATGTGAATGGTGGTGTTTTCCCATTTTTTTATAGGTATGGATAATGGTTTCATCAACCATTTATACTTTTTAGTTTTAGTTTTCACATGAATAAATACTAGGAACAATGATGTATATGTTCTAGTCTCTATCTTTATATTCTTACACTATTGGTTTTTTTTATGATCTCAATACATATTCAAGCTCCCACAGTGGATAGAGATGGATTAGACATATGCATTATTGAAGAAAACAATATTTGTCTTCTGATTTTATGGTACAGAAAATCATGACCCAAATATTTTAACTCATACTTCATCAATTTTGAGCACTGAGGATTTCCAATTTATTAAATATTCCACATTATTTGGTATTTTGCATCATATCCTTGAGCATATATTAATTTATCTACGATGGATAGTTAAGTAATAATTTAAGAAATGAATTGTGATATTATTTCCAATATGATCCATGTGCCTATCCATAACATTCCTATGATGTTTTGATCCTTATAAATTTTAATAATTAATAACATTGAAAGATACTTTATACTTATAGTAACTTCCACATTATACGATTTTCCAATATGGTAGTTAATTGAGAAGTTTTCGTCCATGATCATCTCTATCCATATTCAACCGTGTATATTATTATCTTTATTTGTGAATATATATTCGAGACGCTGACTATCTATATATATTTCACACCTCTCCCCATTAATATTTTCCCACAAAATCTACATTCTACTGATAATTACAACCATGTACAGATAATTTTTTTATGTTCTTATCCAAAACATTCAACTACATTGAGGCATAGGCTATTACAATATGATTTTTATTTGTAAACATTCTATTATATTCATTGAATCATCACTATAAGTTCCCCACATGTGGGGAGAATTATAAATGGTGTAGTGATCATCCACATTTTAATTCTATGGAGATCTCTTAACATTCATCCGTCCAAAAAATCATTATTTAGTTCGGATTCAGCTATGTTGGTGTGTCTTATAAACATGATATGTTCAAAAAAATATATTTTTAATACATTGTTAGTCCATGTAAACTATCTATAATTATAAAAAAATCATCTTTATTCAACTCCCCAATTACCGTTTTCCTAGAATTGTCGATAGATATTACTTTATTGGGGATAAAATTATTCCTGAATGGTACTTCCTCCATATAGAACTCATATTTGTAATAATTTGTATATTGATAATCCTTTCATAATTTTATTATCATAGAATTAAAATTCCCTTCATGATCCACCATGACTTTAGAGTATTTCAATATACCATATACCAATACTTCAACAAACTAGTTGAGTTAATCTCAAAATTATCTATTTGTTATATCTATAATGATTACTGATGAATTAATGAGTCTGAGGGGAATCACTATGAACAGATTATTTCTACATCTTGTTTGCAAGGTATTGTTAGTAATATCTTCCTTTTTACATATAAATGGGGATATACAAACTAAAGGACCACTCTATAAAAATACTTGGCTGCACAAAGTTGATCAAACAAGTCATCTATCATTGACTAGTGAAACTTTTTATTTAGCATTATTTTTTTTAAATCATGATTTTCAATGTATATTCACTTGATCAATCCTTTTTCATGACAAATAGTACTAGTGCATCCCATGATGAAGTGATAGGTCATATAAAACACGTGTCTTAATTCTCTTTTAATAGGTTATTTATTTCATCCAAATCAATAATGGTCATTCTATTGGGAAACATGAAAATAGGTAGAGATCTAGGTATCAATCTAATTGAGAACTAGACCACTTATTCATGAGGAATACTAGAAATGTACTCATGGAATAAATCATTTTAATCCCTAACATTGAAAATTTCTTTAAGAAAGATTCCATCTTCTTTCTCAATCATATGACTTAGATATGATTTCTCATAAGGATGTAATTTTAATTCCTAAGAAGAATATTATAAAGGATATTAACCTACCTATTTACATTTAAATATAATTTCATGATAGATTGAGATGTAAAAAGTGATATCTTTACCTCAAAATATATGGTTGGAATTATTTAATGGAAACCAATCCATGCTCGATATTTAATTGAATTCCACTAAAGGATGTGGGAAAAGATTTGATGGGATGTTTTATCCAAAAAATTGATAGTGGATGAGATATATAGTTTTTATAAAATAATGTATTTTTTATTAATTTATAGTACTATAAAAAATGAATTTATTATTCTTATATGAATAAACAGTATTCTTTTCACCGCATCTTTTTAAAGATCCACCTCAGTAGTAGTAATATCATATTACCTTAAGTTTTTTATAGACCTTGGAGGTTGTTTTCATAGTTTGTATCCAACAACCATTTTATTAGGGATTTGGTTCATAAAATTTGTTTCTCCCACGAATTTAAAAAACTATACTTCAGTATGATTTTTGATCTAAACCTTCTTTTCTTGCATCACATATTTGGATTTCATAAAAACCCCTTAACATTTTCTACCTTAATGCCCATATTTCCACAATTACTGAATAGACATGTTCCATTGAAAATGTTTATAGGATGATTATTCCCACATTTTTTACACATCATTTCATAGGATTTAATTCCACTATGAGATTTATATTTATATCTTCATAGAGAATAAACAATTTTATGATTTTTTATCTAGGAATATGAGACCCATGAGAGTAACCAATCTCATTCTCTACCTTTATGACACAACTGAAAATATTTTTATAGTATCGAATGTCTAAATTTTATAAATCATTATTTAGTTTGTCTTTATCCCACTAAATAAACGGTCTACATTATCTTCATTGTTGAAGAAAATATTACATTCTTAACATGTAATATACATGATTTGTTCCTCATATACCAAAATATAATCATACTCATTTTTCATTAGTCCAAAGAAATCCTTCATTTTTAAAAGATGAAGAGTTGGGGAAATAATAGTGAAACAATATTTTCATGAATCCTTCGTATTCTTTGGGATTTTTTAAATCTTGAGAATTCATATTCTTTACCAGTGCCCCCCAATGATCATATTCTCAATTCATGAAAATTGACATACAATAAAACATTATATAGTTATGAGAATTATCTAATAGATAATATCTTCTCATTAGAGGTAATCCATTTTTTCTTGATGTGGGGATAATATGTTCCACTAATGGATTGAGGTTATTTTCACATAAAGATCTCAATTATAAGAAGAACATTCTTTGGAGATGTTATGTGTTCTACGTGATTCTAATTTTTATTTATATAATGAGTTATATGAGCTAGTAAATCCATTAATTTCATTATATTTAATCCCATATGGTTTGGAATATAAATAGAGAAATAATCAGGTTAACTATTACATTGGTTGATAGAACATTTACTCATATTTCACACCATTATGGGAAATAAAGGTCAATTATGATGGCAATGATTTAACTGATAAAAAAATAAAAGGGAAATTATAAACATTGAATGAAAAACATATTATTGAAAAGAATATCCTATTATATTAGTATATTGGTTTCAATATTTTTTATATATAGTAATGTTTTCATTTTTTCTAACATAAAAATATATTGATGTCCGTCATAATTGTTGGTATAGATTCAGTTTATTTCCTAAAGAATATCTCATATGAATTTCATACTAGGTTTAGATCTATTAATCCTTAACAATAACCATTTAATGATTGATTTAGTACACAATACACACTTTTCTATGTTATTATACCTCGATAAAACTTTTTCATAGACTCAACCAATTGTATTATCCAGGTAGGTATATCATGTATTAGAAACCACTCACTATGTATATAAGAAAAAATTTAGGATATTTACATATACACACACTTATACTAACTTTTATCACCAAAAAAATATTTTCCCGATCCACAAAAAATATCTATATCATTATCAAATACAAACTATCATGACCAAAAACATTTAAACTTATCAGTACATGATTTCAAACATAAATATCTATTAAACACATCCCAATGATCATGAGGCTTATTGTCTTTAAGATACATGGATCATAATATATCAAAAATAAACTAAAGACCTAAATCATCATTTCCCATTAATGAAATATTAATCCCCTTCCTGATACAAATACTAGAAAGGATAACATATATAATATATAAAATAAATGGGGGAGATATAAATCCAATTTTGGAAAAAAACATGACCATGATGGAAATAAGTGTGTCAACTAAAATAAAAAGATCTCATAAAAGAGAGTTATTTTTAGTAATCAGATGATAATGTGAAATAATAAAACGTGTTTTATATTATCATGGAAACATAATAAAGTAGAGTAATATTGAAAAATTATATAATAATAATTCATGTATCTCCCTGAAAATATCACATGGTTGATAGAGTGACCATATGGATTTAGTTTACTCCCTAATCCCATGAACTCTATCTCATGAAACAAAAACATTACCAAATGAATTGGATAAATATCTGGATGAACCCATCATAACATGTACATTCTCATATGTTTGGTAAATAAAATCAACATTAAGGAATAATAATAATAATTACCCGTACAATTAAATGGATTTCTGAATCATTTTTCAAATAGTAATCATAAGACATTTTATAAATATTCAAAATATATAAACAAATTATATATTACAGAATTTAATATTTCTAAAAATAAAAATTGGTCACAGAATATAGTATTTATTTGGCAATAAAAACATTAAATTAAATTCACATGAATGTACTATGGTATAGAAATTTTCCCAGTAATCTTATTAGATTTTAATGATTTTATTTAAGAAGTGAACAAAAGGTATGTTTTACCATATCATCATAAGGAAGAATAATTTAGGTATATTTGTAACTTAAATTTATAAAAAACTAAAATTAATTTAATTAAATTAATAGAAGAGGTATTTTTAGTTAAAGAGTAAATGGTCATACTCAAAAAATGTGGTTTAGAGAGTTAACTATACTTTACAGTCATTCTAACCATACTATTGATGTCCTAAATAGTAATATAAAATTAATTATTTATTTATTCTTTAAAATTTTTAATCTATAATTTATTTATTATATGTTTATTATTTACATTTATAACCATTTCAGTTAGATATAAATTTTTATTTCTCTATTCAAAAGTTGTTCAATGCACATTTCTATGGTCAGACTACTTATGTATAATTATGGAAGTCATATTAAATTCAAAATAACACACTAGAATTAAAATGAAATGAAATTAATTTCCTTTAATAAATTATTATAGTCCCAAATATCCTTTTGATTTCAGAGATAGGGTTGATTCACCTATAAAAACATTAGTTTTATGCAATAAGTTCATGTAGTTCATTTTACAGTATGTTATGAAAAAGCTTCATTTTGTTTAATTTTATAATATTTAAAATATTAAATAATCTCAAATAAGTTTTAATATTTATATTATAATCACATTTAACAATAATAATTTATTTATGACCATCCATGAAGGAAGTAATGGAAAAGGAAAACTCATCATCATTAGAGTCAGTGAACTGACAAAGTGTGGAAAATTGATTCATTTTAAAAAAACGAGGATATGAGAAGATGATTGATGGTATATATTAACTTAACACTATCATATTATAGTATATATTTGATACTATAGTAATTATTCCATGTTTTAGGTGGGATATGAGGATAAGGACAAAGGAGAAATGAATTTAAAATAGGTAGTGTGAGATTATTTCCCCTTGAATTTCATCTCATTGAAAACACCATAAGGAATAATTAATTGGTTATTCAGTGTAACTAGAATCACAAATACATTGGTAGAGGAATTGGAAGGTAATTTGGAGTAAATTTAAAAAAATTAATGTATTGGGATGTGAGGGAAGAATTTGTTTTTTAGGGTAGTATTTTTATGTGTTGGATATGGGCTTTGATTAAGGGTCTAATTTCGGCCCGGGCCGGGCCTGCCGTGCAAAAAGTCGGGCCGCTGACCACTATTCAGGTTTGGCCAGGCTGGCCCGAACAACCCCATGAGGCGGCTTGAGCCTGGCCTCGGGCCGGCCCAAACCATCGGGTCGGGTCGGGCTTTTTCAGGCCGGGACGGGCATTTTCGAGTCGAGTCATGGTGGGCATTTATTATTTTCAAAATAATTCTATGTTTAAATTTTTTTTATTTAAACATTTTTTAACATTTATTTAAAATGTTTCTTTACATTTATTTTTAAATGCATGTTTTTTTTAAATGTATATTTTATTTTTTATTAACATTTTACAGTGGGTGGATATGTTTTTTTGTCTAAATAGATTTATATATTGTGAATATATATATATTATTTTCAAATTGAAAAAAAACTAATGAGGGGGTGCACAGCTACCATGGGTGAGTTTAAAGCCTTATTATTTAAACGTTTTTCTAGCATTTATTTAAGACATTTATTTACATTTATTTTTTTGAAATTATTTGTAATTTTTTAAGCATTTGTTAATATTTTTTATTTTATCAATTTTATTTAAATTACTTTTTAACATCTTTTTAAATTTTTTTAAATTTATTTTTAAATGATTAATTTAAAAAAATTGAATTTTGTTAACGCATGCTTTTTAAAAGTGTTTTTTTAAAATATTTAACTTTTTTTCATATTTTAATGTAAAAAGTATTTTTTAATTGTTTATTTTAAAAAAATAATTTAAATGTTTGTTTTAAAAAAATTAATCATTTTTATTTATTACATTATTTAAACCATTTTTTAACATTTGTTTAAAACATTTTTTTTACATTTGTTTTTAGACCTTTAATTTAGAACATTTTTCTTGAATACATATTTTTTACATGTATGTTTTTAATCATTTAACACGTTTTATGTAAAAACATTTTATAGTGGGTGGATATGTTATTTTTTCTAAATCGATATATATATTTCTATGCATTTATATATATTATGTACAAATTAAAAAAAAGTGATTGGGGGGTGCGCATCGGTGGATGGTGGGTTTAAAGTGTTGTTATTTAAACATTTCTTATCATTTATTTAAAACATTTTTCTACATTTATTATTTTATCTTATTTATGAAAAGTATTTTTAACAGATTGTTTAATTTAAATCTTTTTTTAAACTTTTTTAAATTTTTTGCAGGGCAGGCCCAACTTGGCCCTATCTGGACCGAAATTAACCCCTTAGCGGGTGCGCAGTAGTGGGTGAGTTAATTTGTTTCTAAATAGATTTATATGTGTATATATAGTTTATATAATATTTTCAAATTTTATCATATTAAATAAAATAATGAGGTTGGGGTGTGCGAACATCATTTGGTGAGTAGTTATTTTTTTGTTAATATATAATAAGTTTATATATATATAATATGATAAAATTGTAAAAAAAATTAGGGGTTGGGGGGTGCGCCGTAGTGGGTGGGTTAATTTTTTTTATAAATAGATTTATATATAATATATGCAAGTTGCAACATATTTAAAAAAAATTAATAAGGTTGAAGGACATGTACGAACATCATTAGGTGAATGTGTTATTTGTTTTAATATAAAATAAGTTATTATATAATATTAAATCATTGACACACACACATATATTATTAATGGATTTTTAAAAGGCACACTTAATTGATATATATTACTAATAGCTTTATATATATTATTAATGGCTTTGTTTATATATATATATATATAAGTAGATTTTTTTTGTTTATACATATATATAATATGCAAGTTTCATCATATTTTAAAAAAATTAGAGAGGTTGGGGTGTGTGTGAACATCATTGGGCGAGTGTTATTTTTTTTAATATATAATAAGTTATTAGATATATATAATGTTAAATGATTGATATATATAAATATATATATAATATGAGAAAATTATAAAAATAATAATTAGGGTTTGGGGGTGCGTCGTAGTGGGGGAGTTAATTTTTTTTCTAAATAGATTTATATATGTATGGTATATATAATATATGCATGTTGCAACATACTTAAAAAATTAATGAAGTTGAGGGACTTTCACAAACATCATTATGTGAGTCTGTTATTTTTTTATTAATATACAACATGTTATTATATATATAATATTAAATCATTGATATATATATATTAATATCTTAGTTTATATATATATTTTATTAAATCATATATATATATATATATTATTAAAGGATTTTTAAAAACAACACTTAGTTGATATACATTATTAATGGTTTTTTTAATATATATACACTATCATATATATATAATTATATATCGTTGTATATATATTTATACACGCATTATAATTATTTATAATAATAATTATATCTATATATATAATATTATTTTTTGTTAATATATAATATTATATAGATACATATATAGAGAAATATATATATATATATATGTGTGTGTGTGTATATATGTATATAAGTATATATAAATATTAATATATATATATATATATATATATAAGTCCAGCCGCAGCCTTGGGAGCTTGTGGTAGGGGGATCGAATCCCCCTACCAGCAGTTTCCCCGTTAATTATTTTTTACAGCGGGCTGGGCTTCGCATGGGCTAGCGGGTTGGGATTTTTCAGGCTGGCCCAGCCTGACCTACTGGCCTTCCCGAATACGCCCAGGCCCGACCCGCTCAACCTACAGCCTAAGCCCGACCTGGACCGATTCGGGATTTGCCAGGTCGGGCCGCTCGGGCTTTCGGGCCAGGTATGTCGGGCTTTTGGGCCGCCGGGCCAAAATTACACCCTTAGTTTTGATGAATATTATAATCATTAGTTTGTTTTTATGTATCTATGTTACAAATTTTTAAGAATATTGTGTCTATATATTGTAAATATTACATTTTATGTTGAGCTAATGGATTATTTTTTTATCCATTACTCAATAGTTCTCGTATTTTGTTTATAATGTTAAATGTTATATTTTATGATATTTCAATAATCACCGTAGAATCCTTTCTAGAAACAAATTCCAAAGTCACCCTTAAATTTTTTCCATGTTTATATTACATCTTTGAAACACATTTTATGAAAATAATTTTATAAATTTGGGAAATTTATTTTAAAATGTAATGGGTACTAATTTGAAAAATAAAAATTTTAATATTGCAATCAATATTCATACCATTTAATAATTTACATAAGGGATCATAAAATTATACTATAATTAATTTAAAAAATAATATTAATTTATAAATAAATTTTATGAAAATATTCATTATGTTAAATCATTATTTTTTTTAAAAAAATTATATTAGACATATATGTTTTTCAAAAAAATATGAATAATTATTTTATCCTTTTTATTATGTAAATACGCAATATTTTCATCATATAAGATACCTAAATATTGTTTTACACTTACCTTGTAAAGAATACAATTTCAAAAATAATTTTAGTATTCTTAATTTTCATATTGCCATTAAAAACTTTGGTTACTATTCAAAATGTTTGATTTCAATTCCAACTATCAAACTCATAACGAAAATATGGTATCCCTAATTTCAATAAATAACTTTTATTTTATTAATTCTTCATAAAAATATATTTTGTATCGCGTTTATATATTTTCATTATCAAAATTAACAATACATTACTAACATTATGCTTTATTTGTATAGTATTGTAAATGTCTCCAATTACATTAATAGATCAAGAATATCCCAATTTTTATCTTATTATTATTATCTTATATTTTATTTTTTTCCTGTTATAAGACATTCAATTTTGTTGGAAATATTTATTCTCCTAATGTAATGTTTAAATTAATATAATTAAATATAGTTGGTTTTATTATATGGTGCATGTTCAATAAATAAATTTTTAACAATAACTTTGAAACTAAAATATATATATATAAGGGAAATTTAATTATAAACTATGTGTGTTTACATAAATATTTACTTATGTTTTAGAACGGAAATTTGAAAAACATAGTTTGTTATTTCAATTCTATTGTTATGCTTTCATTTTCTCAATGTAATTTTTTTTCATAAATCACTTTTTGTTTCTAAGGTATTATATTTATTTTTATTCAATAATATTCATCTTAATAATGCATTTATATTACATACACAATCTCTGAATTAATTTATAAGAAAATGTTTTATAAATTTCACATAATTTTTGAGGGACCATTATTTTCTTATTTTTTTCTATATTTCAAGATTATTGAGAATACATTCATATTCCATTGAGATCATTGCATCAATGTAGTGAAAATACTTATATGGGTCCAACCAAGGAATTTTTGAGGGGCTATATTAAAAATTAATTCTTTTCTTATTAATTTTCTTAAATTTATATTACTTTATATTTTTTTCATTATTTTTTTTCATCCTTTTTGAATTATAAAGCCCGATATTTAAAGTGTTACTACATTTTTATACCATATAGTTCCCTAGAAAAGGATCCTCTCTATGTATATGTAATTAGAATGAGATTTTATTGTTGTTAAATAAGTATGTAATCTATATATTTTACATGTTTTTAATTATATCCTTATTGAAAGAGAGAACTAAAATATCCTTAACAATAAATTCATTCAATATAACAATGATAATAACATGTGATAAACCCTCCCTCTTTAATATAGTACACTTAGATATTATAACATTCATGGAATGGATTTAAAATAATTATAATATTGGATACATCATAATTGGAACACATTTAATAGTTCTCATGATTCATTAAGTTTTTTCCTAGTTTTTTAAGGATTTCATAAATCTAGAATTGATGCAAGTGACTGATTCATAATTTTAGGTAAATTTAAGAGATCCATGTTTTTGAATCATCTCTATGAAATTGTGTTCTATTATAAATTCATATTCAATTATCACCCAATTTATTTATTCTCACCCACATTTCTATTTTCTTTTCAAAATTTTATCCTTCTATGTTTTTCACCTTTTATCAATGATCATTAAAATAACTTTTTATGGAAGATAATTCTTGGTGTGGAGAGTCCTGTAAAAAAATTTATATTTATATATTAAATATCCCTCTTTATAAGATGGGATATCCAAAATATTAGTCCCATAATTTATGTGTCTTTGATACAACCCAATCATAATCCTATTTTGGAATGAAAATGGAAATACGAATGAAGAATACATGGTCATTAGAATTATTGAAGATCATACCAATAATGACTACATAATACTTACCTAGAACCAAGGCACCCCCATACATTAAACATGAATCCCTATTATATTCCCACAATTTCATCAATAATCATTGTAGAGACCCGAAGACTGACTTACTTGGACATTACATTAGATTTGCGGAATACTTAGTACATAACAAAAACACACACACAAGGATCGTAATAGTTTAGTGTCTTTGGAAACTTGGAATATAATCTTCTAATCCTGGTGAAAGATCTTCAACATCTCCCATAAAGATCTTCCTTTTTTTTTATATACCTAAAACCTTTCTTTATATCCTGGGGAAAAGAAAACATAAAAGGGTGAGCTCAAATGCTCAGTAAGGGTAAACAAAAGAAATATTAATCACATCATATACATAAGAACATAACTTCTGGAAATATTAACCTACAAAAGAGATCATAATTTCATAACATGGGATAAATCATGGCAGTGAAATGTAATCACAATAATCATAACTTAAAACATGAAACTTTGTGGCATACACACATAATCATAGAGAATCATTTCTTGTTAGTCAAGGCTCATTGACAGGACTATCTTAGTGGACAAAGTCCCTTTCTGAACCGAGTCACCCTCGTTCTAGTCCTGTTTCACTGAACTGGTATAACCTACCGTTCCAGCCATGTCTATCTCATGAGATATAAAATCTTTACCCAATTCATTGGAGGTATATATAGGTCCCACCCGTCTCATAATGATACCATTCTTATGTGTGCCACAAAATCATAAATCATACATCATTTCATAACCCATGTAATAAAAATGGGAATCTTAAACAACATGACATCATAAAACAATTCATATAAGATAAAGGAATAAAAATAATTCCATCACAACATAATCAAATCCATGTAATAATAGGGATAAAAACAGAACCCTTTATTATCTTAGATGGAAAATAATTTTGATAAAACACTTGAACTCCATTCTTGAGGAAAATATCCTTTCTTCTTCAAAAACATTTTTCCTTTCTTAACATGTCATACAACTTTAAAATAAATGAAGTTGATTAAAAATAAACTTGAAAACTTGTAAAGGATGCTTCTTAGAAATAATGTTTTAAAAATCCATTCATGGCGTATAAGTTAAAAAAAAACATTCTTCGTACTTTTGTAGGAAAAGTCAAAAAGTACCTTATATGGTAACCAAAGGAAAGATTCCATTCATACAATGTGGTAAAAAGTCCATAAAGGGTAAAAATGACTTTAAACATTCATGGAAGAATGGTAAACATTTTATAAAAACGTTTTTATAAAACATGGTCATGGGTGATAAACGTAACCCCAGTAAATACTTATGTATAAGCAATCTCGGATGAAAATTTATCCCTTACCTTAGGTCCGACTTGCTTTGTAAGTGTCTGAACCTCCTGTATAATGATTTAAATAATGTTATTGACTTATTAAAAAATCATATTCATTGTTATGATATCATATATGGTTCTTTTATGACTTTATATTACCCGTTCTTTTGTAAATTCCATGTTAAAGAAGCGTTTTGGGTAAAATCGTTTCATTTATCGTAGGTGTTTGGAATTGTTGTTTTTGACATTACTATTACTTATATCATGATTTACTTACTTCCAGAATATAAAGTATTATTTATATATCATATATATTCAGTATATATATATATATAATAGATAGATAAATGAAATGAAACACACCGTTCATGGAGACGGTAGTCCATACGTACGCATGAACGCTGCTTTCCTTTCCTTATTGTCTTGAATGGAAGTAAGTAGATGACATATATATATATATACATAAATCCAGTAGATTTACCATGTCATATATTCCATTATTATTCATTATATATACATTATAATCATTCTGGAATGGTTAACATGGATAATGAATCTCATCGCGTCGTGGAGACAGTAGTCCGTACGTATGCACGACTGATGATATCGTTCCCATGGTTGTGGAATTGTGTTAAAGTGTATGTATACTTTTTCAGTATCAATATAACTTTATAATAATCATATATAGTTACTCATTACACCATTATACCCATCCTATTAAGGTGGTGGCGGAAAATAGATTACACCACGGCGTGGAGACGGTATTCAGTACATACGCACGCGCGGTGATTTCCTTTTTCCGTAGGATGGATAGAAGGTTAATTAGAGTTGTTTCATATTTATAATAACATATAAGTATATAATAAATACTGATGTTATTACTTTATCATGAAGCAACAAAAGAAGAATAAGTTGAAGAAGAAAGAAATTGAAAAAGATCGGTAATGGATATTACCTCTTTTTGACGCGCCTTTTCTTCTCCCCCACTTAAAGAACTAAGGATGGTCTTTGAAGAAGACCAAGACCTCTAGGATGATACTAGGGAAGTGGAGAAGATATTTTGGCAGGGGTTGGCCAATCTTTAAGGCTCAAAGTTGTGTGAGGAAGAGAGGGAGGAGGTTCCCTTTTATAAGGGAGGAGAGGGGCATCTTAGGAAAATCTCAAAATATTATTTTATATTAAGGTCAAATTCGGTTAATAATGGTTCCAAATGGTCTTATTTCGAAGCTAATGTGGGTATGGGTCGAACTACTCTCATCCAATAGTATTTAGACAAGTTTAGGTTCCTATTTTAACCTTATCATTTAGATTTAACATTAAGTTAAATAATTTTACTTTTACTGTGTCTTCTTATGTTCTTACACTATAAGGTTAATAAACTTACTATAAGAAGAAAAATGAACCAGAAATTGTTTATTATTAATATATATAACCTTATCTAAGTCATTTGGCCGAACCATATATTTTTAGGAATAAAATAACAATTAATAATATAATATTTGTTTTAAAAACTATTTTATGTCAATTTTGACACTATTTAGTAATTTATTTTTTTGAAAATCATAACAGAATGATAATTTCTAAAAAAGTTAATTAAATCAATACTAACATGTCATATTAACCTAGAAAATTAGTTTAATTCATAAAAAGTCTCAAATTATATTTATTTGGGTGTTTATATCATCAATTATGTCAATATTTCATTAATAAGATAATTACTGCATCATCGTTGTGTCATAAATAAATTAAATTATTTAATGTCTAAAAATTAAAAATAAAATACCATTATGTAGGAAAGATTTTTATATTTCTAATGAATATTTATAGTCGAATTTATCTTATGTATAACCCTATAGTAAAAATGTTTTACTAAATAAACTTTGATTTTAACTCTTTTAACTCTTCTTTGAATTAAACAATAATAAATGTCCTAATCTAATTCAAGTGGGCCTAAATGGTCATATTTTATTCCTAAGTTTGTTTTTGGTAGAATTACACTTGTCCAATAAAATTAGGACATGTGTTAGGGTAATAATAATATCATTTCTACCCTTAATTACCCTATTTACTTTTAACCGTGGTAAAACAAAGTAAAAAAGTTGCTATTCACCAAACAGTTATTTTCATCTCATTGAACCACATTTTACATAATGACATCAACCGTGTCTCTCATATTTTTGAATTCCCATTCACCGAAGTGGTAAAATTAAGTTTTATGAACAATTCATTTTTTTTAACTACCACTTCGTGGTTTCACTATTCATCAAAAATTGAAAGTTTTCAGAAAAATACCAAAAATTAGGCCTAAGCTATATTTGATATTATCAACTCAAAAATGATGTCTATTTTACCAAATTCAAAACATATCATTTGCATTAACTAATTTAAAAATTAATTCCCGTCATCAAAACAAATAGCGTGTTTTTAAGAGATAATAACTATCAAAAGATTGAAACTTGTTTATAACTGGTTTAAATGTGAAAATACATCCAATGACCATCATTGTATAAAATTGTAAAAATATATTTTAAATATACTTTAAAACCACTAAAATTAATAATTTATCACTATTAATTATTTTTATTGAAAAATTTGTTTTTAATTAAAATTTAGTAATTTTCACTATTCATCAAAATATGAAAGTCATCCAAAAATCACCAAAATTTTACCCTAAGATAATTTCGATATTACGAATCCAAAAATGAATTCCATTTTGAAAAATAAAATTTACAAAATTTAAAAAAGTGGTTATTACTATTCATAATGGCTAGTTTTAATAATATTTTAATAGCATATTGTTGTTTAGTGAAACTCGTTATTGCGTACTACACACGCTATCGAGGAAGGTCGCGATTGTGTGTAATGAAAGGCAAGTCAAGGATGAGTTTTGTGCAAGCTCCTTTTGGTGTAGCGTACAACACAATACATTAGTGAAATTAAAAAGAATATTTTTCATAAAATCTTGGGTTGTTACATTCTACCCCCCTTAAAATGAATTTCGCCCTCGAAATTCGTCGGGGTTATAAATGGTTTACTATTCGAAAGTTTATTTAATAGAAACCCAAATTGTAAAAAGGAATACCAAAACCAATCTTTAAAAACGAAAGTATGAAACGTAACGGTTACCCAAATAAACTAATCAGTGGGTTTCCACATAGGTGAAAATATGGATATGGAAGAAAAATCTAACCATCATGTTCTGATGGAGAGTGGTAGAGAACATGGGTATGGAAAATCCAAAAATTACAAATCCATAAATTTTTGATGATCTAAGGTACCATCTGATTAATCAGATATAAGAGCACTAGGACAACATTTTTGGTTTTCAAGCTCGTTTCCCTAAAGTTGAAGAATTTGAATTAGAATAAATACTTACTTTATTTTGGTACAATCTCACTGTTGTTCATTCCTTGAACAATTTCCACTTCATCTCTTAAATAAATGAAGTTGAATTTGTTATCCGTGAAGTGTTAGCAGATCATGTGATAGAATGATGGGTCATTCCATCTGTCTCAAACAAAAGGTTAGCAAAAGTTATTAAATATACATAAGTCATTCTATAGTGATATTAATCATATATGGTTCCTAAAATGGACTTATACTTCATATATCATACTGGTTAATATAATAAAACTAGTTTCTACTGAATAGGGACTTTCTGTAGGCCAGTGGTAGGCGATAAAGGCCAGTCGCACTTCGGTTGTGGGTTCGATTCCTACAGCCTTGTCCGACGCGATGGGTTGTCGCTCGTCCTGCAGGTTGTCCTTTTTCTAAAACTATATTACTATAACATCCCATCAATAATATCGAAAAAACTTCTATCCTTAAACAATACTATCTTATGTCCAACATAATCCATTCCAATCTTTAGGCTTATCCATTATATTGCAGTCCACTCTCATAACATAGTGAAAACGATTACCAGAGATTTAATACCATCATTGATCCCCATATATCATAAGATATATCTTGTTGGTCAAATTACAAACATGTGAATACCTTAATCATGTATTCTCTTGAAGAATGAATACCCATTGAACCTTAGTGAAAACATGAATGCAGTTAAAAGTTAACACTTTCCACATACCAAAATCCTCAAAATTCTATATTCTCAAACCATGATATCACTTAGTCCTTATATCAATCATGAGCTCATGAATACTGTTAAACATTTCATTTTGTCTTTTTCTCTTCATTATGCGCATATCATCTTGTTTCCAAAAATATCTCAATCACTTTGAATACCACATTAGACCAATACATAAATATTCCAATACTCCATGATACAACATTATTACATAAACACTTAATCATTCCACCACATCGTTGTCATATTCAACATCGCCAATAGTGATCGCATGTGACTTCCCTTTGTCCTTTTCCTTAAGCGGTTGCTCATGTCGATCATCACTAACCCTTGGATTAGGGCATTTATTAGCATAATGCACCATTTCCTTGCACTTGAAGCATTGAAGTGTTGGTGGTGCATTCTCTGCAGTCTTTGCATTATTCACATCATTAGAATCCCTTTTTCCATTACTTCGACACTCAGCTGCTCAATGACCTTATTTTCCACACTTAAAACATTTTCTAGTCCCTTTAAGACAATCTCCACCATGCTTCTTTCCACACTTTGAGCATAAGGAAACATTCATCTTCTTTTCAACATTTTTCTGAGATTTCTCCTTGAACTCCATCTTTCGTTTCTTGTCAAGACCATGAGATGGATATGTAACACAGACTTCCATTTCAACCTTGATAGTACAATGCACAATTTCTTCATAGCTACTGAAGTCTCTTATAGCTAATGCCCTTCGAAGACTTGGTTTTAAGCCACAGAAAAATCGATCAACTTTACTTTCAGGTTGGATGATAATGCCAGATGCATACCTTGCAAGTCTTGTAAAATTCGCTTCGTATATACCAACAGATTCATCATCCTTTTGCTTTAGTTCAAGAAACTCCTTCTCCATCTTTGTTCGAAGAATACGAGGGAAGTACTTATTGAAAAATAAGTTCTTGAACTCGTCTCATTCCATGGACTCAATTTCATCTCTTGGCCTCATATTCTTGATAAGATTCCACCATTGATCAGCTTCACCTTCCAAATGATATACTGCTAAGATGTCTTTATCATGTTTAGAACATTGAAGAAATGAAAATATCTTTTCAGTGGTACTAATCCATTGATCAGCAACAAGTGGATCGGAAGACCCATTGAAAGAAGGTGGATGTTGCCTCATGAAGTACTCAATAGAATATTGTTCCCTTCTCTGCTCATTTGGAAGTCCAGAATGATTCAGAGCATGTGTAAGTATAGCAATAAGATTTTTCACTCCATCTCCCATAACATTTGTTTGTTCAGGAGGACAATCATTTCATTGTCCATTGCATTGATCAACACGGTTCCTTCGGGTTCCAGCCATCGTCTAAAACCCAAAAAGAATAGTGTGAGAGGAAAAAATCATGATAGGGAAAACAACATAATAAAGGGGGAGTACCCTTAATATCTAACATCTTAGGTTAAATTCTAAGATCGTTAGCGCAATTCTAGCACTATAACCTATACGTATACTTAACCTTAGAGACATCCCTAGACATACCATAGAAATATCTCTAGGAATCTCACTAAAGTTCTCGCATCCTAGTTTCCAAAGGTGGACTAAACCTTTCATCTGATACCAACTGTAGAGACCCGAAGCCTGACTTACATGGACATTACATTAGATTTTCGGAATACTTAGTACATAAAAAAAACACACACACAAGGATCGTAATAGTTTAGTGTCTTTGGAAACTCGGAATATAATCTTCTAATCCTGGTGAAAGATCTTCAACATCTCCCATAAAGATCTTCCTTTTTTTATACCTAATACCATTCTTTATATCCTGGGGAAAATAAAACATAAAAGGGTGAGATCAAATGCTCAGTAAGGGTAAACAAAAGAAATATCAATCACATCATATACATAACCACAAAACTTTTGGAAATCTTAACCTGCAAAAGAGATCATAATTTCATAACAAGGGATAAATCATGGCAGTGAAATGTAATCACAATAATTATAACATAAAACATGAAACTTTGTGGCATACACACATAATCATAGAGAATCATTTCTTGTTCGTCAAGACTCATTGCCAAGACTATCTTAGTGGACAAAGTCCCTTTCTGAACCGAGTCACCCTCGTTCCAGTCCTGTTTCACTAAACCGGTATAACCTACCGTTCCAGCCATGTATATCTCATGAGATATAAAATCTTTACCCAATGCATTGGAGGGAGATATAGGTCCCACCCGTCTCATAATGATACCATTCTTATGTGTGCCACAAAATCATAAATCATACATCATTTCATAACCCATGTAATAAAAATGGAAATCTTAAACAACATGACATCATAAAACAATTCATATAAGATAAAGGAATAAAAATAATTCCATCACAACATAATCAAATCCATGTAATAATAGGGATAAAAACAGAACCCTTTATTATCTTAGATGGAAAATAATTTTGATAAAACACTTGAACTCCATTCATGAGGAAAATATCCTTTCTTCTTCAAAAATATTTTTCCTTTATTAACATGTCATACAACTTTAAACTAAATGAAGTTGATTAAAAATAAACTTTAAAACTTGTAAAGGATGCTTCTTAGAAATAATTTTTTAAAAATCCATTCATGCCGTATAAGTTAAAAAAAACATTCTTCGTACTTTTGTCGGAAAAGACAAAAAGTACCTTATATGGTAACCAAAGGAAAGATTTCATTCATACAATGTGGTAAAAAGTCCATAAACGGTAAAAATGACTTTAAATATTCATGGAAGAATGGTAAAAATTTTATAAAAACGTTTTTAGAAAACATGGTCATGGGTGATAAACGTAACCCCAGTAAATACTTACGTATAAGCAATCTCGGATGAAAATTTATCCCTTACCTTAGGTCCGACTTGCTTTGTAAGTGTCTGAAACTCCTGTATAATGATTTAAATAATGTTATGGACTTATTACAGAATCATATTCATTGTTATGATATCATATATGGTTCTTTTATGACTTTATATTACCCATTCTTTTGTAAATTCCATGTTAAAGAAGCGTTTTGGGTAAAATCGTTTCATTTATCGTAGGTGTTTGGACTTGTTGTTTTTGACATTACTATTACTTATATCATGATTTACTTACTTCCAGAATATAAAGTATGATTTATATATCATATATATTCAGTATATATATATATATAATAGATAGATAAATGAAATGAAACACACCGTTCATGGAGACGGTAGTCCGTACCTACGCATGAACGCTGCTTTCCTTTCCTTATTGTCTTGAATGGAAGTAAGTAGATGACATATATATATATATATATAAATCCAGTAGATTTACCATGTCATATATTCCATTATTATTCATTATATATACTTTATAATCATTCTGGAATGGTTAACATGGATAATGAATCTCATCGCGTCGTGGAGACGGTAGTCCGTACGTACGCACGAGCGATGATATCGTTCCCATGGTTGTGGAATTGTGTTAAAGTGTATGTATACTTTTTCAGTATCAATATCACTTTATAATAATCATATATAGTTACTCATTACACCATTATACCCATCCTATTAAGGTGGTGGCGGAAAATAGATTACACCACGGCGTGGAGACGGTATTCCGTACGTACGCATGCGCGGTGATTTCCTTTTTCCGTAGGATGGATAAAAGGTTAATTAGATTTGTTTCATATTTATAATAACATATCATTATATAATAAATACTGATGTTATTACATTATCATGAAGCAACTAAAGAATAAGAAGTTGAAGAAGAATGAAATTGAAAAAGATCGGTAATGGATATTACCTCTTTTTGACGCGCCTTTTCTTAACCCCCACTTAAAGAACTAAGGATGGTCTTTGAAGAAGACCATGACCTCTAGGATGATACTAGGGAAGTGGAAAAGATATTTTGGCAGGGGTTGTCCGAGCTTGAAGGCTCAAAGTTGTGTGAGGAAAAGAGGGAGGAGGTGCCCTTTTATAAGGGAGGAGAGGGGCATCTTAGGAAAATCTCAAAATATTATTTTATATTAAGGTCAAATTCAGTTAATAATGGTTCCAAATGGTCTTATTTTGAAGATAATGTGGGTATGGGTCTAAATACTCTCATCCAATAGGATTTAGACAAGTTTAGGTTCCTATTTTAACCTTATCATTTATATTTAACATTAAGTTAAATAATTTTACTTTTACCGTGTCTTCTTGTATTCTTACACTATAAGGTTAATAAACATACTATAAGAAGCCAAACGAACCCCAAATTGTTTATTATTAATATATATAACCTTATCTAATTCATTTGGCCGAACCTTAGATTTTTAGGAATAAAATAACAATTAATAATATAATATTTGTTTTAAAAACTATTTTATGTCAATTTTGACACTATTTAGTAATTGATTTTTTGTGAAAATCATAACAGAATGATAAGTTCGAACAAAGTTAATTAAATCAATAATAACATGTCATATTAACCTAGAAAAGTAGTGTCATTCATAAAAAGTCTCAAATTATATTTATTTGGGTGTTCATATCATCAATTATGTCAATATTTAATTAATAAGATAATTACTGCATCATCGTTGTGTCATAAATAAATTAAATTATTTAATGTCTAAAAATTACACATAAAATACCATTATGTAGTAAATCTTTTTATCTTTCTAATGAATATTTATAGTCGAATTTATCTTATGTATAACCTTATAATAAAAATGTTTTATTAAATAAACTTTGATTTTAACTCTTTTAACTCTTCTTTGAATTAAATAATAATAAATGTCCTAATCTAATTCAAGTGGGCCTAAATGGTCATATTTTATTCCTAAGTTTGTTTTTGGTCGAATTACACTTGTCTAATATAATTATTACATGTGTTAGGGTAATAATAATATCATTTCTACCCTTAATTACCCTATTTACTTTTAACCGTGGTAAAAAAAAGTAAAAAGTTACTATTCACCAAAAAATTATTTTCATCTCATTGAACCAAATTTTTACTTACTGACATCAACTGTGTCTCTCGGATTTTTGAAATTCCATTCACAGAAGCGGTAAAATTAAGTTTTATGAACAATTCATTTTTTTTAACTACCACTTAATTGTTTCACTATTCATCAAAAATTGAAAGTTTTCAGAAAAATACCAAAAATTAGGCCTAAGCTATATTTGATATTATGAACTCAAAAATGATTTCTATTTTACCAAATTCAAAACATATCAGTTGCATTAAATAATTTAAAAATTAATTCCCGTCATCAAAACAAATAGCGTGTTTTTAAGAGATAATAACTATCAAAAGATTGAAACTTGTTTATAACTGGTTTAAATGTGAAATTACATCCAATGACCATCATTGTATAAAATTGTAAAAATATATTCTAAATATACTTTAAAACCACTAAAATTAATAATTTATCACTATTAATTATTTTGATTGAAAAAGTTGTTTTTAATTAAAATTTAGTAATTTTCACTATTCATCAAAATATGAAAGTTATCCGAAAATCACCAAAATTTCACCCTAAGCTAATTTCGATATTACGAATCCAAAAATGAATTCCATTTTGAAAAATAAAATTTACAAAATTTCAAAAAGTGGTTATTACTATTCATAACGGCTAGTTTTAATAATATTTTAATAGCATATTGTTGTTTAGTGAAACTCGTTATTGCGTACTACACACGCTATCGAGGAAGGTCGTGATTGCGTGTAATGCAAGGCAAGTCAAGGATGCGTGTTGTGCAAGCTTCTTTTAGGGTAGCGTACAACACAAGACATTGGTGAAATTAAAAAGAATATTTTTCATAAAATCTTGGGTTGTTACAATCATGTTCTAAAATATCTTCCAAACATTTATGGGATATAGTAAAAGATTACATACCTTTATTTCAATGAACTCAAATATGTTATCAATACCATGTTCCCCAAAAGATCAATTTTAGTAATATATAATGAGTATCATTTATATTTCCTTAAATAATTTATCAAATTATAGATTAAATAATTTTTTTATTCACTCATCCATTCATGGGATCAATTACAACAAATTTTAAAAACATTTATTCCCCACTATAAAAATTTTCAATTAAGAATGGAATTCAAATTTTTTTATATAAATTTGAATTCATTTTATAAAACATAAGACGAATTTGAATAATCCATAAATATAATACATCACTAGGTATTTTCATTCCTAAAAAATTTGATATTATTTCAATAAGGAATTCATATAAGAATAAAACTATTTATTAACATTATATGGATGGGGACCTTCAGAATTGTTAATGAAATTATAATACAATTATTTTGTATGGATCGCTAGAGAAAACCAAACCTAGGAAACCACATAATATTCTGAAAATATACAAAATTATATTTTTATTGGAAATTTTAGGAAAGAATAAAATATCATGGATAAACTCACATCACATAATAAGAAGTTCAAAGAGAATAATATTAGGAATTTCCATGAAATTCAATCATTTGAAACTTTTTCCTCAATTTATGATAAACATGATCATATTATTGATGATTTTTATACCATTCCTTCCATAAAGTATGTTCATAAAATTTTAATACCAATATAGGGTAGTAAATTGATTTTTCATAACATTCCATAAATTAATAGAATAAATGCATGGTACGATGACCATCTAGTCCTCCATTGGAATGATGCTCAACAACATAATAAAAAATATGGTCCTAATTCATACACACATTACAAAATTTAAACCCATAACCAATTTCAATAACAACTAGTCTTATTCAAACAACCAATCAAACAAATAATCCAATATTCTAAATATCCTCCTTAGATAATGCAACCACTCAAATCCATACAAATTATGTTCACAGAAACATTACTTGAGAAACTATATAAAGGAATTTAGAAAATGTATTATAATTTATTACCTATAAAATATGATTTTAAATACCTTAAGAATAGTAATACTTGTATTCCTACTCAGTCTCACCCTTCCCAACTCATAATTTTAGAATCTAGTTTTAAATAATCATATCATGAATAGTTCTAGTCATTGATTGTCTAGAGAAGCAGATAAACTATTGAAAACAAAAAATGACCCTTTCTAAACCATATAAGGATTATAAATCTCATGAAAATAAATATTAACAACCTTTTGAATTACATAAATCTAATTATATTTTTTAGAAACTAAAACCATCAAAAACAATCGTATAAACTTCTCCATTATGGTAAATAGTGTGAGGAATATTCACAATTCATCTATATATACCATTAATGATATTTCCACTAAACATATTCTCACAATTATAATTATAAATAAAATACATAACATTTCATAATACTCTATATACCATGAGTACTTATATATATTAAAATATATATTCTAACATATAAACTAGTTCTTTTGTCCCATAATGTGATAACCACTTTCTCGGGAACCATGTGTTCTATGTCAAAAGGCACCAACATACCTTATATTAATGGGTACCAAGTAGAAAATAAGGTTATCATGTAATTTTAGTTTATATGATCATTTCTAAACCACCTTAATTGTTACATGTATAATTTTTTAGGTTATGAGGAACTTCAACCCACATATGTCACTCTCCAGCACTCTGAGCATTATATTCACATTCATATGTTTATCTAAAGGGATTTTTTAATAAATTTTGAACTAGAACTTTACCCTTTTGACTTAATTATTCATTAAAATCATCTAAACATTGGTTATATGTAAAATATATCATCACTACTTTTTATTCCATCAATTAAATAATCAACTCAGTTATTCAAGATAGAAATTGGGACATGGCCAAAACATTTAGGAATATGATCCTTGATAAAATCATTTTCAATGTAATCTATCAAATCCTGGATGATGTGGAGGTTCGTAAGTTGGATCAAATAAGTAAGCATTATTTTAAACAAATTTAATAATGAAACATTATTAATTAATGTATAATAATTGATGGTTTTTTTTCATTATTCACATAAATTAATTTTTCCTTCTTTTATTGAATCTCTTCTATTTAACTCCTGAGATTAATTTTTTTATCATGAATCTATGAAAATATTATATAAATTATAAAAATCTTTTATATAAACATTATTTACTATAATTTGATTAATTATATTTCTAAAATATAGATTCGGAAGAATGAAATTAGTTCTAAAATTCTATAAAAATAAACAGATATGGATACAAATTCTTAAACCATATTTATAAATTATAACCATCCATAGTTTAAATTCAGGTTTACACCTACCTCAATATTATAATAATTCATTAGAGACATCCAAACCCTTTAATATTTTCATATATTCATATCTCAAATCCAACCCTGTGTGAATATTTATGGATTAATTAAGAAGGAATAATAATAAAATTGTATAGAACCATTATGATGATTCTAGGAGTATCAAACTTATACAGACCCATAAAAGTTTTCTAAACATCTATCTTAAACCTTACCTCTATCCCTATAATAGAATAAATCCTAGTCTCAGGGATGTGTTATGGAAAGAACATCTTATTTTGTTTAATTTTAACTTTATTTCCCCCATTACTAAGAGTGTGTCATTAACCACAGTTCATTTTGTTCTTAATTGGGTTAGAATTACTATGATTAATAATATTTATATTGATCTTATCCCCAACGGAGTGAATTATGGATTGGGAGTATGAATTGAATATAGTATATTAAAATCAAGTAAAAAAATATCATTTTATATTCCTATTTATTTATCATATCTATGAGTGAGTGAAGGCACCAGAGTTCTATATCTGACATGATGGGTATTTATTGTACGGTCAAATTGAGGTTTTTTAAAAGATAAATTGTAAACATATTTCATAAAATCCATTTATTACATATTATTTAACGTAAATTTATACAAATTTATACAATTATTTTACCAAGACACTAGTATCATAGATCTATATTTTTCTATATTACAATGGTAATAGTTAAAACCGATCTAATGCTTAAGGGTTGAATAGTTTATCAGTCATAGCAAACATATGCATACTAAAATATGAAATTACATTTGAAAACATAAAATAAAACATAGTATTTTCTGTCATAAAATTACTATGTCCTTTATATTATCCCCACATATCAATCATTTTACAAATCATTGCATCCTTGGGAGAGGAAACATAAGAAATGGTTGATAAATGATGCTCAGTAAGATTTTGTATATATTAGTTGAAATGTATGTCAGGAATAATATTGAATGAATAAATGATAGAAAAAAAATTCCATATAAATAATCACATGATATTAAAAACATTTCCAAGTATATCATAACTATAAAAATAATCACATTAAAATCGTTAACTAATTTATAAATTATTTAATTCATAATTCCTTAAAATGAAAACATGTAATTGAGCTATCATGCTAAGAAATATAAAAAATGGGTAAGGCCTCATCCCAATACACAACCATTTTTATCTCTTGAGACATACTCTTGCATCAAGGGAATATGTAATTGTGGGCCCCTCATCACTCAATTAGTCCAACACATTAATTATATGAATCAATAATTCAATATAATAAACATGTATTACAAATCATTAACTATTTATATTGGGAGAACTGGAATATGAAATATCAATAATTTCTCCAGTTAAACTAATCATAAACCATCTAGATAAGTATAGCGGATTTTATAATAATATTATATTCTAATAGTATTCATCAATAGATGTTGATATATATAAAAATAATTTGATGGATCACAGAACATTTGATGAGGAAAATACACTCACTATGAAATAACTTGTTTGAAATATATAAATTTCCCTATTATTAAAGAAAGAAATATTATTTTTTAAAAAACCTTTGAAACATGTATATCATGATTCCAATCATTGGGCGGTCATGAAAGAAGTAAATTTCATCCAGGTTATAGAAGTAAAAAAATTATTCCTTTATCATTTTCTGTAAAATATTCAAAATTATCCTATTTAGAAAATGATTAGAAGATTACATATTAGTATCAAGTGTATTCTATATCATATATACTATAAGTGCATATATTTTTATGGATAAACATTAGTAGTCCAATAATTAGAGTAAAAACTTTGAAATTCATAAATGAGGTATCTATTTTATGTTAAAATATCATTTTTATAGGATTTGTTATTCATCAAATTTATATAACATAATTATCTGATCTGAAATTCAAAATTATTTTTTTTATCCACTGGTTTTTTAATGTGAGTAAATATGGTTCATTAATTTTCCCCTCTCTATGCACTAAAATGTATTAAATTGTGTGTTTACATAAAACTGATTTCATCAATCTGTTCAATAAGGAATCTCATTCATTGTATTCATATTTTCTTTAAAAAAATTAAAGAATGTTTTTAAAATTATCAAATGATTTATTAATTATTGCTGAATATTCAGCATTCCATATGTAGTTTAAAAAAGAAATTTCATTATTTTTTAATGATAAAATTTTATCCAACAATTTGAATATAATAATAGTCTTAATTTATAATTAATTAATAGTTTTACCACCATCATGAATACTCTGTGTCTTGGATCTGTATTTTGGTGTTTCAATTTTTTACTTTAATAAAATATTTTTTCCTAATATTGTGTAATTTTATTTATTTTAAATGATTTATTTCCGAAGGAAAATTATTTTCCCTGCAATAAATATTTGTATGATATTATAATGGTGTTTTTATTTATGAAAACATCCATTATGGTTACTTATGATTTTTTTGGTATATAATATAATTCAATATTATTTACCCTTCTAGTTGTGGTTTACAGATTATGATGATGAGATTATGAAGAAATTTGTTTTATTTTCCATTTTTTGAAGAGATGATAAATGTTTTTATGATATTATTGCATATATATTAATTGACTATAATTTTTTAAGTGGTGGGTTGGATATATTCCTATAATGAATTGTGTAATTATTAATATTTTATGAGATGAAAGGGTACACAAGTGGTTATATGAAACACAAAAGATAATAAACAAGTGGTTAGATGAGGTATGTTATAATTGTATGGGTGACTAGCCTAATCATCAGATCTGATGAATGTGTTTCTTGGTAGCCCTGATGAATGAATAAAGTGGTTATTATTATATAAGGAAAATTCTTCCATCCTCCATGATAAGTTATTATGCTTATTGTATTATCTCATGGTTCAAGATATTTGACTCTTCTATGATTATTTTATTATAAACTACCAATGCCTTAATCCATGATTCTGATCTATGAATTGATGTCTTGATTTTCCAAGTTTATGTTCATATTTTTATACCCTAATTATAAATTTATGCTTACATATGATCATTAACAGCCATCTCTAAATCATACCCTTAAATGGGTATCTAATATCAATTTTTTTAAAATTCCATTTTACCATGATTGAAAATCAATGTGTTAAGTAGGGTATAATTGAGAAGTGAATAATGGAAAAAGACCTATATGTTTATTATGACAATAATTATTAAATTTTTTGATTATTTTTCTTATCTCCAACTAATTTCATCAGTTACAATTTTATGGAATGTATTTTTATGATACGAATTTAACATTCATCTAAAATGATGTTTACTTTTTTTAATGTAATTTTTGGGTCACCTCTACCATACACCCCTTTGATCATGGATTCTCTTTATAAATAGAGTATAATTGTTCTAACCCCAGATAAGGTCTACCATTATGGGGTTGAAAATACTAAAATTAATTAAAAAGGGGGGTCTCAATCGGTGTTGTGGGGATGAGGTAGGGGCATCAAAACAGTATCTCCCAGCAGATGGAAAGATGTATTCTCTATTCAATTAGTAGGGAAATATAGGTAATCCCCCAAACAATAATACCATAGTCATTCTAGTAGGGGTTATACCCCCTTACCACCATATTCTTTATTTCTAATTAGAAGAAATAAAGGATAGAGTGTGGGATTCCCTATTAGATGAAATACTCATGATTATTCATATTAAATATAAAATCATTCATCAAGGGATTCATACAATGGTCAGACTAAATAGGTAAGCCCTATTTGAATCTCATTAAGAAACCTTATGTAATTTGCCTAATAATTTTTATCTCTTATTTATAACATGAAGCATGAATCACATAGAAATAATGATATAGTATGATTGTGACACTTGATTTACTTAAAATGAATCTTATTTTGTAACACCCAGAGATTTTATGAGATAGATTTTTTTTATGTCTTGTGTTTTACTTTACACCAAGATTAGCATGCGCTATACGCAACAACGTATTATCTTTTAGTATACGCAAAACTATTCTTGGATTGTGTTACACAAAATTTCACATTATTTTTATAGAATTCATTTGACACAAGACTGATTATATTTGATAACAACATATTATATCCTAGTCATTATAATGGTGGGTGTGAATTGTAATATCTTCTTTCTAAAAAACAATTTAAATGAAAATAAGTGAGTTAATAAGATAATAAAATCACTCTTTATGAATTGTATTAGTGAAATATATATATGTAATATATAAAATGTAATTTTTAAAATTTATCATACATTTTTTTAGACATGTTAGAAGAACAAATTAAATTTTATGGATAAAATGAGTGTTTTTTTCTAAAAATGTAGTTTACCACTGTTTGATGGTGAATCCATTTTAAATCACATTTTTTTATAATTTTATTAGTTAGTTTTAACAAAATTAACTTCTTCTTCATGATAACGAAATAAAAATTTACTTTGGTTG
Organism: Viscum album; assembly: GCA_963277665.1. Classification (NCBI taxonomy): domain Eukaryota; kingdom Viridiplantae; phylum Streptophyta; class Magnoliopsida; order Santalales; family Viscaceae; genus Viscum; species Viscum album. Next base: position 617,180,501 of record OY728145.1, on the reverse strand, counting down.
AATATTTGGAATTTTTCTCATAATATACATTTCTATAATGAATAGTGACAAATACTTCATTTTAATTCAAAACATCATTTTCATCTGATTTATTTATACAGAAAGGTTAACTGTTTAATTGTTTCTAAAGTATAATTAGATTATGTTATTATCATTTAATCCAATTTTGGTCATTGGAATTAATTTCCCAATGAATTTAGATATAAATGAACATCAATCTTTTGATGGTTTTATTTTAAAATATTTTTTTTCGTTTTGAAAGTTGGAATTAATTTTAAATTAATTTCTGAAACTTAAGTATTTTGAATTTTACCAAATAAATTACATATTTGTAATCAGTGGGTCTATTTTATGTTGATAAGTTTCTTTATGTTTTTTGGATATTATGAATAGTAACTGCAAAACAAAATTACAATAGTTAAAGATAAATCAGGTAAATTTGGGTAAGAAACAATATGATAAAGATAATAAAATTACTGAAACGCCTACCAAAATCCTGTTGGATGATTGAAAGTTGACCAATATTGAATAAGGGTTAGAATTGATTCATTTAATGGACTTTTTTCCATAAAAGTGATGCAATTGTAATTAAATCAAAAGAATGTGACAACTTGTCACTCTCATATCTATTATAAGGATAATAATTTTAATGTAGGTATAAACCTGATAAAACATTTAATATAAATAGTATCTAGAAAGATAATGAAATTATCTATATCATGTGAATTTATTTATAATTTTTAGATATTAAATAATTACCATAAATATTGATACAACAATGACACAATAATTATTTTATTTAGAGAAATGTCAATTAAATGATATTATAAATAGTAAAATAAATATTATTTGAAATAATTTATGTCTTATATAATTTTTATAGGTTATTTTTAATGTTTTAAGATTATAAAATGCTTTTTTTAGATGTTATATCTCTATTTTTATTTTATTTAATTTCAACGAAATAAATAGTGTAAAAATTCACACTACTGGTATTTGATAAAAATAACATTTTATTAAATTATTTAAAAATCATAAAAATATTTACAAATTACAAAGTAGCATTGATAAGGCTTAAAAGTTAATTAATGTTTCAATTATGGAAAATTTACCCCATATAAGTCAACATAATAACCTATTAATAATTAAAATTTTGTTACCTCAATTAAAATTAATAAAGAGTAATTTAGGGTAAAAGGAAAAGATAAGGATTAAAATAAAATAAAAAAATTCAAAAAAAAATTAATGATATTAATTAGAATTTACCTTATCTTAGACTCTAATTATATCACTTTGGATCTATTATAAATAGAAAATAAATTTATTATCAAATAATATTTCATGACTTTCTTAAACTGTCCTTATTCCATCTTATAAAAGGCTACCACATCTACCAACTTACTCACACGTCTAATGCACTTTTTATCATCCAATTATATTAAAATAAAATCCCAAAATCCCCCTATTCCTTTAATATACAACTATTTTGGTAGGAATCCATCCTAATATGATCTTTTCTATAGATCAAAAAGAGATACTTGAAAAAGAGGTAATTGTTTTATCAACTCTTTTGAATTTATTTTCTTCTTATACTTACTATTCTTATATTATTTCCAAGATAATGTAATAAATTTAGTATATTATACATGTTTTGATGTTAATATAATTATGGTTCAACCATATACATCCTTTTATCAATCCTACTAATAACAATATCACAATTCATATGTGCGTACAATATACCGTCTCCACGCCATGGTGTAATTTTTTATTCAACAATACTTAATTTTGATGCATATAATGATGGGTATAATGGATATAAATAGTGAATATAAGATTATAATTATTCTTTATAATTAATATACCATCCAATTCCAAATCATTTAACCATTAAGTGAATGATATCGTTGCTCGTGCATACGTACGACCTACCATCACCACGATTTGATGCGATTCATTCTATATGATCTTTATTAAACCATGATTCTATACATTAATGGAATTAATAAATATGATATATATTTTTATAATATCATTATGTAAATTATATAACCATAAATTAAGTAGTGTAACATGAACTTATCTAACAAAACATTCATAATAACATAAAGCAGTTAGTATTCGAATAATGTGTGGAAAGGAAATCTCACTAACAAAAATATATACTCATATATGACATCATATGTCACAACCTGCCCCCAGGGCTCGTAATGTGACTACAAAAATCCCCCCTTCTATAGTCTAGGGGCTGGTGAATAATACCAAATATGCATATCCCAAAAAAGGGAAGGCATTTTCCTTTAAACATGTAAACACACACATAGCTCAAACTACAGAATGTAAACACAAAGTAAACCAAAATTGAAACTGAGACAACTATAGAGAGTACAATACAAACTAACATAACAAAGGGTCTAGAATACATTCCCAAATTCACAAAGGAATGTACACCTGCCAAATCCCTTCTGCTCGAGAGCCCACCTGAAGGGGTAGGTGCAGGGTAGCTGCCTGTAGCCGTAGAAGTATGCTCTTCCATCCCATCTCACTAAGCACTACCTTGTCTCGGATCACCAAGGTCTCCATCAAAGTGTTCATGCATCCTGTCTCATTGAGAACCACCTATTCTCAGACCACTGAGGTCTTTGTTGAATCTTTTTATGTCCCATCTCACAGAGCGCCACCAGGTCTTGGACCACTATGGTCTTCATCGAAGCATCAATCACCTGAATGGGAAATGACACATGCGGGTGAAGCCTGTGCAGGGTTGAGTAACACAATAGACTATAGAAACCCCAAAACACCAATTAAAGACCACAATACAATCTACAAATTAAATCACGGATCATGATCATGAATAAAGACATCTCACATAGGTATAATCTAAATTACCGAAATCAAGACTATCAGTGGAAACACCAAACACCTTGGACTAATTGGGAACTTATTCCTGATGATTATCATTGATACACTATTTCACACAGATCCACTCCCCACTGTGGGCCTACATGGTCATAGAGAGCAGCTTCCCACTAGTGCTGGACTATTGTGGAACTCATCCTAGATGAGTCCTGTCAGTATGTTGGGTCACACAGAGCCTCTTCCCAGCATGGGAATGCCAGGTCACATAGAGATTTTTCACACATCGGCCATCATACTCAGGTTATCATACCTTATGAGTACCATGGGTATGTCGGGTCACATAGAGATACTTTCCACCATTGGCCTACCGGTTAACATATATCCTCTTCCCACTAGGCTATCGTAGCGGATCCATACAAGATTTCTTGTCCATAGTCTTCTGGTCTTAGTCAGTTATAGGTTACCCGCACTTAGTGTTCTTGATTCTTGGATTAATCAATCCTCAAGCAATTAATTGTAATCCAACTTCCCTGAAATCCTCCTTAGAGTATGCTAAAATATTCTCCTCGTCACTAGGGTTACAACCCCACAAACGACCTGTCAATGGGACACTCAGTTTGGGAGATATTTTCGTTTTAATAAACATGATCTCATTGTGTCTTGACTCGGCTTGTGGGTCTTCCCTGACCTGGTGCATTTTCACTAACCCGATATGTCTCGGTTCAGGTCTGGGTTGTCATGATCCAGCCTGTCTAGCGAGCCAAGCACATTGGGCCTTACTGGACATGGGCCAGTTTTGTCGAGGGTGCAGCCCGCTAGCTCACCCGGTGACCTGGTCCCATCCGACCTGACCATCAACCAGTGGGCCAGTTTGTTCCCAACTCGGTCCTCTTGGTGTCCTGGTGTTATTTTTCTAACCCAGCCCACCAAATCAAGCCATCATTATCTAGCCTGGGCTGCCCCACGGCTCAACTCATGCCCCATCTCAGCCACGGGAGTGTTCGGCTTCTTCCAGGTGGGAAAACGCGGTCAGTGACCGCACCACCCTTCTCTTGGTCAATGCAGCATAGTCCATGTTGATTTTCTCCACACTCCTGATTTCCATGGGGGTCCGATCACTGGATAAACGTAGTCATCACGCATTCCACGCGGCCGGTCTATGTGGCCAGCAAAGACCCACGACGTTGCCATGGGTACTCCTCCCCCATCTGCTACAATTTTTTGATATGGAATGCCACCACAACTCATGGCTTGGGTGTTGCGGGTTCCTCCTTCACCATGGAGTGAGTGCTATGGGTTCCGCCTCTGCCACGACCTGGGTTTCACAGCCTTACTGTCATTAGTCACCATCCTTGGTTCTGATGACCCTTCCTGTTGTTGTAGCACGCTGCCAGCGCGCTACCTCCCTTCTGTCATCGCGGCCTAGTGCAGCCACCATAGTTGGTATCTATAGCCTCTTATCACCGGTTCCAAGGCATGTCAGTCCCTAGTGCTGAGGCATGCCTGGCTACTAGTGTCGAGGCTCGCTTGGCCATGGTCCGTTGTCCTGGTGCTTCCTCGGCCAATGCTTGGTCACCATTGCACCATGGAGAATTGAGAGAGAGTGAGAGTTGGGTCACAAAGATCACCAAATTAACAATTTGGGTCTTTGTTTGTGTTTACCTGGATGTTTTCATGTTATTGTGTCGTGAAGAAAACGTGGACTAATCAATAATACAAGATATCCCCTTTATCCCACATCAAAAAGCACCTCGCATGAATGACCGATTTGTGGGTTGACTTCTTTGTTAGTTAACCAACATCCTTCATTTAAAAGAATGATGGTAAAAAGAAGATATTATCTTAAAATTAACCCCTACCTATGGAAGGTTCATCATTGGTGTCGATTCAATTGAATCCATTGGCGTTAATCATCCTCTGGTCCCATATCCTTCCTCCAAGGTGTTGTTTCTAGTTTTTGATCCACCTACTTTCTTCGTTGGAGATAAAATCCTTCATCATAGATTGTCAAATAAATTCTCAGGCCCCCCATTCTTTTCTCTAACCAATTATCTAATTAGAAGATAACGTAATCAAAATATTTTTGTTACACTACATCATTGCATCATTACACTATTTCATTAATGAAACATCATCTCTATTACACTTCAGTTAAAGAGACTCATTAATCGGGTTTGTCACCACCTTTTCATCGCATCGTAGTGCTGCTTGACCAGCTCAACGGAGAGGAAAATAAAATACAATAACTTTTTAATTTATATTATTTTTTTTGAAAGGCCTGAAGATTATCTTTTATAGTTAACCATCGTCAGTCAAAGTTAGGTCCTTTCTAGGAGAATCTCGAACCTCTAGGTTCAATGATGCCATTTTATTTTTTATCCGAGCATTGGTTTAAATGATAGAAAAACCTGCTTTAACGTTTATTTAAGTCAACTACAAAAAAGTTCAAAACCCATCTTTCACCATCAACCCATGTTGGGTAATTTTATTATTTGCCTAAGGGAAACACACCCTCATGAGCTCAATGGTACTCCGGGATTCCGAATCTGAGTTACCATTTAAGAGTGTAAAAAACTACTTTCCATTGTTGACCTGTGCCAGCCAATGTTAGGATCTAATTAAGGAATAAACACCCTCATGAGATCAACGATGGCCTCAAATTTTCAATATGAATCACAATTCTTGAGTAATAAGGATTCAAAAAATAAAATAATTTTATTTATTTATTTTATTTATGGTTATGAATTTTTTATTTTTTCTCACCAGTGGCCCACACTGACTGAACATAAGTCACGTGTAGGGTAGACTCGCCATCCTGAACACAATGGTCCCCTCAGATTTCTGATCCGGGAACATTTTTAAGAGTTATTCTACTTTTTCAGGAACACTACTCATACATGCTATTAAAATCTTAATATTTTTCAATGGATCAATCTAGGCACTCGAGGGCCCAAAATCACACGTCGACTCAGCACCTGGTCTTAAAATAATACCATTTTATTTCAAAAAAATCATGTAAATCGGGTGTATTACATTACTCCCCCTTTAGGTACTTACATCCTTTCATGCCAAACCAAGTGATAATAAATCTAATGGGGGTACTGATAATGAATTTGAGTCTCCCTCTCCCATGTGATCTACAAGAGATTCACATACTTCCAACAAACATGCACAAAAGGAATCGACCATGCATGAAGGATCCTCTCATTTCGATCCTCTACCTCCAATAGGTACTCCACAAATTCCACCCCATCTTCAATCTCTGTATCCCTCGTCGAGGAGAGACCCGTATGAATATGTGGTCACCCACATAGAACTTCAAGGTTCTCCTTCTCCTACAAGTATAGGATTTATATTAGCTCTGTGTAGTCTTCATCTACTTATAGTTGACCTGTACCTTCTCAGTGGTAGCCTACACTCTCTCTGGACTCATGAGTGATGGCTCTCATGGGTCTGTCCATCATAACGATGTCATGAATGTTTATCAGAATAGTTCCTTGATTGGTGTCATACCGATTGTGGAGTGGTAGATATTATTGTATTAAAAATACACAAGTGGTAGGTGGTCCCTCAAACTACGACCAAAATCAAGGATAAAACCACAAATAATGTCCTCCAAGGTATGTATGGTCCACTCTGTCAGGTCATTAGTGGTTGGGTGAAATGATGTGCTCAATTGCAGATGAGTCCTAAAAGCCTCCTGCAATCCCTTCCACAACCAGGATGTAATGATTTCATCATGATATGAGACTATCTTAGATGGTACTCCATGGAGTTGAACTATCTCTTGTACATTGAGGTGTCCAAATCTCTCTACTGAGCCTTGTTCTCAAATTGGTAGGAAGTGGGAAGACTTGGTGAGTCGGTATACAATCACCCAGATGGTATCATGCCCCCTAGAAGTACATTGTAAGACCATCTTGAATTCCAATGATATTTTATCCCACTTCCACTCTGGTACCTCAAGGGGTTGAGTCAAACCTATTGGAACCTGGTGCTCAACCTTCACTTGCTGACAAGTGACACATCTCGAGACAAACTCTGCCACATCCTTAATCATCCTTGACCACTATTACTTACATCGAAGGTCCCTGTACATTTAAGCCACATCTGGATGTACCTCTAAAGGGGTTGTGTGGAACTCCCTCAATAACTCCTCCCACAACACTATTATTTCTATAGTGCATCCTCTGAAAAGGATGATGTGCTCTCCGCCATTCGATTGTCCAATATGGGCATGCCTTGTGGACATCTAGGCTTGTGTAGTCTCATAGATGGAATCTCTGAGTTCCTCCTATATGACTTATTGTTAGTGTAGAAGGAAAACTACCATTGATTGTATATAAGCTGACTCAACTCTATCCTAAAAGGATATCATAAGGGAGTACAACTACTCTAAGGCCTTGTTCTGTAACTATGAACTTGATCTCCTAGTAATAGAATCTTCCACCATGTTCCCCATTCCAAGAGTATATATTATCACGAATTCATAGCCCATAAGGAACTCCAGCCATCGTCTCTGTCTCAACTATTTAAAATCCTATGGGCACCTTTCCATCCATGTGAATGGTTGTCCCTTTTAACTGATTGATGTGCTCATCAACCCCTTGGTAGTGGGTACACATTCTCCACATACACTTGGTTAAAGTGTCATAAATACAAACATATCTTCAAAAATTGGGTCTTATTAAGCCCTTCTTTTTCATATCCCCCCACCTACACCCTCGTCTTGTAAAGATCTACGAATTTCATACAATATACTAATGTTGATATCTGTTCTATTTTGGGGTGTAGAATGATGTAGAATACCATCTCCCTGTGGGGAAGTAATCCTGGAAACATCTTCTGTAGGGATATCCTCATACTCTACCACTACTACTGGGAACTGGAAACTCAAAACATCCACTTCCATGGGGGTAAGGATTACCGACTCAAGAGTGATCGGCTGCACCCTCCTATGCATGTGTTTATCTCGTGCTTCCTGGGTTTCCTATTTCTTCGACCAAAGAAAACCCCATTCCCATGATGTAGATATACCTCATACTTTTTCCTAAAATATTCAATCTGATCCTAAATTGTTGCTGACCATTCCATACCCAAACTAATGTCGTAGGGCCTCGATGCTGCCACCAAGAGGATCCAACCGAAACTCTCTCCTTAAGGTTCAGATCACACCATCATCATAAGTGTGATTATCAAGTCTCCTCCTATAGGTATCTTCATATGTAAGGGTCAAGTAAATGGTTTATCCAAAAACTCTAGGTCTTGAAAATGATTCGTGACAAGAAGGAATTATTAGCACCTATGATTATTTATACGACATCTAAGAGTAGACATAGACCGTACCTTGATTCATTTTTGTTGTCTGTGGGTCATATTCCTCAACAGCATGTAGCTACTCCCTTCCCATATCCTCCAACTCCCTGATCCTTGTGGGTACCACATTGGTGTGGTGGTTGTAACATGTTGAAATGTATACCTCCTCTTGCTACTCTCGTAACTCCTCTTCCATGTCTTCCACCTTGTAGATTCATCTTTTCCTGCCACTTTTTCTGCCTCAGTGACCCATCCACCATTTCTCTATCTACACCATGGGTTGTACTATCTCTAGGGATATTTCCCCTACCATATTTTGAAAAATATTTCCTCTTCCTTGTATAAATAGACTCTCCTTATGAGCCCTTAGCTCTATATCCCATTTCTTGGGACCTCTTCTCAGAACGTCTCACACATCCATGTCTCTGAGACTGACGTCGGCTGCCTACATGCTCACTACTGACATCCACTGGCTGTATTTTCTCATCCAAACAACTTATATCCACAAAGTTTCTCTCTAAAACCCTAGCATAAGAAGGAATGTATAGTATAATACTACTGTATCGGATGTCCATAAGCACACATTTCGCAGTGTTCCGAGCCCTTAATCACTGGTCGTATTGTATTAATCAAGTACCTAGAAAATTCATTACATCTCGATGAATACTCATCTACTACCAAGTCATCCTGCTTAAGCTATAGAATCTCATGGGAATACATAGTCCTTATCTTTCATGGTGAGAGCCCTTTCTCTGCAAAAGTTTTTCAAGCTCTAACCAGGAAATTGTCACCTCATTGTAATATCAGGTAACCTAAACCATGCCATTTCCCTCTTCATCCACATAGAAGGATTACTTCCAAGACCACCATCTGATCTAATTGTGTCCTAATTAAATGAAAAAGTTGGTCACCACCTCAACCTAGTCCTTAGCTACCTATTAGTCAGGGTCACCTCGGAAACTATGGGGTCTCTATCACTGAAATTCATCTAAGGAATTGAGTCTACATGCATCCTTTACTGGTAGCGTTGGTAGTAACTACTGACCAATGGGTAGTGCTAAAGCTGGGACACCTCCCAAAGGAAGCATCATGGGAAACGATACTTATACTGAATCCTCATTACTCTATGGACTATCCTCGTGGTGACACACTAGAATCCTGAATGGTTGTCTTCATTGAGGAATCTTGAAACAGATCAAGGTGAATCACGATTAATAAATTATACCTAGTGAGTTGAATCTGACTCAAAAAGATTATGTGAAAACATTCCAAGATGCATGAAACTAGTGTTTTCATGTATTGAGTCGAGAGAAAAAATTCATGGTCCAAGTGTATGGATATGTCAGCTGTCGCACCAACACTGAACTCTCTATCCTGAATGCCGAACTTGAAACTCTTAACACGGTTTCACTATAAAAATATACAGACTCTTAGTGCTTTAGGTAGAACCAACTACCTTTGATACCAATTTGTAATGAACTATCCCCCAAGTCCCATGTCGTGACTACCCCAATCCCTCCTTCCATTGTCCAGGGGCTGGAAACTAGCACCAAATAGGAATATCCCAAAAAAAGTCATTTTCCCTTAATCATGTACACACGCACATAGATCAAACTGTAGAAAGTAAACACAATGTAAACCACAACTATCATTTAGAAAACTGTATAGAGTATAGTGAAAACTGAATGTACAATGGGGCCAGAATATAATCCCACAACCAAAAAAGAAAGTACAACTTCAATGGATGGTCTGCTCGAGAACCCACCTAAAGGGGTAGGTGAAGGGTAGCTACTTGTAGCTATAGAAGTATGCACATCTATCCCATATAACTAAATACTACCTGGTCCTGGACAACAGATATCTCTATCGTAGCATTTTTCATCCTATCTCAATGATCATAACCTTTTACCAGATAACTGAGGTCTCCATCGAATGTCTGTCTGTCCCATCTCACAGAGCACCACATCGTCTCGGATCACAAAGGTCTCTTTCGAAGCATTGATCACCTACATGGGACACGACATGTGAGAATGAAGCCCGTGAAATGATGAGTAACACAATACTCATTAGCGACACCAATACACTAATTAATGACTGAAAATTAATACAAAAATAAACCACAAAGCATTATCACAAACCAAGGTAGCTCACATAGGTATAATCTAAAGAACATAAAGAAAGACAATCCATCACAACCCTGAAAACCTTGGACTGTTGAGGTACTCACACCTGATGAGTACTGTTGGTATGCTGGATCACATAGAGTCGCTCCCCATTGTGGGCATTCCGGGTCACATAGAGCCGCCTCCCACTTGTCTTGGATTTCTTTTTTACTCATTCCTAATGAGTACCATGGGTTTGCTGGGCCACAGAGAGCCTCTCACTATAGTGGACCTTTAGGTCACAAAGAGTCACTTCCCAGGTTGGCCATCGTACTAAGGTACTTATCCCGGATGAGTATTTTGGTTCTATTGAGTCACATAGATCCAATCCCAACAATAGGCCTACTGGGTCACATAGAGTTACTTCCCATTGGGTCATCATAGTTGATCCACATAGGTTCTCTTTTTATCATTCTTTGGACCTTAGTAAGTCGTAGGATCTCCGGACGTAGTGCACTTGATTCTGTGGAAAAATTATCCTCAAGGAATTATTCATTTTCCAACAAACATGAAACCCTTCTTAGAGTGTTCCCAAAGATCCTTCTATCCACTGTGGTTCCAATGCTGCAAACGACTCTTCAATCAAATACCCAGATTGAGAGATATTGGAGTTTTAGTAAACAGGGGCCAATTATGTTCGGTCCCAGTCTGACCCGACCAATCCAACCCATGGGTCCCACATTACATAGACTAGTACAACTGGCCTAACCCTGTTTGTCTGGGGGTCCAACCCGTAGAGTCACCCGGTGACCCGATCCCATCTAGCCCAGCTTGTAATCGGTCGTCCGGTTTGTTCCCATCTTGGGCCGCTCGGCAGGCCAGTAACAGTTTTCCAGCCTGGCCCACAAAAGTGGGCCGGATTAATCCTTCTCAGGCTACCCTGCATCTTGGCTCACAATCCTCAGCCAGGCCCGCATGGCGAGCTGATTTCCTTCCATCATGTTCCACCCCATGTCCCATCTCATGCCCTAGCTCGGCCGCTTGTGCAGCCTTCTTCCTCTAGCTGGGCAGACACGGTCAGTCACCACGCCTATGATCTTCCAATAGATGTGTCATAAGCCACGTTAACCCACTCCCTATAGCCGATTTGTGAGGGGGTTTTCCCACCGGATGAATATGGACGACCCACGTTCTTCATGGCTATTCTTCATGGCCATCATCAAACCTATAAACTTCCACGAGTCCCATTCCCACCATCTTCCAAGGCTTCGTGCCACGGCCTATCACTGCCACCCATGGCCTGGGTGTCATGGGTTCCTCCACTACCACTGCCTAGGTGTCGCTGACCAGCTATCTCCAGCCATTGGCCTTGGTGCTAGCAACCCTTACTACCACTGCAGCATGCTACCAGCACACCTCTCCCCTCCTTCCTCTGTAGATGGTGTGTTGTGGCCTACTGTTGTCATAGCGGTTGGTCGTCGTAGCCTCATGCCACTAGTGTTGCGGCCCACCTGGCTGTAGTCTTTTCTCCTGGTGCATCCTCGTTCGATGCATCATCATTGTTGTGCCATAATGAATGCAGGAAGAGAGAGATGGGGGGTCACAAAGAAAACCTAGTGAGCGATATGGTTCTCTGTTTGTGTTGTCCCAGATGTGTTCATGTTAGTGGACCATGGAGAAAAAGTTGATTATTCATTAAGACAAGATATCCCTGTTATCCCAAATCACTAACCACCCCGCAAGAATGACTGATCTGCATGTTAACTTTTTTTCTAGTTAACTCATGTCCGTCATTTAAATGGAATATGTAGGGAAAAGCATATATTCACTTCAAATAAACCCCCTAAATAGTGAAGTTTAATCGTTGATGTAGATTTGTTCGAAATAGTTGGCGTTCTTCGACCTCTGTACCAATATCCTTCCTAAAAGTCATCTCCCCGCTTTCCAATCTGTCTTTATTATTCATTGGTAAGAAAATCCTTCTTTGTAGATTCGTGAGGGAAATTATCACGCCTCGCACTGTTTTCTCCAACCTTTTATCTAATTAAAAGTGAAACAGTTTGCATCATTTCTGTTACATTGTGTCATTGTGTCATTACGTTGTTTCATTTATAAAACAATATCTATGTTACACTTTAGTTAAATAGGCTCATTAATGGGGTTTTTCATTGTCTCTTCACTGCACCATAGTTCTTCTCGGCCTACTCAACGGTGAGGAAAATAAAATAATACATATTTTTAATTTATTTTATTTCTTTTTTGAGTGGTTAGAAAATTAACTTTTTCGGTCGACCCTCACTAGTCCAAGTTAGGTCCTTTCTTGGAGAATCTCACCATTTGGAGTTCAACAATTCCCTCATATTTTTTATCCGAGCACCAGTTTAAAAGTTGGAAATACCATCTTTCATGTTTCTTTAAATGAACTAATTATTTTTCAAAAACTATCGTTCACCCATGACCCCCATAAATCGAGGTTAAGCTCCTGCTAATGGAAACACAACCTCATGAGCTCAACGGTACTCTCATATTTGCAATATGAGATACCTTTTAGTAGTTATAAGGATTTTAAAATAAACTAACTTTATTCAATTATATTATTTACATCCCAAAACTGCATTCCATTGTTGACCCACACCAGCCAATGATAGGCTCTGCCAAATGAAAGTATACCTTCAAGAGCTCAAAGGTTGTCTTGGATTTTCAATCTAAGTCAATGTTCATAAGTTATAGGGATTTGAAAAATAAAATAATTTTATTTAATTATTTTATTTACAGTTATGCCATTTTTCATTTTTCTCATTAGAGGCCCCTGCTGACTAACATAAGTCGTGTCTAGGGTAATCCCGCCATCCTGAAAAAAATGGTTCCCTCAGATTTTTTATTCAGGAACCCATTTAATATTTATTCTAATTTCTTAAAAAATATCTTACACGTTCCATTTAAAACTTAACATTTTTCGATAGATCATTCCGGGCACTCTGGGCCTCGGAATCACACATCGTCTCAGTGCCTGGTCTCGAATAATCCCATTTAATTTTAAAATAAATTCAAGGAATTTCATACTATTATATCTTAAAAATGAATATGATTCTGTAATAAGTCAATTACATTATTTGAACCATTATATATATGGTTAGGATACATATGAAGGATATAGGACCCAAGGTTAGAGTTAATTTTTCAATCTCATTATTATCTGAATTTTATTATAAATATTTTTTTACTCGGGTATATTTATCATCCACCCCAATGTTCACTAAATATGTAATACTATTTCTACTCTTATACAATTGTTTCAATTTAATTTAATCCAACGGTGAATTTTTACTGAATAGTATGAAAGTTATATTTTGTTGTTATTTGATAGGTTGTGCTTTTTTTAGTTTTTTGGAAAAAGTGTGTGAATAATGTTTTTAAATTATACGACATGAATAGATACTTTTGAATTTATAACACCTTATTTCCATTATGAATCCTATAAAATATATATTTTTTACTTTCATTTAAATTTTTTTCTTTTAACATTTCGCGACATTTTCAGAAAAGAAAATTTTTTTCATGATTAAAGGATATTTTCCTCAAAAATTAATTTCTATTATTTTATCAAAATTTTGTTCCATCAAAGATGAGATATGGTTATGTTTCTATTCCTATTATTAAATTTATTTGATTGTGTATATTATTGAAATATTTTTATGAAATCTATAATTCCACGAACCTAGTTACCCAGAGTTGGTTCCTTATTACATAACATTAGCATGATCACAAGGGGTCAAATCTCAAAAGACTAATCAGCTTTGTAGCCTTGGAAGTACTAGATACATTCATAAGTTTTACATTAAATCATGAAATAAAAACATCAAAAACATTTTTTTCCCTTTTTAACCCACTTATATCCTTATCTTATCCCTATATGTCAACCATAAAATACTTCTTCACATCCTTGGAGAAATAAAACATAGTAAGGCGTGAGATCAGATGCTCAGTAAGGATAAAAATATCGCAGAAACTTTCATAGATAAGCATAAACATTTAAGGAAATGTATAACACTAAAACAAAATCATTTTAAACTTAAAAATAAGCATAATATGGAAAAGATAAAATCAAATAATTCCATTTAATTATTCACATGGATATTCTACTAGCCGAATAATCACATGAAATATCAATGGCCACTTTCATAATGATGGAATTCATAATTCCAGACTTCATACCCACATAGTCAAGGCCTTGTGCCAGGACTATAAATAAGATTTTGTCAAGGCCTTGTTCAAAGACACTAGTTTGTCTCCTGATACCTACCGATTCATTGAGGAGCTATAGTGGGCTCCACCCGTCTCTTACTAATTCCAATGCATTCCTCATATGGAAAATTTTACATATAACATAAACATTCATATTAAAACTAGCATGAGAAATTTCAATACTTTATACATAAACAATGGATGGTGTAAAATAACACATCTATAGTCAAACATATCAAAAACACCTCAATACAATATGCAATATTTTTTTCATAATAAATCAACTTCAAACAAGTTTAAAATCCATCAATGGATGTTGACATATATGAAATGAAAACTATTTTAAATAAATACCTATTTTTATTTTGAAATCATTTAAAAGTCACATAATTATAAAAAAAATTATTTTGAAAATATTTTTATAAGATTGTATGGGAAGCTTCAACAATGATATCATGACATAAAAGAGCCACACCAGCCGTATAAGTTAAAAAATACATTCTTACCTTAATTTTGTCAAGAAGTTTATAAGGTACCTTGTTTGGAAAAAGATGGAATGATTCCTTTCAAAAAAATTTATAAAAAATCAACCGATGGTATAAATGACTTTAATACATAGTATAGTAAATAGTAAAAATTTGAAATACTTTTTTAAGAAACATGGATGTGGACGATAAAGAGGTCCCAGTAGAAACTTACGTAAAAACAACCTCATATAGTAAAGAGATTGTGAAATTAACCATTACCTTGTACTTTTCCTTAGTCTATGGTATATCAACCTCCTGTATAATAGTTAAAAAAAATTTATTAAATTATTAAGGAAACATATACATAATTATGATATCATATATGATCTTCTAATATTTCTTTGTTAATAATATTTCAGAAGTATCATCATTTCGGGTGTTAACTGATTCGTTTTCTTTTATATGCTTGGTTACGTAAGCCATGTTTGTTATGGATAGGATGTATTTGATTCATATAAAAAAGGATATTACTTTCATAAACATTATTTTTAATAATAAAATGAAAATTATTCTTGAATGATTACGATGGGGAATTAATCTCGTCGCGTTCGTGGAGACGGTAATCCTTACATACACACGAGTGACAATATCATTATATTGATGGTGAAATCGTATGTAATTGGATGTTATATCATATATACAGAATAATTAACATGTTATATTTATTATTTACATCAGTTATACTCATTATTATACCCTTCCAAATAATTAAGTGTTTGAATAACAAACTACACCACGACGTGGAGACGGTAAGTCGTACGAACACACGTATGGTAACTTTGTCATTCATATGATGGAAAAAATAATGAATATGGTTGTTAAATTTTTATAATAACATCACAGTATATATAAGATACTAAATTTATTATTTTATAATGGAAACAACAAATAAAGGGGAAGCGGAAGAAGAAAAGAACTTGAAAGAGGTGATGAAATATTTACCTCTTCTTCGGGTTCTTCCTTTTGATTTGATCAAAAGGGATCCTTCGGTTGGATTTATGGACAATTTAAGGCCTCTAGGATGAATCTAGGAGAGTTAGGGGGATATTTGGGTAGGTTTTGGCTGAGCCAAATGTATTTGGAGGTGTGAAAGTAATAGAAGTGTAAGTACCCTTTTATAAAAGTGGTGAGGGTCACTTTAGGAAAAGTTTGAAATATTATTTTATAATTAAAACATTATCATTTTATAATGGCTCAAAAATAATTTATTTAAAGTATAATGTGGTTATGGGTTGAAAAAACCTCATCTAATATTCTTTAGATAGGTTTTGGTCACCATATTGACCTTATCGTTTTGATTTAACTCTTAGTTAAATAGTTTAACTTTTACCATGTATTCTTGTATTATTATAATAATTGGTTAATAATCTTACTATAAAATTAAAAGAGAACCTAAAGTGGTCTATTAATTATATAACGATAATTATATAAGTTCTTTCTAAGAAACTTATATTTTTAAGTCTATTATATAATTTAAAAATATAATATATTTTTAGAAACTCATTTATGTCAATTTTGAAACTATTTAGTATTTGGTTTTTATGAAAGTCATCACAACATTATTACATCAAAAAAAATATGAAATCAACCCTAACATGTCATATTCTCTTAGAAAATTTTTTTATGTCATAAAAAATTTGAAATTATATTTATTTTGATATTTATAATACCATTTATTTGATTCTTTCATTAATAAGGTAAATATTGCATCATCATTGTGTCATAAATAAATTTAATTATATAATGTCTAAAAATTATAAATAAAATAAAATTATGTAGTAAATAGTTTTATCTTTATAATGAGTTTTTATATTCTAAAATATAACTTATATATCCCCATTTAAAAAAATTAATTAAAAGATATATGTTTTTGTCATTTTTGTCTTTAATTTAAATTAATTAATATAAAGTCTTATTATCACTCTCACGTGGCTCCATGGGGTCCCAAAATATCATCCAATAGGAATAATAAAAATTTTAGGATAATTTAATATTATTATAATATTATTTTTTACCCTTATTTATAGGATTTACCCTTTAACCATGGTAAAGAAAATATTTTCCAAAGTAATTATTAAAAATGTCTAAAAATAAAAGTTAACTACTTACATAATTTGGACATCCTAATTTCAAATATGGAATAAAATTTTCCAAATTCAAAACACATAAGTGGATGCAATTAATTTTAAATTAATCATGTTCTCAAAACAAAAAAGCATGTTTTTAAGAAATAATAACTATCAAAATATTGACACTTGTTTATGTACATTTTAAATGTGAAATTATATAAAATGACCTAATAATATTAAATGAAAAAAAATATAATCTAATTTTAATTTAAAACCACTTAAATATATAATTTAACACTATAAACTATTTTGATTAAAACAGTTGTATTTAACTAATATTTAGTATCTTTCACTATTCATCAAAAATTCAAATTTTTCAGAAAAAGAACAAAAAATTCACCCTAAGCTAATTTTGATATTTTTAATTCAAAAATGAAGTCCATTTTGAAAATGAAAATTTATAAAATTTCAAAAAGTGGGTATTACTATTCATAACAGCTAGTTTCATTGGTTTTGGTGTGTTAAAACTCCAAGTTGCGTACGACGTAAGATACTGCATTATTCAAAGGGAAACGTACCGTGGAAGCTTGGGGTGTTACAAAATCCATTTATTTTAAGTGTATTATGATATAATGATGTTTGAAAAAATATTTTTTCTTCCTAAGGTTATGCTAATATGAATGGTTTATGTTTTTGTGACACATGTAAGAATGATTTCATTATGAGATGGGTGGGACCTATATGTCCCTCCAATACACTAGGTATTGATTTATATCTCATTAGATAGAAATTAATGTAAAGTCTATTAAATATGGTTTAGTAATACAGGGTTGGGATAATAAGTAAACCCGGTTTAGTAATGGACTTTTTCCTCTATGATGGTCTTGGCTATGTGCCATGGCTAATATGAAAATTATTTTCTATGATAATGTGTTTTCCACAAGTTCATGTTTTATACCAATGTTATGTTATCATGATTAATGTTCATTTATGATTTATGTCATATGACCTATTAAGATTTATTTCCTGACTCAATAATTTGATATTCTAAAGTTATGTTCATGTTTTTTACATTCATATGTTCATCTATTGTTTGATTACCCTTACTAATAATCTAAGATCACCCTTTCTTATGTTTCCATTCCTCATGTTATAAGGAAATCATTTAAATAGGAGTAATAAAGAGGAAGATCTTTATGAGATATGTTAAGATCTTTCCCAAGTTAGAAGAATGTATTCCAAGATTCCAAAGGCACTAAACTATTATGGTCCTCAGGTGATTATTTTTAAAATTTAATGAATATTCGTTTAAAAATATGTAATATTCATATACGTCCATCTTGGATTGTTTTTGTTAGTATTAGAGGAAATGTTTAGTCAATCATTGGAAACTATGATATGAAAACTTTAGTGATATCCCTAGAGATATTTCTAAGGGATTTCCTAAGAATATGTATAATTATAGGTTTTAGTCCATGAATTATGGTAATGATCATGAATAACCTATGATTAAACCTAAGATGTTAGAGATTGAAATTATACCCCCTTGATAATGACTTTTTCCATTAATTATTTTTTCCTCTCACACTATTTTTTTTGGGTTTTAGACAATGTTTGGAACCTGAAGGAACCATGTTAATGATCAATGCAATTGGAAGTGTAATGATTGTCCTCCTGAACAAACAAATTTTATGGGATATGGAATAAAAAAACATATTGCTATATTTACACATGTATTGAATCATTCTGGACTTCTAAATGAGTAGTGAAGGGAACAAAATTCTATTGATTTCTTCATGAGGAAACATCCACATTATTTCATTGGGTCTTCTGAACCAATTGTTTCTTAACAATGTATCATTACCATTTAAAAGATATCCCCCATCCTTCACTGTTTGTAATATGAAAAATGCATTTTAGATTTGTATCATTTAGATGGATAATCGGGAAAGTGGTTCACTCTAACCAAGAATATGTGTCAGTAAGATGAAATTGAATCCATGGAAAGGGAAGAGTTCAAGATCACATTTTTTTAATAAGTACTTTACTCAAATTTATAGAATGAAAATGGATAATGAGTTCCTTTAGATTAAACAAATAGATTTTGAATATGTCGGTACATATGAGGAAAATTTCCCAAGACATGTGAGGTATTCTTCTGGATTTATCATCCAACATGAAAGTAAAGTTGATCGATTCATCAATGGATTAAAACCAAGTATTTGAAGGGTATTTACTATAAGAGACATTAGTTTCTATAAATATATTGTGTGTTGTTCTATCAAGGTATAAATATAAATCAGTATTATATACCAAATCTCTTAGTTTTGACCAAAAACAAAATATGGAATTCAATGGAAAATATCTAAACAATAGTGAAAAGAAGATGAGTTTTTCTTTATTCTCAAAGTGTAATAAATCATAGTGGAGACTACCTTAATGGGAATAGAAAATGTTATAAGTATGTAAAGGAAGGTCATCAGGTAGTTTAGTGCAAAATTAATGAAAAAAATGTAGCTATTAATGTGAATAGATAAAAGGCTACAAATAATGTTACACTCACAATTCAATGATAAAAGAGAAAGGAAATGATAATCATGTTAACCAATGCCTTAATTCAAGGGTGATTAATGATGATCGATGTCAACAACCACTTATGAAAAAATAAAATGGAAAATTATATGAAATCATTATTGATGATGTTGAGTATGAAGATCAAATGGTTTAATGATTGATTGTTTATGTAATGGGATTGTAGAATAATGTTTTAGAATCGCTTTTATGGTATAATAGAAAAATGAAATTTATATTTAGTGTTACCTTGTGGTTTTCCACGTGTATTTAAAAGTATATGAGGAGTGTTACTCATAACCATGAAATTTTATTGAGGTAATACGATGATGTTATTAGAATATATATGATTTATGGAATGATAACCCAAAATATGAATATGATGTAGAGATAATTATATGTGGATAAAGTTATTTTGGATTGGAATAAGCAAATTGGATTATATTAGTTACCTTAGAACTAGTTTTATATTTTTTACATGTGGGTTATTCTATATCCAATGAATATTACATCTTTTTGAAAATATGAATAAGAAAACATGCATGTTTTTAATAAGGATATTTGATTGTTCATGTTGTTATAGTGATTCAAGATAATACATGATTAAGGAATTGACACATTTTAAATGTTAAAACCAATAACTACCTTATGAGGTATGGGAGAAAAATTTTAAATTAATTTAGTTCACCTCTTTCTAAATTTTTAGATTTTCAATTTCGGGAAGGATTGTAAGGTTATCCAATTATGGGTAGTATAAGTTACAGTTTGGTTAAAGATTGTTAGATTAATGTATTGTATCACTATAGGTGGAATTATTAATATTTGAAAATATCTGTTAACCTTTTTTGAGATAGACAAAATGACATATAATTCTATTTATTGATCTCATGATCTTTTAACACCTCAGGAATGACAAATTCAACTTTATTTCTTTGAATAAGAGATGATGTTGAAATTGTTCAAGGCATAAATAACGATGATATTGTACTAAAACCAACTAAGTATTTATTCTAATGTTCTTGAACATTGGTGAAAGGATCTTGAAAACCAAAAATTATATCTTAGTATATTCTTATTTGATGAATCAGATGGTCCCTTAAATCATCATAGATTTATGGGTTTCTGGTTTTTAACATTCTCCAAATTGTTTTCTCTATCACTATCCATCAGAAAGTTATGGTTATATATTTCTTTAATATCAATTTTTTCACTTCCCACCTATTTTCTCCTATGTGGAAACTTAGTTATTACTAACAGTGGGTGACCTTTATGTTTCTAACTTTCTTTTTTAAATTAAAGTGTTAGTATTCTATTTTATGATGTGGGTTTCAATGAAAGAAAATTTCAAGCAGTAATCCCTTTATAACCCTAAAGAATTTATTGGGAGATATTAATTTTAAGGGGGGTAGAATGTAACATACCTATATTTTATGAGATATATTCTTTTTAATTTCTTTTATGTCTTATGTTGTGAGCTTAAGAAAGATTAACATGCATTATACAGAACCCCATATTAGCTTGTAGTATACACAACACTATTCTTGGGTTGTGTTACACCGAGATTAAATTTATTTTGACATAATTAATTTCCCACAAGACCAAGTAAGAGTGGCAAATAAATATTATAATTTAGTTATTATAAAGGTGGTTATTAATAATATTAACTTCAATCTAAAAAAACTATTTAAATGAAAATAAGTAAGTTTATAAAATAATGAATCCACTATTTATGATTTTTTTAGAAAACTATATATGTAATATATTCAATTAGATGTTTAAAATTCATCTTATATTTTCTCTATACATTATGTAAGAACAAAATCAACTTTATTGATAAAAAGAGTGTTTTTCTAAAAATACAGTTTTAATGCCTTTTGATGGTGAACCCATTTTCAATCTTGTTTTTACAATTTTATAATTTCTTTTGGAAAAAATAAAACTTATTCAGGGTATGTAGGACATAAAAATTTACTTTGGTTAATTTTTGGTATTTTCTTGATAATACTCATTTTTTAATGAATAGTGATAAATACTACATTTTAATTTAAAACTGAGTTTTCATCTAATTTGTTTATACATAAAGGTTATCATTTTAATTGGTTATAAAGTATAATTATATTATGTTTTTAAAATTTAAACCAATTTTGGTCATTGGAAATAATTTCACATTGAAATTGGATACAAATGCACACTAATCTTTTGTGGGTTTTTACATTAAAAAAATTGTTTTCTCTCTTTGACAACAGGAATTAATTTTAAATTAATTACTGCAAATTATGTGTTTTTAAGTTTTAAAAATGTATTCCATATTTGAAATTAGTGGGTCTAAATAATTTTAATATGTTATAGTTATTTGTTTTGGATATTATGAATAGTAACTACGATAATTTTTATTTACCATAGTTAAAGGTAAATCAGGTAAATAAAGTTTACAAAAAGTATGATAAAGATAATAAATTTACCATAACAACTATAAACATACTATTGGATGAATTAATGTCGACCAATATCACCTAAGGGTCATAATTGATTCATTTATAGAATTTTTTTCATGAAAGTGTTGTAATTATAATGAGAAAAAGGAAAGTGAAAACATGTCACTCTCTTATCTCTTATAAGTATAATAATTTTAATATAGTGATAACCATTATAAAACATAAAACATAAATAGTCTCCCAAAATCTAATAAATTTATCTATATAATATGAATTTATTTATAATTTTTAGATATTAAATAATTACAATAAACATTGATAAAATAGTGATACAATAATTATTTTATTCATAGAAATATCAAATAAATGATATTATAAATAGTAAAATAAATATTAATTGAAATAATTTATGTCATCCAAAATTATTATAGGTGAATATGATATGCTAAAATACTATTAAATTATTTTTTCAAATTTATATCTCTTTTTTTATTTTATTTAAATTCAATGAAATGAATAGTGTACAAATTGATTGTGACGTCCCGGACACGGCTGCCCCTCAACCCGAGCCTCGAGCCCGGTTGGCCACATGACCCCTGGATCATCTCCCCATAGTCCAGGGGTTGTCGACTAACAGTGAGGGTGTAATGGTAAGTAAGTGGGGAGACTTTACCCCCATGTCAGAGCACACAGTGGTATAGTAACAAGTGATTAAATAGAGGAAGCACAACTAATGGATAAACAGGAGAAAAAGGGAAACATACAAACCAAACAACAGAATTAAGGAAAACCCTGATAAATATACAAAAGCCACATAGGGAGTGTTTGATACAAAATGGATGCATGGCATGCTGATACATTAGAAATATCTAGCAAGCATGCTATACAGTTATACAAAAGGAGAACAAAAGTAGTCCACGAGTATCCCTAGCCTAGATCGGTCCTCTACTCTGGAACTCTAGCTAGAACATACATGTATCAACAACCTGAAGCTGGACCTTTTCCCCTACTTGTACCTACAGCAGTAAAGTCTACACGGGTGGTAAGGAGACCGCCTAGGTAGGGTGTGAGACAAGTCTCAGTAGGCCACCACCAACGGGGTCTACGTGTAATCCAAATAGGTGTTCGCAAAATAAACAGTGTGTAGTAAACTGCATGTAAGTAAAGACAAGTAATGAACAACCCTCCCACTCAGGTTCTGGAGGGACACCTGGCGGGTCTACCTGATTCATCTCATGGATGGTATTCTGAACGATCACCAGGGGTATAAGTACATAGATATAGGTTATTACTAGAACGAGGTAAATATGCCTCTCATCCATGATTCTCACATATGTAAAAATCGTCACTAGGACGATGTATGAATACCTCTCGTCCACAAGAACTATAACTAGCGTAGGGAAGAATACATCCCACCCATAAAGGATATATATATGCATGAGGTATGAATACTTCCCATCCCATTACACAATGATTCAGCTGGAACGGGGTAAGAATGCTTCCCGCCCACACACAGAGATTCATCTGGCACGGGGCAAGAATGCCTCCCGCCCACACATGGGTTATCACAAGAATGTCAAAACAGTAAGGCATAACCATTCACATCACAATATAAATAATGAAATCCATCTTATATCGTATCACAAGGAAACATACAATTCAATTCATTTAAGGGGTTCAGGCTATCTCATCCTAGCCATCCTCTAATCAAGTCATCTCATTTTCCTAACATGGAAAATGCCTTTCAAGACATATCGTTAAGGTCCAAAGGTGAAAAAGGGACAAATCTCAAGACTTATCACCTATGGTTGACCACTCCCAGTCCACACCTCATCTAAATACCCTAAAAAGGTTAGATTCACCAATCTCATACCACACGGGTCATTTAGATATGAAGCGATCATTTCAAAGAAGGGGTTTTGCAAATGAAAAACCATGGCACGATGATAATAACTCAAAAAGGAGAAAACCCAAAATGGAAACCACATGACCACAAACCTTAGAGCTATAGATATAGGCTCTCTTGATATCAACCTTATATTCGCAGTAGGTTGGAAGAGAACTGAGTTCCAATCCAATGCTCTAGGGTGATCCAATGCTTCCGTCGGATCAATATTCTGGTGTCGGACGAAGAATTCACAAGAGAAAGAGAGAGGAGAGGTTTTGGAACTCAAAGAGGATTTCTCCCTTGGGTTATGTCCACTGGAATAAAAGAGGAATTGATTTAGGCTTAAATGATATTTAAGGGAAAAACTGTATATTCACCAAGAACAAGGTCGCACATTTTAGGCGCATAGTTTACCAAACCGTGCGCAAACCGTGCTCACCTCACTGGCTCGCAACCAAGGGCCACACTATTTAGGCACACGGTTTACCCAAACCGTGTGCAACCCATGTGCACCACCCTACCTCCCGAACAAAGGTCGCACGGTTTGTCTAAAACCATGCGCAGGTCGTGCGCAGGCCATGCGCCATTGTCTGCAAACCCATTTCTCAAACTCCCGGGCTCCGAACTAACCCTGGACACTCCCCCGACCATCCTTAGGATGTTACACACATTATACAATCTTAAAGGAAATATTCAAAAGAAAAACTAATGATATTTACCTTTTCCAAAGAGTCGGGTCGTTACAACCTCCCCTCCTTAAAGCAACTCATCCCCGAGTTGGACTTCCGAGGGACTGAGGTGTCATCAATGAAAACCTTTGGTCATTGAGAATGTATATTATCCTCCCTCTCCTAGGTATCATCCTCTACCTGGCCATGCTGCCATAGCACCCATACAAGAGGAATCGACCTACCACGGAGTGTCTTCATACTCTGGTCAACAATTTGCATCGGATACTCCTCGAATGAAGCATCTATATCCAGTTCAACCTCATCAGGCTGAAAAGCATGAGTCGAATCTGAAAAGTATCATCATAGATAAGATACATGAAACACATCATGCATAGGCTGATATCTCTATGGAAGTGAAAGTTGGTAAGCTACTGGTCTGATCTGCTTCATCATTTCAAAGGGTCCTATGAACCTCGATGAAAGCTTACCCTGCTCCCGTATATGTCATTTCCCCAACTTGGGTGAGACCTTCAAGAAAAAGCGGTTCCCAACCTCGAACTCAAGTGGTCGTTGGTGCTTGTTAGCATAGGAAAGTTTTCTAGACTGAGCTGTCTACATACGCTTCCTAATAAGCTGTATCTTCTCTATATTCTCCTGCACAAGAGGTGGTCCTAGAACAGCTGCCTCCCCTGCTTCAAGACAACACAAAGGTGAGTGACAAGTCCTACCATATAAGGCTTCATAGGGAGCCATCTCAATGGTAGCCTGGAAGATATTTTTATAATTGAAATAGACAAGATGAATGTGTTTCTCCAGAGAACCTCCAAAATAGATAACACATGCACGTAACATATCTTCTAGTACCTGTATATTCTGCTCGATATGTCTGTTAGTCTGCGGGTGATAGGCCGTGCTCAAAAGTACCTGCATACCAAAGGCCTTATGTAAACCCTGCCAGAACTGAGATGTAAAATGAGGATCTCTATCCGAGACAACAGAATGAGGTGCTCCATGATGTCGCACTATTTCCTTGACATACATTCTTTCAAATTCATCCATCGTGAAGGTCTCCCACATAGGTAAGAAATGCACGACCTTCGTCAGACGGTCAACGATAACTCATACTGCATCATTTCCATTAGGTGACTTGGGTAGACTAGTTACAAAGTCCATAGAAACATCATCCCATTTTAACTCCAGAATGGAATAAGGCTGAAAAATCCCTGCCAGACGTTGATGTTCCACCCTCACCTGCTGACAGGTGGAACAACGCGTGATAAAACCGGCTATCTGCCACTTCATGTTAGGCCACCAGTATTGTCTTCACAAATCACAACACATCTTGGTGATTCCTGGGTGAACTACCCATGTTGGGGCATGGAAGTTCCTCATCAGCTCCTCTCTAATGTCTGTTGGGACCCATACATGCCCACGAAACAATAATTTATCACCTTCATCCATGTTCTAATCTATAGAGGCATCATCAGCAACACATTCCCGTAGAACAAGGCCTTCCGGATCTGATAACTGTCTTGCCCTGACCCGTTCGAAAAGAGTAGATGTCACCGCTAAGTATGAGAGAATTTTTTGACCCTAACCCTTCTATACCTCAACGTGCATCTCCGAAAATAGGGCCATCAGATTCCACTCATTAGATTCCTGAATCACTTGTGACTGAGTTTACCGACTCAGCGCATCGGGTACTGAATTTTCTTTCCCAAGAGTGTAGTCCTGTTCGAAATCAAAGGATTACAGGTACTCGACTCACCTGTGTTGCCTGAGATTTAGATCCTGTTGAGTGAAGATATATTTGAGGCTTTTGTGGTCAGTGAATACCACAAAATGCTCTCCCAACAAATAGTGTCTCCAACAGTGTTAGGCATGTACAACCGGTGCGAGCTTGAGGTCATGCGTCGGATAGTTCCATCCATGAGCCTTTAACTGACGAGAACCATAGGCAACGACTCGCTCGTCCTGTATCAAGATAGCTCCAAGCCCGATATCTGACGTGTCACAAAAGACCATATAAGCTCTACCTAGCTCCGACAAGATCAGTATCGGTGTTGAATTAGTCTTCCCTTCAGTTCCTGAAAAGCTACTTCACAAGGTTCTGACCAATCAAATCTCACCCCCTTTTGGTCAAAGATATAATCAGTGCTGCTAGGCGTGAAGAGTTATGAATGAACCACATATAATATCCAAAATTACCCAAGAAACTCTTGATATCAAATACTTTCTCGGGCTGCTTCAAATAAATTACATAACTCACCTTCTCAGGGTCAACTAAAACTCCAGAATCAGAAATAATTTGACCAAGGAAGTGAACCTTGTCTATCAAAAAGTGTCATTTACTGAGATTACCATAAAGTTGATGATCTTTTAGTGTATTCATCACGATCTCAAGATGGGTTGTATGGTCGTGTCTTTAGTGTGAATAGACTGAGATATCATCCATAAATACAACCATAAAAGAATCAAGGAAAGGGTGAAAAATCTGATTCATAAGAGCCATAAACACCGCAGGTGCATTCGTAAGCCCAAACGGCATGACTAGGTACTCATAGAGACCATACCTTCTCCTGAACGCCGTGTGAGGTATGTCTGAAGTCTTAACAGGCACCAGGTGATAGTCTAACCTCAAATCTATCTTTGAAAACACCTTTTCTCCACGGAGCTAATCAAAGAGGTTGTCAATTAAAGGTAAAGGATACCGATTCTTAATAGTCAGCTGATTTAACTTATGATAATCCATGCAAAGATGAAGGGTACCATCTGCCTTCTTGGAAAAGAGAACCAGTGATCCCCATGGAGAGGTACTGGGATGTATAAATCCTTTTGCTTATAGGTCCTCCAGCTGACTCTTGAGCTCTAGAAGATCCTTAGGTGTCATCTTATAAGGAGGAATGGTCACTAGTGCTACTCCTAGTATAAGATCAATAGTAAACTCCATCTCTCGCACTGGAGGTAGTCCGGAGAAATCATCAAGAAAGACATCACTGAAATGCTCCACCATAGGAGGATAAACCGAGGGTTGTAACCCTTGGTCATCAAGATAAAGACTATAAACCTGTGCTGTGACACCACCTAAACTTTAGTGTTCTGATCCCGTTCGTGTCGCACTAAGATCCCATTCTCCCTTATTCATATGCATGTCTCCCTCTGGTGACGTAAACGCCACCCTCCGACGATAGTATTCAATTCGGTCTCTATAGGGAACTAACCAGTCCATCCCGATTATTACATCAAAACCTGTCATATCCAGAACATACAGGTTCCACCCAAAAATATAACTTCCCTCCTCAAGGGTACAATTCTGAAAATGATGAACGCCCTCTGAATGGACACCTAATGGGGTATCTATCATGATCATGCCATGATTTGACTCAACTTCGGGGCCCAAACTTCCAATAATCACCTCCGATATAAAAGAGTGAAAAGTGCATGTGTCAAACAAAGCAGATACTAATATAGAGGAAACTAGAATCGTACCTCATACAGTAGATGGTCAGGTGTACTGCTCCTGTGGTGTAGGCTCGACTACATACAACTGGCTAGTACCACATCCCTGAGTCACAGCCTGGCTACCCTTAGCAGACTCGTCTTGCTTGTGCTTAGAGTCATACAAATGATTACCTCTACCTTGATTGCTGCCATAGCCTGGTCGGCCGATGACATTCCAACTGCCTGACTGACGTTATCCTACCGATCTAGCACTGAATCGTGGAGTAGGTACAGATCCCTGCTCACTAGGCCTGGGGGGAAAAGTTCTGCAGAAATGGTGGAGATGGCCCAACCTACCACAACCTATGCACTCCACTGGATTTCGCGTACACTTCCTCCTCCTATGTCCTATCACCCCACATTGGTGACAGATAATAGTACCACCTGAGAAAAGGGTCTGACCACCTATGACACCAAGAGAGTCCTCAAAATGCCGCTTTTTCCCAGAAGCAGATGCACTGGAACCCTTAGGTGTCGAACCGCCCAGGTTCACACTGTCTGATTCTCTCAAATTCCTCTCTATGATCAAGTCCTGATTGACAATATCTAAAACAGTCATTAACCTAAACATGTTAACCTACTACCGGATGGTGTAACACAGCCCATCCTCCAAATGCCTAGCGATCGTGAGATCATCATTATCTAGTGTAGGAGAAAAACGTTGTAACTCGGTGAAATGGGACGAATACTCCATGACTTTCATGGTCCGTTGTTGCGGATTCATAAACTCCCTAGCTCTGTCAGCCCTCAAAGTCTGGGGAAAGAAATAATCATAGAAGATGGTCTGGAAATCAGTCCAGATCATATCTCTCTACTGTCCCGACTGGGTGATGACATCCCACCACCTCCTAGCAAAACCATGTAGTATATAACCTATGAGATTGACCCTACACTCTAGAGGCATCTCTAGGTGCTTGAAGATGGTTAGAATAGCCTCCAACTAGGACTCCGCTGCAAGTGCTCCACCATCTCAAGTAAATGTAGGAGGATGTTGTGACTGAAACTCGTGGGTCAACTCTTCCATACTCAAGGCAGGTCGCACTCCACCTTGCATACTCTGCATCATACGCAAGAAGCTCTCACAAAACTGGTTATTGGCGCCCATCTCAGGAATATAAATAGGATCCACAGGTGGCTCAACAGGAATATCAACTAGCGGATCAGGGCCTGCCACCTCAGGAATGTGATCATCGCCGCCTTCAGCACGCGCGACTCGAGGACGTCTCGGAGGCATTTTTCTACAATGCCAAATGAACATCTCAAAACAAGAAACCAACAAAACAAAGGTTGAACTCTAGAATCTAGGATAGGTACTAAGCCTTCCTACCCCTAAGATCACCTATCCACACCCATAGGAATTATTAATAAAACTGGAAACCGTTCAAATTCAACTTAATCCAGTGATATGGCATTTCCCAGCCCATAAGGGCCCATACTCCTCATGAACTGAAAGATTACACACACTCGGATGTCATTTCTCATTTACTTGTGCTAATCAAGTATTTTAATTTCCTTTAAAGAAAATGATTTGTTTATTTGGATGTCATTTTTTTATCCATAAGGGCCCATACACCTTATGAACCAAAGAGTGACACCCACCAAAACCACATCAGTCCTAAATTCACAACCTTCCAGAAGGGATAGCACAGTTGCACACATATTAACAAGGCAAGGAATTAAACAACAAGCAATGCTCGCTGAAAATTTAAACATGGCATGGAAAGATGCATGGCCTAATCATATTGTGCCTATAATGATGCATGTTTTAATGCATAACCCTCATTTCATCGGGTCGAACCCTGAAAACAAAATTCCAACATTACAAATCTCAATTACATCACAAAACATGTGAAGCACCCAACGGTGAAACGGTATCAACAGTGAATAGCATAATCAAAAACAACATAAAATAGAAAACTTGGCATATACCCCGTACATGGGTTCGTGACGCCCAAGAACAGATCATCGATAACTCCCTAATTGTTCCCAGTCTCCAAGAATATCATCGCCAAATAGTAAATCAAGAAAGAAAGAAAAGCCTCTGATTCCACTTTGTGACGTCCCGGACCCGGCTGTCCCTCAACACGATCCCTGAGCCCGGTTGGCCACATGACCCCTGGATTATCTCCCCATAGGCCAGGGGCTGCCAATGAGTTGCGGGGGTGTAATGGTAAGTCTGTGGGGAGACTATACCCCCATGTCAGACTACACAGCAGTATAGCATCAAGTGATTAAATAGAGGAAGCACAACTAATGGATAAACAAAAGAAAAAGGGAAATATACAAACCAAACAATAGAAGTAAGGAAAACCCTGATAAATATACAAAATCCACATAGGCAGTGTCAGATACAAAATGGATGCATGGCATTCTAATGCAGTAGAAATAGCTGGAAAGAATGATAAATAGTGATACAAAAAGAGAACAAAAGTAGTCCATGAGCATCCCTAGCCAAGCTCGGTCCTATGCTCTGGAACTCTAGCTAGAACATACATGTATCAATAACCTGAAGCTAGACCTTTGCCTCCACTAGTACCTGTAGTAGTAAAGTCTACATGGGTGCCAAGGAGGCCATCGGGGTAGGGTGTGAGACAAGTCTTAGTATTCCACCACCAATGGGGTCTATGTGTAATCCAAATAGGTGTTCGCAAAATAAACAGTGTGTTGTAAACTGAAAGTAAGTAAATCAAAGTAATAAACAACCCTCCCACTCAGGTTCCAGAGGGACACCTGGTGGGTCTACCTGCTTCATCTCATGGCTGGTATTCTGAACGATCACCAGGGGTATAAGTACATAGATATAGGTTATCACTGGCATGAGGTAAACATGCCTCTCATCCATGCTTCTCATATATGTAATAATCATCACTGGCATGAGGTATGAATGCCTCTCGTCCACAAGCCCTGCAACTGGTGTGGGGAAGAATGACTCCCACCCATAAAGGATATATATAGGCACAAGGTATGAATTCTTCCCGTACCATTACACAAAGATTCAATTGGAATGGGGTAAGAATGCTTCCCTCCCATACACAGAGATTCATATGGCACGGGGCAAGAATGCCTCCCTCCCACACAAGGGTTATAAAAATAATGTCAACACAGTAAGTCATAACCATTAACAACACAATATATATAAGTCAATCTATCTTATATCATATCACAAACAAACATACATTTCAATTCATTTAAGGGGTTCAGGCTATCTCATCCTATCCATCCTCTAACCAATTCATCTCATTTTCCTAACATGGAAAATGCCTTTCAAGACATATCGTTAAGGTCCAAAGGTTAAAAAGGGTCAAATCTCAAGACTTTTCACCTATTGTTGACCACTCCCAGTCTACACCTCATCTAAATACCCTAACAAGGTTAGATTCACCAATCTCATACCACACTGGTCATTTAGATAAGAAGCAGTCATTTAAAATAAAGGGTTTTGCAAAATACAAACCACCTCATGACGATAATAACTAAAAAAGGCGAAAACCAAAAATAGAAACCACGTGACCACCTACCGTAGATCTATAGACGTAGGCTCGCTTGATATCGATCTCAAATTCGCAGTAGGTTGGAAGAGATCTAAGTTCTAGTCCAACGCCATAGGGTGATCCAATGCTTCTGTCACATCAAGGTTCGGGTGCCGGACGAAGAATCCAAAAGAGAGAGAGAGAGGAGAGGTTTTGCAACTCAAAGAAGATTTCTCCCCTGAGTTCTGTCCGCTGGAATGAAAGAGGAATGAATTTAGTCTTAAAAGATATTTAAGGGAAAAATAGTAAATTCACCCAGAACAGGGTCGCACGGTTTACCAAACCGTGCGCACCACACTGCCTCTCAACCAAGGGCCGCACGGTTTAGAGGAACGGTTTTCTTAAACCATGTGCAACCGGTGTGCACCTCCCTGCCTTCGGACCAAAGGTTGCACGGTTTTTCTGAAACCATGCGCAGGTCGTGCGCAGGTCATGTGCCATTGTCTACAAGCCCATTTCTCAAACTCTCGGGCTCCGAACCAACCCCGGGCACTCCCCGGACCTTCCTTAGGATGTTACACACATTATAAAATCTAAAGGAAATATTTTAAAGCAAAACTAACGATATGTACCTTTTCCAAAGAGTTGGGTTGTTACATTGACACTATTGATATTTTTTAAAAATAACATTTTATTAAATTATTAAAAAATCACGAATATATTGAAAAATTACAAAGTGGATTTTATAATGTCTAAAAGATAATTAATTTTCCAATTATTTGAAATTTATCTCATATAAGTATACTTAATATCCTCTTAATAATTAATATTTTGTTACAACAATTAAAATTAAAAAATAATAATTGTGGGTAAACTCAAACGATAAGGTTTAAAATCAAATAAATACATGTAAAAAAATTATTATATTAGATTATTTCTATTTATAAACATCTTAGACTCAAAATATATCACATTGGAGGTATTATAATTTGAAAATAAAGTTATAATAAAATAATATTTCAAGACTTTCCAAAAGTGGCCCTCCTCCATCCTATAAATGACCACTAAATCTACCCATTTACTAACACCTCTCAACCTCCTTGTTTCATCCATATTCTTCCCAAATATTCTCCCAAAATCCCTCCATTACTCCTTGGGACCACACTCTAGGAATAAATCTATCTTAAGGATACCTTTTGTGCAAATCAAAAGGAGATACTCGAAAAAGAAGGTTATTATTTTATTACCACTTTCAAAATAATTTTCTTCATCTACTTTCTATTCTTATGTTTTTTCATTACTAAAGTAATAAATATAGTATATTATATATTTTGGGATGTTTTTATATTTATGTTAAAACATTATACCTCCTTTTATCCATCCTACAAATACCAATATCACCATGTGTGCGTACAAACAACTTACCATCTCCACGTTGTGGTATAATTTGTTATTCAATAGTAATTAATTTTGATGGGTATAATGATGAGTATAATGGATGAAAATAGTGAATATAAATTATATTTATTCATTATAATTAATATATCATCCAATTACATGCTATTTTACCATTATTGTAATTATATAATCGCTTGTGCAAATGTACAACCTACCATCTCCACAGTACGATGCGATTCATTTTAAATGATCTTCATTAAACCATGATTATATAAATGAATGTAATGAATAAATATGATATATATTATACTAATATAATTTTTTAAATGATATAAGTATAAACTAATGAGTGGAACATTACCTTATCAAACAAAAATTTCATAAGAACATAAAGTAGTAAATATCTAGAAAATGAGTGACAATGAAATGTTACAAAAAAATAGATGATAATATGATCATATATCATATCATAAAAATGAATATGATTTTGGAATAATTAAATAAAATTATTTAAATCATTATACCGGAGGTTCAGACACATAAGAAGGATATCATACCTAAGGTAAGGGTTAGTTTTTTCATCTCATTATTATCTCAAATTTTTTATAATTAATTTTTTTATGGGGTATATTTCAAATCTAAAACCATGTTCACTAATTATATAATACTATTTCTATTCTTATAAAAAAAATTAAAATAAATTTTAACCATTGGTAATTTTTTACTAAATGGTTTGGAAGGAATATTTTTTTGTTATTCGATATGAGGTATTTTTTGACATTTTCGACAAAAGTATGAGGAGAATTGTTTTTTAATTACATGAATTTAATGGATTCTTACGCTTTAATAATGCCTTATTTCCATTAATATTTCATCATAAGATTTCAATTTTAATTTCAATTCAATTTTTTTATTTTAATATTGTGCAACATTTTGAGAAAATAAAATGTTTTTGAAGAGAAAAGGATATTTTTCTCATGAATTAATTTCAAGTATTTTATCAACATTACTTTCTATCTAATATGAAATAGGGTTATGTTTCTATTTCTATAATTACATTTATTTGATTTTTTATGATGGAATTATTTTAATGAAATCCATTTCTTTTAAGTGTATTATGATGGAAGGATGTTTAAGAAACCCATTTTTGTTCCTTGGTAATGTTATGGTTAATGGATTATGTTTTAGTTGCACATATAAAAATGATTTTATTATGAAATTTTTTGGAAATAAATATCTATCCAATTCATTGGGAAATGATTTATTTCTCATGATATAGACATTACTAGAATTTCATGTAAATATTGTACAGTAATACTGGGATGGAATGAGAGGTAATGTCAGTTTAGTAATGGACTTTTTTTGCTATGATGGTCTTGGATATGAGCCTTGTCTAATATGAAAATTATTTTCTATAATTTGTTTCCACTATATCATGTTTTATTCCATTTATATGTTATGATAGTTAATATTCATTTATTATTTATTCCTTAAAAACTTTTAATATTTATTTCATGACTCATGATTTTGATATTCAAAAGTCATGTACATGTTTTTTACATTCATATGTTAATCTATTATTTGATTACCAATATTAAGAATCTATGCTTACCCTTTCTTATTTTTTCATTCATTAGGTTATAAAGAAAACATTTAAGCATGAGTAAAAAACAGAAAGATCTTTATGGGATATTTTTAAGATCATTCCCAAGTTAGATGATTGTATTCCAAGTTTTCAAAGGTACTAAACTAATATAGTCTTAAACTGTGCATTTGTAAAATTTAATGAGTATTCATCTAAAAATATGTGATGATCATATTTTTAATACTTCGGTTGTTATATATTTAGACCTCATTAGTAAAGTTAATCTCAAACTATCTAACTAGGGAAGCCCCATATGTTTTTCCCAAACTCAATTCTATGATATCACAACATTCAGGGCTGAGACATTCTTTCTAAATGAAGTTAAACATCATTGTATAGTCCCATCACATGGACATTAACTGTGTATCTTTAACTAAGGGTTTATTGATTAATATCTAATAGGATATAAATTATGTCTCCCCGAGATTGAAACATTAAAACTTTGACCCTATGTTTCTATCCTCAAGGGGTTATATTCCTCATACGGTCACCTATGTCCTTCGGTTTCTTGCATATATTCCCATAACCCAGGATGTCCATTCAACTAAGGTCTTATCCCCTAGAAAACCATATCCATTAGGAACTATTATTAAAAAAATATTTCCCCCATATATAGGTCCATATTTCTACTAGATGTCATCATATTATATCATTTAATGATATCCCCTTTAAGGTTAACTAGAAATTACCTCTAATTGACAAGTACAATACTCTGATTCAATGGACATATTTTTCATAATTATCATTACGTAATGATATTAAACATCATGTATTTTTTCTTTTGACATTCCCATAAAAGTAATGATGTGTAATATTAATAAATCCAAACTAATTGGGTTTCAATTAATTTCATAGTGATGTGTAGGAATCCATTTTCCAAGGCCTTTCCCTAACATCATAAACCAACATTGCCTACCTAGTCTGTAAAATAATCTAGAGCTCTTCTAGACACATCATTAAACCACCATAAATATTTAATAATATAATTAATATAGAGAAACTATTATATAAATTCATGTTCTCATTGATATGATATATATGATATGTTTATATGTAAAAATCGTATCATTTTGAAAGGCTATCTATTAGAATGTGGGGTAAAAATAACATAAGTTGTATTTGTGATGGATTCAAATGCATGACATAAATCTATAAAAGAGTTCAATGGTATGTAATAAATCCCCCTAATTTTGGTTATGATCCCAACCACCAATACCCATAGTCAATACTCATTCAAATGTTTTATTAGTTTTAAACCCTTATGAAGACCTACCCTTAGAGAAAATATCCTCAATGAGACTTCTTCTCCTAGATATAAGTGGTGTTTAGTGTTTGTGATTATATGAAAAATACCATTAGTAACCAAATGAAATTCCAACCAATGAGTGTTATAGGTCGAAGGTATATTTTTATAACTCTAGGATATTTTTTTATTAAGTAGTTATTCCCATTGAGTATGGGTTTTAATATCATCTACACTTTATGAAATCTAGTAATTGAATAATAATGATCATACCACATGTTTATTTTAATTTTTATACAAAATCATTGTTTTTAATAATATAATGCATGGTGATTTTTATATATTAAACGTGATCATAGAAAGTCAAAAATATATATAAATTCTTATATAAAATTATAAAATTTTGTTATGATTAAATTATGTTATTATAAAGTATTCTTTTTTATGTGAACTTTATAAAATATTAAAATGCATGAAAAGTTTAATATAATGAATATCTATCCAAAATTATAATCAAAATCCATCATGAAAATATTATGTTTTAAAATTTCTTCCATTAAATGAGTTATAATAATACCATCTATGAGAGTTCTAGTTGGGACCTTGATATGAATAATTTATTTATCATGGAGTTATAATGAAAGTTTTAGGATGAAAAAACTAAGGTGAAATCAAGAGAATATTACATTAAATGAATTTTTGTAATTTCAAGTCTAGAGTTAAGGATAAACATTTTAAATATTTTAGTTTTGAGGCATCTACTCAATAGATCATGAAACTCTTTGTGAATTTATTTGGATTTATTTCTTACCTAAATACATTTAAGTAATTTGAAATGGATTTTTTCTAGGATTTCAGAATGGGAATATTGATCTATTATTCTATAATATCCTCATCATAGGATATTCAAATTTTAATGGATAAAGCTATGGGTATTTCATAATATATTGAAAATAATATAATTAATTTATTATGTATAAATAATTAATCATGATAATTCTTTGACAAATAAATTTATTTATTTTTGAAAATTGAAATTCAAACCATGATAACACGATATCTTTTATGGAAAACTACCATGTATTCTATAATAAAATTCATATATAATATAGTTACATAAAAAATGAACTAATTCAAGTAAATTAAAATTATCTACTAGACTCCCTTATTCATAGTTATCCTAATTAGTAAGAAAAAAAATAAAATGATTCCAATATAAGGTATATATAAGTTTTTTTAAAACTTTATTCTATGATACTTCCATATATTTCAAGAGAGAATATTATTCTATATAGATATAAATGCTAAAAAACTATGATATCACATCTCTAAGAAGTTGAAAATGAGAAATAAAGGTTAAGGGTAAAATAGATTTTTTCTATAATGTTCCTATGAAAATTTTAATATGGTTTTATAAATAGGGATCCTTGTTTCAATATTATCATGTGCATTAAAACACTATTGATGTTGGTATTTTATATGGATTTAAAATTTATATAAATAACTTATTTTTATCCTTTCCTCCAAAATTTCAAATACTCATTAAAAATATCAGATAAATGGTATAGATAATCCACTTAGAATTGTTTTTGAATATGCATATTTATATGGATTAGTATTAGTGGAATGATTTTTCCAAAATATGTATGTTCAAAAATAAAAGATTATGTTATAAAGCCCATTCCAGTTTCATAGTTAATAAAGACTTTAAAATTTCTTTTAAACAAGTAAAATATTCTGATTAAGAGTAATCAAAAAGAGGCTATCTACATCCAATGTGGTTGGAACGGTCACTAAATGGTGGATAATAATGAAACAAAGAAGACAAAACCAATAGCTTATACTTGATAAATATTCATCACTATATATAATATTACCGCTACATATTTTTTTGTTAAATAAAATATTTAATTCAAATATTTTTATTTAGATATATGAATAATGGATGTTGAATAACATTACAAAAATCTAGGTGAACTTAGTTTGTATTTTAGTAATGTCTAATACTATGTTATCCTTCATGAGGAAAAACATACATATTCTAATGTGGGTTTATTCATATAAAACTATTATTTTGTATTGTGTATTGAAAACACATTCTTGATGGTTTCTAATTATAAAAAATGATATATTATTTTATATTTGAAATGAATATTGATGAATATAAAATATAAGACTCATACTCGACTGTGGAAAATAATTATTATTCATGTACAAGTGAAATCAACTCTAATGATTATAACCAAACCAGAGTTTAATCTATTTTTATTTATAACTCTTCGTTGTTAAAAAGTTTTGGTTATTATTTTTGTGATAAATAAACCATTAATATGGGATGTTTGGAGAAAATTATTTTTGAGAGAGTTTATTAAGACGTAATGTACTATTCCTTGGATATCATAGTGGTAAATTGATATTCATTGTTATATTTCATTATGATATTTTAGTAACTTAAAAGGGAAGTAACGAATAAACTTAGTGAACTATATGAAATCATATATGGGGTTTTTTAGAGTGTATCTCAACCATGTTTTTATTTATTATTTTCATTTAGATTAGATATTCTCTAAAAATATTAGTAGAATACACACATCATAGACATCATGGTAATAAAAAGAGTATCAATGAGTGGTCTTATATATATGGAAACCATTATATATTTCTATTCATGAAAAGTTTCAAAATTTTAAATGAAACAAAAAACCATTATCCAAAAATATTGATAGATGGATATAGTATATGAATAATAAAAATGATATCCATAAGTCATTGTAGAATGTGATTGAAGATAAATGTTTTTCGAAGATATATTTATCTAAAACATATTCCTTGTCAAACACTATGTAATTCTATGTTATTTATCATCAAGATATATAATTTGTTATTATCCCCAAGATAAAAATATATTACTCAAAGCATGATATATTTTTATTTTAGGGATGAACATCCCTTTTCTTATAGTTAGCGTATACTTGAATTAAATATTGTTAGGGATATATATGTCCATGATTTCTATAATTAATATTAAAATATATGAATACTCAAGGGTAATGTTATTAAAGAAAAAAACCTTCATTGGAATTTTGAATCAAAATATATGAATTTATATTTACCATGAGATATTCTATATATTTCAATAGGAATAGTGAATCCTTCAAAAATTGAAAATAAAAATATTCTATTGTTTACATTCTCAGATAAATTTTTCAACTGATTTGAAATTAAAAAATATTTTTCCAAATTATAGTAGTTTATCCAGTTAGTTTAAAAATATTTATGGATACTCATGAATAAAATATAAATTATATGTAAAATATAGTATAAATAGGTTCAATTGTTTATTATAGGTTACCTTCTATATATATACATGGTATATAATAAAAATGGTTACCATTGATCATAATCAATTCAATTATAATTTTATATTTCACAAAAATACTTTTATGATAACTATATTATGAATTAAATTTCATGACTATATTTCTTTATGTAAACCGTTTAGAAGATGTTTATTTGGACCATTAATAAGTGTTGGTTTCGCCAATTAATGATAGTAATGTTAGAATATTTCCTAAATCCATTTATGGATATAATGATGCTTTGTGATCATAAAATTTACTTCAAATAAAGAGACAAAATATTTTAGATCTACTAATAAATAGTGGGCTATATTTATCTATAAGAGTGTTATTGGAGTTATCTAATTTTCTAATTTAAATATGTTGATAATTAATATACGATCAATATTAAGTCTTATAAATTGTTAAAAACTATGTAATTCTTATTTCATGGTGAATGAATCGATGTGGATGAGTAATTTCAAGGGAATAATATTATGATATATTTTTTTCATATTTAGAAAAATTCATAAAATATACCTTTATAAGGTTTCAAAAACGAATTATGGAATAATAAAAGACTAAATTGATTCCCATTTAGGAGGGGATATCTATGAATAAAAAACCTTTTATTTACAGATAAATTTCCATACTCTAATGGGTTGTTTAAATATATTTCACATGCACTTAGATGAATAATGTTAAATATTTCTTATATATAAAGAATTAAGAGAAACATCAAATAAAACTAGGATAAATATATAGGTATGTTGTTGGAAATAACAAATAGTAGTACATTTTATGAAGACTGGGTGGTTAGAGAAGTACCGATCCATGATTCTATGGGGATCCAAAACCACACTTCCATCATATCGATTTGATCTAGTATCATTGTGAGGGTACAGTTATAAAGAAACATTTATTTCTAGATTTATATATATACATAAACTATGTCAAATGTGAATTATGATGAATCTTAAGTAGACTCAAAATGATTCATTTTATATTTTGTTATTTTACCAAAATAGTGAATGATTTTCATATGATAATATTACAACTGTGGTATTTTTTGGGAAATCGTGTTTATAATAGAGGATAAAAGGTAAATACATGGTGATATAACATCATTAAGTATTTTATCAAAGTAGTGACATAAAAGTATATAGAATATCCATAAGCTCCTTTAAGGTAAAAAATCTATTTCCATGACTTCATTGAAGAATATTTATCATCTTTTCGTTAATTAGTTACTTAGAATATGGTCCTAGTGAAACTTATAGTTTATTATAAATGGATTTCTAAAAAGAAATAAAGTATATACTACTGGAAAAAAATAGAGGATAATATTCATTTTTTATTTCATATTCATATTCATATCAATTTTTAATCACTACTATTATACCATTTATAATTTAATAATTATTTATCTCCAAGTTTTCAATTCTTGCTTAAAAATCCATAATGTTTCATTATATTTTTAAGGACCCTGTAAGATCGTCACTTGTTAGAATATGAATTTTAAATTTTTGGAACATGTTATCCTAGTGTTGTTAAGTATTTTATTCATCTAGTTAAATGGTAATTTAATTTGTGAATATTATTTTTTTCATAAATAATGAATATTTTCATAAATTTATATTGAATAATAGTCCACTAAAATACATGTCATGATCCTGAAAAATTATAAATAATCTCAATAGTATACTTTAAATAAAGGAAATAGTTTTTAAAATTTACATACATAATACTAAAAATTCATTATGAGTCTTAAATGATTGACATTGAGGAAAAATATAAATGTAAAATTTTGGGATGTATTTCTTGGCCTAGAAAGACATCCCACTATTTTTATCATAAAAAACATCTATAATATCCAAAAATATTTATATATCAACATAAATTATATAAAACCTTATGAAATATTTTAATTATTCAATAATAACTCATTCCATCCATAATATCTCTCATTTTATCACTTTAACTTTAGAGAACCCACTATCACTAATTCTAGGTCAATTTTGGAAATCTCTACACTTTCCAATATTTTTACCCACCAATAAATACATTAATTAGGTGTTATCACATAAAACTATAGGGCTCTATCTAAGGCTCAAAATATACATTATATAGTCCCAAAACATCTATATATACTATTAAAATATTTTATATATAGATGTCCAATAAAAACACAATGATCGTGAGGCCCGATTTCATTGTGAGACTATGATCATAATAAATGAAAAAAGTAACTAAAAAATAAATATTTATTTATCCATAATGATTTCCATAATACCTTAATTCTCTTCAAATATAATATGATAACATGGGGAATACCTAAAAAATATTGTGATCAATAAATTATTAAGTTAGAATGATGTTGATAATAATGAATAACATGTGAGTGAAACAAGATAACATGATATAATAAAATAGATGACATATGAATAATAACATAGGATAATGAAATAATTAAAATGGTATCATAATATAAGGAAAACATTATAATTTTTAAGAAATATAAAAAATAACAGATGTATAAGTCAAGGTTAACTTCGAAAATAACATAAAATGGTGGACAGAACCCTGTCGTGGATTAGGATTACTCACAAATCCATGTTTTACTATCTCATTAGACAAAAACATTACCCAATTAAATATATTTATATCTAGAAAACCCTTTCCAAGAATATAAATTCTTATGTGTTCCATAAGTGAAATCTATAATATATTGTAAATATATGAAATACCCATGGAATAAAATGGGTTGTATAATCATTCCACATATCACAATCAATGGAAATTTAAGATTACAAATAGATAAATAAATTAAATTTTTTAAAATTGATATATGAGCATAGATGTATATGTATGAAAACATAGTGTTCAATTGGTAATATTTTTTTTAAATTAAAATCACTTAACAGGAATAAGGGATAGAAGGATTCTCCTTTATAAGACTTGATTTTAATGAATTAATTTTTTAAATAAACATAAGGAATGTATTAAACCATAAGAGGATGGTAGAATAAGATAGGATCATATATATGATAAATATATTCATAATTTAGAAACATTGGATAAAATGAATGATATCTATATAGAGGGATTTAGATTCTAAAAGTTCATAACCCAATGAAAAATGTATTTTTTTAGAAAGATCAATTACTTAGATTCTAAAATCATTATGCACTTGAACTAAACATAATAAATAATAAAATATAATAAATTAATTAATAATTTCAGAACCATTTACCTATATATATTTTTTATTATAATTTTAAGGTGCTCATTTATAATCATTTCAATGATATATATTGTTTTACATCGATTTTATGAGGGGGTTCATTTCAAGGTTTCTAGGTCCAATCACTTGTTAATAAGTATGGAAATTCAGGTCAAATGGTTATGAAAAAAGGGAATTGAATTTAAATGTTATTAATTTCACTGTATAAATTTTAATGGTCCCAAATACCCTTTTATATTCAACCATATAGATAATTCACTTAGTAAAAAAGTTAATGTATCATAGTTAGTTCATTTAGGTATTTTTACCAACTATAATGAACTTGATTAATTTAATTTAATTTAAAAAAATATTTAAGTATTAATTAAGATTTAATAAGTTATAATACACTATTTATAATCATATTTAAACATAACAATATATTTATGATGATCCTTGATAGAGGTTATGGAATTATGAAACGCAACATATATGGATGCATGGAACTGACATGATATAGAAATCATCTTATTTCAAGAATAAGAGGAAAGGAGAATATGAATTATGGTATATATTTTATAATTAATATAAAATTTCATAATATATAATATAATATATTTATTATTCCATGTTTTATGAGTGAGGGTGGTAGAATGAAGTAGAAGAATAGAATACAGATGAGGTTGTTTTAGAATCATACCTCTTGAATATCATATCCTTGAAGACACATTAAAGAACTTGTAATTTATATTTATCTATAGAAAATATAAAAATATTGTGGTAAAGAGTATCAAGAAAGAAAATATGAATAAATAGTTCTAGATAAAATG
Organism: Viscum album; assembly: GCA_963277665.1. Taxonomy (NCBI): domain Eukaryota; kingdom Viridiplantae; phylum Streptophyta; class Magnoliopsida; order Santalales; family Viscaceae; genus Viscum; species Viscum album. Next base: position 617,137,170 of record OY728145.1, on the reverse strand, counting down.
ATTATATGATATGATTTGAAGAGGTTTTGAATGGTGGTATTTATAAGTCAAGGAGATTGATAATTTATTAATATTATAATCTTTAGTTTATGATTTTGGACCATGTATACAAAACAATATGAATATTTTTACAATATATAGTATATGGTGCATGTTTTTTTTAAATATTGGGTTCATACATCATCTAGGACTGAAAAATTCATGTATTTGGCTTATAATGTTAAATATCATGTTTTACCATATTTCATCATTCACTAAGAAATCAACAATCTAAGAAAAATAACAAAAATTCAATCGAACCATTAATCTATTTTTTGATTTAGAAACTGAAATCCATTTTTTAGAAATATATTTTTTATTTTGAAAAAAAAAATTAAAATAAAATACCCAATTATTTGAAAAAATTAAATTTTAATACAATAATTATTTTTCAGACTATTTAAAAAATTAATTAAGGAAACATGAAATTATATTATTATTATTATAATAAAATATATTATTAATATATAAACACATTTATGAAAGTAAAAATTATTTTTAGTCATTATATTAACTACAATATGGATATAAAATTTATATGTTCTAAAAAAATTAAAGTCTTTATTTATAATTTTTCAAAACTTTATTTACTTTGTTCGTGATAAAAATATTTCATATTTTCATTTTATAAGATACTTATATATATTATTTTATGCTTATATAGGTGAGGATTAAAATCCAATGGTCATCATACTATTCCAAACTATCATATTATAATTACAATTGTCAAATTATCATTCCAACAGCCATATTACAACTCAACGGTCAGATTTTTAACAGTTATATGGGTTACCTAGTTTCTATAAATACCCCATATTTTCATCATTATTTATTAAATTATATTTTAACTCATTATTAAATATTTTCATTCTCATAATGAATACTTTATTTCTCATATTTTGGTTTATTTTTACAGTTTTATTTGTGAGTGTGTTTATTATAGGGGATCGAGTATATAAAAACTTTTATTTTATTGTTATATAATTTTATATTTTTTATTACATTATTATACATTAAATTCTTCTATCCATATATTTTATCTAAATATAATTCCAGATTTAATATTATAAAATTTCTTTATTTTATCATCAAGTCTTTGTACATTATATAATATTACACTAATAAATATGTAGAAATTATATATTCTAAGTATAAACTAAAATGAAAATGTTCTAGGTCATTATATTCTTCTCCCTTAAGAAACATTAACTTTTAAATTCCATTTTAAATACTAATCCTAAAATAGTGGTGTTTACTTATGAATCATGGATTCATTCTATTCCCATTTCACCTCCTTATAATTATGCTAGGATAGAACTTTTACTGGGTGAGTTTACCAATTACATATAACCTTATCTCTACGATCCAGGATCTTCATTGGTAGCTGTGTATAACAGAGATCATTTTCTAGTTGTACCATTTTATAATTTAATTAATTCTATAAAACTAGTATATAAATCCTTAATTAGGATAAATAGATTATTTCATATACTTGAGAAATTTTTTGGGGAGCATAGGTTGATAATTCAGTGATCTGATATGATTAGGAATCTTAAAGGGGCTGATGTATATGGGATTTACCATTATATTATTCCCAATTAAAATGAAACTATTTCATGGAGATTTTTAGAGAAATGCTTTATCTATGCATCAATATATAGATCTCATTAATGATTTTTAACATAGATCTTCTATTGAATTTGAGCCAATATGATTTTCTTGTGAGTGGTATTGAACTTATAAAACATTCCATCAACCATTTTATGTCCCATGAAATTTAATACACCAAATTCATCCACGCATGCTAATTTACCAAAACTTGTCTCGTAATGATCCTCATATAGATCTATTTGGATTCCTGAGTGGAAGCTATTATTATAAAAGAACTAAAAAACATGATCTTTATGATCCAATTCTCCTTTAAATTCAACTAATTATACTTTAAATGTGTCTGAAATTATCTATAATGTCCACTTAAATTTCCCATCATTTAGAGGTGATAATACAAGGTGAAGTTTAATTAACTTTTCAAATCATGTTGAAGAAGTTTACATAACATAGGGGAAATTTTCAAATCATAATCAGATATAATCAACATTTGTGTTACATTCTACCTAGCCACTTATATAATGTATATCCTTGAATTATGATCAAGTTTTTACTCCTCTCTAGTTTTGGTGAAATTATTATTCTTTATACGATGATCTACCACAACCCATATTGAATTTTTTAATGAATATCTTTCAAAGCATAATAAAAATTTAAATGTTGTTGTTTTCCCATTTCCATATAGAAATGGGTAATAGTTGCGTAAATCATTTATACATTTTCATTTTAGTTTTTACTTAAAGGAAAAAATTGTAACAATGATTTATATTTTTTTCTATATCTTCATAATCTCTTACTAATGTATCTCTCAAAGATCTCGAATCATCTTCAAACTCTAGGGGTGGATAGAGAAGGATGATATATATTGAATATTCATAAAAATTCTTCATTGACTTGGGATTTGACGGTACAAAAAATCATGACACCAATCTTATAACTCATTATTAACCAAATTTTATTCTATAGGATTTCCATTTTCATATATATTCTACATTATTAGATATTTCCACATCATATCCATGAGAATATATTAATTTCTCTAGAATGGATGGTTAATAAATCATTTGAAAATGAAATGATGATATTCTTTCCCATATGATCCTAATGTACATCCTTTACATTCCTAAGAGGTCCATATCGTTCTCAATTATAATCATTGATAACATTTAAAGATACTTTCTACTTATAGTATCTAACACATTATATGATTTTTCAGGATGTTTTTTATTTGAGAAGTCAAAGTCCATGATCACCTATATCTATCTTTTCTGGTCTATATTATTCTCTTTCTGTGTGAATATATATTTGAGGCACTGATTGTATGTATATATTTAACAACTCTCCCTGTTAATATTTTTCTATAAATTCTTCATTATAATGATCACTATTTCCATGTATAGATCATATGTTGGTATGTTGTTCTCATGAACATTAAACTTTGTTGAGTCTTAGGCTATCACAATATAATTTTTATTTGTACACATCCCATTCCCTTAATTAAATTATCACTATAAGTTCCCCATATGTGGGTAGAATTAGGAATGGGGTAGTTATAGGCCTCTTTTTCATTCTGTGAAGATCTCTTTACATTAATCAGTCTAGGAAAGCATTATTTCATTAGGATTTATATTTTTTAGTGTGTTTGAAAAACATAAGATATTCAAAAAATTATTTTTAATACATATTTGTTCCAATGAATTTATAGATATTTATCACAAATGAATCTCTATGACACTCCTTAATTACATTTTTCATAGATTTTTAAATATATATTCCTTTATTGGTCATAACATTCCCCCTGAATGATACTTTCTTTGTATAGAAGACACATTTGTTGTAATTTTTATATTGATTATTCTATAATAATTTAATTATAATAGTATTAAAATTCCCCTCATGATTCACATTGATTTTAGAGTATATCATAATACAGTCTATAAATACTACAATAAATTAGTTAAGATAATTACAAAAATAAATACTCATTTTTTCAATAATGATTACTATTAAATTAGTGAGTCTGAAGGGAATCACTATGAAAATACTATGTACACGACATTTTGATTGGTTTTATTCATAATATCTTCTTAATTTACATTTAATTGTTGATATATGGACCAAAGGACCACTATAGAAAAATAATATGATGCACATAGTTGATCAAACAAGTCATCTGTCCATGGAAAGTGATACTTGTAATTTAACATTATTTTGTTTTTATTATCATAATAAATATATATGCACATTTATATATCATTGGTCTTGATAAATTTGACTAGTAGACCCCCACATTCAATAATTTGGGCATATAAAACCCTTGTATGCATCCACTTATAATATGTTATTTAGTTTATCCAAATCAATGGTGTTCATTCTATTGGGACTAATCAATATAGGTATAGAACTAGGAATAAATTTAACTAAGAACTCAACCAACTAATCAGAAGGAATAATAAGAATGTATTCAAGGAAAAAATCATTTTAATCTTTAACAATTAATATGTCTTTAAGAAATATTCTGTCTTTTTTCATAATCAGTTATTCTAGATACGATTAATCATAACGTTATAGTTTTAATTCTGGAGAAGAATATTATAAATGATATTTTTCTTCCTCATTACATTTAAAAACAATTAGAGGAAATCTCAAGATGTGAAGTTTTATATCCCTCTCTCAATAGATGTTTTCGACATTATATAAATTATACCAACCCATTCCCAATATAGAATAGAATTCCACTAAAAGAGGTAGGAGAAGATTGGATGAGTGGTTATGTAACACCCGAGATTTTATGAGAAATAGTTTGTTTTTATGTATAATGGAATCTTTCACTACACACAACACTGTCTTGGCTTGTGTTACATGAAATAGCAACCTTCCTCAATAGCTTGCATTGTACGCAATACTGAGTTTCACTAAACAACGATATGTTATTAAAATATTATATAAACTAGCCGTTATGAATAGTAATCACCACTTTTTGAAATTTTATAAGTTTTACCTTACTAATTGGACTTCATTTTTGGATTCAGAATATCAAAATGAGCCTAGGATTAATTTTTGGTATTTTTCGGAAAACATTCAATTTTTGATGAATAGTGAAAACACTGGGTTACTATTTAAATAACCGACATTTATTTAAATAATTATTTATTTTATTTAAATTTATTTTAGGTCAAAATTGATACATAATACCTATATAATTTCAATATAATTCATTTGATTCATTTTATAATAATTTTATATATATAAAATTTTTATTGAACTTTTCACCGTCTTTTACCCACCTCCTAGAAGAATTTGAAAATTTACATAAAACTTAATTTTACCGCTTCTGTGAGTGTAAATTCGAAATTTAGAGCGAAAAAGTTAATATCAAGGAGTAAACTGTGGTTCAATAAGATAAGAAATAATTTTTAGTGAATAGTAATTTTTTACTTTTATTTACCACGGTTAAAAGTAAATAGGGTAATTAAGGGTAAAAATGATATTATTATTACCCTAACACATGTCCTAATTCTATTGTATAAGTTTAATTCGACCAAAAACAACCTTAGGAATAAAATATGACCATTTAGATCCACTTGTATTAGAATAAGACACTTATTATTATTTTATTTAAAGAAGAGTTAAAAGAGTTAAAAACAAAGTTTAATAAATAAAACATTTTTAATATAGAGTTATACATAAGATAAATTTGACTATAAAAATTAATTAGAAAGATAAAAATATTTCATAAATAATGGTATTTTATTTATAATTTTTAGACATTAAATAATTTAATTTATTTATGACACAATGATGATGCAGTAATTACCTTTTTAGTAAACTATTAACATAATTGATGTTATAAATACCCAAATAAATGTAATTCGGGACGTTTTATGAATTACACTAATTTTTAGGTTAATATGAAATGTTAGTATTTATTTAATTAACTCTTTTCAAACTAATCATGTTGTTATGATTTTCAGAAAAATCAATTGCCAAATAGTGTCAAAATTGACATAAAATAGTTTTTAAAACAAATATTATATTACTAATTGTTATTTTATTCCAAAAAATCTAATGTTCAGAAAAATTACTTAGATATGGTTATATATAATAATAATGAACAACTTGGGGTTTTTTTGGCTTGTTATAGTATGTTTATTAACCATATAGTGTAAGAAAACAAGAAGACACGGTAAAAGTAAAATTATTTAACTTAGAGTTAAATCTAAATAATAAGGTTACAATAGTAACCTAAACTTGTCTAAAATCTATTTATTGAGGTAATTTCGACCCATACCCACCTTATCTTCGAAATAAATTAATTTTAAGCTATTAAATACTGAATATGACTTTATAATAAAATAATATTTTATGTTTTTTCTAAGGTGCCCCTCTCCTCCCTTATAAAAGGGCACCTCCTCCCTCTCCTCCTCACACCACTTTGAGCCATAAAGATCGGCCAAAACCTACCAATTTATCTTCTTCACTTTCTTATAAACATATTAGAGGTCCTGGTTTTCTTAAAATACTATCTTTATTTCCCTAATAGAAGATTAAGAAGAGGCGCTTCAAAGAAGACGTAATATTCGTTACTGATACTCTCAAATTTATTTCTTCTTCTACTTCTTCTTCTTTAGTTGTTTCATTATGAAGTAATAACATCAGTATCACTCATATACTGATATGTTATTATAAATATGAAACAACCCTGTTTTACCTTCTATCTATCCTACGGAAAATGAAATCACTCCACATGCGTACGTACGGAATACCGTCTCCACGCTGTGGTGTAATCTGTTTTCCACCACCACATTACTTGGATGGGTATAATGGTGTAAGTAATAACTATATATGATTATTGTAAAGTGATATTTATTCTGAAATAGTATACATACACTTCAATACAATTCAACGATCATGGGAACAATATCATCGCTCGTGCGTACGTACGGTCTACCATCTCCACGATGTGATCCGACTCGTTATACATGATCTTATTTGAATAATGATTATATAAATGGATTGAATGAATAAATATTATATATGTTACACTAATACCATTCTAGAATTGAGTTATCTATAACCTAAAAAAGAATAATAAGAATTTATTCGATAAGACAAGCATAAGAACATAAAGCAGTGAACACCCAAATAACAAGTACCAATCAATTAATACTAATAAGAAGATAAGAATATGACCATATATGATACCATAACAATGAATATGATTCTTCAATAAGTCAAAGACATTATTTAAATCATTATACAGGAGGTTCGGATACGTACAAATCATATCGGTCCTAAGGTAAAGGAAAATCTCACAATCTCATTTTTTATCCGAGATTGTTTATACTTTGGTAATTACTGGGGAATATTTATCATCCACATACATGTTTTGTCAATATGTAATATTATTTCTATCCTCTTAAAATTGTTTCAATCAAATTTTACCCATTGTTTAGTTTTTATTAAAAGATATGAAAGGAATATTTTGTCGTTTTTAGTACGAGGTACTATTTGAATTTTCCGGCCAAAGTACGAGAAGAATGTTTTTTTAACTTATACGACATGAATGGATTTGTATGATTTCATAGACCATTATTTACATGAAGCTTAATTTTCATGTTTTCAAGATTATTTTTAATCAACTTATTTTAGTTTAAAATTTTATGACATGTTAAGAAAGGAAAAATGTTTTTGAAATAGAAATGATATTTTCCTCAAGAATGGAGTTCAAGTATTTTATAAAAATTATTTTCCATATAAGATAATATAGGGTTCTGTTTCTATCCTTACTATTACATTGATTGGATTATCTTTTGATGGAATTATTTTTATGAATTCCTTTATCTTATTTTAATTGTTTTATGATGTCACAATTTTTAAGAATCCCATTTTTATTACACGAGTTATGATATGATTTTTGATTTTTGATTTTGTGGAACACATAAGAATGGTTTCATTATGAGATGGGTGTGACCTATATCTCCCTCCAATTCATTGGGTAAAGATTTATATCTCATTAGATAGACATGGCTGGAACGGCAGGTTAATCTGGTTCAGTGATACAGGACTGAAACGAGGAGTGAACTCAGCTCAGAAATGGACTTTTTCTGCTAGGATAGTCTTGCCAATGAGTCTTGACTACTAAGAAATGATTCTTTATGATTATGTGTGTATGCCAAAAAGTTTCATGTTTTATGTTATGATTATTGGGATTACATTTCACTACCATGATTTATCCCATGTTATGATATTATGATCTCTTTTTTAGGTTAAGATTTTAAAAAAATTATGTTCTTATGAATATGATATGATTGATATTTACTTTTTTTACCCTTAATGAGCATTTCAGATCACCCTTTTGTATGTTTTCTTTTCCCCAGGTTAGGAATAATGTTATTAAGTAAGATATGATAAAATAAAAGGGAGACAATATAGATGATTTATAAACCAGTTCTTTATGATTCCCAGTTTCTAAAGACATAATTCCTATATGGTCCTTTCATGGTTTTGTTATATGTTTTAATAATTGTGCATCAATTTTGAAGTAATAACAATGTTTGTAAAGTATGGGTCGTTATAGTTGGCATCAGAGGAAAGGAATAGTCAACCTTTGGAAACTAGGATGTGAAAGCCTTAGTAAGAACCCTAAGGATAAGTCTAAGCATAGAACACAATCTTAGTATTTTAGAAATGGCCATGAATAACCTATGATAAAACCTTAAGCGTGAAATTTTATTCTTGATTATGTGGTTTTCCTATTATGATTAGTGTTTCTCATACTATGCTTATTATTTTTAGTCAATGGCCGGAACCCGAAGGAACGGTGTTAATGATGAATGTGACGGGAAATGAAATGATTATCCCCCTGAGCAACCAAACGTTATGGTAGCTGGAATGAAAAATCTTGTATCCATGCTCACACAACTTTCTCAACCTATGAATCATGCGGGACTTCCAAATGAGCAAAGGAAGGAACAACATTCTGTTGAATCCTTCATGAGGCAGTGTCCACCTTCATTCAGCGGGTCTTCTAATCCATTAGTGGCTGAACAATGGATCAGTACCACTGAAAAGATATTTTCAGTTCTACAATGTTCTGAACATGATAAAGTCATCTTAGAAGTATATCGTTTGGAAGGTGAAGCTGATCAATGGTGGAATCTTATTAAGAATACGAGGCAAAAGGATGAAATTGAGTCCATGGAATGGGACGAGTTCAAGAACTTATTTTTCAATAAGTACTTACCTCGTATTCTTCAAACAAAGATGGATAAAGAGTTTCTTGAACTGAAGCAAAAGGATGATGAATCTGTTGGTACCTACGAAGAAAATTTTACAATACTTTCAAGGTACGCTTCCAGAATTATTATCCAACCTGAGAGTAAAATCGATCGATTCTTTAGTGGATTAAAACCAAGTCTTCGAAGGGCGTTATCCATAAGGGACTTCAATAGCTACGATGAAATCGTTCGATGTGCTCTTAAGGTTGAGATAGAGATTGGAGTAACCCATCATTCATATGTGTTTGATAAGAAGAGGAAAATGGAATTCAAAGGAAAATCTAAAGAGCAAACTGAAAATAAGATGAGTTTTCCCTTATTCTCAAAGTGTGGAAGGAAACATGGAGGGAGTTGTCTTAAAGGGACAAGTAAATGTTTCAAATGTGGAAAAGAAGGTTATTAAGAATTTGAATGCTGCAATGATGGGAAGAATATGTCTAGTGATGTGAACAAAGAAAAGTTTACACAGAGTGCACCTCCTACACTTCAATGTTATAACTGCAAGGAAATGGGGCATTATTCTAATAAATTCCATAATCTGAGGGTTGTTGATGACGATCGACGTCAAAAAACTCTTAAGGCTAAAGACAAAGTAAAGTCACATGCAATTTATATTAGCGATGTGGAGTACTATAATGAAGTGGTGAAATTTACACTTACCATCTACTCTAAAGTGGCAAATGTTTTATTTGATACTGGATCCACCCACTCTTTTATTTCTGAAGAATTTTCTAATGGTATCGCCGTATTACCTCAACAATTAGATGTTGAGTTAGCTGTGACAACTCCTAATAGCACATCGGTTGCATCAAAAGTTTATAATTCTTCTCCAATTGAAGTTTGTGGGAAAGTTTTTCCTGCAAATATTGTGATCCTTCCTATAGTGGAATTTGGTGTGATTCTTGGCATGGATTGGCTTTCATTATATGGAGCTCATATAAATTTCCAAAGAAGGGAATTCACAGTTCATATTCCATATCAATCTATGATCGTCTATCGATGCAAGGATGAACATAACCTTCCAGTGGAAATTCCTTCCATCTTATGGGTCTTGATTCCACTAAATTAAGTTAATTTATCTCGAATGGTTGGATAGAAACTCACGATTAAGAATATTCCCATTGTACGGGAGTTTGATGATGTCTTTCCATAGGAATTTCCATGTCTTCCACCAAATCGTGAAGTTGAGTTTTCAATAGAACTCGTATCAGGTGCTTTGCCTATTTCAAAGACACCTTATAGAATTTCCCCAGTTGAGTTGTAGGAATTGAAGAATAAACTCCAAGATAATCATGATAAGGGATTCATACGCCCTAGTGTGTCACCTTAGGGAGAAAATGTTCTATTTTTTAAGAAGAAAGATGTATCAATGAGACTCTGCATTGATTATCGAGAACATAACAAGATCACTATCAAGAAAAAGTATCTTCTCCCATGCATTGATGACTTATTTGAACAACTACGCAGATCTCAATACTTTTCCAAGATTGATCTTCGTTCAGGGTATCATCAATTAAGGGTCAAAAGGAGGATATACCAAAGACGGCTTTCCGTTCAAGGTATGGACACTACGAATTTATAATGATTCCATTTGGGCTTACTAATTCCCCTATTATCTTCATGGATCTAATGAATAAAGTCTTTAGAGACTATCTTGATCAGTTTTTGGTAGTCTATATAGAAGATATTCTTTTCTATTCAAAGAACAAGGAAGAACATGAAGATCACTTGAGAATTGTATTAAAGACCCTAAGAAAGGTGGAGTTTTATGCCAAATTTACCAAGTGTGAATTTGGCTTCAAAAAGTATCAGTTTTGAGTCACATAATCTCAAAAGAGGGGATATCTATGGATCCAGCAAAAATAGAGGTTATCGAAAGGTGGTCGAGACCAACAACAGTAACTGAGATCTGATGTTTTCTTGGTTTGGATGGATATTATCGACGTTTTGTGAAAGATTTTTCATGATTATATAATACACTCACCAGGTTGACTCGAAAAGGAGTTAAGTTCATTTGGACGGAGGAGTGTGAAGTGAATTTCAAGGAGTTAAAAAGAAGGTTATCTAGTGAACCTATACTCACACTGCCTTGTAGTAGAGAAACATTTGTGATATAAAGTGATGAATCCAAGAAGGGATTGGGGTGTGTTCTCATGCAAAATGATATGGTGATAGCTTATGCCTCACGATAGTTGAGAATCCATGAGCAAAATTACCCAACTCATGATTTAGAGTTAGCTGTGGTAATCTTTGCATTAAAAATATTTTGAGGCATTACCATTGTGGTGAAAGGTGTGATATTTATACTGATCATAAAAGTTTAAAGTATATTTTCACATAGAAGGAACTGAATGTGTACCAAAGAAGATGGTTGGACTTGATTAAGGACTATGAATGCTCAATTCATTATCACCCTAGGAAAGCAAACAAGGTGGCAGATGCATTAAGTCGACAAGACCATGCTAGCTTATCCATGATGAGGATCACAAAAGATACAATATTTGTGGATTTACAAAGGATGGATCTTGGGATTATAATGGAAGGGGAAAATATTATCTCTATCAAATGAATGTTCAACCATCTATGCATGTGAAGATTAAAGAGGCACAAAAAAAATATGTAGAGTTACAGAAGAAGGTGAGAAATGTTCCGGAATTCAACCTTGATTGTGATAGGATAATAAGGTTCAGGAATCGGGTTTGTGTTCCTCCCATCCTAGAATTAAAGAAGAAGCTACTAGATGAGGCTCATATTTCTTCATTCTCTATTCATCCTGGAAGCACAAAGATGTATAGGGACCTGAAAGAGTACTTTTGGTGGGATGGCATGAAAAGAGATGTTGCTGAATATGTCTCTCGATGCTTGGTTTTTCAGCAAGTTAAAGATGAGAGACATAAGTCTAAGGGTATGTTACAACCATTACCCATACCAAAATGGAAATGGGAAAACATGACTATGGACTTTGTCACTGGACTTCCTAAAACATACAAAGGTAATAATGCTATCTGGGTTATATTTGATCGTCATACGATGTCGGCACACTTCATTGCTATTAGAGAAGATTTCTCTCTTGATCAGCTTGCCAGGATATATGTAAAGGAATTGGTAAGATTTCATGGAGTACCACTTTCCATTATATCTGATCGGGATCCGAGGTTTACCTAAAAGTTATGGAGAATTCTTCAGTATACTTTAGATACAGAGTTGAGTTTCAGCACTGCTTATCATCCTCAGACAGACGGTCAGTCGGTGAGAACAATTCAAACTCTAGAAGATATGATAAGATCCTGCTCTAGGGATTTCAAAGGTGGTTGGGATAAACACCTACCTTTGATGGAATTTTCTTATAATAATATCTTTCACTCCAATATTTAGATGTCTCCTTATGAAGCTCTCTATGGAAATAAATGCCGAACTCCAACTTGCTAGGATGAAGTTGGGGAAAGAAGTCTATTAGGACCTAATCTTGTTGATGAGATGGTAGAAAAGGTCTGATCTATCCAACAACACATAATAGAAGCTCAGAGTCGACAAAAAAGTTATGCCAACAACCGAAAAAATACTTAGAGTTTTAAGTGGGTGATAAAGTGGTCTTGCAAATATCTCCTTGAAAGAGAGTAATGAGATTTGGAAAGAAGAGAAAGTTGATCCCTAGGTATATTGGTCCTTTTGAAATACTGGATTGTGTTGGGAAGGTAGCTTATCGATTGGCGCTTCCACCGAATCTCTCTCAAGTTCATGATGTGTTCCATGTATCTCTCCTGAGAAAGTTACATACCCAATCCTTCACATGTACATAGCTCAGAAGTTGTACCACTGGAGCAAGATCTTTCTTATGAAGAACAACTGATAGAGATTCTGGATCATAGCGAAAAATTCCTACGGAACAAGACCACTCGCTTGGTGAAAGTTTTATAGAGGAACCACCAATTAGAAGAAGCTACATGGGAACTTGAGGATATGATGAGGGAGAGGTATCCTCATCTATTTATTACAAAGTCACGAATTTCGAGAGAAAAATTCATTTTAAGGGGGGTAGAATGTAACACCTGAGATTTTATGAGAAATATTTTTTTATGTATAATGGAATCTTTCACTACACACAACATTGTCTTGTCTTGTGTTACACATAAGAGCAACCTTCCTCGATAGCTCGCGTTGTACGCAATACCGAGTTTCGCTAAACAATGATCTGTTATTAAAATATTTTATAAACTAGCTGTTATGAATAGTAATACCCACTATTTGAAATTTTATAAATTTTACCTTTCAAAATGGACTTCATTTTTGGATTTGGAATATCGAAATTAGCCTAGGGTGAATTTTTGGTATTTTTTTGAGAACATTCAATTTTTTATAAATAGTGAAAACACTGGGTTGCTATTTAAAAAATCGATGTTTATTTAAATAATTATTTATTTTATTTATATTTATTTAAGGTCAAAATTGATACATAATACCTATATAATTTCAATGTAATTCATTAGAGTCATTTTATAATACTTTTAGATATATAAAAATTTTATTAAACTTTTCACCGTCTTTTACCCACCTCCTAAAAGAATTTGAAAATTTATATAAAACTTAATTTTACCACTTCTGTGAGTGAACTTTCAAAAATCCGAGAGACACAGTTAATATCAAGGAGTAAAATGTGGTTCAATAAGATAAAAATAATTTTTGGTGAATAGTAACTGTTTACTTTTATTTACCACGGTTAAAAGTAAATAGGGTAATTAAGTGTAAAAATGATATTAGTATTACCCTAACACATGTCCTAATTCTACTGGATAACTTTAATTCTACCAAATACAACCTTAGGAATAAAATATGAAAATTTAGGTTCACTTGGATTAGATTATGACACTTATTATTATTTTATTTAAAGAAGAGTTAAAAGAGTTAAAAACAATGTTTAATAACTAAAACATTTTTAATATAGCGTTATACATAAGATAAAATCGACTATAAATATTAATTAGAAATAAAAACAGATTTCCTACATAATGGTATTTTATTTATAAGTTTTATACATTAAATAATTTTATTTATTTATGACACAATGATGATGCACTAATTACCCTGTTAGTAAAATATTAACATAATTGATATTATAAATACTCAAATAAATGTAATTTGAGACTTTTTATGAATTAATCTAATTTTATACCTTAATATGACATGTTATTATTGATTTAATTAACTGTTTTAGAACTAATCTAGAAGTTTTTATTTTCACAAAAATCAATTACCAAATAGTGTCAAAATGGACATAAAATAGTTTTTAAAAAAAATATTATATTATTAATTGTTATTTTATTCCTAAAAATATACGGTTCTGCCAAATTACTTAGATAAGGTTATATATATTAATAATTAAAAACTTGTGGTTCTTTTGGCTTTTTATAGTAAGTTTATTAACCATATAGTCTAAGAAAACAAGAAGATACTATAAAAGTAAAATTATTTAACTTAGAGTTAAATATAAATGATAAGGTTAAAATAGTAACCTAAACTTGTCTAAAATCTATTAGATGAGAGTATTTAGACCCATACCCACCTTAGATTCGAAATAAATCAATTTGGAGCTTTTAAAAACCTAATATGACTTTATAATAAAATAATATTTTAAGTTTTTTCTAAGGTGCCCCTCTCCTCCCTTATAAAAGGGAACCTCCTCCCTCTCCTAATCACACCACTTTGAGCCTTAAATCTCGGCCAACACCTTCAATTTTCTCTTCTCCACTTCCTTAGAAACATCTTATAGGTCCTGGTATTCTTAAAATACCATCTTTAGTGACCTAAGAGGAGATTAAGAAGAGGCGCTTCAAAGAAGAGGTAATGTCCGTTATCGATTCTTTCAAATTTATTTCTTCTTCTACTTCCTCTTCTTTAGTTGTTTCATTATGAATTAATAACATCCATATCACTCATATACTGATATGTTATTATAAATATGAAACAACCCTATTTTACCTTCAATCCATCCTACGGAAAACGAAATCCCCACGCGTGCGTACGTACGGAATACGGTCTCCACGCCGTGGTGTAATATGTTTTCCACCACCACCTTACTTGGGTAGGTATAATGGTGTAATTAATAACTATATATTATTATTGTAACGAAATATTGATTTTGAATAGTATACATACATTTCAATACCATTCGACGATCATGGGAATGATATCATCGCTCATGCGTACGTACGACCTACCCTCTCCACGATGTGATGCGACTCATTCTACATGATCTTCATTGAATAATGATTATATAAATGGATTGAATGAATAAATATGATATAATTTACACTAATACCATTCTGGAAATGAGGTATCTATAACCTAAAAAGAAGAATAAGAATTTATTCGACAAGACATGCATAAGAACAAAAAACAATAAACACCCGAATAATAAGTAGCAATCAAATATTACTAATAAGAAGATTAAAATATGACCATATGTGATATCATAACAATGAATATAATTCTGTAATAAGTAAATTATATTATTTAAATCATTATATAGGAGGTTCTGACACATACAAAGCATATCTGACCTAAGGTAAGGGAAAATCTCGCAATCTCATTTTTTATCCAAGATTGTTTATACTTCGGTAATTACAGGGGCATATTTATCATCCACATCCATGTTTAGTCAATATGTAATATTATTTCTATCCTCCTAAAATTTTTTAAATCCAATATTAGCCATTTGTGAGTTTTTAGTAAAAGATATGAAAGGAATTTTTTTTCATTTTTAGTACGAGGTAATTTTTGACTTTTCCGGCCAAAGTACGAGAAGAATGTTTTTTTAACTTATACGGCATGAATGGATTTTTATAATTTCATATACCATTATTTACATGAATATTATTTTACAAGTTTTCAAGTTTATTTTTAATCAAATTCTTTTAGTTTAAAATTTTATGACATGTTAAGAAAGGAAATTTTTTTTAAGTAGAAAGGATATTTTCCTCAAGAATGGAGTTCAAGTGTTTTATCATAATTATTTCCCATCTACGATAATATAGGGTTATGTTTCTATCCCTATTATTACATTGATTTGATTATTTTGGGATGGAATTATTTTTATGAATCCCATTATCTTATATGAATTGTTTTATGATGTTACGATGTTTAAGAATCCCATTTTTATTACATGGGTTATGCTATGATGTATGATTTATGATTTTGTGGCACACATAATAATGGTTTCATTATGAGATGGGTGGGACCTATATCTCCCTCCAATTCATTGGGTAAAGATTTATATCTCATGATATAGACATGGATGGAATGGGAGGTTAATCCGATTCAGGGATACAGGACTGAAACGAGGAGTGAACTCAGTTCAGAAATGGACTTTGTCCACTATGATAGTCTTGGAAATGAGTCTTTACTACTAAGAAATGATTCTTTATGATTATGTGTGTATGACACAAATTTTCATGTTTTATGTTATGATTATTAGGATTACATTTCACTACCATGATTTATCCCATGTTATTATATTATGATCTCTTTTGCAGGTTAAGATCTTAAAAATGTTATGTTCTTATGAATATGATATGATTGATATTTACTTTGTTTACCCTTATTGAGAATTTGAGCTCACCCTTTTGTATGTTTTCTTTTCCCCAGGTCAGGATTAATGGTAATAAGTAAGATATTCCAAAAGGGACTCTCGATATGATAAAACAAAAGGGACACAGTGTAGATTATTTATGAACCAGTTGTTTATGTTTCCAAGTTTCTAAAGACATTATACCTATACAGTCCTTTCATAGTTTTGTTATATGTTGTAATAAGTGTGCATCAATTTTTAAGTAATAAAAATGTATGTAAATATGGGTCATTGTAGGTTATATCCCAAAAAAATTATAGGGGATGAGATATATATTTTTATGTAATAATGGATGTGTTTTCTATTCTGAAAGAGAAATAATTCCCATGTTTTGAGTTTTTTATTTAATATTTTTACTAAACATGAATGATATGTATGAATTCATAGTACCATAGTTAAAAAATTCATTAGATATTCTTGAATGAATAACGAGAATGATTTTCACCACATCATTTTTAGGATCCACCTCGGAAGTAGTGATATCTTATTACCTTTAATTTTCTATAGGCCTTGGATTTTGTTGTCACTTGTTTCCTCCAACAACCATTTTCTTAGTGAGTTGGTTCAACAAATATTAGTGTTCTATGATGTGTAAAAATTATACTTCAGTATGTGTGTCAATCTAAACCTTATTTTTTCTACCACATTAGTGTATTTTTTTCATAACCCTTTAGTATTTACTATTTGTATTCCCCTCTTTCCACAATTTATGGATCACCTTGTTTTGTTGCTAATGTTTCAAGGATTTTTATTCCCACAATTCTTACACATCAGATATTAGGATTTAATTACTCTATGAGATTTATATTTCTATTATCGTAGAGAATAAACTATTTTATGAATTTTTATCTCATCCTATGAGACCCAATAGATTCACCAATTTATATCTCATCCTTTATAACATGACCAAAAAACTCTTCATAGTTGTTAAAGTATAAAATTTATAAATGATTTCCTAGATTCGTCTTTATCATACAAAACTAATGGTATAAATTATCTTCATTGATGGAGAAAATGTTGGAGGGGTACCATGAAAGACATGTGATGTTTTCCTCATATTTCAAAATATAATAATTTTTTTTTCATCTGTCTAAGGAAATCCCTCTATGTTAAAATATTAATAGTTGGGGAAAAATATATAGTTAAAATTAATTTCATGAGTCCATATTACTCCATGGAATAATTTTCATCTTGGTAATTCTATTTCACTACTAGAGTCCACTAATGATGAGATTCCCCCTTCAAGATAATAGACATACAAAAAATATTTCTCTTGTTCCGAGTATTAGAGAATAGATAATAACTTATCAACAGAGTTAATCCATTGTTTCATGATGTGGGGATATAATGGTCTATTAAAGGATATTGGTTTATTTCATATATAGGACTCAATGACTAGAAGCATGTTCTTAAAATAAGTTGGGTGTTCCACATGATTCTAGTTTTTATTTTTTTAATGAGTTAGTTGAGCCAGTACTTCCATAAATTTGACAATATTTAATCCCATAATGATTTTAATATCATTAATGAAATCGAAACATTGATTATTACATTGGTTGATGGAACATTTCCTCATTATTCTCACTATTATGTAAAATAAAGTTGAACAATGATGAGAATTACCTATTTATAATCAAATAAAAAGAATATATATATATAATGAAAAAAATATTAATGAGAAGAATATCTTAACTTATGTGTATATTTATTTAAATAACGGTTATCTATATTAATTTTTTTATTAGTTTTTTTAACAGAACAATCTTTTCTAGTCCTTTAAAATTTTTGATAAAGATTTCATGAATTTCCCAAAACATATCCCCTAAGAATGACTTACTAGGATTTTATCCAATAATTTTTAACAATAACCTATCAATGACTGATTTAATACTAAACACACCATTTTCTGAGCTATTAAACATTGATACAACTTTGTCATATCCTTTTCCACTTGTAGTTTCTATAATGGAATTTCATTTATTGGAAACTTTTCACTTTTAATATAACCAAAAATTTAGTATATTTACATATATATACACTTTAACTAACTGTTATCAGTAAAAAAATCTTGTCACAATCCCCAATAAGGTATATATCTTTCTCAATTAAAATTATAGAGAACCAAAACATTTACACAAATTATTACATGATTTTAAACATAAAAATATATTAAACTCATCCCAAAGATCATGAGTCTTGTTATCTAGGGGATACAATAATCATAATATATCAAAAAGAAACGAAAACCCAAAATCATTATTCATTTCCATTTAATGAGATCTAAAACTACTTCATTCTCAAAATACTAGTAGGGTTAACCTAGTTAATATATAAAAGAAAGGGGTGAGCAAAAACCCATTTACAAAATAAACATGATAATGATTAAAATATGTGTTTCTAATGAAATTAAAAGATATCATAAAAGAGAGTAATTTTAAATAATCTAATGGGAAAATGAAATAATGAATATTGTTTCATATTATCTTAGAAACATAAGAAAGTGGTATAAACATAAAACATGATATAACCAAAATTGAAAGCTAACCGCTATAAAAATAAAATATGGTATATAATGTATCATTGTGGATTTAGTTTACTTCTTGATCCAATGAACACTATCTCATGAAACAAAAACATTAACCAGTGTTTTAGATAACAATTTTTGGAGAACCCATCAAAACATGTAAATTCCTATGTGTGGTATAAAGAAAATAAATATTAAGGAACAATCATATGAATTACCAATTGAATGAAATGGATTTCTTAATCATTATTCAAATCACAATAATAATAAATTTTATAAAGATTCAAAATAGATGAAGGAATAATATATTATGGAAGTTAATATTTATATAGATAATTAGAGATAAAATATAATTTGTTATTTGGGAATGAAAAAATTAAATGATAGTCACAAGAATGTATTATGGGATAAAATTGTTACGCATAATTTGGGTTATTTTTAAAGAAGGTATTTGATAAATGAACAAAAGGTATGTGTTTCCCCATTCTAGGATGGACTAATAAATTAGGTATATACATAAGATATGTTTATTCAAAATTGAAAATAATTTAATTAAATTAATTAATGAGAGAATCTGAGTTAGAGAGTGAATGGTCATAACTCAAAAAAAATGGGGTTTACATTTTTAACAAAGGTCTAAAATTATTATGAACACATTATTAATGTCCTGAATAATAAAATAAAATTATTTTTTTATTTATTTAAGTATATATTTTACATCTATAATATATTTTTTATAAATTTATTAATTCCATTTATAAACATTTTAATTTTATATAATGTTTTATTTCTCATTTTAGAGTTTTTTTCGACATAGAGTTCCTTGCTCAAACAACTTTTATATAATTATAGAAGTAATTTTAAAATAAAAACACCATAATTGAAATTAAATGATATCAATTTCCTTCAAAAAATATAATGATCCCAAATATCTGTTTAAGTTTAGACATAGGTATGATTTACTTTATTAAAATGATAATGTTATGCAATTAGTTCATTTTGTTTGTTTTACTATATATTATAAACTAGATTAATTTTCATTAATTATGTAATATATAAATGATTGAATAATGTGAAATAAGTTATAATATACATATTTTTATCACATTTAAGAATAATAATATTTTTATGACCAACCTTAAATGTAATAATGGAAAATGAAAACTCAGCATCAATAGAGTCTTGTAACCTACATAATGTGGACAACGGTTTGTTTTTAAAAATAAGAGGATAAAATAAAATGATGTATAGTAGATATTAAATTAACACAATTATATTATAGTATATATATGATACTATATATATTATTCCATGTTGGATGTGGTATGTGGGGATAAGGATGAGGAAGGGAAGAATTTAAAATGGGTAGTGTAAGATTATTCCCCCTTGAATTTTATCTCATTGAAATCTCTAAGAAGAATGATGAATTGTACTTTTAATGTAATTACAAGAACTAGGATTATTTTATAGGAATGGTATGGTAATTGGGTATAAATTTGAAAATTTTCAATGATTAGAAGGTGTGATAAGAAGGCTTATCTAGGGTTTTATTTTTCTACGTCAGACCGGGGTTTTGATGAATATTATAATAATTAGTTTGTTACTAGGGATAAATAATAACAATTATGTAGAATAAATGTAAATTATATGGTAAATGTTACATTTTATGTTGAACTAATCAGTTATTTCATCATCCAAGACTCAATATTTCATTTTTTTTATAATGCTAAATATCACATTTTGTGATATCTCAATAATCACCAAATAATCTATTTTTTTAAAGACCCATTGTCACCCTAACAATTTATCAATGTTTATATTACAATTATGAAATCCATTTTCTGAAAATTATTTTATAACATGAAAAATATAATTTTTAAATATAATGAAAATTATTTTGAAAAGAAACAATTTTAATATTGAAAATAATTTTCTGACCCATTAAAAATTTACTGAAGGGGTCATTAAATTATATTATCATTAATATTAAACAAAATACAAATTTATAATAAATATTATGAAAATAATCATTCTTTTAAATTGTTATATTTTTTTAAAAAAATTATATTAAATGGTAACTCTGAATGGCTCGAAGCCCTTTATTTTTATTCATTTTTGTCAATCCCCTTTTTAAGGGTTGAAGGGTAACCCTTAAATATCCCATAAGCTTCCTGAAATTACATGAATTGAAATTCATAGAGGAATGCATCGCAATTATAACTACTTGGAACTACCCCTCCATATAATCTACATAATGATGTCAACTCTCCACCTTCGCATAGCTGTTTCGCTAGGCTTCCCATGTATTCAGAAGCTGGTCCCGATGGAAATAGCCATACACTCTCATTATTCAAAATCCTTTAACTCTCCTCTGATGAATTCTCATGTTCTGAATCCTCACCTGGAGCCTGCTCCTCATAGAGTTTACCTGGTCCGTTTTAATCACCGTTTTCAAGTGGCCTAAAGGCCTTGAGGGGGACTGAAAAACTTGAGGTGGATCGAAAACCTTACTGGACCAAAGACCTTCTGTGACATAAAGGCGCTGAAGGACCAGAGGACCCAAACAATTCCCTAAATCCCAAACTGATGAATATTTATGGCTCCTACAGTGATGAACGGTACCTACTACAGAACTACTATAGTAACTCAGAAATACGTCTTCACCTGGATTTGTTATCAGGTCTCTTGGAGTCACTTATCGAGTCCCAACAAACCAGGCGGAGGCTCTTGTAATATATTAAACAATAATTTTTTGAAAAAATAATTATTATTATTTTATCATTTTTATTACAATAATACACTATATTTTCTTCCTATAAGATACATAAATATCAGTTAACACTTACCCAATTAAGGATACTATTATAATAGTCATTTTTGTATTCATAATGGTCATATTACCATTAAAAAACTATATTAGTATTAAACAAGTCAAATTATTATTCCAACTATCAAAATCATAACGGTAATATGGGATCCCAAATTTTTACATATAAATTTTATTTCATTAATTATTTATAAAAATCGATTTTATATCATGGTTATGTATTTTTATTATCAAAATTCATATTGTATTTCTAGCATTCATCTTTATTTTTATAGTTTTGTAAATGTGTGAAATTAATTTCAATGATCAATTGGATCCATATTTTCTTATTATTATTATCTTATATTATTTTTTTTCATTATAATACATTCAATTCTTTTGGTCATATTAATTCTCTTAATGTAATTTCCAAATTAATGTAATTAATTATAGTTGGTTTTATCATATGGTTTTGTCGATTAAATAATATTGTAATAAGAAATTTGAAACTATAATAAATTAAGAAGGTAAATTCCATTGAAAATACTATGGGTCTTTACACACATATTTATTTATGTTTTGGTGAAGGAAATATA
The DNA here is from genome assembly GCA_963277665.1 of Viscum album. NCBI lineage: Eukaryota > Viridiplantae > Streptophyta > Magnoliopsida > Santalales > Viscaceae > Viscum > Viscum album. The sequence continues at coordinate 617,114,693 of OY728145.1, read as the reverse complement.
AAAATTTTAGCATGTTATTTCAATCCTATTGTTATGCTTTATTCTTTCAGGGAATTTTTTTTCTTAAATCAATATAATTTATTTGATATTTTTTAAATTTTTATTCAATAATATTTATCTTAATAATGAATTAATATTATATACACATTTTTTGAGTTCATTCATAATAAAAATCATAAAATATTTCACACAATAGTTGAGGGGTCATAATTCTCTTATCTTCTCTCAATATTTCTAGATCAATGAGAAAACAATCATATTCCATTAAGATCATTGCATCAATGGAGTTATAATCCTCTTATGGGTCCAATGACGTAATTTTCAGGGTACTATATTCAATATTAATTCCTTTTCAATTATTTTTTATTCATTTATTTTACTTTTTATTTTTATTCAATGATTTTTATCATTATCATTATTTAGAATTATAAATCCCAATATTTTAAGTGCTAGTATGATTTTATTCTTTATAGTTCCATTAAAGATGATCCTATCTATGTATATCTAATTGGAATTATATTTTTATAATTTGAAAATTTATTTTATGCGGTTATTATAGATGTTATTGAAAAGATCCTTCTTGAGCGAGAGGAATAAAATTTCCTTCAAAATAAACTCATTCAATTTACCTATGATAAAAACATGGGATAAATCTAGCCTCTTTAATATAGTTTACAGAGATTTTTAATCATTTTTTGGAATCAATGTCAAATAAATATAATATTTTATATATCTTATTTTAATCATATTTAATATTTTTCATGTGGCTTTAAGTTATTTCCTAGTTTTTTAAGGATTTGATAACTCTAGGTTTGATGCAAGTGAATGATTCAAATTTCTAGTTAAATTTATACGAACCATGTTATTGGATCATCTACAAGAAATAATGTTTTATTAAAAATAAATATTCAATTATCATTCCATTTATTTGTTCTCACCCACATTTCTATTGTCTTTTCACAATTATATCCTTCTATGTATGTCCTCTTATATTAATGATCATTAAAAACAACTATTTGTGGAAGATAAATCTATGTTTGGTGAGTCAGGTAAACCTTTGTTAACTTATACATTAAATCATTATATTCATAAGAAATTATATTCAAAAAATGGCCTAATAGTTTCGGTTCATTTCATAAAACCCAATCATAGTCATAGTTTGGAATGAAAATTGAAATCCAAATGAGGTGCCCTCAATAATTATAATTATTATAGATCAAAACATGAATTACTACTTAGTACCTACCTGGAACCAAGGCACCCTCATGAAATAAACATGATTACCCTAGGAGATTCCCACAATGTCTTCAATAACCATTTACTAGACCATATTCCAAAATTTCATGGGATATAGTAAAAGATTCCTTACCTTTATGTCAATATACTCAAATATGTTATCAATACCATGTTCCCCAACACATCAAATTTAGTAATATATAATGATTTCCATTTATATTTATTAAAAATATTTAAATAATAATAGGTTAAGTAATTTTTTTTATTCACCCATCCATTCATGGGATCAATTACAATGAATATTAAAATAAGTTACATTCCCCGTCATAAAAAATTGTAATTATTAATAGAATTGAATTTTTTGTATAAATAATAAAGATTCAATTTTATAAAAAATATGAAGAAATTGAAGATGTACTAAATATAGTACCTCATCATGTATTTATATTCCCAAAATAGGTGATATTTGTTTAATAAAGATTACATATAATAATTCAACTATTCATTAATATGATATGGATGTGGACCTTTATAGTTATTAATAAAATAATTATTACAATTATTTTGAAGGTATCACTAAAAAAACCTAGGCAACCAAATACTATTTTGAAACGTCAGTAAATTATATTTTAAGGGGAAATTTTAGGAAATAATTAAATATCATGGCTAAAATCGCATCCCCTTTGCAGAAGGTCATTGAGAATAATCTTAGAAATTTCGAAGAAATTCAATAAAATGATAATTTTTCCTCATTTTATTATAATCATTATAATATTATTGATTATTTGTATACCATTCCATCTATAAATGATGTTCATAAAATTTTAACACCAACATCGGTCACTAAATTGAATTTTTAAAACCATTATACAGAAACAAAAAGCAAAACATAGTCTGATGACTATCTAGTCTTCTATTGAAATGATACTCAACAACAAAATGAAAATTATGGCCCAAATTCATAACCATGGTAAATAATTTAAACCCATAACCAATTTTAGTAAAAACTAATCTTATTCAAATAAGCCATCTATTGGCCCACTTTAGTTTTAATAAAAAAATCATGTCTAAACATGTTCGTTTATGAAAAATCATGGTTAGTTAAGTAAAAATATGTTTAATTGTGTTTATCTATATTCAATTATAATTTTAACATATTATTTTTGTGTTTACAGTATAATTCAGGTAATTTGATAAAATGGATATGTATGTGTCACTGATAGTTAAGTAATATAATGTCTCACTGAAAGATATAACATTTAGTCATCAATATAATAGATTAGTCACTGACAACATAGATGAGTCACTAACAGCACAGATGAGTCACCTACAGAACAAATGAGTCACAGATAGAACAAATCAATAACAGTACAAATGACTCACTGATAGAACGAACGACTCACCCATGGATACAAGACTGAGAAACTTATATTTTGAGTCCCTAACAGAAAAAGTCACTAATTGTATGTGGCACTAATGTACTAACATACTGATGCATTGATTAATTGATAGAAGGATTCACCAATATAATGAGTCACCAATTTAAGTAGTCACCGATAGAATGAGTCACCGATAGAAGGAGTCACTAATATAAGGATTCACTAATAGAATGAGTCACCGACAGAGAGAGTCACTGACCTAAGGATTAACTGAAATAAGGACCTATTGTTCAATACATAGAAAATTTCCATTACACTTAAATTGAAAATTAATTATAATAGTCATATTTATGAAACTCAGTATTTTTATTATATTAATGACCTTTTCTGTCTTTTTTATACATTGTCAAGAAAATAGTATGAGGTCATAGGAAGCCCTCATGATAAGGATCATGCCTATTGTTGGACTCTTTAGAATATAAAAAGAAATCACCTGTGAAAAAAGGGAAGGTGATATATCAAGAGAACCTATGAATTCATTGAAAGAAGAAAACACAAAGAACACTCATTCTGGATAATTGTGAATAAGATGGATTTTTTGAGAACAGATGTCTCAATATTCTTGTAGAAACAAACACTAGTAAAGAGAACCTTTAAAGATCATCTAATATTTTCTTATTATCCAGAACACAGAGCTTCCAAGAAACTATGTGTTGGTGTCTGTTTCTAGAAGAGGAATCCAATTCCACGCCTTCTTCACTCAAGGAGTCCAGAATCATCAAGAATATCACTCATATCATTATAAACCCTCTCTCTTTATTTTTTCCCTGTTGTTTATAATTTGCCTACTTTTCGAGTAGTGTGTATCTTTCGTATAACCACACACTATCTCCTGAGCTAATTTTAAGGGTACAATATATCCTCACTCACTCACTTATCTACATATTTTTTCTCCCATGTATAATTGTGTAAGAGGTCCATTTATGACCTAGTTGTATTTTTTCCCATGATTAACTATGGTAGAGGTCTTGTTTTCTTGGATATCTTTATATGCTTTTGTGAAGACTGATCTTAGGTGTAGATCTAGGTTGTTAATATGAACTTCTTGGTAGAATGTGATCCCCAAGTGGGGAGGATTATGTATCTTCTTGAGCCCAGACCTCTTTATTTTATCTATTGTGTTTTGAAATTTATTTTTCTCTTCTTTTACACATATTTCATAAAATAGAATTTTACATTGATAGTTACTCGTATTTAGTGTTTATATTTTTTTAATTTATTAAATTAATTTCAAAAATTTTATCAATATTTCAAATTATTATAACTGAGAATTAATAAATATTTTTAGAAATTAATTGAATAATCAAACCACTTATAAATCATCTACTTTGGTTAACTAGATATTTTGGATTAGAAATTTGGGATTTTTAAATAAATATTTTAACAGAAATTTTTATAAGAACTCAATTCACCCACCTCCCGATTGTCCTACTACGACCAACATTCTATATCGAATGATTAGTTTTAATATTCTATTTTCAAAGATTTTCCAAATCATTTCAACTCTGAATTTAGTTATGTTTTAAAGATCTATAAATATAAGTTAAATAAAAAAATTAACTCTTTAAAAACCTATTCTCAATTATTTTTTATGGATAATATATTGTTAGTTGTTGATACCAACAGAACTCTATTTTTCAATTGAACTAATTATATTAAATGTAAAATTAATATGAAAATGTATTTTTAATTTATGGGTTTTGAAATTTGGTTTTTAATTGTAGATGAATATAAGATACGAGCTACTACATGAAAGACAAGGGATGAACCAACTAAGGAAGATTATAATAATAAGTAAAAATCTTTTAATGCCTTATATTGTTCATTATGAGATGAATAATTCAATTGGATTTAACCATGTAAAACATACTATGAAATTTTTGATAGTCTAGTTATTTCACATGAAGGAACCACTAATATTAATGAAGTGAGACTCAATACATATAATATTAAATATAATTTCATTAAGATGAAGCCTGATGAACCTATATCTAACATGCATCCCACGTTTAATGATATTGTGAACACTATGATATCATTAGGAAAGGATATTACATCCAAACAACAAATCATGTGAATTATCATATGTTTACCATACAGATGGAGGGGAACCTCAGTGTCAATAATAGAATCATGTGATATCACTAAGTAGCTAGAAAAGGAGTAGATAGGTAATATGATGATGTATGAGAAATAATTTAACGTTAAAAAATAATAGGATGATGAACCAAAAATAAATTCAGCGGCTTTCAAAACCACTACTTCTAAACATAATGAAAATGAGAAGCCACACGCTCATTTTGACAATTCAAGCAATGATGAATCATCATATGACAGTGATGTTTAAATGGTTCAATTATCCCAAAGGTTTAAAAAATATATAAAGAAGAATATTTCTATGAATCCTAGTTACAATGGAATGTATGCCTACAAGAGAAACTGGAAAAAGGACCGGAAGAGTGGTGATAACTGAAATGAGATATTCCATTATGAATATAAGAGAAAAGAACCTATAAATGTTGATTTTCCTATATTAATGTATATGATGATATATGAGGACAAATAAATAATTAATAGAAGGAAATAAAGGCCATCTAGAGTGCTTATGTGGATAGCACCAGTGAGTCAGAGTCATCACATGATGAGAAAGTTTACAAAGCTAACATTTTCTTCAGGAAAAACACTTTTTAGGTAACCCTTGAATCTCCTGTTCAAAATTTATACTATACTGAAGATGAATCTGATTTTGAAAACATGATCAATGATGAAATTTTTGAGTACTGTAAAATGATTGAAGAAACATTAAATAGATTAAAATATAAATATAATGTTTCAATGAAATAATATAATCTCACCTATACTGGTAAATCTGAGATTACTATAGAGAAAGAGAAGAATGCTCAATATATTAAAGAAAATAATGATCTTAAATTATCAAACGAGTGGTTAAAAATTTAATTTGAAATGTTTACCAATAGAAATAAAACTCTAACTCAAATTATTGGTAAATAGGTAGTACCAAAATATTCTATTGGTATATGTTATCAACCAGGACCAACAAACTTTTATAAAAATATTTTTTTATCAAAAATATAGAAAATTAAGATTTGTACTTATATTTGAGAAATCTGTTACAAGTTACAGTAGTGGAAATATTTTAGTACATCTAGTTTTTCCAGACCATATAGTATTAATTTTTCCAACACTCAACAAATTGTTTACTGTAAACACAAGATGAAAGTATGGGTTACCTAGTAATTAATTATTAAAATTACTAGACGCAAGCAATTCTGTGTACTAGAAAAATTTCTTGTTTAAATTTTCTTTATAGGAATAATGCTTAAAGAGATTCTATAAAATCATATGGTACTTGGATATTAGATTTTCATGAAACTTGATATTAGACTACTCTAGCTTCAAGAATATTATAAAGATTGATGGTGGGAATTTCACTTTTGGTGATAGTTATAAAGTAAAAATAATTGGCCTTGGTAAAATTGGTAACTCTAATTAAATTTTTATTTCCACCTAATTTATTTTAATGTAATAAAGTACTATATTCTTTTTGTATCTTAATAATTTTATGATGATTTAAATGTTAAATTTGAAAACAGTTCATGTAATGTGTTTAATTCTAAAAATTATTTAGTATTTACAAATATTATAAATTATAATGTTTATGATGTGAACGTAGATTCTTTAGTTTCTCAAAAAAATCATTGTAAACATTTTTTTCATAAAGTTTCCAAGATTTTGCATAGGATATTAGGCCATTGAAACACAAACTCACTTAAAATATTATAAGGAAATGTGTGGTCAAGGAACTACCAAAAATAGAATTTCTAAACAATAAAGTCTACAATCCTTGTCAAAAGGGAAAATATCACAAAATATCATTCAAACTATAGAGATAGGTTTCAACTTCTATACCACTTGAGTTTGTCCACATGGATTTGTTTAGTCCATATAGAGTTTCAATTCTTAATTGGAATCCCTAAATCTATGTTCTTATAGATTACTTTTCTTCGTATACATGGACCTTTTTATTATCTCACAAAAGTGAAGATTGTTCTTGATTTACCAAGTATTGTAGAATAGTAGAAAACCTAAGTGTTATTAGAATTAAATCCTTAAGAAGGGACCATGGTGGTGATTTTGAAAATCATGTGTTTGAATCATTTTTTTCAAAAAAATAGCTATAGTAATAAGTTCCCTTCTCCTAGGAAACCCCATCAGAATGAATTTATAGAAACAAATAATAGAACCTTGCAAGAAATATCTCATAAAATTCATAATGTGTTTTACTTATATGTTTATATTTGTGATGAAGATATAAATACATCTTGTTGTATTATTAAAAGAGTCTTAATCAGACTAATTATTATGAAAACACCATATTATTTATCGAGCAATAGAAAAACCAATTTTGTTACTTCAAACTCTTTGGTTTCAAAGTCTATATTCTTAAAACTAAAGAAAAATTTTGAAAATTTTTAATCCAAAAGGGATAAATGAATTTTATGAGGTTATTCAACCTCAAGTAAACTCTATAGAGTTTCTAATAAAAGGAACAAATGTGTGGTAGAATCTTTACATGTCAAATTTGATGAAACATATCAACATGAACCAAAAACCCCTCTAGAAAATATTTAGGATGATCTATCCAATCTGAACATAAATGATAGACCCCTAATTATACTGTTAAGAAATATTTTAAATCTTTTAGTTCTGGAAAATCTTGAGACTCTAACCATAGTGAACATAAACCTACAGATGAACCAAAAATAACTATTACTTATTTCTCTAGATCTGTTATAACCCTTAAGAATAATCCCTTAGATGATGTACTTAGATACTTAGATAAAGTGACTCATACTAGAGCTTCTCATAGGAACAGGATTGAACATCGAGCCTTCTTGTCACAACATGAACCTAATAACACCAATGGTGCAATCAATGATAAATTAGAGGTAATGGATATATAAAAAGAATTAAATTTTTTTGAAAGATATAAAGTTAGGGGAATGGTGGATAGACCTAAAGACACCTCAACCATAGGAACTAAGTTGGTCTTTATAAAAAATTTATATGAAGCAAGAACCATTGTGAGAAATAATTCTAAATTGATTGCAAAAGGCTATTGTCAAGAAGAAGGTATTGAAATGAAGAAACATTTAAACCAATTTCTAGACATGAAGCCATTATAATCCTAATATCATATGTAGCTCATCTAAATTTCAAACTATATCAAATGGATGTCAAAAATATCATTCTTAAATGTGTATAGAGTTGAGGATGTTTTTTATGAAAAACCCCCTTGTTTTACATACCCTCATTTTCCAAAATAATGTTTTAAGTTTAAAATGTCTTTATATTGTTTAAAACAATATCTTAGAGCTTGGTAAGATAGACTCATCACTTTTCTTATTTCAAAAGATTCTACAAAAGGAATAGTCGGTCCTTCACTCTTTATAGAAATTATTTTTAATGATGTTCTAGTGGTTTAAATTTATGTTGATGATATTATTTTAGGATCTTTAAACAATTATATATGTAATGATTTTTCAAAAATTATACAAAGTGAATTTTAAATGAGTTTAATGGTAGAACTCTAATTCATTCTTGGATTTAAAATTGTTCAAAAAAAGAAGGTATTATATTAAATAAATGTAAATATTCAAAATATATTTTAAAAAGGTTCGTCTTTGATAGTAAAAAAAGTGGTGATACTCCAATGAGTACCATTTTTTAGTTGGATATATATATATATATATGTAAATAGTAAATCTATTGATCAAACCACTTACAGAGAAATTATTTGAAGTATACACTACTTGAATTCTAGTAGTCCTTCCATCATGTTCAGTGTGTGTATGTGTTTATATTTTCAAGATAATCCAAAATTATCTCACTTAAATGTTGTTAAAGGAATTTTCAAATACCTCAAGAATACTGCCAATTTAGGATTGTTCTATCCAAGAAGAAAATATATTGAATTAGTTAGTTATTCTGATGATACTTTTGGTGGTTGTATGTTATATTTAAATAGAACCTTTGGAACATGTCACTTTTTGAGAAATTATCTAGTATCATGATATATTTAAAAAGAAAAAAATTATTGCCTTATCTTCTACTGAAGTTGAATACATAGTTTCTGGTAGTTTTTGTGCTAAAATTTTGTTTTTAAAACACACTTTAAAATATTATGAATATTAGTTTAGACATATCCCTATAAATTTTGATAATACAAGTGCTATTAACATATCAAAGAATCTAGTTTCACATTCTAGAATAAAAAATATTGATGTAAAACAACACTTTTTGAGTGATCATTGTCAAAAAGGACATATAACTCTAGAATTTATTGGCACAAAACATCAACTTTCTGATATATTCAATAATCCATTGAACACTAAGAGGATGAGTTACATCATACATGAATTATGAATGATTAATTTATAAGAACCTAATTTCAATAACTTTGTGATAAAACTAAGTACTAATGTCTCACTGATAGGACACTAGAAATGCATTCCAGACACAGACAATGTCATGTAGACAAATTCATTCTGACACCGACAGTGTCATACTAAAAATGTTATACGGACACTGATAGTGTCGTGTTGACAATGACATGCTAACACAAAAAATGTCTCATCGATAATTTCATGCTGACACCGACACTGATGTCTCACCAACAATGTTTTCTCTCTCACACTAATAGTGTCTTGCCGACACCAACACTAATGTATCACCGTTGACAACTCACCCATGGAACCCACTGTCTTTATATGTTTTACTTTTTCAAAAGGAAGAAGTTTTGTTTATTTAATTTTATTTTAACACAATTTACTCTATTAACAAATTATAAATCCCTAAATGTTAAAATTGAGTCGATCCATCCTATTTCTTACTCTCAGACTTTTACTATTACACTCCTACCCATGATCTCCTTAACCTCATACCTTTCACCTTCCTACTATCAACTAAACCTTCAAATAATTTAGAGTCAAGTGCATCTTTGAAGGATCTAAAGACAAATCGCAACCTGTTAAGAGGAAGCAATGAGATTCAAGTAGATCCATACATGCTAATTTAGGTCTTTTGAATTGTGAGGTAATGCATGAGAATGATGTATTTGCAGAATTGTTATTATCTAGTTATTCTCTTCTATTAAGAGTTTTTAAAAGTCAAGGGTTGATGGATTGGTTTTTAAATAATTAATGGTCATACTACCCTAATCTTGTGCATGAGTTTTATCTTTATGAAGAGTTTATCATGAAAGGCAATGAGATGTATTGGATCAAGTTAGTAGTGAATAGAATGATATTATATTTTTATTCAATGTATTTGGAAGAATTCCTTAATTTACCTCATGAAAGAGTCTTTTGTGACTACCAAGGAAGTAGTGCACCCACTAGTGAGTTATGTTTCTATGAGACTGCTTTGAGAGAGATGACTGGTAAATAGGAACATATAAGGTCTATAGCTTCAGAGTTCTATGGGTAAATTAGACATTAGTTTATGTTTATCCAACCCCATTTATGTCCCAGGAATGGGGACTTTGGCTCACTAAAATATCAATATGTATATCTCTTCTATTTAATTAAGAAAGGGAATAAAGGGAATCTTTGTAGGTATTTAATAGTCCATATAATTTAAATTTTAAATAAATATTTTAAGACTAATTCATTGTTCTATCCAAGAATGATATTTTCTATGATAAGGGAAATAGAGTGTGTAAGTGAGGATGAAGAAACCATTTCTATTTGTAGTGGTATCTTCCTAAGTAAGGATATTTGAAAGAGAAATGAAGATAAAATTAAATCCATAGAAGTGGGAGTGGGTTGAAGATAATGAGACACTATATAAAAATAACAATCCTATTTAGAATCCTACTAGGTAGAAAGATGTGAATGATCCTGGTCTAGGACCACATGTTGATGTTTTCTATTCTGATTAAAAGGAATTTGAATCGTCTAGAGATAAAGGGTCTTCTATGTATGATAGGAGTGACCCATATGTTGTTGAAATTCCATGGGGTATGTCTTTTGGACCTCCTTGTCCGCCTATAGCTCTACCATCCAAAGAAAATATTTTAGCTGATGATGATGGTGGTGATACTGAGGAGTCAAGTAGTGTGGAATATTATTGCAGGTCAAATGATTCAAAAGAGGAATCCGGAGAAGAAGAAGAAGCAAACATGGAAGGAGAAGAAAGTGGTAGTGGAAGTGGATCTGATAGTGAGGAATAAGGAGAACATCCTGAGAATCAAATTGATGAAATTGGTAAATGTGACAGTGATTCTGATCATCCTGGGGATGATCTATGTGCCAATATAAAAATATCTTGTCCTAATAATTAGGAATAGATTTTAAAACATCCTGGAACTATAGAAGTTGGTGCTAAGGTAGAAGAAGTAGTTGGGGTTGGTAATGTAGAAAGAGAACAGGTAGGAAAACTACCTAATTTGGTGTATGTTTGAAGGAGACCTCATGTTTATGGGTAGAAGCGAATTGTGAGGGATAAAATTGAGGGGGGATTAATAATGGAAAGTGAGAGTTCATATACTCACTCCTCTTGATGCTTCGGTGTAATTTGAGTTGGAAAAATTCCCTGGTTATATTAATCTCTATCTAGATTATACTGATTTTAAATGATGATGAGAGTATAGGTATTTCAAGAGGATCATTAGTTGCATATACTTCTACTTTTACACCATTAGTGATTTCAATGCCACGTGACTATGTTACCAAATCATATTTTGAAATTTTTAAGGAATAAATGGTAGCTACTATGATATTAGTTACTAAATATTAGCCTAAACATGTAGCACAACATAGTGAGAATGATGTAAACATGATTGAAGAAAGAATTATTTCCATTCTTGAACCATGGTTGGTATCAGTTCTAGAAGTTTTTCAGACAGCTAGTCCAAATGTGTCTAATAAAATGGTAAATATTTCAGCTATTGTTTTCCAACTATATAGGGAATAAAAAGGAATTGTCGAAAAAGATATGAAAATAAATGAAATCTATTTTGAATCCCTATTGAGGATGTTACTCCAACTCTTGATTTGTCCCTTATGAATTAATTAGTCAATGATGAATTGAATAGTGCCTTATCATCTATGGCTTTGCCTTTCTCTGTTCCTCCTGTTCAGTATTCAGATAGTGAGGTGATTCGAACAGTGGAAAGGGAAGAACATCACTTAGTAATAGGATGCTTGGATAGTGAAAGTATTATCTAGATAAGGTAAGATGTTGGAGATATTTTTCAAGGGGAATCTAGATCAGAAGCTCATATATCTCACCCACTAGACATAGATATGGTCAGAACTGTCATTAGAGTAGGGTTGAGAATCATGATGGGTAGAACTGATCATAAATTTCTATCGAAAATAAAGAAAAATTGTGATCATATCTATCATATGGTCATATTTTATTCTAACTATGATAAATATTATCAATAATAAATCACTAAGAAAGTTTATTTTTACTTAAGGAGGATATACACATAGCATTAGTTAGATAACCACTTCAATCTTTTACTTGAGAATATGATAATTCATTCAGTGACACAATCCTTCAGAGATCCAGTAAGCTGCTTAAGGAGTTTACTACTACAATTTGAGAGTTCATTGAATATAAGGAATATTTCCAAAAGTATATGTAGTATGGTGGAGAGATAATTATGTATTTCATCATCCTTCTCAAGACTTATCTACATGTCTAGTGTACTGCAACTGTTTCCCCTCCTTTCACTCTGATCATACCACCTCTAGAATCTTATAGCTCTACTTCTACTAGTATACCTTCTTTGACACTCTCTCCTACTAAATATTTTAGATAGATTTGTCCTGCCATTTTTGGGGAACATATTGGCCCTCCATCCTCCACTAATTACAGATTGTCCCTTTCAGTCCTTACTGGAGTTCCTTCACCCTCTCTCAGTATTCATTCTAAACCTCCAACCACTACTTCTACATCTACTCCTAACATTTCTCCTTATTATAAGGGATATGTCCCACTAGATTCTTATTTGAATAATAATAAGTAGTTTGGTTCACTTGTTTGATAGGGATTATTTATTGAATTTTTGAACATTAATATCCAATGTAACTTTTTTTCCTATTTAAATCTAGTATCCTTTCATGATTTGATTATTTATTTTATTCATGGATCTTTATTCCTTACTACATTTACTCTTTTTTGGAAATTAAGGGGGAGAAAATAAGAATCAGTGAATAAGTATGCATTAGTTTCACTATATAGATATTAAGAAGAATACCTACTTTGACCATTACGAATAAACTAATTGTACATTATAATTCCATGATTCCTGATCATAAAAAAAGGGGGGGATTGTTAGCCCTCTCCAATTTTAAGAATAAAAAATTATGTCCAATCATGTTCATTTATGTCAAATCATGGTTATTTATGTTTCAAAATGATTAATTTTTTTTATCTATATTAAATTATATGTTTAGAATACTCTCTTTATTTTCCAATTATAATTCAGGTAGACAAACAAAATGCATATGTATGAGTCACCAATAGTTAAGTCACATAATAACTCACAGACATATATAATATTGAGTCACGGATAGAATAGTTGAGTCACTAACAGCATAGATGAGTAACTGAGAGCAGAGTTGAGTTACTGATAGAACAAATGAGTCACCAACAAAACAACTCACTAATAGAACAGATGAGTCACCAACATAACCAATGACTCACCGACAGATACAAGACTAAGTCACTGATAGTCTGAGTAACTTATAGAACAAGTCTTCGTTAGTATATGACACTACTGCACTGATATACTAACTCTTTGAGTCACTAATAGATGGAGTGACCAATAGAAGTAGTCGTCGATAGAATGATTCACTGATAGAAGGAGCCACCGATAGAAGGAGTCACTGATAGAAGGAGTTTCTGAAAGAAGGAGTCAACTACAGAATGACCTACCATTCAATACTTAGAAAAATTTCTTTACACTTAAATTCAAAATTAATTCTAATGGTCATATTTATGAAACTCATTACTGATTATTATATTAATGAAATTTTCTATCAATTGCGGACATTGTTAGATAAACATATGAGGTACGAGGAATCCCTCATGTTATAGATCATTCCTATTGTTGACCTCTACAGAATATAAAGAGAAATCACTCAATAAAAATGAAGAGGAGATATATCCAGTGAACCTATGAATTAATATAAAGAATAAAACTTGAAGAAAACTCATTCTTATTAACTATGAACAAGAAGTATTTTCTGATAACCAAATTCCCAACATTCCTGCAGCAATAAACCATTGGGAAGAGAACCTTCAATTAGAATCTCATATGTTTCTAGAAACAAGAACATAGATCTTTAACAAAACTCTATTTTTGTGTATGTTTCTAGAAGAGGAATCTAATTCAACATCTTCTTTACTCAAGGATTCTTGAAGCATCAATAACATTTCCCAAAGCATTCTAAACCCTCTATCATTATTTCTTCTCTATTGTGTATAATTTTTCTACTTTTTCAGTAGTGTGTGTGTCTATAGTATAACCACACACTATCTCCTAAGATATGATAGAGGATAAAAGATATCCTCACTCACTCATATTTCTATATACTTTTCCTCCCATGTATATTTGTGGAAGAAGTCCATGTGTGGCCTTGTTGCATATGTTTTCTCATGAATAACTGTGGTAGAGGTCTTATTGACCTAATATCTTTGTATGTTGTTATGAACCCTAATACAGGGTGTGGATCGAGTTTATTAAAAAAGAATTTTTAGTGGTAAGTGATCCCCAAGTCGAGAGGATTATATCTCTACGTGAGACTGGACCTATTGTTATTATCCTCTATGTTTTCAAATTTAGTTTTCTATACTTTTAAACATATTTTAGAAAAATAAATTTTAATTTTATATTTAGTCTTATATAGTGTTTATAATTTTTTTAATTTAGTAAATTAATTGAAAATCTTATATCAATATTTCTATTTTCTGTTACTAAGAATTAATCAATCCTTCTAAAAATTAATTGAATAATCAAAACACTTATAAATCTGCTAATATGGTTAACTGGGCTGTTTGGATAGGAAATTGGGGATTTTTAAATAAATTTTTTAACAGAAACATTTATAGGAACCCAATTCACCCCCCCCCCCTCCCTCTTCAGTGTCATGCTTTGACCAATAAAATGTAAAAAAAATTCAAAATATTACATATCATACTCAGGTAATTGAACCACTCAAAAACATACCAAATCCATCCATAACACTTTACTAGAGAAACTATGTATGAAAATAGTGAAAAATAACTATGTTGTATTACCTATAAAATATTATTTGAATGAAATTATTCATAATATCACATATATCCCAACTCATTCTGACCCTTACCTAATCATACTTTGATAATATAGTTACTTAAAATCATCTCTCAAATTGTTCTAGAGATTGATTATCTAGAGAAGAAGGGAATTATTGAAAACAAAACACAACCATTTCTAGAAACTTTAAGGCTTCTACCACTCATTATAACAAAAATTAACAAAATTTTTTATTTATATAAATCTAATTATATTATTTAGAAGCCTCCACCATAAAAAATATTCTTTTAAACATTTCTATTATGGTAAATAATGAGTAGAAAATTCACACTTAACTTATATATAACATTAAAGATATTTCATCTGAATGTATACTCACCATTACCATTATAAATACAATACATACAATAACATCATACAACATATTCCATGAGAACATATATATATTTAAAAATAAATTTTGACATATAATCCAAGTTCTTTGTCCCCTAATGTGACAACCACAATCTAGGGAACCATTCCTTCTATGTTAAAAGGTTTCAATTTACTATATATTAATGTGTAACAAGGATAAATTTTGGTCATAATGAAATTATATGTCCTGTGATAATATCTAAAACTTCTTCTATTTTTCATGTACTATCATTTAGGTCATGAGAAACTTCAACCCACATATTTCACTCTCTAACTATTTGAGCACTGTAATCACTTTCTAATGTCTATCTAAAAGGAATTT
The DNA here is from genome assembly GCA_963277665.1 of Viscum album. Classification (NCBI taxonomy): domain Eukaryota; kingdom Viridiplantae; phylum Streptophyta; class Magnoliopsida; order Santalales; family Viscaceae; genus Viscum; species Viscum album. The sequence goes on along the minus strand of OY728145.1, from coordinate 617,098,948 downwards.
CTAGTAAAATTTGAAATATAAATCTACCCCTTAGACATAATTATACATGAATATAATCTATACATAGGTTCTACGGAATCATATACTATCACCAATGTTTATTTATTCATATAAATAATCATCTTGGTTATTCAAGATATAAATTTGGATATTACCAAAACATTTTGGAAAATTATCCTTATTGTAAACATTTTCTATATTATTTATCAAATCATGGATTATAAGGAGGTTAATTAGGTGGATTTGATAGGTACTTTTGTATGTAAACTAATGGAATAAGGATTAATAATTAAATTTTTTTCATAATTAAATATTTATATTTTAATTATTCACATAAAATAATTTTGTCACCATTTCATGAATATATTTTATTTAACTATTATGATGAATTTTATGGATCAAGAATATATTCAAAGATTAAATAATAATTAAAATTTAGTCCATAGACATTCTTGATAAACATTTTCTTAATTATGTGTCTAAAACGTATTTTCTGAAGAACACAATTCTATCTATAATTTTATAAAAGTAAACTAATATAGATTCAAATTATGAAAAAAAATATTTAGAAATTATAACCCTCACAAGTTTAAATTTATGTTTCTACCTTCCACACTCTGGTATGAATTGTTTAATGATAATAAAACACTCTATATTTTCATGTATTCTTTTAAAAAATACAACCATGTACGAATATTTATGGATAATGTAAGTAGTAATTACAATAAAATTGAATAGAATCATATTGATATTTCTAAGAGTAAACCACTTATCTGGATCTATAGAATTATTCTAGATATCTTATTTACACTTTCCTCTATCCCTATTGTAGAATAAATTATAGTCTCATAGCTGTGGTATAGAAAGAACATATTATGTTTTTAATATGTTTATTGTCTCCCCCATTACTAAGTGTGTGGGGGAAATTTCAGTTCATGTTGTTTTTAATTGGGCATAATTACTGTGATTTATAATATAACTAGTGATATTATCCCCAATGGAGTGACTTATGGATGGGGAGTGTGATTGATTAGAGTATCTTAAAATCATGTGTAAATAAGAATCATTTTCCATCACCATTCATTTCTCAAGTACATGAGTGAGTGATGAAAAATGAGTTATATATCCATCTATATGAGTATTTTGAGAAAGGTCAACTTGTGTTTTCCTTAAAAATAAAGTATAAACATATTTCATCAAATCAGTTTTTTACAATTTATTTCATGTAACATTCTACAGGATTATGTGATTCATTTAATGATCTAGACCCTGGTAGCCTAGATCTATTTTCTACAATACTATATTGGCAATATTAAAAACGGATCCCATTCCAAAGGGCTGAATAGTTTAGAAATCATGGAAAATAGCTGCATATTTAAATTGTACATTATATTTGAAAAAATAAAATACAAAATTGTATTTAATTTGTGAAATTTTTATTTTGTCTATATTATTGGTACATATCAATCATAATACATATCATAACATACTATGGAAAAGAAACATTATAAAGGGTTGAGAAAAGATTCTAAGTAAGTGGTTGTATATAGCAGTAGCTATGTAATTTAGGAATAATAATAAAGAAATAAATTGTAGTCAAAAAATTCCATATAAATAATCACATTAAATTAAAAATTATCTATGGTTATAATATCTATTAAAATAATCACAGTGATATCAATAACCATTTTATTATTTTTTATAGTTCTTGAAAACTAAAAAATATTTTCGATGCCTCATTCAAAGAAATATAAAAAATATGGAAGGCCTTGTCCAAATAGCTAACTATTTTTGTCTCTTGAGATGTATTATTGCGTCAAGGGGCCATGTAATTTTGGGCCTCACACATAAACAAATTATCCCAATGCATTCATTATATGAATAAACAATTGATAATAATAAACATTCATTAAAAATCATTAATTCTCTATATTGGGAGAACTAGAACATGAAATATCAATACATTCACAAGTTACACTATTCATAAAATATCTGGATAAATATAAGGGATGGTATAATTAGATTATATACTCATAATATTCATAAATAAATTTTCATATATATAAAAATAATTTAATGGAATGCATGAATGTTTCTTGAGTAAAATACAATTTTTTTGATGATATAACATTTTTAAAATCTATAAATTTTCTAAATAGTAAGGAAAAAATTATCATTGAAAATGACCATTGAAACTTGTAGAGCTTGATTCAAATCACTGGTAATTCATGATAGATGTAAATTTCATCCATGTCGTAGATGTTGAAATAATTATTCCTTTCATATTTATAGAAAAATGGTCAAAAGTAACTTATTCGGAAGACGAGTATAAGTTTCTTCTAAAAAATTTGATAAAAAGTAAAATATTGATATAAATTTCATTAATTAATCATTTATTAATACTAAAAATCATTTACAAAACATTTTAATGAAATTATGGACATTGAATAAAAATATTTCTGGTTGAGCATAAAATAATAGTTGGTTTTCCTTCTATTAAGTTCCTAAAAAGAGGAAAATGAGAGGAAAAAATTTAATTTTTAGAAATAAAAATAATATAAGAATATATATTTTGTTTAGGATATAATGATCAAATAATTTCCCTTATAGACACATAATCTTAATAATTTCTAAATAATTATGTGATTGTAAAATAAATCCTTATCGCAAGTCCAAATTATATAATATATGTTTGAAACTCATATATAAAAAATATATATTTCTTATAAATATCTTATATAACCATATTAAAGTATATAATAAATTATATTATATTTTTATTACCATTTATCACTCATTTACTAACAATTATTTACTAAAATCTCCATTATGGGTGATAACTACTTCATTTTTAATGTATGTTTTGGGTTACTAGTTTCAGTCCTTCATATTTGATCAAGGATTCCAAATATCCTGAATGTTAATCATGATATAATTATAATTTATATTTTTTATATATTTATTTAATATTATCCATAAAAACTGATAAAAAATGAATTACATCATTAATGGAGATGGTATACTGTAAATATGCATGAATACTGCTTTAACATTTTTATATATGGAATAAACAATATGTAAATGCCTTTATAGAATCGTTTTTACATCATATATATCTTATAAATTCATTAAATAGATCCCCATCCCCATAAAATGTAAATAATAAATGAAAAATGATTCACATCGCTTCGTGGGGGTGGTTGCCACACACATGTACGAGCGGCATTATCATTTTCAAAGGATTGTAAAAGGGTAGATAATTGTGGTTCTCTAATAATAATAAAAATTAGTATATTTTTAATACTAAACTAAATATTTAATTACAAAAATAACAGATTTATAGTAGTTAAAATAATAATTAAAAAACTAAACTGATCAATTAATGAGATTACATCTTCTTTTAAATAATTCATTTAGTTGTCTTCTTGAATACCATAGGTTTTGCCTTTCTAGAAGTATAGAATCACTATAATGTGTCAATTGATGTTGGGTAAGGATTTTTCCGTGGTTTACTTGAGATATATGGATCAATGTGGGGTAATGATAATAGATAAGGGGTTCCATTTTATAAGGAACTGAAAGGGAACACTTGAAATTACAAAAATGATTAAAATATAACTGAGTCATTCTCAAGAAAAAAAATCAAAAAAGATGGTTGTTTTGTGAAAAGGGTGATAAGGTCAAAAAATCAACATCCAATGATGTTTTGTAGTTTTGGTTTCAATTTAAACATTATCATTTATTTTAACCACTTTTTTATAAAATTTATTCTTTTTTGCACTAATTAATTAATAATATTGAAGCATTAAAATATTTCTTATAAGGTAAAAATTTTATCCTAAAAGAACAAGGGATGCAATTTTTGACCATTTATCATCCAAATTGTACTATTTATTTATTTTAATATTTTTAGATAATTTAATACAGTATTTTTATCATAAAATTCTATTTATGACATTTTAATAGTAATAAGTAGAATTTGACATTAAAAACAATATTAAAATAATTAAATTCAAATATAAAAAATTCACAAAAATATAATTTTTTGACATTATCTAAAACACTTGGAATCAAAATAATTCTCCAAAATTTTAAAAAATTTATAATTTTGGAAATAATTTATTTTATTTTTTTATTAAATGAATAAATATTATATCGATATTAAATAATAATTTATAGAATATATTTAATCCCTAAAAAATAGAAATAAATTACCATGATAAAAAACTTATTTCTTATTTTAAATAAAAATTTATAAATAAACAGATCATATTTATAACCTTACTATAAACTATTGTTTTTAAAATCAAGGAAGAGATGATTTGTTTATTTTCATTAATTATTATAAATATCACCGTTAAACAAAAACAACACCATGTATCCATATATTTAAGAAAAATAAATAATTTTCCCAATTCCACTCTTAAAAGTCGAAAATTAAAAATTTTTGGTTGATTCTGAGTCCTTATCTCATGGTTTGACACTATTTTATCCATTTTACCATTACTGAGATAAAAATTTATTACTAAGATTTCTCTTATTAATGTCCCAAATTTGAATGGAGAATTTTACAAAAATTGAAAATCCTAATTACATATATACTAACTATTTTTAAAGATTCAATTTCAATAACTGTCAAATTCTCATTTTAAAAAATTGTTTAAAATCAGAAAAACATTATTTTTTAGTAAATTTTTAAGCGTCCTACTAAATTTAATCTTATTTTGTATCTTTCAAAAACAATAAATGAATTAAAATATATTTTATTCAATATCTAATATTAAAATTTCATTAAAATTAATGAAAATTATTAATTAATATAATTTATAAAAAATGATTTATACGCATAAAAAGGTGTTTTTCAAAAAAAAATTAACAATCAAATAATTTTTTTAATTATAATTAATTGAAAACCACTATATTCGAATTATAAATATTAAACTAGAAATTTTATCTTAATATTGTTAGTATTATTCATAATCCTTTTCTCGAAAGCTTTTTGATAATTGTAACATTAAATACTCATATTTGACTAGTATATCTCGGTTTGTTTATTCTCAGTGTTTCATGTAATCCAAGATATTAAAGATATGAAATTATCATATAGATAATAATTTCATAAAATATCACCATGTGACATTATACCCCTTTAAATTTATTTTTTCACTCATATAATCTTCACTAATATATGAAAAACTGGTTATACTTATGCCTCGTCACATCTTTAGGATCTAATTTAGAAACTATAATTTTAGGATTTTCCCCCAAAAATTGACGGGGTGATTAGATTTTTCATAACACATTATCAATAGGATCCATATTTTCTACTATTTTTTCATATGATTTATCTTTCTCCAATGTAACAACCTCATAGTTTTGTATATCTAATTGTTCATGAATGTACATCCTTAGTAGAGATATACAGAACACCTCATTAAATTAACAGATATTTACTGGAATCATAAGTGATAAGTTACCATATCAATATGATCAAGAGTCTTGTAAGAGAAAATATACCTAGGGATCATCTTTGCATTCATTATTAATCTATTTACATTACTTCATAGATAAATTAATGGAAATAACTTATCATAAACTTCAAATTAAAGATCCCATCAATGATTGTTAGTAAAAAAAATTGACATTGGCTTTCCTACTATACTATTGAAGGGATGTGACCTTTCCATTCATTTCCTCATCTATATTTTGTCCTAATGTCCTTCCATATCCATCATTATTCAATAACATTTGAGTTTCACATTTCATTATTTAGAGGTATTTAAACGGATCCATATTAATACATTACTTGAAGCTATTGTTATTATAAAATATTACCAAAGTATGGCGTTGTTTACAAAAACCATTAAAATGAATAGAGAAAGATCTAAATATGGTATTTAGAGTCTAAATTATCCTCTCAGTCTAACCATATATCTAATGAAGATAAGAATAATTGAAACTCAACAATGTATACATATCTTTTGGAAGACATTTCCATAACATCATGGTAAACCTAGAATCTTATTTTGATAGAAAACAATATGCCACTCCATGAAACCTTAATTTCATTATTAATGTATATTATGAAATTTTAATTTTATAAAAATATTATCTCATAGCATTGAAGTGTTTTATCATAGTATAGTGACCAACTTAAACCCAAATAGCATTATAGAGTTTTTATTTTTTGGGGATTCCAATGAAAAAATCGATTATGTTGTTTTCTCATTTCCATTATGGTATGAGTAATGGGTATAACACCCCCTTAGATATCAGAATCTCATCTATAACTTATTGATAAACATTTTTTTTGGTACATACTCTTTATTATCCATTTCCATATTACCCCATGAGATAAATTCATTAAAATATCTATACATGTTCATACTTATATGATAAGTAGAGAATGGTGAACTATGAGAATCATCTAATTACACCTTAATAAATTATATTATTGATTGGATGTGTAATATATTCCTAAAAATTATCATTATTTAATTATCATGTCTAAAATTAGGAACATTCCTCATATTATTCTATTATTCCATATCATTCTTATGTGCCTTGTCAATCATCATATGATTGGATGTTTGATCATCCATCTATTAAACATATGATTTTCTCCTTCCCATGTGATTTAATGATATATCTTATAAAAATCCATAAATATTTAATCTATCTCAATTAATTCTATATGAGTATTTATACTAGTTACATTTTAATGAACCACTATAAAATAAAATCCCTTATCCATTGTACAATATTGTAATCACATGCCCAAAAACTAAATTTATCTTGTGTTTAATGAAATTATCATTGAATTCATATGTCTATAAGTACATAAACACCCTATGAGTCAACATGGTTATTACAATTGGTTTTCATGAAAAATCTATCACAAAGCATCGATAGTATCCAGTCAATCGAGGAAATATGTGTATCATAGTTATCATGGTTGGTCTTGTTGTTTACATAGTATCATATTTCATTGAAGAATCCACTAATATACAATCACTTGAGATTATATTAACTTTGAGTGGAACTTTATAATCCCAAAATTAAAACTTGTTAAATTTATCATAAAACTTCTCCTTCCTAATGTTTTTATCATAATTCTCAAATATTATCCATGTACTTACTTTCTAATTGAACATATAATAATATCATCTCCAGTGGATTCCACAAACTAATCAGGGAAATCTATAAAGACTATATTCCTTAAATTCATGAAGATAAGAGGTTATTTGGTAAGTTTAAACATCATTGATATAAATTCATATTGGTCATACCTCACATATAAGGTTGTCTAGTTTATATCATAAATTTATATCTTTAGATAATAATATCTAGATAAAATATCAATCATTAAAAACATAGGTATCCTCATTATTAATGAAATATTTCATATATATGTTGTAATATAAACTTATTATTGATCACAATCTTGTTAAAATATAGTTTTTTAATGAAAATATGCATTCAATAATATTCATAATTATCAAATATAACATGTGTACTCCATGGAGAAGAAATGTCCCCATTCAATCCCTTATATTGATTCTTACTATGATGCCTCTCCGATTTGTGCAACAAAAATGACATCATTATATGGGGAGTTTTGGAAATGTTCATAAAATTAGGTAAGAGATATTTTTTGAACTCAAATTTTTAATTAAATGGATTACTAAGAATGTAATTAGAAAATAAATTAGTATATTCTTGAAAAATAGTTAAAAATTCAACATTTATTTTCTTCTCAAAAATTTGAGTTAAATATTTATCATGTATATGTATTGAAACCCATATAATGGAAGTAATTTTCATTGGATTTTTATGTTAATCCTCACAATAAAATTCTACTAAAGGTTTATTCAGAATATATAAGGTGAATTACCTTCCTCGATAATTAATGTAGACTCTATATTGTGATATCCAACCAAAAACTAATCTTACATGAAATTTAAGTAGCCTAAGAATAAAAATATTCTCTAAAGTAATATTCCTACAAACATCTATCAGAGAGGAACAATAGTCTTGAAATTCTTTCATCTAACCATTAAGAGTTTTCATCACCAATATAATAACTATTTAATTTGGTCTAAGTGTGAAACACTTAAATAAATTAGAAATAAAATTGTGGGTAGAAATATAATCAAATAAAACATTTTCAATCCTAGTGTGTAGGATAGGTGTACCTTTTATCATGTCACGTGGAACTTTCAATTCAGCTATAGTAATTTCATGATCCTGGCCATCTTCCCTTGGATTATTTTTTGTTGTGTATCCTTAATGTTTGGGGAATTGGTTTGAATAGTGCGTAATACCGATATAGTTAAATCACTAAATATTTAGGGCACCTCTGACACACTTGTGTTCATGATAATGATGGATTTTTTATGAAATCTTTAAGGAAACAACTTTAAATATTAAGAATAAACCAATGTGTGTTTTTTCACAAGAATCGCATGTTGTAAAATTATTCTTTTTATTCTTCCCTATATCCATTTTTTCCATTTTCTCTTCATATCTTACATTCAATTAAATTCATATGACTTAAAGAATTTTTCCACTATCATTATAGAAGATAATATTTTCCCTCATGCGATGAGAATATTTTGAAGAATAGATACATTTTAAAGATTGAATCAATCCCATCAATATAATAACAAATCACTCTCTTTAGATTTCATTTTTAGTTCATATAATTCCTTTATAACCTTGGAAAACATTCTACATACATAGAAGCATTTTCCTCTACATTTTGTCTCAGGCTTAGTACTTGTCTCTCTATATCTGCTCATTATTCTAGAGTAAAACAAATTATAAGAAATATTCTTTATAATACATACACTCCCTAACTTTAATTACTATAAATCCATAGTTTTTTTAAACAATGACCACCATTTATCCTCATCCCTTTAATGATAATAAATATTAATGACAATATTTCTATTTCATTACATCCCAATGAGAGAAATGTATTCCCTTTAATACCTATCTATTTCTCAGTTATAAATAGATTTTTAGACTCATTGATTGATAGAGGTCTTTGATACATGAAATGGTTTAAAATTTTTACATGAAATTATGGGTAATTAGGTTTCTCTATATGGGAATGTTTATCTATAATAACTCAAGTCAATATCCCCAATAGAGTAATCATTTATTATATTCTAGAACTTACTCTAGCCTCTTTGTCTTCCAATATACAAAAAATCTCTATATAGGCTACATGAATTGATATAGTTTTTATTTCGTCCTGTAGGATCCATTTATAAATAGTGGCATACATTATATTGGTTCATAATATTATGAATCATAATGTATAATTTTTGAAACTGGTAAAACAAAAAAATAAAATTTAAAATTTGCACATAACTAATATTAGAATCATAGCAATGGTTTTTTTGTTAGTATTCTCAAATAAAAAATTGAAATAAATCATAATGGTTTGTAATGAAAATATTAAACAACCAGGAAATATATGTAGGTGTTTCAAACTAGGTGTATAGTAATTGCAAAGAAAACATAAACTAGGATTATGTCTAGGATATACTCAAACAAATATTTTGAATGTTATTTCCCATAAATTCATCTATTCCAAAAACATGTCTGCATATAGTATCCAGATAAAAATTTATTTATAGGAAACCCATATAATCACTATTTTACCAAACCAATAGGATGTTATCATATACCAAGAAATATACCTAATGTTAGTAATAGGGTTTCATTCCCAAATCAATGTTTTCTTAAATATTAGTTAAAGATGATTCTAATAAAGTTCCTTAGATACCATCTATAATGACCCCATTACCAAGTAGGATAGATCAATTGGTTACTTTATTACACCATTAGTAGATAAAAAATACGACATCCCAAAGGATGGAAATGTTTATTTTCATTTAAAATATAAAAAATAATTGAATCTGAGCTTACATTTGAAAAAATAAAATACAATATAGTGTTTTCATGGATCACAACAGTATACCCTATATAATATCATTTTAAATTGTCCTTAATATACATCATAGAATCTTGGGTATGGGAATCATAATAAGGGTGATAATATATTCTCAGTAAGGGAATACATTAAGTATATGTTAAATAAGGCATGAATAATATGGAAGAAATAAATGAGAGTCAAAAAAGTTTGATATAAATAATCACATGAGATTGAATCATATCTAAGGATATCATTACTATTAAAATATTAACTTTGAAATAGATAAATAACTTCATAAATATTTAATGTAAAATTATGGATAACATAAACATATTGTTGAGTACATGTTTGAGGGCATATATATAAATGGGTATGGACAAGGAAAAATACAAAAACTATTTTTGTCTCCTAAGAAAAACAAAATCCTTGAGATGAAATTTATTTTTATGCCTAACCATTCACCTAATACATTCAATTCATTCATCATAAGAATAAAAAATATTATCCTCATTCACAATATCTATTTATATTGGAAAAACAAAAATATTAAATATCAATAATTTCCCCAGTAAAACTGATCATATCCCAACCAAACAAACATGTTTGATGTTATCAATAGATTATATCCTCATAAATTTCATTATATTATGTTGATAGGGATGAAAATACATTAAATAATTGGTGAAAATATTCTCTAGGAAAGTTCCCTTTTCATATTAAAATCACTTATTTAAAATTTAAAATCTTTCTGAAAGATAGAGAAAATTTTTATTTTGAAAAGAACATCCTAAAAATGTAATTTAATATTCAAATCAATTTTTTATCATTAAGACTTATAATTTTTTTCATTCCAAGGAGGTTAAAAATAAAAATTTCTTTCACATTTTAGGTAAAACAACCAAAAGAACCATGTTTGGAAAATGTGAAGAAGATTTGTTTAAACCCAATTGTAAAAAGTAAAACATGTTTTTAAATTTTTTAAATAAACCAATGGGTATTGGTGAAAATTTTCTTTAAAACATTTTAAATATAATATTGTCATTAAAGAAAATTATTCACAATGAAGTCAGGAAAAATGTTGGTTTTCCTTAAAAACAATATTTCAGTATGAGGAGTACTAAAATAGAGGAATATGAAATGAAAACATGAAACTTATTGAAATAAATAAAGGGGAAAAAATATATTTGTTTATAAATATAAATAAAAAATAATTCCCTAGGATGAGACATAATCATAAAAAAAATATTGAATAATGATGAGATTATGAAATAAAACCTTACCTCATGTATGGAATCCTTCTCATATGCTAAATCTAAAAGTATAATAGAAATATATTTTTTATACTTATATCCAAAAAACAAACCCATATATTTCATATAATATATAATGTACTTATATAATATTATAACCCATTTTTTAATAATTATTTATTAAAATCACAGTACTGACTGATAACTGTTTATTTTTTCAAGTATATTTTTATTTGGTGGTTTTGGTAGTATTACTTAGATCATGATTCCATCATAACAATAATTTCAATCATTTTATAAATTTAATATTTATTCATTTTTTCCTTCTTTATGATCATCTGTGAAATATAGTGACATATAAATGAATGCACTTTTCAAGGGGAAAGTAGGATGTACATTGTTATGAATGTTATATTCACTTTTAAACAAATGGACAGAAAGAAAGGAAAATGGTAAGTAAAATTTATAATACCATTTTATGTAATATATATTATATATTAATTCAATATTTACTTACTAAAATACATGTTAATTGATATTGATAAATGAATCATATCACTTTGTGGTGGTTGCAGTTCTTACATATGCATGATTTATGTTATCGTTCTCCAATGTATTTTAATGGGGTGGATAATGGTGTTATATTAATTATAAATCCCATTAAATATACTGAATATAATAAATTGATTATTTTATGATAAATATAAATAATTTATAGGAGTAAAAAAGAGGATGTAACAAAGAAGGTGGTCAGTTAAGGTGATTACCTATTATTTGAATAATATCCTTTGGATCCCCTCTTAAGGACCCTAGGATTGGGATTTATGGGAATAATATGACCTATGTAATGTATATATGGATATTTTATATGGATTTAAGAAATGTTTTTTTGAGAAATATCACTCAATGTATTTTAATGAAAAGAGAAAAGGGGTTCCATTTTATAAGGGAAATGTCTCATTTGGAATTTCCTAATAAGATTATAATATAACTAAGAGTTTCTCAATAAAAATAATTTTAAATGGATATAGAATAATTTAAATATATACTAATGTTGAAAAATAAGCATTTAATTTTATTTATAAATTTTTTTGGTGTAATTTTAATCCTAATATTATGGTTTAATCCCTTGGTAAACAAATTTAAATCTTTACCATGGATGTGACTTCTTAAAATTAAATTTTTGTTAATTTTACATGTAAGGTATCAATTGGATCATTAATGATCAATGGTTTAATGTTTATAAAATTTATCATAATAATTTTATTATTTAAATATATTTCTTAAAAAAAATTCCTAAAATATTTTATCATAAAATAATATTAATTTTGTAATAAAAACAATTAAAATCATTAAAAATTGAATAAAAAATGAAAAAAAAAAATTAAAATAATTTATCACATATCTAATAATTTTTTTATCTAAAAAATTATTGGATCATAAAAATTATCCTGAATTTTATTTCTTTTAATATTATTAACATTATTTGTTTCATTTTTCTATCATTTAAAAAATACGATATTGTTGTTGCATTAGATTTTAAGGTAATTATATAATCACTATCAATTATAAATACATTTCAATGATAACAATTTAAATTAATCACTAAAATAAACATTTATAAGTTAAATTATCCTCTTTTATTCTTATAATAAATATTTTATGTTATTAGAGTTAAGATTGGGCCATTTTTTACTAATTCCATACATAAATTAATATAATGGGCATAATTATAGACAAATGGGACCATGTGACCATATATTGAATATATTATTGTGTATAGCCTAATCAATCCCATAAAATTGAATAAATGGATGTTTTGTGCTGAGTTTGGGACATTATCTCATGTTTTAACCTTATTTAACCCATTTTCCCATTTTTTATGAAAAATGATTGTCACAGTTACTATTAATAATTACAAAAAAATGTACCAATATAAAAAATATTAACCTATATATTCCAAATATAATATCCATTTTTTAAAGATTCATTCTCTATAAGTGTTAGAAATTCATTTTAATATAAGGGCACAAAACATGAGGAAATTCGGTTTTTAGAAAAGTATATTTTTAACATAGAACTAGATTTCTTCTTATCCCATGATGAGAAATAAACTATATTAATGTAAAAAAATTGATTGAATATATATTATTTACATTTAATTAAAATCATTCACCAATGTTGATTAATTTATATTATTAATATAAATACCATAATGTGAAAAAAAACAATTTATCAACAAAATATTTTTTTCATTGATATTAATTTTTAATATACATTTCTAATTAGTTAATAACTAACAAAATAATTTTTTGAAAACCAAAATGATACTTTTAAAAAAAATTATTTAGTCGTATTAATAGTATTTAACCAAACATTTAGGCCATCACTGTCACATTAAATATTATTATTTCAATAGTATATCACTATTTTATTAAAATAGGTTTTCTGTTTAAAGTATGATATAAAATAAATCAAATTTATTTATAGATAATTATTTCTTAAAATAACAGATTCTTATAATTCATATATTACCATCCAATGAAGAGGATTTTTTGTTTTATATAACATATTCAGGGGTTTTCATGATGTCTATATGGATGAATTCATCATAATTGGGTATATAATTGAGGTATGAATGAGAAATATTCAGATGGATTCGTAAATATCTAGGGATAAAAATATTTTCAAAAATTGAGAAGAAGAATTTAATGGAAATGGAAGGATTGGACCTGGGTAATCTTGTATATTTTATATTGATCAATATTGATAAATATAAGGTAGCAATAATTTACCTCCTTACCTCTCCAAAATATTCCATATAAATGATATTCATCCTGGGAAATGATAATCTATATAAACGGTATGCCTCGATGAGGATTGAGGGAGATGGAAACCTCTCGGTACAACTAGATGATGGCACAATTCCAATCTTTTGAAACCTTGTTTATCAAGGAATCCTTCCATCTGGAATATGAGAGGTCCTTCGCTACTTTCTAGAGGGAAGGTGAGTTGGACTCCGACAGAAACCCTGAGAAAAAAAAGTAATCACGTTTATGGATGCCCTAGTTGGGTCTAATGATTCTGAGTTGAGAAATCAGCCTGTTATAAAGCCTTCAGGGGATTGTTTAGTTATAGTGGCAGCAGATCAAGATTTCATCAAATAGTGAATGGATCTGTACAAGTTTTTAGTTCTTGACCGATCCTAACTTGAAAAATAAATGAAACCTTGGTCCTTCATGGAGCTCAAAAACATAATATCACATTGTTGGGGTTTTCATGTTAGAGATTCATCCCAGTCGACAATGGTTTTTTCATATTATTCTTCGGAAGTAGGAAGAACTCAATGTTATCTTGAAATTTGGAAACATTAGCCTCAGGCCTGGTCACTTCATAATCTCGGAATGGGATGCCAATTTCAACCACTTAAAATACAGTAACTCCCTGGAATAGGCGTGGACAAGAATCCATGGGCTTCCATGGGTGTGTTGGAACCCAAAAATTCATAATGATCTTTCTCCTGGAATGGGTATGCTATTTAAAATTGATCAGCACACCATAAATGGTGATCTTGGTATGTATTAAAGTATTCTAATAGAAATAAACATGGATTAAACTCCTAATGAGAATATATTATTATAGAAAATTTATCAAAAAATAGAATTCAATTATGAATTTGAGAACCTGCCAATGTTTTTTTATCATTGCAAAATAGTTGGGTATATTGTAAATAACTGTCATGTGTCACAGGAGCTATTGAAACAAGCTCATCCACCACTATCTTGGAGGGAAGTTCCATGTATAAAAGTGGTAAAATGGGTGGAGAAGGTGAAAAATGATGTGTTGGATCAATAAAAAAATGGAAATCTAAACAAGCATGGGAGAACTAGCTTATAATGGGAAATGCTGGTCGAGGAGGAGGAGCAGAACCCAGGACAAACTAGAAATGCCAGTAGCACCTACGTCAATTTTCTTGAAGTACAGGATGATTCAATCTTTGAATTCTCCCAATATATTTTTTCAGTTATACTCTCAATGCAAACTGAATACTACTTAACTAACCTTATATCAAGTGACATTGATTCCCACTTATACTTTCTTAAATCTAGTACAGAAGTTTTGAAGGAGAGGGAATGACATGATGGAACTCCAAATGTCTATATTTCTTATCCAAAAAGTGTCATGGACAACACATAGGTGATACCAAACCTGGCTTCTGGGATTCCTATAATGGGGATGCAGGAAGACGAGTAATTATTTTCTTATATAGAGAATAGAGTTCTAGATGTTAAAATTGGGAAGACTGAATAGAAACACATCCAAATAGACAGGCAAATAAATTATGGGGGTCACCAAACTCATTTAAAAGGTGAAGTCCCTACCTCATTAGTATAGAATGAAAGAAAATTTCAAAGACTGGAGAATAAAGGAAAAGGGGGTCTCACCCCCTCAGACAAAATAGATATGAGGATCTACTTTTGGAATTGTCATGGTATGGCCAATCTTCATACTCAAGGTTCTATCTAGCTCCTAACAGGTAGGTACAAACCTAAAATCATAGTCATTTATGAACCAAAACTAAATTCTATAAAAATGATAACTCTCTTTAGTAGTAAATGGTACAACATTATTAACAACATCATAGACACATACTCTTTGGATAGATATGGATTATCATTCATAGTAGTGTGGTGAAAGGCGTTGTCGTGGGCGCTTTCAAATGATATTGTTACTTTACTAAGTGCAGCACAGTGGCTGACCTAGGTCATTCTCTTGAGGAGTACTTATTTTAACAACCCTTATAAGGCTTTAGGAAACCAAAAAAATAAACAAAATGATAAAATATGGGGGTGGTTTGATTGAAAGACTTTTAGAACACGAAACAAAACAATCAATGAAATCAAGGAGTAAAAGACAATCACAAACACTGTTTCTTTAAAACAACTACTATGAAAAGTCGTAGCCAATCTAATCTACCCCTTCACCATTCTTTTATCATTATCCCATATGATTATAATTCATTAAAATGTGACCCCCTAACCTTGTCATCCCCCGAACCCTACGGAATTTGACACAACCACATGTATTTGAAGAAATGAGCACTAGGTTGTCTTTGAGACTTCCAATCGCAGTACCCTACTTTGATTGTGGTCCAAATCCAACTTATGATCAATGTTCAATTAGGTCAGAACCTCCTCTCTAGAGTTGAGAATTAATTAAGTTTAGGGATGAGAGTTGAACCCTACAATTCTATCCCAAGTTGATAAGATTTTACAATTGAAGTTTTTCTCTCTCGATTCACACAGCACCGTCCTCGCGGTCAGATGCAAGTCGAGTGAGTTCCTTACAACATAAATCTCAATTAATTTATCACAAATTATGAATTACATTATGTTCATGGATTAAAAATGAATAAATTAAGGGGGTAGGGATTAGATCAACTACGAACAAAACTACTCTTTCATGGTTGGAATTTTCATTGTGGAGACGTTTTGCATAAGCAACGGATTGAAAGGGAAATACCCAATCTTGTATCCACTCTAAGATTCCAGAACCAAGAATCCAAAAAAAAGAAGATAGTAAAAGAATAACAAAGAATATTTATTGAAGAAAAGGACAAGTTACAAGCATGAAAACAATGAAACACAAGTGGAGGTGGGAGAGGAGAGCCTTCTTGGAAGAGATCATTGCACAAAGCCTCACTTATTCCAAGGGGTTAGAGGAGTTCCTAGGAAACCAACTCTCGGATACACCTTTCCCAAGCTCCGAACCAGCCTCCAAAAGAGTGAAAATGTCTTTTAAATAGAGTTGGGTAGGGCTAGGGTTACAAATGGTTTCAAGTGTGAATGTGGAAATTCGGGAAAATGTTTTAATCCAAGTTGCACCGCCTGTTTGACCTCAACAACACGCGATCCATCTGCTCTTCCATATGAATGATTTGCGCCAACTTTTGTCTTCTAGATTCTCTCAAAATTTGGGCCACATAAAAGCAAGGATAAGAATGTTAGGGCCCAAATACAGAAGCACTATCCAGCCCAGCGAGTCCAGTCCAGCTTTGTCTTCATGGCCCATTTACTCCAAGTAAACCCACAATCTAGCTCCAATGACCTGAATTAAAGTTGTAGAATATTTAGTGAGGAATTCGGTCACAAAATATTATGTTCCAATTCGGGAAATAAAAATATTTATTCATAATATACCACAGTGCACGTTAAAAGGGTAAAACTGGAATTTTCATCAAATTTTCAATTGAGTGATCTAATCCCAAATATTCCATAATTGATCATATATAACACAATGTGAGGAAAGTTTTTCATTTATTAGAAATAAAATATTCTACAAAATAGTGTTTTATCAACTCCCCCACACTTACCCTTTTGCACTCCTGGGCAAAACCTCATGTCAAGTAAACATCAATATCAAATTAAAACCAATTTTAAAACACATATCCTTAAGATCAAGAAATTATACACCAAGAAACAAAAGATATAATGACTTATAAAAGACCATTATTTCAAGTTCTTCATTTATATTATTCAATATGTTTCCACTTCATTTATCCTCCCATGCACAAAACACTTATCTCACTTGAAGTTTCTCATCAATTTTCTTTTGCAATGTCTTTCTCATCCAAACTCATACAAGGGTCACCATAGGCTTGATAGATTCCTGCATCGCTACCCAATGTGATTCAAGGACATATGTTTATCATGAGGAATTTTCAAGGTTGTTCTGTGGCTTTCGGTTGGTAGGATTAAGATGTGAAAAACTCTGAGGCTGAATGAGGAGGGCTTTACTCTTTTTGAAGTAAAATTGCATTAATCTAATTTTCACTTAAATATGGTCTTCTCCTCAATCCCCATAGTATCAATTCAGCTCCATCATCATGAAAAGTAATGAAAGGTTTACAACATTTATAATTTCCGCATAAAAATGTCAATCTTCTCAAACATTATTTTCTTGAAAGCTCCAGATGGGAACAGCTTTCCACCTCAATTAGAAGCTCCAGAAAAGGCACAACTTCACTTGTCATGAAAGCTCCAGAAAAGGCACAGCTTTCAATATAATGAATTTATTCAGTAGCAAACACAACTCTTCAGAATTTAATTTTCCACCCAAAGTATCACAGAATGTGGGGGCAAAACACAAGACAACTTCCCCCACACTTAAGCTCAACTAGATTATGCAATTTTACTTCAAGAGTTGGTTGGATAGGGAAAATTGGCTTGTAATGTGGCTAACCTAACAGGATGTGCATAGATTATAAGGGATACAAGGATTAAATATTCAATGTAGGCCATTATAAAAAAGGATTCTTTGAAATAGGGGCTTTAATACCAAACAAAATCCTCAATCATTTAAACATAAGTACCTCAAACCCTCAAGTTTTGACAAGAATAGATCAAATTCTGGTTAAATAAAGTATGGTTTGGTTCTCTCAAGAAGTGAGGTGAATGTAAAGAATAGGAAAATAATGGTTCATAAGCCTCACAGGAAAGTGATTTCAAATATAAATACAGTGAGATGTGGCATGGGATTCAATATTCGGTGTACTTTCCATGAAATTACTAAATATTTGAACTTGAAACAAATTCATTTCAGCATTCATTTAAGCTTAGTTTCAAGGGGTAAATTGTTTCACTTATTGATATGGATCTAAAAATGGTGATGAGAATCATTTCAGCTCAAAATTTTCAAAAACACACAGAAAATTGTAAAATAAACACACAAAATTTGAAAAACACACAATTTTTTTTTTTGGTTTTTTTTTAACAGGAAAGCAATTGAAATTACTAAACTAAAAGGTTCCCTCCCCCACACTTAAAATATTTCATTGTCCTCAATGTGAACCTATGAGATGATATATGCACATGAAATGAAGAATTTTTAAATAGGACAAATAATATAAAAGTGAAAGGGTTAGGAACAGCCTGATGTGCTCAAGTGATGATGGGGTCATGCAGTGTGATAAAATCCACTGCATCAGTAAGAAGTCCCTCAATGTATCTCTTCAAACGTTGCCCATTGACTGTAAAGCTCCTTCTAGTGTCCTCTTGTGTGATCTCCACTAGACCATAAGGAAAAACATTAGTCACAACATAAGGAACTAACCATCTGGAACGCAACTTACCAGGCATCAGCTTCAGTCGTGAACTGTAGAGAAGGAATTTCTCTCCAACATGAAACTCCCTTTGTTGGATCATTTTGTCATGAGATTCTTTTGATCTTTCCTTGTAGAGCCTTGAGTTCTCATATGATTATAATCTAATCTCCTCAAGCTCTTTAATTTTCATCTTCCTTTCGATTCTGACTGGGGCCAAATCCATGTTGCATTTCTTTATAGCCCAATAAGACCGATGCTCAACTTCCATGGGGAGATAACACGCTTTCCCAAAAACAATCCGAAATGGGGACATACCAATGGGGGTCTTGTATGCTGTCCTATGAGCCCACAATGCATCATCCAAGCGCTTGCTCCAATCCTTCCTATTTGGCTGCACGGTTTTCTCCAAGATTTGTTTCAACTCGCGATTTGAAACCTCAACCTGGCCATTTTTTTGGGGGTGGTATGGTGTTGATGTTTTGTGTGTCACCCCATACTTTCGAAGGAGGGAAGAAAATTTCCTATTGCAAAAGTGTGTCCCTTGGTCACTGATGATGGCCTTTGGTACTCCAAACCTGCAGAAAATTTGAGCCTTGACAAAATCCACTACAACATGAGAATCGTCAGTCCTGGTGGCCTTAGCCTCCACCCATTTACTCACATAATCAACAAAAACCAAAATATACAAAAAACCAAATGAACTAATAAAAGGACCCATAAAATCAATTCCCTATACATCAAAAATCTCACAGAATAGTATGGGTTGTTGGGGCATCTCATGTCTCCAAGAAATGATCCCAGTGTGTTGGCAACGAGAGAACGACTTACAAAACACATGGGCATCATGGAATAAACTAGGCCAATACAATCCAGAGTCTAAGACTTTCCTAGCTGTCTGTTGGGGTCCAAAGTGTCCACCACAGGCAAGTGTATGACAGAAATGTAGGACAGACTCAAACTCATGATCAGGAACACACCTCCTAATTACTTTGTCACTGCACATGCGCCAGAGGTAAGGATCATCCCAAACATAAAACCTAGACTCACTTTTCAATTTTTGGACGTGATGTTTCTTTAAATTTGCAAGGATTTCAGAGGCAACAATGTAGTTCACTAAATCAGCATACCAAGGATGCGTACCTGAGATGGAATAAAGATGCTCATCGGGAAAAGTGTCCCGAAGTGGTACCTGGTCCAAGGTGTCATCCTCTAGTGTGTGAGTAAGCCTACTCATGTGGTCCGCCACCATGTTTTCTGACCCCTTTTTGTCCTTTATCTCGATGTCAAACACTTGAAGAAGGAGCATCCAACGGATAAGTCGTGGCTTTGCATCTGGCTTCTTCAGGAGGTACCTAAAAGCTGCATGGTTAGAAAAAATAACTACTTTAGAGTCCAATAAATATGAATGGAATTTATCTAAATAAAATATGACAGTAAGAAACTCCTTTTCCGTGGTTGTGTAGTTTGATTGGGCTGAATCCAATGTTCTTGATGCATAGGCAATCACATGTGAACGTCCTTCCACCCTCTGAGATAAGACAGCTCCAACCGCGAAGTTGGAGGCGTCACACATAAGATCAAATGGAAGGTCCCACCATGGGGGTTGTATGATAGGTGGAGTGGTCAGACACTTCTTTAGCTCGTCAAAGGAAGTCCTACAATAATCATCAAACACAAAATCAGAATCTTTTTGAAGTAATCGTGACATAGGAAGAGCGATCTTACTAAAATCTTTGATGAAGCGCCGATAAAATCTTGCATGCCCTAGGAAAGATCTAACATCACGCACACATGAAGGATATGGTAAGGATGAAATAATGTATACCTTAGATCTATCAACCTCTATCCCATGTTTAGACACTACATTCCCTAAGACAATGCCATGCTCTACCATAAAATGACACTTTTCAAAATTCAGGACTAGATTCTTCTCAATACAACGATTCAATACCTTTCCCAAACTATTTAGACATTCATCAAATGAAGACCCATACACTGTAAAATCATCCATAAATACCTCCATGCAGGTCTCAATAAAATCAAAAAAAAATACTCACCATGCATCTCTGGAAGGTACCTGGGGCATTGCAAAGTCCAAATGGCATCCTCCGGTAAGAAAATGTGCCAAAGGGATAGGTGAATGTAGTCTTCTCCTGATCCTATGGAGCTATAGGAACCTGAAAATATCCAGAAAATCCATCCAAGAAACAATAGTGTGTTTTCCCAGCTAGTCTCTCGAGCATTTGATCAATAAATGGGAGGGGGAAATGGTCCTTGCGAGTGGTCTGATTTAGTTTCCTATAATCAATACACACACACCAACTGTTTTGCACCCTCATTGGAACTAAATCATCTTTCTCATTTTTAATAACAGTAAAACCAGTTTTCTTAGGCACAACCTGAATTGGACTTACCCACTGAGAATCTGAAATGGGAAAGATTATACCTGCCTCGAGCAATTTCTCAACTTCTTTTTTAAAAACTTCCATGAGGGTCGGATTGAGTCTCCTTTGTGGCTGTCTCACCGGTTTAGCCCCATCCTCCAAGATAATCCTATGCATGAAAATGGAGGGGATAATACCTGATATGTCAGCCAAGGTCCACCTAATAGCCCTGATTTCTCCCTCAAAATATTCAAAAGCTTTTCTTCATGTTCAAAAGGGAGATTGTTAGCAATGATAACAGGTAATCTCTCACCACTCAACAAGTATGAGTATTTCAGATTTGGTGGTAATGGCTTGATTTCTAATGAAGGAGGGTGTAGTATGGATGGAGACATTGAAGGAACCGAAATATGTGCACAAAGAGCATCGATATCAGAATATACATCATCAAAATCAGAGAATAAAGCATCAAATCCATCAGCATACTCTATAGCCATGTCATAATCAGAGTTCACATGAACAAGATCAGAATATGAATCCATTTCAAAATCAAATCTTAGAGAGTCTTGTTCATTAGAAACAGGTGTGGAAGTTCTCTTAGACATTAAACCAGAACCAATACTCAAAATCTCCCTAAGCATAGGACAATCAAAATCCATGGAGTTTTTACTTGGTGGTTCAAAATGGGAGATAACAAAAGCAGAATGGTCCTCAGAGGGGTACTTCATGGAATCCATAACATTAAATATCACAACTTTATCCCAAACTTCCATGGAAAGTGTACCCTCATTGACATTTATGATAGTTTTTGTAGTTTTGAGGAAGGGCCTACCTAAGATAATGAGGGCATGAGAACTTACCTGATCATCCTCCATGTTAAGAACATAGAAATCCTCTGGAAAGATCATGTCTCTTACCCGGACAAGTACATCCTCAAGGACTCCCGCTGGATATTTCATAGCTCTATTCGCCAATTGCACCACTACTCTTGTTGGCTTCAACTCACCAACCTGCAAGGAAGAGAATACAGAGTGAGGCATCACATTTATGGAAGCACCTAAATCACAAAGTGCATCAGAAAAGTGTAACTCTCCTATGGTTCATGGTATGGTGAATGTCCCAAGATCCTTTCACTTCGTTGGCATTGACATGGTTGGTGTGATGAGTGCAGATACGTTCCTTCCAAGGTTGATCCTCTCATTTCCCTTCACCCTCTTCTATTTGTACACAGTTCTTTTAAGAATTTCGCATACCTCGGTATTTTCTTGATGGCTTCAAGTAGAGGGATGTTGATCTCTACATGCTTGAATGTATCCAAAACCTCTTTTTGCATTGCCTCTTCAGCCATCTTCTTTGTTTGTACAACTCAATTTGGGAATGGAAGGGGTTTAGGAGGAAGATCATCAACCTTTTTCTTACCTTTATCTTTCTCCTTGGGTTTCTCATCATTTGGTATGGGATGGGGCTTTTCCGGAGTTGACGTGAATCCCGGTGGTATTGTAGGTGCAGATGTATCAACTGTTTTCTTCCCACTTCTCAATGTGATGGCACTGACATTCCCCTTGGGATTGGGAGTAGGTTGGGAAGGAAGGGCTCCAGAGTTCTTACTTACCAGTTCGTGGAGGGCGGTGGCAATCTGGCTCATTTGTGTCTTCAACTCCCTCAACTCAGAACCTTGACTCTTCAGCTCATTCTGTTGATTAAGAACAATTTGTTTCAAAAGATCATCAGTA
The DNA here is from genome assembly GCA_963277665.1 of Viscum album. Taxonomy (NCBI): domain Eukaryota; kingdom Viridiplantae; phylum Streptophyta; class Magnoliopsida; order Santalales; family Viscaceae; genus Viscum; species Viscum album. The sequence continues at coordinate 617,075,531 of OY728145.1, read as the reverse complement.
TTAGAATCTACCTTTGGTTGAGAACTCCCATGTTGCTGACTTGTTGATGCTTGGGCCTCAAATCTTCTTTGGGGTTGTTGGAAACCTTGTTGGTAAGGTGGAGGCTACTGGAAGTTTTGTTGAAAGGGGGGACTTTGTTGATGTCCAGAGCCAAACCTCATATCCGATTGATCTCTCCATCCTTGGTTAAATTTTGGTGGAAATGAATCATACTTTTTCTGTGGTTTTTGTTGTTGCTGATATGGTCTCCCAGGAAATATGGTAGCACAATCCTATGACTCTTGTAATTGGGGGCAACAATCAGTTGGGTGGCTTGTCTCGGTGCAAATGCCACATGGCCTTGAAGAAGTGGGTTGGGATGTCTTTTGAGCCAATGCAATATGCCTCACCATAGTGGTCAATTCTTCCAACTTGGTATCAATCAAATGATTTTCAAGAGAATAAGGACTTACCTGATGTACTTCCCTGACATGTGGTGTACCTCTATCTCCAAATTGTTGGGAGTTTTGGGCCATCTTGTCTATCAATGAACGTGTGTCTGCTGGTGTTTTGTCCACCAATGCTCCTCCAGCTGTGGCATCCACCATGCTCCTCTCCATAGGTGTGAGGCCTTCGTAGAAGTACTGGATAAGTAGTTGCTCACTGATTTGGTGATGTGGGAAGCTTGCACATAACTTCTTGAAGCGCTCCCAGTACTCATACATCGACTCCCCTTGTTCCTGCTTGATCCCTGATATCTCCTTTCGAATGGATGTAGTCCTTAATGCTGGAAAGAACCTCTGCAAGAAAAGATGTTTCAAATCGTTCCAACATGTTACGTCTTCAAGTTGTAAATAGTGCATCCAATCCTTTGCAGCTCCGTCAAGAGAGAATGGGAATTCTTTTAATTTAATTTGATCTTTAGAGACATTTCTTGGTTTAAGAGTCGATCAGACTACATTAAATTCCTTTAAATGTTTGTTTGGTTCCTCACCAGATAATCCAGGAAACTTTGGAAGAAGGTGAATTAGTCAAGATTTAAGTTCAACGTCTGATTCAAGTGTTGGGTATGCAATGCAATTTGGTTGATAGTTAATATCTGGTGCGGCCAATTCTCGAATGGTTCTATTAAGTTCATTTCCATTATTCTCAGCCATTGTTTCTTGTTTTATTTTGGATTTAGATGTGTTTCCAATTTCATTGTTTCCAAAATGGAGGACTTCTACTATTCGATAAATGTCGACACTTCCCGTGGATTGAGATTGCCTGATTCGATCCCTAAGGTTGCGTTCAATCTCGGGTTCTAGATCAAAGAGATCCTCAGGTTGGGACCTTGTCATAAATCATATAAAAATAGAGAAATGAATAAAACGAATAGACCACAATATCATGAGAATGGAGTTCAATTGATGGTCTAAAAAAATTAAGAAGAAGAAGAAGAGAAAAATGAACCAATATTGAGAAAGGTGAAAGAAGAAAGTGAGAAGAGGAAGAAGAGAATGAAATAAATAACAAATACCTCTAATTGATTGAGAAAACTATTTCCTCCCCGGAAACGGCGCCAAATTTGAAAGGCGCTGTCGTGGGCGCTTTCAAATGATATTGTTTCTTTACTAAGTGCAGCACAGTGGCTGACCTAGGTCGTTCTCTTGAGGAGGACTTAGTTTAACAACCCTTAGAAGGCTTTAAGAAACCAAAAAAAAAGAAAAAAAATGATAAAAGATGGGGGTGGTTTGATTGAAAGACTTTTAGAACACGAAACAAAACAATCAAGGCAATCAAGGAGTAAAAGACAATCACGAACACTGTTTCTTTAAAAGCACTACTATGAGAAGTCATAGCCAATATAATATACTCCTTAACCATTCTTTAATCATTATCCCATATGATTATAATTCATTAAAATGTGACCCCCTAACCTTGTCATCCCCCGAACCCTACGTAATTTGACACAACCACATGTATTTGAAGAAATGAGCACTAGGTTGTCTTTGAGACTTCCAATCGCAGTACCCTACTTTGATTGTGGTCCAAATCCAAATTATGATCAATGGTCAATTAGGTAAGAACCTCCTCTCTAGAGTTGAGAATTAATTAAGTTTAGGGATGAGAGTTGAACCCTACAATTCTATCCCAAGTTGATTAGATTTTACAATTGAAGTTTGTCTCTCTCGATTCACACAGGACCGTCCTCGCGGTCAGATGCAAGTCGAGTGAGTTCCTTACAACTTAAATCTCAATTAATTGATCACAAATTATGAATTACAGTATGTTCATGGATTAAAAATTAATAAATGAATGGGGTAGGGATTAGATCGACTACGAACAAAACTACTCTTCCATGGTTAGAATTTTCATTGTGGAGATGTTTTGCATAAGCAACGGATTGAAAGGGAAATACCCAATCTTGTCTCCACTATAAGATTCCAGAACCAAGAATCCAAAAAAAATAAGATAGTAAAAGAATAATAAAGAAGATTTATTGAAGAAAAGGACAAGTTACAAGCATGAAAACAATGAAACACAAGTGGAGGTGGGAGAGGAGAGCCTTCTTAGAAGAGATCCTTGCACAAATCCTCACTTCTTCCAAGGGGTTAGAGGAGTTCCTAGGAAACCAAATCTAGGATAAACCTTGCCGAAGCTCCGAACCAGCCTCCCAAAGAGTGAAAATGTATTTTAAATAGAGTTGGGGAGGGCTAGGGTTACAAATGGTTTCATGTGTGAATGTGGAAATTCTGTAAAGTATTTTAATCCAAGTTTCACCGCCTATTTGACCTCCAAAACGCGCGATCCAGCTGCTCTTCCAGAAGAATGATTTGCGCTAATTTTTGTCTTCTAGATTCTTTCCAAATTTGGGCCACATCCAAGCACGGATAAGAACGTTATGGCCCATATACAGAATCACTATCCAGCCCAGCGAGTCCAGTCCAGCTTTGTCTTCATGTCCCATTTACTCCAAGTGAACCCACGATCTAGCTCCAATGGCCTGACTGAAAGTTGTAGAATACTTTGTGAGGCATTCGGTCACAAAATATTAAGTTCCAATTTGGGAAATAAAAATATTTATTCATAATATACAACAGTGCACTTTAAAAGGGTAAAACTGTAATTTTCATCAAATTTTAAATTGAGTGATCTAATCCCAAATATTCCATAATTGATCATATATAACACAATGTGAGGAAACTTTTTCATTTATTAGCAATAAAATATTCAACAAAATAGTGTTTTATCATGTGGATAGTCAAACTATTGTTTTTGGAGATACAAAGATTATTACCTACAGCTTTATGGAATCTAGGAGGAATATGTACTATTATCTTCATTATAGAAAAATGTTATCCAACTGTTTAATATAAAATTACACCATGTAGACTCGATCTAATCCCTTCTTATAGAAATTTATAATGCCTCTTTATCAAAACATCTCATGATCCTTATTCGAGAATCCTATACTGAATTGCTTCAATTTATTTAGAGGAGCCAGAATGATATCATCCACAAAAAAACACCCTTCAGTGTTGAATTCATATTGGTGTGCATCTTTGATATAGTGAAATCTACTAACACTTTGCAAATAGAAAAATGCAATAATTCGGTGGTTGACTTCTAGTTTCTCAGATGGATTTGGATCTTAGGATACTTCCCCATTCCCCCATGTCACTTTAGAAGATTCTTGGACATCCCCCTTTTCTAGATGCATAAAATAAAACACATACGGAGCCTCGACGGGTAACCCAATCTGATCAATGTATAGTGAAATTTTCAAAGATCAAAATGGAAATTTGATTAAATGATTGAATGGATCTAGTGGAAACTCCACTGCATAGGAGGTTGAAATGATGGGCATGATCATATCGGTTGAACATTATGACAAAAGAGTATTGATCTCACTATGATTAGAATGTGATTCCTTCACTCTTATGAATGTGATAAGATGAGGACAACTAACATTTTCTTGGAAGATAATGAAAAAGTTGGTCAAATTCATGGAAATACTTTCCCATATGAACTAATTCATCACTAACACTTGTAGAGAATATAACTATATTTCTAATGGTCTTGCAAACAAAGGGATCAATACTAAAGGATCTAGCTACATAGTCACCTTTACAGATAACATGTTACCTCTTTTAATCTATGACAAACGTAAAATCCCCACATTATAACTTGTGTAACTTTTCCTAACATTAATCCAAGGTCCTTCGTGCTCACTTTTCTCAAAAAAAATTAATTTATTGAACTATTTATTAGGAACATGATCTCTAATCAAGGATCAAATTTTGATCTAACTTTAACATATTCCTCATTTTTATGTATTGAAAATTAGTGTAGTAATTATCTATACTGAAGTCATGTATTCTCTCTACACATATCATGCATTGTCCTAATTCAAAACCTCATATGGAACAAATGTGTTATGAATGTAAAATTATTATATTTTTTATTTTATGAAAGTTATATGAATAAACTCTATTTAAGATTTCATATATTATAAAATATTTGAATGATGAAAAAATCAACTACCCCACCACTAATAATGAATTATGTTATATTGTATTTTTCTTAGAGAATATTTGATCTTATATTTTAGGATCCAAGAACACTATTTTCACCATTCACTAAACAGTGAATTTATATCAAGTATAAAATAATTTCAAAGATATATTTATTAGGTGGATAATTCTTTAACAAGATTTTTTCTTTTAAAATTATAAAAATATGTGTTATAAATTTGGATGATGGTCACCTTTTGGGGTGAGAATTATATAATTATTAATGTAATAATTTGATGTTTATTTCATTTAATTATGATAATATCTATTAAATGACTGATTGATCATTGAATACTGATATTTATAATTCCTTTTTACATGAACCATTCCAAAATTCAAGGGCTCTAGCATGGAGGAAATTATTTTTGGATTTTTAAGTCTATGTGTTCAATGACACTTACCTATATATGTTTTTCCACAATCATATAATTAATTTTTTTTCCTTGAGGATGAGTATATTTTCATTCCTAGATATTCACATATAGATTCATGTTAAGGAATCATTTCCACAAAATAAAATTCCTACAATGTTTCCATAAAGATGATTAATATGGTCTTCCATCACTAAGGATTTCTATATATTCTATCCAGTTTCCCCTAATTTCAACAACATTGATCTGTCACTAATAAAAATATAATTCTCTATTATCCCATTTAGATTTTACAAATATTTTTTATTATTGAATTAAATTTATTCGATTCTTCTTCAATTATAGATAATTACAAGGACCCAACCTCGGACATTTTATATTCTAGTGAGTTTACCTATAATTCACATCGTTACATTCTAAAATATTGTTGGGGATTATATGTTTATGGATTTTTGTCATAACTCATAAATAAAAGAATTGATATATTATAATTTTTACACTAATATTCAGAATCCATTTTAAATGAAAATAAAATATTGAAAAAGAAACAATTTTTATTTTTATTACACATCTTCAGCATTTTTATCTTGACCACATCATTTTCCTTACTCATTCGGTAAAAAACTAAATTATAGGATAAGAATAAAAAGAATAATAACAATTATATAAATAAATAAATTCCATATTCTAGTTCACATCCTAAAAAATCATAAAAATTACCTTTACCACATTATTCATTGAACTTATAAAGTAAATCACATCAGCATTATAAACTCCCAACTATTTTGAAAAGAAACTCTTAAAACCCATATCATGAATTGATAAAAAAAATGTATGAATCTTGGTGAATCATATTTATATCACACTTACATATCCATTAACCCTTAGGATTAATAAATATTTAAAATTCAAGGTTATATTTGGAGTTACCATCAAAGTTATACTTTAAATAACCATCAATATAGTACTTGTAATAACCATCATAGTGTATTCCCTTAATCCCTTAAGTGAAAATTAATAAATTAACTCCATAACATTACAAAATTGCTCGAGGTGAAATAGTGGGATAACATACCATGATTTTATAATAGAACCAAATATACTCAATATAATGACAAAGAACCATTACATAATCTCAACACCTAAAATATTGCATCATATAAACATTCTGTTCACCTAAAAGAATGTATTTTATAATATTTATATATCCCTTTTCATTAAAACCTAATATTTAAAAATAAAATTCCTATAATAAATGGAAAAAAGGTTTGTCTCTACATAAATAATGGAATACTGGAATGTAATCACAAAATAAAATAACTTTTATGTGGGTGATAAAATTCATTTTTTTCAAATTACATTAAAAAAAACATTCCTTTTTCTTTTTTGTGAAAAACAATAAAACATTCCATAGAATTATTCATTCTAATAACCCTTGAGAAAATTCAAACAAAACATATATTCCCTTTAATTAATTTAAATATATTTATATAAATTAATCTATAAATTTATTTTTAGAATTTGAATTTTGAACAAATTTTGAGTTAGAATGGAAACATTAAAAGGATTTTTCATAGGAAGTCTCTTACCTTGAGTATGAATCATCACATACATTATTTATCATAATTAATAATAAACATATGTTAGTATTTTACATTTTTTAGGACATTTTAATCTTTATTATTCATTTTATTTCACTTATTAAGATTTTATAATAAATATGTAATCGTTTAATTTCACTTCTTTATCAACCCTACTACACAAACATATACTTCCCCATTCATAATTCCAACCCCTTTTTTCACCACTATACCCATAACTATGCTACCAATATTATCATCACAAAAAGTTACAAAACCCAGAAAAACATAGCACACAGCCACACCTATCAAATAGGATATATTCATATTTGGTAAACACTATTCATTATGATCACTTTGATAAAAAGGGTTGATCATAGAAGGGTTATCATCATGGTGAATCCATTTCAATTAACCAAGTATGCATGATTAAATATATTTAATGTTACATCCATTTATCAAGTATTGTGAAAAAAATAGAACATCCCCAATGTGCAATAAAATACCACCAATGGACATGGTTTTCCAAAGGCAAATGGCCACAAAAAACAATAAAAATAATCAAATATAACAAATAAAACATGAAATCAACATTAAACCACTCTCATTCTATTATTTCATTGATCACTATTATCTTTTCATTATATTCTGATTCCCTTATTTATTACTTATTAAGAAAAGGATTCATCCATTATTCATGAAAAAACATTATTGCACCCATCCTGCATGATATGTAAATAAAGAGAGGTAGAGAATAACTACTTGAATGAGAGGAAATCAAAACTCCTCCTTGATCCATGAATAGGGAATCACGTGAGAAGTAGGAAACTCTAATAAAACTGAAGACGAGGCTCTAGAACAAGCACATGACTCTACTAGATATTATGAAATTAGGCGCACCAAGAGGGAATGGAAATTCACTAAGAAGGGAATATCATGCCTTTGAAGATCCAGATCATATATTAAAGGAATAACAATCTGAAAATCATTTAACATGGGATTATGGTCAAGATTACGCTGTTTTGAGGATATTTAATTCATTAGTCCAGAATGATTTTGGTTGGATGTTTGTGGTAAATGTGGTTATTAATACGTAATCTATAGAATACAAATAATTAAATAATTATCACGTTTTATACCTAAATAATAATTTTGAGACCAATTATGAATAACAAACTATGTTACAATCATGGAGATGGTAGGTGGTATGTATTTATAATTACCAATTCCATTTTTAAAAAAAAAATATAGAATAAATGTTAGTATTATTTTATATTTATATAATGGTAATGATATCATAAATATCATATTAATTCATTATAAATGATTATATATATCATCAAAGTGATGTGGTTATGAAGAAAATAAAATCACCACGTGGAGGTGATAGTACTTACGTACACACAAATAATGTTATTATTTTTTACTGAATGAAAATTATGAAATTCAATGATATATTATCTCTTAATAATAAAAAATATTTCATCAATTTTATACAGATAATTATATATATTAAATCTATATTTATAACTATCCTTAACAAATGGTGGTGGAAAACGACTTACATCGGTTCGTAAGGCAGTAGTCTATTGTACATAGGAATGATGAATTCCCCTTCCATTTGATGGATAATAGAGATGGATATAGTCTATTACATTAACAAGAGAAGATCATAGTATATGTATGATACTATTATTACTTTTATCATGGTTTAAGAATATTTGAATGAGGTGGAAGAAGAAATAAAACTAAAACATGGGTGTAAAAAACTATACATCTTCTCTGGAAAATATCATTTTATTAACACCTTGTGACCTCAATGATCGGTATTATACGTAGTGTAATGCATCTAGTCTATGTGTATGCATGTTAAAGGTATTTGGGTAGATATTGGTTGACACAAATGGTTTTTTAAGTGTCATTAAATGTGAATAAGTGGATCCATTTTAAAAGAGAGTAGAAGGAAAGTATTGGAATTCAAAAAATATTAAATTAATATAAATTACATTTTATTTATAAATGGAAAAATTAATACAATAAAAATATATGATGATTATTAGTCAAAATAATGTCAAAAGATTAAATTTTTCTACACTCTATTCACATTTATACACATATCTTTTGGTTTTTACCCTTTATTAACCCCTTTGAAAATTACCACAGTATTAAACTTTTGTACATATTAATGGTTAGTAAAGTTAGTATAAACTTAAGAAAACCAATAAATTGAAAATGAGTGATTTTACTAACCATAGAACATTATGATTCCAGAATATATGTTTATTTTTAATTTTATATCATCAATAAAAATAATAAAATATCAATAATGTAAATTTTAGAACTATTCATTTACTTTTATTTTTATCACATAAATATAGCCATTTAATACAAGTATAATCAATTCCTATATCAAAATCATATTTTTTTGTCTACATGTTTTTTGGATCAAAATAATTATTTCAAATTATATTAATTTAATTATTAGAATAACATTTATTTTCTTTTTTATTTATATGAATAATTATGGAATCAATGTTTGGTAATAATTTAAGGAAAATACATCTCCACTAAAAATAGAAATAAATTTCCATCACAAAAATAAATAATATATGTTTCTAATGAAAATTTATAACCAAACATATCTTTTATTTGTACCCGTGATAAAAATATTATGTTTTTTAAAAATAAGATTGTAACATTTTTCACATTTCATTAAATAAAATATTATAACCGCTATAATCCCATACAAAGGGACAAAAATGAAATATAAATTTATTTTGGATGATTATGTACTAAATTGACACCTAAAATAAGTTTTTTCAATTTTTAGTGTCATTTTCTAATCCTTTTATTTTTTTATGTTTAATTTACTGATTTACCCTTTATTGTGCTAAGAATAATTATTAATGTTACTATAAATGTTAACCAAATATAAAAGTTTGATTTTAGAAAAAATGGCCCATTAATTAGTATTTCTGGATAAATTTTTCAAAAAAAATAAGTCATATAATTTTATTTAAAACTAAATTGGAAATTCGTGTTTAAAATGGGTTTTCAAAAAAATGCCTATCTTAATTATAAATTGTTTTTGCACTAAATTCATGTATAAGTTTTATTTAAAAATTATAATATGATTATTTTAAAAAAAAGTTATTAATTACATTATTTAAAGAAATAAAATTAAAATTTTACTTTTTAAATACATTAAAAGAATGTTCAATTTTCAATTAAAATCAGCATTTTTAACTATTTATTGGAAATAAAACTTTTTGAAAATTATAAAAATATAAATCTTAAAATAATTTTAACATTTTGGATTCACAAATTACGTTCCTTTTACAAATTATAACTTTATATTTCAAATGAATATTCAATGTAAAAATATTTAATATATTAAAATTAAGTTTGGTTATAACTAAATCCTTTTCCCTATTGATAGAAAAAAATGTCAAATATTTTATTATTAAATAATTTATATATGAAAATGTTATATATCTTCATTACACGGGTTGTTATATCATTATCAGTTTTTTAAATTTCATTCTCACAATTTTACTTACTTATTAAACAATGAGGGATATTGTTACATCATGGAATTTTTATACTACCATGTTTACTCTTTAACCATATGGTTTTACAAAAATCCTTAACCTGGTTAATTTTATTGTTCCAAAAAAATTTCTTCGTGTTTTCATGAATCTGAATAGGTTATTATTAAAAATTATTTTTTTTATAACACATTTAGCTTAGCACTCAAAGCATGAGATAAATAAGGAACATAATTTCTTAATATCAAAAAATTAAAAACCATTTATAGCTAGGATAAACATAGAGGCATGGTTTTTCAGTATGAAATTAACACAAACTCCTCTATAATTTCATATGGCCAAATGAACTACATATTAATATTCATTTTTTTATAAAAATCTATAACACTTTTCCAGGGATATACTTTATGGAAAAAATGATCACCCTCCTAGAAATAAATATCTTTCCTCTGGTTATCCTCGTAAATTTTATTCTTATATTGACTCTTTCATATGTGTTTCTGAATTATATTCACCTTCTCAATGATTTTCTTTAAAACAATTCTCCAGAATTTCCTTTCAACTTATTCATCCCAAAATAATGAAGTTAGACAATGATTTCAACAAAATTCCTTAAAAGGTTCCATGTGTATATTTGAATGAAAACTTTTATCATAAGAAAACACAACTAATGAAATATTTTGATTCCAAAGTACCATAAAATCAATTTAATAATAATAAATAAATTATTATAAAGTTATATAATTTCTTTGGAAGATCAATTTAATTGAGGATTAAAATATGTATTGAAATTTAATTCCATTCTCAATGAATTATGATGTCTTTTTAAAAAAATTATTGTGATCCTAGTTTCATGGTCATATATAATGGATAAAGGAACTCCATGTAAGCTTCATTATCCTGAATATATAGACAATAATTTTATTCTGATGATATAATTTCATTAATGGAAATGAGTTGTGTAGATTATGTTAATTGATTAACCAAAACACAAATCACATTTTCACCTTAAGTAGTTTTTGGAAATCACAACATAGAATCTATGTATATATTTTTCCATTTCCAATCTACAAATTGAAAATGATGAAGCATACACTTTTTATTTTTCATTCATATTTAAACTGTTGATAAGTAAATCATTTCATTGTAAATTAAAAAAAATCATTTCATTCTTTTCCTCCAATAATACTCTTGATGGTCTCAATACAATATATTTCTACCAGGATGAATGGAAAATTATGAACTATGACATTTACAAATAACAATATCACATAAATTGAGGATTAAATGATATATATATATATATATATTCTTTCCAAATACAAAATCACATTCTTTTTCAGTATTAAATTTATGTATCTTTTTATTATAATCTAATTTTTCCTTTTCTTGTAACTCACGGTATTCTTTAAGAGCCTATTCAATTATTTGTGACTTGGGTTATTATACTAACTCTTAAAGAATATAGGACTTTTAAATATTAAAAATATCAAGGAAAGAATCCATTAAATTATTAACCAAAGGGCCATGTTCTAGAAATATCATGGGTTATGTTTTATAAATTTTCTGACACAAAGCACCAACCACATTGTTTTATTCAATAAATGATGATTAATTATGTAGTCATAATTATTTAACAATTCCATCCATCTCCCCTTTCTCATGTTCAACTATTTATATATTAATATAAAATTAAAAATTTTATGATCACTATATATTTCATTGGTATATCCATATAAACTATATATCCAAAATTATAAATTAATTACTACATTAACCTATTAATGAACATGTGTGTGATATTTTTTATCATGTTATTTTAGTTATTGTGAATCAGAATCAATTACTTGATCATTTATTTAAGAACAAAATCTAGACCCTTCAAAGAAAAATCACTATAGGGGGGAAATTCACTATTTTTGGAGGCTATATAAATAACTAGAGTATTCACCAATCTAATTTTTAATTCCTAAAAATAGTCATTGTATTATTTTTCATAGATGAATTTCACTCCATTTTGAGTTAATAGAGTCATTGAGATAGATTAAATTTCATAGATTCATCAAAAATCAATTAACAACCTATTGACCGAAGAAAACTACAAATATATGTAACATGTGTAGGTCTTGGATATTCATAAACCGCTTTAGTTTTAGTATTACTAGGAGTTGTACCATCTTTATATACAATGTTTTCAAGGAATAAAGTAATATGTAATCTAAATTCACATTTTCTAAATATGTGCATATGTTATATTTTATTTTAATTATTTTACAACAACACATATATGTTTTTTATAACCCTCAGTGAAGGACCCCGAAACACCCTGAGAGGGGAGGAGAGAATCAAGGTGTCAAATTTTTCTTTTTAAAGTTGTGGATATTGTTCCCAAATTAGTAGGAACTTGTTATATCTGTCAACCAACAAAAAGAAATGAGATGACACAGCACTTTTACATGGTTCACTAAAAAGGGCTACGTCCAAGGAGCATACGATGATAGTGTGTCGGTCATACCTAATTCCACTATTCTTCAAAAGTTTTGGATTACAATGGTTTGGGAATAGTCACTCTGTCCCAGGCTCACTGCCTTTACAAATGTTTATGTATAGATCACTACATCCCTTGGGTCACTCCTGTTGACTCCCCCTGGCTCACTACCTTTGGTGAAGTCCCAGTCAGTTTATAGACATGAAGGTCTCTTCAATAGATTCATATTGAAGTCTTTGCCTCTGCTTAGCATTAGACTCTACTTGCATCAAAGTCCAGAAATAATGCACTTGAACGCACTGAACCACTAAACCAGATAACCAAAACATGCAAACATGTTTCACTGAAAATTTCACGCAAAACCAACCCTTTGTGTGCAAGACCTTACTATTGTGCGCAATATTTCCTTTTTTGTGTGGAAAAATATTTCGTGCAAAAACACCCTTTTTACACAACTGAATCTTTTACACGCCACCGCAATTTTTACGCACAGCTCTTCCTTTTTCGCACAGCCCGTAATTTTTTTTTAAGTCAGAATTATTCACGGAAGCCGGAATATTTCGCGTAGCCCTGAATTTTTCGCACAAGCCGTAATATTTCGCGCATCTCAGAATTTTTCACATAACTCCCTTTAGACGAACCTTTTATGCGCATCAGCACTTGGATATTCTTTTCTTCTTCAGCCATACAGAATGAAGGGTTTCACCTCTTATTTATAGGAATCACCGCCCCCGCGCGCAAAACCCATCTTGTTGTGAAAAACCTCTCATTCGGTGCACAATACTTTTCGCGCATGAATCATTTGACGCACGTCTTCATGTTTTTCACGCAGCCCATGCCCTTGCCATTTTTCGACATTTTGATTCTGAAACACCTATTTTTCGAAAAACCTCACTCCATTGTTTCGTTCACCACGTTTTTTTTCATGCACCTCGCTATTTTTAACACACCCCCCTATTTTTCACGTACCACGCTATCTTTTGTGCACCACGCTATTTTTGGCACACCACGCTGTTTTTCATGCACCACGCTATTTTTTCGCACACCCCACTATTTTTCATGCACACCTCACCAATTTCGCGCACCACTTCCCCTTTGAGCGTATCTCCTTTTTTCAACAACCCATGCCTTCATTCTCTGATTTTCAGGTCCAAAAATTTGGAAATCACTGGAGAACAGCACCACCTTCAATACAATTGTCTGCTTGAACTATATGATCACTTTACTAGCAGACATTCTAAACTTTCACTGAGGAATAACAAAAAACACAAACCATACTCAAATTAATGCATAGAACATCCATAGTTCTAACACTCATAACATATTTAATTGATCAAGATATAATCAACAAAAAAACTCAAAATTATCATAATATTCATGAAATTATCTATTCATAAGATAAATAAATAAGATTGGGGAATTTGTAAAACCAATGGGTATAACCAAAAACTCATAAATATCATGTCTATATTAAAACTCTATTTTGGAATGGAATAATCCTCTACATTTAGATGATAGTAAAAAGACTATAGTTTAACCATTGAAAAATACAGAGATCCCTAGAGCTTCTAAAAAATCATTGTATTAGGTAATGTATTCTTGTTCTTAACAATGATGTTATTCAAATATCTATAATCAAGGAAAATCTTCATGGGACCATATTTCTTTTTAACAGATAAAATAAGATTACCCCAATGTGAAGTTCAAGTATGAATGGAACATTAATCAAGAAACTCATGTAACTACCTTTTCAATTACGTAAGTTAAGCTTGATCCATTTGATAAGGGGTTTTTAAATTGGCATAGCATCAGGAACAAATTCAATAATGAAATTAACATTCCAATATGTTATAAAACTAAGAAACTCATTAGGAAATGAATCAAATTATTCTTTTACTACCATAAAATCATTAATTTATAGAGTTCCTATATTATCAACAGTTACCATAAGATTACATTCATGTCCGTATTTTAATATTTTATCACCATCTTGATATGTTATCAATGGTATGGTTTTATTAGTATATGCAAATTGTAAACATTTTTACAAAAAAAACATCATTATCTATATAATATATCATAACATGGTAATCAAGAAGACATTCTAAAACTAGAATAACGTAAAAATATATAAGTGGAAAGAAAATAAGGATTTCCAGTTAATAATTTCCATACACAATGAAAGAAATTTTGCTATAACTTTTTTTTACCAAATATATCCACCATGAGTTTTTACCATATGTTCTATCTTCATTTATTGTGGTGGTATATCTATTTTCATAGAAAATATCTTAAAAATTATGAATATATAAAACTTCAATCAAAGAAGACATTCAAAAAATTGTAATAAATATGAAATATACTTGATAGAACCTAATTTGTTGGCCCATCATATTTAATTAGATTCAAATGTTTTTACCACACCAATATGCTTATAGTCATGATGCCTCCCATCATTAGTTTTATTCTTTTAACACTCATACGCATAATAACCCATATCATTACATTAAAAAAATTATTTCATGATTATAAAGATTATTCCATCCACTACCATAATATTTTTAATTGAAATAATGACCCTTATACCAAGTTTTAACACATCATAAGCACCTACAAAACATCATATGGAATTCCCCATCGTTCTTTTTATATCAACTCTCACAAAATGAAAACATAATTTTCGTACCATAATGTTTCTTTGATCCATTATACCCTATTCCATTCCACCTGGACCTATTTTATACAGGTTTGATACGTACACAAGATCATCAGAAAAATCAATTTCTTCCATCTCATCACAATACACATGTTTCCCCCAACACTTTTAAATCATAAGAATCCCAATACACCTTAAATATCTTATCTTTCATCATTAGTAAAATTGATTAATCATAATATGATTATCATGGAATAAATATGTTGTGTACCATTTCAATGAGATGATTTTTTCTTCATACAAGTCCAAAAATTATTCATCATTTTTTTTGAATTCTAGGAATTTATTTTCCATACTATATAGAACTACCTTAGTAATATATTTCTTGAGGAAAATATTCATAAATTCATCCCAATATAAGGCATAAATTTCCTCTCTTTTTAGGATATTCTTTATGATTTACCACTACTAGTCGGCTTCACCATCAAAACATTAAATAAAAATATATATGTTTTTATGATCTAAATACTCAATAATATCGAATAAATTTTATGTGGATTTATTCCACCTTAATATATATATCAATTAGATGATTGACAAAATGGAGGTTGTTGTTTCTTCATAAAATATTCCACTATTAACATGTTTCCTTTTGGTGGATCTAGGAGATAACTTAGAAGAATACCATCACCATTTATAGTATATATAAACTGGTCAATCATAAGAAAAAACATCTATATTTAAATTACACCCATTCTAGGTTTCTTATTTGGTAGGATATCATCCCCTTAGTTCCTTCATACTTCATTTTTCTTATTTTCTATATGGTAAACAATTATGAAAAAACATTTTTTAGATGATGAAACATGGTAATATTCAAAAGATATATCATTTTAATATAACTATATAGTAAAATAATAGTATGGTATTCTATTATCCTAACCTCTAAAGTTATCAATAACTTGATATTATGCTAATCATAATGACCTGGAATAAAACATAACATATTATAGTGACATTAACAAGAATTCACATCCTTACTTTACCAATGATTATTTAGGTTTAGAGTTTTTGAGATATTGTTTATAAAACATTTATAAAAAATTCTATATATTAAAAAGTTAACACTTCTATTTATTATCCATTTTTACTATGAAAAAAATGGTTTAAAAAGAGAAATGTTTTCTTTTTGTGTCATATCTTCACCATTTCCAACTTTACCTCATCCTTTACCCTATGATTACTATTAAAAAAATCATTACATGGGATGAGTACAAAAATCTATATAAGATACATAAGAAGAAATAAATTTATTAGCCTACTAAAAAATTAAAAACCCATAAAATATATATAATTTTAAACTAATTATTTGATCTTATGAAATAAATAATTTTCTCTTAAAAAATAGACACTTTTTTTCTCAAATGAAACTTTTAAAAAATGTTGAAATAATAGAAAAAATAGGTTTAAAACATGGACCATTGTTTTAATATACCTTTTTCATATGGTGTATTCATAATAGTTACACTTTTAATAACCACTATCGTTGTACTTAGAGTATCCATAATAGTTACAATTGAAATAAGTAGAACAATTATATATGGAATAACCATTACAGTGTATTCCCATAATCTCCTAAGTAAAACCTAATCGATTAACTATATCCAACTACCCAATACATTAGAGATATAAAATGGGATCACCCCCTATGATATAAATAGAACCACACATCCACATAATCAATTACTTGGAACTATAAAATTATCATAACATATAAATCATTTCATTTATGAAAAACCTTTTTCACTTATAAGAAAAAAGTTTCATATATTGATATATCCCATTAATTTAAAACCCAATTCTAAAAAATAAAATTCAAAAAATAATTAGAATGAGGGTTTTCAGTAATGAAAACATGGAAACATATAATTGAATTAAAAAATATAATAATTTTTACGGTGACCAGAAAAGTTGTTGACACGGAATATGTTAAAATCTAACATTACTTTCTACTTTTTATAAAGAACACCAAAACATTTTGTAAAAATATTCACATTGAAAAATAATTGATATAAATTAAATGAAAACGTAAATAGTTCTATATAATTCCATTATTTCCATATAAATATGTGTATAAATAAATTTTAATAATATGAAAATGGATGAAAAAGAATGTTTTTAAAGAAATTATAAAAATTAAATTTTATGAAAAATTCTTATACCATGATTCTATAGCATCACGTATGTAATTTTTTTTCTTTAATAATGAGAATATGTAAATTATTTACCTTATTTGGAAAAAAAATATTATTTAATATTCATTTTTTCACTTATTACTGTGTTATAACAATTACTCAATCATTTATATTCATTTTTAGATGATTTGATGATATTGAGTTCACAAGTCAAAAATGATTTCTATAGGTTTAATATTTTTAATGATGTAATTATTCCATCATATAGTAAATATTAATTATTATTTAATTATGAATTTTTATAAATACATTATTATTTTTAAAAATCATTCATGAAATATTATTATGAGAAATGAACTGTGTTACAATCATGGAGATGGTAGGTCGTACGTATGCATGGCTAACATTTCGATTTATCAATGTTCATTATGAAAAGAAGTTAAGTGTTATTTTATCATTATAGAATTATTATAATATCAAAAATATATTATTAATTCTATAAATGAACTTATATGTATCATTAATGTGATGTGGTGATGAAAAATGAATCACACTACTTTGTAACACTAGTAGTCCACCCATACGTGTAAACAAAATTATAATTTGTAAGAGAATGGAACTTTATGAAACTAAATAACATATTATATTTTTTAAATTTATAAATATTAAATTTTAATCATATAAATAATTTAAATACATACTTATAAATAGTCATGATAGATGGTGATGGAAAATTAATTATATCTATTTCCGAGGCAGTAGTCTATTGTACACATGAATGATGAATTTGTCTAATATGTAATGGATTTTGGAGATGGATATAGTTTATTCCATTAACATAACAATATTTTAATATATGGAGGATATTTATTTTAATAATTTAGAATTGTTGAATAATATTTTATTTATTTATAAGAACAAATAATAGAAAATATGTGGTTACAAACTATAAATCTTTTTTCAAAAATATCATTTTCTTAACAACATAAGACCTCTAAAATTTATATTATTTCAAAAATTTGGCATATATAATATGGGAAGGGATGTTAGCATAGGATTTTTTTAGATAATAGTTGATAAAAAATTGTTCCTATGTTTGATGAAAGGAGAATAAATAGTTCCATTTTATTAGAGAGGGGAGGGGCACTTCTAGAATTCTAAAATAAATTAATTTAATAGAAATTAGTTTTCATATCCAAATGTATCCAAATGGATAATGTTTGAAGCTAAAATTTAATGGATATGACATCATATAATAACAATTTATTTATACATGTTTTCATCACATGTTTAACCATGTCACTTTATTTTAACCTTTCATTAACCATTTTGACAGTTACGAAAATATTAATATTTTCTACACAGTAAGGGTAAATAATGTTACCATAAAATAAAAACTAATTCCCATAAATCATCCATGAATGATTTAATAAACTATATTCCATTAATTGTTTTGAATTTTATATTTTTGGTATTTTATATGATTTAATATAAAAAATTTATTAAAATATCAATAATGTCAATTATTTAACTATTCATTTAGTTTGATTTTTATAACATAAATACAACCATGAAATTTGGATATAATAAAATCCCACATCTATAACATTTTATACTTATCTAAATAATTTATGGATCACATTTTTCATATATAGTTGTATTAATTTTAATGTTTTCAATATCATTTATTTTTTTCCACTAAACGAAAAATTACTACATCAGCATTATGTTAGTGGTAAATATTTCATCACTAAAAATTAAAAATAAATTACCATGATAATAATAATTCATTTATATTTCAAATTTCCATTTATAACTGAACATATCATCATTTTATTATATTTTATTTTATCTTAAGATGAGACCATTCCCAACAAAGTAGGTCTCTTGTATTATAAAATAAAGACCTGATTTCAAAATCTAAAAAGAGGAAATTTTCATTTATCCATCAAAATAAGATGTGAAAGAACATCAAAAACCTGATTAAACCAGGCCAAGTTATTTCCATCAGCACCCATGTTGGAAATAATGCTAGCAACTGACTATTTATCTCTATAGACAGGAGTAACAATGTAGTTGATGGAGGAGAGATAGTCCGACAAAGTAATTTTTTCTAATGTTAACAATATACTAGTTATTATTAACAATAGTGGAAATTTTACACTTTAATTTAAATTAAATATTATATATGTTATTATCACATCCAAATGTAAAAAAAATGTCAAAATAACCATATATTGGATGAGTATGGAAAATTGTTACTCATGCAATAAAATTTATACATGTGTTCAGTTCATTGTATAATTTATATCACTTTATGTTTACCTTTAATTACCTAATTCACCCTTAATCATATTAACAAAAATTACTGTGTTTACTATTCATATTAACCCAAAATAGAAGAGATATATTTACCAAATATTGATACATTAATTACAAATATTGATAGAATTTTTTAAAAAACAAAACAATCTAACTGAATATTTATATTAAAAATGAAATTAGACAAATGATATAATGAATAATTTTTCATAAAAATGCATTTTTAGATGAAAATTTTTATCATAATAAATTGAAGTATAATGTTCATTGTAAAATAAATATTTAATATTTTAATTAAAAATGACATAATTTAATTTTGAAACTAAATAATAGTATAATTTTACTTTATAATTACTCTAAATGAAATTACAGTTTCCAATAAAAATTAGTATTTTTCACTATTTACCAAAAAATTATACATTTTATAATATTATATAAAATCATCTTAAGAAATTTTTTACATGACTAATTAAGAAGTGAAGTTAATTTTTAAAAATTAAAATTTCATAATTTTGAAATCAATATTATAAATAAATCTATATAAAACATAAAAATTCAATTTGGTTAAAAATAAATTTTCATCCCTTTTGACTGAAAAAATTATCTAATATATTATCATTAAGTAATTAATATATATAAAAAATATAGAATTAATTGTTATTATAAAATAATGTATCTATATCCTATTTGATATTTATGAAATCACTAATTAGGTTGAGGATATTCCCACTACGATCTATAATCCTATTTTTAAATTTATATCATCAATGAAAATATAATATATTAATTTAAATTACATAGGGCTATTATCAATTAATATGTGACCAATTTCTATATTAAAATGTTCCTATAACTCATTTCCATGTATGGGATCTCTCATAAAGTGTCCACAACTAACCATTTTCAATCCAATGCTTCTTATGAGTTGTTGAATAGGGAAACAATATTATATAAAATTTTTTAAAACATCATTGAAATATTGGATTGTGATCCTATTTGATTCCCATTGGGCATATCATACATTAAACAAAATTATCCTAGGAATTTCACCTTATCAGTTTGATATTTGAAAATATTTAAATTTTCATTTAGAAACTGAAAATATATTTTTTCTATAATAATTATTCTAATTTTTGATATTTAATTAACTATAATGAACAGTAAATTGGACCTTAATAAACATTGGAAAGAAAGTACTAAAGTTCATAAAAATTCAAGGATCAAAAAAACCTTAGTTCATGCCTGCCAATCTTGGAATCATAGTGTCAATAACCTAGAACCATGAAATTTTTTTCTCATTTTATTATATACAGCACATTCAACTAGGTATATTAAGGTCGATATGTTCAGGCCCCTATATTCACTATCACTTATACCCTTATATAGAATTTAAAATTTAATATAAAACTGGTAGTAATATAATTATAGTAAATGGTCATAGGATAAAACATTTCTTAAAATCATTGCATTATAATAATTCTAAAGAGTATTTTAATGATACCAATAATTAAATATGATATTAATAAGTTTGGATTTTTATTCAAGTTGATTAATATAATTTAAGAACATTATATGAGCTAACCAAGATTTCACATAAATTTTAATTCACATTTTTTATTTTTTTGAGTTTTGGTTTTTATAATAATAAAAATGAAAAAAGAAAATGGTTCTTAAAAAATTAAAATTTTAAAAAATATAAATCCATCACCTTGTTATAAGTGAAATCACGTAAGATTTGCGAAGAATATAACCTATTTTGAGTCTATGGGGAATGAACCCATGACTAAGGTTTTATACAGGTGCATCACCTACCCCTATCCTATGTGTTTTTATTCATAAATATTTCATATCTTTTATATATATGCTAAAATTTTAAATTTTTTATATATGTGTGTGTGTTATTTATTCTATGTATTAGATCTTATGTTAGTTTATAGTGACCTAATATAAAAACTTATTTTCTTTTTTTCAATTTTTTAATGTTTTTAGTTAATGTTTCCCTCTTATAGTATCCATGGTTATAACTATTCTTTTTCACAGTTTCATTGATTGTTATGTATGACATATTTATATTATAATTTCTTAATTTATAGAGTATAAAAAATCTCATCCACCATATATAAACACCAATATTAGTGAATTTTATAACATAATCTTCATTTCTCATCATGTTTTTTATTCTTTATTAAAATGAACTAACAAACAACACATTTTCACGACCTTATATGAAACCCATTGTTTATTATTTTAATTTTATATTTTATAAAATATTTACATATATTGTTGAAATTATTCATCTTTTATAGAAAAATGGTTACTTTTTTGGGAAGAAAATAATTTTCCCATGATGAAAAAATTTAATGGATGATGTGAACTAGATAATACTACAAAAAATCAAATGAAACATCCATGAATGAATTCCATTGAAGATATAATTTATACTTTTGGGGGAGAATTTAATGAGTAATATTTCATTCATCTCTATTAAAAGGTGTTCTTATTGTGTAAATAGTTATTTTAGATACATATTTTGAAGATATAATTCCAATAAAAATTGTTTGGTTCAAATTGAAAACCTATAATTTTTATCATGATATAAAAAAATATGTCCAATATGGCTGATATTTTCCAAAAAAATAGAACAAATCATGGGTAACATTGTCTTTATTTATATTCAGAAAAAATATATCCATCTTGAATCTTTTTTTGGTAACTCATGTAGAGATTAATAACTTTCGTATATTTTTTCTCAATCGGTTAATTTTTAAATTTCAACATTTTTTAAACCAATTTATGAAATACCTAATCTAGTGAGATGGATTTTATAGAATGGGAGATCACCTAGGTATACAAAATTCACTATATATATATTAGTTCCAATTATGTATGTTAGGGTATGATGGTAATTTATTTTAATTATAAGGTTATGGTATCAATAAATCAATTAATGTTTATTATTTTCTTATATGTTAGTTAAATCACACTAGTATCATGTTCAATTTATTTCCTTCTCTAATATTTTATTCTTCACATTAACATGTTGATACCAAATACTAAGGTTTTGAATTAAATAACACCAAAATTGTAATGTTTTCCACACATCTTTGGAGTGTTCATTTTTTTCTTAATTCATATACTTTGATTTTATTCCAATTATTAAACTTTCATATCTCCTTAATATTTATTCAGTAATGGAATTAAAATCCTCATATGGGATGAATCATGGGTTTTAAATGTTTAAGGATTTAATTTTATTTCTTTTTTCATTAATTGATAAACATTTTATTTTGTTTAGATTTTTATTTGATAATCTTTTATCTTCCTCATCTTTATTTAATTTTATAAAGACACATTTTAAGTACTAATATGATCATACATGTTCCAGTTATCATGAATATGGTACTTATAGGGATTACCATAGTGACTCATACAATTAATACATAAATATTACATCATTATATATGAATATGCATTCCATAATATTTCAATCAACCACAGAATCATTTCGGTCTAGTATGTATGGAAATATGGAAACATAAATAACTGGTTTGTAAAATATAAACATCATCCCCAACTTCTTTCATCATTAATAGAACCCATATTAGATATATCATTATTAATACCTTTCTTCATTACCTAAGGAAAGTAATCATAATAAAAGTGTTAGATAAAATTATCAATAAAGTTAAACAATGGAGATATCAACGATCACATAATCATAACATTATAATAAAAGTATAATAAAAAGATATTAATGTTTAAAAACCTTACCATGCATCCCTAAGATAGTAATTAATAGTCATGTAATTAATCATGGTAGTTTATAATTAATGTATTATAAGTTTATCAAATAACTTGAACCCTAAATTTGTTACATAGTCATAAGAAATTTATTTTTTTATATAGATAAACATTAAAAATCACTTCATTCATTTTAAAAGATCATTTAAAATTCTATCATAGTGGAATGGGTTCATTCAAAAAACCATCATATTATTCAAGATTCACTCCTAATACTATAATAGTCAAAAAAAACTCCAATATTGAATTGGGTTCACTCTCCAATCAAGTCATGTTTATCTCATGAGAGTTAAAACATTACCCAATTAATTAGAGGGAGATATAGTTCCCTCCTTTAAAATAAATAAAATAATATATATTTTTTCCAATAGATAATACATAATTTGTTATATTATAACCCATTAAAAGAAATGGGTTTCATTACATTTTCATCATAGTATAACTCATGCAAGGAAATGGGTTTTATAAAAATTTCATCATTTTATCAGATCATAACCCATGGATAATAAATGGGTTTCATAAAAATTGTCTCAAAAAACTCATAAATCATAAGATAAATAATAATTATTATATCCTTGGTTTATATCCCAAGTAAATCATAAGTGAAATAAATGTTTTTTTATGATCCAGTCTGAGTACCCTGGTGACCCAATAACTGAGTTGGCCCTGAAAAATCCAAAATGATGTTTTTGATCCATACAAGTCAGTGAATATCACCTGGAATTGTACAAAATGTAAGAGGGAATGAATTTTCCACAAAACGTATCATATGCAAAGAGAAGAGACAATACACATAACAAAGGAATCTCCTCCTGGATTAATGTACCAGAATACAACAAGGTGTGAGGATCCAAAAAAGATCACTACATCCCATGTACAAAATAAAGGTAAAATATCCCCAAGGTCCCTAAAGACACAACTCACCAGGTCCATGCTCAATAGCTAAATTCACATTCAAGAAATCCCTTCCCTTTTCTAGATCCTGGATGAAGAAACTCTACAAACGCCTGAAGGAAAAAGTAGTGTATGAGCCTAAGACTTGTATGATACCACTAAAGATTTCATAACAGATTCGAAATATAGATTAACCAATTAAAATAAATAAATTTTCAAAATAAATAGGTTTGTAAATTAAAAAAAATTAATAAAATATGGTATACCATTTTAAAATAATGGAAAATACTTTTAAAGAACATTCTTTACATTTAAATAGATGGAATATTTCTTGAACAATGTATTAAATAAACTATTTACATAAAATAGTTTATGTAAATATAGAAAAGTATTGTAAAGTAGTTTTACAAAATTGTAATACATTTGTATCTCATATATAAATAAACAAGTGAGCAATGTGGTTATCTTCCAATTAGGTATGATATTATTAAATAACTACAAGATTTTCACTCTCTATGTGATCATAGTAAACTGACTATACTCATGTCCTTGTATCACTGTCCATATTTGACTCATCACCCTCCCATTGGGGATGTGACTCGCCATAGTTATGTTTTAGAACGTTCTAGTCGTGTAGAGTGTATACAAATAACTCACCAATTATCTAAGGCTTTCATGTTCTCTTATATAACCAATGATGGGAAATTTATCTTAAGACTGATTAAAAAAAACTAAATCCCATTATCCCATTTCAAAATTCTAATTTTCCATATAAAATAAAATTTGTGTTTTAATAAAAAAAATTACTATTTTCAAGATAAAACCATTCGGTTTCTATCAAGACATTTTTTATCCATTTTCAAAAAAAATACATTTAAAATAAATTCCATCCTTTTCCCAATTCATTTAACAATTAAATTCAAAATTTTAATTAAAAACTTTTCCATCAAATCCATAATTCAAATTCAACAATTTAGTCCAATTTCCATAAACACACAACAATTCATTAGAATTGTAGGATTTCTAAATTTATATAACAAACCCATTTCTAATATCTTGATTCACTAGAATTGGGTTTTATAAATTTAATTGAAAGAAAATGTGAGAAATGGAACATAAATAAATATTTTATGATAGTCAGTAATTTTAGGAATAATCAATTTGGCTAATTGGGAAGGAACCACCTACCTTTTTTCCAGAGACCCAATGCTCGCAACGACACCTATCAACAAGAATGAAGGCATATAAGATCCTGAAACTCAACCTAGAAATGATATTTAACATCATTAAGAATATATCCATAAACATTATAATGATTCATATAAATCCCAAATTAGGAGAAAGATAGATATATGAAGAACAATGAAGAACTCTTACCCAGATATCACTCACCGAAACAATGATGGTTGAACATCAAAGGAATTGATCTAAATGGGTTGGATGGTTCCAAAAATTCTTGGGGAAGGATTTGGGTCGAGATAACAAGAATTAGAGAGGAGATAATGAATAAATAACCAAGTGTTGCCTCCCTTTTATAGTTTTTATTGGGGTGTTACACTATTTGTAATCCGATTAAATACTGTGAAAGTTTCAATTTCTATAATGGAAAAGATGCATTGAATCTGTAATGACCATTCAAAATAGAGGAATTACACAGTGTGTAACCCATATTCACATTGTAAAACTACTGGTATTCATAACGGTTGAAACCCGTCATTTTTACTCATTAAAATCTGATCTGAATGAACTTCATGTCATGAAAAGAGCATTCATGGAATATAACCATCTCACGATGAACCATGTTTCACATCTTTCACCCAGAAGTAGTTACACAATGTGTAACCCAGTTATATTGTGTGTAATATCCTAAAAGATAATAAAAATGTCATGTATAATGCTGAAAAAACCCAACAATTATCAGGCTTTACAATTATAGGAATCCCCCAAAAAAACTCAACCCTTACCCAAACAACGAATAGAAGAACCACGAAAAGGTTTAAGATATACATGTATATTAGGTAAAGGGATGTTACAACCCCCCCCCCCCCCCCCCCCTCACCATAATAACATTATATCCTAAAAATTACTATGAAGATGCTTCCATGCCATAAAATATGGGGCCACTTCTCTCTCATCAGTGCCTCATGTTCCCGTGTCTCATGACTATTAGAACCAGTAATCCATAACACAAGAACCAACAGTATCATCTTCCCATGAAGTACCTTGGTCTCAGAATAAACTATCTTAATTGGTCTCTTCTTCAATGATAAACCAAGCTCAATCTCAATTTCATTCTATCTCAAAACATGATATGGATTATATAGATACTATCTTAGATTTAATACATGAAATCTGTTATTTATGGATGTCAGTTTTGGTGGTAGTGCTAAATGGTAGGAAGCATTCACCACTTGATGAATAGCCTTGAAAGGTCCCACAAAATGAGAAGAAATATTTCATTTCCTCCCAAGCCATTGATGACCCAAATGGGTTTAAACCTTCCCGAATACATGTTCACCAATAAACATTTCAAAGGACTATAGTGACGATCAACATAATATTTATACCATCTCCATGTTTTCAACATTCTCTAATGAATTAACTGAATATTTGTTTTCTTCTCTTACACCAAGCTTGATCCAACAAAATAAATTTTACCAATCTCCGGCCAACAAAATAGAGATTAACAATGCTAAACATATAAGGCCTCAAAAGGTTCAATTGTAATCCTAGACTGGTAACTATTATTATATGAGAACTCAACCAGTCCCAAGTGATCATCCCAAGCCCTGCCAAAGTTAAGAACACAAGTGCAAATCATATCCTCAAGAATCTGTATAGCTCTCTCCATTAGGCTATCTGACTATGGATGATAGGCCATTCTCAAAAATAACATGAGATCTCAGTGCCTCCTAAAGGCCTTTCTAAAAGTGATAATTAAAGATATGATCCTTATAAAAGACTATAACATATGGAACTACATGTAAATGAACAATCACATTCACATAGAGATTTCGTAAATCATCAACTTTGGATATATCTCGAATGGGTATAAATTGAGTTAAATTGGTCAGTCTATCAGTCACATCCCATATCACATTCTTCTTCTTCTGGTTAGGAGGAAATAAAACCACAATGTCCAAAGAGATTTCATCCCACTTCCAAGAAAGGACTGTAAGGATTTGAAGCAAACCCAAAGGTTTCTGGTGCTTGTTTTTCACTAGTTTGAACTTATAGAAATATAAAAAAATCCACATTTCATTGTCTCATACCTATCCACTATAACTTCATCTTCATGTTGTAGAACAACATAGCGGTTCCTAGGTGAAAACCCCATTGGGAATTATGGGAATCCCCCATTACAACCTTCATTATCTCTAATGGTACAACATAATGATTTCGATAACATAGAACACCCTCCTCGTAGAACGAACTATGACCATCAGTCTCTCCACTATAAATAGAGTCTCTCATATAAGTAAGTTCATCATCATACTCTTGTTCTTGATTAATCATCTCAAGAATAGTATATGTCAACTGAATACTGGCTAAAGAAATATCATCCTCTTTCTTCTGAACCCCAATATGCAACTATGTAAAAATTCCAATCAAAATTCACTCATCATATGAATCTTTCACATCAGGGGTTTGAATTTTCCTTCTCAACACATCTAAAATGAAATTACATTTCCTCAGGGTAAAGGTGTTCTCAAATTAGAATGACTATAGGTACTCCACCCAAAGACTCTGGGGAAGGATCAAATATTTTTTAGATAAGATATAACACAAGCTTTTGACATTTGAAAACACAATAAACCTTTCACTGAAAATGAAATGCCTCCAAATCTTAAGTTCATGCATCACAGTTAAAATTTCAATATCATGGGTTGGATAATTCTTCTCATATGGCCCAATTTGATGAGATCCATAAGAAACTACATGATCTCCCTTCATAGGAATGCATGCCAATATTGAACCCAATGCATCAAAAAAGACAATATATCCCAATTGACCTCTAGAAGAGTCAACACTGGCATAGTAGTCAAAATACGATTCAGCTGAACAAAATAATTATTACATTTATCATCTCAAGAAAACTTCACCCCCTTCCGAGTTAGAGAAAACATCAGAGAATCCAAATTTCATAAGTCCATCATGAACCTATGATAATATATATCTAACCTTACAACCATTGAATTTTGAAGTCATTTTTTGGTTGTTCCCAATTCATAATAACCTTTACCCTCTTAGGATCAACTGATATCCCCTGTTCAGAAACCACATGTCCCAATAATTTCACTTCCTAAATCCAAAAATCACATTGGGAAAGCTTGGCATAAAGTTAGTGATATCTCAGAAGTCTCAAAACTATTCTCATATGTTACACATGATCCACCTCGGATTTATTTTAAATGTCTATTTCATTCACAAAGTCTACCTAAATGGTAAAAAAATACTCATGAAAAATAATTTTCATCAATTCCATAAAAACTGTAGGAGAATTTGTTAGTCCAAAGGGGATAACAAGGTACTCATAATGCTCTTACCTTATTTGAAATGTGGTTTTTTGAATGTTAGATTCCTTTATCCTTATCTAATGTTTACCAGATCATAGGTCGATCTTTGAATACCACATCACATCTTTAAAATGATCAAATAGTTCAGAAATCCATGGAAATGGATAGTTTTTCTTCACCATAACTTTATTGATCTTTCTGTAATCAACACATTAGTGAATAGAACCATCAGCCATCACAGTGAAGAAAATCGGAGCCACCTTGGGTGACACACTCGGGAGTATAAAGCCTTTTTCAAGAAGATCATCCAATTAGAAATATAGTTCTTTCAGTTCAACTAGTTCCATGCTTTAAGAGGGAATTAAAATAAGTTGATTTCATGAAATTAAATAAATGGAAAACATGACCGCCCTCAGCAGTGGAAAAAAAGTGAAATCATAAGGAAACACATCAAGAAACTCAATGATGGATGGAGGGAGTTCCCCACTCATTGAATCCCACACCAAATAAAAAGAACACATTCATATCACTTTCCCCAACACTAGATAAGAGGGTCCAGCTCTGCTCAGCCTTGGGTCCCCTTCTCTTTGAAAGAGAACAGGCACACCACTGAGTGTTGTATATAAGACCCATCGAAGATAATAATCATGTAGAGATTTATTGTAAATGAGATGATCTTTCCTAAATATGACGTTAAGATATTTCATGTTGAGAACCAGAAAACTCCCAGAAAGATCAATGTATGATAGAGAGAAGACACAAGTGGGACTATGGAGACCCGAATATCTCTATATAACAAGGGGTGTAGTAATATCCATTTCACAAGATAAAATATCTATAGGAATATTAAGTAGATTAAAAATACAGGTTGAAATAAATGAGTGAGATGAACTACTATCAAAAAGGCCATTCACTAATGAAAATGTTATAGTAATTGTACCTCTCAGAGCCATTGGACCCATATCAGCTTCCTCGGAAGACTCTCCCTCTACGTGAAGATGCTTCATTCGAGATGGATTTGTCTAGAAACCTCTTGTATGTGATGAATTTTATTTCCCCATAGTTTTTATAGGTAATGATGATCATGTTCAACTATGCATAGTGGACAAGTCGTGGAAAAACTTTTTTTAAGTGACCTAAACATCCGTAGGAGACATAAATCATGGGTGCCTTAGTGAAAACCATCATTTAATGTCTTGGTCTTCCACACTGGTGGCATACTAAATTTCTTAAAATAGGCAGTAAAGGATGTATAAAACATACCTATTGTTGGGAGACACTAATAGAGTCATCACACTTCATATTTACTTTAAAGTAACTCATGCATCTACTCAAATGAAAAGAATCTCCTGATAACCCAGACTTTCCATTCAAATCTATCTCAACCATCATAACCCTATCTTGCACATCATCATAAGTGGGAATAATTAGTAAGAAAACATGAGAATAGATTTCTAGTCAAAGTCTCAAATTGAACTTTCCAAAATTCATTCTCTCAATATATACAATATCATGATCAAATTATACCAACTCCAAAAAAATGATTTGAAAACTCATTAAAGGTTCTATTGACCTTTTAAAGCTTGAAAAACTCTACATCTTTAGGCAATACCATTGACTCTGGATAGAACTGGTTATTAGAAATAATCTTGAAGTCTTTCCACTCTAATCCCTCATGTCTCTTTTTCATCACCATCATTTTCCACCATCTCCTTATTGGTCCCTCCAGCACGAAGTTGGTACACTTCACCATGATCACATATGATGTCTCTAAGAACCCAAATAGTCATTATAACTTTCCCTAACATTCCTCAACATGTTAAGTATTAGTGGAGACATTAAAAAAAATTGGCTTTTTTCAATGGAAATCTTGAGAATGATTTCAATGAACAACCCCTTGAGGATCCACAACTAGAGCCTGAATGGGTGCTGGAGGTGGCGCATTTCCTAAATCTTGGTTGATGTGCATGAAGACATGAACTAGATTTCGGTCTATTATAGGATTTGTTTACTTGGGTTCAGCAGTAACCTCCTCCTAGATCTAATTCACTTGACTTATCAGAGGCATGATGCTTCACAACATTAGCATATAACCTTTAGATAATGGTCAAAAAGAGCAATGAGGGAAACATAAATCCTAATAAATAGGACAATATGATTTGGATTTCACTATATACAAATAAAAAATAGGGAAAAGACAAGAAATATTTTATAATATTCCTTTTCCTTACTAATTTTGGTGAATTGAGGTTTATTATAGT
This sequence comes from Viscum album, assembly GCA_963277665.1. Taxonomy (NCBI): domain Eukaryota; kingdom Viridiplantae; phylum Streptophyta; class Magnoliopsida; order Santalales; family Viscaceae; genus Viscum; species Viscum album. The sequence continues at coordinate 617,044,363 of OY728145.1, read as the reverse complement.
GAGTGATGTTCATGAAATCAATCAAGACTACCTATTATGTCCCACTAAGAATACGCAAATGCATACTATCATCAAGGAAATATTCTTAATAGCATCCTCTAAACCACTTTGTCACGAACTATCCCAAGTACCCTTGGAACCCAATAGCATATCATGATATCACATAGACCAAAGGGTGTTCTTGATCCCCATAGGTCAGTAGCTAGAACCTAGCATCATGCAACATGCAATTGGGAATGAATTTTTCACAAAACATGGTGCAAGAAAAAGAAACAAGATAAGATACATAAAAATTAATCTCCAATTGGAGAAAAATACCGTAATAAACAAGGTATGAAGATCCCAAAAAATAACTAAATAACAAGAACCAAATGTACATAAAATAACCCCAAGGTCCTTAAGGACTGAACTCACCAATTCCAAGATCAATAGAGAGATCCCCTACTAAGAGATCCCTTCCCATTTATTGAACATGGAAGAAATATTATATATAAACATGAAGGAAAAAATTAGGGTGTGAGGATATCCCTGATAGGATTCCGCCAAAGATTTCATAATAGATTCGAAGTATATATTATCCAAATAAAATATTTTAATTTTCAAAATAAACAGTTTTGGAAATTTAAAATCAAATTTAAACAAAAAATGAAATACAGTTTCAAAATGATGGAAAATATAATTAATGCACAGGCTTTACATAAAATTAGATATATTTATGAAACAATTTATTAAATAAAATAGTTACATAAAACATTTTATTTTAAATCTAAAAAATGCATGTAAATTTTTTTTACAACATTAACATACATTGATATCTAATAAATAAATAAACAAGGAATAAACATGGTCATCTGTTAAGTAAGTATGATAGTATTAACCAGATACAGGCTTCTACACTCTATAATTGATCATATAAAAATTAATATACTCATGTCCCCCTTACACTGGCAAGGGGAACTCATCACCCTCCCATTAGGGATGTGACTCATCGTATGTATGTTTTAGAATGTTGTAGAAGCGTAGAGTGTACCCAAATAACTCACCAATTACTAAAGGCTTTCATGTTATCTTACATAATTAATGACGGAGAATTTATTTTCAGACATCTTAAAATAATATTAAATCCCATTATCCTATTTCAAAATGAAATTTTTCCATTTAAAACAAAAAAATGGGTTCTAATCAAAAACATTCCTTTTAAAATATCAAACCAATAAGTTTATAATAAAACATCTTTAATCAATTTTCAAAATTTTTAAATCCATTAGAAATAAATTACATTTTTTCATAATTAAATTCCATAATTAAATTCAAAATTTTAATTAAAAACATTACATCAAATCGATAATTTAAATTCAATAAGTTGAATAATCCAATTCCCATAAACTCGCCCCAATTCAATTGAATTGGAGGTTTTCCAAATTTTCATTCCAAAATAATTTCAATTATCTCGATACCCTGGAATTGGTTTTCATCAATTTAATTTAATGAATATTATTGCAATTGAATATAAATAAATAATTTAAATAAATCAAAAAAATTAGGAATAATAAATTTTTCTAATTGGGATGGAACCACCTAACTTTTTTCCTGAAGCACGACACTCACAACAACACATGTCAATGAGAAAAAAGGCATAGAAGATCTAAAAACTAAACCTAGAAGTGAGACCTAACATCATGTAGAACACAATCATCAACATTAGGATGATTCATATAAATCCTAAATTAGGAGAAAGAGAGATAAATGAAGAATGATGAAGAACGCTTACCCGGATATCATCCACAAAAATAATGACCATAAAACACTAAATGAATGGATCCAAAAGGGATGGAATGATCCAAAAATGCATGGGTAAGGCTTTGGGATGAGAGAATATAAATATTATATGATATAATTAAGAAATAACCAATCAATTCTTCCATTTTATATCCATTTTTGGGGACATCACACGGTGTGTAATCCAGTAACATGCTAATAATGTTTTAAATTCCATACTAATGAAGATGTGTAGAATATGTATAAGCCCTTTAATATCAGGGTATTAAACTACATGTAACCCCAATTCATGTCCTGAAACTCCTAAGATTTTTAATGGTTGAAACCCCATTCCTTATTCATTAAAACCTAATATGAAAGGAAAGTACATTGTGTGGCAGAAATTAACAACTTATACCCATCACACTGTGAACCACATTTCAATGATTTCACCTAGGAGCAGTTATGTGGCATTTAACATAGTTACAATTCATGTAATATCCTAGAAGATTAGAAAAACACCCTATTTAAAGCTAAAAAAACAAGTGTCAGACATTACCATTATAGGCATCCTCCCAATCCAAACTCATCTGTTACCCAAACAATGAAAAGTAAATCCATGAAAAGGTATAAGATATACTAGTCTGTTTGGTAAGGGTATGTTATAGTTTTTGTATTTCATTAATACAAATAGAATAAAATATTCATTCAAACATTCCTGAGTAATGTGAACATTTTATTTTGAAATAAAATATTTTAAAAAAGGAAGTACACATATAAAGAAAAATAATTTCTTTTAAAAATAAATGTAATAATTTAAATAAATATTCAAAGAAAAATATATTCGTAATAGAAAAAAAATAATTCCATGTCATATAAGTGGAAAAAACATTCAATCTATACATTTATAAGAAAAATTACACAAAGTAATTCATTTAAAAAATGATAAGAATATTCCCTTCCAATTATTCTCTATAAATTAAAAATAGGTAAAAAAATAATTTAATAATTCATATTAGAGTAGTAGAAATTTTCTTTAAAATATTTTTAGAAAACATGTATATGTAAGAAAAGTTTTTTCCAACAAAAGATAAAAATAAAGTTATTTTTTTTAAGATGCATTTTTTGTCTCCTGGAAACATAATATGAAGAAAATGAAATTAAATATGTATTATAAAAAAATAAATAGATTATAGTAAAATTATTATGTTAATTTATAAATATATCATATGATTTATTCAATATAGGTAATTTCATAATGAACCCCAATAAATAATGAGATTTTCACACAAAACACTTCGACTTCACATTTCTTAAAATGAACTCTAATCTCATGTATAATTATTTGAAATTTATTTTAATTCAACAATATATTATTTTTTTATACTTATAATATCATTAATGATTCCATTATAAAATTTTAATACCCCTTTTATCAATAATTCATTGTTAAATTCTAAATTAATACATGTTAACTATTTTATTTTTCATGAGTATTTCACCTTAGTAATTTTATTCCTTGTATATTTATCTTATTTATATATTATAATAATATTAATAATTTTATAAATAAATTATATTTTAATTATATACATATTTAGAGTCTTCCATAAAGGTTATAGACAAAAAAAATTACATCGTTCAGGGAGAACATTAGCAATATGTATTCATGAACATTGATTTCATTTTTCGATGGATAGAATGAATGAAATATAAATTATAATTCACATTTATAGGATTAACATAATTTAATTTATAATATATTTATTTATCAAATTATTCCTCATTACCATCAGAGTAATCTATAAATGAAAACTGACTCATATTGCTTTGTGGATCTGGTAGTCCACCTGTATGAATGAACGACATTTTTGTTTCCTATTGCTTTTTATGGTAATAAGATACTCGTAATTTTATAATTCAAAATATATAATTATTTCAAAAATATAATATATAATCATCAATCCTAAGATAATACCAATAGATAAAATATTGTTATGAAAAGTGAATTGTATCGCTACATGTAGATGGTACGCTATATGTACACGTGATCAATAATTTCAATTCTCATTTGATGGGAAAGAGTATCCAAAATGGTTTCATTCATGTTTATAATAAATATTTATAATATTTATGAAAATTAATTTACTATATTATGGTAAATAATACTAATTTTATAAGGTAAAGAATATTATAAAATATTGTGATTGGTTATGAAGAATACATCTTCTTTAAAATGACTCATTTAGATCTCCTCTAATGGGATTTATGGTAGTTATTTTCAGAAGATCAAAATCCATAGTATGTGGATATGGATTTTTATATGATCATTTGATATATTTGGTCAATCAAATAGGTTTATTTGTTGTAAATAATTGAGAGATTAGGTTCCCTTTTATAATTTTGGTGAGGGAAACTTTTGAAATTTCTCAAAATATTAAATTATAATAAATTTATTCTCAATACAAATGACTTGAAATTAAGATTTATATGAAGATATTTTTTATAGGTTTGTAATACCATCATCTAATTGAATTTATTCATGTTTTTGTGTCATTTGAGCTATGTCATTTTGATTAACCCTTAGTTAACCGGTTATAATTTTAACTACTACAAAAACATTTTCCATATTAAAAGTTTATAATTTTTTACCTATAAAGTGAAAATTGTACTATAAATGGAAAATATATGAATTTTTAGACCATATCCTAACTATATTTCCTTGTTTTAAGATTTTAAATAATTTTAAATAATTTTTTAAAAATTATATTATTTTGATTAAATATTATTATTTTCATTTTTTACACTATTCGTTTAATTTTATAATGAATACATAAATACAATGTTTTAATTCAAATATAATCTTATAAATGTTAATAATTTGTTATATTTACATATAAAATTCATGGAACACTATAAATTACTCACAATATATCTTTTTAATATTTTTAATACCATTTATTTTTTATTTTTCTATTAATCGAATAAATATTATTTTGGAATTTGTGTAATAATATACATTGATTTTATAATATCTAAAAATCAGAAATAAAATACTTTCATGAATACAAATATTTATTGTAGAAAATAAATATTTATATTTTTCCATAACTAGTTTTCCCTATGTGAAGACAAAAAGGTTATTTAAAACTAAGAGAGTGACATTTTTCAACTTTCCTTTCTTTTAATAATATATAAATCATTTTCATGGAAATGTGTCCATTAAAATAATCATTTTTAAGACTAATGTAATAGGGGTCAAGTTTTTATTGTCAAATACTAATTAAGTTAAAAACCTATGGCCTTATTATTAATTTTTAATCTAGATTATCCCAATTTAACCATTAATGAGGTGATAACTTTTCCATGGTTATTATTCATATTTTACAAAAATAAAATGCTAATATTTACCAAATTTGAAACTATTTATTGTAAAAATGTAATTAATATAATATATTTTAATAATTTTATCTTTGTGTGTTTAATTTTAAAGTATAAGTGAAAATGCGAAAAAATTGATTTTTAAAAAAAATACATTTTTAATCATAAAAAATAATTTATTCAAATCCTATTCTTATGATGGAATTTTTTATTAATTTTAAAAACATTTTATCAGTTTTATAATATATACATTTCATTAAAATAATTAACCAATATGGATTATCTTAATTTAATAACATAAAAACACAATGTGTGCATAAAAACCGTTATTCAGATGAAAAATATATTTATTTTTGTTTTAAATTATTATTTTTTATAATCAATTGATAACCAATGAATGATTTTTATAACTATATAACAAAATATTATTCATAATTTAATTATAATTATTCATTCTTACCAATCTAATTTATATGCGACAACTATGATTCTAAATAATAATACTATTTAAGTAATATATCATGGTTCTTTAATACTCGGTGTTGCGTGTAACATAAGAAATAGAAGGAATAAAATTATACATAGATAAATATAAAAATTACTAGGGTGTAACATTATAACCCACTTAAAACAAATTTCTGCCGAAAAAATCAGCATTTAAATATAAACAGATGAGGATGCTTTAGCCTCATCACATCCTTAGGTTCCCACAAAGCTTCCACAAATTAGTGGTTTTGGAATAAAACATTAACCAACTAAGTGGTCATGTTTTTATTCATATTTCTACGATGATCCAAACTCTCTATAGGTCTTTCTTCAAAAGAACAATCTTTAATCATTTGTATGACCTCTATGTTTATAACATGTGAATAATTAAGTATGTACTTCCTATTTAGGGATATGTCAAACACATCATGAATATAAGATATATTTGGTGGAAGCACCTGTAGATAAGATACTATCCCGATTAGATAAACAAAATTAAAAAGAAAAATATTACTAGGTCATATCATGACATTCTTTCTAAATATTATCCCCCTCTTTTAGTGATATATTTATAGGAATAACTTATAATCAATTTTAGACTCTATATATTTCCTATAATTTTCAGCGTAACTTTTTTTCCCCCTCTAAGATTCTATTATATGAAAATAAGTAGATATGTACCTCTTCACCATTTTCTCATCTTGGTCAGGTCCAAATATCATTCTTCCTCCCCTTCAATCTATCATGTTGGATTTTTTCACTTCATACTATAGATAAATTTTTAAGGATCCATCTAAATGTTGTATTGAATATTATTTTTAAGTAAAATTCCCCAAAAAAGGTGTTTATTCCACACACCCTTGAAATCCATAGGTAAATATCTAAACATTTCATCTATAGTTTTAATGGTCCTTTCAAAATATCCATAATTATGTATATGAAAACCATTTTTGAAGATTAACTATATATCGAGATCCTACTTAGGATATCCCTAAACAATTTAGGTAAACCTCTGATTATGATTAGATACAACTGATAGTGGTACACCATGAAATCTTACAACTTCATTAATGTATAGTCATGTATGTTTTTGATGATGGAAAGATTCTATACTGGAAAATAACTACAGTGACTGGGCAAGGCGATCGACTGTATCCCATATAGCATTATGTACTTCAGATGTTCTGTGGAGTCTGATTACAAAATCCATAGTAATTTTTTCCTATTACCATTTTGGTAAGGTAAATGGTTATAATATCCCATAATACATTTGTCTCTTACCCTAAACTTGAATACATTCCATGATCTGAAAAATATACTCTAACATTTCCATCATGATTGCATCCCACCATTAACACTCTTTCTAAAATATATATATCTTCATAATTATAGAATGAATATAGAATAGAGAACTATGAGTATTATACAATATATCCTTCTTCAAATATAATACTGAAGTGACACATACACGGTTCTTGAACACTATTATTACATTATAATAAATTTTTAACTCAGGAACATTTATTATCATCTTTTTTCCATAAATATTGGATCTTTTTTATCATCATCATATATAACCTAGCATGAAGCTTTCAACATAGATCATATTCTACCTTTTTCACTTTCTTACGGTTATAATGTAATGGGAAGTCATAATATTTAATCACCTCTAACAAAAAAAATTGTTCATATTTATGTCTTTTTGAATGAAAAGCTATTTTAAAATTTTTTTTGATCAGTATATATGTAACACCTTTATCTATAAATATAATGCATTTGTATCATTAATAAAAATATTACCATAGATAACTAAAAAACTTGATTTTAGTAATTTTTATCATGGAATTTCAATTTTCATGAGGCATATGATAAAACCATATCTTTTTTCTTCAGGTAAACTACCATACATATAACAGCCTGAGTTTTTATGAACCTATTTTTTTATAAATTAAAATTCCCATTTATAGCCTGTAATAAACAAATTCAAACATTCCTTTCACACTAAAATGACTTGTTGTATGTTAAACATAGCACTGAGTTGGAATATGATTCACGTAACACTGAGTTGGTGTACAATACATGAAACACTGAGTTTCTAGGAAAAATAACATTTTATTATTTTATTCATTAAAATAAGATAATTATAACCTATATGTTATACACAGTTATATTAATACTAATAAAAACTTTTAAAAAAAATTTGACAATATTTTTATATAAATAAATCATATTGATAATAAAAGATATGATTTTTGGAAAAGTCCTTCTATATTTAAAAACATAATTTTCCCAAATGAACTACTTCTAATAGTGAATGTAATTTTTGACACATTTAAAATTTGATTTTGTAAAATGATCTTCATTTTTTAATTTATAATTTCATAATTATTTTTCGGTTAAATTTTGTAATTTTTCTCAGAAACATCGTTTTTTTATGAATAGTGAAAAATACTTCTTTTTAGTTAAAAACTGCATTTTTTCTAATTAATTATTATTAATAAATGATATTATAATTATGTTTAAGTTTAAATTAGATAAATATTATATATATTATTTCAATTTAATTCATTATAATCAATTTTAAAATGAAACTGAATATAAAATCATAACAAACTTTTGAAGTATTTCCTATATTAAACCCCCATTATTTTGTCACGTCTATGGGATTATAACTAATCCTAATTTTGTCGCATCTATTTAGTAAATTCAAAAAATACAACATACACTAGTGAATTTAGTATAATATTTAGTGTTTAATAAGACCATGTCAATTTTTTTCCAAAATGACTAGTAAAAGTGATTAAAATTAATCACAACGGTTAAGGCCAAATTAAGCTTAATTAGGAACTAAAACTTAATATTAAGGGCCCAAATGACCTATAAACTTTTCCAAAACTAATTTACTATAAATATTTCTCCAAAACACCTTCCATTATTGAGTTTTATTGGTTTGGTATGACTTTTTTTAGGTATGAACATGTGCACACCGAACATGTTTCTAAAAATTCCAAATGAGTCTTTTTTCATACCTATAAAAGGCCACCTCCTCTACCCATTCCTCAAACCTATCAAATAATTTATGTTCACAAAATAACTTACCATGTAGCCTCCCAAAATCTACCCTTGAACATGGATTCCTCCTTTTAGGTAGAAATCTTCTCAAGGAAGATTTTTGGAACAAACCAAATGGAGTTACCCTATGAAGAGGAATCTTGTATGATTACGGAGAGAGTCATGACACACGGTAAAGGGATTTTCATATCACTATTAATTTTTATAATATGCAAGCTATATTCACCACTCTTTCCTTCTGTGTGGTTTATTTTCTTCCAATGATTGAATAATATGTATTATTTACTAAAATTTATGTGTATTCACATATCCATTCTATGATCCTTCTTTCAGGGGGTTTAACTTTCAAATGATATTAATTAAAAAAAAGTTTTGTCTCAATTTTCCTTATTTAATACTTATGTTTTTTATACACCTAAATATTTTTGAGTTTTATATAATCCCATTTTAAAATTTATATCATTAATTTACTTCACTTCAAGATATCTTTAGATTCATGTAATTTAATTTTCATACATGGATAGTATGATCCCAAGTCACCATGTTATAAGAGTTTATTGAGACAATCTCCTCATTTTTTTATATTGTTTATATTTATTCTTTCTTTGATGAAATCTTATGATCTATCATTCAATACTATTCATGATTTCACTTCTCCTCTATTTTTTCTTGATATCCCAATTTTTTAGTACCATTTTTTCACTCTTTAGTACTTAAGATAATGTTTTTTTAAAATCTGACCACCTCTCTCTTTAGTTAGAAATCTATTGTATTCAAAAACAATGTTCTAAAAAAATAAAAAGATCCTTGAATATAATTATCAAGTAAAAATGGATTTCAATTTTTTTTTGGTTTTAAAAGATTCCTTCATAATTTCTCAATGCTATTATAAGATAAAAATGTTTTCAAAGTTTTTATGTAAGTAACATCATTTTTCAAAAAAGAAAGGATATTTTCTTCAAGAAGTTTTTTTAAAATATTTTTTAAATTATTTCCAATATAAGATAACATCTATTGGTTTTAATCATTCTTTTATGGAAAAAAATTTAATGTATCCATTCATATTCATTATCTAAATGGATTGTGTTTTTATGGAATGAAGTTATGAAAACTATTTCTCTTCCACGGGTTATATTCTTTTGAAACCCATTTATTTTCAGGGGTTATGATGAAATCATTGTGAAATGTATCTCTTTCCATAGGTTATGATATGTTTACATGTTTATGATACCCATTTCATTTCATGGGTTATTGTTTGATTATTTATGATCTTGGGGAATAGGTATGTATACTTTCATTATGTGATGGGTGGGACCTATATCTCCCTCCAATGCATTGGGTAAATATTTATATCTCATTAGATAAAATTGGGCTAGAACAAGGGTTACTTGGATCAGTATTATGGTTTGGAATAAGGGTCACTCAACACAGTAATATAAAGATAGAATGAAGGACACTTGGTTATGTAATATAGGGCTAGAACGGGGGTTACTCGGTTCAGTAAAGTACTTTTTACACTAATATTGTCTTGGAAATGATGCCTTGAATACTATAGAAAGTAGTATATTCTTATCTGTTTCCACAATTCCATGTCTTATTCCTATTCTATTCATTGATTCAATATGCTATTTATTTCATTATTATTCTTGTCTTGTGAACTACCAATATTTATTCTATGATCTTTAATATACATGGTATTATCTTATATTCTCATGATCACATTCTCATACCCTTATAATCATGTTTATGCTTGCATGTACCCCTTTTTACCCTTATTGAGCATTTAAGGTCACCCCTTTTTATGTTTCTTTCCCCAGATTTGGATGATATGTATTATGTTTGAGGTGTCTAAGAAGAGTTCTAGCCAAGAATAACCTAGTGGGAGATAATTTAGATCAATTATATATAATGTTTTTGTATTCCATGTTTCCAATGGAACTAGTCTAGTAGAGTCTTCTTGCATCAGTTTTTGTAATGTTTAAGTATTCTCCAAAATTTATGTAATATTATTGTTTAAAAATAAAGGTTTGTTATAATTTATATCAGATTAATAGTTTAGTTGACCTTTGGAAACCAAGATGAGAAAACCATGGTGAGAACCCTAGGTACATGTATAAGGATTAGTATAGGGATGAGTCAAAGTATATATAAATGTTCTGGAATTTTGTTGAAGGGTAGATTTAGTGGTTTTACATACCTATCTGTATACTATAATTGAATATGGATCTAAAATAGATATACCTATGGGTAACAAGTCTGATAAGATGTTTAAATCTTGATTCTGGGTAATCCGGTACATGAGAATAGGCCTTGGTTCTCACCTAGTTTGACATTCCCAGGGGATATACTTTGAGAATTCACAAACTCTTTACAAACCATTATGAAATATTTAAATATATTTTTTCTATGAATAACCTATTATAATCTTAAGTTGTCATAAATTAAGGAAGGTGTCACAAGTTAGACATGCTATAAGTTATTTTTCATGATTATGTGGTTCCTCATATTTGATTATGGATCTACCCACTCTTTTATATGTAATTAATATTATAATGGTGTTAAGATACCTATGAAACTATTAGAGGTGGAATTAGAATTGAAAACCCCTAATGGAGTGATGATTGAAACTCAAATCTCTGATTCCACTCTGGTTAACGTTTTAGGGAATGTTATTCCTTCAAATATTATCAATCATCCTTTGTTCAAATTTGATGTCCTCCTAGGCATGGATTGGCTTTATCTACATAAAACCCACATCAATTATCAAGGAAGGAATTTTACGTTCGATATTTAAAACCCTTTTATGATCATCCATAAATGTAACGATAAGTATGAACATCCTTTGGAGATTACATCTAGTGTATGGGTCTTAATTCCCATTCAAAAGGGTTTTTTTCTCAAATGGTTGGGGAGAAGATAGGCATTGATGATATGCATGTTGTTTTGGATTTTGTGGATTCCTTTCATGAAGTGCTTCTTATTATTCAACCAAAACATGAAGTTGAGTTCCCAATAGAACTTATACCTGGTTCGACAATAATTTTAATGAATCCTTATAGAATAACCCCAATTGAGTTGCGGGAATTAAAGAAAAAATTCTAATAAAACCTTGATAAGGGATTAATTCAGACAAGTTTGTCACATTGGGGTGAACCAGTTATTTTTTTGAAAAATAAATATGGATCAATGTGACACTACAATGATTATCAAGAGTTGTATTGGATCATATCAATAATAAGTATCCTATTCCCCGTATTAATGACTTTTTTATCAACTGTGTGGAGCTTATTAATTTTCCTAGATTGGCCTTTATTCTGAATATCATCAATTGATGGTCAAGAAGAAGAATATACCTAGGACTACATTTTTTAAATGTTATAGTGACTATGAATATATAGTTATGTCTTTTAGTATTACTAATTCCCCTGTTATCTTCATATATTTAATTAAAATATTCTTTTCATATTACCTCAGCTAGTTTTTCTTAGTCTTTATATATGATATACTTATCTATTCAAAGATAAAGTAAGAGCATGAAAATCACATGAAAATTGTACTGGAGACCCTAAGTAAGGAGAATTTTTACAAAAAATTAAAAAAAGTGTGGCTTTTTTCTACAAAAGGTATCATTTTTTGGGCAAATAATCTCAATTAATGGTATAGAATTAGATCCATAAAATATGGAGGCTATTGAAAGCTAAACTAGACCATCCACAGTGACTGAGATCCATAGCTTTCCTGGTTTATCTAGATATTATTGAGGGTTTGTGAATAATTTATTAGGACTATATAATCCTCTAACCAAGTTATCTCGGAAGGGTGTGAAGTTCCATTAGACAGATGAATGTGAGGAAAATTTCAAGGAACTGAAGAGAAGGTTTAATAGTGAACCTGTGATTACACTACCCCATAGTGGAGAAGGGTTTTTTATTTATATTAACTCATCCAAGAATGGATTGGGGTCTATTATTATGAAAAATAACATGGTTATAGCCTATTATTAATGAAAATTTAATATTCCTATTCAAAATTACCCAACTCATGATTTGGAGTTAGGAGCTGTAATTTTTTTATTAAAGATATGGAGGCATTATCTTAATGTGAAAAAGTGTATATATATATTGATCATAAAATTGTGAAATATATATTCACATAGAATGATTTGAACATGAGAAAGATAATATGGTTAGGTTTCATAAAGGATTATGATTTCTCAATAAATTTCCACCCAAGGAAAGATAACAATGTGGCCGAAGCTTTGAGTCGAAAAGATCATTCTAGTTTGTCTATTATGAAGATCACGAAGATCCAATATTTCTATATTTTCAAAATATGGATCTATAAATCCTGAAGGACGGGGAAAATCATATCTTTTTCAAATTAATGTTCATTCCTCTATCCATGTTAAGATTAAGGATACATATAAATAATATGGAGAGTTGCAAAAGAAGGTCAAAAATGTTCCTGAGTATAACCTTGATCAGGATATAATGATATGGTTTAGGAACCATGTATGTGTTCCTTCCATGAAATATTTGAAAGGAATGTTAGAAAATGTTAATATTTCTTCATTCTCTATTTATTCTGGATGTATGAAGATGTATGGGTACTCAAAAGAATACTTTTTTTGGGATGTCATGAAGATATATATCATAGAGTTAATATCTAAGTGTTTTGTATGCCAACATGTTAAGGCTGAAATACAAAATTCTAAAGTGATGTTTCATCCATTACCCATACCAGAATGGAAATGGGATAACATCACTTTGGATTTTTTCATTGGACTATACAAAACCTATAATGGATTTAATTATATATGGATGGTAGTTGATCTCTATACTATGTTTGCACACTTCATTTCTAATAGAGAAGATTTATCTCTTGATCATCTTTACGGGATATACATTAAGGAAGTGATAATGTTTCATGGAGTAACACATTATATAGTATCATATCTGGATTTTTGGTTTAGCTTGATGTTCTAGAGAAGTCTTTATAAATAACTTGATAAAGAATTAAGTTTCAAAATAACTTATCAACCTCAAATATATGGTAGGTATGAAAGATTAATTCAAACCCTAGAGGATATATTGATATCTTGTTTATTATATTTTGAAGGTGGTTTGGATCAACACCTTCCCTTAGTTGTGTTTTCATACAAGAATATATTTCACTTAATCATTAATATGGAACTGTATGAAGCACTCTATGTTAATAAATGTAGAGCTCCAACATGTTGGGGTGAGGTTGGATAAATAATGCTATTCAGACCTAAGATCGCTGATGAAATTTTCGAGGAAGCTAGAACCATTCATCAATATATCAAGGCAGCTCAAAGTTAGAAGAAATGTTATGATGGTAACCATAAGTGTGATTGAGAGTTTTAATTTGGTGAAAATGTGTTTCTATGAATCTCACCTTGGAAGAAGGTTATCAGATTTAGGAATAAATGGAAACTAATCCCTATGTATATTGTTCCTTTTAGAGTCTTGATCATATCGGGGTGGTAGCCTATTGGTTGGAACATATTCAAAATATCTCTAAAGTTTATTATTTCTTCCATATATAGATCTTGAGGATGTACATACCTGACTCTTCACATGTGCTGGACTTATAGGTAATACTGTTAGAGAAATGTCTTTTTTATTAGGATAAACTTGTTGAAATTATAGACCAATCAGAGAATTTTCTACAATACCAGACCACTCGCTTGGTCAAGTTTTGGTGGAGAAATCACCAGTTAGAGGATTATATGTGGGAACTTGAGTTTATCATGAAGCAGATGTATCCTCATTTTTTTTACATGAGTGAATAATTTTCAGGGATAAATTAATTTTAAGGGGGTGGAATATAACACCCCGAGTTTTTATGGACCTATTTTTTGAATAAACTTAATTTTTAATTTATATCTTTCAAAAAACTAATAAAAATATTCCTTTCACATTAAAACAACTTATCATATGTTACATGAAACACTGAGTTGGTATATGATGCACACAACACTGAGTTGGTGTACGATACATGCAACACCAAGTTTCTACGAACCATCTCTTTTTATTTTTTTAATTAGTTATATAAAATAATAATAACCTAACCATTAAAATAGTTATATAAATAGTAATAAATAATTTTCAAATTTTTCCTACAATTTTTTTATATAAATAATACATATTGATAATGAAATATACAATTTTTTGTAAAGTCCTTCTATGTTTAAAAACATAGTTTTCTTGAATGAATTGATTCTAAAAATGAATATCATTTTAGAAACATTTATAAATTCAATTTGATAAAATAAATTTTTTTTTTTATTTATAAATCCAAAATTATCTTAGGGTGAAATTTTTTGGATTTTTCTGAGAAACGTTGTTTTTTATAAATAGAGAAAAATGCTACTTTTTAGTTAAAAAATACCTTTTTCTAATTAATTATTAATGATAAATGATATAATAAATCTTTTCCAATGTGAAATTAGAAAAATATCACATCTATTAAAAAAATTTATTTCATTATAATCAATTTTACTTTGAAAATATATATAAAATCATAACAAACTTTTGATCTTTTTTCCATATTAAACCCCCATTATGTCGTATCATCTATAAGATTAGCACTAATCTTAATATCACCACTTTTGTGAATTTAATTTCAAATATCTAACATATACCATTTTAATAACTAAAATATGTATATTCTAATAAGACTTTGGTAATTTTTGACAAAAATTATTAGTACAGGTGATTAAAATTAATCACAATGGTTAAGGCCAAATTAAGCTTAATTGGGGACTAAACCTTAAAATTAAGGTCCCAAATGGCATAGACATGTATCCAACACCCATTTTCTATCCATAGTTTGTCCATAAACCTTATATTATTGAATTTTTTGTTTTTTTATAACTTTTTTATATAATAACATGTTCACACATAACTTATTATTAAAAATTCCAAGTGAGTCATTTTCATTCCCTATAAAATACCACAACATCTACCCATTCCTCCCACCCCTCAAACCATTTAACTTTGTCCAAGATATTCCCATGTAGCCTCTCAAAAATCATCCCTTAGACCATGAAGCCTCTCTTTAATCAGATATCTTCTCATCGAAGCATTTTGGTAACAAAAAAAGGAGTTACCCTATAAAGAGGAAGCTTGTACGAGTATGGAGAGAGTCAAGACACAAGGTAAGGGGGTTTTCATCTCACTTTTAATTTTTTTGAGATACCAGATATATTATCCACTCATTACTTTTGTGTGGTGTATATTCTGACCATGATTTATTTATATGTATCTTATACATAAATTTATGGGTATTCACATATCCCTTCTATGATCCTTCTTTCATGGGGTTTGACTTTTAAAGGTTACCAAATCGGTAAAATAGTTTTGTCTCAATTTTTTATCTTTGAGATTCATGCTCGTTTATGAACCTGGACATATTTTTAAGGTGTATATACTTCTATTTTAAATGTTTTATCATGAATCTAATTGTTTTCATGATAACATAAGTTTCATGTAATTTCCTTTTCTTTCATGGAGATTTTGATCCCATGTCACCAAGTTATAAGTGTTTATTGAGACAATCTCCTCTCTTTTTTCAACACTATTTATTTTTATGCTTACATTGATGAAATATTTTGATCCATAATTCAATAATATTTATGAGTTTCCTTATTCTATATTTTTTCAAGATATCCTCATTTTATGTTACCTTTTTTTCTCTATTTGGTACTTAATGTAATGTTTTTGTTAAATCTGACCTCCTTTATCTTCATTCGGAAATCTACTATATTCAAAAACCATGTTTTCAAAAAAATAAAAATATCCATGTAGATAATTCTCATGGAAAATAGATTTCAAAATTGATATATTGTTTTTAAATCTTCCTTCATAAGTTCTCAAAGTTATTATCAATTAAATAGGTTTTGAAAAGGTTTCATGTAAGAAAATGAATTTTTCGAAGAAGAAATGATATTTTCCATAAGAAGTTTTTCTAAAAGATCTTAAAAAATAATTTCTCACATAAAGTAACATCCATTGGTGTTATTAATTCCATTATAGTGAATTATTAAATTTCCCCATTCATATTCTTTCTCTAATTGGATGATGTTTTTATGGAATGATTTTATGAAAACAGTTTCTCTTTCATAGGTTATAAGCTTTTTGAACCTGCTTCTTTTCATGGGTTTTGATGAAATAATAATGAAACATGTCTCTATCCATAGGTTATGATATGATTACATGTATATGATACCTATTTCAATTCATGGGTTATGGTATGTTTATTTATGATCTTGTGACACATGTATGTATGAATTAATTATGTGACAGGTCGGACCTATATCTCCCTCCAATTCATTGTGTAATGATTTATATCTCATGATATAAAATAGTTATGGAATAACAGTTACTCAGTTTAGTTATATAGGGATGGAATGAGGGTTACTTTGTTAAATAATATAGTTCTGGAATGAGGTTTAGTCGGTTTAGTAATAGAGGGCTGGAATGGTGGTTACTCGGTTCAGTAAAGGACTTTGTCCACTAAGATGGTATTGGAAAATATGCCTTAGCTACTATAAAAATTTGTATATGATTTTTTGTTTCCAAAATTCCATGTATTATTCCTATGTAATTATTTCATGGAATATTCACTTTATTTCATTATGATTCATGTTTTATGAACTTAAAATCATTAGTCTGTGATCTTTGATATATTGGGTATGATATTAGATTTTCATGATCACATTTCCATACCTATATGCTCATATTTATACTTACATGTCTCCATTATTTACCCTTACTTAGCATTTGAGATCAAAAAAATTTATGTTTCCTTCTTCATGTTGGGAAGATATATATTGTTTTTTAAGTGTTTAAGAGTGGTTCTAGTCAAGAATAACATTGTGTGAGATAATTTAGGTCACTTATGTATCAGTGTTTATGTATTCTATGTTTCCAATGGCATTAGACTTGTACATTACACTTGAGACAACTTGTATAATGTTTAAGTATTCCAAAAAAAGTTGTGTAATGTTAATGTTTGAAAAGTGCGGGTCTCTGTAATAAAATTATTTGAGTCATCACTATATATTACAAACCATTATCACCTATAATGTACTGTAACCATAGGTGCACTAACTAGTCTCTTATTTAGTTCCTTAAAACAATTCTCACACTCATACATATGAAGGATAATGAATCCATTTAGAGTTAACTTGGTGAGATGATTTCATATTTGTGAAACATTCTCCGCAAAGAGGTAATAATATCTATCCAACCCATGAAGTCATCATATCTCGATCACAATGATAGGTCTAGGCCAGTATTTATTAACTTATATCAATAAAGTGTCTACTGAGATACCCTCACATGAGATTATATAACTCGTGAATGAAACTCGCTAAGCCCAAAATTCATATATAATAAATTTTCCATAAATATTCTCTTTACTTATGGTCATCATCACAATTCTCAAATGATCTTCATGCTTATCCTTTCTCTTTGAATATCTATGAAAATAATCAATAATGACTACCAAAGATACCACACTTATCCTCACAATATAAGACTATTAGTTCAATTGAAATCTTCCAACCACCCCCCCCCCCCACAACCACTAAACAAACATATCCACATACAATTGTTTTTGGTCTCATCAAATGACCACACATCAAATGATTAATCCCAATTGCAAAGATCTATCCTAAAGGGTAGTGGAACAATTCATTTTCATTTATATTCTTTTAAGTATTCTTATTCAACCACAATATCTATTATATGATCATAATATACTAAAATCAGTGTCATTGGTATACTAAAATTTCATTTTTCATATATAAAAACCATTGAATGCATTCCATTCATTCTAGAGAAAATGAGAACAGCATCGATGTTATGTGGGGAATACTACCAACATGGATAAAGGATTTTTTTCATGAAAACCATACATGGTAGGTTTTAAATATTTATGTAATTAATAATTATGATAATTATAACTTGGTTCATATTATGGGAAAAATAAGGCTGGAATTTTACTAAATAAATTACAAAAAATATAATGTAACTTCAGGTTGATAATAAATTATAAAAAAATGATAATCAAGAATTACTTCCTCACAAATTATACCAATAGTTTTCATCACATGTTCCTAGAGATACACAAATAATTAATACACATTGAACTAAATAAAAATACTTATATGGGATCTATGAACTTTTTAAATAACATGTACGAAATAATTGAAATTACTAATATTTGATAATAAAAAAATATATTTTCAAAATAAAAAATGTGTTTTACTAATAATAACTGAATAATATAAAATGTAAAAGGTATGAAAAAGTTTTTAATATAAGTTATTCCATTTTTTTTATATTATATAACAGTTTAGTGATCTTTCATGAATGATGGAAGTAAAAGGTAAGGGATTAATTTCTAATATCATTTTGAATTCCAGATTTTTATTACCAAGTGTGTATATTGGAAAATTGTATGATATTTATCCTTAAAAAATATATTTTAATATTCATTATCTTTAACTAATTTATAAATTTCCTCTTATAATTAATTGTCCCTATTGGTTTATCATTTACATTATGTGATGCTTGTAAGAGAAACTAAACTTACTACTTCGTTCAATAAGGAATATTTTTCCTCTATATCCATATTCATTTTTTAATGTTATTTATAACATTATATTTATTTATATTATTTATTAATTTCATATTCAATATAAAATAAATTATTTTACAAATTTATATTATTTTAAAAAAATTAGAATATCAATTTTCCATAAACTTTAACCTTCTTTAAAAAATGTGCATTGAAATATTATTTTTAAACATTTTCAATACTAATGCATTTTATCACTACCATAATTATTTATTTAAGAAACATAGTCTCCATATATTTGTGAATTTGGAATTAAATTTTAATTTCTATATATTATAAAATATTTTGTTAATATCATATATGAAATTAAAGGGGTATTTGTTTTTTTCTCCTAGAAAATTTTAATAAACTTATAAAAGTTTTTTCATCTATTCTATAATACCAACAATTATTTTCCTTCATAAAGAATATACTATATTGACACCATAAACCTTCATTCGTTGTATATACTATTAAATTGTCTAATATTGTTTTCTTGAAAAAAATTTATTTTTCAGCTGTCAATTATAATGTCTTGGAATTATGATAGATACCAATTTCTTATGGAACATATACATATATAGGGTTTATCATTATGAGACTAGTGGATCTGAAATTTATAATAAATTCATTTTTTAAAGATTTATATTTCATGATATAATATATTTCTGGGAATGGGTAATGAACCAAATCCCTTATGGGACTTTATACACAATAATTATGGAAATGGGTAGTGAACCCAATCACCTATGGGACATTATCCTCTATGTTGTAATATTGTGTGGTTACCTAATCCATTATGTGACTCTTTACACTATCTGATTATGTTCATGGTATTGATCCTATATATATATATAATCATTTTTATATGTTTATTGATAGTTCCACAGGGTTCTTTGATATGAGGGGTGGATCATTTTTTGGCTATATTTGTCCTTTTTATTCATTTTTTATATAGATATTATTCGTATATAGGTAAAACTATATTCAGATACACTATTTTCAATAAACCTCACTCTAAGACAATGATAACCTGAATAAAATAATTTTTGGTCAACTAACTATCACCCATAATGCATTTCCCTTTCTCCATGACCACACATTTCAATGAAGTAGAATCACCACCAAAATTTAGGGTTATGTTGGTCCGCTCATCAACATCACTATTTTTTAACATATAGGGATGGGTCCTTTGAACTTTAGGTATATCATTCAAAGGATTCATGTTTATTCTATCTTTGAACTAAAAAACTCATTTGGTATAATTATGATATCCTCATATATAAATACATCTAGAACTCAAATTTCATGTATACTAAAATGAAACAACATTGTTGACACATAGAAATACACTGATCCACTTCTTGAAATTCAAACCTAATAGTTTAAACAAGTCACTTCTTATCAAACCTATATATTTATTCAAATAATAATAGTTTCATTGATTCCTTTTCCCTTCCACATTAACATCCGTTATTTATAGGAGAGACACTAGTGTGAGATAACCATTAATATTTCAAAAATATGAAGACTCCCAAAATCTCATAAATGTGATTTCTCTATAAATTTTCAATTTTCACATGGTCTAACATTATTAATGGTACATTAATAAATATTTTCTCTAATATCTTGTCGAATATTCTTGAGAATAACTACCAAGATTATTAAATCCTTCAATAAGAAAAAAAATATTCATAATATTTATTATTCTTTTATCTTTCCACCTGTGTAACTATTTCATGGACTATTACTCACTCTTTACAATGTAGTATTGATTTATAATTTTCAACACTAAAACACGACTAAAAAACACACATTAAATGTACTTGAATACTTCTTGAGTCATGGATTTATTAATATGAAACTTACTTTTTTATAACAAAGAACAGACTAGGGATCACTTAATATATATCTTTTATTCCTCTCTAACACACAGATCATCTTTATATAAAACACCGTGTTAAATGAATTATAACATAACAATATGATGTGTTGTTGTTCTACTTTTGTAGATACACATTTTGAAATTACTAACACATCTATTATAATTTCTTGATTCCCAATTGAAAACTTTATGTCTACATTGCAGATGTCCACTATTTTGACCAAAGTATCTGCAGTGGGCTTCAAATTTAATTTCAGAAGACATCCTATGAATAAAATAAAACATAAAAATGTGGTTACCTATATAAAAATATTGTCTCGTCTATACACTTCATGAATCTAACTATGTCTTTATCTACACCTACATTCTTCGATGCACTTAATCCTATGAAAAATATTTCACATAGGTATTCAACCTAACCACCATACTATGTGAAACAGTATTATGATCCATGTTTTTTAACCATTATCAACCATCTCCATTACTATGGTATGGAATTATCTTGATGATAATTTAATAATCACCCAGAAATATCATGCAACATGGTATACTTCATCAATTCCCACATAATGTTTTACCCAATAATAGAAGCAGTGCGATGAACATTACTATAGTGTAAATGTTTAAGAATATTTTGCTTTCCTAATTCAATAATTTTTGTGCCTATTATTCTTTTCCTATGAAAAATATAACTAAATTCTCAATTACACATTAAAAAATTTATTAGGGGATATTTTAATATAATCCCAAATATTTCAAAGTACCTCATATAATTCGAATCTCCGCCCACACATGGTTTTGGGTCATTTGGGCCAACCGGCTTGACTACTTCTCCCTCTCATGTGCGAAGTCCCCAGAAACCGTGAGCCATTACACATGGTAAAACTATAAAACCATATCACTCCCATGTACATCGATGTTATCCTTGGTGGAATCCCTTTATCTTTTATAACAACAATGATAGTAGGTTTCATTATTACTTACCATGATAGGGGCTTCCCCATTTTTTACTAATCACTCATTTAATCACATATCCAAATATGAATACCTCCTAGAATATATATATTTATATATATGTTATCTCAAGAATGAAAACAAATTATATTTATAACATTAAGGATAAAAACTAGAATCAAGTCTTCTTATTCTTTATTCATGTTCATTATCCAAAAAAAATCATCATCTTTAGTAAGAATTCATTATTCCATAGGTTTCATTTTGAATTTAAAGATTCCTTAATAACCCTCTATGTATCAATACAAAATAATCTAATTTCTATTATGATAAATATGAACTTATAAAGTCAATTAAACTAACAACATATTATGGGTATCCAATAATACAACCCTTTTTAGTTTTTTGTTAGTATAATCACAACCTCTTCCCATTTTGAAAATGAAATCTAAATGGTGGAATCTGTTCTTATTTACCCTTAACATTTTCCCCCCATAAATTTGTGAGTATTGAGGGATGAAATTTTAATATTCTCAAGGATCAAACATCACTTATTTTCTCCCCCTTTATCAATGATGTATGTTCTCTTATCCATTTAAAAAATAAGAGGGTTTCCTTATGTTATTCAATTACCACTTTAAGTATGGGAAAAACACATTTTCTAGGATCCCCCTTTCTAAAAAAAGTTATCCTTTCATCCAACCAAATTTTAATTCACATTCATAGTATATTAGAAAATTATAAACAAAAAACAACATGTTGAGTATCCCAAATCAAAATAATTACTATTAATATGATTCTATGACATATTATATTATATTTTCATTAATATAAAGTTATATCGTGAGTGAATTTACCACTTATCATTAATAATTTTTCCAAATCATTTACGTATATTGACATATCTATTTTTTATATATATTCATTTTTTGTTATATTTTTTTAACTAAATGTTTATTGATATAATATGATATTCCTTCATGATATTAATGTTTTTTTATTCTTGTGGTATGACCAATATGTGGAAAAAATTGAACAAAAACATGGATATTTTTTAACATTAGTGAAATTTGTTCCAAGAAATATCTGGGATCAGCGTCATAATGGAAATTAATGATAAATACATGATTAATGAATAAATAAAATGGATTAATATACCATCTAAATTAATGTTTCCCATCATAATGGATGGTCACAATATGTTTGGGAGGAATAAAACTGATGAACGTGAGAAAAAATACTTCCAATTATATTAATTTTCAATACACATCATGTCAGAATTAAATGATGAAAAATTATTACAAGGTGTTTAATTAGTACAAGATATGAAGTGAAGGAAATAGCTTAGTTTTCATTCGGACATAATACACATAGTGAAAAAGATTTCATGAAGTGGAATAGATTAATGGAATGTAATAATAAAAATTTGTAAATATTTATAGGCGCATACATTAAACATCGTATAAAAGTTACACGACATGAAAAATTTGCGCAAACCCATTTAATGGTAATTGTTTATGTATCTTTTGACGAGAGTTATATATTTTGACCTTATGGTACATTGAAAACTATCTTTGTACAAGGGAAATTTTAGGATGAATTCATCGAATATATATATATATATATATGGGTTTTGAAAGAGAGATAGATATTGATAAAGGTTTTATAGACTTTTTTATTTTGTCCATAGTTTCCATAAAATTATAAGTGGAATACTAAATTTTATATTTATTTATAAACTATGGATTTATATATTTGTTGTTATAAAATTATAACCTCGTACTATTGTAAAAATTGTAAAGGATGCCTGAGGATGTGATGTGAACCTCTAATGGGTGATGGATGATGTGATATGGGTGGTGATTCTCAAGGATATAATGGTGGAACAAAGTTCGAGTTATGATGATAGTGATATTTTAATGGGATGTACTATGTGTTGTTATAAGAAGAGGTGTCTGATGGCACCGGTATTTATGGAATTGGTTGAAGTTGGGTTTTCCAGTTGATTTACTACATGATCATCGCATGATTTAAAATGAATATCCTTGATTAATTAACTGATAATAAGTTTTTATTTATATAATCAATTTACAACTTAAGGATACATTTTTATGCTACACACTATGAGTTCAAAATTAATTTGGTAGCCTTGGGGTATTTCTATAGTACATTGATGATTATGTTAATACTAAATGGATCAATAATATAACGAGGTTAGTTCTTGTTGTTATCTTCTAATTTTGTCATACATAAAAATACAAGAAATGAATTAGTAGTTCCATTGAATCTAGGATCAGAATATTTAAGATGGTAATCATTGAAATTTTAAATCTAATAAATAAAACATAATTACTTATTTATTAAAAATGAGGCCTGATTCTTGTGTGATAATAATATATCTAGTTCAAATCAGTGGTATCTGAGAGTCTATGAGATGTTACCTAAAGTTGAATTTAAGACTATGTTGTGACCATAGTGTAGTTGTGTTCCATTTTATATTCTGAATGTTATATTATTTCCTATGATACACCACCCACATCGGTTATGGTGAAGGACATCCAGAAAACATAGGGGGTTTTATCCCCAACATCCCAGTGGGGGGATTTATGGCTGACTTTCCCCTCTTGAATTTCATTCTTCTCCTAGTAGAATTGTCTCCTACTATGAATGGTGGTTAGTTTCCCCATTATTGTGTGTATATGGCTATAATTCTTTACGGTCATTTCAAAAGCATGTATATTTAGATATTGTGTCCAAATGGTTATTATAGGCATACTAGGTATAGTTAGCGATGGATTGAGGCCCCTTACTTTTTGTATGTGTTTTCATGGATTGAGGTATAATATAAAAATTATAATACAGACAATATGGTATGTGGTGGATCTTAGAAACTATATGATTAGAATATTGATATGCTGATGAGTCTATGTGGTGATGTGATGCATAGGGTTCATGATATGATCCTTATCCTAGGTATCTTTGGGAATACTTTTTTTGAGATAGATATCTCATGATGTGAGACATTGGGGAAGAGCATGAATCCAATAGAAAAGTGGTAGCAGGGTACCCTTCTTGTTTTTATTATATTATATGATCTATTGTACGTGTTAAATGTTGTGAGTTATCCATTATTAGGCTGTGAAAAGAATAATCCTATTTAGGTGATGGGTTAGTTTGATTTTTTTACTCACTGATATTTTGTAATCTTCTTTCTCATTTTACAAGAGATTTTGATGGGAGGAGCCTACTGAGTATACATTTTATTCTCACACTAACTATATATAAACTTTTTTATGTTATATAGATCAAGTTTGTGATTGATAGATTTATTAGACTATAATTTCCTATTTTGAGGAGTTATTTAGGTGTAGTATCAAATTCGAGGTCACTATAAAGGCTCTATTTTTTGTTTTTTGTTTTTATTTTAGATATATAAATTTTGTTTCACATTTCATATACGTACTTGGGATCTTTATTACATTTATTATGATCAGGATTTTTTTTGTTTTTAATTTATCTTATATCTACATTATCATATCATAGTGGGTTATTCCTCCCATATTTGTGTATGTTATAACCTTGGTTCCTATCAAAAATGTGTGGCCTATAGGTTGTCGGTTTTAGTCATCATTATCTCCCTTCTATCACTGTCGACCAAGGAGGGGTACCTTGGGGGTGGGTTGTGATAGAGTGGTATCAAATTTTATGGTTGAGATATATGTGGGAGTGTCTAGTTTGTAAATTAGCAAGGATTCATAGGTTGGTAGGTTAATAATTTCGTTTGGACTTTGAACGTGAAATAAAAAAGGGAGAGTGGCTAGTACATAGGATTTAAAGAACCCATAAAATCCAATAAAATTACCTTCATTTTTATTAGATATGTTAAGTTAGGTGATTCTGCTTGCAGGCTTGATAACTAGGAAATGATATGGAATCATGCATGTATGATCCTATATTTTAATGAGGTAGAAAATTGAAAAATTTTATAAATATGAATTATTAATCATTCAAAAAATGATCTATATCCCAGGTTAGAAATACCTATTTCTTTTTATATTATAGTATTTAATCTAGTTGAAAATCCCCAACAGTTTTCGATAGGATATATTTAACAAGGTGTATCCAAAAATCACCCAATAGTAGAGTCTACATTATTTTTATGGAACCATTTTGGATCGTTCGATAGAGGATTGGTTGGATAATAGTGTTGATAGAATTCTATTTGAATCGTTATCAGGGGGAGAGAGATGATTTTCATTTGGTGTGACAATGTTGTGTGGGTATTCTCAATAACGGTTCTTTGGTTCCTCAATGTTTATAAGGAGTTTTATTTTTTGGGGTAATTGATCTGATATTAGATTCTATGATGATTTTTTTCATATACCTCGAGGTGGTGGTCTTTAAATTACTGAATATTTAACTCTATTGTGGGATTTATAAGAACTTCTATTGATGTTTGATGAGACCTTTGATTTGTATTTTTGATCATGAAAACCTTTGATTGTTAGAACTTTGAGGTGAATTTCAAGGTTTATCATTATTCTTAAATTCCTACCCCTTCATAATGGTTCGAGGGAAACCTCCTTGTTCACATGATTTAACCTGGATAAAAAACCCTAATTCATGAATATTTTTATCACTCCATACTATTTGTATCAAAACCACACTAATTAGCCTTCAAACATTGTATGACTAACTCTTTACCAAGTAATGGTGTTGAGGTAGAGATGTGTTCTAGGGAAAAAGAGTTTCTTTAACCTTGTTTATATCATTCTATTACTCTCTCCATGGGTCATTGTATTTTGTAGGGGGAGTTTTAATGATTTACACTATCCTCAGTCCATTTTCTGATCTTGGGGAAAGGATTTTCATGATCTGGTGCATCATATACTCTTCTCTTGGGCCTGGTGTGGTGGATATGTTTTCTAGGGGAAGGGTTTCTCATATTTATTCTTTGAATAAATCGATATAATATTAAATTTTTCTAAGTGATATGGACCCCAGTTTATGGAATGAAGGGTATTTTAATTTTACTTCAATTTATTCCTTCCAAGTGCTGGATTATTTATTATTCTTGAATGTTGTTGGTTGTACATGTGAACTTATTAATGGTATAGAAATATTCTAGTGTGTGTACATCCTCAGAAATAATTTATCTTGTACCATCAGTGTATGATATGTCCTTGAGCATATAATGATATGGTACACCTCACCCATCATGATGTGTTATGTTAGACACATATTAATACCATGTATGTGAGTTAGTGGTGCCTAAAGCAGATAATATCAGGGTGTGGTGGATGAGTTCATTTGACTTGTATTCTTATGGATGAATTATTGATATTGATAAAGGTGATTATGGGATAATGTTATGTGGATATTATATATAATTATTGAATGTAATTACATGAATATCTCACAAATAGTAAAGGTAAATTGGAACATTAAATCCTTTATAGTATTTTAATGAGTGAGATCTGAGAAAATAAGTTTGTTAACAAACATGGAAAATTATTAATGTTGGATAGAATAGATTTTTATAACCTAATTTTCTTGTATGTTTCATGTTATATGTCAAATTTGAGACACTTGATAAATTATTTTAAATGTAACAGTGTGTGTGAGGAAATCCCTTGATAGTGACTAAAAAATAAGGATTTCTATAAAATGATATTCATTTGAAATAAATATTTGAACTAGGATTTATTTGAAAAAAAATAAAAAGGGTGTTAAATAATTAATGGTTTTAGTTGGGAAGATTATAAATGAGAGGCATAGGTTTTTTTAACATAATTGTTTTTTTTTTAATGAAAGGCATGGAATTGTAAAATAAATCCTCATTTTTAAAGGCTTTGGAAATATTGAGTAGATGTTAAAAATAATAATTAATTGAAATCTTAATAGATTTGATGAAGTGTTTTTTATGTATATTAAAAAAATAAATTTAAATATATGTTGATTTTGAAAGGAATGAACTAGTTTATATATATATATATGATTTTTTTTACTTGGAATTTTTAATTTAAACAGTTAATCATGAATTGAGTTGAAAACAGTTTTTTAACATAATTTATTGATATGTGTTTCTTATTGGGATATATTTGGTTATCTACATAACATTTTTTGGGAGTGGTAGTCATGGATGAGTGATCAATATTCCATATTGTTTAAATGTTGTGTTTTTTGGGATGAATTATTTGATCTCACGCTGATATATGAGAAGGGTCTCCTCTTATAATGTAATCCAGTGTTAATGGTCATATTTATATATTATAGGTTTCTCCCACATGATATTATTTAAAGTTTTTTTTATCTTTACACATGTTTTCCATAATGTTTTGGTGTTCCATGTATATCTAGAACCTTGAGAGGTGTATTCTGGATTGGTTTTCAGAACCAACATTTTTTTCCTTACAGTTTTGATTTAATTCTTGAGTATGAGAATTGTTTTTGAGGTATCTAATGTAATGTTATGAAATGATCATGATCCTTCCTTTGACCTTATATGGGGTTTTCCCATGATTTTTAGGATTGGATGTTTTTTAGAAATTTTAAAATCGACTTAAAATGGTTTTGATAATTTTTTAATAGTAATTTTGATCTTTTGAAATTTATTATGGACTATTTTTAATGTGATTCAATTTTTGTTGGTTAATTTAATCTTACACAATTAATTATAATTGAATTTAAATATTTTTTATAAAATTATAATTATGTGTGATATATTAAACATTATACAACATAATACATAAATGTGTTGATATGTATATTTACATGTGTCATGATGTAATTAAATTCTTCAAACCAATTGTTTTATAAATGTATGTATATACATATATATATATATATTCACAAAATTATTATATAAATACACATGAGTGTGTTACGAAGCTATATATTATGCATACATGTATATATATATATATATATATATATATATTAGTTTTTTTATACATGTTCAAATGTGTACATTTATACACACACACGCGCGTATATTTATGTGTGTGTGTATGTCTATATATATATATTAGTTTTATTTATATATATAGGTATGTATGTATGGTTATATATATATATTACCATTTTCATGATAGTATATATATAAATATATATTATATATATAAATATATATATCTATGTGTGTGTGTGTGTGTTGTTTTGGATAAAAAATGGAATGCATGAAATGAAAACAAAAATAGAGATTTAGGTGTTAACAAAAATGGATGTCATGAGAGAGGGAATAGAGAATTATTACAATGTTAAAAGATATTTGAGAGAGTAAATTAGTGAAATGATATTTTTTCATAGTGAATTATTTGCAATTAATGATAAAAATATTTTATGAATTAAATGAGATTTTATAATTAATATCATTAAAATTAATTACGAAATAAAAACATTGAAATTTTATGAAATTGTGTGTCGTAATTTCAATAAATGTGTTTTGAGAAATAAAATTTTAGTAAATAAGAAAACATAAATTTCTCAAATTATCTATGTAATATCTCCCATGATACTAATCAAATTGATGTTCGTTCATTTATGTGGGATTCGACTGAATTAAAAGAATGTAATACCCTTGTTTTTTCAACCGACATCGATGTTCTTTCTCAAAATATAATTAAATCCTATTTTGTGATTAAATTATTACATATGTAGAATATAAAAATTATGACTTTGTGACAGGCCTTGCAAACATTGTTTCCCATAATTGTTAGGTCTGCGAATCAAGGTATGGGATTTTTGAATTCTACATATGTTCATACTATGTAAGTGTGAAATTAAAATTCTTAGATTAATTATTAAAATTTATTTGATTAACGTTAATCAGATAATAATATAGATATAATCATGCTCTAAAATGTTATTTAACAATTAAAAAATTTCAAATTTTTAAAATTAATTTAATACTAGGTAATATTTATATCATATTAACAAATAATTATTAAAAAAGTTATAATTTGTCTTCTATTGAAATTATCCAGAATTATTCAAGATAAATTTATATTTTAGGTTGCATAATTTTTATTCTTTTGAAATTATTTTACATGTTTTAGAGAAATTATGGTCTCATTAAAATGATCATCTCACACTGTATCTTATTCTATAAAATTCCAGAATTTATTTATAAATAATATTTCATTCTAAAGATAAATATTTCAATCATGAAATATGGAATTTTATTATTAAAGTGAATATTGTTAATCATAATGGAGTTTAAATATTCAATTCATGTAGTATAAAATCATTATTTAATACTCTATAATAATATTGGAATAAATAGAGAAATATGTATTCTACATCTACTAGAATAATGATAATTTTTTGTGGAAATTTATACTAGAAATAGAAATGGGTAATTTCCTGAAGTTGCCTAAATTATTATTGATAAATTAAAATATTAAAATATTTAAGTATAAAAGTCTTATGTAATTTTCATTGTAATTTTGTTTATAGTTTTTGATATTAAGTAATTAATATTTAGATTTATTTAACACATATGTCATTCTAATTATTATTTTGGTAATAATATTTTATAGCATGTATAGAATTATTATCCTTTATTAATTATGTTATCATGGGTAAAACGTTAATGATATTTGGAGAACCAAATGTATTATCCATCCATCCAAATAATTTTTTTTGTTAAGCCACTTTTACAGGAATGTGGGAAACCATAGTTCGTAAAAAAAGGACAACTACATGCTGAAAGAGCTAACAAAGTTATTAAACACAATACTAATATTATTTGAGTCATACACTCTATAT
Organism: Viscum album; assembly: GCA_963277665.1. Taxonomy (NCBI): domain Eukaryota; kingdom Viridiplantae; phylum Streptophyta; class Magnoliopsida; order Santalales; family Viscaceae; genus Viscum; species Viscum album. The sequence continues at coordinate 617,013,408 of OY728145.1, read as the reverse complement.
AATTCCTATTGTAGTGTAGTAACATGGGTGTATGGATCCTCCCATATATGTTCTTTGAGGTGATAAACCATTATGTCCATTTTTTGAATGAATTCCTCCTATGTTATTTTTCCTTGGTCAAATCCCTAAGAGATAATTCAGTCATTATTATCAATACACACTTCTTGCTCCTCAATGGCCTCACCATACAACCTTTATTCATAAATTCTTATAATATCCTCATTTGTGAAGTTGGGTCATAGGACTTTTTCAATCATTTCTTCCTTGGAGTGGAAGATAAGCCTCAAACACTCCCATTCCTCTTCTTCCATCACTCTTGGTTCTCTGCTTGGATTACAACTTTCCCTGTCTTGTAGGCCCTTCCTTTCTTTACTTCCACCTTTCATGGATGACCTGGTTTCCATTGGTTTAGGGAAGTTATAATAGACTTTGTGTCCCTTATATTTTTTTCCCAGAACCACATTGCATTTCCCTAAGTCACGCTTTCCTTTTTTCCCCTTCTTCCTTCTTGGGCTGTGGGGACCATTCCCTTGGAAATGGTCAAAACTGTCCAATGATTGATGGATATAAATTTAATCACCTGAAACATTTTCATCATGTGTAATTTTTTGTTCTTGAACCGCTAGACCTTCAAAACGGTTTTTCAACTCAACCCCCAAGCCTTCTTTGAGAGGCCTCATCCTGCACGGATAGTCCACCTTTCCCACTTTAACCTCGATGCCATTATTATTCTTCCCATCAATACTAGTCTTATAAAAGGATGAGGATTTAGGAATGGTAGTTTTGGGTCCAAGGGTCCCAAGACACTGACCCCATCCTGCCTTCCTTGTCCACGATAAGATCCTATAGCAGAGAGAAAAAAGGACTTCCCCTACAATGACATTACAGATGGATCAACCTCATTTCTTTAGTCACCCACAGGGACATCACTACACAGTAACAAGTCTGAACCTATGGGATGCTCATATCCTCGATCCATGAATTGAGGACCCCAATACCCATGGATATCACAAACTCACAAGTTCACCACACCATCATTGATAGTGCTAACAGAGACTAGATGTTCCACCACATCCACATGCAAGGAGACCTACTTATCCATTCCATCAACCTGAAATTCCTCCGTTACACCCATATATAAGGGGATAATCCTTAAATCATGCCTTAATTGGGATAGGACATCCATCACCTATGCCACAGGTGGCTTAACCTTATCATCTTTCACTGAAAATGGTTCCACTGAATAAGGGCATTGAATGAGTTGTCCCTCCCAAGAACGGCCTTTTTTAATAGACCATAAATCCTCGTAGGGGCAGGTTTGAGTCCTACCTAATTCCCATTCCTCTGAGACTACCTGACATGCCTCCCCAGACTAATCCAAACAAACATTATTCCAAGTCTACTGGATCACAGTGGGGTTGACCTACACTTGAGACCCTTTTGGTTGAGGGATCAATATTTTCTAAGCTCTTTGTCCTCGATGGAATCCAATGACCGGATGTCCTAACCATCAATATCATTAGTAGTAAGTTGTCCAAGACTCGAAAACCACCCATTGTTTCTATCTTAATTCTACACCAATTGAAATCCAAATCCAATTTGTAGGAGGCCTTGAAACATCAGCCTCAACACAAAAGCGAGAGGTTATAGGATGACAACCCGCATAAGTCCTACTATCTGAACAAAAATATAAACCAACCAAGTTCCCTAACTTTTTTTTAATCAAAGGATTCTGTAATGGAAGTGGAAATTAGGGTAATCTTACACACACTGGCACTATCGCCTCATCCCGATTCATATTGAAGTCAAAGGACAAGTAAAGGAGGTAAAAGCCACATCTGTTGAAATATTAATATCCGTATTAGAATGTTGTTATATGTGAGATTTATTTTTTTGAAATTTATATCTTTTATTGCCTATAAAATTTACTAGATAGTGTTCTATCTATAATTATTATTTAGTTATCAAATTGTCTATCCTTGTTTTAGAATGTTGAATTTAAGGAAAATAATAAATGAGTGTTAATATAATAATATTTACTGGATAAGAAATTAATGAGCCGTATTTAAATAATTATAATTAATATTAATAATATACTAGAAAGAGTAGATTAGGGAGGAATTCCAAATTAAATAAAAAATATTCAGCCTTATAAAATTTATAATCCTGCAACTTTTAATATTAATTATTAAATTAATATATTAATTAAAGATATTTATGAAAATTGAATGGTATATTAAATCATTTATTTAAGGATGATTGAGCCTAATGTTGACAGATAAAGGTTAGATTTCCTTTTTTCCATAGTTTCCCTGAAATTATGTATAGAATATTATATTTTATATTTATTTATATTATGTCTATTTAAATATTTATTATGATTAAATGATAACCTTGAATGGTTGAAAATTGGATGGGGATACTCAAGGATGTGATGTGAAACTTTCATCGCTGATGGGTGATTTGATATGAATTTGGATTCTTGAGGCTATGATGGTGGCATGTGGTTCCTATTATGATAATGGTGATATTATCAGGTGATTTCATATGTTTTATTACATGTTGTGGTCCCTAAAATGGAACTTGTATCAATTGAATGGCTTGAATCTATGTTTTATCATTGACATAAAAATATTGTATGCTTTCTTGATAATAAATCTCCTTTATTAATTTTCGGATGATTGTATCTTATATATATAATCAATTCCCTAATATGAGAAGCAATTTGATGATAATCACTACCAGTAGACATTTAATGTGGTATATTTTCCATTTTCCAAGAGTACATATATTGTTATTAAAATAATAAATGAATTAATAAAAGAATAAGGTTGGTTTTTGTTACTTTCTTTTAATGTTTTCATTCATGAAAAGAAAATCAATGAATCAATAGTTCCACCAGTACATGGATCAAAATATTTAAGATCTTATTTATGGTAATAATTATGGAAATAATTAATTAATAGATAATTATTTAATTAAAATCAGGATTTATTATTCTTTGTTCATAAGACATATGGTTCTTAGCAGTGGAATCCAAGAGTCCAAGGGACATTACCTATAGTTGAGTCCGAGACTAGGTTGTAACTATTGTGTGGTTTTAAGGTATATTATATCCTATATGATTTTTTATTTTATAGACTACCCCACACACATAGGTTATGGAAACCGATATCCAATGGACTTTAGGGGTGTTTTCCCAAACATATTGGTGGGTGGATGGTTGGTTGACTTCCCCCTATGGCCCAAATCTCTTCTTTTTATAGTATTATATACTATTATGAATTTTGGTTAGTTTGCCAATATATGTGTTTAGAGTGATGTAATGGATTTTGGTTATTTCAAAAAAATATATAACAGTATATAGTATCTATATTTTTATTATAGTTATGATAGGAATAGGCTATGTGGTATTTAAGTATGTTACTTGGTGTATGGGATGTTATGGATTAATGTTTAATACATGATTTATGATACACATCATACGGATTGTGGAGCCTCTTGAACACTACATGGTTACTATATTGATATGTGGATGAGATAATGTGGGGGTGTGATTTTGAGGTGCATGTTATAATTCTTAGACTATCTGTCTTTGAGAAAGTATCTTTTGGAGAGATATGGATCAAGACATGCAATGTTGGGGTAGACTATAAAACTACTGGGGAAGTAGTAGAGGCCTACCCTTTTTTTGTTATTATATTATATGATCTCTTATAAGAGTTAATTTGTGATAGGTATCCATGGTGAGGCTGGGAAAAGTATATTAAACCTATGTAAGTGAAATGTTAGATTCATTTTTTCCCCACTGTGAGTTTATATTCTTCCTTCACATTTTTTACAATAGTTTTTAAGGAGAATCTAAGTGAGTATACATGTTATGATCACACTATAAAAATATAAACCCTTTTTCATGTCAGTAGGAGATAGTTATTGATTGAGCTGGTGATTGAGTTATACTTTCATATTTCAATGAGTTTTTTAAGAGAAGGTTGGGATTTGAGCCCATTATTGTGACCTTCTTTCATTTTTTTCAATTATCTTTGAGTTTTATCAGATTTGTTTGAAATTTTATGTATTTAATTATATTATTAATTACTTTTATTATGAGAATGAGTTGTTTAGTGGCTGGTTTATCTTATATATTCATTATGATATCTTAGAGGGTAATTCCTCCCATCTTTGTCTATGTTATACCCTTGGTGATTGTTTCCAATATGTACCCTATTAGAGGTGGGATTCAGGAATCATTATCTCCCTTCTCTCACTATTGACCCATGAGGGGCACCTTAGGGGGAGGGGATTATTACAACGAAATTCCACTATCATCATCATAATCTTAAACATCTCGAATTTTTTAAAAAAATAATCATAATAATATACATAATCCCCCTAATCTCTAAAATAGAAGAAAAAAGAAATAAACCCTTCATGACTCAATTTTATTTCTCTACAATTTAAAATGTTCATAGTTTAATTGTCTAAAATAACTTTTATAAATTTATTTTAAATATTCGAGAATCATGGCCTAAAATATCTCATATGATAAAGGAATAATTCAATAACCATAAAAGTATCGACATAATAAATTTTTCCTTTGAATAGCCAAATTCTTTTGAATAATTAAATTATATCTGAATATAGCTAATAATATCATTTTTAATATGTGATTAACATTATCTATTCCATAACAAATGACTATACAGTAGAAAATGAATTCTTGAATCAATTCAACTACATTATAATCCCTTACAAAATTGGATCAGCTACTTAAGATGTTTGGATAAATGGCTCTTTCTAAAATGCATACATATAATATTTTCTATATTTTTTGGATATATGTCCAATAATGAAAAAATGGTTCACACTCATTTTCAAATGTATTATATTAGTTTACATCGATCTACCAACATCACTAGATCTTCTACATTGTATTTTCAAAAAAATAAATCCTTTATATACATGAAAGTACAAATATTTCAACATATAATAAATTAAATACCTATTTTAACTATATTGTAAAAATGGATACATGGTACATATCATCTATGTTGCAATCGGATATATGGATCATTAAAATATCAATGCGTGTTTGAACATAACACATAACCTCTTAGGTCAACTCAAAGCCTTCCCAAAAACACATTTTCACAACATGAAACTCTCTTTAATGATATATATGAAATGAAAACCTGATAAATAACATATATAATTACTGATAACCTCATCATATAGTTTCCAATCAATAAAATAACCTAAACTCACCAAGATCCATGAGATCTTAAACTATCTTAAAATAAATCCTCAAATACATAAGGTTCCTTATATATTTTTTAGACAATTTCCACTATAATTTTGGTAGATTTTAATTATATTTTTGGTATATAATATTCAACTTATAAGGAAACTTTTTGATTGATATCAATAAATACATAAAATACTTATAAACCCACATGATTTGGGAAACTTCTTCTTCACAAAACCATCTATTTTTTGCCCATATACAATTTTTATGAAAACAAATTTTCCATAGATCTTGTCTCTGGAAAATATATATAACACAAAAAAAATAATTAATTTCATGTAGAGTGGGATTCCTTATATTTCCTGAAAATGATTATGTGTTCTAGTAAAATTGGAAAAAACTAGTCACCTACTACCTTTCCTTTTTCCTATTTCAAATATAGGTAATTTAATGACTTTAAATATTCTCTTGCACCATTATCCTAAACTTATTTTCTATAGATAACTTTATTAAACCATTACCAAAGTTACATCATTATTCTAAACAACTTATTCACATAACTTATTTAATATGTTAAATCATTTCCTTAATTAGCATGGGATTTTCCACAATTATGGAATAGATTCTACTCATACATGTAAATTATCATGTTTGAAAACTATTAGATCATTATTCAAGATTAATTATTTATTAATGTAAATTTTAATGAATAATTTTCACTTTCCTTGAACTTGTTATTTATATTTCACTTGGGCATACTTCTACCTTGATGATGGTAATATATAACTTCGATTCCTTCTTCATGAATGGGTTTATATACACTAACACCTTTCTCATTGCATGGTTTTATCTTTGGTTTGTATTCTGAATATATATTTTTTCCTTGATATGATTATTACTATAAGTATCTAGATTTTGGTTCTTTATTCACACTATATTGACCTATAAATATTTTTAAAAAAAATAAAAATGGTTTTCAAGCCTATTATTTTTATTTTCTAGCTTAAAAAATTCTATATTTGGAACAGGTGTGGAATACCACATTACAATTATTTTTTTCTTTCATATGATAATATATTACAATATCACAAGTGACTAGGTTTCCATAATATCATGAATATAAATCATTCCATATTTAAACACCACTCAATTGAGATGTTGTTGTAAACAAAATTCATTCCCCATAGATTTTTTTAGTCTCTAAAAACCCCCTTCATGATGTTCTTAAACCTTCTATAATAATATAATTTTAAAAATATGTTCTCATAATAATTCATTAACCATTATTGTTAAGATACATCTGATTTGTTTTGTATTTAGTATTTCATTTCCTCAACAAAGTTTTAGTTTGGACATACCAAGAGGAAACATTATTCTTTTTTTTCCATTAAAATGAATTTAGTTCTAATTCAAGATCCTCAATCATAGAATAATTATTATTATTTTTAGATTATAACTTTTCAAATTTGAACCAATATATATTAATGATTTTCTTTTTTCATTATGTTTTGTCCTATGTATTATGATTCTTTCAATGAATTATTTCTTAATAGACATCTTCTTTATAATATTTTGGGAATGAACTTCAGGCATGTTTTTTTCCTCATATTATCTATCCTTTTCATCTTTTAAAATATTATTTTCGCCTCTTTCCTTTTATCCTACACTTTTCCAAACCTAAATCCTCTACACTTGAAATATACCCATCACTCCTAACTCCCGATTATTACACATACTTATATGGTGCTCGAGACTATTCATAGTGGTCATATAAAAACTCACTAGATTAAAAACCTAATGTTGTCTCTACTCTATCACCAAAGTCAAATAAAAATTTCATATATATTATAGTGGATAGGTTTTTTATTTCACATGTCTCCTATAATAATGGTTAGAATAATAAACCAAAATATATTTAGAACAAGTTATCTCATTTAGAGAGTTTATCATCTTAGTGGATATCTTATTCTTCTAGTTTATTTTTTCCATATAGAATTATTGGATTTATTTTTATATTGGGCTATCATTTATTTCTGTTTCACAAATTATAATTTTAAATATAACACTTCCAAGTTTTTTTATATATCCATGGAGAACATATTGTGATCTACCTTCATGAAAATATTTTCTTTTATAGATCCTCTTCATTGCTTATTTACAAATTTATTAATCTTGAAATTTCATTTTTATATTAAACATATTACTCAATGTAAAATCATGGAAAATATTCCTTATTTTACAACATCATAAGTGACTCTAAGTGAATATTCCACATATTCTATGAACACATTTTTCTAGTTAAAAACTTTTTCACTATTGGATAATGGTGGCTTGATGATTTATTGTATTTGGAAAAACCCCCAAACCCTAATTGAGTTAAAACAAATTCTTATAAAAAATAAGTCTTCAGACCAAATAGTAAGTCCTTTTGGTACCCTTAGATGGAGGTTGAATCATGGTTTGAATAATTTATATAATTCTACTACTTTTTATTAATAGATGTGTATTCTATAAGGGTATGAAGTATGATAAATATTTTTCTTTTCACTCAACCATTTAGAATTATTTCAAATGAATTTAATAATGTTAATATTCAATGGATTCCATGATTTTACATTCCTTACCCAAACTACATTATTCCAAGGAGTACATTCTGGAAATATTTTAGTCGTACCAGAAACCCCTACATTAGAGGTTATGTGGACACATAGGTTTTGGTAACTCCATTACTATAATGGAATCCTTAAAATTGTTATAAATCAACTAAAAATATATCAAGGATCACTTCTGTTCCACCTCCTTCACACATTGGTCTGAGTTAGGATCACTTCCCTCAATTATAGGAATGTATGTTTCATTATCAATATCACATGTCATTGTTTCACTATATATAGATGGTGAACAAGAATTAAAGGTTTCTCCATTACATATTTCTTATGAGTTTCTCCTTATAATAATAATAACACCTTAATTAGTAGGGAATTTTTTTTAATTTCTTGATACATCAGGAATTCCTATTTTTTTATAGTAAATGTAAAAACTGTTTTTGTCACACAATAATACATGTATCTTTTGATTAGTAATTGAATCTTTAAAATGGTATCAATTAAATCTTAATAAATATACTCATTTCCTTATAGTATAATCTTTTTATTAATTCCTTTTCACTTACTTATAGTATTATTTTGTATATTGCAGAAACACTGTTGTGAGATAACAATCCATATTATTAAAATAATGAAACTCCATGAATATATAACTTTAAATTTATCCCAACTTTTTATCTTTATTATCATACCGCATGTATTAATATAACATTATGGAGTATTTTCTATAATAACATAATAAAATAAACTAATAATAATAGCTACTAAAATGTACTCTATCATCTTTCAATAATTTCCCAAATCGCCATCATTCTTTCAACTCACCATGCACATAACCGCATTTTGGAATATTTCCTACTTATTATTCAATAGTATTGATATTCCATTTCAGAAAATTAAGTCCTCCAAAAATAATCTTTAAAATTGATTGAATAATGAATTTTAATCTAAAAAAACATTATATTTTACATTGAATAATTGTCCATCACACATAAATCTGTAGCTAATATTCATCTCTCTTTCAGATCTTCTCTAGGGAAAAACTTGAACCTTGAATCCAGGGTGTGATGATGCTATTATTAAAGAAAATAGCCAGTTAAATTCCCTAAAACACATTATGTTATTCATTTTAACATCCACATGAAAATCCAATATGCCACCAAATATATATCCACTACATAAACTCAAACACCCACAATGGGCTTATCATTTCATATTGAAGGATCCATTGAAACTTGATGAACTCCATAATGTGGTTGCCTATAGATGTAAATTTTTGTATCTAAATACTTAGCACATTCAACTATGACATTCAATTCACCTTTATTATATAAAAAACACAAGTATGGGAAGCCTTTTTTATGAAGGGAATCTATATAATCACAATTCCAAGTGAAATCTATTTATGATTCTTATTTGCACATATTCTTCAAAAACATACTTTACTATATCATTGTGAGATATTCATAATTATTTAATAATCACCAAGACCTGTATTGTGCTATTAAATACATATTCAAATTTTATATAGTGTTATAGCTTCTAGTTGATATAGTTTAACAAACATAAATTTGTTATAGTGGGTAAAGATGATAATTCATCTTCCAATAAATCATCCATGTGCATTTATTTCATTTGTAGAATGAGCTCCAAAATATTACTAATCCCACATTAGAATATTCATCTTGTAGTGGATTGAATATAAACCTCAGCATGAAAGTGTAACTCTGATAAAACCATCTTCCACTTACATATGGTGGTGGGGAATTTGAGCCAGCCCACTGAAGTGATTCATCCTTCCCTACATGTTGACTCGTGTACCAAGTATCCATCACACATGATTCTAAAAAACAATTGTTCTAGATACATGTACACTACCTAACTCTTATTGGTCAATGATTATGGAAATAAGGTGGTAAATTTTCCTTTTAAAAAACAATGTTGAAATAAAATGGAAATTACAAAACTAAATAATTTTCAAATGATAAATTCAGAAATCAAATATGAGATAGTTGATAAATTTTATTCCTATTAATAAAGTTATAATAAAATTATGTTTGGAAACTACATAATAAAATTTACTTATATATGAAATTTTTTTAATAATTATAAAATTTTGAAATATAAATAGTATAAAAAACACAATTGATATGGAGTTTAAATAAATCCCAATGTGATCCCCTATATCTCCACCCCAAGCCTCATGAGGTCTATTATATAAATACTTAATCCTCTTGGGTAATCAAAAAACCCATCCATCACAATTGTGTATTGTGATATCCCTCTTAAGCATTTTATATTATAATTTATTTCATTCCATACCATTAAAATAACATGAACCATTGAAGGATGGAGGTTGACGAGTGAGAGTGTTTTTTTAAGAAAACATTTTATAAATTACACATAATTTATATTATTGGATGGAGTACAATGGATAATGATATATTTGACAGAATTGTTATATTTTATTTAATCAATTTTTATTTTTGGGGATGTATTTATTAGAGGATTAAAGAGATCATGAAATTTAGAAGATGAATAATGTTTTACGGAAGCATGTTAATTATTCCTATAAGAAAACACAATTCATTTTATCAGCTCCAAAAAAGTTAGGAATCTTCTAAAATTCATCTTCTGTAATGAATATTTCAAAGACCTTTTATATTAATTTTTATCATAATAAATTACACCTATTTGGAGTATTCTCGATGTTATCGGGTTCCATTTATCCTTCATAGGTTAGAAGATGGACTAATTAGAGGCTTCTATGACAATAAAACCAGAATTGGTTTGCTGGTACTTCACCCCTGGTTAACCAGTGAGATTCTTCTAATTAACCTTGATTCAACCTTCACCATTGGTGGCCTCATGAGATTCCACTATATTTCTATATGGTCTTCTAACACATCCATACTTCTAGACACATTGAACATCCAAGTCAGTGCCTTTCACTAGGTAGCTAGTGTATCATGCACACCATTATCTTCACGAGATTCCATATCCTCTTATACTCAATAAAATCTAAGGATTTTATAAACTTATTCCATATAAATTAAGAATACAAATGGTTATGGACTATATTTTATCAATGTTTCAAGTATCTTTTACTATTCTATGAATTTCATAACATCGAATTCAATAAAAATTTTGAAACTAACTGATAAGAAAATATACGAAGGATATGTGTGTATTTTTTATCATGAAAACACCATGAGATTGAAACATGAAAAAAAATCACCTTTTTTGATGAAAATAAAATAACATTAAACTATAATAACTTGCAAATAATTAGAAAAATATTGTTATAATTTAAAAAAATATATAATATATTAGAGAAAAAGAAATTTACCATGATTATTACATATAAAAAAATTTATATAAAGGATATAAAATAATCTCAAGATGAAAAAATATAAAGAATTATATTAGAAATAATAAATAAATATTAAATTCCCCCACCCCTTGAAGAACATTAAAAAAACTATCCCCTTACTTTATAATATTTTCTCCCCTTTTGTGATTATCAAAAATAGAAGAGAAAAAAGGGAAAAAATATTAATCAAAAGGGTTAAAACACATTACATGAGAGTATAATTTAAAATAATTTTCACAAAAAATAGTAAATAAAAAATAATTTTAAAAAAAGAAATGTATTTTAAAACACCTTTTAATTTAGACAATTACTTATATAATATAACCATTATAGATACAGTTTATTATGTAAAATTATATAAAATATATAATAATCCAATAAAAATGAATAGATCATAATAGAATTTATAAAAAATCCCTTATAACATCAATAAATCCAAAAAAAACATTATAGAGATACTAGAGTTTTCAATATAAGTTAAAAAGAAAGGAGAATAAATAAAATGAAAGACATAAAAGTAGAAGTAATAGATAATGAAGAAAAAGTAAATATAACATTATGTACCATTAACACAACATCACTATTTATCAAGAATTTACTACCTCTATTGATTTAATTCTCCATTGATAGACCATAAAAAAAGACTCCATTAGAAAGTTAAATAATACATCAGAAAATAATTTTTAATTCTATTTCATTGTGTTTAACTCAAGAAAACAGTTAGTGATAGAATTGTATATAAAATATTTTTTTATCATCACTAATCATATTTAATAGGGATATAAAGTTATTAAATTTATTAGAGTATACATATATTCCTCTTAATTGTTTTTAAAAATAGTTAAAAAATATGTCCAAATTATTTTATTTTCTAGAAAATTAACACTAAGATTTTGAATAGTACTTATTATTTTTCAAATTTAGAAAATACCAAAAATAATTTTTAAAATAACTAATTCTATTAATAAATATAATATATCTCATAATGAAAATTTCATAATTAAATTTGATAATTTTAACCTAAAAAGATTACAAAGGTGATAGAAAAGAATCTTAAAGAAGTTAAAAGAAAAATATCACAAAATTAAGAAGAAAAAAATATTTGAATAGTGCTTTTAAAATATAACTTAATATATACATATTTAAAATGAGTAAATTCACAATATAACCATTCCATTTCCACCTTTAATGTATTTTAAATGATAAAGGGCTTAGAAAATTGTATGTATATCAGTGATTTTATATTCCTTTGGGAAAAAATCAAATATTATATTACATTTTTTATTGTGATATTTATAAATTAGTGATTAATTTCAATGTGTTTTATGTGAGAGGGTTGGATATTATTTTTATAGATATATAGTAAAAGTGTTTTTTACACTATATAGGGATATGGTTAAATATATTCCCAAAATCTAATTCATTTCATTGTATCCATATAGTTAGAGTCCAAAAACTCCCTCTGGATATGTATTACACATCAACTATAAAACATGAAATATAATTTCACTTCATAGTAGTCCCCGAGATAAGGTATTTTCTCAGAAAATAGAATGTCCAATATTACATTTCATATCTAGTTAACATCCTTTGAAATCAAAATCAGAAAAATAATATAGTTGGAAAGAGGTACCTTTTTGTATTAAATAAAACTATATTTATATACTGTTTAAAATAATGAAAAATTATACTAAATTAATTAAAATTATATTCCTTGGGATTTTAATTAGAATTAACATAGATACAAACACTTAAAATGGTATTAGGTTGGGTCATATTAAGGTCATGTGGACTACCAATCGTACCTCTTTAAATTTTATTATATACTATTTTACAAGATCCATCCAATTTTAACATATAATTCATAATCATGGGCATGATAATTTTCTTATAGTGGTCCGTTCAGAATTTTTTTAATGGGGCATTGGATTATTTGCCTTCATTTGAAAATATTATATCATTTCTTTTGAGAAATTTGAAAATCAAGTATTTGTTCTCTCATAAATAAAATTCCGAAATCAATTTTCATTATATGAAAATTAATGAATATAATTAAATCAGTTGGTAGATTGTAAAATAACACCATAAATATAAATTTTTATGTGTACAGGATTATTTGAAATGTGTTTTAAAAATTGAGGTGAGTCAGATATCCCCATTTTCAAACCATCTGAAAGAAGATTGATTAAAAGGTTTTCATACCAAGACCAATGGTATTATTTAAAACCCTAATGTGATTTCGTATGATTGAGAATAAAAAATTTTAAAACGGTATTTCTAAAACAAAATTGTTTTTTGAAAAAAAATATTTTAAAAACTACTATTTTAAAAGAGTAGTTGAAATATGTTTGAAAAATACTAAAATTTAAATGATAAGTGATTTCTAACATGATTATAATGAATTATAACTAAGTGATAGGTGAAAATGATTAACCATTGTCAATTCCTTTTTTTAGTTTTTAACTACTGGAAACTATAAATTTTTTTCTAGTATTATTAATATATTCATCAAGTTTATTTTCAAAAACTCATATTGATCATTTAATGGTTTCATAACATGGTATTTCCATGATTTTACATACATCATTTCAAGTGAACTGGTTATTTTTTTCTTTAATAAAACTTTCTCCATTTTAATCATCAAGAAAATCATTAAGGTTCTGTATATTTAGGTGATAAATAAAGAGAAGGTATTCGACCTCATTTATAACTGATCTTCATGCATGAATTATTTTTTTTTAATCTCCAATGAATTTTTTAAGGGTAATGTCATTATATATTTTTTTAAACTATTGGAAAATATTTTTAAGGGGAATATTCTTCTTCTTAAATTTCATTAATTTTAAATCTTTTATTTATAATATTGTTTTCAAAAAAGAATATGAGAATGTGGTTTTGTATAAAATTCATACAAAAAATATGGATTTTTTATTCCACCATTTTAAAATTTTTTAAGGAAATGGTGTTCTTTGTGTGAGATGGAGTACCAAAGAATGAAAACACTATTTGATATGGAATTCAATATTACATGATCATGTTTCATGTTTAAGATAAAAAAAATCAACAAAAAGGTCTAAAAAGATGACTTTATGTTTTTTATGAAACAAATATTCATAAAGGTTTTTATTAAGATAATTACTAGTGAGAACATGATTTATGATGTATTATGTAGTATTGAAGGCCTCAAACCAAAACTATTTGTGATGAGATTTTTAATTTAATGTAGTTTGAGTGAATTCATGTATTTTTTTATTTATCCACACTAATAACCTATTTTTTATTGTGTTTATTGTATTATAAAAAGATTAATTAAGTCCTTTTGAAGAACAAAAACATTAAATAAAAATGTAATGATGAATTAATTCAAGATATGTTCAACAAAGAATTGCATTTATTGATTTTAAATTGGATTTTTCTTTTATCCACATTTCTATATTTTTTTAATCAACTTATTTATTGAAAGATAATTTGGTAAGACATCATTCTTGTAAAAAACAGTTGAGTTTTACAAGAAATTGTAAGATATAATTACATATGTGTCTATGCTGATGATATGACTCATTCTCTTTTACACTAAAACATTAATTTTTTTTCTTATAAATGATTTCAAATTAATTTTATAAACATTTTTATATTTTTAATCTATAAATATATATTTTATTTCTCTATAAAAATCAGTATTATAATCATTTTTAGAATATAATTCCAAGATTCTATCACACAATAAACTAATTCTTAGTAGATTATGTTTGAAAACATGTATAAATAAGCATTTTTAATTATGGTTTATTTGAAAAAATTATGGTAAATTCATCGATTGTTTTTTCCTTAGAATTATTTCCAATGGTGACATGACCTCCTTAATGTTTATTTATTTGAATGAATTTTAATATCTTTGTGGGAATGGCCTGAAGGCCTTTTTTTTTATTTTTGATAATCCACATTGCAAGGGGTGAGTTGGAACCCTTACAAGGCCCGGAGGCTTAAAGACAATTACATGACCCGTACGTCTTAGAGGGAATCACCCAGATAAGACAACTTGGAACTGCTCCTCCCTAGCATATGTCATCAAATAAGCACTCCACCTTCACAGGGTTGGTCGGCTAGCTTTACTATGCAAAGCTACACAGGCCTGGTACCAATGGCAAAGCCATACCCTCTCATTCTTATGTTATCCATTAATGATTTTGGAATCTATATTTTTTCAACAAGTATCCTATTCAGAAAACTGGAAGAAATATAGTTTGAATTTAGCATTCCATATCACTCCTCTTTATTCACAAACCTAGATAATATATCTAATTATATTTCAATATTTACATAATTTATCTCATGGAATACTTTTTAAAAAGGTACTTATCAAATGATTTTCATATGTTCTCACAAAATTGGTGTATCCAAAGGTATCTCAATATTTTCATGGTTTTTAATAACACAAAAATTTCTTTATGTTTTCATCACAATGAATTAATTTTATAAATGTTATTTTTAATATAATTAATGGTATATTCAAACTTATATATATTATTATTTTTGGGGTTTTTTTGGGGATATCATATCTTTCATAGAATAGATGATCTTATTCTTTTTATAGATGATATATTTCTTGAATAACTAACTTATATATAATTTCAATTAATTTCTATAATGAAGATGAATATAACCATTTTCATATATATCTATAGACTATTTTAGATATTCATAATTATGGGAAAAATGAGGTTAGAAGGAAAAGAATATTATGTGGTGTTGTGGGAAGAAGTGGAGGGGGAGGAATTGGGAAGAGAGTCAGTAACATTCACTTAGTTAACATATATAATAATGCACATTGATCTTGATTCACTAGAAGAGGATGATAATGTTAATTCCATGGAGTCATCACATTATCTATATGTTTTAACTATGAAAACCATTATATCATGTTTATTTACATTTTTCTTCTTTTTTTAGACATGGAACTCGAGTTTTATATGAAATTTCATTTCAAATTTATTGTATGTTACTTTTGGTTTTGTCTTCTAATTTTTACTTTTGGATATCATGTTATAGTTCTTCCCCATGAGGAATATGTTCATGTTCCCGTTAAAATGATCATTTCTAAAATCATCACTTTGGATTGTTCATCTCTTATATCCTTTTAGGAAATGTTTTCTTGAATTCACTAGTTTCATTGGAACCATTTTAAACATTCCAATTCACCTTAATTACTTATATAATTAGGGATTCAATGAGCTCTTTATTCATCATTTTCATCACATAATTGGCTTCTTAATTGGATGATAAATTATGATCCAATAAGGTAGGTAAAACCGAAATTATTTTCTTTATGACTGAATCTGTAGATAATTCATTGCCAATGGACTTTATACCATTATACATTTTAGTAAATCTCATAAACATAATTATAACTTATTTATTAGAATAAATTGTATAACATTCAAAATCATGACTGTATATATTTAATCATGTGTGAATAACATTATTTTTTTCCCTTTTTGTGAAATATAATAATTCTAAATTTCATAAAAAAATTTAATTGAAAATATTATTGAATACCTTTTTATAATGAAAAAAAATTCAATGAATTTAAATATTTTATATTTAATTAAAAATTCATAAAATATTTAGTAGTACACTTCACATTATATTATATGGTGGAAAACTTTTCATTCATTACCACTATCCAAACATGATAAGAAATAGTACATTAAAAAGTTTACATTCATTTATTCCAGTAGGAGAAATTAGTATGATAAAAAATTGGAAATTTTGGATTTTAATTGAATACCATAATAAAATATGGCTTCCAAAATGATTAGGACTTCAAAAAAATGATAAATAAATACAATTATGATATGAATATGTTTTTTATAATAAAGTTAGATTCAGTAATTCCATAACAATAATTTTTTGGATATTATAGAATGAGGGATCGGGAATTTAACTTATAAAAATAGATATTGAAATTAATGTATAATTTCAATATTAAATGAGTATGAAATAATCATGTGAGTAATCAAATATGTGATAATTGATAAAAAAATATTATTTTTAATAATTATAGAATCAATTTATTTCTGGAAATGATTGAACCTATTTTATGAAATTATGTGAATCTATGATTAATAATTCAATTTTAAAAAACTAAATAGAGGATAAACACAATTGATAAGAAGTTTGGATAAATATCGATATGAACCCCTACATCTCCAACCCTAGACTCATGTGGTTAATTGAATAAATCATTTTTTTAAATAGTGAAAATGATACTTTTCCCTCAAAATTATGGCATGTGAATTCCCACTTGAGCTCATTTAATATCCATGAAACTCATCATTCTATTTTAGAAGAGTGTGAACCATTAGATAAAGGAGGTTGAGGAGAGAGAGGTTTTATTTCAAAGAACTGATTATAAGCCTCTAAAAAATAACATTATTAGATGAACTAAAATGTTCAAAGAGAGATTTTTGAAAGTGGGTAGAGATACATTGATGGATTTTGTACTCTAGAAATAGAACTTTGATAGGGTTGTATAGTTGTAAAAATTTTAAGTTGATTCAGATCAATAGTGTTCTTTTGGGAGAAAGGTGACTCATCATATGATTCATGAATATTATTTTTAAAAGTTGCAAAATTATTTTGAATAATTTATAATTCATTAAGTGTGATGAATCCATAAAATAAAATAACAATGGTCATTTTACCATAATTAATAAAACCTCACTAGTTTCTAATTAATTCCAATTGTTACTTGATAGACAGTACAGGGTTTATAGTGTCCTACCTTGAGGATTCCTCGATTCGGGAACTTACACCAGTTAGTTTTCATTCCTCTAAACGATATCTAGTGGGATTATTTTCAATGACATTGATTATTCCATCAAAATCATCTAATTAGTGTGACTATATTATCTATCTAAAGGGTATTGTAATACATCAATGCTTCTAAACACATGGAACCCCCTTGTCAGTGCCTCTTACCAAGATTTTAGTGCATTAATTTCATCATTATCTTCAATAGATTCCATTTCCACCTCATCCCATCCCCTTATAATGATCTTTTAAGCTATATCCTAGTACATTATTTATAAAAATGTAAATTTATAATATTTTATCATATCATTTTGTAATTTTGATGATTTATTTATTTTCACCCATTTAAATTGAATAAAAATACCAAAAACTCACTAAAATTAAAATGTTGTAAGAAATGATGATTGTTTTATCATGAAAAACAATGTCAAAGAGAGGTATAACAACTCCTTAGTGGGAACCATTTAATATTGACACCATCACTACTTTTCAGCTTCTTGGGTTCTAGGCTTGAGATGATTATCATAACATTTTTTCTAGCATATCATTACATAAAATAATAAACAAAACTACAAATTAGTAAAATATATAAATATATTATATCTATAATTAACACTAATATATATATATATATTTGAGAATATTAATTATCACCGTGTACTATTCTTTTTTATTCATTTTACTTAACCAATACCATCACAATCCTTAGTAACCCTTCACAATTCAAAAAAATACTTTATGAATTTAAGGAATCCATATCAATCCCCTGAACATCACTACAAAATATCTTAACATTCATTAGTCAAGTTTTCCACCTATATTCAAAATTAAATCAACATAAAATATTAAGATCATAATATTTATGTATGTTCCATACTTTATTCTATATTCATATCCCTATATTATGGTTCATCGAGAATGACAATCAACTAATTTTTTCAAAAACATCTTACTCTTTTATTATGTTATTAGAAAATATTTATTCCATTAATAATTGTTAGGATATATGACTTATTCTGTGTGATTATTTTATATTTTGACCACAGATCTTGATTATTATCCCATACCCATATGCTTATCATATTCTTAGTTATTATCATTGATATATGACTCTTATGTTTACCTATACTAGGAATCTCAGATAATCTTTTCATATGTTTCAATTACTCATGATATTAAAGATATTATTACATTTTTGGCTCAAATATGGTATCTTTTTCTAATATTGTTAGTAGGGAATATTGAAATTATGGTAAAATAAGTTATTTATATATAAAATATCCAGTGAAATTAAAAAATAAAGTTATGGTGTGTGATTTAATGTGAGATGAAATGAATGTTCAATTAAAAATATATAATTTTTATATAAAAAATGGTTTTTCCACCTCAATTTGTATCATATTATATTTTTTTAAATTTATTCAAATTAATACTAAAAAACATATTTGTATTCCTTAAGGATAATAAAAAATATTAGATAACATAATAAATATTTTTAATTAGGGTTTGTGGGATTAAATAGTAGATACATCACTCTGTGGTCAAAAATATGTGCATGTAGGTTGTGCCTCATGTGGACCAAGGGGTAATAACCCTAAAAATATTTTTTGGGTATTTACGTGATCATTAATATATCCAAAAAAAATAGGCCAAATTGTACACATAGTTTGACACTCCATTAGAATATACATTGTTTAATTTTCATTCTATTTAAGAATGATTATAAAGGATTAAAAATCATATTTATGGTATTTTTAGATAACCTAATTGTAAATAGGAATCATTAACCTCATACACAATGGGAACAAGTTGGATAATATAAAATCACTACCATTGAAGTGTACCACGACAATTAGGTTGTTAAATGTTTACTTATTCACCACTATGGAACTATAAATCCATTATATGATTCTAGTTCATTTCATTTATTAATATCATTATTTTTTTCTAAGAATTTTTGATTCCCCACTTAAAACATTTTATGTTTAATTATCTAAAAACAATCTTATAGTGCACTCATTGCATCCAAGGTATACAAAAATTCTTTGATTGATATTTTTTGGATGATACTACATGTAGATACAATTATTCTCACCTTAGTATAATTCAATTTTATATTGTTAATGTATTTTTCCTTCAAATATAGTGATTATATTAATTTAGGGATAAGGAAATAATATTTTATATCCTAGTTTTCACTTTTACCAAATATAAATGTAATGACTATTATGAAATACCAGTGAAAAAACGTCCATGATATGGGTCATAATACCTAATAATGAGGGTCACTTATCTTTAATAGTTTTTTTCGAAAAAAAATTGTAAAAAAATAAAAAACTATAATTTTATTTGGAACCATAAGATTGGTTTTGATTGATTTTATTGAATATTATTATAACAACTTCTTTATAGTATTTATTTTGATACAATATCTAAAAAATAATGTTTTTAAATGTATGTATGTAGAAATATATAAGTATTATAAAATAATTTGGTATCATTCTTTCATAAATGGTTTAATGATATGCCAAATATGGTGGAATGTATGAGTTTCAATATCTTATACATTGTATTAAGCTGAATAACTCATTATAAATTATATCTCATGTCCTGAATATTTTATAAATACCATCAAATATTTTCATTATGAATGAAATTAAAATTATAGGGACCCAATTTATTGAAGGAAAGAATATAACACCATGATATTTTAGAATGTAATTTCCTTTAGTAAAATATAATGTTGAATATATTCTATCACACACAACACCAATCAAAAATAAAAAATGATATGTTTTATTATAATCAAAGATGAACATTAATAAATTATAATCAATACAGTATGAATCAAGATTTAAAAATTATTCGAATAGTAAAAACTCATCTGAAAAAGGTTATTAGTTAATTACAATTATTTATTATAAAAATGGTTATTTTTATTCACTACATAATATTATTTCATAAAAAAATATTTTTTATATTTTAATTATATTGAATATAAACAATATTTCATTGAATTTTCTTTGAAAATATACATAAATAATATATATTATATTTATTAACATGAAGATAAAATATAAATAATTTTAATCTCATTGTTATTTTTTTATAGTGATTATTATTAACCATCACATTAATCAATAAATGCAATAATAATTATAAATAAAAGAAATCATGAAAATTGAATTAAATCATTATAATAATATCAAACATATAGAAAGTAAAAATAATAAAAAAATGAATGGTTTTTTTGTGAATAATTATTCATTTTATCATCCTTGTGGTTTTATATAAAGTCATTATAAACCCTTCTTATTATGTATACTTTTAAAATAAATAATTTTTATACTTATTTAAAAATTTAACCATGATAAGTTGAATTAATTATTTATCATTGATTTGGATTTTATTTTTTCATCTAGGGGATCTTGTAATTATTCTTTCCTAGGTATTCATTTAAGAGGTGTAAAATATGATAATTTTTCGGTGCATAGTGGATTTGAACTAATAGAATATGTAAATCATTAGAATTTTTCTTCTCGTAAGGAATATACCTCATAGAGGGTGGTTCATTGAAGCTTTACATCTCATTTAGTGGAGAATCAATATGTAATCAAATATCAACATCAAATTTCTAAATTTTCTACCTTGGTGGGTAATGTCCTGCCTTTTGGTGATGAAATGTATAGTACATGAAATCTTATACGGATTCTTTCAAATACCTAGAGATTTTTAAACTATATACTCATCCCAATTATAAAGGGTTACATCCGTCTATTTTTTTTATCATATATAATTAAATGAATGGCATGTGGATGTGGATATGTTTCCATAAATCAGGGTTTTTTCCATCTATGAATATGATATTCACTTTAATCCCTTTATCCATAAAACTTATCATTATAAAATGTGTATTAGAATAATTTCACTGAACTTGATTTTCTGGAAAACTTGTATCATATTTGATATAGAATCAACTGTTGGAATAACCATTAAAATGGGAATGGCCAATGAGTTAGCACATTTTTTTAATTTTTCAATAATCCTTGTTAAATATTATCTTACTACCACTATGTTAGATAATTTTGTGTTTTCTTCTACTAAGGATCATATTAGTCTTCCAATTAAATATGAGAAGTGTCCCTATTTCTTCATTTCAGATATAAATATTGGGAATCTATTAGATTATTATAGAATAGATTTAATATTCTCAATGTGTTATAAAAAAGTGCATGTTGAAAGGATCTGTTGAAAAAACAATCAAATAAAAAATATTGAGGATAAGGATAATTCTGAGGTGAAATTTTATGATCATATAGATTATACAACAAATGGGGAAGTCTTACTTGGTGAAATGTGTATTCAGGGAGATTTTATATGATATGCAGCTAGTTTAGAGATATTCTTTTCTAATAATGGAATCTACCCCTCTTATTATATTTTTATAAGCACTCCATGATTCTCGATAAAATATAGGGTACATTTTCAGTGAAAAACATTGCTTATGTAGAAATTTTATAGCTACTGTTTGGAGAACTATTGAGTCTAGTGGAAGCTTATAAAATGGATATTTAGTCCAAGAATAATCTATGACGGACTATCTCAACTATGGTCACACTATAGAAAAAATAAAAAGTTTTTAAGTTGACCATGAAGATGAGGCCCAATCATCTTTAAAAGGTTCAACTTTTAATGATTATTTTGTAATGATCTTTTAGGGAGAGAATATAGAGGATATACAATATGATGATCATATATATTATGAGCTATAAGTAGAAGAATTGTCTCGGAAAAAATTATTATAGGACAATAAAATGGTCTCAATGGGTAGTAAGTAGAAAAAAATCATTAAATCTCCAAAGGAATAAAATTTAATTAAGGGCTCATCCCCCGCTATGTTTAGTCAAGATTCACTATTAGTTCATGTTTTAGTGAACCCTCATGGTGATGATTATAGTATAAAAATGATTCTATTAAGATCAGTGTGGGTGTTTGATCCCATTCTAAGAAGGATTTTATCTCTGATGTTAAAAATTAATTGACATTAGGAAAAGGAGATATTTCCAACACTATAACTCCAAATGATAGTGTGAAATTGATTTCTCTTTATGCTACCAAAAATTATAGGTTTTTAATGAAGGAAAAATAATTTTAAAAATAATTATCCAAAAGTGTTTATTCTATTTCAAATAAGAGGAAAATATATTCTAATAAAGAATCAACTATCATCACATCTCATGGTAAATATATTGACTATAATTTGTGAATAGTTATGGATGAAGGTTAATTCCATAATATATATAGTTATTATGGATTCTCCAAATATTCTCTTATAAATGCCAAAAAAATTAAGGGTAAAAAATGAAATCCCAAGTTCAGTATCTTCACCGTTATAAAAAATATATGTTATATTATTATAAACATTTTAATAAGATGATCCAATTTTCCACACATAATACCATTTATTTTCTTAATCCAATGGATTATTCTACTAATTATGATAAGCCAATAAATTATGTAAATAAGAGTAATGACATTATAAATACATAAAACATTGTGGTTGTGTCTTCCAAAAATGATATTGTCTTTCAGGAGGAGGACTATATATTATCAAAAACACTTATAAAAGCCTTACAAAGCATGGAGGTGAGGTCGATGTCTCCATGGTCATGTATGTAGGGTCTCTCTTCATTAAATAGTATCTCAATCACGTGATCATAGAAGACTTCTAATTGATAGATTTTATTTGGATGACCAAACCTATTTTTTTCATCCCAGACATTATAGATTCCTTTCCCATGACTATCAATAGTGGTCCAAGCTATTTTAGGTAGGCTAATAAAAATTTTCCACTGGTATCTTACACCATTATTGTATTATGTTATCTTTTTTATTCCTTTTATATTTGTTAGTTCTTGTAACTTTTTATTTGGATGTATAACTATTGGCATGAACATCACTATTCTCCCTGAAATGTTATTTCTATTTCATATAATAAGGGTAGGATCTAAGTTTTCAAGGTTCCTTTCTCGATCTTCTAAAAAATTACTAAATTCAAAATAAATTATTCATTGATTAAATTATAGTAATGATTTGTTCAAAAACTAAATAAAACCATGAATTTTAAAAAAAATTATAAGGAATGACACTTTAATTATTCATATTTAATAAAACATATTTTAAAGGGAGTTTTATTATATATTATATGTTTTTCTGTCAAAAAATAATTTTCTCATTTTTTTAGTACTAAATTTAATTATATATGTATGTTAAAAATATAAAAAAAATGAAAAATTATTCAAACATTTATTATTAAATGGTTATAAATAATGATATAAATATTTGATTTTAAAATATATTTTTTTTTCAAAAGCATTATCATATTATAGTAGTTATAAATTAGTAATATTTTTTATGGTCCCAGAGGTTATAAGAAAATAAAACAACGCACACCTCTAGGAAAACAAGGGAATTCCACACCTCCTCCCTAGGTCGACCCACTCCCTAAACAAACTTTAAAAAAATCAGCTCAAAGGGCCTATGGATTAAAAGATATTACATTGATCAAGGACAGATTATCATGACCCAAAATACTTTAAATGTATCATTCAATGTCAAAGTGTGCACCTAGTACCACACCACTACATACATCATCACCTGCCTTATTATCTACCTTAGTAACTGTTTTATTAGCCACAAATGGACTGCAATCCCCCTCTCCCTAGTAGGGATTCTATGATTTCAACCCTAGTTGTATATAGAATTATTGATGACTTCACCACTCATGCAAGCCATGAAATACTTATGTTAATAAAATAATTTGATTAGTTTTGAATAATAAATATTAAATAGCATTTTAATTAATATAAAAGTTCTTTATAAAAATTTAATATTTATTTAAATTGAAATATTATGAGGATATCGTAATGTTTAAAAAGTTTTTTTAATAGAAATTGGTCTTTATATATTTTATATTTTAATTCAAAACTTATTTTCCTATATTAAAAAATTTAATAAGATAAAATTATTGTATACTATTGAATTATAATATTCATTTTTTGTAAGTAGATCACTTTCTTTTATAGTTATAAAAATTTATTATTAATTTACAAAAACAAATAATCATGGTTTTATTAAAAGAAGGTAAAAGGGGAAAAATATGAATTAAAAACACAAAATATCACAAACAATTATCTCCAAATGTGTGAATTAGGTCATTATCAACCATTATTTATCTATCCTCCATAATTATTCTCTTCAATTCCTCTTACATTTTTTATGTGGATTCCTTTATATAATATGAAATAATGAGAAAACAAATAAAACTAATCTCACGTGTAAAGGGTCCCATTCACCACCCCACTTCTCTATATATTTTAAACCTCATTGTTCGACCAAACTCTACCAATATCCCTACCCAATACAAATAGGCACATCCTATAGGTTATTATAAAGGTGAACCAAACATAAAATACATAAATATTACATCATTTTAGATGAATATTAAATACATATAACAATTTTACATTTCCTTTAATTGTAAATATTATTTAAATTTAGAGAGCAGATAAATAATCAATATATTGCTTGAAAAATATTCAACGTCTCTTAGGAAATTCATTTATAAATACACCCTTCATATATATACCCTACTTAAATACTTTCTTCATAACATAGGGAAATAAAACATATGATATGATGTACCAATATACCCATTAAGGGTAAACATATAATAAATCAATATATGATAATAAATGACAAAAACAAAATTATAATTGTATGATAATGTAATCATAACATAAAAAAATATTACCCAATCAATAAAATACCTTTTATCATGAGTCATCATATAAGGAATTTTTCATAATAGATGGTATAAGTAATAGGAGTGTGGAATAATCATTTACCATTCATGATTTATGGAAAAATTAGATAAAATTAATAAATAGGTTTCTCTTATTTTTATGGTAGTAGAAAATCACTTAATTGGTCAAGGTTTACCTAAAAGACTATCATCGTTGAAAAATTCCCATAATGGAAATATCTACCCAACCATTTCCCAAATTATATTTGGAGTAATTATATATAATTACCTTTTTCACTACTTAGGTTTTTATTAAATCAATCATCTTTTTATATATTATAAACTCCATCACCAATACACAATAAATTATAGGGATAAATATTTTCACACCCTCCGTGAAATAGTGAAACCATACATATAATGTAACACCCCAAAATTCTAAATTGCAACTTTGTATTCGATATCATGTACGACATGCATCACCAAGTACATAAGGTAATGTAATATCCCAAAACACTACTATATATTTACTATTTTAAATAAATTCAATACAAGATATAGCTTAAAATTCACACAATATTGAGTTAGCCTACGTCGCACACAAGATCGACTTTCCTCGATATCTTGCGTTACACGCAAGATCAGGTATCACTAGATAATAATTTATTATTAAAATATTATTATTTTATATAATATTATATAATCTATATGTTATGTTATCTACTATGAATAGTATTAATAAACTTATTAAAATTTATTTTTTGTATAAATATAAAATTAATTCTTTGGCTACCAATTAATGAGAAATGCAAATAAGAACCAATTGGATATAAAAATAAATATTATTATGATTATATATTATATATATGATATTTATTATATAATTATACTTATTTAGTCCTTATATAACACAAACCTTTAATACTTTTCATTTTGTGTTAATACAATAACATCGTTTGTGGGAGTGTGGGCTAATGCCCCCTAAAAGTGATGTGATTTGACCACACTATACATAGAACACATAATGGATGATTTTAATTAAACATATGTAAAATAAAAAATTCTTATATGATATTCCTGACATAATTAAATTCCAATAAATATAATATACATAGTTTTCTTTATTACCCTTTCACACACACTGAAAAAGTTATAACGTCGTCCGTGGACGTGTGGACTACTACCTCCTCAACACGATGTGCATACTTTTACACCACAAGATTTATATATATAATTATATATAAGAATAAATAATATTTTATTTATTATATAACTATAATTATGTATATATATTATTTTACTTACCTTTCTTTCATAACAATCATTGAAAAATGATAACGTTACTCATGTGTATGTATGACCTACCATCTTGATGATTGTAATTTTGATTCATTTTTCATAACAATATTTAGTGATTTGTTTTAAAAGTATATTTTATGTTTAAATATAATAATTATTTCATGATTATTATTTTTTAGATGTTATATAATCACCACTTTGAGCATAAGTGACCAACCAAGGTGGATTTATATACATAAACCAAATTTGGTCAAAACAGCTGATGTAAACATAATTGATTAATTAGTTATAAATAATATAGTAATAAGTGAAATAAATTTTGTGATAAAAATAAAAAAAGTTCTCAAGAAATTATATTACTAACTTGAGTTTATTATATAGTATGTTATAGGATTTTCACCAAAAAGAAAATACAAGGTAATGGATTTCATCTTAATTTAAATTCCATGGAAACTTATTTACTATTATGAACCTAGTTTCTATTATATGGTGTATATACTTACATATGAAATGTTATATCAAGAAACTCTTTATTATCATGATATTATAAGTGTTATTTAGTTTTATTCCTTCATGGATATTATGAATTAAATGTTTCAATGTTGTATGGGACACTTTGTAATGTTTAAATATTATTCTACTCAAGAATCTTTTTAATGACTATATTTTTTATCTCATTACCTTTTGTGATTGTTAACTTTATATTGAAACAATCACTTTATTATTGTTCACCAGATTTCTTATATATGGTGCACATAATCCCATATTTCCATAAAATATCATGATTCATTCATTATTCATGATAATTTTAGTTATAATTTAATTTATTTCATCTATAGGGATTTGAGTTAAAAGTTACCAACTGGAAAATAGATTTCATAACCCAATTTATTTTTATTGGGTTATATTGATTCCTAATTGTCATTAATACATTATTATTATTATATAATAACTATGACTATATATTGATGTATTCCCTCATCAATATGTCTATTTACAGTTGATACACATAATCTACTCATTGATTGATTCTCACTAAAACAATATAATCTTTTCAAGGGTTTTCTTTATAATAAAATTTTGTTCGAGACTGTTTACACTTAAATTTATATGAGAGGAAATTATTTGATCATTTGCTAATGAACCTTTTACTTTTATTCTCCTCTAGTTATTAATGACCTTTATTAAGTTATAGTATGTCTATTCCACTCTTTGGTACTCAGTAGGTTTTATAATATTTTTCTCTAAAAACCTGACTTACTTCCCTCTTTAGTCAAATGAACCTATTTTATTATAAAAACCATGGTTTATTAAAAAAAATCAAAAAAACAATAATTATTTGGTAAATATATTTTTAAACTTTTTATCTTTTACCAATGTTTTCAATGGAATCATTTTGCCTCTTTCTCAACAATCCATTTTTCTAACCATTAACTGTGGAAAAGGAATGCTATTTTTACCTCATATAACTTATACAGATTTACCTTCCATAATTTCTTCGAAGATTAATTTTCATGTTTAAAATTATTATTTTTAAAGAAAATATTTTTAGAATTTATTTTCAATGAAAAGGTTTTTCAAAAGGTTTTTCATAATAAAAAGATATTTTCCTCGATAATGTTTTTAAAAGATAGTTTTATAGTATTTATTTTTATCAATGATGAAAGCCTTTATTTTACTCTAATTTGGATATATTTTATTAATATAATACGTATTCTTCCTTTGGATGTCTTATGATTGATTTTTCTAAGAATATTATTCAAATTAACTTCCTTTATTTTTTTTAGTCCCCTTGAAATATTCACTCTCATATGATCATTGAACATTGAATTTCTCCTAAATTATCCATCTCATTTATCATGGATATTACTATTTCCTAAACTGTATAAAATTTTACATATGTTGTCTATATTGAAATTTATTTGATTATTTGTGGAAATATTTATAATTCTTTATTCTTTATTCTATATGGATATTTGATAAGGCATGTTGTTAATTAATTAAATTGATTACATGATATGAATAATACTTTGGACATATAGTGATGAGTGGAACCTATAATTTTTATAGCTCCATGATTAATTGATCGGTTCTCATGAGAAAAATAAATACAAAAAATTAAATGGGTTTATATCCATAGTTTTAAACTATCCTAAGGATAGATCTTAAAAATATAGGTCCTCCTGTTCCATATACAAGGCATCCAATAATTAATTATTTCCTTAACTGAAATTTCAATTTTCATTTTTATTATCCTTGAGAATTTCATATCATAAAATATATAGATGAAACTAATTCTCAATTTGTTCATTAAGTGAAATGTGTCCTTAGTTTCTTACCTTCCTATGTTTTTTCCTTGTCTGGGTATTTGAATGGAATTGGTTTCCATTTATTAACTTTCTATATTGTTTATTCACTTCTTTCCCAGTTTCTTGATTATATGGTGTGTGTGTTAAATTATTTACAATTCTACAATTATTATTTTCATTGATTTATTATTTATTTAGCTATACTTTAAACTTACATATCATTTGAGCTCACCCTTATTATACTTTTTTAAATAGGAATCTAAGAAGTGTAATATGAAAAATATGTAAGGATATACTAGATTGAATAATATTATCCATAATGTTATTTAGAATAAAATAATTATGATATAATTAGGGTATTATTTTATAAGACAATCATCATTTACATAATAGGTTTACCCAAACTACTAAACTCTTGGTCTCTCAGGGATTTATTCCTTATAATCATTCCAATGTAATTAATAGTAAACACAAGCTCTGGAATTCTAGGGTCTTGTTGCTACATTTGGTATCAAAGGAAGTTTAGTAGCAACCTTGGGAACTATATTTAGGAAAAAATAGTTTCTACAATGTAACCCTCAGGTAAAATTTTAGGATAAGTATATAATAACATCTTATAATTTTGGTTTGATAGATATTGTGTAGTTTTTCTATAAATATATCAATATCTGGATACAACAAGTGGACATGTTTCTGGAACAGATCTACCAAAGAGTAATTACTCTGACAAGGTGTCTCAAGCCTGACACAAGGTAACCTATCACAAGACAACAGGCCTTACTTTACACCCAGTTTGACACTCCTGGGGGATATTCTTAGGATAATTCACATTTTCTTCATAAACCATTATGAAGGATTTGAATAGATAATAAAACTGCATATACAAGGTTAAACCAAGGATATTTTAGATTGAAAATATGGTTTCATGATTTAGAAATCCTATAAATGATACTATGGATATACCATGGGTTATGGAATGACCTATATGCAAATAAATGGATGGAGTATTTACATATTATAGTTTTATTGAAATCATTATTTAAAAGGGTATTTTTAAATTAACGTTATTTAATGTATTTACATTATATTTATATTTTAAATTATATTAAAATGGGTTCAGAAAAAGAAAAAATATATGTTGTGTGAAGACTAATGATTTTTGGAAAGGTCGTAGTACTTGAACCCATGACTAAAGTATGATAAGGGTTTCACACCTACCACTGACATAAGCAATGTCCTGGTTAATTTTTCATTGTTTTTAGTTAAACAATTTGAGGAAGAAATGTTAATGATAAACCGATAGTATCACTTTTGATGATTAGATAATAATATTTAAACCCCACTAGTTTTGTTAAGAAGTTAGAGATAAATATATAAACTTGTAACTATTTTATGAGCCTTAAGATCCTTCAGAAATCTATTTTAGTGCTTCAGGCATAAAAATAATGTTTGGAATAATTGATCAATGCACATTCAAAAGGTCTAATTTTTCAAATAAAATTAAAAAATATCATGTAATTAAATTTCTTTATGCTCTTAGGAAGTAAAATAATTACTAAACATTAATAAAATGGATTAAATATATAATTATTTCCCAATACCTTTATTTCTATTAAACCGATGGTCTTTTAAATCACCAAAGATGTATGGAATTTTGTCCCTAAATATTCTATTGATTATTCACTTGTATTTTATTTATGGACTCATTAAAACCCTATAAATATTTAATCTTTCTTCAAATTTCATATTTTTACCTTCCACTAATGTTCTCTTACTAATATAACTAGTTACATAGTAGTCAATGAGACTGTTATACTTTCCATTCTCTCTTTTCTAGAGGATTTATTATGAACCCTTCTCATGATGTGGGATTTAAATGTAGAAAATATAGAACAACATATTATCAATATTGAGTTTAAATTGTGAGGATGAAATTTAATTTAGTTGGGTAGATTTTAACACCTTGAAATTCTAAAGTACTATTTTGTATTCGAAAGCGTTTATAAAACACATTATAACAACCCTGCTCTTTATTTCACATTTAAAAATAATTTATTATGGTAAATCATCACCTGATACAACATGAAATATTGATATGTCTAGTTTATTTGGGGCTTATTAACATTAAATAACAACATAAAACATGAAATACACATCTTTATAAAAAAATATTGTTTCATGACCACACACATTCCTTCGTACTTAGCATTGCATGGGATAATCTGAGGACATGCATAAAATAAGGGTGAGATATAAATCCCAAGAAGGGATTAAACAAGGAATAACATGAATAATATAGTACATGTTAGGAAATAGGAATATCAATGTATCATAAGAGAAACATAAACATAAAGTCATGATATAGCATGATTATCATAACATGGAAATGTAACATCAATATATAACATGATATTAGCATGAGCCAAGGATCATTGCACCTAGAGCATGATTAAACCCTTGTTTCACTTGAATTATCGTGAGTAAACTCTCATTTCACTTGACGTATCATGAAACTAATATTTACCCAATGCATTGGAGCTCTATTAGGGCGCACACTTCTTAATCATTTCATTTCATGTATAAGTCTGCCACATGGATCATATAACATGGAATAATTAAACATCATCATCTATTCCATGATAAATTAATTTAGAATTTATACATGAAAATCTATAATAAATAAGTAAATTTTCGTAAAGGTGAATACCCGGGATAGAGAAATGGGCATGGTATTCACTAAACAATGACTTTGGCTTGGAAAATCATGGTGTAATTTCGGCAGCATAACGGTGTGATATAAGAATTTATAAAACAATTTGATAAGAGAGAAAGGGGTGTCTAATAATATTTACATGAAATAGTAATTAAGGGGGTTATATAGATACAAGTCCCAACATTTTTAATGAAATTTGGATTCATAATACAAAATAATTTCTTGAATGTAAATGATAAAAGATAAATTCCTTACTGAATTTCGGCATGGTAACGGGTGTACATGTGAGGAATTAATGATAGATAAATAGGTCAATCTTCATTCAAACGTAATTAAGAGTGTATGGGGGAGGTGAGAAATCATACCCCAACATTTTAAATAGAATAATAAATGGTATAACAACATAATGAAATTTTAACAAAAATGAGAAAAGAAGAAATCCCTTACTTGGAAGTCTGATTCAAAGGCTTGGGAGAGGCTTGAGAGAGGATTATTTGGAGCTTTGGGTGCCTTGGGAGGATACTAGAGAGAGGAGGGAAGAGTATAGACAATATAAAAGGGTTTTTAGGGAAGATAAGTGAGAGTTTTGTGGGTTTATATAGGAAAAGAGAGAAAATTCATTATTACTTAGGTTTTGGACACCACATATTAAACTAATCAAAAACAAAAACCAGACCAAGGTTTATTATCATGGTTTTTTCAAAGGGGAGTGGAAGACATTATTTTATAATTCCAATGGCCAAACTTCTTAAAATATTATTATAAGGACCCATCTTCAAAACATTACATAATATTGGATTAAATGAATAATTCACATTGATGATCTTTTCAGGTTTAGAGTTTTAGAAAATTAGGCCATAACTATTACATTACATCTCAAAAATTACAAAGTTGGCACTTATACTTAGTTTCCATTTTTTTATAAAATAAAAACTCCTGAAAAAAAGATCCATGTCTAGTTCCATGTTTTAGAACACATGACTTTTCCTTGATCCCATCCTTGACCATATTCATCTTTAAGTCCTGTGAAATAAACATTTCAAAGCATGGTATTAGCATAAAAATATCAGTAAGGATTATAAAATAAAGAAAGAAAAAATTATTCCATCAATATATAACAATAATAAGATCATACCTCATGAAATCATCATATTTATGAATAACACATAGAAATCATAAATCATAAAGTTATATTATGGAATACATAACATACTTACGTTGTAGCATTCACAGCTACATAGGGAGTTACATTTGGAATACCCATCATAGTATATTCCCTAAATCACTTAGGAGAAAAATTGACGTTTCCCTCTGTCCCATTACCCAATGAATTGGAGATCTATATTGGGCTCACCCGCCCTTTTTTTATCACAGAACCACCTGTATACGTAATCAATGCCCAAGAACCATAACACATAAAAAAAGCATAAAGTAAAGAAAACATTTCCACATTTCAATCACAATATATCATTTCAAGATATTGATATAATCAATGCTTTCTAAAAACAATTTTCCATACCAAAATACATTAAAAAGGTATATGGTATTTTTTCCTTTTAAAAAACACTATGGCATGTTAAGGAAGCCAAAGATCAAATAATACTCGTGGTGGCGGAAAGGTCGTTGTCACTGATTACGTTAAAAAGAAACATTAATTTTTTCATTTAGTAAAATTCCTCATAGAAAAATATTACCATTGAATTAAATGAAAATTCAAATGTGTTCATGCACCATATAAAAGGAAGTCGTGTATAAAACAAAATATTCCTCAATGAAAGGAGATTGAGACGAAGTCCCTTACCTTGCATCTGACTTGACACGATCATTATTTCATATCCTAAATAATAAACTAAAGTTAATTTATACTTTATTTAAAACCTTTTTCAATTATATAATTCATTTTATATCACTTATTACCATGTTATAAACATTATGTAATCATTTAAGTTAATAACGGTCATTTTGTCGATATTTGGTACTTATAATTGAATGTTTTCCATGTGGTCAAAAGTCCATTATATAAATAATGATATTCATGTATTACTTATCATATAAATCATATATATCCAATATATATTTAATTTTACTAGTCCATATCATTTGGATATATGAAAATGAAATGCACCGTTCATAGAGACGGTAAGTCGTACGTACGCATGAACACTACTTTCATTTCTTTTTCTCATTTATAAAGGAATGAAAAAAAGATGATACATATGTATATTATAATTAAATTATAATGTAATATTTTATATATGATACATAATATCATTAATACCATCTTTTATACATTCCATGTATGGTATGAGCGAGTCATATCACTTTGAAGGGGCGGTAATCCGCACTTCCTCAAATGAAATTATCGTATATATAAAATATGGAAAGCATAAAGGTATGTTCTAAAAGAGAATTAAAGAAGATTAGAGATAAAATAAATATCATAAATATAAAATATAATTGTAGTGCCATCATAATGGCCACCATGAGAGGTGGTATAAGAAAATTGAATAATCATCATTTCGTGAGGTAGTAGTTTACCGTCCACAGAAACAGTTTGTTCATATCCATTAGATAGAGGTGTGTGTAAGTGTAGTTAGAATAATTCTCATAAAAAAAACCTAGTATATCGAAGATCCTGTTTTTTTATAAAATAAAGGAATAAAAAAAGCTTTTGGGGTTAGAGAAGAAAAATAAAAGAAAATAACTTTAGAGAAGATGTAACTTTTAAATCGGGTAACTCTCTTTGGTTTGAACCAAAAGGATTTTTGAAGTTCCTTCTCCCTAATATAAGGCTTCTAGGTGGAATAGTGGGATGTTGGGAGCATATTTTGGTTGAGTTTCTATGAGAAAAGGGGCTTGATATGTGTGAGTAATGGTTTAGAGGTGATGGATTTTTATAAGGGGGGAGGGGATCTTTAGGAAAGATTGAAAATATTATTTTATTATAAACTAAATTTTGGTTTCAAAAGTTCTCAAACTTATTACCTTCAAAGTTAATATGACTATTATTTTGAATCCTCTAAACCACTAATTTTAATACAAGTTTTGGTTTCCTATTTAACCTTTTCATTTATCTTTAACCCTTAGTGAACTAATTTGACTCATACCATGTCTTCTTGTGTATTCACTCTATAAGGTTATTATAGTTAATATAAAATGCCAATCGAACCACAAGGGTTTCATTTAGGACATTTTAAACCTTATCTAAGTCATTTTTATGAATCATAGATTTTTTTTATTATTATATAATTTAATAAAATTATATTTGTTTTAAAAACTCATTTAGGTCAATTTAAATACTATTCATATCACGACTTTTAAAAAAATCCAAAAAAACATTATTATTTCAAAAAACCTTCATTAATTCAAAGATAACAAGTATTAATCATCTCTAAAATTCTTGTATGGCATATAAATATTCAAAATACATTTTTTTAACGTTTATAATCTAATTTATTTAAAACATTCATTAATGAGGTAATCATTACATCATCATTGTGTCATAAATAAATTTATTTATTTGATGTCTAAAATTTATAAATAAAATACCATATGTAGGAAATATTTTTATATTTCTAATGAATATTTATATAAAAATATATCAATTATATAACCCCATTATAAAATTTTTTAAGCAAAACAATACATGTTTATGATATTTTTATTTTTACTTTCAATTAGAAGTTATTAATGTCATTGTCTTACCCAAATGGATTTCAAATGACAAAAATCTCACCCAAGGATTTTATTGTTCATCCATGACTCATAAAATAAGGTTAGGACAAGTGTTAAAGTAATTTTATATTATTATAATATTATTTATACCTTGAATTACCCTATTTACCTTTAACCGCGGTAAATAAAAGTCAAAAGTTACTATTCACAAAAAACTTATTTATATCTTATTAAACCACGTTTTAGTTACTGATTACTACCATTTATGTCATATTTTTGATATTCAGTTCACAGAAGAGGTAAAAATTCATTTTAATGAAAAAGTTGGTGTTTTAACTACTACTCAGTGTTTTCACTATTCATCAAAAATTGAAGGTTTTCAGAAAAAAGCCAAAAATTTACCCTAAGATATATTTGATATTATGAATTAAAAAATGATGTCTATTTTACCAAATTCAAACCATATAAGTTTAATTAATTAATTTACAATTAATTCCTTTTTTCAAAACTAAAAACGTATTTTTAAGAAATAATAACTATCAAAATATTGACAATTGTTTATGTCCAATTTCAAAGTGAAATTACTTCCAATGACCAACATTGGATTAAATGTTAAAAATATAATGTAATTACACATTAAAATCAATTACAAAGATAATCTAACCATATTAATAAATTATATTGAAAGGAAGTTTTGAATTAAAATACATTATATTTCTCTATTCATTAAAAAATAAATTTTTTCATAAAAATACCAAAAATTTACCCGAAGTAAATTTTTATGTCCCGATTATAAAGAAGAATTTCATTTTTTTCAAATAGAACATATAAAAGTGACCAAAACTATATTTAAAGAGGGTTCTCCATCAAAAGTCAGTAAATTGATCTTTTAAAGAATATTAAAGTATCTATGCTTAAAATTAGATTCATTCACATTTCAAGCCTCTAACTTTTTATTGGATAAATGTAAAAACATTTAACAAACATGTATAATCATATTATAGTTAGTTATATTCATTCCCGCCAATAAAATAGCTAGGTGTTAACTACCATTTTAAATAATATTATATTATTATTTTTCTGTATGACTCATTATTGTGTGAAACATTAGACTTTGGAGAAACCCGTTGTTGTGTGTCAGGTACACCATCAAACATAGCATACCCTTTAAAATAAAATTAATATTTAATTCAAAAATATTAATAAATATGAAAATTTATTATTCTTTATTTACCTGGGATGTTACATCCTTCCCCCCTTTTGAAAATTGCATCCTCATAACTCTATTCACTTATCAAATAAATGGGTGTATTTATCCCGTGTAGAATTTTTAGATTCCCATGTTGCCTCTTCAACCATATTGTTTTTACACAAAACCTTTACCTGATGGATTACCTTATTCCGTAACATTTTCTCTCTACGTTCAAGAATCTAGACTCGTTGTTCCTCATAAGAAATATTATCTTCAAAATGAACTATCTCTGGACTCAAAACATGAGATGGATCTAGCATATACTTTCTCAACATTGAAACATGAAAAACATTGTGTACCTGGGATAAACATGGAGGTAAAGCCACTTTGTACGCAACTGATCCAACATTTTCCAGGATTTCATAGGGTCCAATGAACCTCGGACACAAATTTCCCTTCTTATTAAAAAGCATCACACTTTTCCATAGAGAAACGTTCAGAAAGACATGGTCACCTACCTCAAAAGAAATATCCTTCCTCCGATTATCCACATAAATTATCTGCCTACTCTGATCTATTCTCAGGTGCTTCTGAATCAACTGAAATTTTTCTTCCATCTCTTCTACCAATTCTAGTCCCATCAGTTTCTTTTTGCCTAATTCATTCCAAAAATCTGGAGTTCAACAACGCTTTACATATAATGCCTTAAATGGATCCATCTATATAATGGAATGGAAACTGTTTTTATAAGAAAAATCAACCAAAAAATATGTTGGTCCCAACTTCCCTAGTAATCCATTGAGCAAACACGTAGCATATCCTCTAATGTATGAATTTTTCGTTCTGATTTCCCATCTTATTGAGGATGAAAATATGTAGTAAAATTTAATTCAATACCCAACGACTTCTGAAGGCCTTTCCAAAATTTAGCATTAAACCTAGGATCACAATCAGATACAATGGAGAGGGGAACTCCATGCAACCCGATTATACATTTAACATACAATCAAGAAAGTTGATCTAGATACAAAGTATCTCAAATAGGAAATAAATGATAATATTTAGTCAATAGGTAAACAATAACAAAAATAGCATTAATACCTCTATATGTCTTTGTTAATCCCACAATGTAGTCCATGGATATATTTTTCCATTTCCACTATGGAACTGGAAAAGGCTGAAGAATCCCTTTTGGTAACTTCCACACTGCTTTAACTGGTTGACAAGTCAAACACTTCATAGTAAAATCAAAAATATCTCTTTTCATTCCATCCCACTAGTAATACTCCTGAATATCTATGTATATCTTAGTAATGCTGGGATGAACTGAAAACGGAGAACTATGAGCTTCACATAAAAACTCATTTTTCAACTGTGAATCACAAGGTACATATAACCTCTTTCTAAACATCAAAACATAATCATTATCAATGTTAAAATAAGGAAACTTTCCCTTCTGAACCAACACTACCTTTTTCAGCAACTCACCGTATTCCTTCTGCGCTTTCTTAATTCTATCTTTTAGAGATGATCTCACTAACACCTGAAACCAAACATTGAAATTTCCTGCACTGAAAACTTATATTCCAAATTTCATTAAATC
The DNA here is from genome assembly GCA_963277665.1 of Viscum album. Classification (NCBI taxonomy): domain Eukaryota; kingdom Viridiplantae; phylum Streptophyta; class Magnoliopsida; order Santalales; family Viscaceae; genus Viscum; species Viscum album. The sequence goes on along the minus strand of OY728145.1, from coordinate 616,974,776 downwards.
ATTAACCAAAGGATATTGTTCCAAACATAACATGGTTAACGTAGCATTAATTTTCTGACTCAAAGCAGCATCCACTTTATTTTCTTTTAATGGATTGTAATGAATCGTGCAATCATAATCCTTGATTAATTCCAGTCATCTCTTCTATCTCATGTTTAATTCCTTCTGAGTGAATATATACTTAAAAATTTTGTGATTAGTATATATTTCACATTTTACTCTGTACAAATGATGACTCAAAATTTTTAAATCCAAAACAACCGAAGCTAATTCCAAATCATGTGTAGGGTAATTAAACTCATGAGGTTTCAACTGATGTGAAGTATAAGCAATTACCTGATCATCCTACATTAGGACATAACCATTTCCTTTCAACAAAGAATCATTTTAGATTAAAAAAACTCACCATTTCTAGAAGGTAGTGCCAAAACTAGAGCATTCACCGATCTTATTTTCAATTCCTAAAAACAATCATCACATTCTTTTGTCCAAATAAACTTAACACCTTTTCAAGTTAACTTATTCAGTGGGATATATAACCATGCAAACTTTTCAATAAACCTCTAGTAATAACCTGCCCAACCAATAAAACTATGGATCTTGGTTATATTTGTGGGTTTTCCCCATTATTCAACAACTTTTTTTAGTATGGTCAATATTTATACCATCCTCAGAAATAATGTGTCCAAGGAAAAAAAATTGTAACCAAAACTCACACTTTCGGAATTTCCCATAAAGATTCATTTCTTTTAAAGTTTGAAAGGCAACCCTTAAAGGACTTTCATGATCCTATCAGATTTTATAATATACTAAAATATCTTATACAAACACAACCACCATTTATAACCTGATTCAACTGATCCATCACTACAGTAAACTGTTCAATTCTGATTTCGATCATCTTAGGATGTTGATTTGGAAGGTTATTCTTCTTCGTATTCCTTCCCAAAATATCTACACTATCTCCTTCGCTAAAAAACATTCTAAACATAGAAATATCTTAGGTGAAACATCATGGTAATCTTTAAATGATATATCATTTAAATATTAACATAAATTAATTTATGGATACTAATTTAACAATATCCTAAATCTTAAGTTATCTAAACTGACCTATGATACCAACTATAAGAACTGAGCCTTAAAACATTACATACTCTTGAATTAAATGAATAATTCACATTGAGGATATTCTCAGGTTTATAGTTTTAGAAAATTAGGCCGTAACTATTACATTACATCTCAAAAATTACAAATTAGACACTTCTATTCAATTTCTATATTTTCATAAAATAAAAACTCTTGAAATAAAGAGTCATCTCTGGTTCCATGTTTTAGACCGTATGACTTTTCCTTGATCCCATATTTGACCCTATTCATCTTCAAGTCCTATGAAAAACATTTCAAAACATGGGATGAGCATTAAAATCTCAGTAAGGATTATAAAATAAAGAAATAAAACATTATTCCATCAATACAGACAAATAATAAGCTCATACCTCATGAAATTATCATATTTATGAATAACACATAGAAATCATTTATCATAATAGTAACTTGTGGCATCTATAACATACCTATGTTGTAGCTTTCACATCAACATAGGGAGTTAAATTTGGAATACCTATTATAGTATATTCCTTAAATATCTTGTGAGAAATATTCACGTTTACCTCTATCACATTACCCAATGCATTAGAGAGTTATCTCAGGCACACCCGCCCTAATTTTATCACAGAACCACCCGTATACATAAACAATGTCCAAGAACCATTACACATAAAACAACCATAAAGGAAAGATAAAATTTCCACATTTCAATCACAATATATCATGTCAAGATATTGAAATAATAAATTATTTGTAAAAATAATTTTCAATACCAAAATATAAAAAAAAGTTATGTGGTATTTATTTTCTTTTTAAAAAAACACTATGGCATGTTAAGGATGCCAAAGATCAAATAATACTCATGGCAGTGAAAAGGTCATTGTCACCACTTACGATAAAAATAAACATTATTTTTTGTCATTTATTAAAATTCCTTATAGAAAAATATTCCCTTTGAATGAAATGAAAATTCAAATGTGTTTATACACCATATAGAAGGAGGTCGTGTATAAAACAAAGTATGCCTCAATGAAAAGAGATTGAGATAAAGTCTCTTACCTCGTGTTCGACATGACTCGATCGTTCTTTAATATCTTGAATAATAAACTAATGTTAATTTACACTTTCTTTAGAAACTTTTTCAAGTTTATTATTTCTTTTATATCACTTATTACCATGTTATAAGCATTATGTAATCATTTATGTTAATAACGGTCTTTTTATCGATATTTGGTACTTATAATTGTAAGTTATCCATGTTTTCAAAAAACCATTATATAAAGAATGATATTAATGATTTAAATATCATATATATCATATATATCCATTATATATGTATTTATAATAGTCCATATCATTTGGATATATGAAAATGAAATTCACCATTCATGGAGACGGGAAGTTGTACGTACGCATGAACGCTAATTTCATTATTCTTTTTCTTTTTTAAAGGAATGAAAACCAAATGATACATATGTATATTATAATTACATTATAATATCATATTTCATATACATTACATTATTTCATTAACACTATCCTTTATACATTCCATGTATGGTATGAATGAGTCATATCAATTTGAGGGGGTGGTAGTCCACGCTTCCTCAAATGAAATTATCTTATATATACAACATGAAAAGAAAAAAGTTATATTATAAAAGAGAATTAAATAATCATAAAGATAAAATGAATATCATAAATAATTATTGTTCCATCATAATGGCCACCATGAGAGGCGGTAGGAGATAACTGGACAATCATCATTTTGTGAGGCAGTAGTTCATTGTCCACAGAAACAGTATGTTCGTATCCATTAGATAGAGGTGTGTGTTAGTGTAGTTATAATATTTCTCATAAAAACAACCTATTATATTGAGGATAGTTTTGTTTTTATAAAATAAAGGAACAAAAAATTAGGGGTTGGAGAATTAAAATAAAAGAAACGAACTTAAGAGAAGACGTTACATTTAAATCGGGTAACTCCCTTTGGTTTGAACCAAAAAGATTTTTGAAGTGCCTTATGCCTAAGGTAAGGCTTATAGGTGAAATATATGGATTTTTGGAGATTATTTTGGCAGAGTATGGACAATACAAGGGGCTTGAGAGGTGTTAGTAATGGGTTAGAGGTGATGGATTTTTATAAGGGGGGGGAGGGACTCTTTAGAAAAGTTTGAGAATATTATTTTATTATAAACTAAATTTATTTTTCAAAAGGTCCCAAACTTAATAAATTAAAATATAATATGACTATTATTCAAAATAATCTCAAACAATAGGTTTTAGTCAAGTTTTGATTTCAAATTTAACCTTATCATTTAGCTTTAACCCTTAGTTAACTAATTTGACTCTTACCATGTCTTCTTGTTTATTCATTCTATATGGTTAATATAGTTACTATAAAATTCCAATTGAACCGCAAGTGATTCATTAATGACATTTAAAACCTTATATATTTCATTTTTTTGAATCTTATATTTTTAAAATTATTATAACATTTAGTAAAATAATATTTTTTTTTAAAACTCATTTATGTCAATTTAAATACTATTCATATCATGACTTTTTTAAAAATCTAAAAAAATGTTATTCATTCGAAAAAAAATCATTAATTAAAATTTAACAAGTCATACTCATATCTAAAATTCTTGGATGGTATAAGAAGTTTCAAAAAAATTATTTTAACATTTATAATCTCATTTATTTAAAACATTCATTAATGAGCTAATCATTACATCATCATTGTGTCATAAATAAATTTATTTATATGATGTATAAAAATTATAAATAAACTACCATGATGTAGGAAATATTTTTATATTTATAATTAATATTTATAGTAAAATATATCAATTATATAACCCCACATTAAAATTTTTTGTGAAAGAAAATACATGTTTATGATATTTTTATTTCTACTTTAAATAAAATGTTATTAATGTCTTATTTTAACCAAATAGATTTAAAATGAAAAAAATCTCACCCAAGTATTGTATTGTTAGACAATGACTCATCCAATATGGTTAGGAAAAGTGTTAAGATAATTTTATATTATTATAATATAATTTTTACTTTTAATTACCCTATTTACCTTTAACCGCGGTAAATAAAAGTCAAAAGTTATTATTCACCAAAAATTATTTTCATCTTATTGAACCACATTTTACTTACTGATTATAACCATGTATGTCATATTTTAGAAATTCAATTCATAGAAGCGGTAAAATTTTATTTAAATGAAAAATTCGGTTTTTTAATTACTACTTAGTTTTTTCACTATTCATCAAAAATTAAAGGTTTTCAGAAAAATACCAAAATTTCAACCTAAGATATATTTGATATTTTGAAATCCAAAATTATTTCTATTTTACCTAATTCAGAAAATATTATTTTCATTAATTAATTTAAAATTAAATCTCTTTATCAAAACAAAAAGCGGGTTTTTATGAAATAATAATTATCAAAAGATTGACAATTGTTTATGTCCAATTTCAAAGTGAAATTACTTCCAATTACCAAAATTGGATTAAATTGTAAAAATATAATCTAATTAAAAATTAAAACCAATTAAAAATATAATATAAACATATAAATAAATTGTATTAAAAGGAAATTTTGAATTAAAAAACAGTATTTTTCACTATTCATTAAGAAATGAATTTTATTAGAAAAATACCAAAAATATACCTAAAGTAAATTTTGATGTCCTGATTCTAAATATAAATTTTATTTTGTCAAATAGAATATATAAAAGTGACCAAAACTATATTTAAATAGGGTTCTCTATCAAAAGGTGGTAAATTGACCTTTTAAATAATATTAGAGTATTTATTCTTAAAATTAGATTCATTCACAATTTAAGCCTCTAACTTTTATTGGATAAATATAAAAAATTTAACAAAAATATATAATCATATAGTAGTTAGTTCAGTTAATTACCAGAAATACAGCATCTATGAATTAACTATTATTTAAAATAATATTATATTATTATTTTTCTGTATAACTCAGCATTGTGTGCAACATTAGACTTCGGAGAAATCCATTGTTGCATGTTAGGTACGCCATCAAACATAGAATCCCCATTAAAATAAAATTAATATTTAATTCAAAAATACTAATAAATATAAAAATGTCTTATTCTTTATTTTCTTATGATGTTACAATTAGTCTTGCTTATATGGATGTGTATCACACTCTCAAGGAAATCATTTTAAAAGTTAAAATGTTTCATATGTCTCGGAGGGTCCACCGAGCCACCAGAAAATGAATCAAACAAGTCTAAAATCATGTTATTTTAAAGGTAAAACATATATTGTCTGAATATTCTTTTTATTGTATTTTATTATATCATTATTGAGCCATCTTGATTTCAAAAAACACATTATATATTTAAATGGTATTTAATTTTTAACCGAAAATTCAATTGTCTCAAAAAATTATGAAAAATTCACTATTGGATAATTTTGACATCCTGATTCCAAAAACAGTATTCATTTTATATAAATAATTTTCTAAATAAGTTAATTTTTAATTTTAAAATAAAAACATACATTCATCTAAAAATCATGGTTTTTAACAAATATATCTTTCAAAAATTAATAAAAATTACAATTGTATTCATAAAAAAATTATCCTAGAATTTACATTTAATATAATTTTATTTAGTAATAATATTTTATTAAAATATTATTTAATTCAAAAATAATTCATCAAAATAGATTTCATAATTGAATATTAACTAAAAATATTATTTGTTCTTTAAAATCATTTTACAAAGTAACAATAATCAAATGAATGTATATTCTATCTAAAAATATAATGCACATAATCATAGTGCTAGGTTCTTATTACATAACCCCTTAAAACACCCTCATAATACCTATGGATAAGGTGTGTGATGGTGACAAACTCTTGGGTAGGATCAGATAACATTGATCGGGTGGTAATCTCTATTAACTTTCACTTATCCCGTTGGCGGTTCCATTCCAACTTAATGTGTTGAATCTCAACTTGGGCTTGGTCAAAAGTGAATCCTAGTGTAGCTACCTACTTTTTGAGCTTCGAAAAATGGTCTTCATATAGATAAATTATACTAGATGAGGCCATCTCTTCCTTTGTCTGAGTAAATTGGATTTGTTAAATCCCTATATTTATATTAATAAAGTGGTCACTATTCAACGGCTATATTACAACAGTTACAATTCATAATGATATTTTAAAATACAAAAACATAAAAATAAGGAATTTCATATGTTATATAACCATTTTACATAATAATACATATAATTAGATCAAGAAGAATTTTCATTAATAAAATTTTCAGTTGTTACAATCTTCCCCCCTTTAGAAATTTTACACTCAAAATTTCATATTCCCACACTAAAACATATGAGGGTAACTCTGCTTCATCACTTCCTCTGATTCCCACATTCTTTCTTCAATCATGTGGTTTCACCACAACACCTTGACAAGGGGAATTGTCTAATTTTGTAGAAATTTTCCCTATGATCTATGATCTTCAGCATCTTATCTTCATATTAGTGGTCATTCTCCAATGGTAACACCTCAGGATTGAGTACATGTGATGGTTCATGTATGTTCTTCATCAAGAGTGATACATGGAATCCCTTATGTACTTGAGATAGGTTCGGTGGGAGTGCTAGTCTATAGGCCACTGCACCAATGTGATAAAGGATATCAAAAGGTCTAATGTACCTTGGATTAAGCTTTCCCTTATTCAAAAATCATATAAATCTATTCCATGTTGATATGAGGAAGAAAACCATGTCTCTAACATCAAAATCTAGGTCTCATCAATGATCATTAGCATAGATCTTTTGTCAACTCTAAGAAGCGTTAATATGTTTTTGGATGGACTTATCCTTCTCCACCACTTCTTCGGCCATAGTTAGACCTAGGATTTTTTTCTCCACAACTTCATCCCTACATGACGATGTTCTGAACCTCTTACCATAAAGGGCTTAATAAGGAGCCATTTGGATTCTTGAGTGGAAACTTTTATTGTAAGAGAACTCAAACAGATAAAGACATTGATCTCATCCTCCTTTTAATTCTGTTGATAATTCTCTCAATTTGTTCTCATGTGTTTGGATAGTCCGCTCAGATTGTCCATCAGGTTGAGGATGATAAGTCGTACCAATGTTCATCTCAGTATTCAGAGCATGTTTAATACTCTTCTATAATGTAGAGGTGAATCTTGGATCTCGATGAGATAGAATAGATAGTGGTACTCCATGCATCCTTACCACTTCACTGATATATATTTGTTCTAGTTGATATAATGAGAAATCCTCTAGAATTTCAATAAAGTATGCAGTATTTGTAAGGCAATCCACAACAACCCAGATAGCATTGTTTCCTTTGGATATATTTGGAAGTCCGGTGAAAATGTACATGGTGATGATCTCCCATTTCTATGCTGGTATGGGTAATGGTTGCATCATCCCCTTAGACTTATGCCTCTCATCCTTCACTTGCTGACATACCATGCACATTGATGTATACTCAGTGATCTCCTTCTTCCTTTTATCCTACCAATAATGCTCTCAGAGATCTTGATACCTCTTTGTGTTTCTTGGGTGAATGGAGAATGTCGAACTATGTTCATCATCCAAAATTTCATTCTTTAACTCTGCATTTGATGGAACACATAGTCTTTTCCCAAATATCACAATTCCTTATTCATTAACATTAAATTCTAAGGATTTCCTTGTTCTAGTATTTTTTACTCTTATTAATTCCCAAATCATCCTTTTGAGCATCCTTTTACCTTTCCAAAAGAGACATTTCAGCAATCATTTTTGAAAGGATTAATGATGTTCCCTTCTTTATGATTCACATGTCTATCTTCATCAAATCTACGAATATTGAATCCTTTTAAATTCTTATCATTGATAGAATTCTTGGGTCCTTTATACATAGATAATCTTCCACCTTGTTATCTTTCTCATGGTGGTAATTGATTGAGCAGTCATAGTCTTTGATAAACTCAAACCTTCTTCGATGGCGCATGTTCAAATATTTCAGTGTGAATATATACTTGAGGCTTTTGTGATTAGTTTATATTTCAAGCTTCTCCCCAATGAGGTAATGTCTCCATATTTTTAAAGATAATATTACTATAGCCAACTCCAGATCATGTGTTGGGTTTTTTTATCATGAACATTCAATTTCCTTAAAGCGTAAAAAATGGCTGTCATTTTTCATCAAGACACAGCCCAGGCCCTTCTTCAAAGCATCGCTGAATACCATAAAAAGTTCTCCACTTGTGGGTTGTGTGAGCATGGGTGTCGTGATAAGCCTCTTTTTCAATTCCTTGAATCTATTTTTACATTCATAACTCTAAGAAAACATTACTACCTTCCAAGTTACCTTGGTAAGATGGTTGGGAAATTGTGATATATTTCTCACAAATCAACAATAATATCCCGTTAACCCCAAGAATCGATAGATATTCGTTACCGATGTTGGAATCATCCATCCCTCAATTTTAGGTGTTTTGGAAGGATCCACAGATATCCCATTTCTTGTGATGATATGATATGGAATCCCGCCTTTTTATTACAAAACTTTTCATTACATTTTACAAACAGAGGATCTTTAAAGTCTAGTGTCTTGGAAATCAGAAATATAATACATGAAAACAACATAAAACATTCTTCTAAACCACTCGTAAGGCTTCATCATAGGTTCATCCTATGTACAATTACATCATCTCATATCCTTGAGACATACATCAAAGAAAAGGGTGAGCAGAAGGCTCAGTAAGGAAAGCAAGTGAAATAGTTGACATGTGATCTTGAGCAATATTAATAAGAACATGATAAAAGTCATAAAGGCGTGAGCAAAGGAAGAATAGGAATATCATAATAAAAATAACTTTAATCATAACTTGAATATTTGGATTCAACATTTCATTCAAATATTCATGAACATATCACCAAGGTTTATCCCCGAGGTGTCATAAAAGTTACCAAGGTTATTCACCAAGGTATCGTGAAACTTGTCATCTCTAGAGATTAATTATTTACCCAATGCATTGGAGAGATATCAGGGCGCACCCTTAATATGTATTTACTTTCATGTGAGACACATATATCATAATCAAAAATTTCATAAATAACCCAAATAAAATCAAATAAATGGGTTTCATTTCAAAATCATGACGTTTTAAAAGGTCTTAAAAATAAGATCATTATATCATTTAAAACCCAATAAAAGAGAGTGAGGGTTATATGTATGTCTATTCCAGAATACAATATATCCTTTTTATAAATTTATGAACACCCATAGAAACGAAATAGGTATGGGTATTTACATAAATAAACAAGATAATTTATTGAGATAAAGAGATATAAATTTTGAGATGAAATTTCTGCAGCATAACGGCTATATAATATGGTTTTAGAAAACATTGAAAAGAGAGGGGAAAAGGGTCACCCACTCATAAATAATTAATAATATAGTATAAATTCATAATAACATGGAGATAAGAACATGTTATGGAAATTTGAATGACATACCACATGAAAAGGAAACATGAAAGAAAAGAGAAGATGTCATTCCTTTTATGAAAAATTCGGCAGCCTAACGGTGTCACTTAAAAATTCAGAAAACAAATTTATGGGAGAGGAAAGGGTCTCTCAATAATTAGAAATGAAATGTACAGAAATTAGAACATATAATAACATGCCCTTAACATAAATATATGGAAATTTGAATACACAACATAAAGGAAGTCATGACTTAAAAGAAGAGGGTGAAAGGATCCCTTACCTTGAAGAGTAACTTCGAAATCTTGATGTTCGGGACCTTGAGAGGCTTGAGGGAACCTTGGGAGGACTCCTTGGGAGGTAAGGAGACCAGAACTTCGTTGAGGATAATTTTGGAATGAAATGAATGAGGGAAATGTCTTGGTATTTATAGGAAAAGTGAGTGAATAAATTATTAATTTCCAAAGGACACCTCATCGGTGGTATTTGCAAAACAATGTTCTTGCCCATGGTATTTTCCCATGGTATTGTCCACTTGGGACACCTAATAGAATATATCACTATTCATAAGTCAACCATAAATCTTACATCATTATTACATCATTAATGATTTCATTAAACACCCAAAACTCAAAACTGCATTTTTATTATTCACTGAAAATTCAATTGTTTCAGAAAAATCCCAAAAACTCACCCTAACCTAATATTGATTCTCTGAATTCAGAAATGAATTCCATTTTATGAGAATAATTTTCTAATTTTTTTTTTAATTTAATTTTTAAATAAAATCATTATTTATTCCAAAAATACAACTTTAAAATTATAACTCATTTTGTAACACCTTAAAAAAGTAAACAAGGTCCCATAAAAATATCATATACCCATAAGACAATAAAGTAACAATTTATGATTAAATTTTATGAAAATAAATTTCCATTTTAAATTATTAAATTAATTATAAAATTGTAAATAAAATATTTATAGCATACAAAAATACCAAAACTTAAACAATGATCGTTTTTTAACTTTTAAGATGTCTAAAATGTATTTATACATTCATGGGTGAAGTTTCTATTTTTTGTCAAATTACTATTCATTTCTATTCATTACTATTCATGCGAGTATGTTACTATTCCTACTTTACTATTAACTAAAAACAAATTTGATCTTATTAGACTCTAAATTTCTCACGGATCACAACTATATAAGACCATTTTTTGAAAATCATTTCACATTATTAATTATTTAATGAATACAAAAATATTTTAAAATACCCTTCTTTCCTAAATTCATCACATCCTATATTTATCTAGATATTTTAAATTCACAAACTTTTCCATAATAAGAAATAACAATTTTATTTATATAAAAGGATTACACAAAGCAACTAAGGTCTCGTTATATTTCCCCTTATAACACCATCATATGATCTAAGTGTGAGGTGTTATATGGTGATAGAATCTTGGGGAGGCTCAGACAACATTGCTCGAGTGGTGATTTATATCAATTTGAACTTCTCCCTTAGTCGATTCTGTTCAAGCTTCATACATTGAAGTTCAGCTTGGGATTGGTCCAAAGCAAATCCCAATGATGCTACCTCCTTCCGAAGCTCCGACAGATGGTCTTCATATGGCTCGAGTCTACTAGATGAGGCCATTCAATCTTCTTTCTATATTAATTAACCAAGATAACCATATTTATAAAAACACAACGTTAAGATTATAGTTTCCAACCGTCATATTGACCAACAGTCATATAACAGTCAAAACCCAATGGTCTCATTTTAATCATACCCACTTCATTAATTAAATAAAATAGTTTTGTTGAGTATAAAATAAAATAACACACAAAATTAGGAAACAAATATAATTAAAAATATCAGATCGTTACATTCTTCCCCCTTAGGAAATTCCATCCCCGAAATTTTATCTCGTACCCTCTGATGGAAAAAGGTGTGGGTACTTCTGTCTCATGGACTCCTCTGGTTCCCACGTGGCTTCTTCACATTTGTGGTTACTCCACAACACCTTCAAAAGGTGGGTAGTCTTGATGTGTAGAACCTTTTCTCTATGATCCAAGATCTCCACTAGTTGCTCCTCAAAAGAGAGGCCATGTTCTAGTTATACCACCTATAGATTTAGTACATGTGAAGGGTCAGGTATGTACTTCCTCAAGAGGGATACGTGGAAAACATCATGAACTTGTGCCAGATTTGGAGGAAGTGCAAGCTGATAGGCCACTTCTCCCACACAATAAGGGCTAATGTACCTAGGGTTGAGCTTCCCTTTCTTCCAAAACCTCATGAATCTCTTCCAAGGTGAAATCTGAAGAAAGGATTTATCACCAACATCAAACTCCAAGTCCCTTCAATGGTTGTCGGCATAGTTCTTTTTCTGACTCTGAGTAGCCTTAATGTGTTGTTGGATGGCATGGACATTTTATGTCATCTCTTGCACAAGATCAGGACCAAGAAGCCTTCTCTCACCATATTCATCCCAACAAGTAGGAGTTCTACATCGCTTCCCGTAAAGAGCTTCATAGGGTTCCATTTGAATGATCGAGTGGAAGCTGTTGTTGTAAGATAACTCAACTAAAGAGAGATGTTGATATCATCCACCTTTAAATTTCATTGATCAAGTTCTCAGTATTTCCTCGAGTGTTTGAATAGTCCTTTCAGATTGGCCATCAGTTTAGAGGTGATAGGTCGTACTTAAATTCAATTCAGTGCCCGGATCTTGTTGAAGACTTATCCAGAATTTTGATGTGAACCTTGGATCATGATCAGATACAATAGAAAGTGGAACTCTATGCAGCCTTACCACTTCCTTCATGTAAATCCTGTCAAGTTGATCAAAAGATAAATCTTCTCGAATGGAGATAAAATGGGCAGTCTTGGTGAGACGGTCCACAATAACCCATATCGCAATATTTCCTTTGGAAGTTATCAGGAGACCAGTGAGGAAGTCCATAGTGATATTGTCCCACTTCCATGATGGTATGGGTAGTGGTTTCAATACCCCTTTAGGAAGTTGTCACTCTTCCTTCACTTGCTAACATACCAGGCACCTTGAAGTGTAGTCAGTAATCTCCATTTTCATATTATCCCACCAATAATTATCGTTAAGGTCCCTATACATTTTCATGCTACCAGGATGTATAGAGAAAGTAGAGTTATGAGCTTCATCAATCAGCTCCTTCTTTATTTCTGGAATTGATGGAACACATAGTGTCGTACAAAATTTCAGTACACCTTCTTCATCGGTATTAAACTCAAGAAACTTCCCATCCTTCACAGCCTCAAACTTATTCTTTAAAAAAGGATCTTCTTTCTGATATTTTTTTATCTTCTCTAGTAGTGATAGTTGAGAAATCATTTGGGTTAGGGTTGATGATGCCCATTCCCTTATAATTCCCATGTACATCTTTACTAGGTCATTGATCAAAGGATCTCCTTGAATCCTCATCAAGGACAGAACAACTGGGTCTTTCCTACTTAATGCATCAGCGACTTTGTTTCCTCTCCTGGGATGATAATGAATTAAACAATCATAGTCTTTAAGGAGTTCCAACAATCTCCTTTTTCTCATGTTCAATTCCTTTTGTGTGAAAATATACTTCAAACTTTAATGGTCAGTGTATATATCACATTTCTCCCCATAAAGATAGTGCCTCCATATCTTGAGAGCAAAAACGGTCGCAGCCAGCTCCAGATCATGCATAGGATAGTTCTATTCATGAGTCTTCAACTGTAGAGATGTATAAGCAATGAACTTTTAGTTTTTCATTAGGACGCACCCAAGCCCTTTTAGAGATGTATCGCTAAAAATAACAAATACTTCTCCACTTGAGGGCAGAGTTAACACAGGTGTAGTAACCAATCTCTTCTTCATCTCTTGGAAACTTTCCTTACACTACTTTATCTAGATGAACTTGACCCCTTTTCGAGTTAACTTGGTTAATGGATTATAATTTTTTGTAAAAAATTTCAAAAACCTCCTATAATATCCCGCTAATCCAAGGAAACTAAGAATCTCAGTTATTGTTGTAGGCTGAGGCCACTTCTCCACAAATTATGTCTTTGCAGGGTCAACTGTGATTCCTTCATTGGTAACAATGTGCCCCAAGTAAGCAACTTGTTTTAACCAGAATTCACATTTACTGAACTTTCCAAAAAGTCTCTCCTTCTGTAGAGTTTTCAAAATAACCCTTAGATAATCCTCATGCTCCTCAAAACTTTTGTAATATATCAGAATATCATCAATAAAAACTACCAAAAATTTATCAAGGTAGTCCTTAAAGACTCTATTCGTCAAATCCATAAAAATAGTAGGTGCATTAGTCAGTCCAAAAGGCATAACAACAAACTTATAATGCCCATATCTTGATCAGAAGGTAGTTTTTGGAATATCTTCTTTCTTCACCCTCAATTGATGATTACCAGATCGAAGATCAATATTAGAAAATAATTGAGCCCCATGAAGTTGGTCAAATAAGTCATCAATTATTGGAAGAGGGTATTTTTTTCTTTACTATGATTCCATTCAGTTATCTATATTCAATTCATATCCACATCGATCCATCCTTCTTCTTCACAAAGAGAACAGGTGCTCCCCAAGGAGACACACTCAGTCGGATAATCCCCTTCTCCAAAAGATCTTGGGGTTGTTTCTTTAATTCCTCCATCTCCACATTTTCTATCCTATACAGGGTCTTTGATATTGGATGAGATCCAAGAACAACTTCAATAGAGAACTCTACCTCTATTTCTGGGGGAGGTCCAGGAAAATCCTCAAGAAATACGTCAATGTATTCCTGGATGATGGGTACATTTTCTATCCTAAAAATATCATTTCCTTCTTCTTATTCACCGATAAATTCCATAAAAAGGTATATAAGAGGTTCTTCTAGACAAAGATCAGGTTGAGAAATCTCTCCTTGGAAGATAACTGTAGGTTTTCCATTCAAGACTACTGAGATTTCCTTACTTCTGTATTTGATCTTAGAATTATACTTTGAGAGCCAGTACATCCCTAGTATAATGTCGAATTCCAGCATGGGAATAACTACTATATCTGTGATAAGATTGTGCTCACCAAAGTAAATACTAGAGTTTCTAAACACTGATGATGCTTGGATAATCCCATCAAGAGTCTTGACTGATAACTCTACTTTTAGAAAATCGGGAGTTGATTCTAAATTCTTTGCAAACTTGGATGAAATAAAGGAATTCATAGAACTAGAATCAAACAAAGTACTTGCTAGCTTTTAGAGAACAACAAGAGTACCTGATACCACATCATTTGGATCTTCAACTTCAACTGTCATGATAGAAAAAGCACGACCTTGCTCCCTTGGCCTTTTCGGAGGCTGATGGTGGTTCCCCTCCACTGCCCTCAGATTTGGACAGTGATTGGAAAAGTACCCAAGGTGTCCACACTTAAAGAATTGGACATCAAGTATCACCTACACCATCTTCCCCTTGTTATTAGTGTTTGGAAGTTGAGGTTTCACCTCACTATGACAATTCCTCGCAATATGGCCATCTCTTCCACACTTGTATCATTTCTCGCTCATGAGAAGGCAGTTCCCCAAATGTTTCTTCCCACATTTATTACACGTGGGACGTTTCACTTGCTTTCCTCCTCTTCCTTGATCAAAGCTCCTCACTAATCTTGGCTCTACTGATCTCTTTTTGTCATTGGATTTATGAGACCACTGGGTCTCACCAAACTCTAGTTCAAATTTCATCGTACTTCGCATGATCTCTTCATAGTTTTCATAACCTTGGTTTTCAAGATTCTTACACAAATGAGGTCTCTATCGACCGAATAATCTATCAAACTTTCCATTTGGATCCATGACAAATCTAGAGGTGTAACGTGAAAGTCGGGTGAAGTTCATCCCATAGCTTCCGACAGATTTTTTCTCCTTCTTCAGCTAGAGAAACTCCTTATCCATTCTTGTTCTCATGGATCGAGGGAAATAATTACGGAAGAAGATCCCTCTTAACTCTTCCCACTCCATATCTTCAACCTTCACTCTTTTCCTTGTGTTTTTAATCAGCTCCCACAACTGATCAGCTTCTCTTTCTAAGAAATAGACAACCAGGGTGACCTTCTCTTACTCTGAATAGTGGAACACAAAAAAGAACTTCTCGATAGAGCTAATCTACTGCTCAGCAATCAATGGGTCAGTCGATCCACTGAAGGTCGGTGGTCGTTGTCGCATAAAGTACTCAATAAAATGTTGTTACCTTTGCAGTGATATTGGTCTCTCATCTTGATTCATGTTATTTCCCATAACTTGAGTCATTTGGTTCATCATTTGCATGAATGTTTCCATTCCGGCTTCCATCGGAGGGTCGTCAAGGCATGGTCCATTGGGGTCACCATTTGCACAGTTCCTCATATTGTCCTCCATTTTCTATAAAATTAAAACCCTAGTTAGAAACTAATTTAATTTACAAATATTTTAACTATAAATGATTTATGTCTTAAAACTTCATTATACAATTACATTTCTCTATAAATTCTTCATAATGATTCATAAAAAGCTTATGATTAACCAAACATATCCCCCAGGAGTGTCGTAACCAAGAGTAAATCAAGGCCCATTGTTGTGCACCAGTTCCTGTTCGAGTCTAGCTCAAAGTAGTGTTTTCGGGTTTTACCCCTATATACATCTGTCCTAGAGCCGCCTCTACCTGCTCGTATCCAGATAGGGATGTATTTTCTTGATAAACCACTTACTTAATACTCACCAAAATACCATGAATTTTTCTTATATTTAAACTTTTATATAGGATTATTCCTAAATATTTTATAGCCTAATTTCTATAAATAACAAAACTATCCTTTGATACCAACTATGGAATCCCGCCTTTTTATTACATAACTTTTCGTTACATTTTATAAACAGAGGATCTTTAAAGTATAGTGTCTTGGAAATCAGGAACATAATACATGAAAACAACATAAAACATTATTCTAAACCACTCGTAAGGCTTAGTAATAGGTTCTTCCTATGTACAATTACTTCATCTCATATCCTGGAGACATACATCAAAGAAAAGGGTGAGCAGAAGGCTCAGTAAGGAAATTAAATGAAACAGTTGACATGTGATCTTGATCAATATTAATAAGAACATGAGAAAAATCATAAAGGCGTGAGAAAAGGAAGAATAGAAATATCATAATAAAAATAACTTGAATCATAAATTGAATATGTGGCTTCAACATTTTATTCAGAAATTCATGAACATATCACCATGGTTTATCCCCAAAGTTTCATAAAAATTACCAAGGTTATCACCAAGGTATCGTGAAACTTCTCATCTCTAGAGATTAATTCTTTACCCAATGCATTGGAGCGATATCAGGTAGAACCCTTAATATGTCTTTAATTTCATGTTATCGACATAGATTATAATCAAACATTTCATAAATAACCCAAATATACTCAAAGAAATGGGTTTCATTTCAAAATAATTACGTTTTAAAAGTTCTTAAAAATAAGATCATTATATCATTTATAACCCAAGAAAATAGATTGAGGGTTATATGTATGTCCATTATAGAAAAAAAATGTATCCTTTTTATATATTTATGAACACCCATAGAAATGAAATAGGTCGGGGTATTCACATAAATAAACAAGATAATTTCTTGAGAGAAAGAGATAGAAATTTTGAGACGAAATTTCTGCAGCATAACGGCTATATAATATGGTTTTAGAAAACATTGAAAAGAGAGGAGAAAAAGGTCACCCACTCATATATAATTCATAATACAGTATAAATTAAGAGTAACATGGAGATAAGAACATGGTATAGAAATTTTAATGGCATACCACATGAAAAGGAAACATGAACGAAAAGAGAAGATGCGATTCCTTTTACGAAAAATTCGCCAGCCTAACGGCGTCACTTAAAAATTCAGAAAACAAATTGATGAGAGAGGAAAGGGTCTATAAATAATTAGACATGAAATGTAAAGAATAGAGAACATATAAGAACATACCCTCAAAAAAAAGAGATGGAAATTTGAAGATACAACATAAAGGAAGTCATGACTTAAAAGAAGATGGTGAAAGGATTCCTTACCTTGAAGAGTAACTTTGGAATCTTGATGTTCGGGACCTTGAGAGGCTTCCAGGAACCTTGGGAGGACTCCTTGAGAAGTAAGAAAACCATAACTTTGTTGAGGATGATTTTGGAATAAAATTAATGAGGTAAATGGATTGATATTTATAGGAAAAGTGAGTGAATAAATTATTAATTTCCAAGGGACACCTCATCGGTGGTATTTGGAAAACCATGGGATTGACCATGTTATTTAACTGGAATTGGCCACTTGGAACACCTCATAGCATATATCACTATTCATAAGTCTACCAGAAAGTTTACATAATTATTACATCATTAATGATGTTATTAAACACCCGAAACTCAAAACTGCATTTTTACTATTCACCGAAAATTCAACTGTTATAGAAAAATCCCAAAAATTCACCCTAACCTAATATTGATGCTCTAAATTAAAAATGAAGTCCATTTTATGAAAATAATTTTATAATAATTTTTAATTTAATTTTTAAATAAAATCATTATTTATTCTAAAAATACAACTTTAAAACTATAACTCGTTTTGTAACACCTTAAAAAAGTAAAAAAGGTCCCATTAAAATATCATATACTCATAAGACGATAAAGTAACAATTTATTATTAAATTTTATGAAAATAAATTTCCATTTTAAATTATTAAATTAATTATAAAATTGTCAATAAAATATTTATGGCATACAGAAATACCAAAACTTAAACTATGATTGTTTTTTCACTTTTAAGATGTCTAAAATATATTTATACATTCATGGGTGAAGTTGTTTTTGTCAAATTACTATTCATTACTTTTCATTACTATTCATATGAGTATGTTACTATTCCTACTTTACTATTAAATAAAAACAAATTTGATCTTATTAGACTCTAAATTTCTCACTGATCACAACTGTAGAAGAACATATTTTTAAAATCATTTCACGTTATTAATTATTTAATGAATACAAAAATATTTTAAAAAATCATTTTTTTCCTAAATTCATCACATCCTATATTTATCCGGATATTTGAAACTCACAAAGTTTGCAATAATAAGACATAACAATTTTATTTATTTAAAAGGATTACACAAAGCATCTACGGTCTTATAACATATCCCCTTATAACACCAGCATATGACCTAAGTGTAAGGTGTGATATGGAGATAGAATCTTGGGGTGGCTCGGACAACATTTCCTGAGTGGTGATTTTTATCAGCTTGAACTTCTCCCTTAAGAAATTACGTTCAAGCTTCATACATTGATGTTCGGCTTGGGCTTGGTCCAGAGCAAAGCCCAGTGATGCTACCTCCTTCCCAAGCTCTGACAGATGGGCTTCATATGGATCGAGTCTACAAGATGAGGTCATTCAATCTTCTTTATGTATTAATTAACCAAGATAACCATATTTATAAAAACACAATGTTAAGATTATAGTTTCCAACGGTCATATTGACCAACGGTCATATAATAGTTGAAACCCAATGGTCTCATTTTAATTATACTCACTTTATCAATTAAAGGATATAGTTTTGTTGATTATAAAATAATATAACACACAAAATTAGGAAACAAATATAATTAAAAATTTTAGGTCATTACATATGACCTAATAATGATACCTCCTTCAACCAGAACTCACACTCATATACTTTTCATAGATCTTCTCCATTCGCAATGTCTATAGTGTAGTGTTTTTATAATCCACATGCTCCTCCTTTGTTTTGGAGTATTTTAGAATATCATTTATAAATTCTATGACAAATTTTTCAAGGTAATCTCTAAAGAATATATTCATCATGTCAATGAATATTTCTAGATCATTAGTGAGTCCTAAAGGAATTACTATGAATTCATAGTGCCCATATCTTTTACGAAAAGCATTCTTGGGGATATCCTCATTCTTAACCATTACTTGGTAATATCCTGACCAAAAATCCACCTTATAGAAGTATTGTACTCCACATAGTTGATCGAACAAGTCATCAATTCATGGTAGAGGATACTTGTTCTTTATTTCATTTTTTGAGCTCATGATAAACAATTCAAAGGTTCATTTACCCATCCTTCTTCTTAACGAAGAGGACTGGTACACCCCATAGTTAATCACTTGGGCATATAAACCCTTTTTTCAGAATCGCTTGTAGTTATTTCTTTGGCTCCTGGTGCTCTATAATATCAATTCAATACATAGTATTGGATATTGTAAATTCCCCATAAATAATATCAATTAATAATTTAACATCTTTTCTAGGAGGAAGACCAGGCAATTCCTCGGGAAACACTTCAAAAAATTCCCTTATAATAGGAATGTCTTCACAGATGGTTTCTTCCTTAGACTCAATCATCTAAGCAAGATATATGTTCTCATAGGGTAGTAATATCCATGCTTTAGATGATGGTGATAAATAAGATTCATCTCCATCCTTGCACTTATACAGAATTGGGGGTCGATTCACTATATGGAGAGTTATTTCCCTCTCATAGAAATTTATGTTGGCTCTATATAAGGAAAGACAATCCATGCCAATAATTGCATCAAATTACACTAGAGATATTATGATGAGGTTCTCTGAGAAGTTTAATCCACAAATTATGATAGGGTATGAGTTATATTCAGGGGATGTAATGATTTCCCCATTTTTCATTCACACCGACATCTATACTTTGATGATTTGTAGTGGTGTTGGGATTTTTCTACTAAAAATTAAAAATATAAAAGAATTAATTGAACCATAATAAAAAAAGTATATTCTATATTATTGAAATAATAACTATTTTACCTATCACCACTTTGTTTTCGAGGTTCACTTTGGTGGTAGTGATGGAAAAAGCTCTCCCTTGCTACCTTGGAGGTTGTTGATTGCCTATGAAAACCCTTGGATTTGGAAATGGGTTTCAAAAGTGCCATGATTATTTGCAGCTGAAGTAATGAAAAATGTATTAAGGGTCAAACAGAGAATTCATCTCTTATGTCATAGATGTGGGTTTTTCTTGTCGGCATTTAATGGCCAGGTGCTCGTAACTTCCATACTGAAAGCATTTCCTCGTCCCCTTTAGGAAATTTCAGGGGTACTTCTTTCTGATCCCTGGGCAAGTGGGGTGATGGATTTTCTTAGCACCATTGGATTTATCCAGCGGACCACAAAAAATAAATTCTACCTTATGCTTCTTATCCCCATGATACCCCTGAGATTCTCCAATCTCTATTTCAACCATCAGGGAAAATCAGAAAATTTCTCCATAGCTCTCGATGTCATGGATCTCTAGGTCTTTCTATAGGCTAGGTTTTATCCCACAAAAGAAGTGGATAACATTTTATTTGGGGGTAACGAAAAAACTGTAGGCGTGTCGTGCAATCCATGTAAAATTTTCCTCGTACAATCTGATGGATTCGTCATCTTTTGATTTAAGGTCAAGGAATTCCCCTTCCATCTTATGTCTTAGGGTACGAGGAAAATAATTATCAAAAAAAAATCCAGAAATCCATACATTCCAACACCTTGATCTCTTCCTTGGGCTTTTTATTTTTTATCAATGTCCACCATTGATCAGATTCATCCTCCATATGATAAGCATCCAAAAGTACCTTCTCTTGTTTATAAATTGAAGGATGGATAACATCTTCTCAATGGAGTTGATCCATTTTTTAGCAATTCATGGATCAGATGACGCATTAAATATAGGAGGCCTTTGTCTCATAAATCTCTCGATTGTGGCTTGTTCTTTATTAGGGGTGGGTTCAACATTCTTCTTGACCAATTTTTATATTAAAAACATGATTTAAATGAGAGATTATCATGATAATGTTTTCGATTCCTACTCCAATAAGATTGGGAATCTCACTAGAATAGTCATCACATTGATCTTTGAATCGGTTGTTAGTCTGAGTCCACCTATTACTGGCCATTGGCTGGAATGAAAAGAAATCTAGGGGTAACACATAAAGGTTAATTCAATGAAAAAAGGGATAACTTATAAATTACATTTATTTCCATAACTTATATATGTTATCCATGATCTAAATCCCAACATATATTCTTAGGGGAATTTATTTAATTCCCTTAATAGTGGTTCATAGTAATATTATGAATTTACCAAGGAATATCCTCTATAAGTGTCATAACCAAGATTGTAGCAAGGCTCATTGTCATTCACCAGTTCCCGTTTGATTCTATCTCAAAGCGGTGTTTTTAGGTTTTACCCCTAGATACATTTGTGTCAGAGCCTCCTTTACTTGCTCGTATACAGATAGAGATTTATTTTCTTGATAAACCACTTACCCAATAATCACCAAATTTTAGTGATTTTTTTATTATATTTACTCTTATCCCTAGGGTTTTCTAATCCTAATCCCAAAAATAACTAAACTTATCTTCTGAGACCAACTATAACAAACTTTCTATTTATTTCACACATAAACATAATTTATTACATAAAATCATCACTTGATAGAACATTGAATATTGAGAGGTATAGTGTATATGTGGATTAGGAACATTACATAACAACTTCAAACATTAAATATACATCTTTATTGAAAACATCTTTTACATGACCACAAACATTCCATCGTACTTAGCATTACATGGGATAACCTGAGGATATGTATAAGAAAAGGGTGATATATAAAGACCAGTAAGGGGTAAAAAAGGCATAACATGAAGAATATAGTACATTTTAGGTAATAGTCATATCAATGGATTATAAAGTAAACATGAATATAAAGGCATGATATATCATGATTATCATAACATGGAAATGTGGCATCAACATTTTACATGATATTAGTATGATCCAAGGCTCATTTCACATGGATCATGAGTATACCCTCATTTAACATGAAATATAATGATACTAATCTTTACCCAATGCATTGGATCACTATCAGGGTGAACCCTTCATAATCATTTCATTTCATACATAAGTGTGTCACATCAATCATATAACATGGATTCATTAAACAAAATCATTCATTCCACAAGAAATGAATGTGGAGTTTATAAATGAAACTCTATAATCAATAATTTAATGTTTATAAAGTTGAATACCCTTTATAGACAAATGGGCATGGTATTCACTACATAATGACTTTGTCTTAGAAAATCACGGTGCAGTTTTGGCAGCATAACGAAGTGACATAAGAATTCATAAAAATGGTTGATGAGAGAAAAATGGGTGTCTAATCATATGTACATGAAATGAAAATTAATGGGTTCATATAAATACATTTTTCAACATATGTAATGGGATATAGATTCATAATAAAAAATAATTTCTTAAATGTAAATTAGAAGAGTGAAATTCCTTTCAGAATTTCATCTTGGTGACGGGTGTACATGGGAGGAATTAATGAGAGAAAAATAGGTCTCTAATCATTCAAAAATAAGGAGGGAAGTATGGGGGGAATCATAAAACATACCAAAAAGTTTATAATTGAATACTAAATGGTATAAAAACATAATGAAATTTGGACAAAAATTTGAAATGAAGAAATCCCTTACTTGGAATTGTGACCAAAAGGATCGGGAGAGTCTTTAGAGGGTATTATTTGGAGCTTGGGAACCTTGGGAGGATACTAGAGAGAGTAGGGAAGAGTAGGGAAGTTCTAAAAGGGCTTTTAGGTAAGAGAAGTAGAAGATTGAGTGCGTTTATATAGGAACCTAGAGGGAATTCTTTATTGTTTAGGTTTTGGACACCACACATTAAACTAATAAAATCACAAACCAACCCATGTTTTTTCACATGGTTTTTTCCAAAGGGAAGTGGAAAAAATATTTTATAAGGGAAATTTCCTAAATTATTAAAATATTAGGCTTTCTTATGTGTAGATGAGTTACACTCTTAAGGAAATCATTTTAAAAGTTAAAATGTTTTATAACTATTGGAGGGTCCACTAAGGCACCATAATATTAATAAAACAAATCTAAAATTACAATATTTTAAAGGAAAAACATATATTGGCCTAATATAATTTTTATATTATTTTATTACATCACTATTGGGTCACCATGATGTCATAAAAGACATTATATATTTAAACAGTGTTTAATTTTTACCCAAAAATTCAATTGCCTCAAAAAATTATGAAAAATTCAGCATTGGATAATTTAGACATCCTAATAAAAAAAATATTCATTTTATCTAAAAAAATTTCTAAATATGTGAATTTTTACTTTTAAAATAAAAACTGACATTTATCTAAAATTCATGGGTTTTGACCAAAATAGTTTCAAACCTTAATAAAATTTACAATTGTATTTATAAAAAATTATATGATCATTTATATTTAATAAAATGTAATTTAGTAATAATATTTTATTAAAATATTATTTAATTCAATAATCCATTAATTCATGAAAATATATTTATTAGTTGAATATTAACTAAAAATACTATTTGGTTTTTATAATCTATTTACAAAGTAAAAATAATAAAATGAATGTATATTATCTATACAAAAATAATGAACATAATCATTGTGCTATGGTCTTTTTACATAACCCCTTAAAACACCTTCATAATACCTAAGGGAAAGGTGTGTGATGGTTATAGACTCTTAGTGAGGCTCAGATTATATCACTCAAGTGGTAATCTCTATTAACTTCCACTTCTCCTATAGGTGGTTCCGTTCAACCTTAACGTGTTAAATATCATCTTGGTCTTGGTCATGAGTGAAGCCCAATGATTAAACCACATTTCTAAGCTCTGAAAATTGGGCTTCGTGTGGATAAATTCTAATGCATGAGGCCATTGTTTCTTTTTTCTAGGTAAATTGGATTTGTTAAATATTTATATTTATACTAATAATGCGGTCATTTTTCAATGGATATATTAGCAAAGATAACAATTATTAATAGTATTTTAAATTTAAAAAAACATAAAACTAATGAAGTTCATATGTTATATAATCATTATACATAATAAGACATTTAATTAGATCAAGAGTAATAATCATTAATAAAATTTTGGGTCGTTACAGGCATCAGCAAGCACATAAGGGAATATAATATCCTGATAATATAATATATATTTACAATTTGAAATAAATTTAGTACATGATATAGCTTTTAATTCATTCAACATTGAGTTATCTTCTATCACATGTAAGAGTGACCATCCTCAATAGCTTGTGTTACATGCAAGGATGAGTTCCACCAAATACTAATGTATTATTAGAATATTATTATTTAATATAATAATATATAACCTAGTAATTATTTTATAGGTTAATAATATTATTAACTAACTTGTGAAAAATTATGGTTTATATAAATCTAAAACGAATTCATTATCTACCAATTAATGAGAAACAAAAATAAGAACCAATTAGATATAAAAATAAATATTATTTTGATTCCAAAGGAGTTTTGTCTTAATAAGAATAATTAATCATAGTGAGTTAATTATTTTAATTAAATATATATTTTATTTATGAAATCAACTATTTTTTATATTCATCCATTATGTTTCGTTTGTAAATTATATGAACAAACCCAATTTCACACAAAAAAACTATATTTTTATAAAGGTAATTTTACTACATTTTAATAGAGAGTCCATTTTAAAAATGAATTTTGACACCTAAATTGATATAATATGTAACAATAAAATTAATATTTTAAATAAAAACATAATAATACATTTATTTTGAGTTTTTTATATTTTTGGAAACATATCATTTTTTGAATGGTTAAAAATACTGAATTTTGTTCAAACCTGATTTTTCATCAAATTTATTTATAAGGTTAAATTATAATTTTAATTGGTTTTATATTTTACTTAGATAATATTTTTATAAATTAAAACAATTTAATTCATTGGAATAAATTTCACTTTGTAATTGGCTATAAAAAATAGCCAATGTTTTTCCTTTTTAATTTAAAAACATGCATAGTTGCCCCGCATGCGGGCTGAATTTTAAATAAATTTCTACCTATTTTTTATTATAATTTGGAAAAATGGATTAAATATTTGGAATCAGAGTGATTTATAATTTCTAATAAGACCAACCTAGTTTTTTTCCAAAAATATTAGTGAATGTAATTATAATTAATTACAATAATTAAGGTTAAATTAACCTTAATAATGGAGTAATCCTTAATCTTAAGGCCCAAAATGACCTATAAACATGTACAAAAGAAATTTTATAGAAATATGTCAACCATATAATATATTATATATAATTTTTACCATTATTTTATCCACTTGAATAATGTAAAATTTGAATTTAATTACATTGTCAAAATATTATAAGAGTGCCACTCCTCCTCCATTAAAAAAAGGTCTCCTCTCCTCCCACATCTTCACACCTATCACGACACATTGGATAAAAAAAACTCTAAAATAATATATCCTAAAAATACATCTACTAATTATTGAATACTCCCCTTGGGTATAAAGCAATCCAATAAATCCTTTGGTTCAAATAAACGGGAGTTACCTGAATAAGAGGTAATAAACTTCCTCAAGCTTTTTAGTTTTATTTCTATTATCAAATCCATCAAATAATATTATTTAATTATTATATAAAAACACAATTAGACTCAAAATATTTTTTTGTTTTTTTCTATGTTTTATACCTATAATCACACATGCATCCATCTAATGGGTAGAGAACATAATGTTTTGGTGTACGGAAAAATACCACCTCACAAAACAATGATTGTTATTTTTTCCTTTACCAACATTCATGGTTCGCCGTTATGATGAAAAATATATTTATATATGATATATATTATATTTATTATCTATTTATAATTCATTAATCCTATTATAACACATACCTTTTATACTTTCCATTTTGTGTTACTACGATAACATCATTTGAGGAAGTGTGGACTACCACCCCCTCAAAGCTATGTGATTCATTCACACTATACATGGAATTTATAAAGGATGGTTTTAATTAAACATATGTGAAATTAAGAACCTATATATTATATTCATGAAATTATTACCTTTCTAGAAAGATAATATATATCATTTTCTTTATTACTCTTTCACATACACATAAAAAGTGATAACGTTGTTCGGGGATGTGAGGACTACTAACTCCTCGACACGATTTGATTCCTTTTACACCACAAGTGTATGTGAAAAAATAATATTTTATTTATGATATAATTACCATTCAAGAAAGATATAATGATTATTCTTGAAATTTATTATTCTATTTACCTTTATTCCATAACAATCATGAAAAAATTAGAATGTTTCTAATGCGTATATATGGTCTACCATCTCCATGATTGTAATGTTAATTCATTTTTCATAAGAATATTTAATTATTGGTTTTATAATTATAATTTATGTATAAATATGATAATTATTTAATGATTAATATTCTATATATGTTATATAATGACCTCTTTGACCATAGTTTACCTTCCAAAATTTAATTTGACAAATAAACCAAATTTGGTCAAAATATACGACATAAACATAATTGATAAAGTATTTGTATACAAAATGGTAATAAGTGAAATAAAATTAATAATAAACATTAAATAGTTTATAAACCAATTAGATATTTAACATAATTTTATTATACATGATGTTAAAGGACGTTCACCTAAAATTAAATGCAAGGTATGGGATTCTGTCTCAATTTAAATTCTATTGAGATTTATTTTTTGTTATGAACCTTGTTTATTTTAGATATTGTATATACTTTCATTGGAAATTTTATATCATGAAACACATTATTTTCATTATATTATTATTTTCATTTAATGTTATTCCTTCATGGATATTATGAGTCAAATGTTTAAATGTGGTGTGGGACACATTGGAATGTTTAAGGAATATTCTCCTCGAGAACGTTTTTAATGATTATATTTTTAATCTCACTTACTTTTTAGATTCATAACTTCATATTGAAACAATAATTTTATTTTTATGTACCTAATTTATTATATATTGTTTACATACTTTTAGTTTGTCTCATAATATCATGATTCATTCAGTCTTCATGATACCTTTAGTTTCAATTTGAATTATTTCATCAAATGGAATTTGAGTTAATTTTACTAAGTGGAAAAGAGATTTCATAATTGAATTTATTTTCATTAGGTTGTACTAATTCCCCATTTTCATTAATATTATATGATTATGGGTATAATGAATTTGAATATCAATTTATGTATTTCTTCTTTTTTATGTGGATTTATAGTTGATACACATAATCAATCATTGGTCGATTCTCACTACATAATTTTAATCTTTTCAAGGGCTTTCATTACAAAACCATTTTTGTTAAGGATTTTTTATAATTAAATTTTAAAATGAGGAAATTAATTTTTTTATTTTCTAATAAGCCCTTTAATTTACTTCTTCTCAAGTTATTCATGTACTTTATTAAGTGATAGTATCATTTTCCCACTCTTCGGTACTCAAAATGTTTTATAAAATGTTTTTCTAGCAATACAGATTTACTTAACTCTTTAGTCAAAGAACCTATTTTCTTCTAAAAACAATGATTCGTTATGAAAATTTAAAAAATTCATTTAAAATGATTTGGTAAATAAATTTTTACCCTTTTTTTCTTTTACTAATTTTTTCAATGGAATATTTTTGTCACCTTCCAAACAAGGCATATTTCTAACCTTTAACCGTGTAAAAGGAATTTTATTTTTACCTCATACAGATTTACCTATCATCATTTTGCTAAATCTTACTTTTCGTGTTTATAAGGATTGTTTTTAACGAAAATATTTTCAAAAGTTATTTTCAAGGTAGATGTTTTTCAAAAAAATCATAATAAAATGATGTTTTCCTCTAGAATGTTTTTAAATGATCGTTCTATATTTTTTTTCTATGAATCAAAAATGACTACCCTTTATTTTTCTCTACATGGGATATATTTTATTGATACCATAATTATTATTCCTCAAGACGGTTTATGATTGATTTTTTAAGGATATTATTAACATTTTATTCCTTTATTTATTTGTTAGACCCCTTGAAATATTAAATATTCTATGATTATTGAATGTTGAATTTCCCCTAAATCATCCATTTTATGTACCATGGATATTAATATTTCCTAAACCATGTACCATTTTACATACGATTTCGACTTTGACATTTATCTTCTAAATTGGAAAAATATTGATATTTTCTTATTCTTTATTCCATATAGATATTCGATAAGGCATATTTTTTATTATTTATATTTATTAATTGATATGAATAATTATTTGGACATGAAATGATGAGTAGAACCTATATTTTATATTGCTACTCAATGCATCAATAGGTTATCATAAGGAAAAAAGGATGCACAAATTAAATGGATTTTTATCCACATTTTTAAACTATATCGATGATGGATCTTGATAGTATAGGTACTCATATTCCTTAAACATAACACCCAATAATTAAGAATTCCCTTCATAGACATTTGAGTTATCATGTTTGTTATCCATGAGGTTTTCATATGATAAAATATATAGATGAATTTCATTCTGAGTTTATCGATTTAATGTAAAGTGTCTTCAGTTTCTTACCTTTCCATATTTATTTTTTCTTTATCTAGTTATTTGAATAGAATGTGTTTCCATTTATTTTTTCCATGTTTTTTATAAACTTATTTACATTTTTATTGATTATATGGTATGTGTGCTAAATTATTTACCATGAGATAATTATTATTCTTATTGATACATTATTTATTCCACTATAAATTATTATAAATAAGTATTTGAGATCACCCTTATTATGTTTCCTTTACCCATTAATCCAAGAATAATACTATGAAAGATATGCAGGGATATACTATAGGAAATAATGTTATCCTCGCAATTATTTAGAAGAAAAAAATATGTTGTAATTAGTGTATTTATTTTTAATGCATGCCTCATTTATATATCTGATTTACTAAGCATAAAAAAATCTCAATCCTTCGGGGATTGATTCATTATAATCATTCCAATTTAGTTGATAGAAGACACTAACTCTGGGCTTCTGGGGCTGGGTCACTATATATATGTGATACAAGGTCTTAAAAAAATCATCATACCAAAATATCATAAATGTTTGAATGGAAACGATTTCATAAAAATATATTCAATCAATATTATTATAACTGGTAAATATAAATGAGTTTCATAAGGTATTAATCATAACATAATTAACCCATTGTAATGTGTAATGTCCTGGGTTTTGGGGTCCAATACTTTGTGAAAATCTCGTGTTGGGTTTTCTGGTCTGGGAATCACGGTGGTGTAGGCCTACCAGTAGCCTTAGCCTACCGGTAGAAGGCCTATCGGTAGCTCGGTCTACTGGTATCTGTAGCCTACCGGTGGCTCTTTTTACCGGTATCTTGGTCTACCAGTAGCTTCAGCCTACCGTTAGCTTGGCCTACCGGTAGCTGCAGCCTACCGGTAGCTGGGTCTACCGGTAGCTCGGCCTACCGGTGGCTACAGCCTACCGGTAGCTCGGTCTACTGGTGGCTGCAGCCTACCGGTAGCTCAGTCTACCGGTCGCGGCAGCCTACCACGCGGGTTCATGCGTTCCTTCTTGCGCAATTTGGGTTTAAACCCTATTCTGACTCGTTTAAGCATGTTTTAAAGACAGGCAACAGCCATAAGTGTTTTAATTAAATACTTAATGAATTAATGAGACGGTTTAAACCACTCGACCCCTTTAATGACGTGTGGGGTCGCGTGGCCAACCCACGACCCCGCGCCTCACGCGGTTTCGCGTTCTTATCTCAACCATCTGCGGCCCTTATAAACCAAAGGGTTAGGCATGGTTTCTTCTTTCCTCGATCGTCGCTTTTCACGAACAGCTTTTGGTGCATCGGGAGAGCCGCATCGTTATCCGTAAAGTTCCGCGCCCGGCCTAAGCGTCGATCGTCTATCAACAAGTAGGGAATTTTCTCCTTTATCTCTCTCTTTTTTGTATCATGCGGGGTGGGCGTGCTTTTGATTCTGTAGAATTGGATAAACCATACCTAAAAAAAGATAATGAACTAATTCTATAAAGAAAGAAGGGGGTCTGTGATCGTTGATGCTATTATGTTATGATCATCTTTCTGAATTGTGCGGGCTTACGCCTACTGAAAATCAGGGCCGTTGGTGGTCTTTCTCTGTGCACTAATGAACCCCTGGGGATGTTTTTAAGTGGTTTGTTTGTGGTTGTGAGCTCCTGCTGTAAAAAGGAATTAATCACGTACACCCGGATAAATAAATTGAAAGCACCAGGATCGATCCTTCTGTGATAACCCCCGGTAAAGCACACGGAAATTGAAATCATGGAGCGTGTAATATCTTTTAAATCTGAAAATAAAAGCATGGCCCTGCTTTGTGTCAGTGGTAGTGGTTTGGTTGTTTCCTTTTACAGGCTGATTGCTGGAGATGTGGGAGGGGATGAGATCCCTTTTTTTTATACTCTCGATGGTTGTGAAATCGGGGATGGGATCCCCTGTTGTTATGGATTCAGTTTTTGCGAGTTTTAAGACCGGGTGGTTACCTTGTTTATATCACGAATTGGGGTGGGATCCTCTATTGTTGAGAACCGGGTGTGGGTGTTATGGTTGATGCTTGATTGTTTACTTTCAGGGACTTGTGCCTATGCTTATTAGTTTCCCAGTAGTACTTAAACTTATTTAAACATTATCACTTAACATGAAACAAGAATGGGACAAATGGGTTTTTTTGGCGAGAGTCGTGACTTGAACTTAGTGTTGTTTGTGCTCTTTAGGAGGGCTGAAGAAAAACCTAAACTTTGGGTGAGTACTTGTTACCTATATCTATATTTGTAGTTTTGTGTTTTTTATTCGCGCCCCACCCAAAGTTGAGCACTTAGTGCCGAACACCCCCATTTCATGGGGGAGGGTGTTTTTCCCAACACTATTATTAGTGGCTGGTTATTAGCTCCTTTTCTGCTCCCTTTCCCGGATAGCCCAAGTATCTTCGGGTAGGCTGTGATGGCCTGAGGTCCATTACTAGCCCAAGAACCTTCGGGCGGGGTAGTGTGGTGGTTGTCTAGGTGTGTGCGGCAGGTGGTTTCCTAAGTGTCTTCAGGATGTGTCCCAGGTGTCTTCGGGCGTGGCAGTGGATCTTCTAGCCCAGGTGTCTTCGGGCGTGGTGGTGGTTGTTCTGGCCTAGGTGTTTGCAGGCATGGTTACATGTGACAGTTATGGCCTAGGTTTGTGCGGGCGGGATTCGGTAGTGGGACTGCGTGTGGTTGTGGCCCAGGTGTGTGCGGGCGGGTGTGGTAGTGGGACTGTTGTGAGAATGGCAGGATTGGTTTGATGCGTAGGATGTCCCAATAACCAGTGTGAAAGTGGCGCGGGGTACCCGAACATCGATGTGCTCTTATTATATATATTACATGACTTTCGTTATTTTGGGAGTATGCCTTGGTGAGGTTTGGGAGGATACTTTACCTTGATAGGTATTTGGATTACTCCTTTTCTCATGGGACTTTAGTACGTTCCCCCACTTATGCACGAGAGTATTTGGTTTTCCCTAATGAGTGTACTTATATGCTCACCCTACGTATATAAAATTGCTTTCAGGTTTCCAGGAGGACTTTGGGGATCGTGCAGGACCATACTAGCTCGGACCTTTGGGGCAGTTGCAGTTTCTATTTTTCTTCCTTTGGTACTTACCTTTTTAGTCACCTTTTGTACTTTGTGGCTTTTACTTTTGAAACATGCATGGGGGAATGGTTTACTTATGGATTTACTTTTCTTTTAGTTTTGGAGTTGTTGGGTTCCATCATCTTATCTCCTGATCCTGTAAAATAGAAAAAGGGTAATTCCTTCCATTTAGTGTGTGATTCTATACCCTTGGTGTTAGTCGCCACTCCGGTACGTATTGAAGGCAAGTTTCGGGGGTCATTATCTCTCCTTCAACTTAAATAAGGGAGGGCCTAGCAGTCTGCTGACCCTTCCCTCCTTTTGGTGAAGGCAGGTCATGACAGAATGGTATCAGAGGTGATGGTTGAGAGATATTATGGAGTTTGGAGTTAGGAACAGTGAGGATTGCATGGGATGGTAGGGAAAAAGTTTTGGGTGACCTCAATGCATGAATTAGGCCAGGGAAGACCGGCTAGGACACGGGATTTTAGGGCCCCCCGTGATCCGATGCAAGGACTCTAGACCTACTGAACGACCAAGTGAGGCCATGCTGATTGCAGGGTAGAGACCCTAGAAAAGGTACATGCATCATAATGACTTGTGTTATCATGTTTCTTGGGTCTTTGGGAATTAAGAATAAACTAAAAGCTTAAGAATTTTTAAAAACAATATTCTGCACTACTTGGGCTTAGGCATTCTTTGTTTACCTTGCAGCTATGGCACCTGGAAGGTGACCACTTGGGGTACAGGCAATCGAGGCCCCGCAGACTACCTTGGTCGATTGGCAGAGAGCTGATCGAGAAGAGGAGGACGACCAGTGCCAGAGGACTCTTCGGGCCTTCCAGCGACAGACCCTCGAGAAGTATGAGGGCAGCACCTCTGACATGAAGACGGAAGGCTGGATATAAGATCTAGTGATAGCTTTCGGCCTGATTCGGGCCCTGACCAAGTACTGGGTTCCTCTGGCTGTCAGCCAGATGCGGGGAGTGGCGTGTCAGTGGTGGACGCTTTACCTGGGAGAGAGGAGAGAGGCTGAGGTGGCATGGGCTGATTTCGAGAGGGAGTTCCGGGCGGAATTCCTCTCTTCAACAATGAAGGCGGAAAAGAGACAGGAGCTACTCTCCCTCCAGCAGGGGAGTATGTCCATGAGGGAGCTAGGGATCAAGTTCAAGAACCTCCTATGTTTTTCTCCGGACCTCTTTCCCGACGAGGAGTCTCGGGCAAGATGTTTGGAGGAGGCACTCCGACCCTCCCTCCAGTATGTTGTTACCCCCTTTACCCTTCTAACGTACTTGGAGGTCCAGAAGAAGGCCGAAGTGGTAGAGAGGATTCATGCTCTAGGAGGAGTGTCACGAGAGGGGATCCAGCTGGGACCATCAAAGGGGAAGGCCGTCAGCACCAGGCCTCCAGCGTCAGGACCCTCCAGGTTCCGACCAGCAGGGAGTAGGCCGCAGTAGTTTCAGTTTCAATCCCCTGGTCTTAACCCTTTTCCTTCGGGCCCGGGACCGTGGTGCTTCGTCTGTGGGAGACCTAGACATCTCCGGAGTCAGTGCCTGGACCGGGTACAGTACGGCGGTGGCGGACAGCCCCACCACCCGCCCCAGAAGCAGCTTCCAACCAGGCCTTTCCAGCAGCAGCAGGGACAGCGAGCCCCCGCTCCTCCGAGGGCAGACGTAGGAGGAGGAGGCCAACCTCAGGGCGCTCCTCAGGGACCTCGACTGGGGTGTGGTCGGGGAGGTGGCCGACAGCCGAGGGGCAGAGGAGCTGTGCGTGGAAAGTTACACGCCGCAGAGGCATTAGTTCCAGCAGGGCCGGAGGTTGTTCGAGGTACGATCAGTTTGTTTAGTACCCTTGCTAATACCTTGTTCGATACCAGAGCTTCACACTCCTTTATTGCACCCAGTCTAGCCCGTGCTTTGAGTCTAGATACCGAGAGACTCTCAGTTCCCCTGGTGTTGAGTACACCAGTCGGGGGTCAGACTGACTTGTTGTTTGTTTGTCGGGGATGCAGACTGATGATGGGGTCGCATCATTCAGTTAGGGATCTTCTTCTACTATAGATACAGCCATACGATGTCATCCTAGGAATCGACTGGCTATTCTCAGTGTGTGCCTTCATCGACTGCTTTCGAAGAAGGGTCGTGTTCTTATACTTGGGCGGCTGGCGTGTTTTTTTCACCAGCGAGCGGAGGAGTCAGAAGGGCGACAGGTGAGAGGAACCCCTCTTCTCCTTGTTAGCTGAGTTGTCAGTAGGGTCAGTAGGTGTTGAAATGGTGGAAGTTACAGAGATCATCCGTTTGTTTATGGATGTCTTCCCTGAGGAGGTGACGACTCTACCCCCTCAACGTGATATCGAGTTCGGGATAGACCTCCATCCCGGCGCTCGTCTGATCTCGATGGCTCCTTACCGGATGGCACCTTCAGATCTGCGGGAGTTACGGATCCAAATTGACGATCTGATGAAGAGGGGTTATGTTCACCCGAGTGTATCACTGTGGGGAACTCTAGTATTGTTCACAAAGAAGGCATATGGTGGCCTCAGGTTGTGCATAGACTACAGGAGGCTGAATCAGGTGACGATCAAGAATTTCTACCCTCTTCTGAGAATAGACAATCTTTTCGACCAGCTGAAAGGGGCAGGATGGTTATCAAAGATCAACCTATGGTCTGGGTATCACCAGCTGAGAGTGAAGAAGGGAAACATCCTGAAGATGGCGTTCAGGTGCAGGTATGGACACTTCGAGTTCATGGTTATGCCCTTCAGCGTTACGAACTCCCCAACTGTGTTCATGGGGCTTATGAACTCCATCTTATAGGAGTACTTGGATAGGTTCGTGGTTATGTTAATTGACGATATCCTGATCTATTCGAGATCATAGGAGGACCATGCAGAGCACCTAAGGACAGTTTTGGAGGTTCTCTGACAGCATCAGCTCTATGGGAAGTTGTCAAAATGCAAGTTCTGGACACGAGAAGTGCACTTCCTTGGGAACGTGGTGTCCGAGTAGGGGGGTAGCGGTGGACTCATCAAAAGTTGAGGCAATTGTTTCTTGGGAAGCACCCAAGAATGTGGCAGAGGTCCGTAGTTTCCTCGGGCTGGTAGGTTAGTATCAGAGGTTCGTACCCAACTTTTCCCAAGTAGCAGCCCCTTTGAAAGCCCTTACCAAGAAAGACCAGGTTTTTGTGTGGAGCGAGCAGTGCAAGTCAGCATTCAGCTATCTGAAGGAGAAGTTGGTTAATGCCCAGTGCTGAGATTACCAGAATAAGGGGTGGCTTATGAGGTATTCTGTGATGCTTCAAGACAGGGCCTGGTATGTGTGTTGATGCAGCAATAAGGGGTGATCTCTTATGGGTCCAGCCAGCTATGCCCTCATGAGCGTAATTACTCCACCCACGACCTGGATCTTGCAGCGGTCATTTTTGCGCTGAAGTTATGGCGGCACTACCTCATCGGAGAACGCTTTGTGGTATTAACAGACTAGAAAAGCTTCAGTTATATCTTCTCCCAGTGGGACCTAAACTTGCGACAGCAAAGATGGGTGGAGTTCCTCCAGGATTACAACTTCGAGATCTCTTATACTGAGGGCAAGGGAAATGTAGTGGCCGATTCCTTGAGCAGGAGGATGCATAAGGATGCGGTCTGAGAGTCATCAGACGCCTGGAAGGTGATGGAGGAGTTGGCTGCATTACACCTGGATGCGATAATGGATAGCAGTAGAGGCTGCCTATATTAGATGACAGTGCAGTCACCTCTGTTTCAACAAGTGGAGGAGTCTCAGTGGGGAGACCCGGAGTGCGAAGTGATGCGTGACCGAGTTGACCAGGGAAATTCTCTGGAAGGATGGACAGAGCATGGTCAGAATCGGATGCTTTTCCAGGGAAGGTTGTTTGTTCCGGAGGCGATGCGCGGAAAGGTTCTCAGTGATATCCACAACTCACCCCTGGCGGTACACCCTGGAGTTTCCAAGATGTACAAGGGACTGAAGAGGCAGTTTTGGTGGCCAGGAGTTAAGCGAGCGGTGGCAGAGTTTGTGTCCAAGTGATTAGTGTGTCAGTAATTGAAGGCTGAACACCGAGTTCCAGGAGGGCTACTGCAGCCTCTAGATGTCCCTGAGTGGAAGTGGGACGACATATCAATGGATTTCGTCACGGGACTACCCAAGGTCCAAGGGGGATACGATGTCATCTGGGTGGTAGTGGACAGGTTGACGAAATCAGCTCACTTTCTGGTGATCAGGGAGTCGAGTGCAGTGGATGCTCTGGCGCGAAGATACGTGGATGAGGTGGTGCGGTTTCATGGGATTCCGAGGTCTATAGTCTTGGATTGGGAAGCACAATTTACCTCGCGGGTTTGGAGAGGATTGCAGCATTCTTTTGGCACCCAGCTGTGCCTTAACACTACTTTCCACCCCCAGACAGATGGACAGACAGAGCGCACCATCCAGACCTTGGAGGATATGTTGTGGGCATGTGTTTTGGACTCAGGGGGATCATGGGTGCGATAATTTCCTCTGTAAGAGTTTGCCTACAATAATAGATACCACTCTACCTATGGCCTCGTTTGAAGCTTTGTACGGGAGGCCATGTCGTTCACCTGTGTGTTGGACCAAAGTAGGAGAGGCAGGCATCCTTCGCTCGGAAGTAGTGCAGAGCACGACAGAGAAGGTTCATCTCATAAGAGAAAGGATGAAGGCGGCCCAGTACTGACAGAAGTCGTATGCGGATACTAGGAGGAGGCCCTTGGAGTTTGAGGTTGGAGACCATGTGTTCTTGAAGGTCTCCCCTCGGTGTGGGTATTGGAGGTTCGGCAAGGGGAGTAAGCTTTCTTCCAGGTTCATCAAACCCTTCGAAGTGTTGCAGTGGATCGGAGAAGTGGCTTATTAGATAGCGTTACCACCGCCGCTACTAAGGATACATGATGTCTTTCATGTGTCCCAGCTCCGCCGGTATCTGCACGACGATTCACACATCCTTGATTGGGGTGATCTGGACATCGAGGACAACGTGACTTTTGTGGAGAGACCAGTGAGGATCGAGGATCGTAAGGAGAAGGTGATTCGTGGGTGAACCATTCCCTTGGTTCGTGTGTTGTGGAGACATGGTGGACTTGAGGAGAGTACGTGGGAGAGGGAAGCACAGATGCGTACCCAGTACCCAAAGTTGTTTTGAGATTTGCTCTTTGTTGTACCTGTTGTAGTAGAACGTTTTGTCCTTTTGGATATGGAATGTACTGGTTTCCTATCCTCTGGATGTGTGTGAAAAGCCCTGGCTATGGGGGAGGAGAGGACCCGACCCCTAATCAAGACACATTAAAGTGGATGCGATTAAACCTGTGCGGGAGAGTTAGTGCCTCCCAAAGTAGATAATATCTTGACATGGGGGAGGAGACTCCCCGACCCACATGCCTGGGCAGTTTGGCATGGTATGTTGCTTGGTTATTTACAGGGAAGTGTTTTTAGTTAGCATGGGTTCACTCCTAAGAGGTATATTTCGAGGTGGTTGTTCGGAACCTCTCTTTCCTTCTAGTTTATTTTGATTCTCGAGGACAAGAATCTTTTAAGAGGTATCTGATGTAATGGCTTGGGTTTTGGGGTCCATTACTTTGTGAAAATCTCGTGTTGGGTTTTTTGGTCTAGGAATCATGGTGGTGTAGGCCTACTGGTAGCCTTATCCTACCGGTAGCAGGTCTACTGAAAATCAGGGCCATTGGTGGTCTTTCTATGTGCACTAATGAACCCCAGGGGATGTTTTTAACTGGTTTGTTTGTGGTTGTGAGATCCTGCTGTAAAAAGGAATTAATCACGTACACCTAGCTAAATAAATTGAAAGCACCAAGATCGATCCT
The DNA here is from genome assembly GCA_963277665.1 of Viscum album. NCBI lineage: Eukaryota > Viridiplantae > Streptophyta > Magnoliopsida > Santalales > Viscaceae > Viscum > Viscum album. The sequence goes on along the minus strand of OY728145.1, from coordinate 616,936,617 downwards.
TATATGATAACCCCTGGTAAAGCACACAAAAATTGAAATCATGGAGCATGTAAAATATTTTAAATCTGAAAATACAGGCATGGCCCTGCTTTGTGTCGGTGGTAGTGGTTTGGTTGTTTCCTTTTACGGCCTGATTGCTGGAGATGTGGTAGGGGATGAGATCCCCTGTTTTTATACTCTCGATGGTTGTGGAATCGGGGATGGGATCCCCTATTGTTATGGATTCAGTGTTTGCGAGTTTTAAGACCAGGTGGTTACCTTGTTTATATCACGAATTGGGGTGGGATCCTCTGTTTTTTAGAACTGGGTGTGGGTGTTATGGTTGATGCTTGACTGTTTACTTTCCTGGACTTGTGCCTATGCTTACTAGTTTCCCAGTAGTGCTTAAAATTATTTAAACATTATCACTGAACATGAAACAAGAATGGGACAAATGGGTTTTGTTGGCGAGAGTCGTGACTTGAACTTAGTGTTGTTTGTGCTCTTTAGGAGGGATGAATAAAAACCTAAACTTTGGGTGAGTGCTTGTTACCTATATCTATATTTTTAGTTTTGTGTTTTTTATTCGCTCCCCACCCAGAGTTGAGAACTTAGTGCCGAACACCCCCATTTCATGGGGGAGGGTGTTTTTTCCAACACTATTATTAGTGGCTGGTTATTATCTCCTTTTCTGCTCCCTTTCCCGGATAGCCCAAGTATCTTCGGGCAGGATGTGTCCATTATTATCCCAAGAACCTGCGGGTGGGGTAGTGTGGTGGTTGGCCAGGTGTGTGCGGTAGGTGGTTTCCCAAGTGTCTTCGGGATGTGTCCCAGGTGTCTTTGGGCGTGGCAGTGGATCTTCTAGCCCAGGTGTCTTCGGGTGTGGTGGTGGTTGTTCTGGCCTAGGTGTTTGCAGGCATGGTTACGTGTGACAGTTATGGCCCAGGTGTGTGCGGGCGGGATTCGGCAGTGGGACTACGTGTGGTTGTGGCCCAGGTGTGTGTGGGTGGGTGTGGCAGTGGGACTACGGTGAGAATGGAGGGATTGGTTTGATGCCTAGAATGTCTCAATAACCAGTGGGAAAGTGGCGTGGGGTACCCGAACATCGATGTGCTCTTATTATATATATTACTTGACTTGCGTTATTTGGTAAGTATGCCTTGGTGAGGCTTGGGTGGATAGTTTACCTTAATTGGTGTTTGGCTTACTTCTTTTCTCACGGGACTTTACTACGTTCCCCCACTTGTGCACGAGAGTCTTTGGTTTTCGCTACTGAGTGTACTTGTATGCTCACCCTACGTATATAAAACTTCTTTTAGGTTTCTAGGAGGACTTCGGGGATCACGCAGGACTATACTAGCTCAGACCTTTGGGGCAGTTGCAGTTGCTGTTTTTCTTCCTTTGGTACTTACCTTTATAGTCACCTTTTGTACTTTGTGGCTTTTACTTTTGAAACATGCATGTGGGAATGGTTTACTGTTGGATTTACTTTTCTTTTAGTTTTGGAGTTGTTGGGTTCCATCATCTTATCTCCTGATCCTGTAAAACAGAAAAAGGGTAATGCCTTCCATTTATTGTGTGATTCTATACCCTTGGTGTTATTCGCCACTCCGGGACCTATTGAAGGCGGGTTTCTGGGGTCATTATCTCTCCTTCAACTTAAAGAAGGAAGGGTCTGGCAGTCTGCTGACCCTTCTCTCCTTTTGGTGAAGGCGGGTCGTGACATAATTAAATGGGTTTCGTAGAATCATCCTTAAATAATTACTATCATAAGCCATATAGAGAATCAAAGTTTATGGTATCAAAAGTTCAAGTCCCCAATGAAGTATATTGATCCATAAAATGTATTTACATTTAAAATACCCAAGCTAAAAATTACTTAAATAATACATTGATATAATTATTTAAATAATACATCTCAAAAAAAGTTGAAAACCCCAAGTATTAAAAGGGTTATAATCCTAGATATTAGATATATAAATAAATTATTTTACAAACCTTGAATTATTTCATCCATAATCAACTCATCTTGAATCATTCTAAACATCTCACATAAAACAATCATATTTATAACATAGGGATAGGAAATATAAAAAATGGGTGAACTCAATCCCACTATAAGGTAAAAGATGAATCATGGTGGATTATATCATAAAAATGATAGATACTATAAGATATATATAAATAAAAGTCTAAAATCCATTCATATAAATGATAATAATCATAAAACATGATAAATTAACATAGAATCATAAGAAGCATATTGTAGTATAATAAAAAAACGACCAGGATTCAAATGAAATATTAATAATCATAAATCATGTTGGAACTTTATAAAGGTTCATAATACTCTAAAAAGGAATAATATTGAAAAATAGTCAAAACATGATTAAAAAATGAAATTGTTGAACAATCATAATCATTAGATTCTTTATCAGTTTCAACCAAACTACTTGATAACATGTTCATATATAATATTATGAGTAGACCCAAATACTATCTCAGTAACCCTTTATGATTCAATAAACTTATTGTGTTTTTGACTCATATAAGTTTTAGTATATCATGATTCCATCCCACATAACCCTTGTAATCCTATATAACTTCATATTGTTCACATGTAAAATTGTAAGTATAGATCAATTCCATCATATTCACCCTTTTTAAACCTGGTTACTCTCTAAGCTAACCACCTTTCATTTCTATATAATGAGATGTGTGCCTTTAACTGATCCATTTGGGGGTATATAGTTCCCACCCTTCTCATAATTCATATACTTTTATGCCAATATAAAATTAAACATTCATTATCTCATAGTGAATCCATGGAAAATGACCAGGTTACTTAAAACATTTAAAAACATCACATAACAAGAACCTAAAAAATAATAGAATATAATAACTATAATTTTCTAAAATAAATCATATCATAATAACATATAATGGATAATAAAAATATCACCTCATGTTAACAATCATTGGAGGGTACTATAAGTGAAAATATAAAAGTTTTCACCAAACCATTATAAAATATTGAACTGAAAAATACATTCAAAAATATTTTTTAAAATTAAGGGGAATGATTTTAAAAAGAACTATTAGAAATTGTTCCCAATAAAACATAAATGATAATAAAAATGGTTTCAAAATTGATAACTGACAATACATTTAAAAAAACTACTTTTAAGATAATTTAGAGTAATGAAAACTTAAAAAATACATAATGTTTTCAATAAAAAACTAGAAATAATTTGATAACTTTTAAATTTAAAAGTAATAAATAATAATAGAAACATGGATGAGAAATACATTTTAAATTATATAATTATAAATACATTGAAAAAATATAAAAATATAATTTAAAAATGAAATATTTACAAATAAAATTGAGTAATCAAAGGAAAATGTTGTGTTGTTGATATAACATTTATTTATAAAGGTTAGAAGAAAGTTGTTGAACATTTTGAAATAGAAGTTGTTTAAAAACACACTCCATTAAAATTATAATGTATCCTCAAATTAAAAACTAATTCAAGGGAACAAAAAGATAATTGGGGATAAATGCAATTTTAGTTTCCACTAAGGAACATAGAACAATGTTTGGTATAAAGAACATAAATATGGAATAAAAATCTCTTTAAAGGAATAAAAATTATTCTCTATAAAAAATCATTCTAAAAAATTAATATATTTATAAAGTAAGATTACTTTAGGGTAAAATACGAATTCCCATAATTAATGTTTTGATTACAAAATTATATCAACATAGGATGTATTAGGTCAATCATAAAATAATATAGTCGAATAAGAGTGATTATGTCTCTAGGAAATTATTTTATTCTTGAAAACCCTTTAGAGCCTTTAGAATATTTACACCAAAACCACAAGGCCTATAGTATAAAGCACCTAACTCCATTATCTTATAGTTGGTGGTCTCATTTTTATATTGGATTAAGATAAAATCAATGGAATCCCAAATGGATAAATATTTTAATAGTCTTGGTAAACTAGATACATAAGTTCTTCCCACTTTAAATTGAATATGAAATATAAAAACATAGTTTATGTAAATATTCTACATCATTGATCTCATTCAAATATTCACTCTTTGTATAATGGGAAAAGGAAACATAAAAAAGGGGTGAGATTAAATTCTCAGTAAGGGTGATAGACAAAGGAATCTATATTGATTAAATATTTCACAATAAATATCAAAATATAATAACTAAAAACACAATCCAGTTTATAAATAGTCTAATCATGAAGAATAATATGGTGTGAAAAATTGATTATCTAATAATTCTATAAATATTATCAGATTGTCTTGAAATATATCAATGCATATCATAACTATTCAAATAATCACGTGGACATCAATAAATAATTTCATAATGACTGAACGCATAATGTAAGGCATCATATACTTGATGTTGAGGCCATGTGCCAAGACATCTTACATGAATTTGTAAGCCATCAGCCAAATACCCCCAAAAAACATGTCACATGAGACTTACTGATTCATCGATGTTCTATATTGGTCCCCTCATAATATAATAAGTCTAATACATTCTTCATAAGAATATATAATATAAATTAATCAATATTCCTTAAAAAGAAACAATTATCCATATTGGAATAAATATAATTTGAAATTTCAATACATTCCCTAGTCAAAATAAATATAAAACACCAAGATAAATATTATGTATAGTATAATATAAAATATCCCTAATTCATCATATGTGAAATAATTGATTTTTTTTATGGATGAATATAAATACTATAAAAATATTATTAAACATTCTTGAGAAAAATACCATTTTCATGTTGAAAACAATTGTCAATAAAATTTACAAAAAAATGAAAAATATTTTCATTGGAATAAAGAATTTTGAAGTATATAAATGAAACATAAAATCATTTAGTGGCCATGATGGTGAGAAATTTCATTCATAATATATATGTTAAAACAAAATATGATTCACAATTTAAAAAAATTAAATCATTTGGAAAAACAAAAGATGATTCCTTTTAAAATGTTTTATAAAAATTCAAATATAGGTAAAAATTTACTCAAGAAATCATAGGAGAATAGTAATATTTTTAGAAAACATGGACATGGAGGAAAATATTCTCAACCAAATAGAAAATAATTTCATTTTTCCAAAAAATAATTCTTATAGTCTATTGAGTACATAAAAAATAAAGTGAAAGGAAAATATATATTTATTATAAATAACCAAAGGTGAGGAAAATAGATTGGTTTTAAGAGATAATTATCATCTAATTCCCCCAACTAAGATATAAACATAAATAATCTTGAATAGTAATGAGATTGTGAAATACACCATTACTATTACGGTAACTGTTTAATCATAGACCCCTTGAAAGATATAACATCTAATAAAACTTTAAATACCATTAATATAAATAGATTCATGATATAAAATATTAAATGGTTCATTATATACAACATAGAAAAAAATTAGGTGTATGACATAAAATATGACTCTATGAAGGTAAATTGAGACAAAATCCTTTACCACTTGGTAACTACCAATTCGACTACCCCTAGATGAAATAATTTAAATTAAATATAAAATACCATTAGTTATGAAGGATTTCAGAATTGATATATAAAATATGTTACAAATACACCATATAAAATAAATTATTGGTATAGCATTAAAATGTGACTCAATAAAGGGAAATTGATATGAAAACCCTTTCTACTTGATAAGATTCAAGTCAAATCCCATTGGTTGAAATAATTTAAATTAAAACATAAAATACCATTAATTATGAAGGATTATTGATTTAAGTTTTAATATTGGAAACACATACCCCAAATAAATGAAATTATGTGTATAAAATTAAAATATTCCTTAATGAATTGAAATTGAAATTATATCACATACCAAAAGTCTGACTTTCTTTATATGAGATTTTAACAACCTAGATAATAAATTTTTATTTATTAATATTATTTTCCTAAACCATATAAATACATATAATCTCATATATTATCCAAATATCATATTTAAATTACCTATTATTAATAATTCTTTAATATAACCATCATTTTTGAGTGTTAACTATCTTGTTTTTATATAAGTTTCCTTTTAGATGTTTTGGTATCTGTACATTGAGGTTATTACCATCATTTATACAATTTAAATAATGATATAAATATAATATATATTCATTGTATACATATTTAAAATCATATATGAATATTAGATATTCAAAGATGAATTAAATTGTTCAAGGATATAGTTTTCAATATGAACTTAAGAATATTGTTTTCTCTTTTAGATATATAGAATGAAATAAAGATAAGTAATAATGAAAAATTAAATTTTCATAATTATATAATTTATTACATATATATTAATTAATTCTATCATTATTGGCATCCATTTAATTGGTAAATGAAAAATGGGTCATGTATATTTGTGTAGGAGGTAGTCCACACGTACACACGAGCGACGATATCATTTTTCAGCGGATGGTTAGGTAATAAGGTATATATGATATTAAAATTATAGGGGTATAATTATGTAATAAATATAATATATATTTATTCGTTACATCTACAATACTATTTACTTCAAGTTGTGATGAAAAATGAATTACACTGTTATGGGGATATGGTAAGCTATACTCATGTAATAGTGATCATTTATCTTTTTATAAAATTAAAAAGGGAAAGAAAATGGTTTTTAACATATTCATAATAAGACCTTAATATTTTTATTATATTGTAAATTTTATTTTAGTAAGGATAAAATATATTTTTGGGAAGTAGAAGATGAAACCAATTGAAGTATGTCACGTAAGATGATTACCTTTTCTTCATAGGCATCCTTTAGATCCCTTATTAAGGATCCTTGGATTGCTCTTCTAATAATACCATAACCTTTAATTATTTTATTTATAATTTTATAATATATTCATGTTTTTAATTGAAATAAGAATCTAAATGTGTAGTCAATAAGAGAATGAAGGGGTCCCCATTTATAAGTTAGGGGAGGGGGCCTCTTTAAATTTCTTAAAACGATAAAATATAATAGTATAATTCTCTAGAAAAATGACTCCAAAAGGTCATATATTCTATTATATGGTATTTTATGGTTGAAATATCATAAAACATTATATTTGGGTACATTTATCTAGTGTTTTACACATTGTTTGTTTGATCAATTCCTTAGTTGACCAATTTTAACCTTATTTGCAGTAATGAATTTTTCACTCTTAAAGGGTTGTAATTTTACATATATGAAATTTATTAGCTAAAATGGAAAAGGGATTAATTTTTTACCATTTATTATCCTTTTACATCTCTTAAATATTCAAATTACATTTATATGATCTTATAAACTCTTATTTAATGTAAAATATCATTAATGCCAATTTTCTCACTATTCATTTTATTTGACATTAAAGTCACCGTGGTTGTGATTGAATTAGAATCCAATTCATTAAAACATATAAAATATTTCAAATTTACCTACCAATTCAGAGTACACAATAATAAATCTTGACTTTATCACATTTTAACAATTTATAAATCATGTATTTTATTTTTATTTTAATCTAATTAACACTATGTCAATGTTTCGTAAGAAATTAATGTAATTATACAAGAAAAAAATAAAAAAAAATTGATAATATAATATAATTTATATATTAAATAAACATTTATAACCAATAATATCTTCTTTTTATGCTTATTTAAAATCATTATATTTCTTGATGTCAAGAGATTGGCATTTTGGAATTTTTATTACCCTAAAAATTCTAAATATCATTATCAAGGAAAAATGGAACCATAATTAAATATATAATAATTTGGGATGAGTAGGGTAAAATATATCTCATATAAATAAATTTACTTAGGTTTTCGGTTTATTTCTTGACTATAATTCATTTTTCTAATCCCTTTTTACACATTTTACACTTACGAAGGTGAAAATTATTTAAAATGATAATTATTCATAAGAAAAATAAGTGAGATATTTAAAAAAATTAACATTTTTCCGTCGGTATAAGTGATGGAAATAATTTTAATATAAATGCATAAAATGTAACAAAAAACATTATTCAAAAGAATGTGACTTTAAGGATAAAAAATAATTAATATCAAAAATAAGAACATTGGATATTAAAAATAAAATAAATTAGATTATTATACACAAAAAATTTAACATTTAACATTAATAAAAAATCAAAAATATAATGGTAATTTTTATTTACATTATTTAACAAAAAAAATGAAAACAAAATTTGATAAAATTGGTAATAATAACTTTTACCTAAAGAGTCAATTGTTTCTAAAAAATACAAAAAAAAATATCTTAAATTAATTATGATAGGATATTAACCTAAATAAGTTTAATTTTATGAAATATAATTTCTAAAAGTTTCAATAATTTATTATAATTTCCCCTCACAAAATGTGATAAAAATTATTTTAGGAGAAAATGTATTTTTGAAGCATAAAATGAATGAGATAAAAAAAATTGTTCTTATTTCCTATGAATTAATATATAATATTAAATTTATTAATTCATGTTTTATGGATTAAATAATAATTTCAATCATATTCATAAAAACCAATTCAACAACTAGGTTACAACATCAATATTTAAATAATATAATTTCATACATCGTTTAGGTTCAGTGTTTTGTATTGTATACGCTATTAAATATTGTGATCCTTTAAATCTCAAGGTGTAATTTTTATCCAATTTAAAAAATTATACCCCCATAATTTTACCTCATCCATCAAAGTTTACCTATTTTTGAAGATACACATCATACATAGGCATAATAAAGCATCTTCTAAAAGAGAAACATTCAGAAACATAAAAGGTTGCCTAAATAATTATCTATTCATGTTCCTTGGTTATGAGAACATTCATGTGAAGTTAGAATATGGAAATAGAAGATAATATTAAAATCCAAGTATTAATAAATAGTGATATAGTACCAGACCTTGATTATGTGAAAGACCCCATAACCATAAATAAATGAGGAGTGAAAATACCAACAATTCATTGGAAATACAGGTAAAAGGAGATCATTTTTATTTCAATATAAATTTTCAAGAACTGGGGAATTACTTTACCATATATATTTATAACATAATAAAATATAATTATTTTAAAAGTATAATATCATCATTTAATCAATTTCCAATACAATCCCATCTTTTTCTCCAAATGATGAGTATTAAAAATAAATTTTTCATACATGAAGCTCTAAAATATACATATAATGTATCACATAAAAAATAGTACAAATAAAGATATTATTAATATCTTTATACATAATAAATTGTAAAATATAAAAAATGAGTGATTCTTAATAAGAATAAATAATACAATAATCTCCAAAAATCAATAATAAAAGAAAAGGTTTATCATATACCAATAAATAACCTATAATAAAAAATAACATCAATATCCTCAAATTTAAGAGTGTTTTAACCTCAATGGTTATGTTATACCATTAATATGACACATATAAAAAATTAATATCATTATTCCCAAATAATCCTTTATATTAAAACTAACTTTTAATATATCTAAACACAACAAAAAATCTCATTAAATATCATTAATAATCTCAAAATATCCAAAATAAAAATATATTTCATCCTATGATATGAATCCAAAAATTAACTTAATCATTATCTATCAAATATCTTAAAAAACATAATAAATAGGGCACTGCATAGGCTAGTGGTAAACATTACACCCTTATCTTCCTTCCATTGTGGGTTCAAGTACCATATTCATGTCGTATGCGATGGGTTGTTACACAGAATATGGGATGTCCTTTTTCTAAAACTATATTATTATAATCCCTGTAATGTTCTGAAGAATATGATTAATATACTCTAGAATAACAATAATAATCAAATCTCTTTTTGACAAATATGTTTTTATATTCAAAATAATTTTTTCCCAATAAAATTAATTATTCTTAAATAAATATTATGACCTTAAAATATATAATCATATTAACCATAAAATTTATCAATAACTATAATCTTATGTCCATAAAATATAAAATAGTTATTTCTCAAATAACATTTTCACTAAATTATATACTAAATTAATTGGTTTTATTCACTCAAATATAACCAAAAATATCTATAATCAAGTTGAAATCTCATCACATAACACCTAAATTTTCTGTATTTATGACTTTAAATGTATGATAAACCATATAAATATCATTCCAAGACACATTAGGTTTCTTTAAAATCCCAATATCATATCATAGGTTTTCAAAGGATCTATTCTAACAACCCAAAATATTATCAGTGGAAATCCCTTTATTATGGTTATTTTATATCATATAAATCCCATAAAATCACATAAAGAACTCGATATAAACTTTATAAATTTAGAATGAATGAAATAATAAGTATTTCTAGAAGTTAAGAAACATATATTGATGAAATAATAACTTGACCTTTGGAATAGTAATGTGACCCTTATGAATAGTAAAGCAGCTAATAGAATAGTAACCTTACCAATAAAAGTATAAATAAAATTTGGGTATCTTATAAATTAAAATATGATATAATTATATCACAGTTTAAGTAACTAAGTGTTTTGAAAATTATTAATTAAGTGTTCGTATTTTATAAGTCATAAATTTTTATTTACAATTTTATGATTAATTTTATAAAATAATTGAAAATTAATTTTCATAAAATTTATTCATAAATAAATAATTTTTTTCTCATTATTGTACGATAATTTTATGTTACCATATTTAATATGTTATAGTGTTATAAAATTTGTTATAATTTTAAAATTAGTATTTTTATAGTAAATGTTGATTTTAAGTAAAAATTAAATTTCTCATATTTGGAAAATTATTCTCATAAAATTGTGTTAATTTTTTATTTCTTCATGTCATAATATGCTTAAGGTTATTTTTTGGATTATTCTGAAATACTTGATTTTTTTGTGAATATTAAAATATTGTAATTTATAGTATATATACATTATATGTTAAATACACTATTCCATGAGCCATAGATGATTTAAGAAAAAAATTTTCAAACTCACATGATCTAATTACTCTATTAATTCAAAATAATCCTCACTATTTATTGTCTTGATAAAAATAATAGGCTAATTAATAAAATAATGAGAAAACACTCTTCTCATCCACTATAATTACCACTCCTCACCACCTCTTTTTCTCACACCTCACAAGCTTGGAGATTTGTCCAAATTATACTCAATATTCTTCCTAAACCTCTACCCCGCATCTGGGAGCTCTTTTTCTCATCAAAATACCAAAACTGTTTCCCTAAGGAGGCTCTCATAGAGGATAAATTTAAAATGAAAATTCCTTTTTCATTTTCTTTTATTTTCATTTCAAGTTTTTTATTTTCTTATTCAATACTCATATCCCATAATACAAATGGAATTATAACTCCAATACCTTAAATATAATATACTTTTATTATGTATATGTAATAATCCATCATTAGTTATTTCCACTCTCCTTTTGTTTAAAAAAATAAAATATCGCCTGGTATGTGATAATTTGTCACATTCAAGGAAAACAGGTTTCAAAATTCTATTACCATATTCAAGGCTAGTCATTAATCCATTTTTATGGTTTAAATAGATTATAATATATGTATTTTATCTTATTTAATTTTCTAGAACCATTATATTTACATGATATTAAATAATAGAACAAAATGAGATCGTTGTGATAAACATACTACAAAAATTAATCCAAACGATTATCATGAACATTTATCTAATGAATCGTCAACTTATTCAAAATATATATATATAAGAAAAATTAAAATTATTTTTTTAATTAATAACATATTATTTAAATTCTGTATAATTATACTAATTCTACACAACCTTCCATATTCATATATTAGAAAACTGGTCATGAAATCTAAGAAAACGAACACTCCTGAACTATGAAATTAAACACTATAAATCATCAAATATTCCATAAATGAACTTAATAAAATTATAATAAATGAACTAAATTTTGAAAAAGTTCTATACACATTAATTAATAAATTTAATTTTAATATTTATGTCATTAAGATCAACTTCAAAACCGTTTCAGACATAAGTTATGGGACCAATTCTGAACCTCTATATTTCCTTAGGGTTACATTTTATATATATTTACCCAATATAAATCTTATTTATTTTCATGTACTACTTATAAATTCTATTTATATTTTTTAAAATCATGTATCTATCTCATATCATCCTTCTTTGATTGATTGGAAATATATGTTTTAAAAATTTTCCCTTCTCAGTTCTTCCCAATAAGAAAGCATGAATCAAGGGAACTTCTCAATTTCTTAACCATTTTAATGGTAACATAATAATATATTTAAATCCACCATTATTTTTCTAAAATAAAACATTTTATAATGAAAAATTATATTGGTTCTATTCAGGTTTTATACAAAAAATTATTCTTTTTTCATTATAAATAATCGTGAAATATTCTATTAAATTGTACTAAAATGTTTTATTTATAAAGTTTCTTAAACATTCTTTTTACATGTTTTTACTTTAGTTTAATATAACTTATCATTATATATACCTATATTACCTTATAAAAGTCCATTTATGATTTAAATCCATCCATTCATAGACACCATTTTGATATTTCCTTTTGATATAACATTTTACATGATTATGATACCCAATTCCTTCGATGGGTAACCCTTATGTTTATATATGATTGATTTTGTAAGATTATTTTTTCTAAAAATATCATCCATGAGAATGTAATTCTGGGTACGGACATGTAGTTCTCTAATTCCTTGTATAATCTTTAGACTCATGAGGCATCATGTGCAAGGGTCTTGGTGGGTAGACTTGACACATGCTTCATGTGGAACAGTATTAGTGGTTATCCTTGAATCATGATACTCTTTGTGAAATGATCCTTGAATCATTTAAAAGTCATGTTTTATGTTTCTATCACATTATTTTGATTCCTTGATTATTTTATTCCATTTTCTATATGCTATGATTCCATATTTCTACCTTTTTATATCATTATATAATGTATTCTAACCCGTCTCCTAAGCTTTATTTTAATGTTTATTTCTTTACTATAATTTTTAGTTCCTCACTTTGTTCATGTTTTCCCCCAGGTTATCTAATATTGATATATGGTCTCAAATTAAGTTAGTATCTCTTTATGAATATTAAATAAAACATTTTCTTATTTTGGAACCATTATTTTTAATTATGTACCTAATCTCCAAGACACTAGACTTTACGATACTTGGATTATAATATGATGCTTAAGTAGACTTAAAATCATGTATTGATATGTGTAAAAGTAAATGGTCTCTATGTTATTTATCAAATAAAGGTCTAGTTATTTTTTGGAGTATAGGAATAGAGTAATTTAGTAAGAACCCCAGGGAAAAACTATGTATGAGAAAACATCCTAAAATTTTGGTTAGTATAGAGTAAGTTTTTTTCAAGAAAATATATCCCAGTCTAGATACTAGAAGTGGAGGTGGTTCTGGAACATATTTATCTAGGAGTAAAAAACTCAGATAAGGTGTTATGGCCCTGACTCCGAGTAACCTGGTGCACAATAATGGGCCTTACTATGCACCTAGTTTGACACTCCTGGGGGATATACTTTGGTAAATTCATAATCTCATTATGAAACATTATTATGGGAATAAAAAATCCCATATGAATATATGTTAGGTATATATCATGGATATCATATATTAAAACCTAATGAATAACAAGTTTGGATATAATTGTCCTTTACTAGTTTATTATTTTTTTCAAAGGTTACATTTATTATGCTTATTAGTTAAGTACTAATTCCTCCTAATTGTACTTTATTTTTATTACTTAATGGATGGGAAGAGAATAATTCATTCCAATAATATATGTGAAAGGAAATGTGATGATTTCCCTAATGGTATGACAAATATGATGGGAACAGAGGACGAAAACGTCATGAAAGTAATTTCATGACTAGATCAAGTTATGAATAATAACATGAATTATGTGGAACACCCTCCTTCTCCTAAGATAGAAATTTTACATAGAATGATTCATGTAGACAAGGATACCCATGTTTAGTGAATCTTTTGATCCTGTCCTTGTGGAATAGTGGATTAACTCCATTGAAAAGATATAACATATACTTAAATTCTTAGAATAAGTTAATGTTGTGTTGGTGGTCTATCATTTTGATGTTTAAGCTGATCAGTGGTGGATAGTAAGCAAAAAAAATTCCAAGGAGGAAATCGATTCCATGGAGTGGGAATATTTCACAAAAAAAGATTCAGTCAATATTTTCATTAAACCCTCCATCTAAAGATGGAATGGGAATTCCTCAGACTAAAGAAAATGGATAATAATTCTATTAGGGCATATGAGGAAAACATCACAAGTCATGTAAGATACACCTCTTATGTTTTCATGAACATTGAAAGAAATGTGGATCACTTATTTAGAGGACTGAAGACATGTCTACAAAAATAATTATAAATTCTAGGCTTTGATAGTTATGAAGATATTTTCTATTGTACCTTTATGTTTGAAATAGAGATCTAATACTCTTAGTGGTATCATGGGTGCAGTGAAAAAAATAGGAAAAATGAGTTTTATATGGATGGATCATAAAATAAATCCCATGATGGAAATAAAACCCAATATCCCACATTTTAATGTTGTTGGAAGATTCACCTTGAGAACTATCTAAAGGGAACCAGAAAATTCTTTAAATGTGGAAAATTGGGAATTTGGATAATAACTATCGACGGGATATAAAGATTCATAATAATGTAGAAGAATACGGGAAGGTTCATATCAACACATAAACTTATAGAGCACTATTACAACTTCAAGGAATATAAGAATTATGCAAAATATTTTCCTAACCCAATGGTTGTTGGAGTCAATAAATAACAACAACCTCCAAGATAGAAAGAAAGGGAATATTATATCACTACTACTAAAGTGGATACATAAAATGATGTGGTGATAAGTAAGCCGATTATTCATTAAATAATAGTGTATATACTATTTTATTCTAGTTTTACACATTATTTTATTTATTTCATGTTTTGAAAAACAATTCAAATACCACCTCAAAATATGGAGGTTGAGTTATCTATGAGAACATAAAATTCAGAAGTTATTAAATTCATAGTATATAAATCCTCCCTAGTTAATTTTTGTGTAAATAACTTCCTAGAAAATATTTTCATACTCCCTTGGGTATAGATTGATTCTATTTTTTTCAGGGATTAGATATATTTATATAAAGAAAATATCAAATGTTGATAAATGGAGATCACTCTTCACATCCCAAAGAATCCTTCAATTATGTACATGTATAAGGAGGGGGTGAATATCCTTCAGAATCATTGTCTCAAGTGTAGATATTACTACTTTCTGAGCAAGCATACCTATCTCAATTGATTGATAAAATATAGAGAATCATTCTTGATGACATGACCCTTGTGAGGGAATACACTGATGTGTTCCACAAAGAGTTTCATGGTCTTCCTTCTGATTGATAGGTTGAGTTTTCAATTAAACTGAGTCTTAGATCTCTTATTATATCAAATATACCATATATAATGGCCCCCATTGAGCTGTAAGTACTGAATAAGTAGTTACAGAAGAATCTATATAAGGGTTTTATACTCCCGAGTGGTTAACCATGGTGTGCATTTTCCATCTTTATCAAGAAGAAGGATGGACCAATTATCTTATGCATTAATTATCGTGAACTCAAGAAAATCACAATAAAGAACAAGTATCCCCAATAATGGATATATGACTTGTTCAATCATCTATGTGGGAACAATTATTTCTCTATTGTGGACCTTTGGTCAGGATATCAGCAGTAAAAGGTTAGAAGGTAAGATATTCCCAAGGATACCTTTCAAATATAGTATGGAAACTATGAGTTCACAATGACTACCTTTGGACTCACTAATACATTAGAAATTTTCATATATTTAATGAATAAATTATTTAGTTATTACCTCATCAAATTTTTGATGGTATTTATTGATGATATTTTAATATTCTCCAACCGCAATGAGGGGCATGAGTATAATTTGAATATTATGCTGAAGACATTGATAAGGGAGAAATTTTATACAATGTACAATAAATTGGATTTTAGGATTAAGGAAGTAACATTCTTGAGGAATGTTATCTCTAGTAAAGGAATATCTATATACCCTTTAAAGAAAACGGTAATCGAAGAGTGGCCTAGGACAACATTGGTAATGGATATCAATAGTTTCCATTGCCTAATAGGGTATTATCAATGATTTGTGACAAACATATCATGATTTTAAATCCCACTAACCAAGAAGACTCATAAGGGAGTGAAGGTTTTTTGGAACAGTAAATATGAAGGAAAATTCAAAGAGTTGAAGAGGAAGATTATCACTGAACTGGTACTCACACTTCCAAGTAGTGGGGAACTCTTTGTGGTGTGCATTAATGATTCAAAGAAGGGATAAGGATAGGTACTAATGTAAAATGATAAATATATGTCATATGCCTCATTTAATTTCAAAATTCATGAGAAAAACTATCCCACACATGATCTGAAATTAGTAGTTTAGATCTTTTCATTGAAAATATGGTAGCATTATTTCAATGGGGAGAAGTGTGAGATATATACTGATAACAAGAGTCTCAAATATATATTCACCCATAAATATCTTAATAACCATCAGTGAATATGGTTATATATCATCGAGGATTATGACTATTTAATTTAGTACCATCCATATAAGGAAGATAAGGTGGTTGATTCACTAAGTAGAATAGATCATGTGTCTTTATCAATAATGAAAATTTAGGGGGGTCTAATATTCATTCATTTGAAAATGATGTACATGAGGTTCATTAATAAAGGAACATCATCAATAATTTATCAATTTATTTAACACCATCCCTTGTGGAGAAAATAAATGATTCCCAAAGGAATTATTTGGAAATATCGAAGAAGGTGGAAGCTATGAGATGGAAATCCTCAGAGTTTAAAATTGATGTGGAAGGAATTGTATGATTTGGGTCATGACTATGTATACCAAGTAATACAGAGATAAATAAAGATCTTTTGAATTATTCACATCGATCAACCTTCTCTATTCATCAATGAGGAATAATGATCTATATACATATTTGAGATAACTATTGGTGGGATAGTATGAAAAGGTAGATTTCTAAATATAAATCAAATTTCATGCTATGTTAGAAAGTTAAGTCTGAAATAAAAATGTCTAAGGGAATTATAGAACCCCTACCCATGACAACATGGGAGTGGGAGCACATTACCATGGACTTTGTCACTTGACTTCCAAAGACATGTGGTGGAAACAATGATATATGGGTTGTTTTGGATCTTCTTACAAAGATATCTCACGTTATCATTATTCGAGATGACTTCTCAGTAAATCAAATTGCATGGATATACATTAAATAAGTTTTGACATTGTGTTTAATATCACTCTATATTATATATAATGAAGATCTAATATTTACCACTATATTCTGGAAAAGTATCAAGAATTCTCTAAGTACTGGTCTGAACTTTATTATGGACTATGATCGTCAAAATGATCACCAATATGAGCAGGCTATTCAAAAACTAGAAGAAATTTTGAGATCATGTTATATAGAATTAAAATGAGTTTTTGAGTAACATCTTCCACTAGTCAAATTCTTATACAACAATAGTTACCACTCAATCGTATAAATGGCTCCAAATGAGTCCCTTTATGGGAAAATAAGTAGAACATTGGTATTCTATAATGGGGTAAGCGATCCTAAGTTGATAATACCTAAAATTTTCGAAGAAATAGTGTAAAATTTGAAATCAATTTGGCAACACATCAAGGCCTCAGAATGTTGAAAAAAGAGTTATGAAAATAATACTCAATGATACCATGAGTTTAAATTTGGAGACATTGTATTCCTCCACATATCTCTATGGAATAGGTTCTTGATATTTTTGAAGAATGGAAAGCAATGTCCCAAGTACATCATCCTCTTCGAGATCCATGATTGTGCCAAAGTCATGTTCTATAAACTATCACTTCTACCAACCATTTCTCAAGTACACGAGGTATTTCACATATCCCTCTCAAGAATGTACATCTCAAATCCTTCACATTTACTTAATTTAGAGGTGGTACATTTTGAAAGTGATCTCTCAAACGAGGAGAAAATAATGAAGATATTGGATCCTAGAGATAATTTTCTACGCAACAAGACTACTCACCTAATCAATGAACTATGGTAGAACCATATGTATGAAGAGGGAACATGGGAACCTGAGGAATCAATGAAGGAGAAGTACCCACAACTATTTTCAACTAAAAATATAAAACAACATTTTGAGGGAGAAACTTAATAGGGGGGGAAAATATAACAACCCAAAACTTTATTAATATAAACCCCTTTCTTATATTTATTTCATATAGAATAAATCACATTAAATCACATGAAGAACACAAAAAAAATTATAATTGAATAATGAATGAAATAAGAAGTATTTCTAGAAGTTAAGGAACTTATACTAATGAAATAGTAACTTGACTTTTGGAATAGTAATGTGACCCTTATGAATGGTTCAAAATAAAATAAAATAGTAAACATACCTATGAAATTATAAATAAAATTTGGGTTTCTTATAAATGAAAAATGGATATAAATATATCATTGTTTAAGTAAATAATTTTTTAAAAAAATATTAATTAAGTTTTGGTATTTTATAAGTTAGAAATTGTTAATTAAAATTTTATGATTAATTATTTAACATAAAAGAAAATTAATTTTCATAAAATGTATTCATAAAATAATATTTCTTTATCTTATGACTATAATATAAATTCATGCGACCTTATTTAATTTTTCAAAATGTTATAAAATTTGTAATAATTTAAAAATAAATATTTTTTGAGTAAATGATGAATTTAATTTAAAATTAAATTTATCATATTTAAAAAATTATTTTCATAAAATAGGGTTCATTTGTGAATTCTACACATCAAAAAATGTTTAGGTTGAATTTTTTGATATTTTTCTAAAATACTTAAATTTTTGGTGAATAGTAAAATATGGTAATTTACGATATTTATACATTATAATATAAATAAACTATTCATTAAGTCATGTATGATATGTGAACCATTAGTTAGAAATAACATTATCTAATTACTATATTTAGTCACAATAATCCTCAATATTTATTTTCTTGAGAAAAATAATAAACTAATGAATAAAATAAAGAGAAAAACACCTCTCTCCACCACTATAAATATCACCCATCACCACCACTTCTCCTCACACCTTCCAAGATTTTATAATTTTCAAAATTCTTAACAATACTTGTCCCAAAACTATAACCCACTTCCAATATCTCTTGGTCTCATCAAAATACCAAAACCATATATCTAAATAGACTCTCAAGGAGGAGATATTCTAGAGGTAAATTCCAATTTTCTTTTATTTTATTTACTTTTCAAGTTCTTTATTTTCTTATTCTATAATAACTAACCCTCAAAAAAATGGATTGATAACACCATTAACATACATATACTGTTATTTTATTATATTTATGTAATAATCCATCCTCAATTCTTTCCCATCTTCTTTTTAAAAAAAATAATGAAAACATCTTATGTGATGTGTTAATTTATCAGATCCAAGGACGATAGGTTTTCAATTTATATTAACATCATCGACGCTGGTTGTAAAACCATTTTTATGGTTGAAAAATATTATAATTTATTTATTATATAGTCTTTAATGTTTTTTAATGATTATATTTACATGATATTAAATAACATAACAAAACGAGTTTATCGTGATTGAAAACCTTCTTGTAAATAGAGTTCTTGTTTCTATCCCCATGTATTACTTTTCCACCTTGAAGTCTCCCAAAATTAAGATTTCTAACATAGAAAGGATAATTTTTTCCCTTATATGTGATGTAAATATGTAAGGTAGACTCTAATGGGCCTCAGGGAAGCATCTAGCAAGATCAACAGTTGAAGGGTGCATCAATATGTGGAGTGTCTCCTCGACCATGCAAGGGATGCTTGATAAAATTGTATGGGAGACCATAGAAGGAAGAACTCTATGGGTGTGATTATTCAAGATAAATATGGAATGTATTTTTAGGTTCATAGATTTTAGTCGTCGAGGATATAGAAGTTAATCCACCCATATATAGAGGTTTTGCATCCTCGCGCCAGGTGGCTGCTAGGGAGGGGAGATGTGAACTTCTAGTGCCATGATTTGGGGGAGGTAGGTAGTGGTTTTCAGGATACCCCAAACCATATATGTCTTTTAGAGAAGTGTGTAGACATAAAGTTTTTCTTCAGACCATACTCGATGATAATATATGAACCACATTCAATGAGAATGGTCTTAGCGAGGATCCTAATTGACCCATCTTCACGGGCTCCTCATCGGGTGAGAT
Organism: Viscum album; assembly: GCA_963277665.1. Lineage (NCBI taxonomy): Eukaryota > Viridiplantae > Streptophyta > Magnoliopsida > Santalales > Viscaceae > Viscum > Viscum album. The sequence goes on along the minus strand of OY728145.1, from coordinate 616,916,115 downwards.
TTCTTTTAAGGCCTATTATAGCTTGAGGAGGGACCTAAATATCAGTGACCCGTTGGGGATACATTGTGGTGAAAGGTTATTACCCCCAATATTAACTTTATTTTGTGGTGAGTGAGAAATAACATTATGCCCACTGATGATAACATCCAACGCATGGGCGTGACCATGGCCTCTAGATGTTGGGGTTTCAAAAATCCCAAACAAGAAATGGTAAAGAATATCTTCTTCGACAAAAAATGGTCTCTCTGAACTTGTTGGGAATATGGAGCTTTCTCAGGGTGGCATGATCAAGGAGGGATGTAGTATAACACTCTCAGCCTATGGTTTAGTGGTGCATGTGAGCATGGTCTTGAGAGGAAATGTCAGGTTATCATCCTAGTGGTGGGATGTTCGATTATTTGGAAATCTAGGAATGATGATCACCAAAAGAGTATCATCAGAACAAGAACTAGAATCAGATTCAAAATTAAGAACACCTTAAAGGAATTGGTTACTGTGTTTATAGAATTCCAAGGATCTCTTTCAGTCTAGCCTCTCAACCTAGGTGTGTCCAACCAGACAGGAAGGATGGGACAGGGGAATTGGTTATGTTGGTACCCCTTAGAAGTGGGTTTAAACTCAACATGGACGGGTCCCTCCTGAGAGGGGAGGTGATAGCTGGTGGAGTTATTAGGTACTAAATGGGGTTCTTTGTCACTACTTTCTCTGCTTTTATAGTAGAGGTGAGGCTCTTTAGGCCGAGGCAAGGGTGATGGTAACAGGGTTAGAGTTAAGTGAGCAATGAAAAATCAAGATGAAGGTAGTGGAAACGAATTCCTTGATCATATAAAAAGAACTATTAGGATGTGGAATGTGTCCCTAGATCATTGAATATTATATCCTCAAGTGAAAATATACCATGGGTTCCCATGTAGAGATCACTCACACATGGCATGAGGGAAACAACATGGTGGACTTATTAGCATCTCAGGCTTCCCCAAACTAAAATGTATCCCTCCTCTTTAACATAAGATATTTTCCTTTTGGTGGAATCAAATTTTTTATTAATGATACCTTATGATCCACTAATTTATAAATCCATGAGGTACCTCTTGTGTGTTGTGTTCTGTGTGTTTACAAGATCAATAAAAATTTTAGTGTTCAGTCGGTCAGTGAACCAATCATGAAAACTAAGAAAACTAACTCTCCCGAACGATGAAATTGAACACTATAACTCATAAAAAATGACATAAATAAACATAATAAAATTATATTAATAAATTAAATGTAAAAAAGTTTCTTTATATATTAATTAATTCATATATTTTGATTAATCTTGACATTAATATCAAGAACATAACTGTTTCGGATATAATGTAAGGGATCCTTTCTGAACCACCATAATTCATTACAGTTAAATTTTATCTCTATTTACCCAATTTAACTCTTATTAATTATTATTTAATTATTAAAAATTCTGTTTATATTTTCCAAACAAATTTATCCATGTTTTTTCACCCTTATTTTATGGGTAAATAAATGTTTTAAAAAGGTTCCCTTCTTAATTCTTCCAGATAAGAAAGCCGGAGTCAAGGGAACATCCTGATTTCATACCCATTTTAAAGTGCACTTAATAATCTATTTTCAACCAAATTTATTTTTATAAAATCCAAAATTTTATCATGAAAAACTATATTGATTCAATTATTTTTTTATAAAAAACAATTATATGTTTTCCATTTAAAAATAATCTTATAGGATTCCCTTAAATCGCACTAAAATATTTTATTTCTGAAGTTTCTTAAACACTCTTTTGACTTATTTTAAATTCAATTTGACATCACTTATCATGATATATTTATATATTCCATTATGAATATACACATAATCTATAAATCTATCCTTTAATGGACACCATTATTATGTTCTCTTGTGATATGCATGTTGACAATATTATAATACCCAATTCTTTCCCTGGGTAACCCTTATGTTTATGTATGATTTTTTTTGTATGATTCTTTATATGAAAAATAAATAAATTAATATATAAATATGGGTTCTCAAAAATATATCTCTAATGATTTGGGTAATTTTTAGTCTCATGATACATCATTTACAATGGTCTTGGTGGTTATCCTTGACTCGTTCTCTATGTGGAATAGTCTTGGTAGTTATCCTTGACTCGTGATCCTCCATGTGAAATGATCCTTTACTCGTGATAAATTCATATTTTATTTTTCATTCACATAAATATTATTCCCAAATTATATGATTCCATGTTATATATGTTATTAGTTGATATGTTTATTCATGCTCCATGCCTTTTTATATCATTATGTTATGTCTTCTAACCCATGTGTTAAGCTGTATTTTAATGTTTATTTCCTTAATGGGATTTTTAGATATTCCCTTTGTTCATGTATTCTCCCATGTTATCCAATGTAAATGTAATGTCTCAAAGGAAGTTATGATATATTTATGAATATTAAATAAAATATTTCCTTATTTTCGGAATCATGTTGTTTCATTATATACCTAATCTCTAAGGCACTACACTTTACGATCATTGGCTTGTAATTTTATGTTTAAGTATGCTTAAAATCATGTACCGGTATGTGTAAAGTTATAAGGTCACTATATATATTCTCTCATTAATCATAATTTTTCATTATTAAAATATGAATCAACCCTTTCATATCCCCCAGAGTGTCAAAATAGGTGCGTAGTGAGGCCACAATCACTGTGTAATTGAATGACGTTGAGATATACTCGAATAATTCTTTTCTGGGTTATTAACCCCAGAAGAATATGTGCCAAAACCAAATTTGATTCTATTATTCATACAATAGTTTATTATTAGTCAAACCACATAATATCTAACTTCCAAATAATTAGTGTGTTATCTGATACATAGACATATCCTAAATGTTCTTCATGGGGTTATTTTCAAAAATCTATATTTACCTAAATCTAGTTAAAATTCTTTCAACTAAATTTTATTTAATACCAACAGTAAAGACTCCATCTTAAATTTGAGAAATATGGTTCTTAAATTGTTATATTGGTATAAGATACAAACAATCATCTGCAAAAGGACCAAATATTTAGAATTATTGGTAAACTAGATATATAAATTATTACGATATAAAATTGGAAATAAAATATAAAAATATAGAGAACATAAATATTCTACATCCTTGAACTCAATCAATGATTCTTTCCTTAATTCCTTAGGAATAGAAACATATAAAATGTTGTGAGCTCAGACACATGATAATATTTTATGATATTGTAATGTCTCATTAGTAAATAAGGGATCGTCAATTTTTAAAGGTAAATAACTAAAAAAATACATTTAATCGATAACTTGATCATGAAGATTAATATATCAGGAATAAATGATGATCAAATAATTCCATATAAATAATAAAGTGATGAAGATAATTTTTTAGGGATATCAAAACTATTACAATATTTACTTGATCATTAATAAATAATTTCAAAATGATGTTATGCATATTGTTGGACATATTAAACCCCCCATCAAGGTACTGTAGAAAGACATCTGACATAAATCGGTAATGCCTCACCCAAATACCCCTACTAGATTGTATCATGAGACATAATTATGTATTTAGAGGCTATAATATGCCTCATCCTTCACATATTACGTCCAATTCATTCATCATATTAATAACCAATAAAATATTATCAGTATGGATTAATAATCAATAATTTCCTATATTATATGAACTTGATTATGTAATATTAATACTTTCTTCATTAAAAATGATCATAAACCATCCAGATAAATAATAATTATGGTATCATTATAATATATCCAAAGTGAATCATATATAAAATAAAGGATTATTTTCATTAATGATAGGACACATCATAAAAACTTCAGAAAAAAAATTTGTGAGCAAATAAAATTCTCACTTAGAGAAAAAATTATATTAAAAAATTCAATATTAGTTGGAAAATATTTTATCTAAAAATAAACAATAATAAATGAAAAGGACTCTTCAAATAAATTAGTATCCATTATGGGTGAAATTCCATTCATGATGAGTATGGAAATAAAAATATTCCTTTCCCATTTTCAATAAAAAGGAAATAGTTGATTAATTATGAAAACAACAATAATATTACTTTCCAATGATTTTATAAAAACACAAAAATAGGTTAAAATGACCTCAAAAAGTCATAGGAGAGTATTCAAAATTTTAGACAACATCAACGCAAAAGATAAATATTACTTATCGATGAAAACATAGTTGGTTTACCTTCACAAAATTCCTTTCGTCTCTTGAGTACATAAAAGAGGAGAATAAATTGAAAATAAATAATATACAAAATAACAAAATTAAAATAAAATAAAATGAGTTTAATATATAATCATTAATTAATTACCCCAATGTAAACTTAAACCTAAATAATTAATAATAATATTGTGATTGTGAAATAAAGTCTTACTATTGTGATAACTTTTGAATCATTACCCCCATTAAAGATAAAACATAAAAAGAAAAATTAATTGAAATTTATATAAATAAATTCATGATATAATATATCAAATATAACAATATATACACCACATGGAATAAATTAGCTGTATAACATTAAAATATTCCACAATTAAGGGAAATGTTGATGAAATACCTTACCGCTTGGTAACGTTCAAGTCAAATAACCTTTGTTAATATAAGTATAATTGAAAAATAATAAAAAATTATGAATGAAGGATTAATGAAATTAAATTTAAAATATTTAACATATAGACCATAAAAAAATAGGTTTATAATATTCCAATATACTATAATGAATGGAAATTGAGATGAGATCTCTTACCACAAGGAAACTTTCAAGTCAAATCCCTATGTAGGAAATAATTTGAGTTAACACATAAAATACCATGAATTTTGAAGTACTCATGGTAAAAAATATAAATTTTTTTGGATATACCCCATATAAATTAAGTAAGGAGTATAACATTAAAACATTCATTAATGATTAGAAATTGAGATGATATAACTCCCCTCAAGTCTGACATGATTAATTTATTCCATTAAACTATTTTATAATAAATAAAAATTTATTATACATATATAAAATACCCAAATATATTATTATAATGTTATATACTATCCTATAATGAAATTCCAGTATGCATTTTATAATAATTATTTAGTAATATCATCATTTCCAAGTGTTAACTGTCTCTTTTTTTATGTTGGTCACTTCAGTAGTTCTAGAACATTTAAATTGATCAGAGTCCAATAATATCTATTTTTAAATAATGATATATATATATCATATATCTTAATTATATAATTTTATATTAATTCATGAGAGGTATATATTTAAAAACCAATATCACCATTCATGGAGGCGGTAGGCCATACGTACACATGAATGATGTTTTCACTTTTTGATGGATGGGACAAATGAATGATAAATAATAAATAAACCTTATAAAATATTTAAAATATATTATATATCATATATATTCATTAAATATATATTTATTACCATCTATGTAAATTGGAAATGAAAAATGTATTCCATAGCTTTGGGGACGCGGTAGTCCACACTTAGGAAAGACCGATGTTGTCGTATTATAATGGATGATAAGGTACAAAGGTAAACATGGAATTATAATTTAAAAGGAAAATTATATCATAAATATAATATGAATTCATTATTTACATCTTTGTAACAATATATGTTATTTTGTGATAAAAAACAAATTACACACATCTAAGGAGATAGTGATTCATACGCATACACAAAAGATCTATTATCATTTCCTAAAATGTAAAAAAGAAGGAAATTTTTTCCAATAATTTAAATATAATCTCAGTATATTTTTGATAATATATTTTTTATTTTAGTATAGGAATAATATATTTTAAATAAGTAGAATTTCAAACCAAATGATCAAATTATGTTAGGATGGTTACCTCTTCTTCAGTAAGTTGTCTATAGATCTCTTATTTGGGAAACTTCAAATGGTCTATTAGGAATAAAAACCATTAATTCATAGGTAGTTAAGATTATATTATATTTGATAAGTTTTTTATTCATAAAGAATGCTCAAAGTGGTGAAAATCAGAGAAAGTATGGGTGCCCATATATAAGTGAGGGGAGGGGCACTCTTGAAATTTCATAAAATGATTATAATATAATAAACTCATTATATACACTAATGATTCCAAATAGACCAAGATTAATTAATAAAGTATGATTATATTTAAATCCCATCATCCAATATCATTTTTTGGATTATGTAGTTTTTAAACCTTATTTTTGGTTTAACCCTTTAGTTAACCAATTTTATATATGTCACAAACCAACCCAGGTCGACCCAAAACTGGTCAACCGAGCCTGTCCATGGCATGGAAATAAGGGATTTCCTGATCTCCACAGGCTAGAAACTGGTGTTAGGCATCAAAACATGCAGTTGGGAATGAATTAGCCCAGAAAATAAAAGATAGATAAATAGAAATAAACCGGACAAAATAGGTAAACATTGTCATCAAAAAAATAAAATAAATATTTAGACATACCTCAAAGTGACTGCATGGGTCACCAAAAAACATAGAACTATGCTCGCCCAAGAGCGATCGAAGACAAAAACCTAAAACTGAAAAGAAGTAGGCATGAGCACCAAGATTCTCAGTAGGAAAGCAAAGGAATAATAATTCCCTGTGTCATTTCCTTTAAAAAAGAAACCCAATCATACTAGTTTGAAAATAACACATATTCAAATAATGTTTTCATTCTTTTAAAAAAAATCAAGTAAAAAGTTTACATTTTCAAGAAAAATATTTCTATTCCACTACATTTTTAATATAGGATCCTAGCATTCAATAAGATTAAAAAATGAAAGGAAACAATCTTAGATTATGATGTGTTTTTTTTAAATGATACATATAGTGAGAAACAACTTAAATGAAAACTCACGTCAAAAACAACATGTCATAAATGAGCACCATGGGAAATCCCTATAGGTAACTAGCACAAGTGGGACCCTAAAACCTTGTGTCTCAGTGAAAAGTAACCATAACTATTATTCATTCTTGTACATGGTCCACTAGTATGGAACATACCCATAACCTAGTGGTCCCCAACAACATCGTAATAGTTTAGTTAGTGTTGTATGTGTCAAACTTTCTATGTGAAATAGTGATGATACCACTATGGATCACTAGGGCACTAGTTCTAGTCTTCCCACCTAGATACCCAGGTTTCCCATATGCTCTATTTAAAATGGTGGCAGGGTTTTATCAAAAGAACATAAATGAACATAACACTTTATTTATCCCAAACTCATTCAACCTCCCACCACTGTTCTCCCACCTTAATCTCATTTACTATTTTATGTCATGTAACATCACATAATCCTCTTAATTGGGTACATATCACAAATCACATAATTAACATACACATCATCTTTCTAAAAAATGGGGCATGCATTAAAAGGATTTTTTCACATTCACAAATCATTTTCAAGGTGAAAAACGAGCCTCATTACTCTAAAATAATGACTTTTCTTTGTAAAACATTTTCACCTTTGGAAATCACTTTAAAACTATTTGTAAATCAAATAGGTCATTGCCCTTTTTAAAAAATCAGCAGAAATGACACACGTATTTGGAAATACCGGTTTCACATTAAAAACATCTATAAAAACACTTTTCAATAACCACAACCATTTACATATACATATATATATATAGAATGTGCAATTCATATAGAAGAAGAAAACACACTTTTCAAATAACACAAATAATTAATGGAAATTATAATTAAAGATAAAGGAAAAGGGAAACTACCTCATGTGGAACCAGGCTGTCCACTTCAACTATTGGAACATTATAACTAAAAGTTGATTCTCCCACACTAATAATATGTACCTTTGCATACATACAAGGACACCTAGCCCCTATTCACACATTCGCATGGCCCATGAACATGTGAAAGTGGATCCTTACAGGTATGCTTATACGCATATACCAATCTCCACTCACCTGCGTATGCATTTTTATATAAATACATAGGAACACATTGACCCATACATCTATATTAAATTCCATGTATGAATATTCACGTAATTAGGGAACCCACATGTATATATTTACATACCTATGCACATGCAGGCAAGTCGCCCTTGGACTGACGGCTCAAAACCACTCGAAATAGTCCATCACACTACACAACAAATAGAATGGACCTTGAAACATCAAAAGAACCCCATAGATCAAGTGTGAACCCAACCAATGATATAAAATTCCATACCTCAGATGGCGGCGGTGAACTGAAATATCCCTAACCACCTCGCCTTTGGTGTTGGTTGACATAGTACATAAGAATATATCCTGGGGGGATTTTTTCTCAACCCTAAACCACATGAAATCACAAAACTTGAATCAAACCCCAACCTAGGGTTTCAATTAATTAATTAATAAATCATTATATCATTTAATAAATCAAAGGCACCAAAAATCACAATAATAAGATATCAATCACACAACCATCAATCACGTAAACAAAATAAAACTCATATACACTAAGATGGTTCAATAAAAGGAAACCAACAATACATCGCATTTTCTAATCGGGCCTTCCCTCATTTCATAAACATTTGAAAATACATTTCTAAAAAATTTGAAATTTCAAAACAATTCCAATGGAAGGCATAAGCATATTCAAGTATACCAACATAAATCAATGGAAACTCCATTTCCATTTTATAAAACCAAACACCCTTTTTAAATTAAGGGAACCCATCGAACACAAAGGTAGCCCACCCTAAAACCCATTTTGAAAAAATTCCAATAATCAAGTTCATTTCACAATGAAAACATTTATTTGAATTTTTATCAAACATAATAAATGCATAAAACCCTAATTCAAAACCAAAGTTCAATGTACAAAGCAATCCACTATTTCAAAAAAAATGTGAAAACCCCATTTGAAATCATTTGAGGTTGCACCCCAATTTTGACCTAAATTCCATTTTTAAGACTTCATTTTCACCCAATAGAAACTAGATCAGGGCAAATATCATTTCCCCGCATTAAAAATATTTAAAGGACCTGAATGCATTTCATGGAAATCCCAGCACAGTTAAATATACCATATTTAATCATAAATTGAGGACTCATGAAACCAACCAATTATGCCATGTACAAGGAGTACTAAAATGGGTTCAATTCAACCCAAGGCTATCAAATATGTTTATACTTGAATCAAAGTGAAATAAATCACAAGAATATCATAATTCCATAGGAAATAAAGTGCATATACACCTACCCAAAGGAGGGGGGGACCTAGACATAGCACTTCGTCACTTAAAACCCTTGATGTAGATTGTCCCACACTTTCACACACATGTATTATTATTATATATATATACCCTTAATCCATTATAAAGTTTTCCCACGTCATGAGGGAAAATGTGCTCGCCTGAATGGCCCGAAGGCCTTCTTTTTTTATTTTATTATGGACAATCCCCCTTTTAAGGGTTGAAGGGGAACCTGTATATGACCCGTAGGCCCAAGGCACAAGGCCGAACACTTACACACACACACATTATTATTATATATATATACTCTTAATCCATTATAAATTTTCCCCACGTCATGAGGGAAAATGTGCAGGCCCGAATGGCCTGAAGGCCTTATTTTTTTATTTTTTTATGGATAATCCCTCTTTTAAGTGTTGAAGGGGAACCCATATATGACCCACATGCCCAAGGCACAAGGCTTTACATGACCTGAAATACATGACCCAAATACCCAGAGGTATACCATGCCCAATACATGACTCGTAGGCCCAACCCACTAGAACTTCCCCTCCCCAGCTTCTGAATCATTGATTACCTAGCTCTCCACCTTTCATTGTTGACTGGATAGCATTTACTTATACAAAGTTTCATGGTACATGGTCTCGTTGGGGGTTTCCATACCCTCTCATTCTTCCAATCTGATTACCTCTACCTCTGGTGACTGCTACTCATGTTTCTTTGATCCTCTTCTGGGGCCTTCTCTTTGTAAAGTGGGCTACTCTATGGTCTTGGTGGCCTGAAGGCCATGTGGACCGAAGGCCTTTGATGGCCCGAAGGCCCTTGATACACGTAAGCCCAAACCAGTGGCCCGAAGGCCCAAATTAGGTGAATAGTTCTGGCTGCTACAGTACTAAACAATACCTGCTACCATAACTGCTACAGTAACAGCTACAGTACCCAAAAATTCACCTCCACCCATTTTTGAACCTGGGTCTCTTGGATGCCAATAAGGATCCCTTACCACTCAAGTATGGTCTTGTTGGCGAAAATTTGCAAGGAAGGTATATATATACACAAGTACCTATACATGTGAGTGCAACACATTAAGGATCCACCAATAGCATCATGCCTCTCCTTCGTTTAGGGTTTCTTGGTCTATGGAGCATCCTCTTCTATAATTTTATCTCTTCTCCAGGAATTTCAATCCATAAATTATGACAGGATAGGAGTTATATTCATGGGATGCAATGATTTCCCCATTTTTCGTACTCACCGACATCTTTACTTCCATGATTTGTAGTGGTGTTGGGATTATTCTACTAAACTTTTGGGATATAAAATAATGTGTAAAACCAGAATCAAAAAGTACATTCTCTATTCTTGAATGAATATCTATCGTACCTATCACCACTTCGTTGGTGGGGTTCACTTCGGCGGTAGTGGTGGAAAATCTCACCCTTGCTGCCTTGAAGGTTGTGGGTTGCTTCCGAAAACCCTTGGCTTAGGGCACTGATTTGCAAAGTGCCTCAGTTCTTTGCAGTTGAAGCAATGAACAATACATTGAGGGTTCAGTGGAGCATTCTTCTCCTCTATCGTAGCCACAGGTTTTTCTTGCTGACAGTTAACAGCTAGGTTCCCTTCTCTTCCACACCTAAATCATTTCCTCGTCCCCTTCAGGAAATTTTTGGGGTTCTTCTTTCTGCACCTTTGGAAAGTGGGGTGCTAGATATTCTTAGAATCTTTAGATTTATCTATCGGACCACCAGAATTGAAGTCCAACTTATGCTTCTTATCCCCATGATACCCCGGAGATTCCCTAATCTCAATTTCGACCTTGAGGGAACATCGGACAATTTCCTCATAGCTGTCGAAGTCATGGATCACCAGTGCTTTCCGTAGGCTAGGTTTTATCCCACCAAAGAAGTGTTCGAACTTATATTCAAGGGTAACGAAAAATCCCGATGTGTATCATGAAATCCTTGTGAAGTTTTCCATGTATGCTCTGAAAGATTCATCATTTTTCTGCTTGAGGGCAAGGAAGTCCCTTTTCATCTTAAGTCGGAGGGTGCGTGGAAAATATTTATCAAAAAACATCTTCCAAAAATCATTCCATTCTAATGCCTCAATCACCTCCTCAAGCTTCGTATTTTTGATCAACGTCCACCATTGATCAGCTTCACCCTCCATACGATAACTATCCAGGAGAATCTTCTCTTTTTCAGAACATTGAAGGATGGAGAAGATCTTTTCAATGGAGTTTATCCATTGTTCGGCGATTGAGGGATCAAATGATCCATTAAAAGTAGGAGGCCTTTGTCTCATGAATCCCTCAATAGTGACTTGTTCTTTCTTAGATGGGTTTGAACATTCCTCTTTAACCATGTTTCTATTCAAATCTTGAGTTAACTGATAGAGAAGCATGACAAAGTTCACAATTCCCGCTCCCATCGGATTGGGCATCTTATTAGAACAATCATCCCATTGATCTTCACATCAGTTTTTAGTCTGAGTCCTCCTATTACCGGCCATTATCTGGAATAAAATGAAAGTTAGGGGTAACCATAAAGGGTAGTACAAAGACAAAATAGATGACATATACATTACTTTTATTTCCTTAACTTATGAATCTATAGGATTCAATCTATGTTATCCATAATCTACATTACAACACATATTATTAGGGGAATATTTCCGTTAATAATAGTTCATAATAAGCATGTGAATTTACCAAAGAATATTCCCCAGGAGTTTTGTAACCAAGAGTGCAGTAAGCCCCGTTTTTGTGCACTATTTCCCATTCGAGTCTTGCTCAAAGTGGTGTTTTCGGGTTTTACCCCTAGGATACATATGTGCCAGAGCCACCTCTACATTCTCGTATCCATATAAGGATGTATTTTCTTGATAAACCACTTATTAAATAATCACCAATACTTAGGGATATTTTTTATTATACTTATTATTATCTATAAGTCTTCACTAGGGTTTTCTAATCCTAATCCCAAAAATAACTAAACCTATCCTATGATACTAACTATAACAACCCTTCTCTTTATTACACACTTAAACATGATTCATTACATAAACTTCACTTGATACAACATAGAATATCGAGAGTTCTAGTGTCTTTGGGGATTAAGATCTATACATAACAACTTAAAACATTAAATACAACATCTTTATTGAAACCTCCTTTACATAACCACTACATTCCCTCGTACATAGCATTGCATAGGATAACCTGAGGACACACATGAAAAAATGGTGAGTTATAAAGCCCAGTAAGGGAATGAACATGGAATAACATGAGGAATAAAGTAAATGTTAGAAAATAGGCATATCAATGGAGAACAAGAGAAACATTAACATAAATGCATGATAAAGCATGATAATCGTAACATGGGAATGTGGCAATAACACTTAACATGGAACTAGCATGAGTCAAGGCTCATTGCACATGGAGCATGAGTAAACCCTCATTTCACATAAAGCACGAGTAAAACCTCATTTCACTTGAATTAGCATGATTCAATACCCATTACACATGATGTATCATGATATTATAATTTACCCAATGAATTGGAGTGCTATCAGGGCGCACCCTTCTTAAACATTTCATTTCATGCATAAGTGTGCCACATGGATCATGGAATCAATCAACATCATAAGTTATTACATGATTAATTAATGTGGAATAAATACATTAAATTACAATTCAATATGTATATTTTTATAAAATTGAATACCCTTGATAGAGACATGGGTATGGTATTCACTACACAATGATCTTGGCTTGGAAAAACATTGTGCAATTTCGGCAGCATAACAGCGTGACATAAGGATTCCTGAAAATGGTTGATGAGAGAAAAAAGGGTTTCTCATCATATATACATGAAATTTATAGTAATTGGGTCATATAGACATATGTCCCAACAAACATAATGTAATTTGCATTCATAATACAAAAGAATTACTTGGATGTAAAAGAGGAGAGAGAAATCCCTTACGGAATTTCGGCATGGTAGCAGGTGTACATGAGGGGAATATAATGAGAGATAAAGGGTTATATCATCATTAAAACATAGATAGGGAAGTATGGTGGAGGTGATAAATCATACCCCAACATTTATAATTTAAAACAAAAGGTTATAACAACATAATTAAATTAAGACAAAAATGAGAAAAGAGGAAATCCTTTACTTGGAAGTGTGATCTCAAGGGCTTGAGAGAGGCTTGAGAGAGTATTATTGGGAGCTTGTAGCACATTGGGAGAATTCTATAGAGAGGATTTCAGGTTTTGTTCAAACTCTAAAGGCTTTGAGTTAAGATTAGGTGGGAGCTTGAGTGGGTTTATATAGGAAAGGAGAGGGAATTCTTTAATATTTAGGTTTGGATCACTACACATTAAACTAATCAATACCACAAACAAGCCCATGGTTTTTTCCCATATTTTTTTCCTAAGGGGATTGGAAAAAAATATTTTATAATTAAAATGGGCGAACATCTTAAAATAATAGGGTTGCTTATGTGGAGGTGAGTCACACTCTCAAGGAAATTCATTTAAAAAGTGAAAATGTTTTACAACTCTTGGAGGGTCCACTAAAGTTTTGTAAAATAAATAAAACAAACCTAAAATCAGATTATTTTAATGGTAAAACATATATTATCCTAAAATATCATTTATAGTATTTTATTACATCACTATTGGGGCATTATGATGCCATAAAACACATAATATATTTAAACGGTGTTTAATTTTTACCCAAAAATTCGACTATCTCAGAAAAATATGAAAAATTCACCATTGGATAATTTTGACATCCTAATTCAAAAAATAATATTTATTTTATCTAAATAATTTTCTAAATATGTGACTTTTTACTTTTAAAATAAAAAATGACATTTATCGAAAAATCATGGGTTTTGATAGAAATAGCTTTCAAACCTTAATAAAAATTAAAATTACATTCATAAAATTATACGATCATTTATATTTAATAAAAATTAATTTAATTATAATAATATTTTATTAAAATGTTATTTAATTCAAAAATCCATTAATTCATCAAAATAGATTTCTTAGTTGAATATTAAATAAAAATACTATTTGTGCTTTAAAAACTATTTACAAAGTAACAATAATAAAATGAATGAACATTATTTATAAAAAAAATATTGTACATAGTCATAGTGCTAGGGTTTTTTTTCATATCCCCTTATAACACCTGCATAAGACCGAAGGGTAAGGTGAGCAATGGTGACAGACTCTTGGGGTGGCTCTGATAACATCACTCGGGTGGTAATCTCTATTAACTTCCATTTCTCCCATAGTCAGTTCTGCTCAATATTAGTGTGTTCAAGCTCAGCTTGGTCTTGGTCAAGATTGAATCCCAATGACGCAACCTCCTTTCTGAGCTCTGACAAATGTGCTTTGTATGGGGAAAGTCTACTGGATGATGCAATCCCTTTCTTTGTCTGAGTAAATTGGATTTGTTAAAGCCCTATATTTATACTAATCATGTGATCATTGTTCAACGGCTATATTAGCAACGGTCACAATTCAAAATGGTATTTTAAAATTCAGAAACATAAAACCATTGAAGTTCACATTTTATATAACCATAATAAGACATTTAATTAGATCAAGAATAATTTTCATTAATAAAAGTTTGGGTCTTTAAAATCTTTCCCCCTTAAAAAATTTCACCCTCAAAATTTCCTTTTCCCACTCTAAAATAAATGCAGGTAACTCTACTTCATCACTTCCTATGATTTCCACATTGCTTCTACAAACTTGTGGTTTTTTCACAATACCTTGATGAGGGTCATTGTCTTATTTTGTAGAACATTTTCTCTACGATCTAAGATCATCACTGGTTTCCCCTCGTAAGAAAGATCATCCTCCAACTGTACCACCTCTGAAGAGAGTACATGAGAAGGGTCTGATATGTACTTAAGAGGGATACATGAAAGACATCATGTACTTTGTCTATAGTAGTTAGAAGTGATAGTCGATAGGACACAGCCCCAACACGAACAAGAATCTCAAAGGGGTCGATGTACCTAGGACTTAACTTCCCTTTCTTTCCAAACCTCATGAACTTCTTCCACAGAGATATGTGTAGAAATACCATATCTCCGACTTTAAACTCAAGTTCTCATTGACAGTTATCTGCATAACTCTTCTGTCGACTCTAGGATACCCTGATATGCTACTAAATGGTTTTCACCTTCTCCATCATCTCTTCAACAATTTCTAGTCCTATAAGCTTACGCTCACTGACTTCATCCCAACACGCCGGTGTTCTACACCTTTTTCCATAAAGGTTTTCATATGGTTCCATTTGGATGATTGAGTGTAAAATATTATTGTAAGAGAATTCAACTAGTGGAATATGTTGGTCCCATCCTCCTTTGAAGTCCATTGAGCAATCTCTCAACATGTCCTCAAGTTTTTTGGATAGTTCGCTCAGATTGGCCATCGGTTTGAGGATGACGGGCCATATTGAAGTTTAGTTCATTATCCAGAGTATGTTGAAGACTCTTCCAAAACTTAGAGGTGAATCTTGGATCTCGATCAGATATAATAGATAGTGGTACTACATAAAGCCTTACCACTTCCCTGGTATATATCTGTGCCAATTTATCCAGTTAGAAATCCTCCTCAATAACAATAAAGTGTGTAGACTTGGTAAGATGATCCACAACAACCCATATTGCATTGTTTCCTTTGGATGTCTTTGGAAGTTAGGTGACAAAGTCTATGGTGATGTTCTCCCATTTCCATGCTGGTATAGGTAATGGTTGCATCATCCCCTTAGACATCTGCCTCTCTTCCTTCACTTGCTAACACACCAAGCACTTTTATGTAAAATCCACAATCTCCCTTTTCATATTGTCACACCAAAAGTTTTCTCAGAGATATAGATACATCTTTGTACTCCTGGGTGAATATAGAAGGTTGACCTATGTGATTCATCCATAAGATCCTTCTTTATCTCTGGATCGGATGGTACACATAATAGTAACCCAAATCTCATGATTCCATCCTTTTCAACCATAAACTTTGAGGATTTCCCATTTCTGATAGCTTCCACCCTTTTCAGAATTTCTATATCCTTTATTTGAGCATCCTTTAACCTTTCCAAAAGAGACAGTTGAGAAATAATTTATGAAAGGATTTATGATGTTCCCTTATTTATGATTCACATGTCCATCTTCATAAAATCTAAGAAGATTGGATCCTTCTCAATTCTCATCAATGATAGAATTGCTAGATCCTTTCTACTTAGAGCATCTGCCACCTTGTTTGCTTTCCCAGGGTGGTAATGGATTGAGCAATCATAGTCTTTTATCATCTCTAACCATATTCATTGGAACATGTTAAACTCTTTATATGTGAATATATAATTTAGGCTTTTGTGGTCCATATATATTTCACACTTCTCCCCAAATAGATAATTCTGCAAAAAATTTAAACCGAAGATCACCGCAGCCAACTCCAGATCATGTGTTGGATAATTCTGCTCATGAAATTTTAATTGCCTTGAATCATAGGCAATGAATTTTTCATTTTGCATCAATACACATCCCAGGCCCTTCTTTGAAGCATCACTAAATACCACAAAAAGTTATCCACTTGTGGGTAAAATGAGCACAGGCGTAGTGATAAGCCTCCTTTTCAACTCCTTGAATCTTTCTTCACATTAATCACTCCAAGAAAACTTTACTCCCTTCAGAATCATCTTGGTAAGAGGGTTGGAAAATCGTGAGAATTTTCTCACAAATCGTCGATAATATCCTACTAATCCCAAGAATCTATGGATATCTGTTACCGATATTGGCCTCATTTATCCCTCTATTACAGCTACATTGGAGGGATCCATATATATCCCATTACTTGTGATGATATTTACAAAGAATGAGACCTCATTCAACAATAACTCACACTTGTTATACTTTTCATAGAGATTCTCCTTCCGCAAGGTCTCTAGTAAAGTTCTTAGATACTCCTCATGATCCTCCTTGGTTTTGGAGTATATTAGAATATCATCTATAAATACTAACACAAATTTTTCAAGGTAATCTCTAAATACTCTATTCATAAAGTACATGAATATTGTTAGAGAATTAGTGAGTTAGAAAGGAATTACTATGAATTCATAGTGCCCATATCTTGTATGAAAAGTAGTCTTGGTGATATCTTCCTTCTTCGCCCTTACTTGATAATATCCCAACCGCAAATTTACCTTGGAGAGGTATTGTGCTCCACATAGCTGATTGAAAAAGCCATCAATTCATGGGAGAGGATACTTTTTCTTTATCGTGATTTTTTTAAGCTCACGACAATCGATGCAAAGGCACATTGATCCATCCTTCTTCTTGATGAAGAGGACTAGTGAACCCCATGGTGAAGCACTTGGGCATATAAACCCTTTATCTAGATTCTCCTGTAGTTGTTTCTTCATCTCCTCAAGCTCCACAATAGCCATTCTATATGGATTCTTGGATATTGGAAACTCCCCAGGTTTAAGATCAATTGATAATTCAACATCTCTTCTAGGAGGAAGACCAGGCAATTCCTTGGGAAACACTTCTTTGAATTCCCTCACAATAGGCATGTCTTCAGGGATGGTTTCTTCCTTGGATTCAAACATCTGAGCCAGATATGCATGCTCATAGGGCAGTAATATCCATTTTTGAGATGATGGAGCTAAAGAATATTCATCTTCCTCCTTGAACTTAAATAAAATCGGGGGTCGACTCTCCATATGGAGAGTGATTTCCCTCTCATGGAAATTTATGTTGGATATATATAAGGAAAGCCAATCCATGCTGAGAATTACATCAAATTACACTAGAGGGAGTATGATGAGGTTCATTAGGAAGTTCAATCCCCAAATTATGACAGGGGAAGATTTATATTCATGGTATGTAATGATTTCTTCATTTTCCATACTCACTGACATATTTACATCCATGATTTGTGGTGGTGTTGGGATTATTATACTAAACTTTTGGGATATAAAAGAATGTATAGAACTAGAATCAAAAGGTACATTCGATATTATTGAATGAATAACTAGTGTACCCATCACCACTTCATTGTTGGGGTTCACTTCGATGGTAGTGATGGAAAAATATCACCCTTGTTGCCTTGGAGGTTTTGGGTTGCCTCTGAAAACCCTTGGCTTAGGGAACTGATTTGAAAAATGATCTGGTTCTTTGTAGTTGAAGCAATGAACAATGTGTTGAGGGTCAAGTAGAGAATTCCTCTCCTCTATCGTAGCCGCAGGTTTTTCTTGCTGACAGTTAACAGCTAGGTTCCCTTCTCATGCACACCTAAAGCATTTCCTTTTCACCGTAAGTCAATTTCTGAGGTGCTTCTTTCCGCACTTTTGGCAAGTGGGGTCATGGATCTTCTTAGCACCATTGGATTTATCCATCGGACCACCAGCATTGAATTCCACCTTACAGTTCTTATCCCCATGATACCCTTGAGATTCTCCGATCTCCATTTCTATATTTAGGGAACATCGGACAATTTTCTCATAGCTGTCGAAGTCACGGATCGTCAGCGCTTTCCGTAGGTTAGGTTTCAGCCCACCAAAGAAGCGGTCAACCTTGCATTCTGGGGTAACGACAAAGATGGATGCATATCGTACAAGCCATGTAAATTTTTCCTCCTACACTCCGATGGATTCTTCATATTTCTACTTGAGGGAAAGGTAGTCCCTTTCCATCTTAAGTCGGGGGGTGCACGGAAAATATTTATCAAAAAACATCTTTCATAAATCCTTCAATTCCAACTCCTCGATCTCCTCATCAGGCTTCGAATTTTTTATCAACGTCCACCATTGATCAGCTTCACCCTCTATACGATAAGAATCTAGGATAACCTTCACTTGTTTGTAACATTGAAGGATGGAGAAGATCTTTTCAATGTAGTTGATCCATTGTTCGGCGATTGAGGGATCAGATGATCCATTAAAAGTAAGAGTCCTTTGTCTCATGAAGCTCTTGATAGCGACTTGTTCTTTCTTAGGGGGTTGAATGCTCCTCTTGACACATGTTTCTATTCAAAGTTTGAGTTAACTGAGAGAGACGCATGATAAAGTTCATGATTCATGCTCCCATCGGATTGGGCATCTCATTAGAACAATCATCACATTGATCTTCACATCGGTTGCTAGCATGAGTCCTCCTATTACCATCCATTGGCTGGAATAAAAAGGAAAGTTAGGGGTAACACATAAATGGTAATCCAAAGACAAAATAGATGACATATACATTACTTTTATTTTCTTAACTTATGAATATATATGCTTCAATCTATGTTATCCCTGATCTACATTACAACATATATTCTTAGGGGCATTTTTTCCCTTAATAATGGTTCATACTGAACTTGTGAATTTACCAAAGCATATACCCTAGGAGTTTCATAACCAAGAGTTAAGCAAGGCCCATTATCGCGCACCAGTTCCCGTTCGAGTCTAGCTCAAAGCGGTGTTTTCAAGTTTTACCCCTAGGATAAATCTGTGCCAGAGCCGCCTCTACCTGCTCGTATCCAGACAGGGATGTATTTGCTTGATAAACCAATTACTCAATACTCACTAATACTTAGGGATGTTTTTTATTATACTTATTCTTGTCTATAAGTATTCACTAGGGTTTTCTAATCCTAATCCCAAAAATAACTAAACCTATCCTATGATACCGACTATAATAACCCTGCTCTTTATTACACACTTAAACATGAATTATTACATAAACTTCACTTGATACAACATAGAAGATCTATAGGTATAGTGTATTTGGGGATTAGGATCTTTACATAACAAATTAGAACATGAAATACAACATCATTATTGAAAACAACCTTTACATGACCACTACATTCCCTCGTACTTAGCATTGCATAGGATAACCTGAGGACATGCCTGAAAAAAGGGTGAGATATAAATCCTAGTAAGGGAATAAACATAGAATAACATGAGGAATACAGTAAATTTTATACAATAGGCATATTAAGGGAGAACCATAGAAACATTAACATAAAGGCATGATAAATCATGATAATCGTAACATGGAAATGTAGCAACAACACTTAACATGGAATTAGTATGAGCCAAGGCTCATTGCACATGGAGCATGAGTAAACCCTCATTGAAAATGAAGAAAAATTAAAATCTAATTGCACTTGAATTATAATGATTCAACACCCATTTCACATGACATATCATGATACTATACTTTACCCAATGCATTGGAGCACTATCAGGGTGAACCCTTCTTAAACATTTCATTTAATGCATAAGTGTGCCACATGGATCGTGGAATCAATCAACATCATAAGTTATTACATGATTAAGTAATGTGGAATAAATACATGAAAGTACCATTCAATATGTATATGTGTATAAAAGTGAATACCCTTGATAGAGACATGGGTATGGTATTCACTACACAATGATCTTGTCTTGGAAAAACGTGATGCAATTTCAGCAACATAACAACGTGACATAAGGATTCATGAAAATGGTTGATGAGAGATAAAAGGGTTTCTCATAATATATACATGAAATGTACAGTAAGGTGGTCCTATATATATATGTCTCAACAAACTTAATGGAATTTAGATGCATAATTCAAAAGAATTACTTGGATGTAAAAGAGGAGAGAGAAATCCATTACGGAATTTCGGTATGGTAACGGGTGTACATAAGGGGAATTTAATGAGATATAAAGGGGTATCTCATCATTAAAACATAGATAGGGAAGTATGGGGGAGGTTTTAAATCATACCCCAACATTTATAATTGAAAACAAAAGGGCATAACAACATAATGAAATTGAGACAAAAATGAGAAAAGAGGATATCCCTTACTTGGAAGTGTGATCCCAAAGACATGGAAGAGGATTGAGAGAGGCTTCTTGGGATCTTGGGGAACCTTTGGAGGATTATAGAGAGATGATTTTAGGGTTTTTTCGAACTCTAAAGTATTTTAGTGAAGAGGAAGTGGGATCTTGGGTGGGTTTATATAGGAAAGGAGAGGGAATTCTTTAATATTTAGGTTTGGGTCACCACACATTAAACTAATCAATACCACAAACCAGACCACGGTTTTTGCCCATGTTTTTTTCAAAATAGTAGTGGAAAACAATATTTTATAAGTCCAATGTCCTAAATTCTTAAAATAATAGGGTTTCTTATGTGGAGGTGAGTCACACTCTCAAGGAAATTCATTTCAAAAGTGAAAATGTTTTATAACTCTTGGAGGGTCCACTAAATTATTGTAAAATAAATCAAACAAACCTAAAATTACATTATTTTAATGTAAAAACATATATTGGCCGAACATATAATTTATATTATTTTATTACATCACTATTTCATCATTATGATGTCATAAAACACATTATATATTTAAACGGTATTTAATTTTTACCAAAAAAATTGACTATCTCAGAAAAATATGAAACATTTACCATTGGATAATTTTGAACTCCTGATTCCAAAAATAATATTCATTTTATCTAAATAATTTTATAAATATGTGAATTTTTACTTTTAAAATAAAAATCGACATTTATCGAAAAATCGTGGGTTTTGATAAAAATAGCTTTCAAACCTTAATAAAAATTACAATTTCATTCATAAAATTATAGGATCATTTATATTTAATAAAAAGTAATTTAATTATACTAATATTTTATTATTATATTATTTAATTCAAAAATCCATTAATTTATTAAAATATATTTCTTAGTTGAATATTAACTAAAAATATTATTTGTGCTTTAAAAACTATTTACAAAGTAACAATAATAAAATGAATGCAAATTATTTATACAAAATCAATGTACATAGTCATAGTTATTGGGTATTGTTACATAACCCCTTATAACAGCTGCATAAGACTGAAGGATAAGGTGTGTAATGGTGACAGACTCTTAGGGTGGCTCGGATAACATCGCTCGTGTGGTAATCTCTATTAACATCCATTTCTCCTATAGTTGGTTCCGCTCAAGATTAATGTGTTCAAGATCAGCTTGGGATTCGTCATGAGCGAAGCCCAATGACGCCAAATCCTTTCTGAGCTCTGACAAATGGGCTTTGTATGTGGAAAGTCTAGTGGATGAGGTCATCACTTCCTTTGTCTAAGTAAATCGGATTTGTTAAAGCCCTATATTTATACTAATCATGTGATCACTATTTAATGGATATATTAGCAAAAATAAAAATTCATAACAGTATTTTAAAATTCAGAAACATAAAACCATTGAAGTTCTCATTTTATATAACCATAATAAGACATTTAATTAGATCAATAAAAATTTTCATTAATTAAAGTTTGGGTCATTACAGGTGTTCTGTTTGGATTTTATTTGTTGGAGACGTTTGATTATGATGGGTGGAATCCTTCAGTGCTCTGATGTAGTTATGATGTACGATTGGGGTTAGGGTGTGATACATGATTTGACCCGTCAACCGAGGTGGTGATGATGGTTTCTGTTTGTAATTTTTTTATTTGAAACTCAGAAAATTTTAATTTATGATAAATGGGAGTCCTTGGGAAATGGATTTGTCGATATTTGGAGTGGAATACTGGGACGTGGCATTGATTGAGATATCAATCTCTTTCCTTAGTGATTGACAATGTATCCATGAACCCTTTTATTGTTTTAAGTTTGAATTTGGCCCTGTGTATATTTTGAATTTTGAAATCTCTATTCATCTGTGAGGTTACCACGAACCTAAATGTGGCTATTAAAAATACAAGAAAAATGTATTTGGAGAGAGAAAGCAACAAAGGATCCCAAATGAAAGGTTCGAAACACAACAGTGGAATAAAACCCTTACCCCGAGTGGTGTCGATGAGCCAAGATGAGTCAATCTGCTTCCCCTTCGGTAGAGAATGTCGAACCTCGCACAAAGGTGTCCCAGGAGACGAACTTCACACCCTAGAACTATAATAATAAACAAAAATGGATCAATCCCTAACATAGGGGGTTCTATCGAATAGAAAGGGGGTGATAGGGAGCAACGAAACTATCAGAAACAAGTAGAAGATGGGGAAAAGGACCATACATCGCCGGACCGATGAGAAAATCTGGAGGACATTGGTGCGCACTATGGGGGTCACACATCTAGGGGGTTCCGTCAAAGGGGTTGTGTCATGTGGGTTTTAGGGGGATCCTAGATAGGAGGTCACAGTTACTATGGTGCTCTACTGGGATAGCGAGGTGCTCTGGAGAGGGGTGATCGACTGGAAGGGGTGCGTCGTGCGGCCAAGAGGAAGGGGGAGGGCATTGTTGCATTTAAGGAGAATGGAGTGGGAAGAGGTGATACACTAGGGAATAAGTAAGGGAGAAATAATGAGAGGGATAAAATAAAATAAATAAGAAGAAAAAGAAAATAAATAAATAATATAATATATAAAAAAACCTAATAATATTAATAACTCGTACTTGCCTGTGCTATTTCACGACATATTCGATTACATGTTTTTCTTTTAATAAGAGATTAATATTTATAAAACTTGAGAAGAAATAGTAATGTTGAATAAATTATAATTAGAAAGTATAGGTGCATAATAATGAAATAATAGTGCATATAATATGAATAAACCATTCAAATAGTTCACAAAGAATAATTCTAGAGTAAAATTATATGAACTTTTAATTTTTGAGGAAGAAGATTAGAATTCATTTTGAATTTTGATCATAATAACTATAATGTGGGAACTGAAATAAAATGTGAAAGTCAAATCAAAGATAAGGCAGTGGTTGTAATAATAAAAATGGGAAATGTGAAATTAAATGAAATAATAATATATTCAATGAATGGGTTGTTCGAGAAAAAAGAAAATAGAGTCAAACTAATCATTATGTATATAGAAAAATATATAATGAAGGATGTAGAGATTAGAGATAAAGATTAAATGAAAGGTTTAATTGAATAAAATAAATAGTTGAAGATAGAGATTTGACACCCACTTCATAATAGTTAACGACATAAAATTGAATCAAAAAATAAGATGAAGACAAATTGAAACTAGTTGTTTCTTCACTAAATGTCAATAATCCCGGGTAGTTTTTTTTAAAGCTCAATCAAATAGATACCTTTAATAGGTAAGTAGAGGGGAAGTAAGATTCTTGTTCTTTGAGGGGAGTCATTCACCCATGCTAAGAGGCTTCATCAAAGAGTCTCCAACCACTTTAGTAGACCAGACAACCTAAAATTGAATAAAAGAATTAGTTGAATATAGAATGAATCTTCATGTATCATGACATTTAATATCAAAAATGTAAGAAAAATCGAATATGTATACATATTAACTTCTTATATAATATGTAAACACATATAGTAGTGCATACTTGATCATCAGTAGGAACCAACTCATAATAAAGAAGCTGCATACTGTGATGTTATCATCTCCAACCCACAGAATAAATTAGTTCCTGGTCAGGAAAACATATTTTTGACCATAAAGATAGGAAATAAAATACAAGATCTAGTGGGATGTACTTTGTTTCCCACTGGTCAAAGATCTGGATCAACTGGGATCCACTGTTGTCTTGGAACTAGATGTGCATCGCCATGGAGGGGGTGAATTTTTCAAGAGTGAAGAGATAAAATTCAAGATGAAGGATGAAAGTAGCTGGGGGAAAATAAGTAAATGACAGGTCTTGTGTATGAGAATGAAATGAAAACACTAAACACATTCCAGATTCCAAATTTTATCCACCCCGTGTGTGAAATCTATTCACCTTCCCACTCATAAACTACCTATGCGATGGTAGTTTTGTTCGTCTAAAATGAATATAAACAGATCTCGACCATTATTGAATGACCTATCCACCTTCCCACCCATTGATGTGAATGAAAACATAAAATTGTAAATATTCATGTGGTATTGGAATAATTGGACTTTAGTAGATGTTCGATCGAACACCAACATCTTTAGGTATTCAGGACATTCTGGTAGTAAGTCCAAAGCAACCTTTCCAATCGAGTAGCATAGAGAAAAATGTTGGTTTTGTCTGTTGCTAAATTTTTTGTTTCTCTCATCATACCACAAAAAAACATTGAAAATATTGGTAGATGTTAGAAGGATCTTGAATATCATAATAACCTGATTGAACATGATAGTAATGTAGAATATGTTATTAAAAAATTTAATCAACATTAGAGTGGATGATTTTGTATTAAGGTACCATTAATGCATGTTTGGTATGTACTATAACCCATGTTCTCGGTAGTGTTTTTTTCTAGTGACTCTCCTGTAGCAAAAAGCGGTATGTAATACTGGACCAGTTTAAATAATAAAAAACAATAATGTTTTGAATTGAAATACATACATTAAATTACCTATATAGTTTTCTACACCATTTATATCAATATTTATGTTTTATTGAGCCTCAAAAGTATTTGTTATCATTGCTTCTCTAAGAAACTATTGTTGTCCAGAACCTGAAAGTATTTATAGAAAACAACTCAATACTCTGTAGAATGTACAGTGGAAAATATATGTGTCTATTTTAACTTATAGTGTACAACATACCTTCATTGGATAACATATTGTAGTTTCCATCAAGAGAATGAGTTAAGCTGAATTTTTTTGTAAAGGTAATCATAAGAAATAGAATTCGAATAACAAAAAAAAATTGTGTACAAACAGTAGTTGTTCTTACTGCGTTGAGGTAACAGCTGATGAGTTTGATAGATTATTTTCTTCATCCATTAAAGCTACACAAAGTGATGGCCGAAATTTTATAAGAGGAATATGAATGTTGTATGACATAAAATATGTTCATAAAATATAAAAGTTATAATACTTACAGAAAGTTAGAGGAAAATTTTCCAATCCTCATGGTCATTGTTTTTGTTTGTTAGATCCAGCAGACAACGTTGACAGAGGTAAAGATGGTTCTTGCACTATCGATATAGAAGTAGTTAATTAGTAATAATCTGTGTTAGTGTGAAATAGAGTGTGTAGTTCATTGGGTTATACATGTAAATTTAAATGAAACTAACCATTATTACATAAAGATGATAATGGCATGCATTTGACTCCATTCGTGAATGTATTTTTTGTTAGAGGTTGACTGTTTGGGGTTCCAAATAGACTATCAGATGCCACACAAGAATTTCCAGTAGATGTTGCCATTAATATTGTAGTAATTTAAATTAATATTAACAATAAAAGAATTTAAGTAACTACAACAATTTAAAGTTACATTATTAGAAAACTCACCATCTTTATGTCACTCCTTCATCAGCAGTCTACGTTGTAACCTTGCATCTGTACATTTTTATGGGAAATACAAGTTTGTATTTGACAGAGCAGAAAACTGTTTAGGAATTGTAATAAAAGTAATTTAGTATAACGCGTTCCATTAGTCTGAAATGTACTTTGATACATCGCAAACATGCTACTGTTTAATGCAAAAAAGAACTAACCATTCATACATAGAGTTGATAATGGAATGTGTGTTATTCCATGTGTGATATCACCTATTGATGTTGGTTTACTTTATGAAGTACCAGAATCGTTGGTAGATGACATTAAATAGTTTCCAGTAGTTTTCAGCACTGAACATGTGGCAAATGTAATGAAAAAAACTACTAAATAGAGGATAGTAAATATAACATTTACAAGGGTACTTAATTGAGAACTCACAAACTACCTGTCATTCCTTTATAAGTATCCTTTTTTGCAACCTTGCATCTCTATAGTTCAATGGGAAATTCATGTTTTTTTTATTTTTCTTTGTAGCTTATATTCAAGGTGTGCAATGAGAATATATAATGCACATAGTAAATAAAAGTGAAAACAAAATTACAGTACAAAGGGAAAGACCTAATAGGCTACAATAGACCGCAACAGACATTTTATTTTTCATTCGATAAATGTATTATCAAACAACCAAATATGCATTTGGATATCAACATGCATTACCAAATTGTAGTCGAAATATGTTTCAAGGAAATTCCAACAGCAAACCATAGTAGCGGTTTATTTTTTACAAACATGTAATGTAATTTTAGACTACTAAATCTGCAGTTGGATATCGACATGCTAAATAGAAATGAAATCAGAATAACTTGTAAGGAAAATCATACAAGAAACCATAGTAGAATTTTTGTTTATTAATAGTGTAAAAGAATATTAATGCAGTAGTAAATGAACCCAAACTGTTATAGAACTGAAAATATACTAGAAATGTGGTTTAAAGAAATTAGGTTTTCCAGTATGTAGTTATGTTCATACCTGAAGTGCTAAGATAATGTGGGAGGGAATACGAGATGCATCAAGCGTGCGGAGAAGGGAAAGTGACTTTTTTTGAAATTGAAAATACACCACATCAGACCTAATAGGCTACAACAGACCACAACAGATTTTTTTTCTCATTTAGTAAATGTAATATCATACAATCAAATATGCATTTGGATATCCACATACATAATGAAATTATAGTCAAAATAAGTTTCAAGGAAATTCCAACAGCAGACCATATTACAGGATTATTTTATCCAAATAGTTAATTTAATTTCGGAAAATTAAATCTGTAGTTGGATATCAACATTATAAACCGAAATGAATTTGGAGTAACTTCTAAGGGAAATCGTACAAGAATCCAGAGTAGAATTTTATTTTACTAAAAGGGTAAACGTTTATTGAGACAACAGTAAATGAACCCAAACTGTTATAGAACAAAAAATATACCAAAAATGAGGTTGCAAGAATTTAGGTACCACAGTACATAGTTACTGTCATACCTGAAGTGTGAATATGAAGAGGGAGGGAATATGAGATTCATCAAGTGTGCAGATAAGGGAAGGTGACTTCGTTTGACATTACAGACCAAAAAATCCCTTCAAAACCTGCCTGAAATTAAAAAATGTAAGGGGGTCGATGGTATGGACTGTCAGCTGTTAGTTTCAGCTAATATGGGATATGTCGTAAGTGCAACGAAGGGAAAGAGGCTTGTAGAGGAAGAGCCCGACGTACCTTAATCTGGTATAAAGAAATCAGCGAGCTGAAAAACCAGTAAATGAATAACCTAATGCACGATTCAATAGGATTTAGTGGGATGAAGAAACTGGGATAAGGAGGAAGACGAAGTCCATCAATGAAGGTCTACAGGATATCCAGGAGGAGGATGTCATCAGCGTGGGGAGTCTTCGGTAACCGTAGGTCGCGAATAACAAAATCTTGTCGGTGAAAGTGTAAGGGAAATCTGGGTAGACTGCAGATGTAACCACGAGAAGATTGTGGTCAGATCCAATGGCTGGTATACTGGGAGAGGGAGGATGAGAGTTTGGGGCGTTCGATGACCATCTAAGTTAAGACCCACGGTAATATATGCGGTAGCAGGAGATGGAGGTATAGGGAAAAATAAAACCCTCAGAGTGGAGGACGTGGTTAGATGTTTGGGAGAAACATACGGGAAAAATGACGTGGAATAATGGTGGATAGGAACGTGGTGGTTATAAATATAGTATTAGTATATATAGTAGATATTAATAATAATATTATCCCCTAAAATAATGTTATAAATAAAAATTAAATACATCGCGCCAGGTCATGGTGCGACAATTATCCCCCTCATGAAACATTATATCCCCATAAAGTCTCAAAATGGTCAGTTGTTCAAAGCTCGAAACAAGGACACAACGACTCTCAAAATGAAACCCCTACCACAGGAGTATCGAATACTCACTTTCTAAACAAGACATAAAACCTTGAGACCCATACTACCAAGAGAAAGAACTAATGACATGGGCCTCACATTTCCAAACATAGCCACATCTTGGAAAACCCTGACCCCTAACTTACAAATACCTAGAGTCCACTCGGGATCTCTCATGAACATTAACCGTAGGACCAATCTTCTGGGATTACCATCTACATTGATTATGGTCAAGAGGAGTAGAGCCAAAGAGTTTCCCTAACAAGAACACCTTGAAGACTAAGTTCTTCATAACTTTTTTATATGTTGGTATCTGCATTATATTAGGAATCCATCCAAATAATGAATTTCCCAAATCAAAACAAAGAAGAAAACCAATCAAGTCCACTGACACCTGTAACACCCCGAGCTTCCACGATACGCTTCTCATTCAATAATGCAATAGCGTGTGTTGTACGCAACCTCGAGCTCTAACACACACCACAACTAATTAAACTAGCCATTGTGAATAGTAATACCTACTTTTTGAAATTTTATAAATTTTATTTATCAAAATGGACTTCATTTTTTGATTTGGGATATTGAAATTAGCCTATGTTGAATTTTTTGTATTTTTCTGAGAACTACTAATTTTTTATGAATAGTGAAAAATACTTAAAAACAACTTTTTTAATCAAAATAATTTATAGTGATAAATAATACTATTTAGTGGTTTTAAAGTATAATTAGAATATATTTTTACCATTTT
This sequence comes from Viscum album, assembly GCA_963277665.1. Taxonomy (NCBI): domain Eukaryota; kingdom Viridiplantae; phylum Streptophyta; class Magnoliopsida; order Santalales; family Viscaceae; genus Viscum; species Viscum album. The sequence continues at coordinate 616,886,392 of OY728145.1, read as the reverse complement.
ATCCAATGGTGGTCATTAGAATTAATTTAACATTGAAATTAGACATAAACAATTGCCAATCTTTTGATATAAATTGTTTCTTAAAAACACGCTATTTGTTGTAACAGTGGGAATTAATTATAAAATTAATTAATGCAACTTATATGTTTGGAATTTTGTAAAATAGACATCATTTTTGAATTCGGAATATCAATTATAGCTTAGAGTGAAATTTTGGCCTTATTCTGAAAAACTTCAATTTTTGATGAATAGTGAAACCACTAAGTGGTTGTTAAAAACTGATTTTTAGTTAAAATGAAATATTACCACTTCTGTGATTTTATTTTCAAAAATCCGACATACATGGTTGTCATTAAGAAGTAAAATGTGGTTCAATGAGATTAAAATACTTTTTTGGTGAATAGTAACTTTTAAGTTCTTAATCGCAATTAGAGGTAATTAGTGTAGTTTAAGGTAAAAACAATGTTTTAATAATATGATATGAGCTTGACACTTGTCCTACTTCTATTGGATGAGTCATGACCGACCAAGACAACCCATGGGTCAACTTGGGGACCCCATGGAGCCAATTTAGTTGGAAAATGACATTAATATATATTTATTTAATGTTAAAATTAAATTGACACAAACATGAGTTTTTTTACTAAAACAGTTTTTAAGTGGGGTTACACAAGTCAAAATTTTGATTATAAAAATTCATTATAAAGATAAAAATATTTCCTACATCATAGTATTTTTTTTATAATTTTTAGACATTAAATAAATTAAATTATTTATGACATCATTATGATGCAGTGATGACCTCATTGTTTAACGATTTTAATAAAATGAAAAGATAATGTAAAATCCAAGGCTTACACTTGTCCAAAGACTATTGGATGGGTAGATTTAGAACCCTTATCACCTTAGCCACGAATTATATAATTTTGGGACCTTTAGAATCCGAAAAGCATTGTGTAATAATGTAAAATTTCAATCTTTCCAAAAGAGCCCCTCCTCTCCACTTATAAAAGGCCCCCACCTCTCCCACCTTATTCACACCTTCAAGCCATTTGGCTCGGCCAACCTCTGCCCAAATACTCTCCCAACTTCCCCCTCTTACTCCTAGAAGCCTCAATTTGTGCATAACGCTTCTCAAGGAAGCCTTTGGCTCAAATCAAAAAGAGTTACCCGATTTTGAGGTAATGTCTTCTCTAATGTTGTTTTGTTTTATTTTTCTTCTCCAACCCCCTAAACTCTTTTTATTCATTTCTTTTGTAACAACACCAGTATACTCAATATACTAGGATGTTGTTATAAGAAGGATTCGATCTACACTTACACACACCTACATCTAATGGTTAAATAACATACGGTTTCTGTGGATGGCGAATTTCTGCCTCATGAAACGATGATTGTTCAACACTCATATAACACCTTCAAAGGTGGCCATTAAGATGTCACTATTTTTATATATGATATATAATATGTTTATGATTTACTTATGCTTCTGTATTTCTCATTTATGGCATACTTTATGATTTCCATTATGGGTAAAACGCGATAATTTCATTTTAGGAAGTGCGGACTACCGCCCCCTCAAAGTGATTTGAATCGTTAATGCCATATGTGGGATTATAAAGGATGGAGTAAATGGTAATATACACTATATTATACTGGAATTATATTATACATTTATATCATTATGATTTCGTTCCATTAAATATGAAATTGAAATGAAAGTAGCGTTCATGCGTACGTACGGCTTACCGTCTCCATGAACGGTGCATTTCATTTCTTACCTCTAAATGTTACGTAATATTATAAATGAATGTATATACTGGATATATAAGATATATATTACATCTAAATCATGAATATAATTCTGGAGATAATGGATATTCTACCACATAAAAAACTTGTAATTATAAGAAGTTTATTGTTGACTCAAGTACCTAAGATCGACAAAACGACCGTTATTAACTTAAATAATTAAATAATGTTCATAACATGGTAATAAGGGATATAAAAGGAATAATGAACATGAAAAAGGTTCTTAAGTAAATATAAATTAACTCTAGTTTATTATTTAGGAGGTTAAAGAACGGTCGAGTCAGGACAGGACGCAAGGTAAGGGAACTTCTTAACCCAATTTCTATTCTTTGGGTTAATCTCCTACTTTCAAATTATGTCATGATATTATTATGTCCTATCTTGTATTTTTACATTATTTATGTGTACTTATAGTGAATACACATAATAGACCTACTTTATAAAAAAAATGATCTTTTTAAGGACTTCGTCTCAATCCCCTTTCATTGAGGCATATTTGGTTTTATACACAACTTTCTTTTATACGGTGTATAAACCCCTTTGACTTTTATGTTTATTCAAAAGGAATATTTTTATATGAAGAGTTTTTCTAAACGACAAAAGGGAATGTTTTTCTTTCCATACTTATGCGGCGACAACGACTTCTCCGCCGCCGTGACCATTATTTGAGTTTCGGCTTCCTCTACAAGCCATCTTTTTTTTAATGAAAAATAAATACAAAGTTTTAACTTTCTTTTATTGTGGTATTTAAAATGGTTTTGAAAGAATTTTTATTATATCAATGTGTTGTATTGATATCTTGTTATTGAAATATGGAAATGTTATGTTTCCTTTATGCATGTTTTATGTGATACAATTATGTTATGGTTTATGATATGTTTAAACCTATTCATATGAGGAATGTATTGGACTTAATAAGTGACGGGTGGAGCCCGCTATAGCTCCTCGATGCATCGGTAGGTCTCATGAGACAACTAGACGTGGAATTGGCCGAGGCCCTTTCCCAATTTGATTTATGGTTTTGGCCGAGGCCTTAATCATTTTAGACGTCTTGGCCGAGGCCTTGACAAAATGTTTCAGAATGTCTGGAATTATACATTCCCTCATTATGAAAGTGGTTATTGATATTGCATGTGATTATTAGACCAGTAGAATATCCATGTGAATAAGTAAATGGCATTATCTCATTTTACTTTTGCCATATTATGTTGAAGTTCAGGTTTAAAAGGCTTTTGTTTTATTTATACATTGCCTTAATTGTTAATGTTTATTTATGAAAGCTTCCGCAATATTGTTATCCTTACTGAGCATCTGAGCTCACCCCTTTCAATGTTTTAATATTTTCCAGGATGTGAAGAAGTATTTTATGAATGACCTGCAGGGATAGTCAGAAGAGGATATGAGTGTGGACTATGAATAATTTGTTATTAGTTTTTCACTTTATGATGTAATGTAAGACTTATGAATGTATCTAGTGTTTCCAAGGCTACTAAACTAATCGGTCTTTCGAGACTTGATCTTTTGTGATCATGCCAATGTTATGAAGTAACGCACCTGCTCTGGGTAGCTGGGGTCGGGGCGTTACAGTTGGTATCAGAGGCAGTTTAGTACTAACCTTGGAAGCTAGATTTAGATAAACTCTGATTAGAGCACGTAGACATAAGATGAACTTTGAAGATTAGTATAGAAGAACTTCCTAGAATTTTGTTATTGTAGAGATTTTGTGAGTTTTCTGAGCAATACATCCCTGTCTGGATACGAGCAGGTAGAGGTGGCTTTGGCACAGATGTACCTAGGGGTAAAACCTGAAAACACCGCTTTGAGCTAGACTCGAACGGAAACTGGTGCACGACAACGGGCCTTTCTGCACTCTTGGTTACGACACTCCCGGGGGATATGCTTAGGATAATTCCCATTTTCTTTACAAACCACTATGAACGGTTATGAGTATATACTTCCTCAAATAAAACCTTTTTATGATTATGGATTATATCCATAAATAGTTCAATTTATGTTAAGTATTTTACAATTATGGAATTATGTATTTTGATTCATAAACTAATCTAGTTTATGCCATTGTTTAGAAATGGCGCCTAGTGGAAGGAATGGAAACCGTATCAATGCACGCACTCTGTGTAGGGATTTCCCTCCTGCTCAAGATAATTATTGTGAATCTGGAGATACAACTGGTGCTGATCAACTTATTACCATACTGGGAAAACTCACTCAAGTTATGAATAATAACCTTACTCGTATGGATCACCCTGATCCACAATGTGGAGGATCAATGTTAGACTGCTTCATGAGGCAACAACCACCAACATTTAATGGGGGTACAAATCCGTTAGTAGCTGAGCAATGGATAAACTCCTTAGAGAAAATATTCCCCGCCTTGGGGAGTAGCGAAAGGGAGAAGGTTGTCATGGCAGTTTACCGCCTCACTGGAGATGCCGATCAGTGGTGGTCGCTGATTCAAAACACAAAGGAAGATGATGAAGTATAGAATATGGAATGGAGGGAGTTCAAAGAGCTTTTCTTAGAAAAATACTTTCCTTGTGACCATCGAGCAGATATGGAAAGGCAATTTCTGAGTCTGAGGCAGAAGGAGGATGAGAATGTCGCAAAGTATGAGGCTAACTTTACAAGGTTAGCGAGGCATGCTGCCGATTATATACGTAACCCAAGGAATAAGATTGATTGTTTCTTTGATGGGTTAAAACCATTTCTCCGTCGAGCTTTAGTATCACAATCATTATCATCATACGAATATATTGTCTCGTGTGCTATCAAGACAGAAAAGGAATTCTCTAAGTCTTATGACAACAAAGTAAAGCAAGAGAAGAAGAGAACGGTGGAACAAGAGACAGATAAAGGGAAAAGGGAAAGAAGGATTTTCCATTATGTGATAATTGTGGGAAGAATCACCCTGGTACTTGCCTAAAAGGAATGGGAGTTTGTTATAAATGTGGAGAAAAGGGTCACCAGGCTCGTGATTGCAAGGGAAAGAAAGAGGCTATCAAAGTTGAATGCTACAATTGTAGAGAAATGGGTCGTTATGAAAATGAATGTCCTAAGCATCAGGGAAACATACCTCAGAAAAGGCCAAGGGATCAAGGCCAATCTTATGCTGTGACTACAGTTGAAGCGGAATAATTAATGTATTAGTGCTTTTGGACTCATGGATTATATTCTGGTTATTAGAATAATGTGATATATAAGGATTGTACTGCAGTACTTGTTGATTTCAGTAAGTTTTTAATATGATGAAGGTAATTATATTTTTAGTATGTTACAATAAGAGAAACTTTACTTTGATTGGGGAATCTGATAAATTGATTTTGGAATTAAGAGACCTTTTAGAGAAAGTCTGGACGGAGGTATTTTGGATAACTATTAAGGTTGGAATGGATTAAGTTGAACCATGGATAGTATTGTTTAAGGTTAAAGCATTTATGAAGATTATTTTTGGAATATTATGATACTATAGTTTTAGGAAAAGGACAACCTGCAGGGTGGGGCATAACCCGTCGCGTCGGACAAAGATGTAGGAATCGAACCCACAATCATAGTGCGACAGGCCTTTATTTCCTACCACTAGCCTACAGGAAGTCCCCAGTTATTAAAAAATAATTTTACTAATCTAAATGGTATGTGTTAACATTTGGAACCTTATACAATTAGGATAAGTATAATATTTTTGAGTTCTATTATCTTTTTGAGTGAAAGATGAGTTGAAGGTTGAAACTCTAATTGTCAAGAATAAATATATATATACTTATCACTTATTCAAAGAATAAATTAATTCTTAAACTTTATTAAAGGGATATTAAAACAAAAAAAATGTGTTATCCTAATACCTTATGTCTTGTTGAACTGATGATATTTTAAATCAACATAGATTGAAGGCTTTGAGGCCCTCAATTTGACAGTTGATTGTGATTGATGACCTCAATAACTCCCTACAAATATTTACGTTTTTCCTCCAATTATATGTCTCTAATTTCCACCAATGTTCTCCTAATCTAGATCATAATTGGTTGGTGACTCTTTCATTTCCCTTTCCCTCTTATTAAGGCTAAATTTTATTAATCTTATTTCCGATGTGGGTTTTCCTCAAAGGTATTTTCTCTTTTCAACCTTTTATTTTCAAAGAAAAATTTCAAATTGCAAGGACGCAATTTATTGAAGGAGGGTAGAATGTAACACCCCGAGCTTCCACGATACGCTTCTCATTCAATAATGCAATAGCGTGTGTTGTACGCAACCTCGAGCTCTAACACACACCACAACAAATTAAACTAGCCGTTGTGAATAGTAATACCTACTTTTTGAAATTTTATAAATTGTATTTATCAAAATGGACTTCATTTTTTGATTCGGAATATTGAAATTAGCCTATGTTGAATTTTTGGTATTTTTCTGAGAACTACTAATTTTTTATGAATAGTGAAAAATACTTAAAAACAACTTTTTTAATCAAAATAATTTATAGTGATAAATAATACTATTTAGTGGTTTTAAAGTATAATTAGAATATATTTTTACCATTTTATCCAATGGTGGTCATTAGAATTAATTTAACATTGAAATTAGACATAAACAATTGCCAATCTTTTGATATAAATTGTTTCTTAAAAACACGCTATTTGTTGTAACAGCGGGAATTAATTATAAAATTAATTAATGAAACTTATATGTTTGTAATTTTGTAAAATAGACATCATTTTTGAATTCGGAATATCAATTATAGCTTAGGGTGAAATTTTGGCCTTATTCTGAAAAACTTCAATTTTTGATGAATAGTGAAACCACTAAGTGGTTGTTAAAAACTGATTTTTCGTTAAAATGAAATATTAACACTTCTGTGATTTGATTTTCAAAAATCCGACATAAATGGTTGTCATTAAGAAGTAAAATGTGGTTCAATGAGATTAAAATAATTTTTTGGTGAATAGTAACTTTTAAGTTCTTAATCGCGATTAGAGGTAATTAGTGTAGTTTAAGGTAAAAACAATGTTTTAATAATATGATATGAGCTTGAAACTTGTCCTACTTCTATTGGATGAGTCATGGCCGACCAAGACAACCCATGGGTCAACTTGGGGACCCCATGGAGCCACTTTAGTTGGAAAATGACATTAATATATATTTATTTAATGTTAAAATTAAATTGACACAAACATGAGTGTTTTTACTAAAACAGTTTTTAAGTGGGGTTACACAAGTCCAAATTTTGATTATAAATATTAATTATAAAGCTAAAAAGATTTAATACATCATAGTATTTTTTTATAATTTTTAGACATTAAATAAATTAAATTATTTATGACATCATTATGATGCAGCGATGACCTCATTATTTAACGATTTTAATAAAATGAAAATATAATGTAAAATCCAAGGCTTACACTTGTCCAAAGACTATTGGATGTGTATATTTCGAACCCTTATCACCTTATCCACGAATTATATAAGTGTGGGATCTTTAGAATCCGAAAATCACTGTGTAATAATGTAACATTTCAATCTTTCCAAAAGAGCCCCTCCTCTCCACTTATAAAAGGCCCCCACCTATCCCACCTTATTCACACCTTCAAGACATTTGGCTCGGCCAACCTCTGACCAAATACTCTCCCAACTTCCCCCTATTACTCCTTGAAGCCTCACTTTGGGCAGAACTCTTCTCAAGGAAGCCTTTGGCTCAAATCAAAAAGAGTTACCCGATTTTGAGGTAATGTCTTCTCTAATGTTGTTTTGTTTTATTTTTCTTCTCCAACCCCCTAAACTATTTTTATTCATTTATTTTGTAACAACACAAGTATCCTCAATATACTAGGATGTTTTTATAATAATTATTCGAACTACACTTACACACACCTACATCTAATGGTTAAAGAACATACGGTTTCTGTGGATGGCGAATTTCTGCCTCACGAAACGATGATTGTTCAACACTCATATAACACCTTCAAAGGTGGCCATTAAGATGTCACTATTTTTATATATGATATATAATATGTTTATGTTTTACTTATGCTTCTGTATTTTTCATTTATGGCATACTTTATGATTTCCATTATGGGTAAAACGCGATAATTTCATTTTAGGAAGTGCGGACTACCGCCCCCTCAAAGTGATTTGAATCGTTAATGCCATATGTGGGATGTATAAAGGATGGAGTAAATGGTATTATACACTATATTATACTGGAATTATATTATGCATTTATATCATTATGATTTCGTTCCATTAAATATGAAATTGAAATGAAAGTAGCGTTCATGCGTACGTACGGCTTACCGTCTCCATGAACGGTGCATTTCATTTCTTACCTCTAAATGTTACGTAATATTATAAATGAATGTATATACTGGATATATAAGATATATATGAAATATAAATCATGAATATAATTCTGGAGATAATGGATATTCTACCACATAAACAACTTGTAATTATAAGAAGTTTATTGTTGACTCAAGTACCAAAGATCGACAAAACGACCGTTATTAACTTAAATAATTAAATAATGTTCATAACATGGTAATAAGGGATATAAAAGGAATAATGAACATGAAAAAGGTTCTTAAGTAAATATAAATTAAATCTAGTTTATTATTCAGGAGGTTAAAGAACGGTCGAGTCAGGACAGGACGCAAGGTAAGGGAACTTCTTAACCCAATTTCTATTCTTTGGGTTAATCTCCTACTTTCAAATTATGTCATGATATTATTATGTACTATCTTGTATTTTTACATTATTTATGTGTACTTATAGTGAATACACATAATAGACCTACTTTATAAAAAAATGATCTTTTTAAGGACTTCGTCTCAATCCCCTTTCATTGAGGCATATTTGGTTTTATACACAACTTTCTTTTATACGGTGTATAAACCCCTTTGACTTTTATGTTTATTCAAAATGAATCTTTTTATACGAAGTGTTTTTTTAAACGAAAAAAGGGAATGTTTTTCTTTCCATACTTATGCGGCGACAACGACTTCTCCGCCGCCGTGACCATTATTTGAGTTTTGGCTTCCTCTACAAGCCATCTTTTTTTTTAATGAAAAATAAATACAAAGTTTTAACTTTCTTTTATTGTGGTATTGAAAATGGTTTTGAAATCATTTTTATTATATCAATGTGTTGTATTGATATCTTGTTATTGAAATGTGGAAATTTTATGTTTCCTTTATGCATGTTTTATGTGATATGATTATGTTATGGTTTATGATATGTTTAAACCTATTCATATGAGGAATGTATTGGACTTAATAAGTGACGGGTGGAGCCCGCTATAGCTCCTCGATGCATCGGTAGGTCTCATGAGACAACTAGACGTGGAATTGGCTGAGGCCCTTTCCCAATTTGATTTATGGTTTTGGCTGAGGCCTTAATCATTTTAGACGTCTTGGCCGAGGCCTTGACAAAATGTTTCAGAATGTCTGGCATTATACATTCCCTCATTATGAAAGTGGTTATTGATATTGCATGTGATTATTCGACCAGTAGAATATCCATGTGAATAAGTAAATGGCATTATCTCATTTTACTTTTGCCATATTATGTTGAAGTTTATGTTTAAAAGGCTTCTGTTTTATTTATACATTGCCTTAATTGTTAATGTTTATTTATGAAAGCTTCCGCAATATTGTTATCCTTACTGAGCATCTGAGCTCACCCCTTTCAATGTTTTAATATTTTCCAGGATGTGAAGAAGTATTTTATGAATGACCTGCAGGGATAGTCAGAATAGGATATGAGTGTGGACTATGAATAATTTGTTATTAGTTTTTCACTTTATGATGTAATGTAAGACTTATGAATGTATCTAGTGTTTCCAAGGCTACTAAACTAATCGGTCTTTCGAGACTTTATCTTTTGTGATCATGCCAATGTTACGAAGTAACGCACCGGCTCTGGGTAGCTGGGTTCGGGGCGTTACAACACCGGTATAACCCCTTAACTTCCCAAGTCGCAACCGAACTGCTTGAGGGAAGACATTGGTGATACCCATAGTGGTTCTCTCCACCATATTAGAAACTGAGTAGTCCAATGGAACCCACGTGGGAACTCTTAATTCAGTTTCAAAATGAGGATTGAAATTCCCATCATGAACCCTCTGACACAGTTCGACCCCAAACACAGGGAGAAACATCAACATAGACCACCCTGAAACCCTTAGTCTAATGGGAATCCAATTAAAAGAGACACCAGACAAACTCCAAGACAAACCATGATTCATAAGATCCATAACCTGCATGCATCTCCAAACAAGCGTCCCCATAAGCTGGAATTGATCCAAAGAAATACCAACCATTTAATGTTTACACTAACCAGACACAACCATTGAAATTCGATGAGAAATTATCAATCACAATTCTCTAGCCTGAACATGACCCTTCAAACAAAACCAGGACAACTTTCCCTCCACAACATCTAGAATTCCTAATGACCCGAAGAAACACTTGACTTCCTCAAGTTACCCTGCAACCCCTATCGAACCTTAACCACCACATAAAAAATAAGCAATAATGAAAAGAAAATAACCCCACCACTCCACTGGGGGTCTGGGTAAGACTAACTGAAAATGACCCCTTAGGGACCTTTGGGCATTTCTGGGTGGCATACTTTAAACAATAATCACAAAACAAACCTGAAGCACATCACAAAACAATCCTCCACATTTAACCATAAATCATTAAATCAAACAAAAAACATCATTTCAACCTTGAAACACCCGCTCAAAAACAAGAATCAATCTCGTAGACTAATACATCACAAAACCAAACCATAACCAAATAAAATATCAACCAAAATAATACCAAGAAACATCACCATCCAATCCTAAACCCCACTTTCACAAATATCCATTTTCAAAACCATCCCATTTAAAAATCATCTAAATACTAAAAACCACTTTTTAAAACACACTTTCCTTTTTAAAATTTCATAAACAAAATTAATCCCATGAAAAAAACCCAAAACAAACTAAAACCCACACCAAGAACATCCCAAAGCAACCAATTCAATTGATAAATCAAGATTCCAAACTCTCAAATAAACAACTACTACACACAACTTGGTCACATGGTTTGGTAGATCGTGAACCAAATGGTTGAGAACATATGAAGTCATTTGAGGTAATTTTATGGTATGGACACAGATTTACAAGAATTTCACAACAACCATTCACCCCTCAAAAATGAACACCAAATTTCAAGACAAACTAGAAACTCCCAAACAAGAATAAGTACCTTGAAAACAATAGAAATCCAAACACTGAATTTGAAGCAAGACCATCTAGGACCACCCTGGAAATGCAAGTGTCATCACGAATAGGTGATAATCAAGAACCTACCTACAGTTGAATAATTTAATTCTGACACTCCTAGATCCAAAATATTAGACATCCCCAAAGGACTTGGGATAAATCTCCTTTGATACCATTTTTTCACGAACCAACCTGGTTCGACACTAAACCAGTCACCCGAGTCGATTAGAATCATGGCCCAAAGGGCACTCTCGATCCCCACAGGTTGTAAACTAGTTTCAGGCATCAAAAAAAGAAGTTGGGAACAATTTAGCCCAGAAAATAAAATACATATAAACATAAATAAACCATACAAAACAGATAAACACTAACATCTGAAAAATAAAATAAATATGGCCATATATACATACCTCCAAGTGACCCCATGGTTAACCACCAAAAATAGAACCATGCTCTCCCAAGAGCGATCCAATACTAGAACCTAAAACTAAAATGTAAAGTAGGCGTGAGCACCGAGATGCTCAGTAGGAAAGCCAAAGAATTACAATGCCCTATTCTCTTTCCTTTAAAAATAATCCCAATCATACAAGTTTGAAAATAATACATATTCAAATAATTTTTTCATTATTTTAAAAAAAATCAAGTAATGAGTTTACATTTTCAAGAAAAATATTTCTATTCCACTACATTTTTAAAATAGGATCAAAGCATTAATTAATATTAAAAAATGAAAGGAAACCAACATAGATTATGATGTTTTTTTCTTCAAATGATAAATAAAGTGAGAAACAACTGAAATGAAAACTCACATAAAAAACAACATGTCACAAAAGAGCACCATGGGAAATCCTTATAGGTAACTAGCACAAGTGGGACCCTAGAACCTCGCGTCCCAGTGAAAAGTAACCATAACAATTATCTGTTCTCATGCATGATCCACTAGTAGGGAACATTCCCATAACCTAGTGGCCCCCAACATCATCATAATAGTTTAGTTTGTGTTGTAAGTTTCATACTTTCTAAGTGAAATAGGGAAGATAGCACTTTGGATCACTAGTGCACTAGTTCTAGTCCGTCTACCTAGATGCCTAGGTTTCCCATGTTCTCTATTTCAAATGGTGGTGAGGTTTTATCAAAAGAAAATAAATGAACAAAACACTTTCTTTATCCAAAAATCATTCAACCTCGCACAACCATTCTCTCTCCTTAAGCACATTCCCAATTTTACATCACATAACATCAAATAAGCCTCTTCATTAGGTGCATATCACAAATCACACATTTAACATACACATCATGTTTCTAAAACAATGGGGAATGAATTAAGAGGGTTTTTTCACATTCAAACATCATTTTCAATGAGAAAAACGAGCCTTATTAATCCAAAAGAATGACTTTTTTTGGAAAACATCTTCACCTTTGGAAATCACTCTAGAACTCTTTATAAATTAAATAGGTCATTGCCCTTTTAAAAAAATCGGCCAAAAGGCCACAAATCTTTGGAAATACCCATTTCACATTCAAACCATCTATAAAAACACTTTTAAAGAACCACAAATATTTATATATACATATATATATATAGCATATAAAATTTATATGAAAGCAGAAAACACACTTTCAAAAGAACACTAAGAATTAATAGAAATTCCAATTAAAGATCAGGGCATAGGGAACCTACCACAAATAGAACCAAGACATCCACTTTGACTCTTCATGATTTCTAACTAAACTATGATGCTCCCCCACTAAGAATATTCTCCTTTGCATACAAGAAAGGACACATAACCCCTATGCACACATTCGCATGGCCCATAAACATGTGCAAGGGGATCCTTACAGGTTTGCTTATATGCATATACTAGTTTCCACTCACCTGCGTATGTAGTTTTATATGTAAACATAGGCACACCTGTCCCCATACATTTATATACAATTCCATAGATGAATATACATGTAATGAGAAAACCCAAATGTATATATTTACATACCAATGCACACACAAGCGATCCTCCCTTGGACCAGTGACTCAAACCCACTCGGAACAGTCCATCACACCACACAACAAATAGATTGAACCTTAAAACATCAAAATAACACAATAGAACAAGTTTGAAACAAACCAGTGGTATAAAAGTCCCTATATCAGATAGAGGTGGAGACCCAAATATCTCAAACTACCTTGACTTCAACGGTGGTTGACAGAGTCTACAAGAATAGGCCCCGGGGACATTCTCACAACCATAAACCACAAGAAATAAAAAAACCCAAATCAAACCCTAAGCTAGGATTTCAATTTATTAATTAATTAATAATTATATCATTTAATATATCAATATAACCCAAAATCACAATAAGAAGAGATCAATAGCACAAGAATCAATCACATAAACAACATAAACCTCTTATACAATAAGAGGGTTCAATAAGGGAAAACCAATAGTACATCACAAGTGACAATGGGTCCTTCACTCATTTAATAAACATTTGAAAATCCATTTCTAAACAATCTGAAATTTCAAACACAATTCTAAAGGAATGAAATCGAATATTCAAAAGTACCAACATAAATCAAGGGAAACTCTATTTCCATTTTATAAAACCAAACACCCTTTTTAAATTATGGAAACCCATCAAACACAAAGAAAGCCCACGCTAAAACCCATTTGTCCTAAAGTCCAATAATCAAGTGCATTTCACAATGAAAAAATTTATTGGAATTTGTATCAAACATAATGAATGAATAAACCCCATTCCAAAACCACGTTCCATTGTGCAAAGCAAACCACCTTTTTGAATAAAAGTTAAAACCCCATTTAAAATCATTTAAGGTTGCACCCCAATTTAAAACTAAATTCACTTTTTAAGACTTCATTTTCTCCCAAGGAAAACCAAACCTATCCAAGACCCATTACCCCCACTTTAAAACCATTAAAAGGAACCAAATTCATATCATGGAAATCCCAAAAAAATTAAATATTCCAAATTAAATCATAAAATGAGGACTCGTGAAACCAACCATTTATTCCAAGGCTAAGGAATACTAAAATGGGTTAAAATCAACACAAGGTTAAAAAATATATTTATACTTGTATCAAAGGGAAATAAATAACAAGCATATCAGAATTACATAGGAAACAAAGTGGATGGATAGCTACCCTGATGAGGAGGAAACATAGCTAGATCACTTCGGCACTTGAAACCCTTGATGAAGACCGCCTTGCACTTGAAGACAAATGAATTATTATATATATATATATATATATATACTATTAATCCATTATACATTTTCCCCACTTCATGAGAAAAAATGTGCAAGGACGTTATATATATACATATATACACAAGTACCTATACATGTGAGCATGACACTTCAAAGAGCCACCAACATTCTAAAACAGTTCTTGGAACCCCAAAACATCAAAGGAGCCCAATTGGGATGTGTGAAACACAATAGTAGAATAAAACCCTTACCCCGAGTAGCGTAGATGAGCCGAGACAAGTCAATCTACTAAGCCTTTGGCAGTGAATGTCCAAACTCACACAAAGGGGTCCCGGGAGAGGCACTGCACACCCTAGAAGTGTAAAAATCAACAAAAATGGATCAAACCCTAACCTAGGGGGTTCGACCAAATAGATAGGGGCAATGGGGAGAAACGAAGCTATCAGAAACAAGTAGAAGATGGTAAAAATGACCATAACTCGTCAGATCGAAGTGGAAATTCAGAGTAGATGGGGTGAATACTATGGGGGTCGTGCATCCAGGGGGTTTGGCCAAAGGGGTTGTGTCGTGCAGGTTTGAGGGGGAGTTGAGAGAGGAGGTTGTGGTTGCTGTGATTTTCTTCTGGGAGAGGGAGGTTCTCCATAGAGAGGGGATGTCGGCTAGAGTTGGTGCATTACCTGGCCAAGAGGTAGGGGGATGGCACTTTCGTGTTGAAAAAGAAGGGAGGGGTAAGAGGTGAGATGTGATGCGAAAAGGAGGGGAGAAATGATAGGGAAAAAAGAGAGAAAATAAATAATAAAGAATAAAATTATAAAATAATTAAAATAAAATAAAAAGAAAACCTAATAGTAATAATAATAATAATAATAATATCCCCAAAAATATATTACAAATAAAAATTAAATACATCGATCCAAGTCGGGGCATGACAATATATCACTGTGATAACAATGTTTTCACTCTTAAAAGGGTAATCATATAAATTATAAGATAAAAATTGGCACATAAATTGTGAAGGGATGAAATTTAAGACTGTTTAACATCTTAATTGACCTATTTATTGATTTCAATGTTTTTTAATTATTTAATAATGTATTATTACCAAAAGATATCATTAATTACATTTTTGACACTATTAATTTTATTTTCTATTAAGGACACCAATATAAAGTTGTAATTAAAATATAGTCATTTAAAAATTAATAATAAACAATATTTTTCAAAAAAATTGTAAATAAATAATTCATTAAGTTTGTATTACATTTTTTATTTTTAAAATCATTTATTTTATTTTCCTTATAATTGATTATATACAATTTTATTGTTTCGTAAGCATTTAATTGTATTATTCAATAATAATAAATAAGAAATAAATTAACATTATGTTAAATATTAATTTATATATTGTATAAAAATTATAAATATACATATCTTATTTTTATGTATATTAAAAAATAATTATATTAATTTATATAGATTGACATTTTGGAATTTTCTTTAATTAAAATTTTCTAAATGTCATTATTAGGGAAAATTGCATCAAATTGACTTATAGTTGAATTTGGGAATACCAGGGTTTAATAGATCATGACCAATAAAATTAATTTCAGTGATAGGTTGATTTGGATACCTTACTTCATTATTTTAAGACTATTTTTTCCATTTTACCATTAACAATGTGAAAATTTTGTTCAATGGTTTCTATCACTACTGGAAATGGGAGTTTTCCCAACAATTGTTTACCAAGGGTTCAAAAAAACCGTTGGTATATTCAGTCTTTTCCAACGGTTTATATAAACCATTGGAAAATACCAATTAGAAGATACTTTTACCAACGGTTTTATGAAACCGTTGGGAAAAGTGGAAAAAATTTAGTCTTTCCCAACGGTTTCATAAAACAATTGGGAAAATATGGGAAAAAGTTATTTTTCCCAACGGTTTTATGAAACCGTTGGGAAAGACTGGTTTTTCCCAATGTTTTTTATGAACCGTTGGGAAAAAAACCCCAAATACCCCAATGCTAGCAGCAGCCTCCCCACGATTCAGAAGCGGATCCAGAGCCTCTCGCTCGTCTCTAGAAGCTCCTTTAGAAGTGATTCCTTGGCAAAATCACTTCCCAATCCTCACATCTTCCATCAGATCACCACCCACTAGGTTAGATTCCTATATTTTTGTTCCACCTGTTATAAAGAATATACTTCTATGAATGATTTCCTAATTCCCAAATTTTAGGGTTTCTGTAAAAATTTATGATTGTTCCACAAATTGTGTAGTCAAATCCCTATATCAGTGTATGTCCAATTAATGTTTTCATTACAAATTTACATTTATAAGGGCGCGGTGTCTCTTTATTGTGTTCTAATTTTGAAGATTCATAGTTTTGGTTGTGCGGTGGTTTTGGTTGTGCGGTGTTTTGTGATGTACAATATTTTTGTTGTGATATGTGGTTGTTTTGGTGAGATGGTTGGTCAATGTAACATGGCGTCGATGGTTATTGTGAGATGGTGAGTTATTGTGTGGTTGTTTTATTAGTTTCCTGGTTATCTATGGAATAAATTATGCTATTAAAACCAAAAAACAAGATATTAAATAAATGAGATGGAATAGAAATGGATGTGTGGTAAATGGATTTAATTAATTTAACATTAAATGAATGGACAATGTAAGTGTGAATTAAGTGGCTTATAAATGAAAGTGAGAAATGTTATGCGTCTTGTGTGGTGGTGGTGTGGTTTATGTGTTTTATGGTAGTAGTGAAGTGTGTGATTATGTAGTTAATGTGAACCCATAGGTTGAGTATTTTGTGCTATCTATATATCATGTATTTTTATGTTATTTCTACACATTCCCAGCCAGAGTTGGATGAACTTACCAACGATCAGAGGTTTTGAGTTATGGGTATTTTTTCTAATATCTAGGATGGTGGTTATATGGTTGGATAGCTACCATGTCTTCCCTACTCTTCCTTCAAAAGTTATTGACCATGTATTTTTAGGCAAGATGTGATGTGATTGTCCATGTGTCTTCAGGTGAGATGTACTATGATTTCCCTAGTGTTTTCCGGTGAGGTGTGATGTGATAAGGCTATAATAAGATGTGGCATGTGGTTGGGGTCATGTAGGGTAGGAGGATGGCACAAGGTTGATGTTATTCATGTTCATGATGCCCTACTAATATGGTTATGGGATGAGGCATGCTGTGATGTGATATAACACATTAATTTCTTGTTGGTTTTACATTTTTTCAATAACACATTTGTATGTTTTTTTCACATGTGTAGTTGATACCTTGACTATTTTCTTCCTTTATCGTTTACTTAAATGTATTTTCTATTAAATTTCAATCCTATTGAATTGTTTATGACAAAATGACTTATATAAATTCTTTTTACAGAATGGACAGAAGTTGGATGTATGAAACCGATCGGATCTCAAGCGATTTTCAAAACAATTTGGAGAGCTTTATAGATTTTGAATTTCACAATGCTTCAGATAGTGGTCACATACACTGCCCATGTTCCAATTGTGTTGGTAGACCTTGTTTGAGCCGTGAATAAGACAGCTACCATATAACCAAAAATGGTTTTCAAGCAAACTACTTTGTGTGGTATCACAATGGGGAGAAAATGAAATCTCAAATTAGTGGTGATCGAAATGAAAGGACTGGAATGGAGAATTTGTTAGATGATCGGTTTCCGTTTATTCGTCATCATGAAAAAGAAAGGATTTTGACTCAAGAAGACATCAATATGAGGACAGCTGATGAATCTAGTGAAAATGATGATATTGATAGGGTGAAAAAATTTAATGATGCTACCACGACTCCAGTATATCGACAATGCAATAAAATGAAAAAGCTGGAATTTTTAATCCGATTGTTTCATGGGAAAACTATGTATGGAATTTCTAATACATCAATCGATTACATTATTAACCTCTTGAAGGATTTACTTCTAGATGATGCAGATATTCCCTCAAACCACTATATGGCATGGAAGTTAGTTGAGGAACTTGGATTTTCAAGAAACAAAATTCATGCTTGCCCGAAAGATTGCAGTTTATTCTGGGAGGAAACCGCTGAACGAAATGATTGTATAAAATGTGGCACATCCCACTGGAAGACAAAATATGATGGAACACCATCCCGTGTTCCACAAAAAGTAATGTGGCACTTTCCATTGATCCCCAGACTTCAGAATATTTTTATGTCTGATGACATATCAATAAAAATGAGATGGCATGATACCGAGAGAAAGAAGACTAATGATGAGTTGGTTCATCCGGCAGATGGATTTTCATGGCATAGATTTGATTCTCAACATCCTTATTTTGCAGCTGACATGCGTAATGTGTGGCTGGGTCTTTCATACGACGGTTTTAATCCGTTTGGGCAGATGCTTACTTCGCACAGCACATGGCCAGTTTTTATACACATTTATAATCTTCCCTCATGGTTGTGTATGAAAAAACCTTTCACTTTCATGAGTATACTTATATCTGGTCCTTCTGATCCCAGCATTGATATTGATTTATACATGCAACCTTTAATAAAAGAGTTGAAACTTCTTTGGGATGTGGGTGTGCGCACATACGATGCATGTTCGAAAGACATATTTCAGATGTGTGCTACGCTTATGTGGACGATCAATGATTTTCTGGCTTATGCAATGATGTCTGGATGGAGCATGAAGGGAAAACTGTCATGTCCAGTTTGTATGAATAATACACGATCTAGAAGACTGAAACATCATTGTAGTTTCAGTTTTATGGGACATCGACGATTCTTTCCATAGGATCATCCATATAGAATGAATCGTCGAAGATTTGATAATACCATAGAGACCAATGATCCACCTCAGCGTATGTCTGGAACTGACGTGCTTAATGAATTGAAAGATTTCATTTTTTCATTCGGGAAGGGTCAAATGAAATCTGGAAAGAGAAAGAATGTTTCCACTGAAACCTATTACAATTGGAGGAAGAAGAGTATCTTTTTTTATTTTCCTTATTGGTCAACCAATTTGTTACGTCATCGCTTAGACGTAATGAATATTGAAAATAATATATGCGAAATGTTGCTTTTGGTTCCTCTAAATGTCAAGGGGAAGACAAAAGATGATTTACAATCTCGGCGTGACTTGGTGGATTGGGGCATCAGACCAGAATTGCATCTTGTGCGTATCAGTGAAAATAAATGGCAACTTCCTTGTGCTTCTTATGTGATGACACCTGTGGAAAAAAAACAATTTCTGGAAGTATTAGAGACTATTAGAGTTCCTGATGGCTATTCAAGAAACATATCTAAACGGGTCAATAGAAGAGAGTTGAAGCTAAAATCTTTGAAGACTCATGATTATCACGTTCTACTGCATGAGTTGCTTCCAATAGCAATCCGTCATCTTTTGTCCAATAATTTAAGGGTGGTTGTTATTCGGTTGTGCCATTTTTTTAGAGATCTTTGTGCTAAAAAGTTTTCCAAGTCTTTCTTGCAAAAAATGTTAACAGATGGCCCATTAATTTTGTGTGAGTTGGAGAAAATATTTCCTCTATCATTTTTCACATGCATGATGCATCTGACTATCCATATTCCCACTGAAATACTTCTCGGAGGACCTGTTTATTTTCGTTGGATGTATCCAACTGAAAGAAATATGTTCACATTAAAGTCTTATGTCCGAAACAGAAATCAACCCGAAGGTTCTATCGTGAACGGTTACTTGTCTCAAAAATGTATGGATTTCTGCTCGATGTATTTGTCTGATCTTACTACAAGATTGAACAGACCAATGAGAAATGAAGAAGAAAAGTATGAGAAAATTGAACCCATTTTTCCATCACTTCCTCAAACAGGAGTAATTCCTGGATCATATACATTGAAGATATTAAGCCATGAAGAGCGGGAGATGGCACATCGCATAGTTTTGTTCAACTATGATTTGTTCGATGACTATATCAGGTAACTAAATTGATTATGTATATCTTACATATATATCTGTTATACTATTAATATTTTTTATCTACAGGGAACATAAAACAATGATAAATAGGAAGCATCTTTCTTTATCTTTGAGAAGGAGAGAGACTTTGCATAGCAAAGAGTTTTCTGCTTGGTTAAAATTGAAGGTATAAAAAAATAATGTTTAAAATAATTATATCAATATTTAATTAAATTTAATAGTCATTTATATTGCAGTTATTGAGTTTGTCTGCTGACTCTGTCTCTGAGGAAATAAGAGCTTTGTCTTTTGGTCCTAATATCGTGGTTCGTGACTGTAAATCAATTGCTATCAATGGGTACAAATTTATTGTCACTGAACAAGAAAAAAACATTAGAACACAACATGATGGTGCTATGGTTACTTCCACAACAGATTGTTATGCCAGTGCATCAGATAGTAGACCGCGATTTGAAAATGTGGGTTATTATGGAGTTGTTGAGAAAATAATAATATTGGAATATTACTCTCATGGACGAGTCACAATGATGAAATGCCATTGGTTTGATTCGATAACGAGACATGGAACATTTATTGATGATTGTGGATTTCGAGTAATTAATATGACTCGCACTCTTTCTAACGAAGAACCATATGTGTTGGCATCAATGGATAAACAAGTTTTTTATGTCAAAGACCAACTTCGACCTGAATTTGGTGTCATAGTTGAAGTAATTCCAAGACATATTTTTGATGATGGTGATGATGGAATTGACACTGTCCCTAGTGCCATTGGAACCAATCCATTTATTTCTTTTGATGACTCAAATAGCTCAATTTTCAGAGTTGATTGTGAACCTGAAGTTGTGGTTGAAAATATATAGAATCATTCATCCATATTCTCAATTCTTTTGGTTTACCTCGAGTTGGGTTGTTAAGGTTGGTAATATTCAAATTGATTTAGTATTGATCACAAATATGTTTCAGCTGACTTGACCGTTATGTGAATTTTCAATGTTTATTGGTTGCAGTTTTATTTGAATTGCATTTTCTAATTTGGAATTGAACTGTATTCAAACATATTCAAACATATTTCTAACTTGGTGAACATTACAACTTGTATGATTTATTAAATCCATTCAAGCTCTTCTAAAACAATTGATAGCTGACTTGACCGTTATGTGAATTTTCAATGTTTATTGGTTGCAGTTTTATTTGAATTGCATTTTCTAATTTTTAATTGAACTGTATTCAAACATTGTCAAACAATATTTCTAACTTAGTGAACATTACAACTTGTATGATTTATTAAATCCATTAAAGATCTTCTAAAACAATTGATAGCTTAATTGACCATTATGTGAATTTTCAATGTTTATTGGTTGCAATTTTATTTGAATTGCATTTTTTGGGTTACACATTAGTTTTCTTTTTCTAATTAATTACATATTTGTTTTCAAAAGCAGGAAATGAATCCAATTGAAGAGAGATGAAGGAAAAAAATGATGGACAACAATCGTCGAATGACGGAGATGGGCATTCCACCATTAGTGCCTACAGTGGGTACTTTATTTCAAATTGATATATTTAAAGAATATATAATGTCATGTGATTAATTTTTTTGTAAACATTTTTGTAGGATCCACCTATATGTCGACAGTTATTCGACGAGGAGCCTAGTACTGGTCCTAGTACTCAGGCCGGTGGTACGAGGAGGGTTCGTACCAGAGGTGGACGAGCAGCTGCGCGTACCCGACTAGACCCTGCCCCTCCCACTGACATGTCATCCTTCCCACATTATGATCTTGGTGTGTCGTTAGAGACACACGGGATATTTAGGTCTCCGATGTTTTCGCTACCTTCTGTATCTTTTGGCGCATCATTTTCACATCCCATGATGATTCCCACTCCTCAGTCAGCATCCGGTCAGACAGTTGTCCCATCTTCTTTTCCTTCTACTTTTGTCTCTCCAAGCTTCTATATTCCATCGTCTTAGACTCCTGTTCCACCATAGGGTGTTCCATCAGTTTCTATGGATCCAGCGGCACTCAGCGATCAGACCGGAACAGGTATATTTATAGAACCCTAACAAATTTTTATAGAAATATTTATTTTCATTATAACATGTTCTGATAAAATATTTGTTTTTCTTTCATGACAGATACATCTACTGACAGGAGGCGTGGGAGGGGGCATACACGCATGCGTTCAGTGTGGAACCGCCGCACACAGGTTATGGTGGATTATAATGAAGACAACCAAATGGTTGAGAAAACAGGACAGCAGTGTCGGATTTTTTTGGAGACGCTTGCCAAATACTCCGACATCATTCCCATCAGCCCGCTATCGTGGAGACATTTTCCGCATGAGGTCAAGGATAGATCTTGGGCAGAGATATGGGTAAAAAAATCTGTTCTATTTAATTCCATGAATTATTTTTGTATTTATATGAATTAATATTTTGATTTTAGCTTCGATTTAATTTTCCCGATGGTGAGGGTGCACGATCGGAACGTCTAAAGGATTTAGGAGAGCTTTGGAGAGCCTACAAGCATGAGTTGTATATCGGATGGCATGCTAGAGTTGGCACTAAGTTAGAGGCAGTACCAGTTGTGGATGATTGTCCTATAGAGCAGTATCATCAGATGATTACTCATTGGACGAGTACCCAGTTTAAGGTATTAATAACATTTGAGGTATTTAAATAATAACTTTCATGTTTTTCATTAATACTATCTGTTGCATTTTCGAATTTTATTTAGGAATCATCTGTAAAAAATAAAAAGAACATTGATGCAAAAAAATACCTCCACACACTGGGACGCACTACGATGCCTGATCATGAGAGGAAGCAGGTATAACAATTATTTATAAGTTTTCTTTATGACTTACACTTTATTTTGTTTCTTCAATTATTTAATAGTTTTCTAAAGTTTTCATATAACTTTAGTTTTCAATGTCATTGTAGAGGCAAATACAAAATATTTAAGGACGCGTGCCTCAAGAAAAAATGTTTTGCTTGAGTAGACGAAAAAAGGATGGAAGTGCCGTCAACGAAGCGACTCAGCAGAAGATTGTAAGTTTTAATCTGTTGAATTTATTTTTTAATATCTATTTTGTAACTTAATGATATATTTATATTTGTAACAGGCTACTTTAGAAGCCCTCGATGCCTAAGAACCAGACAATTTTGGGCCAACAGATCACTTACATCAGGTGTTGGGAGAGGAGCATTCTGGCAGAGTACGCTGCCGACCTAGGATAGCCCCGACGAGGTATTGGCCCTCCTCAGGTACGAGCTGTAGTGCCACCGAGCTACAGAAAGTTAGGGCATAGGTAGAACAGGCTGAGAAAAGGGCTACAGAGACGGCAGAATAGTCTGCTAGGGCAAACAGTGCGTTTATGAAATTTATTGAAGTTCTACATCCTACACTTCTAGCAGAGGCCATCCCAGCTTTTGAAGAGTATATGTCGTCGATACATTCTATATACGGTGCACCAAGTGGTATTTCTAGTGGTGGTCAGGACGATGTATAGCTTGACGATGATGATGGCGAGGAGTCTGACGCGGAAGAGGAGGGAGAGGAGGAGGGCGAGGCGGGTGGCGAGGGTGATGAGGAGGGCGAGGAAGAGGAGGAGGGAGAGGGCGAGGAAGATGATGGGGACGAGGACGAGGGTGATTATGATGATAATGATGATGGTGATAGTGATGTGGGACAAGTTGATCCATTACATTTTTGACTGATATTACTGAGATTTGATATTTAATCTATTCTAGTTGTTGGTTTTATCTAGACTCGTAGTATAGTATTGGAGTTGAGTTATTTTTATATATTATCTGTTTTATGGATGTTGTTGTCTTTTAGTGGTTGTGTGTTTGGGAACCCCCCTCCTTACTGGACCCTGGACAACCCCCCACCCTCCTCCCTGGACCCCGGACAGCCCCGCCGGACATCCCCCAAGACAGCCCCCCGGACAGCCCCCCCACCCTCCACCCTGGACCCCGGACAACCCCCCGGACAGCCCCCCAGACAGCCCCCCGGACAGCCCCCCACCCTCTTCCTTGGACCCCGGACAACCCCCCGAACAGCCCCAGACAGCCCCCGGACAGCCCCCCGAACAGCCCCCCCCCCCCCCCCCACCCTCCTCCCTGGACCCCAGACAGCCCCCCGAACAGCCCCCCAGACAGCCACCCAGATAGCCCCCCCCCCCCACCCTCCTCCTTAGACCCCGAACAACCCCCCAAACACCCCCCGCACAGCCCCCCCACCCTCCTCCCTGGACCCCAGATAGCCCCCCGGACAACCCCCCGGACAGCCCCTCAGACAGCCCCCCCACCCTCTTCCTTGGACCCCAAAGTGTCTGTCTTTGGCTTAAAATGGACAAAAATTTAAGTACATACGGAAAACCGACCAAACGCATTAGGTTTCCATTGAAACTTTAGTAGAACGATCCATGGGTCATATGTGACGTGTACGAGTCAACCCCGCCTCAATCCGAGGCGCGGTGTGGCCGCCACCACTCAAAGTGTCTGTCTTCTGTTTCAAAAGGACGTCATTTGAAGTGAAATACATCAAATGGCATACGGAAAACCGACCAAACGCATTCGGATTGTGTCGATACTTTAGCACAATGATCCATGGGTCATATGTGACGTGTACGAGTCAACCCCGCCTCAATCCGAGGCGCGGTGTGGCCGCCACCACTCAAAGTGTCTGTCTTTGTCTTAAAATGGACAACAATTTAAGTACATACGGAAAACCGACCAAACGCATTCGGTTTCCATTGAAACTTTAGGAGAACGATCCATGGGTCATATGTGACGTGTACGAGTCAACCCCGTCTCAATCCGAGGTGTGGTGTGGCCGCCACCACTCAAAGTGTCTGTCTTCTGTTTTAAAAGGACGTCATTTGAAGTGAAATACATCAACTAGAATACGGAAAACCGACCAAATGCATTCGGATTGTGTCGATACTTTAGAACAACGATCCATGGGTCATATGTGACGTGTACGAGTCAACCCTGCCTCAATCCAAGGCGCGGTGTGGCCGCCACCACTCAAAGTGTCTGTCTTTGGCTTAAAATGGACAACAATTTAAGTACCTATGGAAAACCGACCAAACGTATTCGGTTTTCATTGAAACTTTAGGAGAATGATCCATGGGTCATATGTGACATGTACGATTCAACCCCGCCTCAATCTGAGACGCGGTGTGGCCGCCACAACTCAAAGTGTATGTCTTCTGTTTCAAAAGGACGTCATTTGAAGTGAAATACATCAACTGGCATACGAAAAACCGACCAAATGCATTCGGATTGTATCGATACTTTAGCACAACAATCCATGGGTCATATGTGACGTGTACGAGTCAACCCCGCCTCAATCTGAGGTGCAGTGTGGCCGCCACCACTCAAAGTGTCTGTCTTTGGCTTAAAATGGACAACAATTTAAGTACATACGGAAAACTGACCAAACACATTCGGTTTCCATTGAAACTTTAGAAGAACGATCCATGGGTCATATGTGACGTGTACGAGTCAACCCCTCCTCAATCCGAGGCGTGGTGTGGCCGCCACCACTCAAAGTGTCTGTCTTCTGTTTCGAAAGGACGTCATTTGAAGTGAAATACATCAACTGGCATACGGAAAACCGACCAAACGCATTCGGATTGTGTCGATACTTTAGCACAACGATCCATGGGTCATATGTGACGTGTAAGAGTCAAATACGCCTCAATCCGAGGTACGGTGTGGCCGTCACCACTCAAAGTGTCTGTCTTTGGATTAAAATGGACAACAATTTAATTACATACAGAAAACCGACCAAACGCATTCGGTTTCCATTGAAACTTTAGGAGAACGATCCATAGGTCATATGTGATGTGTACGAGTCAACCCCGCCTCAATCCAAGGTGCAGTGTGTCCGCCACCACTCAAAGTGTCTGTCTTCTGTTACAAAAGGATGTCATTTGAAGTGAAATACATCAACTGGCATACGGAAAACCGACCAAACGCATTCGGATTGTGTCGATACTTTAGAACAACGATCCATGGGTCATATGTGACACGTACGAGTCAACCCCGCCTCAATCCGAGGCGCGGTGTGGCTGCCACCACTCAAAGTGTCTGTCTTTGGCTTAAAATGGAAAACAATTTAGGTACATACGAAAAACTGACCAAACACATTCGGTTTCCATTGAAAATTTAGGAGAATGATCCATGGGTAATATGTGACGTGTACAAGTCAACCCCGCCTCAATCCGAGGCGCGGTGTGGCCGCTACCACTCAAATTGTCTGTCTTCTGTTTCAAAAGGATGTCATTTGAAGTGAAATACATCAACTGGCATACGGAAAACTGACCAAACGCATTCGGATTGTGTCGATACTTTAGCAGAACGATCCATGGGTCATATGTGACGTATATGAGTCAACCCCGCCTCAATCCGAGGTGCGGTGTGTCCGCCACCACTCAAAGTGTCTGTCTTTGGCTTAAAATGGACAACAATTTAAGTACATACGGAAAACCAACCAAACGCATTCGGTTTCCATTGAAACTTTAGGAGAACGATCCATGGGTCATATGTGACATGTACGAGTCAACCCCTCCTCAATCCGAGGCGCGGTGTGGCCGCCACCACTCAAAGTGTATGTCTTCTGTTTCAAAAGGATGTCATTTAAAGTGAAATACATCAAATGGCATACGGAAAACTGACCAAACGCATTCGGATTGTGTCGATACTTTAGAACAACAATAAATGGGTCATATGTGACGTGTAAGAGTCAACCCTGCCTCAATCCGAGGCGCGGTGTGGCCGCCACCACTCAAAGTGTCTGTCTTTTTCTTAAAATGGACAACAATTTAAGTACATACGGAAAACCGACCAAACGCATTCGGTTTCCATTGAAACTTTACGAGAACGATCCATGGGTCATATGTGACGTGTAAGAGTCAACCCCGCCTCAATCCGAGGTGCGGTGTGGCCGCCACCACTCAAAGTGTCTGTCTTCTGTTTCAAAAGGACGTCATTTGAAGTGAAATACTTCAACTGGAATACGGAAACCCGACCAAATGCATTCGGATTGTGTCGATACTTTAGCACAACAATCCATGGGTCATATGTGACGTGTATGAGTCAACCTCGCCTCAATACGAGGCGCGGTGTGGCCGCCACCACTCAAAGTGTCTGTCTTTTGCTTAAAATGGACAACAATTTAAGTACATACGGAAAACCGACCAAACGCATTTGGATTGTGTCGATACTTTAGAACAACGATCCATGGGTCATATGTGACGTGTAAGAGTCAACCCCACCTCAATCCGAGATGCAGTGTGGCTGGAACCACTCAAAGTGTCTGTCTTTTGTTTCAAAAGTATGTCATTTTAATTGAAAAACATCAACTGGCATACGGAAAACCGACCAAACGCATTCGGATTGTTTCGATACATTAGAACAACGATCCATGGGTCATATGTGACGTGTACGAGTCAACCCCGCCTCAATCCGAGGCGCGGTGTGGCCGCCACCACTCAAAGTGTATGTCTTCTATTTCAAAAGGACGTCATTTGAAGTGAAAAACATCAACTGGCATACAGAAAACCGACCAAACACATTCGGATTGTGTCGATACTTTAGCACAATGATCCATGGGTCATATGTGATGTGTACGAGTCAACCCCAGCTCAATCCGAGACGCGGTGTGGCCGCCACCACTCAAAGTGTCTGTCTTTTGTTTAAAATGGACAACAATTTAAGTACATACGGAAAACCGACCAAACGCATTCGGTTTCGATTGAAACTTTAGGAGAATGATCCATGGGTCATATGTGACGTGTACGAGTCAACGCCGCCTCAATCCGAGGTGCGGTGTGGCCGGCACCACTCAAAGTGTCTGCCTTTTGTTTCAAAAGTACGTCATTTTAATTGAAAAACATCAACTGACATACGGAAAACCTACCAAACGCATTCGGATTGTGTCGATACATTAGCACAATGATCCATGGGTCATATGTGATGTGTACAAGTCAACCCTGCCTCAATCTGAGGCGCGGTGTGGCCGATAGCTCTCCAGGTGTATGTATTATGTTTAAAATGGACTTTATTTCAAGTAAAAATATATGGTATACAAAAAAACGATCAAATTATGAATTGACTTCTGGATTCCACATATAATTGTCATCTAAATTATAATTACGTTATGAATTCTAATTTAATTATAGATATGTATAGTTCCACCATTATATGTTAAATGTGTATGAATTTGTTCTCTATATGTAATTGTTAGTTGGTTATTGCAAGTACAATAATTGTATATGTATGTGTTAGTTTATTGCCGGTACAATAATTGGATTGAAAATGAGAGGGAACCACAAAATGAGACCTGGTGGGCAAATTGGATATCTGCTGGGAAATTGCAGAGCTGTTGTGCTGGGAAATTGCAGAGCTACTGGGCAATTTTCCCAGCAGAGGCTATGCCAATAGTTTTGAACCATTGGCATAGAATGTGTAGGCCTTGTTTTACCAACGGTTCTATGAACCGTTGGGAAAGAGAATATATTGGGTTTTTTCCAATGGTTCTTGAAAACAGTTGGGATAGGGTAATTTTTCAGCACCCTATCCCAACGGTTCACTATAAACCATTGGGAAAAACTTTCCCAACGGCTTACTTCCCTACGGGTTGCAGAACCGTTGGTATAACATATACCAACGGTTTTGCAGCCTTTCCCAACGGTTCTAAACCGTTGGGAAATCCTGCGTTTCCAGTAGTGTATTCATAATGACTAAAAATAAAAGAGACATATTTAAAAAAACCAAATCCACACCGCAAAATTCCTTATATGGTATTATTTTCTAAATATTAATTACCTATAATTGGAATAAATATATTTTATTTTAAATTTTTAAAATGTAATGTAAATATTTTTTAGATAAATGCATTTTTTAAGAACAAAAATTGATATATATATATATAAATTGATAATATTACTGATCCCAATAGATATAATTACATTGTCATAATTCAAATTCATCATAATTATTTATTAGAAAAAAATCCAAAATATAATTTTACATTTAAATTAATTGAGTTAATTTCAATAAATTACAATATTTGAAAAAATTAGTATTTTTCACAATTGACTAAAAAAATACATCATTTCAGAAAAATAAAAACTATTAAAATATCTTTTTTATATGAATATATTAAATATTTATAAAATTTATAAAAAATAAATATTTTAAATATTTTATAAATTTATTATATTTTCCACACACAAAATACAAGGAAATTAATATTTGAAGAAAATGCATTTTTTAAGCAAAACATGAATTCAATAAAAATTTGTGTGCTTATTTCCTAAGAATAATTAACAATTTTATTTCGATTGATACCACTATATTTATTTTATAACTTTTTAAATCATATTCAAGGCTTCTCATTCAAAAGTTATGTTGTAACTGGAACATCTAAATAGTAATATTTCATGGTACATTTAGGTGTGGTGTTCCATATTATATAAGATATTAAACATAAATTTATTTTAAAATTTATGGTTTTTAGAAGTATAACATTAAATATAACATTTAATATAATGAAAATTAGTTAATCGTGCTATTAATATGAAAAGTTGTCATTATTTACACATTTCATATGAAAACTTGGTGTATAACATAACCAAACCTCTATGACAGGAGTTTGAGACAAAAAATGTTTACGATAAAGGTATTGTAATTGAAAAATTATAAAGATATTTACATCAAGAAATGGAACATAAAATAAAAATTAATGAAGGATATTTATTATACAATAAAAAAATAGGGTACTAGATATATCACATTCAATAGAAATAGGTGCAAATAATGAAATCATGCCTCAATGAAAGTGAACTTGAGACAACAAAAATTTACCTTTCTTACATTATATGTTTTTGACATTATAACCTAAAGTAAGAAAATAAAAAATAAATGCATAAAATATTTTTCAAACATAATAATTAACAATACCCTTTTATTATATTTATTATAATTATTTATCAGTACATTAACTAGTTATAGTGTATTATGATTATCTGTTGTTAATAACATTAACTATTTTGTGTGTGTTTAATAATTTTGATATCATTACACATAATTTTATACCAAGTTTATTATTTATATTTCATATAATTTTTTCATATATAGTATATATTTATTTTTGTTATTATTTATTTTTTCTATTCATGTTTTGGTTATGTTTCTGAAAATTGAATTAATAATTTATTATTTTGATAATTTCATATAACGAAAATGATACTTTAAAAATAAGTAAAATACATAAAATAAAAATTATATAAAAATATAATATACATGATTTTGTAAATATATTATGATAATATTAATTTAAAAATTCCAATATTAATATATAATAATATTTTAATAAATTTTTCTCATAATTTATTAAATGGGTCAAAACATGAACTCACTTTAACTCGATTAGAGTGTATGGTTAAGTATGTATTTCCTTAGAAAAAATTATTATAATGGTATAATAGTGATATTAATAATATTTATTATGATTGTAAACCATATTTTTTTAGATAATTTATGGAAATAAAAAATGCAAATGAAAAATGTTTCATCTTGGAGGTCGTTATCCGCACATGCACACAATTAGAAATCTCATTCCAAATGCTTGACAGGGGTTAAGTTGGATATTAAATTTAATTTTTAGAATCATAAATTCCTTATATATAATATATTAATTCATATTTATCACTATTAAGTCCATCCATGAATGTTGGTATTGAAAAAGAAAATATGTCGCTTTATGGATGCAGTAGTCCAAGTAATACACTAACGATGTTCTTTAGTTTTTATAAGTGGAATAAAATGAATAAATAATGGTTATAAACTAATATAACAACATATTAGTGAACTAATGGTATATAATTCATCATATTATCATCATGGTAAGATATTTTTAAGAGGATTATTATGTAGAAATGATTAAGAGTATATAACACTTACATTGGGCATGTGATTTTTCCCTGGGATATTCCCTTGAAATTAAATGGAATTTGATAACTATGAATATCAAGGGGATCATGTTTTTGGTAGATGATTCATGTGAGAGTAAATGGATATAGTTTCAAGGTATTAATTCTAATTTCAGGTGTGTGTTTGAAAGGGTGTAATTGATCTCCTTTTATAAGGGAGGGAAATGGTACTTTTTGAAAGACTCTTTATAATTTAATATTTCCATGAAACTATTAAAAGGTAAATTGTTCCAAATATTATAATTTATTTATTTGGCAGTAAATTTGGTTCATATAAGTAAAAATATTTGTTTACACTATTGTTTTAAACATGTTATATTGTTTTTACCGATATATATTTACGTCATACTTTTTAAATTTTAAACAAGTTAACTAGTTTTCAACTATGTTATTTTATGTTTTATTAAAAATATTACATAACTAATATTAAAAAAATTGGTGTTATGAAACTAAAATTTACCTCTATTTAATTCAAATAAATTTCCACCTGCAATAAAATTATATTTTTTACTAAAATATATAATGTGTAAAATAATTTTTTTAGTACAAAAATAACATTTTAACCACTATGGATTCATAAACATATTTAGTATTAATTAAATATAAAATTAGTGTTAATATATTTATTTATGTGTATAAATTATATTGGATTAATTATTTAGTATTTTTCAATTTATTTATTCAATAAAAATTATTTGATTTAATTAAACAATGTTTTTAAATTAATGGTTTCATTATTATTGTACTGATTAGAATTAATTATAATAATCTAAATTTTATAACTAAAAAAAGATCGAAATATTAAATAATATGAAAATTATTATCTCAAATATAAGAACCACTTTAAGAAATTATCATATATATGTAGAGATATTAATCTTAATGTTTTCATGTGTAATGAATAAAATATAGTTTTATTAGAAAATATTATTTTTAATCAATATTATTTATAATGAGTATAGAATTATCAATTCCATTAATTGAAATAAATTTAAAATAAATATTTCCATTAAATTATTATTTTATTAACAAAAAAGGTAAATAAAAAATCATCATTCTAAAATTAATTAAAACAAAATTTCAGAAAACATTTTTTTTAAAACGCAATAAATATTTTCTACATTTTGAGAATGGGTTTTAAAAATAAAAAGTATATTTTAAAACACATTATTCTAATTTGTAATATATTAATATATAGGGAAATAATTCAATAAATTTCAATGTTTTCATGTAGTGAAATAAATTCTTCAAACTGAAGGCATTTATAAAATTGGTATTGTCTATTATTCACCTAAAAATAGATGATTTTTAAAAAAGATATCAAAACTACAACTAATGGAAATTTTTTATGAGGAATTAAAAAATAAATTTTACAATATCAATTTTAAATTTTAAATTTTTTATATGTATCTTTTTCATTTAAAATTTATAATATAAAGAAATAATATTTTATTGAAAATGACCTTTTCAATATTGACTCATATTAAGTATTTATCTTATGATGGTAATAACTATTTGTTTCTTCTAATCTTAGAGTTTATTATAGCTTTATTAATAATATATTATTAATATGTTATCATTAGTTTATGTTGGGGGGTAGCGTGTGATAGAATTTATTAAACTTGGTTTCATTTTAAAGTACCAAAAATCTTAGGTCATTAGATTCTACCCCATTAAATAAATTTTTTCCTTCCAGTTTTAATTAATAATATAACACCCAAAGATTTTATTTTATGTTTGTTATTTAATTTTATCACCTAAATAGCTTATGCAGCACAAAACCTTGAGCTTAAACAAACGATTAAGTATTATAATTTAATTGGTATAGTTATCACCTAACCATTAGAATGTGGGGGTGAATGATATTAAATGACTTATGAAAATATATTTTACACATTTTTAAAAATTTAATTCATTTTTTATCAATTAATTATAAATTGAAACAAAAAATATTGAACATGAAGTTGTGTTTTATAAAAAAAACAATTTTTATGCCCACAATGGAATTTTATATTCATAAAATAGATTAATAATTATTAGGGAAAGATAATAATTAAATTTATATGTTATATATTCATTAAAATTTTATTATATTCACCTAATAGGTTTTATAGGCTTAACATATGAATAAATCCAATTTTAAGCATAAAAAGATATATTTTTCCAAAAAGCAATTTTGTCTCCTTTTAATGTTGCACCAATTTTAAAACTAAATTTGGAAATTTTATAAATATAATTTGATAAAATATAATTAATTTTTATAAGATTAATATCAAATTTATCTTTGTGTTAATTTTAGTTATTTTTCTGAGATGTTTCATTTTTTGAGGAATAGTAAAAAAATACTAAATTTTAATTAAACTCACTTTTTTCTATATAATATATAAGGATAATATATAATTTTAATTAGTTTTAAAGTAAAAATGGATTAATTATACATATATTAATCAAATTTAGTTTATTTTAATCTTTTTCATGTTGAATTTTGATATAAAAATGTGTTAAAGGTTTGAACATTTTTACTTTGAAAACACGCATTCTCGCCCCGTCTTCAGTATTAATTTTAAATATAATTTTTCAAATTCTATGAATTAGATTTTCATTAATGGATTAAACATTTGGAATAATAGGATCAAAATTATGTTTCATGATCATTTTTATTTTTATTCATAAAAACTTTAAGTGTTAAAAAAGAATGATTTATTGAGGTATAGGTAAACTAATGAAATAGGTTAATGTTAAATGGTAAATGATTAAAATACATTAAAATGAAAATATTAATGGTTATATGATGTGATTATATACCATAAAAGGTATTTAAAACAATAATTATCATACAAATTTGTGGAAACTAATGCCACCAAAATGTGTTTTTCCTAAATTATTAGATAATCATTGTTTAATCAGTTATAAACACCCCTCCTCAAGTGTAAATACAACCCCTCACCACCCCATTTCTCCTAAAAATCCTTGAATATCTCCCAATATCATACAAACCTTATCCTATCCACTTTAAACATGTTCAAGTTATTTTTTTCTCAGTAAAAGACCAATCTGTGGTCATCATGGGGTCCTTTAAGGAGGTTATATTCAAGAGGTAATTTTCTCAAAGAACCTCTCTCAATTTATTTTCTTCTTATAAATTATCAAAAACTCCTTCATTAATTTATTCATTATAAATAAATAATGATATATATATATAATTTTATTTTATTTTTATAATGGAATGTATTATATCTATTCTTTTAATTATATCTTTTTTATTCAATGAAATTAAACTATTGTAAAAATTATGTTGGTTAATCACCTCCGTGAATAATTATTATTTTGTTTTCCATTACCGCCTTCATGGATGTTCATAAAACTATTATTATTGATAAATAAAATTTTAATAATTATATTATAACATATTTAATTTTTGTTAACTAATTTATAGATACAATATTATATGAAATTAAAATAGTTTGTGATATTCAGAAAAACTGCAAAAAATAAACTGAATATTACCATTATCATTTTATCAAATGAATCATCATCATGTATGAAATAAAAATGATAAATGGGAATATGTAAACTTATGTAAGTGATTGAATACCATTTAATTTTACATTGGGAGTTTTATTTCCATTTGAAAATAAAATCCATGATTATACATAAATGAACCGACTATGAAACCATGAAATGGATGCATCTAAAATAATGAAAATAATGAAATGTTATTAATGAACAGGTGTTATGATGTTATAAAAGAATCATATAAGCTATTATTAATATTAATATAGTTGTGTAATTAATTAATAACCTTATCTAAATTATTATACTATAGTTTAATGAATTCTTCACTAAAGGGAAGTGTGAGATAAGGGTTTCTCACCTCACTTTTTTACTTCTAGGTGAAATATTACATATTCAACCCTCATTTATTTTGTGTGGTATATGTACCACCTTTTTTATACCATATAAATAATTTAATTATTTAATTGGTATTAAATGTATCTTTTTATAATCATTACTTTTATGGGGAATTCGATTCACCTAATTATAAAGTGGTAAGAGATTTCATAACTTAATTCACAATCATTGAGTTAAACTTCCACATATTTGATTTTGTCATACTAATATTAGTTGTTAAATTATTTTTTATTAACACCAATTGTACTTAAAAAAATTTATGTGGATTTATAGTGGATACACATAATTGATTGATTGGTTAACACTCACCTCATTGATATGATATTTTTAAGATATTTTCTTTTACAGAAACTTATCTTTTTTAAACATTTCCCTCAAAACTCCATTTTTCTTCCATATACATGTTTTATATAACTGATTCCAAAAAAATATTATTCCTCTATAATCCATTCATTTCATTTTTATTCTTGTTTGACCTTTTAAAAATGGATTGAAAGGTTTATTTTATCATTTTCTAAAAAATATTCTTTGAGACCTTTCTGACAAAAACATGACAGGAATTTTTTTTAAAATTATATGGAAAACGGGGATTTTTAGATCATTATAATGCCTTAATGTTTTGAATATTCCATTACATGTTTAAAAGGTTATCTTAAAATGAAATGTTTTCTTTAATAATTACATTATTGTTTAAACAGGAGTGATTTTCAAAGTAAAAAAGGGGTATTATCATTAATATTTATTCAATGATCTCATTTAAATTATTTTCATCTATGTAAAAATCTCTTTTAAATCATATTTTTAATTGAGTTTGATATATTATGATACCATCTACTATATTTTATTAAATTGGTATTTATTAGTTTTACATAGAAGTGCTATTTTGATACCATTCATCATATTACTCTGGATGATTTGGGATTATGTTTACTTAATGAGGAATGTTATTTATAATTTGTATGCTAGTTTCAATTAAAATATATATTCCAATTATGGTTCTCCACTTTAATATAAGGAATTTATTTCAATTAGTATGTGATAGGTGTGTACCACTATATCCCCTCGATGCATCGATAGGTCTTGTGAGACTAACTAGTTTAGGTATTGTCTTATATCTTACCAGTTTCTATATAGTCTCTTAGTCGAAGCCTTGATAGTGTGTTTAGATTTTCATCACTATGAATTACATCATTATAATGTTTTTATTGATTTCCATGTGATTATTCTCTTATTATAATATACATGGTTATGATTTCTATCTTGTGTGATTATTTATGTGGAATTATTTTATCAACATTTATTTCATCCATATTATGTTTAGGTTATTGATTAAATGGTATATCTTTTAGTTATTTTACCTTTACATAGAAATTATTCTTTATTGATTTTAAATTATCTTCTATTGTTCTTAACTTTTACTTGGAATTTGAGATCTCCCTTATTTTTTTTAATTTCCCCTATTATGAAGAAGATATCATTGAATAAATTTTCAAGGATTATGTTTGTTGTATTTTCTTATGTATTATGTTTTATTTTATATTGGAAATGTAAAAGGGGTGTCATGAATGTAAGATAGTTTTACAAAACCACTAAAATATCTGTCCCTTGGATTTTAGTCTTGTATCAATGAAAATATAATAAAGTAAGGAATCGACTTTGGTCTTCCGGGGTCGGTTTCATTACATTTGGTATCATAACAAGTTTTATAGAAACCATGGAAACTAGATTTAAGAAAATGTAGATTTGGGAACATAAATCTATGATAGACTTTTTTTATATGCATAGAATAACATTAAAAACGAATCATATTTATGATTATGAGATTATATATGAATAAATTTTCATTTTAAGTTATGTATGTCACTATTTTTGAGATTATAAGTAATGAAATAACCTAATCCAGTGTATGTCTTCATTTACAAATAACACCTAAGAGAACGAATAGGAACCATGCCAATTAAAAGAGTAACAAGAATAATATCTTGTATAGTCTTAATCCACTCTTTCAAAGGTAACTAGTCTCCCAAACATACTCATCTTATAGTGAAATGGTATCATATGATAATGAGATAAAGAAATAATTATTTAAGTATTATGGATTCAGAGGAATAAATGAGAAAAATAGTAAATCTTGGGAAAATATGGATAAAGCCATGAATAGAAAATAGTATTTCTCCATATTTGATAATTTTGGAAAGAAACACTCTAGTACATACATAAAAGGAATGGTAGTTTTTTAAAGGTGTGGAGTGAAATTCCACCGTTATTTTGATTAGAAGGGTAATAAAAAGGTTTATAATATTAAATACTTCAACTAAAATGATATGGGACACTATTAAAAGGAATGTATCAATCATAAAAGGAATATACCTCAGATCAAGGCCAAGATTATGTTTTTACTTCAATCAAAGTGGAATAACTAATGTTTTTTGGTTTTTAAATTTAAGAATTATGTTGTAAAATTATTTTTTCAATGATATTATATTTATAATAATCATGAAATATATAAGGATTATCCAATAGTACTTATTCATTAAGTATTTGTAAGCAGACATGTTTTCATTATGTTTTTAAGGTGATCAAGATATTCGTATCTTAGTAATGTGAAAATAAGAGATATATTCTATTCATTTATAAAACTAATTTTGTGTTTATTTTGGGAATTTAGTGACATTCCTTCTAAATTTTTTGGAGTTTGATTTTGTATAGATTTATCTTGGATGAGTCTAAATTAAAACAACTAATATAATGGATTAAGTTGAACTTTGGATATTATTGGTTGTTGATAACATGTATAACACCTCGTGGTTTAATTAAATATTTAAAACTAAAAGTAATGACATGTGGATATTACGATTCATTAAAGTGCTTCAATAATGAAAAAAGCATCTTGAATATCAATTTTTAGGCGTAAGAAGTGAAAATAGATCATATCACAACCAAAGGATGAGATTACTCTTTTGACATGGAAAGAAATCATGCATTTTTATTTTCTCAAGTGCCTAAATATATATTAAAATAATTCCTCAAATATACAAAAATGATTTTGGAACCAAAAAGTTATCCTTTTACGTTACTTATAGAGAAATTAATGGTCTTTAAACCCATCACAAATTTATGATTTTATGATGGTTAACTTTATAAAGACCATTTATTCTATTACTCTCCATCAGAATATTATAGTTATATTTGTCTTACATGTCTAGTTTTCACTTCCACTAATTTTATCCTATTTGAATTCCAAATTTTTTGGTGTTCATCAGATTTCCCCTTCCCTCTTATTAAGATGATGTTTTATTAACTCTATTTACGTTGAGAGTTTCCCATAAAAGAAATTTAAATTATCTTCCCTTGACTTTTGATGTGAAATTTCAAATTACATGGATGAAAATTATTTAAGGAGGGGAGAATGTGATCCCCTATGATTTTATGGTATGTCTCTTTTTAAAATTAATCTCCTTAATGGATTATGTTACATATAACACTGATCCTAAACAACTAATTAATTATTATTATTTAATTATGATTGATATCACTTAACCTTTTGAATGAAGAGAGTGAATGAGATTAACTAAATTTGAAAATTTAATTTTAAAAAATTATAGAAAATGAATTCATTAGATACAAATTAATAATATCTGAAAATAAAATATTAATTAAACATAAAGGATGTGTTTTATGAAAAACTATTTTTATGCCCATAATGGAAATTTCTGTTAATAAATTAAATTAATCATTATTATTGAAATATCATAATGAAATTTATATTTTATATATTCAATAAATATGTTTTAAATTCATCCATTTTGTCTGATAGGTATAGGATAAGTATAAATCCAATTTTAAGCATAAAAAGTTAATTTTTTCTAAAAGTTAATTTTGGATCCTTTTAATGGTGCACCAATCTTAAAAAAATTAAAATTTTGAAAAAAAAATTACAAAATTAAATTAAATTTTTATATCTGAAAATAAAAAATATCTTATGGTGGGTTTTTTAATTTTTCATAGAATACTGTTTTTTCTGAATAGTGAAAATACTAAATATTAATTGAAAACAAAATTTTTGTATAAATAATTTATAAGAATAAATTACCATTTGAATTTTTTTTAAAGACATATTATATTAATTATATATCTATTAATCCAATTTTAGTTATTATTATCATTTTTATATTAAATTAATTTTTAAAAACTTGTTAAACATTTGATCATTTTCACTTTAAAACCCCACATTCTCATCCCTTCTACGGGATTAATTTTAATTTCAATTTTTCAAATTATGTGAATTAAATTTGATAAAATGGATTTTATATTTTGAATCAAAAGGTAAAAATTATGTTTTAGTTCATTTTAGATTTTAGGTATAAAAATTTTATGTGGTAAAAAGAATGATTTACTACAGTATAGGTAATATAATAAGACAAGTTAAAGTAAAAAGGTAATGGATTAAATTACCTGAAAATAATAATTTTTTTTGATGTGTTTATATACCCTAAAATCCTTTATAAATTTAATTTTCATCTAAATTTGATGAAATTTATGCCCCCACAATGTGTTTGGATTTAATTATAAAATAATTATTATTTAATCACTTAAACCCACCCCTCCTCGAGTATAAATAAGACCCCATTTCTCCTCAAAATGATTACATATCTCCAAATATCTACCAAACCCTCTCCTATCAAATATCCCCAGGTACATGTTTTTATATTATACAAAAATACCAAATCCATGGTCCTTAAGGGGTTCTTCAATGAGGTGATATTCAAGAGGTAATTTTCTTAAAGATCCACCCTTAATTTCATTTCTTCTTTTACTTTCTCCTCACCTATTTCATAAATTAAGGAATGATAACTTTAGAATCCTATATATACTTCAATTTTATGTTCCTAAGGGAATATATTATATATATTACATTTATTACCTCTTCTTATTCAAGGAAATAAAACTATTGTCCAAATTATTCTCGTTAATCACCTCCGTGAATAATGATTTTGTTTGTTTTCCATTACCATCTCCATGGCTGGTTAAAAAAATATTATTCTGAATAAATAATATTTTCATAATTATATTATAACTTATTTAATGTTTTGGAAATAATATATATACATAATATTAAATAAAATGAAACAAGTTCGGGTTGTTTGGAAACCCCACCAAAAATATACTAAACATTTATCATTTACATTTTACCAAATGTATCCTCAAAATTTATGGAATAAAAATTATAAATGGGGATATTAAAACTTCTTATAAGTGAATAAATACCAATTAATTTCACTTATATATATTTACTTCCATTTTTCAAGAAGATCCATAATTATAATCAAATGAACCGACCATGAAACCATAAAACAAACGCATCCAAAACACTGAAAATAATGAAAAATTATTAATGAATGGGTTGTATGATGTTATAAAAAGATCATATAAGGTATTATAAATACTAATATATTTATGTAATGAATTAATAGCATTGTTTAAACCATTATACATGAGTTTAAATAAAACTAAACTAAATTTAAGTGTGAGGTAAGGGTTTCTCATCTCATTTTTTTCTTCTATGAGATATATGTCGTATTTACCACTTATTACTTGGGTGTGGTGTATGTTGTAATGTCCTAGACCTCTCTAGTACATTCCTTTGTGAAAATTAGGTGTATGAGGTGTTGTGGGAGGTCAGGGTGACTTATAACTAACACTTTGCCAATTTTCCATTTCTAGGAACAGTACAACAGTAACCTTAGGTGAACAGTATCATCATTGACCTTATGTGAACAGTGTCATCAGTGACCTTCTATGAAAAGTGCAATGGTAACCTTAGGTGACCAGTGTCATCATTGACCTTCTGTGAACAGTGTCATTAGTGACCTTCTGTGAACAGTGAAACGGTAACCTTAGGTGAAAAGTGTCATCATTGACCTTCTGTGAATAATGCAATGGTGACCTTATGTGAATAGTAACATCAGTGACCTTATGTGAATAGTGAAACGGTAACCTTATGTGAATAGTGTCATCATTGACCTTCTGTGAACAGTGTCATCAGTGACCTTCTTTGAACAGTTCAATGGGGACCTTAGGTGAGCAGTTTCATCATTGACCTTCTGTGAACAGTGAAACAGTAACCTTATGTGAACAGTAACATCAGTGACCTTATGTGAATAGTATTTTCAGAACAGTAGGGTGTATAGTGTTTCTAAAACAGTAGCATGTACAGTGTTTCCAGAATGGTATGGTGTACAGTGTTTTCAGAATGGTAGAGTGTATAGTGTTTCCAGAATGGTAGAGTGTACAGTGTTTCCAAAACGGTAGAGTGTAGAGTGTTTCCAGAATAGTAGAGTGTACAGTGTTTCCAGAATGGTAGGGTGTATAGTGTTTCTAGCTTCCTACAGTTTTACCCCTTTGACATTTCCTTTGACATAAAATGCATTTAAAGCATCATTTTAAGGACTCTAAGGACGATTCAAATTCCATAATTGCTATATTAATTACTACTAAGGCACAGGATGTTTTTACTTGGTCAAACCGCGTAGTTTAATGTGATCTGCTTTTAACGGGAAATCAAGTGTATCTTAAAATATCGCTCTGTTAAATCCTCAAAAGGGAAAATATATCTTCCTCCCTTGTTCTTCCTCTTGTTATCTGGTGTGAGACACTCAAACCTTTCCTTCCTTCATGTAGGAATTGTGAGATCAAGCTTTTTCCCATGTATTGGTTTCCCTCGACGTTCTTCTTGCTGCAAGTGTACCCCCTATTTCGGTGTAACCAAGAAGTATCCATCAATATTCGATATAAGGTATGTTTTATCATCGTTCTTTTGGGGTTAATCTTCTCCTGTTTCTCCTTTCCATATTATATCATGTGATCTCCATGATTCTAATGGAGTTTTCTTGGGTTTCGGTTGGTGCGGTCGTACCGTGGAATCCTCGGGTGGATGCAGTTGTCGCAAGAGGAGGATATCGTGAACCA
Organism: Viscum album; assembly: GCA_963277665.1. Classification (NCBI taxonomy): domain Eukaryota; kingdom Viridiplantae; phylum Streptophyta; class Magnoliopsida; order Santalales; family Viscaceae; genus Viscum; species Viscum album. The sequence continues at coordinate 616,844,230 of OY728145.1, read as the reverse complement.
TTGTGTGGACTATTCTTGTATAAAGAACGTCAAGAACCATTTGAGGTAGGGGATTCATTGCTTCTATTTTATTATATGTGCAACTCTATAGTTAGCATGTTTTATCCCACTAGATTACAATGGAATTGACGTAATAAATATTTGAACCAGATAAATAATTTATATCGATTTTATGTTATTGCCTCTTGATTTTTCTAGATAGTTTGATATCTATGCTTGACTCATTAAGCTATTCGTTCTTGATGGAAATTGGTAAATAACATAAATCCAAGAATAAATTGATAATTGTTTGGTTAAAGATAAAGAGGCATGAAATGAATCTGGTTCTTCTTATTGTAATTTGATGTTAATAAAATTGGAATAGTAAGCATGTTTAATTATTTTTGATAGCTTACTAATTATTTTTAATGAATTTGGAACCTACGAATAATAATCGGTTAATCCAAGATGGATTAAAGAACTAGTTTCTTGATAAAAGATAATTCCTTGTAGGGTTCTGAGTTACCCTCTTGATTGTTAAAGGGCTAAGAGCCCAATTGTTAAGATGTTTGTTTTCCTGCTGCTTGTGTTTTGATGTGAGCCTGGATGGCTATTGTGATATGTGGGGGAATGTGGGCCTTTTAGTTGTGGCAGTAGATGACGCCTAGAGTGGTTAGATGCATCGGTTTATGAATGTGGGTGTCAGGGAGGACACCAGGGATGATGGAACGGGATGGATGTGATTTTTGGATGCTTGATTATTCTTATTGGTTGATTATCTGCTTTACTTTTTCCCACTTCTCAATGCAGATGGTCTTTCTTACCCTTCTTCCGAAAGAGGTGAAGACGCGTGGGGTATGCCACGTTCTTTCTGTGTTTAGCTTCTCAAGGAAGTATGGGTCTACGCTCTTGCTATAGGTGGCAAAGACTCGACGTGTAGTTCATTTACTCACCATGTTGAGACCCTTGAGTTTAGTATCTTAGAATTTTTTTCTAGAATACCTAGGAATATGTGAAATTAATAATGTTGTTAAAAAATTATTCAATAAATGATATTAACCCAAGGGTTTGGAGCTTGCTGGGGCGCAATGCTGAGGTTGTGATTTTAAAGGGACAGTGGACTCTGGGTGTGAAGCTAATGAAATTTAATGTGGAATTGTAAATGTTTAATTAATGTTTAAAGAATTAATTAACATAAAGTTGAACTGATAAAAAGGGAATGAAGTAAGGCAATAAATCTTTTTAAATGGTTATGTATATAGGATACCTAGTCTTAGAAGTGGTAGCCCGAAGTCCGAGAGACGTTAGCTGCAGTTGAGTCTAAGAGTAGGTTATGCTCATACTGTGGTTGTGAGATATAGTATATTCTGTAATTTTTGTGTTTCTATATGCTATTCCACCCTGTTAGTAAGGTCAAATGACACCCCGGGGATTCTGATCCCTAGGGGGTGTTTTCCCCAACATTCTGGTGGGAGGATGGATGGCTAACTACCCCCTTTAGCCTCGCTCTCTTCTCCTGGTAGTTACTTGTGCTAGTAGGAACAATGGTTAGTTTTCCCCATATATGTGTGTATAGGGCTGTAACGGCTTGTGGTTATTCACACACATATATTCTAGATATAGTATTCTATGGACTACTTTAGGAGTAATGTGTATAGGTTGTGATGTCTTGAGGATCCTTACTCTGTTAATGTCTTGAGGTATAATACCTGATGTATGATACACATTATGTGAGTTATGGTGGCTCCCGGAAACTACCTAGTTAATTTCTTACATAGATGTGGTGGTTTTGTTGCATGAGGTGCATATTGTGGTGCTTCTCCCAGGTGTCTGTGGGCAAACCTTTTTGGAGAGAGATTCTTAGGACATGAGACATTAGGGAAAAGTGGAAAAATAGTAAGAAAGTAGTAGTAGGGTACCCTTGATATTCTTTGTTATATTATATAATCTTGTATGCATTACTTGGTGAGATTAGACATGGTGAGGTTGGGAATATAGTATAACATTTTAGGTGATGAGTTAGTTTCACTTTTTGTTCACTGTTCTTTAGCATGCTTTTTTTACTTTTGCACGAGAGGATTCGGGGAGGATCCTACTGAGTATATTTTTATACTCACCCTATGTATATATAAACTGTTTTTCATGTCACTTGGAGCAGTTTGGAGATCAAGATGTTTTCTACTAGATTGCGGTTGCTGGAGCTGTTCGGGCTTGTGGTTGCTATTGTTTTACTTCCTTTTTGGGTACTTACAGTTTTTTCCCTTCCAATTGTAGTGGTTTTTCATGACATTTCATATGTGTACTTGGGATTTATTTCATATTACTGGTTGAGTTGGAGTTGGTTGGTGTATATATTATCTCTCTCTTTTGCATGTGTTCTCTTAGATGGTAATGCCTCTCATTTGTGTGTTTACTATACCCTCGGTGCTAGTCACCAACCCGGGCCCTACTGGAGGTGGGACTCGGGGGTCATTATCTCCCTTCTCACATTATCGGCCCATGAGGTGTACACTTTGTGGGGATGGGGTTGTGATAGAGTGGTATCAGAGGTCTGGTTGGGGGATATGATGGATATTGGTGTTAGGCACAATCGAGGTTGCATGGGTTGGTAGGGCAACAATGTAATTCATGTTTATCAAGTGATGTAAACACTGGAGACTGTCTGAGATATAGGAGTTTAGGTCCCCCTATGATATAATGTACGGACCTTTAAGTTTACAATGGATACTAAACAAGGTGATACTAGTTTCAGGGTAGAGGCCTAAGAAAGGATCATTCATCATTCTTCTTTGTTCCTGTGTTTGAATGGGTAGACCTTGGGATAGGTTAACCTAAAATGAATAAAAGAAAATAATTAATTAATTAATTTTGAGTCTTACATATTCTAGGTTTAGGAACCCTAACTGTTTGTTATTTTATTGGTATGGCTCTAGGTCAATGACCTCATCAGGATCGCATAGAAGATGTCCAGTAGGTTGTTCCAGAAAATCGTTATAGGGTAGAAGTTGACGATGATAACACTTGGAGGAGGACACTCTGAGAGTTTCAGCACCAGAGTCTGCAGAAGTATGAGGGATCTGTTTTAGATGCAGTCATAGGAGACTAGTTGGAGGAGTTAAAGATAGGATTTAGTTCTATCCATGCTCGGAAGGAGCACTGGGTGACCTTGTTTGTGACGATGCTACGTGGAGCAGCGAGGTAGTGGTGGTTCTTGTTCCTCAGGGATTATGTGGATTTAGTGTTCTCATAGAAGGAGTTCCGAGACATTTTTAGAGTCAATTTTATTTCTTTGACTGTGAAGGAATCTATTCTCCAGGAGCTTCTTACCCTTAGATAGTGGAGCTCCAGTGTTCGAGAGCTTAGAATCTGTTTCAAAAACCTTTTACGATATGCTTCAGACCTGATGCGAGATGAGGAGGCCAGGGTGAGGCTTTTCAAGGAGGATTTGCGTCCATATAACCAGTTCCAAGTCACCCCTTTTATACTAAAGAAATATCTTGAGGTTTTGTCAAGGGAAGATGTTGTTGAGAGGACTTTTTCCAAGACCGTATCATCAAGAGAAGGAAATCGTCAGGATTCCTCCCGAAGCAGAGTTGTGTTCTGGGGTTCCCAGTTTTCCGGGAAGAAGAGTTTCCGTTCAGCTGGGGGTAGGTCCCAGCCCTTCACATATCATTTCTCCAGAGGTAGAAACTCTCAGGCCTATGCCAAGGTATCAAGTGCTTGTTTTTCTTGTGGTGGTCGAGGTCATCAGTAGCGAGAGTGCCTGACCTTTCATAGCAGTCATCATGCACCAGGTGCTTCACTCCAGGTTCCCCCGTTGAGGCAGTTCTAGCTGAGGCAGCAGTAGCAGGTTTCACTAGCTTTAGATTAGCAGAGGGTAGATGGGGCAGGTAGAGGACAGCCCTATGACACTCCCCATTCTTAGAGAGTAGAGTGTGGTTGTGTTGTTGGTTGTCATCAGGGTCAGAGAGGTCGTGGAGGAGGTCATAGTCAGCTTAATGCTCTAGCGTTGCCATCTCCAGGAGATCCAGACGTTGTTTGAGGTACCCTTTCCTTGTTTTCTACCTTGTTGTATGCCTTATTTGATTTAGTTTCGACCCACTCCTTTATATCACCTACCCTTGTCCATGATTTGGGACTTTAGGTAGAGAGGATTCCAGTGCCCTTGGCGTTGACTATGCCAATTGGACGTCAATCTGACTTGTTCAAAGTATGTAGATACTGTGAGCTAGTGTTGGGGTAGCACTACTCTTGGGTATATTTCCTATGTTTACAAATACAACCATATGATGTCATCCTCGGCATGTACTGGTTGTATTCGGTGCAGGCTATCGTGGATTTCTCTAGGAAGAAGGTCGTTTTATTTGGTGCGGATGGAGATCCGGTGGTCTTTGTTGGCGAGTGATATCCTCATATGGGTCATAGGCGTGTTCTTTCCTTATCATCTAGGATGGCTAAGATGATGTTGAGTTCTTTAGAGGTTCAGTAGTTGGCATTTCCTAGGGTCGTAGAAGAGTACCCTGATGTCTTTCCCAAAGAGGTTGTAGCATTACCCCCTTAATGAGAGATCGAGTTTGGGATCGAGTTATAACCAGGAGCATCTTCTATCTATATGTATCTATATATGATATCCCCTTATGAGTTACGAGAGCTATGTATATAGCTTGATGGTCTGTTACAGTGCGTTTTTGTTCGGCCAAGTGTGTCACCGTGGGGTGCACCAGTTTTGTTCATGAAGAAGGCTGACGGTAGTTTGCGGTTGTGTGTCAATTATCATCACTTAAACAAAGTGAAAATAAAGAATCGTTATCCTATTCCGCGGATTGATGATTTATTCAATCAACTGAAGGGTAAAAGTTGGTTCTCAAAGATCGACTTGCGGTCAGGATATCGTCAGATGCATGTGAAGGATGAGGATATCCCGAATACTGCTTTCTATTGTCGTCATGGGCATTATGATTTCATTGTAATGTCGTTTGTCATGACGAATGCTCCAGTTGTTTTCATGGGATTGATGAATTTTGTGTTCTATGAGTTCCTGTAAAAATTCATGGTGGTTTTCATTAACAACATCCTTGTATACTCCATGTCTGAAGAAGAGCATGCAGAGCGTCTATACGCCGTTTTGGGAGTTCTTCGTCAACATCAAATGTTTGGGAAGTTTTTGAAGTTTGAGTTTTGGGCTCGAGAAGTCCGTTTCTTAGGGAATGTTGTGTTCTGGTTGGGAGTATTTGTGGATCCATCGAACATAGAAGAATTTGTGTCTTGGGAATCCCCCAATACAGTGTGAGAGGTGCGAAGTTTCCTTGGTCTTGCAGGCTACTAAAGGAGGTTTGTAGATGATTTCATATGACTTGTGACACCTTTGACATCTTTGACTAGGAATGATCAGGCGTTCATATGGACTGATCAGTGTCAGGCATTTTTTGATTATCTAAAGGAGAAGTTAGTAAGTGCTCCAGTTCTTTGTCTTTCGGCTGAGGGAGTTCAGTTTGATGTTTTATGCGATGCTTCACATCTGGGTTTAGGTTGTGTTCTGATGCAGCAAAGATCAGTTTTTTCTTTTGGGTCTCATCAGTTGCGTTCCGATGAGCATAACTATGACACCCATGATCTTGATTTGGTATTCGTGGTGTTTGTTTGGAATTTCTAGAGACATTGCCTCATTGGCGAGCGCTTTTTGGTTTTCACCGATCATAATATTTTGAGGAATGATTTCTCCCAACGGGACTTGAACTTACGAAAATGCCGGTGGATGGGGTTATTACCGGAATAAGACTTCAAGATATCATATACACCTATAAAGGGGAATGTTGTAGTTGATGCGCTGAGTTGAAAGTCACGTAGTGATGCTGTACGTGAATCTGGTGATTCCTGGAGAGTAATGGAAGAACTGTTAGCATTACATCTTGATATGGGAGAATTTGGGGGTAGAGGTTGTCTTTCTTAGATGACGGTACGGTCATCTCTGGTGCAGAAGGTGTAAGAGTCCCAATTCGGGGATCTAGAGGTGGAGTTCTAGAGAGACCGAGTTGTTTGTGGGGAGGACCCTGATGGGTGGTCTGAGGATGAACAACATCGAGTGTTGTATCATGGAAGGCTTTTTGTTCCTTTGGAGATGCATGAGATGATTCTTAGAGAATTCCATAGTTCTCCTTTAGCAATGCATCCTAGCATGACAAAGATATACTGAGCCTTGAGGCGCCAGTTTTGGTGGCCTGGGCTAAAGCATGAGGTTGCAGAGTTTGTGTCTCAATGTTTGGTCTACCAAAAGTTGAAGGTTGAACATTGTGTTCCTGGTGGTCTTCTCCAGCCATTAGATATTTCTCAGTGGAACTGGGAAGACATATCAATGGACTTTTTTATTGGTTTACCTAGAGCTCAGGGAGGACATGATGCTATTTGGGTGGTAGTGGATCATTTATCAAAATCATCCCACTTCATAGAAATCAAGGAGTCAAGCTTAGTGGAAGTTTTGTCAAGGTAGTATCTAGAGGAGGTGGTGAGACTTCATGGAGTCCTAAGGATGATCATTTCGGATCGAGATCCTCGTTTTACCTCCAGGTTGTGGAGAGGTCTCCAAAATGCTTTTGGTTCTTAACTATGCCTTAGCACTACTGTTCATCCTTGGATGGTTGGTCAGACGGAGAGGACCATCTAGACTCTTGAAGACATGTTACGCTCTTGTGTCCTGGATTTTGGAGGTTCGTGGATGAGGCACTTACCTTTGGTAGAGTTTTCTTACAATAATAGTTTTCACACCACCATCGGTATGGCACCATTTTAAGCCTTGTATGGTCAGCCTTGCCATTCTCCGTGGTGCTAGACTAGGGTTGGAGAGTCAGCAATTCTCGGGCCAGAACTAGTGCATAATAATAAAGAGATGGTTCAGGTGATTCGTGAGAGGATGAAGAAAACTCAAGATCATCATAAATCATATGCCGATCAAAGGAAGATACCCTTATAGTTTGATGTTGGGAATCACGTGTATCTGAATGTGACTCCCTATCATGGGCAACGAAGGTTTGGTCATGGGAGTAATCTTTCTCCTCGGTTTGTTGGGCCTTTCGAGGTGTTAGCTCATGTTGGAGTTGTGGCGTATCGAGTAGCACTTCCCCGCGCAGATTAGCTGGATACATGATGTTTTCCATGTATCACAGCTCTGTCATTATCTTCATGATGACTCTCACGTCATCGATTTGGGAGAGATCAATGTTTATAATGATACAACCTTTGATGAGCAGCTTGTGGAGATCCAAGAGTGCAAAGAGAAGGTGTTGTGCAGGCATTCTATCCCCTTTGTTCATGTCTTGTGGCGACGCAGTGGCATGGAGGAGAGTACTTGGAAACGTGAGTCACAGATACCTGCTCAGTACCCAGAGTTGTTTGATGTTTAACTCTTTCCAAGTAATGATATCCCCTTTTTGGTTAGACCATTCATGTTTATAATATGGTTTTCTTTTGTTTCTTCTTGTGGCTTTCTCTCTTTTGAGAGGTATCTTGATGGGTGGTTGTTCGGACCCCGTTTCATTTTCCCTTTAGGTGGGTTTTGAATTCTTGAGGATGAGAATGTTTTGAGAGGTATCTGATGTAATGGTCGAGACCTCTCTAGTCCATTCCTTTGCAAAAATCAGGTGTATGAGTTGATTTAGGAGGTCAGGGTGACGTATCCCCAACACTTTTCCAATTTTCCATTTCTATGAACAGTACAATGGTAACCTTAGGTGAACAGTGTCATCATTGACCTTCTATGAACAGTGTGATCAATGACCTTCTTTGAACAGTGCAACGGTAACCTTAGGTGAACAGTGTCATCATTGACCTTCTGTGAACAGTGTCATCAGTGACCTTGTGTGAACAGTGCAACAGTAACCTTAGGTGAACAGTGTCATCATTGACCTTCTGTGAACAGTGAAACAATGACCTTATGTGAACAGTAACATCAGTGACCTTATGTCAACAGTGCAATGGTAACCTTAGGTGAACAGTGTCATCATTGACCTTCTGGGAATAGTGTCATCATTGACCTTCTGTGAATAGTGCAATAGTAACCTTAGGTGAACAGTTCCATCATTGAACTTCTGTGAACGGTGCAACGGTAACCTTATGTGAATAGTAACATCAGTGACCTTATGTGAACAGTTTTTCCAGAACGGTAGGGTGTATAATGTTTCCAGAATGGTAGGGTGTACAGTGTTTCCAGAATGGTAGAGTGTATAGTGTTTCCAGAATGATATAGTGTATAGTGTTTCCAAAATGGTAGAGTGTACATTGTTTCTAAAACGGTAGAGTGTATAGTGTTTCCAAAACAGTAGGGTGTACAGTGTTTTCAACTTCCTACAGTTTCTCCCCTTTGATGTTTCCTTTGACGTAAAATTCATTTAAAGCATCATTTTAAGGAATCTAAGGCGTACTCAAAGGCCATAATATCTATATTAATTATTACTAAGGCTCGGGGTTTTTTTACTTGGTCAAACCACATAGTTTAATGCGATCCACTTTTAATGGGAAATCAGGCATATCTTAAATCGTCGCTCCATTGAATTTTCAAAAGGGACAAGATATATTCCTCCCTTGTTCTTCCTCATTATTATCTGGTGTGAGACGGTTTAACCTTTCCTTCCTTCCCGTAGGAATCGTGAGATCAAACTTTTTCCCATGGATTGGTTTTCCTCGACGTTCTTTTTGCTGCAAGTGCACCCCCTATTTCAGTGCAACCAAGAAGTATCCATCAATATTCGATATAAGGTATGTTTTGTGTTTGTTCTTTTGGGGTTTATCTTCTCTTGTTTCTCCTTTAAATATTATATCATGTGATCTCCATGCTTCTAATGGAGTTTTCTTGGGTTTCGTTTGGTGCGGTCGTATCGTGGCATCCTCGGGTAGAGGAAGTTGTCGTGAGAGGAGAATATCGTGAACCATTGTGTGGACTGTTCTCATATAAAGAACATCAAGAACCGCTTGAGGTAGGGGATTCGTTGCTTCTATTTTCTTATATGTGAAATTGTATAGTTATCATGTTTTATCCCACTGGATGACAATGCAATTGACATAATAAATATTTTCACTGGATAAATAAATTTATATTGATCGTATGTTATTGCCTCTTGATTTTTCTAGATAGTGTGATATATATTCTTTCTTCATTAAGTTGTTCGTTCTTAATGGAAATTGCTAAAGAACATTAATATGGGAATAAATTGATAATTGTTTGGCTAAAGATAAAGAGTTATGAAATGAATCTGGTCTTCTTTTTGTAATTTTATGTTAATCGAATTGGCGCAGTAAGCATGTTTAATTATTTGTGATAGCTTACTGATTAGTTTTCTTGAATTTGGAACCTACAAATAATAATAATTTAATCCAAGATGGATTAAAGAACCAGTTTTTTGATAAAATATAATTCCTTGTAGGGTTCTGAGATACCCTCTTGATTGTTAAAGGGCCAAGAGACAAATTATTAAGATGTTTGTTTTCCTAATTCTTGTGTTGTGATGTGATCCTGGATGGCTGTTGTGATATGTGGGGGCATGGAGGCCTTTTGGTTATGGTAGCAGATGACTCCTAGAGTGGCGAGATGCATCGGTTTATGCATGTGGGTGTCGGGGAGGACACCAGGGATGATGGAATGAGATGGATGTGATTATTGGATGCTTACTGATTCTTATTGGTTGATTATCTTATTTAATTTTCCCAACTACTCAAGGAAGCTAGTCTTACTTACCCTTCTTACAAAATAGGTGAAGACACGCGGGGTATGCCACGTACTTTCTGTGTTTAACTTCTTAAGGGAGTATGGGTCTACTCACTTGCTATTGGTGGAAAAGACTCGACAGGTAGTTCATCTACTCACTGTGTTGAGACACTTGAGTTTAGTAGCTTAGAATGTTTTTTTATAATGCCTGGGAATATGGGAAAGTAATAATGTTGTTAATAAATGATTGAATAAATGATGTTAACTCGAGGGTTTGAAGATTGCTGGGGTGTAATGTTGAGGTTATGATTTTAAAGGGACAGTGGACTCTGGGTGTGAAGCTAATGAAATTTAATGTGGAATTGTAAATGGTTAATTAATGTTTAAAGAATTATATAACATAAAGTAGAACTGATAAAAAGGTAATGAAGTAAGGCAATAAATCTTTTTAAATGGTTGTGTGCATATAGTATACCTAGTCTTAGAAGTGTCATCCCATAGTCCGAGAGACATAAGCTGCAGTGGAGTCTAAGACTAGGTTATTCCCATAGTGTGGTTGTTAGATATAGTATATTATATACTTTTTGTGTTTATATATGCCACTCCACCTTTTCAGTAAGAGAAACTGAAACCTCGGGGATTTTGAGCCCTTAGGGGTGTTTTCCCTAACATTCTAGTGGGAGGATGGATGGCTGACTACCCTCTTTGGCCACGCTCTCTTCTCTTGGTAGTTACTTGTTCTGGTAGTCATAGTGGTTATTTTTCCCCATATATGTGTGTAGAAAGCTATAATGGCTTGTGTTTATTCACACACATATATTCTGGATATAGTATCATATGGACTACTATAGGTGTAATGTGTATAGGTTGTGATGGCTAGAGGATCCTTACTCGGTGTATGGGTTATAACGGCTTGAGGTATAATACCTGACGTATGATACACATTATGTGAGCTGTGGTGTCTCTCGGAAACTACCTGGTTACTTTATTTCATGGACATGGTGTTTTTGTTGCACAAGGTGCATATTTTGGTGCTTTTCCCAGGTGTCTGTGAGAAACCCTTTTTGGAAAGAGATGCTTAGGACATGCGACGTTGGGGAAAAGTGGCAAACCAGTGGGGAAGTAGTAACGGGGTACCCTTGTTATTCTTTGTTATATTATATACTCTTGTATGCGTTACTTAGTGAGAGTATCCATGGTGAGGTTGGGAACATAGTATACCTTTTTAGGTGATGAGTTAGTTTCACTTATTGTTCATTGTGCTTTAGAATGCTTTCTTTACTTTTGAATGAGAGGATTTGGGGGGGATTCTACTGAGTATACTATTATACTCACCCAATGTATATATAAACAGTTTTTCAGGTCACTTGGAGTGGGTTGGAGATCAAGCTGGTTTATACTAGCTTACGGTTGTAGGAGCTATTCAGGCTTGTGGTTGCTGCTGTTTTACTTCTTTTTTGGATACTTTCAGTTTTTCCCCTTCCAGTTGTAGTGTTTTTTCATGACATTTCATATGTGTACTTGGGATTTCATTCATCTTACAGGTTGAGTTGGATTTGGTTGGTGTCTATCTTATCTCTCTCTTTTTCATGTGTTCTCTTAGAGGTTAATGCCTCCCATTTGGGTTTTTACTATACCCTCAGTGCTATTCGCTAACACAGGGCCTACTGGAGGCGGGACTCGGGGGTCATTATCTCCCTTCTCACATTGACGGACCAGGAGGGGTATACTTTGAGGGGAGGGGTCATGACATATTTACTGACCATTTTTATATCATATCATTTATATGATTGTCATCATGGTATTAAGTTTATCTTTTTATAATTATATCATTTATGTTTCATATGATTCAACTGATTATAAAGTGGTAAGGGATTTCTTAACTCAATTCCCATTCATTGGGTGAAACTTCTACTTCATTGATTTATTTATGCTATGATTATATTTGAAATGAATTTTTTTTACCTTATGTTGTATTTAAAATTGTATTATTTTGTATATTTTATACAAATAATCTATTCATTGTTTAATTCTCAAGACAATGATATGATATTTCTAAGTGACATTGTTTTAAAAAATTATCTTTTTAAAAATTTTCCCTTAAAACTCCCTTTTTATTCAATGTTAATGTTTTATATAATTACTTTAGATAAATGTTTTTACTATTATCCTATGATTTTTTAAATTAATTTTTACTCATTTTTTACTTTTTTAAAAATGGTTTGAAAGGTTTAGTTTTTTATTTCATGAACAAGGTTCTTTAAGACTTTTCTGGAAAACAAAATATGGAAGGAATGTTTTTTTAAAATTATATGAAATGAGAAACTTTTTTTCCTTCACAAATCCTTAATGTTTTCATTCATACATTACATGTTTAAATGGTTATATTCAAATAAAAAAATTTCTTTTATAATTTCACTTTATTTTAAACATAAGTGATTTTCAAAGTGAAAAAGGAATTTTCGTTAATAATTATTTGATTGTTTCATTTAAAGTATTTATATCTATTTCAACATAAATTGTTGAAAATTATAATTAGATGAGTTTTATCTATTATTATACCATATACCATATTTTATTTAATATTTATATATTATTTTGACTGGGGATGTACTATTTGGATACCATTCATTATATTAATCTAGATGGTTTGTGATTATGTTTACTTAATGGGGAAATTTATTTACATTTCGCATGCCAGTTTCAATTAAAATTTATATATTGATTATTTTTCACCAATTTCATATGTGGAATTTATTATAATTAGTATTTTATTTTCAAGGCCAGTTATATCCCTTAGATTCATCGATAAGTCTCATGAGACAAAATAGTTTGGGTATTGGCTTATGTCTTACCTATTTCTATATGGTGTCTTGGCAGAAGCCTCGATGGTGCATTTAGAAGTCCTGTATTATTCATTCCTTAATTATGAGATTAGTTATTGATTTCCATGTGCTTATTCAACTAGTATAATATCCATGGTTATGTTTTATAGATCTTGTGATTATTTATATGGAATTATTTGATCAACTTTTATCTCGGCTATATTATGTTCAAGTTATTGATAAAATGAAATGTGTTTTAGTTATTTTACTATTACATATCAATTATGATTTATTAATTTCAATTTATCTTCCAATATTCTTAACCATTAATGAATATTTGAGATCACATTTTTTCCTTTCCCCTGGTTATAGAGAATATCTATTTGAATGAGTTTTCAAAGATGTAGTTTATTAGATTTTATTTTGTATGATGTTTTATTTTCTATTACTAATGTAAAATGGGTATCATGAATGTAATATAGTTTTTCAAAATTGATAAACTATTTAGTATTTTAGATTTTAATCTTTTATCTATTCCAATTTAATAAAGTAATCCACCGGCTCATGTCTTTTGGGGTTGTGGTTATTACAACTACCCACAAATGAAGGTCAGTGTTGGTATTAATAAAATATTTACTTTTCTAGATACAACATCTAATATGGAATCAATCATACTATCTTAATATTGATCAATATACATCTCTTTCTTCAAAAAAATTGATTTTTTAAACCCTAATAATATATTTCCTAGACTTTACCTTCCCAAAAACTAAATATGCCTCTAAATTATAAAACCATTTTTAATATACATATTCTTGAAAAAAAATAATATATTTTTCAAACTCAAATGATATATTCCACTATTGTATCAAATAATACACTAGAAGATATATACCATAATCCAAACATTGTGATAAAAGTTTCCAAAAAAAATATTTCTCATCAATCCTAAGGACCTCGATACTGCATAATGCAAATTTTCAAAATCAAACAACCATTTACTGTCTAGACAATAAATATTTACTAAGACTATAACATATCCATATGATAAACATGTTTTCTTCAATATTAATATCTAAAAATAATATATTTCCATTAAATAATTTTCATTCATTTTTCATAGAATTAAATATATGATTTCAAACCATAGTTTTAAATGTATTGAACAATGATCCGTATATGTTTCACATAACTTTAAATTAGTTTTGGACCACATAAAAATATCAGTGACATGTATCACTTAATTAATAAAAATTTCTAAGAGCATATATAATTATATTGTATTTGGATATCAACCTCATTAACATAGGTAAGACTAGGAAAATCGCATTTACATCATAACTTGTACATACAATGATTCATCTATTTATTTATTATTCCTTATATGGTAATAGGTCATACTATTTTTTGGATATATACCTTTATAATATTCACCCTTATTGTCCTGCTTTAACCAAATACTAAATATAAAATTTTTATAATAATATCCAAAATAATTAGAATATATTTACATGAGAGATCTATCTTAAAATTTATTCTACAATAATACCTCTATTTAAAACTATGACACTTACACTTCAACTATTTCATTAATGGTAAAAAAATGGCAACATTTGATCTTCCATGTGTTCCTTATTTTGTTTTCTATTGTACTTATTTTGTAATATCCATAATTTTATTAGGAAATAAATCCATTATAATGGGTTATAAATAGTATTAAATCATTCAAATAAAATTCCAAAAAATTTCCAGTCAGGTGTGCAGTCTTAAGACACTCATCATGCATTTGAATGATGATCATATCAATGCCCAACCAACCATTTTTAGGGTCATTACCCCTATGTTAACTTTTCTTAAAACCACATCCAATTTCCAGTATCTGAATAGGGATGTACTGATAAACCAACCACATAATCATCAATTACCTAATATTTTAGAATATTATCCTACACTTAGACTCATCTCTACAGTTTTGACTGAGGATATTTAACCTTAACAAAAAGGTCATTTAAATAATCCATAGGAATATATTTACTAATCTGAAAAATAAATTGAACCTTCTCTTATAACAACTGATGTGACACAATATAGACATGAAAAATATAATACATTACTCTCTTAATTTAAATAATATGTCTCACAAATAGTCATACAAATCATGGAGGTAAATTTTTAGTTTCATTATGACTACCTATATAAATATATTATTTTTTAACAATATAAATTTTTAATTTATAATCACGATCTTATAGACCCGTTATATAAAAATCACATGACATAGTAATCCTCATAACATGGGGATTTGGAAACATAAGCAAGGGGTGATCTAAAACACTTAGTATGGGACAAGAAATGGAATAATGTATTAATTAATAAACCTGAGGGGGAATAAAATAAATATTTAAATAACATTGTAATATCCCAGAATACCATTGATAATAAAAATAAAACATGACAGAGAAATATAACATCATAGGAACATAATTTATGAACCATAAATGAAATGACCTTTCTTAAAATCAAATATCAACAATCATAAAACATGTGAGCATGATAAAAGTGAATAGTATATTAAAAATAAATCATTATCTTTAAAAAAGGATTAAAATTATAAAAACAAGATTAGAATTAATAGTATTAAATAAGGGATTCATTGTCATGGTGAACCTAACTACTCACTAACTTGTTCACATGTAAAATTGTGAGTAGAGCTAAACACAATCCATCTATCAGTTTTTGAACATGGATACATGTTAACCAGTTAAAAATTAAATTTTATTTTTTTCCTAATTCCATCAAACCAACACTTTTTGAACATACCTAATATCAAAACCATTCACATGTAAAAATTTTAGTTGAGCATAATACTATCAAACCCACCCTTTGTGAACTCATCCAGTCACTGACTTCTTAACATTATATTTCTACCACGTCATACATAATCCATTACCTAATAAATTACAGGGATATATTGCTCCAACCATTTTTATAATCTATATATTCATATTATAGATGAAAATTGAGCCTTCTTATTCTTATAAAGAACACTTGGAAAAAAGAATGGGTTTCTTAAAACATACAAAAACATTACATAACATGATCTTATGAAATAATTGATCAAAATATATAACATTTTCTAAAAAACAATATAATAATATCCTATAAAGTGTATTAAAAATATCACTTCCTAAAAAATAAACCTTAGAGGCTAAATAAAAGTAAAAATAAAAAAATCACAAATCTTTTTTAAAACAAGTATATGATAACTACTTTCAAAATCTTGTTTGTGCTAGGAAATCGAAGACTTTTCAAAAAATTATGATATAGTGGTCCATATATTAGTCTTTAAAATTTCATAATGATTTTAACAAGGTAATGGTTCGAATGATGCGATGGTGGAGACATCTGGTGCTGCGACGAAGTCTCGTTTTGTGGCGGAGGGATGCGGGATCTTGATGAAGAAGGCAGGGGTTGCGGGTTTGGGCTATGGCGGTGCGAGCTCATCGCTGGCAGGGGTGAACACTGCTTCGGTGCCTGCCGTGGGAGGTATTGAGGGCGGTTACAGGTCAAATGATAGCGAGGCTACTAGAAAGAAGACCCCATTTGTCATTTCCATCCCAGTTCTGACTGGATCTACTGTTGGAGCAGGTACAATTGAACCTGCTTTGGAGAGCTCTGAGGCTGTTAGACAGAATGGAAGTGCTCGCTCATTTGTTCATCTTAAAGGTGGGATTGAGTCTTCCATTAGAAGAAAGGGGAATACTATGCACATCAAAGAGGATCCTATTTTGGTCTCCGAAAGGCTCAAAATGGGTGAGTTCTCAATCATTGGTCGCATTTTCCTTCCTAAGGGTACACAACCTATAAAAGTTTATGATCTCGAGGAATGTATTTCTTTAATTTTGGGCTTCTCAACATGGAAGTGTTTCTCACTTGGTCAGGGATATTTCCATATGCTTTTCCCCATGGATGAATTAAAAGTTCAAGCATGGGGCTTTGGTTCAATTTCCCTAAAACCTGGAATTATTTATTTATGGGAATGGGATAAAAAGTTAAACCCTTTGGAAGTTGATAGCACTACGACTTAGGTTTGGGTTAGAGTTTATGGCTTAAACTAGATACTTTGGCATCCTAAAATATTATATGATATTGCATTATCCATTGGTATACCAATCAAAATTGATAAGAAGACGGAAGTTGCCCGTTTTGCACACTTCGCTAGGTTTATGGTTGAGATTGAACTGGGATCGACTCTTGTTAATAAAGTGATGCTTGCTACTGATGAAGATATTATTGAGTTGAAGATTTTTTATGAAAAAATGCCTAAGTTCTGCAAAGACTGCCATGTTATTGGTCATGATTTATCTTCTTGTCGGTGTTCTTTAGTGTGCAGTTTTTGTGCATTGTGTGGCCATAATGTCAATAACTATCTCAAGAAGGGAAAATCTGCCTCTGCTAGGAAATCTAAATCACAGTTGTTACCTGAGGATGGAAAAAATTTGGGTAATCCAGAGCTGAGCACGGTTGCTAATCAGGTTGAGAAAGCGGTGTAGGGTGACACTCAGGAAGAGGCATATAAAGTTGATTTTTTGGGAGACTGACCAGATTCGCCCAAGGTATGTACTTTCCTTGAGAATCAGAAGAAGTCTTGGGCTGAGATTTGTACGGATGCGGATAATGTCCAACATGTTGATTCTACAAGCAAAGTAAATGAGCAGGTAAGAGAAGTAGAAGCACAGCTTGAGGTTGATCAGAAACTCTCTCAAGGGAAATTGATTCCCTTCGGGAATTGAAAAGGTAAACTAACTTTTGATTATGACTCCCAATTCATCTCTAAAGATTGTCACTCTTCTGCAAAACCCTTTTTGGATAATGAAGGATTGCATATTGTTTCTTACAAGAAGACATCGTCCCCAGTTTCTTCTGCTACGGCGGTTGAGAAGCCTACTGCAGAAGAAATTATGATGCTAGTTAAAACAAATGCTTCTTCTGTCAATGATAAGGAAGATATAGAGGATAGCTCGGGTTCTGATAGCAGTGATGCTGAGACACGGTAGGGAAGGCTTCAAGTTCTTGCGAACAGGGCAAGTGCCAGCAGAGGGAGATCTAGAGGTCGTGGAAGAGGACGTGAAAGAGTGGAGATGATTGCTTTTAAATAAGAAGAGTGAAGGCTAACCGAGCGTCTTCTGAAAAAGGTTAGGAAATAGTCATTGTTTTGGGGTTTCCCTGTTTTTTCCCGTACTCTTTTCTTTTCTTTATTCTTTATCTTGCATTTAATAAAGGAGGCTTTGACTTTTAAAAAAATACATTGAAAACATTAAAAATTATTTATTAAATGAAATTTTAAAAATAAATAAGAGTAAAAAATATATAGTGGATGATAAAACTTTTATTTTTTGAAATTATAGAAAAATATATTAAACATTTTGAAATAGTCTTTATTTGAAATCCCAAAAAATTAAAATGATAATTCAACTACACATATAAAATGAAATCAATGGAATAAGATAATAATTTAAGATAAATATAATTTTTGTTACAAATATGCATAAGATAACATTGACTTAATGTGAAAAACAAGGATATATAAAAATATTATGTTAATAAAATGGGAATTACTTTTATCATAAATTCCCTTTCAAAAAAAAGAATCATGAATGAATATGAATATAATATCAAACATTATCGCAATAAAAAATAATGTCTAAATACTATATAATATCGTCATTGTCTATAATAGATCAATATTAAAATAATATAGGCAAATAAGAGTGATTATGACCCACAAAAAATATTTGAGTCTCAAAAACCCCTTACATTCGTTGTAACATTTGAATAAAACAAAAATAGAGTAAACTTAAATATAAATATAAATATCTTAATTAGTAAGGAATCATGAAATAAATATTTAAAATTAGTATTATTTCCATAATTGTGATTAAAACATGGTATATATCATAATTATGTCTCTCATAAAGGAGTCTGAGATAATAAGCCTCGCTATATTATTATCATTACAATAAAATGGGAAAAATAAAAATATAATGAAATAGAATAAAAAATAAATTAAAGTAATAATATTTATCATGCATAATATATACAGTGATGTTTCTATATCACATTCGATATTAATGGATAAAAAATATTAAATTACTCCTCAATGAAAGTGAACTAGTGACAACAAACCCTTTACTATTTTCTTTTCTTAGTTGATGAAACTGCAATTAACTATAAAAAATATATAGCTAACATAATACCCTATTTCAAAATAATAATAAATAATATACCCCTTTTTTAATCTTTATTAAATTATATATCATAACTATATTAATTAGATATAGCGTATTTTTTAAATCGGGTGTTAATAATATTAATTAATTTTCAATGTTTATGAATTTTGATATCCTAAACCATCATATCCTACCAACATAATTATTTATATATCATATAAGTTTTATTAATATATAACATATATTTATTTCAAATTTTCTTATTTAATATCATATATGTTTTTTTTTCGTAATGTGAAAACTGAATTGATAATAGCTTATTTTGGAAATTTTAATGAATGAAGATGTTTCTCTAATAAAAAGTATAATATGTAATATAATATTTAAAAACCCATATAATAATCATTATTTTTTTATTAAAATATAATAATATTATCTTCCATGTTCCCATATTTATCCATACTATGATTTTAAATTATTTTTATGTAGAGGGTTAAATATTCCCAAACTTGTACACACTATAACTTCATTTTATAGTACGATTATGGAGGGGATTATTTTTTCTTTATATCAGTATTACCAAATCATAATGATATTATTTACATTTTATTATTATTTTGGACCAAATTATATTATTCATAAAAAAAATTTATATAAATTTAAATGAAAAATAGAATACATTTCATCATGGAGGTAGTAATCTGAATGTATGCATGATTAGATTTCATGAATCATGATACATGTGAAAGGGTTGATGATTTATATTAAATTGATATTTTAGATTCATAATTATATGATATATATTAAATCCATTCAACATTTCCATTATTATTTCCATCCACTAATAGAGATGATGAAAAACAAATAATGTAGTTTTGTGGTGGTAGTAGTCCACTACTGTTGTTTATTTGTTTTTTTATGTGGATGAAAATGAATAAATAGTTTTACTAAAAAAACATAACAAAATAATACCGATACATAATTTATAATATTATTAGGGTTATATGATATTTTTATGAGTAATATTGAGAATAAATAGTATATGTGAGATAACACTTACATTGGAGACTATATTTTCACCTTGAAGGTTCCCTAGAAATTGAAGGTTGAAGTTAAAAAATGAGTGATCAAGGGAATATTTTTTTTGGATAGGGTTATAGGGAGAGTAAATGGGGAGATTCTTGAGGATTAATTATAAAGTTATATGTGTTTTTAATTTGTATAAGTGATCCCCTTTTATAAGAGAGGAAATTAGAACTTTTTGAAACCCCCTATATAATTTAATAATTCTTTGACATTATTCCATGGTCAATCATTCCAGATATTTGAAATTAGTTATAATTAGAGATCATTTTTTTATAAATTCTCAAACACATGTTTCCAAATATTTTTTAAACATGTTATATAGATTTTACTATTATTTTTTACATTTTAATTTTTTACATTAAAACTAGGAAATGAGTTTTTAACTATATGATTTTATGTTCTATTAAACATTTAAAATAACCCATAAAAACAATTTTGGTTATTATGGAACAAAAATATAACCTACTTTTAATCAATTTAAATTTATAACTATTATTAAATTAAAATTAAAATTAAAACAAATAATGTTTAGAAATTGAGTTTTATTTGAATAAAGAACATTTAAATGTTAGGGACTCTATGTCTTATTTAGTATTTATTAAACATTAAATAGGTGATAATATATTTAATTATGTCTTTTTAAATCCTATTATATATATTACATAATAGTTTTCATGTTATGTATTTGAAATTAATTGTAGGATATTTATAAAACATCAATTCCAAAAATTATGGTTTCGTCATTATCGTGGTAATTTGCATTATTACTAATAATCTAAATTCTATAGTAAAAATAAAAATTATAATATTAATTAATATAAAAATTAATATCTCAAATATGAGAATAATTTTATCAAACTAAAACTATATTTTTCTAGAAAATAATCTTAATTTTTTCATCTCTCATGTATAAAACCCATTTTTAAAGATTGTTTTTAAGAGAAAAACATTATGATAAAGGTATAATTATCAATTATATTGAATAAAATAAATTAAAAATTATAATTATAATTATATGGGTATTTATTTAAAAAAATCATCAAAAACCCAATTTCATTATCTTATAATTAATTTGACAAAACACTCATCAAATAAATTTCATGAAAATTCTATATAAATTTTCATAATGTTGAGCATGGGTTTTTAAATTCATAATATTATTTTAAAAAACATTTTTATTATTTATAATATATAATTTTAAAGGAATAAGGTTTCAAATACTTTTAATTTATTCATATAAAAATATAATTTCTTCAATGTGATTATATTTCTAAAATTGAAAAATTTTACTATTAACTTAATAATAAACTATTTTATATAAATATAATAAATACACCATAAGCTAATTTTTTGTGATTCATTCATAAAATAATTTTAATTTATTAAATTTAAATTATAATATATATATATAATTATTTTTTTTATAAATTAATATATAATATAAAGATAATTAATTTTATTAAAAAACATTTCAATATTAACTCATATTAGTTATTTATCTTCTAATGGTAACAAATATTAATGGATTTACATATTATTGTTTGTTATAGAATTATTAATAATTTACTCCTAATATTTTTTGGTTTGTTTATGATGGGTGTTGCATTAGAAACAGGTTATAGAATGTGGTGCACATTTTAAAGGATCCAAAATCATGGATCGTTAAAAAAATAGACGAAAATACCTTTAAATTTTCATTTGAACCATTCTTTAAAAACATGAGAAAAATATCCTTTTCCTTTGATAAAATTTTAACTGATTATTCATTGAATATTTAAAAACCACTTTTATTTAAAAGAATGCATGTAAAAATCTATGGGAAGATTCAAAATAATATAATATCATGATAATGGGATAATTCATTCTTGAAAAATATGTAAAAGAAAATATTTCATTCACAACATTAGAAAAAGTAAAAAACTAATTATTTATAAAAATAATAATTTAGAATATTCCTTTTTAAAAAAATTCAATTGATTTCAAAGGTAATGAAAATTATATTTTAAAAAATAAATTATAAGAAATAATTTCCATAAATAATTATGAGGTTTATAAACATGGAAGAAAAAAATCAACCAAAGAGTAAATAAGGTCAAATATTCATTAAAAAAATTTTCTCAGTCACATTAAGTTCCTAGTAGAGGAAAATTATACTAATAAATTAAAACACTATAAATAACCATATTATAATAATATAAATTGATTTAGAATGAAAATATCCATATAATTTTCATCATCTATGATTTGGTATAAACTGTCTTGAAAAAAATGATACTATAACATACACCCCTAAGCACTTCATTTTCATTTAAATCATAACCCCTTTGAAATAAATAACATAAAATGAACATTAAATAACATGAATATAAATATATTCATTATATAACATATCAATGGGGATGTATTTACCCCACATAAACATAATTAGATGTATAACATCAAACATGTCTAAGTGAAACAATATTGATATGAAGAACCCTTACCTAAAGTCTCATCCGGATTTATATAACATCTAATATAATAAATATATATTGCATATAAATATTATATAGAACCATATTCATACATACAATATATGATTTTCTTATAAAATTTTATCACCCAATTATTAACAATTTAAAATTAAAATCATGGTTTTGGGTGGTAGCTGGAACATTTTTCATGCATAATTCTTTTCAGAAGTTCCATTCCATGAACCTTAGTAATGATTTTATAGCTATATAATCAAACTCAGTATATAAGTTTCATATTTATTCATTATATACATTTTTATTAATAATATTAAAAAAATAGATTTGTGGAAACTCAATTATATCACTTTTTGGAGATGTTAGTTCGTACATTAAAAAGAGTGAATTTTTCACTTCATAATAGACAATACAAAAGAATTTTAAAAAATAATTAAAATTTAAAATTTATTATTATATATTAAATATCATATATATTGATTAAAAATACCCTTATTACCATCTATTTATGTCAAAAATGGAAATAAAATAACATCGGTTTGTGGGGGTTGTATTCCACACATACACATAAGAGGCATTATCATTTTCCAATGGATGGGAGTGTAAGAAGGTATATAAGATATTTAAATTACAGAATAATAATCAAGTAAAAAGTGTAATATATAAACATTTAATCCATTATAATAACCATCCTTGAAATATGGAAATGGAAAATAAATCATATCACTGTATATAAGAGGTAGTCCATATGTACGAATGAGTGATGCATTCATTTACCATTGGATGGAAATGAGATGTATAAAGGTTATTCCTTATACATAAAAACCTAATATAAGGTATATACTGGTGTTATTATTTTTTAATGGTCATAAAAATATTTATGGATGTAAATGAAAAAATAGAAATCAATGATATGGAATAAAATGAATAGATATTCTTTGAGAGACCTACTTTTGATTTTATCTTAAGGATATTGAGGATAATATTTTTAAATAAAAAAACCTCCAGAACTAGGATAATTATTTTTTGAATTTTTTTTTGGAAGGGTTACATTGAGATATTTTATGACGACCCCATATTATCATACAAAAATTTCAGATCTTTTTAGTTTAATATTCAATACATTTCATAAATACATGCTTGGACACCATAATGGTTTAATTTATTTAGAGACTGGGTAGAAAATATTATTATTTAATGAATTTTATTAAACATATCCAATGATAATCTTTCCCTTTTATATTGTTAATTAACATACCCAAAAAAACAATTCATCATAACCTAGGGAAAAGAAACATAATAAAGGGTGATATTAGATGCTCAGTAAGTGTAAACATAGGACATGTCATTATATGATCATATGAATGAATAAGAATATAATAATTGTATAATATCATGAACATAACTTATAAGGTTCATAAAAAACCTATCATAGATAATAAACATGATTCATCGCATAAATAATTATCATTCAAAAATAACTAATTCATAAAAGTGTGAAATAAACACAATTCATGAACAATAATCCAATTATTTAAAAGCATGGAACCAAAATAGGTATAGAAACCAATTCATTTGAGGTTGATATAGTTCTGATTCATCACATAATGAAAATCATATATACGTTTTCCATAATATCATAAAACATTCATAATATCAGAACCCATGAAAAAATGGGTTTCATAAACATTTCATCAAATTATAAAACTCAAAATAGGAACATGTTTCATAATCATTTATTCATCATAATTAGAAACCATTCAAATAATTAATAAAAATTTTATCATCGAATAAAATAACCAATAATTAATAAGTAATATCAATGGATGTCATCTAATATAGAAATATATATTTAAAATAACCCGGGACATTTCTTAAGGAAAATATCCTATCCATTTTGAAAATAAATTTTTTTAAAAACACATTTTAAAAAAAAAGTTTAAAAATATAATTAGAAACAAATAAATGAATTATTAAATCATTGATTGGTCATGAATTTGGAAATTTATATTCATTCCATACATATTTAAAATCAAATATTCATTTCACATTTTTTTTAAAAATTCACATTGTTTAGAAAAAAAATATGAAAATTTATTTTAAATCATTTGATAAAATATAAAACTTGAGTAAAAATAGATTTAAAAATTAATTGGATAATATCAAAAATATTCTTTAAAATTTTTTATAAAACAAAAACATGGATGAAAAATAATTTTTGAATGAAGAGATAAATAAAGTTAATTTTCCCTTAAAACATATTTTTGATCTCTTGAGTTCATAAATAAATAAACATTGGTGAATAAAATTTATTATTTTCATGAGAGATATACCATAATATATCATCATCACAAACATATTCCAAAACTATTTTGATAAACAATGATATTTTAATATAAAATCACTTCTACTTTGATAATATTTGAATCATAATTCCCATTAAATAATAAAATTATGAAACATTTTATATTATAAAAACAAATAAATTAATTATATATAATGTAAAAGGGTCATTATATACACTTTATACCATAATATAGGTGCATAACATAACTTAGATCCCAAATAAGGCAATTTAATACAAAAATCCCTTACCTCAATTCTCGAATCTCGTTATACATATTTTAACCTCCTACATAATAAATATGGGTTACATATATTAATGAACCATATTCATATGTATCATTACATATATTATTTAATTATAACATTTTATCACCCATTTATAAGAAATTATTTGTTAAAATCATTATTTTGGGTAATAATTGATTTGTTTTCTCATGTATGTTATCATTCATTAGTTTTAGACATCGTACATTGATGGTCATTCAATTTTCTTAATAATTTTAACCATGATATTAATATCATATATGTTCATTATATACATATTTAAAAACATTCATAAAATCTATAGTTAGAAAGATGAGATCCATCGTTCATTGACATGGTAGGTCGTACATAATCATGAACATTGTTTCCATATTACGATGGATGGAATGAAAGAAATAAAAACAATAATTCACCATTATTGAGTAATTATGTGTTCAAAATTATATCATATATTCAATAAATTTATCCTCATTTCCTTACATTTAAATAATACGTGAAAAATGAATCACATCTCTTCACGAGGTGGTAGCCTGCCATACACATGAGCGACGTTATCGTATTCTCACAAAATGGAAAGTAATAACGTATATGTGCTATTATAATTATAGAAATAAAATTGTGTTATTAATATAATATATGTTATTTAAATCCATCATTACATCCTTTTTTATACGAATTTGTGGAAAATGAATTATGTCAATTCATGAGGCGGTAGTTCGCGGTACACGCTATCGAAAGTTTAGTTTCACATTTGATGAAAGAGGGGATAGATATAGGTTAAGAAATTAATAGAAAAAAATATCACTATAATTATGAAAATTATGTCTGTATATAAACATAGTTTAATATTATTTAAACAATATGAAATAATAAATAAATAAAAATTCTCAGTTAAACTGATACCTCTTCTTCAGAAAACCTTCTTAGGATACCACCAAAATTCATCTTATGATAGTTTCCTAGTAAAACTAATGCCTCTATGATGCTGGTATATAATTATGAAATTTAGGTAGGTGGTTAATTTACAAAACAATGTGTTTTTAAAATTTTTAATAGGTTAGAAGAGGGGGTTCCCTTTTATAAGGGGGGAAATAAACCAACACGGAAGCAATGTCGAAATTTCACAAAAAAAATATGAAATAATTAATCCATTTCTAATAAAAATGTTTCCAAATGACTATATATTCGAACTTGGAATATAATATGGATTAAATATAGAAATACAATAGTATTTAGGCATTTTTATTGGAAAAAAATATCCTTGTATTTTTAGTTTAACCCCACGGTAAACTCATTTTAACCATAACCACAACAATTATTTTTTTACTATTTATTTAAAAAAAATTAAGCTGACCATATTATATAATAATTTTTATTATTATTCAAAATATGTAATACATTTTTACAACTTCCATTCATTTAATTTGAAAATTTTAATTTAAAATTAAACCCATATTCGCGATGAAAAAATTGTTCTCCAACGAAAAATTTACCTTATATTTAAAAAGTTTTTATATCAAATTTAAACATAAATATTATTCCAATAACATAAAATTTATAAATAATAATATTATTTAACAATATAAAAAAAAATATTATAATTTTTTATGATTTTAAATTCGTTAATCCAAAAGAAAATTCTTGAGAAAAACTGACGTTTTTCAATATTCACAAAAGATTTATATTTTTAGAAAATTCTAAACAATTAAAAGTAATATAATTTTTAAATTATGATTTCATAAATGATGGTAATTTTTTAAAATTATTTTTTGGGTTTTTTTATTTAATTTTAATGTAACTGCAAAAAAATTTAAAGAACTTCTTTTTTAATACCTTTTTATGCATAAAATTGGATTTATTCTTATCTCATGCCTAGAGGAAAAATATGTTAATTATAGATAAATTTAATTGAATTTATTATATATATATATATAATTAAAATAATTATAAAAGAGATATTGTTTTAAATTAATTAATATCAAATTATTTATTCCCTTAAAATTATTTTTAAAAAATATTATTTCCTTTAGTTTCAAATGGTTTTTATTTTAATTTAATTTTAATTAGTGGTGAAATAATTCATTTTATAAATATATGTAAACCATATATTTTCAAAATTTAGTTAATAATATTTATAACCTTCATCCACGCTACTAGGTTATAATAATTATATTAAATAATGATATCTTAATAGTATTTCATGTTTCATTTAAATATTTTATTGTGTGTAATGCATGTTATCGATGGAATTAAATTTTTTTGAAAAAAATTATAAAAATATATTGGTTATACATTCAATCCAAATTAACATGAATTACACCCTCAAAATTCTGTCACTCTATCAAAAACAATTTATGATACATCTACCTTATAATAGCCTTGTGTTACAATTTATCTTCCTATGGCTAGTGGTTTCACCAAAAAACATTGACCAGGATATTTTTCTTATAACATATCACTTTATCTATACCATCTATATTCCTCATTGACTTCTTATTTTATTAATGGTCTTGCTCCAATGGTACTACTTTTTAATTCAATACATTTTATAGGTTAGGTTTTTACTTTCTTAGGAGATATACATAGAATACATAATGAATATGAGAGAGATTCAGTGGAAGCACCAATCAATAAGAAACCATCACTACCTTTTCAAGAATTTGAAATGGGCCAATATATGTGGGTCTTAACCCATGTCCCAATGGTTTTCATTCATTATTATCAAAAATTACAAGATAAATTTTCTATCGACTTTATATTGAGAGTTTCAGTGTTGGAAAATAACATTTCTATCGAATTTATATGCCTTAATTTACAGTTGAATGTCTATAGTATTATCTATTATTTCTTTGGCTAGCTCAAGTCCCAATAGTTTTCTTCCTCTAACATCATTCAAACACATTGGAGCTCCAAAATTATTTCCATATATGGATTCATAATGAGATATTTGAATGATCATATAAAAGTTATTATTTTATAAAAACTAAATTTGTGGGAGGTATTGATTCCAACCACCTTTGAAATCCATGAAACAAGATACTAACATATCCTAAAGGGTTTTAATTTTCCTCTCAGGCTGACCATCTATCTAAAGATGATACAAAATATTGAAACACTACTTTATATCAAGGGTTTTTTTAATACTTCTCTAAAACATTGAGGTAATCCATGGATTAAGATAAAATAAAATAAAATCTAGTACTCCATGAAACCTTTCCACTTCATTGATGTTTATCTAGGAAAACTAATATAGTGGGAAATTTTCTCTAATATTTATTTAGTGTGTTGAATTTATAATCCAATCAACTACAAGAAATATAAAATTATTCCCTTTACATATTTTGGGGAGTCCTATAAAAAAATCCTTGGTGATTTTTTCCCATTTCAATTCTGATATAGATGATGTTTGTAACAAATAATTAGACTTTTTTATCTTAACCTTAACTTACTAACACACTGAGAATTGATATAAGAATTTTCAAATATATCTCTTCTTTCCATCCCACGATAATTATATAGAAAATATCTATACATAATTGTATTTACTAGATGAATAGATAATGAATAAATATGAGATTCCTCTGATATATCATTCTTCAAATCGGGTATGGATTTAACACATACATGGTTCCAAAACCTTATCATTCTGTAAAAATAAAGTTTGAATACAATAACATTTCCCACCTTCTTTTACAGTTCCACATCTTTCTTTTATCCCTAATTAATCTTAACTAGGATAAATGGTTGTATATTAATTTGAGAAAATTATTATTTCTCCCCTTCCTTCAATATTTAAATATCCTTCATTTGGGGGTGGTTTTCATTATTTTATATGTTCAATGGAATAAATTGTTAAAATAATTCCCCTTATTATATAGAGGTGAGTCGTTACCATAAAGAAATAACATTAAAACCTTAAAATATATTAATGGTTTGGAATGATTCATATAGGATTTATAAAATTTACCATATAAAAATAAAATAAAACTATTTTAAAGGAAAAATATAGGTTTTGTCTTGGAAAACTTTTATATTATTTATTACATCATTTTTCAGTCATTATGATATCATAATACACAGTGTATATTTATAAGGTATTTAATTATTTCACTAAAATTATAATATATCAGAAAAATATGAAAAAATAAGTGTTGGATAATTTTCACATTTTGATTCAAAAAATAATATTCATTTTATCTAAATGATTTTAAAAATATTTTATTCTTCACTATAAAAATAAAATTGAAATTTATTTAAAAATACTATGTTTTTTAACAATAATAGTTTTTGAACTCTTATACAAATTAAATTTCACTTAATAAAAATTATATGATTATTTTTTTAATAAACATTAATTAGTAATAATATTTTATTAAAAAAATATTTCAATAATCCAATAATTCTTCAAATTAAATTTTTTATTTAAATTTGAATATTAACGAAAAATATTATCTTTGTTTCTTTAAATCGAAATAAAAAAAATCTATAAAGTAACAATAATAGGAGGAAAATATATTCATTATTCAATAAAAAATAATATAAATACTCATATTACTGTGGTCTTGACACATATCCCTTTAATACACCAACAATGGCCCCAAGAGTAAGGTGTGAGATAGTGGGACTTTCATGGCTTGGTTTGGCATACATGGTTTGGGACATGATATCGATAAGCATGAACTTCTCTTGTAAACAGTTTCACCAATTCTTCAGTTAGTGGATCTCATCTTGGGCTTAGTTAAGGGAAAATATCAGTGATTCTATCTCCATCATGAGCTATAATAAATGGGATTTATAGGGTATGATCCTACTTGTTAGTGTCATCACATCCTTTTCCTCTATCAATAGTATTTCTCAAGACCCTAAATTTATACATACCATGTAACCACTATTCAACTACTATATTATCAACAGTATTGAAACTTTTTTGATATTTTTAAAATAATAAATAATTTCATGTGTTTTCTATAACCATATTAAATAATAAGACATTTAATTAAATCAAAAGGTGAATTTTATTTAAAACAGCTTGAGTTATTACATGTTTATTTTATTTGTATAAAACACACTTGAATTCATTTAAATAGTTTTTCAAAAAATATTTTATTTTTTATAAAAAAAATTATTTAAAATTAATTTTTCACCAAATAATAAATTATATATACATGTGTAAAACATACTTTCATAGTTCAGTTAATCCTGTTCATACCCACAATTCTAATATCTAGGTGATGTTTAATAAAAATATTAATAGTATATTTTTTTCGACTAAAATATTTATTGTGTGAAACGAAACCTATTGATGAAACTCATTGTTCTGTGTATCATAAGATAAAATCATTATTACATTTCCTTTAATCTTTCAAATATAATTTTATTATTTTAAAATACTATGGTGTTATAATCATGTCATTAAGAGTTTTTACTCCTAACTCAACATCTAATATTGGAACAAGTAATTTGATACCATTTTTAAATTACATAGATATAAAAGATTTGGTGCATCCAAAGTCAAATAAAACATTATACAATCTAGTTTTGATGATAAGTTTACCTTTAACTATGTCATTTTTATAACCCACTTCAGAAATCATGGTCACATGAAATATCCTTGTATCTTTAAGAATGGGCTTCCATTAATGTTGATCATAAAAAACCTTCATATTCTTCTACTAGTTGGCATAATTCCTATGCTCCTTTAATTTTAAGAATTTGAGAGTGGGTGGTGCATTAGTTATCGTCATATTATCCTAAATTTCATTAACCGTCCCATTTAGCGTATTTTGAATTTCACTAGAATCATTATCTACACTTCTAATTTTAAAGAACATCTAAACTCTATTTAAAATATTCTCTTGATGTTTCTTCCAACATTTATAATAGTTCTATGTATAGAATTTATATATTCCATGTGATTTATTTATGTTTTCATGAGACTCGGTCTTCTTTTTCTTATTGAAACCATGGTAATGGTAGGAATATCTAATTTTAATTTCCACATTCAGTGCCCAATGGACTATTTTGTCAAAGCTTCTAAAGTATCTTATTAATAATTCCCTTTAGAGATATTCTTTTAATCCACTAATCAATTGATCAATTTTTCTTTCATGGATGATGATTAAAGAAGAGTGACACCTATAAATCCTTATAAAATTATACTCATATATAATAATAGATTTATTATAATTTTTTAAACTCAAGTAATTCCTTCTCTTTCATTGTATGTAAAATAATAGGTAATTAGTTGCTAAGAAATAACAT
This sequence comes from Viscum album, assembly GCA_963277665.1. NCBI lineage: Eukaryota > Viridiplantae > Streptophyta > Magnoliopsida > Santalales > Viscaceae > Viscum > Viscum album. The sequence continues at coordinate 616,813,077 of OY728145.1, read as the reverse complement.
CTTTAGCTCATCCCATTCCATATATTAAATTTCTACCACTTTCCTTGTATTTTTTATAAGATTCCTCCATTTATCTATTTCACCATTAAAAATATAAAACGATAAGACAACCATTTCTTATTCTGAGCATAGGAAAATATAAATTTTATTTTCAATGGTACATATACATTCCTCATCCACTAGTGGATTAGAAGAAAAAAAACAAGAAGGGTGGTTATAATCTTATGAAGAATTAAATAGACCATTATTCCCTCCTTTTATTATTTAGAATCTCAACATGATTTATGATATGAGAGTGTAGTGTCTCTATAAAAAAGAGATCTATATCTCATATCCCAAAAAAATTGGTTTTATAGGTGAACAATAATTTCATTTTCCATCAAATTAATTATTAGCAGGGTTCCATTTGGTTATATCCATTGACTAAAACTTAAAATCATATTGTGTGAAACACTAATCATAGTGGGAAAACACATAGTCATAAAGAATTATTTATTGGTCGTCTAATTCAATGTGTCTTATTCTAAATCTACAAAACCATAGTTTAAACCTAGGACATCTATGATCATCATATATTCAAATAATTCATGATTAATCATAAAAAAAATGTTAATTATCTAAATTGTATCATCTAATAGTGTTATACTTGGTTAATAGTAAGGAATTTTTTATATTATAGGTAATTCTTTTGCCATGATCGATGAGCATTTTTCGGACTTATTACCCCCAGATACATCTATTCTAGAACCACATTCACATATAGTATCCAAATGGTTATGTATTTCTAGGTATACCATATTATCTATACCTTACCAAAACTTTACAATGTGTTCCTATATGTAGGTTTATCACAAGGTTTATCACTAATGATTTCTCATTCTATTTTCTAAATTTTAAATAAACCTTGATATGATACTAAATAAAATTATCCAATATTTTTATAAATAAATATGACATATTTTAGATGAATATTAAATACCTTTCACAAATACATGCTCAGTGATAATAATGGTTCATTTTCATTGTATACTAGGTTAAATATAATATTATTTAATGAATAATCTTCAACAAATCTGATTAAAATATCCTAATTTTATAATCATTATAAAAATTACCCTCTTAAAACCTTTATTCATTACCTGGGGAAAAGAAGTAAAAGAATGGTGATCTCAGATTCTTAGTAATTATAAACATAGGAGATATCATTATATTATCATATAAAATAATAAGATATGTATAAGGGTGTAATATCATGACCACAATATAATATTTTCATACCAAACCTTTTATAGATTATAAAAATGAGTCATGGTATAAATATTTTTCATTCAAAAAGATATGATTTATACAATTTTAAAATCATCACAATTTATAAACCATATAATCATGTAATAAATATGTTACACCAATATAGGTATATACACCATTTCATTTTTCATTTTTAACTACCAATACCCTCAAACACAGTGGATTATGATTCATCACTTATTTCTAATTGTGGATTAAGGCCATCTGCATGTGTCCCATTGGATATCAAGGTCACAATGTAGAGACTATGTTTTTCCTTTTAAAACATTAGAATATTTCTAGATATATATTCCAATATAGGCACTTATATGGTGTATAATTCTATGACCTGGTGTTCCCGAAATTAATTTTTTAAATATATTATATATTTTTTATACTAATTATAGATTATTTCTTAATGAAAATTTGATATCTCATAAAAAAAATCTTGGATAAAAAATATAAGACTCCAGTTGAGTCTAAAATGTGAGGTTTACCCATGGAATGACCTCAAATTGGTCAGATTCTGGCATTCAGATATCTTGAACACTAGAGGGTGCATTTAATAAAAATAAATATTTAAATGTATTTATTTAATTAAACACCTAAACATAGCCCCATATATACTTATGTCATTATGGAAGGTTATCCATATTTATATTCATAACCCTAATATTATTTGGAGGATTTATTCCACCCTCTCATTGGTGAATCGGAATCAGATGATGAGGAAACTATGGATCCAGATGAATCGAGGTGTAGCAAATAGTACAACTCCTCTTCTACATTAGAGAGCACATTATTCATTTATTAAAGATCTAATTCCAATTCAGACTCAATAACTTATGTATTCTTCTCTAATTGGTTAAAAATATTGAGCACGATCTTACTGCATCTTTGATCTATGTCAATTGAAAACTTTTGCATTTCTCTTATGTATAAATATTAATTTATTATTTAATTTTTATTACCCTGAGAATCATGATTTCTATTCATTGGAAAAGAAATATTTTCCAATGACCATTAAAACGTATTTCTTATTCATTTCTCCCAATACTTCATCTCCTACTAGTATAAAATTTCTCCTCTCAACATTATAGGGTGGGACCGACACTGATTAGACCCTCAGATTCACAAAGGAATCATGTGAAAGGAATGTATTGACAAATTAGGGATGGACACAGATGGTATGTGTGTTACTGGTGAATATTTTTTTAATATATGATTCAAATTAGGGATATTTTAGCATGAGAAACATGAGAGGGAGTTCGTGTTCTATGAGAGAGGATCAAAACACTAATTTCCAGCCATTAGAGGTTCGAAATATCTTGTTGATAGAGATTAGCTTCATAAATTTGTGGTTATTAGATTTATTTCATAGTAAATGAGCATGATCAGAGTTGAGAAGTTATAGATCTATGTTTCTTTGAAAACATGACTACACATTATGTAGTCTAGAAAACAAACTCCCTATAGTGCCCATTTGGCTACTGTTCTAGGGTTTTGAAAAAGTTAGGGAGCATAGACTGTGTGATTGGGTCACACACTATGTGAACCTCCTCAGGTATATATGTTATGTAGATAAACACATGGGAAGGACTCATGTGGGAGGAATATATATGTACAAAAGTATAGTGACATAGGTATCCTTACGCATACGCAAGAAGAACCCCATGAAAAAAAATTATGTAATGTAGTCCACCTACACATCTTGTAGTGATGCACAGTCAGTTACTCATGTACTAGCAGGGACACATCCATGCAGTGAAGTGGAAACACATGTTGTATGGGTCCCCTACCATGTCATTTACCACAAACTTAATTTTGAGTAAACTTCTACCCCTCCTATCTCCTTTATTTGGAATTATATTTTGTCCCTTTGGTAGCCTGTCCTGAGTGTTTTTTCATGTAAAAGGTGATGGTGATATCTGTATTGAATTTAATGATATGATGTGATATTTTCGAAGTGTGATGCTGGATTAAGAGACTCTAAATAATGGAAGTGGATGGGATGTATCATCAAATGTATTGTAGTTTAACCCTCTAGCTAGGTGGGGTATGGGTCCTCTCTCTACTTTCTACAAGAGAGGAACACTCCAGTTGGGCTCGGCATGGGTCCTCTACTGACTATTAGAGTGTAACCCTCCTATTAGGATAGGAAATTTCTCCTCTACCTATCAACTAAGTGTCACCCTTTAGCAGATCCAGGGAATGGGTTCTCAACCATTAGAGTGGAACCCTCTTTCCAAGATATGGTATGGGTCCTCTAGAAAGATACTAAGTAGAAGAAAGATATTGAATGGAATCCTCTTATAATGTTTGGGTATAAGTTTGCAACCTAGATATTGTTCCTCTCATCTCTGTGACACAGCGGTGAGGTGTGTCTTGACTTAGATTTTTCTTCTTCACATATATGAAAGATGTTGGGCATCATTAATGGACTCTTGGAACTAATGGAATTTTTATCCTAGGCTATGAGATGGATATCCCCTTTCTCTCTTGTTTGGGATTCTATGGTTTGAGAATATATATATATATATATATATATATATATATACAATTCATTGGAATTTTTACACTCTTACTTTGGTTATAGGTGTATACTATTTATTTCTATCATATCTCTTATAGCTCCCCCTACAACTTTTGTGCCATCCTACATAGTATGTATATACTCACCATTGTATGGGATTTTCTTAAATGTGTTATATATTGTGAAGATGACGGGAAGGTCGATGGAGATTACCAAGAATCATAGTGATACATGGTGCTTTTGACTATATACGATGGTCGGAGATTGGTGATTCAGAGTTAATCTCTCTCAGTATTCACTTTTCTAGTTTTTTTAGGTTTGGACTTCTTCTTTTTGGGAATATATTTTTCCCTTTTCATTTTAGTTTATATAATTATATTCTTTTACACACTGTAATTTTTTCATCCATTGTTTATTTTCTATTTGTTTCACCATTTTATTTTATTATTCCTCTACACTTCAACATGGATGTTTTCAGGTGTGTTCATACAGGTATATTAGTAAATGGTAAACCATATTATTTATGTCTTTCAATTCTTTTTGATATCCCCTAACTTATAGAGGTGGGTTTGGGGTAGTTGCGGCTCATGCCCCATTAGTTCGGGTCATGACATATTGGAATCAGATCATTTAATTCCTAGGGATATTGGTTTGAGTAGTCCCCTAATAAGAATTTGGTTTGGATTTAGGGAAAAAGTTTCAAAGTTTCCCAAATGTGGATTTCAGGCCAGCGATCCCAATGATGGTATGGGTGGAGGACATTTCCATTCATCAGGACTCTTACTACCTATTTGTCAACTTTTCATACTAGGAAATTAGATACAATGATTTATGGAACATGAAACATATAGGATTCAGTATTTTTAATGTCCTTCATTAGTCAATTCCACATTATATAAATATATGATCATCTAACTTTGGTACACTGTGATTAACTTTTATGTATTCCTCTATGATGAAATCTTTCTAGTATGCTAATTATGGATCATGATGATGATCTGATTAGTTATTTGGTTTACTACATAATTAAATCCCTATTTACCACTATTGTATGTAAGTGGAAATCGTTTACCTAGACTTAGAAGTGATAGAGATCCTTTGAGGAGTTGATGATAGTGATAATGAGTCTTTCTAATTTGATACTACTAGAGGAGGCCATGTTGTATCTAGTGTATTTTAATTCATCATGTTCTGGTGTAATATGTGTGTTGATTCAGATTTATGAAGTTATCACATATGGGTTGAGGCACTTGAACAGCCACAAGAATAACTATGAAAATCACCTCCTAGAGATAGAATCATTTTTCTTTGCTCTGAGTATATGAAGGCACTACCTTTTGGGGAGTGCTTTATTGTTTACTCATATCATCAAATTCTTAGGTATTCCTTCACGTCAGGAGTCTTGAACCTGAGGTAGAGGCAATGGTTGGAGTTCCTGCAGGAATATGACTTTGATATAGTCAATACATCAATGAAGTGAAATGTGGTGTAAGATTCCCTTAGCAGAAATTACCATTATCATTTAGTGTAGGAGTCATCTTATTAGTTGTCTTCCTTATAGCCGACCCTAGTTGAGCATGAGGGTGAAAATTTTCTTTAGTAAATAGGGTTGACTCCTCCACTAATTTAGTGTATGAAATATTCATAGTTGGGATACATAGACTATATGGTCTTAAGTGACCATATATCCTTAGGTGATTCACCTGATGGATTTTTTGATAGAGGTAATCATGTTATCCATTTCTAGGGATGGACGATAGTACCAGTCATGATGCGGGAAGATGTTATGAGATATTTTCAGACATATCATTGGGTTGTACATCCCAATGTGGGAAATATGAATAGATACCTTCAATATAAGTTTTGGTGGGCCTACATGATATGGATAATGTTTGAGATCATTTCAAGGTTCCTCATCTAGTAGATAGTGAGGGATGAGCACTAGGTTCGAGAAGGTATTTTGTAGCCCCTTTATATCCCAAATCGTAAATGGGATGAAATATCTATGGACATCATGATAGGGCTTCTAGAGATATAAAGAGGCCATAACCCCATCTGAGTGATAGTTGACTGGATCAGAAAGTTGAAACAATTCCATTCTATCATAGATCAGTGTTCGTTAGTGAGTTTGGAGAAGTTATACATATGGTATATTATTCTCCTTCATGGGGTTCCCTCAACTATTTTCTCTGTTCATGAAGCATGGTTTAGGTCATGGTAGTGGACAGGCCTGTATGAGGCACTTGGGAACCATATGAGGATGAGTATATCCATACACCTAGAGAAATATGGCCAGACTAAGAATATTATATAGGTGCTAGAGGATATGTGGATAGATTTCTTATTATGATTTGTTGGTGTCTGGAAGTATCGATTTTCCTTCTTTGATTTTGTGTAAAATAATTATTACCACTCTACTATCAGCATGGAACCATTTAAGGATTTGTATGAGAGACCCTAAAGGTCACACTTGTGTTGGATAGAGATCATTAATGCATCTTTAATTGGGTTATATATGTTATAGGTGATGATTAATATGGTTTAACCCATCCAAGAGCAGATTAGGATGGCCTAAAGTAGGAAGAAATATTAAACAGATTGATGTAGTATTCCCTTGGAGTTTGATTAGGGAGAACATGTTTTACTGAATTTATCACCCTAAAAGTATTTTGAGATTTTGCCAGGTAGGAAAGCTATCCATAAGGTTCATTGATCTATTATAGATCTTGCAGAGTGTTTGTGATGTTACTTAATACCTCTCCCTACCCCCACAGTTGGAGCGGGTTCAAGACATCTTCCATGTGTCTTGGTTGAAGAGATACATCCATGACCCTATTCACTTTATTGATTTGGGAGAGTGGTAAATCAAGGATAGATCCGATTTTTGTTGATTCAATAAGTTTTCCTTATGAATTTTCCATTTCTTCATGTTTGGGGAGATTGTTGAGTTAATAAGGTTTCCTTATGACTTTACCATTTCTTCATGTTTTGAAAATCGCAAACACCTTATATTAAGGAAAATTTTATTTACCCTATGTTTTACTTTCATAAGGAAAATTTTCCTTCCCCAAGGAAATTTATCCTTACCATTTTTTTCATTGTTCATTTTGTCTAAGTATAGAATTTGGTTTAGTATCTGAAACCTCGGAATCATATATATACTTAGATATAAAGTATTTTGTTTTTAGGATCCAAATTCAGGTTCCGAACTCTCTGAATTCAGACTCCAAACTCTTCTGAGTTCTGACTCTGAGTTCTCTAAATTCAGACTCCAAACTCTTCTGATTTCTGACTCTGAGTTCTCTAAATTCAGACTCTGAACTCTTCTAAGTTCTGACTCTGAGTTCTCTGAATTCAGACTCCAAAATTTTCTGAGTTCTGACTCCGAATTCTGGTTACGAATTCTTATGAACTCAGACTCTGAATTCTGGTTGTGAATTCTTATGAATCCAGACTCCGAATTCAGGTTACAAATTCAATATAATTCTAACTCTGAATTATTCTGATAAACCGAATCCAAATATCCATATATTATAGACTTCGAATAGTTTTTGGGTAGACTTTGAACTTTCATTTTTTTATTACACTCTGAAAAAATAATTTTCTTATATAACCATATTCTTTCTTACACTTGTTTTGGTTATAAAATGATGTTGTGAATTTAGTTACTAACTAACCTTTGTTTGACTGACACATGTACAGGTCCCTCTGAAATTCAAGGAAGAATATGACCGTTGGAGGAGGGAGCTGACTGTTAGAGTTGTGCCTATAAATAAGATCTCATTTGAATGAGCTTAGTAAAAGTTGATCAATATAGAGGTTACATGCTACTAAAGTGATTTCTAGATAGAGATACTTTATTGCTTTGTGCATACTGAACATCTTTTTCAGAATCACTTCGTGTGAATCTGAATGTTGTTGAGTACATTCGAGGGCTTCCGGGGATAGGAAGACAGAGGTGTCGACTACCTTAAAGTTTGAGGACTTCCTTGCTGAGGAAGATAGAGGTGCCGACTACCTTGAAGTTTAGGGCTTTCGGGGATAGCAAGACAGACTCTTATCTCTATATCGAGGGCTTACCCTAGTGTGTATAAGATAGACTTTCTTGAAAGTATAAATCAAGGGACCCTTATCCATGGTTTTTGGATACCCTTTTTAAAGACCCGTAAATTTCAAGGAAATTTTTTTTTTAATTTCTTTGTAATTTTACGAGTTTGTAGATTCTGACGGCACTTGATTCTGAGGCCCGGTGTGTCCGAAATCAATTTTCAAAGTTTAGCTCGGGTACGTTCAGTGAACGAACGAGCAGGTTTTTCTATATTTTGAACCAGTGCTCGGAATTGAAATCTGAGGGCACCAATGAACTCGCAACGCCGGTAATTTCTTAAGGGGACCTTTAGCGCAGTTTCATTTTAAGCGGGTTGAGAATTAATTTTTGGGGAATTAGTTTAAAAATAAATAAAATTAGTGTGTAAAATTTTATTTATATCTACGGTGGTTAAATCCTACAAAGGGGAGTTAAGGGTGGGACCCACAACCACCTAACAACCATTGTATGTATATTTGGGAGGTGGGGCCCACAAAATCCCCAACCTTCCACCTTCCATAATACTTTTCAAACCCCTCTTTAAACTCCCCAAATATCTCCCTTAAACCCCTTTTTAATTAGCTTGTTAACTCCTCAACTCCCCTATTAATGAGAACTCTTCACCTCCCTCTTCCCCTCTTAAATGCATACCAACACTTTTTCATTAATGAGATCAACGTCTTAAATTAATTAAAGAGTTTGATTTATTTTTGAAATGGCATGACACTTCTATAAATATGGAGAGCTTATTTTTATTATGGGGTTAGCAAATATTTTGTGGGGGGGAACTCTGGAGAAATAAAGATTGGTGTTCTTCTCTCAATGAAGAACATCGTCCACTCTCAACAAAGAATGACTTCGACAAAGAATGTTAAGTCACCGATGACATGCCTTCTCTTCTTCTTCCTCCGCGTCAAGGGAGGAGACACCGCCACGGGGAACGTCGCCAGTGATGACGGCTCTTCCTCTGACGTCAACAGAATCGACACCGATCTTCCACGACGTATGATCACTACGACGTTCGTCTTCCGCGGTTCGACGATGTGCGACGTCTTATCGAGGTAGTGGTTGTTACGTTCAAGTTTTAATACCATTCATCATCGTCCTTCAATTCTTGAGTTTTGTTTGGCCGCATGATACCATCTTGACGAGTAAGGGCTCGGACCGCACGAACACGGTCCGACCCTTCCCCACTCATTTGTTGGTTGTGGATGATGGAGGCGGACTGCGAAGAACCATCTGGAAACAGGCCAACCACAAGAGGATTGCCAGCGCATGATTCATGGGTCACCGCAAAGGCGCGGCACCAACGTGCCACGCAGAGTAGTGTCGGGCCGCGGTCAGGGCGGGCCCTCGTGCCGCGTCGGAACTACAAGAGTCTCGGCTGGGGAGGGCCGCGGTGGAGGGGCGCGGCACCATCGCGCCGCGCCGGAGCTTCAAGGGTTTGTGACCAGGGCGGGCCGCGACGGTGGGACAGGCCGCAGCGGTGGGGCACGGCGTCGTCGCGCCGCGCCGGTTGAACAAAGTAGCGGCCTAAGGCCACGGCGGATCTGAAAGGGCGGCCGGCTGTGCCGGCTGCCGGTGCCATCAAGAGGCGGGACCCGAGGGGGGTCCCACAGTTACCCAAGGTCCGGCCATCATGGCCAGCCGTTTCATAAAACTGGGGGGTGTAAAACACCGCTACGCGCAACCGTCGGCCACGCTGGCCGAGCCGCAACCAGCTGTCGGGCCGGGCCGCCAGCGCCGGGCCGACAGCATCGGGCCGGGCCGCCAGCGCCAGGCCGCACCGACTGGGCCAGACCACGCCAACTGGGCCAGGCCACACCCAACCGGGATGGACCCGGACCCGAGTTGGGTCGACCCGGTTCGGTCCGACCCAGGGGGTGTTGGGGCAGGTCGGACCAGGCCCAGACACCCTATTTTCAGACTATTTTCATTTAAACAGACATATCTTGAGCTACGGACCTCCGATCGATGCACCATAAGTTGTGAAGGATTCCTTGGATTGAGACGGTCGTTTCCGTATATTACACTCAAGGTTATGTTGAAGTTTGGGTATGGCCGGGTTGGTTCGAACTTGAAAGAAATCGGGCCCTCGGAGCGGAAACACTTATAACTTGAGGACCGGACGTCCGATTGATGTGTCGTCGACTACATTGGATTTCTATTGATGAGATGGTTCTTTTGGAATACTTCACATGAGGTTTGGATGCTATTAGAGTACGGCTAGGTTTGATTGTACCCGAAATCCAACTGGGCCCCTGGAACAGAAATACTAATAACTCTCAGACCAGACGTCTGTTTGATGAACTGTCAGTGGCGTTGGTTATCACGTTGAGAAACGGTTCCTTTGAGTATACCCCATGGGATTTCGGGGTACAGTTGAGATACGGCCGGGTTGGTTCGTACATGAAACCAACCAGGCCCCCGGAACTAAAAGGCTAATAACTCACAGATCGGGCGTCCGTTAGACACGTCGTCTATTGTGTTGAGACACCTTTAATGAGGCTTTCCTTTGAGATACTTCTTTGTGGGACATTGTGATACTTGGAGTATTGACTAGTATCTCATGGAGCATATCCTCCCAGAGACGAGTGTACGGAGTATGGAGACCTTGTAGCTGGCTGAGACCTGATGACTGATTGTCCGATTCGAGTCGGAGTGACTTGGCTAGCCCAATGGGGAGCACTACTATGTTTGGGTGGGAGACCCATGGCGGGGAGCACCACTGTGTTTGGGTGGCAGACCCACGGTAATCGACAGAAGGAGTACCCTTGTAGGCTATTAGGGGGAGCACTATAGTGTTTGGGTGGCAGACCCATGGTGGGGAGCACTACTATGTTGGTGTGGCAGACCTGCGGTACTTGATAGGAGGAGTACCTCAGTAGTCTAAGGTTAGTGACCAGTGCCTTGGAGTCATGACAGGATCACTGTACTCTACAAAGGAGGATCTCTTCAGCAGTTTTGGTTTCGATATCATTAATGAAAATCCTAGTTTGAGCTGAGTCAATGAGCTTTGTGTTTACCTCATGATTGAGATGGGTTACTTGATAACTTAGTTATATTTATGGGCATATACCTAAGTAAAGGTTATCTGTTGAGATCTTTCTTTGTGGTTTATCTTTGTTGGTTTTAGTGAGACCTTGACGGTCTCGGGGTCCCTACTCAGTATCGTTATACTCACCTCTGCACGGGCTATTCCTGCACCTCGTTGTGTTGGATACAGACGACAGATAGTGCTGATCGAGGCAGAGTGTGTGAGGACTGGATGGTACCTGGAGGTGGACCTCACGACGAGTCGGTACCCGGAGGAGATGGACGGATGGATAGACGGATGTAGAGTGCTGAGGAGGACACCTGTACCTACCCTTCAGGTAGGAACCTGGAGGACGATTTAGGATTTACTTCCATCTTCCAGCACTTTTTCTTTTCAGTTGTACTTTCTTTCAGTTCTGGCTATACCTTTCTGTTGGGCTTGTATTCCGGCCCCTTGTACTTTCAGCACGTTTGTTACATTTCTTTACTTAGTGTTTGCTTCTTCTTGTTCTCTGGTTTTGTGAGTTTATGTTTTATAAAAGAAATGCCTTCCCGGTTATAGGTATTTACACCTTTGGTGCTAGTCGCCAACCCCTCGCCTATGGAAGGCGGGCTTGGGGTAGTTACGACACGGGCCCTGGGGGACGGGTCGTGACAAATTTGTATCAGAGGAGTCGGTTATACCGCAAAACTTATAACTCTGATATATCTTTTCTGTGAACCAATAGTGTTAGGGGTACCGAGTGTGTTTTTTAGTTCAGGGAGTCCAGTGTTGGTGCGGTGGCCGACGTATCCATACACCAGGACCTTGACTTCTAATTTCCGACTCAGTGCATGAAAACACTAATTGCGTGTGTGTTTTCAAAAATTTTCTTAAAGTCAGCTAAACCAGGTCAGCTCACCAGGTTTAAATCATTTTACCATGTCGCATTTGTTCAGGATTTATCCACGCAGACAGTCAGTTGGAGTTCCGAGAGAGTACTCGATGACGACCCACCGAGTGATGAGACTCCAGTCTAGGGCCCTCTTTCTATGTTGGTACCTTCGGGTGGTGTACCAACAGCACCACCACCTGTTAGGAAGTAGATGCCACCATCCATACTAGTGGACGGTGCACGCTGATAGAGCACATTTCACGAGTTCCAGCAGCAGAGGCCTCTGAGGTTACAAGGTGAGACAGATTCCCAGGTAGTAGTGGACTGATTGGAGGAGATTGCTAGAGTTCTACACCTATTTTAGAAACTATAAGATCAGTTGGTGATCTTAGCTACCAGTGTTTTCCCAGTGAGTGACCATGAGGTTATTACGCATAGAGATGAGGCTTCGGTACATGGATCGATGCCTGAGATAGTACCTTCGGGTAGTGTGCCAGCTATATCACTACCTGTTGGTCAGCAGTTACAACAGGAGGTACCGGTAGATGACACATGTAGGATTAGTGCCTTACATGTGTTTCGGCATTAGATACCCCTCAGGTTCCGAGGCAAGCTCGACTCACAGGCGGCTGAGGACTGGCTTGAGGAGGTGGCTGAGAGTTTTCTAGAGCTTATACAGCTTCGGAAGGATGACATGTCGGTAGCTGAGTATTCATCAGGGCGTACTGACCATTCTTGGTACTTGATGAATACGATGTGATCAGTGCTTTAGGGCTCATACCTCTGATCGAGGTGTGTTTAAAGGACATCTGAGCCATAACTTCTTCCTCTATGCATTCCTACTTATGCTAGGGTGCTAGAGGGAACCTTTGTGGTTGAATGTTCTTTGGCTGAACGAATACAGCTAGTGAATGTAAGCAGTAAGAAACAAGAAACAGGCACCAGTCTCAGAGACTCGGGCATGTAAAATGTTTCAAGAAGAAGAAGTGTTAAGTACAGATGAATCTGCAGAGCCGCATATGTGTAAGCAGAGCTAGGAGAGCAGTATGAGGTGGTGAACATTTCGACATGTTACAACCACCCACCTTTGTAGTCCCTGCTAGGCTCAGGGAGATGGAGGGAAGGGGAAGAGAGTAGCTACATATGGTCAAGGATTGTGACCAAAAGGCTCTAGGTATGATTCGAGTAACAATCTGTGTCTACTACTAGCTGTCGTAACAACATACATTGATATGAATCATTCCTTCCTTCCACGAATCTTGTCCCAGACCTAGAGTTTCTAGTTAAGCTGTTTACTTGACCCTCACGTCTGGAGATACTTTTGGGAGGAGACTCGACAATAACACTTACGCCGATGGTGTGATCTAACCCTTGAGGCGATAGCTTCGGTTGGAACCTCTTGGTGGCAGCGTCGAGGCCTTACGACATTAGTTTGGGTATGGACTGGGCAACCACAGTTCATACACAGATTGACTATATTAGGCAAAAATTTTGTGGTTTACCTACAATGTTGGGATGGGTTTTTCCTTGGTTGGTGAAAAGGAAACCCCAGGTAGCACAGGATGGAATCATGTATAAGTGGGTGCAGTCGATCACTCATGAGTCGGCCAGACCTAGATTTATGACGGACCTATCAAGAGTTTCTTCACCGCTTTTAGCATTGAAGAAGAAGGGGAAACCCTTCGTGTGGTCAGAGAGATTCCAACAGAGATTTTCAGGAGCTGAGGTAGAGGTTGACCAGTGCACCCATTTTGTGGCTACCAAAGAAGGTGCAGATCATCCAGGAGCGAATGAAGACTGCACAGAGCAGACAGAAGTCCTAAGCTAATATGAGATGGAGACCACTAGAGTTTGAGGGTGACGGCCACATTTTCTTACAGTCCTCATCTTGATGAGGTCTACGGAGATTTGGTTGGGGCAACAAGTTATCCCCATGATTCTTCGGACCCTTCTAGGTCCTCAGCAGGGTAGGCAAGGTGGATTATCGCTTGACCTTTCCACCACAGTTGCACTAGGTTCACGACGTCTTCCACATATCCCAGCTGAGGAGATACGTGCATGACCCTTCAAACATCATCGACCACAGGTAGTTGTACATCGATGACGGGGTGACATTCATGTAGGTTCTAGTGGAGATTGAGGATTGATAGAAGCAAGTCCTACATGGATGGTCGATTCCTCAGGTTCACTTTCTCTGGCAGCACAGGAACCTCCAGGAGAGCATAAGGGAGTGGAAGTCTTAGATGTGTCCTTAGTACCACTTTTGTTTTCCCTAGTGTGTGTTAAAGCTTTACGAGGACATAAAGTCCTGATGTGGGAGTAATGTAAAGACCCGGAAATTTAAAGGAAAATTTTTTCTTAATTTATTTGGAATTTTATGAGTTTGTAGCTTCTGACGGCACTTGATTCCGAGACACAGTGTGTCTAGAATCAATTTCCAAAGTTTAGCTTGGGTACGTTCAGTGAAAAAACGAGCGGGTTTTTCTATCTTTTGAACCGGTGCTCGGAATTGAAATCTGAGGGCACCGATGAACTCGCAACGCCGGTAATTGCTTAAGGGGACCTTTAGCGCAGTTGCGTTTTAAGCAGGTTGAGAATTAATTTTTGGGGAATTAGTTTAAAAATAAATAAAATTGGTGTGTACAATTTTATTTATATCTACGTTGGTTAAATCCTACAAAGGGGGGTTAAGGGTGGGACCCACAACCACCTAACTACCCTTGTGTGGATATTTGGGAGGTGGGGCCCACACAAGCCCCAACCTTCCACCTTCCATAACACTTTTCAAACCCATCTTTAAACTCCCCAAATATCTCCCTTAAACCCCTTTCTAATTAGCTTGTTAACTTCTCAACTCCCCTATTAATGAGAACTCTTCACCTCCCTCTTCCCCTCTTAAATGCATGCCAACAATTTTTAATTAAGGAGATCAACCTCTTAAATTAATTAAAGAGTTCGATTTATTTTTGAAATGGCATGACACTTCTATAAATTGGGAGAGATTATTTTTATTATGGGGTTAGAAAATATTTTGTGGGGGGAAACTCTGGAGAAATAAAGATTGGTGTTCTTCTCTCAATAAAGAACATCGTCCACTCTCGACGAAGAATGACTTCGACGAAGAACGCGAATTCACCGATGACGTACCTTCTCTTCTTCTTCCTCCGCATCAAGAGAGGAGACACCGCCCTGGGGAATGTCGCCAACGACGATGGCTCTTCCTCCTACATCAACGGAATCAACACCGATCTTCCACGACGTCCGAACACCGCGACGTTCGTCTTCCGCGGTTCGATGAAGTGAGACGTCTTATCGAGGTAGGGGTTGTTACGTTCAAGTTTTAATATCGTTCATCATTGTCCTTCAATTATTGAGTTTCTTTTGGCCACATGATACCATCTTGAGGAGGAAGGGCTCGGACTGCACGAACACGGTCTGACCCTTCCCCTTTGGTTTGTTGTTTGTGGATGATGGAGGCGGACTGCGAAGAACCGTCCGGCGACGGGATGACCACAAGAGGATCGTCAGCGCATGATTTATGGGTCACCAAAAAGGCGTGGCACCAATGTGTCGCACAGAGTAGAGTCGGGCCGCAGCCGGGGTGGGCCGCGGCGGAGGGGCGCGGCGCCGTCGCACCACGCCGGTCGAACAAAGCCACGGCCTAAGGCCGCGGCGGATCTGGAAGGGCGGCCGGCTGTGCCGGCCGCTGGTGCCATCAAGAGGCGGGACCCGAGGGGGCTCCCACGGTTACCCAAGGGTCGGCCATCATGGCCGACCGTTTCATAAAACCGGGGGGGTACAACCCCACGCTCCGCACAACGCTCGGTCTAGTTGGTCGAGCCGCAACCGGCCACCGGGCTGGGCCGCCAGCGTCGGGCCACACCGCGCTGGTCAGGATGGGCCGCGCCGGCCGGGCCGAGCCATGCCCAACTGCACCGGACCCTGACCCGAGTCAGGTCGACCCGGTTCGGGCCGACCCCAGGGGTGTTGGGCCAAGTCAAACCGAGCCCAGACCCCCTATTTTCGGACTGTTTTCGTTTAAACGGACCTATATTGAGCTACGGACCTCCGATCAATGCGCCGTTAGTTGTGTAGGATTTTTTGGATCGATACGGTCATTTAGGTATATTAAAATCAAGGTTACGGAAAATTTTGGGTATGTCCGGGTTGGTTTGAACCCGAAACCAACCGGGCCCTTGGATCGGAAACACTTATAACTTGAGGATCGGACGTCCGATTGAGGTGCTGTCGACTAAGTTGGATTTCTCTTGATGAGACGGTTCTTTTGGAATACTTCAACTGAGGTTTGGATGCTGTTAGAGTATGGCCAGGTTGGATTGTACCCGAAATCTCACCGGGTCCCTGGAACAGAAATACTAATAACTCTCAGACCAGACGTCCGTTTGACGAACCGTCAGCGGCGTTGGTTATCACATTGAGAAACGTTTCCTTTGAGTATATGCCATGGGATTTCTGGGTATAGTTGAGTTATGGGCGGGTTGGTTCGTACATGAAACCAACCGGGCCCCCAGAACTAAAAGGCTAATAACTCACAGACCGTACATCCGTTAGACGTGCCGTCTGTTGCGTTGAGACCCCTTTGAAGAGGTGGTCCTTTGAGATACTTATTCATGGGACATTGTGATACTTGGAGTATCTAACAGTATCTCATGGAGTGGATCCTCCCGGAGACGAGCGTACGGAGTACGGAGACCTTGTAGCTGGATGAGACCTGATGACTGCTTGTCTGATTCGAGTCGGAGTGACTTGACTAGCCGAGTGGGGAGAACTACTGTGTTTGGGTGGCAGACCCACGTCAGGGAGCACTACTGTGTTTGGGTGGAAGACCCGCGGTACTCGACAGAAAGAGTACCTTTGTAGACTATTATGGGGAGCACTACTGTGTTTGGGTGGCAGACCCACAGCAGGGAGCACTACTGTGTTGGGGTGGCAGACCCATGGTACTCGACAGGAGGAGTACCTCAGTAGTCTAAGGTTAGTGATCAGCGCCTCAAAGTCATGACAAGATCACTGTACTCGACAGAGGAGGAGCTCTTCAGCAGTTTTGGTTTTGATATCATTAATGAAAATCCTGGTTTGAGTTGATTCAATGACCTTTGTGTTTACCTCATGATTGAGATGGGTTACTTGAAAACATAGATATATGTATGGTCATATACCTAAGTAAAGGTTATATGTTGAGATATTTCTTTTTGGTTTATCCTTGTTGGTTTTATTGATACCTTGAGGGTCTCGGGGTCCCTACTGAGTATCGTTATACTCACCCCTGCACAGGCTATACCCGCACCTCGTTGTGTTGGATGCAGATGACGGACAGCACTGATCGAGGAAGAGTGTCCAAGGACTGGACGGTACCCAGAGGTAGACCTCACGACGATTCGGTAGCCGGAGGAGATGGATGGACGGACGGATGGACATGGAGTGCTGAGGAGGACACCTGTACCTTCCCTTCAGGTAGGAACCCAGAGGACGATTCAAGAGCTGCTTCCATCTTCCAGCTGTTTGACTTTTCAGTTGTACTTTCTTTCAGTTGTAGTTGTACCTTTCTATTGGGCTTTTATTATGGCCCCTTGTACTTTCAGCATGTTTGTTACACTTCTTTACTTAGTGTTTGCTTCTGCTTGTTCTCTGGTTGTGTGATTTTACGTTTTATAAAGGCAATGCCTTCCCATTTATAGGGATTTACGCCTTTGGTACTAGTCACCAGCCCCTGACCTATGGAATTCAGGCTTGGGGTAGTTACAACACGGGCACTGGGGGATGGGTCGTGACACCCTTATCTTTGGGTTAAAAGATTTACTACTTGTTACTTTTATTGTTTCAAGTTTTCCGCTGCATTTTTATTGTTGAGGAAAGTATAACTATCTTATACATCCTTATACTTGTACTCTGATATAGTGAGATTATATATGATTTAAGGTAGAATATTTATCTTTGTAAGCTTCTATTAATTTTCATTTCTAGAACTACTTTTCCGGAATTACATTCTCAAAATCATATTTCTGAAATCAATCAATTTAGTATAACTTAGAAGTTTTATGAATTTACCTTATTTAACCTTGTTATACAATAGAAAGGTTTCTAACCAACTTTAAAAGTTCCCAAAGAATTTTTAAAGTATACAATTCACCCCCCCCCCCCCTCTTGTATATTGAGTATCTACATTATCATTTAGATCATACAGTTTGTATCATTGGATAATATCATACTCCATACCAACCTAAAAATGGGTCTTATAGCATTGGTTCAATCTGAATTAATCTCAAGATTAGATTTAGAAGAGAATTATTCTTCTTCTTCTTATATTCGAAATCAAATTTTCAGACTCAAAATTCCAGACTCATACTCTTTTTAAAGATACTCTTGTTCTATATTTTCTTTGCTTTGGATATTTTTATCTTTGTTTACAAACTTTTATTACTAATAAGTTTGTGTGGAAGGGTTTTTTCTTTAAGATGGCAGGAATCAATGTCTGTTCCACAAACAACCTAAATCCAACTAGAACACCTATTTTTTATGGGAATGATTACGAATATTGGAGAGATCGCATGAAGACATTCATTATGAATACTGGAGTAGACAATTTTTTCATGCTTACTGGAGGATACAAAATCCCTAATAAGGAAGTTAGTACTTTCACCAACCAAGAAAAGCATGAATATCAACTGAATTATAAGGTACGCAATACATTTATTTGTTCCATGACTAGAAATATATATATCCAAATTTCATCTTGTTAAGCAGTAAATTGTATTTGTAAAAACCTTGAAGTTGCACACTTTGGAACTTCCAAAGTTATTGAAACTAAAAGATCTATGCTCAGAGCTAAATATCATGGTTTTTTCTTTCCTTATGGAGAACCCATATTTAAGGTACAACGAAGATTCATGACTATTGTCAATAGTTTTAAATCTATGGGTGAGAAAATATTAGATGATTAATCTCTTTTGGATAAAATCATAGACATCATGTCGAATGAGTGGGAATCCAAGAGGATAGCTATATATGAAAATAGAAAGGTTACACAAATTTCTCTTGATGAACTTTTTGGAACTCTTCTTCAACATGAGACTAGAATTAAGAGAGATGTTGATAATATTAAGAAGAATGTAAATTTCAGTGTTTCTTTTACTACAACTTCAAATCATATGAAATCCAAGACTTCTGAGAGAGTTACAAGATCTAAATCTAATAAGGTTGTTATGCAATCTGAATCTAGTGAAAGTGAATATTTAGAAAATAAACTATCCAATATTGCTAGAAGGATGAACAAGATTGTTGGATAGAATAATTTTCAATCCAAATACAACAAGAAAGAAAATAAATTAAAGAAGAAGATGGATGAAGCAGATGTTGTGCAATCCCTTCTGAGGGATACTGAGAAAGTATTCGAAAATATCCCAGTACCAAAATCCTTCATGGTATAACCCTTACCTAAAACCCCTAGAAATAATTTACTCACTCCGGAAAAAGTCCAAGAAAAACTTGTTGAATAAAAAGAAGTGGTAAAATATATTGAAGAAGAAGAAGTCAGTGGTGATACCAAATATTTGATTAAGCAAGTGGAAGACTTTCATGAGAAGGAAAGTCTATCCGAGAAGCTGTCAATCCAAACTTCTCAAGAAGAATAATCTAAACTTGATACTCCGGTAAAGGATGAATAGAATGATAAAGAAGAAGTGAATAAGTTGTCTAAAGAAGAAAGTTCAAATCATGATTTCATTCATCCATAAGATGCTAAGACAGAAGATGAGAAGAAAAAGATAGAGGAAGATAAAATTGTTCAGCTGTCTGACAGTGAACATAAATCTCCAGATGAGGAAGTCATTCTGAGAACTGATAATGGAAAATAGGTGGTAGTTGGTACACCTACTAAATTTGTTGTAAAGAAGAAATATGTTGGTGGATATTCAAAGAGTAAACTTGTTGAGCTATAGAAAGAGTCCTCACCAAGAAAAGTTTCAGATTCAGAATCATCATCCCTTGGACATGATTTTATTTTTTCAGTTATTGAAGAAGCTTGTTGGGACTATTCCAATATTTCCAAGTGTTGACTTGAGATTCCAAATACCTTAACACAACTTAAATCATAAAGCAGATTCAGTATCCATGGTGATGGATAAGTGTGTCAATCTTGAGGATGATTTCAAGAATTTTCTTATCAACTACGAACCCCACAATAGGTCTTTCGAGAAAATAACCATTTGGTCTAAGAAAACTATAGAAGATTTGCGTATTCTTGATGAGTTACAAGAAAGTATCGAGGATGATTTTGACACCGAAAATATTAAGATCAAGGATCTCACAAAAATTTTTGAATAAAAGCTGACTCTTGAACAGAATTCTCGGATTCAAGAAGTGAAGGATTTAAATGGGAAACTGTATTCCGTTTCTCAAAGCTAGAAGAGAGAAAGAGATCTTCGGATTGAGATAAAAGAAAATATTTTCAAGAAACAGGAAGTCTTAAAGGCTCAGGTAGAGGCTCTTAAGGATCAAGATGATAGAATCAAAGCTTTAGAGAAGAAAGCTAAAGATAAGGATAAGATTCTAAAGCAATCACAGGAAGATCACAAGTAGCTTAAGAAGATCAAAATGATTGTGAAGAAGTTGATACCCAAGGATAAGGAAGGATGATAGACCCAATACGATCTTTTGTTGAATTCTTTTTCCTTGTATAAATTTTCCAATTGTAATGAAATTGTTGGTTGCTCTTCCTATATTTTGTTGTCTATAATAATATTTTAGGTACCATATTTACTTTTCTATTCCCTGTATTTCTTTTTGAAAATCAAAAAGAGGGAGAAAGTAAAAAGAATTCTAAGTAAAGAATAAATTTCCCTAAGGGGGAGTTCATCTAAGGGGGAGTTTTCATTACAAAGATTTTCTTATTAAAGATAATGAAAAATCACATTCTGTAAATCTAGAATACTATCCTTAGTGTTCCAAATCCTAAGGGGGAGTTAGTTATATTCATATGTTCCCATGTGTTAAGGTAGATAAGTTTTACTTTCAGAAGTTCAGAAAAATATTTTCTAAAGTCCTTATTTTCTTTTTCGTAAGGATGTTTGTGATTTCTAAAAAGGGGGAGATTGTTGAGTCAATAAGGTTTTATTATGAATTTTTCATTCCTTCATGTTTGGGGAGATTATTGAGTCAATAAGGTTTCCTTATGACTTTACCATTTCTTTATGTTTTGAAAATCACAAACACCTTATGTTAAGGAAAATTTTATTTACCCTATGTTTTACTTTCATAATAAAATTTTCCTTCCCCAGGGAAATTTATCCTTACCATGTTTTTCATTGTTCATTTTGTCTATGTATAGAATTTGGTTTAGTATCCAAAACCTCAGAATCATATATATATACTTTTATATAAATCATTCTGTTTTCAGGATCTGAATTCAGGTTCCGAACTCTCTGAATTTAGACTACGAACTCTTCTGAGTTCTGACTCTGAGTTCTCTGAATTAAAACTTTAAACTCTTCTGAGTTCTGAATCAGAGTTCTCTGAATTCAGACTCCGAACTATTTTGAGTTAGGACTCTGAGTTCTCTGAATTCAGACTCTGAACTTTTCTAAGTTCTGACTCTGAATTCTGGTTACGTATTCTTATGAACTCGAACTCTGAATTTTGGTTACGAATTCTTATGAATCTAGACTCTAAATTCAGGTTACGAATTCTATAGAATTATATCTCCAAATTCTTCTAATAAACAGAATCCAAATATCCATATATTATAGACTCCGAATAGTTTTTGGGTAGAATTCGAACTTTCATTTTGGATTACACTCTGAAAAATGAATTTGCTTATATAACCATATTCTTGCTTACACTTGTTTTGGTTATAAAACAATTCCATGCATTTAGTTACTAACTAACCATTGTTTAAGTGACACGTGTACAGGTCCCTCCAAAATTCAAGGAATAATATGACTGTTGGAGGAGGGAGCCGACCGTTAGAGTTGTGCCTATAAATAAGAGCTCATTTGAAAAAGCTTAGTACAAGTTGATCAATCTAGAGATTACATGCTGCTGAAGTGATTTCTAGAGAGAGAGACTTTATTGATTTGTGCATACTGAACATCTTGTTCAGAATTACTTCATGTGAATATGAATGTTGCTGAGTACATTCGAGGGATTTCGGAGATAGGAAGACATAGGTTCCGACTACCTTAAAGTTCGAGGACTTCCTTACTGAGGAAGATAGAGGTGTCGACTACCTTGAAGTTGAGGGCTTGCGGGGATAGCAAGATAGACTCCGATCTCTGTATCGAGGGCTTACCCTAGTGTGGGTAAGACAGACTTTCTTGAAAGTATAAATCAAGGGATCTTTATCCAAGGGTGTTGGATACCCTTCTCTTTGGGTTAAAATATTTACTACTTGTTACTTGTATTGTTTCAAGTTTTCCGATGCATTTTGATTATTGAGGAAAGTATAACTATATTATAATTCCTTATACTTGTACTCTGATATAGTGAGATTCTATACGCTTTAAGGTAGAATCTTTATCTTTGTAAAATTCTATTAAGTTTCATTTTCAAAACTACTTTTCCAGAATTACATTCTCAGAATCATATTTCTGGAATCAAGAAAGTTAGTAGAACTTAGAGGTTTTGTGAATTTACCTTGTTTAACCTTGTTAAACAATAGAAAGGTGTTTAACCAACGTTAAAAGTTCCCAAAGAATTTTTAAAGTATACAATTCACCCCCCCCCCCCTCTTGTATATTGAGCATCTATATTATCATTTTGATCCTAGAATTGGTATCATTAGAGAATATCATACTCCATACCAACCTAACACTTTTTTGGTGCACCAAGTTGGGATTATGGATTGGTAGGAGGGGAACATGCATGGGTAGACCACTCCCTTTGTTTTTTCATGGAAGCATGCAAGCATACTGGAACTCTCTTGTGAGTGATACATCTAGATATGAGCATAGTATCCTAGGAATTTTTTTCATTTAGAGGAAAAAAATTGATGGATTGGAAAATGTAGGGACCATGTTTTTCCCTTATAGGACTTTGGAAAATTATAAAAATATTTTCTGATCTAGGCGTTGAGACAAACTATGATTCTAATGCACGGTTTTCCCAAAATTAATTTTATAAAAATATTAAATATATTTTTATATTATGCATGCACAATTTCATAATGAATATGTGATATCTCCTAAAATTAATCTCAAATTATAAATATGATACCACGTTTGAGTCTAAAATATGAGGTTTATCCAAGGTGTAACAGAAATTTGGTCAGTCCGGGGTGTTCAAATATCTCGAATGTTAGAGGGTTTTTTAATTAAAATAAAAAATGAAATGTATTTATTTAATTAAACACCTAAACCTAGCTGCCCCTCTATATGTATGCTATAATTTAATAATCACTAAGGGTAACTTCATAACCCTATGATTATTGAGAGGATTTTTCCACCCTGTTGTTGGTGAATCGGAATGAGACAATGATGAAACTCTAGATCCAGAATAATTGAGGCACAATGAATGAAAGAGATCCTCTTCTTCATTATAGATCATGTACTTCATGGTTTAACGATACAATTATAGGTATAACTCATCCATTTGTGGATTATTCCCCTAATTGATTATATTTATTGAGCATTATATTACTAGTTCTTGGATCTTCATCAATTGAAAACCTTTTCATGAGCATTTGTACCGATTTTAATTGATTATTCATTTTTTATCACCATGGAAATACCGATTTGTGTTTTTTGGCCAAGAATTATTTCTCATTGATGGTTTAACCTTTTTTATTATGAATTTATCTAAATCATTCTTTGCATTCTTCACTATTTCACCTATGGGTTTTCATTTTGACATTTTCGGTCGAGACTGAGAATGATTGGACACCTATATTCATTGAGGAATCATGTGAGAAGAATGGATTAATGATTCCAGGATGTATTTGTATGGTTTCAAGTTTATGGGCGAATTATTTTTTGATTCTTGGGCTAATTTAGATATGGTGTGGCATGGGATACATGAGAGGTTTTTTGGGTTCCATGTGGGAAGATCAAACACTGATTTCTGACCAATAGAGGGCCGAAATCACATTCTAGAGGTGATTTCATTAAAAAATGGGAGTCTATTGGAAATATTTCAAGGAGTATGATCTATATTAGATATGTACATTAAAAACCTATGTTTCTTTGGAAAACCTTACTAAACGTCATTTATTCTGAAGACCATATGTCATGTAGTGCCCCATTGGCTGTGGTGTTAGGGTATTGGAAAAGTTAAGGATCCAATTTTGTGTGACTAGGTCACATGTCATGTCAAACTCCTAAGGTAGATAGGCTATGTGGAGAATTATATGGGGAGGAACCCATGTGGTAGGAAATGTTGTGTACCAAAGTACCTGGATATGGATAGCTTTACATGGACACGGCCAGAAGCACGGGAAGGTCCTTGGGTGGCTAAGGCTTGTCATTTATCAACCTATATAATGTGTAGTGCTACATGGTCATTGATCATTTTACCGAAAGGGGCATGTTCGGGTAGTATAGTAGGACAACACAATTAGTGGTTCCCCTTACACATCAAGTATCCCCTTCATCCTTTTGGGGACACTTCTACCTCTCATATATCATTTATTTTCACTTGAATTTTGGCACACGAGTAGCATATTTTGAGTGTTTTTTCATTTAGAATGTGTTGGTGGAACTTTTAGTTTATTTTTGAGATATTATTATATATATTATAGAAATTATTATTATTTAAGAGATGAATGAAGACAATAGTGATCTGGAAAGATCATCATACATATCAGAGTGGCACCCTCATGTTATGAAGTGAATGGGTCCTCTATCTGCTATCTACTAGAGTGGAACCCTCTATGTGGGCTAGGAATGTGTCTCTTATCTACTAATAGAGTGGAACCCTCCTACTATGATAGGCATGGGTCATATATCAATCCTCTGAGTGTCACCCTTATACAGAGTCATGGAATGGATCCAAAACCATTAGAGTGGAACTCCCATGCCGATATAGGGTACAGGTCCTCTATCAATATACTTAGTGGAACACTCTTATTGATTAAATGTATGGATTATCTACCAATATATTATTCCACTTGACTATATGACATATTGGATGGGTTTTTCCTGACTTAGTTTTTATTTTAATAAGATGCACAAGATGTTCTACATCATTGATAGAATATTGAAATTGATGAAACTCATATCCTGGGCTATGAGATGAAGATAACCTTTCTCTCTGCTATGGTATTATTTTTTTTAGAATATATATATCCATGTACTTGGGTTTTTTACTATCTTTATTTAGGTTGAGATGTATATTTTCAATTCCTATCGTGTTTGTTACTGCTCCCCATTCATCTTTCATAGCATCCTACTAGGGATGTATATACTCATCCCTCATGGGATTTTTCTGCATGTTCTATGTGTTATGAAGGTGATGGATAGATAAGTAGTGATTACAAAGGATTATATGGATACCTGGTGTATTTTACTACGTACGGTGGTCGAAGATTGGAGATTCATAGTTAGACTCTCTCAGAATATACATTTCCATTTTTTTAGGTTGGAACATCATTCTTCTTGGGAATGTATTTTCCAATTTAGTTTTATATTTACACTTACATAATCTTGTAAACCCTTGAGGGTTTTCATGCATGGATTATATTCTAGTTTTTGTAAATTTGGATTTTATTATTTATTTTCACTTCTTCATAGAGATAGTTGTGTGAGTACATACATGTAAATTAGGAAAAGTCATCCCATACTATTTATTCCTTTTAGTGGATGTTTCTGCCCCTATCCTATGGAGGTGATATTTGAGTATTCTCATCCCAAGACCCATTGGTTCAGGTCATGACACATCAACTTGTTTACAATTACTATCTCATGAGATATAAGGCTTCTCCCAATGCATTGGAGGGACATATCATTACCACTCATCACATAATGAATATAATATATATGTGTAATGCAAGATCATAAAACATTAATAATATCATAACCCATGAAATGAAATGGGTTCTATAAACATTTCATCATATCATAACTTGTGAAAAACTAATGAGATTCGTGATAATTAATTTTTATAATCATAAACCATTTAAAAAACAAATATGACTGCTACCTTTTGATTATATCCCAATTAAAGAATGAGTAACATCAATGGATGACAGCTTAGATGGAAAATGTTTTTGAATGATCATTTGGAATATTTATTGAAGAAAATATCCTTTCCACTTTGAAAATAAAATTTTAAAAAAAAAATTAGAAAATATTTTTTCCTTTAAGATAACACAAGAACCTTTTAAATGAATAATTGTATCATTTATTTGTTGTGATAGTGTAATTTTCCATTCATTATGTACATGTTTAAAAAAAATATTCCTCTTTCATCTTTCAAAAAAATTAACCTTATTTGGAAAAGGATAAGAATATTAGTTTTAATCCATTTTTTCAATATTCAAAATTTTCTAAAAATGACATTATCCAATCATTTTAGAATAGTAAAAATATTCTCTGAAAAAAATTTAGAAAACATAAAAATGGAAGAAAATAATTTTGAGTGTATAGAGAAATAAAGTTGATCTTTCCTTAAAAACATATTTTTAATATAATGTATGTTTAAATAGAGGAAAAAATGGAAAAATGTATTTTAAATGATTCTACACATGAGATTAAAATGATTTAGTTTCATTGGTGATAGATCATAATATATCATCATTGAAATCTTATTCATAAATAATCACGATAAATAATGATATTTTAACATAAAGTCACTACTACTTTGAAAAAATTTGATTAACAAGCTCTATTAAATAATAACATTAAACAAAAAATTATTTTTCATGAACAAAGTAAATTCATGATATAACTTTTCAAATGTATTGTATATACACCTCCAAAAATAATGTAGGTGAATAAAGTGCCTTTTGTCCCAAAGAATTCAAATTGAGACAAAAATCCCTTACCTCAAGTCTTAACATTATTCATAAATGATTGAACCTTATATATATCAAATATGGGTTTATTATTAATTTATTACTGAATAATAATCATATATATCATACAATATGTGTTTTAATTATAACATTTTATCACATGTTTATTAACATTTTTGTTAAAATTGTTATTTTAGTTAATAACTACTTTTTTATCATGTATCTTATCATTCAGTAATTTTTATCCAAGTAAATTGATAATAGTTCCATTATCTCCATAATTTTATCCATGATATTAATATAATATATGTTAATTTCATGAATATTTAAAATCATTCATAAAAGTTATATGTTGAATGATGAAATACTCTATTCTTGGAGACAGTAGGTTGTGCGTACGTAAGAATAATGTTTCCATTTTTCAATGGATGGAATGAAATAAATAAAAAAAATTGACATTAAATAATTATTATTATGTCATATATATCACATATATTCATTAAATATATCATTTTTATCATCTATATAAAGTATAAGTAAACAATGACTCAAATTGGTTTGATAGGTGGTGGTATATTGTACAGACGAGCGAAGTTATCATATTCCCTAAGAATAAAAAAGGTAATATGTTATATTATAATTATAGAAGAATTATTTTCTTGAAAATATAATATATATAAAATTAAAATCCTTAATTCTATCCTTTTTAGAGGTGTTGATGGAAAACATATCACATCAGTCCATGAGGTGGTAGTCTATTGTACACACGGTCGACGGTTTCATTTCCCATTTGATGGAAGAGGAAAAATATATAGGTTATTCCATTTGAATAAAAATATCTCATAATAATGTATATTATAATGTTTTTATATAATCATAGTTTAATGTTATTTGAATGTATTAGAATAAGAAAAAACTCTAGGTTAAAAATGATGCCACTTGTTTGGACAACATCCTTAGGTTGGTAACAAAATCATTCTTTGGAGGGTTTCCAAATAAAAATAAGGCCTCAAGGATATTGGGAGAGAATTGAGGAATATTTTGGGGTAGGGATATTATAATACAAATGGTTTTTTTTTGTTTAAAGAGGAGAGGATAGGGGTGCCCTTTTATAAGTGGGAAAAGGAACCCACATGGAAACTACATGGACATTTCCCAAAAGAATCTAAAATGATAAAATTGATCAAAATAATAATGGTTCCAAATGAAAATTGATATGAAAATGGTATATGATAAGTATGAAATATATCAATCCAATAGGATTTAGAAATTTTTCATTGGAAATAATACTATTATCTTTTTAGTTTAACACCTCGCTAAACCCCTTTTAAACATAACAGTGGTAATTAATTTCTTTACTATTCATTTTGACTAAAAATTAAGTAAGAATTATTATATAATATAAATTATTCAGATTAAAAATATTTAATTCATTTTTCTAAATTCCATTAAAATAGGTGTAAAATTTTAATTTCAAATTAAACCCACAAATGTTATGAGAAAATAATTTTCCAAACCAAAAGTTCACATATGTTTAATAAGTTTTTATATCAAAATTGAAAATTAATTTGATTCTAATTAAAAAATGGATTAATATTAATATTATTTAACATTTTTTTCTTTTAAAAACATCTTAAAATAATTTGTATTTTTTAAAATGATTTAAATGAAAAAAAATATTCTTAGCAAAAAACTTTATTTCCACAATTCACTAAAAAAATTATCTTTTCAAATTATTTTAAAAAATTAAAACTATGATAATTTTTAAATTATTATTTAAACAATTATATTATTTTTTTAAAATTAATTTTCTAAAATTAGAATAAATTAAATCTTAAAAAATTTTGCAAAATGAGGCAAAACTGTTTTTTAGAAAAATACAATATTTATGAGTTAAATTGGATTTATTCTTATTAAATACAAAGAAAAAAATAAAAGGAATTTTAAAAAAAAATAATGAATATAAAATATTTAAATTTAATTAATATCATTCACTTAAATTGGTTTATTTAATTTATTTACATAAAACACATTTGTGGCCATAAAAATAGTTTTTCGGATGTTGATTTCCTTTAATTTCAAATTGTCTCTATTTTTATCTATAATTAATTGAGAAACAAATAATAAATTTTATATATATGTGTGTAAACCATATATATTTATAATTTTTTAAATACTTTTCGTACACACCATTCCAATGGATAAGCAATAACTATCATATTAAATAATAATATTTTAATAGTATGTTATTTCGTTTAAACTCATTCTTTCTTATAATGCATGATATAAAAGAAATTAATTTTACATAGAAAATGAATAAAAACATGGGGTTTAAATATGTTTCTCAAGTTTGTGTGAATAATATAGGATATGTGGTGTCCTTTTATAGTTATGAAAATGAAACTCTAGGAATTAATTAATAGGTAAAAATATAATAAATTCCATTCCGTGTAAATATAGAGAGATGCAGCCAATATTTTAAATATAAAATTAGTAAAGGATAAAATAAATTAATCATGAAATGTTTTAGTATGTTTTTGATGAATTTTAAAACTTATCATTTAGTTTAACCCCATCATTATCCAATTATAATCTCAATTTTCATATCAAGATTTTCAATATGTATGGGTTGTAAATTTATATATATGTTAAAAATTGGCTCATAAATGATTAAGGGGTGAAATTTTCAAACATATCTCAACACCCATATCCTATTTCAATAGTATTATGTTTTTTAAATTATTTAATAATATATTATATAACATAAATATCCTTAACTCTCATTTTAATAACAATTCACATATTTTTCCTTTTAATACATCTAAAAATGTATGAAATTTGAATGTAAACTATTTAATAGTCAATTATAAAATATTATTAACCATAATATTCTTGTTAAACCATAAATAAACCAGAAAATTATTACTTCTAAGGTTTTTAAAATCATTTACATTTATTTTTCAACTTCTTGTACAAGTATTATGTTAGGATTGTGTAAGAATTTATTTTAATCATATCATCACAAAAAATAAAAATTAATTATGATATTAAAAATTAATTATTCATATTAAAAAAAAATATGTTCATTGGTTACATATTTTATGACCTATGAGAACATATTATATAAATTAAAACTAGTAGACTAACATTTTTTAATTTTTTCAGCATAAAATAATATAAAGGTATTTATCGAAGGCAAATGACATGAAAATTACATATTTTATAATATTTGAAGGGGTGTTTGAATTACACTCATATGATGAAATATTGGAATTATTATTTATGAATTCAAAGCATTATTCAATATTTTTAACCTTGTTTATCCCATTTTACCCTTTATTGATGTGACAAATTTTACAATAGTTGTCATATTTACAAGAATATTATAGATGAAATACTTTTAAAAATTAATTCTTGAATCCCAATACATAAACACTTCAGCCATTACACTTTGGAATAGTCCCTTCCCTTATCTAGGAGGTAACCATTGGATTAAGGGATTGACTTGAAAAATTTCCACTCTCCCCACATAGAATACATTGAACCCTAAATAAAACATTATGATTAACTTCATCTCCCTCCATAAAACTCTTTATTATTACTTATAAAATACATTCTCTACACCATTATTTACCCTAAATAAAACATCTTCTCATTCATTTTAGACACTTCGTTTTTTGTTTATTCGCATATAATTTACATGTTATAAGATGAATATTATTCCTTAAATGGTATTAATTAGTTGAAATCCCATGAAACTACATTTTTATATTTATTATTTGTGTTTAGAAACACGCCCATGATATGGTTATAAGTCATAAAATGAGATAGATAATTAAGAATATCCACTATAGAATATATTTTAACTCTATGTTTATTTTATTTTTCTCATGGGGAAAATTATTCTATTGACCATCCCGTTCAGTATTAATACAAATCCTTTTTTTTCTAATAATTCATTATAATTAAAATTCATTTTGAGATCAACAATAATTATAGTGATAAATCATATTTTCATGAAAAGTCATTAGTTGGATCTAAACAATGTCATTTTATTTTAAATTAATGATTCCTTAATATTAATATTGATTACCCATGTCAATAATCTATTAAAATCTATAATAGTAGTTTATAATGATAATGTGAATTAACTTAAGAATATCCAATGAGAGTATTAGCCAGGTATGTAATCTTATGCCCACTCATCGTGAACTGGTTATGTGCTTATCAATACATGTTCCTCCACTTTGAGAGTTTTTTATTTTAGTTCTATTTATTCCATAGATGCATCCAAATTCCAATATCAAGATATTGATATATTTTCTATTAAATCTATATAATATCTACTTAACCGAATCATTAATATATTATATTATACTTACACATATTCCTTGGAGTTTCACTGAAGTTCTCTAATCCAAATATCTAAAAATAACATAACCCAACTCTGATATAAAATATGGTGTCACTTTCATATCATACATAAATATTAAATAATTTTTTATGAATATTTAATATATATAATAATTATACACTCCACAAAATCAAAAAAAAGATTTATGTATGCTAAGATTATATATATAAAAAGTCACATTTTATTAATGATCTTCAATATCTCCTCTTAAATCATCTATAATTATACACATAATTGATATATCATATAAGAAACCTTTAATCATATCCCATGGAAAGGAAACAAACTAATTTTTGATCTCATGTGATTAGTAAGTTTAAACATAATTGATATCAATCGGTGATCACTAATGAAAATAATAAAGTAATGGGCTTATGCTGACATGATCATAATTTAAAAAATTATGACTCATTAGTAAAATACCATTAATACTAAATCATGGAAAAATTATTTTTCATAATAAATGACATGTCTCATAATAGGGAATAATCATCAATAATTAATAATGTACCACAAAAAGATAATATAAGTATAAGAAATCGGTTTGGGTCATACACATGAGAATAGATAATAATTTACTTAGTCAATGATCATTCTAGAGACTATCATTGAGGAAAAGGTCCAATAATAGAAATTATTACCAATAAATTTAAAAAATTCTCTTTATATTAACATCTAACTACTTCACTTTGCAGTCTCTTAAGATCTTGTTATCATTTTTTACTCTTAATAGTGTCATAACACCATCATCCTTACCTAGTGCATTAGGGGTATATATAATTTTGGTCAACTCATCACATAATAAAATTCATACATATGGGTTCTACAAGATCAGAAATCATTCATAATGTCATCATATAATACCTCATGGAAAATAAATGGGGATTATAAACATTCTTCCATTCCATAAAGAAACAACTTTTTGAAAATAGATTTGTTTCATAAAGGTTCCATTATAACTTAATTAACCCATGGTAATGAAAAGAGTTTACTAGAATCATCCTTAAATCAACATCATCATAAGTCATACAAATATACATAGTGGAAGGTATCATAATATTATATCCTTAGTGAAGAATAAAAATCCATAAATTTTGTTTATATAGACAAAAAATAACATTAAATGATGATTCGAACTATTCTTTGAAATCATGATAAAATGAAAAAAAAATTGATAACAATTTCAATGAAAATTCCAAGAATTTTGATAAATAATTTTTATTAAAAAGGACCACGAATATTTTAAAATGAATCCTAAAAACAGATAATCATCATGATAGTGATAAAATTATTTCATGTCTTATACGTTAAAAGAAAACATTCCAGTCAAACCATTATAAATTTTCAAAAAAACTTGTTTAGAAAATTATTTATTTAAAAATATTCCCTTTTAAACATTTATACATAAATTAAAATGTAGTGAAAATTAAATTTTAAAATATTTCTATTAGATTTAATAACATTAATAAAATAATTTTGAATATTATAGTGATGGAATAAAATGTGTGTCGATAAAAGATTTATTTTTTTGTTTTTCATTGCAATAATTTTCATAAACATTGTAAGTAAAAAAGTAAGGGAAATGGTACTAAAAAATATAAAAATAACCAAATTAGAATAAAATATATTGGGTTTTAAGGAAAATATCTATATAATTTATCTTAAGGTAAAATTTATCTAAGAAAATCCAGAAAAAAAATTATATTATAAAATAAACCCCTTCCTGCTATTATAACATTTGAATTATATCCCCCATTAAATTAATAACATATAATTAACATAAAATATCATGAATATAAATATATTCATAATATAATATACCAATAAGGTATTATATACACAAAACATACATAAATAGTTGTATAACATTAAACTAGTCTCAATGAAATGGTATTGAGAAGAAGAACCCCTACCTCAAGTCTCATCTTACTTCGTATGAGTTCAAACATCTAGTATAATAAATATTTATTTATCATAAATTTAATTAAGAATATTATTCATAAATATTGTTTAATATACACTTATAACATCTAATCTCTCATTTATTAAATATTCTTTATTAAAATAATTTTTCTGCATTGTAATTGTTTTGTTTTCATGAATATTTCATTTTAGAAGTTTATGACCTTTCACATTGGTTATGGTTTCATCATCAAAATAATCTTAATAAATATATAATTTTAATATTTATTAATAGTATAAATATTATTAAAAATAAAAAAAGTGGTGAGGAAATTTATTTATATTACATTGTGGATACGGTAGTTTGTATATATGCATGATTTTTGTTTTCACATTTTGATGGGTGGAATGAAATAAATTTAAAAAATAATTCAGAATTACATATTAAATACTATATCATAATTATTATATATAATCATAAAATATATAAATATTATAATCCATAATAAACATAAATGAAAAATTAACCATAACTATTTGCGGAGGTGGCATTCCACACATAAGCACGAGATACATTATTAATTTCGAACAGATAGAAAAGAAAATAAGGTACATAAGATTTAATAATTATAGAAGAATAGTTATTTCAAAAATATCCAATATTAACATTAAATAAATTAAAATATCCATCATGAAATATGGTGATGGAAAATTAATTTTGTAGCTTCATGGTGGTTGAAAAACACACTTATTGACGAGAGGTAAATTCATGTCCTTTTTAATATAATTGAGATCGATAAAGTTTACTCAATAAACATAATAACATATTATTACATATAATATACTGACATTAATATATTGGAAGCATTAGGATATAATTTAAGTATTTAAAAGAAAAAAAAATGAAATATATCAATGAAAACGGTTCCCTCACCTTTGAAACACATCCTTAACCTATCATTATAACATGGCATATTGATGAGACTGAATCATTAAAAACTTATATAAGGATTTTTAAAATATTTTTGGATAGGGTTTTTTTGACTTATATGGCACAAGGAGGTAATAATTATAGGGTATTGATGATGTCCTTTATAGTCAATGAAGGGAGATACATGGAAATTCTTAAAAGATTGAAATATAATTATTAATTTTTCATTTTCTTATGGTAGAAATTGGATATAATTTTTTATATAAGATAATTTATTTATGAAATATCATCATCCAATAAATTCATTACATGTTTATATACAATTTTAAACCTCATCATTTGGTTTAACCCCTTGGCTGTCCAATTCTAATTGTAAGAGTAGTAAATTATTTCTCAATACTAAAGGGTTGTAAACTTACTTCTTTTATAAAAAAATTATAAAAAACTATCATTGGATGAAATTTTATACCATATATCATCCCCCTCATCCACTATATAAATATTTAGGACTTTAAAATATTTAATATTATATTATGTATCATAAAATAGAATTAAATTCATTGTAATAAATATTCACATATTTTCACTTTAAAGACATAATGATAGGTTTGGAATTTTAATATAAAATATAGATTATTATTAACTATAAATTTCATGTGAAAACATAATGAAACCAAAAATTATTACTATTGATTTTTTTAATCACTTAATTTGATTTTCCTACTGCTTATATAATCACTACTTCAGTATTGTGTAAACATTTCAGGTAATTATGTCATCGTAAAATTTAAAAAATAACTTACGTTCATATAACTAAAACGTTTATGTTCAAAATAAAACTTCATATTGATTTATAACATATTATTATTATTATCTAGTCACACATGAGAAATTTAATGTGAGAGAGTGACATTTTGGAATTTTCCTTTAGTTAAAACAATATACAGGACATTAACAAAAAAATGGCACAAAATTCCAAATAATAGAATAAATGTAGTGAGTGGTAGAATTTCACCCAAAAAATTAATTATAGTATGGTGTATGGATAATTTTGAAAAAAAATATATTTTTTTATCTCATTTTACCATTAGTCAATTTGATAAAATTTTCCATGATTAATATTCATAGTGACTCAAAATAAAAAGGATTTATTTACAAAATTTGAGTCACCAAATTAAAAATATGGAATAAATTTTCATTTATTAAATTTTTATAAGGGTTATAAATAAATTTTAAGAAAAATGTGTAAAATACAATGAGAAATTAATTTTTGAAATTTTCATTTATACAAATAAAAATCTACTAATACCAAAATAAAATATAATTTTTATTAATATGGAATTATTTAGATTATATTTAATAACATAGTTATAAATTTACAATAATCCCAAATTTAAATAGTAATAGGACTTTAAAATTAATTAATTAATAAAAAAATATGATATTTTTATAAGAATAAGTATTTTTCACTATTCATTGAAAAATATAGATTTTTGGACATATCCCATAAACTCACCGTGAGATAATATTGTCATGTTTAATTCATAAATAAAATTATTTCCCAAATATATAACATATAAAATCGATATAAATGAATTATAATATCTAAATACAAAATGAAACAATACAACTTTTGAAGAACTTTTTTTAAATAATAAGCATACTTCACTATATTTTTTGTACATAGATATTATTAATTATTAAATGAATTTAATTTGTCACGACCCGTCCTCGGGGCCCGTGTCGTGACTACCCCAAGCCCGCCTTCCATAGGCCAGGGGCTGGCGACTAGCACCAAGGCGTAAATCCCTGTAAAAAGGGAAGACATTGCCTTTGTAAAGTAAAAAAGCACCACAGAGTACAAGCGGAAGAAGTAAACACTAAGTAAAAACTGAGTACAACAGTAAGTACGGAAAGTAAAAGGGGCCGGAAATACAAGCCCAAATGTAAAGTACAACTCGAAAGGGAAAATAGAAACTGTAAAGTAAAGCCGCTACACCGAGATATCCACTAGAAATCTCACCTGAATGGTGGGTACAGATAGCTCCACTGCTCCTCGGGTCCCGCCGTTCGCTCCTAGCACGTCCCGCCCAGTGGTCCACCTCCAGGTACTGTC
Organism: Viscum album; assembly: GCA_963277665.1. Lineage (NCBI taxonomy): Eukaryota > Viridiplantae > Streptophyta > Magnoliopsida > Santalales > Viscaceae > Viscum > Viscum album. Next base: position 616,776,934 of record OY728145.1, on the reverse strand, counting down.
CTGCTCTGCAAGCCTCAACCACGATCAACGCTGTCCGTCGTCTGCAACCAACACAACGTAGTGCAGGCATAGCCCGTGCAGGGGTGAGTATAAGCTACTCAGTAGGGACCCTGAGACTCCCGAAGGTCTCCCAAAATCCACAAAGGATAAACCACAAAGGAAAGATACAATCACGAAGTAACAACCGACACTGCTTAGGTATATGCCCATACATATACCTAAGTCATCAATTCCCAATACGCTCCAACCTTCAAGACCAAGTACAACTCAGTCCACACAGGAGAGTATACGTATTCCACACCGGAAAGCAAAACGTAATCCACACAGGATAGCACAACACAATCCACATAGGAAGGTAAACTGGATTCAGCTCACACAGGTATACATCTTCGAAGACGATAGAGATGATCACTGATCCATCTAAGTCATCGGACCCACAAAGGATCGATAGGTACTAACCCCCGCAAAGACGCACACAGGATCGGTAGGAAACTAACCCCCGCAAAGACCCACACAGGATCGGACCCACACAGGATCTGTAGGCGCTGGTTCACACAGGACCGCTGAGCGCTGACCCACACAGGATCGGACCCACACAGGATCGGTAGCACTGATCCACACAGGATCGCTGAGTGCTATAGTCGTCGTCGTCGAATCCACTAAGGATCTCTGCACAGTCGTCGTCGTCGTCGAATCCACTAAGGATCTCTGCACAGTCGTCGTCGCAGTCACAGTAGCAGTCGCAGCCAGCTCTAGGGTTCCCGCACACAGCAAGCTCGTTCGGGAGGGTCCGCTCCACGAGCCGAGAGGCTGATACATCAACTATCACATAGTCCAAAGTTGATATATCCAAAAGTTCCTTACCATCAACAGGAACTCAACGCAACAGACGGCGCGTCAATCGGACGCCCGGTCTGAGAGTTATTGGTTTTTTCGTTCCAGGGGCCCGGTTGGTTTTTAAGGAAAAACCAACCCGACCGTACTCCACCAGCGTCCAAACCTCGGGCGGAGAGTTCCAAAAGATCTGTCTCACTAAGAGGAACTCAACAAAGCTGACGGCACGTCAATCGGACGTTTGTGGCTCAAGATATGAGTGTTTCCGCTCCGAGGGCCCGATTGGTTTCGTGTACGAACCAACCCGACTGAACTCAAAGTATTCTGAAACCTTGACTGCGATATACCAAAACGACCGCCTCGATCCAAGGATCGCATCGCCGCTGACAGCGCATCGTTTGGAGGTCGGTATCCTGAGTTATGGGCATTTGAACCCAAACAGTTCGGTTTCGGGGGTTTCGGGCCCGGGCCGACCCGGCCCGAGACCCCCCGGCTGGCCCGAACCGGGTCGACCTGCCCCGGACAGGGTCAGCCCAGCCCGGCACAGCTCGGCCCAGATGGGCGCAGCCCGGTCCGGCTCAGCGCAGCGCGCTGGGCGCGCTGCCAGCTCGGCCTTCGGCCGAGCTGTTTGGAAAAACGGGGGGCGCCTGCCCCCCTTGTGAAACCACGGCCCCCCCTCAAAAATGGGGGGCCGTTCATGCTGGCCAGGGGAATTTAATTCCCCCGGCTTTCCCCATTTCCGGCCGGCCTGACCTGGCCGGCCGGCTCCTCCTCAACGGGACCGGCAGTGGCTGATCCCTTTCCGGCTCCGACACCGGCGGCCCGGCTGGCCGCCGGTCACCATGCTCCGCCGCGGCCCGGAACCGGCCGCGGCCCGGAACCGGCCGCGGCCCTTGTCATCCGGCGCGGTGTGACGGCACCGCGCCCCTCCACCGCGGCCCCGCTCTGGCTGCGGCGCCTTCGATTTCCTTCAACGCGGCGCGACGGCGTCGCGTTCTTGAATTTCTTTCCACGGCGCGGCGCGACGGCGCCGCGCAATACTTGCCGTGTGATTCTCGCGTGGTGTGACGGCACCACGCCATCCCGTTCCATCCACAAGGAAACAAACATGAACATAGGAGGGGGTTAGGCCATGTTTGTGCGGTCCGACCCCCTCTCATTAAACGATAACATTTAGTCGATTAACCTCGAAGTTCGACATGCTAGAATCAAGAACGTATATAATGTAATAAAATAAAAACAATCCTCTACCTCGGTTCAGGAACGGCATTCGTCAACGACCTGTGGAAGACGGCCGTCGTGGAGGTCAGGCGTCGCGGGGAAAGAACCTCGACGTCGCGAAGCGAGGATTCGAAGTCATTGACGGCGATTTCGTCGCGGAAAACCGTCGCAGAAGAGACGACGCGGAAGAAGAACGTCGCATCGTGGATATGGCGTCGCGGAAGAACCGTGTTCTTAGGCGGAGAAGTTCTTCGTTGAAGAACGGTGTTCTTCACGTTCTTCGTCGAGGTTAAAGAAGATGAAGAAGAAGAAGATGCTTTCCCAACTCTCTCAAGGAGACAAATCTCTAACCAAAAATAAAATAAGACTCTTTCTTATTTTATTAACACAACAACACATTTGAATTTCAAGAATTTGAAATTCAATAACCACACTTCACTCACCTCATTAAACTCATTACATTAAGCCATAGGTTATAACTTAAGTTAATATAATTTAAGTGGGAGTTGAGGGGGTTTTTAGAGGATATGAAGAGGTGGGGTTCGTGTGGGCCCCACCACCCTCATAACCTCCCAAGGGAGGTTGGGTGGTTCCCCAACTTCCATCAAGAGCTAACACTTAGAGTAAAATAATAAAAATTGTAGTGTAATTATAAAATAAACTTCCACAATTTTTATTATCAACACTCGTGTAAACGCAACTCCGGAACAGGAGTTCCTAAGCAATTACCAGTGCTGCGGTTCCATCGGTGTCCTTGGAATTCGATTCCGGGCACCGGTTCAAAAGTTAGAAAAACCCGCTCGTTCGTTCACTGAACGTACCCGAGCCAAACTTCGGAAATTGATTCCGGGCGCACTGGGCCTCGGAATCGGGTGCCGTCAGAAACCACGCTCTTGTAAAATTCCAAAGAACATTAAGAAAAAAATTCCCTTGAAATTTACGGGTCTTTACATTACTCCCACCTCAGGGCTTTACGTCCCCGTAAAGATACATCAAAACTAGGGAAACAAACGAGGGTACTGAGCACGCATCTGAGCCTCCCGCTCCCAAGTACTCTCCTGGAGGTTCCCGTGCTGCCATCTGATGCGCACTAGAGGAATCGACCGTCCACGTTGGACCCACTCCTATCGATCCTCTATCTCCGTCGGGACCTCCGTAAAATTCTCCCCATCGTCAACGTCAAGCTCCCCATGGTCAATGATGTGCGTCAGGTCGTGCACGTATCTCCTCAGCTGAGATACGTGGAAGACGTCGTGCACCCGGTGCAACTGAGGTGGTAGAGCCAGGCGATAAGCCACCTCGCCAATCCTGCTGAGGACCTGGAAGGGTCCGATGAAGCGCGGGGATAACTTGCCGCCTCGGCCAAATCTCCGTAATCCACATCAAGGTGAGACATGCAAGAAGACGTGGTCTCCATCCTCGAACTCTAGTGGCCTCCGCCTCCTGTCAGCGTATAACTTCTGCCGGCTCTGAGCTGTCCTCATCCGCTCCTGGATGACCTGGACCTTCTCTGTCGTGGCCTGGACCATCTTCGGTCCCACAAGTGTTGACTCCCCAGGGTCTGTCCAGCACAAAGGAGATCTACAAGGTCGGTCGTACAATGCCTCGTATGGTGCCATCCCGATGGTTGAGTGATATCTGTTGTTGTACGCGAACTCCACCAAGGGTAGGTGGTCCTCCCAGCTACGACCAAAGTCGAGGACACATGCGCGGAGCATGTCCTCGAGAGCCTGAATGGTCCTCTCTGTCTGACCATCCGTCTGAGGGTGAAAGGCTGTGCTCAGACGTAGCTGCGTCCCGAACGCCTCCTACAACCCCTTCCAAAGCCGGGAAGTAAAACGAGCATCTCGATCGGAGATGATAGATGATGGCACACTGTGAAGCCACACAATCTCCTGAACGTAAAGACGTCCCAAGCTCTCCACTGATCCCTGCTCTCTGATGGGTAAGAAGTGAGCCGACTTGGTGAGTCGGTCGACAATCACCCAGATGGAGTTGTGACCTCTGGAAGTGCGTGGAAGTCCGGTCACGAAGTCCATAGATATCCCGTCCCACTTCCACTCCGGGACCTCCAAGGGATGTACCAAGCCTGCTGGTACCAGGTGCTCAGCCTTCACCTGCTGGCAGGTGAGGCATCGAGAAACGAACTCTGCCACAGCCTTCTTCATGCCTGGCCACCAGTGCTGTCGTCTGAGATCATGGTACATCTTCGCCACTCCGGGATGTACCGCCAAGGAATAAGTGTGAAACTCTCTCAGCACCTCCTCCTGTAAAGCAACTGGTACCAAGGTACGTCCTATAAAAACGACGTCGTGCTCTTCTCCAAGGGAGAAACCATCAGGTGCCTGTCCCGAGGATATCTGTGCATGTCGCGTCTCATAGTCGGCATCCCCACGTTGTGCCTCTCTGACCCGCTGCAGTAGTGGAGGAGTGACTGTGAGAGACTGAAGGAAGACTGCTCCATCTCTATCCATGAAGGATATCTGCAAGGAGGCTAGCTGCTCTGTCGCCTCCTCAAGTAGCTGAATGCCCGTCCTCCTGCTGAGGGAATCATCTACTACGTTCCCCTTCCCAGGAGTATAGACTATATCAAAGTCATAGTCCTGGAGGAACTCGAGCCATCGCCGATGTCTCAGGTTCAGGTCCTTCTGCGAGAAGATGTACCTGAGACTCTGATGGTCAGAAAAGACTATAAAGCGCTCGCCCATCAGGTAGTGTCGCCATGTCTTCAGAGCGAATACCAATGCTGCTAACTCCAAGTCACGGGTAGCGTAGTTCTGCTCATGTGGCCTCAACTGACGTGATCTATAGGCGATCACTACCCGCTCCTGCATCAGGACACATCCGATTCCGGTCCCTGATGCATCGCAGTAGACTACGTACCCTACTCCCTCCTCAGGAAACCTCAAGATAGGTGCGCTGGTCAATCTCTGTCTCAGCTCCTGGAAGCTCTGATGACATCTGTCTGACCACACGAAGGGTTTCCCCTTCTTCGTCAAAGCTGAGAGTGGTGTCGCAACTCTATAGAAGTCTGGAACGAATCTCCGATAGTATCCAGCTAGTCCCAAGAAACTCTGAACCTCTGTCACGCTCCTGGGTGGCTCCCAAGCTAACACTGCCTCGATCTTCGTAGGATCCACTGCAACTCCCACCTCATAGATGATGTGTCCCAAGAAGTGGACCTCACGTATCGAGAACTAGCACTTCGAGAGCTTACCATAAAGCTGGTGCTCTCGGAGTGTGTCTAGTACAACCCGTAAGTGGTAGGCGTGCTCCTCTTCAGTCGTCGAGTAGATCAAAATGTCATCGATGAAGAACACGACAAATCGATCGAGGTAAGGCTGAAAGATCTTGTTCATGAGGGCCATAAACACTGCTAGAGAATTGGTTACGCCGAAAGGCATAACCAAGAACTCATAGTGTCCATACCGACATCTGAAGGTCGTCTTCTGCACGTCCTCGTCTCTAACTCTGAGCTGATGATAGCCTGACCTGAGGTCTATCTTCAAGAACCACCATGCTCCCTTGAGCTGATCAAAGAGGTCATCAATCCTCGGTAGCGGATACTTGTTCCTCACTGTCACCTGGTTCAGGTGACGATAGTCAACACAAAGTCGCAATCTCCCGTCCGCCTTCTTGGTGAACAAAATCGGGGAAGCCCAGGGTGAAACACTGGGTCGGATGAACCCCTTGCCCTGCAAGTCCTCTAATTATACCCGTAGCTCTCGAAGCTCAGCGGGGGCCATCCGATAAGCTGGAGTAGATATCGGAGCTGTCCCGGGGTACAGGTCAATTTAAAATTCTACCTCTCTGCGAGGAGGTAACCCTGTAACATTGTTGGGAAAAACGTCCGCAAATTGATCCACCACTGCAGGAAAACCAGGACTCCGCACGTCAACTGCTCCTAGGATGAGGCTAGCCAACTAATGAGTGATGGGTTGTCCTCTCCTCCGTGGAAGTCCATCCTATGCTGCAAAGGCTCCCTTCTCGCCGGTGAAGGTGAACCTGCTCCCATCGGTGCATACACATCGCACCTTGCGCCTAAAACAGTCAATCTGTGCATGGACCGTAGATAACCAATCCATGCCCAAGATGACGTTGTAAGGCCTCGACGCTGCTACAAGAAGATCCCAGTCGAATCTCTCACCTCCTAGAGTAAGCTCACATTGCCGGCACCAGTGCGTAATCGTCAAGTCTGCTCCCGTAGGAGTCTCTAGCCGTAAGGATCGAGCCAACGGCTCTGTCGGAATCTCTGAGCTCCGAACAAGGGCAGCGGCTATGAAAGAGTGACTCGCTCCTATGTCTATAAGTACTGCAGCAAGGGTGTAATAGATACAGATAGTTCCTTGAATCATCTCGGGCGCACCGTGGTTGTAGGCCTCTGCTTCCTGGAGCTGTGCCTGTCTCTGCCCGCCAGCTCCCTGTGGTCGGAGTGGACCTCCTGGTGGTGGTGGTGGTAGAGCCTCAAAGCGTCGCCCACCACCTGCTGCTCGGCCAGCTCCCCTGCCTCATCCGCCTCGTCCCTGCGGACCGCCACGGTCGACCCTCTTCCCCTGCCTCGGTGGTCCCTCAATCGTCTGCTGCTCCTCAGCACGGCGGGTTGGGCAGTCACGAGCCATGTGGCCCTGCCCGCCGCACAAGTAGCACTGTCTGCCTCTCGAAAGACTGGCTCCATGCTGTGTGCCCTGCACTACTGATCCAGTGTCCTGAGGTCGTCTGCCTGAGGGTCTGGTCTTCCTGGACCCAAGATTCATCCGTCGACTGCCAACTGCAGAAGACTCTGCCACGTGCCGCCCTACGGTGGGTCTCGGTGCTGGTGTAGACTCAGCAAGAAAGCTCTCGATCAAAAGGGCCCGCTCCAGTACTCCCGTCTGAGTCGGTATGATGAAGGAGATCAGCGATGCCCTGATCTCGTGTCTCAATCCCTGCTCAAAGGTCCAGGCCTAGAAGAATGGGTCTCGTACCATGTCGTTCGAGTAGCGCTAGAGATTGGTAAATCTCGCCGAGTACTGAGCGACTGTCATGCTGCCCTACCGCAGCTGAAGAAGCTCCTGAATGCGCACCGCACGGAGGGTGGCTGGGACGAACTCCGAGCGAAAGAGGCTCTCAAAGTCCATCCAAATTAGAGATGCCTCATCGTTCACCTGGAGCATCAAGCTCCATCATCGTCCTGCTGCTGCGTGCAGTAGGCTCGCCGCGAGGATCACCATGAGGTCTGCTGGTGTCCTCACTAGCCTGAAAACTCGCACGACTGCCTCCATCCATTCCTCGGCTGCCTAGGGGTCCGTCTCCCCACGGAACCTGGGCAGTCGCTGGAGCTGGAACTCATGCAGTGCACTGAGGCGACGTGCATCATCAGCGGCTGGTGCTGGAAGCATCGGTGGCTCGGCGGGTAGTGCTACCGCCGGTGCCACTGCTGACAAAGGGCCCTGCACTGAGGCCTCATCGCTCGGTGGGTTGTCGTCACGTTCGACTCTCGGAACCCAAGCTGGCTTCCGTCGTGGGGCCATCCTGAAAAGAAAACAGGTGCGCCACGGTCAGAACAGTATACCTGGTGATCTGATACAAAGTAATCACGAAGAAAACTTGAAACACACACGTAATCAATGTTTTCGTGCATTAAGTCGGAAATCAGAATTCAGGGTCCTGGTGTACGGATACGTCGGCCGCCGCACTAACACTGGACTCCCTGGACTGATAACCACACTCAATACGCTAAACATTATTGCTTCACATAGAAAAGATCAGAGTTCGCGGTAGAACCGAAATCCTCTGATACCAATTTGTCACGACCCGTCCTCGGGGCCCGTGTCGTGACTACCCCAAGCCCACCTTCCATAGGCCAGGGGCTGGAGACTAGCACCAAGGCGTAAATCCCGGTAAAAAGGGAAGGCATTGCCTTTGTAAAGTAAACAAGCACCATAGAGTACAAGCGGAAGAAGTAAACACTAAGTAAAAACTGAGTACAACAGTAAGTACAGAAAGTAAAAGGGGCCGGAAATACAAGCCCAACTGTAAAGTACAACTCGAAAGGGAAAACAGGAACTGTAAAGTAAAGCCACTACGCCGAGATGTCCACTATAAATCCCACCTGAAGGGTGGATACAGATAGCTCCACTGCTCCTCGGGTCCCGTCGTTCGCTCCGAGCACGTCCCGCCCAGTGGTCCACCTCCAGGTACCGTCCTGCTCTGCAAGCCTCAACCACGATCAACATTGTCCGTCGTCTACAACCAACACAACGTAGTGCGGGCATAGCCCATGTAGGTGTGAGTATAAGCTACTCAGTAGGGACCCTGAGACCCCTGAAGGTCTCCCAAAATCCACAAAGGATAAACCACAAAGGAAAGATACAATCACAAAGTAACAACCGACACTACTTAGGTATATGCCCATACATATACCTAAGTCATCAATTCCCAATATGCTCCAACCTCCGAGCCCAAGTATAACTCAGTCCACACAGGAAAGTATACGTATTCCACACAGGAAAGCAAAACGTAATCCACACAGGATAGCACAACACAATCCACATAAGAAGGTAAACAGGATTCAGCTCACACAGGTATAAATCTTCGAAGACGATAGAAATGATCACTGATCCATCTAAGTCGTCGGACCCACAAAGGATCGATAGGTACTAACCCCCGCAAAGACCCACACAGGATCTGTAGGAAACTAACCCCCGCAAAGACCCACACAGGATCGGACCCACAAAGGATCGGACCCACACAGGATCTATAGGCGCTAGTTCACACAGGACCGCTGAGCGCTGACCCACACAGGATCGGACCCACATAGGATCGGTAGCACTGATCCATACAGGATCGCTGAGTGTTGTAGTCGTCGTCATCGAATCCACTGAGGATCTCTGCACAGTCATCGTCGCAGTCACAGTAGCAGTCGCAGCAAGCTCTAGGGTTCCCGCACACAGCAAGCTCGTTCGAGAGGGTCCGCTCCACGAGCCGAGAGGCTGATACATCAACTATCACATAGTCCAGAGTTGATGTATCCAAAAGTTCAGTACCGTCAACAGGAACTCAACGCAACAGACGGCGCGTCAATCGGACGCCCGGTCTGAGAGTTATTGGCTTTTTCGTTCCAGGGGCCCGGTTGGTTTTTAAGTCAAAACCAACCCGACCGTACTCCACCTACATCCAAACCTCGGGCGGAGAGTTCCAAAAGATCAGTCTCACTAATAGGAACTCAACAAAGCTGACGGAACGTCAATCGGACGTCTGTGGCTCAAGATATGAGCATTTCCGCTCCGAGGGCCCGGTTAGTTTCGTGTACGAACCAACCCGACCGAACACAAAGTAATCCCAAACCTTGAGTGCGATATACTGAAACGACCGTCTCGATCCAAGGATCGCATAGCCACTGACGGCGCGTAGTTTGGAGGTCCATAGCCCGAGTTATGGGCATTTGAACCCAAACAGTTCGGTATCGGGGGTTTCGGGCCCGGGCCGACCCGGCCCGAGACCCCCCGGCTGGCCCGAACCGGGTCGACCCGCCCCGGACAGGGTCAGCCCGGTCCGGATCAGCGCAGCGCGCTGGGCGCGCTGCCAGCTCGGCCTTCGGCCTAGCTGTTTGGAAAAACGGGGGGCGCCTGCCCCCCTTGTGAAACCGCGGCCCCCCTCAAAAATGGGGGGTCGTTCAAGCTGGCCGGGGGAATTTAATTCCCCCTGATTTCCCCATTTCCGTCCATCTCGAACTTTCCGGCTGGCTCCTCCTCAATGGGACCGGCAGTGGCCGGTCCCTTTCCAGCTCCGACACCGGCGGCCCGGCTGGCCGCCGGTAACCATGCTCCGCCGCGGCCCGGAACCGGTCGCGGCCCTTGTCGTCCGGCGCGGTGCGACGGCACCGCGCCCCTCCGCCGCAGTCCCACTCCAGCCGCGGTGCCTTTGATTTCCTTCAACGCGGCGCGAAGGTGTCGCGTTCTTGAATTTCTTTCCACGGCGCGGCGCAACGGCGCCGCGCAATACTTGTCGTGTGATTCCCGCGTGGTGCGACCGCACCACGCCATCCCGTTCCATCCACAAGGAAACAAACATGAACATAGGTGGGGGTTAGGCCGTGTTTGTGCGGTCCGGCGCCCTCTCGTTAAACGATTACATTTAGTCGATTAACCTCGAAGTTCAACATGCTAGAATCAAGAATAGATATAATGTAATAAAATAACAACAATCCCCTACCTCGGTTCAGGAACGGCGTTCATCAACGACCTGCGGAAGATGAGCGTCGCGGAGGTCAGGCGTCGCGGGGAAAGAACGTCGACGTCGCGAAGCGAGGATTCGAAGTCGTTGATGGCAATTTCGTCATGGAAAACCGTCGTGGAAGAGACGACGTGGAAGAAGAACGTCGCGTCGTGGATATGGCGTCGCGGAAGAACTGTGTTCTTCGGTGGAGAAGTTCTTCGTTGAAGAACGGTGTTCTTCGTGTTCTTCGTCGAGGTTGAAGAAGATGAAGAAGAAGAAGATGCTTTCCCAACTCTCTCAAGGAGACAAATCTCTAACCAAAAATAAAATAAGACTCTTTCTTATTTTATTAACACAAAAACACATTTGAATTTCAAGAATTTGAAATTCAATAACCACACTCCACTCACCTCATTAAACTCATTACATTAAGTCATAGGTTATAACTTAAGTTAACATAATTTATGTGGGAGTTGAGGGGGGTTTTAGAGGATATGAAGAGGTGGGGTTCGGGTGGGCCCCACCACCCTCATAACCTCCCAAGGGAGGTTGGGTGGTTACCCAACTTCCATCAAGAGCTAACACTTAGAGTAAAATAATAAAAATTGTAGTGTAATTATAAAATAAACTTCCACAATTTTTATTATCAACACTCGTGTAAACGCAACTCCGGAACAGGAGTTCCTAAGCAATTACCGGCACTGCGGTTCCATCGGTGTCCTCGGAATTCGATTCCGGGCACCGGTTCAAAAGTTAGAAAAACCCGCTCGTTCGTTCACTGAACGTACCCGAGCCAAACTTCAGAAATTGATTCCGGGCACACCGGGCCTCAGAATCAGGTGCCGTCAGAAACCGCGCTCTTGTAAAATTCTAAAGAAAATTAAGAAAAAAATTCCCTTGAATTTTACGGGTATTTACATAATTTGAGTAAAAAATTTATATTTATATTTCATAATATGTCTAATCATATTCATATATATTAAATTAATAGTTAGGTTATAATATATAGTGGTCAGTTTTTGGAAAGGTGTTACTTATGAAGAAAACTATTGATCACTTTCATTCTATATAAAGTGACATATATTTTAAATTATTAGTGGATTAAAATGATATCATTAAAAACTATGAATAAAAGTACTAATTAAATTTTCGATGTATTTTTCATTAGGATAAAGGTTTGAATGTCAAATCGCACATTTCTATTTCTATTACACTATGTTTTCTTCTTCCATTTGAAAGCTTTTTATGCCAACATCATGTAATATAATTTCTATAATTTTAAAATTAAAATTTTATTATGTTTATATAAAAACTATTATCTACTTTCCTCTTATTTTTTATAAAACAAAAACATCACTTAAGTTATATTCGGACTATACCTCCATAGAAAACTAATTTCATTTTTTATCACTATGTTACATGTTTAGTTTTAAAAAATTATTTAATTAATAAATATTATATTTTTGAATTGATTTATATTTTTTAAAAAAATATCCTTTATATTAATAAAAATTTATGTTAAATATAATTTAACTCATGGTTATTTTAAATTTTCCTAAATAATGCTTGTCTTAAAGTTCATCCTCCAAAACCAAACCTAAAATTTCAATCAAATGAACATGGGGATGAATAAATCCTTAAAACACAAATATTGAAATAAATTTTCTATTCTAGGAATGATGAACATGGTATTAATGAAAATGATTTAACATTAGCATTAAGAAAAAGCTATAAAACAATCAAAATTGTTAACATTTGATGTTGAAAATAAAAATTAGAAAAATAATATATATTTAGTAAATTATTCTAGTTAAAAAAATATAAAAGGTAATATATTTGAATATTTTTCTGATATAGTTTATTAAAATATTTATGTTTATTATTCCATATGTTAAAGAAATTTATTAAATTTGTGATTAAATGATAAGTTTTTTCATTCCATTCTATTTTAGAATTATATATTTTAATGACTAACCCTTCATTTATGGAAATTATATAAAATTTATATTATAATATATAAATAATTTTACCTCAAATTGTTTTTCATAATTTTTACATTTCCTCCTACAATTCAAAATCCTCATTAGATCATAATTCATATGATGTGATTTTGGTAAAAGAAACTAACCTTACTGTTTCTTTGCATCGAGAATCTTTTTTTGTCATTTTATTAATCTTTATTTCATTTTACAAACATACCTATCTACATGTCAATGATTTGTTAAGGTATTTTTAAATTGATTAAATTTTTTTACAAAATGAATATTTTTTATCATTTCTGGAATATGTGTTTTACACGGGCATTGAAGTATTTTTAAAATTTGAATGGAAATTTCTTTTTAAATTTTTTCCATAAAAAAGATTTTTTCACCACATTCATCAATTCTCTATAAGAACTTTCCTTTTTGTGTTTTCATTTTTTTCAAAATAAATTTGTATTCCTGTTGATATATAATATTTTTTGAATAAAACATATATCAAAAAGGAAATATTTATTTTACCTTTATTCTATGAGTAAATTGTAATGATCTTATAAATGTATTTTTTTGGGTGTGTATAAATCCGAAAATGCCCATAATATCACCTAGGAATATCCTAAAACAACACCATACACATTATTTATTTATATTTTTTATGATAATTTATGATATTAAATTATTGAAAAATATTTCTTTTTCTTATTAAAAATTATTATATGTTGAAATTAAGAATTCTTTTGTGTTCTTGTAGTACACATATGTATGGTTTATAGTTTTGATATTTCTGGGCCCTATATATACAACTTATTTATTAGGGAATTATTTATAAGAATTTAGATTACATGTTTTGGGCTTTGGGTGTTCACACAATCCCCTATGGGACCCTTTCCACTATGTTTCGAGGAATAATTAGTGAACCCAATCCCCTATACCACTTTTCTGAAATATATATTATGAATAGAAAGTGAACCCAATCCCTATTGGAACCCTATATTCTATGAAATTATGGTCTTGGAAGTGATCCAAGATATATGTAATTATTTTTCAATGATTTTGTTTATGGAAAACTTCTATGCAACATTCTTAGGCCTATGTTGTGTTCTCAAAGATCTTAACTAACAATATATGTTTTCTCAATCATATTATTCAATTCTAATAATATGTTTAAGGAATTTTTCCATGACTCATGGTTTTTGATTTATTCTTTATTGAGTGCGATTATATTATATTATTTATATTCACTTTGATTCTACTCTCATGCCCATATGCTCATCTTATGATTCATTATGATCTTTAATTGATAACTCCTATTTTTTACCTTACTAAGCATATGATCTCACCCTTTTTCATGTTTCCATTCCCTATGATTCAAAGTAAATTATAATAAATTATGTATCAAATATGGTATCTTCAGTAAATACTATCTTTGGAAGATTTTAAAAAATTTGTAATATAATATTCTTATGAATATAGTCTCTAAAGACACTAATCGTTTAGGTTTAAGGTGTTTAATTAATACTGGATGAAATTATTATCCACGTTAAATTATGTAATTAATATATAATAAATATATTGGTAACCTAAAAAATTATACTATGGATCTGTTGTTTATCCTTGATGCAATGCTTGATAATCTTAAAAAATGTGAAATAGTTTTCTTTATAGATCACTAATAGAATTTCTAACCCTGCTTGGGTGTGGAAACCAATGGAGTTTATGAAATAAACATTAATATTTATTGGGTGGATATTCTACATCCATATCAAAATTATCATGTAATAAATTACATGTCCCCATTTTTATACTACCATTAATCAGTATATCTTCCACTTGATTGATTTGGAATGGGGCAAATCCTTTGATGAGTTGTGAACTTTTTATTATACTATAGTACAGGTTATTCTAGAAATCATTATAAGGTAAGATAAAATGGGATAAAATGTTGGAGCATTTGTGGAATATAGATCACCAATATAATGGAATAATTCCATTAATGAACAATTAAGGCTCTTCAAAGGGAATCTAAACTCAATCATTATCTAAAGAGGCTCAAATAATACATGCCTTCAATGATGTGAGACTATGTTGAGTTCACAAAGATGTATCAGACATGTAATGGCCTTGAAAATATCATATATAATTCAATAAATATATTATGTGTTACCATGTACTTCTCACTATATTCCATTGGGAATTTAGATGTTATGCACCCATATCACTCAGAAATGTCCATAAAATGTAAATTCATCTTCATAAATGCTAATTTCTGATCCAAATGGGTTAAATAAAAAATCCGAAAGGTTACTCATAAAATTGTTATAATTTCATAAAAAATAAAATAGAATATCTTGAGTTTGGTTTCCTCAATTTATACTCATAGGTAATGATAAAAACATTAATTTTCTTGGTTTTATAATATTATATAAAATGTAGGCATCTAGCACAACCACTGCTCCCACTGTATTTAGGATTTCAATGGATAGATACATGATTTAAATAATACCCTATCAAATCTCCAATAAAATATAGTATTAAATGATATAATTAATGTCTAGAAAATAATCTTGATATATTAGGTTATTATTCCATCACTATGTGCTCCCATATATAGGTAACCACATATAACATGGTCTACTGTATAGAATCTATCTTTAAAATTTTGGTCAAGCACCCTCATTCAAAAAAAATTATGACCATTCTAATAAAGTTGAATAATAAAAAATATGATGCTAATTGGGTGTTGGTCAATTGTTGACTAACACCTTCCTATGGAATCTTCATGTAAGGGGTCCCATTTTCGACCCCTAATGGCCTCCTTTATGATGATTTTAATGGAATTATTGACACTATGTTATTAGGTCAGGGAAGATATGGGAATAAAGTGATGGGAGTCTAATGGATTTGATGTGGAGTATGGAGTAGGAGGGGAGGATGTCTTGCAAAGGTGTATGAGGGAATTTTCGTTAGTGTCCCACAACATAGGTGATCGATCGGATGAGGTGGGAATATAAGGAAGGTGTACGCTGAGATTTCTAGTGGATGAGACCCTTGGGATTGAGGGGGAAGGGGAGAATGTCTAGTGATGGTCTATGGTGATACGTATAATGATGACCATGGTGGCAGACCAATGGATTTTTCTAGAGTCAAGTATGCACTACGGTGGATGGTCGTTCGTTGCAGGAAACCATGGTGATTAGTTAGCGTAGAAATATTGTAAAAAACCTGGTGGGCCTAAAGCCCAACGAAATCGGCCACACCCGAGCCCAACCCTATGGCAGATAGAAAACCCCCACCCACAGGTAGATAATAGGCCTCCACCTCAGACTGTCCCAGATAACACCTATAAGGTAGTGTCCCCTGCTTGATGAGGATTTAAATCACCTCCCCCACAACTCGAACCCATGACCATGGGCTTAAAGGCCAACCAGGAAGCGTTACGAGTACCAACTGGGTCGTAGCTTAGTTGGTACTCGTAACGCTTCACAGTTGGGCTTTAAGCATGTGGTCATGGGTTCGAGTTGTCGGGGAGGCGATTTAAATCCTCGTCAGGCAGGGGACAGTACCCGCCACTTGTTATCTAGGAAAATCTGAGGTGGGGGCCTATTATCTGGCTACGGGTGGGGGTTTTCTATCTTCCATAGGGTTGGGATCAGGCGTGGCCGAGTTTTTTGGGCTTTAGGACCACCGGGTCTGTTATATAAAAAATCACCTTTTATGTAATGAACCCAGTGGGCCTAAAGCCAAACGAACTTGGTCACGCCCGAGCCCAGCCCTCTGGAAGATAACCGACCCCCACCCTCAGGAAGATAATAGGCCCCCACCTCAGACTGTCCCAGATAACACATGAAAGGTAATGTCCCTTTCCTGAGAGGATTTAAATCTCCTCCCTCGCAACTCGAACCCCTAACCACAGGCTTAAAGGCCATCCAGGAAGCATTACGAGTACCAACTCATTTGGTACTCGTAATGCTTATCGGTTGTCCTTTAAGCCTGTGGACTCAGGTTTGAGTTTCCAAGGAGGTGATTTAAATCCTCGTGAGGCAGGGGACAGTTCCTTCCATGTGTTACCTGGGACAGTCTGAGGCGGGGGCCTGTTATTTGCCTACCGGTGGGGGTCTGCTATCTGCCAGAGGGCTGGGCTTGGGCCTGGATGATTTCCTTCGGATTTAGGCCCACCAGGTTCTTTACATAAAAATGTGCCTTTTATGTAATGAAACCATTGGTATTAAATCCCAACGAACTTAGCCACGCCCCAGCCCAACCCTCTGAAAGATAGTAGACCCCCACTCTTAGGCAGATAACAAGCCCCCACCTCAAAATGTTCTGGATAAAACATGGCAGGAACTGTCCCCTGCCTGATGAGGATTTAAATCACCTCCCCTTCAAATCTAACCTTAGACCACAGGCTTAAATGCCAACAGGAAAGTGTTACGAGTACCAACTAGGCCATATCTCAATTGGTACTTGTAACGCTTCCGGTTGGCCTTTAAGCATGTGGTCTCAGGTTTGAGTTGTGGGGGAGGCAATTTAAATCATCTTCAGGCAGGGGATAGTTCCAGCCATGTGTTATCTTGGACAGTTTGAGGTGAGGTCCTGGTATCTGCCTGAGGGTGCTGGTCTACTATCTTCCAGAGGGTTGGGCTCGGGTGTGTCCGAGTTCTTTGGGTTTTAGGCTCACCAGGATCAGTACATGGACCCTCGGGTTATTTAGTTTATAAACCTATGGGTTTGGGATTTGTTTTATGTTGTCTTGGGGTATATAATACACTTTTTGGCCTATGGTACATGTAATGGAATCCCTCTTCCTAGAAAAATGATAGGTTTTTTTATTTAATAAAATAAAGGGGGGGCTTACCCTCTACTTTTTTAAAAAAATAGTCACAAATATGAAAAAATTATTTTCATGTTATTTATAAGAAGAGTATAAAATACCTCTATAAAATTTATACTCATCAAAACATAATATATTTTAAATTAAAAAAATGAGTTTGGTATATATCATTTATTTGTTTAAAATTGTTTAAATCTTTAATCACATAAATGATTCACTATAGTAAAGAACATAAAATTGAAACCAAATTGGAAGGACCTTATATAATACAGATGGTCTACTAATAATGGGAATCCTCCTTAATCACTAAGGATATATAGAGTATCACATCTCCAACCAATTGAATGGTTATTGAGAAAATTTTACAACAATTTATTATTACAAAAATTTCTGTATTGTATGCCTCTAAACTGTATAATATAAAGTACTCATAATAATACTATAATATAAATGAAATAGTATCCTAATCTAATGAAATTAACTTTTCTATATATGTTCCTCACCATATGAACTCAAATTTCATGGTCTCTGGACCTATTTAAATAAAATTATACTACATGACATTTGGAATAACTTATATGATCATATGCTATAATTAATGGAATCTTCTACATGGAATGATTCCCTTACATATGAGCCATATCTAGATGAGAATCTCACAATGCATAGTATATTCATTCATGTAGGCCTTCCAAAAGTGATCATACACTATTATAAAACCACAACAAATTATAGAATAATTTTTCACTTAATTGTTATTAGAAAATGATTCCTTTTGATGCCTAAATCTATTATCCTAGGCTATTCTACTATTCTTAAAAACATCACATTTTTTACATCCATATTTACAATGTATTCAAATATTTACATTTCATATTTCCATTGGGAATTCATCTCAATAAATAATTATAATAAAATTGAAAATTCCATCACATATATTTTAATAATTAGAATGACCCACGTTGGTATTTTTATTAATTTATATTAGGTTGTTTCCCAATATTCCAAAAGAGTCGACCAAAAACTATAAATATAATGAGGTGTAAAACATTTAATGTTAAAAAAATGAAAATAATGGTTAGTGAAAAGCATAATTCGTTTATCACTATTCTTAACCTATATATTCATTAGTTTAATTTTAAATATCACAAGATAGATATAGAAAACAAATAAGACTTATATTTGGCCTTAGTTTAGGTTGAGTATTGTCTACTAGTTCCCATTAGTTGTTTTATGATGATAAATGTAATTGTTACAAAATTCTACATGCCTAGTTGTATTGATGAATGAAAATATAATCTTGTTAATTATTATCATAACTTTATCATGTAAGATTCCACATTAGTCCCCTTTTCATCAAATACATATAAACAAAAACTACTAGAACCATTCATTGTTGAAGTGACCATGGAATCTCAACACTTATCCACAAGTTACTCCTAGTAGTATTTAACTCTCTATTAAAATTTGTCAAATTCCATTAACATTGGTTGAGTTATAATATTTATTATCTAGGTTATATCAATATTACCAAAAACTATGAGATACCTTCAATTGATGTTATTTGGACTTAATATTCCAACACCCTTTCTCAATCAAAGTTTTACAAAACTTAAAATCAACCACCAACCAATAAATAATTTAAAAAATTAAAATGTAAACCTAAAGTGGTTATAAAAATTTTTATTTAAAAATATATTGGGTGATACCTATAAAAAGTTAATTTCTCCACCTACTAGGAAAAATCAGTATTTTTTACCAATTTAGGGTGTAATATTTCAATAGGCATAAATATTGATTTTTCAATTTTTAGATAAAATAATTGTGGTATTGAGAACCCTTGGTCTACTTAGTCTTAGAAAACATTAAGGAAAATTATTGTTCTTTGTATATACTCTTCATGTGAACATAAAAATTCCAAAATTAATTTCAAATTATATTTCTTAAACCCATCTAAAATAATCCCACATTCAGTTGAATCTTGTGTTTACTATTAAATTACATTGATCATTTAAACCCATTATTTCCTAAATAGACAGACCTTAGTTTATGGTGATGTTTTTAGTGTGTATCAACTTCTAATATTCCAAGGAATGGTAAATACCCTAAGATGGGGGTAAATCAATGTATGTAAATGTTATTCAAAAGAACCTCACCAATGATATTGCTCCAATATTAGTATGATCATTTCCCTACCTTTATTGAATAAAAATATATAATACAAATAGAGGGGGTAATAAATCATTTTTATTTTTTTAACTGCAATGGGACACATTGATGGAGTTTAAAATTGTGATGTATTGATGTAAAAAAAACAATAAATGATCTACAAAATTCATTAAAATTTAGACTATCCATGTTGAACGTCTATGTGTATAACCAACACACTGTAAAGAATACACTAATATAAACTACTCAAAAAATTTACTTCTCATCTATGTGAACCATTATTGATCTTGATGAATCAATAAATATATTACAATAATGATAGTCAATCAAAAAACTCCACCTTCATATAAATGATGAATATTATTGAAAATACATAAATATAATACCTTATATTGTGCTATATTCTCTCTCCTTCCTTCTTGGAATGTTTTCTAAATCTAATTATTTTTAATCAGTGATCCTCAATACCTTTTTAGAGGAAGATATTTCATCATTATTCATTGAATCTTTAATTTTTCTCTATAATGGATCTTCATTTTAATTTTATTAGTGCTAGTAAATTCATCCAAAATAGATCCCTAAGACCTAGAAAACCTTCCTCAAATTAAATCTAAAAAATCCATAAAACATACAAATATTTAATTCTATAAATTCTTCTTAACATGACCCTGATGTATAGTGATGAGCGTTATCATGGTGTAATTCGTTCCTTTACTTCAAAACACAAAATTAGACTTCTTTTAATTTAAGCATCACAACAGAACAAATACCTTCAATTTGGTACAAATATCATTACCGATTTTACTCATGGATAGGATTCATATATTCATGGTGTGTTGAAATAATATAAAATTCTATTTGATTAACCATTCATGTTGTAAAAATTCATTCATAGACAAGTCTCTATTTTCAGGAAAGATAATCATATTTCATCATTTTCTCATTATAACACAACATTACCTTCCTCAGTATAAATCACCTTCATACTCTATAAATAATAGAACATGTTTCTTTAGGTACTCAATCACAAAATTTTTAGTTCTCATAATATTCACCTTTCGAATAATTTATTATTATATATAACTATTAGACCATAGCCCATAGAGTTGTTATGTCCTCTATTAATATTTAATCATCCACATAGTTGAATTATTCTTACATAGGATTGAAATATTTTTATAAAAATATTTCTTTATCATAACCCAATTCCATTTTACCATGTTATATTCCCTTATTGTGGATCCTATCATTGTTCCATGAAACCTTTAATCATACATAAAACACATTTTCATATAACATTATATATTGTGGTTTGATATCTATACTATAGGTATAACAATTATTTAATCTTTAAATTAACTAAAAAATACTTGGTATCAATTATTCATGAATCCTTTCATATTATAAGAAGACTCTGAACCTATATTTTGAGAAAACAATATACAAAAATGTTTCCTGATGAGTTTTTCACGTAATCTCCTCCGCATGGTTTATTTAAAATATTTTCGTATATTTTTTCTAAATAATTCATTATAAAAATTAAAATTAAACTAAAAACTATTTCCTTTATATATTTTTTAAATTATTTATTATTAATGTAATTAAATACAATAATATTAAATATTGGTTTAATAAACAAGATTTAATTAAAATCTTCCTCTAAAAGAAATTATGTTCATCATCATGTTATTCAACATCCATTATTGTTGAAATGTAATGAAAACCCCCTTGAATAAAAAACCATGTACAGTCCCATTTCACCACAATACTATGATGGGATTTTTGATTCAAAAGTTATAATTATTACTTTTTCATTCCTTTAGTTTGATAAATCATGAACTCTTTCATAAAAACTTGATTACTAACTTTTTATGTCCAAAGTGTTTTTATAATGTTTTTATAGAAAAGACACACTCTTACTATATATATAATTAGTTATAAGGTATTCCTAAATATAAACTAACATTATTCATTACAATTATCATAATGATTATAGATCATCTGAACATCATATTTACCTTTATCATATCAGATTTAAGACATTATATCTTGTCTTCATACTGAAAATTTCATTATAATCGAACTGATTTCAGAACTGATGAACATAGGATTTAAACTCATAATGATTATTGTAATTAAATTTTTAAGGATGTACATCAGACTGACCATGTTTTAATTATAAATAGTAAAAGCTAATTTCTATCATAATGTAACATCTTTTACACTTTAACGGTGTAAGGTCGATATGATGTCAGGCATTTGATTATTCTAGAATGATATGGGCTGTCAAATGCTAGGTGTCCAAGTCCTCATGACAAAATTAGAAAAATATTTCCATTGGGATAAAATATGAATATTGGGGATCTCACCTATAAATACCCAGTAGTTAATAGAGTTTGGATTAAGTTTCTACAGTGATGATCGATGTCATTTGCGTGAGAGCTATAAAGATTATAAATCATGAATGGATTATTCTTATTCTTTTGTAATTGATTTTAGAGCTTTATCTTCTTAAATAAACCTTTTTAGGATATCCATTTATAAATAACTTTGCGTTTTAATCATGTGTATAATCATTGATTATGATCAAGGGATTGAGGGGAAAATAAGACAGAGAATCTGGTCCTCATATCGATGTATTCCAATTATATCAAGATAAATCTGATCCATTGAATCGAGGGCTTCCAAGGATAAATAGACAGAAAAAAGACAATCAAAATATTAAGGTATTTCCTTACTAAGTAGAGACATAGATTATTGTAAGTATAAAATAATTGATACCTTTATCTAAGTTTTTTGGCTACCTTACATTTAATGTTAAGTGAGATTAATTATTTTAAATAGCTTTAACTCATTCTTATATTATTGCAATTGAATTAATTTTTTATTATAAGTCTTGTATTCTATTGTTCTTATTTATAAATTGTTCTATCATAATTTATCTGAATATGATAAAAAATTAGTTGTTAATGGTAACTTCTTTAAATAATATCTATTTAAATTATTATAATAGAATCTTACTTGATTTCTATTCTTTTACTATGATATAATCATATCTATTCTGATTACAATATAATCATATTATTTATGATTATAATTCATTTTCTTTATTATATAAAAATAATTCCTGATTACGATACTTAAGTAATCGAACTTAGGACCAATTCCTAATCTGATATTTTTACTTAAGTAGGATTGTGAATTTATTTAGTTTAAAATATTTTAAACTAATGTTTTTATAGCTAAAAATCACTCCCCCCCCCCCGACTTTTAATAGAACCATAAAGAACATAATATTTCAATCCTAATATAAATATATCACATATTGATATTTAAAAATTGGTATTATATGAGATTTCCACTTCTCATATACATTCTAAAAAAATGACTTTACTATTTGAAGTTTTTTATTTTTTTATAAACTTTTTTTAGAAAACATTGTTACACTAATGTGTTTGTGGAAAATAATGTTTTTTTATTAATATGGGAGGTTTAAATTTCAGATAAATAGATAATATCAATCAAAATATACCTCCTATTTTTTTTGAGATGACTATTAAAATTGGAGAGATAGAATGAATACTTTCATTATTAATAGAGGAGTTGATAACTTTATGATGCTCACTAGATATTACAAAATTTCTAATTAGGAAATTACCGCTTTCACGTATCATGAAAAATTAGAATATCAGTTGAATTAAAGAGTAAGAAAAACTTCATTATGTTCCACGAACAGAAGAATATATAGTCAAATATCATCTTGTTAAGAAGATAATTATATTTGGAATAAGTTATAAGTTAGACATTTTGGTACATATAAGGTTGTTGAAACCAGGAGAGGTATACTCATAGTTTATTATCATGGTTTTAATTTTTTTCTTAGATAATGTTTTACTAATTCACATCAGATATTTATAACTATCATAAATAGTCTACAATATTTTTGTGAAAATGATTAGATGATGATATTATAGTTGAGAAAATAATTGATATCATTCCCAATGAATGGGAATCAAAGAGGAAAGATTTCAATAAAACAAGGAATGTTAATAATATCACCCAAGATGATCTTATTGAATCCTTGATATAGTATGAATATATACTAAAAATATATGAAAGAAACATAAAAAGAAGAATGGTGTAGTAGATTTTACTACAACTACTTTTCCTACTAAATATCAACTACTAAAAGAGTTTTTAGATCTTAAATAAATAATATATTTATTATAAAATTTGATTCTAGTACTTTTGAGAATTTTGAAAATGAATTGGATAATCTTGAAATAATGATAAAAAAAATTTGGTAAAAAGTATTTCAAATATATATATATATGAAATTTAATAATGGTAACAATGATAAGAGGGATGATGTTTCTTTTTATCAGTGTAAGAAAGTTGGACATATCAGACCATATTTTCCAATGTTAAATATAAATGATAAAGAAAAAAAGAATTTAGAAAGGAATTCCAAGTGATTTTATAAATACAAGGGAAATAAAGTTCCCAATGAAATTGATTCTTTATTTCTAGTGGGAGAGATTCCTCGTATACTAATTATGACAATGATTGTTCCAGAAAAAAGAACATAGGACTTCTTTACAAAATTACTCAAGTAAATATTTCTTTAATGGATAAGGTATGCACTTCTGAGATCCTTAAAAATATGACTCTTAATGATAATTATCTAGATGTTAAGGATTCAATATATTCTTATAAAGAATCATCTTTAGTATAAGATAATATTTTAACTTCTTATGATGAGGTCTCTCATTTTTCAATGTTATTAGAAAATTAAAATTGAAAAATTTGAAAAAAAAACTGATAATGAAAATTCAAGGAGAAAATTTTTAACAAAACAAATATCATATATGTATAAATATATTTATATGTATTTTATAAAAAAATTAATTATTTCTAAATATTAAAAAAATTGATTTTTAAAAAATATATATTTTAAAAATTAGTTTTGATAAAATCAATTATAAAACTATTAAATAGAGGATTACAATTTATTTTTTATACTAATGTCTAAAAATTATTCTTTGAATAAACTCTTCTCAAAAATTTTTATAGGTAAAGAAAACTTTGATAAGATATATAAAAAAATTCTTCCTCCTGGAACTAGTTCTAGAATGGTCTATACTCTTAAAAAATAGTTTTTATTAATAATTAATTTATTCCTAAAAATGAAACCTTTTTCATTAAATGTATAATTTGAGTTAATTGAAAATAATAATTTCTCTTTAAATAAAGTTCAATCTTAATGTTTCCATAAAGCATGTTTTTATAAAAAAAATGTGGATTCCTAAAATTTTTCTCTTTGACTCAATCAGAACCAAGAAGGTTTGGGTACCCAAAGTCTAATATTTTTGTTTTTAGGAATATAAATAAAGTACTAGTAACAATAATACATGGTACATGAATATTGGTTGTTCCATTAATATGAATAGTAACAATGATTTTGTTGAAAATATAATCAATATGAAAGGTAGAAAAGTTACTTCTAGATATAATGCTCAAGAAGAGATTATTAGTATAGGTAACATAATTATTCATGATAAATCTTTAATTTAAAATTATTTTTCTTTTAAAGGTATTAAGAAAACCCTTATAAGAATACTCCAATTATGTGATGAAGGTTACATTGTGAAATTTCAAAATTATAAATGTGTAGTACATAATTCCATGGATGAAATTATTCATTGTGCCAATCGGTATGACATTTTTTGTAGTCATAACTTAAGAGACATTAAAAGACATCATTTACCTTATCATAGAGAAATAGAAGATCAATCCTAGTTATTACATAGAATTTTAGGACACTATAACTATAAAAAAAAATTTAAGTTTACTAATAAATTACTTGTCACGGATATACCAAAAATTAGTTTTGATTATCAAAAAGTATGTGATCCTTGTCAATACGGTAAGCATCATAAGTACCGATTTGATTCTATTATTAATGTATCAAATGTAGAGTTAATGCACATGGATTTATTTGGTCCAACACAAATAAGGAGTATTGAGGAAAATACTGTGTATAAGTCTTCGTTTATGATTATACTTGATATAATTGGTATTATTTTCTCACAATGAAATCTGAGGCCTTTTGTTACTTAAAAACTGTTGTATCTCAAGTTAAAAATGATAAACAAAATTCCCTTGATATCTCTTTATAGCGATCATGGTGAAGAATTCATAAATTCTTATTTTGAAACTTTTTGTATTAAGAAATCTATTGAACATAACTTTTTATCTCCTAGATCCCCTCAGAAAAATGTTGTTGTTAAAAGAAGAAATAATATTCTTCATGAAATAACAAGGACCGTGTTCAGTGAATTCTCAATTGCTAAACATTTTTTCCTAAATTGGTTAGTACCTCCTTCTATATTATAAATCTAGTATTAATTCAACCATTTCTTAATAAAACTCTTTATGAGTTGTGGAAAAGTTAAAAACCAAAAGATTATTTCTTCGGAGTTTTTGGCTGCAACGTATTCATCCTGAATACGAAAGATAACCTACATAAATTTGCACCAAAATCTGATGAAGGTATATTTTTAGGTAATTCCACTACTTATGAGGCATATAGAGTTGATAATTAAAATTATTGTACTTTTCAGGATTTAGTACATGTAAAATTTGATGAAACTCACTCATTTGTTTTAAAACAACCCCAACCTACATTCTTCTCAGATGTTATGTCAAAACATGGTTTTCAACCTATGTTATAAAAATGTTTTTATAAGTAAAATACTCAAAAAAATAGTTTTTAAGGTATTTACTCAGGAATATTTTCTACCTTATGTTGATTAACAGAGTTTTCAATACCAAATAAGTTAGTTTTATCTTAGGAATCATCTTAGTGATAGTATTGTGGGTGATTTTGATCAACTAGTTAGGTGTAAAATTTCCTTAATAAATTAAATAGAACATCTATCATTACATTACAAATTTTAAACTAATAATCTTGATGAGCCTTTATGTGATAAGGATTGGATTAAGTCTAAACATAATGAATTCAAGAGGAAAAATATCTGAACCTTGGTTAAACAACCTAAAGAAACTTCAATAATTAGAGTAAAATGGGTTTTCATAAACAAATGTGATAAAAAATTTATTATTATTATAAATAAATCCAAACTTTATACTAAAGTTTATATCCAATAAAATCCATATACTATGAATAAACTTATCCACTCGTTGAAATTTTAGAATCTACTCATATTATACTATCCTTTACATCATTATTTAATTTCAAACTTCTTCAAATGGATGTGAATTGTTCTTTCCTTAATGGATACATATAATAGGAAGTTAATATAGAACAACCCACTGGTTTTGAAAATAAAAAACATCCTGAATATGATAATAAACATACTAAAGCATTGTATGGACTTAAATAAGACCCTAGAGATTGGTATGATAGATTAACAAGATTTTTTTTAAAACAATTTTTTAATGGAACTACGGATCCAACCCTTTTTATAAAAGAAGTTAAAAAAATTATGATTGTTCATATATATGTTGTGACATTTTATTTAGATCAAATCAAAAATCCATATTAGATTTTTTTGCGGATCATATGAAATTTTAGTTTGATATGTGTATAATGGGTGAGTTAAAATTATTCCTTTGTTTTAAAATTTAACAAAAACCATAAGGAACATATATATCTCAACATAATCATATCAAATATCTTGTTAAAAAATTTGGATATGAAAATAGAAAAGGTATTAGTACTCTCATCGGTACCTCAAATACGATTGATCTTGATGAAGTTAGGAAAATAGTTGATCAAAATATTGTTAGAGGTGTGATAGGAAGTATAATTTAATTAATATATATACAACCATACATAATGTTTTTTGTATTATTATGTGAAAGATATCAATATAATACAAAGGAATCCAATATAAAATCTGTAAAATGAATTTTTGTAATCTTAAGGGAACTATGGATTTAGGAATTTTTTCTAGAAATTTTGTTGAATTTAAATGTTTTTAGGAATCTGAATTTGGTTGTTGTAGAAGTTATAGAAAATGTATATCCAGAACATTTCATTTCATAGAAGACTTATTATTTTCATGTTCTTGTATGAAACAACACTCAGTGGAACATTGAGGAATCCAAATATGTTGTGGAAGGAAGATGTTGTGCTCTAGTGTTGTGGATTCAACACACACTCACTGACTATGGAATAAGTTTTACAAAAAATTAAATACTATGTGATGATACTAGTTCCATTTACTTAAGTAAGACCCATGAATATCACTCTAATAGAAAACAAATAGATATTAGGAATCACTTTCTTATGGATCACATACATAAAGGAGATATCATTTTATAATTAATCAGAATACGAGAACAACCTAGTGATATTTTTATAAAACACTTACCTTTTGATATATTTGAATACATTAATATTTCATATCCAATTATTACTTACCCATCTCTTTACATTAAAAAAATCCTCTTAATATGGGGGTACATATGTTTTTTGTTTTTAAAATCTCTTTTTTTTGCAATTTTTTTTAAAAAGTATTCACAATGAAGTTCCGAACTCATATTTCTCTATAAGAGTTTCTGAGCCAGAATTCTTAAAAAGTTCATTAGACTCATAAATTTTTATATATTTTTAAGACTCAATTTCTTTCCTAAATGATTTTCTAATCAATATTTGAAACTATATTTTATTCTAATAAAACAATCTCTATTAACAATTATCGTAATCATGTTTGTTGTCCAAAATTGAGGAAGAACATCATTATCATATTGATAAAATCTTCCAACTCTGGAAGGTATTCTTCTAATTCATTTAAATTTTTACATAATTTAAATATAATTATCTACCTTTGTTGTTGTTTTTATTGTTTTAATTTTCTTACAAAAATGTTTTTTTTTCATTATTTTAAAAAATCATATTCACTCTCAATATGATAAATATTTTAAACCTAAAGAGTTAGAAAATTCTTTAAATATTTATGTAGATCATTCTCAACCATCATATTTGAGGAGTTTTAATATCATCCATAAGATTTGTTTTATAATTTGAATTGTCTCTTCCATTTCCTATTTAAAGGGTACCACCCCCCCCCCCCCCCAATGTCTGAAATTGGAAATCCCAGTATTTCTACTCCTGAGGGATACTTCGATCAAAATTCTTCGGTCTGAAGATTCTCCTTATTTCAGAATCTCTAGTTTCATCAATAAATATGATTCTAGTTGATAAGGATTTTATCCAGTGGTATGTTTTTTGAGAAAGGTTGGTTGAAATATCTCTTTATGGGAATTATTAATCTTCATTGAGAATGATTATAGATTTCTTTGTTTGTGAAACAATATGTGTTGGATATCCTAATAATAATTTTGATCTAATTTATCTTGATCATGTTTAGAATTTCTATACTATTATTCTATTTTTCATAGAAGGTGTAAAAAAAATGTTTCATCCATGATATATGACAAGTTGTAGAAAATTTCATATAAAAAAAGCTACATGTATGGTTAAAATTCCATCAGATGGATAATCCTTTTTTACATACCACAAGTATTTAGATAACCATGGTTCATTTAATATGAAGAGGGAAGAGGATTCATTGTTTTCTAACTATGAAAAAGTTCGTAAGGTGGCTCATATCACACCAAATAATAGGGTAGTTACCCTTTGGATGCAAGGATTTCTCATTCCGAGGAAAGGGGGTTATGATATATTAATGGTACCTAATATTTTGGTCTTATAATTCCTTGTGAATTTGAGAAAATTAGATCTTATCAAATTTATTTTACTTATAATCAATAAAATAAATACTAGATCTATTGGGTCTCAAATAATTATGTTTTTTTTAAGCAAGTTAATGATAGAATGTGTAAAAATTTTCCAACATTTCATCAGCTGTAATGAGATTGAAAGTTTTATTAATCAGTGAAGATACTCTAAAGAGAATGAGATTCAGTTTTGATGAAGAAATAAATATGTTTCTTAACATTTCTGGTGGAACTACTCTGGAGTAAAATCCTATAAGAAACCTGAAAAAAGTTTTTAGAAGAACAAGAAGAAATCTGATCAAGATGATCAAGGTAAGAAAAGGTAATTTGAGACTTCCCCACTAATGAAAGAAAAGAAACAAAAGTAAGTGCCTAATGAATTACATGATGAATGGATTAGAAATAAGGCTTAAATAAAATAAGGTGATCATGTTGTTGGAATTGACCCAGAAAAATCTTTGGCCCTAATTATTAAAGATTCAAATAATATAGAATAGAAAATAAAGAATAAGTAGTTGAAAAATAAGTCAATAAAAGAACTTTTATATGATAGATTGATGAAAGGAGTGGAAATGGATTCTTGAAATTTTTCTTCAATTATTCATCCATCTCAATTCTATCAATATAATCTGGATGTCATGTTAGTATTTCATGAAACCAAAGTTTTTAATATTGAAGTTCCCCTTATCATAGACAAGGGAAAGGTTAAATTATTTGATGTGGAATCATCACCATCCCACGAAATAGAATCATAATTTTAACTAGTTGGTAAGGAAAATTTAATAATAGAAGAATTGATCCATGTGGATTTTCTTCAATAATTGAAAAATTAAGCTATAATAATTGATAAGTTAGAAAATAAATAAAAGGTTATTCAAGAATAAAGTGAATACGTTGAGGACTATATTGAAGAATAAGTATTTGATGAGGAAGATTAAGATGAAGATGAAAATTAAAATACTAAATCTGATAAGTTTTATTTAAAAATATCAAAGGCTTTATCATCAGATATACCTTCCAAGAATGATAAGGATGGTGAACTTGAAAATTTTAAGCAAGAAAAATCACCTTCAAATACTAAAACCTAATATTAATCTAAGAAAGTCCACAAAGATCAAAACTCATAGAAAGAAGTTAATAAGTATGATAATGATGATGAGGAAATCATGTAAATTTCTAGGGAAATAAATTTAGAGACATAGTTGAAAATTAGTCTCAAAGAAATATGATACAGGGAAAGAAAAAATAGTGGAAACTGGAACCAGTCATACTCAACCCCCGGATATTAATTTATCAAATTCAGTGAATATGATCACATTCCATGGAGTTGATTTCATTTTTATGGTTCTACAAATACTTGATAAAACAATTACATATTTTCCATGACTAAAATACAAATTTGAATTGATTCCTGAAAATCAAATTCAAAAGGTGGAATCAATCAATTTTTTAAAAGATTGGTTGATTCAGAATGAGTCTCATCTCAAAGTTCTTAAAGAATTTTTTCAAGATCCTAATAAGGAATGAAATAAAGTTAAGAAATTTTCTCACAACATTAATGTAAATTTCAAGTTACATAAATAGACTATTGAAGATATGATGAATATTTTGAATGAATCGTCATAATTCTTTAACATGATATCTAATTTTTTGACATATAATGTGAAATGTGTGGAATAATTTAGAGATTCAACTATTAACCCAATTGAAGAGGTGAAATAGTTAAATGGGAAGATAAAATTTATTTCGTCAGATATATTAATACTCAAATATTAAAAATAAGAAATCATGTGTTTGAATAATTAGAAAAAAAGTATTGGAAGATAGACTTTGGATTCCAGAAGATTGAAATTAGTATCAAAATAAATTAATTGAAAATCTTAATGAAGAAAAAAAATAATTAAATGGGATGAAGATTATTTTTAGATCCTTGATGAAAAAAGATTAAAATATTTTTCTCTTTTGAACACTTATTGTAATTATATTTTTAAAAAATGTTTATAAATGAATTCATTTTCATCACATTATGATTTTTTTGAATGTTTCCCAATTATGATTGCTTGAATATTATTTCATTTTTTTGGATGATTGCGGTGTTTATTATATTGTTTCATATTATTTTCCTTATAAACCTTTTTTATAAAACACCAAGACTTTCCCATTTTTTGTAAATCATGAATGGGAAGAAATTATCCAAAAGGGGAGAAAACTTTTTATAAGGGATTGTTTCGCACGGAATTCGGGGATGACCTCCTAGATGGGAGATTCAAACGTTCCGATTGGTTTCTATCGGGTTTGTTTGTAGAACCGGAAACATCCAATGATTCCACATCCATTAGGACCTACATTCCAAAGGTAGGCGCTCATTAGCTTGTGGACTGATGAGGCTTAGGAATTTTCATTGGTCGAGAGGATGGGAGGTCAGACTCATCACACCTTTTTTAAGGGAATTATTGTCTATTCCGGGACTCTCTTTATAAATTTAAGTTATGTTTGTGAATCCTTATTACATTACCAAGTATAAAATGAGCTTTCCTCCAGTTTAACAATCAATGATTAAATATGTAAGAAATTTAGAGAATCTTTTATATGTATTCGAGGTTCTTCATCAATAGAGAATCATATATATTTATTTAGAGATTCTTGGTCAATGGTATCCTTCAAAACATTTATATAAAAAGTCTCTTGGTCATTATGATGACTAGGCTGGTTTTAAATCCACTCAGTGGGGCACTTGAAGTTTATTGTCATTCAGAAGGACATGAATTATTTCAGAGTTGGGATCGAAACCATAAATGGGCTACCTACGTATCCTTTGTTTTGGAAAAGGAATCAGAACCCACGTAGTTCGAGTAAGGGAGTATAACATTTATGATTGATGGCTCAAAGAAGGATGTCATAATTATTTTTACACTCTAAGCTCACGTGAGTCATGCTCGGTGTGAGAAACAAGAGGTATTGGTAAAAATTAGACAATTGTGCCATGAAATATGCAATCATAAGAAATGGTTTGGGGCTTATATATGTATGACTGCCCAGATAGATGAAGGTTTAGGATTTACTTTTAGGGAGAAAATCCAGGAACAGGGTCCATAAAGGTATATGTGCTTCATGGAGATTTGAATACTCTAACTTGGGACTTATTCTTGAAAAGGAAACCCAAATTAGGAGAGGATTGATAACTGGGTTTTACTCCTGAGAAGGAATCCCAGATCAAACGAAAATTAGGACTGGTTAAGAGAAATTAAGGGACTTGGGGCTTACTCCTGAAAAGGAAGCCCAAAATTTATGACTGGGACTTATTCCTGAAAAGGAGGCCCAGGTTAGGGGACTTGGGACTTACTCCTGAAAAGGAGGCCCAAGATTGGAGGATTTATGACTGGGGTTTATTCCTAACAAGGAAGCCCGGGTTAAAGGATTATGATTGGGACTTACTCCTAAAAAGGAGGCCCAAGTTAAGGAATTAAGGTATGGGGCTTACTCCTGAGGAGGATGCCCAAGTTTGGGAACTTTAAGAATTTGGGGCTTATTCCTGAGGAAGATGCCCAGATTAAAGGACTTATAACTGGGGATTATTCCTTAAAAGGAGACCCATGTTAAGGATTCTCTCATCTTAAAGGATGAGGTTGAATGAATGAACTCTCAATATTTGGTGACATAAAGATGTACAAATCACTATGTTTTGAGAGATATTCCACAGAATTCCTTTCAAATAAGGAAGTCAAATCAAGAAATCATGTCATAAATGGCTTTGAAGAGTATCTTGAAGACTGAATCTTGAATAGGAAAGGTGAAATGGCTTAAGAGGGGTAAAATGGGCAAGATGGGAACCCAAAAAAGGTAGGGGCGCGCAAGTCTTGAAAGGCGCGCAAGTCTTACGTGGACGCGCAAGTATTGGTCGCACAGGTATACCTGCGCGACATGGGGGTACTTGCGCGATTTTCAACCAGCATTAAAATACTTGACCGACTCTTTCTTAAAGCCTTTAGAATCCTCTTGAGGTTCTTCCAGAAAAGGGACGCACAAGTTCTATTGAAGGAATAAGGCGGCGCGCAAGTGTGACCACTTCCCTTAAGGGCTGACCACTCAGGCGCGCAAGTGTTGATGAGTTTCAACACTTAGGCCTTCCTCCTTCTCTTTAGATCTTCCGTTCTAGGTAAGAAATTACCTTATAAGTGTTCTGGAAGCTTTGAGAAGAGACTTGGGCATCGAGAGCTTCAATCCGAGTTTCTGAAAAAAAGATCCTCTCGAATGGGGGGCCCATAGGGTCTATTTATAGGCAGGAGAAGACTCTGGGCGGTTACCTGGCGGTTATCACTTAGGTCGTGCAAGTCACTTGCGCGACCATAAGGGCGTCGCGCAAGTGGACTTGCGCGACAGTGATATAACTTGCGCGGTGCAGTTGCTTTTGATCCTTTGTTCATGCCTTTGTCGATTTTTGATATTTTCTTCAAAGGTTGAATCACTTTGAGCTCAGATATTCCCCTTTTTCCGATCTTTAGATTCTGTGACGAAAGGAGTGTCAAAAAAAGTCCCCCCTCAGAGTTGGATCCAGAGAGAAATAGAGGATTTGACTCTGAGGAAATCGAATACATCCAAAGGAAAAGGGGGCGTGCAAGTCTTCAGGGCACAGAGGGAAGCGTGCAAGTGCGCATCGCGTAGGGATACGGCCCTCGATCGTGCAGGGTCTGGTGCACAGGGTCCCAGCCGCGTCTATAAATAGAGGGCCTCACTTCCGTACAAGCATCCGGATTTCCGGACTTCATACCTTCGAGCTCTCGCCGCGCAGGTCACCTTAGCCGCGCAGGTTGCTCTATTTTCTAGTGTTTTCCTTGATGTCGCGCTACTGTAAAGGCATTTGTACTTGCGCGGTTTATACTTGCGCGTCAAAAACTAGCGCGGCACACGAATACTTGCGTGCCATTTTTTAGACTTGCGTGCCTTAATGCCTTAGCCATTTTTTCGAAATCTTTCACAAATTTTATGAAAAAAATAAACCCATTTAAGAGTTTAATTTATTCAACTTTTGGAAAGATTCAATGGCTCCTAAGGGAATTAAAACGTCTGATGAACTGGCTAGCAAGCGGATTTATGACATGATGAACATCATTGGCCACGATTACTATGATATCTGCGACAGCACTCTCCCAGATTTGGCTAAGTACTTGAATAAATATCATCTTAATTTCCCACAGAGCATCTACCTGTCTCTATGTGGTCATGGTCACCTGCAAGGAGTCAATGTTCCAGATGCAAAGAACTATACACCTGAGATGCAGCTGCACTGCTACTCCTCTATTTCGGTTATGCTGTGCATTAAGAGCAACAACAATGGTGTGAACTTTCAAGTTATTCCTCTATGTCATTTCCTTGCAGATATGAAAATGGAAAACCCATGGTCTGAAATGTTTTCCACTACCGGTTGGTGGAGAGAAGACAAACATGGCATTAGAGCAATATATGAAAAGAGTACTCTCTCCAAATGTATCTTTACTTCCAATGGTCCATTCTCAAATCCATGTATCCATCTTCCAAGTCTCTTGGACAGAAACAGAGTCACTGTTTGATCAGCAGAAAATTTTCTCAAACCGCACTCAAGAACATCCTTTTACAATTGTTCCGAGAAGAGCTAGTATCACTGCATCTCTTATTGTATCCAGTTGAATGAATGAATTCCAGGTGGTTGCTGATGAATCTCGGGATGCCGTAAATCAAATGAAGTGTTATGTTGAAAGCCTCTTGTAATTCTTGAAAAAGAGAAGAGACTCCAGTCTGTGGATGTCCTTCTAACTCTTGTGTATCAATGAAAAACACTTTCATCTTCAATCATTTGTACCAGAATTCTTTCACTACCTGCTTCAAATTTATTTAATCCAATGGGCTTAGTAAGCATAGTTTGATTTTTACTAGGATTATTAAAAATAACCCTACAAACTTTGAACCTTTTAATTGCTCAATATTACCTAAATCATAAAAAATGTATATTTAGTGAGCTGGAACTTGACTTTTATTCAGAGTTCCATTGTCTTTTGTGGGCAGTTTAAAGTCATGCATGCCGGACATAAAGGGGCTAATGTTTAAGGTCGAAATAGATTTGACCAAAATGGATTAAAATTGATTCAATTCCTTGACAATTTATCTGAAAAAATATTACCATACTCAATTATGAGAGAAAAAAATGTAAACTATGGATTAAGAATATTTGAATCTGAGGAATGATATGAAAAATAGCTAAAGGGAATTAGAAGAATTAGTTTCCAAGAATGAAGTTACTATTATTTAACAAAACCCGTTAGGGGGTTGAATTATGCAGGGCCACCTAAGGGCATTGGCTGCATGGTCAAATAAATAGCATCTTTCGGCTGACAAGTCTGTTATGTGGACTGTTTATGCAAGGCCACCTATGGGCACGTGCTGTATAGTCAGGCAAAAGAACTCTCAGAAATTTACTTTCCTAGTGCTAAAAGCCAATGAAAGTTTATGGAGATTCAAATTTTCTAAAGTATAGAGTTTGTTGTATGGAAAGAGGTACTTGAATATGGAGAAGATATTTTCAGACAAAATTATCGAAGAACTGGATGAATATCACTCCTACGAAGGTCTGACCCAAACGTAGGGAAGAAGAATAAACCATAGACTTGAATACTTTCAGATAATGAAAAATGATATGGGACAAATATGTTAAGGATGGCTATTTTTTTTGCATATCCCTATATACCGTCATTGAAGACAAATAAGGACAAAAGAGGCATTCTTCCCAAGAATGAAGTTACCATCATTTAAAAAACCTGTTAGGGGGTTGAATTATGCAGGGCCACCTAAGGGAATTGGCTACATAGTTAAATAAAATAGTATCTTTTGGCTAACAATTCTGTTATGTGGACTGTTTATGCAAGGCCACCTATGGGCACGTACTGCATAGTCAGGCAAAAAGAATTCTCAGAAGTTTGACATTTTTGTGACTAAAAAGTCATGAAAAGGGTTATGAAGATCTGAAAATATTTAAGGTTAGGATTATAACACATAAAGATGGGTATGTTCCAATGTATATAGAGATACATAGGTCAATGATAACCATAATCATGTTGTGGCTGGGTCCTGAATTGAAATTTTGGACTTCACTGCGTATCTCATAAGAATGAGAATCAAGCCATACATAGTTCTTGAAATGCAATTTAACGTCGTACAGGACGAAAGTATGAGAGATCTTAGTTTAGGGTCATAGATTTCGGACCATAATAATGAATACACAGTGTGTGTTTTCATGAGGACTTTTCAGCCAAGGGACTGAAAGTAAAATTTGGGGTTAGGCCCAAAAAGACTTGGGGCTGGATTCGAGGGATACTCGAACGTTCCTACGTATCCCATAAGGATGGGAATCAAGCCCACATAGTTCTAGAACTACCCTTTGTACAAATTTGGTTCGTACATGTGAAGGGTGAAAGGGGACTTTAGTGCAATTATGGTTTAACCCGAGATAAAAAGTTTAGGCATTACCATGTATGCATGTAGTCTTTTGAAATGAAACATTATTGAAAAATCAATGTCAATAATAGTTATCTCTCAAATGAGGAAATCAAAGAGTATTGTAGTTTATTGTCGTACCGGAAAAAAGTGTTGCATAGTTTAACGTCATATAACAAGGACGAAAGTGAATCAATGTAAAGATATTGATTCTAGGGGTGGTTTCATGAATCAACATCATATGAGATGGTGGTGAACCGATGTGAAGAGATTGTTTTGGGCTTGAACCCTAGGAGGTTGCCTATATACCCAGCCTGGAAGGCAAGGATCAAAGTCCGTGTAGTTAAATTAAAGAATGAATTAATGATCAAGTTGTTCTTGGGGACAATGATCTAATAAAAAATGTTGTTGGGACTTACACATGGTTAGCGGCCCAAAGAGAGTGTTACGGTTGAGGTTTTCTCTAAGCTCACGTGAGTCATACTCGGTGTGAGAAACAAGAGGTAACAACAACCTTAACGATGCATAGTTTAATGTCATGTAGGACATATAAAGGGACTATGAAGTTTAAAGTCTTGCAGTTAGGACTATTGGTGCTGCGCAGTTTAGTGTCATGTAGCAGGGACAAAATACAGCTTAATGTCATGTAGGACGTATCATGAATTTTCTGTACAGTTTAGCGTCATGTAGTTAGGACGATGGGGATAATAGAGTTTAACGTCATGTTGGACGAAAGGGGGACTGCGCAGTTTAATGTCATGCAGTAAGGACAAAATAACACACCATTTACGTCATGTTGGACGCATTGGGGATTTTTTTTCCACATTTTAACGTCATGTTGGATGAAAATGTGAATAGTTTAAGGTCATATGCATGGACCGTGGATGGTGCAGTTTAATGTCATGCTGGACGGTGGTGTAGTTTAAGGTCATACAGGACCTTTGATGATTATATAGTTTAACGTCTTTCCGGACGTAAGGTATTTTTATACAGTTTAGCTTCATGTAGTTAGGACGTCACAGTTTAACGTCTTTCTGGATGTAAGGGACTTGCAAATAGTTTAGGGTCATATGCATGGACCGTTGATGATGCATTTTAAGGTTATACAGGACCTAGTTGCAGTCTAAGGTCATACTGGACCATTTAGGGAACTTATGCACAGTTTAACGTTGTGTGGGACGAAGTTGCAGTTTAAGGTCATACAGGACCATTGCTGTATAGTTTAATGTCATATAGCAAGGACGAACTGGTGCTGCACAGTTTAGTGTCATGTTGCGGGGACATCTTCTTTTATACAGTTTAACGTCATGTTGGATGAAAAAGGGACTTTCCTACAGTTTAACATCATGTTGGAAGAAAAAGGGACTTTCCTACAGTTTAACGTCATGTTGGACGAATTGTATCAACCAATTGTAGGAATCTTGGTTCTGGGGACCATATTTTGTGTTTATACAAAATATTTCTTCAGAAATCTGGCATTGTTTGGAGTCGTGATGAGTTCTCCATCCACTGAGATTAATGAATAAGCTCCATTGGAGTAGACCTTATGTATTGAATAAGGTCCTTACCATTTTGGATCAAGCTTGGGAGGTTTCCTTCCTGGTATCATTGGAGTTCTGAGAACTAATACCAATTCTCCCTGAATGAATGAACGAAGATGAACTTTTTTGTTAAAAGCTCGTGCTATTCGATTCTGATAGATTTCCAAGTGGTGCAAAGTGCACAATATTTTCTCATCTAACCGTTCCAATTCATTCAATCGCTTTTGGGATTGCTCATCTATAGATAACTGATCACAAATGGCTACTCTGAGTGAGGGCAATTGAACTTCAATTGGAAAGACTGCTTCTGTTCCATATACCAACGAATATGGAGTTGACTGCGTTGCATTGCGGGTGGTAGTCCGATAATCCCATAAAGCATGAAATAGTTTATCAGGCCATGACCTCTTATCTTTATCCACCATCTTTTTCAGTATATTTGAAAGAGTCTTGTTAAAGGCTTCTATTTGGCCATTGGCCGCCGCATGATACCGAGATGAATGGTTGGATTTAATGTTGTATTCTTGATACAATTTCCTTACCTCAGAAGAACGGAAGTTGGTGCCGTTTTCCGTCAATATCGTATGAGGGACACCAAATCTAGTAATGATGTTAGACTTGATGAAGCTAACAATGCATTTAGAATTGACTTCTTTGAGAGGTACTACCTCTGCCCATTTGGAAAATAAATCAGTAGCAGTAAGAATGTACTTAAACTGCTTGGTCGTAGCTGAAGGGTAAGGTCCCACCACATCCATTCCCCATGTGGCAAATGGCCATGAGTATTTAGCTGTATGAATCAACTCTGGAGGTTGATGAATGAAGTTGGCATGTACTTGACATGAATGACACTTCTTTGTGAAATCAACACAATCTTGTATCATTGAAGGCCAAAAGTATCCAAGACTTCAAATTTGATCAGAAAATCTATGTCCAGACTGGTGGGCACCACAGACTCCTGCATGAACTTCTTTCATGGCAGCCGTTGTCTCTTCACCATCAATGCATCTTAAGAGAACTCCATCAAAACCACGTTTGTAGAGAATTTTCTCTAGGTGGTTTGGGCCATCATAAAGAGTAAAATTGACCACACGTCCCCGAATTTGTTCTTTCTCGGCTCTATCAGGTGGAAGTGTTCCATTTTGAAGGTATTCCCTGATAGGTGACATCCATCCTGTAGTATGACCATACGGTTCAAGAATGGGACTAATTTCATTAATTTCCTCTGTTCTGGCTTGAACATAAGGTGAAATTGCATGACGGTGGGAAATACTGATGGTTGTCTCGTCCCGATTTGGATCTGCTAGAGTTGTGGCTATATTAGCCAGTGCATCAGCTTAAGCATTTTGTGATCTTGGGACATAAGAAAATTTCGGTTCTGAAGGGAATTCCGCCATTAACTTTCTGATGTAATCATACAAAGGGATTAATTCTTCTTTTCTTATGGCATAATCCCCATTGACTTGTTTGATTACCAGGTCTGAATCACCTTTCACCTTTAAGTGATTCACTTGTGCTTGAAGTGATAACTCCAAGCCTGTGATAAGAGCTTGGTATTCGGCTTCATTATTGGTACCACCTTCCCACAATAAAAAGGAATAAGGTAACAATTCCTTATCTGGAGAAATGAGTACAATTCCTAAACCAACTTTGTTGAATTTAGGATTTTCCATTTTCTTCCCTGTTGGACTTCTGGAAGCACCATCAAAATACATTTCCCATGTTTGAGGACACTCTTGAATAGAAAAACTTCCTCATCAGGGAGTTCAATATCTGAAGATGTGTCTTCCACTGAAGGATGTTCAGCCAGGAAATCAGCCAGAGCTTGGCCCTTTATTTCCTTTTGAGATACATACTGAATGTCGAACTGCTGCAAAATAACTACCCACCTTGCTAGACGTCCTGTAAGCATTGGACGACTAAGGATGAATTTGAGTGGATTATTGCGAGATACCAATGTGACCTCGTGATGTTGCAGGTAGTGTCTCATTTTTTGAACTGCAAAGATTAATGCCAGGCAGCACTTCTCAATACTTTAATACCGGTTTTCTGCTTCAAGCATAGTTCTACTGAGATAGTAGAGGCTATTTTCATTCCCAGCATCATTCTTTTGAGCAAGAAAGGCACCCAATGATCGCTCTAGAGTTGTCACATAGAGGATAAGTGGTCTACCTTCAACAGGTGTCATGAGTACTGGTGGACTCAAGAGGTATTTCTTGAGAACATCAAATGCTTCTTGACATTCTTCAGTCCACTGGTAAGTGACTCCTTTTTTCAATAATTTGGTAAAGGGTAAACTTTTGCCTGCAAAATTGGCGATGAAACGCCGAATATAGGCTAATTGTCCTTGAAGTCCTATTAATTCTTTCAAATTCTGAGGAGGTTAAATACCAAGGATTGATTTGGTCTTCTCAGGATCGACTTCAATACCACGATGGCGTACAACAAAGCTGAGGAATTTTCCTGAGGTTACCCCAAAAGCACATTTTAAGGGGTTCATCTTCAAATTATGTTGTCGAAGCTTGTGGAATATGAATTCCAAATCAACCAAGTGATTAGAACGTTGTTTGGATTTAACCACCAAATCGTCTACATAGCATTCAACAAACTTCCCTAAGAAAGGTTTGAAGATACGATTCATGGCGCGTTGATATGTTGCACCTGCATTCTTTAAACCAAAGGGAATCACCCGGTAACAAAACACACCTTGAGGGGCTCTGAAGGCTGTAGATTCCTCATCTTCTGGGGCCATTCGAATCTGATTATATCCAAAATATCCATCTATGAAAGAAAGTACTTCATAGCCATCCGTCGCATCAATTAAGAGTTCTGTAATCAGAAGTGGGAAATCATCTTTAGGACAATACCGATTAAGATCTCTGAAATCGATGCAAACCCTAATTTGTCTGTTATTTTTCATTACAGGGACAATATTAGCCAACCACTTGGGATACTGAACTTCTCTGACGAAGTTAGCTTTGATCATCTTATCCACTTTAGCTTCAATTTTGGAAGCATAAGTTGGGTGTGTTCTTCTCACGGCTTGCTTAAACCCTCAATGTTCTTTTGGTAAACCCAAATAATGAGTAGCAACATCAGGATCAAGCCCAGGCATTTCTGTATAGTTCCAAGTGAAAATATCTTTATTTTTCTTTAGAAAATAAATATACATCTCTTTCTCTTCAAAGGTCATGGCCACACTAATTAAAGTGGGGCGTGGATCTTTC
Organism: Viscum album; assembly: GCA_963277665.1. Lineage (NCBI taxonomy): Eukaryota > Viridiplantae > Streptophyta > Magnoliopsida > Santalales > Viscaceae > Viscum > Viscum album. The sequence continues at coordinate 616,735,704 of OY728145.1, read as the reverse complement.
TATGTACCCATATTTATTTCTCTGAGTTCATCCACAGTGGTAGAGATACCTTCTTCAAATGCTGGAGGAGCATCTCTAAGATCTTCCTCTTCCTCTTCATCATGTGTTATTTCTTCCATTTCGACTTGCATAGTAGATGACAAAACGAAATTTTCATGATCAGAAGAGATGTCAAAATTTTCACATTTTGAAGAAGAAGCTTCCATTTCCGACCCTATTGATAATAAAGGGTCTTCTTTGGGAAATAAAGAGGAGATGATGGATTGAGAATCGACATCATTATTCACCTCTGATGTTGCTATAACTTCTTCTGGCCTGATTGGTGAAGTATAGACTTGTTGGACTTCAGCAGATGAAATGAAAACGTCACCACTTATGCTTTCATCACTATTTGGTAGGTTACCAATTTCTCCCATGTTGTCTGGCTCAATTTTCGTAATTGACATTATGGATCTTTCCATAAGAGTATTTTGATTTGGGCCTATTTTGTCAATTTTACTGATAGGTAACACATAATCTGTACTCACATGTGTAAATGGATTTATTGGAATTTTCTCCAAACCATATGGGGCATTAACTTTGGTAATTTCCTTCATTGTAGATTTTTCTCTTCCCTTCATGTGATAAAATTCTGCCTCAATGTATTGAGACTCACATGTCTTGAACAGGGCCTTATCACCATACAATGTTCCAACTTGACCATTGAAACAGTATTTGAGACATTGATGGTATGATGAAGGGACATCTGCATGCTGATGTAGCCAGGGTCTTCCAAGCAAGACGTTGAAAGCTGAGTCTTGATCAACAATCATGAAATCCGAATTGGATACAAGATCTCCAAACTGAGTTCTGAGTGTAACTTCTCCCAGTGGTTCTTGTTCATTTTTATCATATCCTTGTAAAATCATGGTAGAAGGAGATAAATCAGATTCCGTGAGGCCCAATCGAAGAATTGTACGAATAGGCATGAGGTTGACTCCTGAACCATTGTCAATGAAAGATCTTTGGATATCTACACCATTGACTTTTCCAGATAAGTACAAAGGTTTTATGTGCCCATGCACAACATCATCTTCATATTTATCAGAAAAAGATATCACTGCATGGAATTCTGCAGGATTATTCTCTATGTGATAGACTTCAGCTGCAGCAATTTCAGCTTTAAACTCCTGAGGACTTGACAAAGCTTCAATGAGTGCTTCCCGAAGATCTTTTGATAGATTCAAAGCATCCAAAATTGATAACTTGGATGGTACTTGGGCCAAGTGTTTCAATATATCATACTTTTGATCTAAAGGTCTGCATTTCCCAACAAAAATATGCGGTTTAGCAGGTACCTTGGAAGCAGATGCTTTGGAAGCTGATGCATCTTGTATTGGGATAGAAGTTGGAAATATCCTTGGTTTTGGAAGATTAGACCGATTAGATCCATTTACTTGCTGAGATAAAGAAGATGGAACCTTCAATCGGTCTTCTAAAATAACTGTGCCAAGACTGAGTTGGCTATTAGCAGAAGAACCTGCTTGTTCTTTTTGAGCTCGCTGAAGGGCTCTACCATGAGTTTCTGCTGCATACACAGTGCTAGTAGGGGTAGAATTGGAGTAGTGTCTTCGGAAAGATCCACGTCTTCCCATGTATCCTGAACCTTGGGAACTTCCTCGGATTCCCTTATTTGATACAGGGAATTCAGGCTCATCAAAATTGAAATTACGACTGGAATACGGATCTGTTAATTGAATCATATTAACAGAACCGAAGATTAACTCTTCGTCTAATAAAGACTCTGCCTGACTAGCCTATTTAGGTTGTGCCGTTTGAAGGGGCAGTGCCCATGGATTTGAAGTAGATGGCATAAAGTCTGCCAGAGTCAAAGACAATTTAGGCTTTGACACATACTCATCTTCTTCTGATTCTTTTTTCTTCTTTAAATCAAGTCATTTCTTTGAGGATTTTCCCTCTGACGAAGAGGGTTTTACCGCAATATTCATGGCAGAAGACACAATTGGTTTCTTTAATTGTGTTCGCAAAATGGCATGAGTCCGATTGATTGTCTTTCTGACCATCCAATCATCATATTTCTGTGCATTTCTGCTTTTGACTTCTTGCCATTCACCTTCTTCCTCTGGAACTGTAGCAGTGACACATGCTATCTGAGTCGAAGAACCTTTCAACTTGACTTGTCCCAAGTCGACCATATTTTGTAGGAGGTCTTTAAAGACAAAATACTCCTGGATGGGATGCCCCAACATTTGATTAAAGGGACAATAATTGGGACGGTCTTCATCTCCTTCCTTGTTTGGCCTCTTGGGCACTGGTAATTGAACCAAATTATTTTCCAGAGCTTAAATGAAGTAACCAGGAACTTGCTCACTTCGTAAAGAGTATGTTTTACTCTTCAAATCCTCAAATTTTTTTCGTCGTTGATCTCTTTGATCATTTGGACAAAATGGCCTTTGTTGTTGGCATTCAGGAGGTGGATCTCTTCGAGAAGATGAAGGTTTTGAAGTAGAAATAGGTACAGGTACTTGTTTAAGCATAACTGTAGCATTTTCTGCTTTACCCATTCTCCTTCCTGGAGCTGATGGAATTACATGAGATTTAACCTTAGCCTGTATAAGGGAATCTTCAATCAGATGAGCGATTGAAGTAAGGTCTCGAAACCCTCCTGTGTATTTCACAGGGATCAATGGCGTGCGTAATTAGTCACGCAAATTTGCCACACAGATTGGCAACAGCTCTTCCTGAGGGAGTGCTAAACTCAGGGAATACGTTAATCCCTTCTAGCGAGCAATGAAATCAGAGACTCTTTCATTCTCCCTTTGCTTGCAATTTGTAAGATCAAAAACTGTCGTTTTTGGCAAAGTTGAGCTGAACTGAAGAAGGAATTTTTGACGAAGATCCTCCCATCCGATGATTGACCGGGATTGCAAGCTTGTATACCAGACAAAAGCTGGTCCTTGCAAGGTTCACACGAAGCATCTGAGTTTCACTGCTTCTTGCTGCTCTGGAGTTCCCATCATAGGATCACAACAAGACACGTAATGTGTCAAATGTTGTTCAGGGTCGCCTGATCCATTGAAAGTAGGAAAAACTGGGTTTCCAAAACTGGATGGAAGAGAAATTGAATCTACCCATTCAGGGTAAACTTTCTTTTCAGGTTGAACTTGCGCCCATTTCCCTTCTATAGTTTCTAACCGAGCTGTTAATGACTCAATAGTAGTTATCAACTTTTGAGAAATATCCGGTTGAACTTGGTTTTGGGTAGGTGCAATGAATGGAGCTTGGAAAGACGTGGTGGTTGGTGCTGCAACTGATGGTAGTGCTGCCAACCGTTGTTGCACTTGACCTGTAGGATTAGACTTCTGAGGGTGTACTGATAAAGGAGGATATTCCTGATCCATCTTAGTAACTGCAATAAATTCCTTTGGCTGTCGGACTCCAGCATTTTTAAGAAGAAGACTACTCTGAAGTAGTTCTGCATTCAACCTTCTTAATTCTTTCATTTCTTCCTCCTGTTGTGAAAACCTTTGCTCTAATGAGAGCGATTGACCTTCTCCAGAGGAAGGATATGTAACCTAGTTCTTTCCCCTCCCTTTTTTGGATACTTTTTGGAGAGAAGGAAGTGGATTACCTAGGTTCTGAGTAATCCTTTGACTCCGTGTACGCACACCTTCTTCATTTGTATCGGTGCGTACATTTTCTTGAGCAGGACGCTCTTCATCTGAGTCCCCTGAGTGAACCTCCTCTAGTGGATTAGCAACAATGGCATTGATGACATTGATTGATGCATAATGCATCGCATCCCTTCTATCAACATTTCTGTGATATTTTATTCTTTCATGTCTTTGATGCGACATTGCCTTTTGTTGATTCAATCTTTTAGGAACTTCTTGATGAGCTATAACTTGGAGGGAATCTCCTGATAATTTGGTTCTTCGTTCCTCTTGTGGCTTCTTCCCCAATCGAGAAAAGACCGACATTCTCTGAGGAGGGGATTGATGATTTGAAAGAGTCCCCAGTCTCGAGAACTGGGGATGTTCCTGCTGCTTCCTCTCAACTCCTCGAATTCCATTTGTTGACTCTGAGGGTTGGGTTAAAGGAGTCCCCAGTCTGACAAGCTGGGGTGGCTCTTGACATGCTATGTATGAGACCTTCTTAAAATATCTCTTGATCTTGCGAATCTTAGTTCGGAAATTAGCTGGATGCATTAGCCTGTATCCACTTTTATCACCTGGTTCAACAGACCGTTGGATGATTTCTGAAACTTCTGTCATTTGATGATGTGTTTGCTCCATAAAAGAGGCTTGTGCAATATTCTCACCTGATTGATTTAGGATCAATTCAACAACTTGTTCTCTATATGCTTGATTTTGAGAGGAACTAGTTGAAGCCTGTTCTTGAGCAAGATTTTGATTATGAACAAATCCCATTGACTGTGGCCGGCCATGGGCAATAACATTGCATGAGACCATTTTCGGTGGGCTTTGCTGACTGGAAAACACTGTGAAATGTAGTGCTCCGTGAACACCCTATCCTATGATATGAACATCAGATGGAGCATTGGAAATTAACTGACACAATTTTCTTAGTGCGCCAAGGCATGAACATTGAAGGGTTCTCTGCTGCTTTTCAGCCTTCGGATACCAAGAGACTGATAGAGATGCCAAATCAATCTGACGTTGTAGCCCTTCTATTATCTTAAGATGATGTTCATATTCATCATAAGATAATACCTTCTTCTTCAATTGACAAAGAGTTTTCCATATATTGAGACGAATATCATGGATTCCATCATCCGTCAACATCTTTGGAATGTCGTACTGGGAGTCAGCCAAAGGCCAAAACATGACCGCTACCTCACCTTTCGCCAATTTTTTTCTCATGTTCAGCATTTCCTCTTTATCATTAAATGAAGATTCTTCTACCAGTTCTGACCAGAGTTGGTGTTTCCTTGTTGCTTCATCGGATTCAACAAGATTGGTAGAGAGATCATTGATCAAACTAGAAGATGCATGACTTAGGGGTGGTTCGGAGAATGACCTACACCCTGAGCTATCTTCTGATTGAGAAAGTATTTCACTTGCTAGAGATAAAGCATCAGACATGACTGGTTTCGCATTTGCAAGTGCCTCAAGATAAGAGGGCTTTCTCGGCACTACATTGTCCACTGGAGTATTTTCCAGGCAATGTGAATCACTACTGCGGTGAGGACTTTCGCAGCGAATTTCATCATCATGGGGAGGACCACCATAATGGGTTACAGCAAAAGATGAGATCTCTTGCTCCTTGGTCTTCTGACCGCACAAAGGGTTCCTGTGGCTCTCATCTGAAGATGAAACTTCAAGATTGACCGAATTGTCACGAAGCAAGCCTTCATGAATAAGCGTCTGTTGAAGACCTTCGGAATTAATGTCCCCGTTATTAGGAACTGAGGGAGTAGAATCTTGAATTCCAACAGATAAATGTTTTAGGACTTCAAGAACTCCAGCATCGAGCAAAGCCTTGTTGTAGATTGGCCTTTTATCTTCTGACTGTGCTGGGAAGATCTTTTTCTTAGATGCCTTCTTACTCGCTTTGGAAACCACTTGTTGACGAAAGTGGTTACTCTGAGCAGGTGTATGTGCCTGATCAGGAAAGATGGTCAGGTTAGGCTGATAATATCCACTCAAATCAGGTGTATGTGCCTGACTTGGTTGTCCGTATGATATGGGGGAGTATTCCCCATAACCCTCTTGGACTGGAACAGATGTGTGTGTCTGTTCTGGAGTGAATCGTTGATGTGTCACTCCACTGCTAGGGATAGATTTATGTGTCTGTCCCTGAGATGATGCTGAAGCTGTTATGATATCCTGGCAAGCATCCAGAATATGAGCAGGAATTTTCTTATGCTCTTTCACCATTGACAAAATATGTTTGGTGACCTCCGCCGCCGGAACGGGGATATACGTCCATTCTGGGCTTGGAGTAGGTGTATGTGCCTGCTCCTGTCCTCCTTTTCCTGTCATTGAATCCCGACAGTACTCAAGTGTGGAGGCAGAGAGTTGAGTCTGCCTCCTGTTTGTCGTCGGAGCTTTCCGACTGACTTCTCTGTGCGCTACCAAGCGAGACTGTTGGTAAGCTTGATTAGTACTAGCAGGTGTATGTGCCTGCTGATTACACTTCTCCAAACGCGGTTGACGAGATCCATCATATATAGTCAGACGAGCCTACTGACTAACTGATGATGTATAAGCAGGTGTATGTTCCTGCCTATAGTACTCCGCCGGAATTGCCTGGAGGGATTGGCGTGATGCTGCCAGACGAGTCTGCTGGACAGCGGAATTAAAACGGACAGGTGTGTGTGCCTGCTCATTGTTCGCCACCAAGTTAGGTTGGTGGACTTCTCCGGAGATGGCAGGGATGAAAACCTGCCCATTGTTAACCGGATTCCATCTCTGGCGGTTCTTCTTGCCTGCTCGGGTTCGAGGAACCTGAGCTGAATGCCTGGAGTCGGTACCCTCATCATGTTGAGGGCGCACTTCCGCACGAGTCTGGCGGCGATTGTTGATGGGAGCCCTCGGGAAGGACTCATGTCTTTTTGAATTAAGGCCCTGAGGGACCTACTCATTCACTTCCTCAGAGTAAGGGAGTGAATGGAAATTGCGTTCCGGGGATAACGACCCGAAACGGTTGGAGACGGTATTCAGCACCTCCTGCCTCTTGATCACTGGTCCTCGTTGTCCGGACGACCTGTGTGAGTTGTTCACTTGGAGGGCATGTCGGGAAGCCTCCAGAGTTGGGATGGTACCGTGTTGACGGTAATCCTTAACCAGCGTATTTGATACCCAGCGTTGAAGACGCTGAGTGGGTGATGTCATCCTCAGAGCGGATGACGATCCAGTAGGAATAGCAGCAGTGGTATTTGCAGCAGCAGTATTCACATATGTGAATTTGAGAGCAGCCATTATGGAAATATAGAAGATCTTGGAAAAGTGTGCTTGTTTGATATAACAGACGTAATCAAGATAAATTCAGCCACTTCATCCTTTGGATGAGCACATATTTCAATGATTGTTTTTGTTAGCCCTCTTACTGAGTTTTAAATAGGGGCTTAACAAATAGGTAAAACATCATTTTAACTTGGTTAAGGATTCACGTCGGGTTCACAATTTTTTGTTTCGCACGGAATTCGGGGATGACCTCCTAGATGGGAGATTCAAACGTTCTGATCGGTTTCTATCGGGTTTTTTCGTAGAACCGGAAACATCCAATGATTCCACATCCGTTTGGACCTACTTTCCAAAGGTAGGCGCTCATTAGCTTGTGGACTGATGAGGCTTAGGAATTTGCATTGGTCGAGAGGATGGGAGGTCGGAATCATCACACCTTTTTTAGGGGAATTATTGTCTATTCCGGGACTCTCTTTATAGATTTAAGTTATGTTCGTGAATCCTTATTACATTACCAAGTATAAAATGATCTTTCCTTCAGTTTAACAATCAATGATTAAATATGTAAGAAATTTAGAGAATCTTTTATATGTATTCGATGTTCTTCATCAATATAGAATCATCTATATTTATTTAGAGATTCTTGGTCAATGGTATCCTTAAAAACATTTATATAAAAAGTCTCTTGGTCATTATGATGACTAGGCTGGTTTTAAATCCACTCAGTGGGGCACTTGAAGTTTATTGTCATTCAGAAGGACATGAATTATTTCATAGTTGGGATCGAACCCATAAATGGGCTACCTACGTATCCTTTGTTTTGGAAAAGGAATCAGAACCCACGTAGTTCGAGTAAGGGAGAATGACGTTTATGATTGATGGCTCAAAGAAGGATGTCATAATTACTTTTACACTCTAAGATCACGTGAGTCATGCTCGGTGTGAGAAACAAGAGGTATTGGTAAAAATTAGACAATTGTGCCATGAAAGATGCAATCATAAGAAATGGTTTGGGGATTATGTATGTATGACTGCCCAGATAGATGAAGGTTTAGGATTTACTTTTAGGGAGAAAATCCAGGAACAGGGTCCATAAAGGTATATGTGCTTCATGGAGATTTGAATACTCTAACTTGGGACTTATTCCTGAAAAGGAAACCCAAATTAGGAGAGGATTGATAACTGGGTTTTACTCCTGAGAAGGAATCCCAGATCAAACGAAAATTAGGACCGGTTAAGAGAAATTAAGGGACTTGGGGCTTACTTCTGAAAAGGAAGCCCAAAATTTATGACTGGGACTTATTCCTGAAAAGGAGGCCCAGGTTAGGGGACTTGGGACTTACTCCTGAAAAGGAGGCCCAAGATTGGAGGATCTATGACTGGGGTTTATTCCTAACAAGGAAGCCCAGGTTAAAGGATTATGATTGGGACTTACTCCTAAAAATGAGGCCCAAGTTAAGGAATTAAGGTTTGGGTCTTACTCCTGAGGAGGATTCCCAAGTTTGGGAACTTTAAGAATTTGGGGCTTATTCCTGAGGAAGATGCCCAGATTAAAGGACTTATAACTGGGGATTATTCCTGAAAAGGAGACCCATGTTAAGGATTCTCTCATCTTAAAGGATGAGGTTGAATGAATGAACTCTCAATCTTTGGTGACATAAATATTTATAAATCACTGTGTTTTGAGAGATATTCCACAGAATTCCTTTCAAATAAGGAATTAAAATCAAGAAATCATGTCATAAATGGCTTTGAAGAGTATCTTGAAGACTGAATCTTGAATAGGAAAGGTGAAATGGCTTAAGAGGGGTAAAATGAGCAAGATGGGCACCCAAAAAAGGTAGGGGCGCGCAAGTCTTGAAAGGCGCGCAAGTCTTACGTGGGCGCGCAAGTATTGGTCGCGCAGGTATACCTGCGCGACATGGGGGTACTTGCGCGATTTTCAACCAGCATTAAAATACTTGAGCGACTCTTTCTTAAAGCCTTTAGAATCCTCTTGAGGTTCTTCCAGAAAAGGGACGCGCAAGTTCTATTGAAGGAATAAGGCGGCGCGCAAGTGTGACCACTTCCCTTAAGGGCTGACCACTCAGGCGTGCAAGTGTTGATGAGTTTCAACACTTAGGCCTTCCTCCTTCTATTTAGATCTTCCGTTCTAGGTAAGAAATTACCTTAGAAGTGTTCTGGAAGCTTTGAGAAGAGACTTGGGCTTCGGGAGCTTCAATCCGAGTTTCTGAAAAAAAAGATCCTCTCGAATGGGGGGCCCACATGGTCTATTTATAGGCAGAAGAAGACCCTGGGCGGTTACCGGGCGGTTATCACTTAGGTCGCGCAAGTCACTTGTGTGACCATAAGGGCGTCGCGCAAGTGGACTTGCACGACAGTGATATAACTTGCGCGGTGCAGTTGCTTTTGATCCTTTGTTCATGCCTTTGTCGATTTTTGATATTTTCTTCAAAGCTTGAATCACTTTGAGCTCAGATATTCCCCTTTTTCCGATCTTTAGATTCTGTGACGAAAGGAGCGTCAATAAGGATTATTCTATAGATATGGGGAAAATTTTGTTCTTAAAAAGAAGAAGTTTTTATTAAAAAGAGAATATGATCCATAGGGGGATATTTTTTCCTAAGGGGGAGTTCGTTGTATTCATCATCGTATATAGATGAGTTATAAACATAGTCGGACTTACAGATTAATGTTAAATGATCTATATGAAGTACTTAAAAGATAATGGAATGTATATTGTTCAAAATTATTTTTAATTTATGTTTTGTGGTCTATGATTTTAAATAAGGGGTATATTGTTGATTAAAAAGTTATACTTATCACTTTTACATTCCTTTAGTTTTGGAAATCACAAACTATTTCTTAAATACATGATTTCTAACCTTTTATGTCCAAATTATTTTTATAATGTTTTTATATAAAATAGACACATTTATTATACTTATAATTAGTTATAAATTATTCATGAATATAAACAAAAATTATTCATTAAAATTATCCTAATGAATATAGATACGATAAACATCAAATTCACCTTTATTAGATTATATTTAAGACTTTATATATTTTAATTGAACTCACAAAGTCTTTATAATTAGACTAATTTCATAACTGCTGAAAATCAGATTTATACTCATAAAGATTATTGTGATGAAACTTGTAAGCAATTCAATCAGACTAACCATGTTTAAATTCTGAATACAGAAAACTAATTTCTATCATAATAGAAAATATTTTTACACTATAATGGTGTAAAATCAACATGATATCAGACATTTTGTTATTCCAGAATGATATGATCTTTCATATTCCATGTTTCCAAGTCCTTGTGAAAAACATGGAGAAAATATAAAAATTTTGAAAAAATATGACTGTTGACAATCCCAGCTATAAATAGCCATTCATTCGAAGAGTTTTGATAATGTTGCTATAGAGCATATCGATTTCATTTGTGTGAGATATTTTAAGATTGAAAAGTATAAACTGGTTTTTATTAAACTTTTTAAATTATTATTAGAGTTTTTTCTTCTTTAAGAAACCTTATCAGGTTATACCTTTAAGAAAACCTTTTCACTGTAATCATGCATCCAATATATGATTATGATCATGGGATTATAAGGATAAAAAAAGATAGATAATCTTATCTTATGATTGAGGTCTAGCTGGGTTAAAAGATATAGCTAATCCATCAGATCGAGGTCTATCGAGGATAGGAAGATAAAATAAATTCAATCATCATATTGAGGGATTTCCTAGAATATGAAAGGACGACATGCTTGCAAGTATAAAACAATAGATACATTTATCCAAGGATTTTAGAGACCTTACTCTTAAGGTTAACATAGATTAATTATTTTAAATATATATAAGTCATTCTTATATTGTTTCTATTGAATTACATGTTTCTTACAAGTCTTTTATTTTACTGTGCTTGTTTTTAAATTTTTATATAATAACATTTTTTAACATGATAAACATTTAATTGTTGATTGGATCTTTTGTAAATATGATCTTTTTACATTATTATAATCAAATATTACTTGATTATGATCCATTTACTCTGATATAAATATATATATTATTATTATGATCTTATTATATTCCTTATTATTATAGTTCTTATACTCTAATATATCGATATCATTTTGAATTATGATACTTAAGTAACCAAACTAGGGGTCATGGATGAATATGATCTTTTTACTTAATGAGGTTTGTGAACTGGTTTAGTTTAAAATATTTTAAACAACAGTTATTTTTAACAATAATACACCCCCACCCCCCACCCCCACCCTCTTGTAATAGATCCAACAATTACATAGTATTCTAATCCTAATATCAATATAACTCATATTGATATACAACAGTGATATCTATCCCATTTTAAACTAGAGAGATAAATTCTCACCATCTTCTAATCAGGATCAACATTTAAACCATTATCAATAAATCTAAAGATAAATTCTATTAATTTTCATAAGATTGGATTATAAATACAAAAAATTATTCCATGAGAAACATTATATCATGACATGAAAAGAAAAACCAATGGGAGAGAAGGGATCTTTTCTCTAAACCATCTACTTGGATGGATTTATTTGGAATCCATGTCTGAAAATAATCCATTCCAAATAATCACTAGGTTGTTCCTTTATCATGATGTGTCAAACATTATTTTTTTGGAAAATATTTTAACTTCACTAGTATTTAGTCAACGTTTTCCTTAATGAAGGAATACTTTTTCTATATTTTTCTCTATCAGTGATGGATATTATTTTTGATATTATTCATGGTACTCATGTTATTACACATTATTTAATTTTGTTATACCTCCTCAACTCCTATATCCTCAAGTCTTAATTATATATATTGAAATTTAGTAAATACTTGATAAGTTTTAATGTAGGAATCTTCTTAATTTCTCAAGAAAATGAAGTTTGAATTCTTTATTAGATAATAAATGTATAGTCCCCCAAGATAAAATCAATAATTGGATATTTACTAGAGATCATTTTATAAAAAAATCTCATGCATATTTTAAAATATTAATAAGTTACTCAATGAAATATTATTTCACATAAATTATTTTATATATTTTATCATGAATGATTCAACCTCATTATTATATCATTAACTCGTATATTAATTTTTAGGATGGGAAAATCATTTCACACTAAAGAATGTGATTGGAACCTTACCTTTAAATTTACTTTTGTAGTTTTTATATTTGATGAAATGAAAGACCTAACCACTTCTACATCCCTATATTTGGTATCACATTCTAATATGACTTTTTGTATTACCGTTAATTCCATTTTCTAAGAGATATCCTCTTCCATGGGCTGATTTTTATTATTACTCATCCCTTATACAAGATATAGCATTAAATATTGTCCAGTGTAACTTCCTTTAGAACCTTAACATCAATCACAATTATATTTGAATTGAGATACAGATAAAACAAACTCAGGATTATCTTCCTAATTTTGTAATCTTCGAGTGTGTCTCAGAGTCTATACATATCTATCACAATTATGTTCACCCAATAAAATAATGCACAAATGTGTTCATTTAGATCCATCTTAAATTATTCATAAATATTCAAAATAACGTGTATTTTATCTTAACATACATTGTAATTTTCCACATAAATTTTGATTAATTTTTTCCAAACTATGTGTGACATTTTACATGAAAACATCTTTATCAAAATTGCATATGATGAAGACTGAAAAACATTATCTCATTTGGTTTTGATATAAATCCTCATTTATTATATCCATGGTAATGATATGATACACATTTCAACTGAGATACTATGTATGGTGGTAATATATAATCAATACCCAATTATTTTAAATAGTGTTTCATTAGATTCTTCTGTAATTTAAAAAAAAATTGAAGACCAGAAGTAACTTTTGATTGTTGAAAAAAGCCATGGATTCCAAGAGAGAAATCTCACTATCAACTATTTATTCTATTATGAAATATTGGTCCAAAATAATTTGAATATCAAAATAGGGGTATGAAATATAGTATTCCTACTTTATATAAATGACATATGTAAAAAACATTTTTCCATTGTTAGTTAGAAAACTAATGCACTTTATAATGAAAACAATGGGACAAAAAATTAAAGAAAGACAAAAGGAAATTTTAATTTCTTATCCCATACAATTTTTTATTCAAGTTTCATATAATAAAATATGTTAGTATACTAAATTAAATAAGTGGACTATATTTTAATTAAAATTTATAATAGCCACAGTGACTCTCTAGGTTTTTTCCCCCCATGATGTATAGAACTCACTACACTATACCACTTATAAATCCCATGGTTATTCCAAGGTAACACCTATTAATTTTAATGAAACATAAAGGATATTACACCTATTTTGGTATATCTATTATCTCTTTCATCCTCCACATTATCAAATTCCTTAAACATCAAATGTGGTAATCTCCAGAATCTTCCTCTGTTATTTATTTTCTCTTAAGAAATGATATAGAATACCACTTATTTATTATTCATGATCCTAATTTTATATTTTTAGATAAATAAAACTCTCCATACATGATAGAATATTTTATATTCATCTAAAATTTATCTTAATTTTATCTTTATTAGAATGGGAAAATTTATCCAAAAAAAATCCAATTTTGAGTCAACCTTATAAAATTTATGTACAATAAATCCTTAAATTATAAGACAATTAAATTATAGAATTTTTAGATCACTCACTCATTTTATTAAATAAAAATCATATTCATGCCTCAATTACCTACATCACCAAAAAATTAATAATTATTCATATGATAATTTAGGTTTAAACATGATAGGACTACCTTCCTTGCAATTAGAACCCATTTAAATATAACAATCATGTTGTGGAATCCTATATTCATTGTACTCAGTTATAATAGGAAAAATATTTGAAAACCTATCTAATGTTTACACCTTAAATCATATTAAAGACGCTTTAATTTTGAAAAATCCCTATAAATCATCTTCTAATACTTCACATCTCATCATGATCTTATGCTTCATAAATCACCTTCCTTATCCAGATAGTGAATCGTCGATTTTCCTCATAGAATCTTTCTTTGAATTAATTTTTATCATAATAATACCCTTTTGAATAGTTTATTTTTATGTATCACTCTTATGGGGAGGCCCATATCTTTGTGGGATTCCTTGTTAATATTTAATCATTAATATCCTTTAATTACTCTAAAACTGACATCAATTATTCTTATTCATGTCCTAGTTTGTTAAAATTTCAATCCATCATAGCATATCCTCTTCCCTGATGAAGAAACCTACCATTCGTCCATATTATATTTAATATAACTTAAAACAAATTTAGATGAGATACATATTTTTTCAATATGATATCTTTCATATTAGTAATAAATTAAAATATTCTTCAAATTACCCCAAAACTCTACATTATAAATTATACAATATTCCTTCTTCCTTATAGGAAGAATCTATACCATATTCTTTAAAATACACATAAATAAATTCTTATATAAATTGTTTTTAAACATCTTCTTATACTTTCATTAGTGAACACATCCTATAAGAACCCATCATTTTTTCATTAAGTATATCTAACATCTTTTAAGATGATGGAATAAATGAAATAAATATATTAATACCATCTAATTGAATTAATCATTGAATATATTGATCATTTTTTTATTTATATTTGAAAATATATATATATGTTGGAATGATGAAAACATTTTTCCCTCCTGTACCCATATGAGTTCATATTTATAAAAGATATTCATTCTTTCCTATCATTTTGTAACCCTAACTGTAGATTATTTTGAATCATAATTTATAATAAATATCATTTTATATCATGTTTGATAGGATTAATATTCCTTGTAAGTTATTTCCTATGAAAATTATAACCTACTAAAATTAATTCATGTCTTATATCCTGGATTATCAAAATGATAAAAATTAGTTTCTTGTGTATCTTAATTAGTCCATGAATCATAATGATTATTTTTTTATGAAATGAAAAATTGTAAAATTTTCTTTTAATGGAACTAACATTAAGATAGGTATCCATAACTCAGGAATACCCCCAATCATGAAATAAATTATAATTATTAATGTGTCACTATGAAATCGAGTCACTCGATTTTTTTCTATAGTAATAGATTTTGTAAAGTTACAACAAATTTATTGATAATTTTCAACTCAATCTATTTAAAATGAATTTTTGTCTATAGGTTTTCTATATTTGAGGATAATATATGATAACCAAAATGGAATTATTTAGTATATGTTGTTAATTACATAATCACACTCCTGATAGATGTTAATTGTAGTTAATCCTAGTCTGCATAGAAATAGTTTCTATCCAATTGAGCATACTGGTTTTCACCAATATATGTTTTCTAGGACAGTGTTCACTAATCCTTAGAAAAAAGAAAAAAAACCTTTCCCTAATTTTATCCAGGATATAGTATAATGGTAAAATATTTAGTTCTTCTAAGGGACCAAAATCTATTAAATTATAGTATAAAATGATCAAAATTTAATATAGCCTGAACCTAATCCTTAAAGAAGATATCATATAATGCATGGATTTCTTCTAATCACCACTAAATTTTTCTCAAAGATCAAGGAATATATAATATCCTCATATCACTTCCACACAAAAATATTTTTCATAAATGCCGCATAATTCAACAAATATTCCACTCAAAAACAATAGTAATATACTTAAGATCATGTTCTTCTGTATATTGGCCAACTTCTAATGATAGTGTTTTGGGGAATGTGTTTAGAGTAACTAAATCTTGAAATATTATTGTTGGGGGCCTCTAAGAAACTAATTTATACATTAGATTCAATATATATTCATGGAAATTAATATTAATAAATATTTTATCCCATATTGATTATTATTTTATATAACATTTAGGTGATTAGGTTCTTATAGTAATTATATCATTAAATGGTTATAGCAAATCCTAGCTATGATGGAAAACATAAATAAGATATAAAAATATATTAGAATAATACCTATTGTTGTATGACTCCATATGATAATATATAGATAAGGGAGAATCTTATATTATGGATTTTCATAATAAGATGAAAATTTATCTCATGAATATCTCACTTCTGAAGCTTTAAGGCTCAGGATTATAAGGACAGACCCACCAATAGGAATACTAAATTAAATATGTGTTATTGGATATTCCTATATGAATTCCTGTGTATTTTTCCTTATACATGATATTATTAATAATTAATATGATTAGTTATATAAATTCATGAATTATCAAAAATAATGACTTCATATGGTCACACAAATGTAGGATGTGTAGGGTGCCTCGTGAGTAATATAGAATTGATGTACAAGTCAATAATGAAATATTCCCTCCCAAGACCAGACAATGATATCTCAATCTATTGGATTGAAATATAATATTCAAGCTAGAATCCATGGCCTTGGTGATTGGAAATTTTTGTTCATGTTTTTAATGAATTATATATAAAGAATTTAGATTGATGTTAGGAGTAAGTATCTTGCATGATAAGATATCAAGGTGATGGGATTATAATACCAAATGAGGATTTGTATTTTGATGTTGTCATTATGGAATTACCATCATTATATTGGGTTTATATGATGTATTCCTCATAGCTAAAATTATTATTTATGAAATCCTACCAAATGACACTGAGAAAGAGACATAGAACGTCACAAATTGATTATATCAAGTGATATCTATAAAATTATATCTAAATTTAATAATTGGATTAAATATTATTCTCAAGAATAAGGAATAATATTTATTCCATATTTTATAATAATAAAAATTAGACACTAACTATATTCGAGTTATAAAATACATGTGTGTTAATATTGAATAATATTGCTACATTATACTGCGGAATTTAATACTTATTTACCATATTTCAAAATTTAATAAATAATATTTATTTACTAAAAAATTTTGATTGGCACCTTGAACCACTTTATTTTTTGTTAATTATAGGTATTTATATGTTTAATTATCATTAAATTTGTTAATTATTTTAATTATGTGTTTATTAATGATGATTTATCATTGATCAGATCATAATATTTATTTTCTTAAATTATCATTAGTTTTTGTGTTTTGATTGGTCAAAAAAAATTATACAAATGTATTGAATTTTTCCTAGGATAAATAAGTCGTTTGGGACCTTAAAATATAATTTATACATGTTTTATATTATTGCATCATAACATTTTTATCAAAATCATTGTATCTATTTTATAATCCAGTTAAATATTTTTAAATTCATATAGCCATTTTCTAATTGACAAAGTCACTTTTCTAGAATCACTTTTCTACTATATTTCATCCATAATGAGCTAAAGAACTCCAAAATGAGTGATTCCTTTTTAAGGATGGATAAAATATTATCTACATTTCATTAGCTGAAATAAACTTCTGATTCAATATCTATCATACCTAACATTTGGTTAGAAGTTATTATTTGATATTAGTTTTATTTATATAGTTTTTCCAAAAAATTATGTTTCAATTTTCCAATCATATCATGAATTATGTAAACCTAATTATGATAAATCTTGATTCTTTGTAGATATAATGAGATTTTTTAATATAATTCAACTGTACAGATGGTTGATTCTTCCTTTAACATAGACTGTTTTAGGTCTAAAACATGATTACTCAATTTCTTTAATGGTTTAAATAATACATTTATGTGACTCCCCTATGTTAATTTCCTACAAAGAAACAGATATGTTTATTTGATTATGTGAAATTCCTATGACAATTTAGTTATGTGAATCTTTTTTATGTGGAGAGTTTTTCTCTATAGACAAAAATTATTTAAATAAATTCAAATACATGAATTTGGCTATGTAGTATCCTCATATTCTATAGGTTATTATAAAATAACGAAATTTCACATATTTTATTTATTGTTTCATATCTTGATTTTAGGCATGATTATATCTAATATTTAAATGTTTCTAATGAATTTGAAAATCTATATTAATTTTGTAGAACCGATAGGATGTGTTTTAGTTGTTTTATAAATGTTTTTATGAAGATCAACGAGTGCTCTATCTTCACATATGAAACATAAAACATGAAACTCAAAAATAATTTTTAAAATTTTATGTTGTTTTTATACATTATATTATTTCCAGATAAATTTTACTTGAAATTAAACACATTAAACATAGTTTTAATGTAGTTTTATTATGTTTTGAATTCCTATGAATGTTTGAAGATTATATTAAATGGAATGTTTGTAATGTTCTAGAAATTCTGTATAATTTTTTTATATGGAATTATTTCAAGATCGATAAATCTAACGGCACGTGATTCCGAGGCCCGGAGTGCCCGGAATGATCAGTCAAAGTTTTGTTAAGGTTTAATTAGCGTGTGTAAGCAATTTTTCTGAAAAAGTGGAATAACTCTTAAATAGTTACTCGGATAAAAAATTGGATGGCACCGTTGCGCTCAGGATGGCGGGTTTACCCTAGGCGCGACTTAAGTTTAGTCGGTGTGGGCCTCCTGTGAGAAAACCTGAAAGTGGCATAACCGTAAATAAAATAATTAAATAAAGTTATTTTATTTTTCAAATGCTTAACTCACAAATGTTATCTCAGATTAAAAATCTAAGACCACCGCTGAACTCGTGAGGGTATTCTTTCTTTAGGTAGATACTAACATTGGCCGGCGCGGGCCACCAGTAAAAGTTAGCTTTTGGCCGTAAATAAAATAATTAAGTGATAATTATTTTATTGTAAAATACATAACTTTTAAACAGTAACTCATATTGGAAATATGAGAGTACCATTGGGTTCGTTAGGGGTTGTTTCACTTAGGTAGAGCCTAACCTCAATCGGCATGGGTCGAGGGTGACTGTTAATAATTTTCCAAACTTTTTTTCCGGGTACGTTTAGTAAACGCGCGAGCGGAGTTTTGTAACTTTTGAACCTATGCTCGGAATTGAAATATCAGGACACCATTGAACTCGTAATTCCAAGATTGGATTAAGGGGCACTTCATTTTGACCATAGTAGGTCTAGAGAAAAAGTTAGTTTTTTGAAACTTTTTAAGAGAATAAATAAAATAACTTTATTATTTTATTTTTATTCTATTACTCCAACGGATGAGCGGTAAGGTGGGATCGGTGACATATCAAGACAATAAATGGATTGACCCTCCAATATGAGTAACAGAAACATTGGTAAAAATTAGGAAGCTTCCTTATTAATGAACCTCATTAATTCCCCGCGTCGTTACTTACCCTCCCCCTCTTCTATAAATATGAATCTAGGGAAGGGGTATCAAAGAGCTTCACCAAGCAGTGAATTGCTAAAGGAATGTTGCGATTCCAAACCCTTATAGGATGAATCCGACCCAGTGGGAGGTGACGGATGACATTGAACCACCAATGGGTGACGTGTGAGTGGCATCTTTGGGAGCCGGTCGCGGGAACTAAGAACACGATCCACCGGCAAGCGCGGACAATTCTCCAATGTTAAAGGTAGGGGTTTTATTTATGTTTGAATTTAATTTATTGATTCTTCATATCCTAAATTCATGACGATGATGGATAAACAAAAATGGTAATCATCCTGCACATAAACCTTTCTCCTCTTTCTTTTTATTCTTCACACATTCTTTGTGCGTTCTTCAATGCCTAATATTTATTGACGTTGGAAACACTGAGTTCTGTTGAGCGCGATATATGGACACGGAGCCCTCGACGCAAGGATCGCAAATATGAAATTTTTTAATTTTTCAGTCCAGGAACGAAGCCGCAGTGGCTCACGGAAGAAGGCAGCGTCCGACACCCAACCGGCCGCGAGGAAAGAAGGGTGGCGCGCGTCCGCGCCCCCGGTTGATGAGGAGGTCGGGGCTCGTCAGCCGTGGCAGGGCAAGGTGGCGGCTGGCAACTGACTGGCCATGTGGTGGAGCAGCGGCATGTGTCTACACCATCGGAGGAGCAGGAGGTCGCAGCCGCTAGGCCACGACAGAGGCCGAAGAGCGGCCGGCCATGCCGGTCGTAGTGGAGCAGTGGCACGCGACTGCACCGCTGGGAAGAGGATCGGCCAACCGTTGCAGTTCAGCGGGACCCGCTCGGGTCCCACGGTGACTTGACAGCACCTAAAGGTGCTTCCCATTGCCATTATGAATGGAAGGGGGACGCTCCCCCTTCGGTGCCAGCTCGGGCGAACCGCACCACCGGGTCGCGCCACCGGGCCGCACCCAACACTGGTCAGGCCATGCCCAGCGGTCTGAGCCAGGTCGTCCCCTTCGTGAGCTGGGTCGAACCACAGCCCAGTGGTCCAGGCCCACCGTAGCCCAGGACAATTGGGCCGGACCTAAATAGGTTCGGGTTGGACCAGACCTGGGCCCATCTAGAACCAGTTATGCCTTTGTGGCCATAAATTGTGATCCGGGCATCCGTTTGACGAACCGTCTATGACACCAGAATCCTTGGATCGAGACGGTCCTATTGGTATACTCCACATGAGTTTTGGATAATGTTGGAGTATATCCGGGTTGGATCAAACCTCGAATCCAACCCAGACCTGGGAGTGGAAATTCTAATAACTTACAGACCGAGCGCCCAATTGACGTGTCGTCTATTGCCTTGGGACTCTTATGATGTGACGAACCTTTGGGATACTTTTTGTGGGACTTTGGGGCGATTGAGGTATGATTGATGTCTTGGGGAGTGTTTCTCCCAAGTGCGCTACATACGGAACCCTGCGACTGGCTGAGACTTGACGACTGCTAACCATTCGACTCAGAGTGACTCGACAGGCCCAGTGGAGAGTGCCTCTGTGTGATGTGGAAGACCCACGGTGGGGAGAACCATTTTATGATGCGGAAAACCCATGGTACTCGATAGGAGGAGTACCTCAGCAGGCCACGAGGGGGACCGCCTCTCTCTGACACGGTAGACCCATGGTGGGGAGCGCCTTTGTGTGACGCGACAGACCCACAGTACTCGACAAGAGGAGTACCTCAGCAGTCCAAAGTTGGTGGGAAGTGCATTTGTGTGACGCGGTAGGACCAATGTACTCGATAGAGGAGTATTTCTTTAGCAGCTGAGGCATTCAATGTTGTGACTGGGGATGTTACTTGTTACTAACCCTAGAATAAATCTTGGTGTGATATGTCTTTAACTTGTGCTTGTGATTGAGGTTATGCTATGTGGTACTTTACTTGTGTGGTAATCTACCTTTGTGGTATTACTTATGTGGTATTCTTCCCTCCTGTGTGAGGTGGGTATTTTCTGATAACTTAGGTATATGTATGGTCATATACCTAAGTAGGGTTGACTGTTGTTTCTATTTTTTGTGATTTATCCTTTGTGGATTTGAGAGACCTTCAGGGGTCTCGAAGTCCCTAGTGAGTATTGTTATACTCACCCCTGCACGGGCTACGCCCATACCTTATTGTGTCTGGTGCAGACGATGGACAGCGCTGACTGAGGATGAGGGTACCTAGACTAGAGACTGCTCAGAGGTGGACCTTTGACAAGGTTATCCACAGAGATGATCATTCGAGAGAAGTACCTACCCTTCAGGTAGGATTCTTGGTGGGTGTTTAAAGGAGTTGTACTCAGTTTTACTTGTACTTTATATTTTTTTTCTTGTACTTTCCAGTTGGTCTTGTATCCTGGCCCCTTTACTTTCTGTATGCACCCTGTTTACTATATAGTTTACTTTGTTCTTGTATCTGGATATGTTCTTGGTTTGTGTGAGTTTACAGTTTATAAAGGCAACACCTTCCCATTTTAGGTAATATTCTTTTAGGTGCTTGTCTCCAGCCCTTCGCCTATGGAAGGTAGGCTTGGGGTAGTCATGGTACGGGCCCCGAGGGACGGTTCGTGACAAAGTGGTATCAGAGGAGTTCATTTCTACTGAAGAACTAGGACTCTGATCTTTTCTGTGAAGTAATAGTGTTAAGTGTTATGAGTGTGGTTTTCAGTTCGGGGAGTCCAGTGTTGGTGCGGCAGCCGACATATCCATACACCAGGACCTTGAATTTTGATTGCCGACATAGCACATGGAAACACTGATTGCATGTGTTTTGAAAAGTTTTTTTGTTTGATATCTTGAATCAATTCACTAGGTATAACTTAATGACTATGGCACACCTGTTTCTTATCAGGATGTTGTCGCATAGACAGCCAGCTAGGATTCCCGAGAGAGTACATGATGGAGGCCCACCAAGAGATGAGGCCTCGGTGCAGGGCCCTCTTACAGCATTAGTAGCTTCGGGTGGTGTAACAGTAACACCACTACCCATTGGAAGAGTGTTGCCACCAGTTCTACCAATAGAGGATACACACCGACTGAGCATGTTGCATGAGTTTCAGCAGAAAAGGCCTCCGAGGTTCTGAGGCGAGACGGACCCACAGGCGACTGAGGACTAGATGGAGGTTGTGGATAGAGTTTTCCGCCTAGTTGAGACACCAGTAGAGCAGATGGTGATCTTAGCTTCTAGTATTTTCCAATGAGTGACCATAAGGATGGTATGCATAGTGATAAGTCTTTGGTAAGTGGACTGTTTTCTGAGAAAATACCTTCAGGTAGTGTGTCAGCTATATCACTACCCATTGGGCAGCAGTTACAACCGGTGGTGCCGATATAGGACACATTTAGGCCTTGTGCCTTACACGAGTTTTAGCATCAGATACCCCTCAGGTTCAGAGGTGAGCTCGACTCACAGGTGGCTGAGTAATGGCTTGAGGAAGTGGCTGAGAGTTCTCTATAGCTTCTACAGCTTCAGCAGGACGACATGTCGGTAGCTGAGTATTCATTGAGGTGTACCGACCATTCCTGGTACTCGATGAATACGATATGATTAGGGCTTCAGGTCTCTAACTTCTGAGCATGGTGTGTTTAAAGACGTCCATGCCATCACTATTCCACTATGCATTCCTACCTATGTTAGGGTGCTAGAGAGAACCTTTGTGGTTGAATGTTCTTTGGTTGAGTGGATATAGCCAGTGAATGTTAGTAGTGGAAAATCAAGAAACTGGCGTCAGTCTCAGAGACTTGGACATGTAAAAAAATGTTTTGGGAAGAAGAAGTGTTAGGGACATATGAATCTGTAGGGCTGTAGACATTGAAGCAGAGCTAGGAGAGCAGCATGAGGTGGTGTACATTTCGACATGTTACAACCCCCACCTCAATGTGGTCCCCACTAGGCTCAGGGAGCTGGAGGAATGGGGAGGGGAGTAGCTGCATGTGGTCATGGAGTGTGACCCAAGGACTCTAGGAATGATTAGAGGCATGTTCTGTGTCTACTACTCGCTGATGTATCAATAGAAATAGGAACCAATCATTCCTTCCTTCCACAAATCTTGTCCAAGACCTAGAGTTTCTAGTTAAACCGTTGACTTGACCCTCACATATGTAGATACCTTTGGGATCATACTCGATAATCACACTTACACTTACGGTGTGATCTTACCCGTAAGTTGATAGTTTCTATTGGAACCTCTTGGTGGCAACGTCGAGGCCTTACGACGTTATTTTGGGTATGGACTGGGAATCCATAGTTTATACTCAAATTGACTGTATTAGACAAAAATTTTGTGTTTTATCTACAACATTGGAATGGGATTTTCCTTGGTCGGTGAAAAAGGAAACCCAGGTAGCACAGGACAAACTCGTGCAAAGGAGGGTGCAACCGATCACGATTGAGTCGGCCATCCCTACCCACGTAGCAGCGGGATTTTTGAGTTTTCAGTTCCCAACCGAAGCGGAAAAGTGTGGGGGACATCCTTTCAAAATATGTTTCTAGGTTTACCTCCCTGAAGGTGGAGGGACTTATGCTTTGGCTGGGTACTACCGGAGTTTGGACAAGACTTCTCTAGGGTAGAAGCACACTTGTCAGTTTTTACGAAAAAGGGGGAGCCTTTCCTATGGACGGAGAAGTGTCAGTAGAGCTTTTAGGAGCTGATATAGAGACTGAAAAGTAGAACTATGCTACCCATGACCTGGAGTTAGCATAAGTGGTCTTTGTGCTAAATATGTGGTGGCACTACTTGATGGGAAAACATTTTACAGTCTACTCTGATAACAAGAGTATCAGGTATATATTCTCTCAGAAAGACCTGAACCTGAGACAATGGTGATGGCTAGAGTTCCTCCAGGACTATGCCTTTGAGATATTCTATACTTCTAGGAAGGGGAATGTGGTAGCAGATGCACTCAGTAGGAGGTCTGGTCTGTAGTTTCTGAGTGAAGCGATAGAGCAGCTAGCCACGTTGTAGATATCCTTTATAGATAGAGATGAAGCATCATACCTCTAGTCTATGACAGTCACACCCCCACTCCTTTAGCGAGTCAAGGAGGCTCAGCTTGGGTGCATTGATTGCGAGGCTCGACGTGCTCATATATCCTTAGGGCAAGCACCTGATGGATTTTCTGAAGGTAGGGAGCATGTCAGACTCTTCAGAGGACGTACCATGGTACCAATAGCGCTACAGGAGGAGGTGCTAATGGAGTTCCATACATCCCCTCTGGTGGTACATCCTGGAGTGGTGAAGATGTACCAGGACCTCCGACATCAATATTGATGGCCCGAGATGAAGGAAGCAGTGGCAGAGTTTGTATCATGATGTCTCACTTGTCAGCAAGTGAAGACTGCACAGAGTTGGAAGAAGTCTTATGCCGACAGGATACAGAGACCCTTGGTGTTCCAGGAGGGGGACCACATATTCTTGTGAGTATCTCCCTGATGGGGACTACGTATACTTGGTCGAGGTGTCAAGTTTTCACCGAGGTTTATCGGTTCTTTTCTAATACTTAAGAGGATAGGCGAGGTAGCATACCTCTTGGCTCTTCCACCGTAGTTAAAGAGGGTGCACGACATCTTCCACGTATCTTAGCTGAGAAGATACATGCATGACTCATCTCACATCATCGACCACAGCGAGCTGGAATTTGATGATGGGGTGACATTTAAGGAGGTTCCGGTGGAGATTGAGGATCGACAGGAGCGGGTCCTTTATGGACGGTCGATACCTCTAGTGGGCGTATGATTGAAGCACAAGAACCTCCAGGAGAGCACATGAGAGTAGGAGGCTATGATTCATGCTCAGTACCCTCTTTTGGTTGTTTTGCCTTTTTTTGGCTTTCGAGGACGTAAATCACTAAGGTGGGGAGAATTTAATGTCTTGGAAATTCCGTATAAATTTTTTTATATGGAATTATTTCGAGACCGTGAAATCTGACGGTATGCGATTTTGAGTCACGGAGTGCCCGGAATGATCCGTCGAAGTTTTGTTAAGGTTTAATTAGAGTGCGTAAGTAGTTTTCCTGAAAATGTTGAATAACTCTTAAATGATTACTCATATCAGAAATCTAAGTGCACTGCTGCACTCAAGAAGGCAGGTTTACAATAGGTGCGACTTAAGTTTAGTCGGTGTGGGCCTCCGGTGAGAAAACCTGAAAGTGGCATAACCGTAAATAAAATAATTAAATAAAGTTATTTTATTGTCTAAATGCTTATAACTCACAAACGGTATCTCAGATTAAAAATATGATACCACCGCTGAAATCGTGAGGGTATACTTTCTTTAGGTAGATACAAACATTGGTCGGTGTGGGCCACCAGTGAAATTTAGATTTTGGCCGTAAATAAAATAATTAAGTGACAATTATTTTATTGTAAAATCCATAACTTTTAAATGGTAACTCGGATTGGAAATCCGAGAGTATCGTTAGGTTTTTTGGGGCGTGTTTCACTTAGGCAGATCCTAACCTCGACCGACACGAATCGAGGGTGATTGTTAATAATTTTCTGAACTTCTTTTCAGGTACGTTCAGTAAACGCACGAGCGGCATTTTGTAACTTTTGAATCGATGCTCAGAATTGAAATTTGAGGACACCGTTGAACTTGAAGTGCTGAGATTCTCTTAAGGGAGGCTTCACTTCGAACATAGTAGGTTTGGAGAAAAAGTTAGTTTTTGGAACTTTTTAATAGAATAAATAAAATAACATTATTATTTTATTTTTATTTTATTCCTCCAATGGACGAGCGGTAAGGTGGGACTGGCGACGTGTCAATCCAATAAATGGCATGACCCTCCAATCTTAGTAACAGCAATGTTGGGGGAAATTAGGAAGCTTCCTAATTAATGAGTCCCATTAACTCCACGCGTCGTTACCTACCATCCCTCTCTTCTATAAATATAAAGCTTGGGAAGGGGTATCAGAGAACTTCACCAAGAAACAAATTTCTAAAGGAATTCCACAACGCCAGACCCTTAGAAGATGAAGCCGACCCGGCGGGAGGTGATGGACGACATCGAACCACCAATGGGCGATGTGTGAGTGGTGTCTTTGGGATCCGGTCGCAGGAACTAAGAACACGGTCCACCGGCAAGCGCGGATGATTCTCCGACGTTCAAGGTAAGGGTTTTATTTATGTTTGAATTTAATTTATTGATTCTTTATATCCTAAATTCACAACGACGATGGCCAAACAGACATGGTCGTCGTCCCGCACATAAACCTTGCTCCTCTTTTTATTTTTCACGTGTTCTTTGTGAATTCTTCAACGCCTAATATTTGTTGACGCTGAAAACATGGAGTCTTGCTGAGCGTGATATATGGATGTGAAGCCCTCCACGCAAGGATCGCGAATATGTGATTGTTTAATTTTTCAGGCTTGGAATGAAGCCGCAGTGGCTTGCGGAAGAAGTCGGCGGCCGGCACCTGGCTAGCAGCGAGGAAGGAAGGGTGGTGCACGTCTGCACCGCCGGTGGATGAGGAGGCTGGTACGCGCGTCGAAACGCGTCCAATTTACAAATTTTTATAACCAACCGGCTACTGTAAAAGTGGTAAGCAGGGTCGAATCATAGAGAGCACGGAATCTAGTTCACTAAAAAAAGTTTTTTTGGACAATGTATAGATGGAAAAAGGTTGAGGGAATTCCTATTTTCGAGTTTTATTTTTTTTATTTTTAATAAAACTAAAAGGGTGAGACGATAAAAGATAAAAAGAAAATTGTAAATGAGAAATATGGTGGACTTTGAATCAACAAAATGTGTCGGGGATGCTGGTGCCACAATTAAATTATCACGCAGACATGCAAAATATTCTTTTAGGTGATTTAATATTTATTCTGTTTTGTTATCGCCAGTTCTGAAAATATAATCATTTTTTTATATGCTCAATTTAAATGTCCCAAATTATTTAAAGTCTCGTTCTCTGGTGTCATAAATAAATTAGGAAATTCATTCAAGTCCCGAACTATACGGCGAAATGACACAACTCGTTTCTCACAAATTTGTGTAACCAATTTGCACCTACCATCAGTCAACGCGGTTTACCTTCTCGGACCGTCGCGTCGACTTATAATTAAAAGGGCCAGTTTCAATTTTAGAAATTAATTCAGTGCAAAAATAATTTAAACAGGTAAACATTCAATTAAAATAAATTTAATTGAAAATTAATCATCAAACAATATGTTGCATGGCATGCGTAATAATTTTAATTAATAAACCAACATCTCGACACTAATAAAATCACCCCGACATCATAACTGAAAATCTAAACACGGTAATAAGATGACAAGTCATGTAAAATAAAACTGTGTTACCAACAAATAGTCGTGTCAGTCTTCACTCTCGCTGCATGCAACTTGTTCTTCAATATCTGAAGGCACCTTGGCATGTGATGGCGTCACGCACCAGCTTTGAGACCACCGGAACATAGGATTTGAGCGGTGAGGGGTGTGCGGCTGCTGGTCGGCTCCTCGGATAGCGGTGATCGATGCACTGTAAAAAAACTAGAATAGGAGGGAGCAGCGGATCTTCGGACTGGAGGAGCGTGGTGGGTCCAGCGGGGTGACGGGGTAGAGATGAGAGGCGGCAGGGGGTGCGGAATGAGGGTCGAGGCGCACTGGGCGAGTGGAGATGTGGTAGCGGGTAGGCGCTGGAAATGGGACAAGGGGAGCGGGTCCGTGGAGCAAGGTAGTGCGCTAGGTATATGGGGCAGTCGGGGTTGGGTTCCAGGGAGTGGATGGAGTGGCAGTGGGTTCTGGGGGTGAGTGGAGAGGGAGCAGGGGAGTGATGGGTCCGCCGGGGTAAGGGAGCGCGGGTGAGGGGAGTGGGGTAGGGAGCTGGCAGGGTGCAGGAGAGGGTGGGGCGGCCGGGTGATGGAGAGTGGAGGCGGGGTGATGGGCGAGGGAGAGTGGAGCAGGTTGCAGGGCTGCATGGGTAAGGGAGTGCGGGGGAGAGGCGGGGTAGAAAGGGGGAGCAGGGAGCTGCGGGGCGCTCGAATGGAGCCAGGGCGCGGCGTGCGTGAAGCGGGAGGCGACAGGGGAGATGGGTCTGGCGGAGCTGTGGAAGGGAGCAGGGTAGTGGGGCAGCATGATACCGAGAGGAGAGGCCGCAAGGGAGAGGATTTAGAGAGAGAAAAAAAAGAAAAAATAGAGATAGATGGAGGGGCGGCGGGTAGAGGAAAAATAGGGGGATTGGAGAGAGAGAGTTCAAAAAGAAAAAGAAAAAGGGAGTGGAATGGGTCAAAAAACGGAAAAGGGGGGAGGGAAGTTGGGGAAATTCAAATTCAAATTAAATTTAATATAAAACTAATTATCTAAAAGGTTTAAATAATATTAATAATAGAATTATATAAATATTTATATTTATAATTAATTAATAAACTAAAAGTAATATTAAAATAAAATATGAAATGTTAATAAAATAAAATTCTAAAAAATGAAAATAAATAACTAATATTAATATAATACTAACTAAAAACTATAAAAACAACTAAAATATTTAAAATACTACAAAAAGAACCTAAAAACACAAGAAGCGGTTAGCAAATTAATTAAAACTAAATGGAAATAGAAAAAAAATGTCAGTAACATCCATGTACATCAAATCCCCCACACTTAAAATTTTGCACTCTTGGGCAAAAAAATCTGAAATAAAACACAAGTGGACCCATAGATAAATCAAAACATCCAAGTTACAAGTTCAAAATTTTTCAATCTCTTTTTCCCATAAAATATCATGCTTCATTTAAAAATCCAATTTTCAAAAACCATTTTTCTTCCACTTGTATTCTTTTCAAAACAAGTACGTGCACTCATTTATCATGTGACCTACCTCGCCATCACTCTCATCTCTATAAAAAAATTGATCAAAGTTTTTTCTCAATTATCATACACATGAAGGCTTACCATAGGCTTGCCATAAATTTCACATCTCCACTAGTGGAAATCAAAAGAATGCACCAATCTCAAGGACTTTACATGAGGTTCAAATGTTTCTGAAGCTGTGGGACAGTGGGTAAAAAAAATTGACATCTTTTTGGTAAAAAGGAGGGTTGAATCTTGAAATAAATGCATGATATATGTCAATCCAAATGTCTCCCTCAAATATCTCACTCAAACTCTCGCTCCCCCACACTTAAAACATTGCTTGTCCCCAATCATATGATAATCCAATGTTTCGCTCTCTTTTTTTCACTCTTTTTTTTAAGACACAACTCACTCAAATAATATGGTTAGGAAAAACTGGTGAGTATCAACTCAAAAACCCCATGGAATAGGTGTCAGACAATAATCTCAAAGAATGGTGCACACAAGCAGCGTATATGCTGTAACATATCAATGAAGGTAGGTCATATAGAAAACTCTCTAGTTCTTGGAGTAATGGATCATCACTTTAATAGGTATCCCCAAAGTTGAGGGTTACCACGTAATGACCACCAATATACTCATTGTTGGAACTCAAAAGGATTCTATATTCCTATATAAAAATAATATGAAATGAATGTGGCTACTATGAAAAAGAACTCATATGATCAGGA
The DNA here is from genome assembly GCA_963277665.1 of Viscum album. NCBI lineage: Eukaryota > Viridiplantae > Streptophyta > Magnoliopsida > Santalales > Viscaceae > Viscum > Viscum album. Next base: position 616,705,909 of record OY728145.1, on the reverse strand, counting down.
TGGGATAATGCCAATCCATGTACATCAAATGACTCACTGCCCCTCGAAGAACCCTCTCCATGAGTAAGTCTCTCCCCCCCACACTTAGATTGAAATTATCATGCAAAAAAAATCAATAAATTGGTATGGAAGGGTATCGGCTTGGGCTCATTCTAAAAGGCTCATGCATGGATTCTAAGGTATATACGATTGAGAAAATGTTTGGGTGGCTCAGTGGGTCAACGGGGCTGAAAAAATCAAACAGATGCCTCGATCATTTTAGTGAAATTTTCAAAAATTCATATCGCTTTGATGGAAAAAACATGGAAAGTTCTAGAAGACATAACATGGTTGATATTCCCTCAATAAAAAGAGAAACATGAGATGATGTAAAATGGTCCAGAGTCCTCACGGGTAGGGAAATATAATTTTGGACAGCATAGATGAGAATGAGTGCAAATAAGTGTCTCAAAATTATAAAAGTTTTTGAAAAACATTTTCGAATTATGAAATAATATCATCAATCATCTAAGTCATGAGATCAAGGATCAAAGAAATCCAGAACAAGAATCAGGTGCTCAAACTGCCTAGGGACACAAGTGGTATGTTCCCGATTGGGTTGCGATAAAAATATAGCAGCTTTTATGTGGGTTCATGAATGAAAGGAGTGTTAGTTTTTTTTTCAACATGTTCAAAAAAAAATTGGCTTTTTTAGTTTACATGGTGTTTTGGAAGCATAAAATATGGAAAAAATAAAACACTTCCCTGTGTAAGTGCTGATAGACGCAGAGAGGCTGCCTGTATCCAATGAAGCTCCAAAAATAATGTACCTGTAAGATCTACATATGGACAACACATACCCGCATAATATCATAAAGATAACACCAAGAATCATATAAATGGAAGCAGAGATGCAGGAGAGTGACAAGTGCATACAAATATCAGGAGTAGCTAAAAAAATTCACACATGCCATGTTTTATTTTCTCAAACAAACTAGAACAGGTAAAAGAAGAAAAGGGGAAAAATGAAACTGGAACATGGGTTGCCTCCCAGTAAGCGCTAAGTTTTACATCTTCATCCAGACGGATGGACAATGTTCAATCATCTTGGTCCATCGGCTCAGAATTCCTCTGCTTCTTATGAGAACTAGTGGTTGTGTCATCGATCTCACGGGGACGCTTAGTGGGATTAACCACCTCCGGAGCATAGTGAGCGTGAATCTGGTGAGGAAGGAATGGAATCTATGCTCTTTGTGGTGGTACCTGGTGTTGAGCACGAATCTCTAGTGAAAGTTCCTCAAGCCGGTGCTCGATATCAGCCAGCTCCTGAGTCATCCGTTGTACTAAGTCAGAGGGAGACAGAATACACGCATCGATGAACACATAAGAATCAGAAGAGTTAGACATTTTTTTTAGCTGCATCCAAAAAACAGATTGAGAGATAGAGATAGAGTAAGAAAACAAAGATCAATGAATGAAGAAGCAGTTGGGTTGCCTCCTGATCAGTGCTAAGTTTAACGTCTTCAGCCAGACGGATAACTTCTCATTGTAATTGTAGTTCTTCAATGATGCCTATTTTATCCGAAGTGTGGTAAAGTTTAAGGCGTTGACCATTTACTTTGAATGGAGGAATCTTCCCATCATAAATTTCGACAGCACCATGTGGATAAACAATTGTGATGATGTAAGGACCTGACCACTTTGACTTTAGTTTTCCAGCCATGATTTGAAGTCGTGAGTTGAAGAGGATAACTTTGTCTCCTGCTGAAAAAAAAATTTGTTGGATCCTTTTGTCATTATAGGCTCGAGTTTTCTCTTTGTAAATCAAATCATTGTCATATGCTTCTCTCCTAATCTCATCTAGTTCATTCATTTGTAGAAAACGCTTCTCTTGGGCAGTTTTGAAATCAAAATTCAGTTTCTTCACAGCCCAATAAGCTTTATGTTCCAATTCTACAGGTAAGTGGCAGGTTTTTCCAAAGACCAACCTATTGTGGGACATTCCAATGGGTGTCTTGTAGGCATTTTTGTAGGCCCAAAGTGCATCATCAAGTTTGGTGACCCAATCTTTCCTAGATGTATTTACAGTTTTCTCCAAAATACCCTTAATTTCTCGGTTTGAAACCTCAGCTTGGCCATTGGTCTGTGGATGGTATGGGGTGCTCATGTAGTGGTGACATCCATGGAGAGTCATTAGCTTCTGAAACAGCGCATTATTGAAGTGGGTACCACGGTCACTGATAATGAGCCTTGGAATTCCGAACCGGGTAAAAATGTGTTGCTTCAAAAATTTGATGACGACTCAAGCAGTATTTTCCGAGAATGCTTCAGCTTCCACCCATTTTGACACATAGTCCACACAGACAAGGATATAGGATTTCTCAAAATATTTAGGAAAAGAACCCATGAAGTCAATTCCCCATATGTCAAAAATTTCAATGCCCATGATTGAGTGTTGTGGAATTTCGCGCTTCCAGCTTATGCCCCCAGTTCTTTGGCATTTGTCACAATTCATGACGAATTCATGAATATCATGATTCATGGTCGGCCAGTACAAACCACTTTGTAACACTTTGTTGATTGTTCAATGAATCCCATGGTGTCCCCCAGCTTCTCCAGTATGTCACAAGTTCAAAACACTATCAACTTCTTCTTCAGGGATGCATCTTCTTATCATTCCATCCGCACAGTCTTTGAAAAGTAAAGGATCATCCCAGTAGTAATATCGTGCTTCATTCAAAAATATTTTCCTCTATTCCTTTGATAAATCTGGATGTATCACACCTGAAGCTAAGTAGTTCACAAAATCAGCATACCAGGGTGTGATTGTCTCAATGGCATAGAGTTGTTTATCAGGAAATGTTTAATTGATTTGTTCAACATTGATTTCATTTGTGTCATGGTCGAGTCATAATAAATGATCAGCAACGACATTCTCTGTTCCCTTTTTTTCCTTGACTTCGATGTCAAATTCTTAAAGTAACGGTATCCATCGAATAAGTCTGGGTTTTGCATCTTTCTTGGTCATCAGATACCGAAGTGCAGAGTGATTTGTATAGACAGTGACTTTTGAGAACAACAGATGGGATCGAAATTTATCAAAGGCAAAGACAACTACTAGAAGCTCTTCTTTAGTTGTTGTGTAGTTATGTTGAGCCTCATTCAAAGTGCAGCTAGCATAGTAGATTGGCCTAAAGATCTTTTCTTTTCTTTGTCCCAAGGCAGCACCAACTGCCCAGTCACTAGCATCACACATTAACTCGAATGGCTGCTCCCAATCAGGTGAAATCATTATCAGGGCTTCAACCAAACGTTGACTTAATAATTTAAATGCTTCCTTAAATTCAGGGCCGAAGTGGAATGTGACATCTTTTCCCAATAGGTTCGTAAGGGGTCGGGCAATAACAGAGAAATCCTTAATGAAGCGTCTATAGAATCCAACATGCCCAAGAAAATCTCGAATGGAACGTACTGAAGAAGGCATGGGTAGCTCAGAGATGGTACTAATCTTTTCGGCATCGACTTTAATTCCTTTCTTTGAAATTTGATGACCTAAAACTATTCCACTTTGTACCATGAAGTGTGACTTTTCCCAATTAAGAACCAGATTCTTTTCTTCGCATCTTGCCAAAACCTTATCCAGATGTTCCAGACACTCATCAAAAGAATCTCCATACACAAAGAAGTCATCCATGAATATTTCCAAGAACTCTTCAATCATGTCATGGAACATTTCCATCATGCATCGTTGAAATGTGGCTGGATCATTGCACATTCCAAAAGGCATTCGTCGATAAGAAAATGTACCATATGGACAAGTGAACGTGCTTTTCTCTTGATCCTCTGGTGTCACTTATATTTTATTATAGCCTGAGTATCCATCCAGAAAACAATAGTAATCTCGTCCTACCAATCGTTCAAGGATTTGATCAATAAAGGGAAATGGGAAGTGATCCTTTCTGGTGGCATCATTCAATTTCTGATAGTCGACGCACACTCTCCATCCAGTCACTGTTCTTGTGGTTATCAATTCTCCTTTATCATTCTCAACCACTGTGGTTCCACCCTTTTTAGGTACCACTTGCAATGGGCTAACCCACTGACTATCAGAGATTGGAAATATTAAACCAGCATCAAGAAGTTTAATGACTTCTTTCTTGACTACTTCTTTCATGGGAGGTGTCAAGCATCATTGTGGTTGCCTACAAGGTTTTGAATTATCTTCCATATGTATTCTGTGAGTACAGATGGCAGGACTTATACCATTTAGATCAGCAATCGTCCAACCTATTTCTGGCTTCCTTTGTGACAGGACATTGAGAAATTTTCTCTCTTGTTCACTAGAAAGATTGGCATTGATGATGACTGGTAAGGTGTTTAAATCTCCCAAGTAACTATATCTCAGGTTTGATGGAAGGGGTTTAAGCTCAAGTGTTGGAGGCTTTTCAAGTGATAGAGTGAGTGAAGTGAATTCATGTCTATCTAAAGGCTCGACTATGTTCCTGATGAATTCCACTACCTCGATTGATTCAGTAAACTCTTCATTTTCTTTGTGCAAATCCGTGAGATCTAGTGCATCGGTTGCTAACTCATCCCATTCTTCAATCGTATCCATGAAATGACAGTCTTCTATAGATGATTTTTCTATAGCCTTTAGGACATCAAATGTAATGTTCTCATCCCCAATTCTAAAAATTAACTTTCCCTCTTGGACATCAACCAGCGCTCTGCATGTTTCTAAGAAGGGTCTCCCGAGAATGAGTGGGATGTCCTTGTCTTCTTCCATATCGAGGACAATGAAATCAGCAGGGAAGTAATATTTATCAACCTTGAAAAGTACGTCCTCTAGAATCCCTCGAGGATTCTTCACTGATCGGTCATCCATTTACAAGACGGCTCTCATTGGCTTTAATTCGGTGATGCCCAGTTCTTCAAGGATTCCAGATGGCATGAGATTGACACTAGCTCTGAGGTCGCAAAAAGATCTTCCTAATTGAAATCCTCCAATATTGCAAGGAATAGTGAAACTCCTAGGGTCTCTTAGTTTTGGAGGTATGGATCTGGGTATAAACTCTAAACATTCCTTGTGCATTATGACTATTCCCACATCATCTAATTTTCTTCTTTTTGACAGAAGTTCCTTGAGAAATTTTTCATAGTGGGGAATTTTTTTGATGGCTTCTGCAAAAGGAATATTTATTTGAAGCTTTTTGAACATCTCCATAAATTTTGAAAATTGAACATCCAACTTCCTTTGCTTCAGTCTTTGTGTAAATGGAGGAGGTGGTATGTGGGCTTTCGCTCTTTCATTGAGTGCCTCATTTTTCTTCTCCTTTCTTGCCTTTTCATTTTTTGAAAGTTTTTTTTAATCTTCTTCCTCTTTGGTTTCAAGTTGGATTTCTTTGTTTGTTGAGTATCCATCCTCAGTGGAAGGTATAGGCGTCTCATCTATTGGTTGAACATCATGCTTTTGGTGCTCTGGTAACTGTGTACCACTTCTCAATGTGATGGATTTTGCTTCTTCTCTTGGGTTGACTCTTGTGCTTCTCGGTAGAGTTCCTTGTTGTCGGTTCTGCATTTGTGCGGCTATCTGACCAACTTGATTTTCAATGTTACGCATGGAAGCCTCCAGGTTTTGGTTGTTTGTATGCAAATTTTGAGTTGTTGCTTGAAAATTTTGGGTTGTTGTCTGCAAATTTTGAGTTTCCATCTCTTGTAACTCAAACCTTGATTGATTGTAAATCATTAGTTTAGCGATAGTTGATCCCCAATCTTGTTGTCCTTGCATTGCAGGAGGGGACAAGTCTATTGTTTGCTTTTTCTCCTTATATTGTTGTTGTTGTTGAAATGGGGGTCGGTATTTCTGTTGATATCCTTGCTCTTTCGATTGCATGGCAGGTCTGAAGGAAGATTGAGCAGGAAATCCAGGTGGACCCGTGTTCTGGTTCATTGGTTGAGTAGTTGATGGCTCTTTACAACCTTGATTTTGGTTATTTCCTTTCCAGTTTGTGTTGTAGTTGTTCCCATAATTCCCTATGTTGTAGCTGACAAAGTTAGATTCAGACATCTTGGTCTCATATGTGTTATATGGACACATAGGATAATCATGAGGGCCACCACAGTGTGGATAGTGTTCAGCTTGAACAACATGGACTGGCTTAGGTGGGTTTATTGACAAGTTGTCAATCCTCTTGTTGAGAGCTTCAAATTGTGCAGCCATGAATGTCTGGGCATCAACGTGATGCACTCCTGCCTTTCTTCTTGAAAAATATTCTGGCCACTGGAAACTGTGTTCGTCCATGTTTTGAATTAATATGTACATATCTTCAGGATTCATTTCCATGAACGCATTGCCAGTAGCTGTGTTGATTGCAGACTTACTCTCGGGTTGAAGTCCATAGTAGAAATCTTGCAACTGGTTTACCAACTTCATCCCATGATGAGTAAAACATCTTAACATGGACTTGAATCTTTCCCAAGCTTCTCATAATGATTCATATTCACTTTGACAAAAGGAGTCGAGGTCTCTTTTGTTTTTCAAAGATTGAGCTGTTGTGTAATATCAATCAAGAAATTTCCTTCTCAGCACTTCCCAAGTGAAAACTGTTTCTAAGTCGAGACTTTCCAACCAGTCCTTTGCTTTCCCTTGCAATGAGAATGGAAACAGTCATAGGATCAATGCATCATCCGTCACTCCGTTATATTTAAATGTGTCACAGACTTCAAGAAATCTGTTCACATGCATATAAGGGTCTTCGCTGCTCAATCCATGAAATTGTGCATGTTGTTGGAGCAGGTTGATCGTGGAAAGATTTAATTCAAAGTGTGTTGCTTGGATTCTAGGTCTTGTTATGCCTGAGCTAACTCCGACTGTGTTGGGTCATAACTCCTGTCTCATAGTAGTTTGAGGCCTTTGATTATTGAGATGGTTTTGGAAAAGTGGATGGACTTGTTCACTAGGAAGTGTCGGAATGTGAGTTTCAACACTTTCCTCAGGTGGATGCATTGAATTTGCGACTGAGGTACCGATTTGTTCTTTTCCCTTTCTTTGATGTTCAAGTTGTGGATCAAGGGGCGGGTCGTTCTTTGACGGATCAGAATTACGAGTGTTCACCATTTAGGAAAACAGTGCCTAAAGCAAGGTCTACAAGAAATTTTGTTAATGCTAGACGTGTGCGTGCTCCCTGGCAACGGCGCCAGAAATTTGGTACGTGCATCACAACGCGTCCAATTTTCAAATTTTTATAACCAACCGGCTACTATAAAAGTGGAAAGTAGGGTCAAACCACAGAGAGCACGGAATCTAGTTCACTAAAAAAAGTTGTGTTGGACAATGTTTAGACGGAAAAAGGTTGAGGGAATTCCTATTTTTGAGTTTTTTTTTTCTTTCTTTTTAATAAAACTAAAAGGGTGAGACGACAAAAGATAAAAAGAAAATTGTAAATGAGAAAGATGGTGGACTCTGAATCAAAAAAATGTGTCGGGGATGCTGGTGTCACAATTAAATTATCACACAGACATGCAAAATATTCTTTTAGGTGATTAAATATTTATTCTGTTTAGTTATCGACAGTTCCGATGATATAAGCATTTTTTTTAGATGCTCAATTTAAATTTCCCAAATTATTTAAAGTCCCGTTCTCTGGTGTCATAAATAAATTAGGAAATTCATTCAAGTCCCGAACTATACGGCGAAATGACACAACCCATTTCTCATAAAGTTGTATAACCAATTTGCACCTACCATCAGTCAACGCGGTTTACCTTCTCGGACCGCCGCGTCGACTTATAATTAAAAGGGCCAGTTTCAATTTCAGCAATTAATTCATTGCAAAAATAATTTAAACAGGTAAACATTCAATTAAAATAAATTTAATTGACAATTAAGCATCAAACAATATGTTTCATGGCATGCGCAATAATTTTAATTAATCAACCAACATCCTGACACTAAGAAAATCACCCTGACATCACAATTGAAAATGTAAACACGGTAATAATATGACAAGTCATGTAAAATAAAACTGTGTTACCAACAAATAGTTGTGTCGGTCTTCACTCTCGCAGTATGCAACTTGTTCTTCAATATTTTACTGCACCTCGGAACGTGATGACGTCGCGTGCCAGCTTTGCGACCACCGGAACGTAGGATTTGAGCGGTGAGGGGTGTGCGGCTGCTGGTCGACTCCTCGGGTAGCGGTGACCGATGTACTGTAAAAAAACAAAAGAGGAGGGAGCAGCGGATCTTCGAACTGGAGGCGCGTGGCGGGTTCAGCGGGGTGACGAGCTAGAGATGAGAGGCGTCAGGGGGTGCAGAATGAGGGTCGAGGCGTGCTGGGCGAGTGGAGATGTGGTAGCTGGTAGGCGCTGGAAATGGGACAAGGGGAGCGGGTCCATGGAGCAAGGTGGTGCGCTAGGTATATGGGGCGGCCGGGGCTGGGTTCTAGGGAGTGGATGGAGTGGCGGCGGGTTCTGGGGGTGAGTGGAGAGGGAGCAGGGGAGTGCTGGGTCCGCCGGGGTAAGGGAGCGCGAGTGAGGGGAGTGGGGTAGGGAGCTGGCAGGGTGCATGAGAGGGTGGGGCGGTCGGGTGATGGAGAGTGGAGGCGGGGTGATGGGCGAGGGAGAGTGGAGCGGGGTGCAGGGTTGTGTGGGTAAGGGAGTTCGGGGGAGAGGCGGGGTGGACAGGGGGAGCAGGGAGCTGCAGGGCGCTCGAATGGAGCCGGGGCGCGGCGTGCGTGAAGTAGGAGGCGGCAGGGGAGAGGGATCTGGCGGAGCTGGGGAAGGGAGCGGGGCAGTGGGGCAGTGGGATACTGAGAGGATAGGCCGCAAGGGAGAGGATCCGGATAGGAAAAAAAAAGAAAAAATAGAGAGATATGGAGGGGGTGGCGGATAGAGGAAAAATAGGGGGATTGGAGAGAGAGAGTTCAAAAAGAAAAAGAAAAAGGGTGTGGAATGGGTCAAAAAAAGGAAAAGGGGGGAGGGAAGTTTGGGAAATTCAAATTCAAATTAAATTTAAAATAAAACTAATTATCTAAAAGGGTTAAATAATATTAATAATATAATTATATAAATATTTATATTTATAATTAATTAATAAACTAAAAGTAATATTAAAATAAAATATGAAATTTTAATAAAATAAAATTCTAAAAAATGAAAATAAATAACTAATATTAATATAATACTAACTAAAAACTATAAAAACAACTAAAATATTTAAAATACTACAAAAGAACCTAAAAACACAAGAAGAGGTTAGCAAATTAATTAAAATTAAATGAAAATAGAAAACAAATGTCAGTAACATCCATGTACATCAGAGGCCGTGGCCTGTCGGTCGCGCCAGGGCAGGGTGGTGGCCAGAAACCAGCCGGCTGCATGGTGGAGTGGAGGCGCGTGTCTGCGCCACCAGAGGAGTAGGAGGTCGTAGCTTCTTGGCCGTAGTGGAGGCCGAAGAGGGGTCGGTCATGCAGGTCGCGGTGGAGCAGCGGCGCGTGACCGCTCCGCTGGGAGGAGGACCGGCCGAAACACCGACCGGCCGTTGTGGTTCAGAGAGACCCTCTCGGGTCCCGCAGTGACTTGGTATCGCCTATAGGTACTGCCTGTTTCCATTCCGAACGGAAGAGGGACGCTCCCCCTTCGGTGCCAGCTCGGGTGAACCGCGCCACTGGGCCGCGCCCAGCGCGGGTCGGGCCACGCCCAACGAGTCGGGTCGGGCCGCCCACTTCGTGGGTCAGGCCCACCATAGCCTAGGACAATCGGTCCAAACCCGAATCGGGCCGGGTCGGTCCGACCGGGTCAGACCAGACCCGGGCCCATCTGGAACCAGTTACACTTTTGTGGCCATAACTTGTGATTCGGGTGTCTGTTTGATGAACCGTCTATGGAACCGGAATCCTTGGATTGAGATGATCATATTGGTATACTCCACTTGAGTTTTGGATAATGTTGGATTATGGCTGGGTTGGATCGAACCCCGAATCCAACCGGGCCCTCGGAGCAGAAACACTAATAACTTACAGATCGGGCGTCCGATTGATGCATCGTCTGTTACGTTGTGTCCCTTATGATGTGACGGGCCTTTAGGATACTTTTAGTGGGACTTAGGGGTGATTGAGGTATGAATTATGGATTTTTGAGTGGTTCTCCCAAATGCACTACATACGGAACCCTGCGACTGGCTGAGACTTGATGACTACTGACCATTCGACTCGGAGTGACTCCACAAGACCAGTGGGGAGCACCTCTATGTGATGCGGCAGACCCACAGTGGAGAGAACCTCTGTGTGACACAGCAGACTCGTGCTACTCGACAGTAGGAGTACCTCAGCAGGCCACGAGGGGGAGTGCCTCTATATGACGCGGCATACCCATGGTTGGGATCACCTCTGTGTGACACAGAAGACCCACGGTACTCTATAAGAGGAGTACCTCAGCAATCCAAGGTTAGTGGGAAGCGCCTCTTTGTGATGCGACAGGCCCACAGTACTCGATGGAGGAGGAGTTCTCTAGCAGCTGAGGCATTCGACGTTGTGACTGGGGATGTTACTTGTTACTACCCCTAGAATAAATCCTTGTGTGAGCAGTCTTTACCTTGTGCTTGTGATTGAGGTTACGCTATGTGGTACTTTACTTGTGTGGTAATCTACCTTAGTGGTATTACCTGTGTGGTATTCTTCCCTCCTGTGTGAGGTGGGTATTTTCTGATAACTTAGGTATATGTATGGGCATATACCTAAGTAGGGTTGACTATTGTTTCTTTGTTTTTTGGTTTATCCTTTGTGGATTTTAGAGACCTTCAGGGGTCTCGGGGTCCCTACTGAGTATTTTTATACTCACCCCTGTATGGGACATGCCTTCACCTTGTTGTGTCTGATGTAGACGACGGACAACGCTGACTGAGGACGAGGGAACCTGGATTGGAGACTGCTCATGGGTGGACCTTTGACGAGGTGATCCACAGAGACGATCGTTCGAGAGTTGTACCTACCCTTCAGGTAGGATCCTTGGTGGGTTTTTACAGGAGTTGTACTCAGTTTTACTTGTACTTTCCAGTTTTTTTTGTATTTTCTGGTTGGTCTTGTATCCTGGCCCCTTTACTTTCTATAAGCACCCTGTTTATTATATAGCTTACTTTGTGCTTGTATCTAGTTATGTGCTTGGTTTGTGTGAGTTTACAGTTTATAAAGGCAACGCCTTCCCGTTTTAGGGAATACGCCTTTTGGTGCTTGTCGTCAGCCCCTAGCCTATGGAAGGCAGGATTGGGGTAGTCGCGGCACGTGCCCCGGGGGACGGGTCGTGACAATGTTTTTAAATTTCATATTTCAAATTCAAACAAGAAATTCTCATATGATCATTAATTGATATATTATTAGGGAATAATTTTAAATAAGTCATTAAAATGATTTCAAATTTTTTTGAATCCGTCTTTATTATTTTAAATTTTGTTCATGAGTTTGTGTATTATTATAAAATGATAATATCTTATCCTCCCTCACACTATTATTCTGGTGTTGTTACTTTTTAATTCACTAATGTCTATCGGGTGTGATGATTTTATTTATTTCAAAAGTTTTTTTGATCCTTGCTTCCTCATTGTTTGGACATGTCACTTACTACTCATGTGATACTTTATTGGAAATAGATTCCATATTTTCATTTAATATAGTTTGAAGAGTGTGGTGGTTTTAAAACTTTGAAGTGCTATAAATTCTCAATGTTGTAAATATTTCTCTCTACAGGTGGATGATCTCTTGAGGTATAAGAAAACTTCTACAACTAATGCATCCTAGACAATTTATCCTGGTACATTTCTCAAGAAACTCTACCTGTGATTTCTCCATTCATCTTACACAACATCCTAGTTTCAGGTTTCTGTAAAACTTCTTCCCATATTTCCTATAAACATACTTTTTTATTTATTATTTTATATATATATAAATGAATTATTCTTCTCTATAATCAATATGTGACTCTCTAGTTCTATATTTAGGATCATTCATGTTGTGACTCCTATATTCTAATGTCATTGTTTAATTAGGTTATGACTTCACATATATAATTTAGGTGTCTTGGTTATTCTACCAATATAAAAAGTAGTTTGTAGCATCTTTATGATTACCCTTTAAAAATAAGATTAGTACAAAACATATCTATCATAAAGTATAGAGGAATAATATTATTATACATCTAATTTGGATTTTTATACTATAAAGAACATCTTTGTGTTATTTTAATTCTTTTACTTTTTCCCATTGCAAATTTAATTTTTGATTTTCATTAATAATTATTCCATATCATGAATAAAATTAATCTAGTTTGGTCACACACACCCCTCTATACCATGATCCATTACCCTATCAGGACATAACTATTATTATTAGAGCCTAACCTTATTAAGTATTGTTTATCACTGTTATTCATATTCCAGACACCAAAAAAATTTCATCTAAGTATGGATCTATTCTGAATTAACTTTCTATATTTTATTTTTCTGACCCATTCAAAGACCTTTTAGTATAATGGAATGATCTTTACGATTGTAAGAGTAAATGTAAACAATGTTTGGATTCCTCATAATCCTATTCCCTTTCATTCCAATGATTATAATAATAAGAGATCAATAATTGAGACATGTCACAAAATATTAAGCATAGAACACTAGTCATTCTTGAAAAATAATACAGACTAACAAAAGATAATTTGAATACTCATAAAGGATATGATTCTTCTCGATATCTGCAAATTTATAATTTTGAAAAAATATTATATTGTTCGATTAAAATAATTTTGGTTAGTCATGTGACTTTATGTAAGATATCTCATGAGATTTGGAGGATTCTACAAGTTACGATCATGAGCTTAGAAAAATTGATATGAACCAAAATTAGAATTCGTCAAGATGAGCATCAAGACTTCAATATGAGTGAACAATAAAGGGTAAACCAAATTTTCCTTCGATTCACAAGAATTTTGAATGGAATGAATTCCATTCGAGAATAATTGAAAAATAAATTACATTTATAACGATTCCATTGTGATCTTCCAATGAAACTGAACACAAAGAAGTTATACATTGATGAAATCAACATCATTAAAGAGTAAAATACTAATAAATTAATGGGATGAATAATTTAGTATGATCTAGAATTGAATTACATCGTAGAATAGGATAAAACAAAAAGAAAATATATAGATTTTAAATCTAATAATTTTATATTGACTAACACTCTAAATCCTGAACAATAGGATAGTTAAAAATAATATAAGTCTTATATTGTTATAAGAGTCTAGAAACAAATAAAAAAAAGTATTCAATAACTTATTTTGAAAAACCCTCAAAAGGTGAAAAAAGGGAGATTAGAAGGGATGTACAATTATATTAATTTATATATTAATTTTCTTGATTGTATGAAGAAAGGTCATATAAATACACACTCTCTAAAACTAAATAATATAGAAAAATAAAAATAAACAAAAAAAAGAATTGAAAACTAGTTTGAGTTATATTGAAGAATCTATTTTTAGTAAATAATATGAAAATAAGAAATAAAATTCTATCTTATGATTCATTGATTTTTTGAATGAGTTTTTTTTATTCCAGATATTATTCTAGATATTTAGATTCTAATTATGATTCTGAACATATGAATGACTTTAGGTTAAATGAAGAAACATTTAAATTGTGAAATGATTCTTTCAAAGTTGATGAAATATCTAATAATCATTAAAAATTAATGGGAAAATGTTTATGAAAATAAATTTCTTTTTCAAGAGAATAAAAATTTAATAAATATTTCTTATATTTCACATTTTAATGATTATGGCAATTTGAAATCATCTTAGGATTTGAATGAAATATTAAAAAGTGAAATTGAAAGTCCTAAGAAAAATTCGTCTACTTTTAATCAAGGGAATGAAAAGTATCATAAAATGATGAATTTGAATAAAATATTATTTTCCCTGATGGAATTTTATATGAGAGTAAATTACCTAAAATTTATCAAAATCATTTTGATAAAAGTAAAAATGTTTTTACTTTTACAGTTACATGTTTTTGATGTGGCCTGAAATGTCACTATAAAAATGATTGTTCTATTATATTCAAATAGTCAGTCAGATTTTAAATGTCTCATATTTCTAAATCTTTGTTAACAATTTTACCAAACAAAACATTTTTAAATTCTGTGTGGGTACCTAAAAAATTCATTACTTTATTATTTGTACTAATGTATCATGGGATCTAAAAATGTAATGTAATTGATTCTTGTAGGTAAAATTCCTTGGATGTTTCAAAATTACATTTGGTAGAAGGATAGTTCATGCTCTAGGAATATTCCTAAAGACCCATCATATTTTATCACATACGAAAAATTTTATGGAGTAATTGTTGTATTTTGATAATGTTACAATGGAAAAGTAAAATTTTTCGTAAAGTAAGTATTTTTATTTCTACCTTTATTTAAATTGATTAATATGTGGATGGTTTAGAATAAAATTTAATTAGTATATCTTAATTGTTTGATGATGTAATTGAAGTGAATTTTCAAAATTATTAGTTTTTATTTTTTATAGATGATTCTTTATTACTTTATTCTAATAGAAATGAACATATTTCTACTATTGATTTTGATGAACTAATTATTCAATATGTTAAGTGTTTGAATGTTGTGTAGAGTGATAGCATTATTTGGAATCGATGATTATGCCATGATAATTTTTAAATGTTACATATGTTCTCTAAAAACAAGAATGTTCAATAGTTACCAACCTTGAAGAAAGAATAAATTTATGTTTATTATGCTTACATTAAAGGGAAACAATATAGATCTTCATTCAAATGAACTAATAACATATATAAAAATATACCTTTACATTGATTACATATTGATCTATTTTGTTCTACTAAAATTTCTAGCCTTTGTGGAAAGAAATATACTTTAGTTATTCTTGATTATTATAGTAAATTTACATTTATTTATTGATTTTCTTTTAAAATTGATAATTTTTCATGATGTTGTTACATTTTGAAATTTAGATCAAAATAAAAATGGTTTAATGATTATTTATTTTTCAAGTGATAAAGAATGTGTATTTCATAATTTAAAACAATTGAATAGAATAGTTATTTTCATAATCCTTTTATTGAAACTACACAACAAAATGGTTCTCTATAATAGAAAAATAGAACTATTATTGAAATGGCCAAAACTATGTTAAGTGAAAATAATTTTCCTAGATATTTTTCAGCAGAATCCATTTTCCCTTATTGTTATATTTCAAAAATAATTATTGTTAGACCATTGTAAATACATATTCATTTAAATTTTTTAAAGTTATGATATTGTAAAGTTTTATTATTTTAGAGTTTTTGGTTGTGTATTTCTTATTATTAATTCAAATATTAATTAAGATGAATTTTATAAAAATAATGATAATGGTATTTTTATTGGTTTTTCTAATAATATGGATGCTAATAGTGTTTTAAATTAAATAACTATGGTCATTGAATAATATATTTGCGTAATGTTTGATAAAAATAATGTGTAATTAAATTTTGATTCAGATTATTTTTATAATGATTTTTTATATTTTATCTTTAGTGAAGAAAAATCATAGGATAAGGATGAATCCTTTTGGGGTAGCGTACTTCTTCTCGACCCGATCCTAAATCATGGAATATACAAGAAGAACACCCCATTAATAATTTGATTGTTAATGTTTGTTCTGGAATGAATAAAAGAAGGTTTATATCAGTCATCATCCCTAAAAATTACATAATATCATTTTTTGAGTCATGATTTCATTCTATTATATTTTAGGATCTGTTCAAGTTTATAGTTTTAGAGAATTAGGCCATAACATATAAAAACCAAAAAATACAAAGAGGATACTTCCGTGATTTTTTCTTATAAAATAAATATTTTAAAATAAATCAATATTTCTTTACCTGAAAAAATCTCCATGGCTTTCAACATCACTTATTATTTTCCTTTACCCATCCTTAAGTCCATAGAAAATAAATTAAAAACATGATATGAGCACAAATGATAATCAATGGATACAAAAAAAACGGAAAATTGTTAGTCTATAAAACATATAAAAACTCATATAATGTTTACCATTATATTTAATTTTTTTGAGAATATGAAATAAAACATTTCAACATGAAAAAAGAACACATTATGGTCAAAGAAAATCATTAAAACCCATAGCAAGCAATTAAAACACATTTTCAATAAATTAGAGAATTATATAGTTAAAACCATTTCAAAACCCTTCTAAATGGAATTACCATAAGGAAACTTCCAAAATTATCAATACCCAATGCATTGGATATCTATAATGGGAATCAACCTTTGTATAGGCTGTATAGGGATCACCTATGAGCTATAATGGGGCTCAAACCTTCATATAAGCTATATACGGATCACCCATTTTCTATGAGCTATAATGGGCCGCAAACATTCATATCAGCTATATCAGACTCACTCATGAGCTATAACGAGGCTCAATCCTTCGTATAAGTTGTATCAAGCTCACTCATTTCATATATTTCTCAATTACCATATCATAAAAACACTTTTATCATAAAAACCTCTAAAAAACTCTTTTAAACTCACATGAAAAACACTTTCTGATAAAAATACCATTTATTATTAAAACCCTTTTTTCAATACTAAAATACCTAAAAAATTATTAATATGGTTTTTGTAACACCCCAAGCATTTGCGAAATATATTTTTTTAATTAATTTAATGGTTTGTAATTTTTCATTTCATGAAACTCTAAATATAGCTGGTGTTATATGAAATCTATATGTTTGTATTCCATTTCTTGAAAAACCATGTTAATCTTTCTCTATATGCAACACATAAATTAGATTCCAGTACATGCAACATATTGTTTGTCTTGTATTACAAGAAATGTCTAGTTTTTCAATATCTTGTGTTACACACAATACCTAATTTTACCAAACTATAGCATACAATTAATATTATTGTGAAAATATTATTATAGTTGGTACATATCCCTTAGTATGTAAGTTATGAATAAAATATTATTTAAGCATTCGAATAAAATGAACCCTTATAGCTATGAATTAATGTAATAACTATGTAAAAATAATGAAATTATTTTTCTAAGAAAAGTACTTTTCTATGTTCGAATAAAATTTTATTTGAAAAAATTACAAAAAAAACTATTGATGAATGTTTTTAATTTATTAAATATTCAATCAAATATTTTTACAATCATTCAATATATTTGATAGGCATAAAATAAGAATAAATCTAATTTTTTGAATAAAAAGATGTATTTTTTAAAAAGTTAATTTTACCTCATTTTAATAGTAAACCCATTTTAATATTATTTTTGATAATATTTTAATTTTTTTTTTAAAAATAAACTTCATTTTTAATATAAAAATATCAAATTTTTCTTTGGGTTAGTTATTGTATTTTTTGAGAAGATTCATTTTTTGATGAATATTGAAGGACGCTAAATACTAATTCAAAACTTATTTTTCATCTAATATATCTATAAGTTTAAATTATATTTTTTATTGGTTTTAATGTTTAATTATATAAATTATAAATCAATTAATCCAATTTAGGTCATTGGAATCAATTTCACTTTTAAAATGAATATAAAAACATAATATACTTTTGAACGTTTTTACTATAAAAAATTGCATTGTCATCCTGTCTATGGGATTAGATTTAAATTAATTTATACCAATTATATGATTCTAATTTAGATAAATGGATTCCATATTTTTAATTTTAATAACATAAAATTTCTAATGATTTCAACATGGTTTTTGACTAAAAATATTAGTGAATGTAATTTAATTTTAATTACAATGATTAAAGTAAAATTACACTTAATAAAGTACTAAACCTTAAACTTAGGGGATAAAATAACTTATAAACATGTCCAAAATCCATTTTATGGAAATATTTATACCGTATCCTATATTTTCTATAATTTGGTAAATTATGGGATCCCCTTGACTTAGGAAAAATGTTGGTGGAATTCCCTTTCCAAAAATTTACAAGAATTCAACTCCTCCTCCACTATAAAAAGGCACTCACTCCTCCCACTTATTAACACTTATAAAGCAATTTAGATATCCCAAAATATACTCAAATAATATCTAAAGATCAATCCATTCATCCTATAATCCTTACTTTGGAAATAAATTCATCCATGTAATCCCTTTGGTGAAAACCAAAAATATTTTCCCAAAGAAGATGTAACATCCTTCCTCAATATCCTTTATTTTATTTTCATTATACACCCACTTAATTATTATTATTAAATGATAGTATAATAAAATAATTATCCTAAATATTATTATATTATGTTATTCTATGGTTTTTACCTACACATACTCACACATACATCAATTTGGTAACAAATATAATGTTCTTGTGTACAACGAACTACCGCCTCACGAAACGATGTTATTTGGTTTTCCTTTAACACATCTCATGGTTGTGAATTTTGATGGACACTATTTTTTCATATTATATATATTATATTTATTATTTATTTGTTATTTTTTAATTATTATATAAAACATACCTTAATTCTTTTTGTTTTGTGTAAATATAATAACTTTATTTGTGGAAGTGTGGACTACCACCTTCGGAAACCGATGTGATTCATTCACAATTTACATAGAATGTTTTAAGAATTGGTTTAGTGAACATATATGATATATATGAAATAGTAATTATACTGTAAAGATATTATATATATATATTTCATTTACTTTCTTTCTTTCAATAAGACAGTATAATAAAAACAGTGTTCATGCATATGTACAGCCTACCGTCTCCATAAACGGTGTATTTCGTATAATATTTTTGTCTTTTATAGATTTCTAAAAATACTTATATAAGAAATATATATATTTTTTATATCATGTTTTACATTCTAGATATCATGATATAAAAATGAGGACCAAAAATATAACAAATTAAAACATAAGAGAAAAAAATCTGTTGTTTACCGAAACGTAACATTAACATTGAGTTGTTAATAAATGGATAACATAAATTCATAATCAAATAATATATGGTATTATATATTATAATATGATTCATTGGTAGATTTATAATAAACTTATATTTATTATACTGGATTTTCTAATGAGTATGAAGATATTCAAGACTTAATGTAATGGTTTTATCATATCACTTTTATTTTCTGTGAGACACAAGCCATGTTCATCACTTATTCCCTATATGTGTTGTGTCAACTGCCTATGGATGTATTCTATGATTATTCTATTTAAATTTATGGGTATTTTTATATCTTTTTTGTGATATTTATTTCATGGAATTTATGTTTCAAAAGTGACCAAATTGGAAAAGTTATATTGTCTCAATTTTCCTTCTTTGAGACGCATGTCATGTTATGAACCTATATAATTTTACAAGGAGTATATATTTCTATTTTACATGTTATATAATGAACCCCATTCTATTCATTATATTTTAAGCTTCATTTAATTTCATTTTCTTACATGGAGAGTATAATTCAAAGTTTCCAGGTGGTAAGATTTTATTGAAACAATCTCAACATTTATCAAGTTTATTTATGATTAGGCATCCATTGATGAACTATTATAATATATATCTCAAGATAAATCCTGAAATTTATTCCCCTATAAATATTAATTATTTATTCATGTATTAGTACCATTTTTCCACTGTTTGGTAATTAAGATAATCAAAAAATATTTTTATAAAAATCAGACTTTCTTTCTCCTTTCTATTAAAAATATGTGTTCTTGAAAAACCATGTTTTATAAAAATGTTATCAAATTTTTTTTTACTATTAACCAATTATTTTTAAAGGAAATTTTTACCCATGTTTTACCCTTTTAAGAAAATGATTCATCTTGTCATTTTTTTGTCAATGCAATTTTCTAAACAGTTTATGGTGTAAAATGAACATTGGACATGTACGAATTTATCCTCCACCATGAATTTCATATCTTTGAATTTTCCTTTGAAAGTTTTAAAGATTCCACCATCATGTATGGATATCTTTTTAAGAAAAAAACCTATAATATTCCATACATTCAATTTTTGAATGGGATTTTTAAAAAAAAATTAAAGAAATTTTTTTCTTTAAATAGGTGTTTTAAATGATTTTCAAAGCTCCCATTAAATGTTTTCAAAAGTTTTTTTTCAAAGATAAGGGTTTAAATTCTTTTAAATCTTAATTTATAAGCTTCAAAATTATTTTCCAAGAAAAATTATTTTTAAAAAAATTCAATATTTTTTATATGTTTTCAAAGTATTTTCAAATAAATTATTTTCAAAACATTTTCAATTTTATTTTAAAAGTTTTAAATGAAATGGTTTTCAAAACATTTTCCAGCATTATTTATAAATTTTCAAAGAAAAATGTTTTCAAATCATCCTTTAAAAGTTTTCAAGTTGATTTTCATGCAAATAGTTTTCAAAAGGTTTTATGTTTTCAGACACATTTTTCAAATAAAAATGATATTTTCATCAAAAAAACGATTTAAATGAAATGGTAAATCCTTCTTTATAATAAAGTTATTTTTAAAAAAAATTATAAAAATAATTTTCAAAAAAAGTATATCTTACATAAGAAATGTTTCATGTGATATTTCAAAATCCATTTCCATCTAATATGAAATACTTTGTTATAGTTAATGCATTATTGGGGATATGATATAGGAATACCATTCCTATTTTTTCTTGAATGCTTTTTGTTTTAATGGAATTGTTTTTATGACACTAGTTTCTCTTCCATGGGTTATATGATCATGAAACCCACTTCTTTTAATAGGTTATGCTTTGAGGAAATCATTATGAGACCAATATATATTCCATAAGTAATGATATGATGACATTTTTATGATATCCATTTCATTTTATGGGTTTTGATATGAAGTTTATAAAACATTTATTTTTTATGGGTCATGATATGATGAAAGGTCTATTATATTATGGAACATGTATGCATGATTTTATTATGTGATGGATGAGATCAATATCTCGCTAAAATTCATTTGGTAAATATTTATATCTCAAGAGATAATGATGGGAATCAAGTCGATGAGCTTATTCCACTGTGGGAGATGGGGAAACTCAGTCCACTATTAGAAGATGGGGAAACCCATTAAACTATGAGAATATGGGGAAACCTGATCCACTATGGGAAGATGTGGAAACACAATCTACTATGGGAATATGGAGAAACTCAATCCACTATAGGGAGATGGGGAAACCTGGCCCACTATACGAAGATGGGGAAACCTGATTCCTTATAAGGAAAGGACTATGAATGTGTATGGTGGTGTGTCACACCTAGTAGGTATGGTCCCCATGAAGTTCCCTGATAAGTTTAAGAAATTTGTCTTGACTTATAGGTAATGATATTATATGTTTTTGTATATCCCACAATTCCATGTATTACTCCTATGTTTTGATTTCATGGCTTATGATCTTTATTTCTTTATGATTCATGCCTTATGAACTGCTAACCATCATTTCATGAATCATGTTTATAATATATAGGGTATTATATTCTAATTTTATGTTCACGTACTCATACCCTTATGCTCATGTTTATTCTTACATATCTCCCTTGTTTACCTTTACTAAGCATCTGCGCTTACCCCTTTTTATGTGTCCTTCCCCATGTTGTAAAGATATATTTTATTTTTGATATGTATAGTCTTGGAGAACCTAGTGGGAGATAATGTATCTCACTCATGTACCAGTGTTTACATTTCTATGTTTCCAAAGTCACTAAACTAATACAGTCTTTAGAAGTCTTTTTGTGTAATGTTTTGAGTATTCCGCCAAAATGATGAAATTTCTATGTACGTTAAGACTGGGTTGTTATAAATGGTATCAGAGAAATGTTTTAGTCAACATTTAAAAATTGTAATGAGAAAACCTTATTGAGAACTCTAAGGACATGTCTAAGGATAAGGAAATGTATAGAAAAATGTCGTGGAATTTTGGAATAGGATATAGAGAGTAGTTTCCTTGTAATACATCCCTATTTGGATACTAAAAGTGGACGTGAATATATCATATATGTAACTAGGTGTGACAACTATGAAAAGGTGTGTTGGGACTAACTCGAGCAAAACCTGGTACACGACAACGAGCCTTACTACACACGTCATTCGACACTCTCATGGGGATATTATTTGGGAATTCACAAACTCTTCACGAACCATCATGAAAGATTTAAAAATAAGTTGGTTGTGAATAATATTGGATAAAACTAAATATTCATAGATTAAAGAAGGTTTCATAATTTAGACATCCAATAAGTGTTTTTCATGATTATTTGATTCCTCACTATGATAATAGATTCTTACTCTGTGATTTTTTGTTTAAGACAATGGAAGGAACTAGAAGGCTCTGGGTTAATAATGAATGTGACGGACAAATTTCTAATGATCTATACAATATTATTATCACTGGAGTGAGGGATGTTATAATAATACCTAATTAGTTTTCACATAACATGATTAACACCATATACCTTAACCAACTCTCGGACTCACCAAATAAGATAAGGAAGGATTTCACTAAGATTTCAGGTAATGGAGACCATGGAGGAAAGAATATTTAGTATCCTATATGTTGAGAATGTGGGAAGAAGATCCCAAGTGAACGTCTTAAAGGAACATGATGATGTTTTGACTATGGAAAAGAAGGACGCACAGAAAGTAACTACAAAGGGAAAATGAAATTTTTAGCTAACACAATGGATGGGAATATCCCCCGCCCCTAAGGTGTTATTAATTGATGACTGTTTTAAAGGATTAATATATGAGAAATGTGAAAATTGAAGTCTAATTGTAAGGATCATGACGAGAATCAACAATGTGGTACAATAAATGGTTTTTCTGCTGAGGATAAAGAGACCACGAATGATATAAAATTATGTGTTGTTTCAAGAGTATTATTTACTAGAATTATTAAATTAGTTTTTATAAATGTTAAGACATGATTCTTATTTCATAATTTATAAAAGGGGTATTAAAGAATAAGACGATAAGGACTAGTAAATTGTTTGAGATGAAAGAAGGATGAATGAATTATTTATGTTTTTGAATTCGAACATTATGTTATACTAATCATGAAATATATAAGTATTTTCAATATAAGTTTTTCATTAAGGATTTGAAAGGTTATATTGAACTATGTTGGTAAGGAAAAAAAGTGATTTCATGGAAATGTGATATTTTGATTAAGGGGAGGTAACACTTAATTTATTCCTAATGTTGAGATAATGATGTTTCAATAAAGATATGTTGGATTTGAATAAGTAAATTGGATGGTACTAATTACCTCATAACTGAAAAAGGTTGTGTTGAAAAAGTAGACTACATTAACATGGATGAAGTTTAAAACTTCTTAGATTGGAGGAATATATCTAGTAATCTTTTGAATAAGGAAGAATTCATGTTTTCAAAGAGTATTTATAGTAATTTAGTTTATTTCTATGTTTCAAGAGAATATACGATGAGGGTATTCACATGTTCAGAATGAGACAACCAAGAGATTCTTTATGATATATAGGGGATCAATGTTCAGCTGATTTAGTGACCTTATTTCTAATGTTTTTGATTTTCAATTTCTGAAAGTGTTATAAGGTTAACCATTTATGGAATAGTTATGTTAAACATTATATTAGGTTCTAGATATTAATGTATTGTCCTATCATATGTGGATTTATGCATATTGGATAAATTGTGATAATGTTTGTGTTGTGATAAATGGAATGACTTGTCATTCTATTTATGGATCTCATGATCTGTTAATGTTTCGGGAATAAAAAACTCTTCTTCAATGTTTAAAATAAGAGATGAAGTTAAAATTGATCAAGGAATAAGAAGGGGTAATTTTTTCATGAATTCATGCATGTATATCTTTTCATGAAAATTCTCTAACTTTGTGAAAGCGATCTAGAAATAAAATTTTATCTAAATACCTTAATTTTTATTGAACTGATTTCCCTTTAAATCATCAAAGGTTTATGAATTTGAGTTCCTCTACATTCCATTGATCATTCCCTTATTTGTGATTGATGACCTCAATCTCTCCCTATAAATATTTAATTTTTTTCATGTCCATATTTTCACTTGCTACCAATGATCTCTTATTTGGAAATTTAGTAATGTGTTACTTTGGGTAACAGTTATGTTTCCAACTTTTCTTTTTAAAAAATGTATCAGTTTTCATTTTTACGATGTGGGATTCTATGAAAGTAACATTAATGTATTAAACCAATAATAACTCAGATGAAACTCAAGGGTGAAATTAATTTTAAGGGGGTAGAATGTAACACCCCGAGATTTTGTGGAATATTTTTTTTAATTAATAGTCATTTGGTATTTTTCATTTCATGTAACTCTAAATATAGCTAGTGTTATATGAAATAACTTTGTTTAGATTGTATTTCATGAAACACCAAGTTAATATTTCACTTCATGAAAAAAATAGATTAGGTTACGGTACAAGGCACACAATATTTAGATTGTGTTACACGTAATGTCAATTTCTTTCGATAGAGTGTTAAACACAAGACCTATTTTACAAAACTAAAACAAACTATTAATGTTAATGTTAAAATATTATTATAGTTGTCACCTTACCATTAGGATACAAGTTGTGAATAGAATATGATTTAAAAATGTGAATAAAATAAACCCTTTTTGCTAGAAAAGAAATTAATAACTATTTAAAAATAATGAAATTGCATTTATAAGAAAACTTCTTTTCTAAGTAAACTATTTTTCTATGTAAAAACACCATTTTATCACAATAAATTAAACAAAACACAATTTATGACTATTTTTTAATATATTATATATTCAATAAAATATTTCTATACACATCTAATAGATTTTGTAGGCATGAGATAAGAATTAATCAAATTTTATGAATAAAGAGATGTATTTTTCAAAAAGTTAATTTTATCACCTTTTAATGGCCAACCGCATTTTAAATTTTATTTTTGACACTTATAATTTTTATTTGAAAAAATAATATTAATTTTTGAAAGTATGATATCAAATTTTACATTGGGTGGATTTTTAGTTTTTTTTAGATCTTTCATTTTATTAATGAACGATGAAGAACACTACCTATCCTTTATTTTTGAATATTCGAGAAGCTGCTTTGTGGTTTAGTGGTAAGTGTACATTCAATCAAAAAAGGAAAACTGGATCCCAAATATCAAGACATCAAATTCAAAATACAAACTAGAAATCAACCAAAAACATGTTCAAAATTCAAAAACTACTCAAATCTAATCAAATTCACACATCGATCCATGCAGCCCCTAAAAATAAAGCACAATATTCATTTCCACTTTTCCAGTGAGAACTACCCTAGCCAATGTCACATAGTAAAAAATATAACAAGCCTTCACTAATGACTATGAGGCAGAAACACTAACAAATCCCTCAATTTTTAACTTTGAAAGAAACAACATAAATAGAAAAATAGACCAAAACTACAAGAAACACCATCATAGAAAATCACCAAGTTAACAAAACCATCACCAAGCACTATAATCAGAAAGAACACAACTACTCCATTATTGTCAATGTTGCCAACTAATATCAACACTGATAGTGGTCAAGGGATTAAAATGTTTTCATCATAATCAAGGAAGAAAACCAGATTGCCTATATCAGAGCGATGCATAACCATCACTAGACCATCAGACCAAACCATGACCTCTAAGAATCATTATCATCGTCGAGGTTGAAAGACAACAACCATAACACCAGATCGAGCCATGAACTAGGACAGAAAATATCATCCCTTCTTGAAAAAACCACAACCATCATAACACGCCAACTGAAATAAAGGTACATGCCACAAAATGAGACATCTAATAAAAAACACTGCAGAGAAGCCTGAAGAAACCAGCAGGAGAAATACTAAAGAACCATGAACAAGGGAAAATGCCAATGCAAGAGCTTCCACCAAGCGTGTCCACTATCACCATCCCAATCCTCCCACACCACCATAGCACCTAACTTAAGTGGAGTATAGTGTGAGGTTTTAGTAAATGAAAGGGAAGAGAATGATCCAAATGGGATAGGGATCACCATACATAAGGAACGACGTTGCATAATTCACCTTCAATCCCTCACCACAATACCAAATCCACCATCCATTACAACATGCTGGCCAAATATGGAGACATGTGTGATGGGTATGTTGACAGTGTAGGGGTGAAATGTTGAAAAATCCCCAAACATCGCAAACAACCAAAACAACTGGAAACTCTAAGGGAAGAAGTGACTGATGTTGATCCAGAACCAGTAAAGAGGAAGCTAGATGGAGGAGAATAGACAAAAATATGAATAAAAAAAGAAAGCTAAAGATGCTCGTGTGAAGCGGTGGCACAGATGATTATAGTTTCATAGAGAAACTATAGATTATAGTTTCATAGAGAAACTATAGATATTGTGAGCACTGAGTGAGTAAGAGAGATGGGGGGCTGGGAGAATGTGGAGTAATGTGAACACTGAATTTTAATTCAAAAGTTCTTTTTCATCTAATATATTTATAACATTAAATTATATTTTTGATTGGTTTTAATATTTAATTAGATCAATTATACAGCAATTAATCCAATTTAGTTCATTTTAATCAATTTAATTTTGAAATTAGATATAAAAACTTATCAAACCTTTGAATTATTTTACTTTAAAAACTTGTATTATCGTCCTATCTACGGGGTTAAATTTAAATTAATTATTATCACTTATGAAATTGGAATTTGTAAAAATGGATTCAATATTTTGAATTAGCATAATTTATAATTTCTAATAAGTTCAACTTAGTTTTTGACAAAAAATTATTAGTTAATGTAATTAAAATTAATTATAGTGATTATAATAAAATAAAGTTTTACAAGGGACTAATCCTTAACTTAAAGGGCCAAAATTACCTTAAAACTTATCCAAAATCCATTAACTATCCCTATTTAGACCCTATACTCACTTGGATATAACTAGGTCCGTTATTGGAGCCAAATGATGTGGGAAAACATTGGTAGAATTCTCTTTTCAATTACACGAATATCACTCCTCCACTATAAAAAGGCACTCACTCCTCCCACTTATTCACACATATTAAGCCATTTGACTCACCCAATATCTACTCAAATATGCTCCTAAAATCTCTCCCTTCATCCTAGAATCCTCTATTTGGGTATAAATTCATCCATGTAATCCTTTGGTGCAAACCAAAAGGTGTTACCCAAAGAAGAGGTAACATCATTCCTCAGGCTCCATTATTATTTTTTCTTTCTACACCCCCTAAAATATTCTTATTACATGATTGTAATAACATTAGTATCCTAAATATTCTAATATGTTGTTATTCTAATGGATTTAATTACATTTACACACATCCATTTAATAGGTAATGAACTTATCGTTCTTGTGTATGGTGAACTACCGCCTCACGAAATAATGTAGTTAATTTTTCCTTTACAACCTATCGTGGTTGGAAATTATGATGGAAAAACTATTTTTATATGATATATATGATATTTATGTTGTATTTATGATTCTTAAATATTATATAAAATATAACTTCATTATTTCCATTTTGTGTACATATGATAACTTCATTTGTAGATGTGTGGACTATTTCCTCATCAAATTGATGTGATTCATTCAAACATTACATAAAATTTATTAAGGAAAGGTTTTGTAAAAATATATGATACATATTCCATAATAGTTATACTCTAATTATATTATATATATACATGTATTCCATTTACTTTCTTTCTATTAATACGACAGTAAAGCAGAAACAACGTTAATGCGTACATACGGCCTACCGTCTCCATGAACGGTGTATTTTGTTTGATATTTGAATATTTTAAATGTAACGCCCTGAAAATATTTAATTTTTAATAATAATAATTTTTATTATTAATATTTTGGTTTTTTTTAACAATGGTTCATCTAAAATAAAATACTTGTAGAATAAGAATAAATTCATGTTTTTATTCAATAGAAATGATGAAACCTTACATTACCATAAGGCCAAAAGAACCTCACTAACATAGAATGACAACTAGAAGCCTATTAAGATCACTGGGAGACCCCCAAACATCAAAAACAGACCAAGAAAATAGTGAAAGTCATTTGGGTCTGTCACAATGAAGAACAATGACAATCGTACTAAGCATTAAAGGGATGTAGAGCATCATCTTCACCGAGTTGTTTTTGAAGTTTGGAACACCCTAAACATGTATTTATAAGGCCTTTAAATTAAATGATTGTTTATGGCTGTTGAAATGACCGTTGGTTTTTGTAACGGTTATAAAACTTTATAATCATTAGGAATTTTTAATTATTTTGATTATTTTAAGTATTTTGAATATTTTAAGTATTTTAAGTATATAAGTATTTTAAATATTCTAAGTATGTAAGTATATTAATAATTCTGAATAAATTAAATTTATATCTTTGAACATGTTTTTAATTTAACTTATCTTTATATTTTGATAGTATATTGTTTTAAATCTTAAAATAAATTTGAAATCATGGATTTTGTGTTTTAATGAAAATAAAAAGAAAATTACATATTTTTTACTTAAATAAATTTGATGAGAAGTATACATATTGTTTTTTATAAAAGAATATGTATTTTTATTCAAAATCATGTTTTAAAATACTCGTAATAATTAAAAGTTATACTTTTGGTTAAGTGATAACATGGTATAATTTATATGTTAGATTGTGTATTTTAATGTTTCAAAGTTTAAAATGAAGTTGAAATAATGTTTTAGACTAATAAAATTAATGACATTGTTTGTTTTAATGGACATAAATATTTAATACTTCATTTTTTTCTTTATTTGGTTTTAAATGAACTTATATTGTTTATTTTGTTTTTGAATGTTTTTAATCAAGGGTTATATAAAAAATGTGGTACCCTTAGAATAGCCTTCTAGCCTGTAGAGGGAGGAAGCTTGCACCACTCCCTAAGGAGTGGGCGACCGAGTCTTGGCCCCTTATCCAACATAGGTTGGTCGTGAGGGTGTGCACGCCCACAGGGGTGCATGGGAGTTGCAAGGCAGCGCCACCGTGTGAGGCGATACGGCGGAAGAGGGTGGGTGCAAAGCATGCCCACAGTGAAGAACCGGTATGGGGTGGTACCAGGGAGGGGGAAGAGATCTAATTGAGAGTTTGCAGGGAGCTCGAGGTTTATAAAGCAGACTCGAAACCCTCCTCATTTCAATGTGAGATGGGGATTTTAAAGGGATGTCTAATCCTGGCCATTCAATATCACCGTATGATATCTCATACGTCCATCCCTTTTAAAATGATGGATCAATCCATGACCTTCCAATCCAATGTCATGGTTGATCTCGACCGTCCTTCTGTTTTTATAACAGAAGAATCATCCGCAGCAGTCTGATCGGCCACGAACGATTTGGACCATCCAATCTTTTCCACATTTCCCTTTCCATCTTCTTCTTCCTCACGCCGAACCAGTGGCCTTGCCCATGGTTTATCCTCCTCTTTTCTTTCTTCTTCTACTGTGACCCTCCTTCACTCTCCTCAGACCCAACCATCAATTTCTACCCATATTTCCTCCCTTGGCCCTTTTTTTATTTTCTTTGGCTTCCCTTTTATGTTTCCACAAACATTATATATATATATATATATAATATAATCATCGATTAGTTTAGAGTTTATTTTAATTAGGGTGTTAGATATGTTTTCCAGTAGTCTTTTTTGTTAGTCTTTGTTTATATTTTTTATGTATGAATCATTATGTATAAAATATATACATATACAGCTTATATACTGTAACAACTGGGTCTCAGTGACAGCACAGCCACCCCGCCTTAACATGGTCATCGGGTTTTGGTCCGCTAGGTACCACCAGTTACCCCGCAGACACGTGGTCCCCACCCTGGGGCCCACCCACTTGCATGAACTGGTCATCTGACTAATGAAAATCCCCACAGTCCAACACATGTCATTTCCAGTGTGCTTTGTCCTCACTCACACACACCCTGGAAAACATCCCAGAAGGTCACCCATCTTGATCACTACTCCAAGCCAAGCACGCTTAACTGTGGAGTTCTAATCAGACAGACTCTCGAAAAGGAAGGTGCACCTTCTTGACATGAGTCATATCATTTAGTCATTTAACCCTTTATCATTTGGGGGTGTTACAATCACTCCCCCCCCCCTTTAGAGCACAACGTCCTCATTGTGGACTCTACATCTCAACCCAGGCAGTGCACCGCGCTTAAGGATGGGTACCACCTCTGATACCAATTTGTAACAACTAGGTCTTAGTGACAGCATAGTCACTCAGCCTTAACATGGTCGTCGGGTCCTGGCCCGCCAAGTACCACCAGTTGCCCCGCAGACACGTGGTCCCCACCCTGGGGCCCACCCACGTGCCTGAACGGGTCATCTGACTAATGACAATCCTCATATGCCAACACATGTCCTTTCCAGTGTGTTTTGTCCTCACTCACACACACTCTGAGAAGCATCCCAGAAGGTCACCCATCCTGATCACTACTGCATGCCAAGTACACTTAACTGTGGAGTTCTAATCAGACAGGCTCCCAAAAAGAAAGGTGCATCTTCTTGACATTAGTCATATCATTTAGTCATTTAACCCTTTATCATTTGGGGGTGTTACAAGGAAACTCAGGCAGAGTAGGATAGACTCATATGTAGGAGGATATAGCTAATTAATCATCAGTTGACTGACATTGCCCTTGGAGCAGTGGATGGTATAGACTTTCAACTTCCCACATTGGTGGCGAAGTATGAGGACGTCTTTCCTGATGACGTGTCAGGCTTACCTCCCCACCAAGAGATAGGCTTTGGCATAGACTTGCACCCAAGGATCGTCCCGATATCTGCACCATCATATCAGATTGATGGTGCAGACCCAGGCTTTGGCATAATAAGGGTTTTGTCAGACCCAGGGTTTTCCCCTAGGCAGCCCCACTTTTGCAGTTTTGTTCGCCAAGAAGGCAGACAGGAGCTTAAGGTTGTGTGTGGATTACCATCGCCTGAACCAGGTGACCGTAAAGAATAAGTATCCACTACTGAGGAACGACAACCTCTTCGACCAGTTGAGAGGAAAAATAGTTCTCAAAGATTGACCTCGGATCAGGTTATCACCAACTCCAAGTACGAGACGAGGATATACCGAAGGCATTCTGATGTCGCTACGGTCATTATGAGTACTTACTGATGTCTTTTGGTGTGACGAGCGCCTAAGCAATGTTCATGGGACTCGTGAACCGGATCTTTCAGTCTTTCTTAGACTAGTTTGTGGTAGTTTTTATCGATGACATCCTAGTGTACTCAGCGCCTGAGGAGGAGCACGCAAGACACTTGAGGATGATCCTGGACACACTCCGAGAGCACCAGCTTTATGAAAATCTCTTGAAGTGTCGATTTTGGATTCGAGAGGTGCACTTTGGACATGTTATCTCAACAGAAGGTGTGGCAATGGACCCGACGAAGGTTGAAGCAGTGGTGGCTATGGAGCCACCCAAGAGTGTGAGGGAGATGTAAAGCTTCCTTTGGTTGGCAGGCTACTGCGAGAAATCCGTGCCCAATTTCTCCAAGATATCGGTACCCTTGACTGCTTTGAATCGGAAGAGGCAGCCTTTCGTGTGGACGGGGAGGTGTCAATAGGCTTTTCAAGAGTTGTGGCAGAGGTTGATGAGTGCCCCCATCTTGAGACTGTCAAAGGAGGGTGTTGATTACAGTGTTATGCGATGCCTCGGAGATCGGGTTTGGATGTGTCCTGATGCAAAGGCATGTGGTGATAGTTTATGGGTCCCGACTACCAAGACCTCATTAGAAGAACTACATGACACATGGTCTAGAGCTGACAGTGGTAGTCTTTGCTCTGGAGATGTGGTGACACTAACTTATGAGTGAGGTTTATCATCTATTCTAACCATAAGAGTATAAAGTATATTTTCTCGTAGAAGGATCTTAACTTGAGACAAAGGCGGTGGCTAGGGTTTCTCCAGGATTATGGGTTCGAGATAGTCTATATTCTCGGGGAGAGGAACGTGGTGTCAGATGCTCTCAACAGATGATCTAGTTTGCAGTTGTTAACTGAAGCGTCGAAAGAGTTAACCTCGTTGCAGTTGTCCTTAATAGACGAGGATGGTGCGGCTTATCTCCAGACGATGGTTGTTACTCCACCACTTCTACAACGTGTTAGGGAGGATCAGCTTTAAGATACTGACTATGAGAGCTTGCGTATTCAGATATCCACTAGAAGTGCTCCTAATTGATTCTCTGAAGGTGGGGAGCACGTCATCCTTTGCAGAGAACGAAAGATGGTACCAGTGATGTTGCGTAATAAGGAGGTTGTCACACCCCGACCGACTATGAGACCTTGCGTATTCAGATATCCACTAGAAGTGCTCCTAATAATAGTAGTGTGTTGAACCCAGCAGTGCGTTTTGGGTGGTTTTCGATAAAAGTGTCAAGCGTCGCCGAGTATTCGGTTTGATTTCGCCTTTGAGGTATGATTCCATTGCATCTCCCCTTTAAATTTAAACTTAACATTGATTGCTTGCATCTTTCACTCTTTGAATATTAATTAGTTATTTTCCTTTTTTTTAAAAATAATTGGTTTGGGATAAATTAGGTAGTTTTGGGGATAATCTGTGTATGCTAAAATAAATTTTCTTGTTTAATTGAATCTGATTGTTCTTTGATTTTTTTTTTGTAAATGGTGCGGAAAAGGTCTGTGTTGAAGTTGAATGTGCGTTGGTTCCAAATTGGCATTTTTATACAAAATTGGGTGTATTTGGTGTGTAAACCCTTACAGTGTTCTTGAAAAGATTTTATAAATCGCTTAAAATATTTATTGGATTGTAAAGGTGGTGCAAATTATGCTTATAAAAGGTTTGGGTGTGTGTTTGTTTTAAAGAGGGTTTTGGGTTGTTTATTGGGAATGTTTTATAAAATCGTTTTTAATGGTTTACTAAACTATAAAAGAAAGTGCAAAACATGTTTGGAGGATTTTTCGAGGTGTATGATTTTCAAACAGAATTTGATTGTGTGGTGTTTAAAGTCTTAAAATGGGTTTTGCACACCAGGTGGTTTAAGTGCTTAATGGTATATGCCCATTTGGCTATTGCAAGTGTGTTTCTAATTTAAATGGTGTGTGAGAGTGATGAAATGGGTTTTGAAACGTATGTCTGGTTGCGAAGGTGGGTTGTGTGTCGTTACTTACTAAATGAATTGATTTTGTGAAAAATGTTGTGAGGTCGTTTAGCCATGTAAGTAAAAAATATTATGTTAAACAATGTTTTGGAAATGATTTCTAAGTCTTTTTAGTAAATGGTTAAATGTCGTGAAGCTAAAGGCCCGTTTGGCATCTTAAAATAACTATTTGGAAAACCCCTCTTGAATTAGGTCCCCCGCCTAGTCGTTGATTGGGAGATGGGGGGGTCCTCTGTATGTGACCTCCCTTGTATGTAATTATCTTAGGATAAGGGACTAACCTTGAGGTGGTCGGGGTGGTGTCGGTCGTTATGGTGTGTGTGGGTATATGTATGTGACTTGTTGTTTGAATGTTATGGCACACCCCCTTGTGAAACTTACATGGAAACCTAGCATAGCAAAGAGGTTTACTGAGAACGATTGTTGCACTAGTTTAGATTACGCACTGACTAGTGGCACATAGCAGGGGGATGTTTTTGTTATTATTGTTATGGGATTGAGCCCATCAACCAGACCAGGTAGGGCAACGGTCGGGCGTTAGGGCATTATGACGTTATTGAGTAGGACATGCCTTCAGAATGAGTCACATATATAGTACGTTCTGGTCTTCCTCTGAGTTCCTAAGTGTTCTCGTGTTCCTCCGATACAAGTACCATTAGTGTCATTGCCCTCACTGTGTGGAACTGTGATCTCATGCTTGGTTTTGGTATCCCTTTTTGGTAAATTGTGAACTTGTGCTTATGTTAAATTATTTTCAAGAAAAAAAATTCAGAAAGAATAAGCATCCTTCTTTTTCTTAGCTTTAGCAAAATAAGTCTTTAACCTTTTTTGGCTTTCTTTTGCTCCTCTCTTTGAGCCTTATTTCGGATTAAAAGGGTAATGGATTATGGGTGTTTGTTTTTAAAATATAAAGTGTGGAAAACACTATATTCATATATTGTAGTTCAAACCTGTTAATCGATGTTTTTCTTTATTTAAGGGATGTGCACTGGGAATAGAATTAACTGGGTCTACCTACTAAGTTTTAATACTCATGTCTATAGTGTTTTTTTTAGTTTTTGTTGAAGGTTCTTGTCTTGGTATGGTCGCCTTGGCGATGGTACAATTTTGTGGTTAGAGGTCACATGGTGGTCGAGGTAGCGTGGGTTCATTTTCAGTGTTTTATGTATGTGCACCAACTGTTTATTTATTTGTGTTCAGTTGTTGAATATGGTGGCATGTTTGGTTCGATTTATTTATCTAATCCTGGTCATTTCTTTTGGACTTAAAACGTTCACACGTGTATATTTTGATGCCCAGCACTAGTTGTCATCCTAGGGGATCAGGAACGCCCCTCGGGACATGTTGCGAACCGGTTCGGGTGCCCGGTTCAGGGTTGACCCGGGCAGGTTCGTGACAGAGGTTATGAAGGAGTTTTATACATAGCGGTGCATCCAGGTGTGACGAAGATGTAACAGGACCTTCAACGTCAGTTCTGGTGGCCAGGGATGAAGAAGTATGTAGCGGAGTTTGTCTCTCAATGTCTCACATTTCAGCAGGTGAAAGCTAGGCACCAAGTTCCAGGGACTTTAGCTCAACCCCTTGAGGTGCCAAAGTGAAAATGGGATGGTATATCAATAGGCTTTGCGACGGGACTCCCATGAACGTCTAAAGGACACGATTCCTTCTAGGTGACTGTAGACCGACACACCAAATCAGCTCACTTCCTAGCCATCCGAGTCAGAGTTCAGTAGAAAGCTTAGGACCCCTTTACATGCAGAAGATAATTCGGCTTCACGGAGTCCCCTTGACGACCGTTTCAAACTATGATGTTCGCTTCATGTCACGATTATGGAGAGGATTACAGGAGGCCTTTGGGACTCAGTTATGTTTGAGCATCGTGTTTCGCCCCCAGACTTATGGTCAGACTGAGCGGACTATTTAGGTTTTGGAGGACGTGTTTTGGGCTTGCATGTTGGATTTTGAGCGTATTAGGGAGGATCACCTACCCTTGGTGGAGTTTGCGTACAACTATCATTCCACCATCAGTATGACACCACTCGAGCCCTTATATGGGAGATATTGCAAGTTACCATTATGTTGGTATGATCCAAGTGATTCAACACTCATTGACCCAGAGTTAGTGCGAGCAACGACAGAGAAGGTGCAGATCATCCAGGAGTAGATAAGGATTGCCGAAAGTCATAAGAAGTCTTATGCAAACTGACGACGGAGGACTTTGGAGTTCGAGAAGGGAGACCATGTATTCTTGAAGGTCTCACTTCGGCGTGGATTGCAGAAATTTAGTCGTGATGACAAGTTATCTCCAAGATTCATCGGCCCTTTCAGATATTTCTTAAGGTTGGCGAGGTGGCGTACCACTTAGCCCTACTGTCGCAGTTAGACCAGGTGCACGATATCTTTCACGTGTCGCAGCTGAGGAGGTATGTGCACGACCCGTCGCATATTATCAACTGGGGCGAGCTGGACATTGAGGATGAAACTACCATTGCAGAGTTCCCGGTAGAGATTGAGGATCGGCAAGAGAAGATTCTTTGTAGGCAAGTGATTCCCTTGATGCGTGTCCGACGGCAGCATGGGAATCTTCAGGAGAGCACATTGGAGCGAGAGAACCATATGCGAGCTCAGTACCCTCATATTTTTTAGTAGACTTTTTGCTTTTCGAGATGAAAAGCCTTGAGGTAGAACAACTCGGTTTTTTCCTTGTAAAGCTTTGGAATATTTTAAAGAATATTTTTGAAAGTGAGGGGCTGAGTTGGCGTAAGATTCTGAAGCCCAGAGAGGCTCGATTTTGATATAATAAAAATATGAAATATATTATATCACGCACAAACAATTTTTCTAAAATAATGGAATAACTCCTGAACGGAGTCTCAGGTCAGAAATCTAAGACCGCCATTAAATCTGAAACGCGAGCATCCAGCTTTAGAGTCATCGTGGACGGGATAATAATTAAATAAATTATTTAATTTATTTATTTGTTATTTAATCCTAAACCTAAACCCTCCTCTATATAAACACGTTGATGGCAAATTCCTAGGGAAATCGCATAACTAAAGGATTGAGAGAGGGCCATTGGAGGAGGATTCTCTAACGATCAACAACTGGTCGTGGATTGGCGATCGGTGTGCCAATCGGAGCTTGTGGATCTCGCCAACGACTGCGAAGTGGAGTCGTTCTTCGTTGGTGATCGATCTAAACCCGAGGTAGGGCGGTTGTTTTTCGTTGGTTTTATCCCCATTTGTTTATCCATATCGAACGCGAGTTTATCCTTCTAACAAGATTGATTCGAGGATCGATGGTTGATTTGTCGACATATCCTTATCTTTCTACGGTTATGAATTGATGGTATTTGTTTATTTTTTCATGGTTCTTCGTTCTTCGTTCTAGCAGCAATGAATCGAGGTCAACTCGAACAACGGTCGAGGTTCGTTCCTCTTATTGTGTTTGTGCATTTCTTCCCTTATTCTTCGCACGGTTATCGCCAGTATTTTCTTTGGACGACGATTCGACCAATACCCGATGGATGATTATTGTGTGGTCGTTCTTTGGCGCAACAGATCATCACCACGGGTTCGCGATCGACGAAGCAATCGAGGTGCGACGACGACGATGGATGATCGGAGGTGGATTGTGAACAGATCGGGAGTTTAAATTTCGCAGTTTGGGCATCTCGGCATGGTGGTGTGATGGGAGATGCTTCGCGATGGGATTTGGGTGGTCAAAATCTGATCACCATCGACGACCAGGCTCGAACGATCCCAGATTCGTGTTTATCGACGAGTCTGGTGGCGGAATCAACAGCAGCAGCGGTGGAGACGAGACGCGTAGAGCAGTCTAGATTTTCTGTGAAAATCCCAACTACACAGTGTGTACTCCAGAAGAACACACACCATGTAGTCCCCTTCTGCAGTGCTAGGGTTTACACGCAGAGAAGAATATCACACGTTGTGTGACACATGTCATGCGTTGTGTGGCCCGATGTTGGCGGCTCAGCGTGTACCCTAGGGGTACAAGGGCACGGGCACGACCAGGCACAAGGGCACGACCAGAG
This sequence comes from Viscum album, assembly GCA_963277665.1. Classification (NCBI taxonomy): domain Eukaryota; kingdom Viridiplantae; phylum Streptophyta; class Magnoliopsida; order Santalales; family Viscaceae; genus Viscum; species Viscum album. The sequence continues at coordinate 616,668,584 of OY728145.1, read as the reverse complement.
TACATGGGCATGGCCCCGTACTTGGACACAGCCAGGTAAACGGACACAACCAGAGTACACGAGCACGAACCGAAGTCCACAAGCACGGGTACACAGACTCGGGCAGGCGACACAGGCCGAGTGTCGGTCAAACCACAACACGTCGTGTATCCCAAAAGGGCACGCCGTGTATATGGAGAAAGACATGTCGTGTGAGACGGAGAAACACGTGCCCGACATAGACAAGACACGTCATATACCCCTAGTACACGTCGTGTACTTTCTCCAGGGAAGTTTGAGGCCCTTGTTCTCTTTAGTGTGGACCAATTTCAGTTGGGTGTGTTCCCTTGGTTCATCCTCGTGATGATGCAATGAGGCACTACGCCATGAGCATAGGATGTGATCCCCTCTACAGTATTAGTCTCGGATAATGTTTGAGAATCCCTCAGCGTGACCCGGGGTGTGATCATCTATCAATTCGTTACCTTCCCTAAGTGGGGTTTGAGGAATCGTCATGACCAACTTACTCGAGCGTACAATCTCCTACTTAGCATGTTATTCTGAGTAGGGTCTTGTATACCCCAGAGACCCTGGGTGAGATCCTCTATCTGTGTATCAAGATTTTCAGAGTTCTAGTGATTACTTCTTTCGCGAGGCCCGACGAGCACAATCTCTCGGATGAACGCCATCAGTGATAGCATGGCTCGTGGAGTGAGTCCTCCAGAAACTGAAGTCAGTTCCATCGAAGCGATTGATCTTCACCTTGCCTTCTTCCATAGTCATCGTTGGAGAATCTCGAACTCAACCTATGATACCAATTTGAAGGGAGAATTGTTGCAGATCACACCAATGAGTTCAACACCATCATAAGTCAGCTGACATCGGTGGACATTGATCTTGGTGATGAGGTATGTGTGTTGGTCTTACTGTCCTTTTTACCTGACAGTTGGGAAACAACTGTAACAGTTGTGAGCAGTTATTCAGGGAATACAAAGTTGGCTCTGAAAGATGTACGAGACCTGATCCTTAGTGAGGATATGCGAAGAAGAGAATCAGACGGATTCTTTGGTTCTGCTCTGAACGTTGAAGGAAGATAAAGGTACTCACAACGAGACAATCGTAGAGAGCGATCAAAGTCAAGAGGGAAAAGCCGAGATAAGGCAAAGGGGGATGATCCTACCTGCTGGACTTGCGGAAAGAAAGGGCATGTCAAGAAAGAGTGCAGAGATTAACGGAAGGTGCCTGAAACCAGTGGAGCAAACACAGCGACTGTAAGGAACCGATGATGTGTTGTTGTTGAGCGTGGATAGCCCAATGGAGTCTTGGATTTTAGACTATGGGGCGTCTTTCCATATGACATCAAAGAAGGGTTTCCTAGACAATTATGTTTCTGGAAATTTCGGCAAGGTACATCTTGTTGATGATGAAGTCTTGCAGATTGCGGGTAAAGAAGATGCACAGATCAAGACCAACAGTGGGAGTTTGCTGGTTCTGGAAAACGTGAGGTATATCTCTGGTTTAAAAAGAAATCTCATTTCTGTTGGACAACTTGATGATGCGGGCTTCAGTACCATGTTTACTGGTGGTGCCTGGAAGATTACAAAGGGAGTTGTGGTCATAGCTTGGGGAGTAAAAAATGGTACCCTGTACAATATGACAGAGACTTGCATGAACATGGTAGCATCAATAAATGTTATCGGGGATTCTCAACTGTGGCACTACAGGCTAGGCCACATGAGTGAGAAATTGATGAAGGGGCTGGCAACAAAAGGGCTGCTACCAGAGCTGAAGAGGTTGGTTTATGTGAAGATTACATCTTTGGAAAGCAAAAGAAGATATCATTTGCAAAAGGAGGCAGAACACCAAAGGCTGGGAAGCTGAACCTAGTGCACACTGATGTTTGGGGGCCTGCACCAGTACATTTCTTTGGAAGATCACAATATTATGTGACATTTATTGACGACTCAACAAGAAAGGTATGAGTTTACTTTCCGAAAAGGAAATCGGACGTGTTTAAGATGTTTCAGAAGTGGAAGGTAGGTCATGGTGGAGAATGAGTCAGGAGCAAAATTGAAATGCTTCAGGTCGGACAACGGTGGAGAGTATAACAGCAATGAGTTCAGAAAATTTTGTTCTGATAATGGAATTCGGTGGGAAAAGACAATTCCAGGTACACCGCAACAGAATGGTGTGGCAGATGATGAATAGAATGTTGAATGAACGTGTCAGGAGTATGAGGTTACACTCGGGGTTACTTAAGACCTTCTGGGCTGATGCAGTGAACATGACAGCATATCTCATCAACAGGAGACCATTTGTGTCAATGGGAGAATGTCTACTCGAGGAGCTCTGATCTGGTAAGGAGGTAAGACACTCACATCTACGAGTCTTTGGTAGTTTGGCTTATATGCATATTGATGTTAACACAAGGGACAAGCTTGATGCTAAGTCCAAGTCATGCTTCTTTATTGGCTATGGTACCGAGGAGTTTGGTTCTCCACTGGAGTAGTAGGTTCCATCGGTTTTGATATCTCATGCTCAAGTACACCTTCAAGCTCCACTTGTTCTTTGAACTCTGCTTTGTTCCCATTTTCAGCTTCAACGTCATGGCAAACCAGAATGCTTTGAAGATGCAATGTAGCTGACTAAGAAGGAGGAGATTTCCTCATTGCATAACAACACTTGAGAGCTAACACCTCTGCCACAAGGAAAGAGAGCATTGCAGAACAAATGGGTATATCGGGTCAAGGAAGAACATGATGGAAAGAGAAGGTACAAAGTAAGGCTAATGGTGAAAGTCTTCCAACAGGAGGGAGTGAGTTTCACTGAAATATTCACACTGGTAGTGAAGCTTACCACCGTCTGAGTGGTTCTCAGCATTGTGGCATCAGAAAACTTTTATCTTGAGCAACTTTATGTCAAGATTGTTTTCCTTCATGGAGATCTGGAGGAAGACATCTACATGTAACAACTAGAAGGATATGTAGAATCTGTGAAGGAAGACCCGATGTGCAAACTCTAGAAGAGCTTGTATGGGTTAAAGCAGGCACCCAGGCAGTGGAACAAAAAAAATGATGCATTCATGACTAAAAATGCATACAAACGATGTGGCATGGACTAATGTTGCTACATCAAGTCTTTTGGTGATGAATATATTATATTGCTTATGTATGTGGATGACATGCTCATTGCAGGATCATGTATGAAGAGGATTGATGAGTTGAAAAGACAGTTGGCTGAGGAGTTCAAAATGAAGGATCTTGGAGATGCTAGCAAGATTTTGAGGATAAAGATCAAGAGAGACCGTGCGGCTGGAACCTTAATGTTATCACTGTCTGACTACATTGGGAAAGTTTTGAGAAGATTCAGTATGTTGGAAGCAAAAACAGTCTCTATTCCCATGGCGGGCCATTTCAAACTCTTAAAAGAGCGATCACCAAAACATGGCACAAAGGTTCCATACGCATCAGCTGTTGAAAGCCTGATGTATGTCATGGTCTGCACTCGACCTGGCAACGCTCATGCAATAAGAGTTGTGAGCAGGTACATGGCTAACCCTGAAAAGCAACATTGGGAAGCTGTGAAGTGGATACTGAGGTATTTGAAGAGCAGCAAGGAGGTATCGTTGTGCTTTGGAAAAGGAAACTCATTGCAGGGGACCTTGGAGGTGACGTCAACAGCAGGAAGAGTACCACAGGTTATGTATTTACCTATAGAGGAATTGCGGTAAGTTGGATATCACAATTGCAGAAAGTGGTGGTTTTATCCACCAGAGAGGCAGAATACATTACTGTAACAGAAGTTGGGAAGGAGATGGTTTGGCTGAAGAACTTCTGGGATGAGTTGGGAAGAAAGCGAGAGGAGAATGTATTACACTGTGACAGTCAGAATGATATACATCTTGCAAAGAACTCAGTGTTTCATGTCTGGATGAAGCACATTCAGTTGAAGTACCATTTCATCATAGGTTTGATACATGATGGGTTGTTGACATTGCAGAAGATTTGTGGCACCAACAAACCGGCAGACATGTTGACAAAGTCGATGGTAATACAGAAGTTGAGGCACTATTGTGCCTCTGTTGGTCTCCACTGATGAATGGAGGATGAGAGATAGAATAAGGGAGGATACAATGAGTACAAGAGGAAAACAACTTGTATTTCATGAATCGACAGCTTGAATTGAAGTTGTGAATGGAAAGCACACGCACCGATGAGTGAAGAAGAGGAAGATCTCAGATTAAATAAGTTGTCTTAGTCAGTGGCATCAAAGCATAGCAGCGTAGTGGATCGGGCTCTAAGTGGGAGATTGTTGGATTGGTGTAGCCCGATCCAATTTGGATGTTTGGGTTGAATGCTTGTGGCCCGTACTGCGCACCAAGCTGTAACTTCTGCGGGTCAAGCTCCGCGGTGAGCTTGTTGGGGGTTGCAGGGGGCAGCGCGCCCCCGCTCCAGGAGTCCGGGGGTCGAAGGCCCCCGACACAATTTTTTGAGGGACTGTAGCAATACTGACCACTGTAGCAGAGATGACTGACTGACACTGACAGGGCACTATAGTGACGCGGACTTCCTATAGCTCCTTGGACTTCCAGCCGCCATTCACTGCAGCTCCTTGGACTTCGAGGCGGCAGCCACTGTAGCACTTTTTGACTTGGGTGGTCGCCTTCCACTGTAGTGATGCGGACTTCCTATGCGGTTGGTGGAACAGTGAATCATCTTCCTCCTAATGTAGCCAATTTCGGGCCAGGGTTCCGTAGTGAGAAACTCTGAGAAATCTCCATGTAATTTGCGCTCCTGACATATAGTGAGATTTTGTCTCTCCGTGGACGTAGGGATTATTCCTGAACCACGTAAATCCTTGTGTTCTCGTTCTGTTTTTTTTTTCCCTTTTACTCTTCTCTGAATTGTTGTTTTGTCGTTGCGACTCCCGACGTTTCCGCATCAAGGTCGTGGAGTGAGTTCTCCCGGACGAGTGTTACCTTAAAGCCTCAAGCAAAATCTTGTGGCTGGCAGTATGGTTGAGACCACTTGAGACTTGGTGTCTGTTATGAGTATATATGGGTGTTCTTATTGCTATGTCTCATATTCTGATTGACATGTCGTGATGATGAGTTGACTACTCTTTTGATACTTTATGTTAGGTGATTTCGGGATGTCCTACTGGGTATTGTTATACTCACCCCTGCATGGGCTCTGCCCACACATGTCGTATCTAATAAAGGCCTTTTGACCGAGTCCTAAAAGGAACATAAGCAAGCGGAACATAGTGAGCTAGTTACACTACTAGAAATAAGGGATTTAGCGACCGCTAAAAGCCGTCGCTAAAACCCTTTAGCGTCCGCCAAAGGGCGAACGCTTTTGGCCTGTCGCTAATGCCTTTAGGGTCCGTCGTTTGGTGGACACTAAAGGTTTAGCCCAAAAACATGCGGTCTTCGGTCCTGGATGCAGTGGGAGACGCGGGTCACACGATGGTGACGTGGGAGGTTTTCCACAAGCTTGCTTCGCCGGCAATGGCAAATGTACGGCGGCCGGGGAGGGTCTGGGTAGGTTAGGGGCAGTCGGTGTGTGGTGGGGGGATGTCGGGGGGAGACCGGAGGGCTACTGGAAGAGGTTTTGGTGTGTCTGGGATAACCGCGGGTGACATGGGGGGGGGGGCGAAGGGGCGGCGAGATGGTGTTGCAGCGGTGTGCCGAAGAAGACAAGCTGAAGGCGGGAAAAATCCCACGGATTCTTATTTTAGTATTAGCGTCCGCCATTTAGCGGTCGCTAATACTCTTCCGCTCCTAAATGCGCGACTGCCCAGAATTCTACTAGTGTTAGCACCAGGTGTTGCATTAGACAGCAGTCTTCTAGCATTGTATGGGTGTTTGGAGACGTGTGTGTGTACAGGTACTTAGGCTAAGGTCTCCCGTGTGTGAGATGTGTCTACTCGGTAAGAAGCGGGTTAGGGGTGTCACACTCAACTTATCACTAGCCAAGCGGGCCCCGATGGGTCAAGTCATGACAAATCATTCTCTCAAGGAGGTTATGTGTTTGCTCATAATGAACTCTTCATTTTATTTTATTTTTAGTGTTTTTAAAATAATAAATGTTTTTTGTATTTTTAAGTCAATTCCAAAACTGAAGTCAAGACAACGGGTGGGAGCTCCCAGGGACTCTCGAGTGTCTTCTTCTTTCCTCTTCATCTTCTTCTGTATTTATGTTGAAGCTATTTCTTCACTTTTCTCTTTATATGAAGAAGTCGGTCTGCTGGTTCCTAACAATCAGTCCGACCAGTCATCCATCATCTCTCATTTATGTTGTTCTTGATCACTCTTATGATTCATCGCGACCAAATGCGTTGTTGGTTCCCTTCAACAGACAACGGTCCATTGTTGGATGATCGTGCTTTCGACGAATCACTCACGCATGAGGCGTGCTACTGATTACACCGCAAGTGTCTGTGCTGACGGAACAACGCGCCAACCTGCTGACAGAAACATATGTTGACTACCATCCACATGAGTCGTGTACCATTGATCATGGACAAAGGCTTTTTTTCCTTCTCCAACAACCGACTCGGCATTCCACGCTCAGAGAAGGCGCATCCAGCCAAATTTTTGCTCATGTAGGAAGAGTCGACTCGTCGTGCCCCTCATTTTTTGTTGCACGACAATGCGCACTACCGGCCGGGCCTTCACTCGGAGGAGACATTGTCGGCTCGCGTTCAGCGAAGGCGCACTGGTAGAGACAGAGGCCAGGAACCGAGCAACTTGAAAGCAGAAGTAGGAGAATACAGGAAAATTAACTGACACTTACAACAGATTTTCCCCAAGAGATCCGAGACCCCTCCTGGTCCAAGCCACAAGGCCGAAAATACCCAGACTATTTTTCCCCCCGCAGGACACTAACACCACAGCACTATTTAAAGAATATTCTGGGAGAAGAAGTACAGCTGGTTAACAGACTCTCCCACTACTAACAAACTGTGGGGACCACCACTACCTCAAAATAGAAAAAAGTAGGACTTCAAGCTGAACCACCCAACCGCCTAAAAGGATTCCTTAAACCACATGTGGGGTCCACTTCCCCCTCCTTGAATAGACCATTAAGGGTGCTGGATCCCCTATGGTCATATCAGTCGCCCCGTCTGAAAGAGCAGCCTTGTCCGCAAGGCTGCAGGTGGGAAATTGGTTTTGAAGGATATAATCATCCAGCCAAGTGGCGTCCTCAAGAGAGTGGTTTTTCCATTTAACCAGGCTTTGTGGAGTAGTTGCATTGGATGAAGAGGTAGAGCGTCTAGCCAAGATGCATTCAGGTTCGAGTAGCGGTGAAGCGTCGCCATCCAGGTCAGCCGGCAAGGTCTGTTGCAAGGGGTGATGCCCAATGGCTTGTTTCAATTGGGAAGCGTGAAAAATTGGGTGAATCCGAGCTGCAGCTGGTAAATCCAACAGATAAGCTTGGTTGCCCACCGGACAGAGAATCTGAAAAGCGCCGTAAAAGCGAGGGGAAAGTTCGTGGTGAATGCGATGGGCCAGTGAGTGTTGGTGGTGAGGGCGGAGCTTGAGATAAACAGAATCCCCTGACTGGAAAGAAAGCTCTCGACGATGTTTGCCCGCTTGATGCTTCGTGTAATTTTGTGCCCAAGAAAGATGATGGCGAAGCTGCTGAAGGGCTGTCTGGTGATCCGATAAAGCAGTGGCGACGGCCTCCACCTGAATCTCTGATGGCAGCCCGGGCAGAAGGGCCAGGGGGAACGACCATAAACCGCCTGAAAATGTGTTGTTTTAATGGAGGAGTGTCCGGTGGTACTATACCATAGTTCCACCCAGGGAAGCCAAAAGGACCAATTTTTGGGCTGCTCTCCCGCAAAACAGCGAAGGTACGTCTCCAAGCAGCGACTAACTACCTCGGCTTGTCCGTCAGTTTGGGGATGGTAAGCAGAACTCATTCGTAATTTGGTGCCCTGTAATCTGAAGAGTTCTATCCAAAAATGACTGACAAATAGTGGGTCACGGTCACTCACAATAGATTTGGGGATGCCGTGTAGGCGGACCACCTCTTTGGCAAATATGTCGGCAATGGTCTTAGCGGTAAAGGGATGTTTTAAGGGGAGAAAGTGTGCATACTTGGAGAGCCGATCGACCACCACCATGATAACATCGTAGCCTTTAGATTTAGGCAGCCCGGTAATGAAATCGGTGGAGATGTCCTCCCAAATTGCTTGCGGAATGGGGAGTGGTTGGAGAAGGCCTTCCGGGGAGAGTGTCGAATACTTGTAACGTTGGCAGGTGTCACACTGGCGGACACACTGCAGAATCCGACGGCGCATGCCAACCCAGTATAAATTTGCAGCCAGTTTACGATAAGTACGGTAGAAGCCCGAATGTCCACCTTGAGGAGAGGCATGGAACTCATCAAGGAGCTGAGGGGTCCAAGGAGAGGTGGCTGGAAGGACTAGGTGACCATGGTAATAGAGGACATCACGAGAGAGAAAGAAGCCTCTTGGAGGGGGCTGCCAGTATGGAGGAGCTGGATAATATTTCTGGTAAATGGGTCATCGTGCAGGCCAGCGGATAAGGTAGGGTGGTGCTGCCAAAATGGGGAGGAAACAGAAAGTGGGCAGGCGGTGCATTCATCGCGACGAGACAGGGCATCAGCGGCAGTGTTGGCCCGACCTGGCTTGTAGCGAATGTCAAAGGTGTAACCCGAGGAGCTTGGCAATCCAACATTGCTGATCGGAGGAGGTGAGCCGCTGATCCAATAGGTATTTAAGGCTGCGTTGATCAGTGAAAACCACAAAGGGGCGACCCAAGAGGTAGTGGCGCCAATGTTGGATGGCAAGGACCAAGGCCATCATTTCCTTCTCATATGTGGACTTAGAGAGATTGTTGGCGGCGAGTGCCTTGCTAAAGTATGCAATAGGGCGGTGATTCTGCATAAGAACAGCCCCGATGCCGCGACCAAAAACATCACATTCGACTTCAAAGGGGCGAGAAAAGTCTGGCATGGCCAGAACGAGTGCTGTTAATAGAGCAGTTTTGAGAGTTTCAAAAGCTTGTTGAGCCGCTGTTGTCCAGGAAAAGCCATCCTTCTTTGTGAGGGAGGTAAGTGGTTGGACAATTTTGTCGTAGTCGCAGATAAATTTGCGGTAACAGCTAGTTAGGCCGAGGAACCCGCGAACGCCACGAACCGAATGGGGAAGTGGCCAAGAAAGAACTGCCTAAATTTTATCCGGATCCATCCCAACACCCTCCTGAGAGATTATATGGCCTAAGTACTCCACCTGTGTTTGTGCAAAAGAGCATTTCCCTGCATTGACAACAAAATTGTTGTCGTGCAGATGCTGCAAAACCTCTTGCAGGTGCTGCATGTGGGAGTCCCACGCTGGACTATATACTAAAATATCATCAAAAAAAACTAGAACAAAGTGCCGAATATGGGGCCGGAATAAATCATTCATTGTAGCCTGAAAAGTGGAGGGAGCGTTGGAGAGGCCGGAGGGCATTACCAGGAATTCGCAGTGGCCATTATGTGTACGAAAAGCAGTTTTATCGACGTCAGCCGCGGACATACGGATTTGGTGATAACCGGACTGAAGATCCAGCTTGGAAAAATAGGCAGCCCCATGCAACTCATCCAGCAGTTCGTCAACCACAGGAATCAGGTATTTGTCCGGAATGGTGACCTTGTTAAGAGCCCGATAATCCACACATAGGCGCCAGGAATTGTCGCGTTTTTTGACTAAGACGACTGAGCTGGAATATGCTCTTGTACTAGGGCGGATGAGCCCCTGCCGCAGTAAGAGTTGCACCTGATGTTCAATGATCGATTTATGGGCATGCGGGTAATGATATGGGCGAACCGAAACAGGTCCTTGACCCGGAAATAAACGGATTTGATGATCATGAAGGCGTGGAGGTGGTAAACCTGAGAGGTCCTAGAAAATGGAAGGGAAGGTGTCCAGAAGGTGTTGTAGGGGGGTCTGCTGTTGTGGAAGTAACGGAGAGGGTTTAGGTGGGCTGGGGGTCAAAGTATGTAGGCTGGACAGTAGGTTGGAAATGTCATGTGTCCCCTGAAGGGTGTGGAGCTGTTAGTCGGAGCGAAACTTCATCGCCATAGTCTGCCAATTCGTGTGGACCTCCCCTAGTGACCTCAGCCAAGCAATGCCCAGAATGAAATCAAGCCCGCCGATGTCGAGGACATGAGCGTCTGGTGTGCATTGATAAGAGCCCATGTCTAGCTGCAGCTGGGGACAAAGACCCAAGGTAGAAAATAGGTGACCATCACCCAGCTTAACGGGTCTTGTTATGGTGGTTAGAACAGGGAGGCTGAGTAAGGTCACCAAGGTGGGGGAAATAAAGTTGTGAGTTGCCCCACTGTCAATAAGGACCAAAAGGGGAATACCACCCAGTTTGCCTTCAATTTTCATGGCCGAAAACAGGGGAGATTGGCGGTGGGAGGAGCGGGTAAAAGCTGTGTAAAAATCCAGGACCAAACACTCAGCAGCCTCAGGAGGAGAATCGTCATTAAGTTCCAAAGAGGCTGGAGGGTCAGCTAAGGCAGGAGGTGGTTGGAGCTCATCTTCGCCCAAAAGTAGCACCCGGACGTTGGAATCGGGACATTTATGCATAAGAGTGAAAGGCTTGGCGCATTTGAAACAGAGACCCTTCCTACGTCGGTCTTCCCACTCCTGAGGAGATAAATGGCGAACGCCTCGACCTGCTGAAGGGGGTTGGTGGGTGGGCTCCGCGGTGGGTAATCCTTTGTCCGATGCTGAACGTCTATCTTGGCGAGGCGGGGGCCAAGAAGAAGTAGGGAAACTGGTCTGGGGAGGTGGTTGGCCAGTAGAGCCCTCCCGGGAGGACCAAGGCCGCCAAGGGGTACTACGGACCTGTTGCCCAATTCCGCGCTTGAGAGCGAGTTCGACGTGGCGAGCGAGTCGCATGGCCTGGAGACGTGTTTCAGGGCTATGAATGTGTACTCAATCCCGGATATCCGGCTGGAGTCCATGAAGGAAATAGCCAATGTATTGAAGCTCGGGTAGGCGAGGAATTAAGGAAGCTAGGTATTCAAATTCCTCGATATAATCTTGCACAGAAGAGAGCTGTTGGAGGGCGGTCAGCTCCTCGTAAGGATTCTGTATTTCAAGACCGCTAAATCGATCCAGTAATTCAGCTTTCAGGAGTGGCCAAGTCATTGAAGGATGGAGTTCTTGAACAATAGCAAACCAGTGAATTGCCTTGCCAGCCATGCTAATATGTGCAAGAGATACTTTGGCGTCATCCGGGGTATTGTGAAGCTGGAAGTAAAGCTCAGCGCGGGCTATCCAGCCCCAAGGGTCGAGGCCATCAAATTGGGGAAGGTAAAGGCGGGAGGGGGCGGAAGGGGAGGTTGGAAGTATGGGGACTAGGTGAATGGCAACAGTCGGGTCCCAAAGAGATGTGCCGGTTGTATCCGGGGGAATGACAGGGGTGGCAGAAGATGAAGGGTGAGTGGTGTCCACTAGAAGAGGGGGTTTGGTTGGGAGGCGAACTGCAGTAATGATTAGTTGACGGAGGTCTGCTATTTCCGATGCCAGGGATTTACGGAAATCGGCCTGATCTGTGCGGACTGCAGCCATGGAAGCTTCCAGCGTACCAAAGGCGGATTCCAGGGTGCTCATTCTTTGGTCGAGATTTTCATGCCTAGCTTGGCGGGTTTCCATCATAGAAGAAGAGAAAAGAAAAGGCGGCAGGTCAGACCAATTTGGTAGAGACAGAGGCCAAGAACCGAGCAAATTGAAATATTAGGCAGCAGAAGTAGGAGAATACAGGAAAATTAACTGACACTTACAGCAGATTTTCCCCAAGAGATCTGAGACCCCTCCTGGTCCAAGCCACAAGGCCGAAAATACCCAAACTATTCCCCCCCCGCAGGACACTACCACCACAACACTATTTAAAGAATATTCTGGGGGAAGAAGTGCAGCTGGCTAACATAAGTACAGGTGGCTAACATAAGTACAGCTGGCTAACAAACCGTGGGGACCACCACTACCTCAAAACAGAAAAAAGTAGGACTTCAAGTTGAACCACTCAACCGCCTAAAAGGATTCCTTAAACCACCTGTGGGGTCCGCTTCCCCCTCCTTGAATAGACCATTAAGGGTGTTGGATCCCCTATGGTCGTATCACGCACTCAACCGCATCGCGTTAGACGGGGCTCACACCGCTTGATATTTCCACGGGAGGTGGCTGTCTGGTTTTTTTTTCTTTCGAGGGAGGATAACAAAAAAAAAGAAACAAAAAAATAAAAAAGGAAAAAAGGAAAAAAATAAAAAAAATCACCGTAATTTCCTTTGGAGGGGCGCGTCTATCACGTCCAAGGGAGGCATGCAAGGCTGGTCTGCCTCAAACAGAGCAGGGGTAATTCACGCAAGCACACTGTCGGAACCCCCCTCACAGGAAGGACTCGTTGTCGGTGACACTGCTGAGTCTACAACTACTTCTACTTTTGATTCATGCGCACGTGGAGTTGCACATGTCGGCGATATGGGCGTCACTGGCCAGGCTGGATAGATGTCTAGACAAGCGCTCTGGCCAACTCATAATACAGGAATTTTCTGAAACAGATCCAGAAACATGGACACAAAAAGCTGAGGCTTATTTCTTGATTCATCAAACTCCGGAAGCGATGAAAATACCAATGGCACGACTCTGCATGCCAAGTATGTTTGAACTTTGGTTTTTATTGGCCAAGGGACCAACGACTGCGTTCACCTGGGCGTATCTAAAAGAAGTGATCTTTGAGAATTTTGGAAGCTCCGTCGAGGAAGCCCCTGCAACTACGTCTAATTTCCCATCGATGGTAACGCAGATGTCTGCGTCGCACTCAAGGGAGTATGTCGACCATGGGGTGCAAAGCTGGGGCAAGGGGCTAACCGAAAATCACGACGACACTACCTCCAGGAGGTATATAGTAGAACAAACGACGCTGCAAATTGAGCTGTTGTCGCACACGGAGCAAGAAACTTCCAGGACCATAATGCTGGAGCAAGAGACGATGCAAACAGAGCTGGCAAAAACATGGGTTTGTTGTCTTACCACTAGGTGCACAGGTCACGCCCGCGGTGACCAAGTTTTCCGATGATCATGCTCCACGAGGCTAGCTCCGGGAGAGTCTAAACCTTCCACCACGGCGGTCGTTCATCACTGCCGAATCTTGGCCCGATTTTGGAGTGGAACAACAAACAAGAACATTTGAGTCGCATTTAGTGGTATCATGAAGTACATCGATGCATGAACAGGCGACATCCTATAAATTGTTAACTAGGAGAATGCTTCATCTGAAAAACAAGGTGAAGCACATAACCAAACTAGCAACAATGGATGTCAAGCAAGCCGAGAGGAGCATATGGAAGATTGTTTTGCATAACTGGTATGGGAGATCGCTTGGTGTCGCCTAAGACACCACCTTGGGGATAAGATGGTTTTTCGGGACGGTGGCAGCGATAGGACTCAGGGGTATGGGTGTCTTTACAGGGGAAGATATTGTTAGAGGAGAGGGGATATTGTTAGTATATTGTTGGGAGATGTTGGGACGGCGTGGGGGGTGGCTGTTATTGGGGGGGGGGAGGATTGGTATATTTGGCTTTTTGCTTGGGATTCGGCATTAGCTTGAGCAGGAGTTCCCTAGGGGGCTCACGAGTGTCTTCTTCTTTCCTCTTCATCTTCCCCTGTATTTCTGTTGTAGCCATTTCTTCACTTTTCTCTTTATACAAAGAAGACGGTTCTCTAGCTCCTAACAGTACAACCCACTGACAGAGGAAGAACGACACTAAAACGCAAAGCAACGAGAAAAAAATTAAAGAGTTGAAGCATGAAGAAAAAATGAAACGAAGAAGACAGTGCACAAAGAGAGCACAAGCACGAAGGAAGAAATAGCACTTCGACGCTAAGATGAACAAACACAAGGAAAACTAAATATAATTAACACTGGAAAATAAAACATAGCACATGCAACACAAGGGGGGGATGAGAAAATAGCACAACACAATAGTCAACATGAGATTAACATTGAGAAGGCAATAAAAATCAGCAGCCAAAAGAAGAAGAAAATAACCCCTCAAAGGGAACTTTATTCTAGAAGCAGAGGAGAGAAAACCCATTTCCCCTGATTATCTTTTAACAAGAGAGCAGTCCATGCTTTCAAGAGAAGAAGAAAGAGAATTGGTTACCCGGTTATCAATGTGGCAGCCTTCTGGATGTTCCTTTTGCAATGCCTGCAACAAACATTCTCCAAGTTTTTTGTTTCTTTCTCTTCAAGATGCTGCCAGGTGTCATGTGGTTGGGCAGTTTTGGGCCTGAAATAAGTTGTAGTGGGCTGCCTTGGTTGGGCTTGTATTGAAAGTGGGCTGGTGGAATTTTGTGTGGTGGGCAGCCCTTGAACTGGGCTATATTGGATTGAAGAGAGGGTCTGGGAATTTGTGTATGTGGCAAGGGCTTGGTTAGGTTTCCAGGGAGCGAGCTGGTGGGTGTTTTGGTTGAATTTTGGAGTTGTGCAGGTGGGAATTTGAGTAGGGGTGAAGTAGGCATGGCAAGGAGCTGTTTGGTGGGTTGGAATTGGACTGGGTTATGGTTGAATTGGGCCTGGGTTGAAGGAGTTGGGGGCTGGCAATTTATGGGTAAGAAAGGGTGAGGTTTTCAGTGGATTTGGGCAGGTAAGGGAACTTCGAAGTGGGTGTTGGGTTTGGAAGAGGTGCTGGACATAGGCTGGATTAGTAGTGATGAAATAGGTGCAGCCTTGCCTTGGTGAGCTTAGCATTCCGTTGAACTCGCGCCTCTTGTTGATCAGCACAAGCCTTCCGCCAGCTTCTTCATTTCAGTGGAGCAACCCTTGTTGAGCCCCACTGATATGCACGAACACTGGCTTCACCATACCTCATGGGCAGCGACATAAGACCTAAAACAGCCTGGAACTAGCAGATGAACCCAGCTCAATTCGGCAGGCCTTCAAACACGCATAGCAGCTAGCCGCAACCTCCCCTGTTGGAAATCTATAGCAGCCCTCGACTTAGACTAGTAACGTAAGACCTCCACGAGTGCCCTCCTATCAAAATTACCAGGCCACCTGCAAACCCGCCAAGACCCCCATCGGGCAGCTAAACAGACAAGACAAACAGTTGCAGCTGGCCTCTTTCAGACTTCTCATCGAGCATGTGGAAAGCGGTCTTGGTGATCTTGACTTAGCATGGACCTGTAGTGCGATCCCCTTTCTTGAGCAGTGGAACTAGAAAATCTCTGGTAGCAGCGGAAGACCCGGGCGACCCACCATATCTACCAGCCTTATCAGACTTCGAACAGACCTCGGACATAGCAGCTTCCGAGTTCCTCTGAGCGCCTAACAAACCAGACTCGGCCCTTCAGCGATACACGGACCTGGTCTGGACACTGGCCTCCACCGGCGGCGTCTACAATTGGCATGTAGTGAACCAACTCTGGTATCCCTTCTCACGACATGCAGCAGCATGAATGTCAGTCGAAGCACGAGCTTGCAGATCTCTCATTTCCCGACCTTGCCGGGTCTCGTTTTAGCTAGGGCGGCGGTGGACCTCCGGCCTGAGATGCAGTGGAGCCGCGATCCCTTTCTTGGCAGCCCTAATTTCAGACAGTGGCGCCAAGCTTCAGACCCTAGGTCAGGATGCGTGCTCAAGTAAAATTCAATTCCAACTAAATATGCTTGTATTTTCAAATTAAAACCACACATGCATTTTTTACATTTGAAGGTCAACAATATATATTCCAATTCATACTCAAAATTACAAATGCATTTCAACAATTAAGCCCAAAAGATGTCATCAAATTTAATTATTCATCTAAAACCCTAAAAACACAAAAAAAAAATGTTTTTTACCCGTTATTTAACACTAGGGGAGCGAGTATTTACAATGAAATTTAAGATAATTTTTCAACAAAAATGCACATCATCTCTCTCCTGCACCTGAAAAAAATGAGAAGTCGTCCAATCATTTATCAAAATAAATCCATAGAACCGTGATTTCTTATCTATTTAAATTCATGTCTTTGATATCAAATGATAGTATTAAATATGTTTGGACATTGTTGGAGAGAAAACTGGGCTTTTCACCTGTTTTTCATTCAACACGAAAGTTTCTTTTTTTTTCAAAGTTGGAATGTTTATTTTACTCGTCCATGCACACCAAGTGTTTGACGGATTACTCGCATGACATTTATAATTGAATTCTGATATTTCAAATGTTGTTTGGGTTTCTTCAAAGGGTTTATCGATGTTCTCTTGAATTTTGAAAGGCATGTTTGGTTCTTTAAAAGGAATGTTATGGCCTATTTTTAAAGAAAGCGTGGAACGTCGGTTAGGCACTTTGACAGAGGATATTTCTTGATGAAAACGCCCTTTAAATATGTCCCTAGTTTGGTTCATTTTCAAAATGATGGGAATGTCCCTGGTTTAGGACATGTTTGTTATACTGAGGACTTTGTGGGTAAGGGGCTATTGCTGATAGGGGTGCTCTAGGGTTAGACCTTGTTTATGTCTCCCGCTTCATGTAACTAGATATGTACGTATAATTATAGTTATATCATTATCTGTTATTATTAAATCGTCACACCTTTGATTTATATACATCATAGGAAACAAAGAGTAGCTAGTGGAACTTCTGAGAACACATGCTACACTACTTTAGGATCATGTTCCGACTAGTGACCCTTAATATGGATACACCCCGCTTTGGGAGTTTGCCCCTCGGTTAGGCCAGATAAGGTACGACTGAGTGTTAGGGTGGTTATATTGCATCAGGTGTGTTGATATAATGGATCATGTTCACTATGCTCTAGATTGTCTCGTTAGCTCCTAGGTACTCCCATGAACATTGGTACTTGACTTTATGATATGGTTTATGTTTCCCTTATTTTGTGGTAGTTGGTTATTGTTTATGTTGGCCTTGGTTTTACTATGTTGTTGTTATCATGGTTATTATTATTATCATTGTCTTCTGCTTCTGTATTCTTCAAAAATCCAGTGTTTTCCTTTTTAAATTAATGGTCAAATGTTTTGGAGAAGGGTTTTAGAACTCTTTTTGTTAACTCTTACACGTGGGTATTTTAAAGGAAATCTCTTTCAAAAATGTTTTAAACTTCACCTTCTTAGTGGAACTGTTTTAAAGGAACAAAGGCAACATACTGTGTTTTGTTTTAAAACTAAATGAGAAAAAAACTATATTCATAAATTGTATTTCAAACCAGCGTGAATTGGATCTTTTATTTAAAAGTAATACATGGGGTGTGGTTTTTTTCTTTGGCATTCTTACTGAGTCTCATGCTTACACCTATATTCATTTCAGTCTTAGTTTTTAGACTCTACTTTAGGTCACTCGTGAGGTGTTTGTGATCTTGAGGTTAGATGGTAACTCGTGGAGTCACATAGAGTTCAGGTTGGTATTTTTTTTGTAGTTTCCTTTTGTTCTTTATCGACCAAGATGACCCCTTATGTATTTGTTTATCTTTTAGTTATATGTTTTGTTTTTTAGCTGGTTGTTTTATTTATTTGTTATGACCTTTCTGGATTTATTTATTTGAAATTTTTGTTTGTTTCTTTGGCATGGACGTCTAACGTATAGACGGGTCATGTTAGGAGGAATTTCACTGCTTTCTAAATTATGCTTATCAGATGAAATCATTCCCACAAGTTTGTATATAATGCCTCGGTGCTCATCGTTATCCCGTGGGGATCGGGAAAACCCCTCAGGTATGTTGCAGGTTAGCTCGAGGTGCTCAGTTCAAGGGTGGCCCAGAGTTGGTTCATGACACAAAATGTGTTGTATTTAGTATATCCATAGTTAGACAGTTCCAGTGCATTATCCCAAGTCCATTAGCAGGTGTGGTTTTCAGAGTTGAAACCACCACATTTTTTCCCTCCATTTGTCTTGTAAGAAAAAACAAAACAGTGGTGATGACAGTGTACAATTCAATGAATCACAACCCTGCTTCAAAATAAAAACAGTGGTGTCCAATTCAGCTTTTACAGCTCCCTTATTAGTTTCAAGGATAGTTATTATATAAATTAGTTTCAAGGAATTTAAAATCAATAGAATTCAAAAATGAATCATCACCCTGCTAGAATTCAGCTTGCAACTCCTCTTGAAAGTGAAACACTCCTTGGGGTAACTTTAATTACAAGCGTAGTTAGTTAACCTCCTCTATTTTATCTTCGAGGGAAACTTCCTTAGGAATGTAAAAGGTGGGAAGCATCATGTCCCGACCCCCTCCCCACAAAGTGTACCTCTCCTGGGTCGGCAATGTGAGAAGGGAGATAATGACCCCCGAGTCCCGCCTTCAGCAGGCCCCGGGTTGGCGACTAGCACTGAGGGTATAGTAAACACACAAATGAGAGGCATTACCCTCTAAGATAACACATGCGGAAGAGAAAGATAAGATAGACACCAACCAACTCCAAGTCACCTGAAAAAAAAAACAGTTTATATAGACATAGGGTGAGTGTAATAGTATACTCAGTAGGATCCTCCCTAAAGCCTCTCGTGCAAAAGTAAAGAAAGCATGCTAAAGCACAATGAACAATAAGTGAAACTAACTTGTCACCTAAACATGTATACTATGTTCCTAGCCTCACCATGTCTACTCTCACCAAGTAACGCATACAAGAGTATATAATATAATAAAGAATATCAAGGGTACCCCGCTACTACTTTCCCACTGGTTTTCCATTTTTCCCCAATGTCACACGTCTTAAGAATATCTCTCCAAAAAGGCTTGCCCGAAGACACCTGGGTGAAGCACCACAACATGCACCTCATGCAACAAAACCACCATGTCCATGTAAACAAAGTAACCAGGTAGTTTATGGGAGCCACCACAACTCGCATAACGTGTATCATACATCAGGCATTAAACCTCAAACCATTATAGCCCAAACACCGAGTAAGGATTCTCAAGCCATCATAGCCTATACACGTTACACCTATAGCAGACCATAAGAAACTATATCCAGAATATATGTGTGTGAATAACCACAAACCATTACAACCCTCTACACACATATATGGGGAAAACTAACCATTGTGCCTACAAGCACAAGTAACTACCAAGAGAAGAGATCGAGGACAAAGGGGGTAGTCAGTCATCCATCCTCCCATCGAAATGTTGGGGAAAACACCCCCCAGGGCTCAGAATCCCCAGGGTGTCAGTTTCCCTAACTGACGGGGTGGAGTACCGTATAGAAACACAAAAAGTACAGAATATACTATAGCTCACAACCACACTATAGACATAACCTAGTCTTAGACTCAACTGCAGCTAATGCCTCTTGGACTCCTAACTGCCACTTCTAAGACTAGGTATCCTATAAGCACACAACCATTTAAAGAGATTTATCACATTAATTCATTCCCTTTTTATTAGTTTCACTTTACGTTAATTAATTCTTTAAACATTAATTAACCATTAAAATTTCCATAGAATATTTCATTAGCATCACAGCCAAGGTCCAATGTTCCTTCAAATTACAACCTCAACATTGCACCCCAATAAGCTCCAACCCCATGGGTTAACATAATTTATTCAATTATTTATTTATAGCATTACCTTACCATATTCCCAAGCATTCTAGAAAAACATTCTAAGCTACTAAACACAAGGGGGCTCAACACAGTGAGTAGATGGACTACCCGTCAAGTCTTTGCCACCTATAGCAAGAGTATAGACCCATATTCCCTTGAGAATCTAAGCACGAAAAGCACGTGGAATACCCTGTGCATCTTTTCCCCTTTTGGAAGAAGGGTAAGAAATACTAGCTACCTTGAGCAGTGGGGAAAGTAAAGTAGATAAACAACCAATAAGAATCAACAAGAATCCAAACATTCACATCCAACCCATTTCATCATCCCTGGTGTCCTCCCCGACACCCATATGTATAAACATATGTATCTCTCCACTCTAGACATCAACTTCTACCACAACCAGTAGGCCTCCATGCCCCCACATATCACAACATCCATCCAAGCTCACATCAGAACACAAGCAGCAGGAAAACAACCATCATATCAATTGGGCTCTTGGCCCTTAAACCAGCAAGAGGGTAACTCAAAACCCTACTAGGAATTATCTTTTATCAAACAACAATTTCTTTAATCCATCTTGGATTAACCGATTTACATTTCATAGGTTCCAAATTCGGGAAACCTAACTAGTAAGCTATCACAAATAATTAAACATGCTTACTGCACCAATTTGATTAACATTAAATTACAAAAAGAAGAACCAGATTCATTTACACGCCTCTTTATCTTTGTCCAAACAATTATCGATTAATTCTGGCTTTACGTTCTTTACCAATTTCCATCAAGAACGAAAAGATAAACAAAGAAAGCATAGATATCACACTATCTAGCAAAATGAGAGGCAATAATATATGATCAATATCAATTTATTTATCCAGTTCAAATATTTATTATGTCAATTCCATTGTGATCCAGTGGGATAAAACATGCTAACTATACAGTTGCACATAAAATAAAAGAGAAGAAATGAATCCCCTACCTCAAACGGTTCTTGATGTTCTTTATACGAGAATGACCCACACAACGGGTTACGATATCCTCCCCTGTGACAACTGTGTCCACCCGAGAATGCAGAGACACCACCACATCGGTCAAAACCCAAGAAAATCCCATTAAGAACATAGAGATAGCATTCCATAAAAGGTAGAGGGAAAATAAAAGGAGATGAACCCAAAATAATGACGATAGAACAAACCTTATATGGAAGATTGATCGATACTGCTTGGTTGCATCAAAACAGAGGGGAACCAATATAAGGAGGAAAGTTTGATCGAGAAACTCCTACGGGATGGAATGAAAGGTTCGAGTGTCTCACAGCTGAGAACAAGGAGGAAGAACTAGGGAGGAAGATATATCGTCCCGTTAGAAGATTTAACAAAGCAGTGGTTTAAGATATGCTGGATTTTCCATTAAAAGCAGATCGCATTGACCCACATGGTTTGACCAAGTAAAAGCATCCTAAGCCTTAGGAAAATTTAATATAGGAGTTATGGCATTTTAATCGGCCTTAGAGTCCTTAAAACAAGGCTTTAAATGCATTTTATGTCAAAGGAAACATTAAAGGGGCGAATTGTAGGAAGTTGGAAACACTGTTCACGAACTCGAAATTTGGCAAAGGAAAAACACTGTTCATGAACCTCACCATTGAAACCACACCATTCTAGAAACACTATTCATGAACTCAAAATTTGGCAAAGGAAAGAGGTCACCATTGGAACCTCACCGTTCTAGAAACACTGTTCATGAACTCAAAATTTGGCAAAGGAAAGAGGTCACCGTTGGAACCTCACCGTTATGGAAACCCTGTTCATGAACTCAAAATTTGGCAAAGAAAAGAGGTCACCGTTGAAACCTCACTATTCTGGAAAACACTGTTCATGAACTCAAAATTTGGCAGAGGTCACCGTTGGAACCTCACCATTCTGGAAACACTGTTCATGAACTCAAAATTTGGCAAAGGAAAGAGGTCACCGTTGGAACCTCACCATTCTGTAAACACTGTTTATGATCTCAAATTTTGGCAAAGGAAAGAGGTCACCATTGGAACCTCACCATTATGGAAACACTGTTCATGAACTCAAAATTTGGCAGAGGAAAGAGGTCACCATTAGAACATCACCGTTCTGGAAACACTGTTCATGAACTCAAAATTTGGCAAAGGAAAGAGGTAACTGTTGGAACCTCACCGTTCTGGAAACACTATTCATGAACTCAAAATTTGGCAAAGGAAAAAGGTCACCGTTGGAACCTCACCGTTTTGGAAACACTGTTCATGAACTCAAAATTTGGCAAAGAAAAGAGGTCACCGTTGGAGCCTCACCATTCTAGAAACACTGTTCATGAACTCAAAATTTGGCAAAGGAAAGAGGTCACCATTGGAACCTCACCGTTGCACTGTTCACATAAGGCTACCGATGACACTGTTCACATAAAGTCATTGTTGCACTATTCAAATAAGGTTATCGATGACACTGTTCACATAAGGCCACCATTGTACTATTCACATAAGGTTACTAATGACACTGTTCACATAAGGTTATCATTTCACTATTCACATAAGGTTACCATTGGAACTGTTCACAACGGTCTACCATTGGAACTGTTCACAAGGCTACCGTTTGAACTGTTCACCAAATTGGAAATTTGGCAAAGTGTTGGGGATAAGTCACCTTGACCTTCCGGAACACCTTAGACACCAGATTTTCGCAAAGGAATGGACCAAAGAGGTCTGGGCCATTACATCGGATGCCTCTCAAAACATTCTCATCCTCGAGAATTCAAAACCAACTTAAAAGGAAACAGAAAAGAAGTCTGAACAACCACCCATCGAGATACCTCTCAAAATAGAGCAAACCACGAGAATTAACCAAAGAAATCCATCTCGTAAACACAAAAGGTCTATAACCACAAAGGGGACATCGTTACATGAAAAGGGTTAAACATCAAACAACTCTACGTACTGAGCACGTATTTGTGACTCACATTCCCAAGTACTCTCCTCCATGCCACCGTGTCTCTACAAGACACGAACCAAGGGGATAGAATGCCCGTGAAACAACTTCTCTTTGCGGTCTTGGGTCTCCACAGGTCGCTCCTCAAAGGTCGCATCATCAACATCTATCTCTCCCCAATCGATGACGTGAGAGTCATCATGAAGATAACGATAGAGCTATGATACATGGAAAACATCATGTATCCATCTCATCTGCAGGGGAAGTTTTACTCGATACGCCATAGCTCCAACGTGATCTAACACCTCAAAAGGCCCAATAAACCGGGGAGGAAGTTTTCTCCCACAACCAAACCTTCGCTGCCCACGACGGGGAGTCACCTTCAGAAACACGTGATCCCAAAAATCAAACTTCAAAGGTCTCCTCCTTTGATCGACATAAGATTTCTGACGATCCTGCGCTGTCTTCATCCCCTCACGAATCACCTGAACCATCTCTGTTGTATTCTGCACTAGTTCCGGTTCGAGAATTGCTGACTCTCCGAACCCAGTCCAGCACAATGGAGAATGGCAAGGCCGGCCATACAAGGATTCAAATGGCGTCATAATGATGGTGGAGTGAAAACTATTGTTGTAAGAGAACTCCACCAAGGGTAAGTGCCTCATCCACGAACCTCCAAAATTTAGTACACAAGAGCGTAACATGTCTTCAAGAGTCTGGATAGTCCGCTCTATCTGACCGTCCGTCTGAGGATGAAAATCAGTGCTAAGGTATATCTAAGAACTGAAAGCATGTTAGAGACCTCTCCACACCCTAGAGGTAAAATGAGGATCTCGATCAGAAATGATCATCCTTAGGACTCCATGAAGTCTCACCACTTCCTCTAGATACTGCCTCGACAAAACTTCCACTGAGCTCGACTCCTTGATCACTATGAAGTGGGACGATTTTGTTAGACGATCCACTACCACCCAAATAGCATTATGTCCTCCCGGATCTAGAGGTATACCAGTAATAAAGTCCATTGAGATATCCTCCCACTTCCACTAAGGAACATCTAACGGTTGGAGCAGACCACCAGGAACACAGTGTTCAACATTCACCTTCTGGCATACCAAACATCGAGACACAAACTCTGCAACTGCACACTTTATCCCAGGCCACCAAAAACGACTCTTCAAGGCTTGGTAAATCTTCACCACGCCAGGATGCATCGCAAAAGGAGAACTATGGAACTCCCTAAGAAACGTCTCGCGCATCATCAAAGGAATAAATATCCTTCCATGATACAACACTCAGTGTTGTTCATCCTCAGACCAACCATCATGGGCCTCTCCATAAACAACTTGGTCTCTCCAGACCTCCACCTCTAGATCCCCCAATTGGGACTCTTCCACCTGTTGCACCAGAGATTACTGTACCATCATCTGAAAAAGACAAACTTTATCCCCAACTTCTCCTTTAGATACTCGAAAGTAGTCTGACACTGATCAATTCATATGAATTATTGATCTTTCCTGGTCAAAGATGTTAGAGGAGTCGCAACTCGAGAGAAATTGACTACGAACCTCCTGTAGTATCCTATGAGACCAAGGAATATTCGCACCTCTAACACTATCTTGGGGGCTGCCCATGACACAATTGCTTATATCTTCGATGGATCCATAACTACTCCCTGTTGGGACACAACATGCCCCAATAAACGGACTTATAGAGCCCAAAAATCACACTTTGATAACTTACCAAACAACTGATGTTGACGAAGAACTCCCAAAATGGCGTGTAGATGCTCTACATGATCCTCCTCAGATGTGGAGTACGCATGGATGCCATCGATGAAAACCACCACAAACATGTCCAGGAACTCACGGAACACAGCGTTCATCAATCCCATGAACACAGCTGGAGCATTTGTCATGCCGAACGACATTACAACGAACTCATAATGCCCATGACGACAACGGAAAGCAGTCTT
Organism: Viscum album; assembly: GCA_963277665.1. Lineage (NCBI taxonomy): Eukaryota > Viridiplantae > Streptophyta > Magnoliopsida > Santalales > Viscaceae > Viscum > Viscum album. The sequence goes on along the minus strand of OY728145.1, from coordinate 616,644,111 downwards.
CAGGATATCCTCATCCTTAACATGCATCTGATGATATCCTGATCGCAAGTTGATCTTTGAGAACCAACTTGCACCCTTCAGTTGATCAAATAAATTATCAATACGTGGAAGAGGATAGTGATTATTCACTATCACTTTGTTTAAGTGACAATAATCTACACAAAACCACAAACTGTCGTCAACCTTATTCACAAAAAAAACCGGTGCACCCCACGGTGTCACACTCGAACGAACAAAACCACACTGTAAAAGACCATAAAGCTATATACGTAGCTCTTGTAAATCAGAATGAGCCATCCTATATGGATACATAGAGATCAGAGACACTCCTGGTTGTAGCTCGATCTCAAACTCGATCTCTCATTGATGGGGTAATGTTACAACCTCTTCTGGAAAGACATCAGGGTACTATTCTACAACCCTAGGAAACACCAACTGTTGAACCTATGAATAACTCAACATCAGTTTAGCCATCATGGATGATAAGGACATAACACTCCTCTGACCCATCTAAGGGTATCACTCGCCAACAAACACCACTGGATCTCCATTTGCATCGAGGAACACAACCTACCTCCTGAAGCAATCCATGATAGCCTACACCAAAAACAACCAATCCACACCAAGGATGAAATCATATGGTTGTATTCGTAAACATAGAAAATTTCCCCAAGAGTGGTGCTTCCCCAACACTAGCTCACAGTCTCTACATACTTCAAACAAGTTAGCTCGACCTCCAACTGGCATAGTCAACGCCAAGGGCACTGGAAGCCTCTCTACCTCAAGTCCCAATGCATGGACAAGGGTAGGTGATATGAAGGAGTGCGTCGCTCCTAAATCAAATAAGGCATACACCAAGGTAGAAAACAAGAAATGGGAACCTCGAATGACATCTGGCTCACCTGACACTGGCAACTCTAAAGCATGAAGCTGACCACGACCACCTTCACGACCTCTCAGACCCTGATAACGACCACCACCACAGCCACACTCTGCTCTCTGAGGATGGGGAGTGTCACAGGGTTGTCCTATGCCTGCCCCATCTACCCTCTGCTGATCTAAAGCTGGTGCAACCTGCTACTGCTGCCTCTGCTGAAACTACCTCAACGGAGGAACCTAGAGTAAAAAACATGGTGCACGATGACTGCTCTGAAAGGTCGGGCACTCTCGCTGCTGATGACCTCGACCACCACAAGAAAAAAAAGCACTTGATCCCTTGGCATAGTACTGAGAGCTTCTACCCCCAGAGAAACGAGATGCTAAGGGATGAGACCTACCCCCGGCTAAACGAAAACGCTTCTGCCCTGAAAACCGGGAACCCCAGACCACAGCTCTGCTTCTTGAGGAATCATGATGACTCCCCTCTCATGATGATCTGGTTCTGGCCAATGTTCTCTCAATAACCTCTACCCTAGACAGTACCTCAAGATATGTCTTCAGCATAAATGGGGTGACCTGGCGCTGGATCTCTGGACGCAAAGCCTCCTCGAAATGCCTTGTCCTAGCCTCCTCATCTAGCAACAGGTCTGAAGCATATCGTAAAAGGAAACTGAAACGGATTCCAAACTCTCGCACACTGGAGCTCCCCTGTTGAAGGGTAAGAAGCTCCTGGTGAATGGATACCTTCGCAGTAGAAGAAAGAAACTTGACTCTAAACTTTTCTTAGAACCCCTCCCATGAGATCTCCGACTCCTCGCAATCCCCAAGGAATAAGAACCACCACTGCCTCGCTGCTCCGCGCAACATCGTCACAACCAAGGAAACCCAGTGCTCATTCTGAGCATAGATCGAACTAAAGCCTATCTCAACCTCCTCCAACCAATATTTTGTGACTACATCTGAAATGGAGCCCTCATACTTATACAGACTCTGGCGCTGAAACTCTCAGAGTGCCCTCCTCCAAGTGTCATCGTCGTCAACCTCTACCCGGTGGCGATCTGTTGGCACAACCTACTGGACATTTTCTATGTGATCCTGATGAAAATGTCGACCTGGAGCCATACCTACAAAATATAAAATAATTAGAGCTCCTAAACCTGGAATATGGAAGACTCGACATTAATTAATTAATTGTTTTCTTTTATTAATTTTAGGTTAACCTATCCCATGGTCTACCCATTCAAACACAGGCACACAGAAGAATGATTCTTGATCCTTTCCTAGGTCTCTACCCTGCAACTATTATCACTTTTTTAGTATCCATTGTAAACTTAAAGGTCCGTACATCATATCATAGGGGGCCCAAAATGCCTATGTCTCATCCGGTCTCCAGTGTTTACATCATTTTCTAAACTTGACTGACACTATTTCCCTACCAACCCATGCAACCTCACTTGTTCCTAACTCTAAACTCCATCTTATCCCTCAACCTCCCTCTGATACCACTTTTTCATGACCCCCTCCCCACAAAGTGTACCCCTCCTGGGTTGGCAATGTGAGAAGAGAGATAATGACCCCCGAGTCCCGCCTCCAGTAGGCCCTGGGTTGGCGACTAGCACCAAGGGTATAATAAACACACAAATGGGAGGCATTACCCTCTAAGATAACACATGTAGAAGAGAGAGATAATATAGACACCAACTAACTCCAAGTCACCTGAAAAAAAACAGTTTATATAGACATAGGGTGAGTATAACAGTATACTCAGTAGGATCCTCCCCGAAGCCTCTCGTGCAAAAGTAAAGAAAGCATGCTAAAGCACAGTGAACAACAAGTGAAACTAACTCATCACCTGAACATGTATACTATGTTCCCAGCCTCACCATGGATACTCTCACCAAGTAACGCATACAAGATTATATAATATAATCAAGAATATCAAGGGTACCCTACTACTACTGTAGCACCCCAAACACTTCGTGGTATGTTTATCTTAAATACATTCTAGTTATAGCCTATATTTCATGAATCACTAAGCCTCTATGGAACAAAACATGGTTACTTATAGGAGATATCCATAACCTAGCCATTAAACTTAAATTTTCCAACTCTGTGATTTGAATTTTAAAAATCTGACATACACAGTTGTGTTCAAGATGATATTTAGAGTCTGATAGGATTAACTTAATTTTCAGTGAATAGTAACATACCCTTATTAATAGTAACATATCCTTATTAATAGTAACATATCATAATTAATAGTAACTTAGCATTATGAATAGTAATATGACTCTTACGAATGGTATCCATACCATTTAGTGTATAAATGAATTTAGGCACCTTAAAAATGAAGATGAAAATTTTAGGTGTTTATATTTTTCGATTAAATAAAAATTTTAATTAAATATTAAATTAATCATATTTAGGAAATTATTTTTAAAAAATGGAATTAATTTTTGGATTCTACACATTGAAAAATGGTTAGGGTGAATTTTTGGGATTTTTCTGAAATACTTTAATTTTTTATGAATAGTAAAATCTGATAATTCACAATAAATGCAAAATAATGGATTAATTGAGTCATCGATGATAATCTGCTGATGTAAGCCCAATTTATTCAGATTCACATGATAAAATTACTATTATTGGTCATAGAATACTCACTATTCCTTATCTTGTGAAGAAATAATAAATTAATGAATTTTATATTGAGAAATCCCCTCTCTCCTCCACTATAAAACCCCCCCTTCACTCCCTCTTCTACTCACTCCTCTCAAGCCTTGTTCCTTGCCAATATTCTTCTCAAATATATCTCCCAAGATCCTCCCCCACGTACAAAATATCCTAGCCTATTAAAAATACCAAAACCTCTCCCCTTAAGAGGTTCTCAAAGGAGGAAGTCTCAAGAGGTAAATTCCTCTTTTCAATTCCTTAATTTCTTTTCAAGTTATTTTCTTTTTGTTTCTTTCCTCACTTAACTTCACCCAAATAGTATGATAACTCTAGTAAAATACATGTACTATAATTTTTTATGCTAATGAGATATTTAATTATCTTCTCTCCTTTCCCAACCCTTTATTTGGATGAAATGAAAGGACCGTTTGAGATGTGCTAATTTGGCACATTTAAGGATGACAGTTTGTCAATTTCTATTATAATCATTAATTCTGGTCATGAAACCATTTGTGTTATGGTTGAAGCAGATTATTATGTATGTAATACATCCTTTTTTAGTTCTTTAATCTTTTTGTAAAAATGGTATTAGGTTATAAAGCAAAACATGTTCATTGTAATCAAACCCGCCGATTAACCAAAACGGTTGTCACTAAGGTTATATATATAATAATCCGGCCTCACTCTAAGTAACCAAATTAAATTTAAAACCATGTAATCTCCTGGATTTTCACTAATAGAATATACCTTCATTTCTGGACAACCACTTCCATCTTTCATATTTATCCGAACTTGAATATAACTGAACCTATCTTTTAAAACCAAGTGATCAAACGAGCCTGAACAATGAAATTGAACCTTATAACTAATCAAAAAGGCTTTGAATGAACTAAAAAGTGTTATAATAAATAATTTACATATATAAGAGGTTCTTTAATTATGAATTAATAAGCCTAATTTGTTTATTCAGGTCTTTAATAACAAGTCAAGAACACCTTCGAACATAAGGTAAGGGATTGCTTAACTCAATTTTCATTCTTTGAGTTAAACATCTATTTCATTGGTAAAATTGCTCCAAGAATTTGTGTCAATGACCTGTTATTTTTTTATACTATATATACACTTATATTTTTTGGATTTTTTTGTCACACATAAATATTTCATTGATTTATTGTCACTCTAATGACACGATCTTTGTAAGGGGTTTCTCATCTCACTTTCATTTCTATGAGATTTTCATTGTTCGTCACTTATTTATTGTATGTGGTATATGTGTACTTCCATTTGATATATAATAACATGATTCTATTTATATTTATGTTATTCAATGATTCATTTTAGGGTTATTAGGTTCTGGTCATATGATTCGACCGATTACATTGTGGTAAGAGACTTCGTCTCAACTACTATTTCGTTGTGACTAACCTTGTATTGTGCACCTAATAAACCTTATGTGGTGTACCTACTACCCATTTGAGATCAATTTTCATTTGAAATTATATTTATATTAAATATCCATAATCTCATATCATGGGTATGTTTGTTTTCTAAACTATATACCATTTTATATACGGTGTTTATTTTTGAAAGTTATTATGGAAATATTGATGAGCCTGTATACTCTACTCTATACAGATATTGAAAAGGAATATTTCTCTTGTATTGAATAAATTTATAAAGAATTATTTGGACATGAAGTGGCGGGTGGGGCCCGCTATAGCCCCTTGATGCATAGGTAGGTCTCATGAGACAAACCAGTTGGCGACAAACCCTTCGAGTTTGTTTCCAAAAAAATCAGATGGGTTTCTACCCATAGAACTAAACCGTTTTAACGGTATTATGATTTCATGCGACAAATACTTGACGTCCAATTAATAAGAATTCTCTTTATTCATTACCAGTTATTATTATTATCCATGAGGTTTTCACTATGACAAAATCTATGGATGCAGTTTCATTCTCAGTTTATTAATGGAATTAGTTTTTCATTTATTCACTATGTCATATTGATTATGTAAGATTGATTGTGATTCACTTATTATTGTACTCATGATTTTTCTATTTTTAATCCTTATTGAGCGTTTGAGCTCACCCCTTTCATTGTTTACTTTTAATAGGTGACAAAGAGGAGATCAATTATTGAGTTATTGTGGATGCAGTTTTTAAGTTTTCGTTATATATTGTATTTTGTAAACTTCTCCAATGTAATTTGAGTAACATCTATGTATCTAGTTTCTTCATGACTACTAAAATGAGCATTACTTATGTGTTTTCATTCCTTTTAACCATGTCAATATCACAATTAATGCATCGACTCCATCCTAGAGGGGTCGGGGTGTTACAGTTGGTATCAGAGGAAGTTTAGTAGGAAACTTGGAAACTTGAGTAGGAAATGTATAGTAGGGAACATATCCCTAAGGTAGTATTTGAGGATAAACGTACAAGAACGTCCTGGTATTTTGGTAAGGAATAGATTATGTGGATCTTTTAAGCAATACGTCCATGTCTGGATACGAGCAGGTAGAGGCGGCTTTGACACAGATGTATCTAGGGGTAAAATCCAAAAACACCAGTTTGAGCTAGACTCAAACGGGAACTGGTGCACGACAACGGGCCTTACTGCACTCTTGGTTACGACACTCCCAGGGGATATGCTTAGGATAATTCACATTTTCTTTACAAGCCATTATGAATGAGTTTAATGCAAATTTTTCCTTAGAGAAACCATGTTTATAAGATTAGCTATGCATATAATTTCAATCTATGTTGAGTGATTTTCTATTTGAGATTTATAAAAGAATCTAGTGTATCCCATTATTTAGAAATGGCATCTAACGGAAGAAGGGGAATCAATACTCATGGGCAAGGTAGGGATCTCCCTACTGAGCAAGTCAACACAGTCAATGTTGGAGCAGATCAGATCATGACCAAATCGGGACAACTTACTTAGGTTGTAACGAATAACCATTCCACACCTGTGTTGGATCGTTTCATGCGGTAGAATCTCCCATCTTTTTGCGGGACTACTAACCCAGTGGTTTCTGAGCAATGGATCAAGTCCCTTGAAAATATATTCATGGAATTAAGATGCAATGAAAATGAAAAGGTAGTACCAGCAGTATATTGTCTCAAGGGAGACGCTGATCAATGGTGGTCCTTGATTCAGAATACCACGAAGGAAGAAGAAATAAAAGATATGGAATGGAGGACTTTTAAGGAAATATTCTTTGAAAAATATTTCCCTCATGAGCAACGAACTGAAATGAAGAGGAAATTTCTTAGCTTAAAACAAAGGGAAGAAGACAGTGTTGCAGAGTATGAGGCTACTTTCACAAGGATGGCTAGGTATGTCGTAGATTACGTACGTGACTCGGCAGACAAGATTGATCATTTCTTTGAAGGTCTTAAGACAAGTCTTCGAAGGGAACTGGCTTCTCAATCATTTTCATCATATAATGAAATTGTATCAAGTGCCATAAAAATAGAGAGGGAATTTGCTAGATCAAATCTTTTTGAAGGACACCAAGATAAGAAGCGGTACTCTAATAACAAATGAAAAGGAGAATAACCAAAGAAGAGTAATGGAACAAAACTATTCCCATTATGTGATATCTTTGGAAAGAATAATCTTGGGAAATGCTTGAAAGGCATGAGAGTCTTCTATAACTGCGGAGAAAAGTGTCATCGATCAGATGAATGCAAGGGGAAGAAACAATTCAATGATATTCAATGCTAAAATTGGAGAGATATGAGACACTATGAAAATGAGTGTCCAAAGCACCAAGGAAACACACCTCAGAAAAATCCAAGAGAACAAGGGAGATCCTATGCGATTACAACCACGGAGGTTGAAGTTCCTAATGACGTGGTGGCAGGTACTTTAATTGTTTCCTCGAACTTAGAAAACACTTCATTTGATTTTGGATCATCGTATTCATTTATATCTTCCTAGTTTTCCAAGAAAATTAGATATGTCCAATTTGATTTAATAAATGATTTGTGAGTCAAAAATCTCAAGGGATGTATCATTGTAATAAAGGCATGTCGACTAGTCCCCCTCCAGACACCAAAACGTGCTTTAGTTGCTAACCTTGTCCTCATACCAATGAATGGATTTTATATAATTCTCGGTATGGATTGACTGTCAAATTATGATGCGAAGATTTATTGTAAGAAGAAGGAAGTTACAATTTTTGAAAATGGTGTAGAATCCCTTGTCTTTAGGGAAGAAAATTCACCACTTGATTCTTATCTAGAACCACCCCCAGTATCTCTACTGAATGCAATACTTGGAGAGGAAGATAAACCAATATCTATGGGTGAGGAAATAAATCTTCAAATTGAAGATGTGCACATAGTTCAAGAATACATTAATGTATTTCCAGAGGATTTAGCTGGACATCCTCCAGAATGGTAATTTGAGTTCTCTATTGATTTAATTCCTGATGAAAGACCTATATCAAAGACTCCCTATAGAATTCCTACTGTGGAATTAGTAGAGCTAAATAAAAAACTAGAGGATTTGAGTGAAAAAAGGATTTATTCGACCTAGTGTTTCTCCATGGGGTGCCAATGTCCTCTTTGTTCAGAAGAAATATGGATCCATGAGGCTTTGCATTGATTACAGGGAAATCAATGCTTTTACAATAAATAATAAGTATCCTCTGCCCCGTATTGATGATTTATTTGATCAACATCAGGGAGCTCAATAATTTTTGAAGATTGACCTTCGATACAGATATCATCAGTTGTGTGTGAGGAGGGAAGATATTTCTAAGACAATATTTCAGACTAGGTATGGGCATTATGAGTTTACAGTGATGCCTTTTGGACTGACAAATGCACCCTTTGTTTTCATGGATTTAATGAATAGAATTTTCAAGGAATATCTTGATAACTATATTGTGGTATTCATCAATGATATCCCTATATACTCAAAAATCTATGAAGACCATGAGAATCACTTGCAGGTTATTCTGAGAACTCTTAGAAGAAATAAATTATATGGGAAGTTTAGCAAGTGAAAATTCTGGCTTCAATCAGTTTATTTTCTAGGCCATATTGTCTCTAAGGATGGAATCCTAATTGATCCTACGAATAAAAAGGCAATCAAAGATTGACCCATGCCAGCAAACATAACTGAGGTACGCAGTTTTATTGGCTTAGTAGGTTACTATCGGCATTTTGTTCAGAATTTTTCCCGACTGGCTAACCCGCTAACCAAGATCACATGTAAAGGAGTTAAGTTTGTGGGGAAAAAAGAATATACAGAATGCTTCGAATAATTGAAAAGAATATTGGTCAATGCTCCAATTTTGACCCTCCCATCAGAAAGTGATGGATTTGTAATATACAGTGATGCATCAAAGAATGGACTGGGTTGCGTCCTCATGAAAAATGATAAAGTTATTGTCTATGCATCAAGACAGTTGAAGACACATGATAAAAATTATCCAACTCATGATCTTGAGTTAGCAGCCGTAATCTTTGCTATGAAAATATGGATGCATTATCTCTATGGAGAGAGATGTGAGATTTATACATACCACAAGAGTTTGAAATACATTTTCACACAAAAAGAACTCAACATGAGGCAAAGAAGATGGCTCGAGTTACTCAAAGATTACGATTGTTCAATACACTACCACCCAGGAAAGGTGAATAAGGTGGAAGATGCATTAAGTAGGAAAGATCATGGACTTCTAACTCAAATAAGGATTGAAAGAGATCCTATATTCATGGATCTACTGAAGATGGATACGAGAATTGTTAAGGAAGGGAAAAAATCACTCCTCTTTCAAATGATTGCTAAACCATATTTATTAGAGAAGATAAAAAGATCTCAACCTGATGATGAGAATCTGCACAAGAAAATTAATTCAGTTAAGGATGGGAGATTGGCTGACTTTGTGTGTGAAGAAGGAGTTCTGAAATTTGGGAAGAGGTTATGCGTTCCATCAGTACTTGAGCTAAAAAGGGAACTATTAGACGATGCTCATAGCTTAAATTTCTCTATACACCCAGATAGCACCAAGATGTATAGATATTTGAAGGAATATTTCTGGTGGGATAATATGAAGTGAGAAATTTCTGACTACATGTCAAGATGTCTAGTTTGTCAACAAGCGAAGGCAGAGAGACAACATCCCAAAGGAGTGATGCAACCTCTAACTATTCCTATGTGGAAGTGGGATAACATTACGATGGATTTTGTCACCGAACTACCAAGGACACATAGAAGGAACGATGCAATATGGGTAATTGTTGATCGGCTCACAAAATCAGCACATTTTCTTCCTATAAGAGAGGATTTTCCACTTGAGCACTTGACAAGACTTTATATTAATGAAGTTGTAAGACTTAATGGTGCACCTCTATCGATTGTGTCTGATAAAGATCTCCATCAAAATTCTGGAAAAGTCTCCAGAAGGCTTTGAATACTGAGCTTCGTATGAGTACTACTTATCACCCCCAAACTGATGGACAGTTTGAAAGGACTATTCAAACTCTAGAAGACATGATGAGGTCACGTTCTCTTGATTTAAAAGGTATGTGGGATCAATACTTGCCTTTGGTGGAATTTTCCTACAACAATAGTTTCCATTCTAGTATTCAAATGGCTCCATGTGAAGCATTGTATGAAAAGAGATGTCGAAATCCAACTTGTTGGGACGAAGTTGGTGAGAGGAAACTTATAAGACCAGAACTTATTGAAGAGACCATGACAAAGGTGAAGACAATACAAGCCCATATTAAAGTAGCCCAAAGTTGGTAGAAGATTTATGCTAACAACCAGAGAAAGGATTTGGAATTACAAGTCGGAGATCATGTATTTCTGAAAGTATCTCCATGGAAGGGTGTCTTAAGGTTCAGTAAGAAAGGGAAACTGAGCCCCAGGTATATCGAACCATTTGAAATTCTGGAAAGAATCAGAGCAGTAGCTTACCATTTAGCAATGCCGCCAAATATCTCCAAAGTCCATTATGTGTTTCATGTATCATTGTTGAAGAAATACATGCCAGACCCAACACATGTACTCACCTATGAAGAAATTGAACTGGAACCTGATTTTTCTTACTGTGAAAAGCCTATTGGGATTCTTGACACAAGGGAGAAATTATTGAGAAATCGGACAACTCATCTTGTAAAGGTTCTTTGGAGGAACCAAAATATAGAGGAAGAAACATGAGAACCAGAGGATTTCATGAAAAAGCACCACCCACATCTTTTTGGTGCGATTCATACATAAAATTTCGAGGACGAAACTTCCGAAGGTGGGAATAATGTAGCACCTCAAACACTTCGTGATATGTTTCTATTAAATACATTCTAATTATAGCCTATGTTTCATGGATCACTGAGCCTCTATGGAACAAAACATGGTTACTTATAGGAGATATCCATAACCTATCCATTAAACTTAAATTTTCCAACTCTGCGATTTGAATTTTAAAAATCTGACATACACGGTTATGTTCAAGATGATATTTAGAGTCTGATAGGATTAACTTAATTTTCGGCGAATAGTAACCTACCCTTATTAATAGTAACCTACCCTTATGAATAGTAAATTAACCTTATGAATAGTAATATGACTCTTATGAATGGTATCCATACCATTGAGTGTATAAATGAATTTAGGCACCTTAAAAATGACGATGAAGATTTTCGGTGTTTATATTTTTCGATTAAATAATGATTTTAATTAAATATTTAATTAATAATATTTAGAAAATTAGTTTTAAAAAATGGACTTCATTTTTGGATTCTACATGTCGAAAAATGTTTAGGGTGATTTTTTGGGATTTTTCTGAAATACTTGAATTTTTGATGAATAGTAAAATCCGATAATTCACAATAAATGCTAAATAATGGATTAATTGAGTCATCGATGATGATCTGATGATGTAAGCCCAATTTATTCGGATTCACATGATAAAATTACAATTATTGGTCATGGAATACTCACTATTCCTTGTCTTTTGAAGAAATAATAAATTAATGAATTTTATATTGAGAAATCCCCTCTCTCCTCCACTATAAAAACCCTCATTCACTCCCTCTTCTACTAACTCCTCTCAAGCCTTGTTACTTGCCAATATTCTGCCTAAATCTTCCCCTAAGATCCTCCCCACGTCTAAAAGCTCCCAGACTCTTCAAAATACTAAAACCTCTCCCCTTAAGAGGTTCTCAAAGGAGGAAGTCTCAAGAGGTAAATTCCTCTTTTCAATTCCTTCATTTCTTTTCGAGTTCTTTTCTTTTTGTTTCTTTCCTCACCTCCCTTCACACAAATAGCATGATAACTCTAGTAACATACATGTAATGGAATGATTTTATTCTAATGAGATATTTTATTATCTTCTCTCCTTTCCCAACCCTTTATTTGGATGAAATGAAAGCACCGTTTGAGATGTGCTAATTTGGCACATTCAAGGACGACGGTTTGTCAATTTCTGTTATAATCTTTAATTCTGGTCATGAAACCATTTATGTTATGGTTGAACCAGATTATTATGTATGTAATACATAATTTTTTAGTTCTGTAATCCTTTTGTAAAAATGGTATTACGTTATAAATCAAAACATGTTCATTGTAATCAAACCCACCGATTAACCAAAACAGCTGTCACTGAGGTTATATATATAACAATCCGACCTCACTCTAAGTAACCAAATTAAATTTAAAACCATGTAATCTCCTGGATGTTTAATAAAAGAATATACCTTTATTTCTGGAAAACCACTTCCTTCTTTCATATTTATCTGAACTTGAATATAAGTGAACCGATCTTTTAAAACCAAGTGATCAAACGAGCCCGAACAATGAAATTAAACCTTATAACTAATCAAAAAGGCTTTGAATGAACTAAAAAGTTTTATAATAAATAATTTACATATATAAGAGGTTATGGAATTATGAATTAATAATCCTAATTTGTTTATTCAGGCCTTTAATAACAAGTCAAGAACACCTTCGAGCATAAGGTAAGAGATTGCTTAAATCAATTTTCATTCTTTGAGTTAAAAATCTATTTCATTGGTTACATTGCTCGAATAATATGTGTGAATGACCTATTATTGTTTTATATTGTATATCCACTTATATTTTGTGGATTTTTTTTGTCACACATAAATATTTCATTGATTTATCTTCACTCTAATGACACAATCTTTGTAAGGGATCCTCCCTCTCACTTTTGTTCAAGAATACCCCCTATGTTGTGCTCTTTTATTTTTAATTTATAATGGTGGGGTATGTTTTTTCAACTCCCTTATACTTCCCTTTTGACATATAAATAATTTAATACCCGTTTACCTCTCATTAATCCCTCACAATAACACTCGTTACCATGCCGAAATGTTTGTAAGGGGTTTCTCATCTCACTTTCATTTCTGTGAGATTTTCATTGTTAGCCACTTATTTCTTGTATGTGGTATATGTGTACTACCATTTGATATATAATAACATTATTCTCTTTATATTCATGTTATTCAATGATTAATTTGAGGGTTATTAAGTTCTGGTCATATGATTCAACCGATTACATTGTGGTAAGAGACTTTGTATCAACTACTATTTCATTGTGACTAACCTTGTATTGTGCACCTAATAACCCTTATGTAGTGTACCTACTGCCCATTTGAGATCACTTTTCATTTGAAATTATATTTATATTTAATATCCATAATCTCATATCATGGGTATGTTTGTTTTCTAAACCGTATACCATTTTACATACGGTGTTTATTTTTGAAAGTTATTATGGAAATATTGATGAGTCCGTATACTCTACTCTATACGGATATTGAAAAGGCATATTGCTCTTGTATTGAATAAATGTATAAATAATTATTTGTACATGCAGTGGCAGGTGGGCCCCACTATATCCCCTCGATGCATCGGTAGGTCTCATGAGACAAATCAGTTGGCGACAAACCCTTCGAGTTTGTTTCCAAAAAAATCAGACGGGTTTCTACCCATAGAACTAAACCGTTTTAATGGTATTACGGTTTAATGTGCTAGATACATGATGTACAATTAATAAGAATTATCTTTATTCATTATCAGTTATTATTATTATCCATGAGGTTTTCACTATGACAAAATCTATGGATGCAGTTTCATTCTCAGTTTATTAACGGCATTAGTTTTTCATTTATTCACTATGCCATATTGATTATGTAAGATTGATTGTGATTCACTTATTATTGTACTCATTATTCCGCTATTTGTAACCCTTGCTGAGCATTTGAGCTCACCCCTTTCATTTTTTACTTTCAACAGGTGACAAAGAGCATATCATTTATTGAGTTCTTGTGGATGCAATTTTTAAGTTTTCGTTATGTATTGTATTTTGTAAACTTCTCCAATGTAATTTGAGTAACATCTATGTATCTAGTTTCTTCAAGACTACTAAAATGATCATTCCTTCAGGATTTTCATTCCTTCTAATCATAACAACATCACAAATAATGCACTAGATCCAGCCTAGAGGGGTCAGGGTGTTACAACCACTTCCCCACTGGTTTTCCACTTTGCCTCAACGTCGCACGTCCTAAGCATCTCTCTCCAAAAAGTCTTGCCCACAGAAACCTGGGCGAAGCACCACGACATGAACCTCATGCAACAAAACCACCAAGTCCATGTAAGAAAAGTAACCAGTTAGTTTCTGGGATCCACCACAGCTCGCATAACATGTATCATACATCGAGTATTAAACCTCAAGCCATTATAGTCCATACGCCGAGTAAGGATCCTCAATACATCATAGCCTATACACGTTACACCTATAGTAGTCCATAAGAAACTATATCTAGAATATATGTGTGTGAATAACCACAAGCCATTACAACCCTCTACACACATATATAGGGAAAACTAACCATTATGCCTACCAGTACATGTAACTACCAAGAGAAGAGAGCGGGGCCAAAGGGGGTATTCAACCATCCATCCTCCCACCAGAATGTTGGGGAAAACACCCCCTAGGGATCAGAATCCCCAGGGTGTCAGTTTCCCTAACTGACGGGGTGGAGTAGCATATAAAAACACAAAAAGTATAGAATATACTATTGCTCACAACCACGCTATGGGCATAACCTAGTCTTAGACTCAACTGCAGCTAATGCCTATCGGACTCCGGACTGCCACTTCTAAGATTAGGTATCCTATAAGTACACAACCATTTAAAAAGCTTTTTACATTACTTCATTCCCTTTTTATTAGTTTCAATTTATGTTAATTAATTCTTTAAACATTAATTAACCATTAAAAATTCCATAGTATATTTCATTAGTATCACAACCAAAGTCCACTGTTCTTTCAAATTACAACCTTGACATTGCACCCCAGCAAGCTCCAACCCCTTGGGTCAAAATCATTTATTCAATTATTTATTTATAACATTACCTTCCCATATTCCCAGGCATTCTATAAAAACATTCTAAGCTAATAAACACAAGGGGGATCAACACAGTGAGTAGATGAACTACCCATCGAGTCTTTACCACCTATAGGAAGAGAATAGACCCATCATACCTTGAGAAGCTAAACACAGAACTCATGTGGCATACCCTGCGCGTCTTTACCCCTTTCGAAAGAAGGTTAATAAAGACCAGCTGCCTTGAGCAGTGGGGAAAGTAAACCAGATAAACAACCAATAAGAATAAGTAAGAATCCAAACATTCACATCCAACCCATTTCATCATCCCCAGTGTCCTCCCCGACACCAAATGCATAAACCGATGCATCTCACCACTTAGGTGTCAACTGCTGCCACAACCAGTAGTCCTACATGCCCCCACATATCACAATAGCCATCCAGGCTCACATTAGAACACAAGCAACATGAAAACAATCATCATATCAATTGGGCTCTTGGCCCTTAAACCAGTAAGAGGGTAACTCAGAACCCTATAAGGAATTATCTTTTATCAAACAACCAGTTCTTTAATCCATCTTAGATTAACTGATTTACATTTCGTAGGTTCCAAATTTGGGAAACCTAACCAGTAAGCTATCACATATAATTAAACATTATTACTGCCCCCATTTGATTGACATCAAATTACAACAAGAAGAACCAGATTCATTTACATGCCTCTTTATCTTTATCCAAACACTACTGGAATTTAGAGTTTTCCCAACGGTATTATACCAACGGTTTAAAGAAATCATTGGTATAGTGTATAGAATGTAACCTTTGCCAACGGTTTATTCAAACCGTTGGAAATGTGTAAACTAATTTCAGATTTACCAATGGTTTTCCAAAACCGTTGGGAAATCATGATTTTATTGAACATATACCAACGGTTTAACAAAACCGTTGGTAAAAATAGTCTTTCCCAACAGTTTTTAATAACCGTTGGGAAAGATTTCTCCCAAATACAGAACACCCGAGCCCCCACTCCGCCCGATTGCAGACAGACCCTAATCGAGCTCTTCTTGAATTCTTCTCAGCCGCGAGACTCCTTCTAGCCAAGATCCATCTTCAATCAAACAAAATTTTATTTCACACTTCAAATTAGTAAGTGTTACCTTAGTTTTAGCGTTATTCCTCTTTTTTTTTGGTGTTTGATGTTTTGATTTAGCCTAAATTAGGGTTTCTGTCTTCGGAACCCTTGGATTTGTTTTTTGTTTTTTGTTCTACAATTCAAACATGGTAAAGGGTTTGTTTAGTGGGGTGATATGGTACTTTTGGTGGACTTTAGTTTAATTGAAAATTGGATTTGGATTTTGACGTAGGGGTGTCCATAGGGGTGGGGGTTTCCAGAGGGGTGGGGGTGTCCGGGGGGATAGGGGTGTCCAAGGGGGGTGTCCAGGGGGTGGGAGAGGCTATCTAGGGTGGTGGTAGAGGCTGTCCAGGGGGGTACAGAGGTGGGCGGGCTGTCCACGGGGGTGGACGGGCTGTCCACGGGGGTGGACGGGCTGTCCAGGAGGGGTGGGTGGGCTGTCCAGGGGGGGTGGGCGGGCTGGCCATAGGGGGTAGGGGTGTCCAAGGGGGTGGGCGGGCTATCCATGGGGGGTGGGGGCTGTCCACAGGGGGAGGGGGTGTCGAGGGGGGTGGGTGGGCTGTCCACGGGGGTGGTCGGGTTGTCCAGGGGGTGTCCATGGAGGGTGGGCGGGTTCTCCACGGGGGTGGGCGGGGCTGTCCACGGGGGTGGGCGGGGCTATCCACGGGGGTAGGCAGGGTTGTCCAGGGGGTGGGCGGGGCTATCTAAGGGGGTGGATAGGCTGTCCACGGGGGTGGTCGGGCTGTCCAGGGGGTGTGGGTTGTCCAGGGGGCCAGGGTGGGGTGTCCTGGTGGGGGAGGGGTGTATGGGGTGTCCAGGGAGGGGGTGGTCTGTCCAGGTGGGGGGGGGGGGCTGTCCAGGTGGCGGGTGGGGTGGGGGGGGGATGTCCAGGTGGGGGGTGGAAGGGGGGTGGGTTGTCCAGGTGGGGTGGGGGAGGATGTCGAGGCAGGGCTATCCAAGTGGGGTGGGGAGGGGCTATCTAGGTAGGGTGGGGGAGGGGGTTGGGTTTTCCAAATGGGGTGGGGGTAGGGATGTTTGTTTGTTTTATGTTTACTGTTTTAATTTGGGGTGGGGGAGGGTGTACTGGTGGGGTGGGGGAGGGGCTGTCTAGGTAGGGTGGGGGGGTGGATGGGTTGTCTAAGTGGGGTGACGGCAGGGCTGTCCAGGTGGGGTGGGGTGGGGGGATGGGTTTTCCAAGTGGGGTGTGGGGGGTAGGGGTGTCCAGGTGGGGTGGGGGGGGATGGGTTTTCCAAGTGGGGTGGGGGTAGGGTTGTCCAAGTGGGGTGGGGGGGGGGGGCTGGGTTGTCCATGTGGGGTGGGGGTAGGGTTGTCCATGTGGGGTGGGGAGGGTGTGCAGGTGGATGAAGCTCATAACTATAACCTATCTATAAATTCTGAAAGTATGAAAATGTATAGGGACATTTGTGATCATTTTTTGGTGGGATAACATAAAAAGTGTTTGATGTTTTTAGTCCTTTTTTATTTGGAGTTTCTTTTGATGCTGATATTTCTTATTGATACCTATCATGGGAATTTATTTTAGTTTCTAAATCGACTGAGACTCCCCCACTATGCATAGTGTATGCAACCTCTACCCTTATTTAATCATTCTATTTACACAGCCTATGAAACCTCTACCCTCATTTAATCAGTGAACTCAAGTCATTAATTCAAGCCTTCATTCTCACTAGCATGTAAGAAATTGAATGATGTAAACCCATCCTCACATGATTTCTTACCTTAGATAGTGTCCAACATATGGGATATGATATTTTGAATTCATCAGTTAACTAGGATCATATATTCCATTTCCCCCAAGATGACTGTACTAATATAACTTTAGGGTCAATTAAATATGATTCTCATTGTACGTTGTATATTATGTGTCCTTCTTGGCCAATACTCACTTTTATAAGGGTGGGGTGCTTTTCATTAGCCATGCTGGCATGTGTTGACATCCATAAAAATGTTAGATAAGTCACAAGTTTAATTCAATAATGTTTTTATCATTGACATACTTTATTATTAATCTCAAATTAAAAAATAAATGTTTTTGTCTATACTTTATGAAATTAAATTTTTTTACAAGCCATGAACAACCTATTAGTGTAGAAGCCTAAAATTTATTCACCCATGGGGTGTGCTTGACTTGGGGAAGTAATTGGGTAATGAAAGGTATGGCCATATAGGTTCCAATAATGAGTTATTGAACATGTGTGAATGATTTGGGATGCCTATAACACATAATGTGACCTAAGACATATGCCTCTTATAGACCTAATGAAAATGAATATAAATAAATTTTAATTTAATTTATGAGTACTTGTTCTTTACATTATTTTAATAGTTCACTACATCGACTAGAAACTTCTTCCTTTATCATTTACTTAAATGTATTTTCTATTAAAATTCAATCCTATTGAATTGTTTATAACAAAATGACTTATATAAATTCTTTTTACAGAATGGATAGAAGTTGGATGTATGAAACCGATCAGATCTCAAGAAATTTTCAAAACAATTTGGAGAGCTTTATAGATTTTGCATTTCACAATGCTTCAGATAGTGGTCGCATACACTGCCCATGTTCCAATTGTGTTGGTAGACCTTGGTTGAGCCATGAAGAAGTCAGCTACCACATAACCAAATATGGGTTTCAAGAAAACTACTTTGTGTGGTATCACAATGGGGAGAAAATGAAATCTCAAATTGGTGATGATCGAAATGAAAGGACTGGAATGGAGAATTTGTTAGATGATCGGTTTCTATTTATTCGTCATCATAAAAAAGAAAGGATTTCAACTCAAGAAGACTTCGATATGAGGAAAGATGATGCATCTAGTGAAAATGATGATATTGATAGGGTGAAAAAATTGAATGATGCTACCACGACTCCAGTATATCGACAATGTGATAAAATGAAAAAGCTGGAATTTTTAATCTGATTGTTTCATGGGAAAACTATGTATGGGATTTATAATATATCAATCGATTACATTCTTACCCTCTTGAAGGATTTACTTCTAGATGATGCAGATATTCCCTCAAACCACTATATGGCATGGAAGTTAGTTGAGGAACTTGGATTTTCAAAAAACAAAATTCATGCTTTCCTGAAAGATTGCAGTTTATTCTGGGAGGAAACCGTTGAACGAAATGATTGTATAAAATGTGGCACATCCCGTTGGAAGTCAAAATATGATGGAACACCATCCCGCATTCCACAGAAAGTAATGTGGCACTTTCTATTGATCCCCAGACTCTAGAATATTTTTTATGTCTGATGACATATCAATAAAAATGAGATGGCATGATACCAAGAGAAAGAAGACTAATGATGAGTTGGTTCATCCTGCAGATGGATTTGCATGACAGATATTTGATGCTCGACATCTTGATTTTCAGATGACGTGCGTAATTTGAGGTTGGGTCTTTCATGCGATGGCTTCAATCTGTTTAGGAAGATGCTTACTTCGCACAACACATGGCTAGTTTTTATACACATTTATAATCTTCCCCCATGGTAGTGTACGAAAAAACCTTTCACTTTCATGAGTATAATAATATCTGGTCCTTCTGATCTTAGCATTGATATTGATGTATACATGCAACCTTTAATAAAAGATTAGAAACTTCTTTGGGATGTGGGTGTGCGCACATACGATGCATGTTCAAAAGACATATTTCAGATGCGTGCTGCGCTTATGTGGACGATCAATGATTTTCTAGCTTATGCAATGATGTCTGGATGGAGAACGAAGGGAAAACTATCATATCCAGTTTGTATGAAGAATTCATGATCTAGAAGACTGAAACATCGCTGTAGTTTCAGTTTTATGGGACATCGACGATTCTTTCCAAAGGATCATCTATATAGAATAAATCATTGAAGATTTGATAATACTATAGAGACCGATGATCCACCTCAGCGTATGTCTGGAACTGATGTGCTTAATTAATTGAAAGATTTCAATTTTTTATTCGGGAAGGGTCAGATGAAATCTAGAAAGAGAAAGAATGTCTCCACTGAAACCTGTTACAATTGGAGGAAGAGGAATATCTTTTTTGATTTGCCTTATTGGTCAACCAATTTGTTACGTCATTGCTTAGACGTAATGCATATTGAAAATAATATATGCGAAATGTTGCTTTTGGTTCTTCTAAATGTCAAGGGGGAGACAAAAGATGATTTACAATCTCGGCGTGACTTGGTGGATTGGGGCATCAGACCAGAATTGAATCCTGTGTGTATCAATGAAAATAAATGGCAACTTCCATGTGATTCTTATGTGATGAAACCTATGGAAAAACAATTTATGGAAGTATTAGAGACTATTAGAGTTCCTGATGTCTATTCAAGCAACATATCTAAATGGGTCAACAGAAGAGAGTTGAAGCTAAAATCTCTAAAGACTCATGATGATCACGTTCTACTGCATGAGTTGCTTCCAATAGCAATCCGTCATCTTTTGTCCAATAATGTAAGGGTGACTGTTATTCAGTTGTTCCATTTTTTTAGAGATCTTTGTTCTAAGAAGTTGTCCAAGTCTTTCTTGCAAAAAATGTTGACAGATGCCCCATTAATTTTATGTGAGTTGGATAAAATATTTCCTCCATCATTTTTCACATGCATGCTGCATCTGACTGTCCATATTACCACTGAAATACTTCTCGGAGGACCTATTTCTTTTCATTGGATGTATCCAATTGAAATAAATATGTACACATTAAAGTCTTATGTCTGAAATAGGAATCATCCCGAAGGTTCTATCATGAACAGTTACTTGGCTCAAGAATGTATGGATTTCTGCTCAATGTATTTGTCTGATCTTACTACAAGAATGAACAGACCAATGAGAAATGAAGAAGAACAATATGAGAAAATTAAACCTAGTTTGCCATCACTTCCTCAAATAGGATGAATTTCTGGATCATATACATTGAAGACATTCAGCCATGAAGAGCGGAAGATGACACATCGCACAGTTTTGTTCAAATATGATTTGTTCGATGACTATATCAGGTAACTAAATTGAATATGTATATCTTACATATATATTTGTTAAACTATTCATATTTTTTATCTACAGGGAACATAAAATAGTGATAAATAGAAATCATCGTTCTTTATCTTTGAGAAGGAGAGAGACTTTTCATAGCAAAGATTTTTCTGCTTGGTTAAAATTGAAGGTAAAAATATTACTATTTAAAATAATTATATAAATATTTAATTAAGTTTAATAGTCATTTATATTGCAGGTATTGAGTTTGTCTGCTGACTCTGTCTCTGAAGAAATAAGAGCTTTGGATTTTGGTTCTAATACTGTGGTTCGTGACTGTAAATCAATTGTTATCAATGGGTACAAATTTATTGTCACTGAATGAGAAAAGAACATGAGAACACAACATGATGGTGTTTTGGTTATTTACACAACATATTGTTATTCCAGTGTATCAGATAGTAGACCAAGATTTAAAAATGTGGGTTATTATGGAGTCATTGAGAAAATAATAATATTGGATTATTACTCTCATGGATGAGTTATAATGATGAAATGCCATTGGTTTGATTCGATGAAGATACAGGGCACATTTATTGATGATTGTGGATTTTGAGTAATTAATATGACTTGCACTCTTGCTACCGAAGAACCATATGTGTTGGCATCAATGGCTAAACAAGTTTTTTATGTCAAAGACCAACTTCGACCTGAATTTGGTGTCATAGTTGAAGTAATTCCAAGACATATTTTGATGATGGTGATGAGGGAATTGAAACTGTCCCTAGTGCCATTGGAACAAATCCATTTATTTCTTTTGATGACTCTAATAGCTCAACTATCAGAGTTGATTGTAAACCTGAAGTTGTGGTTGAAAATATATAGAATCATTCATCCATGTTCTCAATTCTTTTGGTTTACCTCGAGTTGGGTTGTTAAGGTTGGTAATTTTCAAATTAATTTAGTATTGACCACAAATATGTTTTAGCCGACTTGACCGTTATGTGAATTTTCAATGTTTATTGGTTGTAGTTTTATTTGAATTGAATTTTCTAATTTGGAATTGAACTGTATTCAAACCTAGTCAAACAATATTTCTAACTTGGTGAACATTACAACTTGTATGATTTATTAAATCCATTCAATCTCTTCTAAAATAATTGATAGCTAAATTACCAATGAATCCCCCTATTCCC
Source organism: Viscum album (assembly GCA_963277665.1). Lineage (NCBI taxonomy): Eukaryota > Viridiplantae > Streptophyta > Magnoliopsida > Santalales > Viscaceae > Viscum > Viscum album. Next base: position 616,621,850 of record OY728145.1, on the reverse strand, counting down.
TCATATATTTGGTTTTTTGGGTTACACATTAGTTTCCTTTTTCTAATTAATTACATATTTGTTTTCAAAAGTAGGAAATGCTGCCAATTGAAGATAGATGAAGGAAAAAAAATTATGGAGAACAATCGTCGAGTGGAGGAGATGGGATTTCCACCATTAGTGCCTGTAGTGAGTATTTTATTTCAAATATATATATTTAAAGAATATATAATGTCATGTGATTATTTTTTTGTAAACATTTTTGTAGGATACACCTATACATCGACAGTTATTTTACGAGGAGCCTAGTACTGGTCCTAGTACTCAGGCTGGTGGTATGAGGAGGGTTCATACCAGAGGTGGACGAGCAGCTTCGCATACCCGACTAGACCCTGCCCCTCCCACTAACATGTCATCCTTCCCACATTCTAATCCCGGTGTGTCATTAGGGACACACGGGATATTTAGGCCTCCCATGTTTTCGCCACCTTTTGCATCTTCTGGCCCATCTTTTTCATATCCCATGATGATTCCCACTCCCCAACCAGAATCCAGTCATACAGCTGTCCCATCTTCTTTTCCTTCTAATTCTATCTCTCCTAGATTCTATATTCCATCGTCTTTGACTCCTGTTCCACCACAGGGTGTTCCATCAGTTTCTGTGGATCCAACGACGCTTAGCGATCACACTGGCGCAAGTATATTTATAAAACCCTAACAAATTTTTATACCAATATTTATTTTCATTATAACATGTTTTGATAAAATATTTGTTTTTATTTCATGATAGATACATCTACTAACAGGAGGCGGGGGAGGGGGCGTACACGCATGAGTGCAGTGTGGAACCGCCGCACACAGGTAATGGTGGATTACAATGAAGACAACTAAATGGTTGAGAAAACAGGGCAGCAATGTCAGAGTTTTTTGGCGACACTTTCCAAATACTCCGACATCATTCCCGTCAACACGCTATCATGGAGACAGTTTCCACATGAGGTCAAGGATAGAGCTTGGGCAGAGATATGGGTAAAAAAATCTGTTGTATTTAATGCCATGAATTATTTTTTTATTTATATGAATTAATATTTTGGTGTCTGCTTCGATTAATTTTCCCGATGATGAGGGTGCACAACCGGAACGTCTGAAGGATTTATGTGAGCTTTGGAGAGACTACAAGCATGATTTGTATATTGGACGACTACGCAGTACCGACAAATGATTACCCATTGGACGACTACTCAGTTTAAGGTATTAATTACATTTGAGGTATTTAAATAATAAATTTCATGTTTTGAATTAATATTATCCTTTGCATTATCGAATTTTATTTAGGAATAATTTTTAAAAAATAAAAAAAACATTGATGCAAAAAAATACCTCCACACACTAGGACGTACTACAATGCCAGATCATGAGAGGAAGCTGGTATGATAATTGTTTATAAGTTTTATTTACGACTTACAATTTCTTTTATTTTCTCAATTATTTAATCTTTTTCTAATGTTTTCATATAACTTTAGTTTTCAATATCATTGTAGAGGCAACAACAGAATATTGAAGGACGTGTTTCTCGAGAAAAACTGTTTTTCTCGAGTAGACGGAAAAAGGATGGAAGTACCGTCAACGAACCGACTCAGTAGCAGATTGTAAGTTTTAATATGTTGATTTTATATTTTAATATCTATTTTGTAACTTAATAATATATTTATATTTGTAACAGGCTGCTTTAGAGGCCCTCGATGCCCAAGAACCAGACAATTTTGGGCCAACTGATCACTTACATCAGGTGTTGGGAGAGGAGAATTCGGGCATAGTACACTACCGACCTAGGATAGACCCGAAGAAGTATTGACACTCTTCAGGTATGAGTTGTAGTGCCACCGAGCTGCAGCAAGTTAGGGCACAGGCAGAACAGGCTGACAAAAGGGCCATAGAGATGGCAGAACAGTCTGCTAGGGCAAACAGTGCATTTATGAAATTTATTGAAGTTCTACGTCCAACACTTCCACCAGAGGCCAATCCAGCTTTTGATGAATATATGTCATCGATACCTTCTATATATGGTGCACCGGGTGGCAGTTCTAGTGGTGGTCAAGATGATGTCCAACCTGACGATGATGATGGCAAGGAGTTTGATGCGGAAGAGGAGGGAGAGGAGGAGGGTGAGGCGGAGGAGGAGGGCGAGGAGGAGGGTGAGGGCGAGGAGGAGGGCATTGAGGAGGGTGAGGACGATGATGGGGATGAGGATGGGGGTGATGATGATAGTGATGATGGTGATGGTGATGTGGGACAAATTGATTCGTTACATTTTTGACTAATATTACTGAGATTTGATATTTAATCTATTCTAGTTGTTGGTTTTATCTAGACCCGTAGTATAATATTGGAGTTGAGTTATTTTTATATATTGTATCTTTTCATGTATGTTGATGTCTTTTAGTGGTTACAGTGTATCTTGATCATGTTTATAGAGTTTTGTGTGTTTGGGAACTCCTTGGACAGCCCCCCTCCTTCCTGGACCCTGGACAACCCCCACCATCCTCCTTGAACCCCGGACAGCCCCCACCCTCCTCCTTGGACCCCAGACAGCCCCCCGAACACACCCTGGACAGCCCTCCACACATCCCCCCACCCTCCTCCTTGGTCTCTAGACAGCCCCCCAGACACCCCTCGAACAACCCCCCAGACAGCCCCCCAGACAGCCCCCCGGACAGCCCCCACCCTCCTCCCTGGACCCCGGACAGCCTCCTGGACAGCCCCCCCACCCTCCTCCTTGGACCCTGAAAACCCCCCAAACACCCCCCGCATAGCCCCCCACCCTCCTCCTTGGTCCCCGAACAGCCCCCCCCCCCCCAGACAGCCCCCGGACAGCCCCCCCACCCTCCTCCCTGGACCCCGGACAGCCCCCCACCCTCCTCCCTGGACCCCCAGATAGCCCCCCACCCTCCTTGATTTTACATGTATTTTTTTTATTTATCTGATCATGCAATGTTATTTAGGATTATTCCATTTTTGTTTGTCTTGAATTATATGAATGTCGTGGTAAGCTTATTAGCTCATGCTCATCAAATGCATGTGATGATATTCTTTAATTTGAATACAAATCCTTATTGTACATTCTTCATGTTTTGTGAATTATTACTTGTTTTATTTGGTTTACTTGTCAATTTTTAGGATAAGACATGGGTTACATGTTAAGGACTCATGGACGGACTTGTCATGCTCAAGGAATTTAGACTTAAAATTCTAGGATGCATGCTTTGGTTTCTAGGTGAGGGCTACCAGGATGGTTTCTATTACTCATGAGTGATATTGGTTCCTTGAAGATAAACTGAGGACATGTCTGTTTTTCAAGATGGTAATACCATGCCTCAAGTGTGGCCGACACCACAAAAAATGTCTCAGGTTTATTTGAAATATACAACATTTTAAGTGAAAATAACAACTGTCATACGGAAAACCGACCAAACACATTCATATTGTGTTGATACTTTAGGAAAATGATCCATGGGTCATTTGTGACATGTATGAGTCAACCCCGTCTAAATCCGAGGCGCGGTGTGGCCGGTAGCACTCTAACTGTGTCTCTTTTGTTTAAAATGGATGAGATTTTAAGTGAAAAGAACAACTGACATACGAAAAACTGACAAAACACATTTAGATTCTATTTATACTTTATCACAATGATCCATGGGTCATATGTGACATGTACGAGTCAACTCCGGCTCAATACGAGACGCGGTGTGGCCGACACCATTCTAAGTATCTCACTTTTGTTTGAAATGGATAACATTTTAAGTGAAAAGTACAACTGACATACGGAAAACTGACCAAAATCATTTGGATTGTGTTGATACTTTAGGAAAATGATCCTTGGGTCATTTGTGACGTGTACGAGTCAACTATACCTCAATCCGAGGCCCGGTGTGGCCATAACCACTCAAAGTGTCTCAGGTTTATTTGAAATGGACATCATTTTAAGTGAAAATAACAACTAGCATACGGAAAACTGACCAAATGAATTCTGATTGTGTTGATACTTTATAACAACGATCCATGGGTTATATGTGATGTGTACGAGTCAACCCCGCCTCAATCCGAGGCACAGTGTTGTCTACACCACTCAAAGTGTCTTTCTTTTGTTTAAAATGGACATCATTTTAAGTGAAAACAACAACTGACATACGAAAAACTGACTAAACGCATTCGGAATGTGTTTATGCTTTAGGAAAACGATGCATGATTCATATGTGAAATGTATGAGTCAACCCTGTCTTAATCCAAGATGCGGTGTGGCCGGCACCACTCAAAGTGTCTCTCTTTAGTTTAAAATGAACTTCATGTTAAGTGAAAATAGCAACTAACATACGGACTGACCAAACGCATTCGTAATCTATTGAAACATTAGGAAAACGATCCATGGGTCATATGTGATGTGTAAGAGTCAACCGAGCCTCAATCTGAGTCGCAGTGTGGCCGACACCACCCAAAGTGTCTCTTATGTTTAAAATGGACAACATTTTAAGTACATACGAAAAACTGACCAAACAGATTCTGATTATGTTAATACTTTAGAACAAATATCCATGGGTCATATGTAACATTTAAGAGTCAACCCCCCCTCAATCCAAGACCCAGTGTGGTCGGCACCACTAAAAGTGTCTCTCTTTTGTTTCAAAAGGACGTCATTTTAAGTGAAAACAACAACTGACATACGGAAAACCAACCAAACACATTAGGATTCTGTTGAAACTTTAGGGAAACAATCCATGAGTCATATTTGATGTGTATGAGTCAACCCAGCCTCAATACGAGGTGCGGTGTGGCCGGAACCACTGGAACTGTCTCTCTATAGTTTAAAATGGACGACATTTTAAGTGAAAATAATAACTGACATACGGAAAACTGACCAAACGCATTTAGATTCTATTGAAACTTTAGGAAAAAGTTACATGAGTAATTTTTGATGTGTAAGAGTAAACCCCGTATAAATATGAGGCGTGGTGTGGCCGTTATCACTCTAACTGTGTCTCTTTTGTTTAAAATGGATGAGATTTTAAGTGAAAAGAACAGCTGACATACAGAAAACCAACCAAACACATTCAGATTCTGTTGATACTTTATCACAATGATCCATGGGTCATATGTGACCTGTATGAGTCAAACCCGACTCAATCCGAGGTGCGGTGTGGCAGGCACCATTTGAAGTGTCTCACTTTTGTTTGAAATGGATAACATTTTAAGTGAAAAGTACAACTTACATACAAAAAACCAACCAAACGCATTTAGATTGTGTTTATACTTTATTAAAATGAATCTTGGGTCATTTGTGACATGTAAGAGTCAACCCCGCCTCAATTCGAGGCCCAGTGTGGCTAGCACCACTCAAAGTGTCTCAGGTTTATTTGAAATGGACAACATTTTAAGTGAAAATAACAACTAGCATACAGAAAACTGTCCAAACGCATTCAGATTGTGTTGATAATTTAGAAAAATGATCCATGGGTCATATGTGATGTTTACGAGTCAACCCCGCCTCAATCTGAGGCATGATGTTTCCGGCACCACTCAAAGTGTATTTCTTTTGTTTAAAATGGACATCATTTTAAGTGAAAACAACAACTGACATACAGAAAAATGACCAAACGCATTTGGAATGTATTGATGCTTTAGTAAAACGTTACATGAGTCATTTGTGACATGTAAGAGTCAACCTCGTCTCAATCCAAGATGCGGCGTGGTCAGTAACACTCAAGGTGTCTCTCTTTAGTTTAAAATGGACTTCATGTTAAGTGAAAACAATAACTGACATATGTAAAACTGACCAAACGCATTCAGATTCTGTTTAAACTTTATAAAAACGTTCCATGAGTCATTTGTGATGTGTACGGGTCAACCATGCCTCAATAAGAGGCCTGGTGTGGCCGGAACCACTCAAAGTGTCTCAGGTTTATTTGAAATGGACAACATTTTAAGTAAAAATAACAACCAGTAAACAGAAAATAGACCAAACGCATTCGGATTGTGTTGATACTTTATCAAAACAATACATGGGTCATATGTGACATGTAAGAGTCAACCCTACCTAAATCCGAGGCATGGTGTTTCCATAACCACTCAAAGTGTCTTTCTTTTGTTTAAAATGAACATCATTTTAAGTGAAAACAACAACTGACATACAGAAAACTGACCAAACGCATTCGGAATGTGTTTATGCTTTAGGAAAACATTACATGAGTCATTTTTGATTTTTATGAGTCAACCCCATCTCAATCCAAGATGCGGTGTGTCCAGCACCACTCAAAGTGTCTCTCTTTAGTTTAAAATGGATTTCATGTTAAGTGAAAACAACAATTGACACACGGAAAACTGAACAAACGCATTTGGATTCTGTTGAACCTTTATGAAAACGATCCATGAGTCATATGTGACGTTTACGAGTCAACCATGCCTCAATACAAGTTTCATTGTAGCCGGAACCACCCAAAGTGTCTCTTATGTTTAAAATGGACAACATTTTAAGTACATATGGGAAACCGACCAAACAGATTATGATTGTGTTGATACTTTAGAATAATAATACATGGGTCATATGTGACATGTACAAGTCAACCCCTCCTCAATCCGAGGTGTAGTGTGGCCGACACCACTCAAAGTGTCTCTCTTTTGTTTAAAATGGACACGATTTTAAGTGAAAACAACAACTAACATACAGAAAACCGACCAAACAAATTCGGTTTCTGTTTAAACTTTAGAAAAACGATACATGGGTCATATGTTCCATGTAAGATTCAACCCCATCTCAATAAGAGGCGTGGTGTGGACGAAACCATTCGAAGTGTCTCACTTTTGTTTGAAATGGATAACATTTTAAGTGAAAAGTACAGCTGACATACAGAAAACTGACCAAATGCATTAGGATTGTGTTGATACTTTAGGAAAATAATACTTGGGTCATTTGTGACATATACAAGTCAACTTAGTCTAAATATGAGGCACGGTGTGGCCGGTAGCACTCTAACTGTGTCTCTTTTGTTTAAAATGGATGGGATTTTAAGTGAAAAAACAACTGATATACGGAAAACCAACCAAACGCATTCGGATTATATTGATACTTTATCACAATGATCCATGGGTCATATGTGACGTGTAAGATTCAATATTGGCTTAATCCGAGGCATGGTGTGGCCGACACCATTCGAAGTGTCTCACTTTTGTTTGAAATGGATAACATTTTAAGTGAAAAGTACAACTGACATACGGAAAACCGACCAAACGAATTCAGATTGTGTTGATACTTTAGAAAAATGATCCTTGGGTCAATTGTGACATGTAAGAGTCAACCCCGCCTCAATCCAAGGCTCGGTGTGGCCGGCACCACTCAAAGTGTCTCAGGTTTATTTGAAATGGACAACATTTTAAGTGAAAATAAAAACTAGCATACGGAAAACCAACCAAACGCATTCGAATTGTGTTGATACTTTAGCACAATGATCCATGGGTCATATGTGATGTGTAAGAGTCAACCCCACCTCAATCCTAGGCATGGTGTTTCCGGCACCACTCAAAGTGTCTTTCTTTTGTTTAAAATGAACATCATTTTAAGTGAAAACAAAAACTGACATACAGAAAACCGACCAAACGCATTAGGAATGTGTTGATACTTTAGGACAAAGTTCCATGAGTCATTTTTGACGTGTACGAGTCAACCCCATCTCAATCCAAGATGCGGTGTGACTGACACCACTCAAAGTGTCTCTCTTTAGTTTAAAATGGACTTCATGTTAAGTGAAAACAAAAACTGACATACAGAAAACCAACCAAACACATTCAGATTCTGTTGAAACTTTAGGAAAACGTTCCATGAGTCATTTGTGACGTGTAAAAGTCAACCCCGCCTCAATCCAATGCCTGTTGTGGCCAGCACCACTCAAAGTGTCTCAGGTTTATTTGAAATGGACAACATTTTAAGTAAAAATAACAACTAGCTTACGGAAAACCAACCAAATGCATTCGTATTGTGTTTATACTTTATAAAAACGATCCATGGGTCATATGTTATTTGTACGAGTCAAACCCCCTCAATCCGAGGCACGATGTTGCCAACACCACTCAAAGTGTCTTTCTTTTGTTTAAAATAGACATCATTTTAAGTCAAAACAACAACTCACATATAGAAAACCAACCAAACGCATTTGGAATGTGTTTATGCTTTAGTAAAACAATGAATGAGTCATTTTTTATGTGTATGAGTCAACTCTATCTCAATACAAGATGCGGTGTGGCCAGAACCACTCAAAGTGTCTCTCTTTAGTTTAAAATGGAATTCATGTTAAGTGAAAACAGTAACTGACATACGAAAAACTGACCAAACACATTAGGATTATATTTAAACTTTAGGAAAACTATCCATGGGTCCTATGTGACAAAGTCAACCACGCCTCAATCCGAGTTTCAGTGTGGCCGGCACCACCCAAAGTGTCTCTTATGTTTAAAATGGACAACATTTTAAGTACATACAGAAAACCAACCAAACGGATTCTGATTGTGTTGATACTTTAGAACAAAGATCCATGGGTAATATGTGACATGTAAGAGTCAACCTTTACTCAATCCGAGACTCGGTTTGTCCGGAACCACTAAAAGTGTCTCTCTTTTGTTTCAAAAGGACATCATTTTAAGTGAAAACAAAAACAGACATACAGAAAACTAACCAAACGCATTCAGATTCCATTTAAACTTTAGGGAAACGATCCATGGGTCATATGTGATGTGTACGAGTCAATCCATACTCAATCTAAGGTTCGGTGTGGCCGAAACCACTTGAACTGTCTCTCTATAGTTTAAAATGGACAATATTTTAAGTGAAAACAACAACTGACATACGGAAAACCAACCAAACGCATTAATATTATTTTGAAACTTTAGAAAAAAGTTACATGAGTCATTTGTGATGTGTAAGAGTCAAAAACGCCTCAATCCAAGGCCCGGTGTGGCCGGAACCACTCAAAGTGTCTCAGGTTTATTTGAAATGGACAACATTTTAAGTGAAAACAAAAACTAACATACAGAAAACCGACCAAACGCATTACGATTCAGTTTAAACTTTAGGAAAAAAATCCATGGGTCATATGTGATGTGTACGTGTCAACATAGCCTCAATCTGAGGTGCGAAGTGTCTGACACCACTCGAAGTGTCTCTCTATAGTTTAAAATGGACTTCATTTTAATTGAAAACAACAAATGACATATGGTAAACCAACCAAACATATTCGGATTCTATTGAAACTTTAGGACAATGATCCATGGGTCATATGTGACATGTACGAGTCAACTATGCTTCAATCAGAGTCGCAGTGTGGCTAGGATCACTCTAAGTGTCTCTCTTTTGTTTAAAATGGACAACATTTTAAGTACATATGGAAAACCGACCAAACGGATTCTGATTGTGTTGATACTTTAGTACAATGATCCATGCGTCATATATGACATGCACGAGTCAACCTTGCCTAAATCCAAGGCACGGTGTGGATGGTATCACTCCAAATGTATCTATTCTGTTTAAAATGGACATCATTTCTAGAAAAAACGCATTTAAATGTGTATGTTTAAATGAATTATGTATGTTTATAATTAAGTTATGAATTCTGATTTAATTCTGGATGTGTATAGTTCCAGATGCATTAAATGTTAAATGTGTATGAATCTATTCTATATATATATGTGTTAGTTGGTTATTGCAATTACATCAATCAGAGAGGAGATCGAAGAATTATCTGAATAGATGGACACCCTGCCAGTGCTGTGTGCAAATTGCAGGCTGCTGTGCAATTTGCACAGCATAGCCTATGCCAACGGTTTCAAACCGTTGGAATAGGGTTCATTGAATTTTTTTTACCAATGGTTCAAAGGTAACCTTTGGTAAAAATACATTCCCAGCGGTTTCTAAAACCGTTGGGAACCATGGGAAAATGTTGGTTTTGACAACAGTTCAGGGGAAACCGTTGGAAAAAACTTTTCCCAATAGTTCCCAAAACTGTTGGGATAGGCTAATTTTTTCTAACTGATCCCAACGGTTCTATGTAAACCGTTGGGAAAAGCTATCCCAACGGCTTACTTACTAATGGTTCAAAGAACCGTTGGTATAAGGTATACCAATGGTTCTGCATCCTTTCCCAACGGTTCAGAACCGTTGGTAAATCATCCTTTTCCGGTAGTGAAACAATTATCGATTAATTTTGGCTTTATGTTCTTTACCAATTTCTATCAAGAACGAAAAGATAAACCAAACAAGCATAGATATCACACTATCTTGAAAAACAAGAGGCAATAACATATGATCAATATCAATTTATTTATCCGGTTCAAATATTTATTATGTCAATTCCATTATGATCCAATGGGATAAAACATGATAACTATACATTTGCACGTAAAAGAAAAGAGAATCAACGAATCCCATACCTCAAACGGTTCTTGACGTTCTTTATACGAGAATGAGCCACACAACGGGTTACGATCTCCTCCCTTGTGACAACTGTGTCCACCTGAGAATGTAAAGACACCACCACACCGGTCAACACCCAAGAAAATCCCATTAGAAACATGGAGATAGCATTCCATAAAAGGTTGAGGGAAAATAGAAGGAGATAAACCCAAAATAATGATGATAGAACATACCTTATATAGAAGGCTGATTGATACTGCTTGGTTGCATCAAAACATAGGGGAACCTATCCAAGGAGGAAAGCTTGATTGAGAAACTCCTACAAGATGGAATTAAAGGTTCGATCATCTCACAGTTGATAATAAGGAGGAAGAACTAGGGAGGAAGATATATCATCTCGTTAGAAGATTTAACGGAGTAGTGGTTTAAGATACACTGAATTTTACATTAAAAGCGGATCACATTGACCCACACAGTTTGACCAAGTAAAAGCATCACGATCCTTAGAAAAAATTAATATATGAGTTGTGGCCTTTGAATCGGCCTTAGAGTCCTTAAAACAAGGCTTTAAATGCATTTTACATCAAAGGAATCATTAAAGGGGAGAAACTGTAGGAAGCTGGAAACACTGTTCACGAACTCGAAATTTGGAAAAGGAAAAACATTGTTCATTAACCTCACTGTAACACCCCAAGATTTCATAGTATGTTATTTCTTCAAAGTAATTCAATAACTTGCACTACACGCAACACCGAGTTTAAGTGCACCACGACTTACCAAACTAGCCGTTCAAAAGCGATTATGAATAGTATTAACTGAATTTTAAATTTTATATAATCCTTATAATTTTAGAATCCATATTATGAGTTTATTATAAATAATGTAAGAATAAATTCATTTTTTTAGATAAAAGAAGTATTTTTCAAAAAAAATGCAATTTTACCACATTTTAATGGAGAACCCTTTTTAAATCCAATATTTGAAAATTTTATATATTAAATTTGACAAAATAAACTTCTTATTTAGAATATATACATAAAAATCTAGTTTCAATTAATTTTTGGTGTTTTTCTGATAACTTTAATATTTTGGTGAATAGTGAAAAATACTATATTTTAACTGAAAACAACTTTTTTAATAAAAATAATTTATAGTGTTCAATTATACATTTTAATGATTTGGAAGTATAATTAGATTATATTTTTACCATTTAATCCAATTTTGGTCATTGGAAGTAATCTCACTTTGAAATTGGACATAAACAAGTGTCAATCTTTTGATAATTATTATTTCTTAAAAATACACCTTTTGGTTTTGACAATGAGAATTAATTTTAAATTAATTAATGAAACTTCTATGTTTTGAAATTGGTAAAATAGAATTCATTTTTGAATTCAGAATATCAAAATTAGCTTAGGGTTATTTTTTGGTATTTTTATGAAAACTTTCAATTTTTGATGAATAGTGAAAACACTGCGTTATTATTTAAAACTGACTTTTTATTTAAATAATCAATTATTTTATTTAAATTTATTTTAGGTAAAAATAGATAAATAATACCTATATATGTTCAATTTAATTCATTGGAGTCATTTTATAATAAGTTTAGATATATAAATTTTTATTGAACTTTTTACCGCCTTTTACCCACCTTCTAGGAGCATTTGAAAATTTGCATAAAACTTAATTTTACCGCTTCTGTGAGTTGAATTTCAAAAATCAGAGAGACATGGTTAACCTCATTAAGTAAAATTTGGTTCAATAATATGAAAATAATTTTTTGTGAATAGTAACTTTTGACTTTTATTTACCACGGTTAAAAGTAAATAAGGTAATTAAGGGTAAAAATGATATTATAATTACCCTAAACCATGTACTAATTTTATTGGATGTGTAATTCGACCAAAAAAACCTTAGGAATAAAATGTGATCCTTTAGGTCCACTTGGATTAAATTAGGACATTTATTATTATTTAATTTAAAGAAGAGTTAAAAGTGTTAAATTCATGTTTTCATAACTAAAAAATTCTTAATATAGGGTTATACATAAAATAAATTCAACTATAAATATTCATTATAAAGATAAAAATATTTCTTAAATAATGGTATTTTATTTATAATTTTTATACATTAAATAATTAAAGTTATTTATGACACAATGATGATGCAGTAATTACCTTCTTAATGAGATATTAAAATAATTGATATTATAAATATCCAAATAAATGTAATTTGAGACTTTTGATGAATTCTAATAATTTTATAGGTTAATATGACATGTTAGGGTTGATTAGATAATTTTTTTTCAAAGTGATAACATTTTTATGACTTTTAAAAAAACAAAATATTAAATAGTGTCAAAATTGACATAAATTAATTTTTAAAATAAATACTTTATTATTGGTTGATATAATATTCCTAAAAATCTAAGGTTCTGAAAAAGGGCTTAAATAATATTATATATATCATTAATGAACCACTTGAGGTTCTTTTGGAAGTTTAGAGTAAGTTTATTAACCATATAGTGTAAGAATACAAGAAGACAAGGTAAAAGTTAAACTATTCAACTAAGAGTTAAATCTAAAAGATAAGGTTAAAATGGTAACATAAAATTGTCTAAAACCTATTGGTTGAGATTATTTCGACCCATCCCCACCTTAGATTCGAAATAAATCAATTTTTATCCATTATAAACCAAAAATTATTTTATAATAAAATAATATTTTAATTTTTTCCTAAGGTGACCCTCACCCCTCTTATAAAAGGGCACTCCCCCTTCTCTCAAATTCACACCTCCAAAGCCATTTGACTTAGCCAAAACCTGCCCAAATATCCTCCCAAATTCTCTCAATTCAAACTAGATACATTAATTTGGTTATAAATCCAACCTAAGTATCCCTTTTGATCAAATCAAAAGGAAACACCCGAAGAAGAGGTAATAATTTCACCACCCTCTTTCAAGTTCTTTTCTTCTTCCACTTCTTCTTTCTTTGTTGTTTCCATAATAAAGTAATAACTCCAGTACCTTTTACATACTGTGATGTTATTATAAATATGGTACAACCATATTCATTATTCTCTCCATCCTATAAATGAAAAAGTCACCATACATGCGTATATACGACTTACCGTCTCCACGTCGTGGTGTAGTTTTTCATTCAACAATTCACTATTTGGATGAGTATAATAATGAGTAAAATTGATGTAAATAATAAATATAAAATTTTAAATATTATTTATATATGATATAGCATCCAATTTCATACAATTTCATCATCAATATAATGATATTTTCACTCGTGTGTACGTACGGATTACCGTCTCCACGACGCGATGTGATTCGATTCCACGTTCACCATTCAACGATGATTATAAAAATATATATTATTAATAAGTATGTAATATATGACATAATAATGCTACCATATATATATATATGTGTGTGTGTGTGTGTGTGTGTGTGTTTGTGTGTATGTATTTATATTCATCTCATTCACTTACTTCCATTCAATACGATATGAAAACAGAAACAACGTTTATGCGTACGTACGGCCTACCGTCTCCATAAACGGTGTTTTCCATTTCATATATATATATATTATACATATTTATATTCTAAATATATGTGATATATAAATCATTTTTATATTATAGAAGTATTTAAATCATGATCTAAATGATACGATCAAGAATAACAAGTTAAAATACGTATGAAAAAGAAAGCGATTATTACCCGAAATGTTAATTTAACATGGAAATCTTTATTAAATGGGTAGTATAAAGTCATAAATGAATCATGTATGATATAAAAAATATGAATATGGTTCTGTTATAATTTAATAACATACTATTTTTATTATACAAAAGGTTAAAAGTACCCTCGACCAAAGGAAAAGTACAAGGTAAGGGTTAATTTTACAATCTCTTTATTATCTGAGGTTGTTTTTACGTAAGTATCTACTAAGACCTCTTTATCATCCACATCCATGTTTCTTAGAAAATTTATTTCAAAACATTTTTACTATTTACTAGATAATGGTTTAAAGTCATTTATACCCTTATTTGACCTTATATGTTTTGAAAGGAGTCTTTTCGTCGTTTTCCAAACAAGGTACTTTATGACCTTTTCGACAAAATTAAGATAAGAATGTTTTTTTAACTTATACGATGGGTGTGGCTATTTTCCACTGTTATAACATCGTTGAAGCTTACCTTATAATATTATAATAATATTTTCAAAATAAATGTTTTCTTTATAATTATGTGACTCTTAAATGATTTCAAAATAGAAAGAGATATTTCTCTCAAATAGTTTTGATTTCATCTACGTCAACATCATTTGATAAATTTTACAATTGTTTGAAGTTGATTTATTATAATACAAATCTTCCATATTGTATTTAAGGTTTTGTGATATGTTTGACTGTGGATGAATTGTTTTTATGCCATTCATTATTTATGGTTAAAGTATTGAAATTTCGTATGCTAGTTTTAATACAAATGTTTATGTTATATTTCAACCTCTTCTTAAGATGAATGTGTTGGACTAGTATGTTCCGAGTTAGGGATCAGTAAAAGTAAGCCCTTCGGGTTGGGGTCTGATTACAGAAGACCCTCTAGTTTGGATTATGGTTACAGAGGCTCTTCGGGTTAGAGTCTGCTTACAGAGGCTCTCCGGGTTGGAGTCCAGTTACACAGGCTCTCCGGGTTGGGGTCCGGTTACAGTTAGCCCCTAGGTCCTGGCACGAGGCCTTGACACAGAAATTAAAGTCCGGTACTATACATTCCCTCATTATAAAATTAGTTATTACATGTGATTATTCAACTAGTAGAATATCCATGTGTGTGTTAATATGGTAATTTTTTATTTATTTTTGTCATATTATGTTCAAGTTTATGTTTAAAAGGTTGTTGTTTTTATTAAACATATTACCTTAAAAGCTTATAGATTCCTATAAATTATTTACCCTTACCGAGCATTCGATCTCACCCCTTTCTTATGTTTTATTTTCCCAGGATCCTAAGAAGTGTTTTATGATTGAGATGTAGGGTTAAGATAAGGGAACAATGGCATTCTCAAAGAACTATCTATGCTGTAATGTATGTTAGAAAGTGTAATGTAATGTTCATGTATGTAATCTATTTTCCAAGAATGCTAAACTGATCGGTCCTTTGGGACTTGATTCCTTGTAATCATGCCAATGTATTAAAATAATGCACTGACTCTGGGTAACTAGGGTCGGGGTGTTACACTCATCGTTGGAACCTCACTGTTCTGGAAACACTGTTCATAAACTCAAAATTTGGCAAAGGAAAGAGGTCACTGTTAGAACCTCACTATTCTAGAAACACTGTTCATGAACTCAACATTTGGAAAAGGAAAGAGGTCATCGTTGGAACCTCACCATTCTGGAGACACTGTTCATGAACTCAAAATTTGGCAAAGGAAAGAGGACATCGTTGGAACCTCACCATTCTGGAAACACTGTTCATGAACTCAAAATTTGGCAATGGAAAGAGGTCACTGTTGGAACCTCACCATTATAGAAACACTGTTCATGAACTCAAAATTTGGAAAAGGAAAGAGGTCACCATTGGAACCTCACCGTTCTGGAAACACTGTTCATAAACTCAAAATTTGGCAAAAGGAAAGAGGTCACCGTTGGAACCTCACCGTTCTGGAAACAATGTTCATGAACTCAAAATTTGGCAAAGGAAAGAGGTCACCATTAGAACCTCACCATTCTAAAATCACTATTAATGAACTCAAGATTTGGTAAAAGAAAGAGGTCACCGTTGGAACCTCACCATTCTAGAAACACTGTTCATGAACTCACAATTTGGCAAAGGAAAGAGGTCACCGTTGGAACCTCACCATTCTGGAAACACTGTTCATGAACTCAAAATTTGGAAAAGGAAAGTGGTCACTGTTGGAACCTCACCATTCTGGAAACAATGTTCATGAACTCAAAATTTGGAAAAGGAAATAGGTCACCGTTGGAACCTCACCGTTTTGGAAACACTGTTCACGAACTCAAAATTTGGCAAAAGAAAGAGGTCACCATTAGAACCTCACCATTACACTGTTCACATAAGGCTACTGATGACACCGTTCACATAAGGTCACCGTTGCACTGTTCACATAAGGTTACCGATGGCACTGTTCATATAAGGTTACCGTTGCACTATTCACATAAGGTTACCATTGGGACTATTCACATCGGTCTACCATTGGAAGTGTTCACAAGGTTACCGTTGGAATTGTTCATCGAATTGGAAATTTGGAAAAGTGTTGGGGATAAGTCACCTTGACCTCTCAGAACACCTCAGACACCAGATTTTTTAAAAGGATTGTACCAGAGAGGTCTGTGCCATTATACAACACCATTTCTTCATTTTCATCCCATGGAGATAGTGGAATAACTCTATGTTTTCACCAATTTCAACACAAATTTCCCAATTTTTTTCATTACTTCTATACACATAAAATCCATTAGTTTTTCTCTCTAAGATGTATTGATCTTATTTTCTTAATCCCTCATAGAAACAGTGCATGAGAAATCCCAAAGGTTGTTTATGTTCTAAACATCAATTTAACATATTATTGAACCTATCCCATGCATCAAAAAAACATTCTTTAATTTCTTGAGTGAAGCTTGTGACCAATTTTCTAGAACTCCTATGTGTTTTTCTAGCTTTTATGTTTATTTAAAAAAAACATTTATTTTTTTAAGTTGGAGAGATCACCATAAAATAATTCCTCCTTGGAAATGACACTAAAAAGTGATGCATGATGACCTTGTCAAAGGTCCGCTGAGGAACTTTAGAATTTTAGAAACATGCAAGGAGTAATATATGAGTTGACCTCTAGGATCGTTCTCTCATGGAGGTTTTATATTAGATTGCAATGAACTCTTCATTTCATCTTTGTTTTTAGAGTATTTAAAATATTAAATTTTTTTGTATTTTTAAATCAATCTCAAGAGTGAAAAGATAATGGTTGATGATGAATGAAGAAGAAAATTAAAAATTCCAATGAATGGACAAAGGAAACAAGGTGTTGCACTGTAAGTTAACAGGAACAAATCCAAATTGAAGGATCTCCACTGAAAATTGAAGTATCATAGTTATAAAATTATTGGTTGATCCCTAACAAGTTAATTAGATCAAGTGAGTGTTGTATTTCTTCACCCAACCAATTTTATCCTATAAAATGTTAATCACTCGTCATTGAGACATCCCACAAGCTTAGAGAAATTTCTTCCAACAAGTGTTGTGGAGGTTTCTCACTATCTTAGTGAAATATCACGATTCCTCTCCATTTACAATCCACTCTGTTGAGTTAAATTATAGTTGAAAGAAACTAAAAAATCTTGGAATTACTGCAAAAAATGCCTTTAACAGTGCTAATCTTTATCAACACTAAAAAAGGAACTAATAAATGGTACTATTTATCAACACTTTTTTAACACTGATAAAGGGTACCCTTTATTAACGCTTTTATTTTTAACATTGATAAAGGGTACCATTTATCGACTCTTTATTGTTAGTGATGATAAAGGTCCCAAATAAAATGAAATAAAGAAATAAAAATTAAAAATGAGTAAATTTTTAAAAAAATTAAAAAAATTATTAATTAAAAAATTATTAATAAAAATGAATAAATTTAATATACACATATATAAATTATAAATATTAATAAATAGTATATATTAAGTATAAATATATAAAATGAATAAAATGAAATAATTAAACAAATAAAAATTAAAAATTAGAAAATTAAAAAAATATTAAACATTTTATTAATTAAATTATTATTTTTAAAAATGAATAAATTTTAATAATTAAACAGAAAAATTAAAAATGAATAAATTAAAAAATTATTAAAAATTTTACTAATGAAAAAATTATTAATAAAAATGAATAAGTTTAATATATATATATATCAATTATAAATAGTAATAAATAATATATATTAAATATAAATATAGAAAATGAATAAAATGTAATAATTAAAAACATCTTAATGTCTTGTTCATTTTTAATGATTTTTACACATAATTATTCATTAATAAATTTAATATAGAAATATATTCATATATATATTTCTCTATATATATGTATATATCAATATATACAATATTTCTTAAAATATGATTTATATAATACAAAGTATTTATGCTTATATTAAATAAGTCATATATTTAGTAAAGAATGATTTATAATTAAATATTATTATCAATTAAAAATATTGACTAATTGCATCGAGTAATGGAAATAATTTAATGTCATTTGATTTTTCAATTTAACATATATCAAACGTGTGTTACATTGATTTCACACATACATCTACGTAATTAATGCATTTCTATATACAACGCACACACATAAATATTTACGTAATTAATGAAATCCTATATTGAAACACATACACCTAATATTTATGTCATTTGTTCAAATTTTAGTATTCATTATAGAATTTCATTTAGTAACATGATACATTTAATATATTATGTTTTTAATCGGTAAATTTTATTTATTTATTTTTAATATTATTACAGTTAGGTATTATTTGTTCATTTCTAATATTTTTTTTGGAATTTAATCATTTTCTAATATTTATGTATATATATTTATTTACCATATTTTAATATTTTCAATATGAATTCATATTTATTTTAATATATATCCATATTTTTTTAATAATTTATATTTAATTAATAAAACTTATCCATTTTTTAAATATTTTTAAAGTGTACTCATTTTTAGTTATTCAATTTCACTCATTTTTAACATGCTTGCATTTAAGATTATATATTCATTAATAATGTTAAAAATATATTTTTAAATAAATATATTTATAAATGTATATTTATTATATCTATAAATTTACATATTTATAATTATAAATAAATAAATATTATTTAAAAAAAAATTATTTGTATAATTATAAATAAATAATTATATATATTTAAATAATTATAAAATCATAATAATTTTTTTTAAATAATGAATATATTTACTATATATTTATATTTATATTTACATTTATAAATATATTTTTATTATATATATATAATTATATAAATATATATAATGATATAAATATATAAATATTATTTTTAAAAAAAGTATTCATATAATTATAAATAAATAATTATATATTTATATAATTATAAAATTATAATAAATATATTAAAATAATGATTTTTTATATTTATATTTATATATATTTATTAAATATATATATAATTATATTAATATATATAATGATATAAATATTTTTATAATTATAAATATATTTATAAATGCATATTTACTATATTTATAAAATTATATATTTATAATTATAAATAAAAAATATTATTAAAAAAAGTATTTATATAATTATAAATAAATAATTATATATTTAAATTATTATAAAAATATAATAAATATATTTTAATAATGAATATATTTAATATATATATATATAATGATATGATGTCACACCTACTGTCTTTGAATTATTTATTTTATTAATTTTCTGGGCATCGGGTAGTTCGGGTTGAAGCCTGACTTAAATTTTTGAGTTTTTATTTAAAAGCGCATGTTTTGGCCTTGATAGCGTTCAACACACTACGGTTGAAGCCACGCGACCTCGCCCGGGTCACCACGCGACATTGCCCGGTTCACCGTACGACCAGCTCGATGTTCAAAATAAATAAATAAAAAAATGAAAATGAGGATAAAATAAAACAATTTAATGATTTAAAAATATTAACAAGGATAATATTATTATTATGAATAATAATAATAATAATATTAATTTATTATTATAAAGTTTATTAGTATCAAGTTTATTATAATTATTATTAATATTATTACTATTCACATTATTATTATTGGTAGTTTTTTTTACTTCATTTTTTTCGTAGGGTTTTGATCCTCCAGCCCTTTTAGCGTCGCACCCCCCTTTCCCCCTTTGTTGTCCCACTCGAGCAGCGCGTTCCCCTTCCCCTTACCTCATGACTGATGCCGTTCATCTCCCTCCGACGACCTTCGAGTCAGTGCCCCGTCTGCGCCGCCCTCTCCCTCCCAGGTAGCCACTGCCTCGCCTCCTGGCCGAACCTCCTCCGGAGCCATGACCTGCCGACCTCCCTCCTTCGGAACAACAACCACCGACCTCCCTTCTCCAGTGACCAGACCCCCCCCCCCTTGGCCGATCCCTTGTAGCGCTGCCACACCCTCTCGTTCCGGTAGACCATTTCCCCTCTTTGCTATGGTTTTGGTCCTTGTTCTTTGGGGTTTCTATATTTCCAGCAGTTAGGGTGTCAAATTAGGGTCTTAATTTTGGGTATTCTTGGTCAATCTTGTGGATTAGGGTTTAATTCAGTTTGTTTGTTGTGCGATTGGCGGGCGATCAAAGAATTCACACCAATTTTGGGAAAAATCAACACTGAGGTAGGTGGTTCCATGCCTTGGCATCTTTTAGATAATTTAATTTGGTTGTTTAGTTAATTTAATGTGTTCTATGATTTAATTTCATGGTACAAACTATGTTTAGAATGTTTTGGCATGTTTGTTTGATGAAATTGGATTTCTGAAATAGTATAGTCTTGTCGTTTATATGCGTGTTGTTGTATAAATGATTGGTTGTGCTTTATAGGTTGTGCGAAATGCATTTTAAAAATTGTTTGACATGCGTGCGTGATGAAAATTGCACTTTTTTTAGAAATGGTCATGTTTTTCATTTCGACCTTGTTGTGGTAAATTCTAAAAGTGTTTAATCAATTGTTTATATAGTGCAAATGAGGTTTTAGAAGTGTTGAGTGTGCAATTGATTTTAAAATGTTATTTTCATGTAAAAATTTGTGTGTTTTGAAGTGAGGTCTTATGGTATACATGTGATATGTTTTATAAACCAAGCAATTGTTTATTTGAGTGGTATTTGGGATGCCAAACATGGTTGGAAAGGGTTTTTGGGTCGTCTGGTCAGTGCGAAATGCATTTTCAGGGTCTTTGAGGTGTGTGTGTAATTAAATGGAGATTTTCAATGGAAAATGAGTCACTTTGGGTGTGTTTTCTATGTTGCGTACTTTTAAAATTAAATTGCAAATTATTTGAACATTGGAAAACATGTTTTTATATGTATATTCTATACTTTTGGTTTTAAAGCGACGTTCTTATATTAAATCGAGTGCGTCTTTCTTGTGTAAAACTTTGATTTCTAATTTTAAGAGTTTTATAATTTGTTAATTGGATTTATTAAATTATATGTGGAGTGCGGGAGTTGTGTTTGATAGGATTATGTGTGCGTTAAGTTTTTAAAGGGACTCTTACATGCGAAACTGGACATTTTTCATGTGCAAACCCTTAATGTGCTATTTAGAAATGTTCTTTAAATTGTTTAAATAGTTTATCAAGTCATGCAAGTGATGTGAATTAAGTTGTGAAGTGGTTTTGGTGTGAGTGTTTTTTTAAATGGTGTTTGGGTATGCAAGTGGTGTCTTGTGTGTGTAATGTATTGTTTGGTCGGTGATATGAGAAAATGATATACTATGTGAATGTGGAACTTAATTGAGCACAAGGGAAAACCCTAGGTACCTAGGTGGGCGGATTAGGACTAGTACGCTAGATGACACGTGAGTGGTTTGTCCCGGTTTCATCTGGAAGGATTGACATTACAACACTAACTAAACTTTTGTGATGATTGGAGACCACTAGGTTATGGATGTGTTTCCCTACTAGTGGCTCGTGCATGAGAGTGTTGATTATTGTGGTTCCTATGCCACGTTTACACTGAGGTACAATGTCTCTAGCGCACCACACATACTAGCTACCTTAGAGGATTTACCCGCAGTGCTCTACTATTCATGACGTGGTGCCTTCCATCGGCATACAGAGGACCACTTGAGTATGTGCATGTTCTTTATGAAATTTCTATTCCATTTTAAAGTATTATTTGTGAAATGGTTTTTCTTCCAGTTCTCTTTTCTTTTTTACTTTCATCCTTTAAATGTTTTCCTTAAAAGAATTTTAAAATTATAGTTTTAAATAAGCATGTTAAATTATATTTTTGATGTTGTGGCATGGAACCTCTTTATTGGGTGGTATCCTACTGGGCTTTTAGATCACACCCTATATACAACCCTGGGTGTATGTAGACTTTGTTCGTTGTGTATCCCAGCTCGAGGTATCGTGCTCAGTGAGGGTGGTTCAGGTTGTTGATGGTCTTCTCATGCGGGTTGGTGTTTGTAGCTTGTTGATGTCGCACCTCTCTTATTGCTTGGAGGTTTGAGTTAGAGTTTTAGTTTCTTTTGTTGTCATTACTTTTTGGATGTTGGTTCAATTGTAAACCTTTAAATTTGATTTTATTTTAAGGTTTTGTTTGGTTGTCTGTTTTCAGTTTTAGTTTATTTATCTTGTCAGTTGTTTTGTGTTTACTATTTAGGGTAAATCATTCCCATGTCTTAGTTTTGATACCTGAGCACTTATGCTAGCCTATGGGGATCAGAAATGCCCCTCGGGCCATGTTGCAGACCAGGTCGGGCGCCGGGTTGGATAGAAACCCAGCCTGGTTCGTGACATATGAATACATTTATAACCATATACAAATATTTATTAATATTTTTAGAAATATTTTTATTTATAAATATAATTATAAATCATTTATCATAACTAAAGTTTTAGTGTTGATAAAGATAGATTTTATCAGCACTTATTAATTGAGCTCTGATAAAAGATATCTTTATCAGTGCTTTTTTGGAAGCATTGATAAAAGTCTCACTGATCTATTTAAAAGAACCCTAACTATGCTGAATCATTCCTAATTCTCAAGATTTTGTAGAAGTCCCCTTGATGTCGGTGCTCCTCCTCTTCTTTATCTGAAATGAATTAAGGGTTGAATCTAAGTTATGTTATTTTCTCCTCCTCCTCACATGTTTATTGCTTGTTTGGGTTCCGTGGTTTGCGTTATTGCGGTATTTTCTTGGCTCATCTCCTCTTTCCTCCCCCATGAACAGTCGAACCTCCTTGGATCCCTAAGAGGGTTTTCACATCCTTCTACTTCAATTTAGGTGTCTCATCCCTCAATTTTCATGTGTTTTCCAATGTAAATCCCCTCTTTTTCCTTCTGATTTAGGTTTCTCCTCCCTCTATTCCAATTTCTTGAGACATATTTTTATCTTATTTTTAAATTAATTTTTATTTAAATCATGCATATGTGTAATGTTTAAAATGGATTTGGAAAACATTTTGTTTGAATTCTATGCTTAGCATAAAGGGGTTTCCATGTATTTTGATTGAATTATTTTGAATTAAATGTTTTATCATGCCAAGTTTTTTATCATTTGCTTATGATTCATTTCAAGTTGATTTTTATGATAAATGAAAGGCTTAGGCCATATTTTGGGTTTTAAAGGAAGAATTTTTTTTTAAATAAATGTTTGAAATATAAAAAGGGTATGTTTATAAATATTTTCAAAGTATAGAAATTTTTGAATTTCAAATGAAAGGAAAATATCTTGGTACCCTGAGTTAGATTTTATTTAATAGCTCATTTGTCACTTTAAATTGGTTTATATCTCATGATACCCTCATTGATCACCCTTTGTATTTGGTGTGTTTATTGTAAGAACCCATTTTTACACTTAGGTAAGAATCCTTTAAATTTTAGTCTAATTTGCTTTTATAGACCTAAAATGGATGCCTAATGAGTTAGTGAAGGTCTCGGGGGGGGGGGGGGGTGTTTGGGGCATGTTCGGAGCCCAGAACATGAATTTTTTGGAGAAAATGGCATGTCATATGGTTTGTTTTAGCCATGTGAGGTAGCCCGCACGATTAGCTTAAACTATGTGGGGATGGACAGTGAGTGGCAGGAGGGCGCACAGTTAGCCTAAACTGTATGAAGTGAGCCACACAGCCGTTCTAAAATGTCTACAATTTTGACAGTGGAATTTTGAATGGTTGGCACATAGTTTCCCTAATAGTACGGCCTAACCATGCATATTCCCCTTCCTACAGCTGCTTGTGCATGATTTGCGCACAGTTTGACCAAATCGTGCGAAGGGTAAATTTGGGCGAAAAGTCAGTTTTTCCCCTAAAATTATAATTAAATAAATATATCCTCCCATTTCTATTTTCCAGCAGAGGAAACCCCTTATTTCTCCCATTTTAAATCCAAAACTCATCTATTTTAGGATTTGAGCTCAATCGTCTGTCTGAAGTCTCAATCGATCATCGTTCATCTCATTAGATCAGCACTGATATGTTCTCGATTCCTTTTTAATCTTCCATAGTTTTTCTTCCTATCAATGATGCTATTTAGATGAAAGATCATATGTCACAATTTCAGGGCATTGATCTGTTCTTCAGATCTACTCCAATCCAAGATGAACTAAAGGCTGATACTGGATGAGGAGATTCGTACAATCCCAAGGTAGGTGGTCTATAACTCATCCTTTGAGCTTCTTAATTTTTGAATTTTTCGTATCGTCACACCGATTTCATCAGGTGTTGTCTATTGAATTTACATGTCTAGATTATAGTCATTAGGACTGTGTTTTAAGACCCTTGCCATATGTGTTAATCATTGTTGGTAGTTATGTCCATAACTTCAACCACCCCATGTAGGGTGATTTTCCATATTTGGGTTTTTAGTGTTCTAACACATTTGATCCACCGTTTGGGTGTGCCACAGCTTGACCATGCTATTGGTAATCCTCCCTTAATTAAATGGATATTGAATTATAATGGTTAACCTTGGTATTCTCACTTACCCGCCTAAGGTAAGTGATTGAACTTGATTAATCAAACTTAAATGGGAATTGGAAAGTATAAGATATATTTATGAATTATCCTCTTTGAATGGGAATGAATGTTTGGTTTCATGTCGCAGAACCCCTTTCCACTTACGGTGGAAGACAAAGTAATGAACCAAGTTAAATGACTATGGCCTAAATGGATTTATAAATAGTTTCATGCACATTTGTCTTTGTCAAACTAATGAAAGGAAATGGATTGAACCTTATGTTACATTAAATAGTTTGAGTGTTAAATGAACTAATTAATTAAATGAATTGAATGTAAGGTGCCTAATTACACATATGGACCTTGACATATTTATATGGGTGGTTTGACTGAGGTTATATTTTGGATTCCTGATGGAATTCCTTGAGCACTTGAGGACGCCATTCTGATTCAAGGATGTCAGTTGCCTTGGTTGAGACCCACCTTGGAACCCAATCCTTATCAATCAGTGGATGTCTGGTATGACACCACAATATCCCTTATTTAATATCACATTATGCCTCAGATACAATACTTGGATCCATCATGGATTATATGGACATGCGGTTCCATGGTTATATCTTTTGTCCTAGCCATAACTTATCCCGTTTTACCTTGGATATTCTCCCTGGACTCGGTTAGATTGATTATTGTGGAATGCCTTGGATGATGCTACTTAGAGTACACTCTTACCCTTTATCCAAGTTTTAGTTACTACTGAGTTTGTGACCCTTGAGGTCTAGGTTTCCTTGAATATTATCTTGGAACCATTTCATTATTATTATCATTTCAGATTTCCTTGTTACATCTTGGAACTTTTAATAGTACTATCACAAGGTGATATCAGTGCTAGGCACACCTCACATGACTTAATTATATAAACTAGAACTTAATTAATTAATGATTTGGTTACATGTTCAGACAACCGTCAAGGGCAGAAGAAAATACTAGGGATTTTACATTACTGTACTACTTTTCATTTATATATGCATGCTTGAACTATTTCAGTTTATATTACACGGAAAAGATGTTACAGAAACTGTTGGTGGTGTCCTATTGAGATTTATCTCACACCCTATCCAGACAACCATTGGTACCCAAGAAGACTATATGTATGTAGGTGTTGACAAAGGGAAGTGATTTGCTTCAGACACTTGATTGCTTGTTGTATTAGGATGGAGCTGGTAGCAGATGATCGAGTTGGAGATCGGGATAATTGGGATAGTTTTTGGATTCCTTTTTGCTAATTTTGTATAGCATGCTTGTCTTATACCTTTTATCCATGATTTCCATATTTCTAGATACATGATACATCATAATCAGATTTTGAATATTGTTATCAATTATTCCAGTTGTTCCTATTGTCATTACTTTAGTTTGCTTCTATTGTGGATTTTGTTTACTTATATTGATTTCGCTACTTATCTCTTGTTTTTTATGTTATCCGCTGTGACACACTCTAGTAATGAGTTCATAGTCTCCCCACAGACACACCCTAGGCCCTCGTAGTTAGTTAGAAAAATTTGGGATTCGAGGAGATGCGCTTGTGGCCATGTGACCAATCGAGCTCAGGGCACTACTAAGTGGCATCTGGGTCCAGGACGTCACAAAGTGGTATCGGCAGTTTCCTTTCTAGATTTACTATTTGGAGGAAATAGTTGGGAGATTAGGAATGAATGGAACTTGGTTATAATCCATTCTTGGGTGTCGTGAACCCATGTTCAGGGTAAATGTTGAGTTGCTTGAATAACAATTGTTGTTCTAATTTTTCCTATTATAGTTGATATCATTTCACCATTGAGTGACTCACATGATATGTGTTATGGTTATTATTATTATCTTGATTGAGATTTCATTTTATCCTTGTCCTGATGATATGATGGCAAGGATAATTGTTACATGCATCATTATAATCACCTAGAATTTGTGTTTCATGCATATTTCCATGCTATATATGTGAATTTCACTACTTTTCATTGCTTGATATGCCTATGATTATTGAGTGATGATGTGGTAGTTATAGTATGCATGTTCTTTTACTTGGATGTGATTGAGTGATTGTCGGTTTCAATTCATGAGGTGTTATGGCCCACTATGGGTTGGAATTGGAAATTTATCGAGTCGATCCATTAGATTAAAAATAAAATGGGTGTCGCTTTTAGTGATAAAGTGTATGGGTCCTGATTAACTAGGAATGGATATCCATTCTATATGAACCTTGGTATATGGAATTAAGAAAATGAAAATCTAAAAGTGAAACTTGATTCATAAAGAGAAATGGTTTCACATCCTTATCTAGCCTTGTCATGTTTATGAAAGGTAAAGGAGCGAACCTAGAAATTAAATATGAAATGAATGAAATGGTTTCCAGTAAATGATGAGGAAATGTATAGTTAATCCTTTATCTATTAGAACCCTTGAAATTTATACTTTAGAACTTGTCGATACCTGGCCATCTAAACAGGTAGTTGGGGTAGTATACTATGGGTAGTGAGCCCTTTATTACATTTAGCTTCTGCTAGTGTTTATATTTATCTTATTATTGATTGTTTTGAGGGGTATGTTTGGAAATTATAGACTAATGTCACCACGATGTCCTCGAGTCGTGCATCAGGAGGGTGGTGACGACCATGCTCTAGATGTGGTGGGCCCTAAGCTGCCAGTATTACCTCCAAGGGTTCCACTTGAGGAACTACCTACTGTAACTGATCTTAGAACTAACACTCAAGTCCATGATAGTTTCTTACACCAGTCCATGCATGGTGCTCCACGACCTGCACCTACGATGGCTGATCTGACTCATGAGTTCTAGAAGTAACATCCTCACACCTTCTCAGGGGATATCGTCCCAAAGGCTACTAAGTCTTGGCTAGAGGATACCTTATCTATACTTAAGAATCTGAAGATGCCTCCAGAGCAGAGGGTCAAGATTTTTGTGTATATGCTGCGTGATTCAGCCAAGCGTTGGTGGGATGTAATTACCCAGGTTGGTTTTCATCAGGGCATGGTATGAGCTGATTTCTAGACAACTTTCTATGAACAGTTCTTTCCTTAGATTATGAGAGATGATAGAGACAAAGAGTTTATTAATCTTTAGCAAGGTTCTATGTCATTTATGGACTATTTAGTGTGTTTCACTGAGTTACAACACTTTGCAGTGCTTCTGGCTAGTGATGAGCTTGCACGAGCTAGATGCTTCAAGGATGGGATTCAATATGCCATCTAGACTCAGGTGAATGTATTCCACCTACCTACATTTTTTTGAAATAGAAAACAAGGCTCTCATCAATGAGCACAACCTGAGGGATGACAATATTATCAGGCATAGAGGACCAATGCTGTGGTAAACCAGTAGTTCCTCCGAAAGCAGGAAGCAATCTCTCAAGGTTTCTCATCAGGGCAGTGGAATCCAGAGTACCTATGATGGTAGTTCGATGGTGTGTCACCAATATAGAATATAAGGTCACCTAAAGCCTTAGTGTGATAGATATTCTATGGAGTGCTGGGCTTGCATCTGTATAGGGAATCTTTAGAGATCATGTCGAACCTTTCTATCAGCTTCAAGTGGAAGATGTTACGCATCGACCCCACATTTAGAAGCAGGTTTTTTATGTCTCGTCAAGCGGGGAGTTGAAGTAACACTGGAAGGAATGGTTTAGGAGGAGGTCATGGTCGTAGTAGATAGACCCCCAATCACCAGCAATGCCAACAAAGTGGTTTTGATCGTGGTAGTCCAACTGTTTCATATGGCCTTGGATCAGGTCAGTTGCATGAATTACAACTGATACCTGAGGATCAGGATACAAGAACATCTACAGTATGAGGTACTATTCTAGTATCCTTTATTATAGTATCATATTTATTTAATACAGGTTCTTCACACTCATTCATCTCCTTATCTATCATAGAAATTCTTGGGCTGTAAATACAATATTACTATGGTGTAATGACCTTAGATACACCATTGGGAGTATGGTCAGAGGGAATACGCCAGTGTAGGAAATGTCCCCTTGAGGTAGGCAATCACCCTTTCTTATGGGATCTCTTTTTTTCTTGAGATGAAAGGATTTTATTTCATTCTCAGGATGGATTGGTTGGTTCTGTATCACACCTTTATAGACTACTATCGCCGAAGGGTATCGTTTACATCACCAAAGGGTAGTGATTATCTACAAAAGGGTGAGTGGGATTTCTAGGCTAGTAGAGTTGGACTAGAGAATCTTAGGATAGGTGGAGTGACTTACCATATTGCTAATATCTTCATAGAGAATCAGGGTTTACTTTAGGATGATTTCCCTCTAGTAGTAGATCATTTCAGGGATGTCTTTACTGATGATTTTTCTGAACTACCACACGATATATAGGTAGAGTTTACAATTGAGATCATCCTAGGAGTAGCTACAGTGTCCATTTCTCCATATAGGATGAAAACTACTGAGCTTTAGGAGCTCAAGTGGCAATTATAAGACTTGTATTCAAAAGGTTTTATATGGACTAACACTTCCTCTTGGGGTTCGCCCATGCTTTTTCCAAGAAGGAGAATGGGACCCTTTTTCTATGCATGAATTATAGATGTTTGAACCAGTTTATAGTCAAGAAACATTATCCACTACCACAAATAGATGATCTCTTTGACCAGATTCGGGGAGCTAGGGTGTTTTCAAAGATCGACCTGAGATTGGGATATCATCAGGTGTGAGTCATGCCATCATACATACCTCATACAACCTTTTGTATCAGGTATGGTCTATATGAGTACCTCATTACACCGTTTGGTCACACTAATACACCTGTTGTTTTCATGGATTTGATGAATAGGGTGTTCCACCCATATCTAGATTCCTTTATCATGGTATTTATGGACGACATCTTGGTGTATTCTCATACTCATAACAACCATGATAATCACCTTGAGATCATTCTATGAACACTAAGAGAGCATAGGTTTTATAACAAGATTGCTAAGTGAAACTTCTAGATTGAAAAAGTTCACTTCTTGGGTTATATTATCTCAGAATCAGGAGTCTCTGTTGACCCAGATAAGGTTAGTGTCGTGGTTTCTTAGGAGCATCCCAAGAACTTGTTTGATATATGGAGTTTCTTGGGGATGGATGGGTATTACATGAATTTTATATAGTACTTATCATTCCTTGCTTGAACTCTTACTAGTCTTACAAAGAAGGGTGTTAAGTTCTTGTGGTCAGAAGAGTGAGAGAAAGCATTTTAGGAGCTGAAAGAGAGGCTTGTATCGAAAACTATTCTGACTCTTATAGAGCCTGGAAAAGGCTATACCATATTCTGTGATGAATTAGGAATCGACCTAGGAGTAGTGATAATGCAAGAGGATATAGTAATTGCATACAGATCTCAGAATTTGAGGCCACATGAGAGAAATTACCCGACGCATGACCTTGAGCTAACAAAACTTTTCCATGCTTTACATTTCTGGAGACACTATCTATTGGATGAGCGATTTTTGGTGTATAGTATTGGAGTTGGTGGTCTTGAACCAACTACTTTGTACTTTATTCATTAAATAAAAGCCTTATCACATCTTGATTGTTCTTCTGCGTGACATGTCATGTGATAATGTCCTAAGGACAGATGTTGCATTAAAGGGTCGTAGCAGATCCCTGCTATGATGAGAACCCGAAAGTGCCATAACACTGTTATTGAATGTATGTTCTATGGTCGGATGATATTATTTGAGAGACACAAATAATACAGGTCATTAGGGGTGAGGACTCATAAAACTTTGAGGCACCTTCTCATGGTGTGCGCCCTTGGTAATATCCAGGAGGATATTATGAGAACGAGACCCGCCAGTAGGAAATCCACATTTCATAATGTCATTGGATGTTCCTATCTACGGACGTGTGTATTGATCCTTAGACTTTAAGATTATTATTAATGGGTATTACAACTCGTGCACTTAGATGTATTGACGAAAACTGTGACGACACACTGTTCGCAGTGAGGTAGGATACGTTGGGTGCGTCACGAGTAATACCACATTAATAGATAATGCGAGAAAGGATTTGTCCCTTCCGTTCCATAACGGAAGTAGATATCTCAGGCCCTTTGATGGAATTGATATAGCCTAAATAAATCCATGGCCATGGTAAGGTATGGGAAAGTTCAATTCTGGGAAGTCAAAGAAAGAATAATCAATCACATGGGTTGATGGCACTAGCATGCAACCCGCTTGATTGGAGATATCGAGACAAAGGGATTATATTACACGGTAAGCGTTCGTAGGAGGTGACACGTCATTGTGGCGTTAACTTCTTTCTCTATGGGTGCCTTGGCGTGTTGCTAGACGCTAACCTTGGACTTTAGGTAGGCTTAGCCTAATGCCACTGAGAAAGAGGCCTAGAGGGTCAAACACTAAGTGTGTCCATGTATCTCAGTTAAATATTAATTTAACAAGTTAAATAAATATTATTCCCGACTGTGGTTTAATAATTATTTAAGGATGTCTGATCTCATTTATTTTGACACTAGTTATTCGAGAGAATATACTGTGGATAAAATAATATATTTATTAGCGAGTAATGCAGTTACATTTATTTAAGAAATAAATAGTCATTACTCAAGGTCTAATAAATGTGGTGGAGAAAAATGGAAAATAAAAGTACACACCGTGTATATTAAATATACACGCTGTGTAGTTTTATGGAAAACAAGTACACGCCGTGTATTAATTATTACATGCCGTGTAGTTTTTCCAATTGGGATTTTGAGGATTTAATATTGTTTTATTAAATGATATTTATTATAATCAGCGTGGGCGCATGTCAAGGAATTAATAATTCGATATGGGAGTTTTCAATAAGAGTTAATGAAATAAATAAAACACGTAACACATTTATTTATTGTCATAACTCTATCAACCTCAAACCTGATTATAAATATCCTCGCAACCCCAACATTTTTTAGAGAGCCATTTTTTTGCACAACGGATTTGGAAATACTCTCAAGCCAAGAGAGAATTCCCTTTCCACCAAGAACGCCCTCAAGTTATGAGAGCAAGATCCTCCACCAGATCAAGGCGGTCGAAGGTGGACATTTCAAGCGAAGGTTCTTCCACGCTAGCACCCGAAGATCTCTTTGGTGATGTCCAGAGATACGTGACACACGTGTGGATCACCACTAGAGGAATCCTACACTTGGATTATACGATGCAACGACGGATCACCGAATCGTGACTGGACACATCAACGAAAAAAGAATTCCAACAAAGTAATTATTATGCATTAATTAAATTAATTATAATCAACATATGATGATCCTCCTCAAGGGTTCCTGGACTCTTCTTTTCTTTTCGTTCTTCGTTCTATTCCGAAGATTCGGCGTTTTATATCGTGATGGATCTCGGATTGAATGTTGTTTAACGTTAAAATTAAAGTTGGGCAAACCCACCAACGCGCTTCCGTTGCGCCCGGAACCTACAAGTGGTATCAGAGGGGTCATATCGTTGGTTATAATTATTTAGTTTTTCATTGGTGATTTATGCATTTAATAATTTAGTTATTTCAATTCATGTTTAATCGTTCTGGAAATCTGAATCTCGAGATCTGTTCCTCTTCCCTCGTTTCTCGTTCACCTCACAGAAACGGTTTTTTTTCTTTTAATTTTGATTAAAATAAAATAGAGGAACTCATCCGGAGGAGCCAAACGTTTCTGGCCTTATAACACAAGAATACACGACGTGTATTCGAAAGTACACGCCATGTAGTCTAGGTTCAATGCATTGACTGATCCGCTAAATCAGGCCGTGTATTGGATTATTTCTAAGAATTTAAGACACTGTGTGTTGACCAGAAACAGGTGGCACACGGTTTCCGGAATACATGCCGTGTGGTCCAATGAACACGACGTGTAGTCCCTTCAGGTTAGGGTTGGGTCGTGTACTCCGTACATAGCCTGCCTGGCTGGAAACTGTGTAACGCGGAAACTACACGGCGTGTGTCCCACTGTACACGCCGTGTACTCCGAAAATTTCCGAAGTACATTAACACGCCCTATCCCCAGGCGTGTACTTCGGATGGATGGTGAAGAAAAAGTACACGCCGTGTAGTCAGAACTACACGCCGTGTACTCACCCAAATTACGCAGATTTATTAAAATTTATTATTATATTATACAAACCCTTGAGATGTGTACCATGGTGCAGGCGTAAAGCTGAGGCACAACACGTGATAGGTGTTTTATATATATGTGTTTAATTTAACATCTGTGTAATAAATGGGAATTCACCGGGTTGCCTCCAAGGTAGAAGTTGTGTACAAGGATAATTTTAAATGAATTTATTTGTTTAAAATTATGATGGATGAGAATCTCAAGGAAATTCAGAAAAGGGATTTAAGATAAAAGGATTGATTAATTAAAGATAATTAATTGATTCGAGCGTGATTTATCTTAAACAAGAACGATTAAAGAATTGAATGCTAGTTTTATTTGTGCGTAAATATCGTTGCATGTATGGATGATCATGATCTAGACTGAGACCTTTGTATGTGAATGGTTTCTTTTAATTTATTTATTTAAATTAAATTTGTTGGCCTGCGAGCCATCTCCTCATTAATATGTAGGGCCTGCGCGCCCAAGGATTCTTTTATGTAAAACCCCCTTTTTTCCCCTCACCTGCGTGTGAGATAAATGCATATGTAATTGATGGAGCTCCCAAGCTAGTGGAGGCGGCTCAAGTCAGGAGCCAAGATGAAACCAATCCAAGGAGATACAAAGGTGGACAGGTGGAAAGCTGTAAACACGAACCCGAAAGGTTCAAGGTGTTTCTCCCCTAGGTCTTGGGTTAGTTTATCAACCGCTAGATAAAATAACCAATAGAAAATCTCATGATCATACCATTTATTTTATTTCTGTCAGTTGCATGGTTTATTTATTGTGGGTGTGTTGTCACGATCACACAATTAATGAATTAAACGAGCATGCAAGATGGAACTAAAATAAAATTGGCTTATACGTAAATATTATCTTAGACATGGTTAATCACTTAAGTATATCCCACTTAATATTAACAAGCATGTAATCAAAGATAATAAAACGACAATTTACGTATAAGGATAAAATCCCTCAAAATAAATATTAAGTCGGCATAGCCTTCCATAATCTTGGTTAGAATCGAACCATAGTTCAAATTGCTTGACCAACCTTAGTTGGGGTGCTTTCAATTATCAGGGAATTCTAATTCAAGGTTTTGGGTTGACTTGACTTGGTTCTCATCAAGGGTTGACTGCCACAGTAGGACTTGGTGTGACCAAGAGGCAAAGGTTGAGGAAATCCAAAATGGATTTCAGGATTGGGGAGTCCACTTACCGGATCAAGGAACTGCGAGTTAATGCAGTTGGCATTTGGAATGCCTACCTAAAACCCTTCAAGTTGCTTGAACAACCCTAGTTGGGGTAATGCGAAGGGAAATATGGATCCTTGCCACTAGAATATTCATGCAATAGAATATTCCGAAGTCAATGGTGAGGGCTATTGGATTTTGATAAAATAGTGGGAGACTAATAAGTATTAATTTATTTATTTGTCTCAATTTTTATAATAAAGTACTAAACCTTTGCTCATCTTAAATTGTAGAAACGGCAAGAAAATGACTTCAAACATATCATTGCGCAACATACTCGAAAAAGAAAACCTTCTCACCGGAACCAATTTCCAAGAGTGGAAGAGGCGTTTACGCGTCGTCCTTCGCCACGAAAGGAAATTATATGTGCTGGAAGAGCCTATTCTAGTTGCGCCTGGGAAAGAGGCTAGTGATGAGGAATTATCTCTCTACATGAAACACATGGATGATGCCACAGATGTCCAGTGTTTCATGCTATCGGCCATGTCTAATGATCTCTTGAAGCAACATGAAAACATGGATGCGTATAACATGATGTCTCACCTTAAAGATCTCTACCAAGAGAAGGCAAGATAGGAGAGGTATGAGATCTCCAATGCTTTGTTTACCATGAAGCTTGGAGAGTCTGCGCCAGCTAGGCCTCATGTGGTCAAGCTTATTGGCTACATTGAACGCTTGGACATCTTAGGGATTAAATTCCCAGATGAGTTGCGTACAGATCTCATCCTATCATCATTGCCCAAGACCTTCTCTAGCTTCATTGTCAACTATAACATGAGCAGCAATGAGAAGAGTCTATCTGAGCTTCTGACCTTGATTCGCCAGGTAGATAAAAACATGGGGTGTGACAAACCCGCGGTCCTTATGGTGAACAAGAAAAGGAAGGACAAGGCAAAGGGGACAAAGACTTATAAACGGTCTGAAGCCCCGAGCACCGTCCCTCCAAGAAGGGGAAGATCCAGAGGCAGGGCAAGGAACGGGAAGCAGTGTGTTTTGCATGTGGCAAGCAGGGCCACTGGAAGAGGAACTGCACCCCGAAGCGTGGGGATGCTAAAGGTGTGTTCGTTATCGAGTGCAATCTTTCTATTTCTACACAGTGGGTATTAGATACATCTTGTGGGGCTCACATCTGTATTCAAATGTAGGAACCAAGTAGATTTAGAAAGATCGCCAGAGGAGAGCTGGATCTTCGAGCTGCCAATGGCGCAAGGCTGGCTGCGTTGGCTATTGGCGACTATCACCTCTCATTGCCAACTGGCATGATTTTGGTTTTACAAAACTGTTATTTTGTGCCTAGTGTTACCAAGAACATAATTTCTGTATCTTGTTTGGATATGGATGGATTTATTTTCAAGTTTGGAAATAAGGGTTGTCTCTTTTATAAGAACAACGTATGTTATGGTATGACACATTTGAATAATGGTTTGTATGTATTAAATTACGAAAACCAAGTGTTGGCAATCGACAACGAAACAAACTCACATGACTCATACATCACCCAGTTATGGCATCACCGCCTTGGTCATGTGAACGAGAAGCGCTTGACAAAGCTCTGCTAAGATGGCTATTTAGACTCTACTGAGCTAAAACCACTTGATAGATTTCACGCTTATTTACAAGGAAAAATGACCAAGCCGCCTTTTGGTGGACAAGGTGAAAGGGCCACAGAGATTCTAGGATT
Source organism: Viscum album (assembly GCA_963277665.1). Lineage (NCBI taxonomy): Eukaryota > Viridiplantae > Streptophyta > Magnoliopsida > Santalales > Viscaceae > Viscum > Viscum album. The sequence goes on along the minus strand of OY728145.1, from coordinate 616,585,598 downwards.
GGTACACACAGATGTGTGTGGACAATTTCCAGTAGAAGCTAGAGGTGGGTATTCTTACTTTATTACTTTTACTGATGATTTGAGTAGATATGGCTATGTCTACTTAATGAGGTATAAGTCAGAGTCCTTAGAGAAATTTAAGGAATTCAAGAATGAAGTAGAGAATCAACTTGGTAAGAAGATAAAGAAGCTTCGATCGGATCGAGGTGGAGAATATCTGAACCAAGAGTTCATCGATCTTCTACGGGAGTCTGGGATTCTATCTCAGCTCACTCCTCCTTATACACCACAGTGGAATGGTGTTAGTGAAAGGAGGAACCACACCTTGTTGGACATGGTGAGGTCGATGATGAGTCATGCGGATCTTCCATTATCCTTTTGGGGATATGCATTACAAACTGCAGTATACACATTAAACCGAGTACCAACTAAGGCGGTAAATGGAATTCCATCCGAGTTATGGAATGGAAGGAAACCCAATTTGTCGCACACACGTGTATGGGGATGCGAGGCGTTTGTTAAGGCCTTCTTAGGCAAAAAACTAGCACCCTGGGGCACGAAGTGTATCTTTATAGGATATCCCAAGGAAACAAAAGGATATTACCTATATAACCCCCAAGACAAGAAAGTGACTGTCGCCAGACAAGCTGTCTTTCTTGAGAGGGAGCACATCCTCAAGAAGGATAGTGGGAACAAGATTGACTTCGATGAAGTTGATGCTCAAGATACACAGGAGTTGGTATAGGAACAAGTTCCACAGGTCCCCGTGGAAGAGGTTCCAGAAACACAAGTACTGCGTAGGAGCTCAAGAGAGGTAAGGGAACCAGAGAGATTTGGTTTCCTAGTCACCGAGGATGGTGAATCATTATTGTTGGACAATGATGAACCTCTCTCCTACAAGGAAGCAGTTGAAAGCTCAGAAGTTGCAAGATGGATAGAAGCTATGAATTCTGAGATGGATTCCATGTATCAGAACCAAGTTTGGGTTCTGGTCGATGAGCCAGTTGATGTAAAGCCTGTTGGATGCAAATGGGTATTCAAAAGAAAGCTGGACATGGAAGGTCAATTTAGCACCTATAAAGCAAGGCTAGTGGCTAAAGGATTCAGACAGCATCAAGGAATTGACTATAATGAAACCTTCTCACCAGTTTCCATGTTTAAATCCATAAGAATCATACTTTCCATAGCAGCTTACCATGACTACGAGATTTGGCAGATGGATGTCAAAACAGCATTCCTTAATGGGAACCTTCAGGAAGATGTCTATATGACACAACCAGAAGGGTTTGTGACACCAGGTGAAGCCAAACGGGTTTGCAAGTTGCAGAAATCCATTTATGGATTAAAGCAAGCATCCAGGTCATGGAACATTCGATTTGATGAAGCCATAAAGTAATTTGGTTTCATTAAGAACGAATGTGAGCCATGTGTTTATAAGCGGTTTAATGGGAATGCGGTCGTCATCCTAGTGGTATATGTTGATGACATATTGCTTATTGGAAACGACGTACCAGCCTTACAGTCAGTTAAGGACTAGTTGAACAAGTGTTTCTCCATGAAGGACTTAGGAGAAGCATCCTATATTCTAGGGATCAAGATCATTCGTGATAGATCCAAGAGGCTGCTTGGACTAAGTCAGGGTACATACATTGACCAGATACTAAAGAGATTTAGTATGGAAAAATCCAAGAGGGGATTGGTTCCAGTGTCACATGGCTTACATCTTTCTAAGAAAATGTGTCCCCAGACACAACAGGAGAAAGATAGGATGAGCAAGATCCCATACGCTTTGGCTATAGGATCCATCATGTATTCCATGTTATGTACCAGGCTTGATGTTGCCTATGCACTGAGCATGGTAGGCAGATATCAAGCAGATCCAGGAGAACAACATTGGACTGCTGTTAAGACTATCCTTAAGTATCTAAGAAGAACTAAGGATATGTTCCTGGTGTATGGAGGAGACGAGGAGCTTGTCATCAGAGGGTATGATGATGCTGGTTTTCAAACAGATCATAATGATCTGAAGTCGCAATCTGGATATGTTTTCTGTCTCAATGGAGGAGCTGTGAGCTGGAAGAGTTCAAAGCAGCCAGTTTTCGCCGATTCTACAGTGGAGTCCGAGTATATAGCGGCTTCTGATGCAGCCAAAGAAGTCGTTTGGATTCGGAACTTTGTCCAGGAGCTTGATGTGGTGCCTAGCAGTAAAGATCCCATTACATTGTATTGTGATAATACTGCAGCGGTGACTCTTGCAAAAGAACCAAGGTCACATCAACGGACAAAGCAAATAATCCGGAAGTATCACCTCTTGAGGGATTTCTATCAAAGGGGTGAAGTTGCAGTGAGCAGAGTGTCCACGGAAGAGAACGTGGTGGACCCCATGACTAAAGGCCTATCTCAGCAGAATCATGAATATCATGTGAGAGCTAGCGGGTTAAAGGTTGTTAGCAGTTGGCTCTAGTCCAAGTGGGAGTCTGTTGGAGTTGGTGGTCTAGAACCAACTACTTTGTACTTTATTCATTAAATAAAAGCCTTATCACATCTTGATTGTTCTTCTACGTGACATGTCATGTGATAATGTCCTAAGGACAGCTGTTGCATTAAAGGGTCGTAGCGGATCCCTGCTATGATGAGAACCCGAAAGTGCCATAGCACTGTTCTTGAATGTATGTTCTATGGCTGGATGATATTATTTGAGGGACACAAATAATACAGGTCATTAGGGGTGAGGACTCATAAAAATTTGAGGCACCTTCTCATGGTGTGCGCCCTTGGTAATATCCAGGAGGATATTATGAGAACGAGACCCGCCAGTAGGAAATCCACATTTCATAGTGTCATTGGATGTTCCTATCTATGAATGTGTGTATTGATCCTTAGACGTTAAGATTATTATTAATGGGTATTACAACTCGCGCACTTAGATGTATTGACGAAAACTGTGACGACACACTGTTCGCAGCGAGGTAGGATACGTTGGGTGCATCACGAGTAATACCGAATTAATAGATAATACGAGAAAGGATTTGTCCCTTCCGTTCCATAACGGAAGTAGATATCTCAGGCCCTTTGATGGAATTGATATAGCCTAAATAAATCCATGGCCATGGTAAGGTATGGGCAAGTTCAATTCCGGGAAGTCAAAGAAAGAATAATCAAGCACATGGGTTGATGGCACTAGCATGCAACCCGATTGATTGGAGATATCGAGACAAAGGGATTATATTACACGGTAAGCGTTCGTAAAAGGTGACATGTCATTGCAGCGTTAACTTCTTTCTCTATGGGTGCCTTGGCGTGTTGCTAGACGCTAACCTTGGAATTTAGGCAGGCTCAGCCTAATGCCACTGAGAAAGAGGCCTAGAGGGTCACACACTAAGTGTGTCCATGTATCTCAGTTAAATATTAATTTAACAAGTTAAATAAATATTATTCCCAACTGTGGTTTAATAATTATTTAAGGATGTCTGATCGCATTTATTTTGACACTAGTTATTCGAGAGAATATACTGTGGATAAAATAATATATTTATTAGCGAGTAATGCAGTTACATTTATTTAAGAAATAAATAGTCATTACTCAAGGTCTAATAAATGTGGTGGAGAAAAATGGAAAATAAAAGTACACGCCGTGTATATTAAATATACACGCTGTGTAGTTTTATGGAAAATAAGTACACGCCGTGTATTAATTATTACACGCCGTGTAGTTTTTCCAATTGGGATTTTGAGGATTTAATATTGTTTTATTAAATGATATTTATTATAATCAGTGTGGGCGCATGTCAAGGAATTAATAATTCGACATGGGGGTTTTCAATAAGAGTTAATGAAATAAATAAAACGCGTAACGCGTTTATTTATTGTCATGACTCTATTAACCTCAAACCTGATTATAAATATCCTCGCAACCCCAACATTTTTTAGAGATCCATTGTTGTGCACAAAGGATTTGGAAATACTCTCAATCCAAGAAAGAATTCCCTTTCCACCAAGAACGCCCTCAAGTTACGAGAGCAAGATCCTCCACCGGATCAAGGCGGTCGAAGGCGGACATCGCAAGCGAAGGTTCTTCCGCGCTAGCACCCGGAGATCTCTTTGGTGATGTCCAGAGATACGTGACACACGTGTGGATCACCGCTAGAGGAATCCTACACTTGGATTCTACGACACAATGACGGATCACCGAATCGTGACCGGACACATCAACGAAGAAAGAATTCCAACAAGGTAATTCTTATGCATTAATTAAATTAATTATAATCAACATATGATGATCCTCCTCAAGGGTTTTGGGACTCTTCTTTTCTTTTCGTTCTTCGTTCTATTCCGAAGATTTGGCGTTTTATATCGTGACGGATCTCAGATTGAACGTTGTTTAACGTTAAAATTAAAGTTGGGAAAACCCACCAACGTGCTTCCGCTACGCCCGAAACCTATATATAGGAACTATAAGTGCTTCAAAAATATATTTTCACAACATAAATTGAATCTCAGACAGCGAAGGTGGGCCAAATATCTTCAGTCCTTTGATTTTGACCTTGCCTATATGTCTGTAAAGGTAAATGTAGTTGTTGATGTGATGAGTCAAAAAAATCAAGCACATACCATACTGGAATTCAATGATGAATGGAAATTGATGGCCCTCTTTTCTGAGATTCATCTAGAGTTTCATGAAAATCATGAGTAGTCTTTCCTCTCAACCTTGATAGTTACATCTTCCCTCCTTGAGAAGGTGAGGAGTAGACAATTTTTAGATCTCGAGGGCTTGGTTCTCCATGAGAGTATTTCAGGAGCTAACCTACCTCTAGATTGTTCTGTGGATAGAGATAACATCCTGTATATACATGGATGTGTCTGGGTTCCTACAGATATGATAGAGGAGTTGATGCGTGAGTCCCGTGCTTCTCAGTGGGCAGTTCTATAATAACCCTGATCTTTATTACACATTAATACTTGATTTATTACATAATATTAATGGTATCATTCCTACCGAAGTTTTATTTTTGACAATACAAATTATATTACCCTAAAAATTATAGTACCAGTAAGGAGTTGATCCATAGAGAGAAGGAGTTATTTTTGTTTTTTTAATCTTGTTTGTAATTGATTTAGTAAAGTTTTCTGAAATTAAGAATTGATTTTTTAGTGTTTTGATAAAAAGATGACTGGATTTCAATTTCTTAACAAATTACTTGAAAGATAAAAAACATAGATATTTGGTTTAGAAGAAAATTTGGAGAGAACTGCATTGGGGATGTGGATTTAAAAGGTTTTTATTAAATCAATTTTCATATGAGGTTATTTTGTTCATGATAATTCACATATCTGGGTTAAGAATGTAACAAAAAACCCTTGTTCTGGTGAGTTTTTTTAAACCAATAGAAACCAATTCCTTGGTCTGGAAATTGATTTCTCTTAATTTTTTTAATTGCAGCCCTTTTTTTTGATAAAGAGTTAATAAGGCATTTTGAGAAAGAAAAATAAATAACATGATTACAATATCAAAATTGAAAAATTAAAACACATAATTGTCTATAGCCCCAACACATGGGGAATTTATCTACTCATGGAGTAGCCAGTAACTAAATAACTCACAATACCTGAATTCATCCTTTTGAAAGCTTCAGAGCAAAGGTTGTTGGGAAGGAAGCATAGAGGCACCTTCTCTCCTCTCTTCTCTCCTCTTATTTATCTCTCTTATTCACTTCTTGGATATCTCCTGAGTGTCCCCACTTGGAATATATCTAAATTAATGAATCTAAATGACTCTCAAACTTGGAGGGCCTGCCACCTATTTATAGGTTTTAGTAGTACATGGCGTGCACCAGGTAGTACACAATGTGTACCTTGGTAAATGCATTTTGGCCATCTTTTCTCCACAGGTAGGTGAGATAACATGCCATCTTTTACTTTGAACATGATAATTCCTATTATGTGGGAGTACACAGCGTGTAGCGCTGCCCTACACATCATGTAAGAACATTCATCGGCCACCAACTGCTTCTATAAGGGCCACACGACGTGTAGATAGAAAGTACATGGACTGTATGCTTTAACCGACAACATGGGCGTGTATCCAGTATTCTTGATCCATGTCATGGCAGTCATACACAACATGTATATAATAGTACATGCCATGTATATTTGAAATTTTGTTTTGATCACCCCGATTTGCGCTTATGGCTGTAAACATCCTGAAAATTATCATATTCACCAAAATAAATCATTTTACCCATAAAACAAAAGATATTTGGTGAAAAAAAGTTTTTATTCTAAATAAAATGTATTAAAAAGTACACACAAATCAGGTATATAAAAATCCCCCACACTTAGTTATTTTCTTGTCCTCAAGAAATATCTCAACATCAAATCAATAGAATCCATATTCTAAAAAGGGAATATTTTAACTAATTATAACTGTAAATAATATATCCATAGAAGAATATTTTAAAAGGCACAAAATATATTTCAATTACAAATATATTCTAATCATTCCTCATATATAAGTTAATTGAAAATTTTCATCCTCTTTCATTCACATTATTTAACTTTTTCATAAATAAATATGCCACTTAAAGATTTACCTCACCAAAAGATACCATACTCATTACTCAATATTATTTAATTAGATTTATTGATTAGCCACTAAAATAGTCTAATATTAATTGTTTATATTAAAATATTCATGTTCTTTATTAATCATAAACACTATTTTTAGTGCATTTTACACTTTGAACATTATTTCATATTATAATTGTAATTCCTTCTTAAAATTCACTATTACATGGTACATTTTTGAACACCATATAAAATAACCAATGATCTTGATTTTATTTTAATATTTAATTTTTAGGTTAATCATTACATTGAGAATAATTAATATTTTTGGAGTACTTGAAGATTCACATTAAAAGACCACCAAAATGGGCTTTCATGGCAACACATTCTAGGAAAAATAAACTGAACAACATCCCAATAAAGAGACTGCAGAGGACAATATACAAGCCCAATTATTCTAAAAATTTAACTGAATATAGATTAAATCATTTATAACATTTAATACAACAATTAAAAGAGCTAATTAGGATGTTTTAATGGAGTTTAATGTGGCCCAAGTTGCAGATAAAATTCTAGGCCAGATTCTACAGCCCAGAAAAAACATCCCACCATTTCGACCATATCTCAAAATTCAGAAATCCATTTGGACTGAAACTTTACAAAAAGTTAGGGTAAATCCGTATCCTCATTTTCTTATTCTATGGACCACTCCAATTCGTTAATATAGAATCTCATTTAGGAGCTTCTATTTTGTGGATGCAAGCTGGATGTCATTTCGGGTAAAGGGTGGAAAAGTCTAAATTCTACAAAATTTCCACCACCCTAGGACTACCATACTCAAGTGGAAAGATTTTTACTATTGGGGGATCGACCCAAGACTCTTGAAATTCCTATTTAAGGTATTTTTGGTGGAGGAGTTTATCATATTGAGTGCTTTGTTTCATTTAAATGTTATGCTGCCCATTTGATGTTGTATTGTTCTTCTTCATTTTCAAGTTATTTGAATCACCTTAGTTTTCAATAAAAATTATTCATATTATCTTATTATTTTCTTATTATTATCACATTGATATATTTTCTTAATAGTTTGAATTTATTCACACCAAATATTGTGAAATTATTCACACAACGGTGGAGTGATTGTTTTCTTTTTATTGTTTTTTACTTCTTCAATTCCTCCCTCATGAGTCTACTTCCCACTTCCATTCAAACCATAGAATAAATGGAGGGATAACCCTTTTATTGGTTGATCCAAGGGAGTAGAAAGGGGTTTGATTGGATGTTATTTCTCACACTATTAATTTATAATCAATTCTTTTAATTGGTAATTTCATTTGACGATTTTAAAACTTCTTCGTCCTTTTTGAATTTTAAGGCCGCACACTTCAAGTGATGATACGAACCTTTACCTTAGAGTGCTCAAAACTTTGATCCTCCAAGTGTATAGGTGATTAGTATTAGGGTGTGTAGGTATTAAACCAGTAAGTGATGATGTTTTTTTATCTTATTAAATGAACCCATCTCAAATATAAGAAATTGAAATAGTTGAAAAAGGAATGCATCAAATCCACCCCAAGTGATAACCTAGGATTAACTCATTATATTAATTTGAATTCACTTAAGTATATTATAGATCACTTAAAAACATCTAAAATAAACCCAAGTTGGCCACATTATATCAAAAAACAATCCATATAATGTATGTGCCTATAGGTTACTTCTTAGGTCTCTGAGGATTCGAAAACCCAAGCTAAACTACAAGCGACCACTTAACCCTAAAATCTTGGGTAAATTTGGGTGAGACAAAATTTTAGTGCCATTTAAGGGGAACTAAGTAAGATATATTAGACACTATCGTCCTTTTCTCACCCATTTCTCTTTTCCCACCCCAAATTCTCTTATCTTTTCCCTTTCTTGTTTTTTTTTCTTTTGGTGGATGTACACCTACACCCGCAATAACTCAAATAGATTACTTAGGGTGGAAAGTCCTGGGGTTGGGGAGTCAAGTACACTAAGTGAAATTTTTCCATTAGATCCTAAACTTACTAATAATAAAGAGTCAAAAATTAATCCCATTTAAATGGAAGGTCTTCAAAGAAACCAACTCATAAACCCATGTGGGAACCAAAATGGAAATCCAAATGAGGAAACTCCAAACTTGGGGAATGCAGTCGATCAAACCATGAATGACTACCTCACACCCGCTTAGACCAATAACCCTCTTGAATTAGGCATTATTCCCTAGGATAATCCCATTATGTTTTCAAACCTCATGTCAAAAACTACCTTCCATCCTTACATGGGATGGAGTCAGAAATTCCATACCTTCATATCAAAGAGTTCAATGACATTTTTGAAACCATGTGCCCACCACATCAACTTGAGTCAGCTAAGATGAAGCTCTTTCCTTTTTCATTTAAGCATAGAGAAAATAATTGGTTAAACAATCTGAAACCTTCATCAATCCACTCTTGGGACCAATTTCATATATAATTCTACAAAAAATACTTTCCCCATCACAAAACAATTTCACTTAAAAAGAGCATCCATTTTTTTTGAAAAAGAAGGGGAGTCATTTTATGAAACATGGGAAAGGTTCAAATACACACTCAACATGATACCTCACCATGGATTCTCAATCCCATAATAAGTTAGAATCTTCCACGAAGGGTTGGTTCTAGGAAATAAATAATTCATTGACATGATGTGTAATGGAACCTTAAAAAACAAATCCCCAAATGATGCTTACGAGTATCTAGAAGATCTAGTCAAACAAAACCAAACAAGGGGAAATCACCTTACTATGAGAATCCTCTAAAATCTAGTGGAATTTATACACTTATGGAGGATAAAATCCTTAGGTATAAACTTATTGCACTCACTAGGAGGGTCGAGGAGATCAATCTTAGGAAGGTCCATGAAATTCAAACTGTTGAACCTGTTTGCCCAATTTGTGACAAACATGACAAAAAAATAGACAAATTCCTAACTATCACTTCCATTAAAGATGTTATTTTAGGAGGAACACCAGCGGAGTTCAATGATCTGAAATTTTAGAAGACACAATACCAAAACACTTTCAATCCAAGGTACAATGACCATCCAGGATTCTGTTGGAAAGATAACCAACAAACCGACCAACAACCTAGTCAGCCACAAGGACCAAACCCCTACCCACCACAAAATTTTAAAAACCATAACAAGTTACAACCACAACCATTCCAACACCAACACCATCCTATCTAACACTAACAACCCATTCAACAACCAATCTAACAACCAAATTATCCTCTTGGGATAAACCAACCAGCACAAGTCGCTACTCAATCTATCCCTCTTCCAATACTTGAGTAATTGTGTAAAAAAATGGAGAAAATGAACTCATAAGTTTCATAACTTAAACATGAAATACAAAACATTAAAACTGGAAAGGCACCCATGCCTACTCATGCGGTACAATCCTCAAATTTAAGGGGAGAATCCAGTTACACACAAACCTCTCATGAACAACTCAAAGCAGTGACTGTTTTAAGAAGTGGGAAATCCATTAAGAAACCCGAACAAACCATTCCAAAACCATTAAAAGATTAAACAACACATGAAAATGATGAAGATCCACCCATAGATCCTAAAAAACCCAATAATAATTTGAAGGAACTACAACCACACCAAACAATCAAACAAATTTCTCCCTTACCTCAATGCATGAGAGGAAAAATTAAACCATAATTAAATGAGACTTTGAGGTAAATCTTATCTCAGGTTAAGTTGAACATTCACCCTAAAGATAAAATCCAAACCATTCCTACCTACTAAACGTACCTTAAGGAATTTTTCAATTTTAAAAGGAATTTTCACATAAAAACCAAGTTCTTTTGGCTTCTAATGTGAGTACCACCATTCAAGGGACCATTCCTCCATAGTTGAAAGACCCAGGATGTCTATACATTAATTTTGAGTTAGGAGAGAACAAAGTTGTCAAGGAACTTTGTGATTTGGGAGCCAATGTGAACCTCATTCCTTATGCCATTTATTGTCAGTTAGGGCTTGAAGAACTCCAACCCACATTTGTCACTCTTCAACTTGCTGATCGCAATGTTTGAGTTCCTAAGGGGATCTTAAAGGATGTTTTGGTGAAAGTTGAAAATTTCATTTACCCATCCGACTTTATTGTCCTTGACAATCACCCAATCTTAGGTACTAGGGATCAAACCCCAATAATCCTTGGCCATCCCTTCCTAGTAACAATCAACTCTATTATCCGAGTCTGAAATGGGAGCATGACCATCACCTTTGTAAAAATGAGTCTAGACTTGAACATATACAATGAAAACTCTCAAATTGGAGATGATGAAGAGATACATGAGATTAATTTGATTGTTAGTGTTGATAGTGAACTCAAGGAACATCAAGGGATTACTGAAGGATGTTTAAGTCAAGAAGATATTGATTTTCTTTGTTCACGTGAGGGAAATTTGTATCCTTGTCTTGAATCTCTTTCAGATAGCTCTATTGATGATTTTATAGAATCACCAATCAATGATACCATTGGTTAAATCAATGACATTGAGTCCATACCCATTCATGACATTGATATGGACAATTTAGTGGATGAAAATTATGTTTACAAGGAACCAATTCTGTCAAGAAATATGGGCAAAGAAAACGACTTCAATACAAAGTCCCATCCTTACTTGGAAAGTGATAACCAATATGATCTCAAATTTAAGTTCCTACCTTCATCACTCAAGTATGTATTCTTAGGGAACAATCGAGCCTTTCCTGTTGTCATTTCTTCCTCTCTTTAATCCAATTAAGAGATGATTCTTCTAAATGTCCTAAGAAATCATAAAAAAGCAATTAGATGGACCGTTTTGGATATTCCTAGGATTAACCCACTCATTGGAACTTATAGGATTGTTCTTGAATCTTAATCCAAACCATATCGTCAACCTCAGCAGAGACTCAATCCAAATCTTATGAATGTGTTAAAGAAAGAACTTCTTAAGTTGTTGAAAGTGGGTATCATCGACCCCATTGCTGAGAGTGAGTGGGTAATCCAAATTAAAGTTGTCCCAAAGAAAGATGGAATCACTGTGATCACCAATGAGGATGGTGACCTTCTCTCCACAAGGGTTAATAGTGGATGGAGAGTCTGTATTGAATATAAGAATCTCAACTCTTGTACCAAGAAAGACTATATCCCCTTTCCCTTTATTGATCAATTCCTCGAGAGAGTGGCGGGTCATAAATTATATTGATTCCTAGATGGATTCTCAAGGTATAATCAAATCAAGGTATCCTTAGAGGATCCTGAAAAAACAAACTTCACTTGTCCATTTGGCACTTTTTCCTTCAAGCGCATGCCCTTTGGGTTATGTAATGCCCTTGGTACCTTCTAGAGGGGCATGTTGGGAATATTCTTGGACATGGTAGGGGATTGTTTAGAGGTCTTTATGGATGACTTATCCATCTTTGGGGATACTTTTAAAGGATGCCTTCTAAATTTTGAAAGGGTTTTGTCAAGATTAGAGGATAAGAACCTCATCCTAAATTGGGAAAAATTCCATTTCATGGTAAAGGAAGAACTTGTTCTAGGACATATGGTATCTAGTAGAGGTATTGAAGTTGATAAAGCTAAGGTAGACATCATTCATCACATTCCCTCTCCTAAAAATGTTAAGGAATTTAGGTCCTTCTTAGGACATTCTGGTTTCTATAGAAGGTTCATTAGGAATTTCAGCTCTATTTCTTGACCACTTTTTGCTATATTGGTGAAAGATGCTCCATTTTTATGGACATAAAGCCGTGAGAAATCATTCTCTACACTCAAGTCAGCTCTTATATCTACAATTATCATGCAATATCCAAATTGGAAACTTCATTTTGAGCTCATGTGTGATGTGAGTGACTTCACTGTAGGAGCAGTCTTAGGAAAACTGTGTGAGAAAACTCCATGTGTCATTGCTTATGAAAGAAAATATTTAAATAATGCACAAATCAACTACACCACCACTGATAAAGAGTTGCTTTATATTTTATTTTCTTTAGATAAATTTAGGTCCTATCTCTTAGGATCACCCATCATTGTCTTCACCGACCATTCAGACCTAAAATACCTTTTCCAAAAAACAAGATTCCAAGGCTATATTGATTAGGTTGGTCCTTATTATTCAAGAGTTTTATTTAACCATTAAGGATAAAAAGGGTGTTAAAAATGTTGCAGCTGATCAACTCTATAGGATGTAATTCAAAGACAACTCACATCACTTTTCTGTGCCTGATTCGTTTCCTAATGAGCACCTCTATTCTATGAGTGATTTCCCATGGTATGCTGACATAAAAAACCATTTGGTGATGGGTGAAATTCCAAAATTCCTAGGGACCCAAGATAAGTGGAAATTCCTTTTTGATGTCAAACACTATGTGTTTGATGATCCTTACCTCTTCAAGTTATGTCCTGATCAAATCATTAGGAGATGTGTTCCTGAGTCTGAGAAAGAGTCCATTCTAAAATGTTTTCATGGAGAGGCATGTGGAGGCAACTTTTCCACAAATAAAACCACTAAAAAAGGTCCTACAAAGTGGTTTCTACTGGCCTAACCTCACTAAAGATTCCTTCCAATTCTAAAAAAGTTTTCCTCAGTGTCAACAATTAGTATCCATTACCAAAAGGAATCAAATGCATCTCACTCCCATTTTGGTCATCAAAATCTTTGATTATTGGGGAATTGATTTCATGGGACCCTTACCAAACTCTATGGGATACCTATACATCATCTTATTTATTGATTATGTCTCAAAATGGGTTAAGTCCATTCCCACCAAGTCCAACGACCATCATGTTTTGATATGATTTCTAAAAGAGCATATATTTTCTCGATTTGGAATTCCTAGGGCTATAATTAGTGATTGAGGAACCTATTTATGAAACCACCCATTATTTTCACTCATTTATAAGTATGGGATTTCTCATAAAGTTTCCACTACATACCATCCTTAAACCAATGGTCAAGCTGAGTTAGTGAATAGGGAGATTAAGCAAATTCTTGAAAAAACTGTCAATCCATCTAGGAAATATTGGTCCGAGAAAATCTTGTATGCCCTTTGGGTATATCGTAAAATATTCAAAACCATCCCAGGAATGTCACAATATAGGCTGTTTTATAGAAAATCATTCCATTTACCTGTTGAAATTGAGCATAAGGTGTTTTGGGAAATAAAAAAATTAACTTTGACATTTATTTGGTCAAAACAAAGAGGAAATTAGATCTTAATGAACTTGAGGAACTTAGGATGGATGCTTATGAAAATTCAAGGATAAATAATGATAGAGTTCAAGCCTACCAATCCAGTAATCTCAAAGTAAAACACTTTTAATCAGAAAAATTCGTGCTCTTGTATAGTTCAAAACTTCATTTACACCCAAGAAAGTTAAGGTCTAGATGGTCAGGTCCATTCATAGTGCATCATGTGTACCCCCATGGGGTAGTAGAGATTTAGGATCCCACAAGTGGTCACATTTTCAAGGTCAATGGTCATAGGTTAAAAACATTCATTGAATCATTCAATAAATAGGAAATAGAGGTTGATTTAACTAAGATAACCTATAAACCAGGAAAAAATTGATAGATTTAGGATCCATGTCAGGCTGACGATGTTTAACAAAAGTGCTGGATGGGAGGCAACCCATGGTTTTCATGGTTCTAATAATTGTGAATCAATTTTATTTTTTTCAAATAGGATTAATAAATCAATTTTATATTTTAAAAAACAATGCTTAATAAATCAACTCTAAATATGATAGTACCTTAGACTGTTGACTTGTTCTTATATTATGATTATGGATGGGTATGAAAGGGGAGATCCATATTCATCCGTGTCATGTGGTGTGATCCTTGAGTAATACCTTACCCAAAAATTTAAAAAGAAGACAATGTATCATTAGTTTATTTTAATTTTATGTGTTTTTAGGTTAAAAAAAATAAATTAAAATCAAATAATTAATTAAAAAAATTTAAAAGGACACATCGTAGGTCATGGGGAAAATCCCATCACAACTGGAAAAGCCGCGGGGACTTGAACCCAGGACCGAAGGGAGACAGGGGAGTGCACCTACCACTAACCTACGGCTTATAGAGTTTCCTTATTCTATTTTATTTATATATATATATATACTTGTATTCTAAAATTTATATATCCATATATATATATATATATATATATATATATATATATATTACTCTAATTTTTACTTGTTCCTAGTATCGGTATTTGGTATGCTTAAATAAACAGGTGCGTTTTTACCTTTACTTTTTTTGTTTATTTAAAGGGACCTCAAGGGGTTTCCATTGTATTCCAATTGTGTTGGTGTTTGAGATTCAGGGGATGATGGGTTGATGGATTTTTTAGACAAATCACAGAAATATAAACACAAACTATCATCATTGATGATGCTTCTCTGTGTTACATGGAGATCAAGGGATTAAAAGGGAGCGGTAAGAACTTCAACTTCAACCACCAGGTGACTTCATTCCATGATCCTCATTTTCAATTTAATTTTTGAACTCCCCTTCTCTTCCTCTACCCCCTTCTAAATTTTCTTTTCTTCAAATACTAGGTATAATGTTATTTTAAGTTGGGGGGGAGATGAAATAAAAAAATTGCTTTTGTGTGAAAAAAATGATTTGAAAGAAAAGTGTGCTTTAATGGAAGGAAAAGTCCCTTTAACCTTGAACATGATAATAGAAATTGAACATTTTGAAATTGAATATCAAATAATTTTTCATGAATTGATTCTTATTTTAATGCAAGTTTAAGTTCAGGTTCATAGATTTTGGAAAGTGTGGTTGTCTGATGTGATTTTCACCATTTATATTTTCATCCATTTAATAACAAAAAAACACAATGCATGTCCTCTGGATTGTGGGGTATTAATTTGAGTTCATGGGGTCCCCCAAATAAATAGCATAGGTTTGGTGATCATTTTAGTTTTAATATGAGTATTAAATAAAAAATAATAATAAATAATAATAAATTTTCACATAGAGCAATGAAATAACCCAATGCGTAGCTTTCGACACTTGGGGATCATGACTCCATAGTTGTCTGGCCCAGAGTTAGTAATTTTATCTCTATTTGTGGTAATTTGACTTTGTTTTTGACAGAGTTAACTCGATATGATTCTCGAGTATGTGGGCTTAACTTGGTACCCTAAGGTCTTTGAGCCTGGGAGTCATCGACAAAGTCTCACTACATGGGTTGACTATATTGAGTGCAATTTCAATTACCATGGAAAAATTGAAAAAAAAAAAAACAAAACAAAACAGAAGAAATAAAATATATATATATATATATATATATATATAAATTTAATACTCATCTTAGTATTGAAATGTGATTCCAACTAGCGCTTCCATAATTTCCCCCTTGAATAAAGATGAACCCCCATGTCTGTTGTGATGCACAACCCATCATCATGCTTAATTAATATTGGATGAAATATGATGATGAATTTGAACAAAGAAATGGGCTTGGGATTGGAATATTCTTATGAAACTATATTGTATTAAAACATTTTGATGGGTTTCATGATTTTTTGGTATAAGGTTTTTTGGTGATCATTGTGTATTAAAATGTTTTAGAAAAAGGAATTCAAATTTCATATTTTTGAGATATATTTTGCTTAGGACTAGTAAAAATCAAGTTGGGGGATGTGATTATACACTTAAAGAGGCTAATATTCATTATTTATATTACAATATTTATGTTATTTATTAATCATAAACACCATTTTTAGTGACTTTTACACTTTGAACATTATTTCATATTATAATTGTAATTCCTTCTTAAAATGCACTATTACATGGTACATTTTTTTAGCACCATATAAAATACCCAATGATCTTGATTTTATTTTAATATTTAATTTTAAGGTTCCTCATTACATTGGGAACAATTAATACTTTTGTATTACTTGAAGATTCACATTGGAAGACCACCAAAATGGATTTTCATGGCAACACATTCTGGGCAATGTAAACTGGACAACAACCCAATAAAGAGACTATAGAGGCCAAGATACAAGCCCAATGATTCTAAAAATTTAAATTAAGATATATAACATCATGGGGAACATTTAATTAAATAGTGAAAATAGATAATTCAGATTTTTTAAGAGAGTTTAATGTGTCCCAAGTTGCAGATAAAATTCTAGGCCGGATTCTGCGGCCTAGAAAAAACAGACCACCATTTCAACCATATCTCGAAATTAAAAAATCCATTTGGGATAAAACTTTAGATCAATTTAGGGTAAATTAGGATAATCGTTTTCTTCTCTATGTACCACTCCAATTCGGCCATCTAGAAGCTCATTTAGGAACTTTTTTTTGTGGATGAAAGATGGATTTCATTTCGGGTTAAGGGTGTAAAAGTCTAAATTCCACAAACTTTCCACCACCCTAGGGCTACCATACTCAAGTGGAAAGACTTGGACTATTGGGGGATCGACCCAAGCCTCTTGAAATGTATATTTAAGGTAGTGGTTGTGGAGGAGTTTATCATCTTGAGTGCTTTGTTTCATTTAAATGTTATGCTTCCCATATGATGTTGTATTGTTCTTGTTCATTTGTAAGTTGTTTGAATCACCTTAGTTTTCAATAAAAATTCTTCATCTTCTGTTATTCTATTATTATTGTTATGACATTGATACCGTTGCTTCATGGTGTAAATTTATTCACACCAAATCTTGTGAAATTATTCACACAATAGTAGAGTGATTGTTTTCTTTTTATTGTTTTTTTACTTCTTCAATTCCTCCTTCATTAGTCTATTTCCCACTTCCATTGAAACCATAGCATCAATGGAGGGATAAACCTCTTACGTGTTGATCCAATAGAGTATAAAGGGTCTAGATTAGATGTTATTTCTCACTCTATTAATTTATAATCAATTCTTTTATTTGAGAATTTCATTTGACAATTTTAAAACTTCTTCGTCCTTTTTGAATTTTAAGGCCGAACACTTCAAGTGATAATATGAACCTTTACCTTAGAGTGCTCAAAACTTTGATCCTTAAAGTTTATAGGTGATTATTATTAGGATGTGTAGGTATTATACCAGGAAGTGATGATGTTTTTTTATCTTATTAAATGAACCCATATAAAATCAACCCAAGTTGGACACTTTATAGCCAAAACAATACATAGAATGTATATGTTTGTAGGTTACTTCTTAGGTATATAAGGATTTGACAACCCAAGATAAACTACAAGCGACTTCTTAACCCTAACATCTTGGGTAAATTTGGGCTAGAACAGTTATTCTCAATCTTAAGTATATGCACTCTATCCATAGGATTGTAAGTGTTCTCATTCTCTACTTTAGAAATCAAATCAAAAAAATCATGAGGACTTTCAATAAGGTTCAAATGTTTATGAGGATAAGGGTTGGTAGGTAATGATAAAAATTAATCTCAAAGGCTTGAAAAGGAGGCTTTATTCTTAAACAATAATGCATGATATTCAAGATAAAGATTAATGAAAAATGTACCCCCAATCAATAACTCTCAAAGGTATCATCACCATGATATTACCTTGCAAATATGGGCCCATAAACCATAAATAATATGTAAATAAAGAATATTCCCCCTCTTTTTCATATTTAATCATTTTTTTATTCTAATATTGAGGGACCACCAAGAATACTATGGGTAGTAGGCTTTGGGACCCTTTTTCCCAAATGAACAAGTGACAAACTCCCCCACACATAAATGGATGGTTTATCACCAAAATTTACCATGGAAAACCAAATTCCCTCTCTAAAGATCAAGTGAATAATTGAAAGGCACTGTTGTGGGTGCTTTCAAATGATGTTCGGTTTCGGGTTACTTAGGTGCAGTAGAGTGGCTGACTAAGGTCGTCTCTCAAAGGAGGAAGAAAATTATAACAACTTCTTAAAGGTATTAGAAAAATAAAATAAAAGAGAATAAAAACAGTACTTGTAAGGATGGGGGTTGTTTATTTTTTATAAAACTATAAGAATTTTTCTGGAAGAAGATTGCATTTTTTTTATTTTTTATTTTTAAAATGAAGTTCGATTAAAAATACACAACAAGAAGATATTTTTTAGACAATATTTAAAAGGTGTAATCAATCTAACTCTACCTATTTACTCAATTATTTATCATTATCATTTAAATTAACATTAACTTAATTATGATCCCTTAATTTTTTAAATCCCAAACCCTATGAGAATTAACTTTACCATAAAGATGAAGTGAATTTAACCCTAGGCTAACTTCGGAACATGCAATCGCAGCACCCTGATTTGATTGATGTTCTAAGGTTAGATTATGGTTAGTGGTAAATTAAGGCACATTTACATTCTGGAGAATGAGGATGAATTATGTTTAGGGAATATATTTTAACTCTACAAACTTATCCTGTGTGGTCTTGTATTACCGATTAAGTTTGCGCTCTCACAATTTAAACAAAACCTCAACCTCACGTATTTTTGTGTTAATTGTTCAATTGGTTTATTAGTTTATTATAATTTAAGAACACAATTAATGGATCATATTATTTGAATTACAGTATCTCAATTATTCAAAATAATTAAATGAATAGGGTAGAATATAGATCGATCACTAGAAAACTACTCTTCCATGGGCGGTGTGGTCATCGTGGAGACATTTTGCATGAGCAAAGGATTGAAAGGGTAGAACCCAATCTCATCTCTAATATTGATTACAACCCAATTAATAAGATTAAGAGAAGAATAAATTTGAACAAAACAGAATAAAATAGAAGAAATAAAATAATAACAAATAAGTTTATTACACAAATGAAAACATTACAACATGATGAAGAGAACAAGGCTTCAATGAGGGGATCCTTGCTTCAAGAGCTACCCCTCTTAAAATGGTTGGATAATTTGGGTAAAATAAATTATAATATGCCTCAAATATCTTAATTCACGTACCAACCCCTTCAAATGATAGAAAAACTAATTTATAGAGTGGAGGGGAGGCTAGTTTACAAGTGGTTTCAAGTGTGAATGGGGAAATTCAGCCAAATATTTTAATAAACATTTAACCGCCCATTTGACCCAAAAAAAGCATGAATCAGATCTACTTACATTAGGATTATTTGTGTGAAATTGAATCATAGATATCCTCTCAAAATTTGGGCATAATAAAAGTACAGATAAAGAAGTTATGGCCCAAATACAGAACCCATGTACATTCTGGCGAGTCCAGCCCACCATTGACTTAATGACCCATTTAATCCATACAAATGAACTATTTAGTTCTATTTTCTTGAATAAAATCTGTATAAAATTAAGTTAGGAACACTTTTAAAAATATTTAAGTTCAAATAAGTAATATTAAAATATTTATGTGCGAAATACTACAATGCATTTTAAAAGGGTAAAACTAGAATTTTCATCAAATTTTCAAATGAATGATCTAATCCCAAATATTTCATAAATGAATATATTTATCACAATGTGAGGGAATTATTTCATTTATTATAAATAAAATATTCAACAAAATAGTTTTTTATCAACTCCCCCATACTTACCTTTTTGCACTTCTGGGAAAAACCTCATATCAAGTAAACATCAATATCAAATGAAAACAAATTTTAAAACACATATCCTTGAGATCCAACAATTACACACCAAGAAACAAAAGATATCATTAATCATAAAAAAAACATTATTTCATGTTCTTCATTTATATCATTCAATATATTTCCACTTCATTTATCCTCCCATGAACAAAACACTTACCTCACTAGAATTTTCTCTTATCACACAAATGTCAATTTTTTAGCAATGCATTTCTAATCCAAACTCATAAAAGAGTTACCATAGGCTTAATAAATTCCTAAATAACCACCCGATGTGATTCAAGGACATATGTTTATCATGAGTACTTTTCAAGGTTGTTCTGTGGATTTTGGTTGGTAGGATTAAGATGCGAAATTTTTTGAGGCTGAATGAGGGGGTCTTGACTCTTTTTGAAGTAAAATTGCATTAATCTAATTTTTACTTAAATATGGTATCCTCATCAATCCTAATAGCATCAATTCATGTTCATAATTATGAAAAATAAATTAATGTTTACACTAATCAAAATTTCATCAGTGAAAATGTCAATCTTCTCAAGAATGATTTTTTTGAAAGCACCCGATAGGCACAACTTTCTTCCTATATTAGAAACTCTAGAAAGGAACAACTTCAGTTATCATGAAAGCTCAAGAAAAGGAATAGATTTAAATATAATTATTTTATTTAGTAGTAAACAAATCTATTCAGAATTTAATTTTACACCTGAATTATCACAAAATGTGGTAGCACAACACAAGACAGCTTCCCCCACACTTAAGTTCAAATAGATTATGCAATTTCACCTCAAGAGTTGGTTGGATAGGGAAAATTGGATTATAATGTGGCTAACCTAACAGAATGTTCATGGATTCTAAGGGATAAAAGGATTAAATGTTCATGGTATTCCATTATAAAAAAGGATTCTTTGAAATAGGGGATTTAATACTAAACAAATGCATCAATCATTTAAAACATAAGTACCTCAAACCCTTAAGTTTTGACAGAAATAAATCAAATTGTGGTTAAATAAAGCATGGTTTGGTTCTCCCAAGAAGTGAGGTGAATGTGAATAATATGAAAATAATAGTTCAGAAGCCTCACAGGAAAGTAATTTCAAATATAAAGACAATGAGATGTGACATGGGATTAACAATTCAGAGTAATTTTCATGAAATTACTAAAGATTTTAACTTGAAACAAAGTTATTTTCAGCATTAATTTAAGCTCAGTTTCATGGAAAAAATTGTTTCACTTATTGATATGAATTTAAAAATGGTTATGAGAATCATTTCAGCTCAAAAGTTTCAAAAACACACAAAAAACTGAAAAATAAATACACAAAATTTGAAAAAAACATTTTTTTTGAAAATCATTGAAAAACAGGAAAACAATTGAAATTACTAAACTAAAAGGTTCCCTCACCCACACTTAAAATATTGTATTTTCCTCAATG
This sequence comes from Viscum album, assembly GCA_963277665.1. Classification (NCBI taxonomy): domain Eukaryota; kingdom Viridiplantae; phylum Streptophyta; class Magnoliopsida; order Santalales; family Viscaceae; genus Viscum; species Viscum album. The sequence goes on along the minus strand of OY728145.1, from coordinate 616,563,967 downwards.
TGAACCCGTTAGATGATATATGTACATGAAATTTATAATTTTAAATAGGAAAAAGAATAAAAAAGTGAAAGGGTTAGGAACAACCTGATATGCTCAAGTGACGATGGGGTCATGCAGTGTGATGAAATCCACTACATTAGTAGGAAGTCCCTAAATATTTTTCTTAAAACATTTCCCATTGATTGTAAATCTCCTTCCGGTGTCCTCTTGTGTGATATCAACTGCACTATAAGGAAAAACATTAGTCACAACATAAGGACCTAACCACCTGGAACACAACTTACTAGGCATCAACTTCAGTCGTGAACTATAGAGCAAGAATTTCTCTCCAACTTGAAATTCTCTTTTCTGGATCATTTTTTCATGAGTTTCTTTTGATCTTTCCTTGTAGAGCCTTGAGTTCTCATATGAAGAAAATCAACTCTCCTCAAGCTCTTGAATTTGTAGCTTCCTTTGGATTCCATCTTGGGCCAAATCCACGTTGCATTTCTTTATAGCCCAATAAGATCAATGCTCAACTTCTACAGGGAGATGGAATGATTTCCCAAAAACAATCTAGAATGGGGACATACTGATGAGAGTTTTGTATGCTGTTCTATATGCCCATAGCGCATCATCCAAGTGCTTGCTTCAATCCTTCCTATTTGGATGCACAGTTTTCTCCAAAATCTGTTTCAACTCACGATCTGAAACCTCAGCTTGGCCATTTGTTTGGGGGTGGTATGGTGTTGATGTTTTGTGTTTCACCCCATACTTTTGAAGAAGGGAATAAATATTCTGATTGCAAAAGTGTGTTCCTTGGTCACTTATGATGTCCTTTGGTACTCCAAACCTGCAAAACATCTGCGCTTTGACAAAGTCCACAACAACATGAGAATCATCAGTCCTAGTGGCCTTAGCCTCCACCTATTTTCTCACATAATTAACGACAACCAAAATATTTAGGAAACCAAATGAACTTGGAAAAGGACCCATAAAATCGATGCCCCATACATCAAAAATTTCACAGAATAGTATGGGTTGTTGGGGCATCTCGTGTCTCCTAGAAATGTTTCCCGTGTGTTGGAAATGTGAGCACGACTTACAAAACACATGGGCATCATGGAATAATCTAGGCCAATATAATCCAGAGTCCAAAACTTTCCTAGAAATCCATTGGGGTCTAAAGCGTCCACCACAAGCAAGTGTGTGACATAATTGCAGAATAGACTCAAACTCATGATCAAGAACACACCTCCTAATAACTTGGTCACTACACATGTTCCATAAGTAGGGATAACCCCACACATAAAATATAGACTCACTATTTTACTTTTGGACTTGATGTTTCTTTAAATTTGCAGGGATTTTAGATGCAACAAGGTAGTTTAATAAATCCGCATACCAAGGATGCATACGTGAGATGGAATAAAGATGCTCATCGGGGAAAGTGTCCCGAAGTGGTACCTAGTCCAAGGTGTCATCCTATAGTGTGTGGGTAAGACTACTCATGTGGTCAACCACCAAGTTTTCTGACCCCCTTTTGTCCTTTATATCAATGTAAAATTCCTGAAGAAGGAGCATCCATCAGATTAGCCCGGGCTTTGCATCTGGCTTCTTCAAGAGGTACCTCAGAGCTGCATGGTCAGAAAAAAACTACTTTAGAGCCCAATAAATATGAATAAAATTTATCTAAAGTAAATATAAAAGCAAGAAACTCTTTTTCCATGATTGTGTAGTTTTATTGGGCTGAATCCAGTGTCCTTGATACATAGGCAATCACATGTGAACATCCCTCCACCCTCTGAGATAAGACAGCTCCAACCGCGAAGTTAGAGGCGTCACACATAAGCATAAAAGGAATCTCCCACTGTGGGGGTTGTATGATTGGTGGAGTGGTCAGACACTTCTTTATCTTATCAAAGGAAGTTCTTCAAGAATCATTAAACACAAAATCAGAATCCTTTTGAAGTAATCGTGACATAGGAAGAGAAATCTTACTAAAATATTTGATGAAGTGCAGATAAAATACTACATGCCCTAGGAAAGATCTAACATCACGCACACATGAAGGATATGGTAAGGATGAAATAATATCTACATTAGATCTATCAACCTCTATCCCATGTTTTGACACTATATGCCCTAAGACAATTCCATGCTCTACCATGAAATGACACTTTTCAAAGTTTAAGACCAGATTCTTCTCAATACAACGATTCAACACCTTTCCCAAAATACTTAGACATTCATCAAATGAAGACCCATACACAGTAAAATCATCCATGAATACCTCCATGCAGGTCTCAATAAAATCAGAAAAAATACTCACCATGCATATTTGGAAGGTACCTGGGGCATTGCAAAGTCCAAATGGAATCCTTCGGTAGGAAAACATGCCAAAGGGATAGGTGAATGTAGTCTTCTCCTGATCCTCTGGAGCTATAGAAACCTAAAAATATCCAAAAAATCTATCCAAGAAACAATAGTGTGTCTTTCCAGCTAGTCTCTCAAGCATCTGATCAATAAATGGGAGGGGGAAATGGTATTTGCAAGTGAACTTATTTAGTTTCTTATAATCAATACAAACATGCCAACTATTTTGTACCCTCATCGAAACTAAATACTTTTTATCATTTTTTACAACTGTAACACCACTTTTCTTAGCCACAACCTGAATAGGAATCACCCACTGGGAATCTGAAATGGGATAGATTATACCTGCCTCGAGCAATTTTTCAACCTCTTTTTTAACAACCTCCAAAAGTGTTGGATTGAGTCTCCTTTGTGGATGCCTAACCGGTTTAGCCCCATCCTCCAAAAGAATCCTATGAATGAAAATGGAGGGGCTAATACCTGATATGTCAGCCAAGGTCCACCCAATTGCCCAGATGTTCCCCCTCAAAAGATTCAAAAGTTTTTCTTCATGTTAAAAAGGGATATTGTTAGCAATGATAAAAGGTAATTTCTCACCACTTAACAAGTATGAGTATTTGAGATTTGGTGGCAATGGCTTGAGTTCCAATGTAGTGGGGTGGTGTATGGATGGAGACATGGAAAAAACTGAAATATGTGCCAAAGAGCATCAGTATTTGAATGTACATCACCAAAATCAGAGAATAAAGCATCAAATCCATCAACATACTCAATAACCATGTCATAATTAGAGTTAACATGATCAAAATCAGAATATTATTCCATTTCAAAATCAAATCTAAGAGATCCTTATGCATTATATTTAGGTGTGGAAGTACTCTTAGACATCAAACTAGAACCAATACTCATAATCTCTCTAAGTATAGAACAATCAAATTCCATGGGGTTTTTATTTGGTGGTTCAAAATGGGAGATAAAAAATGCAGAATGATCCTCTGAGAGGCAATTCATGGAATCCATAACATTAAATATCACAAATTCATCCCCAAATTCCCTGGAAAGTGTACCCTCATTAACATTTATGATTGTTTTTTCACTTTGGAGGAAGGGTGTACCAAAGATAATGGGGGCATGAGAAATTACCTGATCATCCTCCATGTTAAGCACATAAAAATCTGCTGGAAAGATCATGTCTCTTACCCATACAAGTAAATCCTCAAGAACTCCTGTTGGATATTCTGTAGCTCTATTCACCAACAACACCACTAATCTCATGGGATTCAACCCACCAACCCACAAAGAAGATAATACAGAGTGAGGCATCACATTTATGGAAGCTCCCAAATCACAAAGTGCATCAGAAAAGTGCAACTCTCCTATGGTTCATGGGATAGTGAATTTCCCCGAATCCTTGCCCTTTGTTGGCATTTCTAGATTTGGTATAATGAGTGCTAACACATTCCTTCCAAGATTGATCCTCTCATTTCCCTTGAACCCTCTTCAATTGGTACAAAGTTCTTTTAAGAATTTTGCATACCTTGGTATTTGCTTGATGGATTCAAGTAAAGGGATGTTGATATACACATGATTGAATGTATCCAAAACTTCTTTTTACATTTCCTCTTTAGCCATATTATTGGTTTTTACAACTATATTTTGAAATGGAAGGGGTTTAGGAGGAACATTATCAATCTTTTTCTTACCTTTATCTTTCTCCTTGTATTTCTCATCAGTTGGCATGGAATGTGGCTTTTCCAGATTTGAGGTGAATCCTGGTGGAATGATAGGTGCAGATGTATCAGTTGTTTTCTTCCCACTTCTCAATGTGATGAAACTGACATTCCCCTTGGGATTTGTAGTAGGTTGGGATGGTAGATTTCCAGAATTTTTACTTACCAGTTCATGGAGGGCAGTGGCAATTTGGCTCATTTGAGTCTTCAACTCCCTCATCTCCGAACCTTGACTATTCATCTCATTCTATTGATTAAGAACAATTTGTTTCAAAAGGTCATTAGTGTTAGAATATACCTTGGATGGGGGATTCCCTTGTTGTTGGATTGTTGATGTTTGGATTTCAAATCTCTTTTGGGGTTGTTGGAAACCTTACTGGAAAGGCGGAGGCTACTGGAAGTTTTGTTGAAAAGGGGGCCTTTTTTGTTGTTCAGATCTATACCTCATGTCTAATTAATCCTTCCACCCTTGTTTGCATGTTGGAAAAAATGAATCAAACTTCTTTTGGGGGTATGTCTGTTGTTGCTGCTGATATGGTCTCCCTGGGAATACTGCTATGCAATCCTCTGTCTCTTGTAGTTGTGGGAAATAGTCAGTTGGGTGGCTTTTCTCAGTGAAAATGTCACAAGTCCTTGAAGGAGGGGATTGGGATGTCTTTTTAGCCAAATAAATTTGTCTCACCATAGTTTTCAATTATTCCAACTTGGTATAAATCAAGTTACTTTCAAGAGAAGGACTTACCTGATGTACTCCCCTGACATGCGGTGTACCTCGATCACCAAATTGTTGAGAGTTTTGGGCTATCTTGTCGATCAACGCACGTGCAACTACTAGTGTCTTGTCCACTAATTCTCCTCTATACACAACATCCACCATGATTTTCTCCATAGGGGTGAGTCCTTTGTATAAGTACTGGATGAAGAGTTTCTCACTGATTTGGTGATATGGACAGCTTGCACACAACTTATTGAATCACTCCCAGTACTCATACATTGAATCCCCTTGGGCTTGCTTGATACTAGAGATCTTTTTAAGAATAGAATTAGTCCTTGATGCTAGAAAAAATCTCTGCAAGAAAATACGTTTCAAATCGTTCCAACAAGTTACATCTTTAGGTTTTAAATAATACATCCAATCTTTCGCAGCTCCATCAAGTGAAAATGGGAATGCTCTTAGTTTGATTTGATCTTCAGAAACATTTCTTGGTTTTAGGGTTGATAAAACCACATTAAATTCTTTAAGGTGTTTATTTGGATCCTCACCAGATAATACATGAAATTTTTGAAGAAGGTGAATTAATCCAGATTTCAGTTCAAAGTCTGATTCGAGATTTGGGTATGCAATACAATTTGGTTGATAACTAATATCAGGTACAACCAATTCTTGAATGGTTATATTAAGTTCATTTCCATTATTTTCAGCCATCGGTTCTTCTTTTATGTTTTAATTTTAATTTCATCCAATTTCAATGTTCTGAGAGTGGAGGTATTCTCCAACTGGTTGAATGTTGAAACTTTCCGTAGACTGAGAGTGTCTGATTTGATCCCTAAGGCTACGTTCAATATCAGGGTCAAGATCTAAGAGATCTTTGGGATTAGTTCATGTCATAAATCAATGAAAGGTAAAAAGGAAATGAAGAAAAGTGGACCATAATAAAAAGAAAATATGTTTGAGTTGGTCCGATAAAAATAAAAGAAGAGAGTAAGAAAAAAACTTGTGAAAGGGGAAAGAAGAAAGAAAGAGGAGAAGAAAATAATTAAATAAAAAATAAAATAAATACCTCTAATTGGTTGAATAAATTACTTTTCTCCCTGGTAACAGTTCTAATTTGAAAGGTTCTGTCGTGGGTGCTTTCAAATGATGTTCAGTTTCGGGTTACTTAGGTGCAGTAGAGTGGCTGACCAAGGTTGTCTCTCAAAGGAGGACGAAAATTATAAAAACTTCTTAAAGGTATTCTAAAAATAAATTAAAAGATAATAAAAACTCTACTTGTAAATATGGTGGGTTTTTTATTGTTTGTAAAACTAGAATAAGTTTGCTGGAAGAAGATTTCATTTTTTTGTTTTTATTTTTGAAATGAAGTTCGATTAAAAATACACAACAAGAAGATGTTTTTTTAGACAATATTTAAATTTTTAATCGATATAACTCTACCTATTTACTAAATTATTTATCATTATCATTTAAATTAACATTAAATCAATTATGATCCCTTAATTTGTTAAATCCCTAACTCTACAAGAATTAACTTTACCACAAAGATGAAGTGAATTTAACCCTAGGATAACTTCAGAACATGCAATCGCAACGCTCTGCTTTGATTGATGTTATAAGATTAGCTTATGGTCAGTGGTAAATTAAGGAAAATTTCCATTCTGTATAATGAGAATGAATTGTTTTTAGGGAATATATTTTAACTCTATAAACTTATCTCGTTTGGTCTTGTATTACTAATTAATTTTGCGCTCTCACAATTTAAACAAAACCCCGACCTCGCGTGTTTTTGTGTTAATTGTTCAATTGCTTTCTTACTTTATTATAATTTAAAAAAAATTCATGGATCATATTATGTGAATTATATTAGCTCAATGATTCAAAATAATTAAATGAAGAGGGTAGAAGATAGATCGATCACTAGAAAACTACTCTTCCCACTACTGGAAAACTGCCCTATACCCACGGTTCAAAACCGTGGGTATAGCCCCCAAAACCGTGGGTATAGGCTATACCCACGGTTTTGGGAACCGTGGGCTGCAATGGCGTCGGGATAGGGGGGTCACCCTATACCCACGGTTTGGAGAAACCGTGGGTATAAGTTTGACACAGCGTGGCAAGTGCGTGGCCACGCTGTCAAAGGATTTACCCCACGGTTTGAGAACCGTGGGGACTTAATCATCCAAAAAAATCCCCAGCGCTGGGTTTCGAACCCAGATCCCGCACCCCCACCGCGCGAATCTGCCTATCTGTGAGACCAACTGAGGCAATAAATCATTATGATATATATATATATATATATCATGGTATATATATTAATAAAGCGTGTTTAATTTTTAAAAAACTCACGCGGGTTTCGAACCCGCGACTGTACTCACAAATCGCCAATGAACGGCGTTTCGTACCAACTGAGCCGTTATTGGCAACTGTTATTTAATTATATATTTGCCTATTTATATTAATATTATCAACGCGGTGCATATTAAAATTATATGCCCGTGGAGGTTTGAACCGGGGATCTGGGGCATAAGAACCGAAGTACTTCACCAACCAAGCTGTCAATATAATTTTTTAACTAAAATATATCAGCTTATAAATAATAATTCAAATTGTGGGAATAAATTTTCCCACCAAATTGTTTCTATTTTCCCGCGTCTATTTTTTTTTTGCCGCCATAGGCTATCCCCACGGTTTTAAAAAACCGTGGGTATAGCCCTTCTAATTTTTTTTATCCCCACGGTTTTTGAAAAACCGTGGGGATAGGCCTTGAAAAAAATACCTATACCCACGGTTTTACCAAACCGTGGGTATAGGCCTTCGAAAAAAACTCTATCCCCACGGTTTTATAAGAACCGTGGGTATAGGTGACCAATACCCACGGTTTTCCAGAACCGTGGGTATAGGTTCCGACACTATACATATACCCACGGTTTTCTTAAACCGTTGGTATAGGGTACCCCTATACCCACGGTTTTGCCCAAAACCGTGGGTATAGCTCTATTTTCCAGTAGTGTCCATGGGCTATGTGGTCATCGTGGAGACGTTTTGCATGAGCGAAGGATTGAAAGGATAGAACCCAATCTCGTCTCCACTCTTAATTCCAACACAATTAGTAATATTAATAGAAAAATAAATTTGAACAAAATATAATAAAATATAATAAATAAAAGAAGAACAAAAAAGTTTATTACACAAATGAAAACATTACAACATGATGAAGAGAAGAAGGTTTCGATGAGGGGATCCTTGCTTCAAGAGCTACCCCTCTTACAATGGTTGGATAATTTGGGTGAAACCAATTCTCCTCTTCCTCCAATATCCTAATGAACATACCAACCCCTCCAAATAATAAAAAAATAATTTATAGAGTGGAGAGGAGGCTAGGTTACAAGTGGTTTCAAGTGTGAATGGGGAAATTCGTCCAAATATTTTAATCCAACTTTCACCGCCCATTTGACCACCAAAACGCGTGAATAATCTCTCATTCCAGAAGGATGATTTATGAAAAATTTAATCCTAGATCTCCTCTCAAAATTTGGGCCTAATTTAATCACTAATAAAGAAGTTATGACCCAAATACAGAACCCATGTATATTCTGGAGAGTCCAACCCACCATTAACTTAATGACCCATTTACTCCATCCAAATGCACTCTTTAGCTCTAGTTTCCTGAATAAAAGTTGTATAAAATTATGTTAAGAACACTGTAAAAAAATTTAAGTTCAAATAAGTCATATTAAAATATATATGTGCGAAATACTACAGTTTATTTTAAAAGGGTAAATCTGGAATTTTCATCAAATTTTCAAATGAATGATCTAATCCCAAATATTTCATAAATGAATATATTTAGCACAATTTGAGAGAATTATGTCATTTATTATCAATAAAATATTCAACAAAATAGTGTTTTATCAATAATCATGAAAATTTATAAAATAATTAGGGTATGAAGGGAATATAGGCTTGTAATGTGGCTTCCTATTAAGGCAGTTCATGATTTTTAAGGGTTTATGAAGATCAGATGTAGGGTAGGTCTCAAGGTAAAATGGGCTAAAAAACAATCAAATGCCTTAATCATTTTAATGTGATTAAAAAATCATCATGTTTTGAAGAGAAAAACTAGCATGTTATGGTAGTTATGCATATCCCAAGAATCTCTCAAGAAAGAGGTTATAAGAAATAATATATAAAAAAGGTTTAGAATACCTCTCAGGAATTGAAAAAATATAGGGGCCAATCAGGTAATGACATGAGTACAAAATAGTCAGTCTAATAAATGTAAATATATAGGGATTAAAATCTAGAATCAAACTATACCAACAATCATTTTAAAAATTCTTTAAAAATTGAAATAAGCATGTAACGTTTTTTAAATTCTATTTTATGCCTATTTTTATTTATAATTATAATTAATCAAAAATTATCCACAAGTTTAAAATATTTCAACTATTAATGATGTCTCATAAATTAGTTTAAGGTAAAGAATAGTGTAATTAAAGGCCTGCCCCCCCACTTAATACAACACATGGTCCCCCAAGTGTAATACCAAGGAAGATGAGAGAATATGGGGAACTGATGGGTGGAAAAATAGGGGAAGAAATATAATAAGTAAATCCAAAGAAGAAAGTAAAAATAAACACTGAAAAATACTCTCCTCATGGTGAATCGACAAAATGGGGAAGTAGTCAAAATAGAGATGACCAAGTCGCTCTGGTGTACCTGTGATGGTTGAGGGAAGGGAAAAAAAATATACAGATACATACATCATCACATCCCAAGAAGAGAACAAAAAAGATATATATAATGGAAATAAATCCGCCCAAAAACCAGTCACGAGGTTGCCTCCGAAGAGGCAACATCTTCTACAGGAGGATCTGACAGTGAAGGCTCGACGATAGCAGTAGAGGTCGGTGGTGCAAGATACATGATCTAAAGAGTAGTGGTAGCAGCCAAAGCCTCAAAAACAGGACCTGGAGTGGGAGGATCTGTAGTGATGCCCAGGCTAGCAATAAGAGTGGTAGCAACTGGGTTAGTGGTGGAGAGGAGAACTGAATCTATGGTCAGAACTGTGAACGATGGTGGAGCTGCTGAATAAGGTCCTGGAGTGGAGGTAGGAGCAGGTTCTGGGGGCAGTGGAATTCCATGATGCTGAAGAAGAACCCCAAAATCTTCTCAATCTAATATAGATTATGATCTAGATGAACCTAGTGGTTCTCTATAACGACTAGGTGGAGGGTGATAGGAAGATCAACTGAGGGTGCAGCTGGATGTGGGGCAGGAGAAGGAACAGAAGAAGAAGGAAGAGAAGAAGTAGAAGGAAGGCCAGAGGAAGTGGGCTGGGGTGGGGAGGGGACATCCATAGGTGGATGTGGTGGATCCTGCACAGCAACACTAGCGGGAGCTTCTAGGTCATACCTCACACTTGTAGGAGAAATGGTATCCTGCACAAGCCTATAACCATCACCCTGACCCTCAACCATTCACATGTGGATAAGAATGAGGAAGTTGAGACATTGAGTTGAGCCTAAGGGGTTGTGAGGGAGAGATGGCTCAAAAACTCCCAAATGGTGTGCTAGGTGGGTGACATAGAAACTGCCATTCAGGTTTCCCCGAGGGTCGTGAATCATGAAGTGGAAGTGGTTGGCAATAAGGCAGGGGAGGTTAGGGTAGCCATGCCAAATAATAGAATTAAGGAGCTCCATGTCCCGGAAGGACACGAAACCCATATCCTCATGGCGAGGAAAAATAATGGCGCTAAAGCATTGGTAAAGGAAATGAAAAGGAGGTTCCATGATGAGTGTTCTCTTCTACAATGTGAGGGTATACTTATGGTCAGGCCCAAAAATCTCCCACCACATGGAAACAAGGTCAGAGCACTTGGGGCAGGTAAGGGTAGAAATGAGAGGTGGGGTGGAAGGATGGGGGTAGAAGTTTCACCCTCATCCAAACTCGGACATAGTAAGGGAAAAGGACATCCTCCTAGACAAAAATGAACTAGGTGAGCTGTATCAGTGGGCGTCTGGCGGTATGTGGGCTTGTGGAACTCAAACGTAACCATGAACTCCAAATATAAATCTCAGTATGTAGGAGTGCTAACCTGTAGTGTATCAAGAAGATGCATATGTTCTAGGATCGCCTCAATATCCTCAAAAAATTCCTAGATGCTGGGGAACGCTCACATCTTGGTAGCGTCCGATCAACTAAATAGTGCAGCGGGAGAATCACCGCAATCTCTCAGCCGCAGGATGACCCTTCGGAAAAATAAGGCATGGATGCAGAGGAGGGAGGGATGCAGCCGATGTAGGTAGTGGTGGATCGGATACCTCTGGAGAAGAGGGTCCCTCCACTGTGGTAGTAGGTGGAGTAGTGGATACTAGAGCGAGCTTAGAGGGATGTCTAGTAGAGGGTGGAGGTGCTGGCTTGGTCAGGTCCACCGCTGGCGTGGAGGGTATCTCTGAGGGAAGGGAGATAGAAGGAGTGGCATCACCAAAACTCTCGGCCACCGTAGAAGGTACGGAAGCCACCTCTAGAGGACCAGTAGTAGAAGGGGCCATAGAAGTGTCCAGATCGATAGATGTCGCAGATGGAGGCAACATCAGGAGAGGAGGAAGGGCGGCCAATGATGGGGGTTGGAAAACTGGGAAATCCAAAGCTAGCCGCTCGGAATGTCGAAGATGAATATGATGATGAGGAGGCCACTCACCCTTAGCAGCGGAAGTGGGCTGCTTCCCACTCGTAGGATCTCTATTATACCTACCTCAAAGAAAAGAAATAAAAATCAAAAGAAAATAAGAAGAAAAATAAAAAGAAGAAAATGTGAGAAAACTGAAAATATAATAGAATATGACATGTAGATCCAGGGTACATGATGTGTAGTAAGAGCTGTGGAAGTAACTGTTTACTCTGGATAGACACACTATAAGAGAATGTGTCAGGAAAAAACCTAGTACACGATGTGTAATAAGGTGTACATGATGTTTAGTAGAAAATAGAGTGGGGGCCATGTAAAGAGCCAGACACGACTCGACTAGGGTAGGGGATCAGACCATATACACACCGTGTGGAAAGGAGTACACACTGTGTGTGTAAAAATGGTGTATGAGGCGTGTAGACTGTCCACACAGAGTCCTCCGAAGGGTCGAAGGATATGGCATCTCCCGAAAAGACATGCCGTGTATAGAAACATGGGAAGGGGCCATGTCCCAGAGGACACGACCTGAGCCAGATTGGCCAGGGGAGGCACGATACATGGAGTGTACTGAACGTACAATTCATGTGGTTCACGCCCAAATTTACCCAAGAGAAGAAGGGTATAACGGTCCTTGTAGTGTAGCTTGGGTTGTCGATTCCACAGAGACCTAAGAAGATAACTAAGATACACAACCTAAGGGATGGATTTTTGGCTATGAAGTGGCCAACTTGGATTTGTTTTTAAGTGTTTTGGGAGAAGACTAATAAGATTAGTTGAGTTCAATTATAATGAACTGGGTTGATCTTAGGGTTACGCTTGGGTGGATTGAATGAATTTTATTTCTTTAGACAAATTTTTGGTTTTATTAATTCTTGATGAAACTATTCTTCAAAATAACACTACCTTCATAATTTTCTGGTTAGATACTAACTAAACTCAATTACTAGTTACCAACACACTTAGAGAACCAGATTCATGATCTCTCCAAGGTATATGGTTAATTTAGTAATTGGAATTAGCTTTTTCAAACACAGTGAAGATGAGGAGCGAAAATAATTGAAGAATGGAAGTCTTGAATTATTTAACCAATTAACAACAATTCGTGCATTAAATATCAATCAATCCAGCCTTTGCATCTTCCTAAGATCAACCCATTAAAGGGTTAGCCCTCCATTTATGATATACTATCAATGGTGGGCGGAATACGGCTTACAAGAATTGAATTGAAGAGATTAAAACCGCGGAAATAACGAGCACTCCTCCGTGTGTGTGAATGGAATTCACACCTATGTGTGAACTATATCACCAACACATAGAGTTATCACTGTGATTTTGTGATTTTAGAGATTTAAGTATAGAAATTTGAAGAATAGAAGAGAAGGAATTGGATTAAGAACTTAGAAATACAAAAAGAAACTTACATGGGGAAAATGAAAGCATTACAACGAAAATTGAGCATAATAACATTACATGAAAGAAGGTATCCGTTCCTCCTCACCACCACTGCCTTAAATATGAAAATTTGGATCCTTAGGCTGAGCTCCAACAGTCAAAGTCATCCCAATCAATGAGGGTAGGCATAGGTGGTGGAAAGTAGGTGGAGAGGAGACTTCTCCACCCTTGACCCGAGATGGCATCCAACTTGCATCCACTTGACAGATCCGCTTCAAAGTCCTTCTAGATAGCCGATTTGGAGTGGGCCATAGAAGACAAAAATAAATCCCCGGATTTCTTCTAACTTCCTGTAAAATATCATCCCAATTTAATTTGTGGTTCGGGAGATATGGAAGATTCATTGGGCTGACATTCTGGGTCGCAGATTCTGGCCCAGATTCTGATCTTCCATTTGGGCTGCCTTGATCACCATCATGGAGACCGAATTAGCACTTTGGCCTGAATAATGATTTGTTACCCTGTATGTCTTCTATCATCACAAGAAATTTGGGCTTCATTGGTCCAGTATTTTGGGACCCACATCCTCAACAGTGGGTTGATTTCCAATCTGCCTTCACCTGAATTGTCTCCTTTCATCACCAAATATCTTCATCATCCTTTATGAATCTTTCCTTGCTCCCTGAATGAGAAACATTTAAATTTGAAGTGAAGATACATTTCCAAAAATATAATATTAAAACATGAATAATTACATTCAATAAAATCAGATGAGTCATTGGGCCTAAATTGGTGTACATTAGGCATGAAGTGCACAATTGATGAGAGTGGATGTTTAAAATTAAAATGTACTAACTTAGGCCCATATGATCAAAAATGAACTTTTAATCCCAATAAAATGTAATTATAAAATTTGTTTTTATTGTCTAATCACACCCCCCAACTTGAGATTTTCTAGTCCCGAGCAAATAACTCAAAGATTATGAAAATCAAATTCCCTTTTCCAAAAACATTTTAATAAACAATGCTCACCAAAATACCTCATACCAAAAAAATTATGCATCCCATAAAAATCATTTAATACAATGTAGGTTCTAAAGCATAACCCAAGCCCAAGTCCATTCTTCTGATCAAATTCAATGCCACATTTAATCCAATTACCATTAATCATGATGATGTGTTGTGTGTCACAATAGACATGGGGGTTCATTTTTATTCAAGGGGGAAAAGATGGAAGCGCTAGGTGGAATCAAATTTTAATATTAATATGAGTATTCATTTTTTTCTTTTTTTTCTTTTTCTTTTTTTTTGCAATGTTGCCATGGTTATTGAAATTGAATTCAAATGAGTCAACCCTTGTAGCGAGACTTTGCCGATGACTCCCAGGCTCAAAGGCCTTAGGGCACCAAGTAAAGCCCACATACTCGGACATCATCTCGAGTTAACTCATTCAAAAAAAAATTCGAATTTCCACAAATAGAGATAAAATTCCCAACTTTGGGCCAGACAACTATGGAGTCACGATCCCCAAGTGCCGAAAGCCACACATTAAGTCATTTCATTGCTCTATGCGCAAATTTATTGTTGTTTTTTTTTTGTTTTTTTTGTGTTTTTTTTACACCTCTTTTTTTTATATATATTTTTTTAAAATACTCATATTAAATTTAAAATGATCACCAAAACTATGCTATTTATTATGGGACCCCAAGAATTCAAATTAATACCCCACAATCCAACAGACGTGCATTGTGATTTTTTTTATAAAAATTGGATGAAAATGTAACAGTGAAAAATCACATTAGACAGCCACACTTTCCAAAATTTTATGCTCATGAACTTAAACATGTATTAAAATCAGAATCAAGGAATACAAAATTATTTAATATCCAGTTTTCAAGGTTTGCAATGTGTAATAACATGTTCAAGGTTAAGGAAAATTTTCATTCAATTAACATGCACATTTTATTTCTCTATGTGATTGATTTTTATTTTCACCTCCCCCCAACATAATATAACACTGTCCCCAGTGTTTAAAGAAAATATAATTTAGAAGGGGTACATGCAGAGAATAGGAGCATAGAACAATTTCACCTGATATTTGATGTTGAAGTTTGTGATGCTCTCATTTAATCCCTTGGTCTCCATGTCACTTGAAGAATCCTCACGGTAGTGTACGCTTGTACTCCTATGATTTCCCTGAAAATCCATCAAACTTGGCAGCCCCTGAATCTCAAAAACCAACATAGTTAGACACAATGGAAACATCTTGAGGTTCCCTTTTCTAAAAAAAACAACAATAAAATAAAAAAAAATAAAATAAAAATAAAGACAAAACATACTTGTTAATTTTGAAACTCCAACGATCGACACTCATAACAAGTAATAATTTTTTTTTTAAAAAAATTATGTATATATACAAAAATTTAAAATATAAGTATATATATATAGAAGATAGAATAAGGAAGCACCAACCACCGTAGTTCAGTGGTAGGCGTGCGCCCCTGTCTCCCTTCGGTCCTGGGTTCGAGTCCCGCGGCTTCGCCGGCCGTGACGGGGTTTGACCCACGTCCTACGGTGTGTCACTTTTTTTTTGTTGTTGTTTTGTTTTGTTTTGTTTTTTTTTAATAAAAAAAAACTTACAAACACCTATATTGTTGATACATTGTATTCTTTTTAATTTCTGGGTAAGATAATACTCAGGGATCACACCGCATGACACGGATGAATACGGTGCTCCCCTTTCATACCCATCCATACTCATAAGAGAAGAACAGGTCAAAAATATGAGGTAAAATTATATCAAATTGTTTTGCTAAAAAAAAAAATTGATTAAAACAATAAAGTGATTGTAAATTTAAAAATCATGGGTTGCCTCCCATTCAACGCTTTGTTTAACGTCGTTAGCTCGACTTAAACCCCTTATTGATTAATTGTTTTTTTTTTCATCAAAGGTAGGTTCACTCAGGTCTTCATCAACTTCATGTTTTTGGAATGGTTCTATGAATGGTTTGACTCTATGACCATTAACTTTAAATATTTGACCATTGGTGGGATCTTGAATTTCAACAGCCCCATGGGGGTACACCTTATGCACTATGTATGGACCGGACCATCTAGACCTCAACTTTCCCGGGTGCAAATAAAGTTTAGAACTATACAAAAGCACAAGTTTCCTTGGTTCAATGTGTTTAGTTTTAAGATTCCTAGACTGGTAGGCTTGAACTCTAGCTTTATTGATCCTTGAATTTTCATAAGCCTCCATCCTAAGTTCCTCAAGCTCGTTTAGATCCAATTTCCTCTTTATTCCGGCCAAAGAAATGTCAAAGTTCATTTTTTTTGATTGCCCAAAAGGCCTTATGCTCAATCTCCACTGGAAAATGGCATGATTTACCATAAACCAACCTATATGGGGACATTCCTAGGATAGTTTTAAATGCTGTTCGATATGCCCAAAGAGCATCTAAGAGTTTTCTCGACCAATCTTTCCTAGATGGATTAACAGTTTTCTCAAGAATTTGTTTGATTTCTCGATTGGCTAACTCAGCTTGACCATTGGTTTGTGGGTGGTAAGCGGTGTACACTTTGTGAGAAATTCCATACTTCTCCATGAGTGATGAGAATGGGCGATTGCAGAAATGAGTTCCATGATCACTAATGATAGCCCTAGGAATCCCAAATCTAGAGAAGATGTTTTCTTTAAGGAATCTAATCACAGTTTTATGGTCATTTGATTTTGTAGGAATGGCCTCAACCCATTTTGAGACATAATCGACAGCCAAGAGAATGTAAAGATATCCCCTAGAGTTTGGGAAGGGACCCATGAAATCAATTCCCCAACAGTCAAAGATTTCAACCACTAATATTGGAGTGAGAGGCATTTGATTCCTTTTTGTGATGGACCCTACTTGTTGACACCTAGGACAGCTTTGACAAAATGTGTAGGAGTCCCTTGAGAGGGTGGTCCAAAAGAGACCACATTGAAGAACCTTGGAAGAAGTTTTCTTAGAGGAAAAGTGACCTCCACAAGCCTCACTATGACAGAACATTAGGATGGACTCTTGTTCGGATTCTGGCACACACCTCCTAATGACTTGGTCAGGACAGAACTTATATAGGTATGGATCATCAAACACATAATGCTTGACATCAGAAAGAAATTTTATTCTAGCTTGGGTCCCTAAGAATTTTGGAATGACCCCTGAAACTAAGAAGTTGGCTATGTCAGCATACCAAGGGAAATTACTCACAGAATAGAGGTTCTCATCGGGAAATGAATCAGACACAGAAAGGTGATGTGAGTTGTCTTTGAATTCCAACCTAGAGAGGTGATCAGCTACAACATTCTTGACACCTTTTTTATCCTTAATGGTTAAATCGAACTCTTGAAGAAGAAGGACCCACCTAATCAATCTAGCCTTGGTATCTTGTTTTTGGAAGAGATATTTTAGAGCTGAATGGTCGGTGAATACAATGATGGGTGATCCTAAGAGGTAGGACCTGAATTTCTCTAAGGCAAACACAACAGCAAGTAACTCCTTTTCAGTGGTGGTGTAATTGATTTGGGCATCATTTAAGGATTTGCTTGCATAAGAAATGACATATGGAGTTTTATCACACCGTTTTCCTAACACAACTCCTACAGCAAAGTCACTGGCATCACACATGAGTTCGAAAGGAAGGTCCCAGTTTGGAGATTTCATAATGGGAGGAGAGGTGAGAGCGGATTTACGGGTTGAAAATGAACCCTCACAGCTTTCTGTCCAAACAAATGGAGCATCCTTTACTAGGAGAGCACAAAGAGGGCGAGAGATTGAACTAAAGTCCTTAATGAATCTTCTATAGAAACCAGCATGTCCTAAGAAGGACCTCACTTCCATAACAGTTCTGGGTGATGGAAGGTGACGAATGATGTCAACCTTTGCTTTATCAACTTCAATTCCACTACCCGAGACTATATGGCCAAGTACTAACCCCTCTTTTACCATGAAATGGAATTTTTCCCAGTTTAGGACCAGATTATTTTCTTCACATCTTGACAAAACTCTCTCCACATTCCTAAGACATCCCTCAAATGTATCCCCAAAGATAGAGAAGTCATCCATGAAGACCTCTAGAAAATCCCCTACCATATCTGAGAAGATTCCCATCATGCACCGCTGGAAGGTTCCAGGGGCATTGCATAACCCGAACGGCATGCGTTTGAAGGCAAAGGTGCCGAATAGACAGGTGAAGGTTGTCTTCCCTTGATCCTCCAAGGAGACCTCGATTTGATTGTACCCTGAGTACCCATCTAGGAAGCAATAGAATTGATGACCCGCCACTCGCTCGAGGACTTGATCAATAAAGGGCAAGGGAAAATGGTCCTTCTTGGTACAAGAGTTGATCTTCCTATAGTTAATACAGACTCTCCAGCCACTACTCACCCTAGTTGGAAGAATTTCCCCATCCTTATTAGTGATCACAGTGATTCCAGCTTTCTTTGGGACAACTTGAATTGGGCTTACCCACTCACTCTCAGCTATGGGGTAGATGATACCAGCTTTCAAAAACTTAAGAAGTTCTTTCCTTACCACATCCATAAGATTTGGATTGAGTCTCCTCTGAGGTTGACGACATGGTTTGGATTCAGATTCAAGAGTAATCCTATGAGTTCCAATAAGTGGGCTAATCCCAGGAATATCAGACAGGGTCCAACCAATGGATTTCTTGTGTTTCCTAAGTACATCTAGAAGCATCCCCTCATGATTGGATTCAAGAGAAGAAGATATGACTATAGGATGTGTTTGATTTTCCCCTAGGAAGGCATACTTGAGGGAATTAGGAAGTTCCTTCAATTAAAGATCTGGTTGGTTCAGAATTTCAGCAGAAGATTGGGGCATTGTATCAAGATCAAATTTGTTTCCTAGATTTTCAGATTTAATTGATTCCCCATGTGTAGAAGTTTCAGCCACAAGATTGTATTGACCTGGGTTAGGGAAGGGAGTTTGAGTTGTCTCCATGAATGTGGTTTCCTGAAAGGTTTCACTGATTTTTGGTCCTAAGACATCATCATAGGATCAAATTGAAAATGATTCGAGCCAAGGAGATAAACTTACTTCATGTGAACAAAGGAAATCAATCTCATCCTGACTTAAAAATCCATCAAATATTTCTTGATAATCTATGGATTCATTTTCAATGCTTCCTAACATGTTTACTTCATGAATTTCCTCGTCATCTCCTATTTGTGAGCTTGCATTATAGATGTTCAAGTCTAGACTCATGTTTCCAAAGGTGATGGTCATGTTCCCATTTCAGACTCGGATAACAGAGTTGATTGTTTCAAGGAAAGGACGAACACGAATGATTGGAGTTTGCTCCCTAGGACCTAAGCTTGGATGGTTGTCAAGGACAATGAAGTCAGTGGGGTAGATGAAATTCTCAACTTTCACTAAAACATCCTTTAAGATCCCCTTAGGAACCCGAACACTGCAATCAGCGAGTTGAAGAGTGACAGATGTGGGTTGGAGTTCTTCGAGCCCTAACTGACAATACATGGCATAAGGAATGAGGTTTACACTGGCACCTGAGTCACACAAGGCCTTGACAACTTTTTTCTCTCCTAGTTCAACATTGATGTAAGGGAAACCCGGGTCTTTCATCTTTGGAGGAATGGTCCCTTGAATGGTGGTACTCACATTAGCAGCCAAAAGGACTTGGTTTTTATGTAAAAATTTCCTTTTAAAAGTGCAAAAGTCCTTAAGGTACTTTGAGTAGGCTGGTATGGTTTGTATTGCATCGAGGATTGGAATTTTCATCTTTACTTGAGATAAGATTTCTCTCAAGGTTTCACTCAGTTCAGGCTTGGATTTCCCCCTCATGCGTTGAGGGAAGGGAGCATGTTGTTTGAGTGTTTGGTGTGGTTGTGGTTCCTTCTCATTCTCATTGGTTTTTTTAGAATCTGTGGGTTGTTCTTCATCATTTTGAAGTGATGTTGAATCTTTTAATAGTTCTGAAATGGTTTGTTCAGGTTTTTCAATTGATTTCCCACTTCTTAATAATGTCACTGCTTTCAATTGTTCATGATTTGATTGAGTGCAACTTGACTCTCCCCTTGTTGTTTGTTTTGGAATGGCTTGGGTAGGCATGGGTGCCTTCCCAGTTTTGATTGTTTGAAGTTCTTGTTTAAGGGAAGAGACTTCCGAGTTCATCCTTTCCATTTGTTTGCAAAGCTGTTCTAGTAGGCTTTGTGGAACAGTTTGGGTTGGTGCTTGAGAAGATTGGTTTATCCCTGGGGGATATTTTGAAGGTGGAATGGTTTTTTGAAAATGGACTGGTGGATGTTGGTATTGGATAGGTTGGGTTTGAAACTGATTATGGGTTTTGTAGTTCTGTTGAGGGTAAGGATTTTGCCCTTGTGGTTGTCTATGTTGTTGGTTATCCTTCCATCGGAAGCCTGGGTGGTCATTGTACCTTGGATTGAAGGTGTTTTGGTATTGGGGCTTTTGAAAGTTTAGGGCATTGACTTCCACTGGGGTTCCTCCTAGAAGAACATCCTTGATGGATGGAATGGTTGGGCAGTTGTCTGTTTTATGGTCATGTTTGTCACAAATTGTGCAAACAAGGTCTACATTTTGGATTTCATGGACTTTCCTAAGGTCTATCTCTTCAACCTTCCTAGAGAGTGCTGCGAGTTTAGCCCTAAGGCTTTCCTCTTCTCTAAGTGTATGAATTCCAGTGGTTCTTTGTGGCTTTTCAGAATAGGGTGAAGTTCCCCAAGTTTGGTTTTGTTCAGCCAGACTTTCCAGATACTCGTAAGCATCATTTGGGGCCTTGTTTTTAAAAGTTCCATTACACATCATGTCAATGAATTGTTTATTACCCGGACCCAACCCTTCATAGAAAATTCTCACTTGTTTAGGTATGGAAAACCCAAGGTGTGGAACCATGTTTAGGGTGTCTTTGAACCTCTCCCATGTTTCATAAAATGACTCTCCCTCTTTTTCAAAAAAGTTTTGGATGCTCTTTTTAAGTGCAATTGTTTTGTGATGAGGGAAGTATTTTTTGTAGAATTATCTTTGCAGTTGGTCCCAAGAGTGGATTGATGCAGGTCTCAAGTTTTTTAGCCAATTTTTAGCTCGATCCTTTAATGAAAAAGGAAATAGCCTCATCTTAGAGAATTCTAGTTGATGTGGGGGACACATGGTTTCAACAATGTCGTTGAACTCTTTGACATGAAGGTATGACATTTCTGACTCCATCTCATGAAAGGTTGGAAGGTGGTTTAGGACATGGGGTTTGAATATGTAGTTGGTGTCTCCTATGGAATTGTGTCTAATACATGAGGGGGCATTGGTCCAAGCTGGAGTGAGGTAGTCGTTCATGGTTTGATCAACTACATTCCCTAAGTTTAGAGCTTCTTGGTTTTGGTTTCCCATTTGATTCCCCCCAGGGTTTACAATTTGATTTTGTGGATGAACCTCCATTGGACTTGTTTCAAGTTCTGACTTTGGGGTTTCAAGAATATTTGGATCTGATTTAAACAATCCCTTAGGTGAACTTGACTCCCCTATCCTAGGACTTTCCACCCTAACTAGTCTGTTTGAGAAATCGCGGGTGTAGGCGGACATGCGCCCAAAAAAAAAGCGAGAAAGGGACAAGATAAGAGATCTTGGGTGAGAGTAGAAGAATGGAGGTGAGGAAAGAAGGTTTTTTTTGAATCTAAGGTACTTACTTGGTCCCCAGAAACGGCGCCAAAATTTGGTTCACGCCCAAATTTACCCAAGAGAAGAAGGGTAGAACGGTCCTTGTAGTGTAGCTTGGGTTGTCGATTCCACAGAGACCTAAGAAGATACCTAAGATACACAACCTAAGGGATGGATTTTTGGCTATGAAGTGGACAACTTGGATTTGTTTTTAAGTGTTTTGGGAGAAGACTAATAATATTAGTTGAGTTCAATTATAATGAAATGGTTTGATCTTAGGGTTACGCTTGGGTGGATTGAATGCATTTTATTTCTTTAGACAAATTTTTGGTTTTATTAATTCTTGATGAAACTATTCTTCAAAATAACACTACCTTCATCATTTTCTGGTTAGATACTAACTAAAATCAATTACTAGTCACAAACACACTTAGAGAACCAGATTCATGATCTCTCCAAGGTATATGGTTAATTTAGTAATTGGAATTATCTTTTTCAAACACAGTGAAGATGAGGAGCGAAAATAATTGTAGAATGGAAGTCTTGAATTATTTAACCAATTAACAACAATTCGTGCATTAAATATCAATCAATACAGCCTTTTCATCTTCCTAAGATCAACCCATTAAAGGGTTAGCCCTCCATTTATGATAGACTATCAATGGTTGGCGGAAGACGGCTTACAAGAATTGAATTGAAGAGATTAAAACCGCGGAAATACCGAGCACTCCTCCGTGTGTGTGAATGGAATTCACACCTATGTGTGAACTATATCACCAACACACAGAGTTATCACTGTGATTTTGTGATTTTAGAGATTTAAGTATAGAAATTGGAAGAAGAGAAGAGAAGGAATTGGATTAAGAACTTAGAAATACAAAAAGAAACTTACACGAGGAAAATGAAAGCATTACAACGAAAATTGAGCATAATAACATTACATGAAAGAAGGTATCCGTTCCTCCTCACCACCACTGCCTTAAATAGGAAAATTTGGATCCTTAGGCCGAGATCCAACAGTCCAAGTCATCCCAATCAATGAGGGTAGGCATAGGTGGTGGAAAGTAGGTGGAGAGGAGACTTCTCCACCCTTGACCCGAGATGGCATCCAGCTTGCATCCACTTGACAGATCCGCTTCAAAGTCCTTCTAGATGGCCGATTTGGAGTGGGCCATAGAAGACAAAAATACATCCCCGGATGTATTCGAACCTCCTGTAAAATATCAGCCCAATTTAATTTGTGGTTCGGGAGATATGGAAGATTCATTGGGCTGACATTCTGGGCCGCAGATTCTGGCCCAGATTCTGATCTTCCATTTGGGATGCCTTGATCACCATCATGGAGACCGAATTAGCACTTTGTACTGAATAATGATTTGTTCCCTTGTATGTATTCTATCATCAAAAGAAATTTGGGCTTCATTGGTCCAGTATTGTGGGACCCACATCCTCAACAGTGGGTTGATGTCCAATCTGCCTTCACCAGAATTGTCTCCTTTCATCACCAAATATCTTCATCATCCTTTATTAATCTTTCCTTGCTCCCTGAATGAGAAACATTTAAATTTGAAGTGAAGATACATTTCGAAAAATATAATATTAAAACATGAATAATTACATTCAATAAAATCAGATGAGTCATTGGGCCTAAATTGGTGTACATTAGGCATGAAGTGCACAATTGATGAGAGTGGATGTTTAAAATTAAAATGTACTAACTCAGGCCCATATGATAAAAAATGAACTTTTAATCCCAATAAAATGTAATTATAAAATGTTTTTTTATTTTCTAATCACCATGTATCATACAAATGGTGAAAAGGAGCCACATGTGGCTGTATACAATATTTACATGGTGTGTGTTCTTCGCACACCCCGTGTACTGCATGGGAAGTCAAACGGTCGAATGATCTAGAAATTACCCTAAATCAATGTAAAACTGGGAAATAGAAGGTGAAAAATTGTGTACCTAGACCGAGGATCACAATGTAAAATAAATCCAGATGAAAAACACACTAAAATAGAGGATTTGAAATTGGGGTGGCTGGAGGGCATACAGGAGAAGAAAACAAGAAGGGGAGGGGGGTCACGTGACACAGCGTGAGGCTGGGTAGTGCCCAGCCTTTATATCTAGAATACATGACGTGTATGCTTAAGACACGCTGTGTATTCTGGCTATAAAGGCCGGGCACTTACTTTTTTTAAAAAAATAACTATTATGATATAATATAATTACTTTAGTAAACTATATAATAATTAATATTAACAATTAAAATAAAAATAAATAAATAAATAAATATATATATATATATATATATATTGTTTACTAAAAATAAATCTATACACATAATGTATCGGTAAATACACGGCGTGTGTTCTAAAATTGGAAAAAGAGTAGTACAACCTTTGGTCTGATGCTTGGGGTGAGGTTCGAACTGGCGATCGACCGATCGAAATGCAATCCCTAAACCACTAGAGTTAAAGTTTACTACTACTCATATTTATTAATTTTATATATTTAATGTACAAGGCTTATACTACATGGGATTAAGAATATGCACTACGTGTGGTTTTAATTTGAATAAAAGGGATGAAGCAGGTAGATTAGCTGAATTCAAACCCAGGTCCTTTGAATCCAGGCCCAAGACTCTTCCAATCTTCCAACTTCACCTGCATGTATTCCTTTATGTTTGAAAACCTTTTCATTTATTAAGGAAAACATGGCTCATATGAAGTATATCAAAATACACACCGTGTGGTTTTATTAAAAGGAAAAATGATGGAAATGGACTGGTTGTCAGGATTCGAACCCGAGTCTTTTGGAACTGGTTTATGAACATGGTCATCCATTCCATCCCCATAATGGTTTTTATTGGAGTTAGAAAAAATTTTGTATTATTTTGAAAAATACCACACAATCATGTAATTAAACATGGGTATAAAAAGGATGAACCCCATGCCAAAGATAGGTATAGAGGAATTCGAACCGGTGACGGCTCAGATAAACTCCAATGACCTTACCATTGATACCAAAATCATCCCTATTTATTAATTTATTTAATATATATAGTTACAATATTAGGAATATAAACTAAAATGATCAGTACACGCCATGTATATAGATGGTACACATCATGTAACCTATGGGTTGCCTCCTAGAAAGCGCCTTTGTTTTACGTCATTAGATCGAACTACCTACCTCCTGTTACCTAAAATAAATGGTGGAGATTATACCCACTATATCCTCCATGTGATGTTAAAGTTTTAGGTTTTGTCCATTCACCTTGAAAGGTTGTCCGTCTTCACCAGTAATTTCCACCACACCATGGTGGAAAAATTTGACAAATTGGAATGGTTCCGACCCTCAGGACTTCAACTTACCTGGAAACAATCTCAGATGAGAGTTGAAGAGTAACACATGATCACCAGGTTTGAAGGTTTTGTAGGAAATTATCTGGCTGTGGATTGCCTGTATCTTTTCTTTGAACAATCTGGCGTTCTCATACTCCTCCCATCAGATCTCATCAAGATCCATCATCTGGAAGTTTCACTTCTCTTTTGCAACCTTTAAATCAAAATTCAGGGCCTTGATGACCCATTAGGATTTATGATCTAGCTCCATTGGTAGGTGGAATGGCTTCCCATAGATAAGGCAGAACAGAGAAATCCCCATAGGTGTCTTGAAGGCGGTCCGATATACCCATAAGGCCTCATCAAGCTTTTTGGACTAGTCCCTCATTAGAGCTCCCACCATTTTCTACAGGATCTATTTTAGCCCACGATCTGATAATTCCACCTGTCCACTAGATTGGGGAGGATAAGGTGTTCCCATGTGATGCTTCACCCCAAACTTAAGTAACACATTTTTCATTAAGGCATTGTCAAAATGCAATTCCCTGTCACTGATCAACACTCGAGGCACACCAAAACTGCTAAATATGTTTTTCTTCAAGAAGACCATAACTACCTTGGTCATGTCATGGGATGTAGTAGTGGATTCCACCCACATGGAGACATAGTCCACACAGAAGAGTATGTAAGAGTTCCTATATGATGGGGGAAATGGCCCCATGAAGTTAATTACCCAGATGTTGAAGATTTCAACCTCTAGGATGGGGTGTTAAGGAATATCAGATCATTGTCCCATATTACTTATCCTCTGATATCGATCACACATGGTAATAAAGTAATGAGCATCCCTGTGCATGGTAGGCCGGAAAAATCCAGACTGCAAGATCTTCGCTATCGTACGGTCTGGGCCATGATGTCCTCCAACTGGTGAGGAGTGACAGACCTCTATAACTCCTTGAAATTCATTATTTAGGATGCAATGAAGAATCATCCCATTTCCATGTGATTGAATGAGTAGAGGGTATTCCAAGAAGTACCTCTTGACATCGGATAGAAACCGCTTCTTCTGCTGGTAAGTGAGATCGGGGTGAACTGCTCCTATAACCAAATAATTTTCAATATCGGCATTCCAAGGTCAATGAATTCCTTTGATTGAGAAAATTTTCTCATCTAAGAAGTCATCCCTATTGCCTCTATCATCCTCCTTCTCCAAATGAGGCAGTTACAAGCAGGAGAGGTGGTCAGTAATAACGTTCTCATTGCCCTTCTTGTCACGGATCTCCAAGTTTAACTCTTGGAGGGGAATCAACCAATAGATGAGTCATGGATTCACATACTTATTTTTCAGAAAATACTTGAGTGTTTAATGGTCAGTATATATAATAATTTTAGACAACACCAAATAAAAACAAAACCTATAAAATGAAAACACCACTGCGAGAATTTATTTCTCTATGGTAGTGTAGTTCACCTGTGCTTTATTCAGAGTTCTGATGGAAAAGTAAATTGGTCAAAAGATGTGATTCAGCCATTTCCCCAGTACTACGCCCACCTCATAGTTTCTAGCATCACACATGACTTCAAATTTAGCCTCCCAATTTGGATCAATCGTCATCAGAGCTTCCACCAGTCGTTGCTTCATATGCTGAAAAGTTGTAGCACAAGTCTCATAAAACTCAAATATGGAATCTTTGGAGAAGAGATTGGTGAGTGGTTAGGAAATATTCAAAAATTCTCTGACAAACCATCTATAAAAACAGACATGCCCTAGAAAACTTCAGATGAATCTGAAAGAAGTTTGAATGAGTAGATTTGAAATGACTTCTATCTTCACAGGATCAATTTCTATCCCTTTCATAGAGATCCAGTGGCCTAAGACGATACCACTATGTATCATAAAATGACATTTATCCCAGTTTAAAACTAGGTTAATGTGCACACACCTTTCCAAAACCAAATCTAGATTCTTCAAACAAGCGTTGAAGGATTTTCCATAGATGAAAAAATCATCCATAAAGACCTCCAGGATTTGTTCTTCCATGTCGTGGAATATTGCCAACATACATCGCTGGAAGGTGGCAAAATCATTGCACATCCCAAAAGACATTATTCGATAAGAAAATGTACCATAGGGGCATGTGAAGGTACAATTTTATTGATCTTCAGGGGAAATGGATATTTGGTTATATCCAGAATAATCATCAAAGAAGCAGTAAAACTCATGCCCCACCAGTCGTTCTAGCATCTGATCCATGAAGGGAAGTGGGAAGTTATCTTTCTATGTTGCATCGTTCAGCTTCTGATAGTCTACACACAATCTCCAACCCGTGACTGTTCGTGTAGGTATGAGTTCATTTTTATCATTGGAGACCACAATGATCCCCCCTTTTTGGGTACTAATTGCAGAGGACTCACCCATGGGATGTCTGAAATGGGGGTATTTGATTCCTACATCTAACAATTTGATTACCTACTTATTCACGACTTTTATAATTGGAGGTTTTAGTCATCGTTGTGGTTTCCAAGAGGGATTTTCTCCTTCTTTTAGTAACACCTTATGGGTGAAAATGGTGGGACTGATTCCCATCAGATCTGCAATGGTCCATCCAATGGCTTTCTTTATTCACTTCAGAACCTGCATAAGTGCGTTTTCTTACTCTTGAGATAGAGCTGCATTAAGTATAACTGGCAGTGTTTTTTGATCACCCAAATATCCATATTTTATAGATGAAGGGAGAATATTTAGCTCAAGTTGATGTGCCTTCAAGATCGAGGGCACAATTGGTTGCACCTCCGCTCGCTCCAAAATGTCTGGAACAACTATGCATTGCCAGTAATGACTGTCCTGGACTTCGAGAAATTGAAACTCCTCGGGTGCATCTTGGATATCTATGAATAGTGGGTTATCAATGATAAAAGAACTTACTATACCATCTTCCTTGTATATGAAGTGCTCGTCCATTGCTGTTACCGCATAATAGTCCTCATGTTCCAGTAGTGATGCCTACTTGATATCCTTGAAGACGTTGTAGGAGAATCTTTCATATCCTACTCTGAAGACCAGTTCTCCTTGGTGGACATCGATCAATACCTTACCAGTGGCCAGGAATGGCCTTCCCAAAATCAAAGGTGATTACTGGTCTTCCTCTGTGTTAAGAATGATGAAGTCTGTAGGGATAATGAACCTTCCTACATTCACCATCACATACTTGAGCAGCCCCTTGGGATATTTGATGGAGCAATCTTCTAGCAGGAGGGCCACTTAGGTGGGTTTGAGATTAGTGAGCCCCAAATTCTTGAAAACTCCGAAGGGCATCAAGTTAATGTTGGATCCTAAGTCATAGAGAGCTATTCGAAAATCACAAGATCCAATGGTACATGGGATTGTGAAAATACTTGGATCTTGGAGTTTTGGAGGAAGCAAGCACTGCACCACTACCAAGTATTCCTTATTTAATGAAATAGTTCCCAGATCATCCATATTTCTTTTTTTTGAGAGAATCTCTTTCATGAACTTTGTGTATGTCGGTATCTGAGTTAAATATTCTATGAAAGGGATATTGATGTGAAGATTTCAAAATACCTCCATGAATTTACCAAACTGGTGATCCAACTTCCTTTGCTTCATCCTATCTGGAAATGATAAGGTGAGCTCAAAATTCTTGACCACCTCTTTAACCTTACCATGCGAGGCCTCCTTCTCTTTTGATGGTTATTTTTAGGAGGAGGGTTCCTTCATTGTGGTTTCTTCAGCCAAAGAGGGTGAAGGTTGAGCTAGATTCGTAGCCTCAGCTTGCTTTGTTGTTGGTGTCTGAGGTAGCTCTTTCCCACTTTGTAAAGAGACTGTATGGGCCTCTTCTGATGGGTTATTCTCAGTGTTACCCGGTAGTGTACTGGGTTGCCTCGAGGAGATCTGGTTTTCTAGTTTCCCAATTTGATTTTCCAGGATTCGAATGTAAGATTAATAGTTTTGAAACCATGTTTCAGCAGTAGTGATAATTTTTTTCATCATTTCTTCAAGTTTTTATGGGGGTTCTTGCTGAGTTTTTGTGCATCTGGTGGAGGTGGTGGCTACCTTAGTGGTTGTGGGTGAGGGTTTTGGTACCCTTGCTGATGGTAATTTCCATACCATTGCTGTCTTGAATATGGGTTCTGGTATGGTTTTTGACCATAACCAGGTGGTCTCTAGGGTGGATGATTTTGCTGTTACTGCTCGTAACCCATGTTCGTATGTTATCTCCATGTGGGGTTCTGTTATTGAGGGTACATATTAGGCCCTTGGTTCTGAGAAACGTAGCTCACCTCACTTGGTTGAAGGGTCGACAGTTGACCTAGGGCATTCACCAATGACGTGGTTGTCACCACATTCGCTGCATGCAGGATGGATTACTACTTGAACTTGGGATGCATTCTTCAAGTTCAACACATCAATCTTCTTGGAAACCGCATTCAATTGGGCAGCGAGCATCATGGTGGCATCAATGTTTTGTATACCTCACTTTTGAGATCCCCAATCCAAGTTCCACTGGAATCTGTTGGCCGACATGTCCTCTAGGAGGTCAA
The DNA here is from genome assembly GCA_963277665.1 of Viscum album. Taxonomy (NCBI): domain Eukaryota; kingdom Viridiplantae; phylum Streptophyta; class Magnoliopsida; order Santalales; family Viscaceae; genus Viscum; species Viscum album. Next base: position 616,534,483 of record OY728145.1, on the reverse strand, counting down.
AGAGTTCCTCTAGAGATTTCCACATTATCGTTCCTCCAGCAACTACATCCACCATGAATTTAGTGTTTATGGTTAGGCCACTGTAGAAGGTTTGTACTTGCATACAGAGCAGAAGTCCGTGGTCAGAAAATTTGCATATAATCTCCTTAAATCACTCCTAGGACTCGTATAAGGATTCTGAGTCATGCTACTAGAAGTTGTGGATCTCGTTCCGTAGTGTCACCATCTTCTATAGTGGAAAGTATTTTGACAAGAATGTCTGGGATAACGCCTCCCAGGTGAGGATGGACCATTGAGGTAGTCCCTTGATCCAGTATTTCACCTTATCCCTTAATGAGAAGGGGAAGAGGCGAAGACAGATGAAATATTATGACACTCAATGGTAATGGAATGTGTCACAGATCTTCAGGAGGTTGGAGAGATGAGCGTTCGGGTCTTCACTTGGCAAAGCACAGAACTCTACCCTATTCTGGATTAGCTGCATAATGGCCAGTTTGACCTCGAAGTGATGGGCCTGCACCGATGGTCTGACAATCCCCGTGTTTTCCCCTTGGATGAAGGGGAGTCTGTACTCCATAAATGTTCATAGTGGGGGAAATTGTTCTTAAGGGGGAATATACCACTGCTCAAGAGCATAATATGATATTGGGCCTGGATGCATGTACAAAAACTACCCCGGGGCTAATATTATTGAGGTCGTTTTGGGCCATAACCCGGAACAAAAGGATCCAGTTGTCACTGCTGGTTCCCCAGTATGAATTCCACGACATTGGCTGGTTGGTTTGGGTCCTCCTTAGTAGTGAGTATTTGGTTTCGGTTCTTATCCAGGACAAACGGCTATCCAGCTCCTTGGAAAGCAACTGGATCTCCCTATTCTATATTCACCATGGGGGCCTTTTGGTTGTGCTTTCCCACAAGTGTACGTTTTCGCCTCAAAAGTATTTGTTTGATCTCCGAGTCGATTGAAAATATCTCCTATGACTCAGTGCTCTTGGAACGAGTGATGCATCCACTCATACACCTATGAACCTACACAACACTGAACACACCAAGCGTAAAATAGGAATAAAAAAAGTAAAAAAAGATAAATGAGAGTAAGAATATATTTTTTAGATTTTTTGATTTTTATTTTCGCTAAAATTGATACAAACTTGATGAAAAAAACAATATTAACTTCTATTTCCCTAGAAACGACACCAAATATTGGTACCATTCCTGCCAAAGTGTTATTTTCGACAATCCAAATTATATTACCCTAGCAAGTATAGTACAAGTAAGGGGTCAATACACAAGGAGAAGGAGTTATTTTTGTTTTGTTTATCTATTTTGTAATTTATTTAGTGAAGTTTTTTGAAATTAAGAATTGATTTTTTAGTGTTTTGATAAAAAGATGATTGGATTTCAATTTCTTAACAAATTACTTGAAAGATAAAGAAAAACACAGAGATTTGGTTTAGATGAAAATTTCTAGAGAAATGCATCGGGGCTGTAGATTTAAAAGGTTGTTATTAAATAAATTTTCTTATGAGGTTGTGTTGTTCATGATAATTCAAATATCTGGGTTAAGAATGTAACAAAACCCCCTTGGTCTGCTGAGTTTTGTTTAAACCAATAGAAACCAATTCCTTGGTCTGGAAATTGATTTCTATTAATTTTATTAATTACATCCCTTTTTGAGATGATTAAAACACCCAATGATCATGGATGTTTTTAATTATAATTCCTTAAAGATCCTTATAAATCCTATTATTGGTTCAATATGATGTTTTTCGTGATATTTAAAAAGAGTTAATAAGGAATTATGAGAAAGAAAAATAAATAACATGATTAAAATATCAAAATTGAAAAATTACAACACATAATTGTCCACAACCCCAACACATAGGGAATTTAACTACTCATGGAGTAGCTAGTAACTAAAAAACTCGAAATACATGAATTAATCCTTTTGAAAGCTTTAGAGTGAAGGTTGTTGGGAAGTAAGCACAAAAGCACCTTCTCTCCTCTCTTCTCTCCTCTTATTTCTCTCTCTTATTCTCTTCTTAGACGTCTCCTGAGTGCCCCCACTTAGAATATATCAGACTGAATGAATTTTAATGACTCTCGAACTTTGAGGGCCTGCCACTTATTTATAGGTTTTAGTAGTACACGACATGTACCCTGGTAAACACGTTTGGCCATCTTTTCTCTGCCTGTAGGTTAGCTAACATGCCATCTTTGACTTTGAACATGGCGTCGCCTGGTAGGTGGGAGTACATGACGTGTAGCGCCACCCTAAACATTGTGTAAGAATATTCATCAGACACCAACCACTTCTAGAAGGGCCACACGGTGTTTATGCTTTGGCTGGAAACATGGGTGTGTATCCAGTATTCCCGATCCATGTCGTGGTAGTCGTACATGACATGTATATAATAGTACATGCCGTGTATATTTGAAATTTTGTTCTGATCAGCCCTGATTTGTGCTTATGGCTGGAAACATCCTGAAAATTATCACAATCACCAAAATAAATAATTTTATCCATAAAACAAATGATATTTGGTGAAAACAAGTTTTTATGCTAAATAAAATGTATGAACAAGTATACAAAAAATGGGCACATCAACTACACTTAATACAAACTGGATGATCGAGAAGTATAATGTATTTTTGAATTAGGTACATTAAATAACAACATAAAATGGGGAATACACCATCTTTATTGAAAACTTCTTTAACATTCTCAAAACACTCCTTCAAACTTAAAACTGCATGGGATAACCTGAGGACATACATAATAAAGTGGTGAGCTATAAATAATAATAAGGGAATAAACATGGAATAAGTGATACATGATAGACAATAGGAATATTAATGAGGAAAAAAAGGAACATGAATAATAAATAATGATATAACATGATAATTATAACATGGGAAATGTGGCAACAACTTAAAATAATGAATCATAAACATAGTTCAAGGTTAAACCCACCAAGACATCATGGTGGATAAAGTACCTTAAGGGAATCAGGTTCACTCTTTATACCAACATGATGTATCATGATACTAAACATTACCCAATGCATTGGAGCATTATCTGGGCACACTCATCATAATATTTTCATTGTCATACTTAAGTGTTCTAGATAGATCATAAAACATGGATTCATTCATCACTATAATTTATTCCACGATCAAGGAATATGAAATAAATATATATAAGTCCCCAATAAATAAGTATATGTGCATAAAGGTGAATTCATTTAATAGAAAAATTGTCATGATATTCACTGCACAATTGTTTTGGCATGGAAAATAGTGGTGAAATTTTTTCACCATAACGACGTTACATAAAAATTCATAAAAGGGATTGATGATAGAGAAAGGGGTCTCTAGTATTTTTTACATAAATTGGAAAGTAAGTAACATATGGGATAAAATATCCTATCATAATGAAATTAAGTAAAAATACATAATTTAAAGAATATACTTGAATAAAGAGGATAAAGTAAAAGATCCCTTATGAAATTTTAGTATGGTAACAGGTGTACATAAAATATCACGGGAGGAATAATGAGAGTTAAAATGGGGATATAATCATTTATAAATTAAATTTAAAGTAATTTTAATATGAAATAACATATCCCAAAAAAATAAAATGGAATTTAATATACATAACATAAAAGGAGTTCTTGAATGGAAATAAAAAGAGAGAAATCCCTTACAGAATTTCAGCATAGTAACGACTTAGGTGAATGTAAAAATGAGAGAGAATAAATTAACTATCATTAAAATAAAATCCATTAGATATTAGGGTATTTTTTATAAATAAATTACATCATAAAAAATTGAAATTAAGAAGATAAATTCCAAATAAGGTGCTTGAATTGAAAGAAGGAGAGGAAAGCGAGGACCCCTTACTTGAGTATGTGACTTCAAAAGCTTGGTAGGGGTTTCTTGAGAGATTGGGGGCACCTTGGGAGGAATCTATAGATTATAGGGAAGAGTATTATAATGATATAAAGAGTTTTAGTGGAGAGAAATGTCATATTGGGTGGGTTTATATAGAAAAAATAGGGGAATTTCTTTATTATTTTGGTTTTGCACTCTACATAATAAAGTAACCAAAACCACAAACTATCCCATGGTTTTTCCCATGGTTTCTGAAAAATGGGAGTGGTTTACATTATTTTATAAGTTCAAGTTATGAACATAATAAAATAATTCCATTGATTATGTGAATATGAGTCATAATCTTAAAGAAATGATTTTAAAACCTTAAAATATATTACATGTTTTAGATGATTCATAATGGCTTTATAAAATAAATAAAATAAACTTAAAATCAAATTGTTTTAAATATAAAACATATATTTGGTCTTGGATACCATTTATATTATTTATTAAATCACTTTTGGGTCATTATGATGTCATAATACACAAAGTATATTTATATGGTATTTAATTTTTACCAAAAAATTTTACTCATAAAATTATGAAAAATTAACCATTTGATAATTTTGACATTATGATTACAAAAATAATATTCATTTTATATAAATAATTTTTAAAATATGTGATTTTTTACTTTTAAAATAATAACTGATATTTATTGAAAATGTTGGGTTTTATTAACAATAACAGTTTTTGAACTCTTATAAAAATTACATTTGACCTCATAAAAATCATATAATAATTTATATTTATTAAAAATTATTTAATAATAATGTTTTATTAAAAGATTATTTATTTCAAAAATCTTTCAATTCATCAAAATAAATTCCTTAATTGAATTTTAATATAACCCAAAAATACTATTTGTGCTTTATTGTATCAAAATAAAAATCATTTATAAAGAAACAATAATTGGATTAAAATATATTCATTATTGTAGCACCCCAAACACTTCATGGTATGTTTCTCTTAAATACATTCTAGTTATAGCCTATATTTTATGAATCACTGAGCCTATATGGAACAAAATATGGTTACTTATAGAAGATATCCATAACCTAGCCATTAAACTTAATTTTTCCAACTCTGCGATTTGAATTTTAAAAATATGACATACACAGTTGTGTTCAAGATGATATTTAGAGTCTGATAAAATTAACTTAATTTTTAGTGAATAGTAACCTACCCTTTGGAACTGTAACCTACCCTTATGAATAGTAACTTACCCTTATGAATAGTAATATGACTTTTATGAATGGTATCCATACCCTTGAGTGTATAAGTGAATTTAGGCACCTTAAAAATGAAGATGAATATTTTAAGTGTTTATATTTTTTGATTAAATAATGATTTTAATTAAATATTTAATTAATCATATTTAGGAAATTATTTTTGAAAAATGGAATTAATTTTTGGATTCTACACGTCGAAAAATAGTCAGGGTGCATTTTTGGTATTTTTCTGAAATACTTGAATTTTTGATGAATAGTAAAATCCGATAATTCAAAATAAATACTAAATAATGGATTAATTGAGTCATTGATGATGATATGATGATGTAAGCCCAATTTATTCATATTCAAATGATAAAATTACTATTATTGGTCATGGAAGACTCACTATTACTTGTTTTATGGAAAAATAATAAATTAATGAATTTTATATTAAGAAAACTCCTCTCTCCTCCACTATAAAACCCCCCCTTCACTCCCTCTTCTCTTCACTCCTCTCAAGCCTTGTGACTTGCCAATATTCTGCCCAAATATCTTCCCAAGATCCTCCCCCACGTCTAGAAGCTCCTATCCTCTTCAAAATACCAAAACCTCTCCCCTTAAGAGGTTCTCAAAGGAGGAAGTCTCAAGAGGTAAACTCCTCTTTCCAATTCCTTCATTTATTTTAAGTTCTTTTATTTTTGTTTCTTTCCTCACCTCCCTTCACCCAAATAGTATGATAACTCCAGTAACATAAATGTACTGGAATTTTTTTATTCTAATGAGATATTTCATTATCTTCTCTCCTTTCCCCACCCTTTATTTGGAAGAAATGAAAGCACCGTTTGAGATGTGCTAATTTAGCACATTCAAGGACAACAATTTATCAATTTCTACTATAATATTTAATTATAGTCATGAAACCATTTTTGGTATGGTTGAACCAAATTATTATATATTTAATATATTTTATTTTTAGTTCTGTAATGCTTTTGTACAAATGGTATTAAGTTATAAAGCAAAACATGTTCATTGTAATCAAACCCATCGTTTAACCAAAATGGTTGTCACTAAGGTTATATATATGTAATAATTTTACCTCACTATAAGTAACCAAATTAAATTTAAAATCATTTAATATCCTTTAAGTTCACTAATGGTATATAAATTCATTTATGGATGACCACTTCCATCTTTAATATTTATCTAAACTTGAATATAAGTGAACCAATCTTTTAAAAACAAGTAATCAAATGAGCCCGATCAATGAAATTGAACATAATAACTAATCAAAAAGGCCTTGAATGAAATAAAAAGTTTTATAATAAATCATTTATATATATTAGAGTTTCTAGACTTATGAATTAATAAGCCTAATTTGTTTATTCAGGTCTTTAATAACAAGTCAAGAACACCTTCAAGCATAAGGTAAGGGATCCTCTCTCTCTCACTTTTGTTCAAGAATCTCCCCTATGTTGTGCCCTTTTATTTTCAATCCCTAATGATGGGGTATGTTTTTTCACATCTCCCATACTACCCTTATTACATATAAATAATGGTATACCCCTTTACCTCTCATTAATCCCTCGCAATAATACTTGTTACAATGCCGAAATGTTTGTAAGGGGTCTTTCTCATCTCACTTTCATTTCTGTGAGATTTTTATTGTTCACCACTTATTTCTTATATGTGGTATATGTGTAATTCCATTTGAAATATAATAACATGATTTTCTTTATATTCATGTTATTCAATGATTCATTTGTGGGTTATTAAGTTCTGGTCATATGATTCGACCGATTACATTGGGTAAGAGACTTTGTCTCAACTACTATTTTGTTGTGACTAACTTTGTATTATGCACCTAATAATACTTATGTGGTGTACCTACTGCCCATTTTAGATCAATTTTCATTTGAAATTATATTTATATTAAATATCCATAATCTCACATCATGGATATGTTTTTTTCTAAACCGTATACCATTTTACATACGGTGCTTATTTGGAAAGTTATTTTAATTATGGAAATATTGATAAATCCGTATAATATTATCTATAAGGATATTGAAAAAGCATATTAATCTTGTATTGAATAAATGTATAAAGAATGATTTGGAAATGCAGTGGTGGGTGGGGCCCACTACAGCCCCTCGATGCATCGGTAGGTCTCATGAGACAAATCAGTTTGGCGACAAACCCTTCGACTCTGTTTCCAAAAATCAGACATGTTTCTACCCATATAACTAAATTGTTTTAACGGTATTATGGTTTCATGTGTGAGATACATGACTTCCAATTAATAAGAATTCTCTTTATTCATTATCAGTTTTTACTATCCATGAGGTTTTCACTATGACAAAATCTATGGATGTAGTTTCATTCTCAGTTTATTAATGGCGTGAGTTTTTCATTTATTCACCACGACATATTGATTATGTCAGATTGATTATGATTCACTTATTATTGTATTCATGCTTCCACTATTTTTAACCCTTACTGAGAAATTGAGCTCACCCCTTTCATTGTTTTCTATTAATAAGTGATGAAGATGTGATCGTTTATTGAGTTCATGTGGTTGCAGTTTTTAGTTTTTGTTATGTATTGTATTTTTTAACCTTTTCCAATGTAATTTGAGTTACATCTATATATCTAGTTTCTTTAAGACTACTAAACTGATCGTTCCTTTGGGATTTTCATTCCTTCTAACCATGCCAATATCACAAGTAATGCACCGACTCCAGCCTTGAGGGGTCGGGGTGTTACAATTGGTATCAGAGGAAGTTTAGTAGGAAAATTGGAAACTAGAGTAGAAAATATATAGTAGGGAACAAATCCCTAAGGTAGTATTTGAGGATAAATGTACAATAACATCCTAGTATTTTGGTAAGGAATAGATTATGTGAATCTTTCTTGCAAATACATCCCTGTCTGGATATGAGCAGGTAGAGGTGGCTCTGGAATAGATGTACCTAAGAGTAAAAACTCTGGCAAGGAGTTTCGAAATTGACCTAGGGTATCCTGGTACATGACAATGGGCCTTGCTGCACTCTTGGTTACGACACTCCCGGGGGATATGTTTAGGATAATTCATATTTTCTTTATAAGCCATTATGAAGGATTGAAATGTAAATTTTTCCTTATAGAAACCATGTTTATGAGATTAGCTATGCATAGAATTTCAATATATAATAAGTTATTTCTATTTTAGATTCATAAACTAATCTAGTGTATGCCATTATTTATAAATGGCACCTAATGGAAGAAAGGGAATCAATACTCGTGGAAAATGTAGGTATTTCCCCACTGACGAAGTCAACGCAGTAAATGTTGGAGTATATTAGATTATGACCATATTGGGAAAACTTAACCAGTTCGTGACGAATAACCATGCTACACCTGTGTTGGATCGTTTCATGCAGCAGAGGCCCCCATCTTTTAGTGGGACTACTAATCTGATAGTATATGAGCAGTGGATCAAGTCACTTGAAAAGATATTCATGGCATTAAGATGCGATGAAAATGAGAAGGTAGTGCTGGCAGTATATCGTCTCAAGGGTGACACAGATCAATGGTGGTCTTTGATCTAGAATACCATAGAGGAAGAAGAAATATAAGATATGGAATAGAGGAATTTTAAGTAAATATTATTCGAAAAATATTTCCATCGTGAGCAATGAGCTGAAATGAAGAGGAAATTCCTTAGCTTAAAACAAAGGGAAGAAGACAATGTTGCAGAGTATGAGGATACCTTCACAAGGCTAGCCAGGTATGCCATAGATTACATATGTGACTCAACAGACAAGATTTATCATTTATTCGAAGGTCTTAAGACAAGTCTTCGAAGGGCACTGGCTTCTCAATCATTTTCACCATATGATGAAATTGTATCAAGTGACATCAAAACAGAGAAGGAATTTTATAGATCAAATATTTTCAAAGGAAACCAAGATAAAAAGCAGTACTCTGATAATAAAAGAAAAATGAGAAGCACCAAATAAGAGCAAGGTAACAAAGCTATTCCCATTATGTGATAATTGTGGAAAGAATCATCTTGGGAAATGCTTGAAAGGCATGGGATTCTGCTATAACTGCAGAGAAAAGGATCATCAATCTGATGAATGCAAGGGGAAGAAACAATTCAATGATATTCAACGCTACAATTGTAGAGATATGGGACACTATTCAAATGAGTGTCTTAAGCACCAAGGAAACTTGACTCAAAAAAGGCCAAGAGAGAAAGGGAGAGCTTATTCGATTAAAACCACAGAGGTTAAAGTTCCTAATGATGTGGTGGCAGGTACTTTAATTGTTTCCTCAAAATTAGCCAACACTTTATTTGATTTTGGATCATTGAATTCATTTATATCTTCTCAGTTTTCCAAGAAAATTAGATATGTACAATTTTATTTAATAAAGGATTTGTTAGTAAAAACTCCCAGGGGATGCATCATTACAACAAAGGCATGTCAACTAGTCCCCCTCTAGACACCAAAATGTGCTTTAGTTGCTAACCTTGTCATCATACCAATGACTAAATTTGATTTAATTCTCAGTATAAATTGGTTGTCAAATTATGATGCGAAGATTTATTGTAAGAAGAAGGAAGTTACAATTTTTTAAAATGGTGTAGAATCCCTTGTCTTTAGGGAAGAAACTTCACCATATGATTCTTATCTAGAACCACCCCCAGTAGCTCTAATGAATTCAATACTTGTAGAGGAAGATAAACCAATATCTATGGGCAAGGAAAGAAATCTTCAAATTGAAGATGTGCACATAATGCAAGAGTACATTGATGTATTTCTAGAGGATTTACATGGACATCCTTCAGAGCGGGAAGTTGAGTTATATATTGATTTAATTCCTGGTGCAAGACCTATATCAATAACTCCCTATATAATGGCCACTGTGGAATTAGTAGATCTAAATAAACAACTAAATGATTTGAGTAAAAAAGGATTTATTCGACTTAGTGTTTCTCCATGGGGAGCCCCTGTACTCTTTGTCAAGAAGAAAGATGGATCCATGATGCTTTTCATTGATTACAAGGAAATCAATGCTATTACAATAAAGAATAAGTATCCTCTGCCCTGGATTGATAATTTATTTGATCAACTTCATGGATCTCAATACTTTTCGAAGATTTAACTTCGATCCGGATATCATCAGTTGCATGTGAGGAAGGAATATATTCCTAAGACAACATTTCGGACCAGGTATGGGCATTACGAATTTACAGTGATGCCTTTTGGGATGACAAATGCACCCTCTGTTTTCATGGATTTAATGAATATAGTTTTCAAGGAATATCTTGATAACTTTGTTGTGGTATTCATAGATGATATCCTCATATACTCAAAAATCTATGAAGACCATGAGAATTACTTGCAGGTTATTCTGAGAACTCTTAGAAGAAATAAATTATATGGGAAGTTTAGCAAGTGTGAATTCTGGATTCAACCAGTTTCTTTTCTAGGACATATTGTCTCTAAGGATGGATTCCTTGTTGATCCTGCAAAGACAAAGGAAATCCAAGAATGTCCCACGCCAACAAACATAACTGAGGTATGTAGTTTTATTGGCTTAGCAGGTTACTATCGGCGTTTTGTTCAGAATTTTTCCTGACTGGATAACCCGCTAACCAAGCTCACACGTAAAGGAGTTAAGTTTGTGTGGACAAAAGAATGTACAGAATTCTTCAAAGAATTGAAAAGAAGATTGGTCAATGCTCCAATTTTGATTCTTTCATCTAGAAGTGGTGGATTTGTAATATACAGCGATGCATCAAAGAATGGACTGGGTTGCATCCTTATGAAAAATGATAAAGTTATTGCTTATGCATTAAGACAGTTGAATACTCATGATAAAAATTATCCAACTCATGATCTTGAGTTAGTAGCCGTAATATTTTCTCTGAAAATATGGAGGAATTATCTCTACGGAGATAGATGTGAGATTTATACAGACCAAAAGAGTTTTAAATACATTTTCACACAAAAATAACTCAACATGAGGCAAAGGAGATGGCTTGAGTTACTCAAATATTACGATTGTTCAATACACTACCACTCTGGAAAGGTGAATAAGGTGGAAGATGCATTAAATAGGAAAGATCATGGACTTCTGACTTAAATAAGGATCAAGAGAGATCCTATATTTTTGGATCTACTAAAGATGGATATGGGAATTGTTAAGGAAAGGGAAAAATCTTTCCTATTTCAAATAATTGATAAACCATCCTTATTAGAGAAGATAAAAAGCTCTCAATCTGATGATGAGAATCTGCATAAGAAAATTAATGCTGTCAAGGATTGGAGACTGGATAACTTTGTGTGTGAAGAATGAGTTCTGAAATTTGGGAAGAGGTTATGTGTTCCATCAGTACCTGAGATAAAAATAGAACTATTAGATGATGCTCATAGCTCAAATTTATTTATACACCCGGGTAGCACCAAGATGTATAGAGATCTGAAGGAATATTTTTGGTGGGATAATATGAAGCGGGAAATTTCTAACTACGTGTCAAGATGTCTAGTTTGTCAACAAGTGGAGGTAGAGAGACAACATCCCAAAGGAGTGATGCAACCTCTACCTATTCCTATGTGGAAGTGGGATAACATTATGATATATTTTTTCACCGGAATAATGAGGACATCTAGAAGGAATGATGTAATATGGGTAATTGTTGATCGTCTCACAAAATCAGCACATTTCCTTCCTATAAGAGAGTATTTTCCACTTGAGTTCTTGGAAAGAATTTATATTAATGAAGTTGTAAGACTTCATGGTGCACCTATATCGATTGTATCTGATCGAGATCCCCAGTTTACATCAAAATTCTGGAAAAGTCTCTGGAAATCTTTGAATACTGAGCCCCAGGTACATCAGACCATTTGAAATTCTGGAAAGAATCGAAGATGTAGATTACCATTTAGCGATGCTGCCAAATCTCTCCAGAGTTCATGATGTGTTCCATATGTCATTGTTAAAGAAATACATGCCAGACCCAACTCATGTACTCACATATAAAGAAATTGAACTAGAACCTGATTTGTCATACTGTGAAAAGCCTATCGGGATTCTTGACATAAGGGAGCAGGTATTGAGAAATTAGAAAACTCGTCTAGTAAAGGTTCTTTAGAGAAACCAGAATATGGAGGAAACAACATGGGAACCTGAGGATGTTATGAAAAATAATCACCCACATATTTTTGGTGAGTTTCATACATAAAATTTGGAGGAAGAAATATTTGAAGGAGGGAATAATGTAGCACCCCAAACACTTCATGGTATGTTTCTCTTAAATACATTCTATTTATAGCCTATATTTCATGAATCAGTGAGCCTATATGGAACAAAACATGGTTAATTATAGGAGATATCCATAACCTAGCCATTTAACTTAAATTTTCCAACTCTACGATTTTGAATTTTAAAAATCTAACATACGCGGTTGTGTTCAAGATGATATTTAGAGTCTGATATAATTAACTTAATTTTCGGTGAATAGTAATCTACCCTTATGAATAGTAACATGCCCTTATGAATAGTAACTTACCCTTATGAATAGTAATATGACTTTTATGAATGGTATCCTTACCCTTGAGTGTATAAGTGAATTCAGGCACCTTAAAAACAAAGATGAATATTTTAAGTGTTTATATTTTTTGATTAAATAATGATTTTAATTAAATATTTAATTAATCATATTTAGGAAATTATTTTTCAAAAAATAGACTTCATTTTTGGATTCTACACGTCGAAAAATTGTTAGGGTGAATTTTTGGTATTTTTATGAAATACTTGATTTTTTGATGAATAGTAAAATCCGATAATTCACAATAAATGCTAAATAATGTATTAATTGAGTCATTGATGATGATCTGCTGATGTAAGACCAATTGATTCAGATTCACATGATAAAATTACTATTATTGGTCATGTAAGACACACTATTCCTTGTCTTATGGAGAAATAATAAATTAATGAATTTTATATTAAGAAAACTCCTCTCTCCTCCACTATAAACCCCCCTTCACTCCCTCTTCTCTTCACTACCCTCAAGCCTTGTTCCTTGAAAATATTCTACCCAAATCTCTCCCCAAGATCCTCCCCCACATCCAAAATCTCCTATCCTCTTCAAAATACCAAAACCTATCCTCTTAAGAGGTTCTCAAAGGAAGAAGTCTCAAGAGGCAAACTCCACTTTCCAATTCCTTCATTTCTTTTAAGTCCTTTTCTTTTTGTCTCTTTCCTCACCTACCTTTACCCAAATAGTATGATAACTCCAGTAACATACATGTACTGGAATATTTTTATGCTAATGGGATATTTCATTATCTTATCTCCTTTCCCCACCCTTTATTTGGAAGAAATGAAAGCACCGTTTGAGATGTGCTCATTTAGCACATTCAAGGACAACAGTTTATCAATTTCTATTATAATATTTAATTATGGTCATGAAACCATTTGTGTTATGGTTGAAAAAGATTATTATATATTTAATATATCTTATTTTTAGTTCTGTAATCCTTTTGTACAAATGGTATTAAGTTATAAAGCAAAACGTGTTCATTGTAATCAAACCCACCGTTTAACCAAAACGGTTGTCACTAAGGTTATATATATGTAATAATTTGACCTCACTCTAAGTAACCAAATTAAATTTAAAACCATGTAATCTCATGGAAGTTCACTAATGGAATATAAATTTATTTCTGGACAACCACTTCCATCTTTAATATTTATCCAAACTTGAATATAAGTGAATCGATCTTTTAAAAACAAGTAATCAAACGATCCCGAACAATGAAATTGAACATTATAACTAATCAAATGGGCCTTGAATGAACTAAAAATGGTTATAATAAATCATTTAAATATATTATAGGTTATGTAATTATGAATTAATAAGCCTAATTTTTTTATTCAGGCCTTTAATAACAAGTCAAGAAAACCTTCAAGCATAAGGTGAGGGATCCTCTCTCTCTCACTTTTGTTCAAGAATCTCCCCTTTGTTGTGATCTTTTATTTTTAATCCCTAATGATGGGGTATGTTTTTTCACCTCCCCCAAACTTCCCTTATGACATATAAATAATGGGATACCCCTTTACCTCTCATTAATCCCTCACAAGAACACTCGTTACCATGCCAAAATGTTTGTAAGGGGTCTTTCTCATCTCACTTTCATTTCTGTGAGATTTTTATTGCTCGCCACTTATTTCTTGTATGTGGTATATGTGTACTACCATTTGATATATAATAACATTATTATATTTATATTCATGTTATTCAATGATTCATTTGATGGTTATTAAGTTCTGGTCATATGATTCGACCGATTGCATTGTGGTAAGAGACTTTGTCTCAACTACTATTTTGTTGTGACTAACTTTTTATTGTGCACCTAATAATCCTTATGTGGTGTACCTACTGCCCATTTTAGATCACTTTTCATTTGAAATTATATTTATATTAAATATCCATAATCTCATATCATGGATATGTTATTGTCTAAACCGTATACCATTTTACATACAGTGTTTATTTGGAAAGTTATTTTAATTATGGAAATATTGATGAATCTGTATACTCTACTCTATATGTATATTGAAAAGGCATATTGCTCTTGTATTGAATCAATGTATAAAGAATTATTTGTACATGAAGTGGTGGGTGGGACCCTCTACAGCCCCTCGATGCATCGGTAGGTCTTATGAGACAAATCAGTATGGCGACAAACCCTTAGAGTTTGTTTCCAAAAATCAGAAGGGTTTCTACCCATAGAACTAAACTATTTTAACGGTATTATGGTTTCATGTGCCAGATACATGAATTTTAATTAATAAGCAATGTATTTATTCATTATCATTTTTTACTATCCATGAGGTTTTCACTATGACAAAATCTATGGATGTGGTTTCATTCTCAGTTTATTAATGGTGTGAGTTTTTCATTTATTCACCATTCCATATTGATTATGTCAGATTAATTTTGATTCACTTATTATTGTATTCATGCTTCCACTATTTGTAACCCTTACTAAGTGTTTGAGCTCACCCCTTTCATTGTTTTCCATCAACAAGTGATGAAGAGGTGATTGTTTATTGAGTTCATGTGGTTGCAATTTTTGGTTTTTGTTATGTATTGTATTTTGTAACCTTTTCCAATGTAATTTGAGTTACATCTATGTATCTAGTTTTTTCAAGACTACTAAAATGATCGTTCCTTCAAGATTTTCATTCCTTTTAACCATGCCAATATAACAATTAATGCACCAGCTCTAGCCTAGAGGGGTCGGGGTGTTACAATTATCATATAAAGAATAACGTACATAATCATAATTCTAGGGTATTGATACACATCCCTTTAATACACCATCAAATTCCCTAAGAGTAAGGTGCGCGATGGTTTGACTTTCATAGGACAGTTCAACGAACATGATTTGGTCTGTGATCTCAATGAGTTTGAACTTCCCTTGTAAATGGCTTCGATCATGCTTAAGTTGTTGGATCTCAGTTTGATCTTGGTCAAGGGAAAATCCCATAAATGTTATCTCCCTCAAAAGCTCTGATAAATGGGATTCATAGGGTACAATCCTACTGGTTGAGGCCATCACTTCCTTTGTCTGTATCAATTGGATTTGTTAAAACCCTATATTTATACTAACCATGCGATAAATGTTCAATGAATATATTATAAATGGTAAATATACATAACAGACATTTAAATCCAATTGGATATAACAAATAAAAATAAGTTCATGTGTTTTTTATAACCATATAACTTAATAATACATTTAATTAAATAAAAGGGGAATTTTATTTATAATAGTTTGGGTTGTTACAAGTTCATATAAGCATCTACAAAATGTATCGAGACACACGACTCTAGTATTGGTGGCCTAGGATGAGACATCAGATAACCGACTTTATCACTAGGTGTTCCACCTGTTAGTTGGTGAAGGTAGAGCACTAGAGACCTATAGGCTTATTACAATTGATTCCAGCCTCGTAATGGAAATGGGAAGTTTTTTCCATGGAATTTATAGTTGGTTTACCTCAATATCCTAGAGGTAGTGATGATATATGGGTTGTTGTTGACCGACTGATGAAGGTATCCCACTTCATTCATATCTAAGAGAATTTATCAGTTGACGTGATGGGAAGACAACATGTCTATGAGATCATACGACTATATAGGGTCCCTTATACCATCATTTCAAATAGGGATGATCATTACACATCATGATTCTTACAAGGGTTACAGAATTCTATGGGTACATAGGTTCTTCTGAGCACAATCTTTCACCCACAGATTGAGGGACATCCAGAATGGTCGATACAGTTGTTAGAGGACATTCTCTGAGCACGTGTCCTTGATTTCAATAGTTCTTGGGAGAAGCACATCCCTCTCATTAAGTTCTCCTATAATAATAGCTTTTAAGTGAAAATTCAGATGGATCATTTTGATTCCTTATACGGTAGGCCTTTCCATTCACCCTTATGCTAGCTAGAGGTAGGAGAGAAAACCCTACTAGATCCTTGTCTTGTTTAGAAGACTTTGAAGTAGGTTCAACTGATTAGGAAGCATATGTCTACTACTAAGTCTAGACATAAATCTTATGCTGATCACCATAGACAACCTCTAGAGTTTGAGGTCAGGGATTTTATTTTTCTATTGATATCGCCCAAGATAGTAAATAGATGGTTACATAAGAAAGGGAAGTTGTCACCTCATTATGTAGGGCTGTTTGAGATATTGGATAGAGTTGGGCCAGTAGCCTATCATTTTCTACTACCTCAAAGGTACCATTCCATGCACGATGTCTTACACATTTCACAACTTTTCTGTTATCATGCCGACCCATCTCATATTTTTGATCCCTATAAAATTGAGCTAGATGCTAGTGATTCATTTGAGGAGTATCCTATATGCATTATTGACTAGAGAATGAAGGCTCTTCGAGGTGGTCTGTCCCTCTAGTATGGGTGAAATGGTAGAACAACCATGTACAGGATGAGACCTAGGAGCGGGAGGCTAACATACATTCCTAGTGACTAGATTTGTTCTCAGAAAGTGTTTCTCCTCCCTTAGAAGACCAACTTAGGGATGAGTTCCTTTAAGGGGGATGACCGTAAGAACTCGGTTTTTCACTTAGGTACATATCCTTTAAATTTTGGTCTAATTTTATTTTACATACCTAAAATGGATGCCTAATGAGTTAGTGAAGGTATTGGGGGTTTCAGGGGATTGTTTAGAGTTTGGAACTCAATTTTTTTAGAGAAAATATCCCATCACACGATTTGTTTTAAACATTCGAGGATAGATGCATGGTTAGCTTGAACCATGTGGGGATGGATAATGAGAAGCAGGAGGGCGCACAATTGTCCAAAAACATGCCAAGTGGGCCTCACGACCATGCTAAAATGTCTGCAATTTTGATAGTAGAATTTCACATGGTTGGCACATGATTTACCTAACTGTGTGACCTAACCATGTGTATTCCCATTCCTACAACTTCTCATGCATGATTTGCGCACAGTTTTTCCAAACCGTGTGGCCAAACCATGCAAAGGGAAAATTTGGGTGAAAAGTTGGCTTTAACCTTAAAATTATAATTAAATAAGTCCATAATCCCACTTCTATTTTACAATGGAGGCAGCCCTTTATTTCTCCCATTTTAAATCCAAAACTCATCTATTCTAGGATTTGATCTCAATCATCCGTCTGGAGTCTGAATCGATCTTCATTCATCTCATTGGATCGATGCTGGTATGTTCTCAATTTCTTTTTAATCTTTTGTCATTATTATTCCTATCAATGATTCTATTTAGATGCAGGATCACATGCCCCAATTTCAAGTCATTGATATGTTCTTCAGATCTAATCCAATCCAGGCTAAAGTAAAGGATGATACTGGATGAGGAGAGTCATACGAGCCTAAGGTAGGTGGTCTATAATTCATCCTTTGATTTTTGTCATTTTGTAATTTTTCATATCATCGTGCCGATTTCATCTAGCGTAATCTTTTGAATCTATATGTCTTTATTATAGACGTTAAGACCGTGTTCTAATACCCTTTCTATATGTGTTAATCATTTTTGGTGGTTATGTCCACAACTTCAACCACCCCATGTAGGGTGAGTTTCCATATTTGGGTTTATAGTGTTTTGACACGTTTGATCCACCATTAGGGTGTGCCTAAGCTTGACTATGCTATTGATAAACCCCTCTTAATTAAATTACTATTGAATTATGATGGTTATCCTTGGTATTCTCACTTACCTACCTATGGTAAGTGCTTTAAATTGATTAATCAAACTTAAATGGGAATTGGAAAGTATATGGTATATTTATGACTTGGACTCTTTGAATGGGAATTAATGTTTGTTTGCATGTCATAGATCCCCTTTCCACTTATGGTGGAAGGTAGCATAATGAACTAAGTGACATGACTATTACCTATATGGATTTATAAATGGTTGCATGCACATTGGGCCTTGTCAAACTAATAAAAGGCAATGGATTGAACCATATGTTACATTAAATGGATTGAGTGTTAAATGGAATAATTAATTAAATGAATAGAATATAAGGTTCCTAATTACGTATATGGATCTTGAAATATTTATAGGGGTGGTTTTACATGATTTAGATTTTGGATCCCTGAGAGAATGCCTTGAGCACTTGAGGATTCCATTCCGATTCAAGGATGCTGGTTGCCTTGATTGAGACCCACCTTGAAATCTGATCGTCATCTATCAGTGGATGCCCAATATGACACCATATGATCCCTTATTTACTATTATAGGATTCCTTGGATACACTCCTTGGATTGATCATGGTTTCAACGAACACGATGTACATTTGTTATATCATTGGTCCTAGTCATAGATTATCCCATTTTACCTTGGATGTTCTCCTTGGACTCAATTAGATTGATTATTATGGAATGAATTGAATGATAATACTTGGATTACACAGTTACCCCTTATCCAGGCTATAGTTACTACTGAGTTGGAAATCCTTGAGGTCTAGGTTGCCTTGGTCATTACCTTGGAACCATTTCATTATTATTATCATTTCAGGTTTCCTTGTTACATCTTAGAACCTTTAAAATTACTATCACGAGGTGATGTCAGTGCTAATTATACCTCACATGAATTAATTATATAAACTAGAAATTAATTAATTAATGAACTGGTTAAATGTTTAGACACCAACCAAGGGTTGAAGTAGGTACTTGGGTTTTTAAATTACTGTACTACTTTCCCTTTATATATTCATGCTTGCACTTTTTTAGTTCATATTACATGAAAAATATGTTATAAACACCATTAGTGGTGGCCTATTGAGATTTATCTCACACCATATCTGGGCCACCATTGGTACCCAAGAAGACTATATATATGCAGGTGTTGAAAAAGGAAAGTGAGTTGCTTCAGACACTTGATTTTTTACTATAGTTAGATGAAACTGGTAACAGATGACCGAGCTGGAGATCAAGATGCTTGGGATAATTTTTGGATTCCTTTTTGTTACTTTTGTATAGCATTATTATATAATTCCTTGTATCCATGATTTCCAGATTTCTATATACATGAACCATCATCATTAGCTTTTGTATATTGTTATCAATTATTCTAGTTGTTCATATTGTCATTACTTTAGTATGCTTCTGTTATGGATTTTGTTTAATTATATTGATTCTACTAATTATCTCTTGTTTTTATATGTTATCCATTATGATACACTCTAGTAATTAGGGAATAGTCTCCCCACAAATACAACCTAGGATATCGCTGCTCTTTGGCTACTTCTGGAATTTGGGGAGATGAACTTGAGGCTATGTGGCCAACTAGGCTTGAGGTACTACTAAGTGGCATCCGGGTCTGAGACATCACATCTGTTATGGGATGTTAATCAATTTATAATGTATTTAAGTTATTAAAGGGTTTTTTCTATGTAAGTTTGTTAGAGTTTGTAGCATCCTCACCCTTATTAGCCACCCAAACAATGCTTTCGGGTTGGGTGCTATTGGCCTTAGGTGCACCTCCCAGAATGCCAAAGGCTGCCGACTAGAAATGAGGGTGTAAAGATGGAATAATGGTCAGTCTATAACCTATGGGGATGATATAGTAATGGTCCAAGTATTTATATAAAAAAATAAAAAAAATACCCAGTAAACTCGGACTAGACCCACCCATGGTAGAAGCACAATCAATAACAAACAATAGCAGAAGCAATAATAAAAACCAAAAAAAGAAATAAATAATGAAATCCAAACATACCATTTTATAGAAATTAAAATATATCTTGAATACATATTATTTCATACATATCAATAAATAGGAGGGTATCCAATAGATGACCACATTACATAAATATACAAGTAGTATGTTAGTAAAAAAGGAAAACAAAACAGAAACTACAACTGATATAGGGACCTCATGGTTCCCTACTATCCATCCATGCCAAATTAATCTAGGATCCATCTCAAGAGCCCTAACCCTTACCTAAATGTAAAATAATAGAGTATACACACATCCCAAAGGGCCCATGTAGGGTATGAGAATGAGTCTCAGTAGGGTAACATCCACATGTGCAAGCCTTAAATTTGTGATTAAGTAGGTGTAACTATAAAAAAATAAAACAAAAACACATTCATATAAATAAACACACACTTCAATGGTGCTCAAAATCCACTAGAAAGCTGTCACCTATCTCATACAATGCCAGAATTTCATAGCGGAGAGGATCTTTAGCCCACAACCCAAGGAATCCCATGATGTCAAAAGTCTTAGGTAAACCCTAAGGTTCCACCTACTATGTCACCCAACACATCATGCCTAAAAATGTCACTGATTCCCTAAAGGAACACCCAAATCAATACATACTTGGTCCTTTAGACCCCCCGCTTGAAATCACCCTTCGGCATGAAGACTGACTTCCAGAGGCACAATGATGTATTTCCTCAAAGTAAAATCACCATTGGATCAATGCACAAAATCCCAAGGAATGGTGATGCCCATCCTTCAAAATGATGTTGGCCCAACGACCTCAAGAATGGTAGGCCTCAGCCCCCAACTGATAGCCTCAATGCTGTCATCTGATGGCTCCTCACCATCCCCTTGACTTTCTATGACAAACACCCCTAAACCAATTACCTAAGTCTCAATACCAAGGGCCTATACCCACACAAGTGGTCAAAACCACCTCATCATTGATTCAACCTTTGTGCACACAACTCCAATGATGCTTTTTCCAATCAAGCGTGAGCGGCAATCACCAAAATAGAGCCTAAGACACATCAACCGAAATCTTATTCCCCTAAGAGCATGTCTCTCAAATCTAATGGTCATTCCATCCCAATATCTTGGGCCATGCCCACAACCTGATGACCTTGCCACCTCAAACCAACATCCATGATTCCAAACTGAAGATCACATCACCCAAGTAACCTAGGAAAAGACCAACTAGATGACCAACGTTGCCTCAATCCCGATGGCCATGCTACCTTAAATCTCAGGTCGAACCTGTCATGATCCCATGGATTACCTCTCATGTTATTCAAACATTTCACATATATAAATAATTCAATTCCCTTTAAATGATCAATTAAGCTAAAAAAAATTTAATTTAATTAGAAAAACATACCCAGACCAAACGCCCAAGTGGTCTACATCCTTTAACACAACCTCTCATAATTACACATTGTTTGGGAATGCCCAATGGCATCCCATAAGGTCCAATTAATTAATTAAAATAAACCAATTAAATTACGGGGTCTCACTCGTTCAACAACTCAGCATGCTAAAATAACCCCCCAAACACTCATGAAATCTCAAAGAAAGGTATGAAACACCTACCTTGGAGTAATAGACATAGGAACGTCTGATCTTAGGCTCTAACTCCAACTGTTTTAGAAGAAATTGAAGTTTCTGATGAATGACCTAAAAATAGGGAAAAAAGACTTAAACTGATTTAGCAGCCCATGAGGTGAGAGAAAGGAATAAAATAATAAAGGGATAGGAGATAGTCAATAACACAGTTCCAATTCACCTGACGATGATCAAAACAGAGCTCAGATAGAGAAGAGGGATCACAGCCTTTTAGAGGAAGAAAAGGGAGAGCCCCCTGTTGCTACATGTGACCAAGAGGGGAGAAAGAAGAAGGAAAATAATAAAAATAGAAGAGTGGGAAAACCATAAATTCACCTCTTTTAGAGGTTGCACGGTTAACTCACACAGTTTTCCAAACCGCGTGGTAACCGTGTAGGATATAGTGTTGAGGTACTACCTAAATGACACCACCCGTACGGCTTGCGCACAGTTTTCCGAACCATGTATAATACCTATAAAAAACTATATACTTATTTACACATTCATTCACCCCAACCTTCTTGGTTTTCCAAACTGTGTGATATTATAAAATTGGGCTGCACAATTTTCTCTGAGAGGCCCCATGGTTTACCCAAACCATGTGTCTCAGCTTGGAACTTCCAAAACTTGTCCTTTGGGCCTCTGAAATACCTGATACCCAACTAAACACTCTAGGATTTTTCTAAAACTATAAAACCATCCAGAATAAAGGTATTGGATTGATGGAAAACTCATAATTAAGTTCCTATGGTTGAAAAAGAACTTGGCACCCAAAAAAAATCCAAAAATTCAAAAAGGGAGAGGATTTCAACCCGATCCAAATACCTAGTATTTTAAAGAGGTGAGGTGTAGTATATTGATTTTGTTATCATATGTTTTTTTACATTTATTTCTCACTTCCTCACTTTGTTTCTTGGTCATGGGAATGCTAGGTAACTAAATGGTATCCTGGATGAGTGAAAACTCTAGTTTAACTAGTGTCTAGATAGAGTGGGACTAAGTTATTGAGTGTGCTCAAATGGACCCCCATGACAGATTCACACTCCTGGGATGGTTTTGGTCCTATATAGTTTGATGGGATTATCATGATAGGTTGGTTCTTTGAGGTTGACCCAAAGTTATTTTTTCAAGTTCAAAATCATATTACTTGAGTGCCTTAGTTATTGTCCCATGACACTTATACCATGATAGGTGGACTCTAGTTAGACCTAATTGGTCATTCACTATGCATTTTATTTTTTGAACCGTACTACTCTTCATGTATGTGCTTGAGTCTGGTAGTCTACCTATCTTTTGGTTGATCTAGTTTGTTGGTCGTTATTACATTCTCACTTGGGAAGATGCTTTGTTTGTCTTTGTGCTTTTGTGTGTGATGATTTATTTGAGGGTTCCCACTAAAACTTTAATTTTTTTTCCTAATAATAAAAATATTTAATTTTTATTTAATGATTGGGTTACAACATAGAAAATAATTGTTCATATAAATATCAATCAAAATGATTCATGATCATTACTTTTAAAATACCCTTATGTTAATCCACACAAGTCATAAGTTGTAGTGTATGTATTGTGTAAATTTCACTAATGTCAAGACAAAAAAGGTACTAAACATGTAATTGGAAATAATTAATTCATCCTAGTATTAAAATAGGTAATTTATTAAACATATCATTAGCTATAACCAACGCTTAGTCATAATAATCCAAAAAAGGCATAAGGTGTGATTCAAGCATAATTAATACGTTCTAACAGAAAAAACAAAAGATTATGATTTAAATAAATTTTCTACATTTAAAACCCAATTAAGTAACAACCTTTTTTAAGTTAAATATTTCATTTAAAGTTAATATGTACATGAATAACTCATATTTGATGAAAATTAAGTTTTACACTTTTAATCATTAAAATATACAAAGAACATGTCCTGTTAGTAATGTAAAATTATAATTTAGTAAAAAAATAAAAAGAAAGGAAATACCTAAGTTTGTGGTTTCATAAAAACAAACTATTTATTTAAGGTATTTATATAAAACCAAATCCATACATAATTCTTTAATAAAACAAACACATTTAGTACTTAAAATGTTTTTAGTTTAGTTTCAAAAATCAAAAAAGTTGATGATACTTAATAAGTTATCATGAAAAATCATCCCTTCCCACTTAATTAACCCATAAATTATCTCATCACTAATGCAATCACTAAATCAAGTTTAAGTATTATTCATTAACTTATAATTCATTTAGGTTATAGTGAAAGGAAATTAATTTCTTTGTAATACAAGATAAGGTATAAAAGGGAATACTTAACTAAGTATATTCATACCATTTAAACTCATAATTTAAAACTAAATTCAAGATTACTAAAATTAGTCAAGATATTAGAACATAAATATGTATCAAATAATAATTTCCTTTCTTGAACAAAGGTCTAATACATGTGAATATTCAGGTTACTTTATTAAAATAAAGTGAAGTAACATAACCCAAACATATGATAGCTACATTCCTTTATGGATATTAAAATAATTTAGAGCTTATATAATTTCTAATCATGAACTTATATAAATTAAAGAATGTAAATAATTAAAGAAAAAAAGTCCAAAATTTAATTTCATAGAATAAATAATTTTAAAACAAGTAAACATATTTAACATACTTTACACAATAAACCAAGTATAAATATACAATGTGAACAACACACACAATGTGGTTTCCATATCACCATGACCAATCTCATGAAAATATATTATTCAGCCCTTATTTGGATAAATTTTAAATGAAAATGCTTAGTTTCACATATAAGCGTGCTATCTCATCGCTCTGTCACAATCCCTAAACAACCAAAATCATCCCACGATCTTCTAAACACCCAAAAAAATGTACAAACATGAAACTTGGTGTAACTTCATGGTTGGTTCATTTAAAAAAACAAATCCACTACTGTTCTCTCACCCCGGGTATTAGATCACCTCCAATTTAACTCACACTCAGATAAATTCAAATCAAACCTAAGCTTGATATCTCACAAAGACTCCATCTAACACCTCATTATATTTTGGAAAATATTTTTCAATGTCATGAATATTTGTAAAACTTTATTGATGTTTATTCTTGAATAAATTGTATCGAATATGAAATCTTGGATTCATGGCTTCTTTTGTGATATTTGATGAAACCATTTTTTGATAATGAATAGTCCCTAGACTGAATTTTGAAAGAATCTCATGGGAAACTTGGTATTTAGGTGACTAGTCCAGGAAAATCATGTTAGGATTTAAATTGTTAATTTACTAATGTCTTCTAAAAAATGTTTTATTCATGTTAGATTTATAAAATGTTTATGAAATGTTTAATAATAATTCTTTACTTTAGACTAAGTGGTGGACTACTTAGCATTTTTATGGTTATTCCTTTTTTAAAATTTTATTTTGAAAAAGGAAACTTGGTTTTAAATGTTAAAGTGGGATTTGAAATGAAAAAAAAAATATTTTCCATTAAAATGAACTAAATTGGATTTGGTGTTTTGAAACTTATGAAGTCATTTCAAAGTGAACCTGTAAAGTTTTAAACATTTCAATATTTATATCTTTCCATAGAAATGATTTTAAACTTTTAATTTACTGTTAATGGGTTTTTCATATGATTTTAAAAATTTTCATTTGATTTTAACAATTTTTATAGATAAGGGGGTTTGTATGCTATTAAGTGTTTTGAAAAAAAATGGTTTATTTTCACGTGGAATTAAAAAAATGGATTTAAAGAGGGGATTTAAAAATTCAAAAACAATCCTTTTGAATTTTAAAAGTGGTTTTGAGATGATATTTGAAATTTTAAATTAATATGTGGTAATTTAAAAAGTTTTGGTCTCTTGAAAAGTGTTTTATAAAGCGATTTTTTTCAATATGGAATTTGGAAAATGTTCATAGTAATATGATCACTAATTTATTATTCATTAATATCTTTCCCTAAATATATTTTTTAAATCATCCACTTATTCTTTCATTCATTCTAGAGAATATGATTTCTTTGTTTTATTCCATTATACCAACTAGGAGCCTCGCCATAGTGTCTGAAATAAGCCAGATTAGGAAATCATGCATTTGTTTATACTAGGTGAGCATATTTTAGTCTTGGTGCAATAATTTTTCTATTCAAGGGATAGTAGTTCATGTATACTCGAGCTAAGGTGATTATGTATCTCAACCCGTTAGGAATGGGAAAATGGGTATAAAATAGTAAGGGCACCATGAACATGTATTGTATGATCAACTCATATTTCAAACCATTGTGTGCCTGAGAAACTTTTCATCTTTAGGCAACAAAATAATAAATGTTGTTTGGTGCTTCGCCAACTCCCATCCCAAGAACATCTAGATTTAAGGAGAATATTGTCTTACTCATCAAATTCATCTCTCGAATATTTGTTATTTCATTTTTTTTCTTGAGACTCATCCCCCATCTCTTCTGGACATTCGCCTATGTTGCCTGAATTACTTTGAGTAGTAGTCATCCCATACCAGGTACTGGTGATCATTTTGGATGAATTCAGAGGATAAAACCTACCATAGTAGAGTAGTTATTTTCTTAAATTCAATTAACCATTTACTTCAAAGCATACTGAAATTATTTTAAATAATCAAATATTGGGTTACCCTTATTAGAATTATCTATAACTTTCACCTTTGATAATGAAAATCTTATTTTTATTTATTTATTTTGTGTACAAAATTAATATTTTATGAACATAATAGTATGGATATGAATCTAAAATGTGTTCATTCTAATCATATAACAAAAGGGAATGAAGAGTTAGTTAAATAGTTCATCAAGTTTTCAATAGAGCATCCATACGACCCTATTCAAATTTTTTATCTGTGTTTACATTGTTTTTATTCAAGAAAAATTAGTCTAAAAGAGTTGGAAGAACATTTTATTTATCACAGAATAGATCAAATTTATAAATTTTAGACTAAACATGGGAAAAAACTGAATATGCACACTGATTAAGATGATACTACGGTTTATGGATCATTTGATATGAATAACAGTGTAAATGATTATGGATATCACATAGAAGAGATGAAAATGAAAATTGGAGATGTTCTTTGTGATTGTACAAAGTTGTTTGAGAATTTAAATAGTTGTGATAATAGACCATTGTATACTGGTTATACTAAACACACAACATTGTCAGCTATATTGAAGTTATATAATTTGAAAGATGAAAGCAGATAGAGTGACACCATCTTTATAGAACTTTTTGGTCTCATAAATGATATTCTACTAGAATAAAATGAACTTTCATGTCAAACATATGATGCTAAATAAATTCTACGTTCAATGGTCATGATTTCTAAAAAAATACATGCTTTTCCAAATGATTTCATATTATTTCATAATAACCATGAATCACTCATAAAATGCCCTAAGTGTGATGCATATAGATACTATAAAAATGAATCAAGTACTTCAAAATATGTATCATACTCTCCTATAATTCCATAGTTTAAAAGACTATATGTATGTCAGGAAACCATGAGACAATTGACATGGAAAATAGATAAAAGAATTAAATTTGAGAACTTATATCATCCAACCGATTCTCTTCTGTGGAAGAAAATTGATTATGAGTATCTTGAATTTAGAAATGATCTAAGAAACTTTCTTTTGGTGTTATCTACATATGGAATAAATTCTTTTGGTTTACAGAGAAATAGTCACAATACATGGTCTGTCATGTTGGTAAATTATAATTTTCTCTATGGTTATGTATAAAGTGCAACTACATTATGTTGTCTCTACTTATATCTGGACTAAATCAACCCGGTAAAGATATTGATGTCTATTTGGATCCATTGATCAAATATCTAAAATTTATGTGGGATAAAAGTTTTATAATGTATGATGCTCATAGAAGTGAAGAATTCACATTGAGGGCCATGTTGTATGGGATGATAAATGAATTTTCTGCTTATGGAAAATTTTTAAGCTATAGTATTAAAGGAATATTGAGGTGTCCCATTTTTTAATAATGAACACACTCAGTTTGGTTGAAACATTCTTCAAAGACTGTGTTTTTAGGACATCAAATTTTTTTACCTTGACAACATAAATACAAATCCTAGACGACAGCATTCGATGGGAACATTGAGAAAGGCACAACACCATCTCCACTAATGGGTGATCGACTATTTGATAAAGTAAAAGATATTGAAAATATTTTTAGAAAACAATTTTTGAAAAACCTTATGAAATAATATTGGAAAAAGAGATCAATTTTCTTTTAATTACCATATTGGATTTTTTTTACATCATACATTTTCTTGATGTCATGCTTATAGAAAAAATGTATTTGATAGTGTTATTGGAACTTTAATAAATGTTCCTGAAAAAAAAAGATGAAATCAAGGTAAGGTTAGAAATAATTGACATGGGGATAATAGAAGAGTTGGCACTGGTGAAGGGTAAAAGGCATAATTATCTTCCTACTTTCTTACACTCTATCCAGACAAGAAAAATTGAAAATTTGAATTTTCTTTAATGGTGTAAAAGTTCCAGAGGGGTATTCGTAAAATATCAAGAATGTTGTATCAATGAATAATTTGAAGTTAGAGGGACTAAAATCACACAAATATCATGTTTTGATATAAGATTTTATGCTCGTTGATTTATGTTGCATTCTTCCTAAAAATTTACAACATACATTAGCCAAACTTTGCTTCTTTTTCAAATAGATATGAAGTAAAGTTATAGAATCACTGAATTTTTAGATTATGAATAAGGAGGTTGAAGTCATATTATGTGAATTAGAGATATTCTTCCCAATATCATTATTTGATGTAATGGTCCACCTGATGGTTCACTTGATTAGAGAGGTTCAACTATGTGGTGCTGTCCATTATAAATGGGCTTCATGAAGGTGAATTTTAGCATGGAAGGGGAAAAGGATGAGCTATTCATAATGGAATCATAAAAAATGCAAGTATTTTATGTCTTAGATCCAATAAATAAGAATTAGAAATTTCTTTACTGGAAACTAAAACAACTGTAGGGTTTGATGAAAATTCAATTGAGGATGACCCTTTCATTAAGATATCACAATCAATTAATAGCATTCCCAATGTAGATAATGTCTTGTACATTAGAGGGGATCAAAAATAGGGGATTTGGATTCTTGATATAGGATTAAAATCCCTTCAAACTTTAAAATAAAGAAATAAAGTTCAATGAGAAGGTTAAAGTTTTTTTTATTATGCTATTCTTTTACTCATAATATTATTTATTCTATATTTCATTATCATAATATAAATTAAATGTTTGACTACTCATGTAGAAAATTTCTTCTGAACTTGATGATGTTACCAATCTTGGGGAAGAATATATTGTTGATGCTAAAACTATAGAATTTGTTGGAACAATGGTCGCTCTATGCATGAATTAGAGTATGGTTTGTGTTTTTTGTCAATCCTCAGTGGAAGTTCAAAATGTGTGCTAGCAAAGTGATCATACAGAACAAGTAGATAACAGTATTGAAGGTGGAACCATTTTCCAGTGTTTGCCAATTTTTTGGTCCTAAAAATCGACAAATGAAGAAAATTGGTTTTTGGAAAAGAGACTTGCATGCCGTTGACTTTAAGGAGAGGATACTTGTGCGCCATTTGTTTTTCAAGATCAGAACATGAAAATATGGCAAAGGAAGAAGGGCGCCCAAGTTTTTTGTTTGGTCGCGCAAGTACTTGCGTGCCAAAACTTGAGCGCTGAGGGAACACTTTCACGCTGTTTCACAGGGTATCCAAATGCCTATAAATAGAGGTCGACCCCTACTTATTTGGTACGAAGTTCAGACTTAGAGAAAATCAGAGCTCCCACCACACAGGTGTAGTGGTCGCGCAAGTGGTGGTGAGTTGTGCAAGTTGAAGTTGCACAACAGTTGTTTTCTGCGCTTCCAAGGTGTTTTGGGCGAGAAAGGGGTAGAGTCACCCAAGTTTGGAGCTGGTGAAGAAGGTGTCGCATAGGTGGTGTGGTGACACTTGCACGCCAGAATTTGAAGAAGCGCGACAGTTCACAGTTGCGCGCCAAAATCGGTTTGGGCGTAAAAGGAAGTGAGTCATGCAAGTTTGAAGTTGAAGAAGTGAGTGTCGCGCAAGTGGGAGAGCTAGACTTGCGCGCCATCTTGAAACTTGTGCGCCGGTCTTGAAACTTGCATGCCGTCTTGGAGAAGCACGCCATGTGTTGTTGAAGTACGCCAGTCTTTCTGGGGCTATGTGAAAGCTGAAAGTTTGCCCGATACCGTTGGTGCAAAGTGAGATTTGTCTTCGGGTGGAAGTTGGAATTCAACAGAGCATCTACACACAATAGAGGATGCATTCATTAGTGATTATGAAGATACCTTCATGTCTATAAACTGAGTGGGACTTCACCAAAGGCAGTGAGCCAGGGGGAGTCAACGGGAGTGACTTGAGGGATGCAGTGAGCTATCCCTGAACCTTTGTAAAGGCAGTGAGCCTGGGACAGAGTGACTGTGCCTGAACCTTTATAATCCACAGTTAGTGAAGTTTTATTGGAATTTGGTACGACCAAAAACCTATTGGCGTATGCTCCTTGGACATAGCCCTTAGTGGTGAACCAAGTAAAAAGTGTTGTGTCATCTCTCTTCATGTGAATGTTTGCTTTATGATCATTTTCATCATATAGGTTTAACAAGTTCCTACCAATGTGGGAATAAGATCCATCACATTAAAAGAAAAAGTGGTAACCCTAATTCACCCCTCCCCTCTCATGGTGTCCTGGGGTCCTACAAGTGGTATCAGAGCGTAAAGGTTGCTGGTGTTGAATCTGTCCTTTGATGTCATGGAGAATGCAGTCAATGTCAGGGGAGTACCTCTCTTCGATGGAAGTAATTTCTAGATCTGGAAGAATAGAATGAGATCTCATCTAAGATCCCTTAGAATGGAAGTCATTTTCTCCATTGTCCAAATTATTCATTTTACTGATCCAACATGGCTGGCTATGACTGATGCCGATAGGAAAATTCTTGATGCTGATGCTAAAGCACAGAATGCTCTCACGACAGCCCTTTATGATCAGATCTATCTAAAGGTAATGAGTTACACCTCAGAAAAGTACATGTGAGATAAACTTGAAAATATTTATGAAGGAGATAGCAAAGTGAAGGAGGTGAAACTACAAGTCCTACACAATAGGTTTGATGATCTGAAGATGCATCCTGATGAGAATAAAAACCCCTTCAATTTAATTACTGAAGTGGTTCGAGCAATTCAGGGTCTAGGTGAAGAAATCAAAGACGTTGACATTGTAAAGAAAATATTAATAAGACTTCCACCCCTCTACAATGCAAAGGTGTTATCACTTTAGGAAAGAGATCTTTCTAAACTTTCTTTGGATGATCTGTTGAGCAGCCTAGTGGCATATGAAATGAGAGTCAAACCAGAAGATGCTACTACACGAGTAAGCAAGGAAATGACGTTCAAATACACGGAGAAACTAAAAATTTTAAAAGATATTAGTGGTGAATATGATGAGGGAAAAATAAATTCTTTCTCTCATTGACAAGAAGTTCCAGAAGGGAAAAGGGAAATTCAAAGAGAAGTTACCTCAAGCTTTCTTTCATTGTGGAAAAGTCGGGCACATTGCTTCTTAGTGCTTAAGAAAGATCGATGATGATGATAGAGATGCTGAAAATATTAAGAAGCCCCAGAAAAGGTTTTTCAAGAAAGGAGACTTCAAATATAGAAATAAAGTTCTGAAGAAGAGTTTTGTCTCTGAAGAAAATGAATATGATAATGAATTCTGTGATGAAGAAGAACCAGAATTTAAAACTGGGAACCATGCTTCTATGATGGCCACTGTTGAAAAATTAGAAGATACTAGTGGAGAATATCAATTGAAAACTTGTGCAGATTCCAAGTTGAAACTTAAGGATGCTGTTAGTAAGCTTAATATTAAATGTAAGAGTTGCAATAAGTGGAAATCAATTGTAGAAGAATCAACTGAATATGTTGATCAACTTGAAGCTGAAATTGAACGACTGGAAGAATTGGGGAAAGTACAGTCTAAAATTCTTGAAAGAAATGATGATGTAGTGGATCTAAAGCTGAGAATTAAAGAGCAGGAAAATGTCATCAATGAACTCACCTCCAGACTAGAGGAAAAGTCCAAGACTGCTAAGTGTCTTGAGAAGGAAGTTGTTACTATTAGGAGTAAACTTGAAAAGGATTCAATTTCAAAATAATCAAGGAATAAAATACAGTTTGGAAGGTTCTCAGATGCTGATCTATTAGAGAGAGAAAAATGTGGCTCTAATGGACTTGAAAAGATTCTAAATGATTAAAGACCAGCCTGCATGGGAAATAGTGGAATTGGCTGTCACGACCCATCCTCGGGGCCCGTGCCGTGACTACCCCAAGCCCGCCTTCCATAGGCCAGGGGATGGAGACTAGCACAAAATGCGTAAATCCCGATAACTGGGAAGACATTGCCTTTATAAAAGTAAACAAAACACCACAGAGTACAACCAGAAGTAATACACTAAGTACAAAAGAAAGTGATGAAAAGTAAGTGGGTCAGAATACAAACCCAACTGAAAGTACAGCTACAACTGAACGAAAGTACAACAGAAAAGACAAACAACTAGAAGAATAGAAGTATCTTTTGGTCCATCCTCCTCGGATCCTACCTGAAGGGTAGGTACAGATAGCGCAACTCCTGGATCGTCCACCACGGATCCTACCTGAAGGGTAGGTATAGATAGACTCCACAACGCTCTCGCCCGTCAACCTCCTCCAAGTGTTGTCTCGTCGTGAAGTCCACCTCCGGATATTGACTCGTCGTGAGGTCCACCTCCGGGTACCATCCAGTCCTCGAACACTCGGCCTCTGTCAGCGCTGCCCGTCGTCTACAACCAACACAATGAGGTGCGGGCATGGCCCGTGCAGGGGTGAGTATACGATACTCAGTAGGGACCCCAAGACCCTCAAGGTCTCACTAAATCCAACAAGGATAACTACAAAAAAGGATCTCAACAGATAACCCTTACTTAGGTATAAGACCATATTTATACCTAAGTTATCAAGTAACCCATCTCAATCTTGAGGAAACACAAAGGTTATGAAATCAACAGATAACCACTACCTAGGTATATGCCCATACATATAGCTAAGTTATCAAGTGACCCATATCAGTCATGAGGAAACACAAAGGTTATGAAATCAACGGATAACCACTACCTAGGTATATGCCCATACATATACCTAAGTGATCAAGTGACCCATCTCAATCATGAGGTAAACACAAAGGTCATAGACTCAGCTCAAACCAGGATTTTCATTATCGAAACCATAACTGCTGAAGAGCCCCGCCTCTGATGAGTACAGTGATCCTGTCACGACTTCGAGGTACTGCTCACTAACCTAAGACTGCTGAGGTACTCCTCCTGTCGAGTACCGCGGGTCAGCCACCCAAACACAGTAGTGCTTCCCACCGAGGTCTGCCACCCAAACATAGTAGTGAATCCCCCCTAATAGCCTGCAGAGGTACTTCTCCTGTCGAGTACCGCGGGTCAGCTACTTGCTACCAGGCGCTCCGTCCGCCGTGGGTCTGCACCCAAACACAGTAGTGCTCCGTCCACTGGGCTAGTCGACTCACTCCAAGTCGAGTCGGTCAAACAGTCGTCAGGTCTCAGCTGGCTACATGGTCTCCGTACTCTGTACACTCGTCTCTGGGAGGGTCCTCTCCACGAGCTACAGGTCGATACTCCAAGTATCACAAAGCCCCACGAAGAAGTATCTTAAAGGACTGCCTCGTCATAGGGGTCTCAATGCAACAGACGACGAGTCAATCGGATGCCCGGTCTGTGAGTTATTAGCTTTTTTGTCCCAGGGGCCTGGTTGGTTTCGTGTATAAACCAACCCGACCGTATCTCAACTTTACCCCGAACTCTCATCGAGTATACTCATAGGGATAGTTTCTCAACGTGAACACCAACGTCGCTGACGGTTTGTCAGACAAACGTCTGGTCTGACAGTTACCAGCTTTTCCGTTCCAGGGGCCCGGTTGGATTTCAGGTTCAATACAATCCAGCCACTATCCAACTGCGTCCAATCCTCAGGGGAAGTATTCCAAAAGTTCCGTCTCATTAAGATGAATCCAACAAAGTCGACGACACGTCTATCGGACGTCCGAAGCTCATGTTATAAGCGTTTTCGCTCCGAGGGCCCGGTTGGTTTCGTGCTCGAACCAACCCGGACATACCCAAAGTTCTCCGAAACCTTGAGTGTAATATACCTAAACAACCGTCTCGATCCAAGGATCCTACCACAACTGACGGTGCATCGATCGGAGGTCCGTAGCCCAAGTTATGGACGTTTTAACGGATCTGTCCGAAATTAGGGGGTTCGGGCCCGGTCCGACCCGGTCCGATACCCCCCCTGGGTCGGCCCGATCCAGGCCGACCCGACCCGGTTTTGGGTCCGGCCCAATAGGGCGTGGCCCGGCCCGGTGGGGGCGGCCCAACCGGCGCGGCGCTGCTCGACCGGTCCGCGTGGCCAGTGTGGAGCGGGGGGTTACAACCCCCCGCGGTTGACGAAACCGGCGCAGATTTAAGCTGCGCCGCTCTGCCTCCGGAACGACTAAGTCATTCCAGTTTGGTCCGCTACTGTGGCTCAGCCGCGACAGTTCCGTTCCGGCAGCGCGCCGCCGCCGCCGGTCGCCGGTGGGGCACGCCGCCGCCGCTTTCCTCGGACCACTGGACATGCTCTAGTGGTCCGTTTTGCTCTCCGGCTTCGCTAGCGGTCCTCCCGGGACCCGACCTTCACTACGGAGGCTTCAAATTGACATTGCGGCCCCGTTTGTCATCGCCTATCAATCCGTGCACAACTATCAACTGGCGGAGTCTTCGAATCACCTCCGCGGCCTCGACGCCGGCCGCGTCTTCGTTCGGCCTCAACGGCGCGGCGCGACGGCGCCGCGCTTCTTCGTCAGGCTTCTTCGCCACTTTCTTCTTGTTTCCGCGCGGTGCTATTGCACCGCACCATCTTTGTTCGAGGCACAATGGGAACAACAACAAAAAAAGGGGGAGGTGGGTCATCCGTGTTTGTGTGGTCCGACCTCCTCCCGTTATAATGATAGAAAGAAGCCAACAATTATCAACGAAGTTCGTTAAATAAACTTGAACGAAGATTAAACCCCTACCTCAAGGTGTCGTCGAACAAAGGTTCATCACGAGAATTAATCATCACGGAAGACGGCATCGCAGAAGACAACATCGCGGAACAAGGTTCCATAAGCGTCGTCGGCGTCACAGAGAAAAGAATTGTCAGTGTCACGTCTTCGATCTCTGAGGATTCGGCATTATTCATCGTCCTTCGTCGGAGGCCGGCGTTCTTCATTGGCGACGGTGCGTTCTTCGCGTTCTTCAAGGAGGAAGAAGAGGATTCCAAGGCTTGAACAATTCCTCTCCAATCCCTCTCGCACAACGAACCAACCCTTAATTAAATAAGACTTGTCTTATTTAATTAACACACAATCCAACACCCCAATTTGAAATTCAAAAGAATTCATTCAATTAATTGAATTAATTGAAGTTTTTTAACCGTCCAATTAATGTGAGTGTTGACTCAGCATTTAATAGGGGGTGCGGGTGTGTTACAAAATTAATGGGGGGGGGGGGGTTGGAGGGTTAGAGAATTTGAATAGGTGGGGACTCGTGTGGGCCCCACCTCACTAATATCCTACCGAGAGTTAGGATTTTAGTGGGTCCCACCCCAACTCCCTCACACGGAAGTTAAACCACAAAGATATAAAAATAAAATTGGTTGCAGATTTTTTTTTTAAAACATTACTTAACCCATTATTTTAATAACCACACCCGAGAAAACGCAACTCTGGAAATGGTCTTCCTAAGAAATTACCGGCGCTGCGATTTCATCGGTGCTCTTAGATTTTGATTCGGAGCACTAGATTAAAAGTTAGAAAAACCCGCTCGTTCATTCACTGAACGTACCCAAGCCTAACTTCAGAAATTGATTCCGGGCACACCGGGCCTCGGAATCAGGCGCCGTTAGAAACTGCGTACTTGAAAAATTACAAATCAAATAAGAAAAAAAATTTCCTTGAAATTTCCGGGTCTTTACATTACTCCCACCTCAGGTATTTACATCCCCGTAAATCTTTAACACAAACTAGGTATATAAAAGTGGTACTGAGCACGAATTTGAGCCTTCCACTCCCATGTGCTCACCTGGAGGTTCCTGTACTGCCAATGAAAGCGCACAAGAGGAATCGACCGTCCTCGTAGGACCTGCTCCTGTTGATCCTCAACCTCTACTGGAACCCCGCAAAAGCCACCCCATCGCCAAAGTCTAGCTCCCCATGGTCGATGATATGCGTCGGGTTGTGAACGTATCTCCTCTGTTGAGATATGTGGAAGACGTCGTGCACCCGGTGCAACTGAGGTGGATGGGTCAAGCGATAACCCACCTCGCCTACCCTGCTGAGGACCTTGAAGGTCCGTCAAACCTCAGAGATAACCTTCCGCCTTGGCCACATCTCCGTAAACCTCGTCTAGGTGAGACCCGTATAAGGACGTGGTCGTCATCCTCGAACTCTAGAGGCATCTATTTCCTGATTAGAACTGAAACTCAAAACTCCTGCTACCACGAGGGTGAGGTTGGTCGACCCAAGAGTGATCGGCCAAACCCTCCTATGTATGAGTTTATCCTGTGCTGCCTGGGGTTTCCTTTTCACTGACCAAGGAAAACCCATCCCGACGTTGTAGTTAGACCGCAACCTTTTTGCCTAATACAGTCAATCTGGGAACGAACTGTGAATCCAATCCATATCAAGACCAACGTCGTAAGGCCTCGACGCTGCCACCAAGAGATTCCAACCGAAACTCTCGCCTTGAGGGTCAGACCACACTGTCGGCGTAAGTGTGATTATCGAGTCTCCTCCCAAGGTATCTCCAGACGTGAGGGTCAAGTCTACGGCTTACCGGAAACTCTAGGCCTGGGACAAGATTCGTGGAAGGAAGGAATGATTCATACCAACGTCTGTTACTACGAAAGCTAGTAGTGGACACAGACTATCCCTCAAATCATTCTTAGTGCCATTGGGTCACACTCCTTGACTGCATGCAGCTACTCTTTTTCCCTGCCCTCCAGCTCCCTGAACCTGGTGGAGATAACAAAGGTGGGTGGTTGTAACATGTTGAAATGTACACCACCTCATGATGCTCTCCCAGCTCTACTTCCACGTCTGCTGCTCTGCAGATTCATCTCTCCTTAATGCTTCCTCTTCTTGAAACATTTAACATGACCGAGTCACTAGGACTGGCACCAGTTTCCTGTTTCTTACTGCACTGTGTAGTCTTCATCCTCTCCTGGATGATCTACACCTTCTTTGCCTACGATCTGTAAGAGCTGCTAAGATTTCTCCTTTGCCGAAAAGAGAAACTCGGTCTCATCCCCTGGATGAACCACACCCATTGCCTAATATAGTCAATCCTGACATGAATGATGAATTCATGCCATGGATGACGTCATAAGGCCTCGATGTTACTACCAAGAGATCCAACCGTCACTCTCACCTCCAAGGGTCGAGTCACACTGTCGGTATTAGTGCGAGGTCATTGGGTCTCCTCCAGTAGAAATCTTGAAAGTGAGGGTCAAGTCAACAGTTTTAACCGGGACCTCTCAGTATCAACCGAACTAAAGGACAGGAAAGCAAACAACACAAAGATAAGTGTCTTTTATTATTGCATATCATAGTACAAAGACACAAATACGACAACAACATGGAACTAGAAGTACCAAGAACAAAAGTAATCCACTAGATCCACTCCTATCCACTTGATCCCGGAGCTCTACTGCCTTGTCCACTGCTCGGCTGTTGCTCAAGCACCCACCGCTGCTTCTGCCTCGGTGGCTCCTCCAATGCCTGCGGATCAACTGTGTGGGGGGTCAGATAGTCACGTGCTAGGTGACCCTTACTTCCGTATTCATAACACTTCCTGCTCCTCGTATAGCTGGCTTTGTTCCTCTTGGACCTCTGCATCATTTGTCTACTGCCCACAGATGACTCGGCTACTGATCGAAAATCCTACGGCAAATCCAGCAGCTCCTGAATACGCTCGGGGTGTAGAGTCACTGGTATAAACTCCACCCTGAAGAAGGTCTCAAAGTATTCCCAAGTGAAGGTCATCTCATCGTAAAAATGGAGCATCCGGCTTCACCACCTGCCTGCTGCTGCCTGAAGGAGGCTGGCAGCAAGGATCACCATGAAGTCTGCTAGCGTCCCTACTAGCCTAAAGACTCTCACCACAGCCTCCAGCCAATCCTTAGCCGCCTGTGGGTCCGTCTCTCCCCTGAACCTGGGTGGCCTCTGGTGCTGGAACTCGTGCAGTGCGCTCAAGCGACGTGCACTCTCTACTGTTGGGGATGGTGGCATCGGTGGCCCAATGGGTGGTAGTACCGCTGGTGCCTCTTCTGGTGCCTCAACTGAAAGAGGGCCCTGTACCGAAGCCTCGTCGCTCGGCAGGCTGTCAGTACGTACATCCCTCTGGGCTCTAGCTGGTCTTCCGTGGAAATCCATCCTGAAAGAAACATACGTGACATGGTCAAAGGATTTATACCTGGTGATCTGACCTGGTTTGAGCTGTTTTAAGGGGAAAATTTTTGAAAACACACACGCAATCAGTGTTTTTGTGCACAAAGTCCGAAATCAGTATTCAGGGTCACGGTGTATGGATAAGTCGGCCGCCCCACCAACACTGGACTCCCTGATCTGAAGACCACACTCGGTACCCTTAACACCATTGCTTCACAGAAAGGAAAGATCAGAGTCCCGAGTTCTACGGTAGAACCGACTCCTTTGATACCAATTTGTCACGACCTGTCCTCGGGGCCCATGCTGTGACTACCCCAAGCCCACCTTCCATAGGCCAGGGGCTGACGACTAGCACAAAAGGCGTAAATACTGATAACTGGGAAGGCATTGCCTTTATAAAAGTAAACAAAACACCACAGAGTAAAAGCAGAAGTAATACACTAAGTACAAAAGAAAGTGATGAAAAGTAAGTGGGCCAGAATACAAACCCAACTAAAAGTACATCTACAACTGAACGAAATTACAACAGAAAAGACAAAAAACTGGAAGAATAGAAGTAGCTCCTGGGTCATCCTCCTCAGATCCTACCTGAAGGGTAGGTACAGATAGCGCAGCTCCTGGATCGTCCACCACGGATCCTACCTGAAGGGTAGGTACAGATAGCCTCCACAACACTCTCACCCCTAAACCTCCTCTGAGTGTCATCTCGTCTTGAAGTCCACCTTCAGATACTGACTCGTCGTGAGGTCCACCTCCAAGTACCGTCCAGTCCTCGAACACTCGGCCTCTGTCAGCACTGCCCGTCGTCTGCAACCAACACAACGAGGTGCGGGCATAGCCCATGCAGGGGTGAGTATACGATACTCAGTAGGGACCCCAAGACCCTCAAGGTCTCACTAAATCCAACAAGGATAACCACAAAAAAGGATCTCAACAGATAACCCTTACTTAGGTATAAGCCCATACTTATACCTAAGTTATCAAGTAACCCATCTCAATCTTGAGGAAACACAAAGGTTATGAAATCAACGGATAACCACTACCTAGGTATATGACCATACATATACCTAAGTTATCAAGTGACCCATCTCATTCATGAGGAAACACAAAGGTTATGAAATCAACGGATAACCACTACCTAGGTATATGCCCATACATATACCTAAGTTATCAAGTGACCTATCTCAATCATGAGGTAAACACAAAGGTCATAGACTCAGCTCAAACCAGGATTTTCATTATCGAAACAGTAACTGCTGAAGAGCCCCATCTCTGATGAGTACAATGATCCTGTCACGACTCTGAGGTACTGCTCACTAACCTAAGACTGCTGAGGTACTCCTCCTGTCGAGTACCGCGGGTCAACCACCCAAACACAGTAGTGCTTCCCGCCGAGGTCTGACACCCAAACATAGTAGTGCATCCCCCCTAATAGCCTACAAAGGTACTTCTCCTATTGAGTACCGCGGGTATGATACCTGCTACCAGACACTCCGTCCACCATGGGTCTGCACCCAAACACAGTAGTGCTCCGTCCACTGGGCTAGTCGACTTACTCCAAGTCGAGTCGGTCAAGCAGTCGTCAGGTCTCAGCTGGCTACACGGTCTCTGTACTCCGTACACTCGTCTCTGGGAGGGTTCGATCCACGAGATACAGGTCGATAATCCAAGTATCACAAAGTCCCATGACGAAGTATCTCAAAGGACGACCTCGTCATAGGGGTCTCAACGCAATAGACGACGCGTCAATCGGATGCCCGGTCTGTGAGTTATTAGCCTTTTCATCCCAGGGGCCTGGTTGATTTCATGTAGGAACCAACCCGACCGTATCTCAACTATACCCCGAACTCTAATGGGGTATACTCATAGGGACCATTTCTCAACGTAAACACCAACGCCGCTGACGGTTCGTCAAACAGGCGTCCGGTCTGAAAGTTATCAGCTTTTCCGTTCCAGGGGCCCGGTTGGATTTCGGGTTCAATCCAACCCGGACACTATCCAACTGTGTCCAATCCTCAGGAAAAGTATGCCAAAAGTTCCGTCTCATCAAGATGAATCCAACAAAGTTGATGGCACGTCTATCAGACGTCCGGAGCTCATGTTATAAGCATTTCCGCTCCGAGGGACCGGTTGGTTTCGTGCTCGAACCAACCCAGTCATACCCAAAGTTCTCCGAAACCTTGAGTATAATATAAAGAAACGACTGTCTCGATCCAAGGATCGCACCGTAACTGACGGTGTGTCGATCGGAGGTCCATAGCCCAAGTTATGGACGTTTGACCGGATCTGTCCGAAATTAAGGGGTTCGGGCTCGGTCCGACCTGGTCCGATACCCCCCCCGGGTCGGACCGAACCGGCCGACCCGACCCGGGTCCGGGTCCGGCCCAATAGGGCACGGACCGGCCCGTTGGGGGCGGCCCGGCCCAGCCGGCATGGCGTGGCCCGGCCTGGGCGGCCCGGCCGGTCCGCGTGGCCAGCGCGGAGCGGGGGGTTACAACCCCCCGCGGTTGACGAAACCGATGCGGCTTTAAGCCGCGCCGCTCTACCTCCGGAACGGCTAAGACATTCCGGTTTGGCCCGCCACCATGGCTCAACCGCGGTGGTTCTGTTCCGGCGGCGCGCCGCCGCCGCTTTCGACGGACCACCAGACGAGCTCCGGTGGTCCGTTTTGCTCGCCGCCTTCTCCAGTGGTCCTCCCGGGACCCGACCTTCACTGCGGAGGATTCAAATTGACTTTGCGACCTCGGTTGTCGTCATCTGTCAATCCGTGCACAATGATCAACTATCGGAGTCTTCGAATCGCCTCCGCGACCCCGACTCCGGCCGCGGCTTCATTTGGCCTCAACGGCGCGGCGCGACGGCGCCGCGCTTCTTCTCTGTGCTTCTTTGCCGCTTTCTTCTTGTTTCCGCGTGGTGTCGTTGCACTGCGCCGCTTTTGTTCGAACCACAACGGGAATGACAACAAAAAAAGGGGGAGGTGGGTCGGCCATGTTTGTGCGGTCCAACCTCCTCCTGTTATAATGATAGTAAGCGGCCAACAATTATCAACGAAGTTCATTAAATAAACTTGAACGAAGATTAAACCCCTAACTCAAGGTGTCATCGAACGAAGGTTCGTCGCGGGAATTAATCGTCACAGAAGATGGAATTGCGGAACAAGGTTCCGTAAGCGTCATCGGCGTCACAGAGAAGAGAATCGTCGGCGTCGTGGTACATGGAGTCGCATCGTCGATCTCCGAGGATTTGGAGTTCTTCTTTGTCCTTCGTCAGAGGCCGACGTTCTTCGTCAGCGACGGTGCGTTCTTCGCGTTCTTCAAGGAGGAAGAAGAGGATTTCAAGGCTTGAGCAATTCCTCTCCAATCCCTCTCGCACAACGAAACAACCCTTAATTAAATAAGAGTTGTCTTATTTAATTAACACACAAGCCAACACCCCAATTTGAAATTCAAAATAATTCATTCAATTAATTGAATTAATTGAAGAGTTTTAACCGTCCAATTAATGTGAGTGTTGACTCGACATTTAATAGGGGGTGCGGGTGTGTTACAAAATTAATGGGGGGGGGGGGGTTGGAGGGTTAGAGAATTTGAATAGGTGGGGAATCGTGTGGGCCACACCTCACTAATATCCTACCGAGAGTTAGGATTTTAGTGGGTCCCACCCCAACTCCCTCACATGGAAGTTAAACCACAAAGATATAAAAATAAAATTGGTTGCACAATTTTTTTTAATCATTACTTAACCCATTATTTTAATAACCACCTCCGAGCAAACACAACTCCGGAAATGGTCTTCCTAAGCAATTACCGGCGCTTTGATTTCATCGGTGCCCTCAGATTTCGATTCCAAGCACTGGATTAAAAGTTAGAAAAACCCGCTCGTTCGTTCACTGAACGTACCCGAGCCTATCTTCAGAAATTGATTCTGGGCACACCGGGCCTCGGAATCAGGCGCCGTCAGAAACTGCGTACTCGAAAAATTCCAAAAAAAATAATAAAATTTTTTTTATTGAAATTTTCGGGTCTTTACATTGGCTGTGAGGCATAATCGTCAAATGCTGAAAATAAATGTGACCAAAATAAAGGCAAGCTGAAAGTGGGTGATGTGGTAAAGTCTTATGAAGTGATGAAATAGAAACCCCCAATTCAATCTGAAAGAAGAAAAGAAGATTATCCTCTAGCCTCGTAGAAAAAGGAGCCCTCATACTATTATCCCATAGAAGAAGAAATGAGGATAAATATAAGTGAGAAGACATTTCCTCTCATTAAGTGTCAGTTATATGGATATTTGGGCCACACCATGTATTATTGCGAAGAGGCAAGAAGCCATATGAATGGAGAAGATACACTAGTTCAACAGAGGAGAAAAAATTCATATCCTAATTATTATAGAAGAAACAATTTCTATGGATATTGTTTTCATTGTTCTAACTTTGGTCATAAGGATGTTAATTGCAGGAAGAGAAGGGACATGGACACCTCATATCGAAGTTCGAGACAAGTCAAGTCTCGTCAGCAAGACAATATTTCCCTTTCAAACAAGTTTTCTCCTCTCAAAGAAGACTTATACTATGAAGAACCTAGGTACATGGAAGAGATAATTGAAAGGCCATCAATGCTCTATACTCAATCCAATGTCTCTTGGAAAGAAAGTAAGAAAATTGAGAAATCCAACCTTGCAGAGGTGGTCCTTAAAGCTACAAAAAGAAACAGTACCATGATTCTGGATAGCGGTTGTTCATCTCATATGACAGGTAATGCTGTCCTATTAACGGATATCAAAAGAAAGGTTGATGGAACAGTACGATTTGGTGATGATGGAGCTCTGAAAATCAAAGGCAATGGAATTACTGAATTAGCTAATGGAGAGTTAAATAAGACTAAAGTCCTTTATGTTGATGGCCTATGTCATAATCTAGTTAGCGTAAGTCAACTCTGTGACTCGGGGCTTATAGTTACTTTTAATCAGAAAGGCTGCACTATCAAGGGAAAGACATGCAATTCACTTATGAAGGGATGCAGAACAGAAGACAACTTGTATCAGGTTGATAGTAAAGAAAATGTTTGTTACATGACTGTTGAAGAAGAAAACAATTTGTGGCATCAGATACTAGGACACATCAATCAACAAGACATGGAGAAAGTATCAAAATTGAGGATTTTCATGGACATTCCCAACCTGAAGCGTGAGCGTGGAAAGTCTTGTGATGCTTACATACGTGGGAATCTGGTCTACAGTTCATATCGGCCAAAGAAGAAAAGGGCATCCCATCTTCTTGATCTTATTCATACAGATGTATGCGGGCTGATAAATATTGCTGGAACTCATGGAGAAATGTACTTTGTCCTTTTAATTGATGATTACAGTAGAATGACATGTGTAATGGTCATTCATAGGAAACTAAATGTGCTTGACTATATGAAAACATATCGGCGA
Organism: Viscum album; assembly: GCA_963277665.1. Taxonomy (NCBI): domain Eukaryota; kingdom Viridiplantae; phylum Streptophyta; class Magnoliopsida; order Santalales; family Viscaceae; genus Viscum; species Viscum album. The sequence continues at coordinate 616,490,390 of OY728145.1, read as the reverse complement.
ATCACCGAGAATGATACTGGATGTACAATCAAAGTATTGCGATCTGGCAATGGAGGGGAATACACATCCATTGAATTTGAAAATTACCTGGAGAAGCATGGGATACAACATGAGGTAGATACTATGAGAACTCCACAAAAAAATGGAGTTGTTGAATATAGGAATCGATAGGTGAACAACATGGCACGAACTATGCTGATTGAGAGTCATATTCCACAACATTACTGAAAAGAGGATGTTCAAGCTACAATGTATATTCAAAATTGAACAAGACTTTATATAGGTGAGACAAAGACACCATATGAATTGTGGTATGGAAGGAAGCCCTCCTTGAAATACTTTCGTGTTTTTAGAAGTAAATGCTACATCAGAAACAAAGAAGGAAATCAAGGGAAGTATGGTGACAATGCAGATGAAGGAATTTTCCTTGGATACTCAATGAACAGCAAAGCCTACAAGTGTTTCAACAAGCGATTAGGAAGGATTGTGGAAAGAAGTGATGTTAAGATAATTGAAGAGAAAAATACAAATGCTTCAAGGATGTCATATGCTGATGTGATAGAAAGTGAAGAAGAAAGTGAATGAGGAGAAAATAAAAATACAGAAATAAAAGAAGATGTACAAAACACTCGGCAGTCACATCATGATGTTGACTCAGAAGAAGAATCTAAAGAAGAAACTATAGCTGGAGAGAATGCAACTGAACCGCATAGGAGAAATCATAGATCTGAGATTGATCCATCTAATATAATTGGGGACAAGAGTGCACCCACTCAAACAATGAGGATGAGGAATAACATGCAATCTGCATTTCTATCAGTTGTGGAGCCATCCTCATTTGAAGAAGCTGCAAAGGATGAATCATGGGTGAAAGCCATGAATGAAGAGTTAGATCAGATTGACAAGAATCAGACATGAGATCTTGTCCAGAGACCCGAAGGTTTCAATGTTATTGGTACAAAATGGATCTTCAAGAACAAGTTTGATGAGCAAGGAAGTGTTATTAGAAACAAGGCACGACTGGTATGTAAAGGATACTCCCAGATTGAAGGCGTTGATGTTGAAGAAAACTTTTCTCCAGTGGTTAGAATGGAGTCAATCAGGATTTTCCTTGCCATGGAACTCTAAAGAGGATATAAAGTATATCAAATGGATGTCAAGACAACATTCTTGAATGGTGTACTCAAAGTAGATGTCTACATTGAACAACCAGTGGGTTTTGTTCTTGGTAATGATGAAATAAAAGTCTGCAAATTGAAGAAAGATCTATATGGTTTGAATCAGGCACCACAATCATGGTATTCCCGGCTGGAATCGTATCTCAAGAAGCTGGAATTCAAAATAGGAGTAGTATACCACAATCTATATGTGAAGAATTCTCCAAAAGATCAGTTCATAGTTCTAGTCTACGTTGATGATATCATATTTGGTGGCAGTAGGCAGAAATTAGTGGATGAATTTTCCAATCATATGAAATCAGAAGTTGAGATGTCTATGATTGGGAAGCTCACATATTTCTTGGGGCTGTAGGTGGTTCAAAAGAAGGATCACACTTTCATTTATCAAGAAAAGTATGCAAGAGAGCTCCTGAAGAAGTTTAATATGCAAGACTCCAAACCAATGTCAACTCCGATTGCAGTTGGAACTAAACTTGGAAAGCATGAGGATGGGACCTCTGTAGATCCCACCATGTACATGAGGATCATTGGGATCCTACTGTACCTGACAATGACATGGCCATATATTTTCTTTTCCACATGTCTTGCAGCCCGCTTTCAGAGTAATCCAAAGGAGGAACATATGGCAGCAGTAAAAAGAATCATGAGGTTTATTCAAGGTACTCACAATTGTGGATTATACTTTGCTGTAGGAAGGGATAATGAATTATCAGCATTTTCTGATGCTGAATGGGATGGCGATGTTGTGGACAAAAAGTACACCAGTGGTGGTGCATTCTATATTGGGAATAAATGTGTTGGATGGTTGAGAAAGAAACAAGAAAGTACTTATCTTAATACTGTTGAAGATGAGTATATCTCCACCACAAAGGTATGCACTCAACTGCTATGGATGAAGAAACAACTAACAGATATTGGTGATGAGGTGAAACTACCAATGGTGATTTACTGTGATAACAAGATCACAATTGATCTTATGAAGAATCCTATTCATCATTATCATATGAAACATATTGAAATAAAGTATCACTTTATCAAAGAAAAAGTTGAGCAAGGGGTGATTAGAATGGATCATGTGGGAACTAATGAGCAATTGGCTGATATCCTGATCAATCCACTGTCAATGGATGTGTTTGAGAATCATCGGTTGAACCTAGGTGTTCATCCACCTCCCAGTGCATAATGAGGTTACAAAATTCCCCTCTCCCTAGTTATGTTAATTGTTTTTAATCTGTTTATGGATGCGATGCAGGTTTGTGGGAGAGATACTATCTAGGGGGAGTGTGGTTTGAGCTGAAAAATGAACAATTACCAGTCTTTGGGTTTTTTGTCAATGGGGGAGAAATGAATAAATTCAGGCATGTAATGGTTCTGTGACACATTTGCTTCTGTGACACATTGAGAATTCAGTGTCAGTGAGAAGGATGAGAAGGAATACATTGGACATGTAATGCTCCTGTGACACTGTAAGAGAATTTCTTGGGCGTCATTGAAAATTCCAAAACACGGGAACCCAATTCACGCTTTCCCTCTTGTTTTCTACATTGAGCATTACTCACGTAGACTTAGAGTGTTGGAAAAGTTGATTCTTGCATTTATGGTTTGCCTATGGCTGGTGCTCTATTGAATTTATTTACTGATTTCCAAAAAACCCAAAGGGGGATATTGTTGGAACCATGGTCTCTCTATGCATGAATTAGAGTATGGTTTCTGTTTGTTGTCAATCCTTATTAGAAGTTCATAATGTGTGCTAGAAAAGTGATCATACAAAACAAGCAGATAACAGTATTAAAGGTGGAACCGTTTTCCAGTGTTTGCCAATTTTTTGGTCCTAAAAATCGACAAATGAAGAAAAGTTGTTTTTGGAAAAGAGACTTATGCGCCGTTGACTTGAAGGAGAGGATACTTGCGCGCCTTTTGTTTTTCAAGATCATAACATGAAAATATGGCAAAGGAAGAAGGGCGCCCAAGTTTTTTGTTTGGTCCCGCAAGTACTTGCGCGCCGAAACTTGAGCGTCGAGGGAACACTTGTGCTCCGTTGCGCAGGGTATCCAAATTCCTATAAATAGAGGTCTACCCCTCCTCATTCGATATGAAGTTCAGACTTAGAGAAAATCAGAGCTCCTGCCGCGCAGGTGTAGTGGTCATGCAAGTGATGATGGGTCGCACAAGTTGAAGTTTCATGATAGTTGTTTTCTACACATCCAAGGTATTTTGGGCGAGAAAGGGTTAGAGTAGCCCAAGTTTGGAGCTGGTGAAGAAGGTGTCGCATAGGTGGTGTGGTGACACTTGCGCGCCAGAATTTGAAGAAGTGCGACAGTTCACAGTTGCACGCCAAAATCGGTTTGGGCGTAAAAGGAAGTGGTTCGCACAGGTTTGAAGTTGAAGAAGTGAGTGTCGTGCAAGTGGGAGAGCTGGACTTGCGCACTGTCTTGAAACTTGCATGCCAGGCTTGAAACTTGCACGCTGGCTTGGAGAAGAATGCCGGGTGTTGTTGAAGTACACGATTCTTTCTAGGGCTGTGCGAAAGCTGAAAGTTTTCCCGATACCATTGGTGCAAAGTGAGATTTTTCTTCGGGTGGAAGTTGGACTTCAGCAGAGCATCTACATACAACAGAGGATGCATTCATTAGTGACGATGAAGAGACCTTCATGTCTACAAACTGAGTGGGACTTCACCAAAAGCAGTGAGCTAGGGGGAGTCAACGGGAGTGACTTGAGGGACGCAGTGATCTATCCCTGAACCTTTGTAAAGGCAGTGAGCCTAGGACAGAGTGACTGTGCCCGAACCTTTGTAATACATATCTAGTGAAGTTTTAGTGGAATTTGGTACAACCGACAACCTGTCGGCGTATGCTCCTTGGACATAGCCCTTAGTGGTGAACCAAGTAAAAAGTGTTATGTTATCTCTTTTCATGTGAATGTTTTCTTTCTGATCATTTTCATCATACAGGTTTAACAAGTTCCTACCAACGCGGGAACAAGAACCATCACATTAAAAGAAAAAGTGGTCACCCTGATTCACCCCTCCCCTCTCCGGGTGTCCCGAGGTCCTACATAATTATTAGGGGATCAAAAAAATATTTATGGAAAAAATAATTATGAAACATCCCAATGTTGAATAAAATTATCAAGGCACAAAGTAAGGGTATAAAATATGAGGTTGGATGGAATAAATGTGGCCAACCTATTGACTCCAACAAGTCAATGTTCATTAGTTATGTTGGGGTCACAATGAGGATGAATGTGTCGATTGATATAGATTCATGGCACTAAATCCATACTGTAATTAAGGAAACCCTTTGGGAAGATATAAAGGTAATGTTACGATATACTTTCTCTATTTACTGAAAAATTATATAACAAAATGTTGATTTAATTTTCATTATTACTTATAGATTTAGTTTATTTTAGAAAATTTATGTAATAAATATGTCTTAATGGTCACTGGAAAATCCCATAGAGGCTTCCAGACTCTTCTTACCAAGTTATATGTTAGGGATTCTAAGGGGAAATTAAATACCTGCCCACCAGTTAGTTTTTCACACATTATAAATAAGAAAACATTAAATGATTTCATTAGTCATCGCGGTGAGAAATAATTTTAAGATCATTATATTTGATAATATATTATTTTATATTATTTATTTTATCCAATTTGATTCAAAATTATTAATTTTTGAAACATAAAAAGAGTACTGAAAATAAAGAACATGTATCAAAACCAATGTACCCCTATCATAAAGCAAGGTTGGGGAAAGATTCACTAGAGAAGAAATTGGTATGTATTTTAAATAAATAATAAAAGTTTTATGTGATATGAAACAACATATGTTTCTTTTTTTTATATGCAAATTGATGAATCAAAATTCGAAGCCACTTTCATCCCACATCATGTGCTATGGAAGGAGGCTCATATAAATAAAGAGGGTAAACTAGTTGATGAAAACAAAAAAGAAGTATGAGAAACATGTATAAGTATTACATAATGAAAATTCATTATTATTTATAAAAATATTACATGAAAATATCTATTTATGTTCATATGTTTAGATATGGTTAAAAACAAGAATCAGTAGTGATCATATCAGAAGAAACGCTACTTTTAGTAGCTTTGAAGTGGAGAAAATAATATGATCATGTTAGAGGAGTAGGTTTTGGAGTGTCTCCTAAAAAATATTTTGAAAAGATAAAACCATAAGAAGAAACATATAAGATGATGAATGGATTAAAAACACAAATAGATGCTTTATAATATATTATTTTCCGATCTGGTTTGACAGACTAATATATGAGAAAGAAATAATGAGAACCGACAATGGAACAAAGATCCGCACCTGAAGAACCAAATGAACCCTCTAGATTTGAGGATAGTCATTCCCCTTAGCCGCATACCTTACCCAAGTTAATAAATTTTTCATTACCTTTTCTTCTAAATGTGTTTCAAATAACTTTTGATAACTTTATATCACTAAAATTCTACAGGGTAAAGTTGTATGTGGTTTTTATCTGTCAACACCCCTGTACTGCCTTTTTGTGAGGGGTATGGTGTATAATATCTCGAGAGACAAAATATATAATAAATAAATCCAAAAATATCCCATGATATTAAGTATTGAGGTAGCTCAAGAGCTGACTGCTGAGTTTCCTATTCCACTTGATGATTTGGATATTACAATGGTCAATAATGCTATTGGAAATTTTTTAGTATGGTTGTATAATCTTATAAATATACATGAGTTATGTATTTAACAAATTTTTTCTTATTAAAAAATGTTTGAAGTGAGGTATGGTATTATAGACAGATAAAGTGATGGGGAAATCAAAGGTTGGATCAAGACAATCTAGTGAATCGACCAAGAAATCAAAATGACCTTCTAGGAGTAGCTTCTCCCATCCAGTTACACTACAAAATTTATTATCATTACAACTTCATATCAAGACCACATTTAAACATGAAAATATGTATTAAATTCCATATGAAGAATAAATATTTGTAACTTTCATTACAGACGTAGTTAGTCTCAAGAGTATAAATGAGATACTCAATTTTGAATGGTTGGGAGTCTTAGTTGTTAATACATACATAAGGTATATTTTCATAATACTTCTATCCAAATAATGATCTAATATGTTCATTAAAGTTAATAACTATTCATATTTTCTATAAGGATTTATATTACTACTATATAAAGGGAAAACTGTGCGAAGTACGATTTGAATTCATTAATCCCTATATCATTTCTATACAAGAAACTTATTTGGAGAAGGAAAAAATTGATAAGAAGAAAGATGATCTATAAAACATGTTTAAGAAAAAAATAATAGACAACAGAATCTTTTTGATGCCTAAAATACAAGGGTAAACATCTATAATATAATCACATAATATATATTTATATTTTCTTCATTGATTATTTGTTTTTGTTTATTTAGGAAGCACTGGATGCTGATCGCACTCAATATGGATACCCAAAATATTTATTTTTTGGATCCAATGCATGGATATCCAACAAACCAACCAAAAATGATGTGTATTGTGAATTTGTAATACACTATAATCAATATTTTATAGATAAAATTAGAATTATATGTTTTAGTATGTGTTTTAACAAAACATTTGTTATGATATGGTGGTCACTAAATATAGGCTAAATCATGGAATGAAGTTAGAAACTAAACATAAAAAAGCCCATGGATTACTTCAAATAGAAACAGATTAAGGTATATATATAAATATTTAACTAATAAAAAATATTTCAATTTTTTTCTTATTTTTTTCAATATTTTGGTAGTGTCCAAATCAAGATATTGAAAATAATTATGCATACTATGTTTGCAAATTTATGAGAGAGATTATAAACCATGAAGACCAACACCCCCGAACAGGTAATTTTCAAAGGTAATTTCAATTTCATTAAAAATATTTCTCAATCATTTATTTATATATATTTTATAATCACTACCAAGATTTCCGATAGCATTCATACTCAAAATAATAAGTAAAGTTTTTTAGATATGAGTGGGAAACATACATGGTGTCAAAATGTTTACTGACAAAAAATTTAGGTGATTACCTACTATGTTTGTGATCTATTATAGGCTATAACCTTAGAAATATATTTGGGGTGTGAAGCATTAATATTAGAATGATTATATATTATTTTTGATCTCTTTCTCAAGGAGAAGTATAATATAGAAAATTAATTTGTTTAGAAATGAGCAGAAAACATGGTGTGAGAATGTATACATGTATCATGAAGAGGTGACTTCCTACTACTTATTTATTTATTTTTTTCATTATTTTATCAACCTTTTTAGTTAATTTATTTATCATTTTAATCTAAAATTAGAATAATTTCCTCTCCAGGGTTCCATCATGGGTGGTGGTAAGTGATAGAAGAAAAGAACAATATAATGGTTTCACTTTGGTGGGTGGTGGACTTATTTGGGCTATTCAATCATCAATTAGATGTATGATATAATATAAAAAATGATTGTGAAATCCATACAGGTAACATATGAAGTTTACATTAGTGAAATGGATTGACAAAAACTAATTATTTTGAATTCACATGATGTGAAATTAAATTATCCCTCCATTATATCACATAGAATCTCACAATCATTACATGATTAGAGGTGTTTAACCTATCTTTATTATGTATATAGATACTTGTTCATTGAATAACTATAAAAAAATGTGTCCACTGGTTTATCACCAGTATTCATGTGCATATTCATTATATAAAATGATCCATGTTCACAAGATTATTAATAAAAAACTCACCATTGATCTCAATTAAAAATACACAAGAATTAGGATGTTCCCATTTTCATGAAAAAATACTGGTGATGTTATGTTAGAGTTTATCATCACCCATAATATTGAAAAGGATATACTAATCTACAGCACAATCCAAGAATAATTAATAGATGTGCTGGATTTTAGAGTCATTTGGAGGCTATAAAGGGCTATACTGATGTTTAATACTATCAAAAAGTGGTAAACAATTTATAATGAAGTTTTTTGTCTTTTGAAAATACATAATGGGTTACACTAAAGTTTTATCCATAAAATAAGGTAAATGGTTTATCATGGAGTTTGTACTCTCTATAATGGTGAAAGGGAAAGAGATATTTTATCATGTTCCATAAAAACTCAAATATAAATATTTATTCTAGTTTAATCAATGAACAGTAATAGGTTTACATTAATGGTTAATGTTTTCTAAGAATAAATAGAGGGATCAATACACTAATTTTTAGTATAATCCAGGAATATATAATGTGTTATGATAGTTAATTTTATAACAAATGAGAAGAAAAATGTTTATATATGAGTTTTACACCAACCCAAAAGGATAAAAGTTTTAATGGTAATTTTGTGTAATATTTGAATGTTATGTTGTTGTAAAGTGGTTAAATATATCATGTTTTTGGGATTGATATTCTAAAATATTTTATTTTAGGTTCATTTAATATTGAATAAATTCCTTATATTTTAGTTTCATATGATCAAGAATAATTATATTATATTTTAATTATATATAACTAGAAAAAATTGAATTTTATTTGATTTTCTTATCAATTTATCTACTTTTTTTAGTTAATTTCCTCATCATTTTTATATAATATTTATTTTGTTAATTTTCATAGAGATCATGAAGAAATGAATTTTTCAACAAGGATGATTCACTTATATAATTTGATCATGCACTAAATAAGGATGATTCACTCATGATGATATAATTTTCTTTTTATTATCTGATATATTCAACATTCTAGGTTATCAAACTACAATATTTTTAGATGAACCAGAATATTGAATGCACTATAGGATAAAAAGACACAGTGTAATCAACCATACCTCAAACCGATACATAGTGTATCGTTTTGTTTGACACTACTTGTGCTTGTGAGAGATAGGACTTCAAGGCTATAATTAAGATAACGACAATAGTGAAATGGGTCAAGAATGTATACATACATCATGAAAAGGTGAATTACTACTACAAATTTATTGAATTTTATCACCATTTTATCTAATATTTTAAAGTTAAATTTTTATCTTTTTTATCTAATAATTATTTAATATTTTTCAAAGATCTTTTGGGAAGTCATATTTTGGTTTCAAATGTCTGAAACAAGCCAAAAAAGATAGAACATGTTGCTTTTGGATGTGGCGTTTTAGGTAGAATGGGGTTTCCTATTCCATCCAAATGGAACATGTTATCTCTTTTATAGATTTTAGTAGATAAGTGAAAGTAAAACACACATCACACACTCAATCAACCACACCTCAATATGATACATAGTGTGCTTGGTATGTCTCAAACTATATGTTTTAAGTTTATAAATTACATTTTAGTTCAAAACACACATCACATACTAAAAACTGAGCAAAAGCATTCCCCAAATCTGAACTACATTCAACTATATCTATATTTTTATCAAATAAATCTCAAGAGTTAAAATACAACTTGGTTGGTTGGTTCTTTCTGAATATTTCAAAAACTTATTCTCTCGCACGAGCTTTCCAATATTGATGTTTGCATAGTAAAATAATTATCTATAAAATTAAGTGATTAGTGTTCTCCTCTCTATCAAAATATAATAGTTTTCATTAATTAATGATCTCATCAATATTTATCCCATTCTCATTATTCCATCAATGCTCTTCAATTTCTTATGCATTAAAATTCAGAAGTATACCAAGTAAGTCATCTGTATTACCTTCAAATATCTTCATTAAATCCTATTTTTTTATGGATGATACCTCTAATCAAAGAACCAATTTTATGGTGGATTTCATAATAACTCTTATTTTTTTCTATAGGCACAAACATGTACATTATTATATTAGTTTTAGTCCATTGTGTAGATGATAATCCATGAATTTGTGGGAAAAAATATACCAATTTTAATAATCAATGGGTTAATACATCACCTTGCATTAAATGAGGTAACAAGAATGAAATGATTACCTCCATCCAGGAATGTGGTTCGAGTGGGTAACTTTCAATAAGATAATAGTTTTTTCTCTTAAGAGTTGGAAAATGCATCTTCCTTCTTCAAAGTTACTTCCAAATGATGCCCAAGAAATCACATATCTAGTAAAATTCTTGAACCACATATTCAGTTCAAACTCACAACTTCCCTTGTTTTTACATATCTAATCTCACCGTATTAGCATTTCCCCACAACCTAACTAAACTTCTGGTAACAAATTCTACACCATTACAATTCGTTGGATTCTCAGGACGTAATTTTACCTTCTCTATATCACAAAATATATGTATGTGCACCACAATGTTGTTTCATGATTTATATAAAAAAATATATAATAATTGTTTTATGAATCATTTGAAAAATAAAATTTCTAGTTCCATAGGTTGCACACAGTTGATATAAAGTCAATTCATGTGGTAACACAGTGAATAAAAATCAAGGAAACAAAAATACCTTAAGTTTATCCTTGTGGAAAGATGGGTTGATAATTTTTAGATGTTTGGACCATTTATTACCTTCATAATAAATGTGACCATATAAAAATGACCTTTACATTAAAGTTTGACACTTTTGAAAGTTTCTGTAGTTTGAGAATAAATATCTTATCATTTTGGGCTCCATCGCAAATTTTTTTCCTTAGTTCCCATCCAAATTAATGAGTTCTTTCCTATATAGTTCACACTAGTTATGACCAAAATTAAATCCCCAAGAAGGCATGTAATAATGAGTTAAAGGAAGGAAATATATATACATGAAGACCCCATCAATCAAACACTTCACTATGAGGGTTAAAAGTAGAAATTTGAAACAAGAATCACAAGGGCTCAATATTGGAGGTAATAGTTATTCATGATATCTTCAAGTAATATTTTTGGGTCACACTATAGATGTAATAGTTATTATAATCACTAGGTATCAATATTTGAAGTAATAGTTATTCTAAACACTCAAAGTGCGTGTTTTATGTTTAAAATGACATTTTAGTAAAAAAGACAAGTGACATACTCAAAACCTAGAAAACACATTTGGATTGTTTTGATAATTTATTAAAACAATACATAAATAATTTGTGATGTGTAGAAATAAAATACACCTCAATTAAATGCATGGTGTGATCAGTATGACTATAAGTGCATTTTTCTATTTAAAATTAACATTAATTTTAGTAAAAAAGACAAGTGACATACTCAAAAATAAACAAACATATCTATATTGTTTTGATACTTAAATGATCCATAAGTCATTTTTGACATGTAGGTTTCATCCACACCTCAATAAAACACACGATGTGACCAGTATGACTTAAAGTGTGTCTTTTTATTTAAAATTGACATTAATTTTAGAATAAAAAAACAAGTGACATACTCAAAAGTGAGAAAACACATTCCGATTATTTTGATACTTTAGGGAAATGATCCATAAATAATTTATGACATGTAGTAATTAGACTCACCTCAATCCAATGAACAGTGTGTATGGTATGACTCTAAGTGCGTCTCTTTTATTTAAAATTGAAATTAATTTTATTAAAAATAAAAAGTGACATAATCAAAATGATCAAAAAAACTAAGATTTTTTTGATGCATTATGAAAATTATCCATAAGTCATTTATGAAAGGTAAGAATTATTCATTCCTCAATAAGATGCATGGTGTTCCATTTATAAATAAAAGTTTTTGTTATTAGTTTAAAATTAACATTTTAGTTCAAAAAGATCATCACTTTATAAAAACTAAGAAAAAACACTCAAATTGTCTCGATAATTTAGAAAAATGATTCATAAGTCATTTTTGATGTATTGGAATTAGTATCATGTAAAACCTACACACGATGTGACCGATATTACTCAAAGTGCATGTTTCCAGTTTAAAATGACATTTTAGTAAAAAACATGTGACATACTCAAAACCTATAAAACACATTAATATTGTTTTTATAATTTAGTAAAATGATCCAAGTCATTTGTGACATGTATTAATCCAAAACACCTTAATATGACACACAATGTGATCGGTATGACTCCAAGTGTGTGTCTTTTTATTTAAAATTGACATTAATTTTTGTCAAAAAGACAAGTGACATACTCAAAATTAATAAAATGCATTAATATTATTTTTATAATTTATCAAAATGATACATAATTCATTTACGATGTTTAATAATCAACCACACCTCAATCTAATGCACAATGTGACTGATACGACTCAAAGTGTGTCTTTTTTATTTAAAATTAACATTAATTTTAGTAAAAAAGATAAGTGACCTACTCAAAACTAAGAAAACACATTAATATTATTTTAATAATTTATTAAAATGATCCATAAGTCATTTTTGACATGTAGGAATCATCCACACCTCAACCAGACACATGGTGTGACAAGTATGACTCCAAGTGTGTTTTTTTTAAATTGACATTAATTTTAGTAAAAAAAACAAGTGACATACTCAAAACTTAGAGAAAACATTCAGATTGTTTTTATACTTTTGAAAAATGATCCATAAGTCATTTTTGATGTGTATTAATCATCCATACCTCAATCTGATATATGGTGTGTCCGGTATGACTCCAAGTGTGTCTTTTCATTTAAAATTGGAATTAATTTTAGTAAAAAAGACAAGTGAGGTACTAAAAACCAATAAAAAACATTCATATTGTTTTGATACATTAGGAAAATGATCTATAAGTCATTTTTGATGTGTAGGAATCAGTTTCACCTTAATCTGATTCACAGTGTGCCCGGTATAACTCAAAGTGTTCGTTATGAGTTTAAAATTAACATTTTAGTTCAAAAAGTCTGTCACTCACTGAAAACTAAGAAAAAAAACTCATATTGTCTTTATAATTTAGTAAAATGTTTAATAAGTCATTTTTTACATATAATAATTTGTCTCATGTCAAACCAACACATGATATGATCGATATAACTCAAAGTGCATGTTTCCAGTTTAAAATTACATTTTAATAAAAAAGACAACTGGCATACTCAAAACCTAGAAAACAAATTTGGATTATATTTATACTTTAGAAAAATAATCCATAGTTCATTTTTGATGTGTATTAATCAACCGGACCTCAATCCGATGTACGATGTAACTGTTATGACTCCAAGTGTGTCTTTTTATTTAAAAATGACATTAATTTTATTAATAAAGACAAGTGACATACTCAAAACTGAGTAAAAACATTCATATTGTTTTGATAATTTAGAAAAAAAATCCATAAGTCATATTAGATGTTTAGGAATTTGTCACACCTCAATAGGACACATGGTCTCACTGGTATGTCTCCAAGTGTGTATTTTCATTTAAAATTGAAATTAATTTTAGTAAAAAACACAAGTGACATACTCAAAACTAAGAAAACGCATTAATATTGTGTGGATACTTTAGTAAAACAGTCAATAATTCATTTTTAATGTGTAATAATCAGCCAAACTTAAATTCGATGCACAATGTACCCAATATGACTCCAAGTGTGTCTTTTTTATTTAAAATTTGCATTATTTTTGGTAAAAAAGACAAGTGACATACTCAAAACCAATTAATAAAATTATTATTTTTTTATACTTTAGTAAAATGATCCATAATCTATTTTTGATGTTTAGGAATCAGCCACACCTCAATCTGATGCACGGTGTGCCCTATATGACTCAAAGTGTGACTTTTTATTTAAAATTAAAATTAATTTTAGTAAAAAAGACAAATGAAATACTCAAAAATGAGAAAATGAATTTATATTATTTTTATACATTAGTACAATGATCCATATTTCATTTTTTTATGTAGGAATTATCTGCACCTCAATCTGATGCATGATGTTCCCAGTATAACTCAAAGTGTTCGTTATCAGTTTAAAATTAACATTTTAGTTCAAGAAGTATGTCACTCACTGAAAAATGAGAAAACACACCCATATTATCTTGATAATTTAGGAAAATTTTTCATAAGTCATTTGTGACATATAATAATTAGTCTCACATCAAACCAACACATGATGTGATTGGTATGACTCAAAGTGTGTGTTTCGAGTTTAAACTAAAATTTTAGTAAAAAAGAAAAGTGACATACTTAAAACCCAAAAAACACATTCAGATTATTATAATACTTTAGGAAAACAATTCATATGTCATTTGTGATGTGTAGGAATCAACTTAACTTCAATATGATGCATGATGTGATCGGTGTGACTCCAAGTGTGTCTTTTTATTTAAAATTGACATTATTTTTAGTAAAAAGACAAGTGACATACTCAAAACTGATAAAACACATTCGAATTGTTTTTATAATTTAGAAAAACAATCCATAAGTCATTTTATATGTGTAAGAATAACCAACACCTCAATAGGACACACAATGTGACCGATATGTCTCCAATTGTGTTTTTTTATTTAAAATTGACATTAATTTTAGTAAAAAACACAAGTGATATACTCAAAACCAAGAAAAAACATTTTTTATTGTTTTTATACTTTATGAAAACTATCCATAAGTCATTTTTAATGTTTAAGAATCAACCACACCTCAATCCCATGCATAGTGTGCCTAGTATGACTCCAAGTGTGTCTTTTTATTTAAAATTAACATTAATTTTAGGAAAAAAGACAAGTGACATACTCAAAACAAATAAAACACATTCATATTATTTTTATACTTTAGGAAAATGATACATAAGTCATTTTTGATGTGTAGGAATTAGTTTCACATCAATATGGTGCATGGTGTGTCTAGTATGACTCAAAGTGCCCGTTATCAATTTAAAATTGACTTTTTAGTTCAAAAAGCATGTCAATCACTGAAAAATGATAAAACAAACTCAGATTGTGTTGATAATTTAGGAAAATTATTCATAATTAATTTTTTAAATGTAGAAATTAATATCATATCAAACCAACACACGATGTGACCACTATGACACAAAGTGCGTGTTTCCAATTTAAAATGATATTTTAGTAAAAAAGAAAAGCAACATAGTCAAAACTAATAAAACACATTCAGATTGTTTTTATACTTTAGTAAAATGATCAATAAGTCATTTGAGACATTTAGGAATCAGTCTCACCTCAATCTGACCCACGGTGTGCCTAGTATCACCCCAAGTGTGTGATAAAATTCATTTTTATTGAATATTTTATTGATAATAAATGATAAAATTTCCTCACATTGAGTTAAATATGTTTATTTATAAAATATTTGGGATTCGATCATTCATTTGAAAATTTGATGAAAATTCCAGTTTTACGCTATATAGTGCACTGTAGTATTGCAGAGATAATTTTTTTATATTTATTTTTTGAACTTGAAATTTTTTAAATGTGTTCATGAATTAATAGGATACAACTTTTTTTCAGGACATTAAAGCTAAATCATGAATTTTATTGGACTAAATGGACCATGAAGTTAGAGATGGGCTGGACCTGCCATATTAGACATCACTATAGTTTTTTGTCCATATATTCTTCATAATTGATTGGACTGGGCCCAAAAATTTTGGAGGAGCTTGAGCACCCAATTTCTCACAAATCATCCTTCTATAAGGACAACTAATTTACGCGTTTTGGTGGTCAATAATGTGGTGTAAGTGGGATTAAAATATTTAGAAGAATCTCCCCATTCACACTTGAAACCACTTATAACCTAGCCCCCCCTCCACTCTATAAATATGTATTTTTATCATTTTAGGGGTTGGGTATGTGAATTAGGTTATTTGAGTTAGATTATAATTGGTTTTACTCAAATTATCCTACCATTGTATGAGAGGTATCTCTTGAAGCAAGGATCCCCTCATCGAAGCCTTCTTCTTATTCTTCATGTTGTAATGTTTGCATTTGCGTAATAAACTTCTTAGTTACTATTTTATTTATTCTATATTCTTCTGTTTTGTTCAATTATATTCTTCTTTACTCATCCTATTTGGACTGGAATCAAGAGTTGAAATGAGATTGGGTTATACCCTTTCTAAAACTTTACATATGAAAAATGTTTCTACGATGACTACACCATCCATAGAAGAGTAGTTATTTTTAGTAATCGATCGACCTATATCATTATTCATTCATTTATTTTGAATCAATGAGATACTGTAATTGACATAATATTATATATTAATTTATTTTTTGATTTAAATGAAACTAATAAAGAGATTGAACAATTAACAAAAAGTACACGAGGTTGTGAATTGTGTGAATTGTAAGAGCGCAACCATAATCGGTAATACAAAACCACATAGGATTAATTTTTAGTGTTCAAATATAATCCCTAAACTCAATTAACCCTAATTTCCAAAGAGGAAATATTCCTTAATTTACCACTGAACATAATCTAACCTTAGACCATCAATCAAAGCTGGGTGCTGCAATTGCATGTTCTCAAGTTAGCCTAGAGTTAAATTCACTTAATCTTTGTGGTAAAGTAAATTATTGAAGGGTTTAGAGTTTAAAAAATTAAGGGATCATAATTAAGTGGATATTAATTTAAATTATAATGATTAATAAATGATTTAATAGGTAGAGTTATATCGATTACTCTTTCTAAAAATTGTTTTCTAAAAGTACATTCTCGTTGTGCTTTGTTAATAAAATTTCATTTCAAAAACAAAAAAGAAAAAAATACAATTTTTTTATAGAATACTTAATATAGATTTATAAATGGTAACCAAACCCCCATATTTTTTAAGTAGCGTGTTTATATTATTTTACTTTATTTTAAAAGTACCTTTATTATGTTTTTTTAATTACTGCCTCTTTGAGAGACGACCTAGGTCAGCCACCCGGCTGAACCTAAATAACCCCAAAATAAACATCATTTGAGAGTGCCCATGATAACGCCTTTCAAATTGGTATCATTAATGGGTAGGAAAGGAATTATTTCATCCATTTAAAGGTATTCATTTTACTTCTCATTTTATTCTCTTCTTATCTTCTTTCTTCCTTCTTTACCCAATCTGAATTTTTCTTCTTCTTTTATTTTCTTCTTCTTCTTCTTTTTATACCATCAACCCAAAATTCTTAATTTTATTTTATTATGGTTCAATATTATTCTTTTCATTTTTATTTGATTTATGGAACAAACTAATCCTGAAGATCACTTATATCTTTACCCTGAGATTGAACACAACCTTAGGGATCAAATTAGACATTCTCAGTCTACGAGAAGTTTAAAAATTCAACCAGTTGAAGAATTTCTCCATTCTGGAAACATGGAAATTGGAAACACTTATAAATAAATCTTAAAACAAGAACCAATGGCTATAAACAATAAAAATTAAGTTAATATAACCATTCAATAATTTTCTACACTAGACATTAATTATCAACCAAATTGCATTGCATACCCAAATCTCGAATCAGACTTTAAACTAAAATCTGGGTTTATTCACCTTCTTCTAAGGTTTCATGGATTATCTAGTGAGGACCCAAATAAACACCTTAAATAATTTAATTTGGTTTTCTTAACCCTGAAACCAAGAAATGTATCTAAAGATCAAATCAAACTAAGAGCATTACCATTCTCACTTGATGAAGCTGCAGAAGTTTGGATGTATTATTTAAAACCTAAAGATGTAACTTGTTGGAATGATTTGAAATGTCTTTTATTAAAGAGATTTTTTCCAGCATCAAGGACCACATCCATTCAAAAAGAGGTCTCTAGGATCAATAAATCACAAGGGGAGTCAATGTATGAGTACTGGGAGTGATTCAAGAAGTTGTGTACAAGATTCCCATATCACTAAATCAATGAGAAACTACTAATCCAACACTTCTATGAAGGACTCACACCTATGGAGAGAAGCATGGTGGATACCGCATTTGGAGGGGAATTTGTCAACAAAACACTAGCAGCTACATGTTCATTGATTAAAAATATGACACAAAACTCCCAACAATTTGGCGATCGAGGTACACCACATGTTAGAGGAGTACATCAGGAAAGTCCTTCCTCTCTTGAAAATCATTTGATTGATACTAATTTGGAATAATTAACCACTATGGTGAGGTAGATTTCTTTGGCTCAAAATATATCCCAAACCACTCCTATGAGTCCACATGGACTTTGCACTGAAACATACCACCCAACTGACTGTTTCTCCCAATTACAAGAGTCAGAGGATTGTGTAGTAGTATTCCCTGGGAGACCATATCAACAACAACAATAGACACATCCCCCAAAAAGTATTATTTCTTTGCACCAACATACAACTCAGGGTGGAAGGATCAATCAGGAACGAGGTATGACTCTGGACAAAAACAAAGGACCCTTTTCAACAAAACTTCCACCAGCCTCTGCCTTTCCAGCAAGGTTTCTAACAACCCCAAAGGATATTTAAAGCCTAAGCATCAACAAGACAACAACAAGGGACTTCTCAACCAAAGTTAGATTATAATACTGATGATATTTTGAAAAAAATTGTTCTTAATTAGTAAGATATTACCTATTATAATTGCTAATAATCTTTTTTTAAACATAAATAAAAACTTTGAATATTTTGAGGGAGAACATTAAGGCAATCGGGTGGACCTTGGATGACATATCAGGTATTAGCCCCTCTATTTTCATGCATAGGATTCTTTTTAAGGAAGAGGATAAACTAGCTAGGCAACCATAAAGGAGACCGAATCCAACACTTTTGGAGGTCGTTAAAAAAGAGGTTGAAAAATTGCTCTAAGTAGGTATAATATATCCCATTTTAGATTCCCAATGAGTAATTCCTATTCAAATTGTGCCTAAGAAAAGTGTTGTTACTATTTTTAGAAATGATAAAGATGAGTTAATTCTAACGAGGGTTCAAAATAGTTGGTGTGTGTGTATTGATTATAGGAAACTAAATCAATCCACTTGCAAGGACCATTTCCCTCTCCCATTTATTAACCAAATGCTTGAGAGACTAGTTGGGAAGAAACATTATTGTTTCTTGGATGGATTTTTTGGATATTTTCTAGTTCCTATAGCTTCAGAGGATCATGAGAAGAGAACATTCACTTGTCCATTTGGCACATTTGCCTATTGGAGGATTCCATTTGGAATTCGCAATTCCCTAGGTACCTTTCAGAGATGCATGGTGAGTATTTTTTTTTGATTTTATTGAGACCTGCATGGAGGTATTTATGGATTATTTTACAGTTTATTGGTCTTTGTTTGATGATTATATATCTAGTTTGGGAAAGGTGAAAAATCATTTTATTTATAAGAATCTAGTCCTAAACATTGAAAAGTGTCATTTATGGTAGAGCATGGAATTTTCTTAGGGCATGTAGTGTTAAAACATGGGATAGAGGTTGATAAATCTAAGGTAGATATTATTTCTTCCTTACCCTATCCTTCATGTGTGCGTGATGTTAGATCTTTCCTAGGGAATGCAGGATTTTATCAACGTTTCATCAAAGATTTTAGTAATATTGCTCTTCCTATATCACAATTACTTTAAAATAATTCTGATTTTATGTTTGATGGTTCTTGTAGGAATTCCTTTTATTAGTTAAATAATCATCTGACCACTCCACCAATCATACATCCGCCATGGTGGGACATTCCATTTGAGCTTATGTGTGATGCTTCCAACTACATAGTTGGAGAAGTCTTATCATAGAGGGTGGAGGGACGTTCACATGTGATTTCCTATGCATCAAGGACATTAGATTCAGCCCAATAAAACTAAATAACCATGGAAAAGGATTTTATTTATATCATATTTTCTTTAGATAAATTCTATTTATATTTATTGGGCACTAAATTAGTTTTTTTCTGACCATGCAGCTCTGAGGTACCTCTTAAAGAAGCCAGACGTAAAGCCCAGACTCATCTAATGGATGCTACTTCTTAAAGAATTAAACATTGAGATAAATTATAATAAGGGGTTAGAAAACTTAGTGGCAGACTACACGAGTAGGATAACTCACACACTTGAGGCCAACACCTTGGACCAGGTACCACTTAGGGACACTTTTCCCGATTACCATCTTTATAAACTTTCAGGTACGCATCCATGGTATACTGATTTAGTTAAATACCTTGTGGCCTCTGAAATTACTAAATTTTTAAAGAAAAATCAAGTCCAAAAATTAAAGAGTGAGTCTAGGTTTTATGTGTGGGATGGCCCCTACCTCTAGCGCATGTGTAGTGATCAAGTTATTAGGAGGTGTGTTCGTGTTCCTAAGTTTTAGTCTATTCTAAACTTATTCCATAAAATTTCATGTCGAGGACACTTTTGACCCCAATGGATAGCTAGGAAATTCTTAGACTTTAGATTATATTGGCTTGGATTATTCCATGATGCCCATATTTTTTGTAAGTCATTCACTCATTTTCAAGACATTAGAAAAATTTCTAGGAGACATGAGATGCCCCAACAGCCCATGTTATTTTTTGAGATTTTTGATGTTTGGGGAATTGATTTTAGGGGATATTTTCAAAGTTCATATGGTTTCTTATAAATTTTGGTTTCCTATTATTATGTGAGAAAATTAATGGAGTTCAAGGCCACCAGGACTTATGATTCTCATGTTGTAGTGTACTTTGTCAAGACTCAAATTTGCTACAGGTTTCGAGTTCCAAAGGTTATCATCAGTGATTAGAGGACACACTTCTGTAATTTGAATTTGGATTCCCTCATTAGGATGTATCTGGTGACACAAAAAATATCAACACCATACCACCCCCAAACAAATGGTTATACTGAGGTTTCAAATCGGGAGTTGAAACCAATTTTGGAGAAAATCATGTAGCCGAATAGGAAAGATTGGAGCAAGCGCTTGGATGATGTACTTTGGGATTATAGTACTACATAAACGAATCCCATTGGTTTTTCCCCATTTATTATTTTTTTTGGTAAATCCTATAATCCACCCATGGAGGTCGAGCATCGAGCTTATTGGGGTATAAAAAAATGAAACATGGATTTGACCCAAGCTAGAATTCAAAGGAAGTTGAAAATTCAAGATCTTGAGGAGATTAGATTGTCATCATATGAGAACTCAAGGATCTAAAAGGAAAGATAAAAATAATATCATGATAAAATGATCCATAAAATATAATTTCATGTTAGATATAGCTAATTTACGCTTTTTGGTGGTCAATAAGGCGGTGCAAGTGGGATTAAAATATTTAGCAGAATCTCCCCATTCACACTTGAAACCACTTATAACCTAGACTCCCCTACACTATATAAATATGTATTTTTATCATTTTTAGGGGTTTGGGAAATTAATTAATAGATTTAAGGTAGAGGAGAATTGGTTTCACTCAAATTATCCAACCATTGGAAGAGGGGTAGCTCTTGAAGCAATGATCTCATCATCGAAGCCTTCATATTCCTCTTCATATTGTAATGTTTTCATTTTCATAATAAAATTATTAGTTCATATTTTATTTATTATATTTTTTTTGTTTTGTTCAATTCTATTATTATTTACTCAACCTATTTGGGATGGAATCAAGAGTTTAAATGAGATTGGGTTATACCCTTTCTAAACTTTTTCACATGAAAAACGTTTCTACGATGACTACACCACCCATGGAAGAGTAGTTCTTTTTAGTAATCGACCAACCTCTATAATTCTTCATTAATTTATTTTGAATCAATGAGATACTATAATTCACATAATATGATATATTAATTTAGTTTTTAATTTAAATTAAAATAATAAATTAATTGAACAATTAACATAAAACACGCGAGGTCGAGAATTGTGTGAATTGTGAGAGTGAAACATTAATCGGTAATACAAAACCACATGGGATCATTTTTTAGGGTTCAAATACAATACTTAAAATCAATTAATCCTAATTTCTAGTGAGGAAATATGCCTTAATTTACCACTAACCATAATCTAACCTTAGAACATAAATCAAATCTAGGTTCTATGATTGCATGTTCCGAAGTTTGCCTAGAGTTAAATTCACTTAATCTTTGTGGTAAATAAAATTATCGTAGGGTTTAGAGTTTAAAAAATTAAGGGATAATAATTAAGTGGATATTAATTTA
The DNA here is from genome assembly GCA_963277665.1 of Viscum album. Taxonomy (NCBI): domain Eukaryota; kingdom Viridiplantae; phylum Streptophyta; class Magnoliopsida; order Santalales; family Viscaceae; genus Viscum; species Viscum album. The sequence continues at coordinate 616,468,223 of OY728145.1, read as the reverse complement.
AATTATAATGATTAATAAATGATTTAATAGGTAGAGTTAGATCGATTATGTTTTCAAAAAATTGTTTTCTAAAAAAATACATTCTCGTTGTGATTTGTTAATAAAATTTCATTTCAAAAACAAAAAAGAAAAAAAAATACAATTTTCTTCCTGTGTAATTCATCTATATTTATAAATGGTAAACAAACAACCCATATTTTTTTAATTAGTGTGTTTATATTATTTTACTTTATTTTCAAAGTACCTTTATTAAGTTGTTTTAATTATTGCCTCTTTGAGAGACTACATAGGTCAGCCACCCTACTGTACCTTAATAACCCCAAACTGAACATCATTTGAGATCACCCATGGTAGTACCTCTCACTGTTTCTTTTTTATTTAAAATTGACATTAATTTTAGAAAAAAAGACAAGTGATGTACTCAAAACAAAGAAAAGACTTTTTATTATTTTGATACTATAGATAAATGATCTATAATTAATTTTTGATGTTTTAGAATCATCCACACATCAATCTGATACAAAATGTGCCTAGTATGACTCAAAGTGTCTGTTATTAGTTTAAAATTGATATTTTAGTTCAAAAAGTACCACTTAATGAAAACTGAGAAAACATGTTAATATTTTATTGATAATTTAGTAAAACCATTTATAAGTCATTTATGATGTGTAGGAATCAGTATTACATCAAATTGATACACGATGTGATTGGTATGACTCAAAGTGTGTGTTTACAGTTTAAAATGACATTTTAGTAAAAAAATAAAAGTATCATACTTAAAACTAAGAAAACACATTCAGATTATTTTTATACTTTAGTAAAATGATCCATAAATCATTTATGACATATATAAATTGACCTCATATCAATACGACACATGATTTGGTCGATATGACTTGAAGTGTGTGTTTTAAATATATAAGTTCCATTTTAGTTTAAAATGCCATCAAATCGCCAAAACTGAGAAAAAGAGATCTTATTTTTTTCTCATCATTTTATCTACTATTAATTAATTAATTTCCTTATCATTTTTATCTTATAAATATTTAGTTAATTTTCATAGAGATAATACTTGAAGATGAACAAGAAATGAGGTGACATGCAATAATCAAGCACAACTCAATCTGATACACAATGTTCCTGGTATGACTCAAGGTTTAGTTTAAAATTAATAATTTTTGTTTAATTTATTTATTTATAGTACTACTAACATAATAATTTTTTTATTATACAATTGCATTCTTTTTCTCGAGCTGGGGTGGTTTGTTCGGTAATATCATGAGTGGGAGTTAGGGGCTAAAGAAAAAGGAACATTGATGCGTTTGAATGTCTGTGATTATTTGTACCTAGTCATGTAATTGTATAAAACAATGTTTGAATTTTATATAATATAGTGTTTTTTTCTTGTATTTGCATTGTACATTTTATTTTATTTATAATCTGTATTTGTACCTATTTTTTGGATACTATTTCTGGTGTTGTTTTTGGTGTTGCAATGTGTTGTAAATTTAATAGCACACTATAGTATTCCCCTTCATCAGTGCTTTTAGAAGCACTAATAAATGAACTCTTTATCAGTGCTTCTAAAATCACTGATAAAATCCTAAGGATTTTAATCACACTTCGATAGTCAGTTCTTTTTTTTTGTGTTGACAGTGGCCAATTTTAGCACTATTAAAGGCCTATTTTGTAGTAGCAAGGATAAAGAAGAAGTGTTAAAAAATGAAAAAATGTTTTCTATAAGATCACTTATTATACTTTTAGTTAAAAAATTTGAACTATCAAGAAATAAAGACAATGAAATAGCATTTAAGACTCAAAAAATTTCCATCTTGCTCCCTTGGATTATAAATATAGGTTATAACTCTATTCACGACGTGAAAAGAGTGAAAGAGATTTTCCATAAAGAGTTTTATATATGTGATTTATATTTTTCTATATCATATAATATGATATAGTTATATCAAATGAGTTTATATCCATTATTCCATGACATTTCAAATAATATGGTTTGGGTATATCATTTACTATGATATAAGTGATATCATAATCACCACCTTTATATAATGTTTTATATGAAGATGATAAAACATTAAATAGTTTAATGTTCATATCTATTCAACTGGTTATCATTAGTAATACATTTCAAAAGATGAAATGCTTAGAGGATTGTTTCATTCATATGATGAATTCATAACTGGATGAAGTCATTTACTCATGTGTTATAACAAATTAGTAAATTCATGCAATGTCTTGAGAGTTTAATCATACTTATATAAAGAGTCAAAACCCATTTGATGGGATGTGATACCCTTGTATACAACCTACTGATTCTATTAGTTCAAAATATCTCTCTTCCTTCCTTTGTATTTTGAGATACCAATATGTTATAGAAGGTAAGAGGATCCCACTCGATCATGTCAAACGATTTAGTATATCCTATAGATACACTACAGAGGAGAGATATATTTTGGATGCCTCTTCGGTGATCTTTATCAAACATGGATGAAGACAATGTCTATAATTTTCATTAGTGTAAGGCATGCAATTGTTTTTTCATTATATACTTTATACATGATTTTAGATTCTTTCATTGTATTCTTGGGTTTTGGGATTATTAATCACTTCCAATAAATTTAATAAGTATTATATGATCCCATAAAATCCATCATTGATATCAAATATTCATAATGCATTTGATTCTTGAAATTACTTGTTAAAATGGAGTTATGATCGCTGCTTCAAAAATAATGCACCAAATCATCTTTGGTGATCTGGTGCATATTGTTAAGTATGACTGATTGAAAAAAACAAGGGATATCACGAAATCATGATATACTATGTAGGATAAGTATTTAATTAATCCTAAATAGCCCCCATATCACAGGTTGAGATAACCAGGCCTGTGATGTTATCCTTATGTAGGCAGTGTAACACTGAGTTAATCTCAAGCGAGATAATTTTACGTGTACCAATGTGCTTCTTGGATTAATCCGACATGTGACTTTATTGTAAGGTGTGATTCCATGTAATAAATGATATTAGTGCTAATTATTATCATGCAAGATCATTGTGAACTATTTATCTCCTTACACAAACCCCATATCATAAGCTATAATATCTTCGTGTATGTAATGAACTGAATTAATCCTATATAGCGCCTATTGTAGGCACATAGTTTTAATATTATATAGAGATCATACTGTAAACTACTATAACCACCATGTCAGATACCACAAGATTTATCCTTACAAAGGTGATCGTCGTACGAGATTAATGCTATATATGGTAAATCAAGCAACACTGATTATTCCTACACAAACCACATATACCATAAGTCATAAAAACCTATGTAAGGAAATATGCCTTCACTACCGAGTTAATCACATATATACTTATCCCATAACACATGTTATTCTTACAAAAATTACCTAGATTACAATATATGATTTGTTTATATCATCAAAGACGATATACTAAAAAAAATTATTTTCTTAAAATTCAATCACTACAGGAAAAATGGCTTTTTGCGACGGGTTATTTGCGACGGGAATAAATCCCGTCGCAAATAGTCCCATTAGAAACTTATTTGCGACGGGGGCATTTTCCCGTCGCAAATAACTAGTTATTTGCGACGGTAAAATCTCACCCGTCGCAAAAGGCTTGGCGCGCATAGCGCGCCAAACCGCGGGAAAGGTATTTGCGACGGGTGGTAACCACCCGTCGCAAATAGCCGGCGGCGGTAAAAACTATTTGCGACGGGAATATACCCCCGTCGCAAATAGTGTGTCGGCAAGTTGTTATTTGCGACGGGACCCGTCGCAAATAACTATTTAACCGTTGACCGTGATAAATGCGGGTTAAAGTATTTGCGACGGGACCCGTCGCAACTAATATTATTTGCGACGGGTATACTCGTCGCAAATAGACCCGTCGCAAATAAGCTAACCTATAAATACCCCCATCCGTTTTTTTTCATTCATTCTCAACTTCTCTCAAAACTGTTTACAGTTTATTAAGTTTAATTTTTTTTGCAGAGTTGATATTGAAGTCTTCAACAATTATCGGAGATCAACTTCAAATCCATTTTAAAGGTACTTATGTTATTTTTAATTTAATATTTATTTTAATTTTTTTATTAGTTTTAATTATTTTTAATTAGTTTTAATTAGTTTTAATTAGTTTTAATTAGTTGTAATTTAATTATGTTTATATTGTTTTGTTATTTAATAAATTTAAGTTATTAGTATTCATAGTTAATGGTAATTAGGTGTAATTAATAATAATTAGAAATAATTAATAATGATTAGGAATAATTAATAATAATTAGTAATAATTAGAAATAATTATAGTTATATATATATATAGTTATATATATATATAGTTATATATATTTATAGTTATATTTATTCGTATATTAATATAGATTTATATTAATATAAATATATTTGGTTATATGAATAAATATATATATATATATATATATATATATTTATTCATATATTAATATATATATTTATTCGTATATTAATATATATTTATTCTATTTATATATATATATATATGTAGTTATAAGTTTTTATTCGTATATTTATTTGTATATTAATTAATATATATTTATAAGCTTAGTTTTAAATAAATTTATAAAATATGTGTTTTTATGTGTATTTATAAATAAATAAATAAATAAATACATATATACAATACAGACACACACACATACACATACACACACACACATATATATATATATATGTATAGTTATGAATGAATACATAGAAATGAGGGGGTGAAAATCCTCTGAGAATGTTAAAACGACTATAACTTCTAATCCGTAAGTCCGTTTCAACTCCACAACCAGTCAAATCGAAGAACATGAAACGATCTTCGATATGATATGCAGTACAGTCCAAACGGACATCCGGATCGGAAGTTATAGTCGTTTGAATGTTAAAAGGACCATAACTTCTAATCCATGAGTCCGTTTCAGCTCCACAATCAGTCAAATTGAAGAACATTAAAATATCTTCGACATGATATATGGTAGAGGTTTATCGGACATCGGGATCAGAAGTTATAGCTGTTTGAACGGTGAAAAACCGGGGTGCCCCGACTAAAAACTCAGTTTTGGAGGCCTTCGGGGCCTTTTTGGGCCTCGAAAAAACCTTGGACGGGTTCCACCGATCCATAGGGCTGTAGAGCTCTTCGCAAGCTTCGATTTGATATGCTGTAGAGCTCAAACGGAGTCCCGGATCAAAAGTTATGGCCATTTGAAGTTTGGGTTTCATTTTCTTCTTATTTTCCATCTTTCATTAATTTTTTTATTTTTTTTATATTCAAAGAGTTATTAAATGACTATTAATTGATAAAAATTAGGTAATTATTAATTAAAAATATTTTTTAATTTATTTTATAACCCTCTTTTACTAAACATCTTATAAATTAATGTTATATTTCCATAGATCCTTTCTAAAACGTATTTATAAAATAAATATTATATTTATATCAATATAAATAAGTTTATTAATTTATATATTAATAAATATTTTTTTATTTTTTTTTATTTTTTTTTAATTTTTTTTATTTTTTTTATTATTATTTGCGACGGGAATATATTCCCGTCGCAAATAGTTGATTCGAGGCAACTATTTGCGACGGGAAAAGGCCCGTCGCAAAAACTTATTTGCGACGGGCCCGTCGCAAAAGTTTTTTTAAAAAAAACCACAAAACTATTTGCGACGGGCCCTTTTCCCGTCGCAAATAAGTGTTTTTGCGACGGGCCCGTCGCAAAAAATTTTTGTTGCGACGGCGTTTTCCGCAACGGGCGATTTGCGACGGAGCCCCGTCGCAAAAGGCTATTTGCGACGGGATCCCGTCGCAAATGACCCGTCGCAAATGCCTATATTTCCTGTAGTGAATTAGTACTTGAATTGTATAATTTATAAAATGTTTATAAATTATAGTAAAAGTTATTTTGTATATTTTTTAATTTATAAAGGTTTTTATAAATTCATTAATTATAAAACAATCATGATTGATTATTTAAATGTTTATGAAACATTTAATAAATAAATATCCATAAATATTAATTATTAATTTTGAAATACCTTTTTCAGTTATATAAAGATCCTTATAATTTATAAATAAAGTGTTTCTTTATAAATATAAGAGTAATTTATAAATTATTTATAAATAATTAAATAATGAAAAATTATAAAACATATTATATTTAATTATGAATTTCTCCAAATTAATTAATTTAGATTGTTCAAATTAAAGACCATGGTTGAAGTTATTATTTAAAAAATATCAAAATGAGTATTGATTTGGGTTTAAATAGTATTTAATATGTGATATTTAGATTATATAAATAGTTTTCATTATAGAAATTGGAATATAAAATGTCTATATTTTTTTAATATCATATATTTAAAGTAAATTATATATAATGAATAATATAAAAGAGTTCATATTAGAAAAAATATGAAGTTTTTATATTTTTTTAATTTATGGAATGTCCATAATGTGTGGCTAACATGTAAAATGTTTATAATTATCTTTATTTATTAATTTTTCATAAATAATGTATCTTATGTTTAAATTCATGAATTATTCATTTATTTTTTTATTCCCTTGTTTATTATTCATAAATATACTTTATTAATATTACAAATATATGTGTATGCTTTAATTTAAAGTGTTAATTTGCTTATAAGATTATCATACATGCATATAAGGAGTTACGTGTGAGGTGTGATAATGAATTTATTTTTTATTATACCTTGATTTTGGCTTGTGTTGTGTTAATATGTTGATTTAAGAAGTTAATTATGATTTATAAGTTCCATGAATTATTTTCAAATACCTTATACATGACATGCATTTGAATTTGTATAAATATAGCTGGCCTTTAATTTGGGCTTGTAGCACAAGCTATTATTTATGTAAAGAGTCACACACTAATATGATTTAATCATATTGATTTGGTGGAAAGGGAATAATATTATAAAACTAAATCATTAAATGAATTAATACATGTAAATGGAATAACATGATATTAGATAGTGAGATTAGATCCCCTTTAAAAAACTAAGTGTTAGATTCCTTAAAAAACAAACACATGTCAATACATCGACCATTCAACTGAGTGAGTTTTGCTAAAGTAGGGTGTTGATGGATTATTTTATGTAAGTCATGGTGAAAATGGATAATTTTAAGAGTTATGTAACAAAATACTACTATGATATTTTTTTTACACTTATCCATGAAACCCTAATAGTTAGGATACTAAAGGAATGGTGTTGATTTTTTTCCATATGATGGATTGGATACACACTTGTATGCTCAACCATCCAAGATTCATATATGATATGACTGGGATGATTCCATAAATAAATAACTAAGTGGTGAGATTAATTCCAATGTGGAATCATTACTTAGTAACATATTGATCTCATACCACTATTGGATATAGTGAGTTTAAAAGGGGTCATCATTTTAGTGGGATAAAATTGAATAAAAAACCTTCTTAAATGTATATAAAACATGATACTCATATGGTAATTTTTTTTCTTAAAGATGAATAACAAAGTCATCATCAAACATAACAATGAGACAAATGCTTCAAAAGGGGAAGCCGAATATAAGCAACTATTAAGATAGGTAACTAAAGAAAAGTTCTTAAGTAAGAGAAATTCTATGTTTTTGAGCAAGAAATTCTTGAATAAACCAATTATTGAAGGTGTTTAACACCTGAATCTAGATTCATATGAGAACTATATAATGATTCAATTATGGTTTCAAAAGAATTAGATGTGAGATGACTATAGGATTCCAGTATCTACTCATATAATATATATTATTGGGTATGTTAATGACATAGTGAGACAATAGGTTTCCTTAAGTATTATTATGGTAATAAAATTAATTTAGTTTCCATCAATGGAAATTTCAATGTACTAACTCGGGTAAACCTACCACATCACCTGGGTTAGCCCACCACCAGACCCAAGGCATGTTCCTGATTGCTCCGGGCTGATGACTAGCACCAAGGTACGAATGCTAACTACATGGGAATGGTTTCACCATTTTAAATATGCCATAACCCATCTAGAGTTTGGGTGTCTAAAAAAAATAGTGAAAATAGAAAAAATTAAGATAATTAGAGTATAAGTAGAAATAACATAATAAATAACCATAACCATACAGTAATATGAAAATAATACTAGAAATCCTGCATCACATAAATAAATGTGATGGTTAAAGTACATCCTAAGCCACTACAAAAAACAGTAGATTAACAGTGTTTTTTAGAGAGGGTTATGCACAACCCCTTATAAATTCATTTTCTATATAAATTAGAGGAGGTTATGCACAACCCCTACTAATCATCAAATTTTGATGGGGTTCACAACCCCCTCAATTTTTTTATCATTATTTTTTGAATTTTTGGTTAGATTTTAGAGGAAGTTATGTCAAAACTGCCGATAATTTAATAATTAGTGGTGCTATATATTTGGTTGGATTTTAGAGGCACTATATATATAATATTTGTTTGTATTTCAGAGGCTATTTATATAATTATTTTTTTTAAAGAAATAGTGGGGGTTCACAACCCTCTCTAATTTAAGAAATTAGAGGGGGTTCATGAACCATTTCTAATTCCTTATATTGGGGGGGGGGGGTGTTAACCCCATCAATTTTTTTAAATAAATCCCATTTAATTAAATTTTTATAATATATATGTGTGTCTGCGCATGTGTGTGTATACATATATAATATTTGTTTGGATTTTAGAGGCTATATATATATATACTGGAATTTTATTTTTTTAAGAAAATAATTGGGCTTCACACCCCCTCCACAAATCCCTTAGATTAGAGGGGGTTCATGAACCGCCGCTAATCCCTTGGATTAGTGGAGGTTTTAACCCCCTCTAATGTATTTTTTATTTTTTAAAAATAAATCCCATATAAATTCAAATTTTATAATATATATATATATGCGTGTGTGTGTGTGTGTATATATATAATATTCATTTGGATTTTAGAGACTATATATATAATGGAATTTAGTTGTTTAAGGAAATAGTGGTGGTTTTAAACTCCCTTTAATTTAAGAAATTAGAGGGGGTTTTGAACCCCCTCTAATTTATGACATTACAAGGAGTTTTAAACCCCCTCTAATTTAAAAAATTAGAGGGGTTAATGAAATGAAACTAATCTCTTAGATTAAAGGGGGGTTTAACCCTCTCTATTTTTTTAAATAAAGCCCATATAAATTCAAATTTTATAATATATACGTGTGTGTGAGCATGTGTGTGAGTATGTATACATATATATTGCATAAACACATTATATAAATGTATTTAAATAAATTATAAACACACACATATATATAAGGACATTATATAAATACTTTAAATAAATAGTTATACATATAAAAAAATGTATACATATATAAATATTGGTATACATAATATAAATATAATTATAAATATATTTATTCAAATATGTAAAATTTATATGTGGTTTTACAAATATTATACCTTTATTAAATACATTTATATTATTATTTATATTATACATAAATTATATATAAATACATTTATATTATATATTTATGTATAAATACATTTATATTATATTATTTATACAAATATATATAATATAGACAAAATTAAATATAAATATAAATATAAATATTATATAATTATATATCTCAAATATATAAATATAAATAAATAAATATAAATATATTTATATATAAAGGTACATAAAATTCCATCTATATAGAAATATTATATTATATTATATGAATATATATAATATAATATTATATATATAATAATTAAATTAAACATATATTATTGTATGTATATTTAATATAATATAATATAAATATATTAAATTTTATACATATATAAATATATAATATGTATACATATAAATGTATTTATAAAATATATAATATATATTTGTATGTATATAAATATTTAATATATATATATATATATTATCATTTTGACTACATATGTATAAATATAATATATATATCAGGTGCTTGGGGGTACAATTACATTCAAACACACACACACCACATACACAGATCACAAAGGCAGGCCATAGCCCCCCCAAGGAGATATCCCACCCATCAAACCTTTATTTATTTTCAGTACATGGCCCATAGACCCAAAGAGTATTATTAAACCCATGAAAACCCAAACCCGTAGGTTAACAAGCCTAGTAGCTCACCTCCACATTTTACACACTCTATATTTATCCTCACATTTCCCCACTAATGAAGTTGTCTCGTCGCTCCCCCGATATTAATTTATTGTTGTCTGCCTGCGCCACTTAACCCACAGACTTCCACTGACGACAAAACCACACACCAGCAATCTCGCTGTTCAGCCTTCGCAGCCTGTGTTCATCAAGGAACCACCACCTTCATCACCCACACCATTTTTCGTTTTCCTGCACCACTTTCCCCTGTATAATTCCACCGTTGATAGAACCGCACACCAACAATCCCACCTTTCAGCCTTCACAACTCATGTTTTTCGCCTCTTGAATCACCCACACCATTTTTTGTCTACCTGCGCCTCTTTTCAACCGCAAACTTCCACCGCCAACATGACCACGCACCGAAAATCCCAATTCAGCCTTCGCTGAATCGATGCCGCCTCGGCCATGTGCCCTACTCCATACCATTGTCACATGTCCCACATTATAGGTAAACCCTCAAATATGATACAGACATGATTTGAACCCTGTATCAGATTACAGGACAACTTATCACTAAGCTGCTACCCCCAACTGCTAAATATAATATATATATATATAATATCTGGGTAATATATAAATATATACTATAAAATATATATAATTGTATAAACACATAAATATAGTAAATATATAATATATATAAACATAATATATATAATTGTATATACACACACATATATATATATATGTATGTAGTATATATAAATATATTATATAATTGTATATACATATAAATAAATAAATAAATAAATACATGTATAAATAAATATATTATATATAAATATATTATATATAATTTTATATACATATAAATATAGTAAATAATATATATATTATTATTTAAATGTATATAAATATATTATGAAATAAATAATTATTTAAATAAACAATCCAATATATATAAATATACCAATGTATATATTATAAAAGAAAACTGAATTGCCACAGTGGTCAAGGCAGGAGGTGAGGCACTAGGTGTGCATCTGGCATAGGGTTTGAATCCCCCTGGAAGTAGAATTTTACGATAATGTCACATTTGAGGGCGGTCAAAGGTTTAAATGGGGAGGGTGTATTGGTGGGGGTGGGCACAGAGTGTGTGAGATCGATGGTTAAAGCCTATAGGGAGGGTCTTCCATGGGACTAGGGAGATAGGGGAACGAGATTGGGTACTAGAGGGAGGGAGTGGGGGGGACCCGTGAGGCGTGAGAACTGGAGGGGGATCTTGTGGGCTGTAAGAACTAGAGAAGGTGGGGGGGGGGATATACAAAAAAATTTAAAAAATATTACTAATTAAAAAAATACAAATTTAGGGGTGGTTTCCCATAACCACCCCCAAATTCACATCTCAACAATAATTAGGGGTGGTTTCCCATAACCACCCCTAAATTCACATCTCAAAAATAATTAGGGGTGGTTAAAAGTGCCACTAAAATTTATAAATTAATTAAAGAGGGTTTAAACCCCATATAAATGATCAATTTCAGGAAAATTAGAGAAAAATTAGAGGGCGGTTTAAACCCCCTCTAAAATAACTACTGCTAAATCTTACCTTACTTTACCAGCAGTTTCTAAAAACCACCCCTAAAAACATAGGGTGACCACTTTAGCGACGATTATGGAAAACCACTACTAAAGTGTTTAGAGGGGTTATAGCCCCATATAAATTAAAAAACAAAACCTTATAATCACCCATTTTTTTTATAGTGAGCCTAAGTTTCCATTACATAACAAAAATCCAAAAATACCAAAATATGGAGGGTCCCAAGATGTCGGACCAAACTAGCACCATGTGGCCCTTGGACACCTCCAACCCATGTCCCGAAAAATGATGTGAGCATAAAGATTCCTTATTATAATCTACAACCCCTTTAAATTTTCCTATATCAGATAGAACCTAATATATATATACCCAATGAAATGTTCAAGGTGGGAGGTAAATCATAGTAGGGAACTACCATGAATCTACATACCAAATTTTAAAATGAAAATTAATAGTTGTCATTTGAAAACAATGATTTGAAAACCATTTATTTGAAAGCAATTTCATAAATACTTTGGTTTTGTAAATTAGTTTATACAATGAATAACATGATAGGTATGTCTATAAAATACAACATAGGGTAGAAAAATAACTAATATGATCAAATCCAAATAATACATGGGCATCATATAAAAGTAGTCCATAATAAATATAAATAAGATGTGAAACACAAGGGATCTATGACCACTAGTCTCTATGTGTTTAGGGTTCACTCATGGATCACTTTTCCATCCTAGATGAACTAAAAAAACATAACTAGGGGCTCTTGAGGATACTAATAATAAACCCTAGCTATCTCATGTTTAAAACTAGGGTAACACCTATCTTAAAACCCACACACCCAAGGTCTCCCATGTGTATTTATAACCACATACATCACATACAATGAAAACCATGATCAATAAATAATGTTTTAAAAAAAATCCTCTTTCAAAGTCTCTTTGAAATCCCATTTAAAGATAAACATTTTCATGAAAGCATTTTATCAAACACTTTTCAAGCATAAACTTGATCTTAAAAATGAAAATACTAATAAATCACTATTTTTCAATAAATTATAAGCACATCAAAAATACATATATGGAAACCTTCAATAATCAATAAAAGAATGATAATTTAATAGAAACCAAAGGAAAACTCAAGAACCAAGGTAAGATGAAGGAAAATTCTAGGTATGTAGATACACCTACTCCAAAAGTGAATAAACATCATCACCTTCACAAATGATTATAATAAGGGAGGGATAAGGATTGTCACCAACCTAAATATATAATAAATTCATCAAAACCTCACCCAAACCCTAGGTTTCCCCTCCCATGTACATTAGGGAACACACATGGAAAGAAGAAGAACATGTAAGAGGAGTAATATTGAGAGTAAAATCAAGAAGAAATGAGACTAACCTTTAAGGAATCTACCCAAACCAAAGGGGAATCACACCAAAACAAAAGGAGGAACAAGACCCCAATTGGGGAGAGACCTGGTCAAGTGGAGGGGGGGGGATGGGAGGTTGGAAGTTAAAAATATAAAAGGGTATTTTTATAAAATCATAAATTTTAGATAAATAGGGTTGGACACATGGTTTGGTCACACAGTTTGTCAAACCATGTGCCAACTATGTGGGTCACCCATCCTTTAGAAAAAAGGTCTCATTTTATCCTAGGAGTTTCCATATGGTTTGATAAACCATGCAGAGACCCTGTAAAATAGAACTATCTCCTCAAAAACCCATTTGAACGGTTAGGTGCACAATTACTACTAAGTGTGTGCCAATCATGTGCACCACCTATTTTCCTTAAAAATTCAACTTTTCTACCTCGAACCCCTTGGAACTCCAAAAATAATAGAATTAAAACTAAAAACTAAAAATAGAGGTATATTTTACCTAGTAGGTGTCATATAAGTATTATAAAAATATGAATGAATTCAGAAAATGTTTAACATGTTTCCTCAAATTGTTTAGAAAAGATGAACTATGCATTTTTTGCCCAAGCTATATCGTTGTGTTAATAATACAAGTCTGTAAAACTTTAAACCAAAAGAAGAAAAGTTAATTAAAAATTTTAATAATGATTCTTCTAGTATAAATTTAAGGTCATCAAAACCTATATTTATAAGAAAGAAGTAATGATTTATGTCATATAATTACCTAGAATACCTAAAGGAGTTTGGGAAATGACATGGAATATCAATGTTAGGTATCATTATTATACAAATTAAATCTTCAATTATGAAGGGTATATGATACGAAGTGTTTAGTAACCCCGAACCCAATGCTAAATTTATTACATTGTTATAAGATATAAGGAATCATATCTCAAAGGACCGAATAATTTATTAGTCTTGATAAACTAGATACATACATTAAATTATTATTATAATTGAAAACATAAAATACAAAAAGTATTTTCTTTGATAACATTATTATTCCTCATAGTGTATCCCTACATATCAATCAAAAAACACTTTTTTGCTATCCTAGGTAAAATAAAAAATAAGAAATAAGTGATATTAGAATATTAGTATGGGTAAGTATACAATGAAAGCCATGAATAAATAAGGCATAATCAATATGGAAAGGTAAATAACTGAAACACATTCCATTTAATCAATAACTTGAGCATAATATGATAAGAATAAATTATGATCAAATAATTCCATGTAAATAATAACATAAACTTTAAAAATTAACCATGAATATTCAAACTAATCAAATAATCACATGGAATATCAATAAATAAATTCATAATTATGTAATGAATAATGATGGATATCTAAAACACACCATCAATGCCTAGTTCCAAGATAACTAAATAAATGGGTAAGGCCTCGACCAAAACCCAATTTAGTCTATCTCATGATACCTACCGATTCATCGAGGAGCTATCTATAACTGGGCCCCACCTATCAATTACTAAGTCCAATGGATTCCTCACATGAAAGTGGTGAAACATAATCAACATAAAAATTCATGTTGAAAAAATGACATATGAAATGTTAATACTCATCCCAATCAAATAAATATAATCATAAACCATCTAGAGTAATATGGTTAATGATAATAAAATCACACATCCTCAGTAAAAATGATCATAAACTATCCAAAAAATAATAATTATGATATTAATGTGATATATCCCTAGTGGATCATAAGATAAATTAATGGTTGATAACGTTGATGAATAAAAATACCATGAAAATATCCTTAAAATCATTCTTGAGGAAAATAACCTTTTCATTTTTAAAATAACCTTTTAAAACAAAAGGTTTACAAAAAAAAATGGAAATAATTTTCATTTAAAAGAATCTTTTAAATATTTTAAATTAATATTTAAAACAATAATTGGTCATGATGGTGGAAAATTCCATTTATTCCATACATGTTAAAACAACGATTCCTTTAAAATTTTCGGTAAAATCCAAACGAGCATTGTTTTAAAAAAAACATGAAGAATACTTTAAAAATATTTTTTAAAAAGTAAAAATGGGTAAAAATGTATTTAATAAATCATTTTTGAAAGGAAATTTTTAGAAAACATGGGTTTTGATGAAAAAGGATTTCCAACTGAAGAGAGAAATAAAAAAACATTTTCTCAATAATTTTAAGAACCAAAGAGTAAAAAAATTGTATTATTACTTAAAAAATTTCATTAATAACTAAATTTGAATAAAATATATTTATTTTAAGATATAAATATCAAATAATTCCCCTAAGGGATATGTAAACATAAACAATCCTGAATAATGATGTGATTGTGAAATAAACCCTTACCACTTTGATAAATTTTGAATTATATCCCCATAAAAGAAATGACATAAAATAAAACTTTCAATACCATTAAGATAAATGTATTAATTATATAACATATCAAAAGGTTATTATATGCACCCCTTAAAGTAAATAAGTGGTGAATATGACATATGTCTCACAGAAGTAAAAGTGAGGCGAGAAACCCTTACCTCAGGTCTGATTTCCTTATTACGTATCAATAACTCATGTATAATGGTTTCAAGAATGTTATTAATTTATAAAATAACAATAATAATATTTATAATATCATATATTATCCTCTTATAACATTTTTCTATCTGTTTGTTAGCAATTCTTTGTTAAAATCACTGTTTTGGGTGATAATTGCATCATTTTTCTTGTATGTTTTGGTTTGGTAATTTTTCCCCTTTTAATTTGATTATTATTAAATTATATACAAAATTTTAAACATTATATAAATATCATATATATTTATTATATATTTCTTTATATTAATCTATAAAATTTGGATAAAGAAAATGGATTACACCATCCATTGAGACAGTAGGTCATACGTACGCATGAGCGCCGTTTCCATCTTTCTCGATGGATGGAATGAAAAGAAAATGAATATTAATTAAAATTTATCGAATTATTATTATTATATATATATCATTTATATTAATAAAATCCATCCCTATTACCATCCATGTAAAAATAAAATGAAAAACATTTCTCATTGCTACGTGGAGGCGGTAGTCCACATGTACGCACAAGCGACGTTATTGTTTTCCAATGGATTGGAAAGTAAGAACTTATATGTGATATTATATTTCAATAAGTATGGTTAGATAACAAATATCAAATATATTTATTAATTTTTATCCTTACTACCATCCATGCAAAGCGTAAGTGAGAAATGAATCACATCGCTTCGCGAGGCGGTAGTCCATCGTACACACGAGCGGTATTATCGTATCCCCTATAGAATGGAAAGTAAAAATGTATATATAATATAATGAATAAATGGGTATAATTATGTTATAAATACCATATATATACTTTATATCCAACATTATACCTAACTGTGAGAGGCTTTGTTGTAAAAGGTGTCACATCGGTTCACGAGGCGGTAGTCCGTAGTACACACGAGCGACATTATCGTTTCCCATTTGAGGGAAGTGGTGATGGATATATGTCATTACCATAACATAATAACATCTAAGTATGTGATATAATTTTTTTATTATATAATCATAAATTAATAATATTTGAAGGAGGTGGAATAATAAATAAAAAAACACATAGTTAGCAATTTTACCACTTCTCAGACCACCACTTTAGGATTATACCTAAGGAATTCCTAGAATGGATTTATGACCAAACCAAGGATTATAGGATTATGGTATAGAATTTTTGAAGTGATTTGGTCATTTATTAGATGAACCAAAAGGTTTTGAAGGTGTGAAGAAGAGAGGATAGGGGTGACCTTTTATAAGTGAGGTGAATGACACACTTATAATATTTGAAAATAAAAATGCGTAACCATGTTTTTCACATGCCAAAAGGACCAAAACTAGATTATTACATAGAATTAGAAATTATAAGGTCAAAATATGTCCATAAAATGGGTTTTGGAAAAGTTTTGGGCCATTTTAACCCTTATCTTCTTAGTTTATCCCCATGGTAGATCATTTTTTACTTTAACCGCAATAATTAATTTTTATTATTTTAAATATTCATTTTGATAAAAAATTAAGTCAACCATATTATATAATATAAATTATTCTAATTCAGAATATGGAATCTATTTTTACAAACTCAATTCACATAAGTGGAAAAATTCAATTTAAAATTATACCCACAGACGCGATGAAAAAGCGTGTTTTCAAAGAGAAAATTCGTATAGAAGGTTTTAATATCAAAATTCAATATTAAATTGATTAAAATGACCTAAATTAGTTAAATTTTAATATAATTTAAATAATTTTACTTTAAAATTAATTTAAAATATAATTTAACTTTGTAAATAATTTAAACAAAAAGACAATTTTCAATTAAATTTCAGTATTTTTCACTATTTATTAAAAAATGAAACATTTCAGAAAAACAAAAAAAAATCACCCTAAGATAATTTTGATATCATGATTTCAAAAATTAACTTTATTTTTTCAAATAAATTTTCTATAATTGATAAAAATGAATTATAAATTATGTGTGCAATGCGTGACTAAATCAAATTTTAGAAAAATATAGTTTTTCAGAAAACATTTCTTTCACTTTAAAAATATTCTTATTTTTTAATCAAGAAATATCTATTTAATTTATTTTATTCATTTTTAAACCATGTAATTCCATAATTTATTCAGTACTATTCATACCCACCAACTTAACAACTAGGTTATAATGGCCAGGTCTAAATAATAATATTTTAATAGAATATTGCATTCCATTTAAATTCAATGTTGTGTGCATCACAAGCTATTAAAGAGATTGAATTTATTTAAAAATAAATATATTTTAAAGTCTTTGGGTGTTATATTCTCTTCTAATATTGGTTTTTTGTGTCACATATTCTATTGAGCATGATGTTACTATTTTAAAATCCCACGGTGTTATATTCTACCCCATTAAATAAATCGCATCCTCACAATTCAATCTTGATTTTGGTAATAAAGGGTTTGAAATTTGAACCTTTTTTGTAAAACCAAATTGTAAAAAGGTTTAATAAAACATCATATTAATAAGAGATAAAGGGAAGAAAAAAGGTTATGTGGAATGACACATAACTAGGTTTCTAAGTAGGAAAACATTGATGGAAAGTGAAGATATGAAAATGGAAGACAAACATAAATAATTATAGAGAGTGATAGAGGTCACTGATAACAATAAAGTGAATGATCATTGGAAATTTGAGAACCTAAAAACCATATATATGTGATTATTTAAAATATAATTAGTTCAACATAAATTAATGTATTAGGATAACATTTTTTTTCAATATCCTTTTTATAGAGTTGAGGATTTTTTTACCATATAGACTAAGAATATATAAAAATATGCTTACCTGATATCTTTTTATTTCATAGGAAAAATTTCATCTTTTGGTTGTTATTAGATCATTTTCCACTTTATTTATTACTATATGAAATGAATACCCAAGATGAATTTTTTATGTATGAAGAAATGAAATTAACTTTCAACGGATCATAAGATCAAAAAAAGAATGACAAGACTTTTAATCTATTTATATATATTTTATAAAACCAATATGGTTATCATAAGTTATAAAATAAAATAAATTAATATCTAAACCTCAATAGTAAATCCAAAAATAAATCTTAATATATTTCATAAATGGTTAACCATAAGACTCATCCAAATTTTTTTTGACCAAATTCAAAGTCCATATTTTTTGAAGGAATGTCATTAAATCAACATTATATTCCCTAGATAATATAAAGTGTATTTTAATGTCACATTACAAATATATTAATACCTTGATTACTATAAAACCTTAATGAAAACATGCATGCATCCAAATATAAAATCTCATGTTGTTGAATATATTCCATAAATAAATACTTACAGTAAACTCCAACAAAGATAGTATAAACCATTAACTCACTAAAAAATTTCATGGTAACTAATAATATCCCATAAATATATATTTATCATTATTATCTCAACATAGAGCATATATTAATGGTTATATTCTGTCAATCATGTGTTTTTCAAGAAGTTCAAGTTGACACTGAATCACTTTTCCTGGTTATTGGTACCCTTCAACATATGATCTCAAATACTCAATGAAATATTACTATAGTATAATACTTATACATTTAATAATTATTATAACCAGAATATCATTAAATAATACTACTATAACATAATTATTGAACACAAAAACAATCCCATTAACCATTCCACTTTGTTTTTAGTAATAGCATAAGATTGACCTTGACCCTTTAGCTCCTTTTGAGGTATATTCCATTGACGCTAGGGGAACTCATTTACATATTTCCCCACCCAATTACTATGGAATCATTGCACATTAACTAATTCTTTCTTCCCCATTAAATCATGAGAATAGTGGACTTTTTATCCACACTTGAAGAAAGCCCATTTTCCTTTTAATCATTTACCAAGGTGTTTCCTTCCACAAGTATCACAAGTTGGAAAATCTTTCTTTCCCTTCTCCCCTTTATCAATATTTTTCTACGTCGTCCTATTATTCTCTTTCTTCCTTTAAAATTCATAAGTCTTTTAGAATTATTTCTCTATTTTTATATCACATGATACTATATCCTCATATGATGATAAAGTTTGAGAGACTAGTTCCCTTTGGAATATTGGCTTAATCTCATAAAAGAAACAACAATTCTTAATATTTGTATTACATTCATTGATAAGGTTCCCATTACTTATACTAGGATCTATTTATAATCAATTACATACACCATATTAGATCATAACATTACAAAACATAATGTATAATCCCAAAACTAGTGAAAAACTTAACATAAATTAAAAAATTTATGTATAGATAATTTCATAATCATAAACATGGTTTATTTTGGGATATATTTATTTTCAACTCCTTTATAATGGTTTTTAAAGAAAATGTTATTTATCCTAATAATATCCCCTAGGAGTGTTAAACCAGGCATGTAGTAAGGCCTATTTCCATTTACCAGGTGATGATCAGGTCAAGCCCAATTTACCATTTTTAGAGTTATTTACTCTAGGTACATCTATGATATAACCACATCTACTTGTAGTATCCCGAAAGGGATATATATTCTAGGAAAAACCACATAATATCTTCTTTACCAAAACATTAGGATGTTATTTTATAATTATCCTAAATTTCTATCATAGGGTTATGTTCCATAATCTATGTTTTCCTAAATCTAGTTCTCAATGTTTCTATAAAACTTCCTTTGATATCAACTGTAGTGACCCCGACCCTAGTATCTCGGAGTTAGTGTCTACTTTAATACATTGACATAAGATACAAGGAATAACATATAGAAGGAAAAAAAAATTTAGTAGTCATGGAAAAATAGAGACATACTTAAATTTTAATTTTAATTGAAAACATAAAATAATCAAAGTATTTTCATTGAGAACACCATTATTACTCATAACGTATCCCTGTATATCAATCAAAAAATACTTCCTAGTATCTGGGGGAAAATAAAACATAAGAAAAGGGTGATCTCAGATGCTCAATAAGGGTAAATATTCAATATAATATATGAATAAATAATGTATAATAACCATGGGAAGGTAAATAACTGAAACACATTATATTTAATCAATAAATTGAGAATAATATGAAAGGAATAAATGATGATCAAATAATTCCATATAAATAATCACATGAGGTAGAAAACATAAACATGGATATTATAACTAATTCAATAATCACATGGAATATCAATAACTGAATTCATAATGATGGAATGTATAATGTTGAACATCTAAAACATATCGTCGAGGACTTGTGCCAATACATCTAAATAGATGGGTAAGACCTTGGCCAAAACCCAATCTAGTTTGTCCCATGAGACCTACCAATGCATCGATGGTCTATCTATAACTGGATCATAATTTTCACTTAATAAGTCCAATGAATTCTTCATATGAAAGGGGTGAAACATAATCAACATAAAAATTCATACTGAAAAAATAACATATGAAATGTTAATACTTAAATCAATCAAATAAACATAATCATAAATCATATAGAGTAATATGGTAAATGGTTATAAAATCATACATCCTCAATCAAATCGATCATAGACCATCCAAAGAAAGAATAATTATGATATAAATAAAACATATCCCTAGTGGATCATAAGTACAATTAATTTTTAATGACTTTTATAAATAGAAATACCATGAAGAGATCCTTAACACCATTCTTGAAGAAAATAACCTTTTCATTTTGAAAATAAAATTTTAAAACTAAAAGTTCACAAAATATTTTGGAAAAAAATTCATTTGAAAATAACCTTTGAAATATTTTAAAATAATATTTAAAACATTGATTGGTCATGATGGTGCAAAATTATGTTCATGCTGTACACATTAAAACAAATATTCCTTTCACATTTTTGATAAAATCCAAACGAAAATGATTTTGAAAATGATATGAAGATTACTTTCAATTTTTTTTTAAAATTAAAAATGGTTAAAAATGTCTTTAATTAATCATTTTAAAAGGTTAATTTTTTTGAAAACTTTTTTAGAAAACATGGTTTTTGATTAAAAGGATTTCCCATCGATGAGAGAAATAATTCCATATTTTCTTAAAAACATTTTCTCAATAATTTTAAGTACCAAAGAGTAAAAATGGTACCATTAATTGAAAAATTTCATGTATAATAATAATTGAATAAAATAGATTTATTTTAATATAGAAATATCAAATAATTCCCCTAAGGGAAACATAAATATAAACAATCCCAAATAATGATGAGATTATGAAATAAACCCTTACCAAATTGGTAACTTATAAATCACAAGACTCATAAAACATGACATCAAATAAAACTTTAAATACCATGAAGATAAATATATTAATGGTATAACATATAAAATGGGAATTATATACACCACACAAATGAAATATGTGGTGAATATAACATATGTCTCACGGAAGTAAAAGTGAGGTGAGAAACCCTTACCTCAGGTCTGATTTCCTTCGTACATGTTAGTACCAAATTTATGGTGGTTTTAATTATGTTATTAATTTATACCATAAGAATACTATTATTTATAATATAATATATTATCCTACTATAACATTTTTCCACCTGCTTATTATCAATTCTTTGTTAAAATCACTGTTTTGGGTGATAATTGTTTTGTTTTTCATGTATGTTTTAGTTCGGTAATTTTGTTCCTTTTAACTTGATTATGGTTAAATTATATAAAAAATTTTAAACATTATATAAATATCATATATTTTCACTATATAATTATTTATAGTATCCTATAAAATTTAGATATAGAAAATATATTACAGTGTTCATAGAGACAGTAGGCCGTACGTGCGCATGAACGTTGTTTCCATTTTTCTCGATGGATAGAATTAAAGAAAAATAAATATAAATTAAACTTTATAGATTAATTATTATTATATATATATCAATTATATTAATAAAATCCTTCCTGATTACTTTCCATGTAAAAATAAAATTAAAAATATTTCACATCGCTACGTAGAAGTGGTAGTCCACACGTATGCACGAGCGATGTTGTTGTTTTACAATAGATTGAAAGTTAAGAATTTATAGATGATATTATATTTTAAGAAGTACTTTTATATCATAAATATCACATATATTAATTAAATTTTATCCTTACCACCTTCAATGTAAAGTGTAAGTGAAAAACGAATCACATCGCTTTGCGAGGCGGTAGTTCGCTGTACACATGAGAGACGTTATCGTATCCCCTAAGGAATGGAAATAAAAAATTTACATATGATATAATGACTCCATAGGTATAATTATGTTATAAATATCATATATATACTTTATATACATCATCATACCCAACCATGATAGGTGTTTATGGAAAATGTGTCACATCAGTTCGTGAGGCGGTAGTCCGCTTTACACATGAGCGACATTATCATTTTACATTTGAGGGAAAAGGAGATGAATATAGATAATAAACAAAAAATAATAAAATATAGATATATTTTATATACTTTAGTTATCATATAATAAAAAATAAGAAGATTTTAAGGATTTGGAATAATAAATAAAACAGAAACGCATAGTTTGGAATTTTACCTCTTCTCAGACCATCTCTTTAGGATTATACCTAAGGTATTCCTAGAATGGGTTTATGAACAAAAAAGGATTATAGGATGAATTTTTGGAATTTGGGAAGTTATTTTGGAATTTATTGTCTTAAACAAAATTTTATGAAGGTGTGAAGAAGAGAGGAGAGGGGGTGACCTTTTATAAGTGAGGTGAGTGACACACTTGCAATTTTTGAAAAGAAAAAGGTGTACCCACATTTTTCACATGATAAAAGGATAAAAAAATGATTATTATAAATAATTAGACAATATAAAGTATAAATATGTCCATTAAATGGTATTTTGAAAAGTTTTGGGTTATTTTTAACCCTTATCTTCTTAGTTTAATCCCTGTTAAATCAATTTTTACCTTAACCGTGATAATTAATTTTTACTGCTTTCACAATTAAATTTGGACAAAAATTAAGTTGAAATTATTATATATTATAAATTATTTTTATTCTAAATATGTAATATATTTTTCTAATTTAAATTCACATAATTTTTGGAACTCATTTTAAAATTATACCCACAGATGTGATGAAAAATCAGGTTTTCAAAGAGAAAATTCTCATAAGTATTGAAGGTTTTAATATAAAAATTCAATATATAATTGATTAAAATGATCTAAACTAGTTAAATTTTAATATAATTGAACTAATTTTACTTTAAAACTAATTTAAAAGATAATTTAACTTTTTAAATAATTTAAATGAAAATGCAGTTTTCAATTAAAATTCAGTAATTTTTATTATTCATCAAAAAATGAAACTTTTCAGAAAAATCCCAAAAATTCAACCTAAGATAATTTTGATATTATTATTTTAAAAATGAATTTTATTTTTTAAAATATATTTTTTAAAATTTCTAAAAATTAATTATAAATTATGAGTGCAAAGCACGACTAAACCGCCTTTTAAAAAAATATAGTTTTTTCAAAAAACATTTCTTTTACATTCAAATGATTATTATTTTATTTATAATTAATATATATCCATTTAATTTATTTTATACATGTTTAAACCATATAATTTTATAATTAGATTAGTACTATTCTTACCAGCCAACTTAACAACTAGGTTATAATGGTCAGATTTAAATAATAATATTTTAATATAGTATTACATTTTGTTCAAACCCAGTGTTGTATGCATTGAAAGATATTAAAGAGATTAAATTTATTTAAAAATAAATATATTTTAAAGTCTCAGGGTGTTATATTCTCTTCTAATTTTGATGTTACATCTCACATACACCATCAAACACGATGTTATTATTTTAAAATCTTAGGGTGTTACAAAGTGAATACTTTACAAATGTTATAAATATACAGGAGTTCAAAATCAAAGGAAGAATTAATAGATCTTATAGTTTTAATTCAAATAATTAAGAAAAGGGTTTATAAATAAAATATTTTAATATAAATTAATATATCAATCTTAGATGAATCTAAGTAAAGTATGTGTATATTTATCCCATTTTTCTTATATGATAAGGGAAGTTGTTTACTGATAAAGATCTGTTATGAGTGATATGAGTTGATGGGTTCAGTACGCATGGTTTATGATTCATCTGATTTTGTATCCTATTTTGATAAGAATATATGGATTTTTTTATCTAGGATAAAATTTTTTATCTAGATTTTTTTTAAAATATAAGGAATTTAGATTCAACCATATTTAGTGGAATATTTTAAAGAATAAAATATTATTTTTGAAAATTTCTCTAAACACATAAAATACCATATAATATATGGATGAAATAGTTTATTTTTAAAATATTCCTACATAAGTAAATGAGTGTTATTTCCTTACAAAAAAGAGTTTGTGTTACTTAACGTGATATTTTAAAGAGAATATAGTGTCTAAGAGGTTAGTGTGAGTATGTTTAGACTTAGATAAGTTTAAATTCAATAAATAAAATATTATTCCAGTAAAACTTTAAAGAGAATATCAATTAATATCTTAAATTAATTTAGGATTTGTTGGTAAAGTAAAAAATTTAAATAGTTACATTAGTTAAAAAAAGATTTCAAGGAAAAAATTTGATGCAAATGGTTCTAATAATGATGATGACTGACTTAGAGAGAGTTATAAGTAGACATCATGAGTTATTAACATTATTAGATTGGATTTTTTGAGGTTAAAGAGTTTGAATATAATGTTTAAATAATTGAACATTAGGAATATGATTCCCAAATCTCACCATTATTCAAACTATCTAACTTCATAAATATTATTCACTAAAGAGTTTAGTGAGAGGGTTTTATCATATGTTCACATAGTGACGTGATAGAAATTACATAGAGATGTAATGAGATAACAAACCCCATAATGTGAAAAAAAACATAAGGTTAATTTGGATATCTATTATATGTGATATGTTAGACATGAACTTATGTTTGGTTATGTTATATATTATTAGAGACGTTTAGTAATATAAAATACATCATGTTATAAAAAAGATTATCTACACTTTACCATTCTTCCACTTTGGTTGGACACACACACACACACACCATGAAGTGGAATGATTACCGAACTATCAGAATATGAATTTGAGTTATCCCTAACTGATTCTCATCATAGAGTATTATAGTTTGTAATGAAATACAATGGTTTGTGTGGGTATGACTCTTGTATCGAGATACAAAATACACCTATGAGGTATAAAATGATTTTTGTGCCCGAGATGATCCAAAAAGTATACCGCAAAAAGTTTTATACAATATGATTTTGGTATACCAGGGGTAAATGGTTCATATTTGGAGTCCCCACTACCTAAGGTTTGTGGGATACCTATCATTAAAACCTTTATTCATTGATTCATTTCTTACACAATCCTTGAGGTTTAGCTAATTAGTGGGTATTTGGGTATGTTGCTAACCATGTCATCAATTGGAAGTAAACTAAGATGATATTTTTCCTCTTATATGATGAGTATGACATCTAATCCCTTAATTGAGATATATTTCAAAAGTGTATGATCATACCTAGATAGTACATATGATGTTTTTATTTATTCAGGAAAGGGGGCACATGATGTGATCATCCATAAAGGTGAATGACATGTGATGTATTTATATAACTAGTTAGACTATACTCAGAGAATAAAAAAATATGTGTTGGATATATGGGATTGACATAATTCATGTCTTATGGCCACTTTATGTCTTAGAAAAAGGGATCATATGAAAATGTGTGATTGTATATGATGCGGTTAGTTGAAACAAGTATTGAAATATAGGCATCTGATAGAGATCATGATAGATCCCTTTATATATTTAGTAGAATTTATGATTTTCTAGAGGATACGATTTTCTTACATTTACTGATATGAGAATTCATATTTATTTTTCAATGCTATAAATTTTTTTAAGGTCACTCTTTGTTGTTAACTAAATGTGGATTGAGTATAACTCGAAAAGATGCTCTAAAATTGGTTTAGATTTTATCCAAAATGAGTTTTGGATGGGTATTCACAAGGTATTATATATTATATGATACAAGGTGAAGTTGATAATATATTTACAAAATTATTTTGGAAGATATACAAAGGGAGTTTTGGATATAATTTCACAAGTTATTGTTTATAATTTAACATAAAGTGAAATGACACCAAGTCTATAAGGCTTTAGTGAAAGTGGGAGATTGAAAGAGATATTCCCTAAATATTTTTATGTATGTGATACATATTTGCCTATATCATAGGGTATGATATAGAGATATCATATGAGATGATATCCATTATTTCATGAAATTTCAAATAACATGGTTTGGGCATATCATTTACTATGATATAAGTGATATCATAATCACTTCCTTGGTATACTATTTTACAAAAAGTCAATATAACATAAAATGGTTTAATGTTCATATCTCTTCCACCATTTATCATTATTAATATGTTTCATGAGAGAAAATTCATGGAGGATTGTCACATTCATATGATGAATGAATAAATAGCTGAAATCATTTACCCACGTGTTATAACACATGAGTAAATGTATTCAATGACTTGGGAATTGTCCTGACCCTTATATAAATATGTAGCACCCATTTTATGGGAAGTGATACTCTTATATATAGCCTGTTGGTTCTCCCTCTTCCCCAAATCTATCTCTTCCTTCCTCTTCATTTCGAAACACAAGCATATCATGGAAGGTAAGAGGATCCTTCTCGAGTGTGTTGAGTGACTTAGCATGGCCTGTAGATACACCACAGATGAGGGATGTCTTTTAGAAACCTATTTGGTGATCTTTATCAAACATGGATGGTGAAAGTGACTATAATTTTCATTAGTGTAAGGTACAAAACCATTTCTTCATTTTATAATTTACGTATGATTTTAGTTTCTTGCATATTATTCTCAAGTTTCTTAATTTATTTTATTATATTTTATACATATTATAAGATCCTATAAAACCTATAAAAGATAATAAATATACAGAAATAGTGAAATAAACATGAATAAAAATAGGGAATCACTTATGAAAAGTAGGTGGACTACCCACAAATAGAGGAAGAACAACACTAAAACATAAAGTAACATGAAAAAAATCAAACAAGAGCTGAATAATGAAGAAGAAAACACACAAGGAAAAAAATCATGAAGTAATAAATAAAAATTTACCACTAGGATGAATAAATACAAGAAATACTAAATATAATTATCACTATAAAAATTAATATAGTAGTTAAAAGAAAAATAATTACAAAAAAGTGAATAAATATGTTACGAAAAGAACACACCCAATGATAGAGTACACAACTTGAGGGGGGGGGGGGTATTAAAATATAACACAATACAGTAATCAACATTTGATTAACATTGAGAAATAAATAAAAAACAATAAGTAGTAAAAGAAGAAAATGATCCCTCAATGGGAAATTTATTCCTAAAAACATGAAATTTTTTAGCATCCCTCAACTTAAACCAATGGTATATGAACCCCATGATTCGACTCTTATATACATTACTTAACCAATTATACACACACTAAGACCTCCATCAGTCAGATGAATAATAAAGATAATGAACCAATTGTAGTAGGCCTCTTTTAAAATTTTTATTGAGTAAGTCGAGAGTGGTCTTAGTGATCTTGAATTAGCATGGACCTACAGTGAGATACCCCTTCTTATGTAGTGGAACTAATAAATCTTCAGTAGAAATATAAGACCTAGACGCGACCCCCTTATCTTCCAACCTTATCAGAATTTGAATGGTCCTTGAACATTGTATATTCTGAGTTCCTCTAAGTTCATAACAAACCAAACTCGACCCTCCATTGATACATGAACCTGTTCTATGCACCTATCTCCACCATAAACTCCTGAAATTTAAATGTAGTGAACCAACTATGGTATACCTTCTCAAGATATGTAGTATAATTAATGACAATTGAACCACCAACTTTTTGAATATCTAATTACTCAAACTTTCTAGATCCGGTTTCAACTAGGGAAGTGGAGAACCTCTAGAATGAGATGCATTAGACCAACAAGACCCTGTATGGAAACCTAAATTTTAGACTGTGGAACCAATATTGAACCCCCCGATCAAAAAGTGTGTTGAACCCTCCATCAGTTGCATTTATGATTGAACAAGTTGTCTAAAAGGAGAAGTAACCAAATAGAACAACCCCTCACAATTTTGGGGGTGAGTTGGGATAAACTTATAGTGGTACACTAAATAAATATGTCTAACCCTAATCAAAATTTAGTCTATACTATGTATTTATTCCACCCCCAAAACATAAAATATATGAAAACACATATTTTAGGCCATAGAAAATTCCATATGAATAGATTCTATATAAAGTTAAATAATGATATGTAATTGAATTCCGAAATGAATTACTAGATTTAAAATAATTCATTATCAATATAAAATTTTAATATTTCACTACAATTAAATTACCCATAAAAATAAACCATCTAAAAAAAATTCCACAATTAGATTTTAAATGAATTTTTAGGAAAAAAACATGATTTCTAAACTATGTCTATTTCTATTATGAAAATTAAAAATGAAATGAAATAGAGAAAAAGAAAGGAATAAAATTAGAACAGACATATTAATTTACTAGAATGTTTCCACAATTTTGATATCTCATAACCACACTAATGAGGGATACATTTCCCTTTTATAGGCAGTGTAGTGGGGGAAGGTGGGGATTTGTGGGGTTGGGTACCTCACACCCATTGAATATTGAAAACCACATTTAGGTGGATATAAAACACTCTCCTTAGGATGAACACCCCTTATAGTGACATAAATTTATTAATACCACCTCATTAAGAACCTTTTTCATAGAAACCTAATGGGATAAAAATCAGAATAAGGAAAAGATTACAACCACATAGACTCCCCCAAAAGTTACATTATATAAATAAATTATAAAATTTTTAATCTATGAATACCTATATTATGTAAAATATTTGTAAAGAAAATAATCACTAACACATTTTTAAATAATTCTACAACATTTTCACTGAATCGAACATATTTCATGTTGGTTTATCATTTCTTCACTAATTCATGTGTGTAAGATTTTTTGGTAGTATGCGTTTCATCTGATAATTTTTGATGAGGTATTCATTTAACTATGCAATTCACACAACATTATCTTCAAATAATATTTTTGGGATACTATATATATAAAATTAACTTTTTTTCTTGAATATGTTGAGTCATAGACCGCAACTAAACACATTCTAGACATGCCTCGTGTAATAATATCACTTCTTAATGATTTAAAGATGTTTTAATGAGAAACTTCTTTTATGATCTACAAGATATGATAGTACCTCCAAATATGAAGACATAAATAGTTTGTGATCATATATTATGCAGATCTGATAAATAACTTGAATATAGAAAATGACCCATATTATTTTCTAATTTATTAGAATAGAATAAACCCAAATAAATTGTGCTAAAAATATAATGAAAAATACGACTTATTCCATTCTAGTTCTTTCATGTAGGGGGTGAACTAAAACTTTTCAATAAATTAGTATAAAAATATATATTGGGATGAGTATAATTAGAAAGATACATAAATTTTCTAATGACACTATGGTATGGTATTTCTAGACCAACCAAATCTTTATTTTATTTACAAAGTCAAAATTTATCTTTCTCAATATTTAAATACTGAACAACCATTGGAGTACTTAAATGATTCACCTTATCTATATTAAAGCGTTTTAGGTCCATTTCAATGTAATTAAACTAATACAAAAATATACCACTTGTCATATGCCCAATCTATAAACCAAACAATACTTGGTTTCTCCCAAGTTATTCATTTACATCTTTTAAGTTTCTCATTGCTTCATTGATATCTTATAGAGTTGTGATGATATTTAAATCATCAAAATAAACAATAATGATTTCATATATAGATTTTATTTTATTAATAAAAACACATGGGCATATGATATTATTTATATACCCTTTATTTAATAAATATTCACCCATGCGATTATACCACGTATGCCTAGATTTCTTTAATCCATAGAAGGGTTTCTATAGTTTAATTAAATATAGGTATTTAGGTTTTGATCTCAATGATTTGAGTATTTTGACTCCTTCAGGGATTCTCATATATATAATATTATCAATTGAACCATACAAATAATTTTTAACAACATCCATAAGATTTATATTATCCTATTAGCTACTTCAAGGATGATTAGATATTAAAAAGTAATAACATCCATAACAGGATAATATATCTCCAAATAATCAATTCCAAGTATCGGGAAAAAAACTTGTACAGAAATATGATATTTTTATCTTATAATCTCATTTTTATCATTACATATATGCATAAAATATCATTTATATCCAATAGGATTCATAGCTTCTGGTATACGCATTATATGTCCAATGACCCTTCACCTATTAAGTGAATTTAATTCAACTTGAATTGTGCCTTTCTATTTATTCCAATAAGGTTGTTTTTGATATTTAATAATAGACCTTGGTTTGAGATCTTCATTCTCTATATCATGTTCCATAGAATGTGAAAATATGTCATCAATATTTTCCACTTTACTTTGATTCCATATATCATATGTAGTGGAATAATTAATTTTTTTTCATTATTTCCAAAACCTTCAAGGTTTTCTATATCCTATGAATTCTATTTATGATCCTCACCATGTGTTTATTCAAGAACACTTAAATTATGCATTTCTTATGAAACACGTGCCTATATAATGGGGTTTTCAATTATTCTCACTCCTTTTAATTTTCAAGGATTTCTATCCATAGATCCAATTAGTCTTCCATGATTCAAACATGTTTTTGAAAAATCTAAAACATTATTATTTAATTATTTCTTTGATAAATCAATTATAGTGGGTGTATTTACAACTAGAATGTGTGATTTAGTTACACCCTTTGTATCAGTAAATGAACCAGGCAACTGATTTACTAGTTCTTAAAAATACAAAATAATTTTCACTTCCATATCACACTATTGGGTGGGAGGATCAAGAAAATATAACATCTTAAAATTCCAAGAAATATCCTCCATTTTTTTATTTTATCCCCTTAATTTTGGGAATACTTCTCCATTGAAGTAACAATTAAAAAAAATGTAAATACATCACCAGTTTTAGGTTCAAGATATCTGATTATGTATGGGGTTTCATATCCCGCATATATTCCCAACCTCCTTTGAGATCCCATTTTTGTACATCATGAGGGAATAGTCAATACACATATTACACAACAAAAAATTCTTAAGTGGGTGATGTTAGGCTCTTAAACAAATACCATTTGAAGTGGAGAGTGATTGTTATATACACTTATTCTAATGATAATTAATCCCAAATCATAAAATATTGCATGAATCCATACCGAGCTCGAATTTTTTTTCTCATTATTAATGATCTAGAAATAAGTTGGAGGCTTTTTATCAATGATTCAGTTAAACTATTTTTTGTATGTATATAGTTGACTGGATACTCTAAATTAATCCCAATTTCTAAACAATAACCATTTAATTATTGATAGGTAAATTCTCTAACAATTATCTATCCTTTATTTCTTGATGAAACAATCAGGGATTTGTTCTATCATATTACTTATTTGGGAAATAAATCAAAAAAATTCTACATTGTACATTGATAGAAAAGATTTGTGTAACCATATTCTAGATCCATCAATTAATACCAAAAAATATTTAAATGGACCACAGGATGGATGAATTGGTCCACATATATCCCTTTTATTTTATTCAAGAAAGTGAACATTTCAGTCTTAATTTTATATGGTGAAGGTCTCACAATAAACTTTCTAAGAGAACAAGCCTCACATAGAATTTTTCTTAGTGAAAATATCTTCTATACCTTTATTAAATGTCCATAAAAATTTTCAATTATTTTTTACATCATTATTAAACTAGGATGACCTAATAGGATATGCCAAAAATTAATGATTTATAGTCCATTATTTACTACCATATGTGTTTTTATTACATTGATATATGTATAGTGTAATCCAGATGATAGTTTTGGTAGTTTTTCTAATACATGAATCTTTCTAAATTTATCAACATTAATTCACATGTAATTGTCATTTTTCCCATATATAGTATGAGAATAATACCCATGTTGGTATATATCATTGAAAATTAACAAGTTTCTTTCATACTTTAGGGAAATAAATGCATCTCTTATAAATAACTTTTTACCATTAGGTAAATCAAAACTTGCTTCACTGGGCCATTCTATAAGATTTTCAGGACCTGATATAGTATTCACAATTAGTCATATTGGTTTAAGATTAAAAAAATATTTCTTATTTTTTATAATTGTTTACATTGTTCCACTTTCTGATATGAAAATATCCATCTAATTTATGAAATCTATTTTAAAGCTTCAAAGTAAAGACAATAGTATTATTATTAATAAAATATTCCTTATAAAATTTAAATAATACAATATTAAAAATAAAAAGCATACAAAATATAACACCATATCATATATCATACTTATTAGATTTTTTCTAAACTATTTCTAGATACCATATTATCAAATTCACAAGTAAAATCACTCACTTAAATGCATGTGAAATCATGATTTGATGGCTCGTGATTCTCAATATAATTCACCTCCTTTTGTTTCCCTTTATAGGATGTATCATCGAAGTTTGATTCATTATTATCTACATCAAGAGAAGATTTATAAATATTATAAAGGTTCTATAGTGTTCAATAGTCTTAGGACTAATTCCCTTAGAAAACAATCTATAGAAGGAATCTTCAAGATTCCTTTGAGTGCTTAAGATGATATTTCTTTGATTTTGATATTCACTTTGAGCATGAACATGGCTAAGAACACATTCTCATCCATGCCTTACACCAAAAAATTTTACACCATGAGAATTATGTCACCATATTCATCATATTCTATGACTATTTTCATAAAATATAACATTTTCTTTAGGAAATTATACTACAAAATCATTAGGATGAGAATGATGATTTTTAATCAAAATATCACTATTCTTTTCTATTAAAATTAATGATGACATGAGATAAAAATATTTTTTATACCTTTACAAGAGATATTTATTCTGTATATGTAACGACTTAGGATTTTTATACATAGATATTATATATTAATATATGAATATTCAATAGATTACACAAATACATGCATGAGGACCGTAAAAGTTTAGTGTCTTTGGAGACTGAATACAAAATATTCTTATTTCATGAAAGATCTTCAACATCTCCCAAAAATATCTTACCATTTTTTACTCTTGATATACATACCCTACTTAAACAATTTTTCAAAACCTAGGAGAAAGTAAATATAAGAAATGGTTATCTTTGATTATTTTTAAGGGTAAACATGGAAGATATTAATTGATGATCATATTAAATCATAATATAAGAATAAGGGTATGAGATTATGAATTTAACTTACAATTTCATACCTAATCTTTCATGGATCATAAATATGATCCATGGAGTAAAAAATTATCATTTTAAAAGATATGAACCACAAGAGTGAGAAATCATCATAAATCAATCATGAACCATAAATTCATGTCATATAAGCATAGAACCATCATAAGTATAGAAACCATTTTATATGTAAATGTTAACAGCTAAGACCATCAAATCACAATGGATCAGGCATCAACACCTATTTCCCATTTCATAACAGATCATGCATCATAACCTATTTCCAATAGTGTATAAATCACATCATCCTATATCCTATAGTGGATCAAACACATCGGTTTGTTTCCAATCATCATCTAATTATATATAAAACTTTAACCAATGAATTGGAGGGATATATGGGTCCCACATTCACATAATGAAACCATACATATGTGATCTATAAGGTCATAAAATATTCATCATATGATGACCCATGAAAAGAAAATGGTTTCATAAACATTTTATTATTGCATAAACCATAAAAATGAAATGGGTTTCATAATATCTCATCAATTCATCATATCATAACCCATGTAAAAGAAACAGGTTTAATAAAAATTCCATCATTTCATCGTATAATAACCCATGGAAAAGGAATGATTTTCATAAACATCTTGTCATCATAATCAAAAAACATCTAAAGAAATAATAAGAATGATATCATTGGATAATTTCCCCAATAAATCTATGTAACATCAAATTATGTCATCCTATATAGAAAATTATTTTGAATGATCACTTGGAACATTTTTTGAAGAATATAACCTTTCCACCATGAAATAATTTATTTAAAATCTGAAAAAATCCTAAATTTTAAAAAAACAATTTCTTTGAAAACAACCTTGTAATATTATAAAGTAATATTTAAATCATTAAGAGGTTATGACGGTGGAAAATACCATTCATTCCATACATGTTAAAATGAAGATTCTTTTCATATTTTCAGTAAAAATTCAAAAGAGCATTGTTTAGAAAATGAAAAAAATTATTTCTTTTAAAACTTTTTTAAAAATTAAAACATGGGTAAAAATTTATTTAAAAAATAATTTTATAATAGTAAAAACGTTCTTTAAAATATTTTTATAAAACATTAACATGGAAGAAAAAGGATTTTCGATCGAAGAGAAAAATAAATTTGATTTTCCTTAAAAAATTCTTTTAGACCATTGAGTACATAAAGAGGATAAAATGTAGGGAAAAAATTTATTTTCATGAAATAAATTGGGGATAAGAAAATTAATGATTTTATTGAAAGGTATATCATAATATGTCATCATTGAAATCATATTATAAATAATCCCAATAAACAATGAGATTGTAACATTAAACCTTTACCACTTTGGTATCTTTTGGATCATAAGTCACATGAAATAAAGAACATTAGATAGATATTTATATCCCATAATTTTGATGATAAGTATCATAAAATAAATTAATGGTCTATATATACACTAAAAAAATAAATGAGTAGTGAATATGGCATATGTCTCCCAGAAATAAAAGAGAGACTAGAAATCCCTTACCTTATGTCCTGAATTCCTTCATACACGTTCAAATCTAATATATAATAAATATATGTTTATTATAAAATTATTAAAGAACTATAATTATATGTATCATTCCATATATGATTTAATTATGAAATCTTATTGCCCATTTATTAACCATTACTTGTTAAAATAACGTTTCGGGTAATAACCACTTTGTTTTTCATGTATGTTTTAGTTTGGTATTTTTGGTCCTTTTAATTTGATCATGGTTAAATCATCTCAATAATTTTTCAAATTATATAAATAAAATATATATTAATTATATATGTATTTATATTAATCCATTAAAGTTATAGATATAAAATAAATTACCATTCATGGATACAGTAGACCATATGTACGCATGAACGTTATTTCCATTTTCTTAATGGAAAAAATAAAGGTAAATAATATATTAACATTAAAAAATAATTATTATTTCATATGTATCACATATTTTTATTAAAAATATCCTTATTACATGATATATAAAGTATAAGCGAATAAGGAATCACATCGCTTCATGAGGCGGTAGTCCGCCGTACACACGAGTGATGTTGTCATATCACTACAGAATGGAAAGTAAGAAGGTATATGTGATATTATAATTAAAAATTTATAATTATGTCATAAATATAATATAAATATGTTAAATCCATAATTATATCCATCCATGAGAGGTGGTGATGGAAAATTAATTACATTGTATTGTGAGGCGGGAGTCCTCCGTACACATGATCAATGGTTTTGTTTCCCACTTGATGGAAACAGAGATAGATATAGGTCATGAAATTAAAATAATGAAATATTATTATATGGTATATAATTATATTATTATATCATCATTATATAATAATATTATAAGGATTTAAAAGAATAAATAAAATGGAAATGCATGGTTAAGGACTATACCTCTTCTTCGAAGAACCCCTGTATGTTTACACCTAAAGCCTTCTTAAGAGGGTTTCATAATAAAAATAAGGAATATATTATTGGGTGGGGGGGACATAAAGAATTTATTTGGGTAGGAATTTTCCAAAAAAAATTATGTAGGAAGTTTGAATAGAATAGGATAGGGGGTGGCTTTTTTAAGTGGGGGTGAGGACACATATGAAATTTTTAAAAAGAAAAAGGTGTACCCTTGTTTTAAACATGTATAAAGGATACAAAATGGATCATTATCTAACCTTATATAATATAAGTTCTAAATGTGTCCCTAAAAATATATTTTTACAACTTTATAGGTCATTTTACCTCTTATATTTTTAGTTTACTCTTGGTAAACTCGTTTTAACCTTAACCCCAATAATTAATTTTTACTATTAATTTTGAAAAAAATTAAGTTGAAATTATTATATAATATTAATTATTATTATTCCAAATATTTAATCTATTTTTAAAAATTTCATTCACCTAAATTTCAAAATTTAATTTAAAATTAAACCCATAGATGCAATAAAAAGCTGTTTTCTAAAGAGAATATTTTCATAAGAATATAAAGTTTTAATATAAAAATTCAATATGAATTTAATTAAAATGTACTAAATTGGATTAATAAATATATAATTGAACTAATTTTACTTTTAAAAATATATTAAAATAAAACATATCCTGTAAATTATTTATATGAAAATACAATTTTTAATAAAAATCAGTACTTTTTATTATTCATCGAAAAATTAATTTTTTTAGAGAATTATAGAAAATTAACTCAGAGATAATTTTGAGTTGTAGATTTAAAAAATGAATTTTATTTTTTTACTAAATTTTGTAAAAGTGTAAGAAATTTCTTTTATTATTTGTTCGCAAAAAGAAATAAAACATTTTTTGTGAAAATAGTTTTTTTGAAACATATAAAAACTTTACTGAAAATTAAGTAATTTTTATTAATATGTTTTACTTATATAAAAACATTATACTTGATATTTAAGAGGTGATTATTCCTACTAATACTTCCAACTTTAACGAATAGGTTATAACAGTCAGGTTTAAATAATATTTTTAATAGTATATCGCGGTTTCTTAAAATTCGGTGTTGCGTTTTATACAAGCTATATAAGAAATTAAATTTATTTTTTAAAAAAAATCATAAAATATCAGGGTGTTATATTATAGTTATGTGAGATTCATAAAATTTCATATATTTATTTTAAATCATATCGACATTTTTAATCCAAATACCACAATACTTTAATTGTGATACAATTCTGTACATAGTATAATTATAATAAATGGCCCTTTTATAGTCATGGAAGCATAAAGAATTTCATTAATCATGGGTCTTAAGAAGAAAAAAGTCTATTTGGTCATTATATCTCTCTTTTAAACTCGCCTAAATATTGTATAGATCTCTTTATGTGAGGTATTCCCATTTTATTTCCTCTTTGAGACATCTTCAGAGGAAGATCATCAACTTTACATTATTTTAGAGGGTTTGTGAATTATTTTCTTTAATTATTTATTTGAGATCGATAAATTCAAGATATGTTTCATCATATATTAGCCCCAACATCTAATTACTTCTGATAATATCAAGAGTGGAAACTTCTAGTTTCATAATATTTAACATGATGATAATTAGGGAAAAAAATTATTATTATCAAAATAGAATGAGACTTTACATTTTTATGAAAGAATAATAAAATAAATAAAAGTGATAGAAAATTTCAAAATTAGGTTCATACAATTAATATTATTTATTAATATTTTTTTTATATATATACCCACCTTACTCAGTTAATAAATCTTTCACATGAGGGTTTAAAATAAATAAATTGATGCACCAAATTACTTATTTTAAAACATTCTCACGTATATAAATTTAATAATTAGATTAACCAATCAAGTGGTGTTAAATAAATAAATAAAAACCAAATCAATATATTGCGTTAACAATTTTAAAACATTCTCACTATACCAATTTATTAATTAGATCATCCAGACAGGTGGAAAACTGACCTTTATAACATTAATTAAATAAATTGTATAAATCATTCAATCTGGCAGTAAATAAATAATATTATATAAATGTTCAGAACCATACTAACAGGTGGTGAAAATAAGGCTTAAAATTAAACATATCTTTCTCTCTTTTGAGTTCTCATGATGATAACATGTTGTGGAAATGAAAATTGAAATGAAATAGAAATAGAGAATAGACAGAAATTATAAGAGACAAATTTTTTTACTAGAATTTTTCTATAATTTTGATAGCTCATAACCACACTAACAATGGTTGTAATACACTTTTATAATAAGTGGATGAGTAGTATCTTAGTATTGGCGGGGATGAGCAGCCCACCATTATTTAATATTGACAACTGCATTCAGGAGACTATTTAAAAATTTCTAATTTTTATATTATTGAATGAAAAACTCATTTCCAAATATAAATTCTTATATTTTCAAATTAAAACCACATTCTATTTTATATTTTAAGGTAAAAAATATATATTTTAACTCATACTAAAAATTTCATTTTGATTTCCATAATTAATTCCAAAATATTATACCAAATTTAATTATTCATATAAAACACTAAAAACACTAAGAAAATGTATTTTACCCAGTGTTTGACATGAATTGGGGGAGTATTTACAATGAAATTTAAAATAAATTTCCATTTTTTTATCAGTTACTATATGGATAAATTGAGTGAATAAAACATAATTCACTCTTTGTGGTAGTGGATAAGTATCTAGATATTTTATATATGAATTTTTATGGGTTACTATTGAGAA
This sequence comes from Viscum album, assembly GCA_963277665.1. Classification (NCBI taxonomy): domain Eukaryota; kingdom Viridiplantae; phylum Streptophyta; class Magnoliopsida; order Santalales; family Viscaceae; genus Viscum; species Viscum album. The sequence goes on along the minus strand of OY728145.1, from coordinate 616,428,583 downwards.
GGGATGTGAAAATTTTCATTTACCAAGTAATTGGGTTTGAATAGAAGGGATTTATATGATTGAGTATTTCTTATTTGGAACTATCAAATTTATTTTCCAAGAACATTAGTGTTAGTTCATGTTTTTTCATTATATATCAAAATCTAAACAAGTTAATAATAAATAATAAGTATCCCTTATCCTAGATTGTTGATTTTTTAATAATTGAAGGTATATGGTTAGTTTTTCTAGATTTAAATTTAGTCTAGGTATCATATGTTAATGTTAAAGTATGGGTATATTCAAAAACAACATTTTTATATCAATACGACCATTTATAGTTTTTTTCATGCCTTTTGGAGTTACCAATGCACCTACTATGTTTTGGAAGTTAATACACTAGGTCTTCCACAAGTTTTTAATTACCTTTGTTATGATATTTCTAGATGTTATTGTGATGTATTCAAGGATGAAGGTGGATTGTGGGAAACAATTATAAATTTTTTGTATACTTTATATGAAGATAATATTTATATCATGTTTTAGAAATATCACTTCTAGATTCTTGGAGTGAAATTTCCTACCCATGTTTTTTTAAATGGATTTCGGTTGATCCTAAGAAGGTAGAAGTAGTGTTGTCCTATAAAATGCCCATGAATGTATTTTATATATGATGTTTTCTAGGTTTAGATGAATATTACCAACTATTTATTCAATAATTTTTAGATTAGTATATCCCATAAAATCCTTGACCTATAATAGATACATATTTAATTGGAATTTAAAGTGTAAAGAATTGTTTAATTAATTAAAGAAAATACTTACTTTGGGTATAGTTTTCATTATTCTTAAATCATGAATTTTTTATAAGGTATACTATATAAAATATGGTTTAGACTTAGGATGTGTTCTAATGCAATAATTCAGGGACATACAATATGTGTTTATGCAATTTCTCATAACATGATCTCAATATTAAATAACATAAGTGGGTAGAGTATATTTGAACTTTTTATTTTGAGCTTATGTATACATTGGGTGTAACACCCTGAGATTTTTATTTGATAGATTTTTTTAATTTCTTTGATGTATTGTGTTATACACTACATCAAGATAAGCTTGCGCTACACGGAACATTAGCTTAGATTTTGGTATACATAACACTATTCTTGGCTTGTGTTACACACAATTTTGAGTTCTTTTGATAGATTTCATTTCATGCAAGACCGAGTTTAAGAGAACAACTAAATATTATTATGTTACCTTATAACCTAGAAATTATAATGGATATTATGAACAATATTAACTGAATTATGAAATTATGATTTGCACATGTATATATAATTAATTATTTGGTGAGAAATTAATTATAAATGAAAATAAAACTCTTTTTTTAAATAAAAGGAATTGTTTTTCTGAAAAACTATTTATATGAAAATAAGTGAGTTTATAAAATAATAAAATCACTCTTGATTGATTTTATTAATGAAATATATATGTAATATATTCAATATAATTTTTAAAACTCTTCTTATATTTTTTCTATAAATAATATAAGAATAAATTCAATTTTTTGGATAAAAGAAGTATTTTTCAAAAAAATAAAATTTTGCTACCTTTTGATGGATCACCCATTTTAAATATAGTTTTTGACACTTTTTTATATGCTATTTTAAAAAATATTTTCTTCTTTAAAATCATAGTATCAATATTTACTTTGGTTGAATGTTTTTTATTTTTTGATAAGTTTCACGTTTTAATGAATAGGTAAAAAATAAAGCATTTTAATTGAAATTATTTTCCATCTAAGATGAAATTATTTAATAGGGTTATGTTTCAAGTATAATATACCTATTATTCCTGTGGTTTCATTGTGTTTATTATAGAATGATATTTATGAAATCCATTTGTTTTACATGGATTCTATTATGATGAAATGATGTTTAAGAAACCCATTTTATTCCTTAGGTTATGCTATGATGTATGATTTATGTTTCATGGAACACATAATAATGATTTAATTATGAGATGTTTGAGACCTATATCACCATCCAATTTAATGGGAAAAGAATTATATCTCATTATATATACAGTACTAGAACAAGAAATGATCTCGGTTCAGTAATAGAGGGTTGGGACAGGAAATGATCTGGGTTCAGTAATATTGAACTGAATGGGGAATGATTACAGTTCAGTAATACAGTGTTGGAATAGTAAGTAAACTTTGTTCATTAATACAAGGTTGTAATGAGAAGTTAAATAAATTAAGTAAAAGAATTTTTCCACTATGATGGTCTTAGAAATGAGCCTTGGCTAATATAGAAATGATTTTCTATTCTTTTGTGTTTTCCACAATTCCATGTTTTATGCCAATTCTATTTTCTCATGGATTATATTACCTTATTATTTTTGCTTTATAAACTTCCAATATTTATTTAACGACTCAATATTTTGATATATGTTATATGTTGTATGATTTTCAAAAGTTATGTTCATGTTTCTGCATTTTTATATTTATGTTTTGTTTTATATTTTTCCTAGTTCACCCTTACTGAGCATATGAACTCACCCTTTTCATATGATTTATTTTACCTATGATATAAAGAAAGGATTTAGGTAGGAAAACTAAATGGTTTGATATTTATGGGATACGTTTAATATCTTTCACAAAATTAGAAGAATGTGTTCTTTATTTCTAAAGGAATTAAACTAATATGGTCTCTGTGTGTCTATTTGTGTAATGTATTAAGTATTTCACAAAAGTAATGTGATTTCCATGTACATCAAGGTCGGGTTGTTAGAGCTGGTATTATAGTGAAGGTTTAGTCAACCTTTCGAAACTATGATGTGAAATATCTAGTGAGATCCCTATTAATATTTCTAAGGATATGTCTAGGGATTTGCTAAGGATAAGTCTAATTATAGGTTATAATCCTATAATTTTGGTAATTATCATGAATAATCTAGGATTAAAACTAAGATACCATTTATTTAAATATTATAAGTAATTTACCTTAATTATAATTTTTTCATCTATGATAAGTATTTCTCACACTTTTATTTCTGGTCTTAGTCAATACCTAGAACTAGATAGAAAATTGTTAACATTGAATGTTTCAGATGTGGAAAGCATGGGAATTATATGTCCTAAGTTTAAATCTTATGAAGAGAATTAGGAAGGTGGTACGTGTATTGGTTATACAACTGAGGATAAAGAGACTAAAAATGACATGTGAAAGGTATTTGATGATCTAACCATATTTTTTACCTTAAATATAAGAAACATGATTAACTTAAGGTTAAGGAACCTTAATTTATGATACACATTTCATATTATTGGGATGAATAAAATAATGAAGCTTGAGTATTGGGTTAATAATAAAGTTGGACGATTGAAGTGTATATGTTTTGTAATTCAAGGATTATGTATAATTATTTTCAGTATAAGTTTTTCATTAATGATTGAAAAGGATATGTTGATCGGTGATGAAGACTTAAAAAAGTGATTTAAGGGAAAGTTAATATTTTGATTACGGGAAGGTAACCCTTAATGTGTTCAATATGTGGATAAAATTGTGTTTATCTTGGATAAAGATATGTTGGATATGAATAAGTAAATTGTATGGTAATTATTTCTTTAGAATTGGTTAATTATTTGTTGAAAATTGGTCTATGAAATCATGGAGGAAGTTTATATATTTTTGGACTTAAGAATAAGGAAACATGCATGTTTTCAATAAGGACATATGGTAATTCATGATATTTACATGTTTCAAGAGAATATATCTTAAAGGTATTCCCATGTTTGGAATGTGACAAAAAAGGGCTACCCTATGATTTATGATAGATAAATGTTAAGACAATTTAGTTAACCTCTTTCTAATTTTTTGTATTTTTATTTTTTTGAATAATTTTAAGGATATACATTTATGGAAATTATAATTTAAACTTCTGATGATTTTTTTTAGATTAAAGTATTATCTCACTCTAGGTGGAACTTTGAATATTTGATAACTTATGCTAACCTTTTTTTTGTGATAAAGATAGATGGAATGAACTTTCATTATATTTATGGATCTCATGATATACTAATTATTAAGGAATGAAAAATTCACCTACATTTCTTGGAATAAGAGATGAAGTGGAAATTGACCAGGGCATAATAGAAGGATAAGATAATATTTAATCAATTAAGTATTTCTTCTCAATATTCAACTCTATGGAAAGGATCTTGAAACCCAAAATGTTATCCTAGTACCATATTTAATGATAAATCAGATGATCTATTAGATCATAATGGATTTATGAATTTTTATTGTTAACTTTATCCTAAAAATGTTCTCTATAACTCTACATCAGAACTTGATAGTTCAATTTCTTTTCCATATCCATGTTTTCACTTTCCACCTATGTTCTTCTATGTAGAAACCCAATGACGAGTTTACCTGGGCAACTGTTATGATTCAACCTTTTATTTTTAAAAATAATTCTTAGTATAAATTTTTATGATGTGTGTTTCTATGAAAAACATTCAAGTATTAATCCTTTTATAACCTATATGAATTTTGAGGGCAAAATTAATTTTAAGGGGGTAGAATGTAACACCCTGATATTTTTATGAGATAATTTTTTTTTAATTTCTTTGATGTCTTGTGTTGTATGATACACCAAGATAAGATTACACTATATGCAACTTCATCTTAGCTTGAAGTATATGCAACACTATGCTTGGCTTGTGTTACACACAATCTTGAGTTCTTTTGATAGATTTAATTTCACACAAGATCGAGTTTAAGAGAATAACTAAATATTATTATGTTATCTTATAACCTAGCCATTATAATATCGAGTATCAATAGTATTAATTAAATTATATAAGTTTTCTTTTCACATGTACATATAATTAATTATTTGGTGATCAATTAATTATAAATGAAAATAAAACCTTTTTTTAAATAAAAGGAAATGTTTTTATGAAAAACTATTTAAACAAAAATAAGTGAGTTTATAAAATAATAAATCAATCTTAATGAATTTTATTAATGAAATATATATTTAATATATTCAATATAATGTTTAAAATTCATCTTATATGTTTTCTAGAAATTATATAAGAATAAATTCATTTTTTCGGATAAAAGAAGTATTTTTCAAAAAATGCAGTTTTTCCACCTTTTGATGGTGCAACCATTTTAAATATAGTTTTGAAACTTTTTATATTATATTTTACAAAATATAATTATTCTTTGAAAATGGAGTATTAAAATTTAATTTGGTTTATTTTTTTTATTTTTCTGATATGTTTTACGTTTTGATGAGTAGTAAAAAAATTAATGCATTTTAATTGAAAACTACTTTTTATCAAATTCATTTATTCTATTAAATTATATATTTGAATAGTTTTAAAGTATAAATAGATTATATTTTTATCATTTAATATAATTTAGGTTATTGAAATTAATTTTACATTGAATTTAGATGTAAAAACAGTTAACCTTTTGCATGTTTTGACTTTTAAAACCCATTTTCTCATTCCGACAAGGGGATTAATTTTAAATTAATTACCGAAAATTCTTTGTTTTTATTTTTTAAAAATTTATTCCATAATTTGAATTAGTGGGTCCAAATTATGTAAATATTTTCCTTTTATTTTTGGGTATTATGAATAGTAACTTCAGTAATTTTTATTAATATGGTAAAACGTTAAATTGAGTAATTAAGGGTAAAAATAATATTATAAAATTATCCTAAAACTTGTATTAATATCATTGGATGAGTGTGTTTTGACATAAATCATCCTTGGGTAAAAATTTTATACTTTGGAAGCCACTTGGATGAGTTTAGGTCATTTAATATATTTTATTTATAGAAAAGTTAAATATGTCTTACTCAAATTTTAATAACTATATTATTTTCAATACAAGTTTATACAAAATCTAATTTTGACTATAAATACTCACATGAAAGATAATTTTTTTTATCATGGTTATTTATTTTTAAATTTTAGGATATAAATAATTACCTTAAAGTTTTAACAAATGATGATGCAAAAATTATTTGATTGATAAAAAGTCAACAAAATAATTTTAATTAAAATAATAATAACCATTAAAAAACCAAAACACTTGAACCAATATTATTGATCGAATATATATAGACCATAATCCCCCAATTCTCAAACTATTGACCATTTGGATCCACATTACTCAATAAAGGGTTGAGGCGCAAAGGCCTCTATATTGAAAGAAAAATGAAACCAGGAGAGGTACTACAAAGGACCACAAAGAAGAACCAGAGTCCTTAACCAATTCTAGAGAGGGAACTCAAACTGTGATGAGGAAGGCATCCACCCCACGAGGATGCAATCCCCTCCAAGTCTTTGCTTGTATCCACGCACCCTCACCATCATCAGAAAAAACCACCTCAGAGTTTGTCTACATGATTCTCGAACTTCCCAAGCTGAGATGAAGTGCTTTGAATTGGAAACCTTCCTTCCCCAGGAGGCAGGGAAGTCTTGCTGTGAAATCTTGAAGAAGATCCAGCTTTTAGAGAGCCCCCAGAACCCCGGGAGTTGATCTCCTTCTCAAGCTGGGAAGGAGTTCAAATTGATGTCATATCTTCTCTTGTGTAGGACATATCAGCCATCTCCAGCACCTGTTTATGAGGCTGTACATCGACCGTCTTGTTTTTGGGGTCATCTGATCTCTGTTTGGGGGGATTAAAATGTACACCTAATCAGCTCATCGACCAATCATAATTATATCAAACACCTCCCACTGCACCATGGATAAAGTAATGTTAAAGTTATCACATTCATGTTTTAATAAATAAACAATTTTTAATTTAGGATTTTATGGAATATATATTTAACTATAAGTATTATTATAAAATATATAAGAGTTATATTCATCATGGTATTTTATTTTTAATTTTTAACCAATAAATAATTATAATAAATAATTACACAAAATTGATGTAGTAAATAGTTTATTAATTAAAAATATTAAAATAAATAAAATTTGGGATAATTAATATATCCAAAGAATTTTATAGATTACCTTGGCCCCTTAGGGATATAATAAAATATTTTTTCGTGGATAAAATCGTATATTTATAATTTTAAAAATCTAAGAAATAAAAAGTGTCAAAATTGACACTATTGATATTGTTTCAAAATAATGTTTTATTAAATTATTTAAAAATAATAATAATTATTTAAAAATATAAAATATTTATTATATTGTATAAAATATTCTAAATTTTTCATTTATGGTCTAATTTACATCAAATAAGTAAAAATTATAGTATTTTAATATTGAATAATTTGTTACCTTAGTTAAAATTAAGATAGAAAAACTAAGGGTTAATTAAAACGATAAGGTTTAAATTGACATAAAAACTTATCTAAAATTTATTTTTTGATGATATTGCAACATTATATCATATAATAATTAAAAATATTAAAATTTTTAGGTTTTTGGATATGAATTTATTTTATTATAAATTAATATTTTTGAAGATTCCAAAAGTGCCCCTCACCTCAATTATAAAAGGGAACCTCCTACCTCACTTATTCAATTCACTTTGAGCCTTCAAGATCAGATATCACCTGACCATTTACATTATAAACTTACCTAGTTACATTCTATAGGTTATGGTATTCTCAAAAGACCAACTATAGTACCTTTAAGAGGATATCTAGAGGGAGCTTGTTGAAGAAGAGGTTATCTCCTCTACCGATTCTTTCAAAATGATTTCTTCTTCTACTTCCTCTTCACGAGTTTTTTCCATTATAAAATAATAATTATTGTATCAATTATATTCTTAGATGTTATTATGATTATTGAAGAACCATATTACACTTTCTATCCATCTTATAAAAAATGAAATCACCACATGTGCGTACATACGACTTACCGTCTCCACGTTGTGGTGTAATATGTTTTTCACCACCACTTTACTTGGATGAGTATAATGATGGAGATAATAACTATATATGATTATTATAACAATTTGTTTTTGGAATAATATATATACCATAAAATTCCACACCATTTCATAATTAAAGGAATGATATCATCGCTCGTGCGTACGTACGACCTACCGTCTCCCCGGTGTGATGCGATTCATTATCCATGATACCATTTAAAGCATGATTATATAATTTTATAGAATGAATAAATATTATAAATATTATATTATTATCATTATATAAATTATATAAAGGAAACCCATGAATAATAACTGAGATTTATATGACAAAACATGCAACAAATAACACCCAAAAAAAGAGTAATAATGAAATATTATTAAATAGGTGATAATATGATCACATATGATATCATAAATATAAATATGGTTCAGGATAAAGTTTATAATAATCTTTAATCAAATATACATGAGTTTTTAGTATATATTAATGAACCCAAACCTAAGGTAAGGGATAAATTTTCAATCTCATTATTATCTAAGATTGTTCATGAATAAGTATTCACTGAGGATTATTTATCGTCAATGTCCATGTATTCTAAAAATTATTTTATAAAATGTTTTAATATTATAATATGGGTGTTTAAATTCATTTTTACCCATTTTTGACTTTAATACATGGTTTGAAAATAATCTTTTTTTCATTTTCCAAACTAGGTACTTTTTGAATTTTCTAGAAAAAGTATGAGAAGAATGTTTTTTTAACTTATACAACATGGATGAATTTTTACGCTTTTGTAACAAATTATTTCCATGAATATTACATTAAAATATTTCAAGGTTATTTTAAAATATTTTTTTTTAATTTCATGGTATTTTAAGATAAGAAAATGTTTTCAAAGAAGAAAGGATATTTTCCTCAAGAATTAATTTCGAGTGTTATATCAAAATTATTTTACATCTGAGATGAAGTTATTTAATAGGTTTATCTTTCAAGTATACTATCCATATTATTCCTATGGTTTGATTGTTTTTATGATGTAATTCTATTTATGAAATCCATTTGTTTTACATGTATTATGTTATGATGAAATGAGGTTTAAGAAACCCATTTTATTCCTTAGGTTATGCTATGATAAATGATTTATGTTTTTATGGCACACATAAGAATGATTTAATTATGAGATGGGTGTGACCTATATCTCCCTCTAATTCAATGGGTAAATATTTATATCTCATGAGATAGACAACATTAGAACATGAAATGATCTTAATTCATTAATAGAGGGATGGAATGGGAAATGATCTCAGTTCAGTAATACGGGGCTAGAATAGAAAATGATCTCAATTTAGTAGTATAGGGATGGGATGGTAAGTAAACCTGATTCAGTAATATAGGGTTGGAAAAAGGAGTGAACTTCGTTTAATAAAGAACTTTTTCCATTGTTATGGTCTTGGAAATGAGCCTTGGCTAATATGGAAATTATTTTCTATGCTTATGTGTTTGCCACAATTCCATGTTTTATGCCAATGCTATTTTCTCATGTCTCATGTTCCTTTATAATTTATTCCTTATAAACTGCTAAGATTTATTTCATTACTCAATATTTTGATATATGTTATACATGGTATGATTTTAAAAATTTATGTTCATGTTTTTACATTCTTATGTTCATGTTTTGTTTGATATTTTCCTTGTTTATCATTATTATAATTTGAGCTCACCCTTTTCATATGATTTCTTTTCCCCAGGATATAAAGAAAGAATTTAGGTAGGAAAACTAAAGGGGATGATATTTATGGGATATTTTTAAGATATTTCACCAAATTAGAAGAACATGTTCCATGTTTCTAAAGGCACTAAACTAATGAGATCTTTGGGTGTCTGTTTGTGTAATGTATAAAGTATTACACAAAAGTATTGTAATGTCCATGTACATCAAGATTGGGTCATTATATTGGGAAAATTTAATGCAGTAATAGATTATTTGAGTAGAAAAATCCTAACAAATCATAAAATAAATATGGATAATAGTTGCAGTTGATTGGGTTCTTGGAATACTTCCATGTGAAAATAAATGAAATAATGAATAATTTGTTTCTCTTTAGTTTTAAGGTGACTTCAGTTTTGATATACCAAGTGAAGGAAAATAAGTTATTATATGAGGGATGTAAGAGGATGAGGGATTCTATATATGGTATAGAGACCATCAATAGATGAGTTATTTCATTATATTATATAATATACTTCAGATGACGAGTGGTGGTTCTCAAAGAACTAAAGAGATAAATTTTGAAAACTTTGTACCATTTGTGTTAGGAAATGAACCCCTGATCTATCAAGATGTATCATGAAATCATATAAGAAATTTTTTATTCAGGAATAAAGGAATATATTGTAGAAATTTTTTCTCAATTTTTTACTTGACAATAGGTACATATTGAGCATTGAAAACTGAAAACTTTATCACAACTATTACTCACTCAAACATTAAAATGAGAATATATTCCCATTGATTTTGTGATTAGATTATTGATATCACCTTTTAGATGTAATGGTGTTTGAGTAGTGGGGTATTTAATGATGAAATTAACACATTTATTTCCCATTTGAGAGACATTTTCAATTGGTAACCTTGTAAAGATTTATGTGAAAGAAGTCATTGGGAATCATAGATTTCCAATGACCATTATCTTGGATATGGACACAAGGATAATGTCAAGATACAAGAAGAGACTCTTTAATGTTATAGGAAGATAGCCAAGGATGATTTTATCCTATTAACCTTATAATTATGGAGTAATTTATTCATATTTTAAAAGGTATTATTTGAGAATGTGTGATTAAGTTTATAAAATATTGGAATGATCATCTATCACTGGTAGGGCTTTTCTATAACAATAATTATATATATATAATTTTTATCAAAAATTTTCAAGCATTATATGATCAAACATTTTAATCATCATTATGTTGGGATGAGAACTATCAAAACACTTTTATATTATTTAGTTTGGTACAAAATATGATAGACTAAATTAAATTAATTTTTAAGTGAAATGTCTTGTCTTGGAGTTGACATAAGTCATACATTGATCAATAACGATGACCCTTGAAGTTTGATATTGAGGATAATTTGTTTTTGAAAGTTTAACCAAGGTTGGTATGATAAAGGCTGGGTGATGCATCTGAAAGATGTTGTAAAATCTTCTAGAAGAACAAATTATAAATTTATATGTTCTCAAACCACACTAACTACAAGGTGTAGTAAAGTTAAAGTATGGAGTTGATCCCACAGAGAGCAGGGAATGCGACAAATAATTCTTATCCAAAGGCCAGGTCACTCCAATTTTATTTTATTTTATTTAACTAATTAAATGAAAAAAATTAAATAAATAAATTTTAAGAAAATAGATAGAAAAATGTAGAAGAGAGATAAATTGGTTTCCATGGGTGGTTTTTCTAAAAAGGAATCATGAATGAACTTTCCAAACAATTGTTGACGCTCCTTTTGGTCACATTGTCTAAAGTAATGGAAAGGAAAATGACTTAGCACAAAGTAATTCATCCTTTGAAGAAAACATCAAAAATCAACAAAGGCATGAACAAGGCTTCAAATGCACATGCGTCGCGCAAGTTCCCTCACTGTCGCACAAGTACACTTGCGCGCCGCCTAATGGTCGCACAAGTGACTTGAGCGCCCTAAGTGATAACTACCCAGGGTCTTCTCCAGCCTATAAATAGACCCCGTGGGCCCCCCATTTGAGAGGAATTTTTCCAGAATTCAGATACAGAGCTCTGAATGCCAAAGTCTCTTCTTCAGGTCTTCTGAACACTTCTAAGGTAATTCTTTACCTATAATGGAAGGTCTAAACAAGAGGAGTAAGGTCTATGTATTAGAATTCACTAACACTTGTGCGCCTAAGTGTTTCACCCTTAAGGGAAATGGACATACTTGCATGCCGCCCTACTTCTTCACCAGAACTTGTGTGCAGTCTTCTGGAAAGCCTCTAGGGATAATACCAAGGGTTTGAGACAAGTCTCGCCCAAGTATTATCCTAAGGACTGAAAATCGTGCAAGTACCCATGTGCCGCGCATGTATACCTGCGCGACCAGGGACTTGCACGCCCACGCAGTACCTAAGCGCCTTCCAGGACTTGCGCGCCCCTATATTTTTGGGTGCCTTTCCTGCCCATTTCACCTGTCTTATGCCATTCCACCTCTCCTATTCAAGATTCAGTCTTTAGGACACTCTTCAAATCCATTTATGGCATGATTTATTGATTTTACTTCCATATCTGAAAGGAACTCTGTGGAACATCTCTCAAAACCTAGTGATTTACACATCTTTACATCGCTAAGGTTAGAGAGTTCATTCATTCAACCTCATCCTTTAAAGATGAGAGAATCTTTAGACTGGGCATCCTCCTTAGGAATAAGCCCCAGTCATAATTTCCTTAAATCTAGGCCTCCTTTTCAGGAGTAATCCCCAGTCTTAATTTACTTTAATCTGGTCATCCTTTTCAGGAGTAAGCCCCAAGTCCCCTAATATGGGCATCCTCCTTAGAAGTAAGACCCAATATTAAAATTCCCAAATATGGGTATCCTCCTTAGGAATAATCCCCAGTCATAATTTCCCTAAATCTGGGCCTCCTTTTAAGGAGTAAGCCCCAGTCTTAATTTCCTTTAATCTGGGCATCCTTTTTAGGAGTAAGCCCCAAGTCCCCTAATATGGGCATCCTCCTTAGGAGTAAGACCCAATCTTAAAATTCCCAAATATGGGCATCCTACTCCGGAGTAAGCCCCAACCATAATTCCTTTAACCTGGGATTCCTTTTTAGAAGTAAGCCCCATCCTCAAAATTTGGGAATCCTCCTTAGGAGTAAGCCCCAAGTCCCTTAATTTTTTAAACCCCGTTCACCTGGGCCTCCTTTTCATGAGTAATCCCCCGTCTTAATCTCTCTTAACCAGTCTTAATTTCCTTTTGATCTGGGCTTCCTTCTCAGGAGTAAAACCAAATCATATGTCCCTTCATAACTTGGGAATCTTCCTTAGGAGTAATCCCCAATATTAGAGTATACAAATATCCATGAAGCACATATACCTTTATGGACCCTATTAATGGATTTCTTCCCTGAAGAAAATATTAATCCTCATCTATTTGGGCAGTCATTCACACATATGCCCCACATCATTGCATCTTTCATGGCACAATTTTTTGGTTTCACCAATACCTCTTGTTTCTCACACCGAGCATGACTCACGTGAGCTTTGAGTGTAAAATTAATCATGACATCTTTTTTTTGAGCCATCAATCATGCATAAACATCATACTCCATTACTCGAACTATGTGGGTTCTGATTCATTTTCCAAAACAAAGGATACGTAGGTAGCCCATCTGCGGGTACGATCCCAACTTTGAAATAATCCATGTCATTCTGAATGAAAATAAACTTCAAGTGCCCCACTGAGTGTCTTTAAAACCAGTATGGTCAACATAATGACCAAGATACTTTTATGTATCAAAGGATACCATTGACTAAGAATCTCTAACAAATACATACGATTCTCTATCTATGAAGAACCTCAAATACTTATAAAAGATTCTCTAAATTTCCTACATATCAATCATTGATTGTCAGATCTAAAGGAAATCTCATTTTTTACTTGGTAATGTAATAAGGATTCACAAACATAACTTAAATCTATAAAGAGAGTCTCAGAGTAGACAATAGTTCCCCTCAAAAAGGTGTGATGAGTCCGACCTCCCATCCTCTTGACCAATGCAAATTCCTAAGCCTCGCCAGTCCACAACTAATGAGCGCCTACCTTTGGAAAGTAGGTTCAAATGGATATGGAATCATTGGATGTTTCCAGTTCTATGAACAAAACCGTTAGAAACAACTTGGAATGTTTGAATCTTAAATCAATGAGATCATCCCCAATTCTAGAGGGAAACAAAAAATGGTGAACCCGGCGTGAATCCTTAACCAAGTTAAAATGATGTTTTACTTATTTTCTAGGCCCCTATTTAAAACTCAATGAGAGGGCCAAAAAAAAAACAATCATTGACATATCTGCTCATAAAAAGGATGTAGTGGCTGAATTTCTCTTGATTACGTCTGTTATATCAAAACAGGCACTCTTTTCCAAGATTTTCTGCATTCTAAGAAATGGCTGCTCTCAAGTTCACACCTGTGAATACCGCTGCTGCGAATGCCACTACTGCTACTCCTGCTGGATCGTCATCCGCTCTGAGGATGACATCACCTACTCAGTGTCTTCAATGCTGGGTATCAAATGCGCCGGTTAAGGAGTATCGTCAAAACGGTACTATTCCAACTCTGGAGGCTGCTCGACGAGCCCTCCAAGTGAACAATTCACCCTGGTCGTCCGGACAATGACGACCAGTAGTCAAGAAGCAGGCGGTGCTAACCACCGTCTCCAACCGTTTAGGGTCGTTATCCCTGGAACACAATCACCATTCACTCCCATATTCTGAGGAAGTGAATGAGCAGGTCACTCATGGCCTTAATTCAAGGAGACATGAGTCCTTCCTGAGGGCTCCCACCAATAATCGCCGCCAGACTCGTGCGGCAGTGCGCCCTCAACATGATGAGGGTACCGACTCCAGGCGTTCGGCTCAGGTTCCTCGAACCTGAGCAGGCAAGACGAATCGCCAGAGGCGAAATCTGGTTAATAGTGAGTAGGTTCTCACCTCTGCCATCTCCGGAGAAGTCCACCAACCTAACATGGTGTCAAGAAAGGAGAAGGCACACACACCTGCCCGTTTTAATTCCGCTGTCCAGCAGACTCGTCTGGGAGCATCACGCCAATCCCGCCAGGAAATTCCGGTGGAGTACTATAGGCAGGAACATATACCTGTTTATACATCATTAGCTAGTCATCAGGCTCGTCTGACTAAATATGATGGAGCTTGTCAACCACGTTCTACAAAGTGCAATCAGCAGGCACATACACCTTCTAGTATTGATCAAGTCTACCAACAGTCTCTCTTGGCAGCACACGAAGAATTCAGTTGGAAAGCTCTGACGACAAACAGGAGGCAGACTCAACTCTCTACCCCCACACTTGAGTACTGTCAGGATTCACTGATAGGAAAAGGAGGACAGGAGTAGGAACACACACCTACTCCAAGCACGGAATGGACGTATATCCCCATTCCGGCAGCTGAATTCACCAAGAATATTATATCAATGGTGAAAGAGCATAAACAAATCCCTGCTCATATTCTGGATGCTTGCAAGGATATTATAACAACTTCAGCGGCATCTCAGGGAAAGACACATAAATCTATCCCTACCAGTGGAGTGACACATCAATAGTTCACTCTGGAACAGACACACACATCTGTTCCAATCCAAGAGGGTTGTGGGGAATACTCCCCCATATCATACGGAAAACCAAGTCAGACACATACACCTGATTTGAGTAGAGATTGTTAGCCTAACCTGGCCATCTCTCTTGATCAAGCACATACACCAGCTCAGAGCAGCCACTTTCATCAAAAAAAGGTTTCCAAGGTGAGTAAGAAGGAGTCTAAGAAGAATACCTGCCCAGCATAGTCAAGAGATCAAGATCCAATCTGTAAAAAGGCCTTGCTCGATGCTGGAGTTCTTGAAGCCCTCAGACAGTTATCTGTTGGAATTCAAGATTCTAATCCCTTATTTCCCAATAGTGGGAACATTAATTCCGAAGGTCTTTAATAGACACTTACTCATGAAGGCTTGCTTTATTACAATTCAGTCAATCTCGAAGTTTTATCTTTAGATGAGAGACACATGAAACCTCTGTGTGGTCAGAAGACCAAGGAGCAAGAGATATCATCTTTTCCTATAACCCACCATGGTGGTCCTCCCCATGATGATGAATTTCACTGCGAAAGTCCTCTCCAAAGTAATGATGCACATTTCCCAGAAATGATCTAGTGGACAATGTAGTGCCGAGAATGACCTCTTATCTTGAGGCACTTTAAAATGAGAAACCAGTCATGTATGATGCTTCATCTCTAGCAGGTGAAATACTTTCTCAATCGGAAGATAGCCAAGGGTGTAGGTCATTCTCTGAACCACCCCTAAGTCATGCATCTTCTAGTTTGATCAGTGATTTCTCTACCAATCTTATTGAATCCGATGAAGCAAAAAGGAAGCACCAGCTCTGGTCAAATCAGGTAGAAGAATCTTCATTGAATGATAAAGTGGAAATGCGGAACATGAGAAAAAAACTGGCGAAAGGTGAAGTGTCAGTCCTGTTTTGGCCTCTGGCTGAATCTCAGTATGACATTCCAGAGATGTTGATGGAAGATGGAATTCATGATATTCGTCTCAACATATGGAAAACTCTTTGTCAGTTGAAAAAAAGTATTATGTTATGATGAATATGAAAATCATGTTAAGATAATAGAAGGGTTACAACGTCATATTGACTTGGCATCTCTATCAGTCTCTCGATATACAAAGGCTGAAAAGCAGCAGAGAGCCCTTCAGTGTTCATGCCTTAGCGCACTAAGAATATTGCGCCAGTTAATTGACAATGCCCCATCTGGTATTCATGTCAGAGGATGGGGTGTTCATGGAGCACTACATTTCACTGTTCTCTCCAGTCAACAAAGCCCGCCGAAAATGGTTTCATGCAATGTTATTTCCCATGGACGACCACAGTCAATGGGTTTTGTTTGTAATCAAAAGCTTGACCAAGAACAGGACTCAACTAGTTCCTCTAAAAATCAAGAATACAGAGAACAAGTTGTTGAATTACTCCTGCATCAAGCAAACGAGAATATATAACATGCCTCTCGTATGGAGCAACCACATCATCAAGTGACAGAAGTGTCGGAAATTATCCAACGGTCTTTCGAGCCGGGTGATAAAAGTGGATGTCAATTGATGCATCGAGCTAATTTCTGGACTAAGGTCCGCAAGATCAGGAGAGATTTTAAGAAAGTCTCAGACATAGCATGTCAAGAGCCACCCCAGCTTGCCAGATTGGGGACTCTTTTAAACCAACCCTCGGAATCAAAAAATACGATTCGAGGAGTTGAGCAAAGACAGCAGGAACAGCCCCAGTCCATTGGACTAGTGACTTTTTCAAATCATCAACCCCTCCTCAGAGAAAGTCAGTCTTTTCTCGATTGGGGAAGAAGCCTAAAGAGGAACGAAGATCCAAATTATCAGGAGATTCTCTCCAAATTATGGTTCGCCAAGAAGTTCCTGAGGGATCAAACCAACAAAAGGAAATGTCTCGTCAGGGGCATGGCAGAAGACAATATCACAAAAATGCTGATGGAAGGGATGCAATGCATTATGCATCAATTAATGTCATCAATTCCGTTGTTGCTGATCCACCAGATGAGGCTCACTCAGAGGGATCAGATGAAGAGGTTCCTGTTCAAGAAGTTGTACGCACAGACACAAATGAAGAAGGTGTGCATACACGAAATCAAAGGTTTACCCAAAATCTGGGTGTTCCTTAAAATAACCCACTTCCCCCTCTCTGAAAGGGATAAAACAAGGGGAAGGGAAATAATCAGGTTACATATCCTTCCTCTAGAGAAGGCCAATCGATCTCACTAGAGAAAATATTTGCGCAACAAGAGGAAGAAATGAAAGAATTGAGGAGGTTGAATGCATGACTACTTCAGGGTAGTCTTCCTTCTAAACATGCTGGAGTTAGTCATCCATGGGAGTTTGTTGCAGCTACTGAGATGGATCAAGAATATCCTCCTTTATCAGTACACCCTCACAGGTATAATCCTACGGGTCAAGTGCAACAGAAATTGGAAGTGTTGCCATCAGTTGTAGTACCAGCTGCCATACCTGTCCAAACTCTAGTCATTACACCTTCCCAAGTCCAAGTTCAACCGGATGTTTCTCAAAAGTTAATAAATACCATTGAGTCATTAATAGCTCGGTTAGAGACTATGGAAGGGAAGCGTGTGTAGGTTCAACCAGAAAAGAAAGCTTACCCTGAATGGGTAGATTCAATCTCTCCCCCATCAAGTTTTGGGAACCCTGTATTATCTATTTTCAATGGATCAAGCAACCCTGAATAGCATTTGACGCATTACATGTCTTGTTGCGATCCTATGATGGGAACTCCGAAGCAGCAAGAAGCAGTGAAACTCAAATGCTTCGTGAAAACCTTGTAAGGACAAGCTTTTTTCTGGTATACAAACTTGCAATCCTGGTTAATTACCAGATGGGAGGATCTTCACCAAATATTCCTTCTCTAATTCAGCTCAACGTTTCCAAAGACTACAATTTTTGATCTTACAAACTATAAGCAAAGGGAGAATGAAAGGGTCTCAGATTTCATTGCTCCCTAGAAGGGATTAACATATTCCCTAAGCTTAGCACTCCCTCAAGAGGAACTGTTGCCAATCTGTGTGGCAAATTTGCGTGAAAAATTACGCACACCGTTGATCCCTGTGAAATAAACAAGAGGGTTTCGAGACCTTACTTCAATCACTCAACAGATTGAAGATTCTCTTATATAGACTAAGGCTAAATCTCGTGTAATTCCTTCAGATCCAGAAAGGAGAATGGGTAAAGTATAGACTGCTACAGTTATGCTTAAGAAAGCACCTGTACCGGCTTCTACTTCAAAACCTTCATCTTCCCAAAGGGCTCCAACTCCTGAGCATCAACAATAGAGGCTGTTTAGTCAATATGATCAAAGAGATCAAAGATGAAAACAATTTGAGGATTTGAAAAGCAAAGTTTACTCTTTCCGAAATGAAAAGTTCATGGTTATTTCATTTCGGCTCTAGAAAATAATTTGGTTCAATTGCCAAGGCCCAAGAGGCCAAACAAGGAAGCAGATGAAGACCGTCCCAACTATTTCCCATTTCACCAGATGTTGGGGCATCCCATTCAAGAGTGTTTTGTTTTCAAGGACCTCCTGGAAAAGATGGTCGACTCGGGGCAAGTCAAACTGAAAGTTTCTTCAGCCCAGGTAGCATGTGTTAATGCTAAAGTTACAGAGGATGAAGGCGAATGGAAAGAATTCAAAAGAAAAAATGTACAAAAATATGATGATTGGATGGTCAAAAAGATGATCAACCGAGCTCATGCTATTTTGAGAACACAATTGAAGAAACCAATTATGCCTTCTTCCATGAATGCCACAGCAAAACCCTCTTCATCAGAGGGAAAATCCTCAAAGAAATGGCACAATTCCAAGAAGGAGGAACAATCAGAAGAAGATGAGTATGTGTCAAAGCCTAAGCTGTCTTTGACTCTAGCAGATTTCATGCCATATACTTCGAAGAAACGGGAACCGTCCCACCAAACGGCACAGCCTAAATAGGCTAATCAGGCAGAGTCTTCATCGGATGAAGGGTTGATTTTCGGTTCTGTTAATATGATTCAATTAACAGATCCATATTCCAGTTTCAGTTTCAATTTTGATGAGCCTGAATTCCCTATATCAAATAGAGGAATCAGAGGAAGTTCCAAAGGCTCAGGATACAGGGGAAGACATGGATCTTTCAAAAGCCACTATTCCAATTCTACCCCTTCTAGAACTGTGTATGCAGTAGAAACTCGTGGCAGAGCCCTTCAGCGAGCTCAACAAGAACAAGCAAGTTCTTCCACAAATAGAAAATTCAATCCTGGCACAGTTATTCTGGAAGACCGGTTGAAGGTTCCATATTCTTCCTCTCAACGAGTAAATGGATCCAATCAGTCTAATCTTCCAAAACCATGAATATTGCCAACTCCTATCCCGATACAAGATGCATCAACTTCCAAATCATCTACTTCCAAGGCACCTGCTAAAACACATGTTCCTATTTGGAAACACAGACCTCTGGATCAAAAGTATGATATATTGAAACACCTGGCCCAAGTACCAGCCAAGTTATCAATTTTGGATGCTTTGAATCTATCAAAAGATCTTCATGAGGCACTCATCGAGGCTTTGTAAAGTACTTAGGAGTTTGAAACTGAAATTGCTGCAGCTGAAGTCTATCACATAGAGAATAATACTGCAAAAGGACATGCAGTAATATCTTTTACTGATGAAGATGAAGATGATGTCATGCATGGACATATTATAACTTTGTACTTATCTGGAAAGTTGAATGGCATAGATGTCCAAGGATCTTTCATTGATAATGTTTTAGGAGTCAACCTCATGATCATTCGTACACTTCATCGATTGGGACTCACAGAATCTGATTTATCTCCTTCTACCATGATGTTACAAGGATATGATAAAAATGAATAAGAACCACTGGGCGGAGTTACACTCAGAACTCAGTTTGGAGATCTTGTATCCAATTCAGATTTCATGGTTGTTGATCAAGACTCAACGTTCAACATCTTGCTTGGAAGACCCTGGCTACATCAACATGCGGCTATCCCTTCATCATACCATCAATGTCTCAAATATTGTTTCAATGGTCAAGTTTGGACATTGTATGGTGATAAGGCTCTGTTCAAGACATGTGAATCTCAATACATTGAGGCATAATTCTATCACATGAAGGGAAAGGATAAATCTACAACCAGGGAGATTACCAAAGTAAATTCTCCATATGGTTTGGAGAAGATTCCAGTAAATCCATTTACACATGTGAGTACAGATTATGTGTTTCCTATCAGTCAAATTGACAAGATAGACCCAAATCAAAATACTCTTATGGAAAGATCCATAATTTCAATTATGGAAATCGATCCAGAAAACATGGGAGAAATTAGTAACCCACCAAGTAGTGATGAAAGCCCAAATGGTGACGTCTTCATTTCATCTGCTGAAATCCAACAAGTCTATACTTCGCCAATCAGGACAGAAGAATTTATAGCAATATTGGAGGTGAACAATGATGTCAATTTTCAATCCATCATCTCCTCTTTATTTCCCAAGGAAGACCCTTCATCATCAATCAGGTCAGAAATGGAAGCTTCTTCTTCAAGATGTTCAAATTTTAACATCTCTTCTGATCATGGAAATTCTGCTTTATCATCTACTATGAAAGTAGAAATGGAAAAAATAACACATGATGAAGAAGAAGAGGAAGATCTCAGAGATGCTCCTCCAGTATTTGAAGAGGGTATCTCTACCACCGTGGATGAACTTAGAGAAATAAATCTGGGTAAAAAAGAAGATCCACACCCCACTTTAATCAGTGCAGCCATGACTCTTTAAGAACAATAGATGTATATTTCATTTTTAAAGAAAAATCAAGACATATTTGCTTGGAACTATACAGAGATGCCCGGGCTTGATCCTGATGTTGCTACTCATCATTTGGGTTTACCAGAAGAACATCAAGGATTTAAGAAAGCCGCGAGAAGAATACACCCAACTTATGCTTCCAAAATCGAAGATAAAGTGGATAAGCTTATCAAAGCTAACTTCGTCAGAGAAGTTCAATATCCCAAGTGGTTGGATAATATTTTCCCTATAAAGAAGAAGAACGGACAAATTAGAGTTTGCATCGATTTCAGATATCTTAATCGGCATTGTCCTAAGGATGATTTACCGGTTCCAATTACAGAACTTTTAATTGATGCAACAGCTGGCTATGAAGCACTTTCCTTCATGGATGGATATTCTGGATATAATAAAATCCGAATGGCCCTAGAAGATGAAGAATCCACAGCCTTTAGAGCTCCTCATGGTGCGTTTTTCTATCGGGTAATGCCCTTTGGCTTAAAGAATGCAGGTGCAACATATCAGCATGCCATGCATCGTATCTTCAAACCCTTTTTAGGGAAGTTTGTTGAATGCTATGTGGACGATTTGGTGGTCAAATCCAAACAACATTCTAATCACTTGGCTGATTTGGAAGTCATATTCCACAAGCTTCGACAACATAATTTGAAGATGAAACCCTTAAAATGTGCTTTTGGGGTAACTTCAGGAAAATTTATCAGCTTTGTTGTACACCATCGTGGTATTGAAGTCAATCCTGAGAAGAAAAAGTCAATCCTTAGTATGTCACCTCCTCGAAATTTGAAAGAATTAAGAGGACTTCAAGGACACTTAGCCTATATTTGGCGTTTCATCGCCAATTTGGCAGGAAAAAGTTTACCCTTTACCAAATTGATGAAGAAGGGAGTCACTTACCAGTGGACTGAAGAATTTCAAGAAGCATTCGATATTCTCAAGAAATACCTCTTGAGTCCACCGGTACTCATGCCACCTGTTGAAGGAAGACCACTTATCCTCTACGTGACAGCTTTAGAGCGATCATTGGGTGCCTTTCTTTCTCAGAAGAATGATGATGGGAATGAAAATATCCTCTACTACCTCAGTCGGACTATGCTTGAAGCAGAAACCCGGTATTCAAGTATTGAGAAGTGCTGCCTGGAATTAATCTTTGTAGTTCACAAGTTGAGACACTACCTGCAACATCACGAGGTCCAATTGATATCTCTCAATAACCCGCTCAAATTCATCCTTAGTCGTCCAATTCTTACCGGACGTCTGGAAAGGTGGGAAGTTATTTTGCAGCAATTCAACATTCAGTATGTGTCTCAAAAGGAAATAAAGGGCCAAGCTCTGGCTTATTTCCTGGATGAACACCCTTCAGTGGAAGACACATCTTCAGATATTGAACTCCCTGACGATGAAGTCTTCTCTATTCAAGAAAGTCCTCAAGCATGGGAAATGTATTTTGATGGTGCTTCCAGAAGTCCAACATGGAGGAAAATGGAAAATACTAAGTTCAACAAAGTTGGCTTAGGAATTGTGCTCATTTTCCAGAAAAGGTAGTGTTACCTTATTCCTTCTTATTATGGGAATGTGGTACCAATAATGAAGCAGAATACCAAGATCTCATCGCAGGCTTGGAATTGGCGCTTCAAGCACAAGTGAATCACTTAAAGGTGAAAGGTGATTCAGACCTGGTAATCAAACAAGTCAATGGGGATTATGCCATCAGAAAAGAAGAACTAATCCCTTTGTATGATTATGTCAGAGAGTTAATGGCGGAATTTTCTTCGGAACCAACATTTTCTTATGTCCCGTGATCACAAAATGCTCAAGCTGATGCTCTGGATAATATAGCCACAACTCTGGAAGATCCAAATCAGGACGAGACAACCATCGGTATTGCCCACCGTCATGCAATTTCACCTTATGTTTGAATCAGAACAAAGGAAATTAATGAAATTAGTCCCATTCCTGAACCGTATGTTCATACTATAGGATGGATGCCACCTATCAGGGAATACCTTCAAAATGGAACACTTCCACCTGATAGAGCTGAGAAAGAACAAATCCGGCGACATGTGGTAAATTTTACTCTTTATGATAGCCCAAATCACCTAGAGAAAATTCTCTAAAAACGTGGTTTTGATGGAGTTCTCTTCAGATGCATTGATGGTGGAGAGATAATGGATGTCATGAAATAAGTGCATGCAAGAGTCTGTGGCGCCCACTAGTCTGGACATAGACTGTCTGATCAAATTCGAAGGCTTGGATACTTTTGGCCTTCAATGATACAAGATTGTGTTGATTTCACAAAGAAGTGTCATTCATTCCAAGTACATGCCAACTTCATTCATCAACCTCCAGAGTTTCTTCATAGAGATAAATACTCGTGGCCATTTTCCACATGGGGAATGGATGTGGTGGGACCTTACCCTTCAGCTACGACCAAGAAGTTTAAGTATATTCTTACTTCTACTAATTTCTTTTCCAAATGGCCAGAGGCAATACCTCTTAAGGAAGTCAGTTCTAAATTCATTGTTAGCTTCATCTAGTCTAACATCATTACCAGATTTGGTGTCCCTCATACAATATTGATGGACAATGGAACCAACTTCTATTCATCCGAGGTGAAGAAGTTGTACCAAAAATACAACATCAAATCCAACCATTCATCTCGGTATCATGCAGCGGCCAATGGCCAGATAGAAGCCTTCAAAAAGGCTCTTTCAAATATACTGAAAAAGATGGTGGATAATGATAAGAAATCATGGTATGATAAACTCTTTCATGCTTTATCGTCTTATCGGACCACCACCCGCACTACAACACGGTCAACTCCATATTCACTGGTATATGGAACGGAAGACGTCTTGCCCATTGAAGTTCAACTACCCTCGCTCAGGGTATCCATTTGTGATCAGTCATCTACAGATGAACAATCTCAAAAGCGATTGAATGAATTGGAATGGTTAGATGAGAAAAGATTGTGCACTTTGCACCACTTGGAAGTCTATCAGAATCGAATAGCACGAGATTTCAACAAAAAAGTTCGTCTTCGTTCATTCACTCAGGGAGAATTGGTATTAGTTCTTAGAACTCCAATGATACCAGGAAAGAAACCTCCCAAGCTTGAGCCAAAGTGGGAAGGACCTTATTCAATACATAAGGTCTACTCCAATGGAGCATATTCATTAATCTCGATGGATAGAGAACCCATCACTACTCCAACCAATTCTAGATTTCTAAAGAAGTATTTTTTATAAACACAAAATATATCATCATCGGTCTGGTATGACCTTAAACTGCACCATTGTACTGCATGACATTAAAACTGCTCATCACTTCTAGCAAGACGTTAAACTGCATAACTAGGTCCATGCATATGACCTTAAACTATTCGCATTTTTTCGTCCAACATGACGTTAAACTGTGAAAAAGTTCCCTAATTCATCCTACATGACATTAAGCTGTGACGTCCTAACTACATGATGCTAAACTGTATAGACGTCCCTTACGTCCAGCATGACGTTAAACTGCACCATCCACGATCCATGCATACGACCTTAAACTATTTGAACGTCCCTTACGTCCATTATGACATTAAACTACACCATCCAGGGTCAATGCATATGACCTTAAACTATTCTCACTTTCATCCAACATGACGTTAAACTGTGTCCCCCTTCATCGTCTTTGCTATATTATGTTAAACTATATAGAAGTCCCTTACATCCAGCAAGACATTAAACTGCATAACCAATGGTCCATGCATACGACCTTAAACTATTGGCACTTACGTCCAACATGACGCTAAACTGTATTGTCCCTTTTTCACCCAACATGATGTTAAACTGTGAAAAATTCCCTAATATGTCCAACATGACGTTAAATGGTGTACTCTTTTGTCCTCACTGCATGACATTAAACTGCACAGTCCCTCTTTTTGTCCAACATGACATTAAACTGTATTGTCCCCATCGTCCTAACTACATGACGCTAAACTGTACAGAAAGTCCTTTAATACGTCCTACATGACATTAAACTATACTTTGTCCCTGCTACATGACATTAAATTGTGCATCACCAATAGTCTTAACTGCAAGACTTTAAACTTCATAGTCGCTTCATATGTCCTACATGACATTAAACTGTGCATCGTTAAAGTTGTTGTTACCTCTTGTTTCTCACACCGAGTATGACTCACGTGAGCTTAGAGAAAACTTTAACCATAACACTCTCTCTAGGCTATTAACCATGTATAAGTCCCAACACTATTTTTTTAGGTTGTTGTCCCCAAAGACAACTTGATCACTAATTCATTCTTTAATTGAACTACGCGGACTTTGATCCTTGCCTTCCAGGCTGGGTATGTAGGCAAACTCCTGAGGTTCAAGCCCAAAACCAATCTCTTCACATCGGTTCACCTCCATCTCATACGATGTTGATTCGTGAAACCACCCCTAGAATAAATATCTTTACATTGGTTCACTTTTGTGCTTGCTATACGATGTTAAAATATACAACACTTTTGTCCAGTATGACAATAAACTACAATATTCTTTGATACCATCACTTGAGAGGGAATCATTATTTACATTGATTTTCAATCATGTTATATTCCAAAGACTACGTGCATACATGGCAATGCCCGAACCTTTTATCTTGGGTCAACCCATCATTGCACTAAAGTCCCCTTTCACCCTTCACATGTACGAACCAAATTTGTATATAGGGTATTTCTAGAACTACATGGGCTTGATTCCCATCCTTATAGGATACGTAAGAACATTCGAGTGTCCCTCGAATCCAGCCCCAAGTCTTTTGGGCCTAACCCTAAATTCCTCTTTCAATCCCCTGGCTGAAAAGTACCCATGAAAACACACACTATTTATTTCTTATAATGGTCCAAGATCTATGACCCTAAACTAAGATCTCCAATCCTTTTGTCCCACACGACGTTAAACTGTAGTTTAAGAACTACGTATGGCTTGATTCCCATCCTTATGGGATACGTAGTGAAGTCCAACATTTCCATTCAAGACCCAGTCACAACATGATTATGGTTAGAATTAATCTGTGTATCTATGCATACATTGGACAATACCCATATTTATGTGTCATAATCCTAACCTTAAATACTTTCAGATCTTCATAACCCTTTTCTTAACTGCTAATCACAAAAGGCTTGAAATTCTGAGAGTTCTTTTTCCTGACCATGCAGTATGTGCCCTTAGGCAGCCTTGCATAAACAGTCTACATAATGGACCTGTCAGCCAAAAGATGCTATTATTTGACTATGCAGCCAATGCCCTTAGGTGGCCCTGCATAATTCAACCCCCTAACGTGTTTGTTAAATAATGGTAACATCATTCTTGGGAGGAAAACCTCATTTGTCTTTATTTGTCTTGATAATATGTAGGGATCCGCAAAAAATATCCATCCTTAACATATTTGTCCCACATCATTTTTCATGATCTGAAAGTATTCAAGTCTATGGTTTATATTCTCCTTCCCTACGTTTGGGCCAGACCTTTGTAGGAGTGATATCCATCAAGTTCTTCGATAATCTTATTTGGAAATATCTTCTCCATATTCAAGTACCTCTTTCCATATAGCAAACTCTATACTTCGGAAAATTTGAATCTCCATAAACTTTCACTGGCTTTTTATCACTAGGAAGGTAAATTTCTTAGAGTTCTTTTGCCTAACTATGCAGTACGTGCCCTTAGGCGGCCTTGCATAAGTAGTCTACATAATGGATCTGTCAGCTAAAAGATGCTATTTATTTGACTATGTAGCCAATTCCATTAGGTGGCCCTGCATAATTCAACCCCTTAACGGGTTTGTTAAATAATGGTAACTTCATTCTTGGTAACTACTTCTTCTAATGACTTTTAGCTCTTTTTCATATCATTCCTCAGATTCAAATATTTTTAAGTCATAGTTTACATATTTTCCCTCATACTTGAGTATGGTAATATGTTTTCAGAGGAATTGTCAAGGAATTGAGTCAGTTCTAATCCATTTCGGTCAAAGCTATTTCGACCTTAAACATTAGCCTATTTATGTCCGACGTGCATGACTTTAAACTTCCCACAAAAGACAAAGGAACTCTGAATAAAAGTCAAGTTCCATTTCACTAAACAGACATTTTGTATGATTTAGGTAATATTGAGCAATTAAGAGATTCAAAGTTTGTAGGGTTATTTATATTAATCCTAGTGCTCACTAGGCCCATTGGCTTAGGTAAGGTAGCATGAAAAATAGGTGCACAAATGATTAAAGGTGAAAAAGTTTTTCACTGATGCACAAGAATTAGAAGTACATCCACAGATTGGAGTCTCTTATCCTTTTCAGGAATTACAAAAGACTTTCAACAAAACTCTTCATTTGATTTACAGCATCCCGAGCTTCATCAGAAGCCACCTGGAATTCATTCATTCAACTGGATACCATAAGAGATGCAGTGATACCAGCTCTTCTTAGAACAATTGTAAAAGAATTATATTGAGTGTGGTTTGAGAAAATTTTCTGCTGATCAAACAGTGACTCTGTTTCTGTCCAAGGGACTTGGAAGATGGATACATGGATTTGAGAATGAAGAATTGGAAGTAAAGAGCCATTTGGAGAGAGTACTCTTTTTAGATATTGTTCTAATACCATATTTATCCTCTCTCCACCAAACGGCAGTGAAAAACATTTCAGCCCATGGGTTTTCCATTTTCATATCTGTAAGAAAATGGAATGCAGAAAAAATCTGAAAGTTAACACCAATGTTATTGCTCTTAATGCACAGCATAACTGAAATAAAGGAGTAGCAGTGCAGCTGCATCTCAGGAATATAATTCTTTGCATCTGGAACATTGACTCCTTACAGATGACCATATAGAGGCAGGTAGATGCTCTGTGGGAAATTAAGATGATATTTCTTCAAGTACTTAGCCAAATCTGGGAGAGTGCTGTCGCAAATATCATAGTAATCATGGACAACAATGTTCATCATGTCATCAATCCAGTTTCTAGACAGTTCATCAGCTATTCCGATTCTCCTGAGAGCCATTGATTCTGCATAAAATTTGAACAATTAACTCTTAAGTAAGTTGATTTTTCATGAAATTTGTGAAGGAATTCAGAAAAAATGTCAAAGTCATTAAGGCGCACAAGTATAAAACTTTGCGCACAAGTGTGGATGTTCCGCACAAGTATTTGGCACACAAGTATCACCGCGCAAGTCCAAATACCTATACAGCAGCGTGACAAAAAAGAAACATCGGAAAAAAGAGAAACTTGTGTAGTGAAGGAAACTTGCGCGGTGAGAGCTGGAGAGTTTGAAATCCAGATGCTTTGTATGGAAATGGGGCCACATATTTATAGGCCAGGCTGGCCACCTGCGCGCCTACAGCAAGTGCGCTCCAGCCCTGCGCGACTCGCACCTGCGCGATGATGCCTGCGCGCCTCTTTCCCTTTGGTTTTCTTCTTTTCCTCAGAGTCACATCCTTATTCTTTCGGATCCAACTCTGAGGGGGGAATTTTTTTGATGCTCCTTTTCATCACATTGTCTAAAGTAATGGAAAGGAAAATGAATTAGCACAAAGTAATTCATCCTTTGAAGAAAACATCAAAAATAGACAAAGGCATGAACAAGGCTTCAAATGCACATGCACCGTGCAAGTTCCCTCACTGTCGCGCAAGTACACTTGTGTGCCGCCTAATGGTCATGCAAGTGACTTGTGCGCCCTAAGTGATAACCGCCCGAGGTCTTCTCCAGCCTATAAATAGACCCTGTGGGCCCCCCATTTGAGAGTAATTTTTCCAAAATTCAGATACAGAGCTCTGAACGCCCAAGTCTCTTCTTCAGGTCTTCCGAACACTTCTAAGGTAATTCTTTACCTAGAATGGAAGGTCTAAACAAGAGTAGTAAGGTCTAAGTGTTATAATTCACTAACACTTGCGTACCTAAGTGTTTTACCCTTAAGGGAAATGGTCATAATTGCGCACCGCCCTACTTCTTCACTAGAACTTGTGCGCCGTCCTCTGGAAAGCCTCTAGGGATAACACCAAGGGTTTGAGCCAAGTCTCGCCCAATTATTACCCTAAAAACAGAAAATCGCGCAAATACCCATGTGCCGTGCAGGTATACCTGCGTGACTAGGGACTTGCGCGCCCACGTAGTACATGCGCGCCTGCCAGGACTTGCGCGCCCCTATCTTTTTGGGTGCCTTTCCTGTCCATTTCACCCCTCTTATGCCATTCCACCTCTCTTTTTCAAGATTCAGTCTTCAAGACACTCTTCAAATCCATTTATGGCATGATTTATTGATTTGACTTCCTTATCTGAAAGGAACTCCGTGGAACATCTCTCAAAACCTTGTGATTTACACATCTTTACATCGCTAAGGTTATAGAGTTCATTCATTCAACCTCATCTTTTAAAGATGAGAGAATCTTTAGACTGGGCATCCTCCTTAGGAATAATCCCCAGTCATAATTTCTCTAAATCTGGGCCTCCTTTTCAGGAGTAATCCCCAGTCTTAATTTCCTTTAATCTGGGTATCCTTTTCAGGAGTAAGCCCCAAGTCCCCTAATATGGGCATCTTCCTTAGGAGTAAGCCCCAATCTTAAAATTCCCAAATATGGGAATCCTCCTTAGGAATAAAACTCAGTCATAATTTACCTAAATCTGGGACTCCTTTTCAGGAGTAAGCCCTAGTCTTAATTTACTTTAATCTGGGCATCCTTTTCAGGAGTAAGCCCCAAGTCCCCTAATATGGGCATCCTCATTAGGAGTAAGCCCCAATCTTAAAATTCCCAAATATGGGAATCCTCTTCAGGAGTAAGCCCCAACCATAATTCCTTTAACCTGGGCTTCATTTTCAAGAGTAAGCCCCAGCCTTAAAAGTTGGGAATCCTCCTTAGGAGTAAGCCCCAAGTCCCTTAATTTTTCAAATCCCGTTCACCTGGGCCTCCTTTTCAGGAGTAATCCCCCGTCTTAATCTCTTTTAACCAGTCTTAATTTCCTTTTGATCTGGGCTTCCTTCTCAAGAGTAAAACCCAATCATAATTCCCTTCCTAACTTGGGCATCTTCCTTAAGAGTAAGCCCCAATATTAGTGTATCCAAATCTCCATGAAGCACATATACCTTTATGGACCCTGTTCCTGGATTTCTTCCCAGAATTAAATATTAATCCTCATCTATTTCGGAAGTCATACACTCATAAGCCCCACATCATTGCATCTTTCGTGGCATAATTGTATGGTTTCACCAATACCTCTTGTTTCTCACACCGAGCATGACTCACATGAGCTTAGAGTGTAAAAGTAATCATGACATATTTTCTTTGAGCCATAAATCATGCATAAAAATCATAATCCCTTACTCGAACTATGTGGGTTCTGATTCCTTTTCCAAAACAAAGGATACATAGGTATCCCATCTGCGGGTACGATCCCAACTTTGAAATAATCCATGTCCTTCTGAATGACAATAAACTTCAAGTGCCCCACTGAGTGGATTTAAAACCAGTATGGTCATCATAATGACCAAGAGACTTTTATGTATCAAAGGATACCATTGAATAAGAATCTCTAACAAATACAGATGATTCTCTATCGATGAAGAACCTCAAATACATATAAAATATTCTCTAAATTTCCTACATATCAATCATTGATTGTCAGATCTAAAGGAAATATCATTTTTTACTTGGTAATGTAATAAGGATTCACGAACATAACTTAAATCTATAAATAGAGTCCCGGAGTAGACAATAATTCCCCTAAAAAAGGTGTGATGAGTCCGACCTCCCATCCTCCCGACCAATGAAAATTTCTAAGCCTCATCAGTCCACAACTAATGAGCGACTAACTTTGGAAAGTAGGTTCAAATGGATATGGAGTAATTGGATGTTTTCGGTTCTATGAACAAACCCATTAGAAACCACTTGGAATGTTTGTATCTTAAATCAATGAGATCATCCCCAATTCCAGAGGGAAACAACAATAATACTCATTAACTGCACAATTAATCAATTTTATCAATATAAGAAATGGTAAATCCATATCAAACTATCCTAGAACCCTAATTCTTCGTGGTTAGATGAATTAAAATACTTGGATACATTAGGATCAAATTGAAAAAGAAGAAGAATAATCCAATTAGTAGTTGTTAATTAATTACCTTTATCATGTTGGGTTTCTTCTACTACCAAACACACTTGGTATGTGATTTAATAAAAGATAATAAAACAATTATTCACAACATAATACCAATTGAATATAATTATTTCCCATGTGAAGGAATAAATAGAAAAATTTGGTACACACCCATTTCGATAGATTCCACTCTACCCTATAGATTTAGACAATCATCATTGGATGATTTACAATGAAGAATAAACCATATTAAATAAGGAAGAGATTGTAAGAGAAAGAATGAGAAGTAGAATGAAAAAATAAGTATTTAAATTAAATTATAAAGAATTAAACATTAAATAAATGAAATAAAATTAAAATAAAAGTAGAAAGAAAATACTAACTATGAATAACGATCTCTAGGTCAGAACGTCATAACAGCCTCCCAGTGGTTGATTCCCCACACCTAGAATCACTCTCTTTTATCTCTTGTCTAATATATATATATATATATATATATATATATAAGCCAAAAATTCACCCCTCCATTTACTTGGGTCAAAATCAGCATTAAATGGTGATATTGGTCTCATTTATTATCTCCCATCACATAGATACACCAAAATCTCTATTTTTAGGTCTGTTTAAGGTTTTTACTCAATGTAATTTTTACATGATGTGTAATGTGAAGGTGGTCTGTCTGAGGTTTTCACATCATTTAGTGTTTACAAGACGTGTAATGAGAAGGTCTTAATTTCTCATATCTTGTAATGGCTTCATGACTTGTATGTTTTCGCATCGTGTAATGTTTACATGATGTGTAATGTCAACTTACAGAGCCAGAAACCTCATTTTTATCTGGTTATTCAGTTTCGAGCCTCCTGAACATATTGTTGTCATCCAATATCATGTGAGACCTTTATTCAATTTTTGTCTTGGTATGTTTGGATTCAATAATTAGTCATGGATTCATTGTCATTTTCTATTGTCGCGCTAATCCATAAAGTGCCTTTTCCCTTTAATTTGATCAAAATGTCAATCCTTCCATAAGAATACATGAAAAATTAATATCAGACATGAATCTCATTTTCAATCAATCAATATCCAATGAATTCACTTACAATAGATATGAAAATATAGGTACACAATAGATATATCATTAGGAATGTAAGGGAAGTTAATTCCATGGTATGTGAGACCTTTTAAGAATATGGAATGAATTAGTGAAGTAGCATACCAGTTGAAATTATCATAATGCTATATGAAAATTCAAAAAAAAATTCCATAGTTATAAACTAAATAAGTATTTACCTGATGATTTTACAACTTGATCAGGGAATTCATTGTACAAGAACATGACATGTATTATATTGAAATACCATTTTGAATTATGGATTTGAAGAAAAAAAATCTAATGGATCATAATATTACTTTGGTAAGAGTTTTATAGAAATATAGACCAATTTAAGAGGAAAATTAGGTGAGATAGTCTGATATTTAATGAGAGTGGCAAAAGTCTTTTTTTAGTGAGCTTACCCAATGATGTTTTAGGGATGAAATTTTTATAATGTAGAGAATTGTAACAACTCTATTTTTGAGTTCAATTATTGAAGTGGATTTAATATAAAAATTATTTATAGAAGTGTGGTTGGAATGGGAATGAGATTAAAAATCTATTATTCTAATTATACAGTGTTGTTAATTTCATGTGATTGTTAGAGTTTGGATATTAATAAAGATTGGAAAATTAATTTCTATTGATTAATTATGTGAATTTAGAGTTTGACATGATGAATTGAATATTTATTTATGGTTTAAAGAATTAATCTAAATAGTAATGTATTTTTCATGTCATATAAAATTTATCTTTGATTAATGGGGTAACATGAGTTCTTGGAATTTATAAGGACCATTTCAATTGAATTTGATAATTTAGAATAATTAATCAGGTTAAAAGAATAATGCACCTTGTAATTTACTATAAGTTTTTATGGATGTTATCAAAGATAGAGAAGTGGTTTTTATTTTTATAAATACCTGGAATTAATTCAAAAAATTTGATTGTGGAATTTACGGAGGGATTTGAAATTAAAAGAGGGGATTTAAAGAGAGATAGAGATATGACTCATCAAGTAAAATTTTTATGGCAGGTTAATGGAGAGTTATATGAGATGGTCTATAATGATGGAATTCTACCATTTTATTTTGAAATAAATATCTTATGCTTATGGTAATAGTAAAATGTGGACCATGATTTTAGATGGAAAGTGACCAAAAGTGATAAGATAGGTTATAAAATTATGTTTTATAAATTAATTTATTCTATATCCATCTTTTGAATTATTTAAAGTATCTAAAGGTGCAAATATGATGTAAAAACTTATCTTTTTATGTTTTATTACAGAATATAATAAAATGGAATTTAATTTAATTTTGCATGGGTTGTGATAAATCGGTATGGGGGTCATTCTATACAAAATTCCTCTTCCCCTACGACTTTCTAACTTCTACGATTCATAATTATAGAGTAATATCAGGTCATGTGAAATGGCATAGAGGGATGTGTGACTCACTGAGGACTATGAACTCTTAGACAAAGAGTTATATGGGGCCATGGTAGTATATAATGTGATGTTCAAAATTACTTAAAAGTGGAGAGTTGTAACCTCTTATTCATTATTTTATTTTTTGTGAGAATTTTGATAATGGTTTATATTATTTTACATCAAAAATTTCACTGGTTTAATAATTTTGATAATGGGTTTTGGTGGTTTACATGGGGCCATGTGGTTTTATATTTTAGGTCTTGAGATTCTAGTCCTCTGTTTAGGGTATAAGATCTATGGTAAAATATGTATTCATGCTCTCAATCCAATTATCCTTTTTTCAAAAGGACCCATAAGATCCTAAATTTGTTTTATATTTTTATTTATTATAAAACAATAAAAGAATTGGTAACTAATATCAACAAGAGGTTTAGTGGGACAATGGGACCAGGGGATTCATGGGCCATGAGGCCTTGGGGACCACTTAATATTTTTTTTCTCTAGTCTGGATGATCTTGTAGATGAGGTATCAAGATCTTCGATCAGTGCATGGATTGGGAACTTTATGGATTAGTTTCTTATATATTTGAATTAGATGAAGCAATATTATGTGGGGAGGTGAGGCTGTTATTTTATATCTATCATTGTACTATAAAATTAACACTATTAGGTCAAATCCCAAAAATCACCCAGCACCAATCACTCTTCCATCATATAATTCAAAAATTTACCACTATACCTTAAAAAAATACTAATACAAAAATACAATAGGTAATCATAGAATAATCATTTTAAAACTATTTAAATTAATCATTATATATTGTTCAATACTTTAAAGCCTATTTTTTTTAAACAATTTACTTACCCTTTAACCAACTATAGTTTTTTCTAAAAATATTTTAATATCTTAATGGATTTGATAAAGTTTTTCTTCCCATGATATTTTCGATACCAAAACAAACCAATTTAAAAATACTTATTTTTCATACTTAATCACATAGGAAAAAAATTTCTAAGGTTTTTAAACCCTTGAAATTAAAAATTTTACACACATTTAAACACAAAAAACCCGGATCTCACCAATAATTTCACGAAATACCAATTTATAATTCAAATTTCATTTAAATTGAATCACCTCACAATTTTTCTAAAACAAAAAAATCTTATAAATTTTTACATTAAGAAATCATTTAAAATTTGAATTTATAAAACCCCATCAATGTATACATTTACTACTAGTACAAAATAATATAGAATAATTATAGACACTATCATTTAAAATAATACACATTTAATTTTAAAACTAAATTATTCTCAAGGAATTAGACTTGATCATGAATCATGTCCATAAAATGTTTATAATTTCTAGATTGATACCTCACTCCTAATTAGAGTGATTAATCCCAATAATTAGACCACCCTCATAAATTGGTTATAAATCATGTTTATACTAGACATACCTAGACACAACCCACTTTCTATATTCTGAAAACCTATCTCTAAATCTAGCTAACCCAATTATGAAAACCCAAAAAATTCACTAATATAATTTTATAATTTCTCAATATAAATAATATAGTTCTAATAAAATGATGCCATATATTTTATGTAAGTCTCTTCGTATACTTGGGGATGTTTATGACTTGTAGTGAGGGGTTTATAGTGTTCTTGGGTACACTACACCATTTTTAATAAACCAAAAGGGGAAAATTCCAGGATTTATAAAAAAACATGACATGGAACATCTATATATCGAAGATACCAACCAATAAACACAATAATGGGTACCATAATTAGAATCCTAGAATGAATAATATAAAATAAAAAACATAAATCAATATGAAAATTCATCCCATAATGCTCTACTACCATAAAATAAATTCTACACAATCATTTAAATATAAAATAAATAAAAATAGACATATAAAGGATATATACTTAAAATAGACTTAATATCCTTTTATATAACTACATCATTTTCTATCGATCCATACAACTCTTGAAAACACTCTCCATGAGTTGTGATCATCCTCCATATGCAGTATCCTAGACTTTCATGCTTTATAAAGTAATATCTACCCTTACACATAGAACAAACACCATGTTCATAGGTATGGGGTGAGTCTACCTATCATGAAATGATTTCACTACAACCCCACCCCGAGTTAGAAAAATTAAAAAATGGCGTGTGACCACTAAATCCAATATATAATAGAGCATGTGTTAATTATAATAAATAAGGGTATAATATAAAAAATATGGGAGGTATGTCTTTTAATAATAAATCTCCCACAACAATATAACACTTCTTAAATGATAAATCATTGAAATCATACAACAATAATAATATATATGAAAAATTGGAGTATGAAATATTTTATTACAACAAGAAACAAAATAAATATGGTAAAAAACTACTGATAAATATTCTAGTATAACATAATAAAATCATAAATACAAGTTTATTAATTATACACTAACTATAATATCATGAACTCAGGCTAGTGACAACCAATAAAAAATTTAACTTGATCATGATAATATGAAATAAACATATTTAATGTAGTGGTGAACATAAAAATATATTCATTAGTTTCTTCCTTGAAACAATTCTATCTAATTGAGTAGTGAATTCTAATTCAATTTTGAATGAAATTGAAAAAACCAATAGAAATAATTAAATAATCCAAAATAATTAACTCAAACCATCATCCACTTCAAACATGAATTCCATATAAATATAAATAATACAATAATTGATCATCCCACCCCCTATCCAATAACATCACATATCTCCCTCCCATGAACATCAATGAACCACCACCACGAACATTCTTCAACCAATCATAACAATCTTTAGAAATGTGTTTAAAACCATAACAAACATGGGCCAACATAGAAATAAGAACAAATGAATCTCAATAACTATACAAATATAACTATAAAAATGTATAAACATATGACTAAAATAATAAAAACTATTTATCCACACAAACTATCATTAACCACTCCCATTTAGTATTAATATTCCCATCTTTAAATTATAATTAAATGAAAAAAATACTTCATGTAAAAACTCACAAATCATCTTCAATACATTTATCAACATAAATAATAGAAAAAAATTAATAAATAACATTTCATAATATCTTCATATACTGGTAAACTTCACATAAATGAATAAAAAACATCAAAACCTCATATTTATTATTCATTCATAAATAAAAATAATTCTATAATATAATGATAACACAAAGGGAAAAATTCACATCCCAATAATTTTCATTTATTTATCCATCCCCTTCAATATCATATTTCAATTTGAAACTATCTATACCCCTTTCAATATAATTAACCCATTATTTACATCAAATTTAAGAAATTATCAATGATTAATTATTTATTTGAAAATAAATCCCAAAAAATTTCTATGAATTATAAATTTGTTAATCCATATATTTTTCATATTAAACAATTTTTTAGTATAAAATAACATATGCTTGATATGTGTTAATCATAATTCAAAACATAATTTATCATATCTCTTTATATTTATTTATTTCACTATAATTGATATGATTCTAAAAATAATTTCATGAAACTATTTAATCATCACAAACATAGAATAATTATTTAACCATATTGATTATAGGAACAATACTAAGAATTACCTACATTAGATTATTTTTTAACAATTATGAAATTTAATAGATTTAGAAAATTAGATCTTAATTCAAACTCAGTCCATAGACACCTTTTATCTTGTTCTTGATTGATTAAATATCACCAATGATTCACCTTTGTTTTGAAGTGGGTAGTAAAACATACACTCAATATTCCACAAAAGTATTCCAAGGATGTTAAGGTTATTATAGAGGGATAAATGAGAATTTTCAAGAAATTTAATATAAAAACTTGAAACATTAATTCACATGTATAGAAAAAGTGCATGTTTATTAATCAGTGCAGCTAATCATGCATTCCCTATTATATAAAATTTTATATAATGCATGATTATTCTACATAGTTATTTAACTATACAACTAACCATACATTTCTCTCTATATTGAATATTTAGTAATACATTATTATCTTATATGACTATATAATTGTGTAACTAACCTTGCATTATACCTAAACCTCTCCCAACTTCGATCTTTAATGAATATTCCTAATGAAAATTTACCCCAATGTAAACAACTTATTTTATGATAATGGTGCATTTTAAAATAATTATTTGGATGATCAAAATTACAATTTTACTCTTTTGATGCCAAATGAACTAAAAAATTCCTTGAAAATTTAGAAATTCAATGGATATAATTTTTCATTATCTACATTAACTACACCATAAAAATGTTTATATATGATAATCTTAATAAGTATATACATCAAGTGAATATTCTATTAAAATTATTATTTTTTAAATATGTAAATATTCACTCTTATAATATATATCCCTTTCCATGGAAAAAATCAAGATAAAGATTCTAGATATTGAACCCTCATATGAGATTCCCAGTTCCAGGTATTCTCCTTTAAATATCCCTGAATCCATAGGACCCACAAAAATGTAATGAAATGACTATTAAGAACCTTCTCTTGATGACATTGAATCTTCATAAGGCAATCCACATATGTTTCATCTTCTTAAATATCAATTTTTCTAATCATCCATGTATAGTGAATATTTAATATACTTGTGCAGTTGAGATACATGGTAGAATTCATCAACTCTCTCTAAAAATGGTGAATGATTTGAAAAATAAGAAAATTTAACTAATGAATTCAATATCTCAAATTTTTTGATGAAACTTTGTGAAATTTTAATTCCCTTTTCAAACTTGAGTTGGTCTTTATTTAGATAAAATTATAGAAATAAATGATCCCTCATTATAAACTTCAATGGACTTAATCTTTGATCCATATATATTTTTTATCTTCTATATTTATTGTTTACAAAATCTTATATCATCTACAAATTCTCTATCCTATGATTTACCACATCTAGAAAAATGATAGTTGACTATCCAATCTCTAACCAACATAAAAAAGAAAGATAAATCTATACATACAATTCTTTATATGTTTATGTTCTAATAGATAAATGGTAACTGCTATAATAAGAAAACTCAGCAAAGGGTAAATGTCTGGCCCCTAATTTTCCAAAGTGTAAGAAATATTATCTCAACATATCCTCTAAGGTTTGAACAATTCTATCAATATGAATATTAATTTATAGATAAATTATTGTACAAAGGTATAATTGGGTATCAAATTCATGATGATAACCTATCCCCTATGAGGTATAAATAGATCACTTAAATCAGATAAAATATTCTAAGTCACTCCATGGGACCTTATAATATTTTTGGTAGAAAGATATTCTAAACTCTTAACTAAACTTTGTTCCTTGATTAGTAAGAAACATGATGAATTTATTAATAAATTGACAATGATCCAAATATAACAGTGAATGTTAGATATATATGGTAAACACTATGATGAAATCTATAAATAAATCTTCTCACTTATGTTGTAGGATGATCAATGGTTTCATGAAATTAATTTGTACATAATGTTTAACATTTACATAATGGAATATTATACATTGAGTAAAATGTTCTTATATTGATATCTTCATTCCAGGAACCCAATACTATGGAAAAAACATGACACATATTTATTAATCTTGGATGAATGCCTTAGGTAAACTTAGTAATTATTCTATCTCTTCTTTAATCACATAGATAAAAACATATAACCAACCTGGGTATGTGATTTTATGTTTTAGTCATTTATACTAACACTTCAGTGTATTATCATTGATAATATAATCTATCTGTACCCCCATATTAGGTTTATTGAGATGATACTCTACCACTTACTACACTAATGAAGAGGATATAATTATTTAATAAAGAAAATATATTTTGTCAAACTTTTCAATATTAGTATAAAAAAATTCTAATTGCATTATAATTTTACAATCATCACTCTATTGATAGGTAATAACATTATATGATTCTTGATTTAAGGCTTCAACTACCATGCTACACTTTCCTAGGGTATATGTAATCGAAAATTCATAGTCATGATGTAACTCCAAACCTATATTTTATATTATATTTTATCTTCTTTGTGAGGAAATATATTGAAATATCTTATGATTTGCAAATATATTAAAGTGACCACTGAGTAAAAAATGCCTCTATAATTTTAAATAATAGACCATTTCAATGATATAGAGATCATGGGTAGTATAATTACATTCAAACACACACACACACACATATAGAATAATATGTAATAAAATATTTTTATTACACCATAACACACCTCAAACCTTGATGTAAATAATCATAACAAACCTCAAATGTCATATTCTATTCTGCTAATTATATAATGGTTTTACCGGTCAATCTCTCCTTTATATCTTCAAAAGATAGTTGACATTACTTGATCTACTGAAAATAATGATTCTTCTTGGTCAAAGTTATAAGAGATGTAACTAATCAAGAATAATCATATACAAATGAAACACCTTGGGTTACTGTTGTTGGTTATTTTATATTATTTTATGTTATTTCGGGATGTGTTAAGTTTTGATGTCTTCTGGG
Organism: Viscum album; assembly: GCA_963277665.1. Taxonomy (NCBI): domain Eukaryota; kingdom Viridiplantae; phylum Streptophyta; class Magnoliopsida; order Santalales; family Viscaceae; genus Viscum; species Viscum album. The sequence continues at coordinate 616,388,192 of OY728145.1, read as the reverse complement.
CCATTATTTTTTTTTTAAAATTTTGGATATTTTTGGGTATCATATGGTTTGAACATGGTTATTAGTAACCATGAGATAACCATGAATGTAAAATTTTGAACATCATTACCCATTACTTTTTGAGAATTATGGTAATGGAGGTTTTTAGGATAAGTTCTGAGGGATTCAGGGATTAAATGGCAGAGTTGTAGTTGAAATTTTAGTTGGAAAGGATTCTGAGGTGTGAAGATTTGTAATGAACTATATTGGGCATCAATGTGAAATAGAGAGGCCTACTATAACATAGATCCTTAAAGGTACAATCTTGGTGGTTCTTACATTTTCAGCATAATTGTGGTGTGGAGATGGAGGATATGGCGTAGAGTCCAAGAGGAGGATTTCTTGTAGTTATATTTTTAGGGGATGTGATACAGTGTGGCCTTCTTCTTATCAATTTCATTCTATAGTGTGGTAGTTTACCATATACCATGGTCCTTCTCCTATTTTTCATATCTACATCATTGATCTCACTATGTTTCTTGAATGTGGTTTTGAAAAGCCTCACTGTTCTGTTGTCCCTTATTTTATACCGTAGTTTTGACCTATGTTGGCACCCTTGCACTGTAGTGAGGGGGTGTTATGTTGTGGTCTAATTTTTCTTAGTTTTCTTATAAATAACCAAGATACTTCTAAACCCACCTTTACTAATCCTTTTATATAAATTATTGGGCATCTTCTATGTGCTTTTGGAAGGCCTTTCAACCTCTCCTTTCTAAATTTGACTCTTGGAATACATAGATCAATCTTTGGAAATTCTAATGTAATTCCCCTATATTTCTTCTCTATTTTCTACCATATTCCTCATTCTATATAAAGTTTCTCTTTGGGATATGGATGTTTTGGGTAGTGTTATCAAGGAGGATTGATGTGAGTTAATATTTTCTATGCTGATCAAGGTGTTCCATTTCATTGTGGTGCCTGATGGCTATCTTCATCTTGTTATATCTTTGTGAAGAAGTTCAAAAAGATTTGTTTAAGTTAAGGTAGACTTCATATTTCTTCCTTTAGTTTTTCATGTTGAGGGATCATTCTTTTTTTACTTTATGGAGATGGTTTTCACTAGATTATTGAATACAATTAATTAGTTTAATTTAAACTGAAGGTTAAAAGGACAAATTGTATGAGGTTTACCTATTTTTTTGTTTTTTATATATGTTGATAATGTTTTCTATTTCTTTTCTTGATATTGGATTATGTTTTAGGTTTCTATATTGTTATGGTTGTTGATTTTGGTAAAACCTCATTGTTATTGTTTCTTGAACTCACCACATATAAAATTATATAAGAATATATACCCAACTAATTAAATGGTTACCCGTGGAATCTCATTTTGTGCAAAAAATCCCTTGAAAAAATTGAATTAAATGTGATGAAATACCCTTGGTTAGATTGAAATATGACATGTGAAATGTGTTATGTGGAAATTGGGTTATATGATGGTTTCTTGGTGTGGTGGTTATGTTGTACGATGGTTATGATATGCAGTGGAAGTAATGAGTAGTTGTGATGACATGTGGTTAAGATATGTTGTGGTTGAGGCATGGGGATTATTGATATGAGTAAGGTGGTATATTTGTGATTGTGTGTTGTGTTGGATTATTATTAGTGATGGAATTAAATGTTAATGATGAAACTGAAATATCATGATTTGAAATGGCTAATGAACTCTTGAACTAAAATGGGAAGTATGGTTAAAGAAGATATCATTTAAAAATAAAATAAAATGGATTGATAAGGGGAATAATTGGTAATTGAAAAATCTATAAATGAATTAAATTAAATAGGAAATAAGGAATGTGGATTTTGGTTGTGAATTTCTTGTGTGGTGTTATGCATTTAGAGGTGGTAGCGAATGTGGTGGTGGTGGTGGGGGGGGGGGGGGTTGTGAGGCCTTGCGATGATATTGTGATTTGGGATGGTGCTCTTATTATGAACCCATAGGATTGGATTATGTGTGTGACTATTATATATATATATATATATATATATAATATTTTCATTATGATTTCTATACACACCCCATCCACATTGAGCACTACGTGCTGACACCTAAATGTTTGGGGGGTGGGTGTTTTTCCTAAAATCCAAATGGAGAGGATAAATGGATGACTACCCCATATTACATAACCTCTCATCTAGATAAGGTTCTTATGTAAGGGATGTGATGGTTAGAAGTCAAAATTTCAGTAGAGGTAATGTTTGGAGATATTGATGTAGTGATTCTTAGAGGGGGTCATGAATGGAAGGAGGAGAACATGAGGTTTATTTATTTCATGTTTACGATACACTACTAAAATAATTATGGAAGTGGTTATGAGAGGATTTTGATGACATGATTAGTTTTATTTGGGTTTCTTGGTATGATACGGTTTCCCAAGTGCCTTCAGGTGGGATGTGATGACTAGTTTTGCTTGGGGTGTTTGGCATGATGAAGTTTCCTAGGTGTCTTCAGGTAGGAATCTAATGAAGGTATAGGAGAACTAGGAAATGTTATGTTGGGTGTGTGAGAGTATAAAATTAGTAGGAAAGTTGTGTGGGGTACCATTCTATTTATATTATTCTTATTATGTTATTATACTTGGATTTTTTATTTAGCGGGAATGCCTTGGTGAGGATCAGATTGGTTAGTTGTCCTATTTAGGTGTGTGTTGATTTTTCTATTTTCTCATGGGTACATTAGCATACTATTTTCACATGAGAATGAGAGACTTTTGATATGATCCTATTGAGTATAAATGTTATGTTCACCTAATGTATATAAAAATTATTTTTTAGGTTTCTAGGAAGACTATGGGGATCGATCTAGACATTACTTACCTGAACGCCAGAGTTTATATTGAGTTTCTACCTTGGGACTTTATTTTGGGTATTTATTTAGAGACTCCTTGGATTTTTTTACATTATACATGCATATTGGGATGATTTTGGTTTCCACTATTATTTATGTCATGGAATTTCTTGATGGTTGATATCATATCTCTTGATCCTACGTTATTTATTGAGGGTAATGGCTTCCATATGTGAAATTTTTATACCCTCATTGCTAGTCGCCAAACCAAGGCCTATTGAAGGTGATAATTCAGGGTCATTATTTCTCTTTATTTATTATCGGCCTAGGAATATTACCTTTGGAGGGAGGGGGTCATGACATAGTGGTATCATAGGTTTAGGTTGAGATATGGGGTAGAGTTTGGAGTTAGGAACCCTGAGGATTTCATGGGTTGGTAGAAAAACTATTCTAGTTTATCTTGGTGTGTGACTTAGGCTAGGGAGACTAGTAAAAACACAAGATTTTAGGGATCCTCATGATCTAACACAAGGTCACTAAGTCTATCTGACGAATAAGTGATAGGGTGCCTATTATAGTGTAGAGGCCTAGGAGAGGTGCATGCATCATGATTTTTTTCCTTCTTATATGAATTGGGTAATATTGGGAAAATAAAATGAAATAAATTAAAATTAATAAAAAATTATATGATACCTAGATTAGGGAATCTTTTTTTCCATTTTATTTATGATTCCTATAAATTTTCTACACATGGTTTAGGTTGGTGAGGTTCTATAGGCTGACCTGGTTGATTGCTGGAGGGTTAACCTAGTTGTGGTGGATAATCAAATGAAGAAGATGTTATATTCCTTTTAATAGAAAGATTTAATGAAGTATGGGGGAATCAAATATAACATGGAGAAAAATTTTTGGTTGGAGGAGATCTAGATCATATTGAGTCTTATTTAGGACTGGTCCATGTACCAGGTCCCATTATTAGTTCTTCAAATGAGGATAATTACACATCAATGGTGGATATTGTATCTTGAGTAGTGTAAAGAAGTAAATATTTCTTGGGAAGACTTCTAGAATGTGTTTTGATTGAAGTTACTATCATTGAACATGATAGCAGTGAAGTAGAAATAGATTATATATCTTTATTAGGGGATCATGTCTGTGCGATATATTAGGATCAAGTTTAAATATCTTATATATTCCCCCCCAATATTTTCCCTGATGAAAAGTCATGTGCGTGGTGTCTTGGGGAAGCACTCAATCCTTATATCAAGTATACATTTACTCCTTTTACGTTGTTGACATACCTAATAGTTTAAAAGAAGTAAGAGGTGATCAAGCATATGTACTCATGAGGAGGGATATCATGAGAGGGGAATCTATAGGGTTTCTCAAGGAGAAGAGTTTTCATTAACAGATCTTAGGCACTAGGTCCTTAGAGGTTTTGACCAGTAGGGATTCAATCTCAACATTTTTCTTTTTATACTTCTAGGTCTAGTGGATTCTATATTTTTACTAGGGTATTTATGCTAGTGATATTTTTATTTGGGGTCCATGGTAATCATAAAAATTAGTTCCCAGTGATTCTGAGATCTCAGAAAAGTGGTGGTGGTCAAGTTCAATGTCATCCTCAGTAGTAGCCACCAGTATGGCCGTTTCAGCAGTTGGGGAAGCGAGACTATGATCTAACATAAGCATATGGGGTAGTTAAGGGACAAAGTTATGATTTCCATTATATTTATGGACCCTAACACAAGTGTGGTTATGGATTTTTACATCAGTAGCGAGGCATGAGAGATGAGTGTGGACAATTTCATGCTGTGGGGGTTGAAACACTAATGGGGTTAGAGACCATACAAGGTGTGATAAACTTTTCATCTACCATTATTAGTTCCTTATTGATTCAAGATATTCAAAATCGTTTTTTCCCACCATAATTCATGCTTTAGGATTGAAAATAGAGTGGCTTCCCATTCCCCTTATTTGTGTCTTTTTTTCCAAACTAGCATGTTTGATGTTTGTCGGGGGTGTAGACTATCGCTGAAGAAACATATGTCATGTGTGTATCTTTTATTACCATAGATACAATAATATGATGTCATCCTCAAAATATTTTTTTTTTATTCTATGCATGTAGTTATCAACTACTTCCATTATAAGGTTGTGTTCTCAGATGTGGATGATCAACATGCAGTTTTTATCGATGGAAAAGATTGTCGAATGGGTAGTAAACATGTGGATCAAATTCTTTCCTTGATGGTAGAGTTATTAGTGAAATTTGTGGGCATTGGGATAGTAGATGATCATAGTATTTTAAAGTAATTTTTAGATATTTTCCCTAAGGATGTTATGAAGCTATGCCCTCTACATGATATCGAGTTCAGGATAGACTTACAGGTAGGCAGTTCTCTAATTTTGATGGATCCTTATTATATGAAACCCTATGAGTTGCAAGGGTTGATGATTTATATAGATGATATGATGTAAAAAGGTTTCATTCAGCCCATTTTCTCACCGTTTGGTGCTTCAGCGTTGTTTACCAAGAAGGTAGATGGTAGTATGAGGATGTATATAGACTACTGAAGGTTTAATCAGGTAACGATCAAGAATTTTTACCCTATTTCAAGGATCAATGATATTTTTGACTAGTTGAGAAGATATTTTTGGTTATTTAATATCATTTTTAGTCTAGATATCATTATATGAGGGTTATGGAGGAAAATATCCTACCTTCCAGTGTAGGTATGTGAACTTTGAGTTCATGGTTAAACCATTCGGTATCACAAACACATCGGTTTTGTTGACGGGGATCATGAAATCCATGTTCTGTGAGTTATTATACCAATTTGTAGTTGTTTTCATTGATGAAATCTTGATCTAATCAAAGTTAGAGGAAGAGCAAGCCAATCATCTCAGAGATGTCTTGAAGTTCCTTTGACACCACTAACTCTATGGAAAGTTTTCCAAGTGTAAGTTTTGGACTCAGTAAATGAATTTTATTAGGCATGTGGTTTCCTAGAAATGTGTGGTTATGGAATCATCAAATATCAAGACAGTTCTTTCTTGGGCAGCACCCAAGAATATGGAATAGGTTCATAGTTTCCTCAGCCTCATGGGTTATAATTAGAGTTTCACATATGATTTATCATGGATTACAACCTCATTGATATCTATGAACAAGAAAGATAACGATTTTATTTAGACTGATTAGTGTCAGAAATAATTTGACTACCTAAAGGATAGGTTGATCCATGTTTTGGTGCTTCAATTTATAGAATAAGGGGAGATGTTTGAGGTTTTCTTTGACTCTTCCTATTTGGTCTTATTGTGAATCTTGATATAGTATATGGAAGTAATAATAACTATAAAACCCATGATCTGGAGTTGGAAGTGGTAGTGTTTTCACTGAATCTGTGGGGAAATTACCTCATCAGAGATTTCTTTGTTGTTTTTACTGATCATAAGATCTCAAGGTATATATTCTTTCAATGTGATCTAAATCAATGACAATAAAGGTATATGTAGTTTCTTTAGGACTATGAATTTGAGATCTCCTACACCTTAGGAAAGGGGAATGACATGTATGATGCGTTAAGCAAGAATTTGTAGGATGATGTTGTTCAAGAGTTTGGGGATACTTAAAAGGAGATAGAGAAGTTTTTGGCCCTACAAATGGACGTAAGGGTGGTTGATGTAACAAGTTTCTTATTTTATATAATCATATAGTCTTCTATAATATAGTAGTTGGATGATTCTCAATGGGGAGACTCAAAGGTGAAGGTGATTCAAAACCATGTTGGTCATGTTGACACACTAGAGGGATGGTCAAAGGATGGTTAAAACTAAATGTTATTCCAGGGGAGGTTGTTCATTCTAGTGGCGAAGTGTGAGGGAGTCCTTGTCTAGTTTCACACCTCACCTTTGGAAGAACACCTAGGAGTTTCTAAGATTTACCATGGTTTAAAGATGTAGTTTTGGTGGCCCAAGATGAAATGGGTGGTGGAATATTTTGTTACTCGATGTCTGGTCTTTCAACAGGTGAAGGCAGAATATCATGTTCTTGGCAGTCTGTTTCAATCCTTGGATTTTCCGAGTAAATGTGGGAATAAATATTGATGTATTTCATCACAAGATTACCCCAATATAAATAATTATACAATGTTATCTGGGTAATCATGTATTGGATGATGAAGTTGGATCACTTCTTAGCAATCAAGGAGTCAAGCATCATAGAGGTTTTGACAAGGAGGTATGTGGATTAAGTTGTGAAGATACATAAAGTTACAAGGTCCATTTTCTTAGTTCAGGATGCTCATTTTACCTCATGATTCTGGAGAGTATTGTAGATTTCTTTTAGAACTCAGTTACACCTCAACACATCTTTTTTACTTTCATATATATGAATAGATAGATCAGACCATCCATACAATGGATAATATTTTGCAGACATGCATTTTAGACTTCAGAAGATCTTGGGAAAATCACTTGCCTTTGGCTGAGTTCTATTATAATAATATATTTCACTCATCCGTCATCATTTCCCAATTTGAGAATTTTTATGGGAGGTAGTTTCATTCTCCATTGTGCTGAATTGAGTTTGTGAAGTCATCAGTTTTTGATCCCGATGTGGTGTAGAACACAACAAAGTGGGTTTTGGTGGTTCATGAGAGGATGAAGGCCTTGAAGGTTGGGAAGAAAATCTTATGGTGATCATATGAAAAGACCCTTTGAGTTTTTAGTTGGGGAAAACATGTTACTAATGGTTCATCTTATCATCAGTAGTGGTGGTTCAATAGGAGGATTAAGCTTTATCTTTGATTCTTTGGACCTTTTTAGGTGTTAAAGAATGTTGGAATAACATATTATTGGTTGGTGCTTCTAGAATAGATGGATATGATCCATGATGTCTTATATATGTATCATCTGCATATATATCTTTATAATAACCCCCGTGTCATTGATTGGGGAGAGTTGGATATTGAGGAAAATGATACATTCATGGAGTGCCCGATAGATATCCATGATCATCAAGAGATTGTGCTATGTGGATGAATAATTCCTTTGGTTTATGTGTTCTGAAGGTATATTGTATTGTAGGAGATTACTTGGGAGTGCGAGACACTGATGCATGCCCAGTATCCAGATATTTTTTTTACATTTGTCTTGCATTATTTTCATTGATGATTTGATGAATAAATCTTATTGATTTATGAAATGTACCCTTATACCTTGATGATGTTGTGTGTTAAATATTCCAACATATGAAGAGGGGAAAAACCCTTTCATAATCAATATTCTTTATATTACGACACATTTAAAAACCATGCAGGTGAGTCAGTGCATTCCAAAGAGGATAATATCTTGATATAGAAGGTGGATTACTTGATTTGTGTAACTAGGGTTATATTATGTGATGGTTGTAGTATTTTTTGGTTTTGGCCAAGTGGATTTTGGAATTTTTGTGTGGATAGTTTTGTGGCGGAGAGGTTTTTTTGAGGTCGGTGTGAGATGGTGGCACTGTTTTAGTTATAACCAGAGCCTTGAGAGGTATCTCGCAGGACGGTTGTTCGGACCCTTCCCTTACTTTTTATTACCTAGGTTTTTTTTGATTCTTGAGGAAGAGAATAGTTTTATAGGTATCATATATAATGACTTGGACATTCTAACTCATTACTTTGTGAGAAATTTGGTGATGGAGGTGTCCGGGGGAAGTTCCAAAGAAGTTGGAGAGGAAGTGGTGAATTTTTACCTGAAATTTTAACTAGGAGAGATTTTATGGTGTGGAGGTTTTTACTATATCGTAAAGGGATTCACTATTCTATGGATAATCCATCTATGAAATAGATCATTAGAAGTGGAGTTTTGGAGGTTGTTCTATTTTCAGCATATCTACGACATGGAGAGGGAGGTGTGGTATGGTATGGATCCCAAAACAAGTTTTTGTCATTCTTCCATTTTTGAGGTAGCTATTCTATAGGGTTGGGATATGAAATGGTATTATTCTTAGAGATTTAATTCTATATCATGGTGGTTTCACTTGGACCATGGTACTTCTCTTAGTTTTTTGGATCTACAGTGTAACACCCGAGTTTTTATGAATTATTATTTTTTATAATTAATTAAAATTCTTTCATTTTGAATTGCACACTATACCATGTTAAACTTTATTTATACACAAAACCAAGATTATATTTAACTACACAGAACACTTAGATTAGATTTTGGTACACACAACATTATGTTTGGATTATGTTACACACAATTCCGAGTTCCTTCAATAGCTTGCCTTACATGAAATACCGAGTTTTACCGAACTAAATATTATTATTAAAATATTATTATTGTTATCACCTATGCCATTTGAATGGAATATATTAATAATATTAACTAAATAATGAAACTATGGTTTAAATATTTTTATAAAATAAATTATTTGGTTATCACTTAATTATAAATGAAAATAAAAACCAATTGAATATAAAGGAATTGTTTTTATAAAAGAAACTATTTTTATGCCAAAAAATGTGTTTTATCTTAATGAATTAAATTAATCACTATTAGTGAGAGATAATAATGAAATTTATATATTATAAATTCAACCAAATGTTTTTCCATTCATCCAATAAGTTTGATAGTCATAAAATAAGAACAAATCTAGTTTTAGGGAATAAAAAGCTGTATTATTCTAAAAGGCAGTTTTACCCCCTTTAATGGAAGAATTATTTTAAAATTGTAAGATCCTGAACTTCATAGAGGTATATAATTGTTTATATTTTGGTTTAAATCTCTTTATTTTCTTTAATGGAATGTTTACCGGGGTGTATGAGGAGGCGCATGGGTGTCTTGGGGGTTTGAGACATGAAAGAAAGGGAAATTGGGACATTCTATGCTTGTTACACGATTGGCACATGATTAGTGGAAACTATGTGCCCAAACCATGCTATCCAGGAGGAGGGGGTGCATGGTTATGTAAATCGAGCAAGGGAGAAAGCCAAACCATGATGTTTTTGATAGAGGCATTCCATATGGTTGACACATGGTTTTTCAAACTGTATAGAATCCCCCAGGAAACCATGTGACTTAGACCCCTCTTGGACAAAATTAATCATATAGTTGGTACACAGTTTGGAAAACCATGAAGACAAATCGTATTCCCCACTAAAAGTGGGTTTTTATCATTTTAACTCTCTAGATTTTAAGTGTTTCACTGGATTTTTCTCCCAATTATTCTTCCACTAGTCCTAATGATGATCCAAGATGACCAAGGCTTCCCTAGAGTTGATATCCGTTGATTCTAGGCCATTTAGAGTTTCATTTGGTGTAGATCAAAGCTACGAGTAATTCTAACTCTCCTTTGGCTTCACTTTTATGGATTAGGTCTTTTGGTTTCGTTCAACTTCTCCCCAAGCACTAAAAACCCTTTTTTCCAGTGTATATTAGGTTGAGGCTTTAAAGGGTGCTTGAATATAGATCTAAGTCTAAGTTTAACTGATCTTTTTTCTACATATTCAAGGTTGGTGGTCTATAAATTATATCCCATAGTCTTGAAGTTTATTTGTGTACGCGTGGTTGGGTTAATGGTTCTCTATTACTATGCATTTTATTCCTTTAAATGGATTTGGTAAATTGGTTGGATAAATAATGAATTAAACCCCTCATGATCCTCATGGGATGCATTGAGGTTTACTATACCTCTTTAGGGCCACCCATGGGGTGTTCCAACATTCCTGAACATTGAAAAAATTGTAATGTTAAGCATGGAATTGACTTATGATAATGTAGAGCCCATGAAGAACTTGTTGATATGTTAGTTGAGCTAAAAGGTAATATTTATAGTTGTGCCTAGACTTTTATAATTGCCTAAGGGATTTTTTTCTTAATATGGAATAGGTGGGATCAAATGTAGTGATTGTGGTAAATGACTTATGAAGTTTACTTGAATTACATAAGTGGGTTAATGCATGTGAAATGATGAACATGTTAAATGGGTAAATTCTTGTAAATTGTTGAATGTTTTAAATAGGTTAATGAATGGTAATTGATGAATAATTTAGATGGGATAATATATGGTCATTTTTTTATTATGCTAAATGGGTTAAGTTGTAAGAAGGGGAAATGGTTTAAATAGACCATTCTAAGTAAATGGTAAATGTACTAATGGGTTAAAGAGTGATAATGATCCAGATGTTGTATGAAATGTGAATTTTATATATTATGTGTATTGGTTGTGTATTGATTTTGATATGGTATATTTTTGTAAATGGATAAATAAGAATATCCAAATGTATTGGTAGTTGTGGAGTATTGGACTTGAGGATTTACGCCCATGGGTTGGGTTAGACTAAGGCTCTAAACCCCACCCCTATAATGCATGAGTTAGGTAAGTGGAATGAGGCTCTATACCCCTAACTATTACATTTGATGAAACTAGCTAGACTGAGGATCCAAGGTTAGTATAATGTAATGGTTTGTAAAATGTTTATCCTTAGTGATATAGGGAACTTGACTTAATACCTTAAGCATAGTAATTGACTGGATTAGGCCGTTGTATAAATGATATAACTGCCTAACCCATGGGACAATTGTAGAATATGGATTAATTGATTAAAATAGTTAAAGTGAACATTGTTAACTAATGAAACCCAAGTTGTATTTTTTTCCATGTCATTTATTTATTTTTTACATAAACTACCTATTTAGACTGAATATTTTGTAGACACCATTGGTGGTGGACTACTAAGTTGTTCTCACACCCTGCTCAGGCTTCCATTGAGTACTCGAGCATATTTCTTGGTTGCATACTAGGACAAAGGAAAATTTCGTATACTAGGGAGTTGAGTTGGGCTTGGGTTTTGCATGGATGAGGATCCAAACTTGGAGTCATGACCCGTTTTGGGTATTTAGCTATTTGTATTATTTTGGGTTTTCTTTAATTTTCACACTATTATCATGACATGGTATAATTACTATTGGTTATATTTTGTACCCTATTTGGTAATGGTTGGTAATTATTATTTTGGTTTATGTTTAATATTTCATTTATTTCATATGATATCCATTGTGGATTACTCTAATAAAGAGGGTATATTATCCCTACGTATTACGTTAGACCATCACTTCTATTCGAAAGCCTCTGGCATATAGGAAGGCATGCCTCAGGTCATCTGGTGACCCATCTCGAGGCACCAAATTAGTGGCATCTGGGTTGGGGATGTTTTAAAGTGGTATTAAAGGATGTTATTTTCCATGCCTTACTATTTGGGGATCGTAGATAGGATATTAGGAGGTGTCGGGCCTTGGAAATGATCTCATCAATGGGAGTAACAAACCCATGTATGAGTGAAAACCCAAGTACCCAGGGTGGAGATTGTGGTTTTTGATATTTATTTATTACAGTTGAATTATATTTCACCATTGGGTGATGCACTTATTGTATTAAGTGACCATTTTATGATATTTTTCTCATGTATGGAATGACACAAGGTTTTGAATTCATGCATCATTATAGGAACCTAGGGATATAGGTGGAATGCATCATGATAGGCACACATGAGATGGGTGTGTGAGGCCTGAAGGGTAGGAGGAATTTTAATTTCTTGAAAATTTGAAGAAAATGGTGTCTAATAAAGATGATAAAAATGGGTGAATGGAAATAATGTTAAATAATGGTTGAATAATTGTACTTAATTAAGGTTTTGAATAAATTAACATATTGGTTGTAACATGTTGTGAAATGGGAAATGTTCTTAAGAGGAAAGATTTAAGTTTTGAGTGTGTGGATGGTTTTAAAAAGGTGACTAATGAAAGACTTGTGACTATGTATGCTGGTTTGCCCCATGTTATCCATGACCTGTGGTAGGGATGGTAGAGGGAAGTGTTCTAGGTGTGACGGTATCCATTGGGATATTGTATTAAAAATGGGTTGTTTATGTCTAGTGGAGAGCCTTCTATTTTGTAAACTATGAAAACTTTATGTTACATGTTCATAGACTTGTGTTTGGAATTATAGAGGAATGACACTGTGATGATGTATGTTGGTTGGGTGACAAGAGGAAATCACCAAGAATGCTCCCCCAGAAATGGAGCAAGGAAAAATAGTGATCTAGGGTAATATAGGAGAAGAGTAGTTCCATGATAACATTTCTCAATTTATGAAAATTATGGAATGGGAACTAGGGTGGGTCATACCTAGTATGTTTGATCTAACTATAGAGTTTTAGTTGCAACACCCTCCAAAATTTTATAGAGAGGGTGGAACTGAGGATATAGAGTTCTGGATAGAGTCTGTCTAGATGATTTTGAATCACTTGGAGACTCTTGTATAGAATAGAGTCAATTTAAAAGAATATATGTTGTAGGGAACAATGAACCACTAGTGGGATATCTTAGTTCAGACTCAGCAAGCTGATGGTATGCTATGGAAGGGATTCCAGGAAAAGTTTTTGTAACACTTCTATCTGGATACTTTCATATAGGAGTGGTCTAAAACGTTTATGAGGTTGATGTAGGGAATTATATCAGTGATAGATTATGTGGTATGATTCACCGACTTGAAACACTTTTTCCTAGTGTTGTTAGGGGATGGGGCCGCTATGGTAAGACATTTTTAGGGAAAACTTATACATGAGATTAAATCCAAAGTGAACATATTCTGTTAAAATTAGTTTGTAGAAGTGGTAGATCAAGACCTTATTTTAGAAGTGAACTTGAGGGAGGATTAGGGTGGTGGACATGTGGTTTCAGTTGGATGGACCAGTGGTGTGACTTCCAAGGGTAGGAAGCACTGTTACAGAAATGATCACCAAGATGGTAGCATGAATAGTAGTAAGAAGAGAGGATCAAAATCTTAGGGTGGTGAACATGTGTTTTTCTATTAGTGTGGAAGGTTGGGACACATGTGGGGCCAGTTTATCCAACCACTAGTTGAGTTCCAAGTATAAGGTATAATGGGGAATGTATAAAGGTTTTGTAGGAACCCTTGATAGCTGGACACAGATGGAGGATTGAGGTTGATTTCGAGTGTAAGAAGGGGGTCAGTTACCCTATATGAGGTAGGTAGTTAGAGCTATACCAGCCGCATAGGTATAGTTAGTGGTAATATTACTCTGGGACAAGAGTTTCCATACCAAAAAGGAAGTTCAACACTAGGAAATCAGACTGGGGCCCAGGGTAGAGGGGCAGGTCAGCTCCATGCAGTTCAGTCTACATCTGGAGGTGGTGAGGCTAGACCATCGATAGTTCGAGGTATGAATCTTTTTAATTCCACACTTTCTTGTGATTTATTTGATACAGGTTCCAAAAACTATTTTATACAGGTGCCACAAAATCTTTTAGTAGTGGAACATATGTGTGAGGTCATGTTGGTTGATACACTATTAGGGGTGTGAGAATAAAATATCAGGCAATTTAAGGGGTGTGTGATCGAGGTTGGTGGGTACCATTTCCGATGAGAATTGTTTATGATTAAGATGTCAAGTTTTGATCTTATTTTGGGTATAGACTAGATATTATTATACTAAGCCCATATTTACTATTACCATCATAGGGTAACGTTCACATCTATTGATAGAGATATGTATATCGATCGTGGTGAATGGGATGTCTAAGCAGGATGTACATGGCTTGTTTGTCAGTAGTTGGGTTAACTCACAACCCAAGTGGATTGTATCATTCTTGATAATGAGGGAGTGGAGAAGACTGTCTTCCCTCCTATGATGGATTAGTTCCAGGTTGTGTTTCTTAAGGACTTCTCGAGGATGCCACCTGAGAGGGATGTTGAGTTCACGATAGAGTTGCTTCTGGGAGCATAACCAGTTTCCATTCCCCCATTTAGAATGGAATCAGTAGAGCTCTATGAACTTAAAAATCAGTTGGAGGAACTTAATAATAATAGGTTTATTCACTCAAGTAAATCACCTTAGAGATCTCTAGTATTGTTTTCTATGAAGTCTGATAGGTCCTTACAGTTGTGCGTCAATTATATGAAGATGAATCAGATGATGGTTAAGAACTGACACCCTCCACCTCTAATAAATGAAAATTTTGGCCAGCTAAGAGGTGTTACAATGTTCCCCAATATTTATTTGAGAATAGGGTATCATCAGTAAAGGGTGAGACCTTCTGATATAGCACAAACTACCTTTAGGAGAAGGTATGGGTTGTATGATTTTGTTGTTATACCATTCAGGTTAGCTAATGTTCCAGTAGTGTTTATGGACCTAATGAAATGAAACTTTACCCTTACATGAACCATTTTGTAGTTATATTTGTGGATGAAATCTTAGTTTACTCAAAAACTTAGGATGATCATGCCAAACATCTTAACATCTTCCTAAGTACACTAAGAGGGAATATTCTATATGCTAAGATATACAAATGTCATTTATGGATTGAAAAGGTGAATTTATGAGGGAAAGTACTCTTAGAGGAAGGTGTATCTATAAACCTAGAGAAAGTGTAGACAATTGTGTATTGGGAGTATCCCAATAATGTTTCTGATGTCCTAAGTTTTTTGTGTTTGACCAACTATTATCAAAGGTTCATTAAAGAATTTTCTCATTTGGCAGTACCTCTATCAGGCTTGACCAAGAAGGGTGTCATGTTTGATTGGTCTAGTACATGCGAGAATTCCTTTTAGGAATTAAATAGGTGGTTGAAAACCACACCATTCTGATCTTACTTGATTCAGGTAAGAAATATACTTTGTTTTGTGATGCATCTGGTGTTGGAATTGGGGTGATGTTGATGCAGGATGATAGGGTTGTGGCGTATGGGTCATGACAACTAAGGAATCATGAAATAAATTACTATACACATGATCTTTAATTGGCCGTGATAGTTCATTCATTAAAATATTGGCAGTATTAATTTTTGGGGAAACGGTTTATGGTGTATACCGATCACAAATGCTTGAAGTACATCTTATCTCCGCATGATTTGAATATTCATTAGTGAAGATGGGTTTAATATATAAAATCCTTTGACTTTTAGTTGGTTTACACATCAGGAAAGGGAAAAAGTGTTGCAGATTCTTTGAGTCACAAGACTCAAAATCAGATGGTTCAGGAATCCTTTTCGGAGTAGAAGATGATGACATTGTTTACTGAGATGCATCTTTAGGTACAAGATAGATAATGGTAGATAACCCTTACATCTTTGACAGTTGATTCCATGATTATAAGCTAGATTAAGGAAAGGAAATATGAGGATCTAGAATGTTTATCTTTGAGGGAAGGTTTTAAAGGTGGGGAGTCACCTTATAGTTGGACCATTGGAGGTGATGGGATCATTTACATTCATGGTTGTGTAGTTGTGCCAATGTATATTCGAGAATATTTTTTGTTTGATTTTCATGCATCAAAGTGGGAAGTGCATACTGGTTTGACCAAAATGTGTCATGATCTTCGCAGATAATATTGGTGTCCAGGGATGAAGAAAGAGGTTACAGGTTATGTGGTGCGATTCCTTACCTGCCAATAGGTGAAGGCCGAGTATCAACGACCAAGTGGTTTTTTGTAGCCATTTCCCATTCTGAAATGGAAATGGGCTCATGTGATGATGGATTTTGTGGCATGTCTTCTAATGAGTCCTCATAAGAATGATGTGACCTGGTTAGTTGTAGATTGGTTGAATAAGGAGACTCATTTATTTTAAATTATAGATAATTTCACCATGGATCAGTTGGGTGAGTTGTATGCTTGATAGGTAGTGTGGTTTCATGGGGTAACATATACTATAGTTTCATATTGTGATTGTTTCTTCCCATTATACTTCTGATAGGGATTACAGAGGTTGTGTGGTACCTAGGTGTTTTTGAGTATGGAATTTCACCAACAGATGGACGGGGAATCAAAGTTTACTATTCAGATACTTGAATACATGTTGAGGTATTATGTACTAGATTTTGGTGGATCGTGAGAAAATAATTTGGTGCTTGTTGAGTTTTCCTACAACAATAGTTGTTAGGATATGATTCAAATGTCACCATTTTAGGTGCTCTATGGTAGACCATGTCGATATTCATTGTGTTGGATGAAAGCTGGGGAATCATAATAGTTGGGATTGAGTCTCGTGTAGGAAACATTATATCAAGTTTAGTTGATTCGAAAATGTTTGGCAATGACTCATAGTATGCATGAGTCGTATGCAGATTAGCATCATATAAATTTTGTGTTTGTGGTGGGTGATTGTGTGCTTCTTCGAGTGTTACCAAGGTTTGGTCACCATCAAATTCAAAAACAAAGAAAGTTGGTACCCAAGTATATGGGTTCGTTTGAGATTGTGGAGAGGATCAGACTGGTGGAAGACCAATTGGATCTTCCAAAACAATATAGTGGTATGCACAATGTTTTTCATGTGTCACAACTTTGTCAGTATCACCATGACAATCTCATGTGATTTGTTTTGAGGATGTTTAGCTTGAGGTTGATGTGTACTTTAAGGAGCATCCGGTTCGTATTGTGTATCATAGTGAGAAATTATTGGGAGGTAAGATTGTACCCTTGGTTCGAGTTTTGTGGTAGCATGGTAATTTTCAGGACGAAACCTGGGAGAGGAAGTTATATATATAAAATCAGTGTCCCAATATCTTTACTTTAGAAGTTCAGTGATACTTTGAATTGTGACTTGAGTACAATCCATTATAAGGTGGGGAGGTTGTAAGATCTCAGACTTAGTAGAGGTACATCCTTGTTTAAATTTTGGTTTAAATCTCTTAATTTTGGTTAATGGAATGTTTACCGAGTGTATGAGGAGGCCTGGGGGTGTCCTGGGGGTTTGAGACAAGAAAGAAAAGGAAATCAGTCCATTTTGTGCTTGTTTCACAGTTGGCACATGATTAATGGAAACAGTGTGCCCAAATCATGCTAGCTAGGAGGAGGGGTACATGGTTATATAAACTGTGCAAGGGGGAAAGCCAAATCATGTGGTTTTGGATAGAGGCATTCCATGCATTTGGCTTAGGGTTTTTTAAACTATGTTGAATCCATTGGTAATCATGTGACTTAGACCCCTCTTAAATAGAGACAGGCACACGTTTGGCACACGATTTGAAAAAATGTATGGCCAAACCACGTGCCCTATTAAAAGTAGGTTTTTACCATTTTCCCCTCTCGTGATTTTAAGTGTTTCACCCAATTTTCCTCCCCATAATTCTTCCTATAAAACTAGCGATGAGACAAAATGATCGAGGATTCCCAAGAGTTGATCTCCATTAATTCTAGGCCATTTTTAGTGCTATTAAGTGTGGATTGAAGCTTCGGGTAAGTCTAACACTTCTCTTGCTTCTCTTTTCTGGATTAAGGCTTGTGGTTTCTTTATTCTTCTTCCAAATCCCTAAAACCCTCTTTTTTAGTGGATCTTAGTTTGGGGTTTCAAAGGTTACATGAATCTGGATCTAAGGCTAAGGTTATGTGATCTTTTATCTATGGATTCAAGGTGGGTGGTCTACAAGTTATATCCCATAGTCTTGAAGTTGATTTGTGCATGTGTGGTTGGGTTAATGGTTATATCTTGTTGTGAATTTGATGCCTTTAAATGGATTTGCTAAAATTGTTGGCTAAGTAATGAATTGAACCCCTCATTATCTCCATGGTATGCATTGAGGTTGACTATACCGCTTTAGGGCCACCCATGGGGTGTTCCAACATTCCCGAACATGAAAAAAATTATAATGTTAAGCATATAATTAACTTGTGATAAAGTAGATCCCATTATGAACATGTTAATATATTTGCTGATCTAAAAAGGGAATATTTATAGTTGTGTCTAGACTTTAATAATGGCCTAAGGGATTGATTGGATTAATATAGAATGGGTTGGATAAAATTTAGTGATTGTGCTAAATGACTTATGAATTGTACTTGAATTACATAAGTGGGTTAATGCATGTGAAATGATGAAAATGTTAAATGGGTAAATTCTTGTAAATTTTTGAATGTGTTAATTGGGTTAATGCATGGGAATTGATGAATATGTTAGATGGACTAATGTATGGGAATTATTGATTATGATAAATGGGTTAAGGTATGTGAAAGGAAATGGGTTAAATGGACCATGATAAGTAAACGGTAAATGTGATAATGGGTTAAGTAGTGATGATGATCAAGATGTTGTATGAAATGTAAATTTTATATGTTATGTGTATTGGTTGTGTATGGATTGTGATATGGTATATGTGGTAAATGTATAAATAAGAATGTGCACATGGCTTGTTAGTTGAGGGGTATTGGACTCAAGGATCTATGCCCATGGGTCAGGTTAGACTGAGGCTCTAAACCCCACCCCTATAATGCATAGGTTATGGAAGGGGACTAAGGCTCTATTCCCCTAATGATTTCATTTGAAAAGAATTACTGGACCGAGGCTCCAAGGTAAGTGTAATGTAATGGTTTGTGAAATATTTTTCCCTAGTGATATAGAGAACTTGAATTAATCCCTTATACATAGTAATTGACCAGCTTAGGCCATTGGGTAAATGATGTAAATTCCTAACCCATGGGACAAGTGTAGATTATGGATTAAGTGATTAAAATGGTCAAAGTAAATATGTTTAACTAATGGTACCCAAGTTTCATTTTTTTCTATGTCATTTATTTAGTTTTGAATTAACTGCCTATTTAGACTAGGTATTTTATGGAAAATATTGGTGGTGTCCTATTGAGTTTTACTCACACCCTGATCGGGCCACCATTAGGTACCTGAGTAGATTTCTTGGTTGTAGTCTAGGATAAGGGAAAAGGCCCTATGCTAGGGAGTAGTTGAGTTGGGGTTAGGTTGTTCATGGATGAGGATCCGGACATTGAGTCAAGACCCATTTTGATGATTTATATGTCTGTATTATTTTGGGTTTTCTTCACTTTTTTCACTATTATCATGAAATGGTATAATTATTATTGGTTGTGTTTTATACCCTAATTGGGAATGGTTAGTAACACATGTTCTGGTTTATGTTTAATGTTTTATTTATTTCATATGATATCTTCTGTATATTACTTTGATAAAGAGGGTATAGTCTCCCCATTTATTATGTCATACCATCACTTCTAGTAGGTATCCTCTGGCATATGGGGAGGCGCGCCTGAGGTCATGTGGTGATCCAGCTCAGGGCACCAGATTAGTGGCCTTCGGGTTGGGGATGTTAAAAGAATATTTTTTTAAACTTTTATAATTTTTATTTTACAAAAAAAAATTTATTTTTGAAATCATAACATCAAAATTTAATTTGGGTTAGTTTTTAGTATTTTTATGAGAAGTTTCATTTTTTGATGAATAGTGAAAAACACTAAATTTTAATTGAACATATTATTTTTGTCTAATTTATTTATATATTTAAATTAAATATTATATTATTTTAAAGTATATTTATTTCAATTATTAATATATTAATAAAATTTAGGTCATTATAATCAATTTAACATTGAAATTAGATATAAAAACCTTTCAAACTTTTAAACATTTTCACTTTAAAAACCCATTGTCTCGTCCCATCTGTAGGATTAATTTTAAATTAATTTCTGCCACTTATGTGATTGTAATTTTGAAAAAATGGATTCCATATTTTTAATCATTATAATTTATAATTTTTAGTAAGCTCAACTTACTTTTTGACAAAACATAATAGTGAAAGTAATTAAAATTAATTATAGCGATTAAGGTAAAAACGAGTTTACTTAGTGGTTATTCTTTAATATTAAGGGTCCAAATGACTTAGAAACTTTTCCAAAACCTATTTATGGCCATATTTCAACTATTTAACATATTTTATCTCAAATTTACTATTATTTGAGTCACATAATGTAAGAGATACTTCTCAATAGTGTTTTTCTTTTTTGTATTTACAATAATTCCACTCATCCACCACTATATAAAGGAATTAAACTCATCACTTCTTCACACATATCAAGACTTTCTGATAATCCAAAACCTGAAAAAATAAGCTACCAAAATCCCTAATCTCATCCTATAAGACTCAATTTGGGAATAAAGTAAACCAAGGAAGT
This sequence comes from Viscum album, assembly GCA_963277665.1. Lineage (NCBI taxonomy): Eukaryota > Viridiplantae > Streptophyta > Magnoliopsida > Santalales > Viscaceae > Viscum > Viscum album. The sequence continues at coordinate 616,367,372 of OY728145.1, read as the reverse complement.
TCTTTAGTGCAAACCAAAAGGAGTTACTCAAAGAAGAGATAACCTTCTTCAAAGAGAACTTTTGTTTTATTTCATTCTCCACCCATTAAATTATTATTATTACATGATTATATAATAACCCGATTATAATGAATATAATCATATGTTTTTACATTAATGGGTTTACCTACACCTAAGCACACTCCCATCAAATGGGATACACATTCATTATTCATGTGTACGACGGACTACCGTCTCTGGAACCGATATTGTTCGTTCTTCCATTACCACCTATCAAGGTTAGGAATAATGATGTAATTAATATTTTTATATGATATATATGATATTTATTATTTATTTATGCTTTTTTAATTATTATAAAACACATACCTGCATGCTCTCCATTTTTTGGGAATATGATAGCATCGTTTGTGGATGTGTGGACTACCGCCTCCTCAAAGCATTGTGATTCGTTCACGCTTTACATGGAATGAATTAAAGGTGGTTTTATTAAAAATATATGAAATTTATGAAATAATAATTAAAATTTAATGATAATATATATATATACACACATCATTTACTTTTTTTTTCTTTCAATACGACAAGAAAATGGAAACAACGTTCTTTCGTACATAGGACCTACCATCTCCATGAATGATGTATTTAATTTCCTATTTATATATTTTACAGATTATTATAAATAATTATATAATTAATATATATTATATTAATATCATGGTTTAAATTCTATAAATAATGAAATAATGATCTAAGTAAGAGGACTAAGAATGATAAGTCAAAATATGTACGAAAAACCAAACGGTTATTACCCGAAACATAACATTAACATGGAATTGTTAATAAATAGGGAATATAAAGTCATAAGTAAATAATATAATAGTATATATATAAATATGGTTATATGAAAGATTTATAATAAAATTATATTTATTATACACGAGGTTTGAATAAGTACGATGAAAGTCAAGACTTAAGGTAAGGGAATTTCATCTCACTTTTTATATCTGTGAGATATATACCATATTCACCACTCGATTCTTTTATGTGGTGTATATAATACGTATGACATGTTATATCATGAATTTTATTTATTTAAGGATATTAAACGTTTCAATTTATTTTATTATTTCACGGGGCTGATGATTTAAAAATTACTCAAGTAGTGAAGGGATTTATAGTCTCACTTTTATTTCTGTGAGAGTTATTCCATATTCACCACTCATTTATTTTTCATGGTGTATATAATACCATATATAATTATATATAATTAATTTAATTTATTTCATGATATTAAAAGTTTTAATATATTTTCTTCTTTCATGGATCTCATGATTCAAAACCTACTCAAGAAATAAGGGATTTTCGTCTCACTTTTTACTTTTGTGAGACATATGCTATAGTCACCACCTCTTTCTTCTATGTGGTGTATATAATTCCCATGAATGTAATTTTTGAGTATTATAAATAAAATTTTTGGTATTTAGATATCAATTTTCGGATCTCTCTTTCACGGGTCTTAAGGTTCAAAAGTTACCAAATTGGTAAAATATTTTTGTCTCAATTGCCTTTTTTTGAGACGTAAGTTATGCTATGAACCTATATTATTTAATGAGGTGTATATACAGACCCTTTGATATAAAATATCATGAATTTATTGATACTCATTATATTTTAAGTTTTATTTTATTTTATTCCTTCATGGGTCCCAGGATTCAAGGTTACCAAAGTGGTAAGAGATTTATGTTACAATCTCACCATTTATTGAGATAGTTTATAATCAAGTATCCAATGATAAAATATTATGATCCATATCTAAAGGATTATATGAATTTTATTATCATATGGGTTTTTGGAACCGATTGTATAACGGAATCCCCAAACATGTGGGTTTTTAAAAAATTTCCACCAACGATCAACACAAACTTGTTAACGTTGGTGAACAACAACCTGGTATTAGCTGAGGACCACACTTTCAGCATTTTAAGCACAAAATAAACCATAAAATACTTGGTTTAGATCCAATGATGTGCATGATTTCTGCTCATTGTTAGCGATCGCTGCTCAAAGAATCCATAGTTGAATTCCCCTAGATCATCCCCACACGCTTTAAGGAATCCGCAAAAGCGCCGTTTGTCGTAATCTGGGTGCTAGTGCGAAATTGTGATGACGCCTTCGATGCTCCGATGATCACCGCATAACTTTTCTAGCGATGCCCGAGAGAGAGCTCCATTTGAGCTCTTTAAATCTAGAGAATCTCTCTCTAAATCATGGGAGAGAAGAGAGGAGAGAGAATCCCCATGAATAGTACTTAGAAAAATCCCATCCTCTTCTATTTATAGTGGTTAATTAAAATACCCAGTATCACCTCGCCAACCCCAAATACTTAACGCACTATCAACTATCTTTTATGACTACTAAAAGAGTCATAAATATTATTATCATTTACTTTTAATATATTAAAATATATTACACGATAATAATTGAATCATTAACTCGACTCATCACTCCCATAAATATTAATCGAACCATGAATAATTTAATATTCGTCAATTAATATTTTTCATGTATTTAATAAAAGTTGTAAATACATTTAATAAATAAATTCAATACTCATTATTCTAAACTCGAATAATATGAATTTATTTATTGCATTAGTGATCGTTTACCTTTGGACAAATCTCAGACCCCTATGGCGGGGCCCAATATGTCCAAAACTCTTATTCAACTGAATAGGGTAGATTCTTGAATACGCTATTGTGTGTGACCCTCTAGGACCTTATCACAATAGTAGTGAATAGTATCCACAGACCAAGAGTGGGATCTAGAAACCCATCATGGCCCCTGAAGAGATAAGTATTTTCACAGCAGCAACAACTAACCTACGAACATAAACTGTGTAATATGATCTCTTTGTCTGTAATATCTCATAAATCCGGACACACTCATGTGTCATCGCCATTTTTCTTGATTTATTGTTTATTGATTTAACTGGATAGATTTACCCTTGACTGCCATGGCCATGGTCTTATAAAGGTACTACCATCCATATCAACATGGCCTGATATATATTATTTCCATGACCCAGAAGCGACAAATCCTTTCTTGACCATTCAACTAATGCCTTGCCACCAACGATGCACCCAACACAAACTACCTCACCACGGCTTTATCTCCATGGTTTTTGTCTTGTATCAAAGTACGCAATCAAATGACATATATTGGTAATGATCTCAAGTTAGGAGACCATTAAACATGATCGTAGATAGGAACACCCAATGACACGTGAAACATGTGGCGTTCATATTTGCAAGTCAGTTCTCATGATCTCACTACTAGATATCACCAAGTGAAAACTTCATGAGAAGAAGTCTTAATGCTTATGATCCCCTAAAACTTGATGGTCAGACATCTACTATGTCCAATCAGTAAGATGTATCTAGACCATAGAACATATATTTAATATTAAGGTCATAGTATCTAGAGGTTCTCATTATAGCATGGGAACTACTATCACCTTTCGATATAATAAATAATCTTTGGACATTACCATTTGAATAGTGGATATAGAAAAGTCTACACTATAATGGTAAGATGACATCATGTATAGCTAACAGTATACATGATATGGTAATCAAAAGCATTGAGTAGTTGGGTCTAGGTAACCCGCTATTTCAATATGGTTATTGATAAATATTAAAGTAATGTTAGAATTTCCCCACTCTTTGTTACTTAATATAATTAAGAAAAATGTTTTTAAGAAAATCCAATTTTATTTATCTTTTCAGTCAGAAATCATTTTTATTCAAAAACCACGATTTATAAAAATATTTTCAAGTTTTTAAATTATATTTTATTCTCATTATTAAGGAAAATGATTTTAATAATGTTTTATGTTTTAAAAAGTGTTTAAAATGGTTTTCAAATCTTCTTTTATAAGTTTTGAAGGCTAATTTCAAAGAAAAAGGTTTTCTAAATGTTTTATGATTTAAAAAGATTGTTTCAAAGAGGAAAGGATATTTTACTCAATAAATGTTTTAAATGATTTTTAAAGATTAAAAAATAATTTTTAAAAGTGGTTTTTGAATAAAAGGATTTTTAAAATTTTTTATTTCTTAAAAAAAATTATTTTCAAAGAAAGGTTATTTTCATTGAGAAATTATCGAAGTGATCTTTAAAAATCCTTCACCATATAAGATTAAATACTTTTAAAAATTTTATGATTTATTAGTTATATGATCCAAGGACACTATTATTATTATTTATTTTAATGTTTTTTGTTTAATATTATAAGTTTTTTGTGAAACCCATATTTATTTCATGGGTTATACCTTGATAAAACACTTATGAAACCCGATTCCTGTCGTAGGAAATTATATGATGAAATGATTATGAAACTTATCTATTTTACATCGATTATTATATGATTAAATGTTTATGATACACATTTAATTTCATGGTTTATTATATGATGAATTTTTATGATCTCATGACACTCATATGTATTATTTCATTATGTGATGGGTAGAAAAAATATCTATCTCTAATGCATTGAGTGAAGATTTATATCTCATGAGATAGAAATGGATGGAATGGGGAGTAAACCTAGTTTAGTAAGGGACTTTGTCCACTAATATGGTATTAGGAGTGAAATTTAACAACAAATATTGTTTGGGGAGTGAACCCATTCCACTTTAAGTAAAGGGATGTGACTGAGTATGGTGCTGTGTCCCGCCCAATAGGTGTAGCACCCATGAAGTGACTTTATATGTCTTGATAATGATCCTTGACTTAAAGGGAATTATTTTATATGATTAGGTGTATGCCACAAATTTTATGTCTTATTGAAATGTTATGATCTCATGACTCATGTTCTATTATTTCCTTATGATTCATGTCTTTTGAACTGCTAATATTTATGTCATGATTCATGTTTATGATATTTGATATACAGGGTATGATTTTCCAATGTTATTATCATGTTATCACACCCTTATGCTTATTTCATGATTACGTGTCATCATTTTTTACCCTTACTAAGAATATGATATCACCCATTCTTATTTTTACTTTCCACAGGTTATAAAGAAAGGTTTTAAGTAGTGTATGATTGTGAAGAGTACTAAAGTGGAAGATATTTACGTGAGATATTGAAGATCTTTCACCATGTTAGAATAGTTTCCAAAGACACTATACTCTTATGGTCCTTGGGCATTTACTTTTTTAATGTGTTGAATATTCATCTAAAATGATGTAATATCCATGTATGTTAAGCCTGGGTCACTATAGTTGTAATTAGAGGAAAATTTTACTTAACCTTTGGAAATTAGGATGAGAAAACCTTAGTGACAACCCTAAGAACATTTATAAGTATAAGTCTAAGTTTGAGTCAATGTTTAGAAAAATATACTAGAATTTTGGTAAAGTATTGAGAGAGTGGTTTCCTAGCGATACATCCTTATCTGGATACTAAAAGTGGATGTGGCTCTAGAACAAATTTACATAGGGGTAACAACCTTGAAAACACCATATTTAGATATACTTGATCAGGAACTGGTGAATGACAACGGGTCTTTCTTCACACCTAGTTTGACACTACCGAGGGATATTCTTTGGAAATTCAAAAACTCTTTACGAACCATAATAAAGGATTTAAATAGAATATGGATATGGATAACCTTTGATAAACCTATGTTGTCATAGATTAAATAAATGTGTCATGATTTAGACATCCAGTAAGTGATTTTTCCTGAATATGTGGGTTTTCCACTATGATTAGTGTTTATAAAATTATGATTTTGGTTTTTTCCAATGGATGAAACTGGAAAAAATCATATTAACATGTAATATAATGGAAAATTTGGTGGCTATGAGAAACCAAAGTGGATGATGACTAGATAAAAAATACTAGGATTATACATAATAATATATCAAATTATATGATTAACAGTGTGAGCTTTGATGAGAATCCAAATGCATCAAATAAGAGGAAGATTGTATTTTATGAAGGTTCATATAGGAATGAACATACAGGAAAAAATGTTTTTCTTTCTACATGTCAAGAATATGGGAAGAAGAACCTATAGAAACACCTCAAATGGAGGGGAAGATGTTATATGTGTGAAAAAAGGGCCATATAGTGACAAATTGTCAAGGAGTTTAATATATTCTATGCGGAGAACATGGAAATTACCCAAATAAATTCCCTTACCTAAGAATTGACTTCTAAAACAAGAAGGGACCTATTCCATTCCAATCATTGAAGTGGAAGGATAAAAGTATTTATGTTTTTGGATTCAATATTTATGAAATATATAAGGAATTTTCAGTATAAGTTTTTCATTAAATATTTGAAAGAATATTTTGAATGGTACCGATAACCAAGAAAATTTATTTAATGGTAAGTTTATATTTTATGGAAAATAAATGATTATTGGAAGGTACCCCTTAATATGTTTTGAATGCTGATAAATTGATGTTTAGTATGGTTAAATAGACGATTTATATGGATAAAGTAATTTGGATAGTATTGATGACCTCATAACCGCTAAAAGATTTTTTTTTTTGAAAAAGTGGTTTATACTATCATGGATGGTGATTATGAAATTTTTCGATTTAATGAATATATAAAATGATATTTGAAATAATAAAGCATTCATGTTTTCAATAAGAATTTATGGTAATTCAGGTTATTACTATGTTTTAAGAGAATACATGATGAATTTATTCACATGTTTGGAATGTGACAACCAAGAGATACTTTATGATATATTGGGGATAAATGTTAAGCTGATTTTCAGATATTTAGTGACCTTATTTATAAATTTTTTTCTTTTCATCTTTCATAAGGGTTATAATTTTGACCATTTATGGAATGGTTTAAGTTAAAATTTAGATGAGGTTTTAGAGATTAAAGTATTATCTTTCAATATTAGGATTTATACATATTGGATAACCTATGATAATAATTTTTTTGTGATGATAAATAAATATAGATGGAATGAATTATTGTTCTACTTATGGATATTACGATCAGTTAGTGCTTCAGGCATAAAAAAATCACCTTTATTTTTATAGTAAGAGATGAAGTGGAAATTGATCAAGACACAACCAAAGGGTGAGATTGTGCATATGAAATGGAATAAAATTAAGAAATTATATCTACTTGTGAAAATTATTCAACTTTAGGAAAAGGGTCTTGAAATAAAATTTTGTCCCATAATCATCATCTTTAATGATATCAATGAACCTTTTCAAGCCTCTTTGGTTTATAGATTTTTGATCATTAACTTCCCCCTAATCATGTTATTAATCACTCTCTATCAGAACTTGATAGTTATATTTATATTAAATGTACATGTTTTCACTTTACACTTATGTTTTCATATGTATAAACCTAATTATAAGTTACTTTGGGTAACTGTTATGTTTCTGACTATGTTTTTTTAAAGTAAGTTTTAATATTTATTTTCAAGGTGTGGGTTTCTATAAAAGTAACTTTAAAGTATTAAACCTTAATAACCAAAATTAATTTTTAGTCAAAAAAATCATTTTACGGGGGGTAGAATGTAACACCTTGAATTTTTATGAATTATTATTTTTTGAATAAATTAAAATTCTTTGATGGGTTTCATTGCACGCTAAACCATGTTAAGATTTATTTATACCCAACACCAAGATTAAATTACACTAAAAAGAATACTCAGATTATCTTAAGGTAAAAAAACACTATTTTTGGATTGTGTTACACACAATGTTGAGTTCCTTCAATATCCTCTGTTACACACAAGACCAAGTTTTACCAAACTAAATATTATTATTAAAATATTGTTATAGTTATCACCCAACTATTGGAAATTATGAAACTATGGTTTAAACATGTTTATAAAATGAATTATTAGGTCATAAATTAATTATAAATGAAAATAAAAACAAATTTAATATTAATTAAGTTTTTTATGAAAAAACTATTTATATAAAAAAACTATTTTTATGAAAAAACTATTTTTATGCTAACAAAGGTGTTTTATTTTAATAAATTAAATTAATCAATATTAGTGAGATATATTAATGTAATTTATATATTATAAATTAAATGAATTTTTTTTACATTCATCCAATAATTTTGATTGGCATAAAATAAGAACACATCTAGTTTTAGGCATTAAAAATTATATTACTCTAAAATGTAGTTTTACCGCCTTTTAATGGAAGACTTTTTTTAAAATGGATTTTTGAAACTTTTATAATTTTTATTTGAATAAATAAAACTTATTTTTGAAATTGGAATATAAAAATTTACATTGGGTGATATTTTTTTATTTTTATGAGAAGTTTCATTTTTTGATGAATAGTGAAAAACATTGAATTTTAATTGAAAACTGCATTTTAGTATTGTTTATTTATACAACTAAATTATATTTTAAATTGTTTTTAAAGTATATTTAGATAAATTATACATATAATAATTCAATTTAGGTCATTATAATTAATTTTCCATTGAAATTAGATATAAAAACATTTCAAACTTTTGAACATTTTCACTTTAAAAACCTGCTGTCTCGTCCCATCTGCGGGATTAATTTTAAATTAATTTCTATCACTTATATGATTTTAATTTGTAAAAATGGATTATATATTTTTAATAAAAATAATTTATAATTCATAATAAGTTTAACTTATTTTTTTTACCAAAAATATTAATGTATTTAATTAAAATTAATTACAATGATTAAGGTAAAAACGAGTTTACTTTGTGGTTAAACTTTAATATTAAGTTTAAAAATGACCTATAAACTCGTCCAAAACCCATTTTATGGTGATGTTTAGAAAATTTACCCAATTTTATCTAAAATGGTTCATTATTGTAGGAATATTATGTAAGGGATACCTCTCAATAGTTTTTTACCTTTTTGTATTTACAAGAATGCCACTCCTCCTCCACTATATAAATGCACTCAACCCCTCACTTTTTCACACATATCAAGCCTTTCGTCTCATAAAAAACCTAAAAAAATAATCTCCAAAAATCCATACTCTAATACTACAAGAATAAATTTGGGACGAAATTAAACCAAGGAAGTCCTTTGGTGAAAACAAAAAAGAGTTACCCGAAGAAGAAGTAACCTTCTTCAACGAGCAATTTTGTTTTATTTCTTTCTACACACATTCAATTACTATTATTACATGATTATATAATAACATCAGTATCCTAAATATACTAATATTTTGTTATGTTAAGGGTTCAACCAAAACCTACACACACTTCTATCAAATGGGATACACAATTATCATTCGTGTGTATGACATACTACCACCTCGCGAACTGATGTCGTTTGTTCTTCCATTACCACCTCTAAAGTTTGGTAATAATGGTTAAATTAATATTTTATATGATATATATGATATTTATGATTTATTTATGCTTATATAATTATTATATATCACATACCTTCATGTTTTTTATTTTTTAGGAATACGATAACATCGTTTGTGGACCTGTGAATTACCGCGTCCTCAAAGTGACGTGATTCATTCACGCTTTACATGGAATGTATTATGGATAGTTTTATTAAAAATATGTGATATTTATGAAATAATAATTCCATTTTAATGATTATATATATATATATATGTACACATCATTTACTTTTTTTCTTTCAATATGATAAGAAAATTGAAACATTATTTATGCATACGTACGACCTACCATAATATAAATAATTATATACTGAATATATATGATATTAATATCATGGTTTAAATTCTATAAATAAGAAAATCAGGATCTAAGTAAGAGGAATAAGAATTCCAAGTAAAAACATGTACTAAAAACAAAATAGTTATTACCTAAAACAAAACATTAACATTGAATAGTTAATAAACGGGTAATATAAATTCATAAGTAAATAATATATGGTATTATATATATTAATATTATTCTTTTATATATTTATAATAAAATTATATTTATTATATAGTAGTTTTGAACAAGTATGATGATATTCAAGACTTAAGGTAAGATAATTTCATCTCACTTTTTATATCAGTGAGACACATGACATATTCACCAATCAATTATTTTATGTGGTGTATATACTGAATATTACACGATATATAATAATTTAATTTATTTAATTATATTAAATGTTTTAATTTAAGTTATTATTTTACGGGGATCACTATTCAAAATTTACTTAAGTAGTAAGGGGATTTCTAGTCTCACCTTTATTTTTGTGAGAGTTATGCCATATTAACCGCTCGTTTATTTTGTGCGGTGTATATATTACCCCATGAAATGTTATATAATTAATTTATTTTATATTAAAAGTTTTAATTTATCTTATTCTTTCATGTATATCATGATTCAAAATCTACTCAAGAATTAATAGTTTCTGTCTCACTTTTTACTTTTGTGAGACACATGCTTTATTCACCACTACTTTCTTCTATGCAGTGTATATACTGCCAATGAATGTAATTTATGATTATTATAAATAATTTTTTTTGTAATTTACATATCAATTTGAGGATTTCTATTTCATGAGATTTATGTTTTAAAATTTACCAAATCGGTAATAGATTTTTGTCTCAGTTTTCATTCTTTGAGACGTAAGTTATCTTATGCACACACACACACACACACATATATATATATATATTCTTTCATGAGGTTTATATACAAATAATTTGACATGTAATATCATGAATTTATTCATCCTAATGATATTTTCAGTTTCATTTTTTGTTATTACTTCATGAGAATTAGGATTCAAAGTTATCAAAGTGGTAAGAGTTTTATGTTACAATATCACCATTTACTAGGATTGTTTATAATCAAGTCTCTAATGTTGAAATTTTATGATCCATATCTCAAGTATTCTCATTAATTTTATTATCCTACGGTTATTCATGATATCTTAAAGTAATTTTATAATTTTTTCACTCTTTGTTACTTAAGATAATTAAGAAAATGTTTTTAAGAAAATCCAACTTTATTTTTCATTTTTGGTCAGAAATATATTTTAATCAAAAAAATGTTTTTAAAATATATTTTAAACTAATTTTTCAAGGAAAAGGATTTTAAATATATTTTACATTTTAAAAAATGTTTAAAATGGTTTTTAGATATTATTTTATAAATTTTCAAGGTTAATGTCAAAGAAAAATGTTTTCAAAATGTTTTATGATCTAAAAATATTTTTTCAAAGAAAAAAGGATATTTCTTTCAAGAAATGTTTTAAATAATTATTAAATATTACTTAACAAGTTTTAAAAGTGGTTTTAAAATAAAATGATTTTGAAAATGTTTTATGTTTTACAAAAATGATTTTCAAAGAAAGGTTATTTCCTTTAAGAAATTCTCCAAGTGATCTTTCAAAATACTTCACCATCTAAGATGACATCCTTTGATATTTTTTATGATTTTATAGGGATATGATCCAAGGACACCATTATTATTATTTATTTTAATGGTTTATGTTTAATATGAAAAGTTATTTTTGAAACCCATTTCTCTTCCATGGGTTATACCATGATAAAATACTTATGAAACTCCCTTCCTTGCATAGGTTATTTTACGATGAAATGATTATGAGACCTATCTATTTTCCACATGTTATGATATGATGAAATAATTATGATACCCATTTAATTTCATTGGTTAATATATGATGAATGTTTATGAACTTTTGGCACAAATATGCATGATTTCATAATGTGACGGGTGGGACCTATATCTCCCTCCAATGCATTGGGTAAAGATTTATTTCTCATAAGATAAATATAGATGGAATATGGAGTAAACCTAGTTTAGTAAGGGAATTTTTCTGCTAAGATAGTCTTGGGATTGAACCTTGACTAATAAGAAGGTTTGGGGAGTGAACCAATTCCATTATAAAGAAAGGGTTGTGACTAGGGAAGGTGGTACATCCCGCCCAATTGGTGTAGCCCCCATAAAGTTCCCTAATAAGTTTTGATAATGAGTATTGTATTAAAGGGAATTATTTTATTTGCTTATGTGTATGCCAAAAATTCTATGTCTTATTCCAATGTTATGCTCTCATGAATCATTTTCTATGATTTCATTATGATTCATGTCTTATGAACTATCAATATTTATTCCATGATTCATGTTTATAATCTTTGATTTGAAGGGTATGATTTTCCAATGTTATTATCATGTTCTCATACCCTTATTCTTATGTCATTATCATGTATAATCCTTGTTTACACTTAATGATAATCTAATCTCACCCTTTATTATTTCTCCTTTACCCAGGTTATGAGGAAATGTTTTGAGTAGGGTATTTTTGTGAATAGTACTAAAGGGGAAGATATTTACAGGAGATATTGAAGATCTTTCATCATGTTATAATATTATGTTTCCATGTTTCCAAAGACACTAAACTATTATAGTCCCCAGGTACGTAATTTTTTAATGTGTGGAATATTCATATAAAATGATGTAATATCTATGTATGTTAAGCATGGGTCGCTATATGCAGAGTGGACCTCACCATGTTTCTCAAATACAGGTTTAACTAGACTCACTGTGGTGTGGACCCTTCTTTTTTGTCATAGTTTTGACTTATTTTGTCACCCTTTCAATATAGAGAGGGGTGTTGCATCATGTTATTATATTCCCCAATTTTCTTATAAATTCCTATGCCACTTTGAACCCTATATTTATTCAGCATTTTATATCAGTTCTTGTGAAAATCCTAGGTGATTTTTGGGAGGAATTTCACCCTCTCATTTTGGGCTTTGACTCTTGGCATCTGGAGATCAATCCTTGGAAATCATAAGGTAATTCCCCTCTCTTAATTATCTTTTTTTCTCCCTTATTCCTTATTCTGTTGATGTTTTTTCTTTGGGATATAGATGTTTTGGGTAGTTTTATGAATGATTATTGATGTGGTCTTGTGTGTTATATGTTGATTAAAGTGTTCCCTTTCATTATGGTGTCCGACGATATTCTTCCTCTTGTTACATCCTTACACAGTAGTTTAGAAAGATTTTTTTTGAGGTAATGGATCCTTTGAATTTCTTTTTTTATTTATACATATGGGCGGATAATTATTTTTTTCCCTTTGGGGATATGTTATGCACTAGATTAATGAATATAATTAATTAGTTTAATTGAAATAGAAGGGGAAATGGAGAAATCATATGAGGTTTACCTATTTTTTGTTTTGAATATATATTGAGCATGTTTTTTGTTTCTTTCATAGAACTTTTATTATGGTTTGGGTTTCCATTATATCACCCTAATACTTTATAATATATTTTCTTAAATAAATTTAACCACGTTGATGAATTGTGATACACACAACCACAAGTTTAAATGAATTGTAATATGGTATACCGTTATAACACAGTTGTTAAATTAGTGGGTATGAATAATAATAACTAAATTATGAAAATTATATATTTTAAACATGTATAAAATAAATTAATTGGTTATCAATTGATTATAAATGAAAATAAAAATCTTTTGAAAGTAAAATAAATGTTTTTATGAAAAACTATTTTTATGTACACTATGTGTTTTTATATTAATAAATTAAATTAATCACTATTGGTGAAATATTTTGATGAAATTTATATATTATATATTAAATCAAATGTTTTATCATTCATATAATATTTTTTTAGGCATAGGATAATAATAAATCCAGTTATATGCTTAAAAACTATATTTTTCTAAAAATCTGTTTTGTAAACTAATTTTAAAATTAAAATTTGAAAATTTTAGAAAATTTATTTACGAAAATTAAATTAATTTTTTAAACCATCATGAAAAAATTATCTTAGAGTTATTTTTTTATAATTTTCAGAAAAGATTATGTTTTCAATGAATAGTGAAAAATATTGATTTTCATTAAAATCCACCTTTTCATTAAAAGCATTTACAAATTTACATTTTCAAAAAAATTAAAATTAAAATTAGTTCAATTATATTATTATTTACCCAATTTAGGTAACTGTACATAATTTTATGTTGAGCTTTTATATAAAATCTTTTTATTCTTAAGGAAGATTTTTCTTTGGAAAACATTTTTTCGACTCACTATCAGGTTTAATTTTAAATTAATTATACCCATTGTGTGAATTTTATTTGGTAAAAATTATTGCATATTTTTAATTATAATATTTAATTTTAGTTAATAAGTTAAACTTAATTTTTTATCACAATGAATAATAAAAACAGTAAAAACTAATTACCACGGTTAAGGTTAAAACGGGTTCACTTGGGGTAAAACTAAACATATATGGGTTAAAATAACACAAAAACATGTATAATTTACTTTTTATGGATATATTTAGACCTTATATCAACCAAGGTTTTGTAATTGTCCATTTTTAATCCATTTAGTGTGTGTAAAATTTGGGGATATTTTATTCCTTTAAAAAATTCCAAGTGTGTCCTCTCCCCCACTTATAAAAGGACACCCACTCTCATCTCATATACACACTTCAAGAGCCCATATGTTCAACTAATAACTAAAAAAATCACTTACTTAAATCCCTAACCATTACATAGATTCCATTTTTTGATCAAAAAACTGTTCTATGAAGGCTTTAGTTATAATCCTAATGTTGTTCTCTGAAGAAGTGGTATAATTTTTAACCACACATCTTTATTTTTTTTATTCATATAACCCCTAAAAATCTTCTCAAAATTTTATTAAATAATAAAAAATTATATTAATTATAATAATATGTTATTATTTTAGTAAAATAACCTAAATACTCTCCCTCTTTCATCAAATGAGAAACAAAACTGTCGATCGTGGGTATGCAGGACTACCACCTTGCGAACTGACGTAATTCATTTTCCATCACCACCTATTATGAATGGAAATAATTATGGATTTAATTTATATATATATATATATATTATTTATGAAACAAATATAATTATGAAATTATAATATCACATCTACCCTCTTACCTTTTAATCTATTGGAAACTGATAACGTAACTCGTGTGTACGTGTGAACGATCACCTCCATGAAGCGATGTGATATGTTTTTAATTTTATTTTTAAATAGATGTTAATAAGGATAGTATATTAATTATTTTTTAAGGTTTAAATTATATTCAACTTTCTTTCATTCCATCCGTTAAAATAATGGAAACATCGTTCAAGCGTACGTAGGGCCTACCGTCTCCACAAATGGTGTAATTCATTTTTCTATATAAATTTTATAGATTACTCCAAATAATTACACAATGAATATATATTATATTTATATCATGATTAACATTATTTATATTATTTAAACATGATCAAATTATAAAGGACCAAAACTACTGAACCAAAACATACATGAAAAACAAAGTAGTTATAATTGAGAATAATGTTTTCAATAAAGAATTAATAATAAATGGGTGATAAAAAGTTATAATTAAATTATAAATGGTATGATATATTTGGGTATGGTTATTTAATATATTTATAATAAATCTATATTTATTATATAGGAGTTTTAGACATGTATCAAGGAAATCATACTTATGGTAAGGGTTTCTCGTCTCATTTTTACTTTTGTGAGATATATATCATATTCACCACTTGTTTATTTTGGGTGGTGTATATATTTCCCATGAATTTATTTTATAATTCTTCTCATGAAAATTATACGATATAAATATCCATAAAAGGCTCTTTCTTTCATAGGATGATTCAAAAGTTATCAAAGTGGTAAGGGTTTATTTTACAATCTCTTTATTATTTGATATTGTTTATGTTAAAGTCTCCATAGGTTGAATTATTTTAATATTTACATATTAAAAATATATATTATATTATCCTATAGTTATTCATAAAATTTTAAAGTAATAATACCGTTTTCCTCTCTTTGGTTCTTAAAATGATGGAGAAAATGATTTTAAGAAAAGACAACTTTATTTCTCTTTTGGTGGAAAATACCTTATCTTTTATATCCATATTTTCCTTAAAATATTTTATTTAATATTTTTAATATTATTTAATGATTTATTAAAGTCATTTTTACCCATATTTTACTTTTAAAAAATGGTTTAAAAGGAATCTTCTTATCATTTTCCAAATAATGTACTTTTTGACTTTTTACCAAAAATACGATTTTAACAAGATTGTAATGTAAAGAATATTCCCACTACCATGAACACTCATTTATTTAATTATTACTTTAAAAATTTTCATGATTATTTTCAAATAATTTTTTTTTCTAATATTCTAGAAATCTTTAGTTTTTAAAAGTTATTTTCAAATCGAAAAGGGTATTTTCCTAAAGAATGTTTTTAGTGAATTATTTATGGTATTTTTATTCATTAACGACAAAAACACTTATTTTAATTATAATCCATTAATGATATGTTGTAATGATACCATTTTTATTATTTATTTGGATGTTTTATGATCATTTTTACTGGGGATGTATTATTTTGATACCGTTATCCATATTAATCTGGATGGTTTATGATCATGTTTATTGATTAGAGAAATTATTAACATTTCATATTATAGTTTTTCAATATGAATGTTTACATTAATGATGTTTCAACCCTTTAATATGATGAATCTTTTGGTCTTAATAAGCAATGAGTGGGCCCCACCATAACCCATCGATGTGTCGGCAGGTCTCATGAGAAAAACTAGCTTGTGTATTTGGCCGAGGACTTACCGATTTATTTAAGATGTCTTGGAATGGGACCTAAATGGTATGTTTATAATGTTTGAAATTATTAATTACATCACTATGATATTATTTGTTTATGTCTATGTGATCATTTTATTAGTTATAAAATCCATGGATACGTTTCAATATCATGTGATTATTTATATGGAATTATTTGATCATCATTTATTTCTACCATATTATTATTTATGCTCAAATTATTGATTAAATGGAATGTGTTTTGAGTTATGTACCTTTACATATTAATTATTACTTATGTATTCATGATAGTTTAAATTTTACATATACCCTTAATATGCATCTGAACCCACCCCTTTTTTATGTTTCCTTTCCCTAGGATGTGAGGAAGTTTATTATGATTGATATAAAGGGACATGATAAAGGGAATAATTATGTTCTCAAATAAAATACTATGTTTTATTTTAAATTTTAAAATGTAATATGAAATTCAAGTATGTATCTAGTTTTCCAACACTACTAAACTATTCGGTCCATCAAGATACAATTCATTGTATACAGTTCCATTTCAATAACGTAACCACTGACTCTAGGATACTAGGGTCGGGGTCTTTACAATTGGGATTAGAGAAAGTTTAGTAGAAACCTTAGGAACTAGATTTATGAAAACATAGATTAGAGAAAGTAACAATATGACTGAATTTAAGGATAAGTCTAAGTATAGGATAACATCCTATTGTTTTGGTTAGGTAGAGATCATGTGGATTTCTTGGCAATACATATTTGAATGGATAATATAAGTTTATATGGCTCTAATACAACTATACCTAAGGGTAATAACTTAAAAAAGGGCGCATTGGTATTTGACTCAATTATCACCTAATGCATGATAACATTTTTTTTCTACACACATAGATTTACACCCTTAAGGATATTATTAGGCCAATTCACATTTGTTTACAAACCATTATGAATGATTTGAAAATATTTTTATAATTTTAAAACCTTCCCAAAGAAACCAAGTTTATGATTTTCAGATTTTCCATGCATAATTTTTTCAATTTATGTCAAGTGTTTCACTAGTTCTAGAATTATACACTATGTTTCATAATGTTATGATCTAATCTAGTGTATGCTATTATTTAAAAATGGAACCTATCAGAAGGAATGATAATCATATCAATGCACGTAATCCATGTAGGAATTTCCCTCCTGGGAAAGATAATGAAGTTGGAGATGGAGTTGTAGTTGGAGATGAACAAATTATAACTATATTGGGGCAGATGAATTATTTTATAAACAATAATATTTCCCATATGGAGTAGCCTACTAACCCACAATGCGGTGTAACAATGCTATACTACTTCATGCATCAGAAACCCCCATCATTTAATGGGACTAAAAATCCATTTGTAGCTAAGAAATGGATAAGGTAATTAGAGAATATATTTCTTACTTTTAGAAGTAATGAAATAGAGATGATTTTCGAGGGATTTTATCATCTATCAGGGGTTTCATATCAATAGTGGTCCTTGATTTAAAAAACTATGGATGAAGAAGAAATAAAAAACCTAGAGTTGGAGGATTTTAAAGTAGTATTCTTGGAAAAATATTTTCCTCGCGAGAAATAAGAGGATATAGAGAGACAATTATTAAGTCTAATATAAATGGAAGATGAAAATATTACTAATTATGAATCTAAATTTACAAAGTTATTAAGGCATGTTGAAGCTAACATACATAATCTAAAGATCATTATTGAACATTTCTTTAATGGTATTAATCCAATACTTTAAAGGGAACTAGACTCCAAAATATTATCATAATACAAGGACATAATATCACATGCTATCAAGACAAAGAAATAATTCTCCGAGTCTTATGAATTTAAAGGAAAACAAGATAAGAAAAGGGTGGATGTACACTTTAGAAAAGGAAATACAACAAAAGGTAATAAGGGAAGAGTGAAATTTATAGCTTGTAATAAATGTGGAATGAAACACTGGGGAACAAGATTTATAAGAATGGGAGTTTGCTAAAAATATAGAGATAGATCCCACCATTCTCATGATTATAAGGGAAAGAAAAATCTTCCAAGGTATAATGACTCAACTATAAGGAGATGAGACACTATAGAAATTATTATCCTAGGAATCAATGGATTTTTTCCTAGAAAATGATAAGGGAGAAAGGATAATCTTATACAATCACAAAAGCTAAAGTTTAAGTCCCTAATGATGTGGTGGAAGGTACTTTAATTATATACTCAAATTTATATAATACTTTATTTGATTATAGATCTTAAAACTCTTTTATATCTTTTAAGTTTTATAAGAAAATTAGATATTTTTCTAGAACCTTAATAAGGGATTTATCAATAAAGACTCATAGTGGACGTCTCACTACAATAAGGATGTGTCAATTAGTTCTCATTATGACACATAAATGTACACTATTTGATGACTTAAATTTTATAACTATGGTTGAATTTTATATAATCCTTGGTATGGATTGGATTTGAAAATATGGTGCAAAAATTTATTGCATTGAGAAGGAAATTATGATTTATGATAAATATATAGAATTTATTTTATTTAGAGGGGAGACTTTATTATCTGAGTCATGTCTAGATCCAACCTAATAAATCTTTTGAAGAAGATTCTTGGGGAATAGGAGAAGATACAATCTATAGTTGGAAAAGGTAATCTTTAAATTGAGTATGTAAATATTTTATAGGAATAAATTGATTTATTTACTAAGTAATTACCTAGGTATCCACCAGAGTGTGAAGTTTAGTTTAATGATTTAATACCTAAAACAAGGAAAATATCAAACAATCCCTATATAATGGACATCTTAGAATTATAGGAGTTGAAGAAACCATTATCAGAGTTGTGTGATAAGGGATTTATATGCCCTAGTTTTTCACCTTGGGTATCCCCTATTATTTTCATTAAGAAGTAAGATAGACTTATGAGGTTCTGTATTGATTATAGGGAAATAAATGCTATTATGATAAATAAAAAGTAAACTCTGCCTCACATTGATGAATTATTTGATAAAATCCATAAAGATTAATATTTTTCAAATATTTACCTTTATTCTGGGTATCATCAATTACGAGTAAATAAAGAAGATGTTTCAAATACAAATTTTTATATGAGGCATGGACATTATGAGTTCACAAAAATGACATTATTATTAACTAATTCATCATCTGTCTCCATGGATCTAATAAATAGATTAGTTAAGGAATATATTGATTTTTTTGTGGTATTTATTGATGATATATCAGTGTAATCTAAGATCTATGAGGACCATGGGAATCAATTGTGGATCATTCTTGAGACTCTTAGAAAAAAATAGTTATATGAAAAATTTATCAAGGGCGAATTATGTCCTTATAAATTTACTTTTATTGTACATATTGTCTCCAAGGATGGAATATCAATTGATATTATGAAGAAAAAGGTATTCCAAGAATGGACAACACCGATTAACATAACCACGAAAAATATTTTTATTGGTTTGGTAGGTTACTATTAGCAATTTGTTCATAATTTTTCTTGATTGGTTAACCCATTGTCTAAGATTAATCGCAAAGGGGTTAAGTTAAAATGGAAAAAGGAATGTGAAGAAATTTTTGAATATTTGAAGAAGATATTGGTTAATGATCTGAATTTGACAATACCATCAGAAAATGATGGATTTGTGATATATAGTAATGCATCGAAGAAGGGATTTAGTTGTTTCATTATGAATAATGGTAAATTTATTACCTAAGCATCATGTTAGTTAAGGATTCACTAATAAAACTATCCAACCCATGATCTTGAGTTAACAGCTATAATATTTTCTTTGATGACATAGATACATTATCTCTATGGTGAAAAGTGTGGGATATATACAGGTTATAGGAGTTTGAAATATATATTTTCACAAAAATTGATCAATATGAGGCAAAGGTGATTAATCAAGATACCCAAGGACTATAATATCTCAATACACTACCTCCTAGGGAAGTCAAATAAGGTAAAAAATGCATTGAGAATGAAAGATCACAGATTTATGACCAAAATGAGGATCTACAAGGATCACATGTTCATGGATCTTGTAAATATGGATATAGGAATTATTAAGGAAGGAGATACATCACTAATTTTTATCAAATTATTACTAAAACATCTTATTTAGAAAATATAAAAAGTTCTCAACCTGATGTTGATAATTTTCAAAAGAAAATTAAATTCACGAATGATGGAAAATTGGCATATTTCATTTGTAAAGGTGGTGTTCTAAAATTTGGAAAGAGACTCTGTGTTCCATCTATACCTGAGATGAAGGGGGAATTATTAAACGATTCTCATTACTTGAATTTATATATACACCCTAATATAACCAAGATGTATATAGATTTTAAGGAACACTTTTTTTGGTATAATATATAGCGCAAAATTGCTGATTATATGTCAATATGTTTGGTTTTTTAATAGATGAAGGTTGAGATATAATATCCTAGAGGAGTAATGAAACCTATTCCTATTATTATGTAAAAATGGGATGACATTACTATGGAATTTTTCACCAGATTACCAAATACTCTTAGAAAGAACAATGCAACATGGGTTATTATTGATCATCTCACCAAATCTTCACATTTACTCCCTATAAGAGAATATTTACCTCTTGAGCACCTTGAAAAACTATATATTAATGAATTTATAAGATTTAATGGTGAAACTATTTCAATTGTGTCTGATCATGATCCATGATTTACATATAAATTCAAGAAGATTATTCTAAAGGCTCTTGATACCAAGATTTGTTTGAGCACCGCTTATCACCCACAATCTAATGGACAATTTGAAAAGACCATTCAAACATTAAAAGACATGTTGAGGCCATTATATCTTGAATTTAAAGGTATGTGGGTTTTGAATTTACCTTTGTTATATTTCTAATATAATAATAGCTTTCATTAAAGTATTCAAATGGTGTTGTATGAAGAATTACAAGGCAATAGATGGTGTACACTAACTTGTTGAAATAAAGTTAGTGAAAGGAATATTATAGGTTTATAACTTGTAAAGGATACAATGGAAAAGGTAAATACTATTCAAACCCATATCAAATCATCTCAATGATGGAAAATGTTATATGTCTATAAAAATAGGAAATATTTGTAATTTCAAGTGTAATATTATGTTTTCTTGAAAGTATCTCCATGGATTGGTGTTATAATGTTCAATAATAAAGAGAAATTGAGACCTAGGTATATAAGACCTTTTTAAATATTAGAAATAATTCGAGTTATGGATTACCATTTTTAATTTCCAAAAATAATCTCTAGAGTACATGATGTGTTCCATATATCATTAGTAAGAAAGTACATTCCAAACCCAACTCATGTGATCACCTTTGATGAAATAGAATTGGAACTTGATATATCATACTGTGAAGAGATTACCTATATTTTGGACACTAGAGGACAAGTGTTGAGGAATAAAATGGCTTTTCTAGTAAATTTACTTTAGATAGATTGTAATATAGAAGAGTAGATATGAGAACATGAAGAAGTTATGATGAAGGACAACCCAAATCTTTTCACAAGGTGACATTTTAAAAATTGTGATATATGTAACCCTGAGTTTAAATGAACCATAATATAGTATAACATTATAATATAGATGTTAAATTGGTGAGTATGAATAGTGCTAACTAAAATATTAAAATTATATGGTTTACATGTGTATAAAATAAATTCATTGGTTATCAATTAATTAGAAATGAAAATAAAAATTTTCTTAAAGTAAAATAAATGTTTCTATGGAAAAACTATTTTTATGTGCATAATATGTTTTTATATTAATAAATTAAATTAATAACTTTTGGTGAATTATTTTAATGAAATTTATATATTATATATTCAATTAAAATTTTTATAATTCTTCTAATATTTTTTAGGCATATAATGAGAATAAATAAAATTTTATGCACAAAAAAATGTATTTTTCTAAAAAGCAGTTTCATCGTGTATTGGGAACTTATTTAAAAATTAATTTTTTACAATTTTAGAAAATTTATTCAAAAATATTAACATAATTTTTTAAACAATAATTTCAAAATTATCTTTGAGTGAATTTTTTGAGAATTTTCTGAAAATATTAATTTTTGACGAATAATGAAAAATACCGATTTTTATTGAAAACTAAATTTTAATTTAAAGATTTTAAAAAGTTATATTTTGTTTTAAAATTATTTTAAAAGTAAAATTAGTTCAATTATATTATTATTAATCCAATTTATGCCAATTTATGCCAATTTATGTTTATTTTTTATATAAAAATTTTTACACTTAAGGAAACTTTTAATTTGGAAAACCATTTTTGACATACTTGAGAGTTTAATTTTAAATTAAATTATGAAACTTATATGAATTTAATTTGGTAAAATGGATTAAATATTTTTAATAAAAATAATAAATATTATTTAATAATGCGAACTTAACTTTTTTTCATAATGAATAGTAAAAATAGTAAAAATTAATTACCACAGTTAAGGTTAAAATGGGTTTATCGGGGGGTTAAACTAAAAAGATAAGGGTTAAAATGACCTAACAAATGTATAATTTATATTTTATGGATATATTTTGAACTAATATCATATTAATTTTGGTAATGGTCCTTTTTAGAGCCATTTAGTGGTTGTAAAACATGGGTATATTTTATTCCTTTAAAAAATTCCAAGTGTGTCCTCTCTCCCACTTATAAATGGACACCCCCTATCATATCCTATAGAAACTAAAAGAGAATTTTAGTTTAGAAAATAAATATCCAAATTACATACTTAAATTCCTCCCCATGACCTATAATCCCTATTTTGATCATAAGATCATTCTATGATGGATTTATGTTTAAATTTAAAGATGTTCTTTGAAGAAGTGATATAATTCTTAACCATGAATATTTATTTTATCTCTTCATATGAACCCTAAAAATATTCTTAAAATATGATAAAATAATAGAAAAGGTATATTAATAATTCTTATATGTTACTATATTAGTGTAATAACCTAAATCTATCCCATATTTCATCAAATGGGAAATGAAATCATCAATCGCATGTACGACGAACCAACGTCTCGCAGATTATGGTAATTTTTTCCATAACTACCTCTCATGAATGAATATAATTATTTATTTAATAGATATATATTATTTTTATGACATAAATATACCTCTTAAATTATAATATAACATATATCTTCTTACGTTCCAATCAGTTGTAAAATGATAACGTCGCTCGTGCGTACGTGTGGACTATCCCTTCCAAGAGGCAATGTGATACTTTTTTAATTTTATTTTAACATAAATGGTAATAAGAATAGATTTAATGAATATATATGACATAATAAATATTATTTAAAGGTGAAATATTATTTACTATTTTTCATTCTATCTATTAAAAAATGGAAATAATGTTCATGCGTACGTAAGACCTACCATCTCCATGAATGATGTAATTTATTTTTCCATATAACTTTTATGGATAAATACAAATACTTATAAAATGAATATAAATTATATTTATATCATTATTAACATTTTTTAGATGATGTAACAAGGATCAAAGTATAAGTACCAAAACTATGGAACCAAAACATACATGAAAAACGAACCATTTATCACCCAAAATAATGTTTTTAATAAATATTGTTAATAAATAGGTGATAAAAAGTTATAATTAAATAATATATGGTATGATACGTATGTTTATGGTAATATAATATATTTATAATAAATATATATTTATTATATAGGAGGTTTGAATATGTATGAAGGAAATTAGACTTGAGGTGAGGGTTTCTCGTCTCACTTTTACTTCAGTGAGACATATTCCATATTCACAACTTATTTATTTTGTGTGGTGTATATAATACCCATGAATGTATTTTATTATTAAAATAATAAAAATTATGGTATACACATATCCATATAAGGCTATTTCTTTCACGGGGTTTACGATTCAAAAGTTACCAAAGTGGTAAGGGTTTATTTCACAATCTCATAATTATTTAGGATTGTTTATGTTAGTCTCCACTAAAGTAATTATTTTAATATTTCTATATTATACCCATTATATTTTATTATCCTCTGGTTATTCGTGAAATTTTCAAGTAATATTACCATTTTACTCTCTTTGGTAATTAAAATGATCAAGAAAATGATTTTAAGAAAAGCCAACTTTATTTCTATTTCGGTTAAAAATTATTTTTCTTCCATATCCATATTTTACTTAAAATGTTTTAAATAATATTTTTAATATTATTAAATAATTTTTAAAGGAATTTTTACCCATGTTTGAAATTTATATAATGGTTTAAAACAAATCTTTTCATCATTTTCCAGATAAGGTACTTTTTGTCTTTTTATCGTAAATGTGAAAGGAATCTTTATTTTAAAAAACTCAGAATGTAAGGAATATTTAAACCATCATGACTACTCATTGATTTGAATCTTACTTTATAAGTTCACATGATTATTTTAAAATATTTGTTTTACTAATATTCTGGAAATTTTTAGTTTTTATAAGTGATTTTTAAAGTGAAAAGGGTATTTTCCTAAATAATATTTTCATGATATTTCTATTCATCAATGAAAAAAACAATTATTTACTTATGATTAATTGGGGATATGATGTAATAATACTATCCTTATTATTTATATATATCATTTATGATCAGTTTGACTGGGGATGTACTATTTTTATACCATTCTCTATATTACTCTGGATGGTTTATGACTATGTTTATTTATTGGGGAAAGTATTAACATTTAATATGATATTTTTTCAATATTAATGTTTACATTTATGATGTTTCACCCCTTTCATATGAGGAATTTGTTGGATATAGTGAGTGATGGGTTGGTCCCTCTATAACCCCTTGATATATTAGTAGGTCTTATGAGACAAACTAGATTGGGTATTTGGATGAGGCCTTGCCCATTTATATAAGGTATCTTAGTATGAAGAATTGATGGTATATTTGTGAAGTCTAACATTATACATTATCTAACTATGATATTATTTATTTATTTCCATGTGATTATTTAATTAGTTATGATATCCATGGATAAGTTTCAATATCATGTTATTATTTATATAGAATTATTTGATCATTATTTATTCATACTATATTATTATTTATGATAATTTTATTGATTAAATGGAATGTGTTTTTAGTTATTTACCTTTAAATATTGATTACTCTTTATTTATTCGTTATATATTCCACTATAAACATACCCTCATGTATAATTTGAGATTTTCCCTTTCTTATGTTTTCTTTCCCCAAGATTTTAGAAAGTGTATTATGCTTGATATATAGGGATATGATAATGGGAATAATAGTGTTATAAAATAAAATAATATGTTTATTTTAAGTTTTCAAATGTAATGTGAAATTAAATTATGTATATTGTTTTCCAACACTACTAAACTATTTGATCCATTAGGATACAATTCATTATATCTAGTGCCAATGTAATAAAGTAACCACTGACTTCGGGCTACTGGGGTTTGGGTCATTACAACTATGTTGTTGTGGTATTTAATTTCAGTAAAACATTTTTATTTTTTGTTTATTGAAATCACCAAATATGAAATTTTTTAAGAATTTATACTTAGATAATTAATTGGTTTCCCATGGAATGTTAGTTTGTGTGAGAATTACATTGAAAATATTGAATTAAATTTGATGAAATATCCTTAGTTATAATGAAATAAGACTTTTAAAATGTGGTTTTTGGTGGTTTTGTTTTATGGTGGTTTTTTAGTGTGTTGGTTGTGATGTGCATCAACAGTGATTGGTGGTTGTGATGACATATGGTTGAGATATGTGGTGGTTAAGGAATGAGACTTATTGACATCAGGAACGTGGGATTTTTGTACTTGTGTTGTGTGGTGTTATGCTAGTTTATTGATAGTGATGGAATGAAATGCTAACGATGAAAATGAAATGGAATGAGTTGAAATGGATAATTAACTCTTAGACTAAAATGAGAAGTGTTGTTGAATAATTTGTCATTTAAACATAAAAATAAAGTTCTTGATATAGGAAATATTTTGTAATTGAAAAATATGAGAATGGATTAATATAAATAGGAAATAATGAATGTGGATTATGGTTGTGGATTATTGGTGTGGTGTTATTCATTTAGAGGTGGAAGTGAAAATGGTGGGGGCTTGTGAGGCCTTGTGACAATGTTGTGAGTTTGGAAGGTGATATTGTTATGAATCCATAGGATGGGATTATTTGTGTTACTATTATATATATATATATATATATTATTTTCATTGTGATTTCTATACACACCCCACCCACATCAAGAACTATCTGCTGAAACCTAAATGTTTGGGGGTGGGGGTGTTTTTTCTAATATCTAAGATAGTGAGGATGGATGGATGGATTCCCCCTCTTCATCACTCTCTTTTATAGGAGAGGTTATTCTACATAGGCTGTGATGACCAGAAGTAAAAAGTTCACAATAGGTAATGTTTGGTGAGTTTTATGAGGTGATTATTAGTGAGGTATGTGCATGGTAGGAGGGGGGAATTAGGTTGATGTCATTTTTTTCACGATACCCTACTAACTTTGTTATGGAAGTGGTTAAGAGAATATATTGACGATATTACTAGTTTCATGTGGGGTTCTTGGTACAATATGGTTTCTCAAGTGTATTTGGGTGAGATGTGATAGATAGTTTCACGCAGGGTGCAGGGCATGATGTAGTTTTCTAAGTGTCTTAAAGTAGAATTATATAGAAGCGATGAGAGCACCATGACATTCAACATTGGGGTGTAAGAGTATCAAATTAGTGGGAAAGTTGCATGGGGTAACCTTATATTTATATTCTTCCTATTATGTTACCATACTTGGATGTGTTATTTAGTGAGTGTGCCTTGGTGGGGATGAGATTGGTTAGTTAACCTATTTAGGTGCGTGTTTATTCTTCTGTTTACTCATAAGTGAATTAGTATGCTCTTTTCACATGTGAATGAAAGAATTTGGGTATGATCCTACTGAGTATACAAGTTATTCACACCCACCTATATACAAATTATTTTTCAGGTTTCTAAGAGGAATACGAGTACAAATATAGACATTATAATCTCAGATACCAGAGTTGTTGCTGAGTCACTGCCTTAAGACATTATTCTGAGTATTTATTTAGAGTCTCATTGTATTTGTTTAATTTATACATGAATATTGGCATTGTTTTTGTTTCATATTTTATTTATCTCATTCAGCTTCTTGATGGTTGTTATCTTATCTCCCAATCCTAGTTTATCCATTGAGGGTAATTCTGTAATGTCCCAGATTTTTTTCCATGTATTATTTTAATATTATATGGGAATTATTTCGAGACCAGGCTCTGAGAAGATGTGCAGTTCCGGGGCCTGGTGAGCCCGGAACAAATGTTTGAATTTAATTTAATAATTAAATTACGCGCATGTGCGGTTTTCCTGAAAAAGTGGAATAACTCCCGAACGGGTGCTCAGATCAGAAATCTGAGGGCGCCTTTGTGTTCAGAACAACGATTTTACCTAAGGCGAGGCATAACATCGACCGATGAAGGTCGGTGGTGAAATCTAGTTTTTGGACGCAATAGTAATAAAATATTTAATAAAAATATTTTATTTAAATCTTGTTTCTGCAGTGAGATATTTTTAAAATCTGCTGCACCAAATATCTTTCATCCTATTTAAATAGAGTCTTGTTCCAGGGTCCAGGGTTACAAACCCCATAACCCTAAAAACCCTTGGAGGCTCTGGAGGTCCTGGAGGAAGCCTCCCAATGCAGCGACGATGTTCTTGACAAGCTTCACCGATGACGATGACTTGGAAACCGGATCTTCGCCAACGATCCCCGCAAAATCTAGGTAGGATGATTGTTATTGATTTCTCTTTCCCTCGTTTTTGATTTCCACGACGAACACAGTCTAATCCACGAACAGATTAGCCGGCAGGTTGATCGTTCTTGTGGGACGGGTTCATGCGGGGATCTGAGGCTTTGATTCTAGAGATTGTTTTGGTTTTAAATCTAACGGCGGAAAATCTGGATCGTCGCGAACAACGATCAAGGTTCGCCCCTCTTGTTGATTCTTGTTTTTTTCCCTCGCGTTCTTCGTTGCGTTCTACGCATTCTTGGAGGAAATCGATTGTTACGCATTCATTTGTTGACGTAACGATCCAAAATCAAAGATTAAACGTCATGGTGACCTAGTGGAGGTGCGACGGTGACGACGGAGGATGAATCGGTGCGGTTTGGAAGTTCCCGTTCTTCGGGCGTTTTCGTGTGGATGGATCAGGATGTGTTTTCAAGACCGATCGGAAGCCCGAAACCGGCGGAATCAGTTTCGTAGGGGCGGGACGACCCCAAATCCGAAGTTTCGTGATGATCGGATAGTTGGATCAAAATCCGGAGGGTTAGCCGAGGCGCACGGAGGAAGACGACGGTTCTGGAAAATTCCCGACTACATGCCGTGTAGTATGGGCTACACGGCGTGTGTTCGTCGTTGAACAACCTGGCATGTAATCCTGGAGTACACAGACACGGGCAGGGTACACGACCATGGACACGCCGTGTATACCCCTCCCCGGCCAAACTCGACTAGATACACGGGATACCCCGTGTACTGGTACATGGGCATGCGACACGGACACGGGCAGAGACCGTGTACGGGCACATGGCCAACATACATGGAGTGAGCCCAGGCACTCGAACACGACGTGTGATTTCTTCTACATGTCGTGTAGTTGTTTTTTATCTGACAAGCCGAATGACATGGGCCGATTACACGGGTAGCACCCGGGGTCAAGGAACACGGCGTGTACTTTTCTACACGCCGTGTAGTTTGGTTTTGCACGGCTTGAACGAAGGACACGGGCCGTTTACACGGGCAGTACCCAGGGTCAAGGAACACAACGTGTAACCATACTACACGTTGTGTAACTTTTTCTTCATGGATTGATCCACTTGCCTTCTGTGACTTGGACCAGTTCTTAGGGTTCGTACCCTTGGTAATCCCCTGAAGGTTCTGGTATCAATTCCCTTATACAGGAGTATGATCCCTTCAGTAGAACTCCATGAATAGATTTGTTGGAATCCCCTCTGTGAGACTTAGATCTGGATCCTCTATTCATTCCTGGAACCCTAGGTAGAGTTCTTAGTATCGACGTGACCAACTTTACCCGGGCGCCGATCCTCTGCTTAGCGGATTAGCTCAGACTGAGTTGTTATAATCACCCCATGACTTGGCTGTGATCCTCATCTGAGTATCTTGTTCCCAAGGTACTTGTGGAGTGTGTTCTCTCGGAACGAGTACTTCGTGTCTCTCTCTTAAGACCTAGGAGTGGGTTCTTCTGATGGTATTCTTAGTGGAATATTCGAGCTGGATCTTAGTGGTGGTTTTGCGATGGTCGCCTGTGTAGGAGTATATCTGGATGTTCTTGTTATATGTTCTGTATACATATACTGTGTAGATATGACTGTACCTTTTTTCATGGTATTTTCCTTTGTTGTATTTCCTTTTTGGTTTTCGGGGTGTCCTACTGGGTATTGTTATATTCAACCCTACATGGGCTTTGCCCACACGTGTCGTGTCTTGTGCAGACGAGCGAGCCTTTGATAGGATTCTAGGTGGACCAGGACCAGACGGTGCTCAGTGAGATCAGACAGGCTGAGGTGCGTTCCTTCGGCGATGGGTTGCAGTCCTAGTACCTTTCTCTATAGGTTGGACTTATTGCAGACTTTCTTTTGGTGGGTTTGTACTTTTGGCCCAGGGTTTTACTTTACTGTACTTTACTTCCCTATCGTACTCTGTTGGCTGGGTTTTAGTGTATACATGCATATTTTCCTTTTAGTAGTTTTTTACTTTTCAGCTTTGTGGGATTGGAGATGTGTGTGCATGTGTATAGGTTTATAGGCAATGCCTCCCATGTTAGTAGCATGCCTACTCGGTGCTAGTCACTAGCCCCTGGCCTATTGGAGGCAGGCTTGGGGAGTTGCGGCTTGGGCCCCACTGGGAAGGGTTGTGACAAATTCCTTCCATATATGGTATTTTTATACCCATGGTTCTAGTATCGAACTTAGGGACTACTGAAGGAAGGACTTGGGGTTCATTATCTATCTTTCTTTATTACCAGCCCAAGTGGGGTACCTTTAGAGGGAGGGGGCTATGATAGTGAGATAGTGCTATAATTCTTAATAGTTCTTTTTTTTATTTATGGTTCTTGGTTTATCAAACCATATACGGTCTATTAGTAAATTATTCAGCTCAGTTTTTGTGTGGAGGTGATCTACATGGTTAGTGTACAAGTAAAAGAAACTATGCGACTTAAACCATGTGGGGGTAGGGTACTCTAAATTGTGGATGCCACATGACTGGTGTATGGTTTGGAAAACCCAATGACCAAACCATATGGTTTCCAAGATTTACATAAAAATAGAAAATACATAAATGCACTCTTAGATTTTAAGCCTTTGGACCCTCTCCTCACTCATTCAACCAAACTTGGAAATGTGAAGGGATCTCTCTCCTAACATTCTCCCCAAATTTATGGCCTCCTCTCATTGAAATACTTATTAATTCTCATGATAAACCCCTATTTCCTTCTTATCGTTCTATATTTATCTTATTCTCTCTTCCTCAACCTATTTCTTCTAGGTTATTATTTCCCCTGAAACCCTAAACTTCTATTCAAGCTAGGGTTAGGGTTTAAGATTTTTTTAACCTATGGTTTTTATTATTTAATAATTTTATAGGAATCTATAATTCTTGTTTTGGTGTTATCTTTTGAATCTAGAACATTTCAATTAAATTTCACTTAGATAGAGGTATGCGATTCAATGTTATTTCTTTATTTTATAATTCATGTGATGATTGAGCTTTTATAAATTTTTTTGAATAATTAATTACTAATATAACACCTTATAAAGATTTATAAATTGTTTTACATATAATTTAGGCTTAGCATAAATTTAATTCCTTATAAATTATAAGTTATACTTTGGAAATGGGATGTTATTATGCTTGAATCATCATAGAAATTCCTATGAGGCCATCTAAAGTGAAATTGAAATACATGTGGGGCTTTGTCCTTATCTTGAATTTTAAAGGGATAAATTATGTTTGAAGTATGATTTTTGGAAGGAAAGTAGTGTTGTTTACTACATTAATTATAAATGCGATTTTTAATATTGATGTTTCAAGAAATATAAATGGCTTAGAATCTAGATCCATATTTATTTTAAAGATTCATTTGGATTCTTATATAATAAATATTTTTATTTCTTACAAGACCCTCGTTGATTACCCCTTTTATTTTTTCTCCCATTATGGACTGGTTATTATTATACGATGATTGGATAATTTGAAAAAGGATTATTCTATATGAGGATGTTTCTGGTGAGTTTTATTACATTTTTATATGTTTTTTTAGAAATTTCTTTAATTGTTTACTTCCCTTTGTTGTTTTTTTGGTCATGGGAACCCAAGTTCTAGTTGATTGAACTTGATTTATTCTACAATATTTCATAATAAAAATGGGAGAGTGACCCTTCTAGTGTAAAATAGAAATATATGGGGAGTGATATTGAGGATTCTAGTGTGGGTTAGTTAGGTGGATTGTGTATGGTTTGGAAATAACATATGCTGACATTTGGTCCCTTGTATATGAAAAAATATAATATCATATCACTTTATGATCTAGGGTGTGTCATATGACACATAATATTTGATAGGTGGTTTTATTATAGCGGATTCTATTTTATTCTTGCTTGTATCCCTTTGTTCATGTTTGTTTATGTCACCCCTCAATATTATTTGTTGTTTCTTGATCTATATTTGGGTTCCCAGTAGATTGTGCACCTTTAATTCATGGTTGTGTTTATAATCCAAAATGGATTTCAAGGAATGTTTTTGAATTTTTTTTTTAATTTTTTTGTAAAATTATTGGATCTTTGATTTCTAGGGATCATAAAAGAGGTTTGAAAAGAGGAAAGTGGATTTATCTTGTTTCAAAAAAATCAAAGGATCTTGTATTTATTGGGTTTTAAATCCAATTTTACAGAAAGGAAAGGTTTATTATTTATGGTTAAAGGCATGTAATTTTATTTTACTCAGATTATATGAAAATAAAACATTATTTTGTAATGTATTTAAAACTAGAGTTAATTAAATACTTAATTAAAGGAATTTTATAGACCTCTTGTTGATATCCACTACTATAAAAATTGGTAAGGGAAGCGCCACCTTATATCAGCGCTAAAATTTTAGTGCTGATACAAGGTAACCTTTATCAACACTAAAAAAACACTGATAAAGAGACCCTTTATCAGCACTAGAAAAGAAAAAATAAATAAGTCCTGTATCAGCGCTAAAATTTTAGCGCTGATACATGAAGGATTTATCAGTGCTTTGTAGCGCTGATAAAGGTAGCCTTAATCATCACTTTTTTAGTGCTGATAAAACCGTAGTCCCATATTTTATAAAATTAGTCGCACAATGTCATCGGTTTATTGAAACCTAAATCTCTCGCAGTACTGTAACCCTACGACTCCCCTCCGCCGCTCCCTATCTTCATGTTGCTGGACCTCCGCCACCCCCGATCTTCGTGTTGCTGGAACTCCACCGGTAGCCCTTCTCCTAATCCTTCCCCTCGAACCCCTTCGGCGGATCCTCCTCCCCACAAACCCTACTTCTCCTCCTCTTCGCTCGACCCTACTCCATGCGAACCCTAATCCTCCATTTATCTTCGGTTGGCGGCTCCTCCTGTGCATCTCCACCTCTAGATGTCATGCCTTCCCCTCCCGACGTAGCATAAAAGGTTCTCTACTTCTCCTCCTCTAAGGTGAATTTATTTTCTATTGTTCTTGATTCTCTTCTTGAACTTTCTTCTTAGGAAGTATGTGACAACAAAGTTGATTCAGTTTTTTTTATTTTTTCTATTATTTTTTTAATGGTTAATGGTAATACATTGGACTTTTAGTGTGAATTTCTTATATGTTTTCCCTTTCATGATACTATGTATGGGGTATTTATCACTTTGATTATAAGGATGATGGTTGATTGATGTGGTTGTATATAACATGGTAGGTAAGAGATATGATTTTTGGGACTTAACTAGTAGGTTATGAGTGAGTGTCTGAATAGCTATTATTTTATTAATCCTTAAGTTACCATGGGTGGTTGAAAAAGGTGTCTTTGAGGAATTAATTAATCTAATTCTAGAATTTTCCCAAATCCTAATATGAGGTTTGTGTTCCCAGTTTGAGTTCTAATTGATATAGTTGATGTTCTTGTGTCTCTTGACTAATGTTTCCTTGTTTTTTGTTAATATCCTTTTATGATATTGAACTGGAGTAGGAAGCCTATTATAGTGAACTTCCCCCAGTAGCTATTAAATTTCCAAAAGTGTTTCCTTTAGTCTTTTTTGGTCTACCACTAGAGAGGGAGGTGGAGTTCTCTATCAACCTGGTGATGGGTAAAAAACTAAAATCTATTCTATCTTACCATATAAAACTAGTTAAATTGAAGGAACTGAATAATCAGTGGGATGAATTGGTTTCCAAATTCTTTATTTAACCTAGTGCGTTTCCTTGGGAAAAATTGGTGTGTTTCACCAAGAAGGTCATTGGAACCCTTCGCTTGTGTGTTGATTACCAGAATCTCAATCGGGTTATGATCAATAAAAAGTATATGTTGACCTATATTTATGATTTATTAGATCTTCTAAAGGGGGGAGTGGTTCTCTAAGATCGGTCTTTAGTTTGGTTAACACCAGCTCAGGATCTAGTAGTTTGATATTCCAAAGACCTCATTTAGGAGTAGGTATATCCATTATGAGTATTTTTTATGCCATTCGGCTGAACCAACACTCCATATATATTTATGGTGATGATGAATAGGATTTTCCACTAGTATCTCAACTACTTTGTTATGGTATTTATGGATGACATCATGGTTTATTCTAAAAATTTGGATAATCATATACCTAATTTGATAATAGTTTTGGACATCTTGAGGAATCACCAATTTTATTGTCAAAGTTCCAATTCTAGATTTGGGAGGTGAATTTCTTTGGTCATGTGGTCTCAGAACATGGTATCTCTGTTGATCTGAAAAGGTTAAAGCTATCATGTCATGGGAGGAACCATAGAATGTCTTCGAGATTTAGTACTTCTTGGGTTTATTGGATTATTATCACCAGTTTGAGATTTATGTATGACTATATACTTATTATATTTTCTTATTATTTCTTACACACCACCACTTGAGTCGAGTAACCTAATTAAAATACATATGGGTACTTTGGTTTTGAGTGTTTTTCTCAATATCTAGGTTATAGAGGGAACACATATAGAACCACTCCCTCTTCCCTTCTCCCCCTTCACACTTAGTATGAGTTGTAATGGCTCACAGTGGGTGTATATATACGACCTATAACAATTTTAGGTTTTGGTGTATATATATTCTTTTTGACATGATTATGTGTATTTGGTGTGGATACATAGTGGGGGTTGTGCATTGTAGGAGGAGAGTATAATGTTTATGTCCTTCATGTTCAAGATATCATACTGTGATGAGGATGTGATGTGTGGTTGTGATGTGGATATAGTTTTTTATTTGTTTGTGACATGTGTATGTGTGGATATATGGTTATAAGATTATATAGAAGGGGTTTAAGCATAAGAAATATTCCATTAGAGTGTGAGAATGACCAGATTAGTTCAGAAGTGAATGTGGGGTAATTTATTAATATATATTATTTTTACATTACACTTAAGATGGAGTTTGGAATTAGACACTCATGAGGATTGAATGGGATGATAGGTCAATAATATTTGTTAAAATTTTCATATCGAATAACATGGGAGACCATCTATGACACAAGTGATTATCCCCCCTGTGATTTAAAGTAAGTAACTTGAGCTTACCAGAAATATTAGGTATGATGATATTGAATATAGGGTAGAGACCTAGGAGTGGTAGATGTATCATTCTTGATTATTCTTGTGTTTGGACTGGGGTGATTTGAGGAAACTATAATGAATCTAAAGTAATTATATTTAATGAATTCCATATTGTAGAGATTATGAAAATCCTTTATTTACTTATAAAGCTAGCTATTGGTTTTCATCCATATGTATTTTAGGATGGTGAGGTATAAAAGGATGGACTAGTTGACCATAGAAGGGTTGACCTGATAGAGGAGGATGAGCCATAGAGGATGATTTCGTGTTAGTTGTACCATCTATGACACAAGTGATTATCCCCGCGAACCCCTTTGTGTTTGGAAACTGTGTTGATTTTGATGGGGGGGTCTATCCTAGTTCTTTTGATTTTCAAATATTTATTTGAAATGGTTAGGATCTATTAATCTCTATTTTTATAAGGAATTGGTTGTCTTATACTTTATTTTGAAGTATTGTTTTGTGTACATGAACCATAAATACTAATATTTGAGATTCAAATAGTATGGAGATGAATAAAGATTGGATGGATGCTAATCATTTGACAATAGAGTATAATAACGGAGTGAAAGAGTTCATTAAGATTTAAAAGGATCATGCAAAGGATCCTTCTCAAATCTTTTGTCCATGTTTACATTGTTGTTATTATAGACTACTTACTCTAGAGGAGTTGGAAGAACATTTGATATTTCATGGAATAGATCGGAGTTATAAATGTTGGAATAAACACAGAGAAAAAGCTAATGTAGCTACTGGCTGGGATAAAACTGCGATTTATGGATCATCAGATATGAATAAAAATATGGATAATGAATAAGACCGTATGGAGGATGTGATTACAGATGTTAATGATGATGAATATCGTATTGAGGAAATGACAAATACAATTGAAGATGAACTTTATGATTGCCCAAAATTGTTTGGGAAGTTAAAGAGCTGTGCAAAGACACCATTGTATACTGGTTGCACTAAATATACAACATTGTTAAGTGTACTGAAGTTGTATAAATTGAAAGCAGGCAATAGATGGAATGATGTCAGTTTTACAGAACTACTTGCTCTCTTGAATTATATGCTCCCGGAAGATAATGAGCTCCCAAGCCAGACATATGAAGCTAAACAAATGCTACACTCAATGGGTATGATTTCTGAAAGAATACATGCCTGCCCAAAAGACTATATATTGTTTCTCAAGGAGAACATATCACTTATAGAATGCCCAAAGTGTGATGATTCTCGATACAAGAAAGATGAATCCAATCCTATGAAAGTTGTATGGTACTTTCCAATCATTACAAGGTTTAGGCGTCTATATGGAAGTGAAGAAACTTCAAGACAATTGTCATGGCATGCAAATAAAAGAAATAAAGATGGGAAATTACATCATTCGACCAACTCTCCTCAATGGAAGAAAATTGATCATGAGTATCCTGAATTTGGAAAAGAGCTGAGAAATCTTCATCTTGCGTTATCTACAGATGGAGTGAATCCTTTTGGTTTTCAAACCAGCACTCATAGTACATGGCCTGTTATGTTGGTAAATTATAAATTTCCACCCTGGTTATGCATGAAGTGGAAATTCATCATGTTATATATGCTTATATCAGGACCAAAACAACCAGGTAACAATATTGATGTTTATCGGTATCCTTTGATCGAGGATTTGAAGTTATTGTGGGATTCAAGTGTTATGTTGTATGATGCTTATAAAAGTGAATACTTCACATTCAGAGTGATGTTGTATGAGACAATAAATGATTTCCCTACTTATAGAAATTTTTCAGGCTATAGAATTAAAGGAACTCAAGGTTGTCCCATGTGTGAAGAAGATACATAATCAATAAGGTTGAAACATTCATCGAAATATGTGTTTCTAGGACGTCGTATATTTCTACCTCGTCGGCATAAGTACCAATCTTGGAAAACATCATTCAATGGAAGTTCAGAACAACATGCAACACCATCTCTTCTAATAGGTGATCATCTGTTTGAGAAAGTAAAAGATGTGAACACTATTTTTGGTAAACCATTTTTGAAAAACCTTATGAAAATCAGTTGGAAAAAGAGATCAATTTTTTTGAATTACCATACTAGAATTCTTTGTACGTCAGAAATTTTCTTGATGTGATGCATGTGAAAAAAATTTATGTGATAGTGTTATTGGAACGTTGCTAAATGCCCCTGGAAAAACAAAGGATGGAATTAAGGCATGGTTGGGCATGGTTGACATGGGAATATGAGAAGAGTTGGCTCCCGTGAAGGGTGAAAATAGAATGTTTCTTCCTCCAACTGCTTATACTCTTTCTAGGGAGGATAGATATCAGTTTTTCAACTTCTTCAATGATGTAAAGGTTCCAGAGGGGGTATTCATCAAATATCAAGAACATTGTGTCAATGAATGATTTGAAGTTAAAAGGTTTAAAATCACATGACTTCCATGTTTTGATGCAAGATCTAATTCCTATATCTTTACATTAATTTTTTCCCAAGAATGTTCATCATACATTAACCAAACTTTGTTTATTTTTCAAAGCTATAATTAGCAAAGTTTTAGACCTTTCGAAATTTCCAGCTACGGAAAAAAGAAATTGTCATCATATTATGTGAATTATAAATGTTCTTCCCGCCAACATTCTTTGATATTATGGTTCATTTGATGATTCACTTGGTGAGATAGATTCGACTTTTTGGTTCTCTACACTATAGATGGATGTACCCTGTTGAACGGTATATGAATATTTTGAAAGGGTATGTCAAAAATCAAAGTCGTACAGAGGGTTGTATAGTGGAGAGCTATATTGTTGAAGAAGCCATTGAATTTTTTATCGAATAACTACTTGATGTGGAAAGCATTGGTCTCTTGAAATCTCATCACACTGGACGTGTTGAGGGTAAGGGAATTTCTAGAAGAGATGTTATGACAATCAGTATTATAGATCGAGAGCAGGTCCACCTTTATGTTTTGAATAACAGTTGGGAGGTTGCTCCATATATTGAAACTCACAAAGAAATTCTTAGGCAGTTGAATCCATCAAGGGCTGAAAAATGGTTATCAAATACACATAATCACCAGTTTATAGGATGGTTTCAGGACCATATTTTTAAAGAGTTGGATGAAAATCTGAATTCAATTTCAGAAGGACTTTGATGGCTAGCCGCCAGACCAAGTGTGTATGTATTATCTTACAATGGTTATGTAATTAATGGTTATACATTCTATACAGATGAACACGATGAAGATAATACCATGAAAAATAGTGAAGTAAAACTAGTGGCTGAAGCGATGCATGTTTCTGGTAGTAAGGACAAAAATCTAATTTATGAAAATATGTCATAATTTGGCATTATCAAACAAATATGGGAGTTGGATTATACGACATTCCAATTGACGATTTTTCAATGCAAATTGGTTGATAACAACAGTGGTGTTAAAATAGATGAATGGGGATTTGTGAAAGTTGGTTTTAGTAAAGAAGGGTACAAAGACGAACCGTTTATAATGGCATCACAAGTGGTATAAGTTTTTTATGTTCCAGATCCCGCAAATCGAAAGTGTTCGATTGTTCTGTTATCATCCAAAACTACTGAAGGGTCCGATGATAATTTAGTTGAGGATGATCCTTTCAGTGGTACGTTGAATTAATTTTGTAGTGGTACCAATGTAGATGATGTTTTTTTTGTTCGAGGAGACCACAATGAATGGATTGGGATAATCGATAGAGGTGTCAAATCCCTTAAGACTTTGAAAAAAAGAAATAGAGTTAAATAAACAGGTTATATTTTGTTTGTAATATAGATCTTGTTATCTTATGTTATTATCTTATCAATACTAAATTTATGTAATGTAATTAACTGTTCAACCACTTTTGTAGATAATTACTTCTGCACATTCTGTTGCTTATAACCTTGAGGCTGAACAAGTCTCTCAAGCTGCTGCTGCTGCGGCTGCTGCTGCTCCTGCTGCGGCTGCTCATAGTGCAGAGAAACAACAAGTTTCTGAACCTGTTGTTGCTCCTAGTGTTGAGGTCCAACAACCATCATCACATGTCATTGCTACCATTTTAGATTAACAAATAGATGATGTTGATATCGATGAAATGGTCGGGAATGAAGGACCGACGTCGCAGAAAACACAGGTGCATCGTAGTTTGACAGTGTTAGCCAAAGTTCTTAAGGAGAAAAGAAAAGGAATCAAATTTGATGTCGGATGGAATGAACAAGGCCAACATGTGAATCCCAACAAGGATATGTTTATTAGTTACATTGGATTTTTCACTCAGTAATGTGTGCCGATTGACATAGATTCATGGCACCATGTTGTGTTCGGGCTGAAGGCTATGATCTGGGATGAAATTACGGTAACATTATGATATTATTTCTTTAATTTACTAGAAAATAAAATAATTAAACAATGTATTACTCTTCTAAATCTCTTGAAGAGTATATTTATAGTAGACGATTCACACAAGGATTATGTACTAAGGCTTGCAGGAATGATTCATTGAGGTTTTCGCACTATTTTAACAAGATGTCACCTGAAAGATTCCAAAGGTAAAATAAACCCGCACCCACCCATTGTCTACGCTCACCTGATATCCAAAGAAGCACGAGATGCATTTATTGGCCGCCATGGGGATGAGAAGTTTTAGGTACATTGTGGGTGATAATACGTTGTTTGAGAATACATGTATTCATCACTTTGATTGTCAATATTTCATTTATGAAACAACAACTCTGTACTAAAAATAAGGAACGTGCATCAAAACCAACATACCCCTATCGTAAAGCAAGGATGGGGTACGCTTCACTAGAAAAGAAAATGGTACGTATTTTAAATTTACAGTAATATTGTTAGGTGACAATAAAAAACATCATAATTATATTTATATATTTATATATAGATTGATTAGTCTAAAACCAAAGACACTTCCATCCCACGTCATGTGCTATGGAAGGAGGCACGTGTGAATAAGGAAGGGAAGATAGTAGATGAGAACACATGAAAAGTGTGGGAAATATGTGTAAGTATGACACGATGATAAAAATATTTGTTTTAAATTGCTATTACATAAAAATAATTAGTTATTTTCTTATATCTGACCGTCACAGGAATTAGATACTCTTGTAGCGGATGTAGACCTATTATCGACGACTTTGAAGTAGCCAGAACAATACGGTCATGTCATAGGTGTGGGGTTTGGGGTGACACCCCAATTATATTTTGAGAAGAAGAAAAAAATGGATGATAGAGTTGAAAAATTGAAAAAAATGAGAAAAATACTAGAAACTCTTGAAGAACAATTTCAATGGAAGGGAGAGTTTCTAGAAACTTTTATGGGTGGGAAGCAAGGAGAAGACACAAATAAGGAACAACCGACATGTGAAGATCCTGCCCCACCCCCCATCAGCTTTGAGGCGAGCCATTCCCCTCAAAGTACTATCTTAGCCGTGGTAATAAATATTCTAATAATTGTTCCCATTAAATGTTAAATAGATAGACACTAATACATTCCCTGTACTAATCTTCTATAGGGTGATAATGATTCTGATTTATATCCGTCAACACCCAACTATCACCTTGTACCGAGGGATATAGTGTTCAACATCCCAGATGAAACGCTGTATAATAGACCACTTCTGAAAGATCATCTGAAAGTGACGATTACTGTAGCTCATGTGCCAAATGCAGAGCTACCTATTCCACTTGATGACGATGATATTAATACAGTCGAAAAGGCTAGTGGGGCATTCATTGCATGGCCGTCACAACTTGTAAGAGTACATGCAGACAAAGAGGTATTTATTTCCTTTTTTTTCATGATAAACATTTAACAATTAATGAAAAAGGATCTGAACCAATGGATGTTATTATAGATGGATAAAGGGAAGGGGGTGACAAATGTCGGCTCAAAACCATCTAAAGGATCGACCAACCGATCCCATGGAGCTACAAAAAGCACAACAACACCACCTATTCTCTATCAACATTTACTAGCATTGAAGACTCACGTGGATACAAAGCTAAGAGGTGTTAGAGGTCATATAGTGGTTTTAAAAAAGAATATATACGGAGAGGAAAGTCAAGATTTCATTGCTGCTGAAAATGTAAATGAGATCCTTGAAAACGGTTGGCTAGGCATCACAGTTGTAAATATATATATGAGGTATATCTTCATGAATTGATTTTCTAAAATCTGATCTAATGTGCAAATTATGACTAAATGCATTTTATATTGTTGATAGACATATATATGAAAGAAAGTTAAAGGAATTTTCCCATGAGCCAAAACTCGGACTTGTTAGTACTCTTACCACATCAACACATCTAACGAAATTTGAGCCATCTAAAAAGAATGAAATAGTGAATGGCTTGCTAAAAACATTTGAAATCAAGATTATAGATGACATACTCTTTATAATACCAACCATGTAGGGGAAAAACTCTATGATTAAATCATATCAATTATATTTTCACTTCTTTTATTACTTATTACTTTTTGTGTTTTTAGGGAACATTGGATTCTAATTGCGGTGAACTTGGATACTCCAAAGATTTATTTTCTGGATTCAAAGAAAGGATATCAATCAAAACGAACACACATGATGGAGTTTGTGAATCTGTAAGACACTACATCCTACATTTTAGGTCTAAAAATCAAGTAATATAATTTATATTATCTTTTACTGAGGATTCTGTTATGATAGGGCAGTGTATCATTATCGTCTAAAAAAGGAATGAGGATAGGGGATAAGCATAAGGAGGCGAACAAGTACTAAGTTTGGACAAATATCAGGGTATATATAATAAAATTTCACTATCCAAACACATCTCAACTAAAGTTACTTATTCTCCTAATGATCAATTTTTTTGCAGTGTCCAAAACAAACAAATGATAATGATTGTAGTTATTATGTTTGTAAATTTATTAAAGAGATCATTTTTCATCAACAAACTAGCATCCCTAAATATGTATTTTAAACAACAACAACTATTTCATTTAATTTATTTATTAATTATTTATTTTTATATTTTGCAGTACTACTCTGACTGTCGAAAAGATTAATACTCACAAGACAATATAGATTTGTTCAGAAATGAGTGGGCCACATACCTCATGGAAGATTGTATACAAATAGCATGAAGATCTGACTTGGGGATGTGTACAATTTGCTGTAATTTTTGAGAGGGGTTAAGGGGATCAAAAGATGGAACATTGTTGTATGTAAATGTTCATAGTAAAATTGTAATTATTATTAAATAAAACATTCTTTCCCCAATGAGTCATTTTACCATTTTAACAGATGATATGCACCAGCAACATGCAAGAATGATGGACCACTCAAAGTGTTTCTCTTTTGTTTAAAATGGACAGATTTTTAAGTGAAAACAAGAAATGACGTACAAAAATCCAACCAAACGCATTCAGATTGTGTTGATACTTTAGAAGAATAATCCATGGGTGTGTTGGGGACGTGTACGAGTCAATCCTGCCTTAATATGAGGCACGATGTGGCCGGTATCACTCAAAGGGTCTGTCTTTTGTTTGAAATGAGCAGAATTTTAAGTGAAAACAACAAATGACGTATTAAAATCCAACCAAAAGCATTCAGATTGTGTTGATCCTTTAGTAGAATGATCCATGGGTTCATTGGGAATGTGTATGAGTCAACCTCGCCTCAATACGAGGAACGATGTGGCCGGTATCACTCAAAGTGTCTATCTTTTGTTTAAAATGGACATAATTTTAAGTGAAAACAACAACTGACATATGGAAATATGACCAAACGCATTCATATTGTGTTTATAATTTTGGATAACGATCCATGGGAGTGTTGGTGATGTGTACGAGTTAACCCTACCTCAATCTGAGGCACGGTGTGGCCGGTATCACTCAAAGTGTCTCTCTTTTGTTTAAAATGGACAGATTTTTAAGTGAAAACAATAACTGACATACGGAAATATGACCAAACGAATTCATATTATGTTGTTCCTTTTTGAGAAAGATCCATGGGTGCATTGGGGACATGTATGAGTCAACCCCACCTCAATCTGAGGCACGGTGTTGGCTGGTATCACTCAAAGTGTATGTCGTTTGTTTAAAATGGAAACAATTTTAAGTGAAAACAACAACTGAACTACGAAAATCTGAAAAAATTCATTAATATTGTGTTGATCCTTTAGGATAAAGATTCATGAATCATTTTTGACATGTATGAGTCAAACCTTCCTCAATTAGAGGCACGGTGTGTCCGGTATCACTCAAAGTGTCTCTCTTTTGTTTAAAATGGACAAAATTTTAAGTGAAAACAACAACTAATGTACGAAAATCTGACCAAACGCAATCAGATTGTGTTTATACTTTATGAGAATTATACATGGGTCATTTTCAACGTTTATGAGTCAAATCCATCTCAATACAAGGCATGGTGTGGCCGATATCACTCAAAGTGTCTGTCTTTTGTTTAAAATGGACACAATTTTAAGTGAAAACAACAAATAACCTATGAAAATCTGACTAAACACATTTCGATTGTGTTTATATTTTAATATAATTATCCATGGGTCCTTTCTGATGTGTACGAGTGAACCCCGACTCAATCCAAGGCACTTTGTGGCCGGTATCACTCAATGTGTCTGTCTTTTGTTTAAAATGGACACAATGTTAAGTGAAAACAACAACCGACCTATGAAAATCCAACCAAACGCATTCATATTGTGTTGATACTTTAATATAAAAATACATGGGTCCGTTTTGACATGTACGAGTTAACCCAGCCTCAATACGAGGTATGGTGTGGTCGGTATCACTTAAAGAGTCTCTCTTTTGTTTAAAATGGATAGAATTTTAAGTGAAAACAGAAAATGACGTATAGAAATCCAACCAAACGCATTCGTATTGTGTTAATACTTTATGGTAACAATTAATGGGTGCATTGGGGATGTTTATGAGTCAACTCCAACTCAATCCGAGGCACGGTGTGGCTGGTATCACTCAAAGTGTCTCTCTTTTGTTTAAAATGG
Source organism: Viscum album (assembly GCA_963277665.1). Lineage (NCBI taxonomy): Eukaryota > Viridiplantae > Streptophyta > Magnoliopsida > Santalales > Viscaceae > Viscum > Viscum album. The sequence goes on along the minus strand of OY728145.1, from coordinate 616,322,668 downwards.
ACATAATTTTAAGTGAAAACAACAAATGACGTAAGGAAATCTGAACAAAAACATTCTTATTGTGTTGATCCTTTAGAAGAAAAATACATGGGTGTGTTGGGGATTTGTAGAAGTCAACCCCACCTCAATCCAAGGCACGGTGTGGTCGGTATCACTCAAAGTCTCTCTTTTGTTTAAAATGGACAAATTTTTAAGTGAAAACAACAACTGACGTATGAAAATCCAACCAAAAGAATTCATATTGTGTTTATAATTTTGGAGAAAGATCCATGGGTGCATTTGGGATGCTTATGAGTCAACCCCACCTCAATCTGAGGCACGGTGTGGCCGGTATCACACAAAGCGTCTCTCTTTTGTTTAAAATGGACAAATTTTTAAGTGAAAACAACAACTGACATACGGAAATCTGACCAAACACATTCGAATTGTGTTGATACTTTAGGATAACTATCCATGGTTGCGTTGGGGAAATGTATGATTCAACCCATCTTCAATCTGAGGCACGGTGTGGCTGGTATCACTCAAAGTGTCGCTCTTTTGTTTAAAATGGACATATTTTTAAGTGAAAACAGCAAATGAAATACGGAAATCTGACCAAACATATTAGGATTATGTTGATCCTTTAGTATAATGATTCATGGGTGCGTTGGGGATGTGTACGAGTCAACCCCGCCTCAATCCGAGGCATGGTGTGTCCGGTATCACTCAAGGTGTCTGCCTTTTGTTTAAAATGGACACAATTTTAAGTGAAAACAACAAATGACCTATGAAAATCCGACCAAACGCATTCAGATTGTGTTGATCCTTTAATATAATGATCCATGGGTCCTTTTTGATGTGTAAAAGTCAAACCCTCCTCAATCTGAGGCACGGTGTGGCCGGTATCACTCAAAGTGTATGTCTTTTGTTTAAAATGGACACAATTTTAAGTGAAAAACAACTGAACTACGAAAATACGACCAAAAAAATTCATATTGTGTTGATACTTTAAGAGAACGACCCATGGGTCCTTTTTAATGTGTAAGAGTAAGCCCCTCCTCAATCCGAGGCACAGTGTGGCCGGTATCACTCAAAGGGTCTCTCTTTTATTTAAAATGGACAGAATTTTAGTGAAAACAACAACTGACGTACAGAAATCTGACCAAACGCATTCAAATTGTGTTGATCCTTTAAGATAAAGATCCATGGGTGAGTTGGTGATGTGTATGAGTCAACCCCGACACAATCCGAGGCACAGTGTGGCTGGTATCACTCAAAGTGTCTCTCTTTTGTTTAAAATGGACATAATTTTAAGTGAAAACAACAACTGACGTATGAAAATCCAACGAAACGCATTTATATTATGTTGACAATTTAGGATAATGATCCATGGGTGAATTGGGGACGTGTAAAAGTCAACCCCACCTCAATCTGAGGCACGGTGTGGTCGGTATCACTCAAAGTGTCTGTCTTTTGTTTAAAATGGACACAATTTTAAGTGAAAACAACAAATGACCTAAGAAAATCTGACCAAATGAATTCGGATTATGTTGATCCTTTAATATAATGATCCATGGGTTCCTTTTTGATTTGTATGAATCAACCCTGCCTCAATCAGAGGCACGGTGTGGCCGGTATCACTCAAAGTGTCTCTCTTTTATTTAAAATGAACATAATTTTAAGTGAAAACAGCAACCGACTTACGTAAATCCGACCAAACGCATTCGTATTATGTTGAAACTTTATGAGAAAGATCCATGGGTCCTTTGAGACATGTACAAGTCAACCTCATCTCAATCCGAGGCACAGTGTAGCCCCCCCAACCCATGGATTCCCCCACCCCCTAGACACCACCCCACCACCTGGACACCTCCACCACCCCCTGGACACCCCCACCGCCTTGGATAGCTACCCCCACCCCCACCCCCTTGGACACCACCCCACCCCCCTTGGACAGCCCCACCACCCCCCTAGACCACCCCCACCCCCTAGACACCCCCACCCCTCTGGACACCCCCACCCCTCTGGATACCCCCCACCCCTGGACACCCCCACCCATCTGGACACCCCCACCCCCTAGAAAGCCCCCTCAACCCCCTGTACACCTCCACCCCCTGGACACGCCCATGGACAGCCCCCCCCCCCGGACACCCCCCACCCCCCAGACAACCACCACCCCCCTAGACGGCACCCCCACCCCTCCTAGACACCACCCCACCACCTGGACACCCCCACCCCCTAGACACCCCACCCATGGACAACCACCCCCACCCTCCCGGACACCACCCCACCCCCCTTGGATAGACCCACCAACCCCCTAGACTACCCCCACCCTCGGACACCCCCACCCCCTGGAAAGCCTCCCCGACACCCTGGACACCAGCCCACCCCCTGGACACCCCCCCCCTCACCTGGACACCCCCCTCCTAGACACCCCCACCACCTAGACACCGCCACCCCCTGGACACCCCACCCTCCTTGGACAGACCCCCAACCACCTGGACCACTCCCACCCCCCTGGACACCCCTATCCCCCCAGACACCCCATCCCCCCATCCCCCCACACCCCTACCCCCCCTTGGACAACCACCCCAAACCCCTGGACAACCCTCCCAACCCCCTGAATTCTGAATTGAATTCTTTATGTATTTAATTAACTTATTAATTATGTGTTAATGGTGTATGAGTATACTTGTTTTATGGGTATACTTGTTGTATTGGTATACTTGGTGTAATTAGATCATGATTTATGTGTTAATTTTTTATGGGTATACTTACTTGTTGAGATGCTGAATTTTTTGGAGGTGTTGTTTGGGTGTGCTGCTTCAGAATTTTTTGTTGCAGCAGACAGGGTGTTTATCAGCACTAAAAAAGCACTGATTAAGGATCAGTTTGTCAGCTCTAAAAGAGTTCTGATAAAAACACATTTATCAGCTCTTTTTTAGCACTGATAAAGGGATCCTTTATCAGTGCCTTTTTAGCACTGATAAAGTCTCCCTTTATCAGCGCGTTTTTAGCGCTGATAAAGGTTTTCTTTATCAATGATTTTTTATTGCTGATAAATGTTTCCTTTATCAGTTCTTTTTTAGCGCTGATAAAGTACCCCTTTATCATCACTTATTGAGTGCTGATAAAGGAGACCCCCCCCTTTATCAGCACTGAGCTTTACAACGCTTTTTTAGCGCTGATAAAGCCCGTTTTGAGCACTGATATATCCCGTTTTTGTTGTAGTGATCCTACTAAAAGTATTTTATCACACCCTACATACACACTATTGTGTATGTGTACGTATATTTCATGTTTATATAGGTTCTAGTTCATATTTTGGATCATATATAATTTATCTTTTCTAGTGATAGGGGAGTTGGGATGTAATGGGAAACCATGGGTTACACGAAGGTGCTCTTTCAGTTTGGTGTCTACTTGGTTCTTATGTTTGGTTTCCAATGTATTGGAAAAGTCAACCATTATTTATCTGTATTTATTTTCTTTTTCTTATATCTTTATATGTATTTATCCTTTAAAATTATTTTCCATTTTTGTAAGTTGTTTGTTTCATTTTATTGGATATGGATTGTCTTGTTTTATTATCTATTTGTATCTATTTATTTTATTTTCATGTTCATTAAATATTTGGACATACCATACTAGAATTTTTCTAAAATAATCTGAAATATATTACTTTTATTTGAGGAAAAAACCTTTCCCAAAGTGCTTCCTTGATTCCCAACCATTTGTTCTCAGCCTAAGGGGATCAGGAATTCCCTTCAGGTATAGTGGCAGGCCGAGTTAGGTGTTGTATTTGGTTAGCCCAAGCCGATTCATTACAAATTGTATCATATCCTAGGTTCAAATAAGGGATAGGGTTTTCATAACAGTCTTATTATTTGATAAGTTTTTATAAAGGGGAATATGATTGTCAGAACTCAAGAGGTAAGTGTAGGTAGAGTCTAACTGGATCTTTCTTTCCCTATTCCCTGAGTTTTCATGGGTAGTTGAGATTTGGATTTGTTGTGATTTTCTCTATTTGATTTATATTTTTGATGATTTTTTGATTCTCCATAGAATTTTATGAGTTAATTTAAGTGTTATTTGTTGTATTTGTGGATAAAAATGAAAAAATAAACATATGCGTGAGGTTGGATTTTATGGCCTAATAAACCATACAGAAATAAAACCCTTGGTTATAGAAATGTTTTAAAGATAGTTTCATTATTATCATATGCCTATAAAATAGGTGGAAAATTCACATATGATACACTTCCCATTAGTGTTGTTATTTAGAAATCTTGATTCTCATATTACCCCTTGAGTTTAAATGGGAAAAAGAATTTAAGAGGTCCTTGTGATATATTGAAGTGGTTGGTTTAGGTTTTAGTTGAAAATATTGAAGTTACTAACTTATATGATTATAGTGGAATTGGTTTTGTGTCTGTGAAAAGTAGAATTTCATGAAATTTTTTATTTAAAAATTAGTTTTGTGGGTTGTTTAAAAAAATTCTTTATCACACATGGTATGTTTTATAAAATGGTTTATTTCATTATAGTGTTGGATTTTGTTTTGAAATTTAAGGGGATTATTACATAAATGTTTTAATTTGACCCTTTCAATTTAGAAATGATTTTAAAATGGTGATAAAATTTTGAAATGATTTTATATAGTTTTTAACTAAGGTGGATTAATTTATGAAGGTTTTATTATTTTTAAAATTGGTTTTTTATTTTTCTATTATATTCCTTGGTGAATTGATTTTTACGTTTTTAAATATAATTTGGTAATTTTAAAGGAAATAATTTCATGTGATGTGTGAATAATGTTTTTTTTATATAATTATGATTTTCGGATTTTCCCCTTCTTAATAATGGGACCATTTGGTTTAAAATTATTAGACATGAAGTGATTGTGTTCATGTCACTTATTATTTATAAAATACATCAAATAATAGTCAAGAAAGAGTATAGAAGGATAATTTCTGGTGATGATTCTTTGGTGAACCCAATTACTTCTTGGATTAGTTTCCTCTTGATCTTCTCTCTACCTAGACTCTGAATAGAGTGGTGGACTTGGGACGTTCTCCATTCCTAGCCCCTATCTAGGACTTCTTGAATCATCGCCCACCCATGTGGTATTTTCTTTCTAAAAAATTGTTCTTTTCTTTTGAGTTAGTTTTTGACGACTCTTTGAAAGATCATTTCATTGATATGACTTTTTTCAAACCTTATATCGATTGTTTAGGGAAATATTCCTTGATTGTTTCTATTTATCACGGGGATAATAGATCTCCCATGCATTCTTGTGTGGTCATTTGGGTCTTTTCTAATGGTTTTGTAAGTTTGTATTTCAGAAGAGGTCTGGGGTGTATCTTGGATTAGTATGTTTATATGTTTTATGATTGTGTGTTGTGGTGGTTTCCTATTTAGATTTTATATTTAGTTAAGGATTTTAAGGTGGTTCTTGTTAGATGTTCACTTTGGGTGTCTCTTTAATTACTCTTGAGGAATTATTAGATGATTTTTAGCTTAGTTATGTTTGGTTAATGGAATCTTGTTTCTTAGGGTTTGGATGTATGACATTGGTCATGGTATGGTTTGTATATTTATGGAATATAATCAAGAATCCTTGGTTATATGCTCAGATTATTAGGATGAGATTTGATTTATGAAGTTGACCATGAGTGGGGATGGTTTCATTACATGGATTATCCAAGAGACAATGTTCCATGGTAGAGGCCTTAGTTATCCTTGTGGCGTGTCATGGCCCAAGGTGTCTTGTTTCCTAGTAATCTTGTTTGGAATTTTTTATGGATTATTAATGGTTCCATTGATATCTTTTCATGTTTGTTTGAGTTTTCTAATATGATATATTCCTTTTGGGAATTCAAATTGTTTACTATTTATTGGTTTCATGTTTTTGTTGAATTATCTCTTTTATTAGGTTATTTCATGGAGGAGATACTTATTTTAATAATGGTTTTCCAGTAGGAGTGTTCTCTTTTAAGTTTATCAGTTTAGATGAATTATAAATGGTGGGGAGACCTTGGTTGGTATCTATTCTCCTAAGTATCCAGGTTAGGTGGTTTTGGTTTAGTTGCACTTGGAGATGTTGTATTTGGTTGAGGTTACAGGTTCTATTGGTTTTATGATATTAGTTGAGTGTTTTTTTCTTGATATATCCCTCTATAGTTCTTTCCTGACCCACCCACCTCTTGTATTAAGGTGTGGAGGTTTTGAAGCTTTTTCATCTTTTACTTTGACTGAGGACTTTCTAGGGGAAGAAAGTAGCACGTAGTGGGAGATTATGACACCCCATATTAATATTGTTTATTATTTTATATTATTTTATGTTATTCAAGGCCATGTTAAGTTTTGAGAGATTTTGGGTATTTGTTTAGAAATGTTGGAAATTTTTTATTATCACATGATTTATGAATGGTTAGTAGTAACCGTGCGACGATGTTGTAATTATTTATAATTCCATTTTTTATAGTTTCCACATGGTTTATCAAACTATGAGGGGTCTCTAGGTAAAATATGCGGATTGGGTTTTTTGAGGGGGTGACCCTCATGGTAGGAAGACATTTTGAAACTCAAAATGTACAGGGTAGGGTGTTCTATATAGTGGCTCACATATGATTGGGACATGGTTTGGAAAACCATGTAGCCTGACCTTAATCTCTACCTAAATTCACTTAAAAAGTGAAAATTCTTAAATGCCCTCTTTAATTTTAATCCATTGTCCCCTCCCTCTCCCCCTCACTTGTTTGTCCAACCTTTTATGTGATAAGGGAGCTCTATCTCTCTCTTATCCATAAATTTTTGGCCTCCTCCCCTTGAATTTATTGTATATTATCATGATAAACCCCTTTTTTACTTCTTACCCTTACATAATTTTATTCTCCTCTCTTCCTCTACCTATTTCTCCTAAGTTATTCCTTCTCTTGGAACCCAAAATCCTTGTGCAAGCAAGGGTTTATGTTTAGGTTAGTTCTAACCTAGGATTTTGATTTTTATGGATTATAGAAGACTCCCTAATTCTTATTTATGTGTTCTCCATGGAAGGAAACACATTTTAATTCAATTATTCTTGGATAGATACATGTCATTCTACACTCTTTATTTATTTTTCAATTCATGTGATGATTAATATTTTATAAAATTGTTTTGAATAAATAATGCCTAGTATAACACATTATAAAGATTTATAAATTATTTTATATATAATTGAGGTTTAAAATAAATGGTTATCCTCACAAATTATAATTTCTTCTTTGTAAATGGGATGATTTTATTTTCCAAGAATTTTATAAATGCCTATGAGGCTCATTAAACCAGTTTTGAAATACATGTGGGTATTTAGAGTTATCTTAAATTTTTAAAGGGAGAATTTATCTTTGAAGTATGATTTTGGGAAGGAAAGAGGTGTTGTTTGTTAAATTAATTATAAATTATATTTTTAATTTTTATATTTAAAGAAATTGAAATGCCTTGGTATCCCTAAACAAATTTATTTGACTGAATGGCCCAAAGGCTGAAATTTTTATTGATTTTGGATAAACCCCTTTTAAGGGTAAAGGGGAAAAACCAAGACAATGACATTAACAAGATTCGAAAAATAAAAGGGTTGAAACCCAGAACAAGACTACATGTAAGTGCCTCTACCCAGCATGAATATCTTTAAGGCACGTCTCCACCAAAGTATGTCTGATCAGCAATCTATCCCGTGCAAGGATGCACGGGCCTGGTACCGATGGCTACGCCATACCCTCTCATCCTTCCAAATCTGAAAATCCATACATGATGAAGACAACTAGCTCTATCCTCCTCTAAGGAAAAACCGTGCAGAATGTCTGGGATCCCCAACAGAACATCCATTCCTCCATCAACAATTAAAAGGTAGAAAACCAGCAGATTCAACCCCATCAAAGCACCACCACCATACCACAAATTTCACATCCAATCAAACAAAAACTCACCTTAACCAAACCAAAACCTGGAAAAACTAACAGCAGTGCCAAAATGCAAGACCTCACCCCTCCGGAGCACAGGATCCGACCCCAATCACACCATCGCATTCCAGAGCCGTCGTCGAGCTGGGATGAGGACACGCTGAGATTGCGAAGCTGGAAGACATGCCAAGGCCGACCGAAGACCACACTAAACACACCACATCCGCAACTGGAACCCGAGTAGTTGGTGCCAAGAAGAGAGGATGAAAACGAGTAGACTAAATCGACCACAAGATCCCAAAATGCAGAGGCCAACACCGAGCATCCGGTGACGACACGAAACACCCGGAGCAGCCAGGAGATGGAAGGAAAATTGCAACCCACAGCCAGACCACTCGACGTCAACGCACGCCGAGATCGAGCGGATCCGAAGCCAGGAACGACAAAGTCTTTATAGTGATAAACGGAGCTGGTGCCGAGCACATCAAAAATGAGATGAGATCCCGAAGCCAAAGTTGCAACGAAGCCATCGTCGAGCCATGATTGAAGCCGAAACACACGGATCCACCACCCATCGACGCCGATCCGGGACGAGAAGGCCACCGCCGAGGCCGGGCCAAGACGGAGGAGGGGAGGAGACTTCTAGGAAGAGAAACCCTAGGAATGTGCCGCGGGGGAGAGAAAACGCCGCTTAGAGGCTATTTTTCATTCCCCCTAACCAAATTTATTTTAATGTCCCGTTTTTAACCTTATGAAATAAATGGTTTTATTTTACATGAGACCCTCATTGATTTTTCCATGTATTTTTTCTCCTGTTATGGTTTAGTTATTATTATATAGTGATTAGATAATGTTAAATGGGGTTTTTCTATTTGAGAGTGTTATAGGTGAGGTGTGAGACCTTGATTATGTTTTATTTTGGAAATTAACTTGATTGTTTTCTCCCCTCCATGTTTTTTTGGACATGGGAACCTAGGTAACTAGGTGGGAGACCTTGATTTATGGATTTATATTTCATAGAACACATGTTATAGTGTCTCCTATAGTGTTAAATAACAATATATGGAGAGTTTCCCCCAAGAATTCTAGTGTGGGATAGTCGGGTGGCTTGCGTATGGTTTAGATGCAACATATACTAACAGTTGGTCTTGTGTATCTGCCAATATCTAACATTTTCTCACTTTAGGACCTAGTATGTGGACCATGGTACGAACTTTTATAGGTGGTTATATTATAGATTATTCCCATTCTATACTTTCTTGTATCCCCTTGTGCATTTTTTTATGACAACCTTCTCTATTGTTTTCTATTTCTTGATCTACATTTAGGATCCTAGTAGATTTTTGTTCTTTACTTCATGGTTGTATTTGTTTTACCAAATGGAGTTTGTATTTATTTTACCAAATGGGGTTTAAGGATAGTTTTTAGAAAGATATTTTTAAATGCTTTAGAAAATTATTGTATCTTTTATTTCTGAGGCTTATAAAATAGGTTTGAAAAGAGAAAATTGGATTTTTTGGGAAGATCAAATTCCCTTATTTTCTTTGTACTTTTAAACCAATTTTATATAAAGGAAATTTTTATTATTTAAGGTTAAAGGAATTTAGTTTGATTTTACCTAGAAACTATGAAAATAAAAACCTTATTTTATAATGTATTTCAAACTAGTGTTAATCAACTTCTTAATGAAAGAAATTTTATAAACCCCTTAGTGAGATCCTACTGGGCCTATTTTCTCACATCATTCATAAAAACTACTATGTGTGTATACAAATTTCATTTTTATAAATTTTATAGGTTATTTCTTGGATTTACTATAATATATCTTAGCTAAAAATGGGCGAGTTAGGATGTGGTGGAAAACCATGGGTTGTACATGGGTTCTTTTTCAGTTTGATTTCATATTGGTTCTTATTTTAAGATATTGTGGTATCAGCCAAGTTAGATATTGTTTATCTGTATCTAGTTTATTTTTATTATATCTTGATATATATTCATACATCATATTAATTATCTATTTATGTAAATTGGTCGTTTTATTTTATTGGATATGTGTTTTTTTGTTTTTTTTCTATATATATCTATTTATTTTAGTTTCATATACATCCAATGAATGGATGTACTTTGAAATTTTTTGATAAATTAATACACTATATTTTTCTTTTATTATAGGAAAAAATAATTCCCAAAGTTCTTCCTTGATGATCAATAACTAGTTTAAAACCTATGGGGATCGAAAAAACCCTTTAGGCCTAGTGGTAGGCTAGGATGAGTGATGTTTCAAGTCATCCCATGAAGGTTCGTTACAACAATCCTTTAATAAAAACATAAATTTGTCACCAACACTTTATTTAAATATATATTGTAGCTATATTTACTCCATTGAAGAGCCACTCCACATATAAAACTCATTTCTAGTGGTCTTTAATGTTCTTAAATCTCTTTAATTAGTTGAAAATATATTTCTAACTCTTTTATCCACCACCATATTTTTTAGTAAAAAAATATACACCTTATAACTTATAAAATTTTATAGATGAAACATCTATAAAGTTATAATTTATGCATCACTAGTTACCGGGTTAATCAAATGAAAAATTACTAATAATACCTCTTTTACCCCCATAACTTCTACTTAATTATTATGATGAACATGTGGCAAAAAAACATTTTAGTTTAGATATTTCATCCCAATGATATAAAATGATGTTATGGTATTACTATCCCAAATTTCACCCCATAATAATACTCATCTAATGTTTAGTAAACACAATCATTCTATACTCATACTAGTATATTTTCTTATCCTAGTTCACCCACTAGGTTCAACTAATATTATTGTCTTTACAAACCAATTCACTTCCCCTATGTTCTTATATTGTAATCTATCTTAAACCTCACTAAGATATAATTAATTTATTACATGTATCTACTATACCCCACCTTGATTCAGTGATGATATGTAGTGTGACAACAAAAATTATCAATAGGCTTTGTATTGGTGATAAGTTCCAATAATATAATCTAAAAAATATGGGATCCATTTCATTTAATAATAAATCTCTAGCATCAAGATAATTCATTTAAAAAGATAAATCAATTAAATAATCCACCACAAAAAATAAATATGAATAACTATTACATGAAATGTTATATGATATCAAGATCCAAAACAAAGATAAAATAAAATTTACCAATCAATATCTTGGTATAACCAAGGAAAAATAGAAATGAAAATTGAGGATTTCTATAAAACCTAGAATCCTATATTCTTAAGATAATATCACCCTACATCACCTCTCACATGATATTGTAAATATATAATCAACATATATAAAATATTGGAGATAATTTAAATATACTTAGTAGGTCAGTCACCCCACCATAGAGTAAGTATCCTTGTGAGTTGATCATGTTAATGAAATTGTAAGAGATATAGATAAAAAATATAAATAAATCAAACAATCCCAGATCATAATCCCTATCCATAACTTACTAATAATAAACATTCATTATAAATATTAAGAATAAAATAAATGATGTTTCCATTTTATCTAAGAAAACACACCACATGACTTCAATCCATGTAAATAAACCAACCTATTCCACAAATATACAATAGTCAATTTTCCACTTCTTAGGAAATGCATTTACAACTGCAACACCACCATCTAGATATAATTGTAACAAAAACAACTATATCTCAAGGTATATAATACTATAACTAAAACAACTATAAACAACCACAATTTAATAATATAATAATAACCAAAAGTAAAAATAAAATACCATAAAAATATTTATTTATTAATCAATACTCTTCAATATCATATTTTAATTTGAAATCACCTACCACCATTTCAATATAATTAACCCACTTATATGCATCAAATTTCTAAAAATTAAAAAATATTCCTTTTATACTTCAAAATAAATCATGAAAAACTTCCATAAATTAAATGTATGAATTTATTTATATTTTTTATTATACATATCTATCATCTTAAAAACTAGTCATAAGAAAATCAGTTATTAAATATAATACGTAATCAATGTTCACCACATAGTTTATCATATCATCTTAACTTTAATAATTTTAATATCTTTGATATGTTTATTGAATAATTTAATGAAATTATTGAATAATGAAAAAAACAAAACAAAACTAGACTCCAACCACATAAAATATAAGAATGATAGTGAGAGTCACCTACCTCAAATCCTTGTTTATTTTTTTGGAAATTTTATAAATATAAAACCATATATCTTGATTCAAATCACAATCCATCAATCCATTTGATCTACTTCCATATCAATATAATGTAACCAATAATTCACCAAGACTTATCTAGAGATTCCACAAAATCCTTTTATGGAATTTAAGGGAGTTCAAGATAGTTATGTGTGGGTTTCCAATTATTTTAAATTTAAAACATAGAATTTTAATTTATATGCATGGATAAAATGATTTTTTTTAACCATGCATTAACAGCTACATAAAATTTTCTAGAATGCACATTTATTTTACATGGTTATTTAATTATGTAGATAACCATTCATTTTTATCTACCTTGAAATTGGGAAATTTTTCCATTATATTATATAGTTATTTAATCATATATCAAACCATAATTTTTTCTAAAACCTCTCCTAAATTCCATAATTTAGATTCATTTCCACCTATTTAATATTTTATATTTAGAAAACTATTTTGTGAAGAATTATGTTCTAGAAATTTAAATTTATGATAATAAATATTATCTATTATACGATTTTGATTTAAGAAGATAAAAAATATTTCTTATGTTTTAGAAGTTTATGGATAAAATATATTAGGTCTCCACACCACAGACACAATAGATTTCCCCCAATATCATAAAATCTCTTCAGTGAATACATTAAATGTAGATTCATGTACACTATTTATGAGATATAGTCAAACTACCCTTGATGGAATGATAAAAATATATATAGAAAACTAACAATTGAAATAGGGAATAAATTATAAACATGATCGTCATTAAAAAAACATGATCATCATAATCCTATAAAAACTTTAAAGTACCACCACACACGCATACAAATAGACACACAAACCAAAAAACCCACACCCACATGAATTACTCATCCTAACTCAAACCTACTAATATATGACCCAAATCTACTATAATTTCCCAAAAAAACCATCATAACTAATTAAACATCAAGATTTGATCCCATGTATTAATTGAAATTCTACTCATAATAAAATAATAATAATTGGAAATTAAATAGATCCCAAACTTCTTATTAAAATAATAAAACATAAACAAATCTAAATCATGTGATCAAAGAGGGTCTAACTACCAAATTTCAAAATAAGTTTAGACTTCCAATACACAATACCCAATCTAACCAAAAATAAAATTATTAAAACCTATGCTATAACTAACTAAATATAAACACACTCTTTCAAAAAATTTCTTAATGCTCATCCAAGGGACTGGAACCCATTAGATACTAGTGATCTACCTTTCTTTACATGAATCATGTAATTGTTTCCATGGTCATAAACCCACTTTGATTAACCTCATAGAGATAATTTTCCATATAATCAATTAAAAAATATATCTACATCTTCTTGGAGTAATAAATATCTGTCACCTTATGAAATCATTACCCATAAAATTATTTCATAACCACATATAAAGACAATCCACTAAATGTAAAAATCAATAATGAAAATCATTATCACCCATAAAATATAAAAATTAACCAATTCAAACCCTATAATAAGAGGTACCATTATTAACCATAGGTCTCAACCCATTATACTTTTAAACCTAATTTCAAATTAATAAATAATTCCTAGTTATAATTCTCAGTCAATCTCCCCCACATAAGGTAAAACCCTCTATTTTTTCAAATTAAGGAAAAAATCAATGTAGTAAAGGATCACATTCATCTGAGGTCAAGAAAAACAATACAAACCTCCTTCAAAATATCTAAAGAACCCCATAACCCATATTTAAGAATCCAGTTATAAAAAAAATAAAATAGATATCTATATAGATTTATTATATATTTTATGAATCAGATAATCCATATTCCAACTAAAAAAATCTCTCAGGTCCATAACCCATTTATACCTACTAAAAACTAAAATAATCCAAACATACTTAAACTATAAAAGAAAATGAAAAAAAATAAATATTTAATGTAAACCATAACTCAAATTACCACACTAAACAAAACATGAGTAACAAATCAATGAAAATTCAAAAAACACACATTGAAATTCATTTAATTTTTTATTTTAAAAATAATCTGGGTATATAGTATATTTTCAAACCTTCCTCTCTTTCATCTAAAATTCCCATAAAACTAAAAGAATAGTTTTTAATTCATTTTAGAAGGAAATCCAATATCTAATTATAATTAAAAAAATCATGACCTTCTAGAAGAATTTATTTAAACTAAAAATTAATTCCAAACCATATTTGTAAACAAATTATACCAACTCGACCATTTTAACCATCAATATTTACCTTTTGAATTCTAAAAATCTATGCATTTAAAAAAACACTAAACTAACCTATAATTATTTTATGAATTTCATGTCTTAAATGATACATTGTACTAGTTATAAAAATATTTACATATATATACATTAAAATTCCTAATTGTATTGATGGAGTTGATGTTATATTTTTTATCAATTGGTAGTTATTATTATTGTGAAGGAAAGTCAATATATTTTGGAGTATTTATTAATAGATAAATAAACCACCCAATGATGAACAAGAATATAATGTTCATACCTTGATGGGTAATGTATAGTAGATATGTTTTCCTTGAATACCTAACTAGAAAAATTTAAGATTAAAACAATTCAAAAAAGATGATTGTTGAGATGGTGCTCATATAGGAATATGTCTAGTGTTGATGGAATATAAATGCAATAACTAAAATAACTTTTCATTGAGCATGTAAATGGAGTTGAAACCTAGTTTTTGAACCAAATAATTAATATCTTGTAAATTAGTGATTATAATATAGGTTTAAGGAGGTACAATGTTTTGATAAAAACCAATTGAAGTTATAGAGAAACCATTTGAGTATTATCTATAAAGATATATAATATTATCTAGTGATGAAAATCACTTGGATGAAGGATATATTGAATAAGTTTGAAGTTGTAATATTGAGGCATTGGTAATATATTAAAATAATCAAAATTGAGTATTTAATATTATATAAAATTCCATAGAAATAATATAAATATGTTTTTAATTATTATGACAATTCATAAAATTAAATGAAGCTATTATGAGGTGATTTGAAGAGTTTGAGAAGGCATGGAGTTTCTTTGAATAATTACTAAATTAATTTGAATAATTCTAGATTTTGGATTTTAAGTAGAAAAATGTTTGTCTTAGTTTGCGAGACTTTATTAAGACTTAATAATACTTTATGAGAGGTTTCATAAATTTTTTTATCTTGAGTTATAAAAATGGATAAGTGTTTATTTCATAACGAATTTTCACCATTTTTTTAAGAATTTGGAATTTAGATAAGACTTTTCTTAGTCTCTATAAGACTTTGATAAATCACATAATAATTTAAAATTATCTATAATTTAAAGCCTTTGTAATATATTTGAGAATTCATAGGACTTTGTTTAAGTTTTTAAGACTTTTTAGAAATATCATAAGGATTTTGAGATTACTAAAAAATTAGAAATGTTATAACTTCATAACAATTCACAAGGGAATTTTTAATACTCATCAGTTGGTTAGAAATTATGAAAGGCTTGGAAATTTTAAAGTCTTATAAAATGAAGAGTTTTCCACTATCTGAGAAATTACAAAATTATATATTATAAAAAAACATATAAAAATATGTTGAAACTATTTTTATAAGATTAAAATAACATGTTTCTTTTTCAATAAATTATTCAATATTTTATTCAAGGAAGATTAAATGAGAAGAGAGTGAGGTGATCACTATTTCATTAATTCTATGATTTTCAAATAAGTATATTTGAAAATCAATATTAGTGATAAAAAGATGTAATATATTTGTTAATTATTATGTTATGATTGAGATTATAGATGATGTTTACATATTTAGGTCGAATCCCATACCGATATTATAGAAGTACTAACACTGCAAATTAAAAAACAACCTCACAATAGTTAACATGGTATAATTTTCATCGAGAAATGGAGTTTGAATTAAATATGTAAATTCATGGGATATTTTGAGAATAATCTTCTCAAGTCACATGGATGATATAAATGTTGATTTACTTTGTTGAAAAAAGGAGAAGGAAATAAGGAAGATTATTCCTAGAACTACACTAGAGACAATCCATTTAGGAAAAATGAATAACCAAGATTATGGGGACACACCAATGTGAAAACGTGAGGAAAGAAATAGAGATAATGGGAGAACACCCATGTAAAATGTTAGGGAAAAGTGAGACAGATAATCCTTATGTAATATTTAGGGATATTTTCTCTATAAGATATATAGAAAATATAATATGTGATTTGAAAATATATAAGCTGATAAGAGAAGAGGAAAATGTGTATTTTGAGAGGTGATATCTCTCTACACATGATTAAGGAAAAATTATTAGGGGAGATGGTAAGAAGAAACCAATATTGAACTGAGAAGTATAAATTATGGGTATAATATAAGAATAAAAAATAAGTAAGAGAAGGAAAACAAATTATGTGTATACCGGTTCCTGGTTGAGCGTGCCTCATATCTACAATAGATCTCGTTTTCTTCTCTTAAAGTGGTCATATGATTTTCATATGCAGCGTGACTCATATTATATCATGATTTGGGTACCGTTTCCACATCTACAAATTCCATTTTAGAACCCATCTATTCTTCACATGTTTGGAAATTTAGTAGGTAAATACTTATGCTCGGATAGTCTGATAAGGGTTGTCTATCATCCCATTTCACCAAGAATTTTTATTGAGGTTGATGTGTACAAACTACCTATTGAATCCTTCTGGGTGGCTATTGGTGAAGAATTCTGTTATAGGTAGTCTATTTTCTTTGAATCTTGGCATCATTTATGCTCTCTCTACTACCAGTTGGGGAACAATATGGAGGAATACAGATATGGGAAGCTGGATCCAAAGGAGAACATAAAGAAATTAGAGATGGTCCCTGTTGGGAAGCATAAATACTGTGTTCATGTCCTGAAGGAAGCCTGCAATGGATCCTCTAAAGGTAGTGATCATCTAGGTGCTGCTCGGGTAGTCTAGAATGTTGATCTTTTCCAAAAAGTCTAGGATGCCGGTTTGAATGTAGTTGGTAATGGTCCTTTGAATTCTTGTGAAGATAACTAGGTGAGGCTGAAGTAACCTATTTATCTTCCTCCTGATCCAAAACTTCAATATATATTTATCATATTGATAGGTGACCTCAGTGAAGTGAACAAACCCGTTATAGTGTTGCCTAATGGAAATGCAGTTGTCATGCTTGGTTAGTCTAGACGCGTAGGTGTATCTCAACCTGAAATGAATGAGGAACGTTCTACTATGAAAAATGCATGTGCAATCTAGGGTGTGGTTATAGAAGAAACTAACAAGCAACCTCAGTTTAAGGGGTGTTGATTCAAACAGTCCAGAGTCCCTGATGTAGAAAATGAGATGACTCTGGATGGTGATATTGTCTTGGGTGCAGAGCAAAATATTCTTTGGGGTGACAGTGGGAATACACCTAAAGGGTAATCTCAAATGGTGGACGATGGAGGTATCAAGTCTCCTTTGGGTGCTTCATATGCTGAGGTGGTGTTCCTGGGGAGTTATTTTAGCAATATAAGGGCGATGAAAACCATTGAGCTGCACAATCACTTTGAACAACTACCTAATGATGATTTAGTCTAGGACGATGACTATTCTTGATATGCTATAGGTGAATCATATGTTGAGGCTCCATATGATAGGTTTCCAAGCCCAAGGATTAGTAGGAGATGTAGGGGCTTTAGTAAACAGAGAAAATATTACTCATATTTGCCTCCTCCAATAGAGACATGATAAACAAAGAAATAAAAAGTTAAATAGATGGATGGTGGTACCCACCTTTCTTCCAAGGATAATCTACAGCAGTGGGAGCTAGGTACTGTTCTCATTAAACCCTTGTAATTGATTATGAGTTCGAAAGATGAAGTGGTTGAGCATGTCCTCTCTCTTAATGCTACAGAAGAGGAAGCTTCCAGAATGATGGGGAGATTTTTGAGTGTGCCTCTCAATGAGGAGTAGTATACCTGGATTGACAAGTAGGACTTGATTCTATTTTGGGTTTTCAATAATGGGAAGATAATCCTTGAGGGGTACATCCTGTCATAGGAGAATCTGGATTTTAAATTCTAATACCTTCTAAGAGATGAACCCGACACTTAGATAAACAATATCTCTTGGAAATTATTTAGGGAAATTAACTCTGGTAGGCTTAATTTATCATTTAATGTCTTGGTAATTTACTTTGGTGGTTGAACTCATGGTTTCTCACTTTTTTACTTAAAAGTGTTTGAATAATAAAAATTTAATTTTCAGTCAAAATATAGTCGAAGACTCTAGATTATAGAATCAGATCTGATGATATTAATACAAGATGTCTTATTCAGATTGAAGATATATTTCAATAGTTTATAAGGAAGTTTATAATTATAGTTAGGAGAATGAAGAATGTGGGACACAATATAAATATCTCTTCACTTTTGTAATATAGTTAATATTTTGTTAAGGATAAAAACATCCCAAGGGTACAGGATGATACCTACCCACACCACTTGTAATCTATGATAAATATTAGTGGAAAATTTATGCATCATATAAAATTGAACATCGAAAGGTTATAATCACCTACATCAAGGGAAAATCTTATAAAAATAATATATACCACTCTTTACTACTTTTCTTCAATACATGTGGAATGTGTGTTGGTTAAATATAAAAATAGATCCACTTATCTCGTAACTATAAATAGAGTACTAAATAACAAAGGGGGTAAATGATTAAATGAAAATTTATGATTTGGTAAAAGTTTTCAACATCTGATTCACCCCCTATTAGGTGTCTACACTCAATCCTAAGGGAATTTTAATTAGTATCAATGTATAAGGTTCCCTCTTCTTGGATATAATTTTTTCTTGGTATTTTTATCAAAATATATAAAGTTTATATTTAAATAAATCTTTAAATAACCTTATATATAAAAATCTATTCATATCTCTATTAGTGTCAAAATGATATTTTTAGCTAAGAATTTTAAGAATAAATAAATAAATAAGCAAAGAAATTGAAAATCATTTCACAGAAGAAAGTAAGTGCACCACTATCTAAAGGTGGTTAGAGTGGTAGTTCATCTGGTGAATCTATTAAGAATCATCCTTATAAAGAATTAGGTTCAAACAGTGAAAATAATGGATCTATTGAATTTGTTGAAAACCACTACTATGATGTTAAGGATTACATGAAGAAATTTATTGGTGAGTTTTTCACTCAAATATTTGAGTTTATTCAGGGGATATATGATAAAAAGTCATAGCTGATAACATATACAAAAGCTATGAAAAAATATTTGGCAAAAAAATTACAAGAGTGAAACATTCTCATAAAAACAGTGAAATCTATAGATAAAGTTATATTATTATTTTAATAAAAATATACTTCTAATTAATAATAATTTTAAAAACTAATTTATGAGAAATCTAAGACATGTAAATATTTTATAGATAATATCTATGAATTGGAATAATCATATAAATTTGATATTAATGCAATAATACTAAATTGGAGATTAAATCTAAAAGGTTAAAGGATATTGATAATATATTGAAATAAATTATAAATATTCATTAATAATAATATATAAATATTAATAATTATTGGGAAGAAATTATTAATTCATTTGATTTTGAAAAGACTACGCTCAATATAACGTGTCTTGAGTTGGAAGTGAAACTGAAAAATATTGAAGATACACAACCTGAGATTTCCTAAACTATTAAGAATAAAAATACTACCAAAAAAAATTTATTTTGGAAATATTATACCAAAATTGACTCATAACATTTTTAAGAAGATCTTTGAATTATATCACTATCAACCTATAACAAGCTCATGGAAGAAGGTAACCACTATCCAAATAAATCTATTTTCACCGATTATATCTTGATAGTTAGTACCAGGTTAAAGTATAAATATGGAAAAATATGGGTTAGTAAAAATTTTTAGAAACCCAAAAATGTGTAAAGGTTAGATATAATAAAGTACAAGAAAATAAATTCCCTAAATGGTTCCCAAAATAGTGGGGTTTCAACCCATAAAAATCAAGGTTTAAAATCTAGTCAGACTGCACCTATAAGAAAAAATTATAGATTTATTAGCTACTATTGGTATTGTTGGAGTTTTATACATAAGGCCATTAATTTATAGCATAAAATGTCAGTAAGTTGAAGTTATAGAAGTATTGAATTTAGGGTGAGAAAAAATAAAACTCAAAAGAAACCTATTGGATTGAATCATACTTTATAGAATAAGTAGAATATGTCATATAAGAATAGATTTGAATCAATTGAAAATTTATTTGGTTATTGAAACATAAGTGGTCAGTGCTAAAAAATGTAGGTATGTACCAATAAAGACAAAATATTATGTTTATGTTAAGATAAGTCAAAAACTAGTAAATATATAGGTAATAAAAGAAGATAAGTCTTCTTTGGGGAGTAAATAAAAGAAAGGATACATGCAAGATACTACTAATAAGTAAATGAATAAAGATAGAGTACATATCACATAAAATAGAAGGATATTATTCTATTATGGTATGAAAGGACCCATATTGAACTATTGTCAATTTTTTAGGAATATCAGGAAAGAATGAAGTAATATGGAATAAAAAAGAGAATAAATCTGAAAAAGATATATTAGATTTGGTATGTTGGTTTACATCCTAGATAAATAGTTTGAGAGGCTTCCTAGGAAAGGTAACCTGAATTTTATTGAAGATTTTCATGGATTGTGAAAAGTTTTAGGGTACTCAGCTAAAAATTTCATGACATGGATACTTGAACAAGAAAATTTGTTGAAAAACAAAACAAAAGAACCCATGATTCCAAAATTCCAAGAAAACTATTGATTAAATAGAGTCCACACTAAAGGAGAAGACGAAGCATATAGATAAATATTTCTCAATCATATAGCCTAAATAGAAGGAAGAGTTTAAGAAGATAAAACAAGTTGAAAATAATAAAAATTCACTAATTGCTAAAGTGAATAATCCTATTTCAGTTATAAAGAAAGTTGGAAATAAAAATAAAACCATCATACCCAAAGGGGCATAAATTTAAAAAATCATGGGGAAAGATATCATAAAGAGTTTTAGAAAATTTATAGCTAAAAAGAAATGTGTTTCTAGGTTGGGAAACAAGTCTCAATCCTATTAAAATCATTAATTAGTTGGTATAAATTCACTTTATTACTATTATTTTCTATTTTTTCTACTTTGTATAGATAATTAAAAGTAATAAATCAAAAATAGAGCCAAATAATTGGTGTGATGCTTATAAAATAAGAATAAAAATATATCATGGAATACTTCAATTTGTATTAATTTGTCTCTATGAAACACATAACTTGAAATATCATAGTTATTATCAGATATTAACTAGTATACAAAATTATTGGAGCTTATATCTAAAGATAAAACCATCCATGATAAAGATTCTTGAAAAGAATCCCTTGAGTGGGAGCTAAGAAAGTTAGGCCACTGATGTTTTAAATATCTTTATTAAATATGTAATTTTGGATAAACTTTTCAAAAACTGAAGTTTTAGGTTTGATTTTCACTTTCCCATTTCTATTTCGGTTCATGTTAAATGTATTTATCATGATACCATTATTGTAAAACAATAAAGTTAAGAAAAATCAACTTTTAAATGAATATTTTTGATGTATTTGTTGAATTTTAGTTTAGGTTTATAAAATTTATTGAAAAATATATATGTATAATTATTAAGAAAGTAAATATAGAGTTGATATAACATCGAGGATTAAATATGGATAGCTTTGTTTTCTAAATTGATCACTCTTGTTTTTTTGCACTGAGTTAGACCATATAGACTTAGAGTTGATTAGTTGATGGTACATTTCTATGAATAATATGGTGCCCCCATTCTCTCATGGGAAATTAATTTATTCTATCAACAAAAGGGATAATAAATTAATAAGGATAATATATGAGGATATGATGTTTATTTGAGAAAATATATTAAAAGACCTTCCCTTACACTTATGGTATTGATATAGAGGATAAAAACATTTCTCCTTTTCATTTATTATAAAAAATGTGAGAAGAATGACCTTGAAATTTGAAGAAATTTTGGTATTTAAAACAAATTTAAAGGAGGAGATTAATGTTACCAAGTGAATTAATAAAGTTAATGTTTTATTTATTATTAATTGGTTATCAATATAGTTTTGAAGGAAATTAAATTTATGTTGGATTGTTGGGTGATGGAGAATTAATCCACCTAATAATGAACATAAAGAGGCTTCATATACCTTGACGGGTAATGAATAGTGGATATTCCACCCCTAAATATATTTATAGACATATTTAATATAGAAACTATTCAAATCAAATAATTTTTGAGTTGGTACTCATGGAAGAAAATGTCTAGTTTTTATAGAAGATGAATGCAATAAGTACAACAAATTTTCTTGGAGAACATCAATAGAGTTGAAATATGGTCGTTCAATTTAATGATGGACAACTTTTAGTGATGTGATTATAAGAGAGGTTTAAAAAGGTTTAATGTTTTGATAAAATATAGCTAAAGTAATGGAGAAACCATCTGAGTATTATTTAAAAAATAGATACTATATTTAGTGATGAAAATAACTTGTATAAAGGATTGAGTAAATGATTTTGAAAATGGAATCTTGAGGTATACATAATATATTTAAATACTCAAAAATAGTATTTAATATACTTAAAAGTTCATAGGAAACAATATTAAGATGTTTGGATTTATTATGATAGTTCTTAAAATTAATTAAAGATGTTTTGAGGTGATTTGAAGAGTTTTAGAAGGCCTAGAGGTTCTTTAAAGAATCTATAAATTAATTTAAATATTTTTTGATTTTTTGAGTTTAATAATAAAAATGTATAAGACATAATTTTTAATAATTTATTTAGAATTTTTAAGACTTCACGTGATGTTTCATAAGACTTTGTCTCATGGGTCATAAAAAATGCTATGTCTGGATTAGGTAAGGCTTTTCCAATGATTTTTTATGAATTATTAATTTCCATAATACTTTTACTAGTCTCTATAAGATATTGATAAATTGGATAATACTTTACAAATAGGTATAATTTTATGTCTTCATAAGACATTTGAGAGTTTTTAAGACCTAACTAAAGATCATAATACATTTTATAAATTTTGTAATAATTTTAATATTATTGAAAATTTGGAAAATTTAGACCTTTATAAGATTTTAAAGGGAAATTTTTAAGAATCTTTAATAGGGTGAAAGTTGGTAAAGTCATATAAATTTAAAAAACATATAAAATGAAGATTTTTCAATAATCTAGGAAATTCCAAAATTAAATATTCTAGAGAAAAACATATCAGATGATGCTGAATTCATTTCATTAAGATTAAAACATCATGATGCTTTATCAAGCCTCGATTCAAGATTTTATTTAGATAAAATTCCATGAAAAGAGATTGATATTATGAATTATTTATTAATTCTATTATTTTTAAATGAGGATATTTTAAAATCAATATTAGTGGTCAAAATATGAAAAAAACCAGTTGATGCATGTAGTAAGATTTATTTTTTAAAATATATAAAATGAAACATGATTCAAGTTGGGAAAAAGAATAAGGGGGTTAATTAGATATGATTTCTGAAGTTTATAGATTATGGTTGATGTTTACACAAGTTTTATAAAATCAATCATTCCATAAAAGAAAAATCCATACAACAACATTTGTTCTTATATGAATTTCATACAGGAATAGAGTTTGATTTTATTATATAAATTAATGGTATATTTTGAGAATTATATTATCAAGTATTTTGCTTAATTTAAATAGATATTTAGTTTGTAAAAAGAAAAGGAGAAGTAAATGAATAAGGGTATTCCAATAATTACATTAAAGATAATCTATTGAGGTAAAAGGAATAACCGAGATCACAGAGACACACCCACATGAAAAAAATAAGGAAATAAATAGAGATTGTGGTATCATACCCATGTAAATATTTGAGGAAATGTGAGGGGTTTAATCACCATTTTATATCTAGGGATATTTCATTTTTCAAATATATAGAAAATATAATATGTGACTCAAAAATTTATATTCTAAGAAGATAATAGAAAAAGGGGTGTTCCAAGAAGTAATATCCTTCACCATATAGAAAAGGAATAAATCTCAAGGTAGAAGAGAAGAATAACTCAATACTATACTTATAATTAGAACTTATAAGTATCTAAGAGAAAAAATAAATAAGTAGAAAAATAATAATAAATTCATGTGCATACCAGATCTTGTGATGCCCATTATCACATAAGTGAGAAAGTGAAGGATGAAGAAGAGTTGAGGAAGGATGATATGACTAGAGTTTTTATAATAATTTATTGGTATTCAAGATCCTTTAAGTTTTATTTTAGATACTCCAACAAATTGTTTATATAAAATAATATGGAGGAATTCTTTGAAGAGATACCACATTATAAGCTACCATTCTTAAAGATCAAAAGGTGTTCGAAGACTTTGGATTGAGGAAATAGATCAAATGATGTTGATCTAGTGACATATTGTGAAACTTTGAGATATACTTCAATAAGTTATAATAAAGTTTTTAATTCTAGTCACGCGTCTGAATAATTTGTTACATAGTACAAATATCTCTTTACTTTTATAATATAATTGGGTTTTGGGTTAGGTTAAAAACTGGCTAATGGTACTGGATGATACCTAACCACACCACTTGTAATATGTGATTTATATTAGTTGAAAATATATGTATCATATGAAATAAAATACAACAAGGATGTAGTCACCCACATTAGGGATTATAATTTCAAAAATACAACATGTTATTCTTTATTATATTTCTTCTTTTCATGTGGTATGTGTGTTGGGTAAATAAAAAAATGGACCCACTTACATATTAACCGATAGAAACATTTCAAAGACTAAATGAGATAAAAGATTAAAATAACATTGTGATTTAGTAAAATATGGAAACACTTGAATCACCCTTAATATCAGGTGTCTATACCCAATCCTAAGGGCATTTTATACACCACTTGACCAATAGAAGTCTAAAACTTTAAATTTCCTACTTCAAAAAATTTTCTTTCTTGAATCATTTTAAGTCTAAATTGAATTAATTTATATACAATTTTTGGTTCAAATATCCATTTTTACACTCCCTTTTGGTTATATTCTCATTTCATATAGTTTTACATGAATTAACATTCATTTCCTACTAGATTTACTAAAAATACATTTTTTAAATTTCATTTTCTAATAATGTTTTATAATAATTTTATGACACAATTATTTCATTCCTTAATTTAGATATTATATAATCCATATCTATACTGAATATATCAGCATTATTGGCTTTAATGGGAAGTATTTTACTGTTGATAAATTACTATAACATTTTTCATTCAAAATTGTTTTACTAACCACCTCAGTAGATTTAAAATGAATATATTTATCTTTAATTAAGTCATAAATCATCACCATTAAAGAATATTTTTCATCAATCAACTTTGATATGATTTCCAATTACTCATTATTATTTACAAAAAACTTATCATCAATCACTTATTAATAAAATTATATTCTTCCATTTTATATTTGAATATTAAATATTCCTTAATGAATTTAACTTCATTATTCTGAAATTTAATTCATAAATTTTGAATTATCTAATTTTATTCTTTATACCATTGAGATAATGTTTTTTAGTTTTTAATGTTTATTAATACATTCCTAAAAATGATACTTCAAAATTTATTCTATAGAGAAATCTTCATATTCTTGATAATATTTATCTTCCTTCCTTGCTTGAGCCATTGTTGTTTTTTAATTTTAATCAATTAGTTCCTCGTCAGACCGAATCTTATAAGTATATATTTTTTCTTACTTATCATTATTTCTCAAGATATTTATTTTTCCCATTAGTGGAATTTTTGCCTCTTTTTTTGAGATGAAACTTTAGTTGATTTACCACATTGAAGAAATTTTATCTTGATCACCGTATTCCATTCCAACACTCTTATTTATTGAAACATTTACTAAAAAATGTCAAATATTTAATAAAAAAATCACCTAAAATGAATCTTACCCTTAGAATTTCCTTTTACCCTTTTAATAATTTAAAAAACAAGAGATGTATTTTTTTCAATATTTTCTCCCTAATTTTCACCTTACTTGGAATTAGCGGATTAATAATCTTATTTCACATTGATTTTAAGCTTCTAAATAGCCTTGAATATAATATAAATTTATTTTATTATCATTTTTTGATGATTGATATCTTTATCTTTTCATAAGTAATTAGTGTCCTTTTATCTCTTAAATCCTAAAACATTAGTGAAATATTTTTTATACATGTAAATGAAGATGACATTCCAAGGAATCCCTTCATTCTTAGTGTTTTTCTTATCAATTGGTGTATTAAGAGTTTCTTTCTAAATATTTGTAAAAAAATTCAGAACAATATCAAGAACTTACAATCCTAGAGATTGATGTAAGTGTACTATACAATTATTCCATAAATGTTATTTCATTCTATAAAAGGTACAGATTCTTCAACTAATGAATGGATTGACGTTTTCTATGATTATTTAAGAAAAATATCAAATAGATATAGGGAATTATCAACAAAAATTAATATCTAAAAATATATATCCAATCATAGTTAAATGATAGATATACCATATACAAATTATTATGCTCTAGGAATATATGATAGTAATACTAAAAAGGGTATAAATTAATTTTTCTAAAATTTTTCTTTTAAAAATATATCCCCTATACACTTATTAAGGGGAACTGGTCTAGTTTTTAACATATTTTGAACACTACTATGACATGTAAAAAATTAATCATTCATAATATTATACAATTTATTCATAAGTTTCACATTCTATTTTCATAGTCTATATCCCTGCTGTGCACTATAATATCCATGACATCAATAATATCACTTATACCATTAGTTGATTACAATATTACTAGAATTTCACTATATATGTTTTCCCACCAATATCATACTAATCTATCCTATATATAACATAATATATTTCATAATGAAATTAGCTTTATTTCTATTTGAGGTGTCTCAACATTAATAATAAATCTTATTTTATCTTATATTTAGAACTCTAGTAGTAGAATTTTTTTTCAATGAATCTATTAAAACCATTCACCCTAATACTTTTATATGGTTCATGTATATATTCCCACTCAATAAATCTTAAGAAAAAATGTATACACTATAAAATAATGTTGGTCAGTTCCCCATGAAATTTATAATAATAATAATTTTTTATTCCTCAAAATAATTTCTTAAATAGTTAAATTTTAGTTATTTAAAATTTAGTATTTATTCATAATCTTTAACTAAAATTATGGGAAATTATTTCTATATTTTTCTCTTTATATATATTTTAAAATATTCCAACAATCTGGTAACTAAGTTTTAAAATATCCTTCTTGGAATCCATGAGACTTTGGGTTCAACCCTCAATGACCTCCCATTTGTTTGTGTGGGGGGGGGGTAACATGGTTATTATAGAAACTGTACTCAGCCATGAAAACTATTTATATGTTGGATTATGGGCTATTTATTAGGAATTTAGGGCCACTGGGTCTCATGCCATGCATGTGGGTCCTCTTTCCCATCAAAAACAGATATACAGAAGACATGGAAGGACTAGGAAAACAACTTGATACATCAGGTTGGTGATAGAATCATGGTGACATGTAGGTGTCATTAGGTAGGTGACCTTGAAGGAGGGATGTCCATACTAACACCTATCAACCAGCTATATTTTTGCATGCATTTTAAATCTGGGACATATGTGTGCCCTAATATGTGACTCTTAGCATAGCGAGACTAGTCAAATAATGTGGAGCAAAAAGTTGGCAGTGTAGTGGGGAACCACATAACGTATCATTGAGTGGGAAGATTGAAAGAGAGATAGGTACTCTATCACATATAATCTGACCTTACTCCCACGTGATTATGTAGGAAAAAGAGGTGCCCTATCATGGTTCATCTGAGGTAGCACAACACAGTGACTTGGCAGCAGAAGATGAAACATCCATGACTAGTAACACATGTGAAATGATTCTTATAGGAGGGGAAGTATGTCTTATGAATGGTTTCATGACATGATGCATGATACTTATATGGGACCTTCAGTTCATCTCCTTTAGTGTCCTATGGGACACATTCAGCTGGGCATTTAGGACACGAGACTTTGGTCCAATAAAAAGGGCTTTCAAAAAATCTATAGGCCTACAGGCCATTGAAAATATAATAAAATAGGTACAGTGGGTTTTACCCATTCCTTATGGGGACATATGAGGCTAGATCCACTTGGGTTCCCATGAATGTGGGTTTTTCAAAGTTTTTAATCACCTCTACCTAGTATAAAAAATATTTTCACTAAAATATTCTAAAATTCACCACCCATTTAAATTCATTATCTCACTATATTAATCTATAAGAAATCTAAATATTAAAATATAAAAAATCATTAAAAAAATTCCAAGAAAATGAATTTCTTTTTATTTTTTTAGAAATAATCATTATATAATTATCCAATTCATATTTCATATATCTCAAAAGATATTCATTTTTTATCTAATAAAACAAATAAATATTTGAATAAACATATGAAAATTTAAAATTTAATTTTTCTGTGAAATTAAATCCCATGCATCATTATGATAAATCTTATGTATTATTTGAGATAGTTAGATCACACTAACATAACATCCTTTTCAGCTTTGTTCAATATCACTTGGCTTCAATATCACTATTATGAAAATTAAAAATTACTCTTATGAAACTATAATTTAATGTTACGATAATATTTCTAAATTAATATCAATGTTACTAAAAATTTTAACTACATTTAAAAAACCTTTGTAAAACTGTTTCCAATATTATACAATCTATAGAAGACACAGTTCATTATTACATATTCTTAAAAAAATCACATATCACTATTATTTAAACATTATAAAATTAGTTTGAATCTCATGAATACTTTTTTATTGAAAATCAATTTTTAGGGTAAGTGGGAACTATATAAAATCCAAAAATTTCTCATTACAGGTTTCAAATTTCAAAAATAACAAAGAGATATGTCAACACCACACCATGAACTAACATACCACACCCTGATTCAAAAATAAAATGAGATACATCATAAATTCCACTCTATACGCACGTTGACACATCAATTGTTTCAAATTTCAAAATCCAAAATTCCAACAGAGAGACCATTATCACCTTCTCAAGCCTATCACCTCAGTATGCAAACCCTGACACAAACCAACACTTTTCATAACTAGTTCGTCCGAAGATAGCTCACCAGAAAACATCATTGTCACTAAGAAGCATGACATCATCACAAATGCCATCTAGAACCCAATCAGAGAATCACCAAAACAGGAGACTGAAATCAACTTCAACACTAAATTATCATCAAACATAAATAGATAATGTAGATAATCACAAAAAACCTTCACCAATTTTATTGAGGAAGAAAAAAAAATAAAATCTAGAAAACAAGAAACCAACATCACCAGAAAAAACTACCTCATGATGAGTCTAGAGCACCAAAAGCCACCGAATCACACATACCAAAATATCAAGGATTCCACCACTCCGATCCGACTCGTAGAGGTGCTGAGGAATAAAATGTCATCACAAGGTGAGCGATAGAGGTCTCTAAAAGAAACCATATTCAAAGAAAATCTATAGCAGGCATAACAGAAGCAAGTTGATTTCAGAAGCACCTAGAAACCCATCGACCACCAGACCACATAACCCAACATCTCTTTAAACCGACTCTAAACCTCCCTACCCCTAACCCTTCCTTTAAACTTCCTACAATTTTCTATTTCCATTCCTACCTACTTTAATCCCTCTCTCCCTCCCTCCCTCCCTCTTGCACTCTCACTCTTAGTCAACATCTTTATCATACACACATAAACACACACATAAACACTAAAATAGCTCAATATTCTCATTATTATCTAAGTGAAATTTAATAAATTTGGGCATGAAAATAAAATCACATCCATACATCTTTCAATAATAATGTTATGAAATATATTCAATATATATTTTTATTTTAAGCACTATTCATTATGGATCTAATCCACCTTTAATTATTTTGGTTCCTTCTTTACTTTCAAAATAAATTCTCTTTCAAATATGAAATTAACTGTCATTTATTTTTTATCAATAATACTATAAAATATTTTAAATACATTTTATTGTTATCTCAATTAAAATTAACTTATTTATGATATATTATATAATTTAACAATTAATATTTGAATTTAACCTTTAACCATATGATATAAATAAGGTTTTTATTAATTTAATATAAACTATATCTAATACACATACCCTAAATAAAATATTTAATATTGAAGGATATAAACTATATTAAACCCTGATATGCATGAATTAAGCACATGATGTATAAATCGTGTTGTATGGGTGTATTTTATGTTTTCCAAATATTCTACCACATAAATATATAACCATAACAAAAAATAATGTATACAATACTACAAATATGGCCTTTATCAGTGCTAGAAAAGTGCATTAACAGTTCTAAAAAAGCACTGTTAATCAAGGCAAAGGTAAAGGGGGTCCCTTTTATCAGTGCTCAGAAAAGCGCTGATAAGGGAACCTTTAATCAGTGCTAAAAACGCACTGATAAACAACCCCTTTATCAGTATTTTTCTAGCACTGATAAAATGGTATTTTATCAGCACTTTTAAAAAGTGCTGATAAAATTTAGAAAAAATAAAAAATAATAAAAAATATATATAATGCGGGGGGGGGGAGCTTTTAACAGCGCTTGACCCCCCCCCCCCCCCTTATCAGCGCTAGGCGAACCCCCCCCCCCCACCCCCTCACACTCTCCCGCGTGGTGCCCTTCCCATGCGTCCCCCACACACACGCACCTCCTTGCTTCCACCCGCACTCTAACCCGTGACCTCTCCCCTTGCACGCCTGCACTTTTACCACTAATCCATTTCATTTTTTCTCTATTTAATGATATATCTATTTATATATATATATATAGTTATATTTATTCGTATATTAATATATATTCATATTAATATAGATATATATAGTTATATTAATACATATATATTTATTCATATATTAATATATATATATATATATATTTATTCGTATATTAATATATATTAATATTTATATATATAGTTATATTTATTCATATATTAATATAGATTCATATTAATATAAATATATTTAGTTATATTAATACATATATATTTATTCATATACTAGTATATATATATTCATTCGTATATTAATATATATTTATATTTATTTATATATATATATATATATATTTAGTTATAATTTTTTATCCGTATATTTATTTGTATATTAATATATATTTATAAGATTAGTTTTAGATACATTAATAAAGTATGTTTTTTATGTGTGTTTATAAATAATTAAATAAATACATATATATATACAACACACAAACACACAGACACACACAGACACAGACACATATATATTTATGAATAAATATATATATACGTGTATTTGAAAAGACATAGAATGTTAAAACGACCATAAATTCTATTGAAGAATCCCATTTCAACTCTACAACTATTCAAATATAAGAAAATGAAACAATATTCGATATGATATGTGGTACAGGCCTAACGAACATTTGGATCAGAAGTTATACTTGTTTGAATGTTAACAAATCAGGGTATCCTAACTAAAAACTCAATTTTAGAGGCCTTATGGTCGTATTTTGGCCTTGAAAGATGTTAATAAAGGTTTATTTCAGTCACTAATGTGTAGAGATCGTCACAATCTTCAATTTGATATGTTGTAGAGCTCAAACGGACACCCGTATCAAAAGTTACGGCCGTTTGAAGTTTGAGTTACATTTTCAACTTATTTTAGATCTTTTATTAATATTTTTGATGTTTTTTGTCTTCAAATTATTATTAAATGATTATTAATCGATGATAATTAGATAATTATTAATTAGAAATATTTTTGAAATATTTTAAAGCCATTTTCACTAAATTTATTATATATTAAATGTAATAGTCTATTTATACTTATCTAAAAAATATTTAAAACATATATATTATATTTATATCAATATAAATATACTTATATAACAATATATTATTTTTCATGATTTTTTTGAAACATAAAATTTATCAGCACTAGGAAAAAGCGCTGATAAATCCCCCCTTTAACAGCGCTAAAAAGAACTGATAAAGGGGGGGCCTTTATCAATGCTTTTTTTAGCGCTGATAAAGGCCCCCCTTTATCAGTGCTTTTTAGGGCTGTTAAAGGGTGACACTTCCCTTTCCCGTTTTTTAGTAGTGATAAAATGATTTATTATTGAGTTTCATTAATTATTTATGTTTCTAATGATTATAAATGGAATGATATAATAATACTTTTTATGTTATAAATATAATAACACAAACCATTAATTTTTTAATTTTTTTAAAATGCATAAGCTCCTAGAGATACCTTTTTTAGTTAAAGAGAACTATATAATATGGGAAAATACTTATTTCAACACACCTCACTCGTAAAAAAATCCATAGCTAATACTCTCTCTTTCTGTATAATTATATAACTATGAATTAGTTATGACACAACTTTATAAAGGATAAAATTTATAAAATATTATATTATGATTCTACAGTTGGTGGAACATATAACGAGAAAATAA
Organism: Viscum album; assembly: GCA_963277665.1. Classification (NCBI taxonomy): domain Eukaryota; kingdom Viridiplantae; phylum Streptophyta; class Magnoliopsida; order Santalales; family Viscaceae; genus Viscum; species Viscum album. The sequence continues at coordinate 616,289,681 of OY728145.1, read as the reverse complement.
TCATTTGTTTATTTCTTAGTGATCATAATCAAGACTGTTATATTGAATGCATAAATGATTGTGAGGCATGATCTTCATTTAAATTTATAAAATACTCATATTAAACTTTTTTCATATGCCTTTTAGCATGTTTTATTGTTTTTTGACATGATTTAGATATTTTATTTATCTAAAAAACTAATTTGTGGAATTAGTGACAATCCAATGAAAATTTGATTAAACATGGAATTACTAAAAAATTTATAAATATATGATGGATAATAATATCATAAGGTATGTTATATAGATATCATTTGCTATGATATTCCTTTAGATAATAAGGATATATCATAATTATTGGAGAAAAATATATTTGGGTGTGATATTATATATCATTGGATACAAAATATGTGGCCAGGAGTTTCAAAATAGAGCACATTATTAATTTTTGTGATTTAAAAATATCCCATATAATGATATAATAATAATTATTTCTCTTTATCTCACATGTTAGAAAAAATCTTGCATTTTAGTACATTTATAATCTAAAAACCATATTTATTATGTGTTTAATACATTTATCTTATGAAATGGATAAGTTTAGTATAAAAAGATTTCATTTGGATGATTCTACCATTTTAAAAATATTATACATTATATTGTTTTGATTAACTATGTAGAATTAATTAAGTGTTCAAGAATAAAAACTCTATTAACAGTGTAATTCATTCCTAGTGACAATGAAATGAATTTTCCAAATTTTTAAATATCATGATTATGATGTAGTAAAAATTTAGGTGATCATGTAAAGTAAGTAAAGTGAATATGAAAAAGAAAATATGGTATAACAAAGGTTACCATACTCATACACCAAATTGAATATTCCTACTTATTACATGGGATAATTTAAAAAGTTTTGAAATGTCCATGAAATTATAGTTCTAATCATTGTATTTTAACTTACATGATCATGAAATAAATTTCATTACTATTTTTTGAATTATTTAAATTTAATTCTTAAAAAAATCACTAAAACAATATTAAATGTTATTAAATACTTTTATTCATATAGAGGATTTATTTACTTACTCTGATTTCCCAAGGAATCCTTTTAATAATGATTTTCCCAATAAATTTTCTTCTGATGATAAATTTATGAGTATTGGACCAGATCCCTTATAATAAATAAACCGATGTAAATACTACTATTTTCATGTGAATAATTTTTTTGAATACTCTGTTTGTATACAAAATGATAAAAAATGATTTTTTTGGATATGATTTAATTTCCATAGGTTAACCTTATTGAGGAAGTTATATGAGGCCTTTATTTATTGTTATCCACTAACAATATCACAAGAAAAATAATAATCATATAGAGAACATAATTTTTATTCTTTCTTTATTTAATGTATTTATATGTTTGAGAGTTAGATATATTAACATTATCATATACTTTTAAATTCACTCTTCATAACATATTGAATAAATATGAAACCACTTCCATCTCTTCATTACTTTTTCACTCATTCCTATAGATAATTATGAAATAATATATTGGTGTATGACTTATGCAATGGTAACTATTGTTGTTTAAACCTAATTCTAGTGGCGAACTTACTCGGTGAATGTAAAACTACTCCTATTGAATTTTTTCTCATATATGATTTCAATACAACATAGATGATTATATTCTATATTAGAATTAAGTATTTTGTTAGAATATTTTTTATTTCTAAATTTCATTTCTTTCTTTAACTTATAATGTTAACTACTCATAAAACTTATTTTTTATGAGAACCAATAAATTTTATCAATTTTTTTAACAAAATATTAAAAATTTAAAGTAATTTTTTTCTCATATTTCTTATATATTCTAATATAGTTTTAGTTTTTTGGTTTGTGTAATTATTTTTGAGAAGTTAGAATATATTCAAACAGAATTAACTAAATATTGAATAGTTTTTTCAGATGTATTTAAAAACTAAAAAACATTATCAATCAATATTTTCTATGAAAATGAGTTTTTAATTATGGGAAATTCAAAAAATGTTTTAAATTTACTCTATATATTTTCAAAAAATTAAATCTCAATTTTCCCATATATTGATCATACTTTAGGATGATATTTTGTATCAGAGTATTACTGATATTCACTTGTTTATTATTTTTTAGTCGTTGATTAATTTCAAAATGGAAAAAATAATTTTATTTATATAGATTATTTATTTTAGAAAATTATTTCATTAAAATAATAGTTTATGTTTTTTCCATGAACTAACCACTTCAAATTGAAGGTCAAAATTAAAATCCTCTAAGAAATATTAGGCATTTATATTTAAAATAATATTAATGGAAAATGTGAGAAGCCAATGACTCTTAGAAGAGGCCAAAGTGATACCACAAGGTAAGATTATGATCATAATTGTATGATTATGAATGATATTATCTATACCTTTAGTGAAGATAATTATAATAAATATTGTACTTGTTATACAACCTATGAGATATAAATACTTCTATTTCTTCCCATAAGAGAACTAATGATGTTACATAGAAGAACTAAAATATTTATAATTTTATATATGATCATTTTAAAGAGAAACCCAATGAATCTATTTATGAAATATACATTAGATTCAAAAAGAACATTAAAACCATCATTTTTATAGAAAACCATGACAAAGTATCATATAATTATAACATTTATAAAGATTTTACTTTAGAGATAGACTAATAATACTATATACAATCGAGAATTTAATAACATTGAAAAATTATAGCAGAGGTGAAAATTTTAATGTTGATATTGTATAAATAAAATATTTAATTAAGAATAGTGGATGATAACAAATCTAAAATTAAAAATAATACATTCAAATCCTCAATAAAATGAATGATGGTTATAAGTGAGTTTTATAGTTTTGAATAATTCATAAATAATAATAAATAGAATAACCATTTATCTAATAGGTTCAAGAAAAAATATAAAATGAATTGACATTTTAGGATATTATATAAATTTTAAGGAAAATATGATAATAAATGTGATTAGAAGAAGGATAGTACTTCATATAAAGTATCCTTTCATGAGTGAAATAACCATATACATATTTAAGAAGATATTTTGAACCTAAAATATTGTAATGAATATGATAAAGGCGATTTTAAAAATAATTCTACGTAATCTACTACATGATGTTCCATTAATGATTGTTATGGTGACTAAGATCATAATGAAGATGAAGAACAAAAAAAAAAGGTAAATATATACATTATGAATTTTTATAGTGGGGTTAATTCTACAATAATTTCATTTAACTATAATATTTATGATGATTACAACATTTATAGTGATGATATATTGAAATAGTGTTCCATTCATAAGGAATATATCAATTGTTGGAGTAGGTTCCCTTGAACCAACTAACTTTTTTGCTTTATATTACTTGTATATTCATGATTTCGAATATTAATTATTTTTTATCACATCATGATGATTCCTCTACATGAAATTAAATGTGATAATGTTTTAAGGGTACCTTTCATACTAAAAGGTCATAGTAGTTCCAAAATATGAAGAGAACCTTAAAGTACACTGACAATATTCTTAAATATATGTTCTATAGCAAGATAAAAAATTTAACCAGACATAAATGATATAGAATATCAGAGGTAAATGGATAATAATACATTGAGACTAATTCTCATGAATTACTCCCTTGATAATCTTAGAGAATAAAAGTTGTGAGAACTGACCTGCCAATAATAATTCCACATGTTTATGTGACACTAGATGTTTCTATATATTAAAATTTGTTTTGGTCCTTATACTTTAGATTATTATTAGTACATATCATGAGTTGTGTAGTTTTATATACTGATGAAAAATATAATGACATATTCATGTGATGAGGTAGAATACGTTGGGTGCGTCATGAATGGTATGATATTAATAAATAAGTCAATAGAGGACAGGTCTCTTCCAAGTTTAATGAAAGTTGATGTCTTAGGCCTTTTGATAGAAATTAAATTTTTTGATAATTCCATGGACAAGGAATTTATATTTATATTTATATTTTTATAAAGTTAAAGAAGTAAATTCAAGAATATTTATTGATTACACATGCGATGCAACCTTCTTGGAGGAGATATCCAGAAAAATGGATTATATTATATAGTAACCATTCATAGAAGCTATTAATATATTTAAACATGATGTGTTTCTAGATAATTCTATTAATTTTTGAGTTGGACTCACTACTATTAAGATTAGTACATATAGGGACACACAAAAAGTGTATACATAGGTTCAATCAATTCAGATAAATTGGAGTTTAGGTTGAAGTGGGACCCATGTGTCGGGACCAATGAGTGTCCAAGTGAATATCATGAGTATATTAATCCAATTATATTATTATGGTTTTGAATAATGAAAATTTAATTTTTTTTAAGGTATTCATAAGTTTATTTATTTATAAAATGTGAATATGAGAAAGTATTATTTTTCGAACGAACGTCACAACATTCAAGTTTTGTTAAATAATTATGGGAGGAACAAGCTAAGTTAATGGGTAGTGGTTTATCCCATGATGTTTATTAATTTCACCAATGAGTGGTGAAATTTTAATGATAGGTATGACACACTTATGAGGTTATTTGTTTTGTTTGGGGACAATTTAAGATGGTTAACTTAACGAAGGGATCAAGTGAAGTTTTGGAAAGTTAACCCTTATTATTTAAGCTCATTTTTGACCTATTAATATTTGGTCAAGTAATTTTCATGAATTTTATCTTGTATATTACCTTATATAAAGTTATATATATTTAAAACAAATTGAATAATGATTCGATCCCAGATTAGGAATTGAACACATGATCTTCTGGAGATCTTATGAGTGTTGCAAGACCTTCAATATTCTACGCTAGAACCCAAAAAATAAAAAAAAATGTTCATGGAGCTATGTTACACATGTGTAAAATCTATATGACGTATACTTTGGTGTTTTTGATCTATGAAAATACAGAGAAGAGTTGATATCATCAGGATCACAACGTTCCACAATATTATCATTTTTATTTTATTTTCATACTTAAAAATTAAAATACTTGAAATCCTTAGCATGAATCAAGAATGTCTATACCAAATTGATTAATTTAAAATATATTTAGTGATGAAAATTAAAACCACACATGATGTCATGAATTCATTATGTTCTAGGTTCTTTTTAATGGTATCAGAGACAATGTGAAATTATTTAAGTCAAATTTTGATCAAATTTTCTAGAATTTAGAAACAACGCTTTGATACAGTCCCAAATCCTCAAACAGTTCATTGATCTGAGTTTGAATGTCCATGATATTCCTTATCAAAGATTGATAGGATTTTTAAAATAAAAATAATGAAATTTATATATATATATATATATATATATATATATATTAATATATATATATCTGTGTGTGTGTGTGCGCATGTGTGTGTGTTTGTGGATGAGGGATTGCTACACGTGGGGCTTCATCAAAGAGGACCTATAACTGGTGAAGGTTTTCCTATCATGTACATATTAAATCAAAATAAAAAATATTTAATAAACAAATTCTAATTAGGTGGGTGGCTGTTTCCACCCATGTTGATCAAAATTTACCCCATTTTTCTGGGGGATGCTTCCAAACCACCGCTGTAGTGTGGGTGGTATTATTTAAACAAATATATATTTTTTAATACTTTTACCCATGATAAAAGTGACCAATTTTCACAAACATTATGATTATATTCCTAACCAGTTAGGGTTAGGATATACTCAACCCTCTCGGCCTAACTAGGCCTTGGTTTCATTTGATGGTCCCGTTTTAGGTCCAAATGGGTTTGGAAAAATTTAACAACAAAAATTCAACATAATATATGAAATTTTATAAAAATATTTTAGGTTCCATGATATATATAAATAAATAATTAATATTTATTTTATAGGAGATATAATATCAGTCGAGGAATGACTCAAGGTACTCCCCTCAAGAATCAATTGATCCACTATCTGCTCAATGGATCAACCACTAGATAAAAACTCATGATAATGTCATTATTATTTTTATCTTTCATGATTAATTATTTGAATTCATAGTTGTTATATGATCACATAAGGAATTTAACAAGCATATGAATAAAAAAATTAATAATTGTGTGATGAATGTTTCTATTTATACAGGGTTAAAGATGTGATTGTGATCACATAATAACAAACATGATTAATTGATCTATATTTCATTCACTAAGAGAAATAATGAAAATGGATTATATGTAAATTATTCTAAAAATATATGGTTAATTAATTTTATAAAATCCATATAATATTACATTATTGAAAAAAATAAAATGAAGGATATTTATGTGTAAGATATAAAAATACCTCAAAGGAAATATTAAGTTAGATATCACCTTCCATTATCTAAGTTCAGATGTGCTTATAGTTAAAAAGTCAGACAACCTATAGTCAGGGACACTTTCAATTTTTAGCAAGTCTAAAAAAGGATAATGTTTCACCTTAACCAAATTGGTATTGGATGTAATGGCCATAGTTATTCCAATATAATTTGGATTCAAGTGTTAAGGAAATAAGCGTCTAGTATTTTTGGATAGGGGTCCACTCAACAGATCAAGGAGTTGTGAGTTAATGTAGTCAGAAAGATATGCCTAATTAAATTCCTTTGGGTAATTTTCATGGCCATAGTCTGGATTATGAGAAGGGGGATATAGATCATTATCACTAGAATATCCACGTGGTAGGATATTTCAATTCCAATGGTGAAGGATATTGGATTTTTTATAAAATAGTGGGAGACTAATAAATTTAATTAATTATACTGTATTTTATAAATCATGATAAATAACTAAAATTTGATTTTAACTTAATGAATAAAATGTAAAGTGAAACCATGATTACACTATTACTATTATTAGACAAAGACCATGTTCATACCAATACATATTTTCCAGAGTGGTAAAATACTTTACACACTACACTACCCTTGAAAAATTTGTATTATGTCCAAGTATACCTATTCCTATACAACCACCATAGTTAGAAAGAGACAGTGAGAAGGATGACTACAAGAGTTACATGGATGCATATATCATAGTAACTCATCTATCAAAGCTTAAAAAGGATACAGAGAGTCTTGAGATAAATAATATTATCTTTACATTAGTTTTATGTAAATTGAATTATATATACCAAGATAGTGATAGTGAAGTTGTGATTCCATATGGATAAGTAGTTATCCATAATATCATATCATTATCCTTAACTCCAGTCTCTCCATATTCATCAAGAGTCTCAAGATGAATTTTATGGAGAAGCCACTCATGAATATTTTGATTATTCTTTACCAATTTGAGAATGATTGATTGGAACATGATTCCTCAACCCTTATGGTGAATCAAGTGAAATACCAGTTTAAAAATCCCATGACTAGTTCAGTGTCGATGATATATTTATAATGGATTTAAATGAGACAAAATATTCAGAGGAAGTATTATTAATATAAGGTTATTGGATTCTCATGTGTCTATAAAGGTCATTATTTGAGGAATTGAAATGGATTGAAGATGAAGCAAGTATCATTTTCTATTTCAGGCACATCCATTATTTCAGGTGATATTTTTGTTTTAAGAAGTAAGGTGATTTACCCTAGTAGATGATAAAGGATTATTACTATATTAGAAGTCAGAATTTCATGAATTTATTTTAGAAATTTCATAAGAAGTAGGTTGAATTCTTCCAGTGGATGAGAAATGTCTATTTATATATTAGTAGTGAGAATCACACAACTTCAGTTTTATAATAGGATTGATTCTTATGAAACTATTGTTTAGTATTGAGTGATATAAAATTTATCTTAGTGTTGATTTGAAAAATAATAATTTTTTTTCTTTTTAAATAAATGTTTTTATAGGAATCAATAATTAATAGTTTATGTAATACTTGAATTTAGGAAGACCAATACAATAAATGAATGACAAATATAGAATATAAGACTCACAAACAGTTGTGGAAAGATATTCTTGGTTAATTTAAACTATTGGTAAATTTAAAAGGATATACCCAAAATAGTATTTAGTCTCATTAGAGGTAAAACCCTTAGGTATCATCAATATACTCACTAATTTATTTTTAGAAAAATATACCTTTATAGATAATGGTAATATAAAAAATTTACAGATTTAGTTCATCTTGGAGGTGTGAAATATTTTATGAAGAATCCAGAGATAAATTGATGCACTTAATAAGAATTATTTAAGAGGTTTTAGTAATGTAATACGGAAGTAATGAATGAACTTACTAAGAATATATAAGATCTTTAGAGTATATCTTGACTGAGTATTCATCAATCACTTGAATTTATAGTGAAGGTTTTTTCTAAAATCATATTAACTTATACAAGTCATAGTGGTGAATATGGTACATGGTATTTTTATTGGGAGTAATATATATATTGAAAGTATTCCATGATTTCTTTCCATACATATTTTGAAAATAGTAGTGTAACAGCTAACCTCATGCCAACTAAATTTCTTAATGGATACCATATAAGTTACTATATGATGTGATTCCATTATGTCATAAACTCAGATGTTTTGATGAGAACCATTTGTAAATTAGGTTTTAGATTCAAATACACATCAAAAAACATAAGTCATATCTTAGTTATTAATTTTATAGCCACTGAGGAAATTAAAAATCCTCAAGATAGAATGATAGTGGTTAATACCAAATGTATTTGTATGAGGGAAGAACATAAATTTTGGGATAGTGGGTAAAATCAATACATAATTTGAATCTCAGCTGTAGATACACAAGTTGGAATTATAATATTGAACATCACATATCCTAGAAGTATGAATTTTTTTAGAGAAACATATTATATAGGAAGATAAAACCATAATGGCGGTTTTATATATTCACCACGATGGGTAATGATTCATGCATGGAGTATTAAGTTACAACTATATATGATTGGAAAGTTTATATGAATTCAATAATGGATTAAATTTACCAAAATATAGTACCAAATTTTAGTACCTTCCCAAGTTGGTGTAAATCCATTGGTGGGTATTCAAGAGAAACTAAATGTGGATGGTAAAAATGGGGTTCCAATAAGGCTCCATTAGTCATAATAAGTTTCCATGCCTAAATATATTTGAATTATACTTGTTATAGAAATATATATGATAATTATATTGGGTTTTGTAACACCCAAAGCTTCCATGGTACATTTCCCTTTGAATAATACAATGGCTTGTGTTGTACGCAACTTCAAGTTCAAACACACCACAACCAATCAAACTAGCCGTTATGAATAGTAATACCCAATTTTTGATATTTTATCAATTTTATCTTTCAAAATTGACTTCATTTTTGGGTTTGTAATATCGAAATTATCTTACGGTGAATTTTTAGTATTTTTCTGAAAACATTCAATTTTTGATGAATAGTGAAAACACTGAGTTATTGTTCAAAACCGACTTTTTATTTAAATAATTATTTATTTTATTTAAATTTTTTTAGGTAAAAATAGACACATAATACCTATATATGTTCAATTTAGTTCATTGGATTCATTTTATAATGTGTTTAGATATATAAAATTTTATCGAACTTTTTACCGGCTTTTACCCACCTCCTAGGAGCATTTCCAAATTTGTATAAAACTTAATTTTAACGCTTATGTGAGTTGAATTTAAAAAATTTGAGAGACACAGTTTATATCAGTAAGTAAAATGTGGTTCAATAAGATGAAAATAATGTTTGGGGAATAGTAACTTTTTACTTTTATTTACCATGGTTAAAAGTAAATAGGGTAATTAAGGGTAAAAATTATATTATTATTACCCTAAAACATGTCCTAATTATATTGGATAAGTATAATTAGACCAAAAAAACCTTAGGAATAAAATATGAACCTCTTTGGTCCACTTGGATTAGATTAGGACATTTATTATTATTTTATCTAAAGAAGAGTTAAAAGAGTTAAATTCAAATTTTAATAACTAAACCATTTTTAATATAGGGTTAAACACAATATAAATTCGACTATAAATATTAATTATAAATATAAAACGATTTCCTAAATAATGGTATTTTATTTATAATTTTTAGACATTAAATAATTAAATTTATTTATGACACAATGATGATGTGGTAATTACCATATTAATGAAAGATTAAAATAATTGTTATTATGAATATCCAAATAAATTTAATTTGAGACTTTTAATGAATTAAAATAATTTTCTAGGTTAATATGACATGTTATGGTTTATTAAATTTATTTATTTCGAAGTAATAAAGGTTTGAGGACTTTAAAAAAATCAATTGTTAAATAATGTCAAAATTGACATAAATGAGTTTTTAAAACAAATACCATATTATTGGTTGATATAATAATTCTAAAAATATAAGGTTCAGAAAAAAGACTTATATAATTATAGTTGTATCATTAATTAACCACTTGGGGTTCTCTTGAAAGTTTATAGTATGTTTATTAACCATATAATATAAAAATACAAAGAGACATGGTAAATGTCAATCTATTTAACTAAGAGTTAAGTCTAAAGGATAAGGTTAATATAGTAAACAAAACTATATAAAACCTATTTTTTGAGATGTTTTAGACTCATCCACAACTTATCTTTTAAATAATTCATTTTGGAGCCATTATAAAGTGAAAATGATTTTATTATAAAATAATATTTCAATCTTTTCCTAAGGTGCCCCTCACCCCTCTTATAAAAGGGCACTTCCCCTTTTCTCAAATTCACACCTTCAAAACCATTTGGATCGTCCAAACCTTCCCCAAATATCCTCCCAACTGTCCCAAAATCATTCTAGAGGCATTCCTTTAGTAAAATATCCAACCTAAGGATCCCTTTTGATCAAATCAAAAGGAAGAACCCGAAGAAGAGGTAAATATTTCATCACCTCTTTCAAGTTATTTTTTTCTTCCACATCCTCTTTCTTTGTTGTTTCCATTATAAAATAATAAATATAGTATATTCTATATATTGTGATGTTATTATAAAAATTCTACAACCATATTCATTATTCTATCCATCCTATAAATGACAAAGTCACCATACGTGCATACGTACAGATTACCGCTTCCACGCCGTGGTGTAGTTTGTTATTCAAACACTTAATCATTTGGATGGGTATAATAATGAGTATAAATGATGTAAATAATAAATATAAAATTATAATAATTCTGTATATATGATATAAAAACCAATTTTATATGATTTTAATATCGAAATAATGATATTGTCGCTCGTGCGTACGTATGGATTACCGTCTCCACGAACGCGATGAGATTCATTCCCCATCGTATCCATTCAAGACTAATTTTAATTTTATGATTAAAAATAATGTTTAAAGACTTAATATAATTATGAATATGAATAAGATACATCCTATCCATCACAAACATTACTTACGTAACAAAGCATATAAAGGAAAATAAATCAGTTAACACCTGAAACGACGATACTACTGAAATATCATTAACAAAGAAATATTAGAAGATCATATATGATATAATATTTATATATATAGTTATTTTATAATTTAATAACAATTATTTGACTATTATACAGGAGGATAATGTACCCTCGACCAATGAAAAGTATAAGTTAAGGGTTAATTTCACAATCTCATTTTTATCCGAGGTTGTTTTTACGTAAGTATCTACTGGGGCCTCTTTATCATCCACATCCATATTTCTTAAAAATGTATTCCAAAACATTTTTACTATTTACTAGACTATGGGTTAAAGTCATTTATACCCTTGTTTAACTTTTTATAAAATATTTTGAAAGGAATCTTTCTGTCATTTTCCAAACAAGGTACCTTATGGCCTTTTCGACAAAATTAAGGTAAGAATGTTTTTTTAACATATACGGTGGGTGCGGCTATTTTCTACCATTATAAAATCGTTGAAGATTACCTTACAAGATTATAATAATATTTTCAAAATAAATGTTTTCTTTTATAATTATATGAATTTTAAATGATTTTAAAATAGAAAGAGATATTTCTCTAAAACATGTTTTGATTTCATCTATGTTAAAATTCTTGGATGTATTTTAAGATTAATTGAAGTTGATTTATTATGATACAAAACTTCCATATTGTATTGAAGGTTTTGTGATATTTTTTTACTGTGGATGTGTTATTTTCACACCATTCCTGGTTTATGGAGAAAGTATTGACATTTCTTATGCTAGTTTTAATACAAATGTTTATGTTATGTTTGAACCTTTGCATATGAGTAATGCATTGGACTTAGTAAGTGAAGGGTGGAGACCAATATAGTTCCTCAATGCATCGGTAGGTATCATGAGACAAACTAGTGTTTTGGCACAAGGCATTGACAATTTTTTTTTAGTCTTGGAATAAGGCCTTGACTATGTGGTTATAAAGTCTGGCATTATGCATTCCATCATTATGAATTGATATTACATGTGATTATTCGACTAGTAGAATATCCATGTGAATAAGTAAATGGAATTTTTTGATTTTATCTTTACCATATTATTCTGAAGTTTAAGTTTAAAAGGATTTTATTCTAGTCTTACATTGCCTTAAATGTTTATGCTTATTTATGAAAGTTTCCACTATATTTTTATCCTTACTGAACATCTGAGCTCACCCATTTTTATGTTTTATATTTCCCAGGATACAAAAAAGTATATTATGATTTACCTACACGGATAGTATAAGGGATATGAGTGTGTCCTATTAAGACTATGTTGTTGAAGTTTTTCATTTTATAATGTAATGCAAAACTTATGAATGTATCTAGTATTTCCAAGGCTACTAAACTAATCGGTCTTTCGAGACTTGATATTTTGTGATCATGCCAATGTTATGTAATAATGTATAGACTCTGGGTAACTAGGGTTAGAGTATTATAGTTGGTATTATAGGAAGTTTAGTACCAACCTTGGAATCTAGATTCAGATAAACTCTGATTAGGGCTCATTACCCTAAGATAAACTTTGATTATTAGTATAGAATAAATTTCCTATAATTTTAGTACTATAGATATTTTGTGAGTTTTCCAAGAAATACATACCTATCTGGATACGAGCAGGTAGAGGCGGCTCTGGAACAGATGTACCTAGGGGTAAAATCTGAAAACACCGCTTTGAGCTAGACTTGAACGGGAACTTGTGCGCGACAACGATCCTTGCTTCACTCTTGGTTATGATACTCCTAGGTGATATTCTTAGGATAATTATAATTTTCTTTAAAAACCATTATGAATGGTTTATGAGTATATACTTCCTCAAAGAAAACATTTTTATGATTATGGATTATATCCATAAACTGTTCAATTTATGTTAACTGTTTTAAAAGTTTGGAATTGTGTATTACGATTCATAAACTAATCTAGTGTATGCCATTGTTTAGAAATGGTACCTAGTGGAAGGAATGGAAACCGTATCAATGCATGCTATCTATGTAGGGATTTACCTCCTATTCAAGATAATTATAGTGGAGCTGGTGAAGCAACTGGTGCTGATCAACTTATCACCATACTGGGAAAACTCACTCAAGTTATGAATAAGAACCTTACCCGTATGAAGCACCCTGATCCCCAACATGGAGGATCAATGTTAGAACGCTTCATGAGGAAACAACCACCAACATTAAATGGGAGTATAAATCCATTACTAGCTGAGCAATGGATAAATTCCTTAGAGAAAATATTTCACGCTTTGGGGAGTAGCGAAATGGAAAAAGTTGTCATGACAGTTTATCGCCTCACAGGAGATGTAGATCAATGGTGGTCATTGATTCAAAACACAAAGGAATATGATGAAGTATAAAATATGGAATAGAGTGATTATCAAGATATTTTCTTATAAAAATACTTTCCTCATGACCATCGAACGAATATGGAAAGAAAATTTTTGAGTCTCAGGCAAAAGGAGGATGAGGGTGTCGCAAAGTATGAGGCTAACTTTACAAGGTTAGCAAGGCATATAGAAGATTATATACGTAACCTAAAGAGTAATATTGATCGATTATTTGATGGGTTAAAACCGTTTTTTGACGAGCATTAGTCTCAAAATAATTCTTGTCATACGAAGATATTGTCTCATGTGCTATCAAGATAGAAAATTAATTCTATAGGTCATACGACTTTAAAGCAAAGAAAGAGAAGAAGAGATCTGCTAAACACTCTAGAAATGGAAATAAAAGGAATAAGGGAAAAGTTGAATATCCATCCTGCAGTAAATGTGGGAAGAAACATCTCGATACTTGCCCAAATGGAATGGGAGTATGTTACAAGTGTGGTGAAAAAGGCCACCGAGCTCGTGATTGCAAGGGGAAAAAAGAGGTTGTCAATGTTGAATGCTACAATTTTAGAGAAATGGGGGATTATAAAAATTAATCTCTTAAGAGCCAAGGAATCTTACCTCATAAAAGGCCAAGGGATCAAGGATAAGCTTATGCTATCATTACTGCTGAGGTTGAAGCTCCAAAATACATAGTGGATGGTAATTTAATGGTTTCGTCAAGTTTTTCAAATGCTTTATTTGATTATGGATCATCGCATTGTTTCATATCTTCCCAGTTTTCTAAGAAAATTAGATATTTTCAATTTGACTTAACGAGGGAGTTTTCAGTCAAAACACCTAAGGGAAGTATCATTGCAACAAATTTTTGTGAATCTGTTCCCATTTGGGCATATAAATGTTCTTTATCTGCTAATCTCATCGTCATACCCATGATTGAATTTAATATAATCCTTGATATGGATTGGATTTCAGACCATGATGCGAGAATTTATTGTAAGAAGAAGGTGGTTACAATTCTCGATGATGATAAGGAGTACCTTATCTTTAGAGTAGAAACATCACCACCTAATTATTATCTAGATCCACCCCCAATAGCTCAACTAAATTCAATTACTAGGGAGGAAGAGAATGAAATTACTGTGGGTGAGGAAAGGAATGTTAAAATAGAGGACGTACCTATTGTGCAAGAATATGTTGATGTGTTTTCATAAGATTTACTTGGGCATCCTTCAGAATGAGAAATTGAGTTTTCCACTGATTTCATTCCTGGTTCAAGGCCCATATCGAATACCCCTTATAGAATGACCCCCGTGGAATTAGTGGAACTAAAGAAACAACTAGAGAAATTGAGTAATAAGGTATTTATTCTCCCCAGTGTTTCTCTATGGGGAGCACTTGTTCTTTTTGTTATGAAGAAAGATGGATCTATGAGGTTGTGCATTGAATATAGGGAGATCAATGCTATAACAATAAATAACAAGTATCCCCTACCTCGTATTGATGATTTATTCGACCAAATTCATGGAGCTCAATATTTTTCAAAGATTGACCTTCGATATGGATATCATCAGTTGTGTGTGAAAAAGGAATACATTCTGAAAATATCATTTCAAACCAGGTATATGAATTATGAGTTTACAGTAATGCCTTTTGGATTGACTAATGCACCCTCTATCTTCATGAATCTAATGAATAGAGTTTTCAAGGAATATCTTGGTGAATTTGTAGTGGTATTTATTGATGATATCTTAGTATACTCCAAAAGCTATGAAGATCATGAAAATAACTTGCGCATTATTATAAAGACTCTTAAAAGAAATGAATTATATGGGAAATTTAGCAAGTGTGAATTCTGGCTTCAGGAGATTTATTTTCTTGGTCATATTGTCTCTAAGGATGGAATCTCTGTTGATCCTTCAAAGACCAAGGCAATCCAAGAATGGCCAGCACCGATGAGTATAACTGAGGTACGTAATTTTATTGGTTTAGAAGGTTATTATCGACGTTTCATCCAGAATTTTTCCCATTTGGATAACACATTAACTAATATCACACATAAAGGGGTTAAATTTGTTTGGAAAAAAGAGTGTGAAGAATGTATTGAAAAAATGAAGAGAAGATTAGTCAATGATCCTATCTTGACTCTACCATCGGGGAATGATGAGTTTTTTATTTATAGCGATGCTTCAAAGAAAGGACTTGGTGGTGTTCTTATACAGAATGATAGAGTTATTTACTATGCATCACAACAACTAAAAATTCATGAGCAAAACTATCCTACTCATGATCTTTAGTTAGCAGCTTTAATCTTTACTTTGAAGATATAGAGACATTATCTCTATGGTAAAAATGTGAGATATATACCGATTACAAGAGTTTGAAGTATTTTTTCTCATAGAAATAACTCAACATGAGGCAAAGGAGATGGCTTGAACTACTCAAGTATTGTGATTTCACAATACACTACCACCCGAGGAAGGAAAATAAGGTGGAAGATGCTTTGAGCAGAAAGGATCATGGAGTTTTGAACAATATGAGAATTGAAAGGGATCGTATTTTCATAGATCTAGTGAAAATGGATATGGGAATAATCATGGAAGGTGAAACATCAATAATTTTTCGAATGGTTTCCAAACTATCTTTACTAGAAAAGATAACATGTTCTCAGACTGATGATGAGGAGTTTCAAAAGAAAATTAAAGCTGTGAACGATGGGAGATTGGGTGACTTCATATATGAAGATATAATTTTAAAATTTGGGAAGAGACTTTGTGTTCCTAACATACCTGATCTAAAAAGGTAATTGTTGGATAATGCTCATAGCTCCAATTTCTCTATAAACCCTGGTAGCACTAATATGTATAGAGATTTGAAGGAACATTTTTGGTGGGAAAACATGAAGAGGGATATTGCTGATTTTATGTCACGCTGTATGGTTTGTCAATAAGTGAAAGTTGGAAGGCGATAGCTTGGAGGAGTCATGCAACCTCTTCCTATACCTGAGTGGAAATGGGATAATTTTATGATGGACTTTTTCATGGGGATACCAAAGACACCTAGAAGGAATGATGCAATATGGGTCATTGTTGATCGTCTTACCAAGTCAGCATATTTTCTTGATATAAGAGAAGATTCACCACTTGAATGTTTATCAAAAATATATATTAATGAAGTTGTAAGACTCTATGGTGTACCCATATCGATTGTTTATGATCGTGATCCCCAATTAACATCAAGATTCTGGAAAAGTATTTAGAAATCCCTGGATACTGAACTTCATTTAAGTACTGCCTACCACCCTCAAACTGATGGACAATCAGAATAGACTATTCAAACCTGATAAGACATGTTGAGATCTTTCTCACTTGACTTTCAAGGTATGTGGGATTAATATTTACCTCTGGTAGAATTTTTCTATAACAATAGCTTCCATTAATGTATTTATATGACACCATATGAAGTGTTATATGGAAAGAGATGTTGCACACCAACTTGTTGGAATGATGTTGGTGAAAGAAAACACGTAGGCCCAGAACTTGTTGATGAAATTATGGAAAAGGTGAAGGTTATCCAAACCCACATCAAAACAGCACAAAGTAGGAAGAAGAGCTATGCCGATAAATGAGGAAAGGATTTGGAATTTCAAGTAGGAGATCATGTTTTCTTGAAGGTATCACCATAGAAGGGAGTTATACGATTCAGTAAGAAGGGTAAAATAAGTCCCAGGCACATCGGACCTTTCCAAATTCTAGAAGGAATTTGGGTTGTAGATTACCGGTTGGCAATGCCACCAAGTCTCTCCAAAGTTCACAATGTGTTCCACGTATCATTGTTGAGAAAATACATGCCTGAACCAACAAATGTACTCATCTATGAGGAAATTGAACTAAAACCTAATCTGTCTTATTGTGAAGATCCTGTCAAAATTCTTGATACCAGAGAATAAGTGCTGAGAAATCGGATGACTCGTCTGTTAAAAGTTCTATGGAGAAACTATAAGATGGAAGAGGCAACGTGGGAACTCAATGAACTTATGATGAAGAACCACCTGAATTTTTTTTGCAGTAATATTATAGAAATTTCGAGTACGGAATTATTTGAAGGATGAGAGAATGTAACACCCCAAGCTTCCATGATACGTTTCCCTTTGAATAACACAATGGCTTGTGTTGTACGCAACTTCGAGTTCAAACACACCACAACTAATCAAACTAGCTGTTATGAATAGTAATACCCACCTTTTGAAATTTTATCAATTTTATCTTTAAAAATGTACTTCATTTTTGGGTTTGGAATATTGAAATTAGCTTAGGGTGAATTTTTGGTATTTTTCAAAAAGCTTTCCTTTTTTGATGAATAGTGAAAAACACTGAGTTATTGTTCATAACTGAATTTTTATTTAAATAATTATTTATTTTATTTAAATTTATTTTAGGTTAAAATAGATATATAATACCTATATATGTTCAATGTAATTCATTGAAGTCATTTTATAATGAGTTTAGATATATAAAATTTTATCGAACTTTTTACCGTCTTTTACCCACTTCCTAGGAGCATTTCCAAATTTGTATAAAACTTATTTTTACCACTTCTGTGAGTTGAATTTAAAAAATTTGAGAGAAACGGTTGATATTAGTAAGTAAAATGTGGTTCAATAAGATGAGAATAATTTTTGGTGAATAGTAACTTTTTTACTTTTATTTACCATGGTTAAAAGTAAATAGGGAAATTAAGGGTAAAAATGATATTATTATTACCCTAACACATGTCTTAATTCTATTGGATAAGTATAATTCGACCAAAAAAAGCCTTAGGAATAAAATATGAAACTCTTTTGTCCAATTGGATTAGATTAGGACATTTATTATTATTTTATTTAAAAAAAGTTAAAAGAGTTAAATTCAAAGTTTAATAACTAAACCAATTTTAATATTGGGTTACACACAATATAAATTTGACTATAAATATTCATTAGAAAGCTAAAAGGATTTACTATATAATGGTATTTTATTTATAATTTTTAGACATTAAATAATTAAATTTATTTATGACATAATGATGATACAGTAATTACCATATTAATGAATGATTAAAATAATTGATATTATAAATATCCAAATAAATCTAATTTGAGACTTTTAATGAATTACACTAATTTTATAGGTTAATATGACATGTTAGGGTTGATTAAATGTATTTATTTCAAATTAATAAAGTTTTTAGGACTTTAACAAAAATCAATTATTAAATAATGTCAAAATTTACATAGATGAGTTTTTAAAACAAATACAATATTATTGGTTGATATAATAATCCTAAAAATCTAAGGTTCGGCCAAAATACTTATATAATGATAGGTGTATCATTAATTAACCACTTGGGGGTTATCTTGGATGTTCAAAGTAAGTTTATTAACCATATAATATAAAAATAAAAAGAGACATGGTAAATGTCAATCTATTTAACTAAGAGTTAAATCTAAAAGATAAGGTTAATATAGTGAACTAAACTTGTCTAAAACCTATTGGTTGAGAGGTTTTCGACACATACCCACCTTAGAATTTAAATAATTAATTTTAGAGCCATTCACTACGGGAAAAACAGTCTTTTGCGATGGGATATTTTCGATGGGATTAATTCTTGTCGAAAATGGTCCATCCCAGGGGTTATTTGTGATGGGGGGTTTGTCCCATCGCAAATGACAAGGTATTTGCGATGAGATTTGGGGTCCTATCGCAAAAGGTAATGTTCACTTTGGCATGGGATGCATGCCAAAGCATGGGAAGGTTATTTGCTACGGGGGAACCCCCGTCGCAAATACCGACGGAAGTAAATGAGTTCTTGCGACGGGATGTTGTCCCATCGCAAAAAGTGTGCCGGCAGATCACTTTTTGCGATGGGACCCGTCGTAAATACCCTTTTGACTGCCGCCCATAATTAGTATGGTTGAAGGTGTTTTTGACGGGTCCTATCACAAAAAGTACTATTAGCGACGAGAATCCCGTTGCTAATAGACCCGTCGCAACTAATGTAACATATATATACACCTCCTCTATTTTTCTTTCCCTTCCTCTCATTTCTCACTTCCTCTCTCTCACTAAACTCGAATTTTAGAGTTAAAATTTCTCTCAGTTAATTTTTTTACAAAGAATTTGTGAAGGCGCTTACATCAATTAGAGATCAAGTTTAAAGGTATTTATATTTTATTTAATTTAGTATTTATTTAATTCAGTATTTATTTAATTTTTTTATGTTAATTTTAATTATTGTTGATTAGTTGTAATTAAAATAGATTTAAATTGTTTTGTTATCTGTATTTTACTAATAGATAGTAATAATTAGTAAATAGTAGTAATTAGTAATAAATAGTAATAATTAGGAATAATTAGGAATAAATAGAAATAAATAGGAACAAATAGGAATAATTAGTTATAAATAGGAATAATTAGTTATAAATAGGAATAATTAGTAATAATTAGTAATAAATAGGAATAAATAGGAATAATTAGTAATAAATAGGAATAATTAGTAATAAATAAAAATAATTAGTAATAATTAGGAATAATTAGTAACAAATAGTAATAAATAGTAATAATTAATTATAATTAGTAATAAATAGGAATAATTAGTCATAATTAGTAATAATTAAGAATAAATAGGAATAAATAGGAATAATTAGTAATAATTAGTAATAATTAGTAATTATTAGTAATTATTAGTAATTATTAGTAATAATTAGTAATAAATAAGAATAAATACGAATAAATATGAATAAATAGGAATAAATAGGAATAAATAGGAATAAATAGGAATAAATAGGAATAATTAGTAATAAATAGGAATAAATAGTAATAAATAGGAATAAATAGTAATAAATAGTAATAATTGGTAATAATTAGGAATAATTAGTAATAATTAGAAATAAATAGGGATAAATAGGAATAAATAGGAATAAATAGGAATAAATAAAAATAATTAGGAATAACTAGGAATAAATATGAAAAATAGGAATAAATTGGAATAAATAGGAATAAATAGGAATAAATAGAAATAAATAGGAATAAATAGGAATAAATTGGAATAAATAATAATAAATATGAAAAAATAGGAAAAAATAGGAATAAATAGTAATAAATAGGAATAAATAGGAATAAATAGAAATAAATAGAAATAAATAGCAATAAATAGCAATAAAAAGAAATAAATAGCAATAAATATCAATAAATAGGAATAAATAGGAATAAATAGTAATAAATAGCAATAAATAGCAATAAATAGCAATAAATAGCATTAAATAGAAATAAATAGTAATAAATAGCAATAAATAGAAATAAATAGAAATAAATAGCAATAGATAGTAATAAATAGTAATAACTTGGCACAATTTTCAGTGGATTAACGACACTCCTTTTTCTCAATGACTCTTCTCTTTTCAACTTTCACCAACTCAAAACATTATGAAGAGTATGCATCTATGTATGCATATCCAATCTTGTATGCACGAGTTTGAATATGCATTTGTAGGACCACATTTTTTATAATGTGTTCAGGTGTTGACAGTTGCAAGAAGATGATTCATCGATGAAAAGGGGGCTCTTTTGTCGGATAGATCATTTACGTGCAAGTTTCTCACACAGAAATCACAATGAAGAATCTGCTCGGAGGTACGCTTATACATTATCATATGTAGGAGAATGAATATGCGTACCTACGAGAAGATTCTTCAATGTGATTTCAATGAGAGAAATTTGCAGGTAAGTGAGCCATTAGACAAAAGAGAAGCTGTCAATCCACTAAAAATTGTTTTTCCCAAAATTAGTATTTGCGACGGGACGTGTTGTGATGGGAGCCCGTCGTAAATAATCTAAATATAAATTTTTTAATAGTATTTGTGACGGGCCCGTCGCAAATAGTATTTACAACGGGCTTGTCGTATAACGACCCATACTTTACATACATTGTTAATAATTCAAAATTGAAGCACACATATGACAAAATATAACAAAACCATGAAAGGACCGTATAGGTATAGTGTATTTAGAAACTGGGAAACATAAACAACTGGTTCATAAAACATCTACATTGTCTCCCATTTATTTCATCATATCTAGAGTCCCTTTTGGCATATCCTACTTAATAACCTTCTTCCTGCCTGGGGGAAAGAAAACATACAAAAGGGTGAGCTCAAATTCTTAGTAAGGGTAAACAAAAGAAAAATCAATCACATCATATTCATAAGAACATAACATTTTGGAAATCTTAACCTGCAAAAGAAATCAAATTTTATATCATGGGATAAATCATAGATGTGAAATGTGATCCCAATAATCATAACTTAAAACATGAAACTTTGTGGAATACACACATAATAATAGAGAATAATTTCTTAGTTGTCAAGACTCATACCCAAGACTATCTTAGCAGACAAAGTCCATTTCTGAACCGAGTTCACTCCTCGTTTCAGTCCTGTTTCACTGAACCGGTTTAACCTGCTGTTCCAGCCATGTCTATCTCATGAGATATAAATCTTTACCCAATGCATTAGAGGGAGATATCGGTCCCACCCATCTCATAATTATACCATTCTTATGTGTGCCACAAAATCATAAATCATACATCATTGCATAACCCATGTAATAAAAATGGGATTCTTAAACATCGTGACATCATAAAACAATTCATATAAGATAAAGGAATTCATAAAAATAATTCCATCACAACATAATAAAATCAATTTAATAATAGGGATATAAATAGAAACATATTTTATCTTAGATGGAAAATAATTTTGATAAAACACTTGAACTCCATTCTTGAGGAAAATATCCTTTCTACTTCAAAAACATTTTTCATTTCATAACATGTCATACAATTTTAAACAAAAAGAAGTTGATTAAAAATAAACTTGAAAACTTGTAAAGGAATATTCTTGGAAATAATTTTTTATAAATCCATTCATTCCATATAAGTTAAAAAACATTTTTCTCGTACTTTTGTCGGAAAAGTCAAAAAGTACCTCGTACGAAAAAACGACAAAAGATTCCTTTCATATCTTTTACTAAAAACTAACCGAAGGGTAAAATCGGATTTAAACAATTGTAGGTGGATGGAAATAATATTAAATATTGAGGAAACATGGATGTTGATGATAAAATACACCCCAGTAAATACCAAAGTATAAACAATCTCGGATAAAAAATGAGATTGTGATATTTTCCCTTACCTTAGGTCTGATTTTCTTCGTAAGTGTCCGAACCTCTGTATAATGATTTAAATAATGTCATTGACTTATTCCAGAATCATACTCATTGTTATGATATCATATATGGCCATATTCGTAGCTTCTTATTAGTAATATTTCATTGCTACTTTTTATTCGGGTGTTAATTACTTTTTGTTCTTATGCGTGTTTTATCGAATAAATTCTTATTCTTCTCTTTAGGTTATAGATACCTCATTTCCAGAATGGTATTAGTGTAATATATATCATATTAATTAATTAAATTCATTTATATAATCATTATGCAATGAAGATCATGTAGAACGACTCGCATCACATCGTGGAGACGGTATTCCGTACGTACGCACGAGCGATGATATCGTTCCCATGATCGTGGAATTGTATTGGAGTGTATGTATACTATTTCAGAATCAATATCACATTACAATAATAATATATAGTTATTATTTACACCATTATACCCATCCAAGTAAGGTGGTGGTGGAAAATAGATTACACCATGGCATGGAGACGGTATTCCGTACGTACGCACGCGCGGTGATTTCATTTTCCGTAGGATGGATAAGAGGTGAAATAGGGTTGTTTTATATTTATAATAACATATCCGTATATGAGGGATATTGATGTTATTACCTAATAATGAAACAACTAAATAAGAGGTAGTAGAAGAAGAATGGAACTCTAAGAAAATGGTAGAAGGTATTACCTCTTTCTCGAAGTTCCTCCTTTAAACTTTCTCTTAAGGCACTAGAGTTGGTCTTTTGATAAGACCAGTACCTCTAGTAGGTTTATAAGGAAGAGGGGAAGTAAAATGGGTAGATCTTGGCCGATCTTGAAGGCTCAAATTGGTGTGATGAAGAGAGGGAGGAGGTTCCCTTTTATAAGGGAGGAGAGGGGCACCTTTGGAAAAACTAAAACATATTCTTTTATTATAAAGTCATATTCGGTTTTTAATAGCTCCAAATTGATTTGTTTCGAAGATAAGGTGGGTATGGGTCTAAATACTCTCATAAAATATAATTTAGAAAAGTTTAGGTCATTATATTAAGCTTATCTTTTACTTTTAACTCTTAGTTAATTAGATTGACATTTACCATGTCACTTTGTATTTTTATATTATATATTTAATAAACATACCATATACATCCAAGAGACCCCCAAGTGGTCCATTAATGATAAACCTATAATGATATAAGTATCTTGGCCGAAAATTAGATTTTTAGGAATATAATAACAATTAATAATATAAATTTGTTTTAAAAACTATTTTATGTCAATTTTGACACTATTTGGTAATTGATTTTTGTGAAAATCATAACAGAATGATTAGTTCTTAAACAGTTAATTAAATCAATACTAACATGTCATATTAACATAGAAAATTATTGAAATGCATAAAAATTCTCAAATTACGTTTATTTGGGTATTTATAACATCAATTATGTCAACATTTCATTAATAAGATAATTACTGCATCATCATTGTGTCATAAATAAAATAAATTATTTATTGTCTAAAAATTACAAATAAAATACCATTATCTAGGAAATAGTTTTATATTTCTAATAATTATTTATAGTCGAAATTATAATTTATATAACCCCTTATAAGAATTAATTACTAAAAGATTTTTGTTAATGTCAATTTTGTCTTTACATTAAATTAATTGATCCAAATTGTCATTGTCACTACCAAGTGGCTGAATGGGGTCCCAAAATCGACCCAAGGATGCCCATGGTCGGCCACTACTCATCCAATAAGGCTAGGACAAGTTTCAAGGTAATTTTTAATTATTATAATATCCTTTTAACATTGAATTACCCTATTTACCTTTAACCGTAGTAAATAAAAATTACCGTAGTTACTATTCATAATATCAAAAATATAAAAGTAAACTATTAACATAATTCGGATCCACTAATTCCAAATATGGAATCCATTTTTCAAAATTCAAAACACAGAAGTTTCATTAATTAATTTAAAATTAATCCGGTTGTTAAGCAAACGGGTTTTAAAAGTTAAAACATTGCCAAAGATTGAAATGTTTTTACCTATGAAATCAATGTAAAATTAATGATAATGACATAAATTATATTAAATGGTAAAAATATATTCTATTTATACTTTAAAAACATTCAATATTATAATTTATCCATATAATGTACGGTGATGAAAAAAGTTGTTTTTAATTAAATATAACGTGTTTTTACTATTCATTAAAATATGAAAGTTATCAGAATAATATGAAAAATTTATCCAAAGTTAATTTTTATATCCTGATTCTAATTAAGAATTTTATTCTTTCAAATTGAACTTATAAACTTGTCAAAAACTATATTTAAAGTGGGTGCGCCATCAAAAGGCGGTAAAACTGCATTTTTTGAAAAATACTTTTTTTTATCCAAAAAACTGATTTTGTTTTCATACCTCATTATAGAAAATGTATAAGATGAATTATAATGTTATAAAATTCAAAATTCAGTTAATACTATTTATAATGGCTAGTTTATAATATTATAATATATCGTTGTTTAGTGAAACTCGGTATTGCGTACTACACACGCTATCGAGGAAGGTCATGATTGCGTGTAACGCAAGCCAAGCTAGTGTTGTGTGTAGTGGAAGATTCCTTTCCATATAACATATTACATAAAAAAAATACTTCTCATAAAATATCAGGGTGTTACATTCTACCCCCTTTAAAATGAATTTTGCCCTCGAAATTCGTCACTTCGTAACAAACAGATGAGGATACCTCTCCCTCATCATATCCTCAAGTTCCCCTATAGCTTCTTCTAATTGGTGGTTCCTCCATAAAACTTTCACCAAGCGAGTGGTCTTGTTCCGTATGAATTTTTCACTACGATCCAGAATCCCTATCGGCTATTTTTCATAAGAAAGATTGTGTTCCAGTGGTACAACTTCTGAGCTTAGTACATGTGAAGGATCAGGTATGTACTTTCTCAGGAGAGATACATGGAACACATCATGAACTTGAGAGAGATTCGGTGGAAGCGCCAATCGGTAAGCTACCTTCCCAACACGATCTAGAATTTCAAAAGTACCGATATATCTAGGGCTCAATATTCCCTTCTTTCCAAATCTCATTACTCTCTTTCAAGGAGATATTCCTAAGAACACTTTATCACCCACTTCAAAATCTAGGTCTTTTCTTCGGTTTTCGGCATAATTTTTTTGTCGACTCTGAGCTCCTCTTATGTGTTGTTGAATAGATCTGACATTTTCTGCCATCTCATCAACAAGATCAGGTCCTAATAGCTTTCTTTCCCCAACTTCATCCCAGCAAGTTGGAGTCCTACATTTCTTTCCATAGAGAGCTTCATAAGGAGCCATCTGAATACTGGAGTGAAAGATATTATTATAAGAAAATTCCACAAAAGGTAGGTGTTGATCCCAACCACCTTTGAAATCCATAGAGCAAGATCTCAACATATCTTCTAGAGTTTGAATTGTCCTCTCAGACTGACCGTCTGTATGAGGATGATAAGTAGTGCTGAAACTCAACTCTGTATCCAGAGTATGCTGAAGACTTCGCTAGAACATTGAGGTAAACCTCAGATCCCGATAATGGAAAGTGGTACTCCATGCAATCTTACCACTTACATTACATATCTCCTAGCAAGCTGATCCAGAGAGAAATCCTCTCTAATAATAATGAAGTGTGCCGACTTTGTAAGACAATCAACTATGTCCTAGATAGAATTATTGCCTTTGGATGTTTTAGGAAGTCCAGTGACAAAGTCCATAGTGATGTTTTCCCATTTCCATTCTGGTATGGGTAATGGTTGTAACATCCCCTTGAACTTCTGTCTCTCAGCTTTAACTTGCTGACAAACCAAGCATCGAGAGACATATTTAGCAACATCTCTTTTCATGCCATCCCACCAGAAGTACTCTTTCAGGTCCCTATACATCTTCATGCTTCCAGGATGAATAGAGAATGAAGAACTATGAGCCTCATCCAGCATCTCCTTCTTTAATTATAGTATGGGAGGAACACAAACCCAATTCCTGAACTATATTATCCCATCACAATCAAGGTTGAATTCAGGAACATTTCTCACCTTCTTTTGTAACTTGACATCTTCTTTCTTCACCTCTTTAATCTTCACATGTATAGATGGTTGAACATTCATTTGAGAAAGATATGATTTTCCCCATTCCATTATAATTCCAAGATCCATCCTTTGTAAATCCATAAATATTGGATCTTTTGTGATCCTCATCATGGATAAACTGGCATGGTCTTGTTTTCTTAATGCGTCTTCGACCTTGTTTTCTTTCCCAGGGTGGTAACGAATTGAGCAGTCGTAATCCTTAATCATCTCCAACCATATTCTTTGGCGCATATTCAGCTCATTTTGTGTGAAAATATACTTTAAACTTTTATGATCAGTATAAATATCACACCTCTCTCCATAAAGATAATGCCTCCAAATCATTAATGCAAAGATTACCGCAGCTAACTCCAAATCATGAGTTGGGTAATTTTTCTCATGGATTTTCAACTTTCGTGAGGCATAAGCTATCACCATATCATTTTACATAAGAACACACCCCAATCCCTTCTTGGATGCATCACTGTAGATCACAAACCTTTCTCCACTACAAGGAAGTGTGAGCACATGTGCACTAGATAACCTTCTTTTCAACTCCTTGAAATTCTCTTCACATTCCTCCGTCCAAACAAACTTAACTCCTTTCCAAGTCAACTTGGTGAGTGGATTAGATAATCGTGAAAAATATTTCACAAAACGTCGATAATATCCATCCAAACCAATAAAACTTCGGATCTAAGTTAATGTTGTTGGTCTCGACCATCTTTCGATAACATCTGTTTTTGCTGGATCCACAGATATCCCCTCTTTTGAGATTATGTGACCCAAAAATGCAACTTTTTGAAGCCAAAATTCACACTTGGTAAATTTGGAATAAATCTTCTCCTTTCTCAGGGTCTTCAATATAATTCTCAAGTGATCTTCATGTTCTTCCTTGATCTCTGAATAGACAATAATATCGTCTATAAAGACTACCACAAACTGATCAAGATAGTCTCTAAAGACTATTCATCAGATCCATTAAGATAGCAAGGGCATTAGTAAGACCAAATGGCATCACTATAAATTCATAGTTTCCATACCTTGTACGAAAAGTCATCTTTGGTATATCCTCCATTTTGACCCTTAATTGATGATACCCTGAACGAAGATCAATATTGGAAAAGTATTGAGCTCCGCGTAGTTGGTCAAATAAGTCATCAATGCTTAGGAGAGGATATTTGTTCGTGATAGTGATCCTGTTAAGTTCTCGATAATCAATGCATAGTCTCATTGATCCATCTTTCTTCTTAACAAACAGAACAGGTGCTCCTCAAGGTGACACACTAGGGCGTATGAATCCCTTATCAAGATTCTCTTGGAGTTGCTTCTTCAATTCCTACAACTCAATTGGGGCCATTCTATAAGGTGTCTTTGAAATAGGCCAAGCACCCGGTACGAGTTCTATTGAAAACTCTACTTCACGATTTTGTGGAAGACCTGGAAATTCCTCTGGAAAAACATCGTCAAACTCCCGTACAATGGGAATATTCTTAATCGTGAGTTTCTCACCAACCATTTGAGATAAATAACCTTCATTTATTGGAATCAAGAACCATAAGATGGAAGAAATTTCCACTGGAAGGTTATGTTCATCCTTGCATCGATAGACGATCATAGATTGATCTAGAATATGAAATGTGACTTCCCTTCATTGAAAATTGATATGAGCTCCATATAAATAAAGCCAATACATGCCAAGAATCACATCAAATTCCACTATAGGAAGGATCACAAGATTTTCATGAAGCACTTTCCCATAAACTTCAATCGGAGAAGTATTATAAACTTTTGATGTGACTGTTGTGCTATTAGGAGTTGTCACAGCTAAATCAACATCTAATTGTTGAGGTAATACGGTGATACCCTTAGAAAATTCATTAGAAATAAAAGAGTGGGTGGATCCAGAATCAAATAAAACATTTTCTACTTTAGAGTGGATGGTAAGTGTACCTCTCACCACTTCGTTGTCATACTCCACATCGCCGATAGTAATTGCATGTGAATTTCCTCTGTCTTTAGCCTTAAGAGTTTGTTGACGTCGATCATCATCATCAACCCTTGGATTTTGGCATTTATTGGCATAATGCCCCATTTTCTTGCACTTGAAACATTGATGTGTAGTAGGTTCATTCTGTGTATCCCTTCCTTTGTTTGCATCATTAGACATTTTCTTCCCATTATTTTGACATTAAATTGCTCGATGACCTTCTTTTCAACACTTATATCATTTGATTGTCCCCTTAAGACAATTTCCTCCATGTTTCATTCCACACTTTGAAAATAAGGGAAAACTCATCTTCTTTTCAGTGTGCTCTTTATATTTTCCTTTTAATTCCATTTTTCTTTCTTATAAAACCCATATGACTGATGGGTTACTCCAATCTCCATCTTAACCTTGAGAGCACATCGAACGATTTCCTCGTAGCTATTGAAGTCCCTTATGGCTAACGCCCTTCGAAGACTTGGTTTTAAGCCACTAAAGAATCGATCGATCTTACTCTCGGGTTGGATAATAATACCAGAAGTGTACCTTTCAAGTCTTGTAAAATTTGTTTCATAGGTACCAACAGATTCATCATCCTTTTGCTTCAGTTCAAGAAACTCTTTCTCCATCTTTGTTCGAAGAATACGAGGGAAGTACTCATTGAAAAATAGGTTCTTGAACTCGTCCCATTCTATGGACTCAATTTCATCCCTTTGCCTCGTATTCTTAATAAGATTCCACCATTGATCAGCTTCAACTTCCAAATGATAAACTACTAAGATGACTTTATAATTTTCAGAACATTGAAGAACTGAAAATATATTTTCAGTGGTACTAATCCATTGTTCAGCCACTAATGGATCAGAAGACCCGCTGAATGAAGGTGGACGCTGCCTCATGAAGGATTCAACATAATGTTGCTCCTTCATTTACCTGTTTGGAAGTCCTGCATGATTTATAGCTTGAGAAAGTTGTGTGAGCATGGCTACAAGATTTTGCATTCCAGATCCCATAACATTTGGTTGCTCAGGGGGACAATCATTGCATTGCCCGTCACATTCCGCATTAACACGGTTCCTTCGGGTTCCACCCATTGACTAAAACCAAGAAGAATAGTGTGAGCAACACTAAATATAATAGGAAAACCACATAATCAAGAATAAAATTTCACACTTAAGGTCTTATCTTAGGTTGTTCATGGCCATTTCTAAAACACTAAGATTGTGTTCTATGCTTAGACTTATCCTTAGGGTTTTTACTAAGGCTTTCACATCCTTGTTTCCAAAGGTTGACTATACCTTTCCTCTGATACCAACTATAACGACCCATACTTTACATACATTGTTAATACTTCAAAATTGAAGCACACTTATTACAACATATAACAAAACCATGAAAGGACCGTATAGGTATAGTTTCTTTAGAAACTGGGAAACATAAACAATTGGTTCATAAAGCATCTACATTGTCTCCCATTTATTTCAACATATCTAGAGTCCCTTTTGGCATATCCTACTTAATAACCTTTATCCTGACCTGGGGGAAAGAAAACATACAAAAGGGTGAGCTCAAATTCTCAGTAAGGGTAAACAAAAGAAAAATCAATCACATCATATTCATAAGAACATAACATTTTGGAAATCATAACCTACAAAAGAAATCATAATTTCATATCATGGGATAAATCGTAGAAGTAAAATGTGACCCCAATAATCATAACTTAAAACATGAAACTTTTTGGAATACACACATAATCATAGAGAATCATTTCTTAGTAGTCAAGACTCATAGCCAAGACTATCTTAGCGGACAAAGTCCATTTCTGAACCGAGTTCACTCCTCGTTTCAGTCCTGTTTCACTGAACCGATTTAACCTTCCATTCTAGCCATGTAAATCTCATGAGATATAAATCTTTACCCAATGCAATGGAGGGAGATATAGTTCCCACCCATCTCATAATGATACCATTCTTATGTGTGCCAAAAAATCTTAAATCATACATCATTGCATAACCCATGTAATAAAAATGGGATTCTTAAACATCGTGACATCATAAAACAATTCATATAAGATAAAGGAATTCATAAAAATAATTCCATCACAACATAATAAAATCAATGTAATAATAGGGATAGAAATATAAACCTATTTTATCTTAGATGTAAAATAATTTTGATAAAACACTTGAACTCCATTATTGAGAAAAATATCCTTTCTACTTCAAAAACATTTTTCATTTCTTAACATATCATACAACTTTAAACTAAAAGAAGTTGATTAAAAATAAACTTGAAAACTTTTAAAGGAATATTCTTGGAAATAATTTATTAAAAATCCATTCATTCTGTATAAGTTAAAAAAATATTTTTCTCGTACTTTTGTCGGAAAAGTCAAAAAGTACCTCGTATGAAAAAATGAAAAAAGATTCCTTTAATATCTTTTACTAAAAACTCAACGAAGGGTAAAATTGGATTTAAACAATTGTAGGTGGATGGAAATAATATTACATATTTAGGAAACATTGATGTGGATGATAAAATACACCCTATTAAATACCAAAGTATAAACAATCTCGGATAAAAAATGAGATTGTGATATTTTCCCTTACCTTAGGTCCGATTTGCTTCGTAAGTGTCCATACCTTCTGTATAATGTTTTAAATAATGTCATTGGCTTATTCCAGAATCATACTCATTGTTATGATATCATATATGTCCATATTCTTAGCTTCTTATTAGTAATATTTCATTGCTACTTGTTATTTGGGTTTTTATTACTTTTTATTCTTATGCGTGTTTTGTTGAATAAATTCTTATTCTTCTATTTAGGTTATAGATACCACATTTCCAGAATGGTATTAGTGTAATATATATCATATTAATTAATTCAATTCATTTATATAATCATTATGCAATGAAGATCATGTAGAACGAGTCGCATCACATCGTGGAGACGATATTCCGTACGTACGCACGAGCGATGATATCGTTCCCATGATCATGGACTTATATTGGAGTGTATGTATACTATTTCAGAATCAATATCAATTTACAATAATCATATATAGTTATTATTTACACCATTATACCCATACAAGTAAGGTGGTGGTGTAAAATAGATTACACCATGGCGTGGAGACGGTATTCTATACGTACGCACGCGCGGTGATTTCGTTTTTCATAGGATGGATAATAGATGAAATAGGGTTGTTTAATATTTATAATAACATAACATTATATTATGGATACTTATTTTATTACCTCATAATGAAACAACTAAATAAGAGGGAGTAGAAGAGTAATGGAACCTCTTTCTCGAAGTGCCTCCTTTAAACTTTCTCTTAAGGAACTAGATTTGGTCTTTTGAGAAGACCAGTACCTCTAGTAGGTTTATAAGTAAGTGGGGAAGTAAAATTTTTAGGGTTTGTCCGAACTTGAAGGCTCAAATTGGTGTGAGGAAGAGAGGGAGGAGGTGCCCTTTTATAAGGGAGGAGAGGGGCACCTTTGGAAAGACTAAAAATTATTATTTTTTTATAAAGTCATATTCGGTTTTTAATAGATCCAAATTGATTTATTTCAAAGATAAGGTGGGTATGGGTCTACATCCTCTCATCCAATAGAATTTAGACAAGTTTATGTCATTATATTAACCTTATGTTTTAGTTTTAACTCTTAGTTAATTAGATTGACATTTACCATGTCACTTTGTAGTTTTCTATTATATAGTTAATAAACTTACCATATACATCAAAGCGACCCTAAAGTGGTCCATTAATGATACACCTATAATGATATAAGTATCTTGGATGAACCTTATATTTTTAGGAATATAATAACAATTAATAATATAGTATTTGTTTTAAAAACTATTTTATGTCAATTCTGAAACTATTTGGTAATTGATTTTTGTGAAACTCATAACACAATGATTAGTTCTAAATAAGTTAATTAAATCAATACTAACATGTCATATTAACACATAAAAATATTTTAATTCATAAAAATTCTCAAATTACATTTATTTGGGTATTTATAACATCAATTATGTCAATATTTCATTAATATGATAATTACTGCATCATCATTTTGTCATAAATAAATTAACTTATTTATTGTCTAAAAATTACAAATAAAATACCATTATGTAGGAAATAGTTTTATATTTATAATGAATATTTATAGTCTAAAATATAATTTATATAACCCCTTATAAGAATTAATTACTAAAAGATTTTTGTTAATGTCAATTTTGTCTTTACATTAAATTAATTAATCCAAATTGTCATTGTCACTACAAAGTGGCTCAATGGGGTCCCAAAATCGACCCAAGGATACCCCTGGTCGGCCAATACTCATACAATAAATTTAGGACAAGTGTCAAGGTAATTTTGAATTATTATAATATTCTTTTAACATTAAATTACCCTATTTACCTTTAACCGTAGTAAATAAAAATTACCGTAGTTACTATTCATAATATCAAAAAAAATAAAAGTAACTTATTAACATAATTTGGACCCACTGATTATAAATATGGAATCCATTTTTCAAAATTCAAAACACAAAATTTGCAGTAATTAATTTAAAATTAATCTCGTTGTTAAGCAAACGAGTTTTAAAAGTTAAAACATTGCCAAAGATTGAAATGTTTTTACCTATGAATTCAATGTAAAATTAAGGCCAATGACATAAATTATATTAAATGGTAAAAATATATTCTATTTATACTTTAAAAACATTCAATATTATAATTTAACCATATAAAGTATTGCGATGAAAAAAGTTGTTTTTAATTAAAATATTGTGTGTTTTTACTATTCATTTAAATATGAATGTTATCAAAATAATATGAAAAATTTATCCAAAGCAAATTTTTATATCCTGATTCTAAATAAGAATTTTTTTTTTCAAATTGAACTTATGAAATTATCAAAAACTAGATTTAAAGTGGGTGCGCCATCAAAAGGCGGTAAAACTGCATTTTTTGAAAAATACTTATTTTATCCAAAAAACTGATTTTGTTTTCATGCCTCATTCTAGAAAATGTATAAGATGAATTATAATTTTATAAAATTCAAAATTCAGTTAATACTATTTATAACGTCTAGTTTATAATATTATAATATATTTTTGTTTAGTGAAACTCGGTATTGCGTACTACACACGCTATCGAGGAAGGTAGTGATTGCGTGTAACACAAGCCAATCTAGTGTTGTGTGTAGTGGACGATTCCTTTCCGTATAACATATTACATAAAAAAATATATTTCTCATAAAATATCAGGGTGTTACATGTCGCAAAATGTTTTTATATATATAATGTATATAATCTAAGGATTAGTTTTGATGGGGCAGTTTCCCATAACAAAAGGTTTATTTATATATATAATGTATATAATCGGAGGGTTATTTGCGACGGATCCATCACAAAAAATAATATTTGCGACACTATTTTCTGTAACGGGCTATTTGCGATGGGGCCCCGTCACTAAAGCCTATTTGTGATGGGATACCATCGTAAATAGGCCATCACAAATACCTCTAATTCTAGTAGTGATTAGAAACCGAAAATGAATTTATTATAAAATAATATTTCAATCTTTTCCTAAGGTTCCCCTCACCCCTCTTATAAAAGGGCACACCCCCTTCTCTCAAATTCACACCTTAAAAGCCATTTGGCTTGGCCAACCCCTGCCTGACTATCCTCCCAACTGTCCTCTCTTCATCTTAGAGGCCTTCCTTTAGTCAGAAAGCCAACCTAAGGATCCCTTTTGATCAAATCAAAAAGAAGAACCTGAAGAAGAGGTAAATATTTCATCACCTCTTTCGAGTTATTTTCTTCTTCCACTTCGTCTTTATTTGTTTTTTCCATTCTAAAATAATAACTCCAATATATTCTATATACTATGATTTTATTATAAAAATGGTATAACCATATTCATTATTATATCCATCCTATAAATGACAAAGTCGCCATACGTGCATATGTACGGATTACCGTCTCCATGTCGTGGTGTAGTTTGTTATTCAAACACCTAATAATTTAGATGGGTATAATAATGAGTATAAATGATGTAAATAATAAATATAACATGATACTTATTCTTTATATATGATATACCATCCAATTATATATGATTTTAATATCAAAAGAATGATATTGTCGCTTGTTGCTACGTACGGATTATCGTCTCCACAAACGCGATGAGATTCATTCCCCATCGTATCCATTCAAGAATAGTTTTCATTTTATGATTAAAAATAATTTTTAAAGACTTAATATCATTATGAATATGAATAAGATACATCCTATCCATAACAAACATTACTTACGTTACAATGCATATAAAGGAAAACGAATCAGTTAACACCTGAAACGATGATACAACTGAAATTTCATTAACAATGAAATATTAGAAGATCATATATAATATAATATTTATGTATATAGTTCTTTTATAATTTAATAACAATGATTTAACTATTATACAAGAGGTTAAGGTACCCTCAACGAAGGAAAAGTACAAGGTAAGGGTTAATTTCACAATCTCTTTATTATTCGAGGTTTTTTTTACGTAAGTATATATTGGGATCTCTTTATCACCCACATCCATTTTTCTTAAAAATGTATTCCAAAACATTTTTAAGATTTAATAGACTATGGGTTAAAGTCATTTATACCCTTGTTTGACTTTTTATAAAATGGTTTTAAAGGAATATTTCTGTCATTTTCCAAACAAGGTACCTTATGACCTTTTCGACAAAATTAAGGTAAAAATGTTATTTTTAACTTATATGGCGGGTGCAACTATTTTTTTCCATTATAACATCATCGAATCTTCCCTTAAAATCTTATAAGAATATTTTCAAAATAAATGTTTTATTTTATAATGATATGACTTTTAAATGATTTAAAAATAGAAAGAGATATTTCTCTAAAAAATGTTTTGATTTCATCTATGTCAGCATCTTTGATGGACTTAATTGAAGTTGATTTATTATGATACAAAAATTCCATATTTTATTAAAGGTTTTGTGATATGTTTGAATGTGGATGTGTTATTTTCACACCATTCATGGTTTATGGAGAAAGTATTGACATTTTGTATGCTATTTTTAATATGAATGTTTATGTTATGTTTGAACCTTTTCATATGAGGAATGTATTGGACTTAGTAAGTGATGGGTGGAGCCTGCTATAACTCCTCGATGCATTGGTAGGTCTCACGAGACAAAATAGTGTTTTGGCACAAGGCCTTGACAAAATATTATTTGTAGTCTTGGCACAAGGCCTTGACTATGTGGTTATGAAGTCTCGCATTATGCATTCCATCATTATAAAAGTGGCTATTGATATTTCATGTGATTATTCGACTAGTTGAATATATATGTGAATAAGTAAATGGAATTATTTGATTTTATCTTTTCCATATTATTATGAAGTTCAAGTTTAAAAGGCTTTTGATATAGTCTTACATTTCCTTAAATGTTTATGCTTATTTATGAAAGTTTTCGCTATATTGTTATCCTTACTAAGCATCTAAGCTCACCCCTTTCTATGTTTTATTTTTCCCAGGATGAGAAGAAGTATATTATGAATGACCTGTAGGGATAGTATAAGGGATATGAGTGTGGCCTATGGAGACTATGTTGTTGCAGTTTTTCTTTTTATAATGTAATGTAAAACTTATGAATGTATCTATTATTTCCAAGGATACTAAACTAATCGGTCTTTCAAGACTTGATATTCTGTGATCATGCCAATGTTATGTAATAATACACCAACTCTGGGTAACTAGGGTCAGGGCATTACAGGTTTGAGATGTAAAAACCACATTCCTTGGAGGAAACCCTATGGAATGTATCTTTATGACATGACTTGAAAAGGTTGGTGACACCAAATAAATCTAATAAGATATATAAGTTTCAGATATCGATTTGTGGATTAAATATTTCATAATGATCATATAATATTAGAATGGAATTAATTATTATTAGGTGTAAACAATAGGTAGTTGGTAGCACAATTGTTTTACATGAAAAATTTGTTTAATAACATATGAAATCAAATGAGTCATATTATAGTTAAGATTAAGTTTAATATCTACAAGAATAAATTAAAGTGGAAACCCAAGTTCTAGGAAACATGATCTTCTAGTATTGATCCATAAGTTTTCTTGGTCCAAATCATATTATAAACCTTAGATAGATATTGAAGAGATTTAGTATGGAATAATCCAAGAGGTTATTGGTTTTGGTGTCATGTGGTATACATATCTCTAAGAAAAATGTTTCCACAAACACAATAGAAGATAAATGTGATTGATATAATGCATATTACTAAGAGTAATTTGGAAATACATATAAAATTAAATGCTATATAATAAGGTTTGATATTTATTATTCATAAATAATAGAGATAAAATATTAATCATGAGTATGAGACCTGTAAGGCTGGAAGTTATAATTATTCCCTATAGTGCACGAGAAGGTAAAAGTTGATGAGCTTCAAGATAGCGGAGAAATGAGAATATTAGTTATTAAGGGGATATAAAACCAATATTATTTTTGATAAGTTTTATGTAATATCATAGTTATGATAAGGTAATGAGTTGGTTAAGCTTATTACAACTAGTGATTTCCATATCTATATATATCGAGCACGTTGTAACATCTGATGCATCTTAAGAAGAATGTTTAGAAATGATTTGTTCCATATTTTAGATTTGTACATAGATAGTAAAATTTAATCATTTTGTGATGAGATTTATCTTTGTTATTATCCAAGATATCAAGGATGACATAGGAAAATGGGTATATACTCTGTAAAATACCCTCTTGAAGGATTTTCTCAAAGGGGTGATATCTTAGTAAAAAATAGCCAATGAAATGTGGCAGGCCCTACAGTTCAAACCATACTCAATCGAAGAATTTTTATCATGTGAGGAAAACTATTTGGATAGTTAGCAGTTGGATATAGTGTAATTAGAGGTCTATTGAAGTTGGTGACATAGATACAACTGAATGTTTTTACTTTATATTATCAATATATTCAGGGTTTTTAATATTAATAAAGTTCTTATAAAATCATGATCATTATTCTACATGGAATTTAATGTTATAATGTTATAAGGATAATTATCATACTAAAAGTTCCTAGCAGTTCCCTACTATGATGATAACCTTGAAGTTATATTATAGTATTATTAAATATATATTCTATGGAAAGATGACATCATCTAAATGGATACTAATGATACAATCTATCAAGGTAAGGGAAGTTATAAGTCATTGATACTTCTTATAATGAATTTTCCCATGGTAATATCCAAGAAATGATGTTATGATAACTAGATTGATAATAATAATTCCATATGATTTATATTTCATTGGACATTCCTATCTGTGAACGTGTGTTTTGGCCCTTAGACTTGAGATTATTATTAATTCATACCATGAGTTGATGAAGATATTATTTTCCTATATTTTTTATTATAATGTAATGTTATTAATCCCACCATAGTGTTGTATTATGAGAAATTGTCACATTTTTTTGGTTTTAGTATTATTCTGAGCTTAATTGAAAAAATGGCATAATTTTGGTTTTTGACTATATAAATTTTCTTTAGTATGTCATCCATAAATTTCTATAAACTAAATAAAATTTTGAAATTTCTTTTTTTATGTTTTCTTACATCATGTTATTCATTTCATTTAACTGTACCTAAAGCTAAATCCATCATTTGAAGGCCCAAAACTAGCTCAAAATACAAGCATTGAAATATGTGCATAGATCTTGATACTTTTAAATATGGTCCCATATCTCACAAATTAAAAGCCCAAATATTCTAAAATTCTATAGGGAGAAAGATAAAAATATGGGTAAAAGTTTTCTAAACTTTGTGTCCACATCATTCGACTCCCTTCATGGTCATAAATGAATGGGAAAGTGGACATTTGGAATATGAAAAGTCACATGTCCATAGTAAATTTTGGAGTAAATTAGTCATAAGTAATTAAAAAATTGGAAAATCAATATAATATTTTTGGTGCATTATAAATCAATATTTGGCCAAATTGTTTTGATGAATATATTTTTCAAATCTGCCATTTAAGGAGGCTACCATGTGAAAACATTTTGAAGAAATAATTGGAGCCAAAATTTTCACCCCCTCTCCATATAAGAATGTTTCTCCTCTTTATTTCAAGGGGTTGTAAACTTGGGGAAAACCTCTGTTTTACATTTTTATTAGATTTGTGGTATTTTAAATGCTTTAATATTAGTATAATATCAATATATTAGTGTTATTATTCATATAACCTTATTTTATTTCTTTTATTTAATTTTTTCTCCCTCTATTTTCCCTTCTCAACTCCACTAAAACTGGAGAAGTAACCTCGATGTTTTTTTGAAAGAGGTAATGGTGGTTTTATTAAGTTTCATGTACTTTAATTTTTTCTATTTATTAAATTTTTGGGATTTCAGTTATGTTTAAGTTGATTATGATGTTTGGTTACCCTATTTTCTCTATCGTTTGAATCCTTCTTCATGTTTATTAATCATCCTTACCTTCACCATTTGTGTCATGCATACAGTGGAGCATGGAATAAAGTGTGATGGTCAGCCTAGAGTTATCTTAGATGAAATTCGGAAGAGAATTTCCCTATATGTAGAGGTATTAGTATGAATCGATGAAAATTAAAGTGAGAAGGTGAGCTGTAATAGGTCTTGATCACCTTAGTGAGTTGAATATTGAGATCCATTTTAAACAATGATTTCAATCACCTTGACCTCATGTGAACAATTGGATCCATTATTTCTGTATTAATTCATTTTTTTTCATTGAATATATATATTTAAATTTATATTTCATGAATTTATAACCCCCCATTTATATTAGTAAAGTTATTTTTATATTATTTAATTTATAATAGTGATAATAGAAAATTGTTGTGTGTGAGTGACCTCATTGAGAGATAAAACCTGTTTGTGGATACTATATTTCTATCTTAGGTAAAAAAAAATTATCCATGAATGATCTATGAAAAATCCTTTCATAATTTATTTAGATCCGTTTTCAATTATTTCAAGAGTTTATGGACACTGTTATTCATAAAAAACCCAAAAAAAAAAACAGAAAATTCAAAAAATAAAAAAGGATTTATTGAATATATTTCATTTCAAAGGTTGAGATGGATTTTTATGATGATTACTTTAATTATTGGAAATTTGATAAAATTTATGGTTATCCTAGAAGTTAAGAGTCATTAAAGATTCAAATTAAACAAAATTCCTTGATGATTCAAGATATTTTCAAAATTATTAAAAAATAATGCATGGTGGTAGAATTTCAAGCTACCATAGTTGAAGAATTTAAAGTTATATGGATGAAATGAAAACAATGACAAGTTTAAGAGAATGAAATTACTATTTCACCTACATTTGATGTTGAATAACCCGAGGAAGAATTAAATTTGAAACTTGATTATCCAATCATCATTCCTTGTCCATTTCTTGAAGAGGTTTCTAAAGAAGAAACACCAGCTCATATAACTATGGGACCATAATATGTTTCTGCATAAAATTGGTTATATTTTATTGAATTAATAAATTTAAATGAGTCTACCATATTTTAAAATTAGAAATTAGATCCTATATACATATCTCTTATTTTTGAAGAAGATAAAGAAGACCCTATTGAGAAAAAAATTACATTGTCCTTGCTTGAATATATCAATGTTCAAACAATTTTTATTGAAATAGAGGATTTCTTTGTTGATTCATCATGATTTAATATAATTTAATTTAAATTATTTTTTCACTTCCCATGTACTAAAATTTATAATTTAGTGGAAATCAGTAGTCCTTTGATGAATAACATAAACAAGTTTTTCATATTTGGGAGAGAATATAGAATCCATTCAAGTTGAACACTGGTGCATATGAGGATGATGGTACAAACCAAAAATCATTCTAGAATGATTTTTTGAATTCCAAACATAAGATAATTCACATACTAGTTTACTATATTCACCACTAGTCTACACTAATCCACAAACTGAATAAAATAGGGTGCACCCCAACATTATTTTCCCTCCCCCTCTGCAGCTTAAATTCTCTCTTTCATATCTTATATGGATTGGGGGTATTTTTATTTTCTTTAGGGGTCCTCACTTCTGAAATCTACTTATGGATGTTGGGAGAAATAAAATATGGTGGTTCTTGAGAATGAAACCCCATCCACCTTTGATTTGGGGTTAATTAACTAAAACATCCAAACTAGGGGAAGTAAAAACCTAACACACACATGGAGGTCTAAAACTTGTTCTATCCACCTTTCCCTTTCTTGTTTTTTTCTTATGTTTTTCTTTATTTCATGATTTATATGTATAAAGTGAAGTATCTAGGATATTAAAACATGGATACCACTGGAAAATAAATCCAGGTTGTATCTGTAACAACCAAGCTAACGATAGAATAAATCATTACAATATTTATTATCATTCTTGAATTATGTAGTATGTTTATTATAAATATATTAATCAATTCTTAAAATCAAAAAGGAAATGGATTTATTAAAATCATTTATTATAAAATTTTATTTATAATTTTAAATTTTAAATTATAGAATATTAATTTAAAAAAATTAATATTCAACTTTTCAAAATTATATTAGGATAATTTTTTTTATAATTTTCTAAAAATGTTGAATTTTCAAGATATAATGAAAATGGTAATTTTTATTGGAAAATGTATTTTATTTTAAAGCATTTACATGGTAAAATAATGTTTTAAAATGGTTTTCAATTTTAATTACTTATTTTTTATTTAAAATAAATCCAATTATGGTTTTTGAAATTAATTTTATACTTAAATTTAGTATAAAAACATTTTATATTTAAAAGGGCATTTTTCCGAAAAACTATTTTTCATTGTGTTTTCTAGAATAATTTTAATATAAATTGTGAAACTAGTGCTTTAAATTTTGACAAATAGATTCCATATTTTGAATCAGTTGGTCCAAATTTTTTAAATATAACACTTATCTTTTTTTCAATATGAATAGTGAACTTAGTAATTTTATTACCATGATAAAGGGTAATTTTAGTAATTTAGGTTAAAAAAATGATAAGAACTATTAAATGAAAAAAATCCTAAATATTATTGTATGAGTATATCTAGAATATAATCATCCTATGGTCTAATTTATGAACTTTTAAGGCCACTAGTATGAGATTATGACCTTTATAGTATTTTATTTAAAGGAAAGTCAATCATGTCACACTCTAGTTTTTAATAAGTGTAATATTTTTAATATGTTGTTATCCAGATGATATTATTTAATATAATTATTCTTATGAAATATAAAATATTCATATTCATAATTGAAATTTATTTTCAATTTTTAGTGAAGAAATAATTACCTTAAATGCTTGTACAACACTAGTGCAATAAATTTGAAATAATGGAAAAATAAAATAAAAGATATTAAAATATTAAAATAAATATAATTTGAGATAAATAATGTGATAAAATTAATTATATATATTATCATGAAATTTTATGGATATAATAAAATATTTGGTTTGAAATTTAGTTGTTGTCTTGATATTATTAAAGTCAATTTAATGAAAAGTTCTAAAAATTGACATTATACATATTTTATAGTAAATAATATTTTATTAAATGATATAACATTACTAAAAATATTAAATTAGGAATATTTTTTATTATAAGGTTAAAAATATCAAACATGATGTATTTAAGGATTTTTTTTTTCATTTTATAATAACTTTATTAACCCTCAAAGAGTAAAAATTCATGTTGTAATGGTAAGAGTTAAAGGGGTTAAAGAGTGATTTAAACCAAAAGATAGGGGGTATAAAATATAGTAAAATATAGTAAAATAGTTATTTTATGAGGTTATTTATACCCATAACCATATTATTTTTTAAATAAATCACTTTTTATCCATTTTAATTGAAAATTAATCTATATTAATTTAATACTTTGAGAAATACCAAGAGTGATCC
Source organism: Viscum album (assembly GCA_963277665.1). NCBI lineage: Eukaryota > Viridiplantae > Streptophyta > Magnoliopsida > Santalales > Viscaceae > Viscum > Viscum album. The sequence continues at coordinate 616,246,453 of OY728145.1, read as the reverse complement.
TCCCCTCTCTTATAAAAGGGAACTTCTTCTTATCCTTTTTTCACAATTCGTAACCCATTTGGTTCAGCCAATACCTACCCAAATAACTTATTAAAATCATTATACTCATTTTATAGGTCTTTTTTGAGTCATAATACCAATCTTAGAGGTCTTAAGGTGTTAATCAAAGGAGGTTTTCAAAAAAAGTGGTATAGTTTTCATACGCTTATTTTAGTTTTGTTTCTTCTTCCACATCCATAAAACATTATTCAACCATTATAAAATAATAAATATAGTATTATAAATATACTTAGATTTTATTATGATATTTTGGTTGCCTATATTCATATCCTCTTCCATCAAATTGGAAAAAAATTCAACATTTGTGTGTACAACATACTACTACCACGCGAATCGATATAATTTTTTTTTTCATAAAAGCCTCTCAATATTAGTTATAATGATGAAATTAATGTTTATATATTATATTAAGGACATATTTATCATTCTAAAAAGATAATTTATCATTTAACTTCGTACCTTTCTAGGAAAAGAAAAATGATAACGTCATTCGTGCGTACGTGTGAACTTCCACCTCCACGAAGCGATGCGGTTCATTTTTTATCAACACATCAAATGGATGATATATGTCACGACCCGTCCTCAGGACCGATGCCGTGACTACCCCAAGCCCGCCTCCCATAGGCCAGGGGCTGGAGACTAGCACCAAGGCGTAAATCTCGACAAAAGGGGAAGGAATTTCCTTTATAAAGTAAACAAACAGCACAGAGTAAGAAAGCAGAAGTAAACACTAAGTAAAACTGGGTACAAAAGTAGTGCGGAATAGTAAGTGGGCCAGAATAAAAAGCCAAACTGAAAGTAAAGTAAAACTGGGATGAAAGTACAACAACTGAAAGTAAAGCAGCAACGTTGAGCCGTCCACTGGAAGTCCCACCTGAAGGGTGGGTACAGATAGCCTCCTTAGCTCCTCGGGTCCAGCCGTCCGCTCCGAGTACGTCCTGCCTAGTGGTCCACCTCCAGGTACCGACTTACTCCAGAAGCCTCAAAAATGATCAGCGCTGTCCATCGTTTGTAACCAACACAACGTAGTGCGAGCATAGCCCGTGCATGGGTGAGTATAAGCTACTCAGTAGGGACCCCGAGACCCCCGAAGGTCTCCCAAAATCCACAAAGGATAATCCACAAAGGAAAGATACAATCACAAAGTAACATCCAACACTACTTAGGTATATGCCCATACATATACCTAAGTCATCAATTCTCGTTCGGCTCCAGCATCCATGCCCAAGTTCGATCACCTCCACATAAGAGTATAGCCCAATCCACACAGGATAACACAACTCAATCCATAAAGGAAAGCAAGTCAATCATATCGAAGATATTGATTGAAGTCAAGACTCATCTCACACAGGTATACTTCTTCGTAACGTGATAGAGATGATCAGATATAGCCACTGATTCATCTATGCTGGGACCCACGTAGGATACTAAACCAGCTAAGATGTCGGACCCACATAGGATACAGACCAGCTACTCTGCCAGACCCACGTAGGATAGAAAAAACAGTATAAAACACTGCAAGAACCACATAGGATACAAGAACAGTAGTCATCACCGTCGAACCCACAGAGGATTTCAGTACGGTCTTCATTACTGCCGAACCCATGTAGGATTTCAGTGCAGTCTTCATCACCGTCAAACCCACATAGTATTTCAGTATGGTCTTCATCACTGCGGAGCCCACATAGGATTTCAGTGCAGTCTTCATCGCCGTCGAACCCACGAAGGATTTCAGTACGATCTTCATCGTCGCATCCAGCTCTAGGGTTCCTGTACACAGCATGCTTGATTCTTGGAGGGTCTGCTCCACGATCCAAGGGGGTTCGATACATCAACTGACACGTAGTCCGAAGTTGATGTATCTCAAAGTTCTGTCTCGACAAGAGGAACTCAACGTGACAGACGGCGCATCAATCGGACGCCCGGTCTGCAAGTTTTTGGCTTTTTCGTTCCAGGGGCCCGGTTAGTTTTTAAGTCAAAACTAACCCGACTGCACTCCAACTACATCCAAACCTCGAGTGGAGTAAGCTAAAAGGTCCGTCTCACTAAGAGGAATACAAAAAAGTTGACGGCACATCAATCGGACGTCCGGAGCTCAAGTTTAAGCGTTTCCGCTCCGAGGGCCCGGTTGGTTTCATGTTCGAACCAACCCGGCCATACCCAAAGTTCTCCGAAACCTTGAGTGTAATATACCGAAACAACCGTCTCGATCCAAGAATCACATTTCAGCTGACGGTACATCGATCAGAGGTCCGTAGTCCAAGATATGGGCAAAAGAACGTACCTGTTTGTTTTTAGGGGGTTTTGGGCCCAGACCGACCCGTCCCGAGACCCCCCCCCCTCGGGTCCGGGTCCGGCCCATTAGGGCGCGACCTAGCCCAGCCTGGGCGCAGCCCGACCCAACTCGTCCTGGCACGTGCGCGCCCGCGTGGCCAACTCGGCCACGCCGAGCTGAGCAGAAGGGGGGGGGGGGGGGGGGCGATGCCCCCCTGTTTGAGTAACCACAGCCCCCAAATGGGGGGGGGGGGCGCTCCTTTGGCCAACCAGGGGTTACGATCCCCGGTCTCCCCCTGAGATGGCCGGCCCAGTCCGGCCGGCCGGTGTTGCCGCCGCGGGACCCGCCGCGGTCCCGCCATCAGAGGTGCCGGCGGTTGGCGGTTCCGTCCGCCCCGCCTTGCACCGCCGCGGCCTTGTCTGACTGGCACGGCGCGACGGCGCCGCGCCCCTCCGCCGCAGACCTGCTGTGGCCGTGGTGTCTTCGTGGTTCTCTGGCATGGAACGACGGCGTCGCGCCCCTTCGTTACGGCCCAACTCCGGTCGCGGGTTCGTTCAGCCTCAACAGCGTGGCGCGATGACGCCGCGCATCTTTGCCGCATTTCTCCATGATTCCATGCGGTGTCGTTGCACTGCGTTGCCTTCTTTCGAACCGCAACAACACAACAACAAAACGGGGAGGAGAGTCGGCCGTGTTCGTGCGGTCCGACCTCTTCCCGATAAGTTGATATCAAGCGGCCCAAAAATGAAGACGAAGAACGGAAAAAGATATTTCACGAACAAAATGTAATTAACCCCTACCTTGATAACGAGTTGATGTTCGAAGAGCGTCGCGGAAAGGGGCATCATGGGGCGTGGTTCCATAGACGTCAATGGAGAGAGTCTGAGGAGACGTCGTCCTCTCTTTATCACGGAGATAAGAGGATGATTACGCGTCGTTGGAGAACTCCCGCGTCGGTTTTTCTTCCCTTGTCACGGAGGAGAAAGGGAATGGAGATACCAGAGTCGTTGAGTCGTTCTTCGTTGAAGAGATGACGTTCTTCGCACAAGGATTGAAGCTCTTCACGGGAGGATGAAGTTCTTCCCCAGAGAAAAGAGTTCTATCTCCCCAATCTCCTCACACAACAACCAACCCTCCTAAATAAAATAAGACTTATCTTATTTTATTACATCAAGCCAAGCATTTCAATTTTTAAAAATCAAACACATAACTCACTTAATTAATTAAGTTAGTTGGAATGATTAAAGAAGAGAGAGGGGGAGGTGAGTGGTCTCACATTAAAGGGGGGTTATAGAGTTAAGGAATATGAGGGGTTGGGCTCGTGTGGGCCCCACCCCACCTTTATCCTCTCATGGTTGGTTAACAACATGTGGGTCCCACCCCTAACTCCCTTACTTAGGTTATAACTACCTAAAGGAAAATAAATAAAATTATAATATATTTTTATTTATTCCTCACTAAAACCACAAAATTAACAACTCCTCTAGATAAAACGCATCTCCGGAAAAGGTGCTCCTAAGCAATTACCGGTGCTGCAGTTTCATCAGTGCCCTCAGATTTTAATTCCGAGCACCTGTTCAAAAGTTAGGAAAACCCGCTCATTCGTTCACTGAATGTACCTGAGCTAAACTTCAGAAATTGATTCCGGGCACACTGTGCCTCGGAATTAGGTTCCATCAGAAACAGCGTTCTTGTAAAATCCCAAAGAAAATTAAGAAAAAAAATTTCCCTTGAATTTTATGCATCTTTACATTACTCCCACCTCAGAGCTTTACGTCCCCATAAAGATACATCATAAACTAGGGGAAAAAATGTGGGTACTGAGCACGCATCTGAGCCTCCCGCTCCCAAGTGTTCTCCTGGAGGTTCTCGTGCCGCCATCTGATGCGTACTAGAGGTATCGACCATCCACGTAGGACCCGCTCCTGTCGATCCTCGATCTCCACCGGGACCTCCGCAAAAGTCGCCCCATCGTCAATGTCCAGCTCCCCATGGTCGATGATATGCATCAGGTCATGCACGTATCTCCTCAGATGAGATACGTAGAAGACGTCGTGCACCCGGTGCAACTAAGGTGGTAGATCCAGGCGATAAGCCACCTCTCCTATCCTGCTGAGGACCTGGAATGGTCCGATGAAGCACGGAGATAACTTTCCACCCTGAACAAATCTCTATAATCCACATCGAGGTGAGACCCGCAAGAAGACGTGGTCACCATCCTCGAACTCCAGTGGCCTCCGCCTCCTGTCAGCATAAGACTTCTTCCAGCTCTGAGGTGTCCTCATCTGCTCCTGGATGACCTGGACCTTCTCTGTCATGGCCTGTACCATCTCCGGTCCCACAAGTGCTGACTCCCTAGGGTCTGTCCAGCACAGAGGTGATCTGAAAGGTCGGTCGTACATTGCCTCGTATGGTTCCATCCCGATGGTTGAGTGGTAGCTGTTGTTGTACGCGAACTCCACCAAGGGTAGGTGGTCCTCCCAGTTGCGACCAAAGTCGAGGACACATGCACAGATCATGTCCTCGAGAGTCTGAATAGTCCTCTCCGTCTGACCATCCGTCTGAGGGTGAAAGGCGGTGCTCAGACGTAGATGTGTCCCGAATGCCTCCTGCAACCCCTTCCAAAGCCGGGAAGTAAAGTGAGCATCTCAATCGGAGATGATAGATGATGGCACACCATGAATCTGTACGATCTCCTGAACGTAGAGGCGTTCCAAGCTCTCCACTGAGCCCTGCTCTCTGATGGGTAAGAAGTGAGCCGACTTGGTGAGTCGGTCGACAATCACCCAAATGGAGTCGTAACCTCTGGATGTACGTGGAAGTCCAGTCACAAAGTCCATAGATATCCCATCCCACTTCCACTCCGGGACCTCCAAAGGCTATACCAAGCCTGCTGGTACCTGGTGTTGTGCCTTCACCTGCTAGCAGGTGAGGCATTGAGAAACGAACTCTGCTACATCCTTATTCATACCCGGCCACCAGTGTTGTCGTCTGAGATCCTAGTACATCTTCACCACTCCTAGATGTACCAATAAAGGGGAAGTGTGAAACTCCCTCAGCACCTCCTCCTATAAAGCAGCTGGTACCATGGTACGTCTTCTGAAGAGGACGACGTGCTCTCCTCCTACAGAGAATCCATCAGGTGCCTGCCCTGAGGATATCTGCACACACCGCATCTCATAGTCAGCGTCCCCACGTTGTGCCTCTCTGACCTGCTACAGTAGTGGAGGTGTGACTGTGAGTGACTGAAGAAAGGATGCTCCATCTCTATCCAAGAAGGATATCTGCAAAGCGGATAGCTGCTCTGTCGCCTCACCGAGTAGCTGAATGCCCATACTCCTGCTGAGGGCATCAGCTACTAAGTTCCCCTTTCCAGGAGTATAGACTATCTCAAAGTCATAATCCTGGAGGAACTCGAGCCATCTCCGCTGTCTCAGATTCAGATCCTTCTGCGAGAAGATGTACCTGAGACTCTGGTGGTCAGAGTAGACTGTAAAGCGCTCGCCGATCAGGTAGTGTCGCCACATCTTTAGAGCGAAGACCACTGTTGCTAACTCCAGGTCATGCGTAGCGTAGTTCTGATCTTGCTGCCTCAACTGACGTGATCCATAGGCGATAACTGCCTGCTCCTACATCAGGACACATCCGAGTCTGGTCCATGATGCATCACAGTAGACTACATACCCTACTCCCTCCTCCGGCAGCCTCAAGATAGGTGCATTGGTCAATATCTGTCTCAGCTCCTGGAAGCTCTGCTGACATCTTTCTGACCACATGAAGGGTGTCCCCTTATTCGTCAAAGCTTAGAGTGGTGTCGCAACTCTGGATAAGTCTGGCACAAACCTCCGGTAGTACCCAGCTAGCCCCAAGAAACTCCGCACCTCTGTCACGCTCCTGGGTGGCTCCCAAGCTAGCACTGCCTCGATCTTCGCAGGATCAACCACAACTCCCACCTCAGAGATGACGTGTCACAAGAAGTGGACCTCATGTAACTATAACTGACACTTCGAGATCTTACCATAAAGCTAGTGCTCTCGGAGTGTGTCTAGTACAACCTGCAAGTGGTAGGCGTGCTCCTCCTCAGTGGTTGAATATATCAAAATTTCATCGATGAAGACTACGAAAAATAAATCAAGGTATGGATGAAATATCATGTTAATGAGACCCATGAACATTTCTAGAGCGTTTATTATGCCTAAAGGCATAACCAAGAACTCATAGTGGCCATACCGACATCTGAAGGCCGTCTTCTGCACGTCTTCGTCTCGAACTCTGAGCTGATGATAGCCTAACCTGAGGTCTATCTTCGAGAACCACCGTGCTCTCTTGAGCTGATCGAAGAGGTCGTCAATACTCGGTAGAATATACTTGTTCCTCATGGTCACCTGGTTGAGGCGACGATAGTCGACAAAAAGTCGCAAGCTCCTGTTTGCCTTCTTGGCGAACAATATTGGGGAAGCCTTGGGTGAAACACTGGGTCGGATGAATCCCTTTCACTGCAAGTCCTCCAACTACACCTGTAGCTCTCAAAGCTTAGCGGGGGCCATTTGATATGCTGGAGTGGATATAGGGGCTGTATCGGGGTACAGGTCAATATAAAAGTCTAACTCTCTGCGAGGAGGTAGTCCTGGAACGTCGTCAGGGAAAACGTCCGCATACTGATCCACCACTACAGGAAAACTAGGACTCCGCACGTCAACTGATCCTAGGATGAGGCTAGCCAACTGATGAGTGATGGGCTGTCCTCTCCTCTACATGAGTCCATCCTGTGCTGCAAAGGCTCCCTTCTCGCCGGTGAAGGTGAACCTGCTCCCGTCGGTGCGTACACACTGCACCTTGCGCCTAATACAGTCGATCTGAGCATCGACTGTAGATAACCAATCCATGCCCAAGATGACGTCGTAAGGCCTCGACGCCGCTACAAGAAGATCCCAGCTGAAGCTCTCGTCTCCTAGAGTAAGCTCACACTACCGGCACCAGTGCGTAATCGTCAAGTCTGCTCCCGTAGGAGTCTCTAGCCGTAAGGATCGAGCCAACAGCTCTATCGGAATCTCTGAGATCCAAACAAGGGTAGGGGAAATAAAAGAATGACTCGCTCCTGTGTCTATCAGAACTATAGAAAGGGTGGAGTAGACACAGATAGTACCTCGAATCATCTCTGGCACGCCGTGGTCATAGGCCTCTGCTGTCTAAAGCTGAGCCTGTCTCTGCCCGCCAGCTCCCTGTGGTCGGGGCGGACCTCCTGGTGGTGGTGGTGTTAAAGCCTCAAAGCGTATCCCACCACCTGCTGCTCGGCCAGATCCCCTACCTCGTCCGCCTTCCCTCGGAGGACTGCCACGGTTGACCCTATGCCTCTTCCTGGGTGGCCCCTCAACCGTCTGCTACTCCTCTTCACGGCAGGTTGGGAAGTCATGAGCCAAGTGGCCCTGCCCGCCACATGCGTAGCATTGTCTGCTCCTCGGAAGGCTGGCTCTGCACCGTGTGCCACGCACCTCTGAGCTAGTGTCCTGAGATTGTCTGCCTGATGGTCCGGTCTGCCTGGACCTCTGTGACATCCGTCAACTGCCAGCTGCAGACGACTCTGCTCCGTGCCGCCCTGCGGTAGGTCTCGCTGCTGGCGTAGGCTCAGCAAGAAATCTCTCTATGAGAAGATCTTGCTCTAGTACTCCTGCCTGTGTCGGAATGCTGAGGGAGATCATCTATGCCCTGATATCATGCCTCAGTCCATATTCGAAGGTCCGGGCCCAGAAGAATGGGCCCCGTACTATGTCCGTCGAATAGCGCGAGAGATCGGTAAATCTCGCCGAGTACTGGGCGACCGCCATGCTGCCCTGCCGCAGCTGTAGAAGTTCCTGGATGCGCACCGCACAGAGGGTGGCTGGGACGAAATCTAAGCGAAAGAGGCTCTAAAAGTCTGTCCAGAGGAGTGATTCCTCTTCGTGCACCTGAAGCATAAAGCTCCACCATCTGCCTGCTGCCACGTGCAGGAGGCTCGCTGCGAGGATCACCATGAGGTCAGCTGGTGTCCCCACTAACCTAAAAAATTGAACAACCGCCTCCAGCAAATCCTCGGCTGCCTGAGGGTCCGTCTCCCCGTGAAACCTGGGTGGTCTCTGACACTGAAACTCGTACAGTGTACTAAGGCGACGTGCACTCTCAGTGGTTGGGGCTGGTGGCATCGGTGGATCGGTGGGTAGTGGTACCGCCGGTGCCTCCGCTGAAAAAGGGCCCTGCACCGAGGCCTCGTCGCTCGGTGGGATGTCGGCTCGCACAAAACTCGGAACCCTAGATGGCTGCCGTTGTGGGGCCATCCTGAAAAGAAACAGGTGTTCCACGGTCAAAAAGTATACCTGATGAGCTGACACAAGTAATCACAAAGAAATTTTTTGAAACACACATGCAATCAATGTTTTCATGCATTGAGTCAGAAATCAGAAGTCAGGATCCTGGTGTATGGATACGTCGGCCTCCGCACCAACACTAGACCCCCTAGACTAATAACCACACTCAATACCCTTAACACTATTGCTTCATAAAGAAGAAATATCAGAGTCCCGAGTTCTGCGGTAGAACCGAACTCCTTTGATACCAATTTGTCACGACCCGTCCTCGGGACCCGTGCCGTGACTACCCCAAGCCCGCCTCCCATAGGCCAGGGGCTATCGACTAGCACCAAGGCGTAAACCCCAACAAAAGGGGAAGACATTGCCTTTATAAAGTAAACAAACACCACAAAGTAAGCAAGCTGAAGTAAACACTAAGTAAAACTGGGTACAAAAGTAGTGCAGAATAGTAAGTGGGCCAGAATACAAACCCCAAATGAAAGTAAAGTACAACTGGGAAGAAAGTACAACAACTGAAAGTAAAGCAGCAACGTCGAGCCGTCCACTGGAAGTCCCACCTGAAGGGTGGGTACAGATATCCTCCTCAGCTCCTTGGGTCCAGTCGTCCGCTCCGAGTACGTCCTACCCAGTGGTCCACCTCCAGGTACCGACTTTCTCCATAAGCCTCAACCACGATTAGTGATGTCCTTCGTTTGCAACCAACACAACGTAGTGCGGGCATAGCCCGTGCAGGGGTGATTATAAGATACTCAGTAGGGACCCCGAGACCCCCTAAGGTCTCCCAAAATCCACAAAGGATAATCCACAAAGGAATGATACAATCTCGAAGTAACATCCAACACTACTTAGGTATATGCCCATACATATACCTAAGTCATCAATTCCCGTTCGTCTCCAGCATCCATGCCCAAGTTCAATAACCTCCACATAGGAGTAAAACCCAATCCACATAAGATAACACAACTGAATCCACAAAGGAAATCAATTCAATCATATCAAAGATATTTATTGAAGTCAAGACTTATCTCACACAGGTATACTTCTTCGTAAGGTGATAGAGATGATCAGATATAACCACTGCTTCATCTATGTTGGGACCCACGTAGGATACTAAACCAGCTAAGCTGTCGGACCCACATAGGATACAGACCAGCTACTCTGCCAGACCCACGTAGGATAGCAAGAACAGATTCAAACACTGCCAGGCCCATGTAGGATACAAGAACAGTAGTCATCGCCATCGAACCCACGGAGGATTTCAGTACGGTCTTCATTGTTGTCGAACCCACGTAGGATTTCAGTGTAGTCTTTATCGTTGTCGAACCCACAGAGGATTTTAGTATGGTCTTCATCACTGCCGAACCCACATAGGATTTCAGTGCAGTCTTCATCGTCATCGAACCCACGGAGGATTTCAGTACGGTCTTCATCATCGCAGCCAGCTCTAGGGTTCCCGCACACAACATGCTCGATTCCGGGAGGGTCCGCTCCACGAGCCAAGGGGGGGTCGATACATCAACTGAAAAGTAGTCCGGAGTTGATGTATCTCAAAGTTCCGTCTTGACAAGAGGAACTGAACGTGACAGACGGCGCATCAATCGGACGCCCGGTCTGTGAGTTATTGGCCTTTTCGTTCCAGGGGCCCGGTTGGTTTTTAAGTAAAAACCAACCCGACCAGACTCCAACTATGTCCAAACCTCGAGCGGAGTAAGCTAAATGGTCCGTCTCACTAAGAGTAATCCAACAAAGTTTACGGCACGTCAATCGGATGTTCGGAGCTCAAGTTATAAGCGTTTCCGCTCCGATGGTCCGGTTGGTTTCGTGTTAGAACCAACTCGGTCATACCCAAAGTTCTTCGAAACATTGAGTGTAATATACTGAAAAGACCGTCTCAATCCAAGGATCGCATTGCATCTGACGGTACATAGATCTGAGGTCCTTTTCCCAAGATATGGGCAAAAGAGCGTACCTGTCCGTTTTAGGGGGTTTTGGGCCCGGACCGATCCGGCCCGAGACCCCCCCCCCCCCTCGGGTCGGCCCAAACCGGGTCCGGGTCTGGCCCATTATGGCGCGGCCCGGCCCGGCCTGGCGCACATGTGTGGCCCGCATGGCCAGCTCGGCCACGCCGAGCTGAGCGGAAGGGGGGGGGGGGGGCGCTGCCCCCCTGTTTGAGTAACCGTGGCCCGCACGTGGGGGGGGGGGGGGGGGGCGCTCCTTTGGCCAGCCGAGGGTTACGACCCCTGGTCTCCCCCTGAAATGGCCGGCCCGGTCCGGCCGACCGGTGTTGCCGCCGCAAGACCCGCCGCGGTCCCGCCATATGAGGTGCCGGCGGCCAGCGGTTCCGTTCGCCCCGCCTTGCACTGCTGCGACTTTGAGTCGCTACCTTGTCCGACTGGCATGGCGCGACGACGTCGCGCCCCTCCGCCGTGGCCCCACTCAGGGTGTGGTGTCTTCGTGCTTCTCTGGCATGGCGCGACGGCACCACGCCCCTTTTCTGCGGCCCGACTCCGGCCGCGGGTTCGTTCAGCCTCAATGGCGCGGCTCGACGGCGCCGCGCATCTTTGTCGCATTTCTCCATGATTCTGCGCGGTGCCGTTGCACCGCGCCACCTTCTTTCGAACCGCAACAACACAACAAAAAAAGGGGGAGGAGAGTCGGCCGTGTTCGTGCGGCCCGACCTCCTCCTGATAAGTTGATATCAGGAGACCCAAAAATAAAGACGAATAACGGCAAAGGATATTTCAAAAACAAAAAGTAATTAACCCCTACCTTGATAACGAGTTGATGTTCGAAGAGCGTCACGGAAAGCGGCATCGCGGGGCATGGTTCCGTAGATGTCGACGAAGAGCGTCTGAGGAGACGTCGTCCTCTCTTTATCACGGAGAGAAGAGGATGATTACGTGTCATTGGAGAACTCCCGTGTCAGTGTCTCTTCCCTTGTCGCGGAGGAGAAAGGGAATGGAGATACCGGAGTCGTTGAGTCGTTCTTCGTTGAATAGATGACATTCTTCATAGAAGGATTGAAGCTCTTCGTGGGAGGATGAAGTTATTCCCCAGAGAAAAGAGTTCTATCTCCCCAATCTCCTCACACAACAACCAACCCTCCAAAATAAAATAAGACTTATCATATTTTATTACATCAAGCCGAGCATTTCAATTTTTAAAAATCATACACATAACTCACTTAATTAATTAAGTGAGTTGGCATGATTAAAGAAGAGAGAGTGGGAGGTGAGTGGTCTCACATTAAAGGGGGGTTATGGAGTTAAGGAATATGAGGGGTTGGGCTCGTGTGGGGCCCACCCCACCTTAATCCTCTCATGGTTGGTTAACAACATGTGGGTCCCACCCCCAACTCCCTTACTTAGGTTATAACTACCTAGAGGAAAATAAATTAAATTGTAATATAATTTTATTTATTCCTCACTAAAACCACAAAATTAACAACTCATCCCGAGCAAACGCACCTCCGGAAAAGGTGCTCCTAAGCAATTACCGGAACTGCGGTTTCATCGGTGCCCTCAGATTTCAATTCCGAGCACCGGTCCAAATGTTAGGAAAACCCGCTCGTTCGTTCACTAAACGTACCCGAGCTAAACTTCGAAAATTGATTCCGAGCACACCGGGCCTCGGAATCAGGTGTCGTCAGAAACTGCATTCTTGTAAAATCCCAAAGAAAATTAAGAAAAAAAATTTCCCTTGAATTTTACGGGTCTTTACAATATATATAAGTATTTTTAAATAAATAATATTATATATATATATATATGATATTATTATCATTATTAAAATATGAAATAATATATAACTTCTTTCCATATTGATCATTGAAAAATGGAAACTTTACTCATGCGTACATATGACTTACCGTCTCCATGATTATAAAGTAATTAAATTTTCATAACCATGTTTCATAATTGGTTTTAAATTATAATTTATGTATAAAAATTATAATTATGTCATGATTATTATTCTGCATATGGTGTTGTAATTACCAATTTGACCATAGTAACCTGACCGAAGTCATTTTAGACTTATGAACTGAATATCATCAAAATGTATGACATGAACTTAAATGATTAAGAAATTTTATATAACATGGAAACAAGTGATATCAAAATGAATAATAAAATTTAAAATGGTTATTATGAAATTAAAAAATTAACCTAAGTTTTTTATTCAGGAAGATAACGAATGTACATGACGAATCAAACTCAATGTAAGGAACTTTCTTTTAAAAATTAACTTTTTAAAGTTTCCCTTAAATCTCTCTTCTTCTTCCATGCACATGTTTTCTAAAAAAAATTTAAAATGTGTTTTTACTATGATAATATTTTTTTTAAAGTCATTTATACTATGTTTGATTTTTTACAAAACAATTTAAAAGGAATATTTTTTTTCATTTTCCAAATGAGTTACTTTGTGAGTATTCTGAAAAAAATATGAATGATTTTTTTAACTTATACAGAATGAGTAGATTTTCCCACCATCATGACTCCTTAATTATTTGATGTTTACTTTATAATTTTCTAAGGTTATTTTTAAATAAAATGGGTTCTTTATGATGTGCATAGTTTTTTAATTTTTAAAAATTCATTTTTAAAAGAAATATCTATTTTAATATCTGAATATATTTTTATTTAGAATAGTTTTTAAAAGGGTTTTATGATGAAGAGTTTTGAGCATAAAATATTTACTTGAGAATTATATGTGAAATGGGTGATCCCAATACAAATTATATGAATGTTTGAGCCCAATTATAGCCCACAGGTGAGTCTGATATAACTTATACATTGGGTGTGCCCAAATAGTGTCAGGTGAGCCTATTATAGCTTTGGTTGAATCCATATAGTGCTCAAATTAATTGGGTAATGTACATTGTATTTTGAGGAAAGAAGGAGGGAGTTACCGAAGGGTTTCTCTTTTGTATTTAACTTGGCTATAATTATTTATAACACAGGTTTAAAATGGGTTATGAATGTGATGGTCTATATTGATTTTTTTGTGATTTATATGGGTTTTAAAGGTTTTATTTGAGAAACTGTTGTGTGTGTTTTTCATGTGAAAATGTTTTATTTCATACGCTTAGAGAAATTTGAATATAAAGGTAAAAATTACATGTTTTTTCATGATTTTCACTAGACTAATGAATTTATTCTTTTTTATGATCCTCACCAATATTTTCATGCTCATAACACATTTTAATTTTTTTTCATAGAGTTTAAGTAAGAGTGGGGACAAGGATGATGTCAAGATGAAAATTGTGTAGGTTTATCATGAAATTATACCAAGTTTTATTTTAAAATGTTATGTTTTTTCAAGAACCAAGCTGGTATGACATTCAACCCAACATCCAACCTAGTCCGAGACATGGCCCGAAGGGCGCTCCTGATCCCCATGGGCTAGAAAATATTACTGGGCATCAAAGAAGTCACTATGGGATTGATATTTCCCAATAAACTAGGACCAATTAATTTAAACTAAACATCAATAAGAACGAAAAATAACTAAATATCAATAAATATACAAATTGAATCTGGATACAACAACTAGTAAACAAAACAAAACTGAAAACGAAACTAAAACTGGACCATGCTACCACAATCTCCACATGATGTATTGGTCACCACCAACTATAAGACCAAACTTACTATAACGTCCCGGTTCTGGAAGCCACCCAGAGGTTCCCTATACCTGGTTGGTCACATGGCCTCAAGCACATTTCCCCAAACGCCAGAGGCTGCCGACTTGTACTGAGGGCCTTGGTGTGATAGTGGGGAAACTATGCCCTCATTGGAAGAGTACATAGTGGAAGTAAATAAACATGCAAGAGCGGAAGCAGCAAATAACCAACAATAATAAATAGTGGAATGACTAAATCATCAAACAACTGGAGCTCGTATGTATATATATGAAATGATGCATGATACATATCTAAGAAAGCAGCCAAACAAGTCATAATGCTGAAAAATACAATAGTACCAAAATAAGTACAAAAGAAAGTAAATAGATCCTCAGCATCGCAAGCCAAATCTTGGTCCCATGCTCTCCTACTCCAAAGCAATTAAGTACCATAAGTAGAAGGGTGCTTGACCTTATCTATACCTACAACAACATAGTATGTTTGGGCCCAAAAACATGACCCAAACAGGGTGTGAGACTAAATCCCAGTAGGCAACCACCCGAAGATCTGTGCCTAACACTCAGTGAGTATAAGGCAGTTAATAGTACAAAAAACAGTAAACAGTAGCAGCAATAGTAGGCAGTAATCAGTAAGCAGTAAACAGGATGATATACAATAGTGATCAATCTATAGAACAACAAGTAGCGGTGAAGCAATAACTAACACAAACAGGAAACCCTCTGAGAAGTACTCACAGCCATCCCCTCTGGTCCTATCCAAGAAGTACCACAACCCTCTAGGCAGTGCACTCAGCCTAACCCCTCTGGTTTGGTCATAAATAAATTATAAGACTCTCTAGGGAAGCTCACTCGGTCAATTCCCCTTATAGTCTAGGGTAGTCAGGGACTCTCTGAGGGAGATCATGCAGTCTAATCCTCTTGGCCCCAAGGTCTATAGACTCTCTGTGGAATCTCACTTAGTCAATCCTCATATAGCCTCAGGTATACCACAAACTCTCTGAGGAATCTCACTCGGTCAATTCCTCCTTTATCCTGGGAAGGTTTTAAAGACATTCAAACAAGGTAAAGACTCTCTGAGGAAGCTCACTAGGTCTACCCTCCTGTAGTCTATAATAACTAAGACTCTCTTGGAAGCTCACTCGGTCTATCCCCTATAGTCTATAATGTCCAAGACTCTCTGAGGAAGCTCACTCAGTCTATCCCTGTTTAGTCTATAATATCTAACACTCTCTGGGAAGCTCACTCGGTCTATCCCTTATAGTCTATCACACCGGGTTCTCACAGTCTCGTGCCAGTCAGTGCATATTAATGCTATAAGGCCAGAGTACACCTATAGAGCTACTTGGCTAACCAAAGTACACCTATAGAGCTACTTGGCTAAATAGTCTACAGAGCAACAAGCATGTTAATAACATCATTACGTCTTATGATCACAAAGCATGGAAATAGGTACAACGACCAAAGGCTAAAGAGACCCAAAGGTTGCAACAAGAACAAAGCATAGAAAAAACATCAAAGCACAACAATTATCCACAAACACGATCAATTTACCTCTACACAAGCATGGAATCAAGGCATGAATAACCACCTGGGAAAAATGGTAAACACGCAATACCCCGTCCATGGGTATTGGTGGAATTTGCACAAAAAAACTCAAACACATCAAGAGGTAAGGCACAAACCACCTACCTCGATCCTAGGAGATCGATATACTTGAACTAAAAGGCTTGATTCTCCTCAAAACAGTGTAGATCTAGGAAAAATCACAAAACATTCAACCCATGATAACTTAAGAAATTGGAGGAATTGGAAATCAAGGCTCTAGGAGAAGGAAGAACTCACCGCTATGGTTCCAATGCAATCGACGGTGGTCGATTCGGAGAACGGATGGAGGCTCGGGGGATTGGAGAAGATCCATAGCCATACGGGTCGCTCTTGGTCGAAGGCGCTGGAGAAGAAGACAGTTCTGTCGCTTAGGCGTGACCCCGATCCGTTTAATGAAAAAAAAAGAAAATACACGGAGTTTACTTCTTGAGTACACAGCGTGTACTCTACTTTTCCATACTCCACTTTAAGCATCCTCCACTTCAGCCCTACACACCGTGTGTGTTACCTGGACACGGCCAGCACACGGCCTGGCATGGCAAGGGAGTACATGGCGTGTACTCATAAAGTACACGACGTGTACTTCAAAAATTTCCAAAAACTCCTCGTTTCTCAAAAACTCCAGGAAAAAGAAAGACAGACCTAAAAACGATGATCCAGGTTCTTACAAACTTCCCCCCTTAAATAAATTCATCCCCGAATTTCCCTAGTGAGGCGTAGAAGAAGAAACCCCAAACATCTCCGGCCACCACGATCGTACATCGGTCTCCCTCTCCCAAGTCTCGTCCTGTACTTTCCCGTGCTTCCATAACACCCGTACTAGAGGAATAAACCGGCCACAGAGACCCTTCGTACTATGATCGACAATGCGGATGGGATGCTCCCCAAATGACGCATCCACTTCAAGCTCAACCTCCTCGGGATGAAAGACATGAGACGGGTCTGAAAAGTAACTTTGGAGCTGAGAAACGTGGAAGACGTCGTGCATAGCCTGGTACCTCTGCGGTAACTGCAACCGATAAGAGACCGGCCCAACTCTCTCCAACACCTCAAACAACCTGACGTACTGCGGTGAAAGCTTACCCTATCTCTGAATCCTCTTGTGTCCCAACCTCAGTGTGACACACAGGAAAACCTGGTCCCCGACCTCGAACTCCATAGGTCGTCTCTGCTGATCGGTATAAAACTTCTGCTGAGACTGTGCTGTAGCCATCCTCTTTCAAATCAACTCTATCTTCTCTGAGGTCTCCAGAAAAAGATGAGTTCCAAACAAAGCTGCCTCTCCTGCCTCCAGCTAGCATAAGGGTGATCGACAGGGCCTATCGTACAAAGCCTCGTAAGGTTCCATCTTAATAGTCGCCTGGAAACTGTTTTTATATGAAAACTCCACCAGAGGAATATGCTTCTCCCAAGAACCACCAAATTCTAGAATGCAATCTCGGAGCATATCCTCAAGAACCTAGATCATACGCTCGGACTGGACATCAGTCTGGGGATGGTATGTTGTACTCAAAAGTACCTGTGTACCCAAAGCCTTCTGAAGTCCCTTCCAGAACCGAGAAGTAAAGCGCACATCCCTGTTTGAAACAATGGAGTGTGGAACTCCATGTAGACGTACAATCTCTCAGATGTAAAACTGTCCCATCTCATCAACACTGAAGGTCTCCTTGATCGGAAAGAAGTGAGGAACCTTCATAAGCCTGTCAACGATAACCAAAACAGCATCACTCCCTCGAGGTGAACTTGGTAACCCGGTCACGAAGTCCATTGCGACATCATTCCACTTCCACTTGGGAATGGATAACTATTCTAAAAGCCCTGCTGGTCGCTGATGCTCTTATTTCACCTGCTGGAAAGTAGAAAATCTCATGAAAAAACCAGTAACATCTCTCTTCATACCTGGCAAACTAGTATTGGCGGTGCAGATCACAATACATCTTGGTGATGCCTGGATGAACTGCCCAAACTGAGGAATGAAAATCCTGCATCAGCTCCTTGCGTATGTCTGCTGGCACCCATACACATCCTTAGAAATGCAAGACCTCATCCTCGCCCATTGTCCATCCAAGAAGAGGGTCCTCTCCTGACACACTCTCCCGCAGGACTAAGCCTTCTGAGTCTGATAGCTGCCTCATCCATACTCGATCAAGAAGAGAAGAGGTAACAGCTATAGAAGATAGGTAAGTTTATCCCTATCTATCGTGCACCTCCAGATGCATCTCAGATAATAGATCCATAAGCTACCACTCACTACTGGCCTCCTGAACTGCCTGAATCTGAGTTCTCCTGCTCAACAAATCTGCCACTGTGTTGCCATTTCCCAGCGTATAGGAGAGCTCGAAGTCGAAAGACTGAAGATACTCGACCCACATACGCTGTATCAAATTCAGATCACACTAAGTGAATATATAATTGAGACTCTTGTGGTCAGTGAAAAGCACAAATTGCTCTCCCAAAAGGTAGTGTCTCCAAAAGCGTAAGGAATGAACAACAACTGCCAACTCCAGATTGTGCGTTGGGTAGTTCATCTCATGTGGCCTCAACTAACGAGGCCCATAAGCAACAATCCCATCTCCTTGTATAAGCACAGCTCCTAGCCTGATACCTGAAGCATCACAGTAAATAGTATATCCCTTGCTCGAATCTGGAAAGACCAGTTTCGGTGCTGACGTCAACCTCCCCTTCAACTCCTGAATGGATGACTCACAAGAATCTGACCATAAAAACTTCACCCCCTTCTTGGTCAGACCTGTCAACGGTGCTGGTAGGCGTGAAAATTCTTATATGAAATTCCTGTAGTATCCATCTAGCCTTAGAAAACTTCGCACCTTAAATACATTCTTCAGATGCTCCTAGAAAACTACAACTCTCACTTTCTCTAGGCCCACTGATACTCCTGTCTTTGAGATAACATGACTCAGAAAGTGAATCTGATCCATCCAAAAGTGGAATTTCGAGAGCTTAGCATATAACTGATGCTCTCTCAGTATACTCAAAACGATCTCAAGATGTGTGGCATGGTCATGTTGAGTGTGAGAGTACACCAAGATGTCATCCACGAAAACCACCACAAAGGAATATAAGTGTGGACGGAACACTCAGTACATCAGTGCCATAAAAACTGCTAACACGTTCATGAGACCGAATGGCATAATTGTATACTCCTATAGACCATACCTGCTCCTGAAGGCTGTAAGAGGTATGTATAATGGTCTAACGTGCAACTGATGATAACCGGACCTCAAATCGATTTTCGAGAACACCCAGGCTCCTCAAAGTTGATCAAAGAGGTCATCGATCCTCGGCAAGGGATATCAGTTCTTGACCATCAATTGGTTCAGCTTCCGATAATCCACACAAAGCCGAAGGGTGCCATCTTCTTTCTTCGCAAATAGGATAGGCGAACCCCAAGGAGAAGTACTGGGTCAGATGAAACCCTTTTCCTGTAACTCCTCCAACTGCTTCTTGAGCTCCTGCAACTCAGGTGTAGCCATCCTATAAAGAGTAATGGACACTGGTGCCACTCCTGGAACGGGCTCAATTGAGAAGTATATCTCACGCTCTGGAGGCAAACCTGAAAATTTCTTTGGAAAGACATCCCTGAAATGATCCACCACTGGAGGAAAGTATAACTGTGAAGTCCCCTGGTTATCCAGATAAAGACTAGAAATATGGGTTGTAACTCCTCCTATCCCATGATGCTCTAGTCCAGCTCTACCCTCCCGGACATCCCACTCGCCTCTATTAAGGAAAGATCCACCCTCTGGTGATATGAAACTCACCATGTGACGATAGAAATCGACGACTGCCTGGAAGGGAACCAGACAATCCATCCCAAGAATGACGTCATAGCCCGTCATCTCTAATACATAGAGGTCCCATAAGAAATGACACCATGAAACCTCAAGAAGGAACTCTCTGCACTGACGTACTCTAGATGTCCTCGTTCCCAACGGCGTGTCAAGAGTCAACAAGTCAATAGATTAAAAGATACAGAGCCCAAGGCTCTCCACAATAACTAAAGAGATAAAACTATGTGAAGCACCAGTATCGAAAAGGGATGAAGATAAAACTGAGGCTACTAAGATCGTACCTTGAACTGTAGAAGGGTCGGGATCCTTCTCTTGATAGGTCTGATCCACAGTGAAGGTTTGGCCTATACTGTGGCCCTACGCTTCTGGATGACCACTCTGAGCTGACCCACTCTGCTATCGCTGGTAACCTGGTGATTAACCACCGCAGCTGTGACCTCCACCTCAGCCCAAATGGCTGGAAGAACTCCAGTTCCCAGACTGGTGAGAAACTGGCGAAGCATCTCCTGAATGTGGGGTCATAGAAGAACCCATCCCACCAGCTGAAGGTGAGAATATCTGATAGAAGCGTTGAAGATGGACCATCTTGCCACAAGATCGACACTCCATCGGGTCTCTATGGCACTGAGGCCTAGTATGCCCACTCCTACCGCACTGGTAGCATAAAAGCTGGCTGCCGGAAGATACATCCTGCCTACCTTGATCTCCTCGAGAAGACTCTCTGCGGTGCTTCCTACTATCCGTAGGAGGAACACCAGCTCTGGATGTCGAACCGCCCAAGTTCACAGCTCCAGAATCCCCCAGGTTTCACTCAGTGATCAACACATGGTTGATGATAGAGGATATCGAATTCAACCTAAATATATTCACCTGGGAACGGATCTCCTTCCTGAGACCGTCCTCGAACTTCCTAACAAGGAATAACTCATCACCTGCTGGGATCGGCGTGAAGTGCTGCAGCTCGGTAAAGCGGGACGAGTACTCCATAATAGAAAGAGTACCCTACTGCAGACTCATAAACTCCCGGGCTTGGTCATCCCTCGAGTTATTTGGGTAAAATTAGTCATATAAAGTGCAACGAAACTCATCCCAAGACATACTCTGATGGTGTCCTGACTGCGAGATCACCTCCCACCACCTCGTGGCAGTGTCACAGATCATATAAGTGGCCAGCATTACCCTTTTCTCTGGGGGTATCTATAGATGCTCAAATATTGTCAGCGTGGCCTCTAACCACAACTCTCAGCCTTGGGTCTTCCATCCCCTAAGAAAGTAGGAGGATGCTGCTGCTGAAAGACCCATGTCAATTTGGCCATCGACAGGGCAGGAGGCGACGCTCCCTGAAAAGTCTGCATCATCCTCAGGAAGTCTTCCCTGAACTGCGTATCGACGATTGCGATGGGTAAGACTACTGGTGCCAAGGCTGGCACAACAGGGGGATCTGTAGGAGATCCCTGATCGGCCATATCTGGTGTCTGATCACCGTCTGGAAACTGACATACAATCGGAGGATGTCTCGGAGGCATATCTCTGAAAAGATCAAAAGCACACCTCAAATCAGGATTATCAAAGACTTAGAACACAAGAGTATAAAACAGGAACAGGAGAAGGAAAATTCAAGTTTACAAAACACGACTACATGGCGTGTATAAAAACTACACAACGTGTTCACTTAAACCAAAGACATGGGCATGTACTCCTGCCATGTCTGGTCATGTAACACCCCAACTACATGGTGTGTTGTCCCCACACACGGTGTGTACTTGAACTCTATTCCCCTGCATGAGTATCTTTACACGGTTAACCCACATGGTCCTCTTAATCCTAGACTACACGGCGTGTTCACTAAGGACACGACATGTACAAGACAAGGTTTTGGCAACCCGTGTTGTTAGTTACACGGATGGATACACGACTAACCCTTAAATGGCGTGTTTCGAACAAACAAAACGTGTATAGGATAAGATAACACCGACCCGTGTTGTTTGTGACACGACCGAGTACCTGGAACAAGACTACACAACGTGTTCTTTACCAATACGGCGTGTTCTACTCGAGCTCCCTCGAATCGTGTTATTAGTGACACGACTGGGTACACGGCTCTATACTACACGGCGTGCACCTACCGTACACGGTGTGTTCCTAAAGACATTTCCTCAACACCATGTTCCTGCTCACACAGTTAGTGACACAGTCTGAAACTACACGGCATGTAGTCATAAGGTACATGCTATGTATTCTGGGTTTTTCTGGGTAGTAGCTCAGAAACTGCACCAAAGCCCAGAAACACAGAAAACAAGGCATGAATGTGCCAAATTCCAATCCCTGAGGGCCCATACTCCCTATGAACCAAAGCTTGGCATCCAAAACAGTCATATATAAGGAAAAACAGGTCAATGATTCACCAATTTCTGATTCAATAGTTCCCATAACACCTCCAGAACCAAAATTTGGAATTCATTTAAGCAAGGTACAATACAAACAGTCCTCTATCACACAGTAGAGATTCTATCAAATCATCTATCATAATATCATGCATAATCTACACAAAGTCTATCACAACAACATGCAATCGCTAATGCATCCTAGATGGCATGGCAAGAATTCATGGCATGTGATTCCTAACAAGTGCCTATATGATGCATGAGATGGCATACCCTCCTCTCATCGGGTTGCGACAGAAATAGAACCATAATAGAAACAACAATAACAACACAAGTCATGTGAATCACTCTAGGTGAAATCATATCAACTATAAAATCTAAAAACCAGAAAACTGCAATAAACAAGGTAGTATGACTTTTCCCTGTACATGGGTTAGCTACTCCCAAGCACAGATTATTACCAAGTACTGAATCCATCTTATCCCTGGATAGAGGCTCCAAACAGTAAATCAAGAGAAAATAATCCCTCTGATACCACTTTGTAATGTCCTAGTTCCGAAAGCCACCCAGAGGCACCCCGTACCCGGTTGGTCACATGGCCTCAAGAGCATTTCCCCAAATGCCAGAGGCTGCCGACTAGCAGCGAGGGCCTTGGGTGTGATAGTGGGGAAACTATGCCCTCATTAGCAGAGTACACAATGGATGTAAATAAATGTGAAAGAGCGGAAGTAGTAAACAACCAACAATAATAAACAGCGGAATGACTAAATCAGCAAACAACTAGAGATCATATGTATTTATATAAAATGATGCATGATACATAGCTAAGAAAGCATCCAAACAAGTCACAATACTGAAAAATACAATGGTACCAAAACAAGTACAAAAGAAAGTAAACAACTCCTTAGCATCGCAAGCCAAATCTTGGTCCCATGCTCTCCTGCTCCAAAGCAATCAAGTACCAGAAGTCGAAGGGAGCCTTCCCTTATCTATACCTACAATAACATAGTCTGTTTGGGCCCAAAAACATGACCCAAACAGGGTGTGAGACTAAATCCCAGTAGGAAACCACCCGAAGATCTGTGCCTAACAGTCAGTGAGTATATGATAGGTAATAGTACAAAAAGCAGTAAATAGTAGCAGCAATAATAGGCAGTAATCAGTAAGCAGTAAAAAGGATGATATACAACAGTGATCAATCCACATAACAACAAGTAGAGGTGAAGAAATAGCTAACCCAAATAGGAAACCCTCTGGGAAGTACTCACAACCATCCCCTCTGGTCCTATCCAAGAAGTACCACAACCCTCTGGGTAGTGAACTCAGCCTAACCCCTCAGGTTTGGTCATACGAAATTATAAGAATCTCTGGGGAAGCTCACTCAGTCAATTCCCCTTATAGTCTAGGGTAGTTAGGGACTCTCTGAGGGAGATCACGTGGTCTAAACCTATTGGCCCCAAGGTTTAGAGACTCTTTGAGGAATCTCACTCGGTCAATCATCCTATAGCCTCAGGTATACCACGAACTCTCTGAGGAAGCTCACTCAGTCAATTACTCCTCTAGCCTGGGAAGGTTTTAAAGACATTAAAACAAGGTAAAGACTCTCTGAGGAAGCTCACTCGGTCTACCCTCCTGTAGTCTATAATAACTAAGAATCGCTGGGAAGCTCACTCGGTCTATCCCATGTAGTCTATAATGTCCAGGACTCTTTGAGGAAGCTCACTCGGTCTATCCCCGTATAGTCTATGATATCTAAGACTCTCTAGGAAGCTCACTCGGTCTATCCCTTATAGTCTATAGCATCGAGTTCTCACATTCTCATGCCTATCAGTGCATATTCATTATATATGGATAGAGTACACCTATAGAGCTACTTGGATAACCAAAGTACACCTATATAGCTACTTGGCTAAACAGTCTACAGAGAAATAATCATGTTAATAACATCATTCCTTATTACGATCACAAGGCATGGAAACAGGTACAACGGCCAAAGGCTAAAGAGACCCAAAGGTTGAAACAAGAACGAAGCATGGGAAAAACATCCAAGCAAGACAATTATCCACAAACATGATCAATTTACCTCTACACAAGCATACAAGCAAGGAAGGCATAACCACAAGGGAAAAAAGGTAAACACGCAATACCCTGTCCACAGGTATTGGTGGAATTTGCACATAAAACTCAAAGACATTGAGAGGTAAGGCACAAACCACCTACCTCAATCCTAGGAGATCGATATACTTGAAACACGAGGCTTGATTCTTTTCAAAACGGTGTAGATGTATGAAAACACACAAAACGTTCAACCCACAATAACTTAAGAAAGAGGAGAAATTGGAAATCAAGGCTCTAAGAGAAGGAAGAACTCACTGATGCGGTTCCAATACAATCGACGACTGTCAATTTAGATAACGAACGGAGGCTCAATGGTTTGGAGAAGATCCACAGCTGTGCGGGTTGCTCTCGGTCGAAGGCGCTAGAGAAGAAGACAGTTTTGTCGCTTAGGCGTGACCCCAGTCCGTTTAATAAAAAAAGAAAATACACAGCGTGTACTTATTGAGTACATGGAATGTACTCTACTTTTTTGTACTCCACTTTAAGCGGCCTCCACTTCACCCCTACACACCGTGTGTGTGGCCCAGACATGGCCAACACATGGCTTGTCATGGAAAGGGAGTACATGGCCTGTACTCATAAAGTACACGACGTGTACTTCAAAAATTTCCAGAAACTCCTCTTTTCTCAAAAACTCCAGAAAAAAGAAAGACATACCTGAAAAAGAAGATCTGGGTTCTTACACTTACCCAACTATGAACACAAAAACTAGAATCCTAAACCTTCAAAATAGCTCGGGTCTACTGACATCAAATGGTACAAGTAGTGTGTGAGCATACAAAAACTCAACAAGAAACCACCATATAATCCATATATTTAATTTACTAAAATAGTGAACAAACACTAGTTTGAAATAAATATATAAAAATAGGTTTTTTCTTATTTTAATAAAAAAACCTTCCCTTTTTTAAAAAAACACACACCACATTCCCATTTTTAAAATGAATTACCCTTTTAAAACAACATCCCCAATCTAAAATCCAAACAAAGAAATACCAAGTCATATTGAAAATAAACGAGAAGTGTAAATATGAAAGAA
Organism: Viscum album; assembly: GCA_963277665.1. Taxonomy (NCBI): domain Eukaryota; kingdom Viridiplantae; phylum Streptophyta; class Magnoliopsida; order Santalales; family Viscaceae; genus Viscum; species Viscum album. The sequence goes on along the minus strand of OY728145.1, from coordinate 616,221,173 downwards.
AGTAAAATACAAAATAAATAAGAATATATAGATTGAAAACCATGGTAATTTCTTATAAATCCCTAGAGTGATCCCTCGACGTACTCATATCAGACTCACCTGCCGGTGTATGGTCCATTTCCATATTCAATAATCAACTGACCAATCTAAACTAGAAAATACCTCGGCACATCCCACCAAGACGTATAAATTCAAGGAGGTACCAACCCATCTAATTGAGGTCAAAATGAAACTATCACTCTACCCTCTAAAAGAGGTCTAGAAATCCCATGGTAATAATAATAATACATATTGAAAGGAGAGTCCATCATATACGAGACTCACCTTACCTACCACCACCACAGTTAATTACCCCAATCACCTACACCACCCACATGATAACCCATATTGGGGAATCCTTATTAGGGGTGCCCATATTAGAACTAACCATGTACAAGTTCTAATTGGGCCGTCACATCACACAAGCCTTAAAACCATTTCTCAAAACATTCTAAGTTTTAAACCAAGAATTTACATTTCCAAAACCACCTCCATTTACCAAACATTACAAATTTCCAACTAGGACTTACATCATGTCCATTTTTAATACACTTTCAAAAAATTTCTTAACCACTTCCAAAATCAATATAAACCACCACTTTTAAGAGTGAAATTCTTAATAGGCCTTTGTACCAAATCCTTCATCAAAACATATCACATAGTTCCAAACGAACCACTTTTTAAGCATACATTTGAAGTTATATTTTTAATTCACTCAAAGAAACAATTCACCAATTAGAAAATCAGGGAACCATTTTAGGAAAAAGGGGATAAGGGAGGAAGTGATAATTATTTTGAAAAACCGAGTCTTAAGAAAAATATCATTTCTAAACACCATCATCATTTGAAAATCCACCCATGGGTGCAACCCATGCACCCATGGGTGTACCAATAACCAATGACATACTTCATGAGTCCATGTAATCATCCAAAAACCATTTTCAAGAAATGAAATTTTCCTTTATACCAAAATAATAAGTCACACAATGAAAAGATCATTAATAAACATTTAAAAGCCAGACGAACCATTCCAAAGCATTTACCACAATTTTATCAATCTATAAAGAGGCTTACAAACCCAAAAATATTCCCAAATAATAATTAAAACCATGCTAAAATATGTAATCAAGGCCAAAAACCACCAAAATTTCTTAATTTTATTTTAAGAAAACAATATACATTTTATCAAACACTATGTGTGTATAACTACATAAAATTATTAAAGAAACCTATTTAAAACAACTTCTACCAATTTTTTCCAACAAAAAAATTCCACACTAAGCCAAAAAACATTCCACAAGTATGCGAAACACATTTATATATGATTTAAAAATACACAAGCCTCAAATGGAATGATATGGAAAGGAATTAATGGAAACACCTACCTCAATTGAGTGCATATGTGATGAAACTTCAAGGGAATGAAGAACTAATCCCTAAGGACAAACCACACACCCTAACATCAAGGAAATAGACCAAAATAATCCGACCCTAACCCTAGGGTTTGTCCAAAATGGGTCCTATCCAAAATAAAACAATTAAATGAGATAGGGGTAAGAAGAGAAGAGGAATGAGGAATATTTGATGAAGAAATCATGAAGAATCACTAACCTTTGGTGAGAAATCATCCAAAAAGTATCCCAAGATAAATAAGAATGAAGGGGGGGCCTTATGGTCAATAAAAAATTGATAAAGCTTAAAATGATAGGTGTAATAAATTAAATTAGGTTTTTAAAATAAAATTTATTTAGGTTTTAATGGTCTGCATAATTTTTCTACACAATTTTTTAAATCGTGTGCATGCCGTGCTAATGCTACTAGAAACATTCTACAAACTCTCAGATTTAAGTTTCATGGTTTGGGAAACCCATTCTCAAACTGTGTGATCTTAAAAATTAGATGAAAACCCTTAAATTACACCCCAAACACTACGATAGTCCACCCAAATGTTCATAAAATATTTAAACACAATTTAGTGACCCCGTGGGTGTCACAAACTCTCCACCATGCCACTTTCTCCCAATACTTTCCACACTAATGATGAATAAGTACAAAAACCACCAAAATTATCCAATACTCAAAAATAAAAACTGGGAACTTAACCCAAACTTCAACCAAAATATCTAAATCTAAGAAAATAATAAAATAGAATAAATTCCATGGTTGAGGATTGACAGTTTCCCCAACCAAAAACACATTTTCCACCAGAAATTCACCCAACTAAAATATAGACAAAGCTAGGTACCAAAACATAGTAAAACCAAACAATTCCACAAACCTCAGGGTGACCTTTCATTTCCAAAGTCACACCTGACCAATTTTAGAGAAAACCAAAGAATAATGAACAAATAACAATGGGAGAACACAAGAGGTTCCTCCCCATGATAAGAACTTGACTAACAACATGGAGCTACTCCAAATCAGACCGACTCATAAACTATCAACACTAACAAACAACCCCATTGCACAAAGGGAAACCCAAATTAGGGTTTAAAAATCGGAGGTGAAAAGAGTAATTTCCAACTTTTAATGACTTGGAAAACTTTCTTGGTTTGGATACATTGTTTGAAAAACCATGTACCAACCGTGCACACCCTATTGGAGAAGAGGGTCACCCTTCATAGGCTAGTCTCACAATTTTCAAATTGTGTGCCAACTATGAAAATTGCTACTTACCTATTCCAGAACGAAACTGTAATGAAACCATGTAGCGCCCCAGTTCTGGATGCCACAAAAGGGTGATCCATACCCAATTGGACTCATGGAATCAAGCACATATCCCTAAATTCTAGAGGCTTCTAACTAGCAGTGAGTGCCTAGGTGTGTCATTGAGGAGACTATTTCGTCATTAGTAGAGTGTAACACAATGAAAATACAATAACAGTTTAATAACACAAGCATCCAACAAAAAATAGAAATAAATGGAAGACTAAAAGTATAAATAAATCCATAAGTCATATCATAAAAAAGATGACGATACACATCACAAGTTTCTAATAAAACATCCAAAACAAGTACATAAAAAATATATAAAATACATGTACCAAAATTACACAAACGGAAAAATAATCTCAATTGCATAACAAGCCTCAGCTTGGTCACATGCTCTCATGCTCCTAAGAAACATATCAAGTACCTGTATTAGGGAACTTTCCCTTTTCGACACCTGTAGTCATATAATCTATTTGGGTCAAAAAACATGACCCAAATACGGTGTCAGATATAATCTTAGTATGAAACCACCAAATTTTTGTGCCAATTAGTCCGTGAATATATATATTAGAAATTTTTAATGAGTAAAGTAGTAAATAAGAAGAAATCATAATTAAACATCCTTTATTTGTAGGTACTCATTTAATATCCATTTCATTTAATCAAAAAATTTAATAATTCAATTAATTTAAATTTTTTAGTCTCAAGAACCAGATCATGTATGGAATTCCATGTGTAGCTGGAATCACAACAGATACCTCATAAGGCTATCTAAGTAATAAAAGTCATGAACAACTCCAAGCTTGTGATTTGTATTGGAGACACATCATAATTAATTCAATTTAATTCATTTATTCATTTAGAACCTAAGTCTATCCTTGACATTCCTAATTTGAAATTCAAGTATCAATCCAAGTGTAATCAACCCACACCCTATGAGTCTATCCATGGAAAACCTCTCATGAACCCATGTATCACTCTAGATGTGGTATAAAGTATATTCCATACAATTTTTCCTTGGAGGTATTCTACAGAATCCCCAAGTATCACTCGTGATATATAATTAATGCCCCTTTTGATTCCATCATTTGTAATCCATTTGGATTCCAAGTATCACTCGATATATAAGTCAATTTTCAATGAGTCTGTCTATGTAATCTCTCATTTGAATCCATGTATCACTCATGACAATATTACATTAACCATGGAGTCTGTCTATGGAATTCTAAGGTGAATCCATTTATCACTCAAGGTATAGAGGTCAATAGTCACATGATTCCATCCATGGAATTATAATTTGAATCCATTTATCACCCAAGTCTATTTATCTTTTAACCAAATCAATTTCATTTAGACAATTCATTAGACATTCTATGGTCAAAACCAAAGGCATTCAATATAACTCACCTCTAAAGGGTGACCTAGGAAAGGACCAACCTTAAGGGCTTAGCCTTTAATTTAATCACATGGGCATAATTCATATAATAATCATCACATGCATAAAAAAACTAATACACGAATTTAACATCATTTAACTCATGTGGGAATATCATGATAACGAGCTTCCCATGCTTATTACATAGCATGGTATCAACATAGCTCATATGGGCTCGCAATTAAATGGACATTCAAATACCCACACCACCATTTTTAATATAACATGCCTAAAAATACTATCAAGATATCACACGGCATAGTTATCATATAACTCACATGGTAAAATAAATAATTAGAGAAATTCAATCCAATTTCATCAACTCATGGAGTAGCCTCTAATCTACTCACATGGGAAAGGGAATCCAAGGAAACATGCTTTAAACAAGCAATGACATACATGGTTCAAGGGTAAAGTAATTCATCACATACCCATTTTATTTTAAATCCATAACATTTCAATTTAATTTTTAAATAACTCACATTTTGACATCCCATGGCATGGGGTAAAGGGGCATGCCTCAAGGTCACCCATGGATTAAATCCATAAAAGGTATTTTTATTTTAAAACACCAAAAGGGATGGTTTATTCAAGGTGAAAAACCTATAACATTCAAGATTAATTCTATTTAATTGAATAGGGAATACCTATCAATTCTAGGATTAAAATTCTATTTAGGCGATGCCCGGAAAATGGGCACACGAAATGCTAACACATATAAATGATCCGACTTTTAATGAAAAATACATGACCAAATAATTTAGGATTGTTCCGGATAGCTCATTTAGTACCTAGCTATGATTCACCCCAGTTTGGAAGAAATCTAAAGAATGGATGAATAACGAGAAATTAGGGCATATGAACATAAATCCAAATAGTTCATTTAATATCCATAAGAATAAAGAATGGCTAAAAAGGAATTAAGGCCTTACTTTTCTAGATCCAATGAGATGAATCATGTTCAAATCAGAGATCATATGGAGAAGGGATATGAAATCCAAGTTTAGTCAAAGGTTAGAGCATTCCAAAGGGGGAGTTTGTTGTCCATTTGAAGAAAAATCAAATTAGGTTTAATATATGGTTTTTATTTTAATTAAAAATTATTAATATTCCAACATAGAAGGTATCATATGGTTTTTCAATATATGCATAAATCATGCACGACTTCTTGTAGGATTGGGGCATAGCACACCATTACCCAACATGGTTTATAAATCGTGCACAAACTATGCTAAATTACTCTTCCAAAGACTTTTGAAAACTAAATAACTACCACACGATTTACCAAAACGGTGTAGCCTATAATCCCCCACTGTCCAGCCTTACACAGTTTATCCAAACTATGTAACCTACCCTATACAGTTTTTATAAACTGTGCACCAGGCTATGAAACCCAAACTTTGGGTTTCGGGCTTCGGACCAGCCCCATGAACCCCAGAGACCTCTATGATCTCAATAAGAACTCACATTAGTCCATATTTAAGAAATTAAATAGATAATTTATGGAAAAATTTAGATCCATATATCAAAGAATAACTGAGTTCTTACAAACATCCCCTTAAATCAATCCATCCCCAAATTTACCTTCCAAGGGTGGTGAAGCCTGATCGATGAAAAAATCTGGCCACTACAATCATACATTGGCCTCCCTCTCCTAGGTCTCATACTGTACTCATCCATGTTTCCATAGCACCTGTACCAAAGTATTAGACCGACCATAGAGAACCTTCATGTTATGATCCACAATTCCTATAGGACGCTCCTCAAAGGATGCATTTACCTATAACTCAATCTCCTTGGGTTGAAAATCATGATACATGTATGAAAAATAATATCAAATCTAATAATCATGGAATACATTTTACATATCTTGGTACCTATGAGGTAACTGTAACTGATAGGCTATCGGCCCTACCCTCTCCAAAATCCCAAATAACCCAACATTCCTTGGTGAAAGATTAACATGTCTCATAATCCTCTTATATCCTAGACTTGGTGAAAAATGTAGTAAAGCCTGATACCTGACCTTGAACTCCATAGGTCATCTGCGGAAACTGGAATAAGAATTTTGGCAATACTTCACAATATTCATCCTCTTCTGAATCAACTGCACATGTTCAATGGTCTTCTAGACAAGACGGGGTCCTAACATTGCTTCCTCTCCTACCACCATCCAACATAGGGGTGATCGGCATGGACTACCATACAAATCCTTATGTGGAACCATCTGTATTGTAGATTTAAAGCTATTATTATAGTTAAACTCAACCAGGGGAATATGCCTCTACCAAGAGTCCGCAAAATCTAGGACACATGCTCGCAACATGTCCTCAAGCACAGGAATCGTGCGTCTTGACTGACCATATGTATGGGTGTGGTAATCTATGATTTAAAGAACCTATGTATCTAACAACCTCTATATCACTTTCCATAATTGAGAAGTAAACTAGGAATCCCTATCTAAAATGATAGTATGTGGGACATCGTTTATTCATACAATCTCATTGATATAAAACCACCCAAGCTCATTAACACTGAAGGTTTCCTTGATCAGTAGGAAATGAGAAACCATTATAATCCTTTCCACAATAATTCATAAAATATCATTACCTTGAGGAGAACTTGGTAAACCCATCACTAAATCCATTGTGACATCATTCCATTTCCACTCGAGAATGGGTAGTTGCTGTAAATGTTCGACTGGTCGTTGGTGCTCCACCTTCACCTGCTAACAGGTGGAACATATCATGAAAAAACTAGCTGCATCTCTTTCCATACCTGACCAGCAATAATGAAGAAGTAAATATTGATACATATTGGTGACACTAGGATGAACTGCCCAAGTTGAAGCATAAAAATCCAACAAAATCTCCTCGCACATGTCTGCTAAACCCCATACGCGATCGTGTAATTGCAGAACTTCATCCTCACCTATGGTTGAACCAGGAGGAGGGACCTCACCTACCACACTATGTCGTAGAACTAGGCTTGTGGAATCCCATAGCTATATCATTTTCACTCTATCCAGTAGAGTAGAGGTAACAACTAAATATGATAGCAATGTATTCCCCTAACTATCATGTACCTCCAAGTTCATCTTAGAGAAAAACTCCATAAGTCGCCACTCATTACTAGCCTACTGAACTGACAATATATGAGTCCTCCTACTCAGTTCATCAACCACTTAATTACCTTTAACAAGTGTGTAGGCTAGCTCGAAGTCAAAATATTTAAGGTATTACACCCACCTTCACTTCCTCATATTTAGATCACACTTTGTAAATATATACTTGGGGATTTTGTGGTCTATATACACCAAATAATTCTCCCCTAATAAGTAATTTCTCTAACAACATAATGTGTGAACAACTACAGCTAACTCGAGATCTTGTGTCGGGTAATTACTCTCATGAGGCCTCATCTTCTGAGACTCATATGCAATGACTTGATCCCCCTGCATAAGAACTTCTTCTAGATCAATACCCGATGTGTTGTAATAAACAATGTAACTTCTACCTGGCTCTAGAAAAATTAGTATCAGTACTGAAGTCATTCTCTCTTTCAGATCCTGAATGGTTATCTCATAGGAATATGTCCATACATACTTTACACCCTTCTTAGTCAAGACCATAAATGGTGATGCTAAGTGTGAGAAGTCCTGTATGAAATGCTTATAGTATCCATCCATCCCTAAGAAAATCCACACCTCAAAGATGTTCTTGGGCTTCTCCTAGGAAATTATAATTCTCACCTTCTCTAGGTCAATTGATATTCCTGTCTCTAAGATGATGTGACTCAGGAAGTAAATATTATCATTTTAGAAGTGGAACTTTTTGATCTTAGCATATAACTGATGCTCTCTTAGTGTGTTCAAAACAATCTAAATATTTTTGGAAAGGTCGTGTCGATCGTGAAAATACCCCAAGATTTCATCCACATAAACCAACAAAAATGAGTCAAGATAAGGATGAAACACTCGGTTCATTAGTTCCATGAATACTGCTAGCACGTTCGTAAGACCAAATGACATAACCAAATACTTATATAAACCATACCTTCTCTAAAAGGTTTTGTGGGGTATGTCTGATGGTCTAACATGAACATGATGATAACTAGATCTCAAATAAATCTTGGAGAAGACCCGATATCCTTAGAGCTTGTCGAAGAGATTATATATCTGTATAAGAGGATACCATTTCTTAAGCATTAGTTAGTTCAATTTTTGGTAATCCACATATATCCTGAGATTTCTTTCTACCTTTTTTCACAAAAAGGACTGGCGAACCCCATGGATAAGTACTGGTTCTAATGAAACCATTTACCTATAAATCTTCTAGCTACCTATTACGCTCTTGCACCTTAGTATTAGCCATCCTATAAGGAGTAATGGATACATGTGAAGCTCCTGGCACTAGATCGATAGATAAATATATCTATATTACCAAAGTTAATCCTAAAAATTCATCTGGGAAGACATCCCTAAAATGATAAACCACCGGAGGTAAATCAATCTGATGTGTTCCTTGATTATATAGATATAAGCTAGCAATATGGTTTGTTATTCTTCCCAAACCATGATACTCGGGTCTATCTCATCTCTCCTGGACATCCCACTCACCTTTGTGAAGAAACTCTCCACCCTCTAGTGATGTGAAACGCACCCTGCAACATTAGTAATCAACAAAGGCTCGAAAGGGAACCAACCAGCCCATCTTGAGAATGGTATAAAAGCCTTTCATCTTAAGGACATAGAAGTCCCATATGAAGTGAAACCCACCAAACTAAAGGGGGAACTCATTTTCCTGGAGAACACCTTCTATTATGATCCCTAATGAAGTTTCTAACATCATAAAACCATAATAAGATTTTATAACAAGCCCAAGACTTCCTACCATAGATACAGATATGAAAAAATATGAATTCCCTATATCAAAAAGTGTAGAAGATAAAATAGAGGATACTAAAATAGTTCCTATGATAGTAGAAGGTCTGGGATCTTGATTGTGATGGGTCTATTGTATTGTATATTCCTGGCATGTATTATAGAATTATGACACTACCTGGCCACCCTGATCTGATCCACCCTACAGTCATTGTGAACCTAGGGTCTATCTACCATGGCAATGACCACCACAATGGCCTGATCGGGCCACTATACTCTAACTACTAGCCCGATGAGAAGATTCCAACCCTAATCTTGAATGTGGAGTCGGTGAAGTCCCTCTCTCACTAGCTGCTAGAGGAAACATTATGTGGAAGTGCTGTAGATGGACCATCTTACCACAAGACCGACACTTAAATGGGTCCCTCATACAGTGTAGCCTCATATATCCCAACCTACTACATTGGTAGCACCTCATCTAGATACCTGAAGATATGTCCTGACTACTAATATCACCACACGGAAGCTCTAGATAATGCTTCCTACTATCGATCAATGCAGTACCAGTCCTAGGTGCCAACTACCCTGGCTCAAACCTCTATATTTCCTCAGGTTACACTCTCTGATCATCTCCTAATTCATTATTCCAGGTATGATAGTTAACTGAAAGAAATTTACCTGTGTTTAGATATCATAAATGAGACCATCCTCGAATCGACTAGCTTTCAATAACTCTTCACCCATTGGTATAGGTAAAAATCATTGTAGGTTAGTAAAATGGGCCGAGTAATCCATGACTGATAGTGCACCCTACTATATATGTAAGAACTCTTGGGATCGATCGACCCTTAAAGTCTCATGATAGAAATAATCATATAAGGATATATGAAAATACATGTAGGTCATCTCCCGATGATGGTCAGTCTGAGTGATAACATCCCCCCATCTCTTGGAAAAATCACACAGAATGTACATAGAGAGCTTTAACCTCATCTCAGGAGGCATCTCTAAGTGCTCAAAGATAGACAGTATGGCCTTCATCCATGAATCTGCATCTTTTGGTCCACTATCTCCAAAAAATGTGGGTGTATGATACAACTAAAACTAATGTGTCAACTCTACCATAGTCAGGGTTGGTCGCGGTTCTCCCTAAATGGTCTTCATAAAGCATGTAAAGTTTTCACGGAAGTGTGCCTCAACACCTGTGCTCAGTACAACAACTGGTGCCTCAACTGGCATGACTGGAAGATCCACTAGTATCCCATGGACCACCACCTCCAGAGTATGATCATTTCCACCCCATAGCATATATCTTGAGGTTTTCATGGTGGCATGAATCTATAATTCCAAACACACACCTCAGATCATGATCATTATCCAGGTTTGTAGCTAAAAAATGCAAAAAAAAAACATGATAGGTAAAAAACTTCCCCTATAATAACTCTCCCCTCTGCCTTCCCCATGGGTCAGGTTAGTGCATCTTATAAGTGAGAGACACTACCAAAATCCCACTACTAAGGCCTGGTTTGGTCAAGTTCTCTATCATAATCCATTCCAGTTCCACTTGTTTTTATATTTATTTCATTTCTAAATGAGTTCACATTCAAATTAATTGAATTGATAATCATTTCATGTTTATCACATTCCTTTTAGAAAGGTAGACCAATGATATGCCAAATTCTGATCTATGGGGGACTATACTCCACAAGAATCAAATCTTGGCGTCTACCTATCACATCATAACATATTTTACTTTAAGGTTGAACCATGATCCACCAAATTTTGATCCAAGAGGGCACATACACCTCAAGGAAAAAATCTTGGAATCTATCTAATCCATACCATAACCTATCCCAATAATCCTATAATAACAGTAGGTGTATCTATCACAACATCTATCACAACAACATTCAATACCTAATGCTCTCTAAATGGCATGAAAAAAATTCATGGCATGTGATTTCTAAAAAGTGAATATATGATTCATGAGATAGAATACCCTCATCTCATTAGGTTTCAATACAATAGAACCCAAAAATCACATCAATTGTAATAATAGAAGTCAAGTTCATCACCTAATGGTGGAATCAAATCAATTTTAATAGCTCAAAATCTAGAAATCAATAGTTCAATTTGAGGAAATTTGGGGTTTTCTTGTATGGGGGTTAGCTACGCCCAGACACAACTAATTACCAAATTCCATTTCATTTTTATCCTTTTATATTATCACCAAATAGTAAATAAAACAAGAAAATAACCCTCTGATACCACTTTGTAATGTATCAATTCTAGATTCCACACAAGGGTGCTCTGTACCCGGTTGGCTATATAGCCTCAAGCACATCTCCCCAAACGCCAGAGGTTGGCGACTACTTGTGAGGGCCTAGGTTTGTCAATGGGGAGACTATTCCTTCATTATTAGAGCGTAACATAGTGAAAATACAAAAATAGTTCAATAGTAGATGCAAAAAAACATACAACATAAAGAAACAACAAATGACTGATAGTATAAACAAAGCCAAAATTCATATCATAAACAAGATGACGATACATGTCACATGTTTCTAATAAAAAATCCAAAATAGGTACACAATAGACATATACAGTATATGTCCCAAAAGTACAAAAAGGGAAAAATATTCTCAGCAAAATCATAAGCCTCGGATTGTTCACATGCTCTCTTGCTCCTATACAGCATATCAAGTACCTTTATTAGGGTTCTTTCCAATTTTGACACCTACAATCATATAATATATTTGGGTCCAAAAACATGACCCAAATAGGGTGTGAGATATGGTCCAAGTAGGAAACCACCAAAGGTCTGTGCCAATCATTTAGTGAATATATATAGCATGTAGTGTGCAATGAGTAAAGAAGTAAACAAGTAGAAATCAAAAGTAAACATCCTTTATGTGTAGGTACTCATTTAATATTCATTTATTTTAATCAAAACATTTAATAATTCAATTACTTAAAATTTATAAGTCTTGAGATCTGGATCAATTATGGAATTCCACATGTAGCTGGAATCACAATAGATACCTCAGAAGATTATCTAAGTAATACAAGTCAAGACAGACTCCAATATTGTGCTTTGTCTTGGCGACATTTCATAAGTCATTCCATTTCATTCATTTATTCATTTAAAACCCGAGTCTATCCATGACATTCCTAAGTTGTAATTCAAGTATCACTCCAGGTGTAATCAAACAACACCCTATTATTCTGTCTATATCGAACCTCTCATAAACCCATATATCAATCTAGATGTGGTATAAAGTCTATTCTATACAAGACCTTCCTTGGTGGTCTTCTAAGGATGCCTCAAGTATCACTCATGATATATAATTAATATCCCTTTTGAGTCCATCATTGGTAATCCATTTGGATTCAAAGTATCACTCGACATATAAATCAAGTATCAATGAGTCTATCCATGGAATCTCTCATTTGGATTCGTGTATCAATCATAAAAATATCACATAAATCATTGAGTATGTCCATGTAATTCTAAGGTGAATCCATATATCACTCAAGGTATAAAGGTCAGTAGTCACATGAGTCCATCCAAGGAATTATAATTTGAATCCATGTATCACCCAAGTCTATTTATCATTTAACCAAATCAACTTCATTTAGAAAATTCATTAAACATTCCAAGGTCAAAACCAAAGGCATTCAATATAACTCACCTCAAAAGGGTGACTCAAGAAATTGACCAACCTCAAGGGATTGGGCTTTAATTTACTCATGTGGTAAAAATTCATATAAAAAGAATCACATGCATAACAAAACAAAACATGGATTTAACATCATTTGACTCACATGGTCATATCATGATAACGAGCTTCCCATGATTAATCAATCCATTACATAACATGGTATTGACATAAATCACATGGTCTAGCAATTCAAAGGTTATTAAAATACTCACACATCCATTTTTAATATAATTATACAAACAATACTATCAAGATATCACATGGATTAGTTATTATATAAATCACATGGTAAAATCAATAATTAGAAAAATTCAATCCAATTTCATCAACTCATGGCGTTGCCTCTATTTTACTCACATGGGAAAGGTGATACAAGGTAATATGATTTAATCAAGAAATAGAATACATGGGTCAATGGGTAAGTCATACATTACATACCCTTAATTAATTTCATTTAAAATCCCTAACATTTCAATTTAATTTTTAAATAACTCACATTTTTACATCCCATGACATGGGGTAAAGGGGAATGCCTCAAGGAAACCCAAATCTAAAAGCCATAAAGTGTTCATTTAATTAACAACGCCCAAATGGGTGGTTTAGTCAAGGTGAAAATCCTATAGCATGCAATATTAATCATCTTTAATTGAATAAGGAATACCTATCAATTATAGGATTCAAATTTTATTTAAGAGACACCTAGAAAATGGGTGTTTGGCATGCTAAAACATATAAGCGGTATGAATTTCAATGAAAATCACATGACTACCTACCTTAGGCTCATGTTGGATAGCTCATCCAGTATTAAGATCTGATTCATACCTATTTGGAAGAAATATGAAGAATATATTAAGAATGAGAAATTAGGGCTTATGATCCTAAATCAAAATAGTGCAGACGATATCCAAAAGAATAAAAAATGGCTAAAAAGGAATTAAATCCTTATCATTGTAGATCCAGGAGACGAACTATGTTTGAATCGGAGATCGGATAGAGTAGGGATCTAAAATCCAAGTTTAGTCAAAGGTGAGATCTTTCCAAAGGGGAAGGCTTATATCATTTTGAAGAAAACCCAAATTATGTTTAATATAGTGTTTTTTATTTTAATTAAAAATTATTAAAATTCCAACATAGAAATTCTCACAGGGTTTACCCACACGATTTTTCAAAATGTGCGAAAACTATGCATAACTTACTATAGTCCTAGGTAATATCACATGGTTACCCCACATGGTTTATAAACTATTCAAAAATCATGCTAAAACCCTCTTCCAAAGTCTGATAAAAACTATATACCTTCCACACGGTCATGCGACTCCTCTTGCATGGTTTACCAAAACTGTGTGGCCTACAAGCCCCTACTATCCATCCATGCACGGTTTATCCAAACTATGAAGCCTACCCTATACGCTTTTTACTAACCATGAACTAGGCTAAAAATACCCAAAATTTGGGTTTCAGGCTCCAGACCATCCCTAGACACCCCAGAGACCTCTATAACCTCAACGAGCACTCACATTAGGCCATATTTATGCAATTAAACTAAGAATTGACAAAAGAAATTGTGATATGTAGCTTAAATAAGAACTGGGTTCTTACAAATTGCAATCTTTCCACATAGTTTCCCTAACCGTGCATAGGCATTGCACTATTCCCCATACCCTAAACAATGAGTCACATAGTTATCTAGGTGAAGACACATAATTTTTCTAACCATGCACTAACTGTGTGCCACCTATTTTCAAAATCAAAACTTTGACATCTCTCTAAGAACTAAAAATTTTAATCCAGAAACTTTCAAAAATTCCACTATGGGACAAATAAAATAGTAAATCCCAATGAAAACTAAAAACCTCCCACACCAAGGGGAAAACCCATGGAATATATCAAAAATAAACAATGAAAAAAAACTATAATTCATTATTTCCACAATCATGAAAATCTCCAAAACAAGTACAGCTAAAAACAAAAAACATTTTCACGAAGGATAACCATTTAAAGATTCATATTTAGATAAAAATAACCACTTAAATTATGATGGAACATATCTATCATGGTTTTCTCAATAGAAATACAAGCTTAAAATAGCAGCAAAAAGGCACAATAAGAAAAATTCAAACATATCCACCCCAACATAGGAGACAAAGTCGGGCCAAGGTTTCCCACACACCTGATGATTCCATGACTATGTGTGAGCTTCACTACAAGGTCTGTGGATGAATCCTTGGTCAATGAAGCATCCACTACCTCACAATCAGACACTAACATCATCTGATCAGGACTTCTTCCTCTTTAGGTAATGCTTCCTACGAAATTTCTCTAGATGACCCAAAGAGACACATTAATAAAAAGTCTTAGGAGGATTAAAACACATTGGATTAAAATTCTTGAAATAAACACACTAGAAGAACATGAGGAAATGGTTCTAAGAACGAAAGGTTGATAACATTAATGAAAACTCTTCAGGAATAGTTTTCTCTCGAATACACCTCTCGCTAGATGGGGAACCTTCACGAGCAACAAGAGACACCGGATTTCCAACTTACACTCTAGAAACCAACTTATCCAGGAATTATTCATCCACCAAATTCTTGAAATTAATATCCTTGGAGGAGATGGGTTGATCATTGATCTCTGGATGAAGGCCCACGATGAAAGGAGAAGCTTTCAACAGATCCTTCGATGCTATTTCTGAAGAGAAAGAAACCATCTCTTTGAAATGTTCAACATAGGCCTTCACTATCCACTGGCCTTTCTAAATACTCTTGAGCTCTTCCACTTTATTCACATTAACCTCCTTGGGTATAAACCAATGGAAAAAAGTGGTCTTAAAAACTTCCCAAGTCATCCCATCTTGCAACGATTTCGGAACGATCTCTTTCCACCGATATAAGGCCTAATTTTCAAACAACCCCAAGACAAATCGAACCCTCACTACTATGGGAGTTACCAATGATCCAAAGAAACTCTCATGTTCATCAATACATTCCAATTACTCTAATAAAACACAATTACCACGAAAGATATAAAATAATCGATAATGACTAAAAACTAGATGAGGCCAACTATAAACCTTGGGGGCCTTTCAAGGTGGGATATTATCAACAACATCCAAACACAAAACCAAAATAGACATTAAAAAAATCTCAACCAAGATGAACAACTCAATCAAAACAACTATCCCTTAAGACAAACATTTCAATAAAAAACAAGAATACTCTTTTCAAAAAAACCAATCCCATTCCAATTTCAAAACTGATTTCTTCCAAGTCCACCTCCCAACTATCAAAACATATTTTTTCAATCCAATTAAAACATCAAATTCTTCTTTTGTAATAAATATCATGCTCAAAATTAATTTTCCATCTGAAAACCATTTTTATAAAAATCATTTTCCACTTCAAAACCAACCCACACCAACCAAAAATCAAACAAAATCACAACTCATACCAAAGTACTAGGATAATAAAATAGTGTACATGCATAACTTAGTGACGTGGTTAGTGGGTCATTCCCCATGTAAGAATCAACAACTAAGAGTACCTTAAACCATGCACTCATACTCCACATGGCTCGCTACTCTATATGAGATAAAAACATGACACTAGATCATGTCCATTTGCATTCCTCTATCCAAAAAAATACAAAAGATTCAAATACCAGACTACCCCTAGAAACTTGAGCACCAGAATGATAAATGGTTCATTATGTCCTTCATATACCAACCTCTTGAGTCCTGACAGTTCTAATCTCTAATTAAATGACACCCCAAATAACAAGGTCCTATTATGATACAATTTTTTCACAAACCAAGCTGAGATTTCATTCAACTTGACATCCATACCAGTCCGAGACATGGCCCGAACTTCCTTCTTGATCCCCACATGGTGGAAAATAGTGTTAGGAATCAAACAAGTCATTATAAAAAAGATTTTTACTAATAAAACAAGAATAATTAAAGTAAACTCAACATTTAAAAGAAAAAAAATATAAATCTCAATAAATATAAAAAATGAATCTGGATACAACAACTTCTAAATAAAACAAAATTGAAAACAAAACTAAAACTGGACCATGCTACCATGATCTCCATGTGACCTCTTGGTCACCACAAACCATAAGACCAACCAGATCCAACTGTGAGCACATAGAACAGGAACCTAAACCTGAAAAATATATAGGCTATACGGACAATGAATGACACAAGTAGGGTGTGATCATACAACAAAGTAGTGTGAAATCACAATATAATCCATAAATATCCTTTCTCAAAACAGTCCAAAAACACTAGTTTGAAATAAATATATAAAATAGGTTTTTATCATTTTTAATAAACAAACACAACTTTCCCTTTTTCAAAAAAACACACACCACATTCATATTTTCGAAATAAATTTCCCTTTTAAAACCACATCCCAAACCAAAATCCAAAAAGAGAAATACCTAGTCATGTTGAAAATAAATGAGCAGTGTAAATAGAAAACAAAGCGAAGAATAATATAAACAAGAAAATATAGATAGAAAATCATGGTAATTTCCTATTAATACCTAGAGTTATCCCTGGACATACTCATATCAGACTCACCTACTGGTATATGGTGCATCTCCATAGTCAATAACCAACTGGCCACTCTAAACTATCCAATCTAGTGTCACGTCCCACCAAGCCCTATAAAGTCAATGGTGGTACCAACCCATATAATTGGGGTTGATAATAAACCATCACTCGACCCTATAAAATATGTCCAAGAATCCCATGGTAATAATAATAATAATACATAGTTAAATAAGAGGCCCTCACATGCATGACTCGCCTTACTTTTCACCACCACACTTGCCTACCCCAATCCCTGACACCACCCATGAGATAACCCATTTTGAGAAATCCTCTACATGGGTTCCCATCTCAGAACCAACCATGCACAATTTCCAACTAGGACTTTACATAACACAATCTTTCAAACCATTTATCAAAATATTCAATGTTTCTAACTAGGGATTAAAATTTCCAAAACCACCTTCATTTCCCAAACATTACAATTTTTCAACCAGGCCTTACATAATGTAAATTTTTAATAATCTTCAAAAAAAATCCCAACTATTTACAAAATAAATATAAACTAGAACTTTCAAGAGCCAATGAAAAACATGAATTTTTACCAAATACTTTATCAAAAAATACCACAAGGTTCTAGATAGACCACTTTTGAATAACACATTTGAAGTTTTATTTTTTAATCTACTCAAAGCAACACTTTACCATTTGCAAAATCAAGGAACCATTTTACGAAAAATTGGAGGAGGTAGGAAGTGATAATTCTTTTGAAAAACCGAGTATTAAGAAAAATATTATTTCAAAATGCTATCATCATTTGAAAATCCATTCATGTGTGCCACCCGTGCACCCATGAGTGTTCCAAAATCCAATGAAATACTTCAAGAGTCCATAGAATCATCCAAAAATAATTTTCAAGAAATAATACTTTTCTTTAAACTGACACAACAAGTCACATAATAAAAATATCATTAATAAACATTTAAAATATGTAGGAACCATTCCAAAGCATTTAACACAATTTTCTCAAGCCATAAAGAGGCTTAAAGAACAAAATATATCCAAGTAATAATTAAAACCATGATACAATATGTAATCAAGGAAAAAAACTACCACAAGTTCTCAATTTCATTTTAATAAAATAATAGTCATTTTATAAAACACAATGTGTGCATAACAACATAACATTATTAAGGAAACCCATTTAAAACCACTTCTACCAATTCATTCCAACGCAAAAAGATACACTAATCCAAGCAATCAGGCCACAAGTATGAAAAAAACATTTATAAATGATTTAAAAATAAAAAAGCGTCAAATGGAATGATTTTGAAAGTAAATAGATGGAAACACCTACCTCAACGGGGTGTGGATGCTATTAAACTTCAAGGTAAGGAAGAACTAAGCCCCAAGGATGAACCACACACCCTAACATCAAGGAAATCAACCAAAATCAGTGAACCCTAACCCTAGGGTTCGACTAAAAAGGATCTAATCCAATATATAACCATTAAATTACATAGGGGAAGAATATAAGAGGAATATGGAAGATTCGATGAAGAAATCAGGAAGAATCACTAACATTTGGTGAGAAATATGAAAAAAAGTGTCCCAAGACAAAGTAGAATAGGGGGGTACCTCTAGTCGATACCCAATAGATAGGGCTTAAAATGAGAGGTATAATCACTTAAATCATGATTAAAAATAAAAATATTTTAGGTTTTAATGAGTTGCACGATCTTTCTAAATAGTTTCTTAAACTGTGCGAAAACCATGTAAATGAAACTAGAAACATTCTTCAAACTTTAAAATTTAAGTTGCACGATTTGGGTAACCTATTATCAAACCATGTGACCTGAAAAAGTGTCCAAAAACCTCAAATGAAACCTCCAAAACTAGGAGATTCCACCCAAAGTTCCACAAATGATTTAAACACAATGTAGTGACCCTGTGGGTGTCATAAACTCCCCACCATGCCACTTTCTCCCAATACCTTCTACACTAACGATGGATAAGTACAAAAACCACTCAAATAATCCAATAATAAAAAATTCAAAATGAGAAATAAACCCAAACATCAACCAAAATATACAAATATAAGAAAATAATGAAATAAAATAAATTATATGGTTAGGGTGTGACATGCTTGGTGGGAAAAATAAATACTAAGAATAACTTTCCACTTGTAATGTTTGGGTTTACTATGTATGAGTTTTTCCTAATTCTCTAAAAATATAAACCAAAAATATCATTAGGATTAAAATAGATGGAATTATAGTTCAAATACACTAGAATATGTAATGATTAAGGCTAGGTCCTTATAGTTGGTGTTAGAGTATGTTTTAGAAAAGTTTGGATATTTGGATGTTTTCAAGTGAGGTTAACTTAAGTGTTATGGATAACATCATGGTTTTATAATTTTAAGGTTGATTATAAGTTCAAAGTTTTAGACACGCCTTTTTTGGTTTTAAGTGATGAATTTTGAGGTAATTAATGATATTTTTGGAGATTGGATTTAGGAGGGTTTCCAACTTAGGTATAAAGTATTTGATTATTAAATTATTAAATAATTTATATGGGTATTGTTTTTAAAAGTACCATTTTCATTTTAACATGACAATCATGTTTCAATAATGTTATTCTGTACAGATTAAAGGTAATTTATCAAGATGGCAGTAAAATTATCTTACAAAAAATTCTTATTCCTTCATGATGATTTTATTATCAATATTATTTCAAAATATTGTTCAAATTATTTTTATAGATTTCTGAGCATTAAAATCACCAGTAAGAAATTATTTGAATTATCTAACTCATTTTCATTTCTTGAAAACATTTATGGTTCATGGTATATTTTTAATTTTATTTCAAAATATCAACTCTACCAACTATCATGAAAATGGAAATTCCATAAATGATATAGCTATTTACTTTTTGGAAGATGGTAATCATGACGTAAGATAAAGGGGATATCAAAGAAATCATGATTTATGGATTTAAGGTATGAATTATTTTATTATGTTCTAAGTATGAAATATTTTTGGGTTGATATTGATGAATTATAGGGATATAAGTTTTATCCTTTATTTTAGGAATGATGTATTAAGTAATAAAAAATGAAGCATGGTTAAAGGTTTAAGAAAGAATTTGAAAGGAAAAATTTGTTTATGTATTGATTTTTTAAAATTATGATATTGTGGTATTTTATAAATATTATGTGAATCATGAAATATCTAAGTAATATTCTATAATATTTTTTATTTTAAAAATTTTGAAAAATATTTTAGATAGAATTGATACCTTTGAAAATTGGTGTAGTGAAATGGTGATAATTTTTGGGTGACATTCATCGAGTTTTTTTAAAAGCTTAAGGTACATATAACCCTTAAGTTTATGATATTAAAAGGTTATTTTAGGAATAATGCCTTTAACTTTAGTGGAAATAATTTTAAAGTTATTGATATAATTTATGGTTTATATGATCTATTATTTTGAGGTAATTATGGGTTTTTAAAATTTAGGAACATGTGTTTTATCAGAAATTGTTTGGGTGATCAATGTTATTTTGGGAACCTTATATGATACTACTAGATTTTATTTGAGAAATAAAGGTTGAATTATATTTTGGAGGAACATATGAACATAATGTGTATTTACTATGATTCAAGTGATTTACTTAAATTATTAGCATATCATAGAGATTATGTGATTAGGGAAATTAAATTTTGGTATGAGAGTTCAAGAGTAATTTATGTTGTTTTGAGATAAATATTAAAATTAATAATGTAAGTATATTTTATCAAATAATTATGAATTTTGGGTTTCAATACTAGTAAAGTATATTTTTAGGAATTTTTAGTATAGTTATTTATTGAATGATCTATGTGGAACTTTTGGTATTACTGTTTAATTTTGGAGATTAAAAGTAGTTTTTATTTATTTGAAGGTTTATTAATTTTGGGAATTATCTTAAATTTTTCTAACCATTTTGGTTTTGGTTAATTACTAAATATATAATGAATATACTATTATTATTTTATTTGTATTTTTTGATCCTTATAAGTTGATTCTAGTACTTCAAGCATGAAACATTCATCTTGAAGACTCATAATTTGGAGAAAAAGATGAGTTCATGGTGGAGATTTATTAAAGGATGAAATCATACCTTTCAAGTAAGTATATTTCTCTATGATCTTATTATATATCAAAATTTAATTCCTTGACTTTAGGAAAAGTATTTTTAAATAAAAATATTATCTGTTTACTTTTATAATCCATAAATCAATGGCCTTTTAACTGATCATAGATTTATAGTTTTGGGATGGTTAAATTTTACATGAACATGTTATATATCACTTTATATCAGTCCTTGGGTGTTTTTTCTATTCAATATCCATATTTTCATATTAGGGTCTAATTTATGACCTTTTGGGACTACTAGTATGATATTTTGACCTTTATAGTATTTCATTTAAAGGAAATTCAGACATGTCACAATATTATTTTTAATATATTATTATCTAGAGGATATGCTAATATATAAATAGTATTGAAAAATCTAAAAGATTCATATTTATTATGGTAATTTATTTTCAATTTTTATTGAATAAATAATTACCTTAAATTCTTGTACAACACTAATGCAGTAATTATTGAATTAATAGAAAAATGAAATAAAAGATATTAAAAATATTAATATAAATATAATTTGTGATAAATAATGGAATCAATGAATTTTATAGATGATCATGAAATTTTATGGATACAATAAAATAATTGGTTTTAATTTTAGTTTTTCCCTTGATATTATTAAACATAATGTAATGAATAGTTCTAAAAATTCACATAATGGATATTTTATAGTAAATAATATTTTATTAAATGATATAGAATTACTAAAAATATTAAATTACTAAAATTGATTATGATAAGGTTAAAATATCAACCATGGTCTAGTTGAGGTTTTTTCTATTTTATAGTAAGTATATTAACCCTCAAAGAGTAAAAATCCATGCTATCATGGAAAGAGTTAAAGGGGTTAAATACGGGTTAAAACCAAAAGATAAGGGTCAAAATATAGTAAAAACTTATATAATTTTTATTGTATGGGTATATTTATAACCATACTCACATTATATTTTAAATAAATCACTTTTTATCCTTTTTTAATTGAAAATTAATTTTTAGTAATGTAATATTTTTTAGAAATTCCAAGAGTGCCCCTCCCCTCTCTTATGAAAGGCAAACTATTATTTTCATTTATTCACACTTAATAAACTATTTGGTTCAGAAAATACCTATAAAATAACGTAATATAATCTCTATCCTCATTATAGAGGTCTTGGTTTAAGCATAATACCAATTTTGGAGTTATTAAGGTGTTAATTAAAAGAGGTTTTCTAAAGAAGAGGTATAGTTTTTATCCACTTGTTTTAGTTTTTTTTGTTATTCCACATCCATAAAATATTCTTTAACCATGATAAAATAATAAATAAAGTATCATTCATATAATTATATTTTATTATGTTATTATAATTACCTATATATATCTCATCTTCCATTAAATGGGAAAATAATTCATTGTTCGTGTGTACGACAGACTACTACCTTGCGAACCGATGTAATTCATTTTCCATTACCGTTTCTAAATATTGGTTATAATTATAGAATTAATGATTATATATTATATTCATGAAATATTTATCAATATTAAATGATAATACACCATTTAACTTCTTATCTTTCTATGAAAATAAAAATGATAATGTTCTTCATGTGTACGTTTGGACTACCACCTCCAAGAAGTGATGTGGTTCATTTTTAATAAACACATCACATGGATGATATATATAAGTATATTTATGGAAATAATATTATATATATATTATATTATTATAATTATGTAAATATAAAATAATATATACCTTCTTTCCATAACGGTCGTTGAAAAATGGAAACATTATTCATGCGTACATATGACCTACCGTCTCTATGATTGTAATGTAGTTAATTTTTCATAACTATATTTTATAATTGGTTTTAAAAGTATAATTTATGTATAAAAATTATAATTATTTCATTATTATTATTTTGGTGATGTTGGATTAATAAACAATTTGACCATATTCAACTAACCAAAGTCATTTTGGACATATGGACCAAATGTCATCAAAATGTATGATGTGAAATTCAATTATTAAGTAATTATATATTACATGGAAATAAGTTATATAAAAGTAATAATAAACTTTAAAATGGTTCTTAATAAATTAAATAATTAACTTATGTTTATTATTCAGGAAGATAAATAATGAATGTGATAAATCATACTCAAGGTAAGAGACTTTCTTTTAAAAACTATCTTTTTAATGTTTCCCTTAAAACACTCTTTTTCTTCCACGTCCATATTTTCTAAAAATGTTTTCAATTTTTTTTACCACTATCCTATGATTTTTTAATTATTTATTACTATATTTTAACTTTTAAAAAATGGTTTTAAATAAATCTTTTTTTATTTACCAAATGAGTTAGTTTGTGAGTATTCTGAAAAAAATACAGAAGGAATTTTTTTAACTTATAAGATATGAGCAGATTTTACTACCATCATAAAACCTTAATGATTTGAAGTTTCATTTATAATTTTCTATGCTTATTCTTTAAAAACTTTTTTCTTTATTATTCGTGTAGTTTTTTAATTTTTAAAAAGAACTTTTTAAAAGAAAAAGGTATTTTGAAATCCAAATGTGTTTTTATTAAAAAGAGTTTTCAAAAGAGTTGTATGATTAAAATACGCAAGATTAATTTTTTTTATTCATGATATGGTAATTCAAAATTATATTTGAAATAGTTTACCCTGATATAACTTATAAAAATGGTTGATCCTCATTATAGATCATAGGTGACCCCAATATAACTTATACGTTTAGTGCACCCAGATAACATTGGGTGAGTCTGTTATAGCTTTGGGTATACCCAAATAGTTCTCAAATGCATTGGGTAATTTGCCTTTCCTTTTGAGGAAACATTGATGGATTTTATAAAGGGTTTATCCTATCTATTTAACTAATCTCAAGTTATTTTTTTTACATAGGTTTAAAATCATCTATGAATGTGATTATTTATGTTTCCAAAATTATTTTTTTTACTTGATATGGGTTTTAAGGGTTTCATTTGAAGAAAAATTGAGTGTGTTTTTCATGTTAATTTTTTTATTTCATACACTCAAATAAATTTTAAGATAAAGGTAAACATTACATGTGATTTCATGTTTTTCACTAGACTAATGAATATCAATTGTTTATGTTCCTTACTGATATTTTTGTGCTCATCCCACATTTAAAAATGATTTTCACAGGGTTTAAGTAAGTGTGGTAAGAAATACGAGTTAAATATTGAAATTTTGAATATTTATGATGAAAATAAATCATATTTTATTTTAAAATGTTTTTTTTGGTGAAAAAATAGATACTGAGTGTAAGTGTCCACTCGTCATGTATGGTTTTACTATGTAAGAGTTCATCCTAAATCTCTAAAACTCTAAACCTAAAATATAATAAATATTTTAAGAAATTTAATTATAGTTACAATACACTAGAATATTTAATTCTTATGATTGGGTCCTTATAGATTGTGTTAGATTTGGGTTTATACAAGTTTATAGATTAGGATATTTTCATGTGAGGTTAACTTAAGTGTTATGGATAGTATCATGGTTTTATAAGTTTAAGGTTGATTATATGATAAAATTTTGAGAAACCCATTTGGAGATTTGAAGTGATGGATTTTTGGTTTATTAATGATATTTTTGGATATTGGATTTATAAGGGTTATCAAATTAGTTATAAATAATTTGAAGGTTAAAGTTTTAATGAATTTATATCTATATTGTTTTTACAAGGACCATTTTCATTTTAACATGCATTTCATGTTTTAATAATTTTATTCTCCATAGATTAAAGATTTTTTTATCAAGATAGAAGTAAAATTATCTCATAAAACCTTCTTATCCCTTCCATATTATTTTATTATCACTATTATTTCAAAAGCTTGTTCAAATTATTTTTTCGTCTTTCTGAGCATTCAAATAACCTAAAATAAGTTGTTTGACTTCCCTAGCCCATTTTAATTTCTTCAAAAAAATTATTGGTCATGTTATATTTTTCATTTTATTTCAAAATCTCAACTATACTAACAATATTAAAAATTGAAATTCTATAAAGGACCTGACCATTTACTTTTTAGAAGATAGGAATTATGTCGGAAGATAAAGGGGATATCAAAGAAACCCTAATGTCCAGATTTAAGGAATGAATTATTTTAATATGCTCTAAGTATGAAATATTTTTAGTTTTATATTGATGAATCATAGGGGTATAATTCATATCCTTGGTTGTAGGAATGATTTATTAAGAAATAAGACGATGAAACATTGTTAATTTGTTTTTAAAATAAAGTTAAAGGAAATATGTGTTTATGTATTAAGTTTTAAAAATTATGATATATTGGTATTTTATAAATATTATTAGAATAATGAAACACATAATTAATATTCTATAGTAGGTTTTGTTATCAAAATTTTTAAAATATGTTAGATGTAATTAATACCTTTGAAAAGTGGTGTAGTGAAAATGCGATAATTTTTGGGAGATATTCATTGAGTTTTGATAAATTTTTAAGGTATATGTAACCATTAAGCTTATGATATGAAAAAGGTTATTTGAGGAACAATTCCTTTACTTTTTTCTGAAATAAGTTTAATGGTATTGATAGCCTTTATAGTTTATATGATCTCTAATGATGAGGTAATTATGGGTTTTTACAATTTGGGAACATATGTTTTATCAGAAATTGATTTGGTGATCAATGTTATTTTGGGAAAAATATTTGATACTATGTGATTTTATTTGATAAATAAAGGTTAAACTATATTTTCATAAGTTTATATGATTACAATGTGTATTTAGGGATATTCATGTGATTTATGGAAATGATTAACATATCTTGGAGATTATGTGTTGAGGGAAATTACGTTTTGGTATGAGACTTCAAGAGTAATTGATGTTGTTTTGAGATATAAGACTATGAGATAAAATCCTTATGAATTTTGGGTTTCAATCTAAGTATAGAATATTTTTAGGAATTTTAAGGATAGTTATTTGTTGAATGATCTATGTTGAACTTTGGGTATTACTATTGAATTTTGGAGATTAAGAGTAGTTTTTCTTCATTTGAATGTTTATTAATTTTGGGAATTATCTTAACTTGTGCTAACCATTTTGGTTTTAGTTAATGCTTAAATATAGGAGGAATGTATTGTAATTATTTTTTGGATTTTTTGATCCATAGAAGTTGATTTCAGTACTTCAGGGATGAAAAATTCATCTTAAAGACTCATTATTTAGAGAAAAAGATGAGTTTGTGGTGGAAATTTATTGAAGGATGAAATTATAATTTTAAAGAAAGTATATTTACCTACAATATTATTATATATATAAATATAATTCATTAACTTTATAAGGATTATTTTGAAATAAAAATAAAACCTGTTTACTTTTATTATTGAGAAATCAATGACATTTTAACCCATCACAGATTTATGGGGTTTTGATGGTTAACATTATCAGGACCATGTTCTCTATCACACTCTTTCAGACCTTGGGTGTTATTTTTCTCTTCCATATCTATATTTTCAATTCCCACTTTTTTTCTTCTCTATATAATTCTATTATTTTTTATTCTATAAAACCTTCATACTTCATTTTCTCTCTTTTCAAAGTGGAAGTTTTATTGGTTCTTTTTACGATGTAGGATTTCAACAAAGGTATTTTAAAAATTCAAACCCTAATTACTAAGTTTGAGTTCAAAACTGTGAGGATTATATTTCCAAAAGAAGGGGGAGAATCTAAAGACCCTAGTAACTATAGAATAAATCATTTTAATCTTTATTAGTATTCTTGAATTATGTAGTTATATTCATTATAAATATATTAACTAATTATTAAAGTCAAAAAGGAAATGGTTTAATCAAACTCATTTCTTATAAGAATTTATTTAAAAGTTTAATTTTAAATTATATAATTTTAATTTTAAAAAATGAATATTCACCATGTCAAAATTATCTTAGGATAAAATTTTGAGAATTTCCTGAAAATATTGATTTTTCAAGGAATAGTGAAAAAGATTGATTTTCATTGAAAACTATATTTTATTTCAAAATATAAATGAGGTGAAATTATATTTTTGGATTAGTTTTACATTTAAATTAGTTAATTTTTTATTTAAATTAATCCAACTATGGTTTTTGAAATTGATTTTATACTTGAATTTAGTATAAAAACATTTTATATTTAAATTTTATTTTTTCAAAAAATCATTTTTCATTGCATTTTTCTAGTTTAATTTTAAATTAAATTATTAAACTACAATTTTGAAATTTTGAAAAATAGATTCCATATTTGGAATTAGAGGTTCCAAATTAGTAAATAGTTTACTTTGTTTGATGTCCTGACCCAGGTGCCACATGTCGGTGCCCCAAACCGCTCAGTCACATGGCCTCATGCACACCTTCTCATATGTCATAGGCTACCGACTAGTAGTGAGGGTCTAATATTGATCATGAGGAAACTATACCCTATTTACCAAAATAGCACAATAATGGAAATAAACATTAATAACAATAGGATATTACCATAACTAGAATAATACTAATATCACTTGATGACCCAAAATTGGAAATACAATATGAAAGTTGAACTGTAGATATGACATGATAAAGTACATGCCAAATGTCAAAACAAAAACCCAAAAGTTAAGATACTGACAACTACCTAGCAGGTTACAAACCATTTTTAGTCTCTCCATCCATGCTTTATCCCAAATTAGTCATCTAATGCAGAGCCTTTTCCCTTATCTTGTCATGTAAACATGAAGTCTATTTGGGTATTGATCATGCAATTTGACTAGGGTGTGAGTATAAATTAGTAGTCCACCACCACCATCATCTAAAAAAATATCCAGTTAAAATAGTTTATGCATTTTTATAAATAATAAAATAAAATCTATAAGATAAACAATTTATATTTATTTAATTACTCTTTATTTAACCACATAACACCCTTGGGTTCCTGAGGACACCCGAACCATATCATATATATGAATTCCATTGTTACAATTCATATTTAATAACAAATGACTAAATTCCATTGTAACCATTCATTATTTAATAATTGAATTCCATTTTTACCTTTCATATTTCATAATACATGACTGAAGGCCATTGTTACCATTCATCATTTCATAATTTAATTCCATTATTACCATTCATATTTTATAATACATGACTGAATTCCATTATTAGAATTCGTCATTTCATAATTAAATGCTATTGTTACCATTCATATATCATAATACATGAATAAATTCCATTATTACCATTCATCATTTCATAATTGAATTCCATTGTTACCATTCATGTATCATAATACATGAATGAATTCCATTGTTACCATTCATCATCTCATATTTGAATTCCATTGTTACCATTCATATTTAATAATAAAAATATAAAAATTAATTAATTCAATAATAATTAATCAAGTATAATAATTTCATCCTCACCTAATTCCATTAATTAATTCATGAATTAATTAATCCAATTCAATCAATTTTGTAAACACAACAAACTCCCTTAATTAATTCAACATTAATTAATCAAGAATTCACAATCCCAAAAATCCTCATAACTAATTATATAATTAATTATTTGAATTCAAAAATATCAATACTTCAATAACTAATTCAACAAATAATTAATTCAAAATTTCACAATTTTAATATCCCAATTGTTAATTCATCAATCAATTATTCCAAATTCACCTTCCCTTAATTAATTGAATCACCAAATTAATCAATTCAATTTAAGAAATTTAATTAATAAATGAACCCTATGAATTCCACAATTATATAAACATAATTGAAATCATGACTATGAGATTTAATCTATAGTCAACCTAATTCAATTCATTCACAAACACTCGTCGATGGAAGAATACCCAATTTGAAGCTAATTAATCGAGAACGCGATGAAAAACACGACCTAGATCAGAAACCTATATCCATGATCAAATGAATAAAGATCTAAGAAACCTAGATGTAGATATAGAATAATCAGTGGATAAATATCCTTTAAATGATGTGATAAGAATAGAAAATATATAGGAAAACCAACCGGGATGAGATTCAATTACCGAGGAAGGTGAAAATCTCTGATTCATAATTTGAATTGCCAAGAACAGAGGTTGAGAGCCCAAGGAATTCATCAGAGATCCTCCAAAATCAAAATTAATCATTAGGGGATGAGTGGGGTTTTATTTGGGGTTAATATGGTGCTTTATACATTTTAAAAACTAATTTTTGGATTAATTAAAACTACATGCAAGATTTTCCAAATCGTGCGCCTTAACTGTGCACCTCCTCTTGGGGGTGTATGATTTTTCCTATTGGGGAACATAGTTTTACATACCGTACACCAACCATGTTATTACCCTTTGTCTGGGGTTGCATAATTTTATGGTCCAGGGCGCACAGTTTGGGAAAAATGTGTGCCAACCATACACATGCCCTCCTCCTTTCAAAATTATAAACTTTCATCTAAATGCACCCCAAGGTAAAACCCAAAGAAAAAGTACTCAACCCAAAAAAATTACTTGTAAAGAAGTTTGATGCATCTCTAGAAAAGTTCAGGATCTTACGTTTTCTCCACCTTATAACAAATCATCCTCGAACTGTAATCCCACACATCTCTAACATTTCAAGTAAAAAATATTAGGAAACTGATACCTCATATATGCTTCTCTCTCCCATGTTTCCTCCTGAATATGTCCATGTTTCCACAATGCATAAACTATTTATAGGGTCTTTCCCTTTAACGCTTTCTCACTGTGATCCAATACATGTTTATCAGATGCTCCTAAAAGGACACATCTATCTCAAACTCAACATCATCCATATAGATCACATGAGAAGGGTCAGGGTGATATCGATAAAGTTGTGACACATGGAAAATGTCATGCATAGAATTGTATATCTATTTAATATCCAATTGGTATTCCACCCACCTGATTTTATCCATAACCTCAAATGGTTCAACAAACTTAGGTTTCAACTTTCCCTGTATTCATATCCTAAGATGACCCAATATAGGAGAAACCTGAAGGAATACATGATCACCCTATGTAAACTCTAGGGTTCATAAAAATCTATTAGTATACGACTTCTACATACTCTAAGCCATCTCCATATGCTTTTGAATCAACTGAACCTACTCCAACATCTCTTTCACAAGACTTGGTTCTAATAACTTTGACTCACCATCTTCCATCCATCATAGAGGTGATTTTTATGACCTACAATAAAGATCCTTATATGGTGACATATGTACAGTTTCCTAATAACTTTTGTTATAGGAGAAATCCATAAGTTCCATGTGATTCTCCAAATATTCTAAAAAATCTAAAACACATGATCATAGTAACAACAACCCAATTCTTGACATAGATAATATCATCCTCATATATCATCCAATCTGAAGGTGACTCCCCACCTTCAAGGATTTCCCTCAAGGACAAATACTATGGATCTTCATATTGTCTATATCTAATCTGACTCAAAAGTGTAAACTCCAATGAAAACTATATGAGATTCATCTTCTCATGACTCTCTTGAACCACAACATGCATCTCAGCCAGAAAAGTCATCATCTTCTACTCAACACTAGACTCTTAAACCATATGAGTCTAAGTTTTCCTACTTATAGCATCAGTAACATTGTTTCCCTTCCTGGGCATATATGCTAGCTCAAAATCAAAAAAATTAATTTATTTAAACTACCTATGCTGCTGAATATTGAAATCTCATTATGAAAATATATATTTTAATATATTGTGATCGGTATACAAAGTAAACTTTTCAACAAATAGATAATGTCGCCAACACATAACGCATAAACCACTGAATCTAACTCAAGGTTGTGCATAGGGTAGTTTCATTCATGAGGACTCAACTGTCAAGACCCATACACCACAACTTGATCTCTTTGCATCAACACTATTCTAAGTCCGATCCTAGAAGCATCACAAAACACCAAATATTCCTCATCAGGTTTGGGTAGTATCAGTATTGGTGTGATTTCTAGCACTTATTCAACTCTTGGAAAGAATTATCACATGCTTCCAACCATTAAAACTTTTTCCCGTTCTTGTTCAAGCCCAAAATTTATGCTAAAAATCAAAAAAAGTCCTAGATGAAGCTTTTATAATACCTAGATAACCCTAGAAATCTTTGGATACCAAAAACGTTCTTGGGTTGCTACTAAGAAACAAATTCCTACACCTTCTCTGGGTCCACCAACACACCTTCTTCTGAGATGATGTGACCCAATAAGTGTATATGATTAGTCCAAAAATGACAATTAGATATCTTGGAATATAGTCGATACTCTCTCAGTGTACTCAGGATGATGTCAAGATATTGTTCATGATCATCATGATTCTTAGATTACACCAAGATGTCATCCAAGAATACTACCATAAAATGATCCAGGTTTAGATGTAATATTCAATTCATCAAGGACATAAACACTACTAGTGCATTCATCAACCCAAATGACTTTATGACGTACTCATATAGGTCATACCTACTTTTGAAAGATGTCCTAGTATATCGGAAGTTTGAACTCTCAACTGATGATACCCTGATCTCATTTAAATTTTTGCAAAAAAAAGCTCCCCTAAACTAGTCAAATAAATCATCGTTATGTGGAAGTGGATATCGATACTTCACATTAATTCAATTCAACTTTCAGTAATCTACACATAAGCACAGAGTCCCATTGGCCTTCTATTCAAAAAAGACTAGAGAAACCCAATCTGACATACTCGGGTAGATAAACCCCTTATCCTCTAACTCATACAACTGAGTCTTGATCTCTTGAAGCTCTGGTGGTGCCATTTTTTAAAGTGGAATTGAAACTGGATCATCCCTAGGTATGAGATCAATAGTAAATTTTACATATCTCTTAGGTGGAAGCCCTGCTAAGTCTTTAGGAAACACATCCTAAAATTGTTACATTATGGGTGGAAAGACATCCTATTTCACACCTCCATCATCCAATAATATACTAGAAACTTGGGAGGTATGCGCCCCCAATTTTTGAAGAACTATCCTTGGATGTCCCGCATGGATATCTCATTCTCTACAGTTAATGTATTTTTCATCCTTAGGAGAAGTAAAAGTCACTATCCTCTGGTAATAATCAATATGGGCTCGGTACTCTACTAACCAATCCATACCCAAAATTAAGCCAAATCCTAACATATCTATAATTTATAGATTTCAGAGAAAATGATACTACCCAACCTCAAGAAAATGCCCTCTGCATAAACAAATGTCTCTCAATCATACTCCCAAAGGTGTATCTGTCACTAACACCCTGGTCATGAACTCCACCACTAGGATCAAACCATTCACAAGTTGTGCATAAATAAAGGAATTAGAGGAACTAGTACCAAATAAGTCACTAGCTAATGTAGATGATACAAGAACATTACCTCTCACTATTGATGGTCCAGCCTCGCTATCCACCAATATTGGATGAAATGCATGAAACTTTCCTACACCTCTTCCCTATGATGCATTATGAGTCCCCGAAGCTGATACACTCCACTAATATGGGACCTATTTCCCAAAAGAAACTCATCCACTACCTCTAACACCATGTCCAGTAGAACTCCATCTACCATACTGATATGGTGCAGAAGATACCCTTCCCACACCCTAGTTCTGTCTAGCTCCTAAATCACTACCCGTCTGTTGTGGGTTCTTGTAGAACCTATATAGATGACTTATCCTACCAAAATAGCATCACCCTACTGGTGGTCATGTACAATGTCTATGATAATGCCCCAATATACTACACTGGTGATAGATAACTCCAAAAAAGTCCTATGTAAGTGAACACTTTTTTTGGCCACTCTGTATTCCACTGCCTTGAATAAAATTATTGTAATGATGCTTCATACTCTCGGAATTCATACCTATTGACCATAAAGAAGGAAAAAATCTTCTACCACTAGAATCCTCCTTCAGGTTCCCTTCATATATGAGATCATAATTTACCACTTCTGAAAACTTCTTTATCCTGAAGATATTCACCTGAGACTTAATTTCATATTTAATCCCATCTTGAAACCTATTTTCCATAGTAGCCTCATATCCTTCCAATGTTGGAAAACCCCACTATAAATTTTTGAAGCATCCAACGTAGTCTGTCATAAACATATTCCTCAGATTCAGTCTCATGAACTCAGCCACTATCTCCTACCTGAGCATCTCAAGATAGAAGTGATCCAACAACTTCTTTTGAAATTCCTTCCATTCCATGTTCTCCAGCTTTCCATACTGAGTTTGGATGTCCCACTAAATATTTTCTTGACCACGTAGCATATAAGATTCCAACTTTACCCTCTTCTCAAAAAGAGTCTCCAAGTGTTAAATTATAGTCTTGATAGACTCAATCCAGAACTCCTCTACCTTAGGTCCACTTTCTTCAGTAAAAGTGAGAGGGTGCTCCAATTAGAACTCCCTTGTTAGATCAGTCATGATTTTCACAACCCAACCTGGGTCTCTTTCCATTAATTGCATGAAGTGAGAAAAGTTCTCTCAAAACTGCTCTCCGAGTTCCTCATATGACACTATTGGTGCCTCATATTCCACTAAAAGAGGAGCATCTCCAGCCATGTCCTATTATCATGCTCTCAACAAGAATCTTTATGGAGGCATATCTCTAAAATTACAAACACAAATCTTAGGAAACATAACACCACTTTATCACATTTATGTAAGAGGAAACCACAATAAGTCACATAAATTCTTTTCCCCAAACCCTCACCACATGGTCAAAACTAAGATGATATCACTACCCTTAACCATCCTACCTCAAGGTCATGGTTAACAAAGGGTAAACTCATCTCATTATTCAAGTTTCTCAATAGTCACCCATTTATTATCATCTTGAATTATTTTAAAATTATCATTTTCATATTATTCACATTTTCATTTTAATTTCACAAGTATGAAAAACATTTCAAGTTCAATAACTAACCCAAAATCCATTTTCTCATGCACACCTATAATGATGTACAAAATAATCTTGAGTGCCTAGAATGATGCATGCATACTTAGCTCTCATGTCATTTTAGGTCACAAGTCAAAAATTAGTAAAACTCTAAAACAATAATCGCATCACATAATAAGTGCATCACCCAAGGTGAAATAACATCCAACTATAACTAAAAATACCAAAAATAATCATCCCACCCAGGGTACTTGGGTTTTCCCCTATACATGGGTTAACTACTCCCATACATGAGCTCATAGCCATGTCCCATATCTTATTAGTCTCCTATAAAACTTTCCAAAATAGTAATACAAAACAAAATAAAATAAAATAAAACTCCTCTCATACCACTTTGTAACATCCCTACCTTGGTGCCACATGCTGGTGCCTCGAGCCGGTCGGTCACATAACCTCAGGCACGCCTCCCTATTTTCCAAAGGCTGCGACTAGCATCTTGGGTATAATATCAATCATCAGGAGACTATACCCTCTTTAAAAAAGTAGCACAAAATTACAGATAAACATGAATAACAATAGGATATAACCGTAACCAAAATAATTCAAATATTAAAAGATGACCCAAAACTAGAAATACAATATCAAAACTGAACTTTAGACATTCCATGATAATGTATGTGCCAAGTTTCAAAATGAAAACCCAAAAATAAATACAATGACAAATCCCAAGTGGTTTCTGAACCACGTACTATCTCTTCATCCATGATCCATCCTAAATCACCCATCTAACACATGGCCTTTGCCCTTATCCTATCCTGAAAACATTAAATCTATTTGGGTACTGCTCAGGAATCCCAAGTAGGGTGGGAGTACAACTCAGTAGGCCACCACCAATGGTGTATAAAACAATATCCAATAAAAACATTGTATGTAGTTTTATAAAGAATAAAATAAAATCAATAAGGTAAAGAGTTTACATTTATTCAATTACTCTTTATTTAACCACATAACACCCCCAGGTTCCCAAGAACACCCGAACCATATCATATATCTGAATTCCATTGTTATCATTCACATTTCATAATACATGTTTGAATTACAATTTTACCATTCATAATTTCATAATTGAATTCCATTGTTACCATTCATATTTCATAATATATGATTGAATTCCATTGTTACCATTCATTATTTCTTAATTTAATTCCATTGTTACCATTCATATTTTATAATACATGACTGAATTCCATTGTTACCCTTCATCATTTCATAATTGAATAATATTGTTACCATTAATATTTCATAATACATGATTGAATTGCATTGTAACCACTAATCATTTCATAATTTAAGTCTATAGTTACCGTTCATATTTCATAATACATAACTAAATTCCATTATTACCATTCACCATTTCATAATTAAATTTCAATTTTACCATTCATATTTCATAATCATAATATTAAAATTAATTAATTCACTAATTAATTAATCAAATACAACAATTGCATACTCCCATCATTCCATTAATTATTTCACTGATTAATTAGTCCAATTTAACCAATTTCATAAACACAAAAAACTATGTTAATTAATTCAGCAATTAATTAATCAAGAATCTACAATCCCCAAATCCTTATAATTAATTAAAAAATCAATTATTACAATTTAAAAATCTTAATACTCCTATAATTAATTCAATAATTAATTATTCTCAAATCCCACAATTTCAATATCATGCTAGTTAAATCATCAATTAATTATTCCAAATTTATATTCCCGTAATTAATTGATTCACCAAATTAATCAATTCAATTTAGGAAATTAAATTAATAAATTAACCCTAGAAATTAAATAATTACATACAAGTAACTGAAATCAAGAATATATAAATTCAATTATAGAACAACTACCTCAATTCATTGATAAATGATCTCTAATGGAAGAGTCCCCAATTTGAAGCTGATTAATCATGAATGTGACGAAGAATAAGATCTAGATACGATACCTAGATCCACGATAAAAAAGAATAAAGATATAAAAACTAGATATTGATATTGAATTAAAATTTTATAAAAATCCTTTAAATTATGGGAGAATAAAAATAAATAGATGGAAAAACTAATCAGGATGAGATTCACTTGCCGTGGAAGGTGCATATCTTTGATCCGGACCTTGAATCACCAAGAACAGAGGTTGGGAGGCCTGGTAATTCGTCTGGGTGCCTCACAAATCAAGAAAAATAATTAAGGGATGATTGGGGTTTATTTGTGGTTAATATGTGGTCTTAGGTATTTTAAAATCTAATTTTCAGATTAATTAAAATTGTATGCATGGTTTACTGGGAAGGGGAGCACAGTTTTCCAAACTGTGCGCCTCTTCTGGGGGGAGGGTGAACAATTTATTTTCATTGGGAGAAAATTTTTTGAAACCGTGTTCCATATGTGAAATTACACTCTACCTAGGGTTGCACAATTTGTTGGTCTAGGGTGCACGGTTTGGGTAAACCTTGCACCAACCGTGCACATGCCCTCCTCCTTCCAAAATTCTCAACTTTCACCCAAATGCACCCTAATATAAAACCCAAATAAAAAGTACCCAACATGAGGAAAAGAGTATATGTAAATGAGAATGATACATCTTAAAAAAATTTGAGGGCATTTCACTTTTATTTTTTTCTAATATGAATAATAAATTTAGTAATTTTATTAACATAGTAAAGGGTAAATTGGGTAATTTTGATTAAAAATAAAATGATAAGAAATATTAAATGACCCAAACTTACCTAAATCATATTAGATGAGTATATATCGACCATAATAATCCATGGGTTTAATTTATGAACTTTTGGGGACACTAGGATGAGATTATGACCTTTAAAGTATTTTATTTAAAGGAAATTTCAACATGCCACACTCTTGTTTTTAATAAGTGTAATATTTTTAATATATTATTATCTAGAGGATATGTTTGAATATAAATATTATTCTAAAATATAATATATTTATCTTCATCATGGTAATTTATTTTTAATTTTTTGTGAATAAAAAAATATCTTAAATGCTTTCACATTGCTGATGCTATAATTATTTAATTAATGAAAAAATAAATTAAAAGATATTAAAAATATCAAAATAAATATAAATTGAGATAAATAATGTGATAAAAAAAATTATAGATGACCATGACATGTTATATATATAATATGTTTTTTTAATATTAGTTATTTTATTAATTTTATTTAAGTCAATGTAATGAATAGTTCTAAAAATTGACATTATGGATATTTTATCGTAAATAATATTTTATTAAATGATATAAAATCACTAAAACTATTAAATTCATCCAATTTATTATTATATGGTTAAAAATATAAAACATGATCTAGTTAAGTTTTTTTTTCATTTTATAGTAACTATATTAAGCCTCAAAGAGTAAAAAATTCATGTTGTTGTGGTAAGAGTTAAAAGGGTTAAATAGGGGTTAAAACCAAAAGATAAGTGTAGAAATATAGTCAAATATTTTATAATTTTTAATTTATTATGTTATTTATACCCATACTCATAATATCTTCTAAATAAATCAATTTGGAGCAATTTTTATTTTAATATTAGTTTATATTAATTTAATATTTTTGAGAAATTTCAAGAGTTCCCCTCTTCTCTCTTATAAAAGGGGGCATCTTCTAATTTACTCACACTTCATAACCATTTTTTTTCCAATACCTTCCCAAATCTCTAAAATCGTTTTATAGGTCTTTTTTAGGTATTATAACAATCTTATAGGTCTTAAGGTGTTAATCAAAGGAGGCTTTCTAAAGAAGAGGCATTGTTTATATCCACTTATTTAAGTTTAGTTTCTTATTAAATATCCCTAAAAACTTATTTATCCATGATAAAATAATAAATCAAGTATACTAAATATATTTATATTTTATTATGTTAGTTTCATAACCTATATCTATCTCATCTTCCATCAAATGGGAAAATAATTCATCATTTGTGTGTACGGTGGACTACCGCCTCGCGAATCGATGTAATTTATTTTACATAACCATATCTCAAGACTAGTTATAATGATGGAATTAATGTTTATATATGATATTAATGAAATATTTAATATTCTTAAAATATAATATATCATTTAATTTCTTACCTTTATATGCACAGAAAAATGATAACATTGTTCGTCCGTACGTGTGGAATACCACCTCCATATAGCAATGTGAATTGTTTTCCATCAACAAATCACATGGATAATATATATAAGTATATTTAATAAAATAATATGATTTTTTTTTTATTATAATTTTTTAAATATATAATAATTTATACCTTCTTTATGTAATGATCATTGAAAAATGGAAACACTACTCATGTGTACATACAACCTACCATCTCCATGATTGTAATGTAGTTCATTTTTCATAATAATATTTCATAATTGGTTTTCAAAGTATAATTTATGTATAAAAATGATAATTATTTTACGATAATTATTTTTTAGATGGTGGAGTAATGAAAACATTGACCATAGTCAACCGACTGAAGTCATTTGGGACTTATGAACCGAATATCATTAAAACGTCTGACGTGAACTTAAATGATTAAGTAATTGTATATAAAATTAAATAATTGATATAAAAGGAATAATTAACATGAAAATGGTTCATAATAAATTAAACAATTAACCTAATTTTATTATTATGTAAAATAAAGAACATACATGACAATTAGGACCCAAGGTGAGAGACTTTATTTTTAAAATTATCCTTTTAAATTTTCCCTTAAAACAATCATTTTCTTTAATGCATATATTTCCTAAAAATGGTATCAATTTTTTTTACTATTATACTATGATTTTTAAAGTATTTTTTACTATGTTTTGTTTTTTACAATTTTTTTGAAAGGATTATTTTTATTATTTTCAAAATGAGGTACTTTGTGTGTATTTCAACAAAAATAACGAAGGAATGTTTTTTTAACTTATATAGAATGAGAGGATTTTATCACCTTCATGGTTATTTAATGATTTTAGGTTTCCTTTATAAGTTTACATTATTATTTTTAAATAATTTTTTTCTTTATGATGTGCGCAAGTTTTAAATTTTTTAAAATCCATTTCTAAAAGAAAAATTTATTTTGATATCCAAATGTGTTTTTATTTAAATGAGTTTTTAAAAGTGTTTTATGAAGAAAATATGATATAATAAAATGTTTTATTTATTATATTATATTTTAAAATTATGTGTGAAATGGGTGATCCCAATACAGCTTACTCAAAGGGTTGATCCCCATTATAACTCACGGGTGAGCCTGATATAGCTTATACGTGGGTGTTCCCAAATAGCACCAGGTGATCTCGTTATAGCTATAGGTGTGACAAAATAGAGCTCCAATGCATTAGTAAATGTAACTTGTATTTTGAGGCAATAAGTAGGGATTTATCAAAGGGTTTCTATTATTTATTTAACTGGGCTCCAGATATTTTCGATATGGGTTTAAAATGGGTTATGAATGTGATGATCTATGTTTCCAAAATAGGGTTTTATGTGATTATTATCGGTTTTAAAGGTTTTATTTGAGAAAAAGTTTGTGTTTTTAATGTAAAAATGTTTTATTTCATACTCTAAAATAACTTTTAAGATAAATGTATACATTATATGGGTTTTAATGTTTTTTACTAGACTAATATATTTATTCTTTTTATGTCCCTTAATAATCTTTTTATTCTCATGTAATGTTTTAAAATATTTCTCATAGGGTTTAAGGAATGGTGGGGACAAGGATGTGGTAAGGATGAAAATTGTGAATATTTATCATGAAAAAAAACCATATTTTATTTTTAAAAAAAAAATTGGTGGTAAAATGGATACTAAGTATAAGTGTCCACTTGTAATGTATGGGTTTACTATGTAAGATTTTATCCTAATTATCTAAAACTCTAAACCAAAAATATCCTAGAAATTTTAAGAACATGAATTATAGTTTAAATAAACTAGAATATATAATACTTAAGGTGGGGTCCTTATAATATATTTCTTTCCCTTCATTTTTCTAACCATATTTTTATTTTGTTGTGTTGAAATGAAGGTTTGTTAATTCTAAGTATGTGGGGGGGGGGGGGGGGAGTGTCATCCTGCATAGTTGATTTTGTGTGTTTTTTATTTTTGTTTTTAATTTTTTAAGAACCTTGATATTAAATGAATATTATTATCATTTTTCGCAATTGAATTTATTTTGGGAGAGTTTACATGGTTTTTTAAAAAAATATTTTAAATGATTATTAATGCAAGAAATCTTTCTTTGAATTTTATTTTCAATAATTTTTATGAGTTTTAATGATTTTTGAAATCCATGACCATGAAACACTAAATAAAAATATTTTTCTAGTTATGTTAGGTATTCTAAACTACTTTTACATACTCTTCATGATACCCACACTTTATCAATAAAAACTTGGATTTTTGTGAGAACCTGAACTTGTTATTTTTCTCTTTCAAAGCCCTCAAATTCATGGATTTTTTGACATGATTGTGACATTTCATTGGATTTCCACATTTTTAACTCTTACTAACATTTAAATATATCCTTTTTTATCCCTTATATTGTTTGAATTTTTTTATAGTTTTAAGCCACATTACAATCTGATTTTTCTTTACCTACCTACACTCTTGATATTTTTTACATGGATATTTCAAGTTTGAGTGTGGAGGAATGGCCTTTTATGTGTGTTCTTTGGGATGTGTTTCATTTTTTGGTGGTCTGGGGTGTGTGTCAAAATATTTTTCAATGGATAATAAGATAATTGGGAATGATTCATTATTTCATTGCACGTTATTTGTATTATTTTGTTCTCCTTCAAAAAAATGAAAAGAATGAAAAAATAGAAAAAAAATAGAAAAAATGGAAAAAATGAAGATGATATTGAATTATTAATTTTGATTAATTTTTTGACTCATTTCCCTGTTAAAAAATAAAGGTTTTGATTTTTTATTCATTTATTTTATTCAATTTTCACCTCATCTTCTATGAAAAAAAATCAAAAATAAAAATAAAATAAAAAAGAGAAAAAACTAAAAAAAGGAAAAAGGGGTAGAATTTGGATGAAACAATTCATTTTAATAACTACTTTTATCATATAACATTATATAAAAAAAGAATAATATTGTGTTTCACTTTTTCAAGGGGTATTGAGTGAGTAGTTTCCAGTTTTTTCACTTGAATATTTATGACTATACTTAAGAGTTTAACCTCCTCTTTATTGTATTAAAATTTTAAATGATATTCCCACCAACCCTAAGACAAAAAAATTAACTAGAAAATTTCTCATGGTTAAATTCATTTTCATGCCTCATGTTGTGGAGAAATGAGAATTGTCACAAGACTATGGTGATAAATTCATTTTCTTTGTATGAGAATAAATCTAGATTTAAAATTCAAGGTGAGGTAGGTTGTGATTGAGTCCTAGATTGATTTTTTAGGTTGAATGAAATTAAATGTGATGTATTTAAATTAAGGGAATTTTTTTATACTGGAGAAATGATGGAATTTTATTTTTTAAAATATCTGGATATTTTTTATTTTTTATTATTATTTGGATTTTGATTTAAATGTTAGATGATCATTCGAGAGTTAAAAGATTAAGTGTGGGGAGTAATGAAGCTAATATTTTCATACATTATATAATGTAATTAAATATTATCAATCACACTATAGTGTTTTATTATGGGTAATTTTTATATTTTTATGTTTTAGTGGTATTTTTAGCGTAATTCAAAAAATGACCTAATTTTGGATTTTAATTGTTTAAATTTTATTCTGTATGTCAGTGATAAATTTATATAAACTGAATAAAATTGTGAAATAACCTTTTTTAGGCTTCCATAAATCATGGTATTTATTTAATTTAGCTGGACCTAAATCTCAATTTATCATTTGAAGGCTCAAAACCAACTCACAATTTGGGCCTCAAAATTATACACCAATAAGATCACTTTTGAAGATGCGCCAATATCTCACAAAGTAAAATAACAAATGATCTAAAATTATATAGAGTGAAATATAAGAATATGAGAAATATTTTCCTTCACTGTTTGCCCACCTGATTTGACATCCTTCAAGGTTATAATGGCATGGGAAAGTGATGCTTTGGAATATAGACAATCACCTGTCCAGAATAAATTTCCAGATTAAATTAGCTATAACTCATTCAATATATTTCCAATAAAGCTGAAATTTAGTGGGTGAATGATAAATAAATAGTATAACAACTTTTATTAATAATTATTTTTAAAAATATTCCATTTAATGGGGATAAAAAACATAAAAATATTTATAGTATAGAATTTGAGATGAAATTTTCACCCTATCTCCCTATAAAAATGTTTCTCCTATTCATTTTAATGGGTTAGGGACTTAGAAGAAATAATTTTTGTCCATTTTCAGTAAATTTATAAAATTTAAAAAGTTTTAATATTATTATACTATTATTCTCATTTATCAATCATACTTCACTTCACTATTTGTTTTTTGCATGCTGTGGAGTATGTAATTGTTTGTGATTATCATTGATGAGGTATCCTAGCTGAAATTAGGAAGATAATTTACCCTTATATATAGGTATCAATATGGGGTGATGAAAATTCAACTGATAAGTTTAAGGTGTGATAGGTTTTTTTCACCACATTGAGTTGAATATTAAGACCCCTTTTGAATAATGATTTCAGTCACCATGACCTCTTGAGAACAATTGCCTTATTACTTTCTATCTGACTTAATTTTGGGTTACATTTCATTTATATATATATATATACATATATATATTTATTTATTTATATTTATACTTCATGAATTTTAAAGCCCTCCATTTATATTAGTTATGTTATTTTTATATTAGTTAATTTATAATAGTGACAACAGAAAACTATTGTGTGTGAGCGGCCTCCACGAGAGATCACCCCTGGTTGTGAACACTATATTTCACTATTAGGTAATAAAAATTTATTAGTGATGGATCCATGAAAAATCCATTTTATCATGAGTCACATACTTTTATGTACTGACGAAAACCATTAAAACATATGCTCGTAGTGAGGTATGATACATTGAGTGCATCATAAATGGAATGTCATTAAAGAATAAGTCAAGAGAGGATTTGTACCCTACAATTTTAATTGAATTTGATGTCTCAGGACCTTTGATGGAAATTTAAATGTTTGATAATTCCATATACATGGAATTTATTTCAACTTGTTCATTTATAAAAAGTCAAAGAAGAAGATTTAGGCATATGGGTTGATGAAACAAGTGATGAAACCAGCTTAAAGGAGATATTGATACAAGGGGACTATATTATATGATAAGCATTTATAGGAGGTATTCATAGCTTTGAATTATCATAATATATTTATGGTCCATGTTGTATTACTAGATACTGCTCT
Source organism: Viscum album (assembly GCA_963277665.1). Classification (NCBI taxonomy): domain Eukaryota; kingdom Viridiplantae; phylum Streptophyta; class Magnoliopsida; order Santalales; family Viscaceae; genus Viscum; species Viscum album. Next base: position 616,177,255 of record OY728145.1, on the reverse strand, counting down.
TGGTTTATTATTTATACTCGTTGCTATCAAGATGAGGGCCTAAAGGATCACACACAAAGTCTATACCCAGGTTCCAAAAATTCAGATGGATTAGAGTTTTGGAAAAAGTGGGCCCTGTGTGTGGGGACCGATGAGTGTCCAAGTGAATGATTGAAAGTATATTAATTAAATTATATTATTTTTGTATTAAATAATGATAATTAAATTTCATTATCAAGTAATTCACAATTTTATTTAATTATAAAAGTGAATATGAGAAAATATTATTTTTTAAACGAATGTTTCACTATTCAAGGTTTATTAAATAATTATGGAACGAACGAGCCAAGTTAATGGATATTGGTTAATAATGTGGAATTTATTAATGTCACAAGGGAGTGGTGAAATGTTCATGATAGGTACGAAATGTTTATGAGGTTATTTTTTTGTCCAATTTAAGATGGTTAACTTATCCAATAACTTAAGTGAAATTTTGAAAATTTTGTCCTTGATTTTTAAGCTCGTTTTAGAGCCATGAATATTATTAAAATTCATTTTCATGATTTTATATCATATACTTAATTATCTCAAGTTATATATAGAGAAACCAATTGGAAGATCAATAATGGTTTGATCCAAGTTTAGGAATCGAACACATGACCATATAGAAATCATATGATCATTGAAAGGCCTTCAATATTTTATTATTACACCCAAAAATTGAAACATGGTGTTTATGGATATATGGTACATGTGTCAAAAATCTATATGATATTTCATTTTGGGTCTCTAATATATAATTATATGAATAAGAGAAGATATCATCGTGATCACGATGTTCCACAAAGGTACCATTTTTATTTTTTCATACTTAAATTAAATTTCATGAGATACTTGGAATGAATCAGGAATCAATATAGAAAATTTAGTAATTTAAAATATATTTATAGTTAAGAATTAAAATTTTACATTCTTTCATACTTCCACCGTGTGCCTCTTTTATTTCAATAATTAGGTGATCAATAATTATAAGTCACAATAAGTATCACGTTCTAATTATTGAGAAGAAAATTCACTTAATGTTTAAAAGTACTATAATATATCTCTTAAAAAGGATCCATATTAAAAATTAATGGAATTTACTACTCAAAAAGGTTCTAAAAAAGTTAATTAACATTATAATTACCTCTAATAATATGTTAGGATCAAAGTGAAATCCAAAATCCAAAAATAAATTGATTTATAATATTTTTATTGGAGAAAATTATATAAGAGTTATTTTATGTCTACTTATAATTGTTATAATAGGAGAAAATTTATTTTCTATAACACATTTGGGACACTAGTACATGAAGGAAATATTATCTAACAATATACTCAATTTTATTGAACAAATATTGGTTTCTTATCTAGAATAATTAATTTCATTTATAATATACCAGTTACACAAACTTTGGTGATCAAGGTACGAATTTTTTAAATTCTATTCTCAAAAAGATTTGGGTACCAAAAAATTAAATGATTTAAATATTTTATTATTAATTGTTTAAATATTACTAGTAAGAGGTTGTGGTTCTTGGATAGTGGATGTTAAATAGTCATATATGGTGATTACACTACCTTCAAAAGGATGGTGAAGGTTGAATTTGGGCATGTTAAACATAGAGATAGTGAAAATTTAAAAATTATTAGTATAAAAAAGTTATCATGTATAACTTATTAAATATTTTTAATGTATCCCTCCTCTATTAACACTCCTAGGTTGATAGTTAAAAGAGTAATTATAAACCCTAAATCTTGCCTCCAATATTCCATGAGTTTGTGACTAATATCGAGGGTATATAATCACAAATGGGAGGCATTACCCTCTTTATAAAAATTTAAGGAAAGAGAGATTAGAAAAGATCCACTAATCAAATCCCTGCATAAATAAAAAAGCATCCTAATATTTGAATTTATTATCATACAAAACAAAATATTTGAAAATAAATACAAAAATATACCTAGGTAGTGACCATTATGATTCCCCAAACCTGAAATTCTAGATCTAGTGCAAAACATACATAATTTTAATACATTACATGAATTACAAAAAACTCCAAAGTTCAAAATTTTAGTTCCTTTAAGAAATAAGTATATTTGAAACTAAACACGTGGTATAATACACATTTATTCTACAAATATTCTCTACACATGTAATTCCATTCTATGTATCGCTTTCATTGAAAATACTAGGGAAGTGGGGAAACATAAGGAAGGGGTGAGATATAAAGTCTGGTAGGGGATAAATAATGAAAATGGTGCATAAATAAACATTATGGGTAAAACATGAGGCATGATATAAGAACATGAATTGGAGGAAAAGATTCATAACATGATCATAAGAATAAGAGGCATAACATGGTCATAAGTACACGAGGGATAAAATGATCATAATTACATGTGGTATAACATGAAAATGTGGCTACAACATAAGTAGGAGACAATAATTATCATTTCAACAAGGTTCATCACTAAGGTGTCATAAAATGTATTACTAAGTTTTTTCACCAAGGTATCATAAAACATTACCAAGGAATACTGCCAATGTCTCATGAACGTTTCATCTCTAGATATTAATTATTTACCCAATGCATTGGATATCTATAAGGGAACACCCTTCATATGACTTAATTTGTGTGTTACAGATATGTAAAAAATACATAAATTCATCAATAATAATAGCATGAACCCATGGAAAATATATGGGTATCCAATGAATGTAATAAATCTATCTATGTAAATACCCTTCAATCAAGATAATAAATTATGGCATATTTTCACCACATAAAATAAATGATATTTGGTTTATTCAATAATTTACATAGTCAATAAATGGATGATTTTTTAGGTGAACACCCTTCAATAAGAATAATTATACAAGGGTATCCATAGGGGAAAGAAATTGGGAAAAATCATAGATGACGATAAGGCAAGAAAATGACAGTGATGGGTATTTCTCTATAGAGATCACATTTCCACCACAAAATGTGTTCATAGAGACATTGACATGGATGAGAAAGGTAAAGTATACAAGAAATATGGAGACTAATAGAGAACTTTATCATTGGTTACAAATTAGGTGGGATATAATCCCCTTCAAAGGATTAATGTCGTTATTTGGGTGAATACCCAAAAATAAACTTTAGAAACTATAGGACATTTATAATATAGAGGATTTTACCCAAATTTAATGAAGAAAAAAAAGTATGATAGATGGATCATTCTTGGAATTGGGATGTCGATTGAATATAAATCTCAATACATATATTTGGGTACTTTATTAAGGCTCATAAAGTGTATGTGAATTATCCAATTAAAATCATCCAGGAGTGTCAAATCAGGTGTGTAGCAAGGTCTGTTGTCATGCAATAGGTGATGATTGAGTCAAATCCTAATGCACCCTTTTTAGGGTTATTACTCCTAGGTATGACTATGTTGGAACCACATCCAATTTTAGTATCCATATAGGAATGTAATTGTTAGGAAAACAACACACACTTTTCTTTACCAAATTTTAGATGGTTTTATAGATACAAGATTATCAAGACATAAATAAAGGATATAATGAGAGGGAATAAATAAATTATCATTTTAAATATATCAAGTGGAAGTTAATATCATGGAATAATAAGCATGTTAGTATATGAAGAATTAATTTAGGAGGACAATATAACAAAGTAATGTACTTGTAAATGGAAAGTGAAAGATTGAGGAAACACTTACCTTGAGAGGAAGCTTCTTAATGCTAGGGAGAGACTTATTAAAACCTTATAACCACATTGGAGATAATATGGAGATAGTAATTGAGAGAGTATTCATTCTGAAATGATTTATTGTAAACTTAGGAGGGAATTTGTGGTATTAATAGTTGAGTAGGGGTAGTTTTAAGTGATTAAATAATGATTATGTTGTATCTAAGGCTAATTTTTTTTGTGGAATTAATTTCGATGAATTAGGTTGATAATTAATGTTATTAATTTTGGTTATGTAACACCCCATTAACTTTTTTGGGTATGATTCAACATTTATTTTGGTTTTCCATTTTTGTTGGTTGAGTAATTCCAAGAAGGAATTGGGAGGATACATGTACTAGTGAAGTCAAGGATTTATTAGAATTTTCAGAAAAAAACCTGTAGTTTTTTTCTATTTGATGGGTAATTACCTGATATGTAATGGTTTTTTGATAGAATATATGGAATGGATATGAGAAATGATAATTTTACACACTGTGTAATGGTTACACATCGTGTAATGATAAAATATAAGGTTTTTAATAAAAATTGATGGGTTTTTGGTGTATATGGTATTTGAGGATTACACAATTTGTAATGGGGTTACACATTATGTAAATTATTAAGGGTTGATTTTAACTAATAATTTTGGATGAAATTACTATTCCATTCATATAGGCTTCCTTTCTCTCGACCTAGTGGATCTTCTTAGGTGATTTTGGGTGACTCCCTTCCGTACTGATTGATTCGTTCAGTGATTAGTCACCATTGTGGTTGGATTGATTCTCTATGGGTATATAATATTTCTGGTTATTATTTGATTTTTTGTTAAGGATGTGGTTTATCTGCATATTTTTGATTGGATGGTGTTTTATATCGATCCTTTTTCATTTTCTTTGTGTTGTCTTTCAGAGTCTATTATCTTGGTTTCCAGTCACCATTGTTGAAAGAGGCTAGGTTTATACCATGTTGAGGTAAGTGTTTCTATTAAATGGGTTAATTTGATGAACTTAATGTCGTTCTTGATAAATTTATTTGGATTTTTCATTAATTTTAAGCGATAAATTGGTTCAAATGATTTCTTAGAAAGTAAAGTACTTTCAAAAAGTGATTTTACTTTGAAAATGGATTTTATTGATGTGGAAATGGGTTTTGAAACTACGAAGTAGATCAGATTGGATTTGAAAACATTTTATGAAATTGTGAGGATGGTTTTGGAAATGTAGTGGGGAATTTAACATTGGGAACTTTGTGTACATTAAGAAAGAGACACATGAATCATTTGTGTGTGTTTCACCCCTAGGAGTTAAATTTTTGTGACATCGATTAGTAGGACTTGATATATATTGGATCTTATGTATGACTATTTAGGGTTTTGAGTATCTAGTATGAATTGTCCCATAGTATAAGGCCCAAATACAAGGTACTTTTTCACTTTTCATTTATGGTTATTTATCTCATGATTTTTTTTATCATGGACTATTGATCACATATTTTTATATGAGGTTATATCACATAGCTTCTCATGATAGGTTATTTCATGGATATGTGTTTACATTTTTACCTCTTTAGGTATGAATATGATCTCTTATTTTTATCACTTATACTTTTCATATTTCTAGTCTGAGAATATGAAAGTATTTTATGAAAACCAAAGGATAAAAAATGGAAAATGACTTACAATTGGATTTATATATGAAAGTTACTTGTAAAATTTTTTTGTTTTAAATGGTTGATTTTTTGAATTCATGATATTTGATCTTATATAGAAACTGTTGTGGTAACCTAGTGGGATTTGAATCACACACTACTTGTGCCTTTGGGTGTTTTTAGATGTTTTATTGTAGGAATTAGGTAAAGGGAAGAACATCTTGTTGTATGCCATCTTCTCTTATTGTTGTTGCTTTTAGTTCAGGTTGATCTGGAGGTGACTGCTGGTCATGTGGGTAATTGAATTACATTCTGGTTTAGACTATTTTGGATTGGATTGTATTTTTTTGAGGTATATTCTCTATTTCCTCTTCATAATATGGTTTTATGCCTTGTTTTTTTTATATTCAATATTGGTTTTTGTTAACCTGTTTTACCCATTTTACGTGACAAGTCAGTTCAGGTGGCATATCTAGTTGAACTGGGTTAGTTCGTTACAATTTTGTATCAAAGGGGATGCTTAGCCTGAAGGTTTTTAGTAATACATGATTTTGGTTTTGTATATTAGGTAGAACATAGTTAGGACCATCCGAATTCATATAGTAGGTGAGGAAAAGGGGCATATCCTACTCAATTCTATGTCTAAAACAAAGTTACCATGGGTGGTTAGGGATTTTTACAAGTTTTGAGACTTGGATTTTGATGTCATTTTAATAAACTATATGGGAAGTTTATTTAAATGGACCTATTCCTTTTTAAGTAAGTTTTTTCATGGTTTGTTTAAATTCTTAATGTTTTAAATCTCTGTTATCAATACCTGAATTTGGTCCTATGATTTTGTAATTTGACCATGATTGAAGGTGTTTTTTTCTTTTTTTAGATAATGATTTTGAAAATATCTCTTCTAAATATGGGATAGGAAGCTATGGTATAGGTTACATATTCGATCCCACCAGTGGAACCTACATTTGTATAAACTATTATCCACACACTTTAGACTCTGGGTCAAGTGGGTGTCGAGAACCCAGGACACGTAGTGGATTATTGATCAAAGTTTACTAAGTAGTATCCACCCATATTTTGTGGTGACAAAGGACCATAGGAATACAAGGATTTTCTTGAGAGGATAGAGATAATCTTTAACTTCTTAAAGACTCCTAAAAACTCTAAGGTTGTTTTTTCATGTATATTCTCAAGGGATCGGGAAGAAGATGGTGGAACTCCATTTTGAAAGTTAAGTTGCATGAGGATATTACTTGGGATTAATTTAAGAAAATATTTAACCATAATTTTTATCTTGAGACATTGTGTGTGAAGAAAACTCAGGAGTTTTTAACCTTAGATCTAGGGGAGCATACCCTTCTAGAGTATTCTACCTCTTTTGCTAAGTTAATGAATCTGGCATTAGAGCTTTTCACTATTGAGTACCTGAAGGCTTGTAGGTTTGAGTTTGGATTGAGGCCTGATATTTGGTTTATGTATATACTCATGTTCCTTATAATCTTTGTAGAGGTAGTTGAAAAGGCATCTTTAGATGATTTAAACTTAGTGGGGAATATAGTTTTGGGCGGAGATTTAGTTGGTTCAGTGGTTATCTAGGGTATATCTTCTAGCAGAGAAAGGGAAGCATAAGATTTAAAAGTTTTCCTCAAAACCAGTCTTAGGGGTAAAAACTGGGAAGTAGTAGGTTTTCCACTACTAGTTTGGAAGGATATTTCATACCAAGATTAACTATGTGGAGGCTACTATGACTTGTAATCTTTGTGGATGATCAAGCCATCTACCCTGCTTTTGTGAAAATATATCTTAGGGTAGTAGGGAAGGATCTACTCTCACCAAGGCTTCACACATTTGTGTAGATGCTTCCAAGGGTGGTGGGTCTAATCCTTAGGCCAAGGGAGATGTTCATGTGGCTAATATTGAGGGAATTTATGCAGTGGAGCATGCACCGGAGGAATTTGAAGTAGGGACAACTAATGTTAGAGGTACAATGTTTATCTCATATTCTATAGTGTTATCTTTGTTTGATATAAGTGATACTCATTATTTTATATCATAAAATTTAGTTGATGTGTTGGTATTTCATTAAAAACTTATTCCATTGTTTTTTATCTTTCTATGCCTTTGGGAAAGAGGTCTGAACAAGGTTTCAGATGTCCCATGTGTCGGGTGATGATAGAAGAGTTTGAGGTGGAGCGGTAATTCTTAGTGCTAGGTATTGACATATTCACCTTGATTATCGACATGGAATAGATGATCAGTGTTAAGGAAAAAATATATTATTATTGTTATTGAGTCCAGTTATTATCTTTGGATGGATTCACTCATGTTTTCTTGGGTGAGAGGGACTCTATATCGGGATGGGAAGGGCCTATTGTTTCTTATTCTAGGGTAATGTCATTCCAGTTTTAGAGATATTGTTTTATGCAGTTGAACCTTTATTGGTTTTTTAACTTATTTTAGTTTTGTGTGAATATCCTAAGGACTTTCTAGATGATTTTTCTAGTTTACCCCCACCAAGAGAGGTCGATTTTACTATTGAACTACTCCTTGGTATGATCCCCATTTCTATGAAGGTATACATGAGCCTTATACTTTGTATTAATTATTCAAAGTCGAATTGGGTGACAATTAAGAACAAATATCATTTTCCAAGGATTGATGATCTCTTTGATCATCTTATAGGGGATCATTGGTTTTCTAAAATTGACCTATGCTAAAGGTATCACCAGTTGAATATCTCAGAATAGGATATACCAAATTCAACATTTAGGAGTCGATATAGGCATTTGTGTTTCTAGTTATGCCATTCGGTCTCACTAATGCTCTTGTAGTGTTTATAGATTTTATGAACCAGATATTTCATCGATTCTTGGATACTTTTATTATTGTGTTCATTGGTAATATTTTAGTGTAATCTAAGTCAAAGTAGGAGCATATGGACCATTTAGATATCATTATTCAAACCTTGAAAGAAAATCATCTATATGGTAAGCTTTCCATGTGTGAGTTTTGGATCTGAGAGGTGAAGTTTTTGGGGTATTTGATATTTCATAGGGACATCTCAGAAGATCTTGAAAAGGTAAATGTGTTTGAGATATGGAGATTCTTGGGTTTTTTTGGTTACTATTTTCGACGCTTTCACCGGGGCGCGCGCATCCGTCCGTCTGCGGAGGAGGACGCACTGCATTGTTGCCCTGCATTCCCGCTTTCCAAAGGCAGGCGGCATTCGCTCCTTATTCAGGGACGTCATCTCCTTGATCGAAACGGGATGATGGGATGTCGGTTCTTCCTTCCGTGGATTCCTCCTTAGAACTCATCACCTAGTCCGGGTCTCCCTCATAGATTTAATACATTGTTTGTGAAACTCTTCCCAGTTCCATGTTTCGATGGACACCAGTTAATTACACTGCTTCTATTAGGACATTCCAAAGGGTCCGGTCAGGGCAGAAACCTGCAGTAGGGAGAGTAGTCATGTTGAGGCATCAATAGCATGTCTCGATGCTGGGGAACTAGCGCATCTGTCTTTTATCCCTTGTCATAGGGCTTCTCAAGGGCGTGGAAGCCCGAGGCATCCCACATTGAGCGCGGGGAATTATATGCCCTGGACATATATCTGAGGTTTTCCTCAGCTTCCTGTTTTTAACACAGGGTATGCCGCGAGTTTAACGTCCAGCGGAGACGGATCAGCCCGATCAGAGCATTCTCTAAAATAGATCGGATTGAGGGATTTTCCTTGAAGGGGTGTCGATACCGGGACCAGCCCATGGGCGGCTGTGAAGAGGAGCGGACCAACATGGTCTCACCGGGATATGACGGTCCGGGTGAGAATCAGGGTGGATGATGGATGGATGAATGGAGTGGAGGGGGGAATGGCAAGGGACCATCGCAAGGGTGATAGTGAAGTTGGACTTGAGCCTCGAAGAGACCTCCTACGTATCCTCGTGGCAGGGAATCAAAGTCCATGTAGTTTGGGATGGTGCCGGTGAACCAGCATGAAGGTGGGCCTTGGTCCGTTGCGTCAGCGAACCGACGCGAAGGTGGACCTTAGTCCAGATGGTGTGGGGCTTACACACTAGGCTGCCCGGGTGTGGATGAACCGATGTGAAGAAGGTCGGAGTGACTAACAGGTGGTGGGCTTGAACGGCTGAGGGGCTTCCTATGTACCATGCCATGACATGAATCAAAGACCACGTAGTTCAAGTTGGACACCAGAAGACCGACGTGAATGAGGAGGACCAGGGGGGTCCTAGTGGTGGCGGGCTTGGACCTCATGGAGGCTTCCTACGTACCATGTCGTGACATGGATCAAAGACCACATAGTTCAGGTTAGTCACAACGACTTTCCATCATACTGGAATGCATTTTAACATCATGCGGGACGAAAATGAACCCTGACGTGAATAAACGACGGGAGGTGGGCTTGAACCTCATAGAGGATTCTTACGTACCATGCCTTGACATGGATCAAAGATCTCGTAGTTCGAAGGGGCTTCATCGGCTAACTGACGTGAAGGTAGACCTTGGTCTGATGAGGGATAGGCTTGAACCTCAAGGAGGATTCCTACGTACCATGCCTTGACACGGATCAAAGTCCTCGTAGTTCGGTATGGTCACAATGGCTTGCCGTCAGACTGGAATGCAGTTTAACGTCATGCGGGACGAGATGGAACTCGACGTGAATTAATGATGGGTGGGCTTGAACCTCAGGAAGGCTTCCTATGTACCATGCCTTGACATGGATCAAAGACCTCATAGTTCAAATGGTTTCATCGGTGAACCGACGTGAAAGTAGACCCAAGGGTCCACTAGTTTTGGGATTGAACCTCATGAAGGCTTCCTACGTACCATGCCTTGACATGGATCAAAGTCCTCGTAGTTTGGATGGTGGGAGTCGGCGAACCGACGTGAGGAAGGAGGGACCTTGGTCCAAAAAGGGGGATGGGCTTGAACCTCAGGGAGGCTTCCTACGTACCGTGCCTTGACATGGATCAAAGTCCTAGTAGTTCAAATGGTTGTGCAGTTTAATGTCATGCTAGATGGGGGGATACAGTTTAACGTCATGCTGGATGAGGGTATACAGTTTATCATCATGCTAGATGAGGGTATTTCCATAGACGATGCTTACTCTAACCCCATGTGAGTCATGCTCAGTGTGAGAAATAAGAGGCATAAAGGACCTGACAATCACGTGACGAAGGGTGCGTCCGTGAGAAGCAAAGAGGGGCTTACGCGTTAGGCGGCCCATGGTGCTGGGACTTACTCCAGGATGGAGGCCCGAAGTGCGACAAAGCGCAGCGAAAGATGGATTTGGGACCAATGATGGGAGGTGCCTCGTTCTCTAACGCGCCCTCCCCTGACCTTGGTAGTGGGGAAGTACGGAGATGCAGGGGTGCAGCCATCCGTTGGGGAACTGGGGTCGCCCTTCTCCTGCGTACATACGCCACTCCGATAAGGAGGATATCATCCCTTGTGGGGGGAGTGATTCCTCTCTCGTGGAGATGAGTGGTGTAAAAAAATGTTCGAGTTGGGGGTACCCTTCGTGCGAGGCACGAGGTCGGGTCACAGTTTAACGTCATTTGTTGAGGACGTGGTGCTTGGCAGTTTAACGTCCTGCAGCTCGGACGAGGTGGGTTCACTCCACACCCCTAGGAATTACATAACTGGCACCCTTTACTCCTTGGGGGAGGGAAGGTACCAGTAAGGTCGTGGCCAAGGGGGGTTGTAGAGAGAACTGTCGAGAGGTCTACGTTATCGTGGCTATGCGAAGAACCAGTATCCATTAGCATGCCTATGCGAAGAAGAATTAGGCAAAGCAACACTACGAGTGGTATTGTCCGTGGGACTTTGAAATCACATCGTGCATACCTGGAGGGTCACACGAGAAGGGGAATTGCAAAGCAAAGGAGTGTGCTTCGCAAAGCAGAGTGCCTTGGCCTTAGCATGGGGAAAAGGTGTGAGTGGAGGGTGCTCCGCGAAGTAGAACAACATTCGCGGAGCATTGCCTCGCGAAGAGGAGGTGCCTCGCGAAGCAGGGTGCTGTGAAGCAGTGTGCTTCGCGATGTGGAGCAATCTTTCCTTAGCATGGGGATCACTAATACAGGATGGGTGTTTCGCAAAGCATAAACTCTCCGCGGCTGCCCAGGTTCCCTTGGGAATCTTCCTACTTCGTGAATGCCCTTGAGCTTCGCGAAACACATCCCTCTCGGAAGAGGGACTCAAAACGAGACAAAGTGAAGGCGTCACGCGAAGCTCATGATTCTCGGGGCAAAGGGTGATTTGTGATTCGGGATAGGAGAAGCTGAAAGGTCGGATTGTCCATCTCCTGGACTCAGGGGGAGGCCAGTATTTATAGGCAAGGGGCGCCTCGAAGCCGAACTCCCACACCGCCTACAAGGCTTCACGGCGCGGTCGCGAACGTCAAATTCGTTCGCGGAGAGGTACTGCCTCCGGAGCTTCGCGGGACCGCGATGCTCGGGGTGCTTCACGTCGGTGCTTCGCGAGGCAGCGTGCGGGCCTTATTTTTTGTACCTTCCTTTTGTGCAATATTTTGGCACCAACAAATGCCCCCCCTCAGACTTGGAGCCTCGGAAGGCTGAAGGGTCAAAGTCTGAGGGAAAATCGCCAAAATTGTCGGCGGTTCGTGATGCAACTTCACGAAGAGGGCCCGTGGTGCTGACCGGGGCCACGGATTCGGATGCGCCGCGATGCTCTGCGCAGGCGGGGCGCGCCGCGGTGCTCCGAGGTTGCCGCCTATAAATAGGGGGTCGACCTCTTTTTTCTTCATGCGTTTTTCTTGTCTTTTTGTGATCTCGATTTCATGAAGCTCCGCGTACTCCGCGCCCGCTCTCCGAAAATCGAGCTTCGCGGCGCACCGCGGGTTTCTGACTCCGCGACCACGCCAAGCAAACTCCTGTTTTCCGGCCTAGGTTAGACTATGCGGCTTGGTCTCACGACCGACCTCCACGAGCCGGCTTCGCGATCCAGCTTCGCGATCCGTTTTGAAAGAATTTTTTTCTGAGTGCTGGAACCGAAATGGCCCATCGAGAAGCTGTATTGGGGGTGATTGTCGACGCCGCCCGGAGGGATGAAATGGCCAACCGTCTAGGCCTAGGGGAGATGGTCTGAAGCCACTCAGACCACATTTCTTTGACAGAGCTACTATCGGAGGGTCAAAAGAATTATCCACAGTGCAAGAAGCTGCCATTATACAGATTCGGGTTAAGGGATGACATCTTTATCCCTGAGGCGAGTAGGGACGAACCAGCTTGCTGGTTTAGGAGCACGCCATGTCAGCACCAATGGTTCAGGGCGGCCGATGGTCATGCGTGGGAGGACATCACACCCATCACCTCCATCTGTCTCTACAACCATGTGAATGATATTGACAGGAAGCCACTACAACCAGAGACATCCCTTCCTCTGTACCGTAGCATGCTGAATGCGGTGTTGCAGGATCCGAAGAAGGGGTGGTCCGATGAGTGGGACCTGCTCCAGGGTGGCAACTTTACCAATGAAAGGGCCTGGGCCTATTGGGTAGGCACCTCATGTGGGGAGTTTGGTGCCGAGCTTAGAAGAGTGGGTTTATACGAGGCGGCATGGGCCTCCCAATTCCACATTTACCAACCGAAACAACTAATGTTGGATTTGCTGAGCAGATGGTCGTCTAGGACCAATACCTTTCACCTGCACCATGGGGAGGTGGGCATCAGCCTGTGGGATGTCCACCAGATTTCGGGGGTTCTGATCTTGGGGGCCATGTATGATGAGTTCCTCCCCGTCATGAGCGCGTGGGAGGATACAGAGCAAATGTCGTGACTGGCATCGGTGCTAATGGCACTCATCCTTGGAGAGGACAAGGAGGCAGTGCAAGATGTCCACTTTAAGAAGTGGTTCAAGTGCTTCCTGAATTTCCCAGAAAATTGAGAGTTCCCTCCGAGGCCTCGAACTTATCCGAGGGCAGCCCAACGGGGTAAGGAGCACTTGTATTGGCGGGTCTTGGAATACAGCCAATGGAAGACTTGGGGCTTCAGTGTCAGCACTGAACAACAGTTGATAATCAGGATGGCAGCGTTCATTGCGGCTCTCATCTGCGGTTGGATCCTACCGGTGATGGATACCAGCATGGGGGTGCGGCCCAGCTCGTTTATCATGGCGTCCATGCTGGCCATGGGGCAGCGGGTCAATCTGGGGATCCCAATGCTCGCCAAACTGTACAGAATGTTGCGGCGCATTAGCGAGGGCAAGAAGCCGCCAAGGATATACGGGCCCTTCCACCTCCTGTACGGGTGGATTGCGGCGCACATCAGGGGGATCTATGAGTATCCAAACCCTATCTTGCCGCCGGGATCAAACTTCTGCCCCTCCATCCTGAATGCGGTCGGGAGCTTCCTGTTCAAACTAACTATGCCGATGGTGCTGAACCGGGTGTGGAGGGTGGATGAGTTTAATTTCCACCCCTTATCATTGCCGATGGGTATACTCACTGACGACAGGCGGGGAACGGAAGAGAACCAGGCTTACCTCCTGGCCTTTCGAGGTGGAGTTTTGGTGGCACGAGTGGATTGTGAGCCGCTCTGCGAACCGTACACCCCGCATCGGTTTGCGAGGCAGTTCCGATGCCTCCAGCGACTGACCCCGCAGGTCTACTGGGAGGTGCGTCATGAGGAGCACCCGTGTGTGATGAGGCAGCTGTGGCTCATTTTTACATAGGAATATGGGAAGATGCGAATTGCATTGCCTCCATCCACTACCGCTTTCGGATTGGTGAGGGAGTATGCCATTAGTTGGGAGGCTGCTTACCCAGGGGAGATATTGAAGCAGCCAACTATTCGGGTTGGTGACGGTGGGCCTCCTCTATCCCGAGGTCAGGGTTGGAGGGCAGCTAGGGCCTCTCGCAGTGGCGGGGATGCCGTGGCGGCGAGACCCTCACCGGCCGAGGGTGCGACAAAAGTGGCGGATCCGGTGATTCCGGAAGAGCAGGGCCATCCGGAGGGGCATCCACCAAGGGGATTTCATAGGATATCCACTCAGGCTCCGGGGAAGCGGTTGCGTCATATAGACAAGGTAGAGGATTATGTCTTCTTAGAAGCCTGGGACATTTGGGATGTCAACCGGGAATTCCTCAGTCCACCCAAGATATGGGCGCACCTGAATCATCTCGGGATGGAACTACCGGGCATAGGCCCAGTCCGGGCTGGTTTCATGGCGTCTCCGGCAGAGGCAGAGCAATACATGGATGAGCTGGAGGATTACGTTCACTCCAGTGGTGTCCCTCTCCCAATGAAAGACTGGGTGAGGGTACTGCTGGATCGAACGGTCCCCCCACAGTATTCAGCCGCCGATCTAAGGGAACGCTTCCCCCTACTGGAAGAATCAGAGGACTCCTCTCAGGAGGATGAGGCTAGAGGAGGGAGCCCATTGGAGGAGGGCGAGGTCGGAGATCAAGGCTCAGATTCTGACAATTTCCCAGAGGCTCTCAAGGTAGCATTCCGAACTTCTTTCCTTATGGTCTGTTCTTGGGTCATTATGGGCTTCTCACTGATGTTTGAGCCATGCAGGAGGAACTTGTACTTAGGCCTCGTTTTCGCCCCTTGGTGGGTGATGACGCAGGACCTTCAGAACCCACGCTTATGGTCGCGTCTGGTGGGACCAGAGCACCCGAGGTGGCTCCTCCGGAATCTCCAGTCCTTCTAACAGTATACGGAGGGCCTCCCCTCGGGGTCCCGTTAGTATCAGCTCAAGAGCAGCACCAGGAGGTCAACCTATGTAAGTTTCCTCTATTGGATTCCTTATCATCATATGTAGACTATGCCAACTAATGTTTATGTCCCTCTCTGTCGTACAGTTCTCCGACTGGCGTGGGCTACTGCGGCAAGGATAGTCGGGATGTCTGGTGGCATCCCTCCTAGGGGAATGCTGGTGATGGTGGTGATAGTCCCCCCATCTCCCCGAGCCGCAACACACACCATCACTGGTGGGACAACTAGTAGGGTCGTGCCCGTGGTCATTGAGGTGGACTCCGATGAAGAGGATCGACCGGCTGGTCCCAGTCCTGTCGCGCCTAATTCGGGGCCAGATGTTGCGCCGAATTCAACGCCAGATGCAGATCTTTCCGAGGACTTCCTGCGGGCGTATCCTGCGTATGAGCCGGCCAATTGCGCAGACTGGGAAAAACGGCCTCCGACGAGGAAGACAGCGGCATAGTCCGTCGACGGTCATGGAAGCTAATCATGCGCTTCATCAAGGACACCCCCCAAGCGCTATGACTGGACGAAATGGACAGACTTTGCTCGCGGCTACACGAACTATGCGCTGGGGGAGTGGATTCCCTATGTCCCCACACGCTCGTCCGAGATCTTATGGCTGAGAAGATCCGAGAGCATGATCATGGGCTGAGCATGGGCTGGCAGCGGAGGAAGGAGACAAACATCAAGAAGCTCCGGGAGGCTGAAAGTGAGGTCCAACAACTACAGTCCCAGGCGGACGAGCACTCAGCCTCTCTTAATGCGCAATATGAGCTGATCTCACAGTTGAAGGCCTAGCTGGCAGAGGCAGAGGAGCATATGAGGCATGCTTCTGGAAAGATGGATGCCATTCAGGCTGGGGTAGAGAGGGCCAGAGCCAAGGCTGACGAACTATTCCCCGCCGCTGCTGAAGAGGAGCGGGATCTAAGTCAGCGGCAGCAAGTCTTGGATGCCACAAGCCGAAGGGTGGCGGAGCTGCAACGCTCTTTTGACGGGTTCAACCCGTCCATGGGGGGAGTCGACCCCCTGGTACTGTAACAAACTAAAAACCTTTCATTGTTATTTTCACACTTCAATTTCTTCCTTCTTTGTTTTGAATGTCGTAGCACGCACGATTTCCATTGTTTGAATCGGCTCGTTACATCCCTACAATGTTTGTGGGACGTTCGGCGATAATTCCCCAAGCCCACGTGGGTCAAGCCTGATGTGAGAAATAGTAGATAGTTTCCTTCTCGTCCCACCTAACATAGGATTGGGGACCAAGCTCCAGGCATCCGGGATTTGGATTACCAGTCCGGATTTCCGAAATATGGAAGAGGCTCGGCCGGAGACGGAATTTCTCAAAACAGCCGAATTACCGTTTCTTTAGTGTGCCCTCATGCACGAATGGTGCAATGCCAGGGGCACTGAAATCGGTCCGAACAGATGGAAACGGGAAGCGTGAATTACGATGCCCAAGATTCAGAGAACTATGGGGATGGCGTGACAATAAAGGACAGTCGTTAACCATGGAGGATAAGCGGTATCCTTACTGCATTAGCCTGAAATGGGGAAAAAAATGAGGGTCGACCGTTGACCATGTTCGAAACACGGGACCATGTCACAAATATTGTCGGTCATTCTTTCGGGACGTTGACCCAGGACAGTTGGCGGACCATAGGTCGAACATCCATACTGTTAGGGGGTCTTTCCAAACATGACCAGTCTTCTGGAACGTTGGCCCAGGATGGTAGGTGAGCCGATGCGGCATGAGACCAGGCCGTTAGGGGGTCCCGTCAGACATGAAAGGGGACGAGGGTCCGAATAAGGGGCACGCAAAGCGTGGAATATGGAGTGATGGTTTGTCCGAACAGAATCCAACACTTAGGTAGTTACCCCATCGTGGTGGGAGTATGCCAGATGGGCGCGTTGGTTTGGTCATGGATCCTTCCTTATTTGGGACAGGGCCTCTCTAGCGAGGGGTCCGACCAGGGGTCCGGAAAAGGGAAGGATGGGATTAATGATTTCTATGGGCTGTACCCTAGGAAAAATACCATGGTGTCTCTACGTATCCCATGAGGATGGGAATCAAGCCATACGTAGTTCTGGAAGCGTAGTTTAATGTCATGTGGGACGATGAGAAGCCTGGACGTGTTGATACGCATCCTGCCAAAACTACTAAGCCCACGTGAGTCATGCTCGGTGTGGGAAACAAGTAGTGCTGGGACTTTCCCGACACAGAAAATGGGAGGTTAGGGTGGAGAGACGCTTGGTGAATACCGGTCCCATGATACTAACATGCCCATGTGGCGCACTTAGATGTGCGAAGAGATAGAGCCGAATATGTTGTAATTCCTCTTGAACATGAGGAAGTGGAAATGTGTGAATCATGATGCTCGATATTTGGATCACAATGACGGTGGTGTGACGATAGAGGATAACTGTTAACCGTGGCAGAAACGCAGCGTCCATATCGCGTTATCCTAGAATGGGGACAAACAAATGAGGGTTGACCATTGACCATGTTCGAAACACGGGACCATGTCGGAAATGTTGTCAAAGATCCTTTAGGTACATTGGCCCAAAACGATTGGAGGGCCCTTAGGTCCAACATCCATGGAGATCCATTAATCCTAGTATCCATGTCGCCCGAGGGTCCTTTTGGATGTGGAAGATGATGAGGATCCAAATAGCGAGCTCATGAAGCTTGATCATGGGACGAGGGGAATGTCCCCATGAAAATCCCACACTTCGGGCTCTTTGTCAAAACACATCTAAATACGACAACTAGACGTATTAGATAGAGGGAGCAGAGTCCTTTCCCATAGGTATATCTTAGTTTAGGGTTATAGAATTCGGACCAAAGGGCGGGAGGAAACATAAGAGGCACATGGTGGAGTAACTCAAACACCTGGCTTGAATGGGAATAGGGGGTGTGTACGGTGTGGTGAACAACCCGACATGAATGAGGACATAATCCCATATTACACCACACGACCCCCCTTGGGAGAGGTTTTGGGTCAAGGGACCGAAAGTGAAAGTTATACTGGGCCCGCGGGGATGTGCCCGGGCGCTCCTACGTATCTCATG
The DNA here is from genome assembly GCA_963277665.1 of Viscum album. NCBI lineage: Eukaryota > Viridiplantae > Streptophyta > Magnoliopsida > Santalales > Viscaceae > Viscum > Viscum album. The sequence goes on along the minus strand of OY728145.1, from coordinate 616,159,038 downwards.
AGGATGAGAATCAAGCCATACGTAGTTCTTCAAAACGTCTTAGTTTAAGGTCTTAGAGATTGGACCATGAGTGGGTAAGGGGAGAAAGGGATGTATGGAAAGGTGGTTACAAAACCTGACGTGAATGAGGACCTAAGCCCTTCTTACCATGTGTTCTATGGGGAAATGCTCGAGTCGAGGGACCGAACACGAAGGTTAGGCTGGGCCCGTGGGGAAGTGCCCGGGCGCTCCTACGTATCTCATGAGGATGAGAATCAAGCCATACGTAGTTCTGCAAGGTGGAACGGTAAGGTACTAGTGCCAGGGAGAAAGGGGAGTGCGGGCGTGGCCCTTGCACTAAAAGAAGCGGAATTTGATAAATATTGTTTTTCCTTTAAGGTGAGTGGTTTTTTTTGTGAAGCGACAGGCCTAGAGTAGTAGGTTGTGGTGTCACCACAAGAATCAAGCCGTGATAGGCATTGAAAAATGGCATGGCACGTGACCAATACCCAACGTGATGTCCTCTACAACGAGGTCATCACAATGCAATGTCGTTTTTCATCGTGCGGCCAGGACGATAATGTCACAGTTTAGGGTCGTGTGAGAGGACCAAGCATGCATTTTAACGTCATGCAATGCAGACGTCGGGAGATCGGGGGATCTCTAAGAGGTGGGGCTGGAACCAAAGTCTATACATTCAGTTGGTCCTACGTATCCCATGAGGATGGGAATCAAGCCACACGTAGTTCTGAAGGGTTCCCTTTTAATGTCATGCAGGACAAGGAATATGAGGGATAACTCTTAGAATGGGGTGTGTGTGGTGCAGCTATTGCAAACCCGACGTGAATGGAGACATAATCCCGCACTACCCCACACAGTCCCGTAGTCGGGCTCCTGAAGGCAGGACCAAAGAGGTGAATTAGCTGAACTCAAGCTGGACCCAAAGACAGGGGGTCTAGGAATTTCTGTGTATCCCATTAGGATGGGAATCAATCCGAACGTAGTTCTGAGAGAATCTTGGTTTATGGTCATAGAGCTCGGACCATGAATGGTGACAACTTCTCGAGTAAGCACAGATGTCAACCCCGATCCCTAATCCCACATGAGTTAAACTCGGTGTGGGAAACAAGGGGGGGAATCCTTATCGCTATACTTGGGGCGTCCATCAAAGGGGAGTCGGAAAAGATCCCTGAAGGACACCTTTGACATGGCTTGTTCCCCTAACGCGCAGACGTGCACGGAGGAATAGTACCAAGAGTTCTGAGACTCTACTTGGACTTGATGAAGTGATGAAGGGTGTGAATCGTGTACCCAACATTTTGGGCTTAATGGGTTGGCATGGCGATAGAGGAAAACTGTTAACCATGGTTGAAACACAGTGTCCATATCGTGTTAGCCTAAGGTGGGAACAACAAACAAGCATCGACCGCTGACCATATTCGCAATGCGGGATTTTATCGATTTGTTGTCTAAAACCCTCGGGGGCGTTGGCCTGTAACAGTAGGATAGCCCTTGGGCGTAGTATCCAGGCCATTCTTGGGGGTCCCTCTGGGTGTGAATGATGATGGAAGCCCTGATGAAGGGATACACAAAGCCTGGAAGGTGTGTGCGAACGTGTCCGAGTAAAGTCTGGCATCCCAGGTAATAAACCGGAGTACCCTTAGGCACATTGGTGAACCGCTGGAAAGGGTCGACGGAACAGCTCGGGAGGGAGAGGTACATGGCGTGGCTATTACAAGTCTGATGTGAGTGAGGAAATAATCCAACACCACACCATATAATCCTCTCATGGAGGAAGGGTAGACCAAGGGTCCAAAGTGGGATGAAGATTCCTGAGAGATGGGGCTGGACCCGAATCCTAGACATTCAGGTGATCCTACATATCCCATGAGGATGGGAATCAAGCTGCACGTATTTCTCTAAATGTAGTTTAACGTCATACGAGACGAGGATGGTAGTAATATACCCCCAAACAAGGGAGGTGTACGGTACGGATAATAAACCGACGTGAATGAGGAAATAATCTCACAACACACCATACACTCCTATAAGAGAGGACCTAGGTCGGGGCCCGAAAAGGCCAAGGGGCCTGATGGTTAGGCATTGGTCAGGAAGGCCTGACCTGCTTACAGTTCAACGTATTGCAGTGAGGACGAGGGTCGGGGCCCGAAAAGGCCAAGGGGCCTGAGCCTGGGCCTCGTGAGGGAAGGCGTACGGCATGGTACATGATCCCGACGTGAATGAGGACATAATCCCACACCACGCCGTACACCCCGGGTAAGAGGTTGGGCGAAGGGGCCCGAGAAGGCCAAGGGGCCTAAGGTCAGGCATCGTTCAGGAAGGTCTGACTAGTTTGCAGTATAACGTCTTACATGAGGACGGGGAAAGAGATAACTGTATCCAATCCAGGGGTGTGTACGGCATGGCAAGTAACCTATCGTGAAAGAGGACGTAATCCTACACCACGCCGTACATTCCTTATAAGAGAATCAGGGTCGTGGGTCCGACCGCTAGCACCACCCGGAGGGAGGTTTTTCACTTCGGGATGGGGTAGAACGAATCACTACACTCGATGTTTAGGACATCTCGGGGTGGACCCGAAGATCCAGGACACTGTCGACCAAGTTCAAAACATAGCGTCCTGATGGTAACCTAATATGGGAGCAACAAATGAGCATCGAACGTTGACCAAATTCGCAATGCGGGACTTGTATCGGCTTGTTGCTCGGAAACCCTCGGGGGCGTTGGCCCATATCGGTAGGAGGGACCTTGGGCGTAGTATCTATGTCGTTCTTGGGGGTCCCTCCGAGTGTGAAAAAAATGATGGAATCCCAGTAAAGGAGTGGGTGAAGCATAGCTATATCCATCCATGAAAGAGGCGAATGTCTCCAGGGGGGACGTGCAGTCGGGTCGAGGCTTGATCGATGTGAGTTGGGGAAAAAGTGTGCACCCTGCCATATGTCTTGACCCGAGGGGAATATTTTGGCATTTGGGCTGGGCCAACGGACGAAATGCCCGGGCGTTCCTACGTATCCGATTAGGATGAGAATCAAGCCATACATAGTTCTTGAAGTCCATGCAGTTTAACATCATGCGGTGAGGACGTGGGAGGACAGAAGAACGGGAGTGGGCACATGGTGCAACCCTTACAATCCTTGTATGAGCGGGGTTGTATGAGAGGGGCTAAGAAAGCCTACTCCTCTCTATGCAAGGACTCTCCAAGGAAACTATTCCCAGGGGGATAGTGGAAGAGAAGAGCTTGGGGCTGGGCTCAAGACGAGTTGTCCGAGCGTTCCTACGTATCCCATTAAGATGGGAATCAAGCCACACGTAGTTCTTGAAGCACAATTTTAGCATTTTTCTGGAAGAGAAATGTATCTCAACTGGGTTTATGTACGGTACGGTGGGTAACCCGACGTGAATGAGGATGTAATCCCACACCACACCGCACAATCCCATAAGAGAGTCCGAGTCGACGAAGGCCAAGGGGCCCGAGGCTGTGCATTGGTCAGGAAGGCCTAACTGGATTGCAGTTTAACGTCTTACAGTAAGGACGGGGGCCAGGGGCCCGAGGAGGCCAAGGGGGCCTGAGGCTGAGCCTCGGTCAAGAAGGCCTGACTGGCTTGCAGTTTAACATCTTACAGTAAGGACGGGGGGAGATCTTAGTTTAAGGTCATAGAGCTCGGACCATTTTGCAGTTTATCGTCCTACTGGACGATGGTGCAGCTTAAGGTCGTGCAGGACCGTACAGTTTAGGGTCATGCGGGACCGTAACGTGCAGTTTAGGGTCATGCGGGACCGTAACGTGCAGTTTAGGGTCATGCGGGACCGTAACGTGCAGTTTAGGGTCATGCGGGACCGTAACGGGAAGTTTAGGGTCATACGGGACCGTACAGTTTAAGGTCATGCAGGACCATAAGGATCAGAAAAAGTACTTCTTGAGGAACCTGGCATTGGTGGGAGGAGTCACGCGCTCACCATCCGTGGTCACTAAGGAGTATGCCCCGTTGGGGTAAACCTTATGGATGATATAAGGCCCTTCCCATTTGGGTTCTAGTTTGGGCGGTTTCCTACCAGGGATCATTGGCGCTCGAACGGCCAGCATTAGGTCGACCTGTAGAAAAGAATGGAGGCAAAACTTCTTGTTGAAGGCCCTCGCTATCTTATTCTGATGCCTTTCCATATTGTGAAGGGCACGAAGCCGGTTCTCATCCAGTGCTTCTAATTCAGCTAGATGGATTTCGGCCACCTCATCTGGCACCTGCTGGTCATAGACTGCAGTGCGCAGCGATGGCAGATGGATCTCAATGGGTAGGATGGCCTCAGCCCCATACACCAGGGAATATGGGGTTACCTGGGTAGAGTTGCGAGTCGTCGTCCGATAAGCCCAGAGGGCGTTGGGGAGCTTGTCCGACCAAATTTTCTTGTTCTGACCAACCATCTTCTGCAGAATGTTGGAGAGGGTTTTGTTGAACGCCTCGATCTGTCCGTTTGCCTACGCGTGATAGCGGGAGGCATGGTTCGAGCGGATGTTGTACTTGGCGTACAATTTCTTCATCTCAGCCGCTCGGAAGTTGGTGCCGTTATCGGTGAGGAAGGCGTAAGGGACCCCAAATCGGTGGATGATATTGGAGCTCACAAAGTCGACGATGGAACGAGCCTTGACCTCTTTGAGTGGAACTGCCTCTGTCCACTTGGAAAAGAAATCTGTAGAAGTCAGGATGAACCTACACTGGCGAGCCGTTGCCAGTGGATATGGTCCCACTACATCAAGTCCCCATACCGGAAATGGCCAAGAGTACTTGGTGGGGTAGAGGGGCTCCGGTGGCCGATGCAGAAAGTTGGCGTGAACTTGGCATGCATGGATGCTCTTGGAATACCCGATACAATCATGGATCATAGAGGTCCAGAAGTACCCCAACCTCCGGATTTGATGGGACAGCTTCGGCCCTGCTTGATGGGCACCACAAGAACCGGCGTGAACCTCTTGCATAACCTGAGAAATCTCTACTCCTTGAATGAAACGGAGGATAACGCCATCAAATATCCACTTATAAAGGATCTGTTCAAGACTAGGGCCGCTCTAGAGGTTAAATTGCAACGCGTGGCATCGGGTTTGCTCGCGCTCGGTCCGGTCGTCCGGGAGGCGACCATTTTGGAGATACTCGACAAAAGGCGCCCTCCAGTCGGGAGTGGCTTCAACAACTGTGTCTGACGAACCCGGGACCCCTAACGTAGAGAGCCCGACGGTGAGATGACTTACCCACATTCCATCATTGTCCTCTTGGGTGATGGGGGCAATGACTCTCCGGTGTGCCACATGTATGAGCAAATCATCTTGCTCGGGTTCTGCAAGCGATGCAGCTAAGCCAGCCAAGGCGTCTGCTTGACTGTTCTGTGACTGCGGGACATGGGTAATATCTAGTCGAGAAGAGAACTGGGCCATTAGGTGGAGGGTGCACTCCAGCAATGGTACAAGCTCCGGATTTCTGACAACATAGTCACCATTGACCTATTTGATTACCATCTTAGAATCTCCTTTCACATGTAGATGGGGAACGTCGATCTCAAGGGCCAGCTCGAGGCCAGTGATGAGAGCCTAGTACTCGGCCTTGTTGTTGGTACAGCCTTCCGACAACAGGAACGAGTATGGAAGGACGGCTTGCGCTGGGGTAATGAAGACGATACCCAGGCCCACTCTGTTGAGCTTAGGATCTTTGAGCCTCCTACCGGTGGGGCTCAGGGAGGCACCGTCGAAGTGCATTTTCCAACATGGGATGGCATGATCGACTGAGAGGATCGCCTCATCAGGAAAATCCAGGTCCATGGATTGATCCGCGGAGGTTGGATGGGCAGCTAAAAAGTCTGCCAACGCCTTTCCCTTAATGGACTTCTGAGGTACGAACCTGATATCAAACTGTTGGAGAATCACTGCCCACCGTGCTAGTCGACCGGTCAACATGGGGCGGTTCAGGATGTACTTCAGTGGGTCTACCCGGGAGACCAATTGTACCTCATGGTGCTGCAGGTAATGCTGCAACTTCTGTACGGAAAAGACGAGCGCAAGGCAGCTCTTTTTGATAGGGGAGTATCTGACCTCTGTATCGAGAAGCATGCGGCTGAGATAGTAGAGACTGTTCTCAGTACCCTCATTATTCTTCTGGGAGAGCAGTGCACCGATGGATCGTTCCAAGGTGGTCACATAAAGGACCAGCGGCTTTCCAGAGACGGGTGGCATCAAAACCAGAGGTTGGAGCAGATACTGCTTGATTTCCTCGAAAGTGGTCCGACACTCCTCATCCCATTCGTAGGCGGCACCCTTCTTCATGAGCCGGGAAAAGGGCTTACACTTGCCGGCCAGATTCACGATGAATCGGCGTATATAGGCTAAGTGGCCTTGGAGGCCTCGAAGTTCCCAAATGTTTCTCGGGGGAGGTATTTAGATGATGGCCTTGATCTTCTCTGGGTCTATCTCAGTGCCTCGGTATCTAACAACAAAGCCTATAAACTTCCCAGAGGTGACCCCAAAGGCACACTTCAACGGGTTCATCTTCAGGTGACAGGAACGGAGGAAACCGAACACCTTCTCAAGGTCTTTGATATGGTCCTGGCACTAACATGATTTGACCACTAGGTCATCTACGTAGCATTATACCAGCGTCCTGAGAATCAGATTGAATATGATATGCATGGCCCTCTGATAAGTGTCGCCTGCATTTTTCAAGCCGAAGGGCATAACCTGGTAGAAAAAGGTACCTTGGGGAGCCCTGAAGGTAGTGGGCTCCTTGTCCTCAGGGGCCATCTGGATCTGGTTGTACCCAGAATACCCATCCATGAAAGAGAGAGCTTGGAACCCGGCCGTGGCATCAATCAATAACTCTGTCACCGGGAGTGGGAAGTCATCCTTTGGGCAGTGGAGATTAAGGTCACAGAAGTCGATGCAGACTCTGATATGCCCATTCTTCTTCCTGACTGGCACAATGTCGGCAAGCCACTTGGGGTACTGGACTTCCTTAATGAAGTTGGATTTGATAATCTTTTCAACTTTGGCCTCAAACATAGCACCATGATAAGGGTTCATCTTCCTGGTAGGCTGCTTAAACCCATGATGGTTTTCCAGGAGGCCCAGAAGGTGAACGGATACCTGGGGATCTAGTCTTGGCATCTCGTTGTAACTCCAGGAAAACACGTCACGGTGTTGTTTGAGGAAGTCTACGTACTGTTGCCGCTCCTCAGGGGACATGGCTGCACTGATCAATGTGGGTTTCAGATCTACCTCGCTACCAAGGTTCACCTGTACCAGTTCATCAACCGTGGTAGATACGCCTTCCTCAAAGGTGGGGGGAGCATCCTCCAGGTCTTCCTCTCCACCCGTGGGGGGGATTTCCCAGGACGGGAGATACTTCTGGGCTATCAAAACCTGAGGGGCATCTAGTGCCGGCTTGGGCAGTAGTGGTCATCATATCAGGGGACTCACTCGCCATTGAGACCATAGCAATGAAGGCAGTCGACCCTATCCCATATGGCCTTCGGCCTAAGGGGCCACGTTTGATGACGTCAAAACAGTGGTGACGTGTCGGCCTGTGTCGGTTGATTCCAGCCTGGTGGAAGAGACACGTATGGCGTACCACCATTGTCATAATCTTGACATTCTGGTACCGCACAGGGGTAGGAGGCTCCGGGATCACTTGAGCCTAGTTGGTGTAGGAGTACGCGGTGATTTTCCGCCATCGCTTGGACATGGGAACATGCCTTCCTTGCATACCTGAAACAAAAAAACACTGCCCCATGTCGGGGTTCGTGGCCTCCAATCGGTGGATCGGGAGGACGTAGGCGTCATCCATGCTTGCCCAGGGATCACTTGTGACCGGGGCGGGTTCATCCTCACTCGCTAGGATTTGCTTATCCTTACTCTTGTAATAATCAGCATCCAGATAGCGGGCCTCACAAGAGGTGAAAGGAGACGCATCTCCTTGGAGCACGCCTACTAGACCATTAAGGGAGTATTTGAGGCACTGGTGATACGGCGAAGGGACTGCTGCATGCAGATGGATCCATGGCCTACCCATCAATGCGTTGTAGGCGGTGTCCTGAGAGACGACCATGAACTCGGTGCTGGAAATTAAGCCACCGAACTGAGTCTTCAGGCGGATCTTGCCGACCGGGGTTTTCTCGGTCTTGTCGTACCCCTGGATTCTAAGGTCAGAGAGAGTTAAATCATCTTTAGACAGACCCAGCTTTCGCAATGTCCGAGTCGGAATTAGGTTGATTCCGGAACCCGTGTCAACGAGGCAGCGGCGGAATTCCACACCATTGAAGTGGCCAGTGATGTACAGCGGGCGAATATGCCCCTGTATAGGAGGGTCCTCATCTTCACTGGAGAACGAGATAACCGCCTGACATTCGACGTTCTCAATTTCCTCGGCGTGGAAGGCTTCTGCGGCTGCTACCTCCGTCTCAAACTGTAGGGGGCTCCTTAGGGACTCGACAAGTGCCTCGCGCATTTCAGACGATAGGCGAAGGGCCTCAAGGATAGAAATCCTTGTTGGAATGTCGTCCAGGTGTTTCAGGACATCGTACTTTCATGTCAAGCATGAACCTCTTCTTACAAGAGGTCGTTCTGCAGTTGGAGGCACAGCGGGTCCTGCCGGTTGAACCGGCGGTTGGCTAGTGCTGGGTACATCCTGCTGCCTACTAGTTGAAGCCTGGAGAGTAGTCTCCGGACTAGGATTGGATAGAAGAGACTGTCCTAGAGCCGGGAAAGACTGGCTGTGATACGAACGAGGCTGCTCTCCCTGATCTAGTAGCACAAACGGTGGTGGAGGTAAAGCTGAGGGAGTCAGATGGGGTTGCACGTGCTGAGCTCTGCGCTGAGCCTTCTGTCTGGTCTCAGTAGCATGCACAACTTGGATGAAAGTGCATGCTAAAATGCCTCGACGACCGGCATGGTTTTGATTCTACTGACATTGACGTCGGCTGGGGACATTGGGGAGGCATGTCTGGCGTTCACCTTCGTCGGGAGTCATATAGGGCTTTACCAGCTCCACGGTGTTAACCGAAGTGTACCCCTGGCTGTCGCTTGATGAGTCATCCACCACAGGGTGGATTCTGGGAGGAATCCCCATTTCAAGGGGCATAAAGTCGCCAAGAGTGTGGGATGACAACGACACCGGTGGAGCGCATTGTTTATTCTTGCATCCTTGCTGCTTTCCCTTTTGGGAAGAGGTCGACTGTGAAGGCGATGAAGAGGTACTGGATACTTCTTATGAAGGTTCCGGCTGCTTCAGGCATGCCCGGATGATACCATGGGCACAAACGATGGTTTTTCGAGCCATCCGGTCATCGTATTTCTGAGATCTGTGGCTGGGAACCTACTGCCACTCGCCTTCACTGTCGCTACTGATCTCTGACCCTGCAAAGACACCCGCCACTTGTGTTGGTGTCAGGCCCAACCTGACTATGTTGTTGTTGACCTGGTCTTGAAGCCAGTCTTTAAACACATAGCATTTCTTGAGGGTGTGTCCCAGAATATGATGATAAGGATAGTAGTTGGGTTGATCGGTGAGATTCGCCTCTGTCGGCCTTCGGCACTCGGGTAGGTGCACAATCCCTTGCTCTAGAGCACTTCGGAAGTAGCCAGGGACCTGATTTTCATTGAACGAATAAGTCTGGTGCCTTATTTCCGGATAGGGGGCCCTGGGGGCCTGGCCCTGATGAGGATCCGGAGGGGCCTACCGAGGAGGCGGCACCTGATTGTCTTGCCTAGGTAAAGGTGGCGCATTGCACGGGGGAACCTGTCGATTCTGAGGCGGTCGCTGCTGGGCAGGAGCCTGTGCTTGAGGTGGAGGACCTCTGTGGGGTTGCGGGGATGGTGTCGCTAGCAGTAATTCCAGCTGCCCAGGGGCTTCTATTTGGGCCACCGCGGCGGGTTCGGCTCTGGAGGTCCTCCTGGCCGGGATCATAGGGGGCAATGAATGTGCCTGACCAGCCTGTTGCAGAGCCTCCTCAAGGCGCTGAGCCTTATATGAGAAATATCGGAACCCTCCAAGGTAGTTCTGGGTAATAAAAGAGGGTACCAGATCCGTTTTAACGTTCCCTAAACACATCTTCAGTAATTTCTCCTGAGTCAGTGTCATATCGAGGGAGTACGTAAGTCCCTTCCACCGGGCGTTGAAATCTGTGACTCGCTCATCAGGCCTTTGCTTGCACTTGAAGAGGTCTGCAATGCTGGTCTTCTGCGTGGTGGAGATGAACTAGTATAGGAACTACCAGCGGAGATCCTCCCAACCAGTCACCGATCCGATAGGGAGCTGGCTGTACCAGACGAACGTGGGACCTTCCAATGTCTGCACGAAACATCGGAGCTTGGCGGCTTCTTGCTGGGTCGGGGTCCCCAGCATGGGGCCACACCTGGAAGAAAAATGAGCCAAGTGCTGTGGTGGGTCCCATGTCTCGTTGAAGGGTGAGAATGTGGGGTTCCCAAAACCCGGGGGTGCGGGCATATCATCAACCCACGTAGGATATGACTTGCCATCCGGTGGGACCTCCACCTGCCGTGTTTCCAACGCTTCGAGGCGGGCTATGAGTGACGCTATAAGATCATCCGGGTGGGGGTTCCTGTCTTTACGGGGATCCCTAATCAGAAGTGCATTACCAGGTTCTTCAACCTGGTAGATGTCTTCGGCAGCTCATGGATCAACTGGCGGAACGGCCTGTGGGGCGACTGGGGGAACCCGGAATGGATTCTTCAGATTGCCCCATCGTTCAGGTGGTTTGGCGAGACATATCGCGCCCTCTTGCCGTGAGATCCGGCTTCTGCCCTATCTGCGGAAGTAGCATGATCAGGGTTGCCCGGAGGCATCTCACCGGGGGGAAATTGTTCCTTCCCCTGATTCCCCGGCTTGGGATGACCATAGTCGGGTCACCGCTCTACAACGCGCTCAGCCAAGAGTTCGTCAACCATCCTCTTCTGGTCAGCAAGTTGCTGGCGTAACATGGCCTTCTCGGGATCTTCGTCTGTTTTCTGCACAGAGGAAGATGGGTCGGAGTGCTTGATAGTTCCAACGTTCTCCTTTCCCTTGCCAGCATTTCGACCGAGTACCAGCGACTCGGTGGGTACAGGGAGGCCTAGAAGGTTCCTCTGCTGACGGGTAACCCTCCCTGATGGGTCCAACAATGGTGGTACGCCCTCGAGGGGTAAGTCTCCATCAAGAAATTCAAGCTCGTCTTCCTTGTCCACTACGTTTTCCATGTGGACCGCGACCCCTCTTGAGGGCAGGTCCTCAATGTCGCATAACGAATCGAGCTGCCATCGGATAGGGTCGAAGAGGAGAGCGACATAGTGTCCCCAACCACGGACTTGCACATGGGGGGTAGCTTCCCTGATGACTCTGTGGAGTACTTTGAAACTCTGAACACATTTCTGTTGAAGGGCGCTCTGACGGCCTGGTGACTCAGGGTGCTGGGCCAAGGAGTGTGGCCAAATCGATCAGGCGGCATTGCTCGCCGATTTCTTCAAAGTGCTCTCGACTTATGGGCTACATCACCTACTCGTAACGAAGGCGGAAGTGTGTCTCCCATAGGGTTCAACAAAAGCACCCCACTTCTTCAGGGGTAAGGGACTATGGTGCGCGAAAGTTCGGCGCCGCCGTTGTCCATAACTTCTCCGGGAAGTGATCCGCTGTGAGAATGCTCCAGAAGCTCCTGGGTTCGGACTCGGGGTCTAGCCCTATGTTGCCCCACTCGTCGACCGGGGGCAGCGGAGGGACTGGTAGCGGTACCGCGGCGGACCTCTAGGATAGTAAACTCGGCGGTGGAGAATACGGCGAACGAGATGACTGGATGCCGAATTCCGGGCCATCCTCTGAAGAGTGAGGTGTCCTGGCCACGATATCACAATACGATGGTCTGATAGCCACAGCTTCCGGCACAGGAGTCGCGGCTGCCGGCGATAGGTCATATCGTTGCTCTACCGCCGTTGGCCCCCAAAATATCTCTTCGTGATCTCTGGTAGAGGTAGAGGGTGCTTCTGGTGACAATGGTGGTGATTGCACGGTCGAGACCTGCGGAATTTCCATGATTTCTTCCTCCTGGATGTACCTGCGGAGAGAGGTGGGAATCTGGTGGACCTCGCATTCTAGGAGAATGAGGCTAACGCGCCTAGTTCCTACCCCAGTCCTTGATATGGAGGACCGGGGAGAAGGTTCCATCGCTGAGTCGCATTCCGCTTCAGAATCCGAGAAACGATCCGGTTTGATCTCCACCCGCTCCCCCCAGGATTCTTCCTGTGTCAGCGATGACCCGCTCTTCTACCCCGGGGTGGCTCTTCGGGACAAGGTTGATCCTTAATAGGTAGTGTTGGGGCAGCAATGGCGTCGTGGCAGAGAGGGCCCCCGCTCGAGGTGGCCGGGGTGCGAGGGGAACTAGGGAAAATGTCGAAGGGTACATGGGGAGGACCTCCATGGACGGTGCGGGCGGAGCGAGGCTGACCTTCACTCCCCAAGTTGTCGTGGCGAGGACCTTTTCCAGTTGCAGAGAGGACGTAGGGAGGACCCCCACGTTGGAGAAGGACCGGATGGACAGTGCCTTCAGATCAGCGGTCGGGGGTAGGAGGATGGACTCTATACCGTATAGTGGGCACGGGAGAGGTTTCCACGTCGAGCGTCACTACCGCGGGGTGGGTCTTCCTTCGGGATGGAGGTAGCATGAGGCATACCTCCGTGACGAGCTTCGGAGTGGGGAAAGCCCACGCTCTGTGAAATGGTGGTACGGAGAGGACCTCTGTATGGAGTGACGTTACCGAGGATTGGTTCACGGTAATCATCGCCCGGGCCTATGACCCCAAGAGTCAAACCAGCCTACCGGTGGGGCGGCTGAGGCCTCGATCCTGGTCGGGTGAAGGAGTGCCCCCGCTCAGTGTATGTAGGAACTCCATGATGTGCGTCGGTGGTGTCTTGGGCCACGGTAGTTGTTGACGTCGACGTATCTGGGCGAGCGTCCTCAGCCCGGGCCCAACTCTAACGTCGGGTCAGACGAGCTGGCGCAGGTGGTGCAGGGGCATGGCCTGCCTGCTCTTCCTGCGGAGTCAGACGGCGGCACTGACGCGGCCGAATGGGAGCCCTTTCCTGGAGCCCTTGGTTCGGGACCCTGAGCGGGCCGAGCCGGACGTCACCCGCCTCATCAGCATAAGGCGAGGAGTCGTCGAGGCATTCCGGGGACAGGCTCCTGAAATGATTGAACGTTGGGGTGGGGAGCAAGGGCTCCATTTGCGGCCTGTTAGGGCAGCGTTGACGGTGGGGGCTAGATGACTCCAGGTCCAGGCGGGCCATATCACGATTTGGGATGACCCCTTCCTCCTCGTACCTACGTACAAGGTTGTTGATCACCCTTCACTGGATGATCTCTGATGGGGAGAGGGGACGTGGGCGCCCTATATTCACAGATGTAGAGGCTGTCGTGGAGGTAGCGAAGCCATGTGGGGTGGTTGTGCCAGTGTTTCCCCTCCCCCAGCATAGGAGAGCGGGTGGTGATCGTTTCTCTGTAACAACAACCTGGTTCCTGAGAAATGAAGGGATCAAATCATCAGCACTGTGAGGAAAAGGATTGAAAACCAGTGCCCCAGCGTCCTTCCATTATCCATGTCTGTAAGAAGGATCCATGCCAACATGTTGCAGAACAGAGTTCCCCACGTTCTACTGCCCCAACTTCCAGTGCGTTTCACGCCAGGCCTGCCATTTGCTTGGCGGGACCCGACACCGGATATCTGGATCTGGTGACACATCAATCTACTGGTGTCTCAAATGCTACTAATCTCCACATTGAGGAGAATAATTTCACGTCGGGTTCACCATTTCTGTTTCCGATGCTTTCACCGGGGTGCGCTTATCCATCCGTCTACGGAGGAGGACGCGCTGCATTGTTGCCCCGCATTCCCGCTTTCCAAAGGCGGGTGGCATTCGCTCATTATTCAGGGAATTCTGATCCTTGATCGAAACGGGATGATGGGATTTCGTTTCTCCCTTCCATGGATTCCTCATCGGAACTCATCACCTAGTCCGGGTCTCCCTCATAGATTTAATACGTTGTTCATGAAACTCTTCCCATTGCCATGTTTCCATGGACACCGGTTAATTACACTGCTTCTGTCAGGACATTCCAAAGGGTCTAGTTAGGGCAGCAACCTGCAGTCGGGGGAGTAGTCACGTTGAGGCATCAGTAGCGTTTCTGGATGCTGGGGAACTGGTGCGTCTGTCTTTTATCCCTTGTCATAGGGCTTCTCGAGGGCGTGGAAGCCCGAGGAATCCCACATCGAGTGCGGGGAATTATATGCCTTGGACATATATCTGAGGTTTTCCTCAGCTTCCTGTGTTTAACACAGGGTATGCCACGAGTTTAACGTCCAGCGGAGACGGATCAGCCCGATTAGAGCATTAGCTAGAATGGATCGGATTGAGGGATTTCCCTTGAAGGGCTGCCGATACCGGGACCAGCCCATGGGCGGATATGAAGAGGAGTGGACTGACATGGTCTCACCGGGATATGACGGTCCGGGTGAGAATCAGGGTGGATGATGGATGGATGAATAGAGTATAGGGGGAATGGAAAGGGACCATCGCAAGGGCGATGGTGAAGTTGGGCTTGAGCCTCAAAGAGACCTCCTACGTATCCCCGTGGTAGGGAATCAAAGTCCATGTAGTTTGGGATGGCGCCGATGAACCGGCATGAAGGTGGGCCTTGGTCTGATGCATCAGCGAACCGACGCAAAGGTGGACCTTGGTCCAGATGGTGTGGGGCTCACACACTAGGCTGCCCGGGTGTGGATGAACTGACGTGAAGAAGGTCGGAGTGACCAATAGGTGGTGGGCTTGAACCTCTGAGGGGCTTCCTACGTACCATGTCGTGACATGAATCAAAGACCACGTAGTTCAGGTTGGACACCGTAAGGCCGACGTGAATGAGGAGGACCAGGGGGTCCTAGTGGTGGCGGGCTTGGACCTCGTGGAGGCTTCCTACGTACCATGACATGACATGGATCAAAGACCACGTAGTTTAGGTTAGTCACAATGACTTACCGTCGGACTGGAATGCAGTTTAACGTCATATGGGATGAAAATGAACCCTGACGTGAATAAACGATGAGAGGTGGGCTTGAACCTCATAGAGGCTTCCTACGTACCATTCCTTGACATGGATCAAAGACCTCGTATTTCAAAGGGGATTCATCTGAAAATCGACGTGAATGTGGACCTTGGTCCGATGAGGGATGGGCTTGAACCTCAGGGAGGCTTCCTACGTACCATGCCTTGACATGGATCAAATTCCTCGTAGTTCGGGTTGGTCACAATGGCTTGCCGTCGGACTGTAATGTAGTTTAATGTCATGCGGGATGAGATGGAACTCGATGTGAATAAATGATGGGTGGGCTTGAACCTCAGGAAGGATTCCTATGTACCATGCCTTGACATGGATCAAAGACCTCGTAGTTCAAATGGTTTCATCGGTGAACCGACGTGAAAGTAGACCCAAGGGTCCACTAGTGGTGGGCTTGAACCTCGTGAAGGCTTCCTACGTACCATGCCTTGACATGGATCAAAGTCATCATAGTTCGGATGGTGGGTGTCGGTGAACCGACATGAAGAAGGAGGGACCTTGGTCCAAAAAGGGGGATGGTCTTGAACCTCAGGGAGGCTTCCTACGTACCGTGCCTTGACATGGATCAAAGTCCTCATAGTTCAAATGGGTGTGCAGTTTAATGTCATGCTGGATGGGGGAATACAGTTTAATGTCATATTGGACGAGGGTATACAGTTTATCGTCATGATGGATGAGGGTATTACCATGGCCGATGCTTACTCTAAGCCCACGTGAGTCATGCTTGGTGTGAGAAACAAGAGGCAACAAGGACTTGACGATCACATTGTGAAGGGTGCATCCGTGAGAAGCGAAGAGGGGCTTACGCGTTAGGCGGCCCATGGTGTTAGGACTTACTCCAGGATGGAGGCCCGAAGTGTGACAAAGCACAGCGAAAGAGGGATTTGGGACCAATGATGGGAGGTTCCTCGTTCTTTAACGCGCCCTCCCCTGACCTTGGTAGTGGGGAAGTACGGAGATGCAGGGGTGTAACCATCTGTTGGGGAACTAGGTTCTCCCTTCTCCTGCGGACATATGCCACTCTAATAAGGAGGATATTATCCCTTGTGGGGGGAGTGATTCCACTCCCGTGGATATGAGTGGCATAAAAAATGTTCGAGCTGGGGGGACCCTTCGTACGAGGCACGAGGTCGGGTCACAATTTAACGTCATGTGTTGAGAACGTGGTGCTTGGCAGTTTAACGTCCTGCAGCTCGGACGAGGTGGGTTCACTCCACACCCCTAGGACTTACATAACTGGTGCCCTTTGCTCCTTGGGGGAGGGAAGGTACCAGTAAGGCTGTGGCCAATGGGGGGTTGTAGAGCGAACCTTCGAGAGGTCTACGTTAGTGTGGATATGCGAAGAAGCAATAGCCGTTAGCGTGCCTATGCAAAGAAGCATTAGGCGAAGCAACACTATGAGTGGTATTGTCCGTGGGACTTTGAAATCACATCATGCATACCTGGAGGGTCGCACGGGAAGGGAAATTTCCAAGCAAAGGAGTGTGCTTCGTGAAGCGGAGTGCCTTGTCCTTAGCATGGGGCAAATGTGTGAGTGGGGGGTGCTTCGCGAAGTAGAACAGTATTCACGGAGCACTGCCTCGTGAAGAGGAGGTGCCTCACGAAGCAGGGTGCTGTGAAGCAGTGTGCTTCGCGATGTGGAGCGATCCTGCCTTAGCATGGGGATCACTAATACAGTATGGGTGTTTCGCGAAGCATAAATGCTCCACGGCTGCCCGGGTTCCCTTGGGAATCCCCCTCCTTCGCGAATTCCCTTGAGCTTCACGAAAGGCATCCCTCTCGGAAGAGGGGCTCAAAACGAGACAAAGCGAAGGCGTCACGCGAAATAGAAGTACCTCGCGGAGCTCATGATTCCTGGGGAAAAGGGTGCTTCACGATTTGGGACAGGAGAAGCCGAAAGGTCGGATTCTCCATCTCCTGGACTCAGGTAGAGCCCAGTATTTATAGGCAAGGGGCGCCACGAAGCCGAACTCCCGCGCCGCCTCTGGGGCTTCGCGATGCGGTCGCGAACATCAAATTCGTTCGCGGAGAGGTACCACCTCCAGAGCTTTGCGGTGGGCTCGCAAACGTCTAATTCGTTCGTGGAGAGGTACCACCTCCAGAGCTTCATGGGACCGTGATGCTCGGGGTGCTTCGTGTTGGTGCTTCGCGAGGCAGCGTGCGGGCCTTCTTTTTCGTCCCTTCCTTTCGTGCAATATTTTGGCTCCAACAGTTACTATAGACCATTTTTTCATGATTTCTCCAAGATCTCTTTTTCAATGAAATATTTAAACCATAAGGGTGTAATGTTTTAATGGAATGAAAATTTTTAGAGATATTTTGAGAAGATAAAGGTGAGGTTAACTTCATTAGTAGTTTTGATTCTTCGGGAATCGGTGTCAGGTTATGATGTTTTCTATGATGCTTCTTGTATGGGTTCGGGATGTGTCTTGATGTAGGGGAAATAGGTTTTGGATTATAGATCTCTCCAATTAATCCCTCATGAGAAGAACTACCATACCTATGATCTTGAGTTATTATCTATTATGCATGCACTAAAAACATGGATTCACTATCTCTTTGGGGAGAGTTTTACAGTATATTCTGATAATAAGAGCCTGAAATATATTTTTAGTCAGAGGGATCTGAATTCTCGATAGATATTTTGGGTGGAGTATATTTAGAATTTTCATTTTGATATTTCTTATACCAATAGGAAAGGAAATGTGGCTGCTGATGCCACTACTACAACACAAGCCTTTAGCAGTGCTAAAAATGGTCTTTATCAACACTATAGAAGCTCCAACTACCAGAGCAAGATTAAAAACCATAGTATTTTATTAGTGCTAAAAAAGAACTCATAAAGGGGAATTCTATAGTATACTGTAACAACACACCATAGAACCAAAAACACCATGAAATCAGAAAAATCAAGTACCAATATAGAATTTAAATGAAATAAAATTTACAATACAAATATATGAAAAAAAACTATATTATAGACATCTTAAACATTGGTTTATACAATTACATAAGTACAAATTCTTACATATATTCAAAAAAATCATTTTTTATTTTTTCTTTTGATCCTAACCCCTACTTGAAAAAAAACAAACCTGTATAAGAAAACAATGGTTATTTTAGTAATAATATAAAGAAATAAATTAACAGAAATTATTAATTTTAAAATCTAATTTTGAGTCATTCCAGGAACACTGTGTATCAGATTGAGTTGTGGTTGATTCTTGCACATCACACCATTTATTGTTCATATTCAAGTATTATCTCTATTAAAATTAACTAAAAAATTATAAGATAAAAATGATAATGAAATTAATTAAGTAATATAATATATAATGATGAGAAAACAATCTAGTATCTTTTTATCAGTTTTGATGATGTGATGCACATTTTAAACTAAAATGACACTTACATATCGAAAAGATGCACTTTGAGTCATAAAAATCACACCATATATTATATTGAGGTGATGATTATTCCTACACATCTCAAATGACTTATGGATCATTTTACAAAAGTATCAAAACAATTCAAATGTGTTTTCTCATTTTTGAGTACATCTCTTGTCATTTTTACTAAAATGTCATTTTAAATTGGAAATAATAAAACTGACTCATGCCGATCACATTGTGTGTTTTCTTAAATGATACTAATTCATACATGTCACAAATGAATTATGAATTTTTTTCCTAAATTATCAAGACAATACGAGCACGTTTTCTTGGTTTTCAGTGCGTGATAATTTTTGAACTAAAATATCGATTTTAAACTGATAATGGACACATTGAGTCATAATGGGAATATCATGTATTAGATTTAGGTACAGTTTATTCCTATATATTAAAAATTAATTATCAATCATTTTCCTAATGTATCAAAAAAATATGAATATTTTTTCATTGTTTTGAGTAGGTCAATTGTCCTTTTTACTAAAATTGTTGTTAATTTTAAATAAAAAGATGCACTTGGAGTAATACTGGTCACACTGTGCATCAGATTGAGGTGCAGATAATTATTACACATCCCAAATGACTTATGGATAATTTTAATAATGTATCAAAACAATATGAATTCGTTTTATCAGTTTTGAGTATTTCCCTAGTCTTTTTTACTAAAATGTCATTTTAAACTCGGAACACAAACTTTGACTAATATAGATCACATCATGTATCATTTTGAAGTGAGACTGATTTATACACATTAAAAATTATTTATGAATCAATGTCCTAAATTATCAATAAAATATGAGTGTGTTTTCTTGGGTTTTAATGAGTGACAATTTTTGAACTAAAATATCAATTTTAAACTCGTAACGAACACATTGAGTCATACTAGGTGCATCGTGTATCGGATTGAGGTGAAGTTGATTCCTAGACATCAAAAATGACTTATATATCATTTAACTAAAGTATCAAAACAATTAAAATTAATTTTATTGGTTTTGAGTAGGTCAATTTTTCTTTTTACTAAAATTGATGTTAATTTTAAATAAGAAGACACACTTGGAGTCATATCGGTCGTACCATGCGTCAGATTGAGGTTTGTATGATTCCTATACATCCCAAATGACTTATGGATTATTTTTATAAAATATAAAAATAATAAAAATATGTTTTCTTGTTTTTGAGTATGTTAGTTGTCCTTTAACTAATATTAATGTCAATTTTAAATAAAAAGAAGCACTTGAAGTCATACCAATCACACAATGTATCAGATTAAGGTGTGGCTAATTCCTACATGTCCCAAATGACTTATAGATCATTTTACTAATGTATAAAGACAATAAGAATTTATTTCTCCATTTTGAGTACATCACTTGTCGTTTAAACTAAAATGTCATTTTAAACTCAAAACATGCACTTTGAATCATACAGATCACGTCGTCTATCAGTTTTATATGGGACTTATTCCTACACATCAAAAATCATTTATGAATAAATTTTATAAATTATCAAGAAAATATGAGTGTTTTTCTTGGTTTTTAATGAGTAACACTTTTTAAACTAAAATATAGATTTTAAACAGATAACAGACACTTTAATTCATATCTGGAACATCATGCATCGAATTGAGGTGCAACTAATTTCTACACATAAAAAAATGGCTTATGGATCATTTTCGTAAAGTATAAAAAATATCAAAATATTTTTTTCTAATTTTTCAGTATGTCAGTTTTCTTTTTTACTAAAATAAATATCAATGTTTAATAAAAAGAAGCACTTGTAGTCATACCAATCACACCATGTATCAGATTGATGTGAGGTTGATTCTTACATGTCCCAAAGTCTTAAAAAAATTCTAACTTCCAATGTTACCATTATTTCCATTTACTTTATTTGTTGAAATTTTAACACTGCATATTGAGCTGATGTTTTTAGCTGAAAAACCATTGTCATTGTTAAAAACTAGAAGATAAAAGGAAGCTCATGCACCCATTATATCATGGGAAGTCACTATAATGGGAAAATGATCTTCATCTACTCTTATGGATTCCAATAATGATAATGTTTTTTTAGATAATAACATCGACTCAAAATGCAATGTTTGTAGTTTAACAAAGAAAGGAAATGGAAATGAAAATTTTGGTAACATTGGTAGAAAGAAACATTTTATTCTCTTTGATAGATTGTTACATATAGTTGAAATAAAAATATGACTTCCCAAAAGATCTGGTAAAAATAACTAAATAAGTATTATATCAAAATAATAAGGAAATTAACATACAAATAAAAGATAAAAGGATGACAAAATTAACTAAATAAATAGTAGGAATTCACCTTTTCATGATGGTAGTATTCATTATTGATGCATTTCCTTATTGTAATTATCTTAGTTGCAGGCTCAAAGTATAATCACTCATGATCATGAGAAGATTTGAACAAATGAACCCGAATCGAACAAAATAATCCACATATATAAGGAAAAAATTATTATATGAGTAATACTAAAATGAAATAAATTAAACATAAGTATAAAAAATACATAAATTCTATGGACAATGATTTTACTGTGAAAACATCAAGATTACCTATGTTATTGAGTAGTGGAGAGAACTTGAAGGAAAGTGATAAATTCCAACACTACAGAAGTGGAAAGGTTTTGAGGGAGAATAAGTATGTGGATGTTTTGGTGCAGAAAGGCATGAAAGATGAATAAACTACCCCAACTCGAACAAAAGAATCCACTTGTATAATAAAAAAATATGTGATTAATACTAATAAGAAATAAATTAATCATAAATTTAAATCAACATATTAATTATATGAACAATGATTTTACTATAAAAACATCAAGATTACCTTTGTGATTGAGGAGAGTTGGCCTCGTTTCTCTTCTTGTAAAGGGAGTGGAGGTAACTTTAAGAAAAGTGATAAATGAAACATTACAAGGCTGAAAAGGTTTTGATGGGGAAGAAGTGTATGGAATTTTTGGTGTAGAAAGACATGAAATATTGATAAGAATATTCTAAAATAAATGAACTCTATAATAAATAATTAAAATTAAATCAACATTTCATTATATATTTTTTAAGTAAAATGGAGAAAGTATATTGTAACATTACCTTTACATATTCCCAAATGGTTCCCTTCGTTATATTTTGTTCTTCTAAGGGATTGGTAATATCATCATGTGCATAAGACATTGTCTGCATGAGTAGTCAAACATTTAATTTAGATTTTGTTAATTTAGTATAGAACATATAAAATTATGAGGAAAAACATAGTATATTAAAAAACATTTTTACCTTCTCATTGAACTCTATTTTTTAAAATGTTTTAGGGATTTGGTTCTTCTATCGAGAATCCAACCCCCTCCTTTGTGGTCCCCTATGACTTACAAGACATTGTATACGTTGGGACTATAATGAACTGATTGTAATCTCCAAATTAAAGGTTCATTCTTGATTGTAATTCATTCAAAGGTGAAAGTTATAGACAATGATAATCCTCATCAACTCATCTCCCGAACATTTATCATTTGATTTTGTTTTTTGACACACATCCTCTATCTTTTCTGGACATGCAACCATGTTGCTTTAAATACTCTATGAAACAGTCATCCATGGGATGACTAATACTCAGAGTAGTAAAAGAAACATAAAAGAGATGGGGGATGACTCTCAAGGAAAAAAATGTAATAATAACTATTCAGGAGATTAAGCTAATGGGGAAGAAAATTATACTGCACTATGATCTCTAAAAGGGGTAATGCATCCCATTTGTGAGAATTACACCATTGTCACTAGTTATTAACTCATTGTCCTATTGAAGGTGATATTTGGGGGGCACAAACATTATTTTATGTGATTAAATGGGTCTCAGTGGGGACATGTTATTATATATTAATCTTTGGGGCCTCTATGAATTCTATATCTATAAGAGAAATATAAATTTTAATTATTTAAATACTCTAACTAAGACTAGTCCTACATATATTAAAATGATCCATCAAGTATTTTTAAATACTCTAAATAATTTAAAATATAATATTGGAAATTAAGGAGTAATAAGAAACCCAAGTATAATAAACAAGAATAATAAACTATCATCCGATCAAGTAGAATATATAAAAATGTATTTATACAACTTTTTAATAAATAAAGAGTTATTTTATATACATGGATGGTAATCAAAGATTCATATGGGTGGACCAATATATGTAAACCTAAAATGATGAATACCTAAAAATAATTTCTATTAATTATTCCAACTTATATATAATTTGATAACATCCATTCTATTTTTTGGAATAAGTGATGTAAAAACCTATGGAATTATTACATTTAATATTAATGATATATAAAATATTTGAAAACATCTAAAAAATATAATTTCATTGAAAAATTGATAATTATGGGAAAAAATAATTTTAGGAAAAGAATATACATAATAAAGATAAAGGTTTTAAACGTCTCAAAATTCTAAGTTGATAAATTGATTCAAGAATTATGTCTAAACAGGTTGAAAAAAGAATTATTTTCTAGTAGGCAAAGAGTAGGATTTATAAGAAAATTTCATTTTCATGGCCATTATGGGTTATATGGTTATTTTGCACACATAGTATATAATTTTAGTCATAATGAAATAAATAATAGTAATTATGGAAGACATGGATGTTTTATGTTAAATGGGAGATGACTGACTGACTGAAAATTAACTTTTTTATTATCAAAACACTTTTGAATAAAAAGTGAGAGACTGAAAGATCCCTACAACCAATAAGACTATTAAAGAGGATAACCCAGAACAGGACTACATGATCTACCCCTTCCCAACGACTACACCGTGATTACAAGCCTTCATCATCGCATGACCACTCAGCAAGCTCTCTCGTGTAGGGTTGCATGAGCCCAGTACTGATGGCAGAGTCATACCCTCTTGAACATCCAAATCTGAATGACATGCTCAGGTGGAAGTGAGAAAAATATTCATAACAAATTTGTATTTTTTAATTGTATACATATAATTTGTGTAATATATTTGTATAAAATAATTGTGGAATGTATATTTTTATAATATAATTGTATAATATATTTATATAGTATATTTTTTTAATATATTTTATAGTATATTTGAATAATATATTGGTATAATATATTTATATAATATATTTTTATAATATATTTTTATAATATATATTTGTATAGTATAATATATATTTTCATAATGTATTTGTATAATATATATCTATATTATATATATATATTTGAATTTTTAAAATATAAATGTGTGTGTGTCTATATATATATAATATATATATATATAATATATAATATAAATATATATCTGTATTGTTTTTATATTTTTGTATTTTTTCAAATCTATACATATAAATATATAAATATTTAACATATTTATATATGTAATGTGTTAAATCCATTTGATACAAAATTATATATATAAATATATATTATACACACACACACACACATAGATATATATATATATATATATTGACATACATATATGTAAATGTATTTATAAACATGTGTGTGCATCTGTGTGTGTATGTAAATATAATTATATAATAAATTTACCATTATATATATATATAATTATATTAATATATACTAGTTGAGGAGGGAATGCACCTAGATTTCATTCTATATACCCTATAGTCGAATCTAATAGGAATGGAATTTCTTGTTTGGTGTTGTCTGTGTGTAGAAGGGAGGCGGTGGTTACCTATGTTTGCAGGAGAGAGCACTTGAGGGGGGAGGCGGTCATGTGTAGAAGGAGGGTACGATGTAGATGAGATTTCTTCTATTTTAAAATAATGAAAAACTTGAAGGGGTAAAAATATCATGAACTAGGAATCAATGGCATTGGGATGGGCGAGTTTCAATAAATCAGTAAGCGGTGAGGGTGGAGGAGTGTAAGGAATGATAGCCCTATCTCCTTTCAAGAAAACATCCCTAATAAACATTGTTGACCATAGGGATATTCTGATGGTAAAGAAATAATGATGATAAAAAAACAAAAATAGATCTCATCAAACAATCAATCAATGAGTGAGGATGATGGGGAGAAAATAAGATACCTTGGATTGAAGCTTTGAATCATTTGAGAGAAAGTAGATTGAAAACCTAAAAAATGTTCAAGCCTTGGATTTGTTTGACCCTTGAATCATTCGAGCAATGGATTTGAGCCTTAAAATTGTTCGAGCCTTGGATTTGATACTTGATTTGAACTCTGATTCACCGAGGAGGAGCGCCGACAGAGGGTGGATTCCGTAGAAATCTTCGGTATCGTGATGAATTCATGACTCGTTAGGGTTATTTAAATTGATTAGGACACTTTTATTAGAACTTTTTTAGAGAAGATAAATCTTTATCTTTATCAATGTTAAAAATGCATTAACAAATATACCTTTTATTAGTGGTAATTAATTAAATGCTAATAAAGGATTTATAATTATAAATAATTTTTTTGTAAATATATTTTTATAATTATATATATTTAATAAATATATATAAATATAAATACAATAAATATATTATTCATTTAAATATATTTATTATAATTTTATAATTATGTATTTATAATTATATAAATAATTTTTTAAAAAATAATATAAATACCATTATATATATATATATTTAATTATATATATATATATATTTAATAAATAAATATAAATATAAATATAGTATATATATTCATTATTTAAATAAATTTATTATTATTTTATAATTATTTATTTATAATTATATAAATTGTTTTTTAAATATATTTATTTATTTATAATTATAAAAATATAAATCTATAAAAATAGTAAATATACATTTATAAATATATTTATTTACAAATACTTTTTTACAAATATTGTTTTAACATTATTAATGAATATTTAATCTTAAGTGCATGCATGTTAAAATTGAGTGAAATTGAATAATTAAAAATGATTACACTTTAAAAATATTTAAAAAATAGATAAGTTTCATTAGTTAAATATAAATTATTAGAAAAAATGGATATATATTGAAATAAAGATGAATACATATTGAAAATATTAAAACATAGTAAATAAATATATAAAAAATAAATAGAAGGAACTGATTGAATTCCCAAAAAATACTACATAAGGTGTGATTCCAAGCAAGCCTACCCCCCCCCCAAATTTATTAAAAAAATAAATTCGAGGCATTACAAGAAAGAGGTAGAATTAAAAAAATCACACCCAAAAAAGATACATGTCATAGGGATCAACATAATCACCATAACCATAATCTGAATTTTCACCAGCATCCACTGATTCCCCATTCAGATTGTAAGTTTTTGTATTGCTTTAAGATCGTAGAATATATCTCCTAGAGCCTTTACTGTTCCAAATACTTGTTTGACCTACCTCACTTAGAATCAGTGTCATTCTTTGCCTTTAAATATGACCCGGTGGACATAGTCCTTGGAATATTAGAGTAATATTTCCTAGGACTTATCTTCGGGGGAGCATTATCAACCAACCATAGCTTCCCATGTTCAACAAAATCTTTGAAAGAGACTTTACTACAACTCAGAGTTTGAGGGGGGTTTCTTCCCGTCTCCTTATTATCATCAGTAACATTTTCCCACTTATCAAATATCTTTAAAGAGTTGTACAATTTCTGAATCTCATCATGGAAGTTAATGGCTCGTGAATCAGTATCATGATCCTCATATGAATCCTGCACAAGCGCATCTGAACTTACTAGCTGTACAAAACCACGTACCATGAATTAGTTCTATGTATTAGTATCCTCGACATCCATACAGAGAGTATCTTCACCATTGGCCTGCCCATCATAGTCTATCTCATTTACAACAGTTGCACTTCTTGGATTCAAAATCTTCTCACTCTCCTTATACCCAACATAATCAAATTTGAGCAGGCCATCATCCTCCCTACTAGTGTCACACTAATCAAAAGCATCATTCCCATTCATATTTTTAGTGATAGGTTGATTGGGAGAATCCCCTATAACCTCATTGACACCTAAAGGACCTTCCAAGCCATCAACACCTCCAGGACTAGTTACATACATGAAAAAAAACTTGATTCACACCATCCCCTAGAAAGATAGCTGAGTGAAGATCATTCTTCAGCCTATCAAACACTTCAATGACTATCAGATCTGAAGAAGTGACCCATTCCAGTTTCTACAACACTGGTTCACCCAAGTCTACAAAACCATAGGTGCTTCTAAGCCTATCATCCACATAAAGAATCTACCCCTAACCAGAGGCCTTGCTAAGCCTCTACCCCTGACCAGAGGGTCTCCTGTCCGTGACTCCACCATGAAAGTTAGGGGCTAGATGACCCAAAACACAGCATATTGAAAAATAATCAACCCAAAATTCAAAAAACAACATATTTCTTCCACTTAAACTCCTCTCCAACTGTAATACATACTTACTTAACCGGTGGCGTTGAGACATCCACCTCAACACAAAAATCATAGACTAATCAGATGACTCACAGAAGATGTGTGACTATCATAATAAAGAAATCGACCCACCAGATTCCCCAGTATATGAATAATTTTTGTATTTTTAAAATGAAAGGTAAGATGAGGGATAATTAACCATGTCATGGTGGAGGATGTGTTTTGGTTTATGTAAAGATCAAATGACTACTGAAAGAGAAAGAACTTGTATATGTTGAGAAGAAAATTAACAACACAATATGTGAAGGAATCTGTTGAGCAGTGGTCTTTGATGAGTTTGTTTATTGAGATGATCTTGGGAGTGGAAGAGGTTGAAAAAATGGTGTTCTTGGCTTTGATGAAAGTTGAATTTTCCTTTGATGAGAGAGTTAGTCTTGATAATATGGTAGACACCAAGTACCGATGCTTTAGTGAAAGCCTTTAGGATGGGGAGACCTCGAGCGAGTGTTCTCTGTCTCATAGTGTATCTTTGTTCTTTTATAGCAGGTTGAATGTTCCATTTTCCTTGATACATGAGTTGTTGGATAGTGAGTACTATTCTTGTTAGTTCGTTCACCATGGGGATACTAAGATGTATCAGGACTTGAGGTGTTAGTATTGGTGGAAAGGGATGAGACAATTGATAGAAGATTTTTTTGTGGTACCTTACTTTTAAGATAATTAAGGAGGGGCACCAAAGAACTACAGGGTTGTTTCAACCTTTACCCATTCCAGTATGAAAGTGTGATGATATTTCCATGGATTTTTTTGTTGGTTTTCTGTGGACCCATAGTGGGAAGGATTTTGTTTGGGTGATCATTGATCAACTCATAAAATAAGTGTATTTTCTACCTATCCATGAGATGAAGAAAGTGTAAAAACTTGGGGACTTGCATGTATGATAGATTTTGATACTTCACAAGGTTCCCTCTACAATAGTTTCTGATAGGTATTTGAGGTTCACATAAAGGTTTTGGAAAGTTCTTTATGAGGTGATGCGTTCCCAAATTAAATTAATCATAGATTATCATCCACATATGGGTGGATATACAGAGAGGGATATCTAGGTTCTAGAGGATATACTCTAGGCTAGTGTGATTAAATTTGTAGGATCTTGGGAAAATAATTTTCATTTGGTTGATCTTTCCTATAATAATATTTATCAGGCTTCAATAAATATGGTTCTATATTAGGCTTTGTATTGGAGGCCATGTAGATCTCTCTTGTGCTGGTCAGAGTTGGGAGGGCGGTCCTAGGTTGGGACGAGTGTTGTTCAGGAGACGAAGAAGATACTACAATTGATATAAATTCATTTTATCATAGAATACAGTCATTATAAATACTATTCAGACCATTGGGATCATCCACTAGTGGTTGAGGTTGGTGATTGGGTCTTTCTCAAAGTTTCACCTCACTTGGGACATCACTGGTTGGGTAATCAGGGTAAGTTGACATCGAGTTTTGTGGGCCCCTTTGATATCATTAGACAAATGAGGAGGGTGACCTATCAGTTTAACTTTTCACTTGGTTTAACATCTAACCACAATGTGTTTCATGTCTCCCAGTTGAGGAGGTAAATACCAAATTATTCTCATGTGATTATAGGGGAGGATGTTGATCTTGAGCACGATACCACTTTGGTTGAGTAGCCATTTATGATTATAGATTGCTGATATAAGGTACTACATGGTAAAATGATCCTCAAGTTCTGGGTACTATGGAAGTTCAAATAGGATAGCCACAAGATGTGGGAGTGGGAGTCATTGATGAGGTAACAATAGACTTCTCTTTATCCAGGATCTTGAGGGATTTTTAGGGTCAGAAAGCATTTAAGGTGGGCATATTGTAACACCCTATTACCATTCTATAATGTATGTTTTAACCTTTGTTTTGGTTTTACTTTTTAGTTTTTTGAGTAATGATGATAAAGAATTGGGAGGATATCAGTAATGGTGAAGTCAGAGATTTGTAGTAATTTTCAGCATAAAACCTATAGTTTTTTCTATACACTGGGAAATTACACAATGTGTACTAGTAATAAATGATGTGTAAGGGATTTCGGGTAGAACCCATAAAATGGATACATGATGTGAGAATTTTATATTCCATGTAATGATTACACATCGTGTAATGATAAAATATTGGGTTTTAATAAAAAGTGATAGTTTTTTAGAATATATCGGACTCAAGGATTAAATGACGTGTAATGTGGTTACACACCATGTAAATTCCCAAGGGTTGGTTTTAACCAAGCGGTTCAGCTAAAATTTGGATTCCATTCATACAGACTTCCTTTCTCTTGACCTAGAGGTTTTTTCTAGGCAATTTTGGGTGATGCCCTCCCATTTGGATTGCTTCGTACAACGATTGATCACCATTGTGGTTTGATTTTTTATTATCTAGGTATGTAATCCTTATGGTTCTTCTTTGGTTTTGGTTATGATTGTATTTTAGATGAAGATTTTTAATCAGATATTGTTTTCTATTGATACTTTTCAATTTCTTGTTATGGCTTGATTTTAGAGTCCATTATCTTGGTTTCAGGTCACTATTGTCAAAAGAAGCTAGGTTTAGACCATTTTGAGGTAGGTGTTTCTATGAAATGGGTTAATTTGATGAATTTTGTGTCATTATTGATAAATTCCTTTTTTTTCATTGATTTGAAGTTATAAATGTTTACAAATTATTTCTTGTAAAGACAAATGTTTTCAAATATGGTTTTTCTTTAAAAATGGATTTTCTTGATTTGGAAATGGCATTTCAAACTCTAAAGTGGATCAAATTGGATTTGAAAATTATTTATGAATTCATTAGAATGGTTTTTAAAATTTATTGGAAAATTACACATTGGGAACCTTGGGTGTGTCAGGAAAGATACACAGGTATCCTTAGTGTGTGTTTCACCACTAGGAGGTAAATTTATGTGATTTCAACTAGTAGGAATTTATATCTATTGAATCCAATGTATTCTTATTTAGGATTTTTTAGAGACCCGAATCTTGACGTACATGGACATTACATTACTTTTTCGGAATACTTAATACATAAAAAAAACAGACACACAAGGACCATAATAGTTTAGTGTCTTTGGAAACTCGGAACGTGAACTTCTAATCATGGTGAAAGATCTTCAACATCTCCCATAAATATCTTCCCCTTTTGGTTTTCTTACCTAAAACCTTTATTTAAATCCTGGGAAATAGAAAACATATAAAGGGTGAGCTCAAATTCTCAGTAAGGGTAAGCATGGATAAAATAAAACAAATCATATACATTTGAACTTAAATACATGAACATAATGTTTAAATATCAAAATCTTGGGAAATGACATAAAACATGGCAGTACTTAAGGCATAGATCATAAAGAAATATTAATCATGATAAAATAGCATGGGAATAAAACATGTGATTGTGGCAACCATTAAGCACATGATATGATTTCCATAGTAGCCAAGGCATTTCTTCCAAGACCATCTAAGTGGACAAAGTCCCTTTCTGAATCGAGTTCACTGCTCGTTCCAGTCCTGTATTACTGAACCGGATTAACTTACCGTTCCACCCATGTCTATCTCATTAGATATAAATCTTTACCCAATGCATTGGAGGGAGATATAGGTCCCACCCATCTCATAATGAAATCATTCTTTCGTGTGCCACAAAATCATAAATCATACATCATAGCATAACCCATGTAATAGAATGGGATTCTTAAACATCATGCCATTAAAAAATAATCCATATATAAAAAAATGGATATAATTTCATCATAAGAAGAATCAAACCATGTAAATAATGGAGACATTATACTTGAAAAATAAACATATTAAATAATGTCATTTTAGATGGAAAATATTTTTGATAAAACACTTGAAATGAAATCTTGAAAAAAATATCCTTTCTTCTTCAAAATCTTTTTCTTTTCACAAAATTCCATGAAATTTTTAAAAAAAGGGTTTTTTTGAAAATAATCATGCAATCTTGTAGAGTAAGATTCATGAAAATGAGGCGTTATGAAATTGTAAAAATCCATTCACTCCGTATAAGTTAAAAATAACATTCTCCTCGTACTTTTGTCGGAAAAGTCAAAAAGTACCTCGTATGGTAAAGAAAGAAAGATTCATTACATACCATGTAGTAAAAGTCAAAAATGGTTAAAAAGGACTTTAAACATACATGAAACAATTTTTAGGAAACATGGACATAGATGATAACAATAGCCCCAGTAAATACTTACGAATAAACAATCTCAGATAAGAACAAGATTGGAATAGTTATCCCTTACCTTATGTCTGATATGCTTCGTATGTATCTGAACCTCATGTATAATGATTTAAATAATGTCATTGACTTATTATAGAATCATATTCATTGTTATGATATCATATATGGTTCACTTATGACTTTATATTACCCGTTCTTTTGTAAATTCCATGTTAAAGCAGTGTTTTGGGTAAAATCGTTTCATTTATCGTACGTGTTTCGACTTGTTGTTCTTGATATTATTAATTATATCATGATTTAATTAATTACATAATGTAAAACATGATTTATATATATAATATATATTCATCATATACATATATATATATATATGATAGATCGATAAATGGAATGAAATACACCGTTCATGGAGGCGGTAGGCCGTACGTACGCATGAATGCTGTTTTCGTTTCCTTATTGAATTGAATGGAATTAAGTAGATGACATACATATATATATACATAAATAAAGTATAATTATTATGTCATATATTTAATTATTATTCATTATATATACTTTATAATCATTCATGAATGGTTAACATGGAGAGTGAATCTCATCGCGTCGTGGAAACGGTAGTCCGTACATACGCACGAGCGATGATATCATTCCCATGATCGTGGAATTGTATAGAAGTGTATGTATAATATTTCAGAATCAATATAACTTTACAATAATAATATATAGTTATTTATTTACACCATTATACCGATCCAAGTAAGGTGGTGGTCGAAAACAGATTACACCACGGCGTGGAGACGGTATTCCGTACGTACGCACGCGTGGTAATTTTGTTTTCCGTAGGATGGATAGAAGGTGAAATATGGTTGTTTCATATTTATAATAAAATATCCGTATATAATTAATACTGATGTTATTACTTAATAATGAGACAACTAAAGAAGAAGAAGTAGAAGAAGAAAGAAACTTGAGAGAATCGGAAGAAGAGATTACCTCTTCTTCGACGCACCTCCTTTAAGCTTCCTCTTAAGGAAGTAGAGTTGGTCTTCTGAGAAGACCAGAACCTCCATAATGTTTCTATGGAAGTGGAGAATAGAAATGGTAAGGGTTTTTCCGAGATTCAAGGCTCAAAAGGGTGTGAAGAGAAGAGGTAAGGGGTGCCCTTTTTATAAGGGAGGAGAGGGGCACCTTTGGAAAAACTTAAAATATTATTTTATAATAAAGTAATATTCGGTTTTTAATAGATACAAATTGATTTATGTATAATATATGGTGGTTGTGGGTCGAAATCCTCCCAACCAATAGATTTTAGACAGGTTTGGGTCATTATATTATCCTTATCTTTTAGTTTTAACTCTTAGTTAATTAGATTGACATTTACCATGTCACTTTGTATTTTTATATTATATTGTTAATAAACTTACCATATACATCCAAGAGACCCCCAAGTGGTCCATTAATAATACACCTATCATGATATAAGTATCTTGGCCGAACCTTAGATTTTTAGGAATATAATAACAATTAATAATATAATATTTGTTTTAAAAACTATTTTATGTCAATTTTGACACTATTTGGTAATGGATTTTTGTGAAAATCATAACAACATGATTAGTTCAAAAAAAGTTATTTAATTCAATACTAACATGTCATATAAACCTAGAAAATTTGTGTAATTCATAAAAATTCTAAAATTACATTTATTTGGGTATTTATAACATCATTTATTTTAATATTTCATTATTTAGGTAATTAGTGCATCACCATTGTGTCATAAATAACTTAAATTATATAATGTCTAAAAATTATAAATAAAATACCATTAGGTAGAAAATCTTTTTATCTTTATAATTAATATTTATAGTTGAATTTATCTTGTGTATAAACCTATATTAAAAATTATTTAGTTATTAAACTTTGATTTTAACTATTTTAACCCTTCTTTAAATAAATTAATAATAAATTTCCTAATCTAATCCAAGTGGACCTAAATGGTAATATTTTATTCCTAAGGTTGTTTTTGGTCGAATTACGCTTATCCAATAGAATTAGTACATGTGTTAGGGTAATAATAATATCATTTTTACCCTTAATTACCCTATTTACTTTTAACCGTGGTAAATAAAAGTAAAAAAGTTACTATTCACCAAAAATCATTTTCATCTCATTGAACCACATTTTAGTCCTTGATATTAACCGTGTCTCTCCTATTCTCGAAATTCCACTCACAGAATCGGTAAAATTAAGTTTTATGTAGATTTCCAAATTCTCCTAGGAGGTGGGTAAAAGACGGTGAAAAGTTCAATAAAATCTATATATATATAAATTATTATAAAATGACTCCAATTAATTACATTGAACTTATATAGGTATTATGTATCAATTTTTACCTAAAATAAATTTAAATAAAATAAATAATTATTTAAATAAAAAGTCGGTTTTTAAATAGTAGCCCAGTGTTTTCACTATTCATCAAAAATTGAAAGTTTTCAGAAAAATACCAAAAATTAACCCCAGGATAATTTCGATATTCCAAATCCAAAAATGAAGTCCATTTTGAAAGATAAAATTTATAAAATTTCAAAAATTGGGTATTACTATTCATAACGGCTAGTTTATATAATATTTTAATAACATATCGTTGTTTAGTGAAACTCGATATTGCGTACAACACACACTATTATGGAAGGTCGCGATTGTGTGTAAAGCAAGACAAGTCAGGGCTGCGTGTAGTGAAATCTCCCTTTGGTGTTGCACATAACATAATTCAAAACTTATTTCATTTATACATTAAAAAAAATCTATACTTAATGTTGCGTAGAATAATTTCTACAAAATGAACTTGAAATTGTGTGTAACACGAGCCAAGAATAGTGTTGCGTATACTGCAAGCTAATAAGGCGTCGTGTATAGCACAAGCTAATTTTGGTGTAGCGTACAACACAAGACATCAACGAAATTAAAAGAATATTCTTCATAAAATCTCAGGGTGTTACAGATTTTGAGTGTCTAGTATGATTTTTTCCATAGTCTATATCCCAAATATGAGGTTCTTTTCCATTTTTCATTTATGGTTATTTATTTCATGATTTTTTTATCATATATTTTTTATCACACATTTTTATACGAGTTTGTATCATATTTCTTTGTATGGTAGGGAGTTTCACGAATATGTGTTCACCTGTTTACCTATTTATTCATGGATATTATTTTCTATTTTTATCACTTCTTCTTGTCAAATTTTTAGTTTGACAATGTGAAATGCTTTTATGAGAACCAATGTAGAAAAAGGGGAAATGATTTACAACTAGATTTAATGTATGGAAGTTCTTTATTAAATTGTTTTGTTTTAAAATATAGAATTTTTTTATTCATGATATTAGTACTTGTATAGAAACTTTGGTGTTATACTTCAAGGATTTGGCTCACACCCTACTTGTGCCTTTTAGAATTTTTAGATGTTGTATTTCAGGATTCAAGTAAAGGTAATACCATATTATAGTATATTGTCTTCTCTTGTTGTTGCTTTCAGTTCGGTTTGGTCTGGAGGTGATTGTTGGTCATGTGTGGACTTGAATTACTTTCTAGTTTATCCTGTTTTATCTTTTATTTTATGACTTTTTGGTATATTTTCGATTTATGGTTTGTACTCTAGTTGAATGTCTTATTTTTCTTATATTTAAGAATGGTTTTGATCTCATTTTTTACCCATTTTATGTGACAACCTGGTTTTGGTGGCTTGTCTAGTTGACATGGGTTGGTTAATTACAATTTAAGGATGTTACAAACCTCAAACACCCATTTAATGTTGTCATTTTTAGTTGTATTATGTATCTACCTTTTAATTTGAACCCTTTACATTATTTTACAAATACTATGGAAAATATTTTTTTACCACAGTTGATTTTTTATGCCTAAAAATGAAATTTAATTTATTACCTAATTTATAAATTTTAATTCCAAATATGAAATTCATTTTACTTGATTCAATTTATAAAAGTCATAAAAATTAATTCTAATATGATATGCATATTACTTATATAAATATTTTTTTAGACAAGATAAAATCATGATTTTCAAAATGTTAAGCATGTGTTTATAAATGTAATTCATTATGTATTATGTTATTAATTAAATAAATTTTGGTTAATAAGAAGGATTATGAATTTTTAAAACACGATCACATCATTATTATATCATACTAGTTATGGTATTTCATAATAAAATGATATTTTCCCTTTTTACCCCAAATATCATATTTTTTTGAAAATTACCATAAATTCACCCTATGATAATTCCTATATGATAAATCAAAAAAAGACATTTATTTTATCAAATTAATACTCTAAATATCATAATTTTAGTTTTTAAATAAAAATGAATATTTAGTGAAAATTAACTATTTTTATGACATAAAAAAAATTATAACCATTATAAAAATTACTTAGGACTTTTCTAATTTATATTATCATCTAAACGTTTTTATTAAGATAATTTCATGAAAATAACATTTATTTAAAACATATAAATTTATCATAAAACATAATTTTAAAATAATTAATTATATATATAGTTTCTAAAAATACAATAATAAAATAATCCCAACAGTCACTTTATTGCACCAAAAATAATAATAATGACTGACTGTCTTATTGATTAATGGTAATAATTCCCATTGGCTATATTGGACAATGTTCCTCATGTAGAATTGTCATATTTACCTATAAATACACCATCATTCCCTCTTCATCATTCATTATATCACTTAATAAGTTTCTTATACATCCTTTGATAATGTCTATTTTTTTCCTAATGCTTCTCTTCCATTTTATGATCTTTATGGTGGGGGTGATCTTATGGGGAGGATTCAAGCCTATGGAGTTTATTTTAGTGAATGTACTATTTTTAATGTATATATCCTTTTACTATTCCTAATTTTATTATTTCACACATATTCTTGATGTGTAATGATATTATGAAATTCAAAAGTATTTATATATTCTTGTAATAAAACAATCATTATAAAATAAGAGTTATTCTATTAATAGTATAAATGAATTTTGTGTCATTACAACCATGAACTCCAATAACTCATGAATAGATCCATGAGCAAGAAATACCTATCTTAAACACTAACCAATTATTATGAACCTGAAAATAGTTTATATATATGTTGGGTGGGCATTACAAGTATACTCAGTAGGATCCTCCCTGGATCCTCTCATGAAAAATGTGACAAAATCATACTAACACCCATTGAATAATTGAATGAAACCAACATGTTATCTGAATAGGTAAAACTAAATCATAACCAAATCACAGACCTCTCACCAAGTAACTCATATAAGTAATCATATTTACATCAAACATATACATAAATGAAGGTAACCTACTTCTACTTCCCCTCTAGTTTTTCATTATCATGCCCTAATGAATCATGTACTGTGATCATCCCTCCTACGAATCATCTTTCCCAAACCCAATAAATCATATCAGAATATTATCTTGCATCACATTCTGCTCATCACGTACTCATCACCGTCACCTCATCTGTAACCAAGTAGTAGTTTGGAAGACACTATAACCCATGTATCATGCATTATTAAGTAAAAACACATTAATGACCAATTTGTATGGGAAATCAGTATTTCATATGCCTTAAAGTAGAATAGGTAAAACCATACTTGAGATAGATATACCCTTATTTAGTTTTAGAATAGACCCTAGCATGTGAACCCTTATATGATTAGTCTCATGAAAATACCCTTAAATGAGGCTCAATTCACCATTACATGAAATGGAAATATCACAAATACCCTTATGCAAGTCTAGGTTTACCTTTATGTGAGATAAGAACTACCTTGATGTGGAGAAAATTCATGCGAAGACCCTCATGTGAGTTTGTAAATATCATAGAAACCGTGACATGATTGGGATCAAACCCTACTTGAGTTTGGATCTATCCTCATGCAGGTTAGGTTACCCTGATGTGAGATACAAGTTCCTTTACCTGACTGGGATATACCCTTACATGAACCAAGTTTACCTTCATGCAGTGGATCAAAAATTGATCTTTCCCTTATGTAATAAATAAAAAGGGGGTTTGTGTAGGGGTAAAAGAGTTTACCTTTACACAGAGAGGGGATCCTTTATAACACTACTGGAATATGGAGGTATACCAATGGATGTATACCAACGGTTTAGAAAAACAGTTGGTATAAGATATTTTTACCAATGGTTTCACTAAACCATTCAGGAAGGGTGGCCTGTAGAGTATTTTTACCAATGGTTTAAGTGAACTATTGGGAAAGGTAGCATATTATATTACCAAAGGTTTAAGTAAATCATTGTTAAAGAGTCCATACCTAATTCTATATCTACGGTTTTAATAAACCATTGGTACTGCTCAGCCTAGCTCGAGGGATAGGGCAATTTGGGTTTCTCTCTATGGCTCAACGTAGAGAAGCATCACGTTCACGCCTTTAGTTCTGTTCCCTTCTTCTCCTATTATCCCACTTTCCCACATGGTCCACCTCCACATCTCATATCTTCCTCGCTTCTCTTATGAACACACATCCCCGCATCATTCACCACTGTGCCTCCTATCTTCCATACATCTTCAATTCTCTTCTCTCCCCACTTCTTCTAGGGTTAACCCACTTCTCCACATCATTCACCTCCCCGTTTCCCTGCATCATCAATTATCTATTCATCTCCTCACTTATACACTTAACCCACTTCACCAAATCATTTCCTCATGCTTCCCAGCTTCACCACATCATATTCTGGGTTCACCTTAGCTTCTCTAATTCTCCAATTTTGTGTTTTTTTGAAGTCATGAGAGGTTTGTAATTTGTTTACTTAAATTTTATTTTCATCATTACATTTATATTTTCTATAAAATGTTTTTTTATTTTGTATCTTCAAGGATCCTGCCTCACTGTACAGACATCTATTTTAGATAAAAGACACCAATAAACCTTCCTTCATCTTCAATAAGTACATGGTATAGAATTCCATTCAAAATCAATTGAGGATTTAATGGTTTAAGGATAAGGGTAAATTATTCTATCATAAATTGGTCAATTATTTTTATTCTAATATAGAGTTTGAATCTGGTGATACAAGGGAAACCAATAAAATATTAGTAAGTTGATAAAAATTGGTATTATATTTAATAATATAGGCTAAAAGATTTAATGTGTCGCATGTCAAAAAACATAAATATTACCAATATTTATATCTTTCTAATCACTCGGAGTCTGATTTTGTAATGCCTTTGATAATTTTACTAGGAATAGGACTCCAATAAGACCAATTACTCAAGAGTTATATTTATATTTCTAATTTTTAGTGAGGTTTATATATTATCTAAATATCCCCATGAAATGGTACTTCAACAATTTGAGGAATCTAAATTTTTTCATTCTATATATGATTAAAATTGGAATTTAAATAAGATTCTTAGGTTATATCATGAGGAATATCACAAAAATATGATAACCCTCACCCATGTTTAATTATATAACTTACCCTAAATATATCTAATACACATTTGATATTAAAGGTTATATTCTTGAGGGGGGGAATTAATTTTCTTTTTTGGTTTTTTCTTGAATCATAAAATTTATAAGCATATTAAATTTAATTGGAACCCATGTAAAATGGATTGGGAAATTAATAATGAACGGTTTATAAGATGTTTAATCCTAATAATAATCATGTTATACCAATGGAAAAGTATATCCTAATCTAGAAAATGATGATATAGTTGAGAATTATTTATATGAAAATGAAGTTTCTTTAGATGTTATAGAACAAGACATAGACATGGATGATTTTAGTGTAGAATCTAGGGGAACCCTTGATCAATTTATATATCCTTATTTTTTGGTTTATTTTATATATCCACATTCTCCCAAAAATATATCGTCCTAAAAAATTACAAATTAATGATGAATACCTTAAGTATAATGAGGTATTATTAAGTGATTTCTCTTTAATAAATAGTATGGGAGGATAGTGACTCCAGAGAGTATGAAATGAGTGGGAGATGTTTTGAAAATTATTCTTCTTTAAGACCTATAAATATAAGGATTCATAGACTAATTCCAAGAGAAGAGACTCCTACATAGATTCCCCTCCTATATCTTCCTCGGTTTCACCTCTTATTCCTATGAGAGGTGTTGTTAATTAAGACAGATGGGAGATTATTTGAAAGTAAATTTGGATGAGTCTTAAATGACTAGGGTAATAGAGTATAAGGTAATTTAAACACAAGATTCAAAGACTATTGAACTAGATATATGGGATGTAAATCAAGATAGAAAATATAGACATATAATTTTAAGGGATATTGATTTTTATCTAAGTAGGGTATCCACTAAGTTCTATATGAAGACCATGTTCAGATCATTAGCTAGTGATCTCACAGTTCATCTGTTAACTAATCTATTCAAAACTCATGTGGATAAGTTAAAGGTTGTTAGTCCTTTTTTGGAAGCATTTTTATAGAACATTTAGGTCTATTTTCAAGCCATGGAGCATGGTTCTGGAGCTATAAAAGTCTCTACTAGACTACTCAAGCAATATCTCTATACTATAGCATTAACATATGATTGGCTAGAATGTTTGGTTAATCCTTGCATTGTTGTGAATTTTTGTGAGCTTGGAATTTTTTATTTTTTTGTATTTTTAATTATTTCCATTTTCTTTATGGTTTAGTTATGATGGATCATGGTATACTATTTTTTTCATTATCTAGGGTTAATTTGAAATGGAAATTTTTAAATGGGAAAGTTTAAAAACACATTGATTTTAATAGAAAACTTGGGAATACTTTTATAATGAAATTTGTATTTAGAAAAGTGTCTAAAATGTTTTGTATTGAAAATGATAACCTATTTTTAAGAAATTTTTTCAATTTTGTTTGAAAAAGGTATAATTTTAATTATTTTCATGGTTTTAAAGTGATATTAATAAAACATAATTAGAATATTTTAAAGTATTTAAGACTAATGTACTTTTAAAATAGATTCTTTTGAACTATTTGAATGTTATAAATGTTTCACCAAAATATATAATTGTGTTTAAATGGTTTTATAAACAATTAACGTTTCTCTTTATTAGATGAGTTTTTCAAAACCTCATGGGTAAAAATGATGTTTTAATAAATGAAATTTCTTTTTGAAATAATTTTTGATAAAACCATGTTGGGTTAAATAGGAGAATTTGGATCACATATTCAATGAAGTAAAATTACATGTTGTTGGTTTTTTATGAATTTATAAAGTATTGGATTTTAGTTTTATTTAAATAATGTCTTGATATCACTTATTGATCTATTTTATATCTCATGGTACTGGAATTTTGAAGTCCATTTTGATGGTGTTTGTGTTTATTGTTTGAGAGTATATCCCCATCTGGATTTAATGGATTCTTTGGTTGATCAAGATATTCTTGGGATGGTTGTTTTTTTTTCTTCAGTCTTAGAGTTTTTTGTTCTTCCTCTCTTTTCCTAATGTGGGAATTATTTATGAGAGTTCCAAACCATTAATCCTCCTCATTTCTCTAGGTAAAAAGATTCTTAGGATGAATTGGTTTTGGTACTGAAGGTTAAGGATATTCTTATCCAACTTTATATTTATGAGTCTCTTAAGGTTATGTTTGTAACCTTCCTACTAAAGGGTCCAAGTTATAAGTGGTGTAAGTCTATTATTCTAACTAAGCCAGACAAGGACTATTCTTGGAAAAGTTTCAAGGCATGGTTCAATTAGAATTATTTCATAATGAAGTGAAGGTACTGATGGCTATAGAATTTTCTATCCTCCAGTAAAGAGATGAAATAGTGTTTGAGTACACAAATCATTTTATCCAGTTGGTTCCATACATTCCTAATCTAGACTTCGACAATTCCTTATTGGCTTGGTGGTTTGAGTAAATTCATTGATCAAACTTGTCACTTGTTATTTCTTCCTTTGGACTCCACTTATATAGAGTGGTTATGAGATATTCTATCAATGTTGATGAAATATTAGTAGGATCACCAGAGGTCTTTTGGGTTTCTTCTATTCCTAGGTGTGGTGGAGTAATCTCTGATAAATAAAAAAGGAAGTGTTATATGTCAAACCTTATAAGTGGTGGTTTAAAATTTATATATTTTTTTATCACTGGTTTATTTTAGGATTAAATATATGGTTTTATATCAGTTACAATAAGTGGGGTATAAGAATATTTCTTTTTAGGAATCTAAGAAATCTTTCATACTTGTGGTCATTTGGTCCATCTGTAAAGATTCTATTGAGAGATTTATTATAGTAAAGGTAAAGATAAATGTATCACTTCTAAAGAACCTTTGAATCAACCTGTTAAACTAGATAAATATGTAACAATTTTCTGAGTTTACTTTTGATTGAATATGTTTCCTCAAGTTAATCATTCATTTTTGGAGGTTGTGTTTTGGTTTATTTATGAGTTTTAGTGATAAAATTTTCAAATTGATCAGTGTAGATCATGGATTCTATCTTAGTGAAATAAGGATCTAGTTTATATGGCTTCACACACAATATATTCTCGTGTTTTGTGTTTCTAGACTTTATTGAAATGATTCTAAATAATGTGAATATATTGGGTTATATAAATCAATTTATACTACAAGATGAATTCTTTGGGATACTGGATCCATTGAAGTGATTCATATTTGTTTTGATATATTGTTTAATATC
The DNA here is from genome assembly GCA_963277665.1 of Viscum album. NCBI lineage: Eukaryota > Viridiplantae > Streptophyta > Magnoliopsida > Santalales > Viscaceae > Viscum > Viscum album. The sequence continues at coordinate 616,117,059 of OY728145.1, read as the reverse complement.
TTAACTATCCAGTATGAGATATTGGTTATACTAGTACAGATTTTTCCTTTGTGATTGATAATGATTCTCTTTATTTGGTGTGATTATAACTTTCTTTCCAATATTATTTTCATACTAGTAAGGCTCTTATTCCCACTTTATTTTCATATGAATGATATTAGAACATAAATATCTTCTTCTAAGAAATTTATACCTTATATAGTAATAACTCTATAAATAGGTATACATAATGATTTTTCTTCCAATATTGATATTTTGATGTTAAAAACACATTCACACGAAGTTCCAAAATCATCCAAGAATATATTATTTTGTTGAAACTTTTATTTTAGATTCCATTGTTCTAGATATACTTTAGCTCTTTCCTTTATTTTAAATTTTTATATTTGGATCCTAGAATTCTCTACTTGTTGTGGATTCTATATAGAGAATGTTTACCTTCTCTTTTACCTTTGATAGATATAAATTTATATTAAGTTCCCTAAACTTTTTATCATTCTCTTTTGGCTAAGTTTCTATCTCCTTCAATATGGTTCCAACTTCATTTCTAGTATAATCCTCTATTGTAACTCAATCTTGAGAGAGACAATAATTTTCATCAATTATTTCTCTATGACTATATATTTTATGACTTGGTGCATACTTTATTTAAGATGTAACTATATTTATTTCATCGTGGTACCCATATACTGCTTGCTACTAGCTTCCCTGTGTGATGTGTGCTGCTCTATATGCTTCCCTAATGGAAGCCTGCCACGTGAGTCCCTGTTTTCCTTATGCATCCCTGCTTGCTACTAGCTGGAAGGAATCCTACTGTGTGTGATAGAAGGAAGGATTCTAGAAGATAAATCATGTAAAATTTTGAATTCATTTAATAAAAACCACATCAAATTGTAATTATTTCACTTTTACTTACCATACTAACATAAGATGAAACCATTTTTAATTCATCTCTCATAAAAGTAGTTTCTTACAAGATTTCATTTGAAATGCCTAATTGAATAGGTTGCATAGATATACATAGTGATTATTGAGCCTCCACCAATCCTTTTATCTCATAAAATCTATAATTGTAGAAAATATTTCATTGGGAAGGAGGAAAATGTTTGATGAATTCAAATTAAGAGTCAATCATTCTCTTCGGTGAATGAGCATCTACTTTAGAAATATAATTTTATTTCAACTCTTTCAACTAATCTAGAAAAGATATTAATTCCTCCAACACTTATATACAATCATCTATTTGAACAATATGATGATTCCTAAGTAGGTCACTTTTATTATTCATCATCTGCATCATGATTGAAAAAAATGAAACTAGGATTTTGAGTGTCCAACATCTCCATCTTGTGAAAAATGAAACTGGTAATTGGTATAAAACTCTTTTACCTCTTTTAAAAAAATGATCCTATATTATTTTCATAAAATATCTATTCCCACTTTTGAAAATTTATAAATTTCCTCAACATGATATTCATTTGACTCATCTAACCAAGATCAACAACTCTTCCTAGTATCACTCACCGATCCTGTATATGTCACATTACACACTTCTAGCACACACTTCTTTACAAATGTACATGCATCACAGTACACACTACTTGACCTATGTATATCACTTCTACACATCATATTACATGACCAAATGAATTAGAAATCATGGTAGATTACTTTTATAGAGTCTCTAGTTCAATGATCTGAGACTTAAATTCAATAAAGGGAGGAATAGAGCATCTATTTATTCATCAAAAACCACTTTTTCCTAGTAATAAGCATTAAATATGAGTAGGAGGTTTTTATTAATAATTTAATATTAGTAACCAAAAAAATTAATCTTCATTTTAGTAACCAAATACATTCATATTCATTAAGGCTCTAGCCTGTAGGACATCCAACATATCCTACCATGTCCCGGTCATGTCCTCTTTGTTCTCCCACACTTCCAAGAACTCGATAACTACAATTTTGTCTCATAATAAAATCTTTAAAAAGATCATAATTTACCTAGATAAATTAGATATTAATATAGAGCATATGGATCAAACAATTATTTATTTAACTTCATAGGATTGATCATTATTCTGTGTTTTCTGAGAATTCCAAGTTGCAGGTGCAAGTGTATGTTTTCAAGTGTTTTGTGTAACTGTTCTATGTTTTCTGGGAATTGAAAGTTGTAGTTGGATTTCAAGTTCATGCAATTGTTTTTCTATAGTGGATTTGGTTATTGTAGAGTGTTATTGCATTTTTGTGTGTTCTGTGCAAGTTGTTAGGTGGTGCTCTGCTTTTTTGTGTACGTATGATTTCCAACTTCACTCAAAATTCCTAAACTTAGACAAATCAACAAAAAACATAGTGTGGTGGATGCATGTGTTGGATACATATGCAGTGAGTGGGAAGTTGGAGATTTATATGTTCTATTCTGTGTGTTGGATGCATATGTAGTGAGTGGGTAGTGGGGAATGCATATATAGTGGGGGGTCTAGGAATTGTGATTGATACATATTCTATGTGTTGGATGCAGTGGGGGATGGAGTGTGGTATTAGGTTATTAAATTATGAAGTTTCTGGTGTAGGTTAGGGGATTAAGTGGGAAGTTGCAGGTGCAGGAATGTGTGGGGTAGGGGGATGTGGTGGGAAGTTGCAGGTGTAGGGTAGGGGGATGTAGTGGGAGGTTGCAGGTGTAGGCAAGGGGATGCAGATTTCTGTTAAGATGGAGGGGTCTATTCCAATTATTCTAAAATTTTTTGTATCTATCTATTTCAATGGTTTATCTTGAACCATTGGTAAAATACCACTACAACATCTTATAACGACAGTTCCATCTGAACTGTCGGTAAAATAAATAAATTCCAGCATTCAATATACCAACGGTTATGTAACTATTGGCATAACCTTATTCTAATGGTTCAATGTAACCATTGGTAAAATAAATAAATTCCAATATAATATATACCAATGGTTATGTAACCATTGGTATAATCCTCCATTGGTAAATTGATATTCTACCCATCCTATACCAAAGATTTCCTCTAAACTGTTGGTATAGGGTTATCCCAATGGCGAACCTGCCAATGGTTGTTCCAACTATTGGGATACCCTATCCCAATGGTTTCTGAGGCTTTCCCAACAATTTACAACTATTGTTTTAGGTTTGGTTTCCAATAGTGTAAGGGTAAATAAAAATCTAGAAAATATAAATTTTTGATTAAAGAAACATATAAAAAATAAAGAATACGGTCTAATCATCCTAAAGGAATAGGAAAAGACAAATTAAGGGGTTTTGAAAATCCATACCCTTATATCAGATACCTATAAAACAATTATAATCCTTGAGAATTAAAACCAACTCGAGAAGGAAAGATAAAGGGGTCTGACCAACTACCATAAGAGATACCTCTCAAGGAACTCACCATATACAGAACATATCCATCACACTAGTGGAAGAAGAAACATAGTACATTCCATATTTACGTATAAAATCACACTTTCCAGGTATATACCTATAAAATATAAATAAATCCATCCAAAATCACTACATCAAGGAAGATAAATAATCCCATATATTAACAAAATATCTCAACAGGGATCAAACATAAAATAACTCAAGGTATTGAGCATAAATTTATAACTATCACTACTAATTTCTCTCATACATGATAATGTGTCACTGTAGAACATTAACCAAGGGAATAACATGTCTGTATAACACCTTATCTTGATGGTCCTCATTCTTGAAAGATTTATCCTCAAAGGTCGTATCATCTTCAACATCCATCTCACCCTAACTGATAATGTTCCAAGCATCATGAAGATAATAAAAAAACCATGACACATGTAAGATGTAATGAATCTATATCATCTATGGGGGAAGTACTAACTGATACACCATATCTCAAATACTTTCTGACACCTCAAAAAGGCCTAGAAAACTGGGGTGAAATTTTTCTCCCATGACTGAAACGTTTTTGTCCTTGAAAAGGAGATACCTTTAAGAACATGAAATCTCCAATTTAAAACTCTAGAGGCCCCATATAATGGGAAAATATGAATTTTTATGATCCGATGCTTCCTTAATGCACTCATGGATCACCTGAACCTTCATTATTATGCTCTACGCCAGTTTAGCCTAATAATAGAGGACTCTCAAACCATATACTATCACAATAAATATCTATAAGTTCATCCATACAACACTTCGAATTGATCCACACTGATGGTATAATAGTAGCTATTATTGTAAGAAAATCCACCAAGTTTAGGTTAGTTAATTAGGAACCTACAAAATATGGAAATGATGTATGTGTGATTCCCTCTAAAGGTTGGATATCGAGCTCTATCTGACTGGTTGTTTGTGGATGAAAGGCATTTCTAAGGAATAACTAAGATTCAAAATCATGTTGGAGACCTCTTCATACACTGGAGGTAAAAAATAACAATTATAAATGATCATATTTAGATCCCCATGGAGCCTCACCAACTTTTCTAGATATTGTATCACCAAAAGATCCAATGATATCGACTCCTTAATCACTAAAAAGTGAGCTAACGTCATCTAGTGATCCATGCTCACTCATATAGAGTCACAACTTTCCTAATCTCAAGTAAACCTGATAAAAAAGTCTATTAAGATGTCCAACCACTCCCATTAGGTAATATCAAGTTAATAAAGAAAACCACTATGAACATGGTGGTAAACCTTAACCCTTTATAAAACCAATCATCGAGAGACAACCTCTTAAATTGATCTCTTTATTTCAAACCACCAAAACTGAACTTTCAAGGAATGATACATATTTTCCACACTAGTATATTACACAAAGGGTGAAATATGGAACTTAAAAAGAACCACATCATGAATTTACAAAGTAACGAAGAGAATTACTCGAAATAACTTGATGTTGGTTATACTCAGATCATACCTCTGGATTATCACCATAAATAAATTGATCTTACAAGACCCATACCTTGGAATATCTCAGCTGGAACTCCTCCACCTACTACACCAACAATGAATACATTGTCATCTGATAATGACACCCATCGCCATCAAATTCTTCTATATCAAGGTACATTATATCCAACTCTTCCATCAATCTCTAAGAATCTATAAACTTGTTGACAACACCACCACCCAACTTCCTGCGCAAATCATTTTTCACAACATTCCCTTTTCTAAGTGTATAGAAAATATCAAAGTCATAATCCTATAAGAATTATGTCCACCTATGAATTCATAGGCTCAGATCATGTTGGGATAAAACATAACACAAAATCTTAAGATTTGTGAATACCACAAAATATTCACCGAATAGGTAATGTCACTACAAATTCAGGGAAAACACCACAACAACAAGATCATGGTCAATCCAAAAAAATGATAATTGGATTTTTTGTGTTGTTTTCTCTCTACTAGGATCTGTCAAAATGGATAACCTCAGGGGGATGTTGATTTTTTTCTACCAATGGGTGCCTTTCCTTCACCACCCCCTTGGGGATGTTCTACAGGGTTCATAACAGCCCCTCTTACTACATGGAACTTCCCTAGCCAACACTTAGATCCAGGTAGAATAGTTACATTCATGAGGACATAAGTATCTAGACCCATAATAGATAACCTCTATCTTTATAATAAAAAAACCCACAAAAATACACAAATCATTACAATAAACCTTGAACACACCACCATCTTCTGACAAATTAAGAATCAGATCATTGGACAACTTCTCCTTTAAGTACTCAAAATCATCCTAACATTGGTTAGTCCATACAAAAGCCTAATCCTTTCTAGTAAAATATTTCATATGAGTCTCAATTTTATAGAATTTAGGTACAAAACTCAAGTAGTAACTAGTTAGAATAATGAAACTCTACATATTCAAAATGTTCTTGGAGGTTCCAAAGAAAAAACTACCTTAATTTTTAAAGTATTCATGGATAATTCATATCGATACACAACATGTCCCAAGTAAAATACCTCATGATCCCATAAATCACACTTTAATAAATTTATAAACAATTGATAGTGATGAAGAAATTCCAAAATAATATACATGTGCTTTGTATTATCCACCACATAAACTGAATACACAGAGATATCATTGATAAATACCATCAATAATTGATCCAAAACACATGGAACACTACATTCATCGGTCCCATAAACATGAATGTTTGTTTCTTAATAAAAAAATGTCACTATGAACTCCTAATTCTTATAACTACATCATAAAATAGTCATTAGAATATCCTCACCCTTTACCCACATATGATGATATCCTGACAATAAATTGATCTTTGAGAACTAGATAACTCCCTAATCGATTAAATTATCAATCCATGGGAGATGGTAGTTGTTCTTACTATCACCTTATTCATATGATGTTAATCGATACAGAAACATAAATCACCATACATATTCTTTGCAAATAGATCTAGATCTCCATGTAGAGAAACACTAATAAAATATCACTATAGCATATTGTTAACCTAAATTCGTTGCTCCTACAACTAATAGGGTTCTATCTTATATGGATACATCAATATAGGGGAAAATATCCCAAAATCAATATCACATTGAGTGGGTAGAGCCACAACCTCTTCCAAAAAATCATTGGGGTCTTCTTTGATAACTTTGAGAAATTCCACTGACTGGTCCTTTAAATAAATTCAACAAAAACCTAACCATCAAGAAAGACAGGGACTCAACACACCTCTGACCCATCTGAGGGTCCCACTTACTGATAAACGTGGAATTCCCTATATAAAAATCATATAATTTTACACACCTTATGTTAAAATACAAAATAGATTTCATAGAATATAGCCAATCCATTTCAAGGATAAAGTCATATGGTTGTATCCATAAACATAGGAAATCTCCCCAATAGTGATGTTTCCATAGAATCGACTCAAAATCTTGGTACACATCATACAAGATGGATTAAACTCTAAATGATGTTGTAAAATACAGTGGAACTGAAAGTATCTCCACCTCAAGTCCCAAATCATAGGTTAGGGTGTGTGTAATGAAGGAGTGTATAGATCCTGAAACAAAGAAGGAATACACCTAAGTATAATACAATAAGATAATACCTCACATGACATCAACATCATCCAGGTATGGAAACTATGAGGAATTAATCTACCCAAAAACTGATTCATGGCCTCTATAACCCTAATAGAGACCACCTCCATGGCCATTATTTACTCATTATCCCTTAGGATGAGGGACATCATGATGTTATCCTCTACCTATCTCATTCTCTATATATTGATCGAAAGCAATATCACCTTGAAATTTATACTACCTCAGAGGAGACTACTAAAATGGATAATCTTAAATAGGGTTTCCATATCTAATATGATTGTAGATAAAGGTAGTAAACTATAATTTTGATGACCATAACCTCTATATGTGTACAAAACCTTGCTCGATTCAATGGAAGGGGTCCAAGAACTAACAACCCTAGTGAAATGGGATGAAGAAGGATATGATCAACTCAATATTTTATGAAACTTCTTATGGCTATGAAACTAATAACTCTTGGAAACAACATTACTCTATGTAGAATATTTATAATTCTACTCTTGATATGATTCAGTCTTGGTTAGCATTCTATTAATGACTTCTTCTCTTATCGGTACCTAAAGATATGTCTTTAACATAAAAAGGGTGACCTGGAACTAGATCTATGAACACAAAACATCCTCAAAATGACTTGTCTTGGATTCCTCATCTGATATAAGTTCTGAATCATAATACAAGAGGTTCTTAAACTAGATACTGAATTACGACACAATAGAAATCCCTTGACAAAATGGTAATGACCACCCATTAATAAAACAACTTCATGGTTGAAGAAAATAACTCAACCTAAAACCTATCTTGATACTTATCCCATGAAATAGATAACTCCTCACAACCCACAAGGAATAATAACCACCATTTCCAAGATTCCCCACACAACATCATCATGAACAATAAAACCTAGTGCTCTCTTTGAGCATGAATCAAACAAAAGTCAATCTTCAACTCCTACAACCAAGTCTCATTCTCCTGATCTAAAATGGATCCCTCATACTTCTGTAGAACATGGAACTGAATCTCCTGGAGTATCCTTCTACAAGTTTCATCATCAATTACCTGAAATTTTTGAAGATCTATTGAATCATATTGCTAAACATATTTAGCACAAACTTATTGAGGAAATCAACTTAGAAACTTTCCTATAAAATAAAAAAAATCATGGGATCCTAAACATAGAATATAGAATATTTAAGGTTAATTAATTAATTCAATTTCAAATTATTTACCATTTTCTAACCAATTCAAACACAAGAACAACAATCATAATGCATGATCTGTAACTAGGATTATACCCCACAAATATCATCATTTCACTTATCATGTTCTATAAACTTTAAGGTTCTTATATCATATCATAGGGTGGGTCTAAATACCCATGTATTAGTTGGTCTCCCATGTTTTCATCACATACTAACTTTAGAAAATACTATTTCCCTACCAACCCAGGATATCCTCATCAGTTTCTATATCCAAAATCTATCCTATATCTCCACTATATGCTCTAATACCACTCTGTCATGACCCCTCCTCCACTGGTACCCCTCTTGGTCCTATAATGAAGAGAGATATGATAACCCCCAAATCCTACCTTCAATAGGACATGGGTTGTCTACTAGCACTGAGGGTATATAATAAAAATAGGAGGCATTACCCTATTCATGTCAATATAAAGAATAAGAGATAATATGAGATCCACTCACTAACATCATGAATAAATAAAGAAAAATCTCAATAATTGGATGTAATTTCATGCATAACCGAACAAATGAATAAAATACCAAAACAATTCGAGGAAGTTTTAAGAACCTGAATTTTTCTATAACGTATAATTTTTTTTATTTTCTGTTAGTTTATTTAAATTTATTCTACTAGGAGTTCCTAGTGGGATCATGGAGGAAAGGGGGTGTTCGAAGCTTATTTGGAGCATGGATCTCGATATTTTAGATGAAATAGATAGATTGAATGGTTAATAGAAACTACACTGCCATGACCATATAGTTTGAGTAAACCGTGAGGCATGTTTTAGTGCATATAATAGGGTTCAAAATTTTTATTAACCCTGAAATGTAGGACTCAAAACCATTTGTTTATTGTTTAATTTTTCATAGAGGGGAAAATCTCGGTCAGAACATGTTTTTTCTAACTGAGCACCATGACCGTGTGAGATGGGTTCTTAGCAGTGAGCGTTGCATGGTTGGCACATGATTTGTCCAATCGTGTAGCCAAACTGTGTGACCCATTAAATGATGGGTAAATGACCTATTTTCCCTTAAAGGATTTATTTCTTTAAACCCTATCCCTTTTTCTTATTTCTCAAGCAGTGGACACCCCTCTATCCCATTGAGATCTCCCATACAAGCCTAACCTAGTCTTTGTGATATCTCTCTGATCCAGACTCTGATTTAAACACCATTGGTCTCATTGGTTGTGTACCAGTATTTTATCTATTCCTCTTGTGCCTTTCTTTATTTTTCTTACACTCAACAAAGTTACTTTGGTGTGATCTCTTATAACCTATTTTAGGGTGTTTGTTTATTTTCTCAATTTCTTATGTTCTAGTCCATATTAGAGGCCAACAACTGATGAGGAGTCAACTACCAAGGGGAGTTATCTCTCATTATTTTTCCTAAAAGTCTTTGTGTTTATATATTATACTGTTGTGTAATGTGCTAGATTCTATAAGATACACTTATTAAATAAATTTAATATTAAATTAAATGGTTGGTAATGACCTAAACAACCCATGAGACCCATTGAGGTATAATTATAGGCTAAGGACCTCGAATTTGAACCACCCATTTGGGTCAAATTTATAAATTGATTAAACCACCTTGGGTGGATTATGAAATTAATTCACCTTTTAGGTGTCCATTTACCCCTTATTATGGGTTGTTAAATTAATTTTAAAATTATAATTTGAATTGAATAAAGGTGGTAATGGAAGACCATTTCCATTGGCCTTTGGACATTTTCCTTTATCACTTATGCCTGAGTCATCTTCATAAATGAAATGGAAAATTAAAATGAATGGAAGGATTCATGTGAATCCAGGACTTCTAAGCCTATGATTTTATTTAAAATACCTTCTGAGGTGAGTTAATTTATTATATAAATGTGACGAACAATTTAATTAAAATGTGAACATAATTGGAACGGTTCATATTTGGGACTATGACCATTCATATTTCATTCCCAAGAGTGAGAGATGGGTTACAACATAGGAAATCCATAAACAGAATCTTAAAACTTGATTAATTAAATAATTATAATGAAATGATTATTATGTACCTTTGGTGACACATGGGTTCACATACAAATTCCATGGATGGAATCATTTAGTATCTAGTTTGTTTATGCCAGAGTAATACTTGGACTCCCTTAAGGACTGCTAATAACAAACTTAGAGGGAAAATTATTTATATATCATGAGCGATACTTGGACTCCATATGTAGACTTCCAAGGACCTAATTAGAGGTAAGAAGATTATATATGCAATGGGTGACACTTGGTCTCCCTTAGCGGACCGCCAATGACGGACTCAATGAGTGGTGATGTTATATAACACTTAGAGAGATACCATGGTTCATTTGATGAATTACTAGGATGGGATTATAAGTTATTTGGTTTATGATATGACTAGAGTGATACCTGTGTTCCAAATTAGGAATTTCATGGATGGGATTGGGTTCATTTTAATTATTATATGAAATTATTATATGAAGTGTTTGCGAGTCCAAAGCACAAGATTGGATTAGTTTGGAGCCTTACACTTTATTTATGGACTTATTATACCTATAATTCTTGGATATGGTTCATTGGGGAATTATTGTGCTATAATCCAATTCCCTAGACTTTATTATAATTGATACATGACTGAATGTTTTTTCAGAGACATTCTGACTAAGGCCGAAGCAGGTAGCAGAGGATGGGTGTTCCATGGTAACCCAGGCCTATGCGGGTTATTTATATACCACACTTAATTTAACACTTTTATTTTTACCTAAACACTATTTATTATATATTCACATACTGGATGGAATACGACACTATTGGTGGTGTCCTAATGAGTTTATCTCACACCCTATTCAGTCTATTGTTTGGTACATGGGTAGACTTCATGGATGATGTTAGGGACATGGTAAATCACTCTATTTCCAATGATTGAGTTATTATAGCATGGGATTGGGGGAGCACATGACCTAGATATGGATTGTGATGCTATCTGGAGATAGTATTTTTGGTCTTTTTGGTCCTTTTTGTAAACATATATGTATGCATATTTTCCACCATATCTTACTGTATTTATTTTTTTTATAGCATGCCACAATCATCATTTTTTATATTAAATTTATGGATATGATTTATTGGCTATTATATGATGGATTTTTACTCTTCTATTGTTCAATTATCTTTATGCTTCTGCTATTGATTTAGATTATTATACCATTTCACTACACTCTGATCATGTGGGTATAGTATCTCCACTATTCTACCATAGACCCTCACTACCAGTCGGCAACCTATGGAATATGGGGAGGCATGCTTGAGGTCATGTGAGAAACCAATTTTGGTTAATCTTGAGTGAATTAGGTTCAGGAAATCACAAAATGATATCATAGGTTTCCTTTCTTGGACTTACTATTTTGGGATGGTAGATTAAGAAATAATATGTGTTGGGATTCGGTTATAAGACAGTTTATAGGAGTATCTAACCAACATACAAGGAAAATACAAATTACTTGGTATGGGACATGTTGTTTTGGATTGTTCTTATTATAGTTTCTTTTATTTCACTGTTGGGTGATACACTTGATGTTTTATGTTCCTTATGACTATGTACTTTTACCCTTTTCCAATATGGAAAGGATGTTTTGCATCATGAAATATAATAGGAACTTCAAGATTTATATGAAATGCATATTACATTCCATTTTTATATTAACATGTTCCTTTCTTGCAACATGTTTTGCTTCCTTATTGTTATTTCCATGAAATTGTGCTAAAATTTTATGCAGATACTTGATAAATAGTTGATTGTGATTAAATGGATTCCAAATTTCAATTTATAAGGTGTATGTTCCCTTATAAATTAAAAATGGTGATATATATAATTCAATCGTTTAAGAAATTTTCTATATAAATGAGTATGAATTTAAAAAAAATTATAAAATGAATGGTCACTGCTAAATAGATATTCCAATTGTAATTTAAATTGTTTTTCCTATATAAATTGCAATTGAAGCTCAGTATACTATGACCTTTGAATTATATCAGAGAAATTGAACCTAACATACCCTCAATAGTAGGTGGTAGGTATTGTGTCTTAATTTTATTATGATCTATACGTCACCCATACCTGTATTTAGGAGTAGGAAGAGAGGTGGGACTCTTAAATAGGGAGGCTTGTACCTAACCTATTATATGTCTGCATTGCTAGTAGTTATGAAATATTATATTGAGGATTTTTTTTATCATTTATAGAGAGATTAAACCATGATATCCTTGAGATATGCATTGGGTGGTGATGAACCATATGCTACAGAGTCATGACTAGAGATCATGCTATCGATTTTCGAACATCTCAAGACACCTCCCAAGGGGAGAGTGAAGCCCACTACATATATACTACATGATTCCTCCAATAGATAGTGGTATGTTATTACATATATGTATATTCATAAAGATATGTCTTGGAGGGATTCACATATGGCCGTATATGATTATTTATATCATGAGACATTGAGGGATGATAGATCCAGAGAGTTTATGCACTTGGAGTAGGGTGTATTATCAGTCATGGACTATTCTGTCCATTTTATAGAGCTCCAACATTTCAAAAATATTTTGTTAGGTGATGAGTTATTTAAATATAGGTGATTTAAGGATGTACTCAAGTATAAAATTTTATCATAGGTGAATATATTTTGTCTCACTACCGTATCTAGGATTGTGAATTAGGTTCTTATCATAGAGCATAACCAGAGAGAGGTCGGAGGTGTGAACTAGGGTGGTTAATCACCTAGATTTGGAACTACATTAACCAATAGTATGAAGCATCATCTAGAGATTGCATGTGGTGATATTAGTATATAAGGCACATACTTAGATAGAAAGGTGATGTTCCATTAGTGTAGTAGACTGGGAGATTTGAGACCTCGGTGCATGAGAGACCCAATCGAGTGTTGATATTGTAGAAAGATAAGACATATAAAATGATTTTATAGATATTTTATTCTATTATCCAGTGAAATATATTATAAACCAACTCCAAATTTAGAATCAGGGTCATCAACTTCTCATCAAGCAGGGAGTTGGAGTACAACAGACCGAATAGGCCGAGGAGGTGGTCATCGCTGAAGTAGCCAAACACTATATTTATAGTTCCTGTAGAGTAGAACTAATTAGGGTAGATGGGATATATCACAATGTCATGGATCAAGACAGATATATGTAGTGAAATTGATACCTAAGTAGTGGAGTGACAAACCTTCTACACTGAGAGGCACTATTATAGTAGCCTCTACATTAGTATCTTCTATTTTCAATGCAAGTGATTTTCATTCCATTATATCTATTCCTATTTTGGATAGCCTTGGGATCGATGTTCAATTATCTTGTAGAATAATGACACTTGATACTTCATTGGGGATATGATCAAAGAGTCTACGCCAATGCAGGGAGTTCCCCCATCAGATATGAGGGTGTCTATTTGTTTGGGACCCCCTTTTCCTAGAGATGATAGGTTTTGATATCAAACTCAGGATTGACTGGTTAGTTCCCTATCATGATTATATTGATTGTTATTACCAAAGGGTGACTTTCACATCAATAGTGGGCAGGTTTTTTATTGAAAATGGTGAATGGTATGTCCAGGAGAATTGAGATGGACCTGAGTATCATGGGCTAGGTGTGATGATATATTAGATTGATAGATTATATATGGATGATCAGGTAACACGTTAGGCATATTTCCCTCTAGTGGTAGATCATTTCAGGTATGTTTTCCAGGATGACTTTTCAAGACTACCTATCTATAGAGAGGAAGATTTTTCCATTGACCTAGTTCTTGGAGCTACACTGATACCCATTCCTCACTGTAAGATGTCTACTATACAGTTGTAAGAGCTTAAGAGGAAGCCACATGATTTGGAAGTTAAGGGTTTTATATGAAATGGTTCTTATCTATGGGGTCCACCAGTCCTTTTTTCCAAGATGTATGACATTACCCTCAGGATTTTTGCGGATTATCTTCATTTGAACCTACTTATAGTTAAGAATAAATATCCATTACCTCATATAGATGATCTCTTTGACCATCTCCAAGGAGTTATAATTTTCTCTAATATTGATATGAGATCAGGTTATCATCAGGTGAATGTTAGACCATCAGATATACCAAGTACAAAATTCTGTAGTGGATACAGATTATGTGAGTATTTGGTCATGCCATTTGGTCCTATGAATACACCAGCAGTTTTCATGGAACTGATGAATTGAGTTTTCTAACCATATATGGATTCATTTCTGGTGGTATTTTTGATGATATCTTGGTGTATTGTCACAATTAATATAACCATGACAAACATCTTGATATCACATTGGATACACTGAGAGAGAATCGGTTATATTCTAAGCTCACAAATCTCTGCTTTTGGATGGATAAAATTCACTTCTTGGGTCATATTATCTTAGAGACAAGAGTATTAGTTATCCTGAAGAAGGTGGAATCTATAGTTTACTGGGAGCATCCCAAAAACATCTTTTATATATGGAGTTTCTTGGGGATATCTAGTTATGAAAATCACTTCACACATGGCTTATCATGATTAGAAGAACCTCTTATGGTATTGAATAATAAGGGTGTAAAGTTTATATCTTAAGAAGCATATGAGATATCCTTTTAGAGGCTGAAAGTGAGTCTGTCTTTAGCACTGATCCTGATTATACTATAACTGAGTAGAAGTTATATATTCTACTATAATGCATTAGGTATTAGGATAAAAGAAATTTTGATATAGGATGATCAATACATGGCATACAAGTCTCATTATTTGAGGCCACACAAGAGGAACTACCTGAAACACAATCTTGATTTATCCATTATTGTTCACACCTTGCGTTGTTGGATGAATTACTTACTGGGAGGGCGTTTTGTGGTGTATACATAAAACAAAAGACTCAATTACATATTTACATGGTGTGACTTGAATATAAAGCAACAAAGGTGGGTTTAATAAATTCAATCCTTTGAATTTGGTCTTTCTTATATGCCCAAAAAGGAAGATGTAGTTGCTAATGATCTGAGTGGAGGACTCATACACAGGAAATTCAGAAGGCTAGTAGCGAGTGGAAACTTATGGACCTACTTTTTGAGATGCACATAGAGGTTCAGGAGCGTCATGGATAGTATTCAATTTCATAGTTATTAGTAAGCTATTCACTTCTGGAGAGATTTAAGATGAGATAGCTATTAGATTTTGAGGGTTTGGTTATATGGGAGAGTGTTGTAGGTGATAACCCACCACCTAGTTGGGTCATTGATGAGGTTGAGATCTTGCATATCCATGGATGTGTTTGGATTCTTAAAGAAATATGAGAGGATTTGATGCAAGAGTCCCATGCCTCTATATGGTAAATACATCCCGGTCTTACCAAGATATATCATGACTTACACTGCTAATATTGGTGGTTGGGGATGAAGCGAGAGATAGCTAGGTTTGTTACTCAGTATTCCACCTGGTAGTTAGTGAAGGTAAAACACCAGTGACCAGTGGGGTTTTTATAGATGTTACCTATTCCTAAGTGTAAATTGGATAACTCCACCATGAATTTCATGATAAGATTGCCTAGATCACCTCAGGGTAGTGATGTCATATGGGTGATTATAGACAGGCTGACAAAGGCAACCCATTTCTTACTCATTCATGAGGCTTTATCAGTGGATGAGCTTAAGAGGATCTACATTTGTGAGATCATACTCCTCAATGGGGTTCCAAATTCTATCATATTAGATAGATATGATTGTTTTATATCACATTTGTGCCAGGGATTATAGAAGATAATGGGTTCATAGGTATTTATGAATACAACCTATCACCCATAGACTAATGGTCAGTCTAATTGTAAGATACAAGTTTTAGAGTACATTCTCCAAGAATGCGTTCTTTATTTTAGTGGTTCTTGGTAGAAATATTTACCTCTCACCGAGTTCACTTGTAATAATAGCTTCTAGGAGACTATAAAGATGACTCCTTTTGAGGCCCTATATGTAAATTTGTACAATTCATCCCTATGCTAGTTAGAGGTAGGTGAGGCAGCACTTTTGGTTCCACATCTCATTTAGGAAACTTTGAAGTGGGTTTATCTTATTAGGAAGTGGATTTATATAGATCATTCTAGACCAAAATCATATGGCGGATGTCACAATTTAAAACTAGAGTTTGAGGTAGGTATTTGGGTTTTCTTGAGATTTTTTCCTAGATCGGGGCATATAAAGATTCATAAATAAGGGAAGCTACTACTTCTTTACATCATTCCTTTTGAGATTCTGGAGAGAGTCAAGATGGTAGTGTAACATCCCCCAATTTAGTACTCTCTTACATTTCCAGAAAGGGTTAGTTATGAGACCTCAAGCATTCCTCCACATATGCCATAGGATGTCGACTAGTAGCAGGGGTGTGATAGTATAGTAGGAAAGCTATACACCCCAGTTACATAGTTATAAAATAGCATAAAAATCCAAAAATATAATAAATAAATATCAGAATGTGGAAATAATGGAAACAATATAATACCATGAAAAATCAACAATAAAATCCCACTGAACAATCTAATAAATAATAAAGGAATAATGTAATAACGTTCTATAATTTAACTAAATTACACACTAGAAAAATTATGAGTAAAATATTAGAAAACTCAAATAAAGGATCAATAGTCCCCATTCCTAAACCCCACATCGGTCCCATCTCCAAACTCTAGACCATCCAACAAATACAATCAACAACAAGTTCATCTTCCCTAATCCAATCCTATATCCATATAATCTGATCAGGTATCAGATGTTGTCCTAAATAGGGTATGAGTATAACTCAGTAGGTAGGCACCACCATGTCTAAATATATCAAGTATCATAATAATTTTATGCAATAATTGAATAAATAAGAGTATTAATTAATTAAACAATTAAGTTAATACCACATCAACTTGCTTCAGCACGATGATAGAATGTCTCTGAGCATGTCTTATAACCATGCCAACCATAACCTTATAACCAAGATTTAAATCATAGTAATTTGGGTCAAACCCTCTATAGAATAATTTTAGTATGTATCACTAGGCCGAACCCACTATATCATCATTTCAACTTGTGTCACCGGGCCTAGCCCACTATATAATCATTTCAACATGTCAATTGGGTTGATCCCTCTATATGATCATTTCATCATGTGTCACTAGGTCTATCTCACTATATGATCATTTCATCATGTATCACTAGGAAAATTCCCTATATAATAATTACAAAAATTAATCATAACACAAGGAATAACATCAAGGATATCATAATATGAAATCATATGGCTTAATGGATAATTATAAAAATTACCATTTAACTTTAATTTACACATTTCATATATCAATTAGTCATAACAAATAACATTATAGTTACCTAAAAAATTTTAATACAGGGTGAATATATATCAAGAAGTCACCCAAAATCCATGTCATACTAAACACACTTTAATCCATTTACACAATTCATTTATATTTAAGGGTTCTCTAACCCGAATGGTATCCATAAGCCTGGTCAATAACCAAATGGATCCATTAGGGAATCCAAGGATTAATCCAATTCATCATTTAATTTAATTAGATAATGATTTATTGGATCAATTGCAATGTTTCACATACTTAACAATTATCAAACCATAGGGTTATGGTTTAGACCCCCTACCTTTAACTGACGATCAAACAATGATTCCAACAAAAAGTTCCCATGAGGAAGAAAGTATGGATGATCACAAGAAGGATAATAGATTAAAATTGATCAAGATGAAAACCAATAATTCATACTATGAAGATATTATACCGCAACGGCTAGAGAACCAAGGATGAGAAGGGGAAAATGGTCCAAAACCACTTATCAAGGATCAAATGTGTTATCAGAACGTCTGTAAGAGAGGTTCTCACTCTAAAATCACCTGGAAGGTGCCCTAGGTTTGAGAGGAGAAAAATATATCAAGATAGAAATAAAACTCAACCACACAAAATACATTAAATAGTAGCTCGAGTAATTACATGGAGTGTAATTCAGTTACATGTCATGTATTTATTTTTAGAGGGATATGTTGAAGAATCCATCGCCTCGAATTATTATTTATTCCAATTGAATACTACATGATGTGTAATATAATTACTCGACATGTAATTCCTTCATGTAGTGAATAAATTCATGACCTGAAACCATTCACGAAATGTGTTTGGAAACAATTACATGGTGTGTATTATAGTTAGATGGAATGTAACTATTTTGCAAATAGCCTTTCATCCCAGTTTCCTTATAAAACCCCAAACCCCATTTAAGGCTTCTCATATTACTAATAACCCTTGGTAACACTTCAACCATTTATATTTTGACTCTATTAATTCAAAAAAACATACATCTCTGGACTTTAAGTCATTTTCCCAAA
Organism: Viscum album; assembly: GCA_963277665.1. Classification (NCBI taxonomy): domain Eukaryota; kingdom Viridiplantae; phylum Streptophyta; class Magnoliopsida; order Santalales; family Viscaceae; genus Viscum; species Viscum album. Next base: position 616,098,281 of record OY728145.1, on the reverse strand, counting down.
AAAAAGATCTCCACATGAATCCTCTCCGGTTTTCTCAAGTTTACTCACAACCTAAGAATGAATTTATTCAAAAAAACAGTCAACCATGATGAAAACACTACCAATAAGGTTTAAAGACAAGGAAAACTCAACTGATAAAAGTTTAATTAAAAACTCATGGAGAGACCTGCCTGAAAAAAGATGGGATCTTACAACTTCTCCACTATATAATAGCTCATCACTAAGATGATCCAAGAATCACAATGGGGTCTCAATGAAAAAGTATGACCACCATGCTCACATATCAGACAACCTCTCCAAGGTCTCCTATTGAAATTTCCCATTATACCACTACACCTGAACTAAAGGAATTTCCCTACACCATAGATATTTCTCACTATAATCCATAACATGTATCATATGATCCTCAAAGGATGCATTAACACTAAGCTATAATTTTGATACATTTATCACATGAGAATGGTTTGGCTAATATATTTGAAGTTTTGACACATGGAACACATCATGCATAGAACTGTAGCACTATGTATGGGGAAAACGATATAACACTGGACTGACTCTATCCACTATCTCAAACGGACCAACAAACCAAGGTGCTAGATTTTCCTATTTCCTGACACAGAGTTTCCCCAATCTTAATGACACCCAAAGGAAAACATGATGACCAACCATGAACTCTAGAGGTCATATATGATGGTAAACATGTAATTTATGCCTACTCTATATGTGTAGTACCCCTGGTTTCTGTTATGTGACCCTTACTTGATGCTTTTCTTGGTCTTAAAAGTTATGGGTGACGTATGGGAGATTTGGGAGATCCTGGACTGAAGTTTGAAGCAAAGGGGAAGGTGCATGGGTGGCGCACGGTTTGTCTAAACCGTGCGGCCAAACCGTGCGTGGCTGACTGAGGAGGTAGTGGCTTCCGCATGGTTGGCGCATGGTTAAGGGAAACCATGCAATGAGGTCGTGTGAGAAGGGTGGCTAAGGTAGTAGCTAACGCACAGTTAGCGCACAGTTTGTCAAACCGTGCGAACTAACCAAGCAGTCACTTAAATTAGATCCTTAAATTGTGGATCTAACTCTTTTTGCCTCTAATTGCCTCATTAAAGCTCCTAAGTGGCCCTAACTCGGGATTTTGGTTCTCCTAAGGTCAAAGAGGGTTCTCCCACCGTTCTAGAGGAGATCCGAAGGCTTCTCTTAGCGAATCAAAGCTGGATTCTTGAGGTATGTGATCGTTCTCCTTCGTTCTTGAATGGTTTCTTAGATCTACTTAGATCTACTTCTCCCTTTCTCTCGGTTTCTTAGATCTATGCCCGTTAGGGGTAGACCTAAGTATGTGGATACTAAATATGTTGATATTTGGTCTTGGTTGTGTTAGGAGAAGAGATCTAAGGTGGGTTTTTGGAGATTTGACCCAGTGTTCTTGAGCGTTCTTTGTTCGTTGCTTGGTTTCGCCTTTTTGTTGAGGTAGGTGGCTTCACTCTAGACTCCTCTAGTTATAATTGGTTGGATTAGTTTCAAATTCGTTATTTTAATGGTATTTATTGTGAAAAACATGGAATAAATCTTCTTTAGTGATGATTTATGGTTTTGATGAAATTGTGAAATCATTGTGAATTGTTGTGAAAAGTGATTTGGATTCTTGAATTTAAAATGAGGATTTTAAATTATGGATTTGATGGAATGGTAAATGGTTTGATGAAAGATGGGTTTTCAATAAAAAAGGGGTGTTTTATTGAAATGGTTTGGTATTGAAATGGATTGATGAAATTGGTCCATTCTTTGGTTTTCAATAAAAGTAAGGTTTTATTGAAATGGTTTGAAATAGTTGAACACACTTGGTTTTGATGGAAATGAGTTTCAATAAAAGGTGTTTTATTTAAAGGATGGTTTTGGCATGATTTTTGTGAATATGTGGTGTGTGTTCATGTTGCATATACGATCCTTGGTTGAAATAGGACCTTGTGCTCGGTGCCAAACGTTTAATGGCACATGGGACTTTTAAATACGAGGCTTGGTTGAAATATGACCTTGTGATCGATTCCAAAGGTGTAATGCCACATGGGAAACAATTACCTTGTGATGACTTAGTAGATCGACGAGAGACCGCTCATGAGTATGGGACTGTCATAACGAAGCATGCATGGTTGATTTCACGGGTTTGTGAAATGGTTGGGTATGCCAAAAAGAAATGTTTGTGAAATGGTTCTTAAAATTGTTTGGTTATTTTTATGGAGAAATAACTTGTTGGAAAATTGGTTTCAATTTCTCTTGGATGCTTTTGGTTATGAATGGTTTTGGAAACTTGTTTATGTTTAGTTATAAACTGATTTGGTGAAATTGTTTTATATAAACTGTTTTTATATAAATGTGGATAAATTTTCTATCTTAGTAGCATGAGTAGGGAAGTCATTGGGGAAAACCTACTGAGTTTTATACTCACCCCTGCTTTGGAAATTTGGTGCTTTTGCAGATGTTGTATTCCGAGACCCAGGTAAAGGTAAAGCATCTCATTACTAATGGCTCGTGGTGATGTTTTGGAGATGCTATGGAGCTTGGAGATTGTGGACTACTGAGTCGTGGTGTCTTTTGAGAGTCTTGTGTTGTCCTTCCGCTGTGTATTTTGATGTTTGGTTTGATATTCCACTGTTATGTACTCTGATGTGGTTTAACAAAAATGAAGTTATTGGTTGGTCTTTTATTTGTTCATGTATCATATAGTGAATGATTATTGGATGGGTTTATTTATTAAAGGGTAAATCATCCCCCACTTATGATTGAGACCTTTTGGCATTTTTTTCTAGCCTTTGGTGTCTTGGGGATGTCGCTTAAGGCCTAGTAATGACTCGTTTCACTCTCAAGCCAATGAGAATTTGTGGGTCATTACAAATGGTATCAGCTTGTTCGGTCCTTGACTAACAAGTGTTCATCGATGTTCTTGGTCTTGGAGTTGAAATTCCTTCTTGTCTATTCCTTGGGTGGTCATCTTACACAGGAGTAGGATTGTCAGAACTTGAAATGTATAGAATAAAAGGACGTAGCTAACCCGTTTATGCTGAACTTCAAGTTACCAGAGTGTTGGGTACATAAGTGTTTTGGATACACTTCTAGAATGTTGGAAATCTCATTGTTGTAGGTTTAGCCAATGAGAGGAGCATGAAATGAATTGTAGAGGAATGACTTCCCACTAGGATTGCATATCTCATTGTGAGGAATGAGTAAGAATTTTGTGAAGGGTGACAATTTTTGAAAAATGTTGAAATTGTTTTCAATCTAAAGACTTTGAAAACAGGGTATTTAGTGTATTTTGAAAATGGATTGATTTTTAAAAAGTATGTTTAATGTTTTCAAAAATGGTTGAACATGGAAAAAGGTTGTTTGAGAACAATGTTCTAATAGTTGATGTGATAGAATTTGAAATACTAAGACAACAGTTGCTAGAGAGTGAGATTTATGGATTTTGTTGTTGGTTTAGAAAATAGAACCCAGTAGGCGTCTTTGAAACCAACCCAAAGAAGCTACGGAGAATGTGGTTGCACCTAAACCACGTGTGAACCAAGAGATGGTTCAGAGTATTGTCCAAGCCTTTCAAGTTGTAGATATGGGGAACCGGAGGAATGAGTAATGACATGTGGATCATACCATCCAGTTCATGAAGCAGAATCCACCAAACTTTAGGGTTGATGCTAAACCTGAGAAAGCGGAGGTGTGGCTAAGCATGATGAATCAGATATTCAATTTCATCGGTACACCAGTGGAGATGAAAGTAAAGATGGTGATGTATATGCTCAAGGATCTTGAACATCAGTAGTGGGATTTAGTGGTGCACACTAAATTGGATGAAGGCCTTACATGGGAGGATTTTGAATAATTGTTTAACAAACAATTCTATCCTCACATGTTCAACATCCAGAAAATTACAGGCTTCTTCATCTTGAAATAGAAGAGCCTCTATGTCACAGATTATGAGGCTAAGTTCTTGAATTTAGTCCATTTTTCACCAGAGGTTGTGGAAAATTCTTCTTTGAAGGCACACATCTTTGAATTGGGGCTAAGGTAGGAGATTCGATCGAAGATTGTTGTGTTCTGTATTATGGATTATACAGAGATGGTGAACAGAGCAACAGTTTCTGAACGTGATATATCAGGATCGATAGGAGGAGGCATGATGATACCCACGAGAATGGGTGGGAACTCCAATGCTGGGAAAAAGCAGAAGAGGGGCACATACTTCCAAGGTGGGAGTGCGAATCAGAACTAGATGGTGGGATCAGTCAACCTTCCTCCATGACCTTAGAGCAAAGCAGGTTACTTTCAATGTGGTTTGACTGATCACATGAAACGAAAATGTACATCACCACCGAGAGCATTCCACAATTGCAACAAGATGGGTCATCTTCCGCAATATTGTCGCAGTGCTCCACGATCGGGTGTTCGGGACACTTCTCAGTCATCACAAGCATCGTATGCTTCGACAGGGCGAGTACATCAAAATCAGTCTCGCTAGCAGAATAGAGCTAGTTATGGTGATTCTAGGAATACCATGACTCCTCAGGCAGGGCAATCTCGATAAGGCAATATAGAGAAAAGTGTAGCAACAAAGCAATTGTATGGAGCCGAACAGATGATGGTCGATGATTAGGCTGGACCATCTACACTGAGAGGTATGATTCTTTTGAATTCTACCCTCATGTAAGTGTTGTTTGATATTGGTGCATCACATTCCTTTCTATCTTCTCATATTGCTGATTTTCTGAACATAAAACTGGAAATGATGCCTTATGTCTTGAAACTGCAAACTCCTCTTAGTGAAAGAGAATGTAAAGCCTTCGTGTGCAGAGCATGTGCTATAACTGTTGATGTAGTTGAGCTGAAATGGGACTTCTCTATGTTGGATATGGATGTCTATGATGTAATCCTAGGTATAGATTGGTTGACAACGTTTAAGGATCACATCAACTGTTATGGGAGAACAGTTAGTTTCATGACTGAGGATAGATTTGCGCATCTCTTTAGAGGAGAAAGGATAGTAAATAAAGGTGCAAAGAGCTTGTTGGAACCAATGGTGGGAACTATCTCTTACCAATTGGTAGCATTGACTTTGGCATCATTGGAAGAGAGTGTGGAAAATAGTTTTCCAGCTGTGGTGGATCAATTTCATGATGTTTTTCTAGAAAACTTCTCAGGATTACCACCTGTAAGAGAAGTGGAGTTTATGATTGATCTCCTTTCGGGGACTAGTCTTATATCACTTCCATCTTATAGGATGGAACCAACGGAGTTAAAGGAATTGAAAGTGCAGTTAGAGGAGCTGTAAAGTAAGGGTTTCATTCGGCCAAGAGTGTCTCCATGGGAAGCACCAGTTTTTTTTGTAAAGAAAGTAGATGGAACTCTTCGACTGTGTGTTGATTATCATAAACTTAACCAAGTTACGATAAAGAATAGATATCCACTTCCACGCATTGATGATATGTTCAATCAATTAAGGGGAGCTCAGTGGTTATCCAAGATTGACTTTTGATTAGGATATCACCAATTGCAAGTTCAGAAGGAGGATATTCCAAAGACATATTTCAGAAGCAGATATGGACACTACGAATATGTAGTCATGCCTTTCGGTCTAACGAATGCACCAGTGGTCTTCATGGATTTGATGAATCAGATATTTCAGCAATATCTGGATTCTTTTGTTGTGGTGTTTGTGGATGATATATTGGTGTATTCAAGAACAAGGGATGAGTATGAGAAACACTTGGTGATAGTGTTGGAAATCTTGCGAGACCATCAGTTGTATGCCAAATTATCAAAGTGTGATTTTTGGATACAAGAGGTATGTTTTCTGGGCCATGTTGATTCTGAGAAAGGTGTTTCGGTGGATCCAGAAAAGATAAAAGCGGTTCTTTCTTGGAAAATACCGAAGAATGTCTTTGAAATACAAAGTTTTCTTGGTCTAGCTGGTTATTACCGATGCTTTGTACATGACTTATCATGACTAGTTTCGCATATGACAGCATTGAAAAAGAAGAAAAATGCATTTCAATGGACTGAGTAATGTTAGATATCTTTTCAAGAGTTGAAAGTTCACCTTACATCAGCACCTATCTTAATCTTTCCATAATCAGGGCAAGGATACGTGGTGTATTGTGATGCTTCGGGAACAGGGTTGGGTTGTGTTCTCATGCAAGGAGACCATGTGGTTGCTTATGGATCAATGCAGTTGAGAGTGCATGAGAAAAATTACCCAACACATGATTTAGAGTTAGCTGTAGTTGTCCATGCTTTGAAAACATGGAGACACTATCTCTTTGGTGATAAATTTATTGTGTTTATAGATCACAAAAGATTGAAACACATTTTCTCACAGTGAGATTTGAATCTGAGGCAGAGGAGATGGATGTATTATCTTCAAATATTCTACTTTGACTTAATGAATACACCTAGTAAGGGAAATTTGGTGGCTGATGCATTAAGCAGGAATTCGTATGCTCAGTTGGAAAAGGAAGCTTCAGATGAATGGCAATTGATGTCGGTCTTAGCCGACAAGCATGTGGAATGTGAAGACCGAGGTGATTTTGTTTTTTTCTTTTCAGCTACACTTGTTACTGATTTGGTGGAGATATTAAAAGAGGCACAGGCATCCGATGTAGACTGTGTTGCAATGAGTTCAAAACTCAATAGCGGGGAGACCATTGAGGGATGGAAGCTGAATGGGAGTTCAGTTTTGTGTTTTAGAGATCATATGGTTGTAACTATAGTTTTTCAGGAACAACTCCTTAATGCTTACCACCATTCAAGATGGGTTGTACATCCAGGTACATAGAATATGTATAAGGCACTAAAGGCACAATTTTGGTGGAGCGGCATGAAAAGGAAGGTGGCTGAGTTCGTCTCACGATGCTTAACTTGTCACCAGGTTAAAGTAGAGCATCATAGACCAGCTGGTGTGTTACAGTCTTTAACTATCCTAGTGTGGAAATGGGAGCAGATAGCAATGTATTTTGTTACAGGTCTTCCAAGAACGGTCCAGAAACACGATGCCATTTGGGTGATAGTGGATCATCTAACCAAGTTGGCCCATTTCATCCTGATTCGTGAAACTCATATGGTGGAAGATATTTCAAAAATATATATCTGAGAAGTGTTAAATAGGCATGGTGTACCAGTGTCTATAGTCTCAAAAAGAGATTCGAGGTTCACATCTCGTTTCTGGAAATCATTACAGTAAGCACTAGGGACTCAGTTGACGATGAGTACAACATATCATCCTCAGACAGATGGGAAATCTGAGTGAATGATACAAACATTGGAATACATGTTGCGGGCTTGTGTAATTGACTTTGGTGTATCATGGGAGGATCATATACCCTTAGCGGAGTTCTCATATAATAACAGCTATCAAGTCTCAATACGCATGGCTCCGTTTGAAGCATTGTATGGGAATCCTTGTAGTTCTCCACTATGCTGGGTGGAAACTGGTGAAAATTCACTAGTCGGGCCGAGCCTGGTCCAAGAAACAATGGAGAAGATTTAGTTTATTATAAAGAGGATGGAGACAACTCAAAGTTGTCATAAATCTTATGCAGATCACCATCGTAGACCGTTGGCATTCGTTGTGGGTGATCATGTCTTCTTGAGGATCTCTCCAAGACTTGGACATCATCATTTTGGGAAATAGGGAAAATTATCTCATCATTATATAGGCCCTTTTGGGATACTGGAATGGGTTGGAGAGGTGGAATATCAGTTGGAATTACCACCACGGTTCAGTTCGGTGCACAATGTGTTCCATGTTTCTCAGTTAAAGAAGTATCAACACGATCCTGACCATGTGATCAGATGGGATCACATTGACCTAGAGTCAGATGCTTCGTTGGTACATATCCCAGTGCGGATTTTGGATAGGCAGGATAAAGTCTTACATGGGAAAATCATCCATATAGTGTGGGTTTTGTGGCTACATGGTCAGATTCACGAAGAGACTTGGGAACGCAAGAAAGAAATGAGAGAGCAGTGGCCAGAACTCTTTCAGACAAGCATTGGTTTTCTAATTTCTAGGGACGGAAAGGCCAGTGGTGGGGAGAATGTAGTACCCTCGGTTTCTGGTATGTAACCCTTACTTGATTCTTTTATTGATTTTAAAAGTTAAGAGTGACGTATGGGAGATTCGGGAGATCCTGGATTGAAGTTTGAAGCAAAGGGGAAGGTGCACAGGCGGTGCACGGTTTGTCTAAACCATGAGGCCAAACCGTGCATGGCTGAATGAGGAGGCAGTGGCTTCCGCACGGTTGGTGCATAGTTAAGGGAAACCGTGCAATGAGGACGTGCGAGAAGGGTGGATGTGGTAGTAGCTAACACACAGTTAGTGCACGGTTTGTCAAACCGTGCGGACTAACCGTGTGGTCACTTAAATTAAATCCTTAAATTGTGGATCTAACTTTGTTTCCACTAATTGCCTCATTAAAGCTTCTAAGAGGACCTTACTTGGGATTTTGGTTCTCCTAAGGTCAAAGAGGGTTCTCCCATCATTCTAGAGGTGATCCGAAGGCTTCTCTTGGCGAATCAAAGCTAGATTCTTGAGGTATGTGATCGTTCTCCTTCGTTCTTGAATGGTTTCTTAGATCTACTTAGATCTACTTCTCCCTTTCTCTCGGTTTCTTAGATCTATACCCGTAAGAGGTAGACCTAAGTATGTGGATGCCAAATATGTTGAGATTTGGTCTTTTTTGTGTTATTAGAAGAGATCTAAGGTGGGTTTTTGGAGATTTGAGCCAGTGTTCTTGAGCATTGTTCATTCGTTGCTTGGTTTTACCTTTTTGTTGAGGTATGTGGCTTCACTCTCGAATCCTCTTGTTAGAATTGGTTGGATTAGTTTCAAAATGGTTATTTGAATGGTATTGATTGTGAAAATAATGGAATAAATCTTCTTTAGTGATGATTTATGGTTTTGATGAAATCGTGAAATCATTGTGAATTGTTGTGCAAAGTGATTTGGCTTCTTGAATTTAAAATGCTGATTTTAAATTATGGTTTTGCTGGAATAGTAAATGGTTTGATGAAAGATGGGTTTTAAATAAAAAGGGGTGTTTATTAAAATGGTTTGGTATTGAAATGGTTTGATGAAATTGGTCCATTCTTTGGTTTTCAATAAAAGTACGGTTTTATTGAAATGGTTTGAAATGGTTGAACACACTTGGTTTTGATGGAAATGGGTTTCAATAAAATGTGTTTTATTGAAAGGATGATTTTGACATGATTGATGTGAATTTTTCATGTGTGTTTATGTTGCATATACAAGGCTTTGTTGAAATAGGACCTTGTGCTCGGTGCCAAATGTTTAATGGAACATGGGACTTTTAAATATGAGGCTTGGTTGAAATATGACCTTATGCTCGGTGACAAAGGTGTAATGGTACATAGGAAATAATTACCTTGTGATGACTTGGTAGATCGACGAGAGACCGCTCATGAGTATGGGACTGTAATAACGAAGCATGCATGGTTGATTTCACGGGTTTGTGAAATGGTTGGGTATGCCAAAAAGGAATGTTTGTGAAATGGTTCTTAAACTTATTTGGTTATTTTTCTGGAAAAATAACTTGTTGGAAAATTGGTCTCAATTTCTCTTGGATGCATTTGGTTATGAATGGTTTTGGAAACTTGTTTATATTTAGTTATAAACTGCTTTGGTGAAATTGTTTTATATAAACTGTTTTTATATAAATGTGGATAACTTTTATATCCTAGTGGCGTGAGTAGGTAAGTCATTGGGGAAAACCTACTGAGTTTTATACTCACCCCTGCTTTGGCACTTTGGTGCTTTTGCAGATGTTGTATTCCGACACACAGGTAAAGGTAAAGCATCTCATTCCTAATGGCTCGTGGTGATGTTTGGGAGATGTTGTGGAGCTTGGAGCTTGTGGACCACTGATTCGTGGTGTCTTTTGAGAGTCTTGTGTTGTCCTTTCGTTGTGTATTTTGATTTTTGGTTTGGTATTCCGTTGTTATGTACTCTGATGTGGTTTAACAAAAATTAAGTTGTTGGTTGGTCTTTCATTTCTTCATGCATCATATAGTGAATGATTATTGGATGGGTTTATTTCTTAAAGGGTAAATCGTCCCCCACTTATGCTTCAGACCCTTCGGCATTTATTGCCAGACTTTGGCGTCTTGGGGATGTCGCTTAAGGCCTAGTAATGAATCGTTGCACTCTCAAGCCAATGAAAATTTGCAGGCCATTACAATATGGTCACCAACTGCTTTCTAATCAACTAAAATTTCTCAAATATCTCCTACTTGAGACTAGACACAATAAGTGTTGACTCGCCTACCTCCAACAAACAAATTGGTGAACAGAACGGGCTACCATACAAAGCCTCAAAAGGTTCCATTTGGATATATTCTTGGAAGATGTGTTATTATATGAAAACTACATAAGTACCATTTTCTACTCCCACAATCCACCAAAATCCAAAACATAGGCTCATAACATATACTCTAGAACCTAAATAGTCCTCTCAGATTAACTATCGATGCCATATACAAAAGAACCTGTGATCCTAGAGCCTTTTATTGATACTACTATAAATACAATGTGAAACAAGGATCTCTATTTGAAATGATACTACTCGGAACACTGTGCAATCGAACCACCTCATGCAGGTAAATACTACCCATATAATCATCTGTGATGGTCTTCATAATGGGTAAGAATTTGGCTAACTTTATCACTTGATCCACAATTACCCATATTGCATCATTCTTACAGGTTTTCCTGGGTAATACTATTAAAAATCCACAGTGACATCATCCCATTTCCACTCAAGAATGGGAAAAGGCTGCAAAAGACCAACCGACCTATGATGTTCATATTTCACATTCTAACAATTGAAACAAATCCTACCACATACATCTTCATTACTAACCACCAATACTATCTATGGAGATCACAATTCATCTTTGTCAAACCAGGATGTACTACTCATCTAAAATCATGAAACTCTTTCATCAGCTCCTTCTGCAAGCCCTTAGGAACCCATACTCGGCCATAAAAAATAATATAATGGCTAATTCCAAGAGACCATCATGATGGTGTCTCCCCACCATATAAATTTTCTCTCAGAACTAATCCCTCTAGATCATATAACTGCTCGGTCTTGATCTGATATAAAATCATGGGTATAAAGGTTATTGATCTCAGAGCTACCCATCCCTAAGACTATTGAACATCTAAATGCATGTCTACAAAGATATACATTACCCAAAACTCATCTCAAGACTCCCACACATCCTCTAACTGTTTCTTCCAACTCAATACATTGGCAACGACATCACCCTTTCTTGGTGTGCAATACAACTCAAAGTCAAAAGACTATAGGCACTCAACCCACCTACACAGCCAAAGGTTTATGTCATGTTAAGAAAATATATACCTGAGTCTATTGTGATCTATGTATACCACAAACATCTCACCCATGAGACAATTCCTCCATCATCTCAGATCATGTATCAATGCTACTAACTCCAGGTCGTGAGTAGGATAATTCATCTCTTGCGGCCTCAACTATCTAGATCAATACAAAACCACGTGATCCTCCTACATCAAAACTATTTTGAGTCTAACTCTGGATGTTTCATAATACATGATATATGCTTTACCAAGAATAGGTAATGTGTGGATAGGTGTTGAGATCAACCTTCCCTTCATCTCCTAAAAATATTTCACACAAGTATCAGACCAAACAAACTTCACTCCATTTTTGTTCATCCCTGACATTAGTTCTCTCAGATGGAAAAATTCTTGGATAAATCAATAATAATAACCTAATAATACCCAAAAAACTCTAAATATAGAAGACATTCTTGGGCTTCTCCCAAGATACCATGACTGAAAATTTCTATGGGTCCACTGACACTCCTACCTCTGAGATGACATGGCCCAAGAAGTGTACTTTATCAATACACAAACTGCCTTTGGTTATCTTGGTGTAAAGTCGATGCTCTTTTAAGATACACAGGATGATGTCAAAATTTTTGGCATGATAATTTTCCATCTGAGATTACACTAATATATCTTCAATAAAAAAACACCCCAAACTGATTCCATAAAAGGTGGAATATTATATTTTTCAAGGCCATGAATACCATAGGTGCATTAGTCAAACCAAACAACATCACTATGAACTCATACAAACCATACCTACTCTTAAAAGTAGTCTGATGTACATACAATGGCCTCACCCTTAACTGATGGTATCTTGATCTCAAATAAATCTTGGAGAAGATCTTACAACCTCTTAGCTGATCGAATAGATTTCAAATATGTAGAAGATGATACCAATTCTTGATCGTTATCTAGTTCAATATCCGATAATACACATAAAATACCAAAGAACCATCATCCTTCTTAGAGAAGAGAACCCCAAGGAGATGTAATAGGTATTGTGAAACCTTTAGATTCCAAATATTCCAACTGAACTTTCAACTCATGAAGCTCTGTTGGTGCCATTCTGTAAGGTGGGACATAAACTCACTCATCTCCCAGCACCAACTCAATCATGAAATCGATCTCTTTCTATGGTGTTATTCCATAAAACTCATCATGGAAAAAATCCTAAAAACAGTTTACCACTAGAGGAAAAGAATCCAGATGCATTCCACTATCATATAGATAAATACTAGCTATCTGGTTCATGATACAATCCAATATGAACTGAATTAGTTCTACATGACCAGCCTAAAGATCCCTCTCACCATTGTGAAAATACCTTCCTCCTTCTAGAGATAGGAAGGTAACTCTCCTTTAGTAACAGTTGATATGATCCTAGTATAGAACTAATTAATCTATACCAAGAATAAATTTAAATCCTATCATTTCCAACACAAATGGCTCCCAAAAGAAACAATAACCACTGATATCTAGAGAACACGCCTTACAATGTTTGATATTCTCTGACCGTACTCCCAATAGTGCGTCGATGGTTAAAACACCATACAAGATTTCCACATCCAATACCTAAAAATTTACTAAAAAATAAGATAAAAAGTAATATGATTATCCTATATAAAAATTACAATCTAGGGTAGATGAAAAAAGAATCACACCTATGATAGTAGATGATCCTCTATCCACAATAATCATATTAGTCTACATAACATGAAGCTAACCATCCCCTCTACCTGGGGATCTAGCCTGACTCCCCTAAATTATATCCTCTGCCTGGTAACATTGCTCCTGCACAAGGGTATCACATCCCCTGCCTCATCCAGAACATCCCATGGAACTTTAGCTACCTATATACTAATTAAAATCTAAGTCCTTCCCAGACTCAGTTACTTGTCATGTTCCCCTTCCACTATTCTACTGTTGTACTCCCCTACAAAACCTCTCTAGGTGGCCCAATATTCTGTAAGAATGAAACTACAATGAAAGGTATGAACATTGAAGTCATTTGTGGACCATCTGGCACATTGATAGCACTACAAAAAAACATGATCCATAGATATCTTTCCACTTCCCTAACTACTCTGCCTATTGTTTCTCATGAGAAAATTGTAAAATGAAACTTCTTTCCACCATAAGAAGAGGTCATGGTTTTCCCTGCGGAAACACCATGGATACTACTCAGGGTCTCTCTTAGATTATATTCCACGATTAGTTCATGAATTATCACATCTGAAAAGTAGCTCAGATGGAACATGTTTACATGTGACATGATCTCATAGCGAAGACCATCCTGGAAACATCTCGCTCTGTATATCTCATCTGCTTCCAATGATGGCACAAAGTGCTACTGGTCGGTGAGACATTCAACTTAGTCCAAAAATGACATGCCCTCTTATGTCAAGTGCATGAACTCATGAGCCTTCTCATCCCTCAATATCTTAGGATATAAATGGCTCTGAAAGTTCATCTCAATGTCCTTCCATGATAGCTCGCCCTACTTCCCTACCTACTAAAGAATATCCCACTAACACCTGGTTGTTACATGAAACATATATACAGTAAGCTTCACCCACCTATATGTAGGAATCTCTAGATTCTTAAAGATCATCTGGACTGACACAATATGAGCTCTACTGCATAGGGTCCTCTCTCCCTAGTGAACATATACAGATTCTACAGCTAAAAATCTCTTTTCAGTTTAGAATTCAAAGGAATGGTGTGAATATTCTCTATTTATATAGATCTCATAACCCTCAATAATCTTTCTTGAAGCTAAAAATCCATATTATCCTTATGAGATATAGGAAGCTCCAGTTTAGATGTGTTATGAGCATGCTGATTTCCACTCTCCTGAAGCTCAACTCAAAGATTATGAAGAGATATTTTCTTTACAAGACAAACGCACTCCTTAGAAAACTTTCTATAACAATAGGGTCAACCTCAATGGGTAAAAAAATAGATAACCATTGACTCCCAGCCTCTCTAAAAATGGCTTACAAGTTTTTTAAGTATGGAATACTAGTTCATTTATTTTATTTCCATGATATAAAAAATATCTTATATCACAGTTCAATAAGAAAATTATACATCACATGAAAATAAATATGTCTCTATCATGAAAAAATAATGTCAATATATCCCTATGTTCCTATTATAATGCATGCATACTCATCTCGTGCCATACTATTCCATGAGTATAAATATTAATAACCCATAACATCATAAAAAATAACCTCACACAACATTTGAATCACTCAGGGTGAAATAAAATCAACTATTACAAGCACATAGTATAAACAGAAATCCACCCATGGGAACTCAAATTCCCCCAACCCCCATACATGGGTCAGCTACTCCCATAAAAAAGATCTTTACCAAGTCCTCACACATCCTAGTATCATTTCTACCTTTCCTAAATATTAAATAAACATAAAAGAAAAATTGTACCTCTGATACCACTTTGTAACATCTGGTGATCTGACACTCTTACATTCCTGGAAAGGGTATGTTATGAGACCTCAAGTGCACCTCCCCATATATCAGAGGCTACCGACTAACAGCAATAGTGTGATATGTATAGTGGGATGACTATACCCCTTGGTTACAAAGTTATAACACAACATAAAAATCTAATAATATAATAAATAAATATCATAGTGTAAAAAAAATGGAAACAAAATAATATAGTAGAAAACCAATAATAAAATCTAACTAAACAATCCAATAAATAATAAAGGAATAATGTGTTGATCTACTAGAATGTAACTAAATTTCATGATATAAGAAATACAAGTAAAATACTAGAAGACTCAAATAAATACTCAACATTACCCAGTACCAAACAGAATATCATTCCCATCTCTAAACTCTATCCAATCCAGCAAATATAATCAATAGAAAGGTCATTTTCAATTGTCCAATCATGCATCCATGTAATATTCTCAGGTACCAAATGGTGTCCTGAATAGGGTGTGAGTATAACTTAGTAGATCGAAACCACCATGTCTAAATATAACACATATAATAACAAGTGTATTCAATAATGCAATAAACAATAGTATTAATTAATTAAATAATTAGATTAATACGACATCAATCTACTTATGCACCATATCATAATAGATCTGAGTTTGTCTAGTGAAAATTCCAACAACAAATTTATAAACAAGGTATAAATCATAATAATCTGGTTCAAACCCTCTATATAATAATTTCAGCATGTATCACTAGGCTGAGACTGATATATCATCATTTCAACATGTGTCACTAGGCTTAGCCCACTATATAAGCATTTTGGCATGTAAACTGGTCCAATCCCACTATATCATCATTTCAGCACATGTCACTAGGCCTAACCCGCTATATAATCATTTCAAAATGTATCACTAGGCCAATTCTCTATATAAGCATTACAAAAATTAATCATAACACAGGTCCTATCATCAAGGATATAAAAATATCACATCATATAGATCAATGGTTAATTATGTAAATTACCATTTAAATTTCACTTACACATTTCATATATCAATTTTTCATAACTAGTAACATGTCACTTGCCTCAAAAAATAATTTATGCCAAGGTGAATCTATATCAAGCAGTCACCCAAAATCCATGTCATACTAAACACACATTAATCTATTTAAACAATTCATTTATATTCAAGGGTTCACTCACCTGAATGGTAGCCAAAAGCTAGGTCAATAACCAGATTATTTCAAGAAGGATCCTAGATAAAAAATGACCAGGATCAAAACCAACAACACACACAGTCAAGCGATTACACAAAAATAGCTAGATAACCAAGGATGAGAAGGTAAAATTGGACCAAAACCACATAACATGGATCAAATGTGTTATCAGGATGTTTGGAAGGGAGGTTGGAACTGCAAAATTTCCTATAAGGTTCCATAGGTTCGATAGGAGAAGGATGTGGTGAGATATAAATAAAATTCAACTAAAAATCATACTTTAAATAACAGGTTAAGGAATTACATGATGTGTAATTTAGTTACACATCGTGTATTTATTTTTAGAGGGATACACTGAAAAACCTGATGCATTGGATTATTATTTACTACGATCTAATATTACATGATGTGTAATATAATATCACAAAATGCACTTAATTCATGTTGTGAATCAGTTTATGACCTGAAACCAATCAAAACATGTGTCTGGAAATAATTACTTGGTGTGTATTGCAATTTTATGACATGTAATTGTTCTGCAGATAGTCTTTTAGCCTATTTTCCTTATAAAAACCTAAACAACCCTTTAAGGATTCTCAACTTACCAAGAACCCTTGGTAACAATTGACACATTTATAACTGGACTCCATTAATTAAAACAAACATGAATATCTATATTTTAAGTCATTTTCACCAACAAATGATCTTCATGTGGATCCTCTCTAGTTTTCTCAAGTTTCCTCACAACCTACGACTTTCTTTATTAAAAAAATAGTCAACCATGATAAAAACACAACCACCAAGTTTTAGAGACTAGGAAAAATCAATAGAGATAAGTTTAACAAAAAACTAAAAGATAGACGTACTTGGAAATAGATGGGATCTTACAAGTAGCCTATCGGTTGAAGTTACCATAGAGGAACCAATCCATGCCTGATTTCTTATATATATCTCTGCTTCATTGATATAATTATGACCCATCATATATTCTTTAGCCTGAGGAGGTTGAGTTAGAGGTAGATACATCCTATCAGTATTTTTGATCGAGGCATGAAGGTTCTATGAGGCCAGTAAATTCCTCTAGTATGGGTGTTATGGAAGAACAACCGTATACAGGATGAGACTTGGGAGAAAGAGTTCGACGTATGTTCCCAGTGGCTAGAGGTATTCTCAGAAGATGCTTTTCCACCCTTGGAAGGGAAATTTTGGGATGAATTTATTTAATGGGGGAAGATTGTAAGCACGTAGATTTTTATATGAGGTATGAAAAATTTTAATTTCTATTAATTTATTTAAATTTATAATAATGAGAGTATCTAGTGGGGTCATAGAGGAAACAAGGGTGTATGAGGCTTATTCACAATTTGGAGAGTGAGATTTTGGAGGAAACAGTTGGCCCACACGATTAGTAGAAAAATAAAGCCCATGCTACATGGTTATAGTAAAATGTGTAGGGTGTTTCGGTGCATAATATAGGGTACAAGATTTCCCCTAACCGCATAACCCAGGCCACATGCCCATGAGTTTACTGAAGACTTTTTAACATAAAGAAAATGCATGGTTGGTGCATTATTTTTCTAACTGTGCACTATGATCATGTGAGATGGGTTCCTAGGCAGTGAGACTTTCACAGTTCATTCACGTTTTTCCAACCGTGTTTCAAAACCATGAGACCCCATAAATTATGGGTAAATTTCCATTTTCCCTTAAAGGTTTTATGTGTTTAAATACTCTCTATTTTTCTTATTTATATAGTAGTGTCCACCTCTCTCTCTCATCGAGAGACCCCATGTAAGCCTAAAATAGTATTTTTAAAATCTCTTTGATCCATAATTGAATTTTAACACCATCGGTATCATTGTTTTCATACCTATAAGTTATCTATTACTTTTACGTTTTTTTTTTATTTTTCTTCCTCTCAAAGAAGTTGTTTTGGTGTGAGCTATTATGAACTATTTTCAGGGTGTTTATATATTTTCTCAATTTCTTCCATTATATCCTATATTAGAGGCCAAAAATGGATGAGGAGTTGACTACCAAGCTAAAGTAGATGGTCTCGTGATTTTCCTTCAAAGTCTTGGGTTTTATATATTATTTCATTTTTTTTGCACCAGATTTTCCGAGTGACACTTATTAAGTGAGTTAAATATTAAATTAAATGGTTAGGATTGACCTAAATGACCCATGAGACCCATTGACATACAATTAAAGGTTAAGGACCTTGAATTAAGACCACACCTTTGGGTGGGATGTTTAAATTTATTAAGCCACCATCGGTGGAATATGAAATTGATTCACCTTTGAGGTTTTCCATTTACCCCTTTTTATGGTATTTTAAATGAATTATAAAATTGTAAATTGAATTGAATAAAGGTGGGAATGTAAGACCATGTCCCTTGTCCTTTGGCCACTGTCCTTGATCACTTATGCTTCAGTATTCTTTATAAATTAAATGGAAAATTAAAATGAAAGGAAGGATTCATGTGAAGCTAGGATTTCTAAGACTATGATTTTATTTAAAACATCTTCTGATGTGGGTTAATTTATTATATAAATGTGATGACCAATTGAATAAAAATGTGAACTTAAATGGTTTGGTTAGTCTTTGGGACCATTACCATTCATATTTCCTTACCGAGAGTGATAGATGGGTTCCAACTTAGTAACTCCATAAATAGAATCTTCGAACTTGATTAATTAAATGATTATAATGAAATTATTATTATGCACCTTGGGAAACACATGGGTTCTCATATGAACTCTATGGGCAGACTCATTTGGCACCTGGTTTGTTTACACCCAAGTGATACTTGGACACCCTTAAAGATTGCCAATGAAAAACTTAGAGGGAAGATTATTTATATACCATGAGTGATACTTGGACACCCTATGTGGATTATTAAGGAAGGACTTAGAGGTAAGGTGATTATATATGCCATTGGTGACACTTGGTCTCCCTTAGTGGACCGCCAAGGGTGGACTCAGGGAGTGGTGACATTATACCACACCTAGAGAGATATCAGGGTTCTTAAGAGGAATTCCTAGGATAGGATTATAAAGTGTTTTGTTTATGATATTACTAAATAGATACTTGGGTTCCATATTAGTAATGTTATGGAATTCTTGGGCTATGATATAGGTCATGAGACTTTATTATGATTGAGATAGGCCATAATTTTTATTCAGAGACATTATATCTAAGGCCGAAGCAAGTAGAAGAGTATCGGTGTTCCATGGGAACATAAACCTATGTGGGTTATTTATATACCACACTTCATTTATATATTTTATTATTACCTACACTTTGTTTACTATATATTCATATACTGTATGGCATTAGACACCATTGGTGGTGGCTTACTAATTTTATCTCACACCCTACCTGGGCCTCTGTTTAGTAACCAGAAAGACTTCATGGATGCAGGTAAGTACATAGGAAAGTGCTCAGTTTATAATAATTGAGTTATTATAACATGGTGTTGGGGGAGAAAAGGACAGAGCTATGGCTCATGATGCTATCTAGAGAGTGTCATTTTATACTTTTTAGTCCTTTTTGTATACTTGTATGTATGTGTACCTACCACCATGTCTACCTATATTTCTTTTTTTATATCATTCCATGATCATAATTTTATATATGAAATTTATGGATGTGATTAGTTGGTTATTATATAATGGATTTTTACTCTTCCATTTTTTAGTAATCTTTATGCTTCCGCTATTGATTCATATGATTATGTTTCTATTCCACACTTGATCATGAGTATAGTCTCCTAATTATTCCACCATGGACCCTCACTACTAGTCAATAGCCTATAGTTTATAAATATACATTATTGATGTCATGTAGCCAATTAATTTTGGTTACTATTGAGTGAACTGGGTTTGGGATGTCACAACAGTGACCAAAAACTCCAAAAAATCTGAAAAACTCCACAATATATTTTTTACCAACTTAAACACCAACCAACTCCCATAGAACTAAAAATAGCTTATATATTTATTTTGTGAGCATACATGTATACTCAATAGGATCCTCCCTAGAACCTTTCAAGAAGAATGTAAAAGTATCATACCAAATCTTTATGAATAAATGAATAAATCCAACTCATTATCAGAATAGGTAAAACTAAATCCCAACCTTACCTTGTCTCACTCAACAAGTAATGTCAAAAAGTAATCATATCTATATCAAAACATATATATATAAATGAAGTTACCCCTCTTTTACTTCCCCCACTAGTTGTTAATTCTTATGGCCCAATAGCTCACATAATATGCCCATCCTTTCCAAACCCAAAAAATCATATCAAAATCTTATCTTACGTCCCATGAAACTAATTACATCCCATCACCATAATCTATAAATAATTAGTAGTCTATAATCCACTATAACTCATTTATCATGCATTATACCTCAATCTATCACAACCCATGCATGTACACCCATAGGAATCTGTTTCAACCATAAACAAATATAATTATGTACTATAATATTAAGCCATTACAACCCTTGAATAAATGTATAGTAAGACTAAGAGTCATCACATCCACCATGAGACCATAACATATACCTTAATCCCTCATAACATTAATATACCCACATAATATATTATAGCTAAAGGGAGAGCACGAGAGAGGAAGTAGTCAACCATCTATTCCCTCACCAAACTGGTTATTGGGGAAAACAACCCCAAAACATTTGGGTGTTGATTACCATACCAAATCAGATGGTAAAGTGTATTAAATCAAAAAATATAAAGATATTTCACACATAACCACACTAAGTTAAACCACCTATCCTTAGACTCAACTATAGATATATTCCAACCTAACACTCAGTTTCCACTACTAAGGCCTAGGACACTAAATCTCATAGATGAACACATGAATCAAGGTTTAATCATTATTAATCATTTCCAATTTAATAATTACCAATATTTCATTAAACCACAAAAAAAATTATGGTTTAAAAAACCATGCCATTTCTAATCCAACTTTCTTCTGTAATTATTATTGACTTTATAGATTCAATCTCATGCACTTAGAGCATTCATTCTAACCATTTATAGTTGTTATTAATATATAAGTAATTTATTATTACTACCATCAATAACCCTCAATACCATGAGTTCATTGTCAATCTTTTTATCATTTAATAACTTTGAGTACTATATGAATCATCCTAAGTTATCACATGCAATGATCAACTTACTGTGCATATAGAAAAATTGCGTCAAGAAGTTAGAAACCATAACAAGTAATATCTGGAAAACTATCCATTTAAAATAAACAATAAAGAAACAACTAATTGGAAATACCATATCTCCACTCATCCCAACTAACCTAATTTTATCCTCAAAACCATTTCATATATCACATTACATTCTTCCATCATTGAAATCAACCACTACAAGAACCGTAAGAAAACCAGCCCATTTTTCATCAAATACACCAACCATCCTAGGTTATCAAAAAATCATATTAAGTATATATTATCATAGATTAATAAAACAAATAAATAATTATATTTTTATCATTATAAACTCGTGGTGAATCTAAAAACATAACATTAAGGCATTCAATCCTATCAAAGACAAGAATGTGATCACTAAGCCCCAATCAATTATCTTCAGAAAACAACCACTTATTTAACATCTTGAATTAGCCAATTCCTTATGAATGTATTCAATATGAATAAGTTTCCTATAATAAATATCTATATATAACTATAAATAAATCATAAATGGGATTTAATCATAACATCTATATTTCATCAATTTCAAGGGAGAACGATAAAAAATTTACATGCCTCTTTCATTAATAATAACATCATTACATATTTACATTACTTATCAATTTAAATCAAATTAATTATGTTAGAAAACAACATAAAAAATATATAGAATGTTATCTAGGAAAACAACAGGAAATATCAACATAATGTAAAAAAAATTCAATTATAATGACCCAAATACATATTTCATTTTTTCCTATTTTCCTATATTATGATCTTAATTATTGTTGATTCCACTATTATCTAAAGAGATAAAACGTAATATTTTCACACTTGTGTATAATAAAATAGAATTAAAAGATCCCCTAACTCATAATAAGCTTCATGTTTCACTATAAAATTAGGGGAAGTGAGAGAGATATATATTGACTTTGAAAAAAAAAATAGAGAGAGGACTCAAGATGATTGTATGGGATCTATGAACTTGAGTTTCAAAGATATTTTTGTTCTAGGATTGAAGAAAAATAATAAAACGCAAAATGGGTAGAAGACTAATTGTTATAAGTTCTCTTGTAATCATATCCACTAGAAACCATGTAATGACCCAAAGTTTCATTAATGGAAATCCCTCTTGATCTAATTAAATGTCTCTTTATGTTTATATAAAATGTCAAATTCTTTGGTTTTATGCTAAGAATTTTGACTGTTGCTAATATAGCCGTTGAACAGTGATCACATGATTAGTATAAATATAGGGCTTTAACAAATCCAATTTAATCAGACAAAAGAAGCGATGGCCTCATCCAGTAGAATTGCTCCATACAAAGCCCATTTTTCGGAGCTCAGAAAAGAGGTGGAGTCTTTGGGCTTCGCTCTTGACCAAGCCCAAGCTGAGATTCATCATGTTAGGCTCAAACGGGACCGTCTATGGTAAAAGTGGAAGTTGATGGAGATTACCACTCGAGCGATGTTATTCGAGCCACCCCAAGAGTCTATCACCATCGCACACCTTACCCTTAGGTCTTATGTGGATGTATTAAGGGGTTATGAAACAAATATCTAGTACTATGTTCATGTATATTATTTTTGTATATAATAAGTAATATACCTCCTTGTCATTTTTGATACATTGTAAATAGTTTTTAAAGTAAAAAATAGTGTTTTTAGTTATTATTTAATTAATAATTATATTTTATTAAATTAAGAGATTTTTTAATTAAATATTATTTTAATAAATTATTATTATTATTAAATTAATTTTTATTAAATATAAATGATCTTATAATTTTATGAATGCAATTATAATTTTTATTAAGGTTTGAAAGCCATTTCTTTTAAAACCCGTGAATTTTCGATAAATGTCGGTTTTTATTTTAAAAGTGAAAATTAAAATATTTAGAAAATTATTTAGATAAAATAAATGTTATTTCTGGAATCAGTACATTGAAATTTTCCAACGGTGAATTTTTCATAATTTTCTAAGACAGTCAAATTTTTGGGTAAAAATTAAATACGGTTTAAATATATAATGTATTTTATGACATAATAATGACCCAATAGTGATGTAATAAAATACTATAAGATTTATTTTCGGCCAATATATGTTTTACCATTAAAATAATGTGATTTTGGGTTTGTTTTACTTACTTTTCAAAGCATTAATGGACCCCTCAAGAATTATTAAACATCTTGTCTTTTTAAATTATTTTCCATGGGAGTGTGACTCATCTCCGCATAAGAAATCCCATTATTTTAAGAAGTTAGGACTTTGTACTTATAAAATATTTTTTTCCTCTTCCCTTTTCCAAAAACCATGGGCAAAAATCATGGGATGGTTTGTGGTTTGGATTAATTTAATATAAGGGGTCCCAAACCTAAATAATAAAGAATTCCCTCACCTTTCCTTTATAAACACACCCAAGATCTCACTTCCTCCTCACTCAAAGCCTTTGGAGTTCTTCCAACATCTGACCTACTCTCTCTAGAATCCTACCAAGGTGCCCCAAGCTCCCAATAAGCCTCTCACAAGCCTCTCTCTAGCCTTTGGAAGCACACTTCCATGTAAGGGTTTTTTCTTCCTTTTTCATTTTTGTCCAATTTTCTTTAAGTTGTTTTTCCCTTTTAATTTAAATTATTAATGTTGGGGTATGTTTTCACACCTTCCTCATACTTCCCTATTTATATTTTAATGATGGGATACCCCTTTCTCTCTCATTAAATTCCTCCCATGTACACCTGTTACTATGCCGAAATTCCGAAAGGGACTTCTCTCTCCTCATTTACATTCAAGCAATACTTTTGTATCATGAATATAAATTTCATTAAAATTGTTGGGACATGTATCTATATGACCTCCTTACTTTCCATTACATGTAAATATGATTAGGAACCCCTTTCTCTCTCATCAACCATTTTTTATGAATTCTTATCTCACGCTGTTACGCTGCCGAAATCGCACCGATTCTCTAAGCCAATGCCATTGTGTAGTGAATACCATGACCATTTCTCCATCAAGGGTATTCACCTTTATGCACATTTAATTATTTATTATAAAGTTTCATGTATTAATTCCACATTCCTTTATCTTGGAATAAATGATTATGTTTAATGAATCCATGTTTATGATCCATGTGGCACACTTATGCATGAAATGAAATGTTTAAGAAGGGTGCGCCCTTATAGTGCTCCAATGCATTGGGTAAAGTATAGTATCATGATACGTCATATACAATGAGTGTTGAATCATTCTAATTAAAGTGAAACGAGGGTTTAATCGTGATTTTTGTGCAATGAGGATTTACTCATGCTCCATGTGCAATGAGCCTTGGCTCATGCTAATTCCATGTTAAGTGTTGTTGCCACATTTCCATGTTATGATTATCATGATTTATCATGACTTTATGTTCATGTTTCTCTTGTTCTATATTGATATGCCTAATGTATAACATGTATTGTACTCCTCATGTTATTCCATGTGTATTCCCTTACTGGGCTTTATAGCTCACCCTTTTCTTATGCATGTCCTCAGGTTATCTCATGCAATGCTAAGTACGAGGGAATGTAGTGGTCATGTAAAGGAAGTTTTCAATAAAGATGGTGTATTTCATGTTTCAAGTTTTTATGTATTGATCCTAAGCCCCAAATACACTAAAACTCTCGATCTTCATTTTTGTATCAAGTGAAGTTTTATGTAATAAATCATGTTTAAGTTGTAATAAAAAGCAGGGTTGTCATAGTTGGTATCAGAGGATAGGTTTAGTTATTTTTGGGATTAGGATTAGAAAACCCTATTAAATCCTTAGATACAAGACTAAGTACAATAAAAACATACCTAAGTTTTGGTGAGTGTTGATTTAGTGGGTTATCAAGCAAATACATCTCTGTCTGGATACGAGCAGGTAGAGGCGGCTCTGGCACAAATGTATCCTAGTGGTAAAACCCGAAAACACCGCTTTGAGCTAGACTCGAACAGGAACTGGTGCATGAAAATGGGCCTTGCTGCACTCTTGGTTATGAAACTCCCGGGGGATATGTTTTGATAAATTCACAAGCTTAGTATGAACCCTTATTAAGGGAATTAAAAAATTACCCTAAGAATATATGTTAGAAAGTAGATCATGAAAATCCTAGATTGAAGCCTATAGACTCATGAGTTAAGGGAAAAAAGTTTATTTATAATTCATCAACTTTTGTCTTTGGATTACCCTTTATGTGTTACCCCTAAAATTCCTTTTATTCCAGCCAATGGCCGGTAATAGGAGGACTTGGGATAAAAACCATTGTGAAGATCAGTGTGATGACTGTACTAATGAGATGCCCAATCCAATGGGAGCGGGAATCACGAACTTTGTCACGCTTCTCTCTCAGCTAACTCAATCTTTGAATAGAAAAACGGGTCAAGAGGAACGTTCAAACCCCCCTAAGAAAGAAAAAGTCTCTATCGAGAGCTTCATGAGACAAAGGCCTCCTACTTTTAGTGGATCATATGATCCCACGATTGCTGAACAATGGATCAACTCCATTGAAAAATCTTCTCCATCCTTCAATGTTCTGAACAAGAGAAGGTTCTCCTGGAGGCTTATCGTATGGAGGGTGAAGCTGATCAATGGTGGACGTTGATCAAAAATATGAAGCCTGAGGAGGAGATCGAGGCATTGGAATGGAAGGATTTCCGGAAGATGTTTTTAGATAAATATTTTCCATGCACCCACCGAATTAAGATGGAAAGGTACTTCCTTTCCCTCAAGAAAAAATATGAAGAATCTGTTGGAGCGTATGAGGAAAACTTCACAAGGCTTTCACGATACGCTTCTGGCTTTGTCGTTACCCCCGAATGCAAGGTTGACTGCTTCTTTGTTGGGTTGAAACCTAGCCTCCAGAAAGCATTAGCAATCCGTGACTTCGATAGCTATGAGGAAATTGTCCGATGTGCCCTCAAGGTCGAAATGGAGATCGTAGAAACATAGGGGTATCATGGGGATAATAAGTGTAAGGTGGACTTCAATGCTGGTGGTCTGATGGATAAATCCAACGGTGCTAAGAATATCCAGCACCCCACTTGCCAAAAGTTTGGCAAGAAGCACCCTGGAAATTGCCTTAAGGGGAAGAGTAAATGCTTTAGGTGTGGAAGAGAAGGGAACCTAGCTGTTAATTGTCGGAAAGAAAGACCTGCGACTGCGATAGAGGAGAAGAATGCTCCGTTCGAACCTCATTGCATTGTTCAATGATAAAATTTCAAAGAACCGGGGCATTTTGCAAATCAGTGCCCTAATCCAAGGGTTTTCGGAGGCAACCAACAACCTCCAAGGTAGTAAGGAAGAGCTTTTGACATCACTTCTACCGAATTGAACCCCAACAATGAAGTGGTGATAGGTAATCTAGTTATTCATTCAAGAATAGTGAACGTACTTTTTGATTCAGGTTTTAGGCATTCTTTTATATCTTGAAAGTTTAGTAGAACAATCCCAGCACGACCACAAATCATGGAAGTGAATATGTCTGTGAGTACGGAAAATGGGGAAATCATTGAATCCCATGAGTATAAGTCCTCCCCTGTTATAATCTATGGATTTAATTTCCCATTGAACCTCTTCATACTCCCTCTGGTGGAATTTGATGTAATTCTTGGTATGGATTGGCTTTCCTTATATAGAGCCAACATAAATTGTCGGGAGAGGGAAATCACACTCCATATGGAGAATAGACCCCTGATTCTTTACAAGTGTAAGGAGGAAGATGAATCTCCTTTAGCTCTATCATCTCAAGCATGGATATCACTACCCTATAAGCACGCGTATCTGGATCAGATGATCAAGTCCAAGGAAGAAACCATCCTTGAAAAAATGCCTATTGTGAGGGAATTCGCGGAAGTGTTTCCCGAGGAACTCCCTGGTCTTCCTCCTAGAAGAGATGTTGAATTCTCAATTGAAATTATACCCGGGGCTTTACCAATATCCAAGACTCCATATAGAATGGATGTTGTAGAGCTTGAAGAGCTGAAGAAACAACTACAAGAGAATCTCGATAAAGGGTTTATACGCCCAAGTGCTTCACCATGGGGTTCACCAGTCCTCTTCGTCAAGAAGAAGGATCGGTCAATGTAGCTTTGCATCGATTATCGTAAACTTAACAAAATTACGATAAAGAACAAGTATCCTCTCCCATGAATTGATGAATTGTTCGATTATCTACGTGGAGCACAATACTTCTCCAAGGTGGACTTGCGGTCGGGATATTATCAAGTAAGGGTGAAGAAGGAAGATATCCCCAAGACTGCTTTTCACACAAGATACGGGCACTATGAATTCATAGTAATGCCTTTCTGACTCACCAATGCTCCAGCAATATTCATAGACTTAATGAATAGAGTCTTTAGAGATTACATCGAAAAATTTGTGGTAGTATTTATAGATGATATTCTAATATACTCCAAAACCAAGGAGGATCGTGAGGAGCATTTAAGAACTATACTAGAGACTTTGCGCAAGGAGAATATCTATGAAAATTATATCAAGTGTGAGTTCTGGTTGAAGGAAGTCTCATTCTTGGGCTATATCATCACAAGCAATGGGATATCTGTGGATCCCTCCAAAACAGATGCAATTGAGGGATGGTCGAGGCCAACATCGGTAACAGATATCTATAGCTTCTTGGGGTTAGCTGGATATTATCGACGATTTGTGAGAAATTCCTCAGGATTGTCAAACCCTCTTACCAATCTAACTCGAAAGGGAGTAATGTTTTCTTGGAGTGATGAATGTGAAGAAAGCTTCAAGGAGTTGAAAAAGAGGCTTATCACTGCGCATGTTCTCACTTTACCCACAAGTGGGGAACCTTTTGTGGTTTTCAGCGATGCTTCAAAGAAGGGATTAGGCTGTGTACTGATGCAGAATGATAAAGTGATGTCATATGCCTCAAGGCAGTTGAAAATATATGAGCGAAACTATCCAACGCATGATCTGGAGTTAGCGGCAGTGATCTCTGCCTTGAAAATCTGGTGGCATTATCTCTATGGAGATAAATGTGAGATATATACTAACCACAAGAGTCTTAAATATATATTCACACAGAAAGATCTTAATATGCACTATAGAAGATGGATATAGCTCATCAAGGATTATGAATGTTCAATACATTACCACCCTGGGAAAGCAAACAAGGTGGCAGATGCCCTAAGTAGAAAGGACCCCATGATTCTATCAATGATGAGAATTGAGAAGGATCCAATCTTCTTAGACTTGATGAATATGGACATGAGAATCATAAAGAAGGGAACATCATCAATCCTTTCACAAATTTTTGCTCAACTATATCTTTTGGAAAGGTTAAAGGATGCTCAAAAGGATTATGTGGGAATTCAGGAAAAAGTGGAAGCTATCGAAAAAAGGAAATCCTCGGT
This sequence comes from Viscum album, assembly GCA_963277665.1. NCBI lineage: Eukaryota > Viridiplantae > Streptophyta > Magnoliopsida > Santalales > Viscaceae > Viscum > Viscum album. The sequence continues at coordinate 616,069,511 of OY728145.1, read as the reverse complement.
GTCTAATGTTAATGAAGAAGGAATTGTGAGATTTGGGAAAAGACTATTTGTTCCATCTATTCCGGAGCTGAAGAAGGAACTTTTGGATGATGCACATAGTTCAAATTTCTCTATTAACCCAGGGAGAACAAAGATGTATCGAGATCTCCGAGAAAACTTTTGGTAGGATAATATGAAGAAGGAGATCGCTGAATATACATCAAAGTGCCTAGTGTGTCAGCAAGTGAAGGCAGAGAGGCAGAAGTCTAAGGGGATAATGCAACCATTGCCTATACCAGAATGGAAATGGGAGAACATCACCATGGACTTTGTCACCAGTCTTCCAAGGACATCCAAAGGCAACAATGCAATCTGGGTTGTTGTGGATCGTCTTACAAAGACTGCACACTTCATTGCTATTCGGGAGGATTTCTCTTTGGATCAACTGGAACGGATATATATCAGGGAAGCGGTAAGGTTTCATGGAGTACCACTATCTATTGTGTCTGACTGAGATCCAAGATTCACCTCTATGTTTTGGAAGAGTCTTCAATATGCTCTGAATACTGAACTGAACTTCAGCACGGCCTATCATCCTCAAACTGATGGCCAATCCAAGCGGACTATCCAAACACTTGAGGACATGTTGAGAGCGTGCTCAATGGACTTTAAAGGAGGATGGGATCAACATCTTCCTCTGGTTGAGTTCTCTTATAATAACAGTTTCCACTTGAGCATCCAAATGGCACCTTATGAAGCCCTGTATGGGAAAAGGTGCAGAACACCGGCATGTTGGGATGAGGTCGGTGAACGTAAGCTTCTTGGACCAAAAATGGTCTAGGAAATGGTGGTGAAGGTGAAAACCATTCAGCAGCATATCAAGGCATCCCAGAGTTGAAAGAAGAGTTATGCAGATAATCATCAATGAGACCTTGAGTTTAAAGTTAGAGACATGGTTTTTCTATGCATATCTCCGTGGAAGAAGGTCATGAAGTTTGGAAAGAAAGGGAAGTTAAGTCTTAGGTACATCGTCCCCTTTGAGATTCTTGATCGTGTCGGGGTTGTGGCCTATCGACTAGAACTTCCACCTACCATGGCCAAAGTACATGATTTCTTTCATGTATCCCTCTTAAGGAATTACATACCGGACCCTTCACATGTACTCTCTTCTGAGGTGGTATAGTTGGAGGATGATATTTCTTATGAGGAGAAACCAGTGAAGATCTTAGATCGTAGAGAAAAAGTTCTACGAAATAAGACAATGCCCCTCGTCAAGGTGTTGTGGCAAAACCACAAGTTTGAAGAAGTGACTTGGGAATCAGAGGAAATGATGAAGATGATTTACCCACATCTGTTTTAGTGTGGGAAAAGTAAATTTCGAGGGTGAAATTTCTTAAGGGGGGATATTGTAATGACCCAAAGTTTCATTAATGGAAATCCCTCTTGATCTAATTAAATGTCTATTTATGTTTATATAAAATGTCAACTTCTTTGGTTTTATGCTATGAATTTTGACCGTTGATAATATAGCCATTTAATAGTTATCACATGATTAGTATAAATATAGGGCTTTAACAAATCCGATTTACTCAGACAAAAGAAGCGATGACCTCATCCAGTAGAATTGCTCCATATGAAGCCCATTTTTCGGAGCTCGAAAAAGAGGTGGCGTCTTTGGGCTTCGCTCTTGACCAAGCCTAAACTGAGCTTTATCATGTCAAGCTCGAATGGGACCATCTACGGGAAAAGTGGAAGTTGATAGAGATTACCACTCGAGCGATGTTATCCGAGCCACCCCAAGAGTCTGTCACCATCACACACCTTACCCTTAGGTCTTATGCGGCTGTATTAAGGGGTTATGTAACAAATCACTAGTACTATGTTCATGTATATTATTTTTGTATATAATAATGAATATACCTCCTTGCCATTTTTGATACATTGTAAATAGTTTTTAAAGTACAAATAGTGTTTTTAGTTATTATTTAATTAAGAATTATATTTTATTAAATTAAGGGATTTTTGAATTAAATAATATTTTAATAAAATATTATTATTATTGTTAAATTAATTTTTATTAAATATAAATTATCTTATAATTTTATGAATTCAATTATAATTTTTATTAAGGTTTGAAATCCATTTCTATCAAAACCCGTGAATTTTCGATAAATGTATTTTTTATTTTAAATGTGAAAATTAACATATTTAGAAAATTATTTAGATAAAATAAATTTTATTTCTAGAATCAGGATGTTGAAATTGTCCAATGGTGAATTTTTCATAATTTTATGAGACAGACAAATTTTTGGGTAAAAATTAAATATCGTTTAAATATATAATGTGTTTTATGACATCATAATGACCTAATAGTGATGTAATAAAATACTATAAGATTTATTTTCGGCCAATATATGTTTTACCATTAAAATAATTTTATTTTGGGTTTTTTTGAATTACTTTTCAAAGCATTAATGGACCCCTCAAGACTTATTAAACATCTTGTCTTTTTAAATTATTTTCCATGGGAGTGTGACTCACTTCCACATAAGCAACCCCATTATTTTAAGAAGTTTGGACTTTGGACTTATAAAATATTTTTTTCCTCTTCCCTTTCCCAAAAACCATGGGCAAAAACCATGGGATGGTTTTTGGTTTGGATTAATTTAATATAAGGGGTCCCAAACCTAAATAATAAAAAATTCCCTCACCTTTCCAATATAAACCCACCCAAGCTCTCACTTACTCCTCACTCAAAGCCTTTTTATTTCGTCCAACCTCTGCCCTAATCTCTCTATAATCCTCCCAAGGTACCCCAAGCTCCCAAGAAGCCTCTCACAAGCCTCTCTCTAGCCTTTGGAAGCACACTTCCAAGTAAGGGTTTTTTCTTCCTTTCTCATTTTTGTCCAATTTTCTTTAAGTTGTTTTGACCTTTTAATTTCAATTATGAATGTTGGGGTATGGTTTCACACCTCCCTAATACTTCCCTCTTTATGTTTGAATGATGGTATACCCCTTTCTCTCTCATTAAATGTCTCCCATGTACACCCGTTACTATGCCGAAATTCCGAAAGGGACTTCTCTCTCCTCATTTACATACAAGCAATACTTTTGTATCATTAATCTAAATTCCATTACAATTGTTGGGACATGTATCTATATGATCTATTTACTTTCCATTACATGTAAATATGATGAGGAACCCATTTCTCTCTCATCAACCATTTTTTATGAATTCTTATGTCACGCCGTTACGCTGTTGAAATCACACCGATTTTCTAAGCCGATGCCATTGTGTAGTGAATACCATGCCCATTTCTCTATCAAGGGTATTCACTTTTATGAACATTTACTTATTGATTATAAAGTTTAATGTATTAATTCCACATTCCTTTATCGTTGAATAAATTATTATGTTTAATGAATCCATTTTTATGATCCATGTGGCACACTTATGCATGAAATGAAATGTTTAAGAAGGGTGCGCCCTTATAGCGCTCCAATGCATTGGGTAAAGTATAGTATCATGATACGTCATGTTCAATGAGTGTTGACTCATTTTAATTCAAGTGCAATGAGGTTTTACTCGTTTTTTATGTGAAATGAGGATTTAATCATGCTCCATGTGCAATGAGCCTTGGCTCATGCTAATTCTATGTTAAGTGTTGTTGCCACATTTCCATGTTATGATTATCATGCCTTTATGTTCATGTTTCTCTTGTGCTCTATTGATATGCCTAATGTATAACATGTATTGTACTCCTCATGTTATTCCATGTGTATTCCCTTATTGGGCTTTATAGCTCACCCTTTTCTTATACATGTCCTCAGGTTATCTCATGCAATACCAAGTACGAGGGAATGTAGTGGTCATGTAAAGGAAGTTTTCAATAAAGATGTTGTATTTATTGTTTCAAGTTTTTATGTATTGATCCTAACCCCCAAAGACACTAAACCTCTTTATCTTCTTTGTTGTATCAAGTTAAGTTTTATGTAATAAATCATGTTTAAGTTGTAATAAAAAGCAGGGTGGTTATAAACCATCTCCCACCTTGGTCTATCATATTCTAATATACATCAACCCCTCTATCTCCATGTTCTCCATTAACAATTCCAATCCATAAAATTTTTGAACATACAATACATGTTTTTACAAAATCCCATTCATGGGTGAATATGAATATACCCTATAGGATTCTTATAAAACAAAAAGTAAATAAAAAGAAATGGTTAGATCAAAAGTCATCATTTAGGGAAAAAATAATGAGAATTCCATGGTAATATATATGGTTTAAATTTAATACAACCATATAAAAATGAGAAATATCATCTTCATAGATTATCTCCATAAGGGATTATATCTCAAAAGCATCAATTGATATCCAATATAATAAATACCCATAGATCTAAGGTCAAAATTCTATATGTAAGTCACATATTGATGGAAAATGAGTTTAATCGAAGACTTATAACTCAAATCACATATTTTAATATCTCAAATAACATATTGTAATATCTACCCTTCCCTCATAAATTCCATACAACCTCATTAGAACAATACTAGGGGATCTATATCTCATTGAGAAGTGAATTTCAGTCATAGGGGTACTAAAACATAAAGTAATAATGCCAAAAAACTATCCCTTGGGAAAACACTGACCTCTATAGGTGGATGACCTGCACCCCCATCACATGAGAGTTTTATTGACCCTGCCCATAGTATGCAGAACCCATACCTAATTGGGATTGAGGGAGTACCAATCCCATTATTGAATAGAGGATCCACACCCTGAGGATAAAAACACTTTGTATTGATCCTACATGTGTGTTAATCACTCCATAATATATAAAAAATACCCACAACCTATCATAAGAACATCAATAGGGGTTACCGACCCCATGTCTACACCAAAAGACTCAAAATTTCCCAAAATCATTTCCATAAATCTAAAAAATATATTCATATCCTAGATACCATAGAGACAAACCCAAATATTGAAAAATTTCCACCATCATTTTATACATGTAAAAGAACTCATAACATGCTAGAAATATGTCGAAAACTAACACCTATTAAATAATTTAAGACGAATATGGTAAATAGTCTAGTACACAATTTGTTACCCTACTTTACATAGTATGTAGGACTCAGACAATATTTTTCATTTATTTTTTGGGTTACATCTATCTAGAAACATTATACATAGAATATTTCTATATAGTACATGGTGTGTGAGTCTTGTTACTTAGCTGAGTGTGTATCCCAATTACATGAATTCATTCCATTTAGATATACATGATGTGTGATCAGTTACACATGATGTGTAATTCTTGGGGGTGGTTAGTTGGCATCTACCAACTAAATTTGAATCATTTCCTCAAGACATATATGGCATGTACTCTATCCCAAACAACAAGTGGTACTATATGAATAATCGATGGGTAAAGATGAAACATGTTTAAGTTACGAAGCTTGAAATACATGGTGTGTGATGTATAGTCACATGATGTTTGATATTTATAAAAATGTATAAACCCTAGTGTTATTTGGCTGAGACATGAACAATGTATGGACTAAAGTACTACAAGTAGTATAGTTTTTAAATTTCAACCTGATTTATCTTCCTTTGTATATTTCACTCTTTCATCCCATTTTCCACAAAAAACACACCTGAACCACAACAGATGTGTATTATACATCCCCTATCATTAGTTAATTTGTGCAATGCCCCCATATTCTCCCTTGTTCCTCACATAAGTTATATTTTTTTTACCATTATTCAATTTCATTTATTATCACTAAAATATGTATCTAATATTGGATAAAAGTTTGTTTCACGTCCATTTCCTTTTCCTTATAAGAACCATATTTTGTTTGTCACCCAATATTATTCCACAAATCCAAGAATGAATCAAATGTAATGGATAAGGCTAAAGAATTTAAAATAATGGTGAGGGAAATGTCCAACCACCCAAAAATGAACCCACCTTTGTGATCAAAAAAGTATATAGAAATTTTAAAGTAAGAAGAATTATCTAAGGACCTTTTACTTCAACATTTTTCATCTCTTGACATTTTTCACCATTTTTCATCATTATTTTATGATTTTCATTCACTATAGTTAAAAATAAAAATAAAAATATTATTATTATAATTATCAATCAAATGAGAATCCAAAGGTAAGACTATAACAATTAAAAAAATACATTAATGGAAATAAAAATGTTTTGTTAAACTCCAATCAAAATAATCTTTCAAAAATTAAATTCGTGTTTAAAATATCAATGCTATCATTGATTTAAAAAACATTATAATTAACTTAGAACATGGAATAATTTTTCCATGGACTATCCTCATAGGAATTTATTTATTTATATAATAATTTAAATAATTTAAATTTCATGTTCTTTAAACTTACACAAATAATCATTCTTTATTTAAATCCTTGTATTTAACCTTATCAAATAATTATCAAATATTCTATTTATCATCATTTAATTCCATTAATAAATATCAATAAAGAATAATTTAGAATATTTGATCATAAAGAGGATTAATATATGAATAATGAGATGAATTAACAAAATAAAATTTTTATACCACGATGGGGAATAACTGGAGCTTCGTTGATCACATCATGATTCCCAGTTGTCTTTAACTCCACCATGAATAACATCTCTAAATACACTAAAAATGCATGAATTCTCTCTATTTTTATGTTCTTTATTTATAGATAACCATAAAAAGGATACATATCCAAGAATATATAGAGGGTTATTAGGTCAAGGTGTTAAAAAATGAGTATCTTAAATAAAAACCCATAAATACTCAGTTCGAGGTCCAAAGCCCAGACATGAAAATTATTCCTCACCCAAGAAAATAACCCCATTTTGGACACAACCACATTATAAAAATTTATATCCAAGCATCCGTTTAAGTGATATAAATGTTCACACTTGTGGGATAAATATTTTTTTAATCAATAAATTTTCAATATCCTTATAAATCTAACTAGATAAAAATTATACGAAATTAATCCTAAGGGTAAACATCATATTCTGAGTTCAATAGAACCATAAATTTTTTTGAGGTTAAACCATAGGAAAAGTTTACTGTTTTTTCCTCTTAAAAGGACCTAACCTTAGAAACTTAAAAATAAATTAAATATTTCTTTTGAAAAACCTATATCTCTAAATAATTACCATATTTAAACCTTTTCATCCTCCAAAAGAAAAAAACCTTGATGGTAAAAGCTCCAGGATCTTGGTAAACCTAGGGAACAACCATATTGAAGAACAACCTCCCTTACTACTACTTCCATAATAATATCATAAGATGAAAACCATAAACCATCAACACCAACCATGGAAATAATCAACATCAACCATATAAATGTTAATGAATAAAGTTACGATAAGTGGGAGCATTATGACCCCACCATTAAGGTGAAAACTAGAACCCACCACATAGAAACCATCATTTAATTTCTAACCCTACCCCATGGTCATCCAAATAAAAGTTAAAAATGAATATAAACAGTTTTAAAAAGTGCATCTATTTGAGGTATGCTTTGACTGTTGATCATTTATTGATAGGAATCGCATAGAAAAGTTGCTAGCCCCAAGCATAAGAAAATACCTAGGTGCACATCCATCATTAAAAGACCATCAGGTCTGGTTTTTATTTTCTCTTCATGAAAGAAACTAACAATAACTTAAATAAATATAACTAACCTCCTAAATATTCCAAACAACCAACCATATCCTTATCAGTCACCAATTCTTCCATAATTCTAAGAGGATGGTCAAGACCGATTTAGATAGCCCTACTCTATCAACTCCAAACCCTATGATACACTTATCATAACCCAAGTGACCTAAAACATAACCCTTTAACATATTTAAGAGAATATCTATAATCCCCACACATTGATCATCAAAAACCATCCTTCCTTATATCACTATGGTCTCATACCCTAATAGGATGCCTTATCCAACTAATCATTATAACACCCAAGATGGGTCTTCATTAAAGAATCCACTATCCAACCCTGAATGAAAAATTATTTATTCATCCCATTTAGATAAATTATTCAAGTGAGATATGTTAAAATTTATGTTCACATATGATCTCATAATCAATTTTTCCATTTTTTTAACTATTGCAAAAATTAAGAGGTGAGGATCATCATCATAGATTTATTCAAAAAAACCACACTAGGGATAGTAACTCAGATATCTACTATATCTAATGAGCATAGGATTTATCATTAGGGGTGTGAGTTAACAGAATACAACTACTCCAGTTTCACCTCATATCCACCATAACTTCTAGATTAATATAAGTAAAATATTATTCAAATATCATGCCAAATTAATCAATCTCTCACATACTAAGATAAAATATTAAGATTCCACCATACTGATGGTGTTATAAAAATAAACCTAATACTACCTTAAAAACTCATGGTCGATATTCCTATGATTCATTTCAATAATGGTGGAATCAATAATTACCATCACAATAATCCATGGGTCTCAATAATATAGTAGTGAATTCATTACACCTAGTATTATCACTAGAATTTCAAAGATTCTATATAGATACTTGGATACTTCCTATGGAATGTATTCCAAAAAAACCTAGTATAATACCCAATGTTCCTAAATCCATCCTTTAGGAACCTCTTTGTTCCTCTTCATATGTGGAAAATTTCACACTAATATTAATGAAACCTTTTATACAGCTAATATAATTGCTACATCTTTAGATTCTTGATCTTGGATGAGCTATAAAAAAATAGTAAATGGTGTTACTATAGATTATATAGATTGATAATTTGAAATAAAATCCCTCAATGTGAGAAAATATGCTATATTATACATTTACTTCATGTTCTCAATGAACACTATAATATGAAGTTGTTTGATTCGAATGATGTCTTCAATATGGAGGTCCATCCAAAATAATAATATAGTTATATATTAGATATTTCCTTCCTGATCTGACCTAGGGTTCACCTTTAATATAAAACTACTAATAAACTATGCATACTATATGTATCTATTATAAGGGGAGAATATAGGAAAACACAATCCCACCTATAATTCCTACTCTAGAGACCATAATCTAATTATCAAGAATCTTGGAAAAAATCCATCCAAGATAATGCCCAAGGTTTACCTTATACAAAACCTTAACACATGATTGTTCATGGTCAAGCCAACCTGAATGGAGTTCATGTCATTTTTTTATTAGTTCAACATCTCTTTATTTTAATTATCCCAAATAATGTTTATAATGTTACTAATGAATTTCATGTCTTCTTTTTGTAAATTATTTTCTATCCAAAACTTAAAAAAATGGCTAAGTCTAGAACTTATTGTCCCACTGCACCACGTGAAGACTTTGAACTTACCATGAAGGTCAAGTGACCATGTCACCTTAACTCACATTATATTTCACCTGACATCATAAACACTCAAACTATTGTGCATCATTGAACAAATTCTATCAAATTAATTAACCTACCATGAAGTGTAGTTGAACTTATCATGCATTTAATTTCACATTATCGAATGTACAATCAACTTATCATGAGATTTATATATATCTAATGTGTGTACAAAAGACGTGATCATGCGAATCAATGAAATAAATGAATAAAGGAAACTACATAAAACATGAATAAATAAAGTTACCATGCCAAGGTATATAAAATTCTCATTAAGTAATATACCTACAAATCTATTTTTCTAGTTACTGCATGAAGAAACAACCTACCACATGAAGTCATGAGCCTACCGAGAGATAAAATGAACTGACCGCATAAAGGAATTAATCTACTGTGACACCTTATCACATCAACTAACGGTGCCAACTAACCATGTAATGTATTTGTGTCAACTAATTGTGTTTTAAGTGCAGATAGCTTTCCATGTCAAACATAGTAGTGGATCCTTTTAAATATCCAAATAATAGTTTGTGAAGCATTAAATGATGGATTATTTCATTTAATATCACATTGATTGTTCTCTAATGGATAAATTTTTATGAATACTTTTTTAATAAGTAAAACTAATCATTTGAAGGTAGTGGTAAATACATTATCTAATAGAGAATAATAAAGGATAGTACACATGAACCTATGTTATAGGGAAGACTCTACAATGCTTTGTTTTCCTGAACCTACTGTGAAACTTTTATAAGATTATTCCAAAGTAAAATTTAAGGACTTTGGATAATTGAATCTATTTATATTGAGTTATTTCACATTTCCTTATCTCATATATCATTCTCTTTTTGTTTGTGCTTTAATTTTGAGCTTTGTTTTGTTTCCATCTGTTTATTTTTAAAAATATAGTCTCTTGTATTAAACCGAAGAGTAATTAATACTCTCTCAAAACATTCATTTTTATTACTACAAAAAACTGTGGAAGAGGTCCTATGTAACTGGGTATCTTTTTCATCCCACTCAAAACCATGGTAGAGGCTATGTTGATGGATAGTCTTATGTACTATTTTTTATAAAACATGATCTAGGTTATGGATCTATTTATTTAATAATAAACTTATTGGTAGCATTTGATTTCCAAGTGGAGGGGATTAAGTCTTGGTTTGAGACCTAACCCCTTATTAAATTCCGTTGTGTTCTTTAACTTTTTTTCTTCTTAATTTTAAATCAAAACATGTTTTTATTTTATTAAATATTAAAAAACATAACTCTGATAGTTAAATTAAAAAAATTTATATATTGTGTTTGACATGATTATATTAGTTTCAAAATTTAAAGTATTTTCCAAATAATTTTAAGTTGTGATCAAGATTTTGAAAACCTTTTTCCAATTATCAAATTATATATTTCTACTATTTTTTCAATTTTTTGATTTTATCAAGTTGGGTGATTTAATTTTAAATTTAAATTTTATTGGAAATTAAATTCACCCCCCCCCCTTGAGTTTTCCACTCCGACCAACATTTGGTATCATATGACTTTCAATATATCTCTTTATTATTTTTTATCTACATTTATATCCTTATGGATAATCATATACAAGAAGGAACAACCACTAAAAATCCTACTTATTTTAATGGAAAAAATTATGCTCCATCAAAAATCAAAAACTAAAAATTCATTTATAGTGTATGGGATTTGATATCTAGATTTTCATTGAAGATAAATATGAAAAACCTCAAGATAATATAGTTTCTTGGAGTGATTCCACTAAGGAAACATATAATTGTAATCATAAAGATATGAAATATTTGTACTATGCATTAGGTGAAGATAAATTTAATAGAATATCTTCCTATGCTACTACTTTTGAGATTTGGGATACCCTTACTATTTCTTATGAAAGAATATCAAATGTTAAATAAATAGGCTTAAATATATATACTATTAAATATGATAATTTTAAGATGATGCATGATGAATTTATTTCTAACATGTATCACGGTTTTAATGAAATAGTCAACATGAATCATTTCCTTGGAATGCAAATTGCTGACAAAAATCAAGTCATGTGAATTTTGATATGTCTACAAGACAAATAGAGAGAAAAATATATATCTACATGATATTCATGAAACATTAGAATGATACCCATAAATGAACTCATTTGAAATATCATGATGTAAAAAGAGAAACTACAAGTTAACAATTAAGAAGATGATGATCCCAAAATAAATTCCATATCTTTTAATACTTCTAAATCTAAAAAAATAGGAGATCAAAGCTGAAATTCCAAGTGATGAAGAATTTCCATCTGAAAGGGATGAAGAAATGGCACACCTGGTTAGATGTTTCTAGAAGTTATAAAGAAATATTTTTTTCCAAGAAATAAAACTATAAAGGTAAATATTATAATAGAGGGAATTAGTTAAAATAATAGAAGAAGGATGATTATTATAATAAATTAATCTGGTATGAGTGTAAAAGGAAAGGATACATAAAAGTATATTATCCCAAGCTTATGTATAAAAATAAATATGAGGAAAAAGAGAAAAGGTATAAAAAGGATATAAAGGCCACATTTATTGCCTCATAAGATAGTTCAAGTGATTCCTACTTGAGTAGAGAATATATAATTGATAAATATAATATTTTTTTCATGAAAAACACATATGAGGTACAAAATGTTTTTCCTGAATCTCCTTTAAATATTTATATTCTTTATGAGTCTTAAAAAATGATGATAATATGTCCAATGATGAATTATTAAAATAGTTTAACATGTTGGAATACACATCTGATGATCTAAAAGATAAATACCAAAGTTTAAAAGAAGAGTCATGTTATGCCTTCTCGCGTTAAAACTGGTATTACAGTAGAGAAGGGAAAAAAATCTCAACAAATTAAGGAAAATAAAGAGATTAAATTATCTAATGAATAACTAAAGAAATATCAAGAGAGATTTGAAAATGGAATAAAAATACTTACCCAGATTCTTGGTAAAAAACAAATCCTAAATATACTATTGGAATTGGATATCAACCTAGACAGAAGAAAATATATGAGAATAATTTATTCCCAAGTTCTAGTTCTTCTATTTATGCTAGTAGTTATTATTCTACTAGACCAAATAAATTGTTTGTTTCTGATATTCTAAGATATTCTTATAGTAAAACAGTAAAATAATTAGGTATTCCTAAATAAATTATTTACATTTCTGGACTCGAGAAAATATGGGTACCAAAATCATTTTTGGTTTAAATAACTTTTGTAGGAAACCTTTTTAAAGAGTTCTAATAATTAATTATGATATCTTTATAGAGGATTATCTAGATATATGACTAGTAATTACTCAAGTTTCAGAAACCTAATCAAGGTGGATGGTGGATATGTCACTTTTGGTGACAATTCTAAAGGAAATATAATTAGACTCGGTCAAATTTTTAACTCAAGTTAAAATTTTATTTATAATTTTTTATTTATAGATGTATTGAAGTATAATTTTCATAGAATTTCACAATTATGTGAGGATGGTTTTCATGTCATATTTTAAAACAATGATTACAAATTTTTGTATTCTAAAAATGATTTATTTTTTACTACAATGAGAAATGAACATTTTTATATTATAGATTTAAATTACTGGTTTTCTCAGAATGTTTCTTGTTTAAGTGCCTTTAACAAAGAATCTTAGATTTGGAATAGGATACTAGGACATTTTAATATTAACTCACCTTGGGATCTAACTAGAAAAGGTATAATAAAGGATCCACCCAAACAATAATTCCCAATATAAAAATTATACAATCCCTATCAAAGGGTAAAGTGGTACACAATTTCCTTTAAACCAAGAAAGAAGTATCAACTTATAATCCTTTAGAGTTGGTTCACATGGATTTGTTTGGAACTTATAGACTTTCTAGTTTAGTAAGGAAACATTATGATTATTTTATAGTTAATGACTCTTCAAGATATACATGGGGGTTTTTCCTTTCTCATAATAGTGAATCTCTTTATTGATTTTCTAAATATACTAATTCTATAAAAAAATATTAGTGGAATTAAAATTAAGGCCTTAAGAAGTGATTATGACCATGAGTTTGAAAATAAAGAGTTTGAATCACTATGCTCACAACATAGTTATAGTCATAATTTTTCTACTCTTAGAACCCCATATAAGATTGGTGTAGTAGAAAGGAGAAATAGAACCCTCCAAGAAATTTTTTAGACCATGCTCAATGAGTAGGATTTGCCTATATATTTTTGGGAAGAAAATGAAAATATATATTGTTATATAATTAATAGATTTTTAATTATACCTATTTTAAATAAGACCTACTATTAATTATGGAATGGTATAAAACCAAAAAATAATCCCTTTAGAGTTTTTTGGTTGTAAAGTCTTTATACTCAACACAAAAGAGAATTTAGAAAATATTGATTCCAAGAGTGATGAAGGAATTTTCATTAGATATTCTACATCTATAAAATCATATAGGGTATTCAAAAAAAGTAATAATATTGTGGAAGAATCTGCACATGTCTAGTTTCATGAGACATATACACATGAACCTAAGTCCTCTTTAGAAAATTTGGAGGATGATCTTTCCAACCACACATAAATTATAAATCAAGTGACAATTATTCTATAACTCCTGTAAATAATTATTTCAATTTTTATAAACATACTGAAACCAAACCTATAGATGAATTTGTGGTGTCAAACACTTTTATTCCTAGAGCTGTCAAGACTCATAGATATCACCTAATAGATGCAGTTTTAGGTGACCAAGATAAATGAAATCAAATTATAGCTTCTCTTAGAAATCAGTTTGAACATCAAGCTTACTTTTCACAACTTGAACCAAAAACATCAATGATTCATTTAATGATGAATTTTGGGTAATGGAAATGAAATAATAACTTAATCATTTTGAATGAAAATCATGATTGTGAACTATTTGAAAGACCCAAGAACTACCTAACTATTGTCACTAAATGGGTGTTTAGAAAAAATTATGATGAGTTGACATAATAATTAAAAATAAAGAAAGTCTAGTGCACAAGGATATAGTCATGAATAAGGTATTGACTATGAGTAATCCTTTTCTAGAGTAGCTATACTTGAAGCCATTAGAATGTTTATTGCCTATGCAACACATTTGGATTTCAAAATATATCAAATTAATGTCAATAGTACATTCTTAAATGGTTATATTTTTTAGGATGTTTGTGTGGGAAAACCCCTGTATTTCAAAATCCTTACTTTCTAAATAATTTTTTTAAATTAACAAAAACTTAACATGGTTTAAAACAAGCTCCAAGATCGTGGTATGATAAGATCAACTCTTTTTTAATTTTAAAAGGTTTTACCAAAGATATAACTAACCATAATTTATTTGTTAAAATAATTTCAAAGTATTTTTTAGTTATACAAATTTATGTTGATGGTATTATTTTTGGGTCTTCAATAAATTCTTTATGTACCAAGTTTTCAAAAAAATTGTAAAATTAATTTTAATGTGTTTTATGGGTGAACTTAAATAATTTCTTGGTTTCTAAGAAATCACTTTTTGAGAGAATAAATTATATCATACATGAGTTGGAAATGATAACATGTATCTAAATGTTTTATTTTATCTTTAGTAATTAATTACTATGTTAAACTATTTAACATTTTTTGGATTTTTTTTGGAAGTGACTGTAAAGTGAATTTCACATGGTCTATATGCCGACCATGTTTTTTTGTTCATTTGATCAGTATGCCTACCATGAACACTTACTCTTATGGTCACCATACTTACTGTGAGTATTTACTAACATGATTACTATTCCTAACATGAAAATTTAATTCATGTGGTTAGAAAACCTATCGTGAGGTCGAAGTCAGTATGCATATCGTACCTTTAGTCTCATATATCCATGGTTAGCAGACCTACCATGTTTGTTTACTTAGATTTTTTCATAAAAATATTTTTTTGTGATTTCATTAAAGATTATTATTATTTTAATTCCTAAATGATTAAATTAGATTCAAAATTTGAATTCGAATTGACGCCCATCTTTTCTATTATATCTTTTCTATAATTTTGATATATTTTTATTGAATTGACTTCTCTTGTCTTGAAATTATCGCTCTCTCTATACCAAACTGATATGTTTTATCTCCCATATATGATCATTTTAAACATGAATCAAACTGAAAATTATGAGGATGAAATACATGTTGGAAATAGATTTTATTTTTCGATCACCTCCTTTGAAGAAGTTGAAGAAGTTGAAAGCTAGCTCAAGCATGGTAGAGAAAATGAATAATCTACACCTGTTTGATCATATAGTCTCTTTAAAAAAAGTAAATTGATGTGTAGTGGTTGAAATTGAGTAAATATATTGTCTAGAATGTGATTTATGAATAAGGGTGAGATGCATAGTTTACAGACAATAGTAATATGTTCTATTCAGAGCTTATTAAAGAGTTTTATACACAAATTGAGTTCTTACCTAAAGAGAATATGGATACAATAAAATCAAGGATAAATGGGGAAGTTTTTGAATTATCTTTAAGGATATGGGAAAAGTGTTTTGGTGTAACTCACAGAGGAGATTTTGGATATTACCAAAGCTCATATCTAGTTAATCATTTATACTTTGAGTTTCAGAATTCTTTAGATGAACTCACTAGAAATGTAACTCCTAAAAGACCTTTAGCTATTTAATTGAGTGGAGTATAATATAGTATTATAGTTAAGTTTATCTAGAACCAAATTTTTTCATGAAAAGGAGATATCAGTATCCTATAGCATCAGGATATGTTTTTCTTGTTTTTGATTAAGAATGGTGTTAATATCAACCAATGTAGATATTTCTTGAGACATATGGTTGAGATTTGTAATCCTACCTCAAAATTCATTTCTTAACCTTATCTGAGTCTTATTTCATACTTTTTATGGTAAAAAGGCATATTTCCTTAAGGGGGGATTACCTATTCATATGGTCTATGAATTACACATAATATTTTAAGAAAATGAAGGTAAATTGGAACCCATGGAAAAAAGGAAAGGGTGTCTGATCTAGAGAATATTTATAAAAAAAATTGAAATTGTAAAGTACCCAGTTAGACCTAGGGATTTTATTGATCTGGGTATTGAACTTGATGATATAGTTGTGTATTAACATGATAATGTGGTTGTTGGTGAGAAATAAGTTGAAGAAGAAGATGAAATGGTGGACTTGGATGAAAAATCATGAGATTCTCATGAGGATAGCAGAGTATCATCTCTTATTATGTATTTTGGATCTCCTAGATCTCCCTTACCCTTTCCATCACATGAATAATAGAATAATTATGAGGATCTAGTTGACACATATGCTTCTGTGAGTGGTTATAGGCCTAAGACGGTTGAGTCTGAGGACTCTGAGAGTGCTGATGAAATTAGTTATGAAGGTTCAATTGTGATTGGTAGTGCACCCAGTAAACCTATTATATATTTACTTAGGTTTTATAAATACCCTAGATATCTAATTTTTTGGATAGATTATCCATATTCATGTGATGATGGGGGTAGTTCACCTAACCATAATGGATATTCCATCCCTTCTGCTTAGAGGGAACTGGAGGAATCTCATTTTTTGCTATATTTACTCAAGAGATACTTGAGGTATCTCTCTCTAGAAATTAAATTTATCAAACTATCAATGATATATTTTTTCTAATCTAACCAATGAAGGTGAAGAAACTAATCAACGTAGTGCTCCTGTTGTTCATGAGGAAGAAGTTGTTGCTGATGTCAGAATTTATGTTCAGATTGATACAGCTGAATAAATCAAGGAGGTTATTGAGTTTGATGGTATTCAATAGGATTATGATCAATCTTAATCTATCCTTTTTACTTCATATGTCACTAAAGATGATTTTTTATGTTCAAATCAAAGATTAAGGATATTTTCAAGCAATTGTTTTGTTAATTTTGAGAACTCCTTACAACAAGTTAGAAAGGATAGAATTTCTAATACTATTATAACTATAATATATCATCTTCATCCAAGATTTAATTTCAAAATTGAAATGATACAAAATGAGATTATAGGTTTGAGATCTCAGGTTGGTTCTCTCTATTCCAATCTATCTAACATAATGATTCAGTTACACCAAAGCTATATGAATGTTGTGTTTCAACCTACTCGTATTCCTCCTCCTTCTCCTCATACTAAACCAATATTTGATGAATAAAATATTATTAAAAACATAATATATGATTTAAAAATCCTTATTTGTGAGTTTAGAAAACTAGAGAAGCTATTTTTGAAGGTTTTCAAAAACATTCTTCCAAAAACCTAAAAATGGATCAAAAAGATGTGAAAAAATCTAGGAAAGAAAGAGAAAAAAATAAACAAGGATATTGATTATTATCCTAGCTGGATATTTTTGAAGTATTATTTAAAGTGTATGTTTAAAAAAATTTTACTAGAACTTAAGATTTCACCCTTGACTCAAGCTTTTAATTCTCAAGTTGAAAAGATCAAGGCAATGAATCTAGCTTTGGAATCTTTTATGGAAAATCAAGATGATTTCATTTAATATTTAGAGCTCAGTTATCGATCTATCAGTGTGTTTACCTGGTTTATATAACTCTATCTTTACACTTCTAAAATAGCTATTCTATCCCCTTCATCCATTACTATTTCCCTATCTCTAACCATTATCTCCTCTACTATGAATAATTTTGGCCCGACTCCTATAGATTACTTTACACAACTACAATCTGTTTCTAGATGTGCTGTCTTTAGTGAGACTTCCTCCTCATATTCTCGTTAGATGACCTCTACCCTTGCCTCCACTTCCAAATTAAAGGACCATATCCTTCCTACAAATGTTAAAGATGTCCCAAATTCATATTCAGATTAGGATCTATGAGAGGGACTCTTTGTAATCCTTTTGTGGTCTCTTTTAATATATTAATGGAATATCCTCTTTTATTCTCATTTATTTCATAACTTATTTCTTATCCTTTACTTTTCCTCTATTTTTGATAATCCCAAAATGGTAAAAAATGTATTGAGTAGTGATAAATTAAAACCAATTTAATTCATTGGAAAAAAATTCATGATTTAAGGAACTTACTAAATAGTGATTTCAATCCTTTGAAAATAATTTTTTTCTATATTCAATTACTTTTAATTTAAATGTTATGATTTTTATCATAATAAAGGGGGAGATTGTTGTCTTAGTCCAGAACCTTCTCATTTTAATGATCCCAAATCATATTTATAATGTTACAGGTGAATTTCATTTTTTCTATTAGTAAATGATTTTCTAGATAGAACTTTTAAAAATGGATAAGTCTATAACTTACTATTCCATCTTATTGTGTGAAGTATTTTAACTTACTATGAAGTTTAAGTGACCATGTCACCTTACCACATGTTATATTTCACCTGAGTGCATGAAAAATCTACCTACCATGCATCATTGAACAAATTTTGTCAAAGTAATTAACCTACAATTAAGTGTATTTGAACTTACCAAACATTAAAGATCACCTTACAATATGTACAATCAACTTGTTGTGAGATAGATATGTACCTAATAT
The DNA here is from genome assembly GCA_963277665.1 of Viscum album. Lineage (NCBI taxonomy): Eukaryota > Viridiplantae > Streptophyta > Magnoliopsida > Santalales > Viscaceae > Viscum > Viscum album. Next base: position 616,050,487 of record OY728145.1, on the reverse strand, counting down.
GTGTATAAAATACCTGACCATGAGAATCAGTGAAGTTTCCCTATAAATAAAACTACCTACCACATGGATAAATCAAGTTACCATGAAAAGGAATATATAATTTTCATTAAGTAATATATAGACTATTTCTATTGTTTTAGTGGACACATGAAGAAAAAACTTACCGTATTAAGTCATGAACCTATGATAAGATCAAATTAACTAAATGCATGAAGGAATAAACCAACAATGACACCTTTCTGCATCAATTGACTGTGCCAACTGACAGTGTCAAGTTATCATGCCAAATAATAGTGTTTTAAGTGAAGATATATTTATATTTATAACTTATAAGTAGAGTGTTTCAAGTCTCCAATGGCTAGTTTTTTAAGAATTAAATGAAGAATTAGTGAATTTAATATTGAATTGATTTTTCTCCAACATCAACTTTTGGATGAAGAGTTTTTTAAGAAGTAAAACCAATCATGTGAAGGTAATGGGGAATACATTCCCTTATAGAGGATCCTACATGTGCACCTGTGTTGTACATAAGAATCTAAAACACTCTATATTCCTAAACCTATTATAAAAATTGTCTAATATTCTTCCAAAGACAAATTTAAGGACTCTGGACAACTAAAGGTATTCAGATCGAGCTGTGTCACGTCTCCTTATCTCATATATCTTAATCTTTATATTTATACTTTACTTTCAAGCTGTGTTTTTTACTATATTTATTTTTAAAAACAAAATATCCTATATTAAACTAGACATTAATTGATACTCTCTAAAACCTTTCATTTATATTCCCATGAACAATTATGGAAGAGTTATTATGTGACCTGGTATCTTTTTCATCCCATGTATAACTATAGTAGAGGCTCTGTGCCTGGACATTCTTATATACTGTTGTCTGTAAAACATGATCCAAGTTGTGGATATATTTATTTAATAATAAAATTCTTGGAAGAAATTTATTTACCAATCAAGTGTATTATGTCTTGGCTTGAGACCAAAAAAATGTTAAATTACATTGTGTTGTTTATATATTTTTTCTTGATTTTCAATCAAACCTATTTTGATTTTATTAATTGTTAAACAAAACTTAACTCTGATAGTTAACTTAAAAAAAATTATATATATTTTTTGATAGAAATATATTAGTTTCAAATTTTCAATTATTTTCTAAATTATTATAATTGAGATGTGATCAATCTTTTGATAACCATTTTCGAAATATCAAATTATATATTTTTTATTATTTTTGTTAACTGGGAGATTTTATCAAATTGGTAGGTTTAGTTTTTAATTTTTTTTTAAACAGAAATTTTATTAGAAACTCAATTCACCCCCTCTTAATTTGTCCACTAAAAAACACTTTTAATGAAATTGAATAAAACATACCAAATAAGCTCAAAATCCATCCTTTGTAGTATAGTACCATCATGAGTTTAGTTAAATGTTAACCAATGACTTGTTACTATGTATAGGATAAATAAAACACAAAAATCAATATTTGGTCAGTGGGGGTCCAATATGTATGGGTAAACATGATTCCTAGACAATAACCAATACTTAATCACCTAAGGCTTAGTAAAACCTTGTAAATCCAAGAGTCATTCATCGCTAAAACTTATATATGTCACTTTAAATCTATATTAAGTCCTATATAGATCAGTAGAAACCACCACCAACTTTTTAATATAATAATCACTAAGTATAAATGATGGAAGGATCTTTCCTCTACCATTAGGGAAAATAGATTTCAATAAATCACTACAATGACACCCCATCACTCAGATGATTTTCATAGTGAGTCCCATACACAGGCATGGAAAAATTAAAACCCTACTTATGAATATGATATCATTTACCATAGGAAACATTAACTATTATATAGTATGAACCTATAATAATCTATAATATAAATACATCTTTAATAGTAAATAATATCCAATAACATTGATAATCTATATAATGAATTGAACTTAATAAAAATAAATGCATGGGACAATAACTATATGGTACCATGATATAATTAGAAAACCCAAGAAATAGAAATAAAAATGAATTCAATAGAACTACTATGTGAAGATGATTCTAGGAAAGGGAAGACACTCCTTAATATAATGTCCCTAGGAATTATCTCCACTCACCATGGTCCACCATTTACCCCTACACATAAAATCCACTAACTCCACCTCCTCCCCCATATCCATGCATACCATTAACAATATTATTTCATTCATTATCTTCATCTACACAACACATGTGGGTATAAATCTTGTATAAGGGTGAGTATAAACATAACTAGTAGGATGCCTTGAAAATAAAAATTAAAGATAGAATAAAAGTTCAACTAAAAACCTAAGACTGAGGGAATCATGAAGGAGAATCGTGGGGTAACTGATATGCTCTAAATTCAAGAAAACCATGTAAAAGAAAGAATGTTTATCTTTATAGATTTGATCTATAAAGGATTTTATCTCACAAGTAGCTAGAGATATCAAATGTACCTAAGTCTTTTAATGACTGAATTGACTATGCAACTGTATGTCACATCTCAAAGGTAATTGAGTTTATGAGTCTTTTCAAAAGACCTATAACCCAAATCACATATCCCCACATCTACCTTTCCCTCATAATTTATACACTAACTCACTATACTTATAATAGGGGACCCACACCTTACTAATGAGTGAATGCTAGTTAAAGGGGTACTAGACCCTAAAGTAAGAAATCCCACAACTTATCCCTTTAGATAAAATTGACCTTTATAGGTTCAAGACTTTCAACCCATCACATAGTAAGGTTACTAACCATAATCATAGTATGAGGGGCCACACCTCATTGAGATTAAGGGAGTAATAACCCCATTTCTAAATGCAGGACCCATTTAATGAGGTTGGAAACCCTACACCCTGATCTTGTGAGAGGGTAACCTACTCCATAATATATATAGGGGACCCATTCTCTATCCTAATAATATCTTCAAGGGTTACCAAACCTATGATTTTTAGGGTTTTGAAGTTTATTTCATGATTTTGTATCAGTTTATAAGAAGACCATGACTCAGTTCATTAGTTAAAAACATTGGCAAGATTCTTGGGAGGTTTTACTAATGGGTAATCCACTGGGAGTCAAACAATCATTATTTCATTTAGTTAGGTTATTGAATACACGCACATTTAATTCCTCTATAGGAGAACCATTTCAAAATTTGAATTTATATTTAGCTAAATTTTGTGGGAAATAGTGATGCATAAGATAACTATTTAGTTATCAGTGATATGTAGTCAATATAAGGAATTATATAGAAGATTGGTGGTTGTATAGTGAAATGGATGGGTGACTGTGTTTTTAGGAATCCTGGGTGATCAAATGACTGGGTAGGATCCTCTATATAAAGGGGTGCACCACTACAGATAGTGATTTTAAAAGCGCTAGAAACCTCTTTTAATAATGCTAGAAAAGCACTATTAATCACAATTAAGATAAAGGTGGGTCAACTTTACCATCGCTAAAAAATAGATGATAAAGGGGGTCCTTTATCCACACTAAAAAAGTGCTTATAAAGGCCTAGCTTCCTGTGATGTGTTGTTTATATAACATCACACCCACGAACACCTACACAGCACACACACACCGTCTACACAGAACAACACATGCACAGCGCACACAAGAACAAATCAGCGACCACAAGGGTTTGGAAAACAATGCTATATACATTTTAAAAAATGTTTTATATAATTAAATTTATAATTATCCAACAAATAGAAAAAACATTAATGTTACATCCTTTTTCATATGTGATCCCATCTAAAAAATGCCCGCCCATGGTATTAGTTTCCAAAAAAATCATCCCAACTCAATAAAAAGGTTCCACCTATATACGAAAACAAATATTATGTTAGTAATGCTATAAATAAATAAATTAAACATTAAAATGAAAGAATACATTAATAAAATTTCAATTTTTAATAAAAAAGACACATTTGGAGATATACAGGTCACAACGTGTATCGTATTGAGGTGGGGCTGATTCCTACATGCCACAAATGAGTTATGGATCATTGTTCTAAAATATTAAAACAATCTGAATGAGTTTTCTTGGTTTTGAGTATTTCCCTTGTTTTTTTACTAAAATTAATATCAAATTTAAATGACACATTTTGATTTATAACGGTCACATAGTTCATAGGATTAAGGGGCGGTTGATTCTTAAACATTAAAAATGACTCATGGATCATTGTTCTAAAGTATCAAAATAGTCTAAATTAATTTTCTCAGTTTTCAATATCTCAGTTGTGTTTTTTTACTAAAATATAATTTCAAACCAAAACACACATTTTGGGTCATATCAGTCACATCGTGCATTGGTTTGAGATGATACTTTTTTATACACATCACAAAGGACTTAAAAATCACTCTCCTAAATTATTAATACAATCGTAGGGTGTTTACTTGGTTTTCAGTGAGTGAAACATTATGACCTAAAATGTTAATTTTAAAATGATAATGGACACTTTTAGTCATACTGGTCACACCGGGCATTAGATTGAGGTGAAGTTGATTCCTAAACATCACAAATTACTCATAGATCATTTCATTAAAGTATCAAAACAATGCGAATGTGTTTGCTCAGTTTTCAGTATGTCACTTGTTATTTTTTACTTAAATTAACGTAAATTTTAAATAAAAACACACTTGGATTTATATTGGTAACATAATTATTTAGATTGAGGTGTGTTTGATTTCTACATGTTATAAATTACTCATATATAATTGTTCTAAAGTATCAAAATAATTTAAATGCGTTATCTTGGTTTTCAGTATGTCAGTTGTATGTTTTTACTAAAATATCATTTCAAACTAAAAACACGCTTTTTGAGTCATACCGGTCACATCATGCATCGGTTTAATGTGATACTACTTCATACACATCAAAAAGGACTTACGAATCACTATCCTAAATTATAAAGACAATCAAAAAGTGTTTTCTTGGTTTTCAGTGAGTGACATGTTTTGAGCAAAAATGTAAATTTTAAATTGATAACATAAACTTTAAGTCATACCAGTCACAATGTGCATCGGATTGAGGTGTGTTTCATTTATAAATGTCAAAAATGACTCATGGATTGTTTTAATAAAGTATCAAAACAATCTAAATGTGTTTACTCTATTTTTAGTATGTCGTTTTTTTTACTTAAATTAATGTAAATTTTAAATAAAAAGAAATATTTAGATTTATACCGATAACATTGTGCATTATATTATGGTGGGGTTTATTCTTACACATCATAAATTACTCATAGAAAATTTTCCTAAATTATCAAAAAAATCTGAATGCGTTCTCTCAGTTTTCATTATGCCAATTGTGTTTTTTTACTAAAATGAATGTCAATTTTAAATAAAAAGGGACAATTTGAGTCATATCGGTTTTATTGTGTGTCAGATTGAGGTTAAGTTGATTATTACACATCAAAAATGACTTATAGATTATTTTCCTAAAGTATCAAAACAATATGAATGTGTTTACTTAGTTTTTAGTATGTTAATTGTGTTTTTTACTAAAATACCATTTCAAATTGGAAACATGAATTTTGAGTCATATCGGTCGCATCATTTATCGATTTGACAAGAGAATACTTCATACATATCACAAAGAACTTATGAATTTTTGTCCTAAATTATAAAGACTATCAGAATGAGTTTTCATTTTTTCAGTGAGTGATAAATTTTGAGTTAAAATGTCAATTTTAAACTGATAATGGATACTTTTAGTCATATCAATCACACCATTCATCAGATTGAGGTGTGGTTGATTCCTACACATGAAAAATTAATGATGGATCATTTTACTAAAGTATAAAAAATAAAAATTTGTTTTCTGGTTTTTCATATGTCACTTGTTCTTTTTTCTAAATTTATTGTTAATCTAATATAAAATTACACACTTAAAGTCATAACGTTCAAACCATGAATCGGATTTAGGTATTTTTGATTCCTGCATGTCACAAATTACTTATGGATTGTTTTCCTAAAGTATAAAATCAATCCTAATGTGTTTTCTCAGTTTCAGTTTATCACTTTCTTTTTTACAAAAAATACTGTCAATTTTAAATAAAAATAGACACTACGAGTCATATCAGTCACATATTCATGCTATTTTTGAACATTATTCCATCAGTTATACTGCCCATTAATTTATAAATGAATATATATCATCTTGTGAATATGATTATTTTCGAAAATCATGGTAGTACTGAAAAAAATATAAACACAAAAAGGATTAATAAATATTTTAAATGAAATAGTAATTATTTTTGAAAATACCTCTTCAAAGATGCTAGTTTATTCATGGAATATGATATCTTTCATAAATTTAAAAACATAATAACCATAGTCTTTTCCATTTGTTTGTTTTGGAAACTACAGAAACATTGATAAAAATAAGTATTTTTTTATATGTGTTTGGATAGTGAAATCTTATTACATATACCCTAATATTTATTCAGTCATAGTACTTGCGATGTTTCTTTTCCTTTTACACTAACCTCATTCTATGATGTAGACAATATTTACACACCACCCTATTATAACAAAACCCTCATTAAAAGATACTATAAATTATATAACTAGATGTTTAGTTCTAAAATATTGGATTTAGTATATTAAAAATTGACTAAATCCATCATGTGTTGTCGGTTTGTTAGATATCCACGCATTGAATCTAGGAAATAAATCTTTGGCGTATCCAAATTGACTGCAATGAGAATCCAATGCTGCCTAAGAACACAAAAAATAATAATTAATTAAATAAATTAAAATATATTTTATATGATTAAATTATAGATTTTTACCCCTGCATCATTGGTATTAATAATAGTTTTTTATCCTTAATATTTTTGTTAAAAGGTTTGAGCAGGCTTGCCACTATTTCACCCTCTTTATTGGATTCTATTTTTTTATGTAAAGGTAATGTGAGGACTAACGAGTCCAAATTATTGTTCATGGGGAAATCACTTCAATTGTTTTTCATATATACGACTATGAAAAATATGAAATGTATTTAGTCATAATTATCATAGTATATCAACTTTTGGAAAATAAAATCATGAAAACATACCACATGTATACATTTAAATCTGAGCCACCTAACCAATTATACTCCATTATTTCACTAACATTATCAAAACTAATGAAATCTAGATCTTCCCATCTATACATATTTTCATCAAAAAAAATTATGTGAGTACCACTGTATTTTAATTTCATATTCACAAGTGTCTATAATGATAATAAATGTAGATATAGAACGGGTGGTTTTGAGGTTCTTTCGCTAGATTGTTTTGATCGGTTGGTTGATCCTTAAGATGGTTATCAGTCGTTATTTCATTTCACCCCCTTTCATGCGTCCTTCTATAATAACATTCATTTGTTCAGTCCTTTTTTCATTAAAGTTTAAATGTTTATCTTCAAAAATAAATTATAAATGAATACCTCATTATCGACATGTTTTTTTACAAGTTGTGAAGGCCATGTGATGAATGCTCCAAGATCTTGTTTGAACTTATGAATATCTTCATCATCAATTGGAATAGGTAGCTCGACGCTCATCTCATTGGCTATGTTAATCAACACATTGGCATGACCTATTGGAAGTGGTATGTTGTGTAGCATGGCATTCTGGATATTAAACATTGTAGCCCTCGCTACAAGGCAATGGTTGGGTGTGGATAGATATAAATCACGGTCATTTTCACCCTGTAGAATATCAATAAAGGAAAGGTATTAGTGTCAATTTGATTCATAATTCATTGAAACAATTATTATAACATTGATTACCTCAGCTAAGATAGGTTTTTGAGGGGAATGTATCACCTCAAATCTGGTGGGGGTGGGGTGGGATCATCACATGATGTTTGTTCTTGAGTTTCTTCTTGTCTCCCTGTAACACCCCAAGTTTTTTTAAAAATAAATAGAAATGCATGGAACTTTTTTTTAAGTAGATATTTTTAACTAGCCTTTAAAACATACTTTTTGCACTTCTATGTTTTGAATTTTAAGAAACTGTCATCTACTATTGTGTTTAGTATGTTTTTTGGAGTTTATTGGAACCAACTTGTTTTTTTGGTGAATAGACATACCCTTATGAATAGTAATATGAATAGTAATATGAATAGTAATGTGACCCTAATGAATAGTATATTTTATTATTATTTTATTTTCTTAAGGCTTTAAGATAATAACATATGGGTTAATTTTTCATCATGATATAGAAGTTGTTTTAGAATTAGAGTTGTTAATTTTTGAATTAAGAATGATTCTATTTAAAAATTAAATTAATAATATTTAAAAATTTATTTTCAAAAAATTGAATTGATTTTTGAATTATACACGTCGAAAAATGGTTGTGGTAAATTTTTGGGATTTTTCTAAAATTCTTTAATTTTTGGTGAATAGTGAAATACGATAAAATACTATATAATCAAATTATCAGTAAAATACACTATTTATGACATAATAAGTGATGAAAGACCACTTGGTTCGAACTCACATGCCATTATTATTATTTTAGGTCACATGAACTAAGACTATTCATAATCTTGGGCAAATATATTATAATAATGATTAAAATAATGAAAAATACCCCCTCTCCTCCACTATAAATACCACCCTCACTCCCCTCTTCTTCCCACACCTCTCAAGCCTTTATCCACACCTAAGTTCTGCCCAATACTCCTCCCAAGGCTCTTCTCCACGTCCTAGACCTGCTGGTCTCACCAAAAGACTAAAACCAAATCCCTTAAGAAGGATCTCAATGAGAAGAGATCAAGAGGTAAACATCCTCTTTTATTTTCTTTCTTTTCTTTAATTTTATGTTATTATAATTTTTTCCATTTCTATTATGTTGGGATATTTCATTCCATATCCCCCATTACTGTATAAATTATGTATGAGTGATTATATATTCCCTTTCTCTCATCAGAATTTTGTTTTATGAAATTTTAAGAGACGACGTTAGGCTGCCGAATTTTCGTGAGAATTTTCGCAAGTTTTCTTTTATTTCATGATTCCTTTTTCTATTTTCCTCACCCCCTATTATCCAATAGGCATGAAATATCCAGAATCTTGTATATTATTTATTTTATCATGTTCATGGAAAATTCATCATCATTCTTCTCCTCCTCTCCCACTTATTCAAGGAATTAAAACATTGTCCGTGATGTGTCGAATTACCGACACCGTGGATGATGTGATTTCAATTTTAATTAACTCTTTCAAGTCTGATAATGAAACCATTTTTATGGTTGGAACAAGTTATAATATATGTATTATGTCTCATCCTTATTTCTATAATTCTTTTGTACTCATGGTTTTAATTTATAAAATGAAATGAGGTCATTTTTATCAAAGAACCACTAAAATGATCTAAACGAACATCATTAATGTTCTAACTTATGAATCATCCTCATGTAAGAATTAAAAATGATAAATTGTATAATTTATGTTACTGGATATATGTAAATACTGCTAAATTCCATTTCTAGAGTTTCAATTCCAATCGACAAGAATGTCCACCATGAACCAATCATAGAAATCATGTAAGGAACTCACCCAAAAACAGTGCAAGGAGCAAAATACTAACAATTAAAGGGTGAAATGATGAAATGAAATGATAATATAAGATGTTATAAACATGAGAATGTTTATTTAAAATACTAATAACACTATTTTAACCATTATAGAGTAATTTTAGACAAGTTTGAAGTAATACAAACCCGAGGTAAGGGAATTCTTAACCCGATTTCCATTCTTTGGGTTAACCTTCTACTTCATTATTTATGTGCTATTTAAATTGTTTGCGTGATGAGTTTTGTTTATATAATGTCTTATTATGTGTATTTATAGTATATATACATACTCCATCCACTCTATTAATTCTCTCTTCAATTTTATGATATTTATAAGGAGATTTTCTTTAAAAATTCTCTTTTTAAATTCGGTTTTACAAAATTCCAAAGTAATGTTTTTATGGAATTATTCATGTTGTATGATTATGTTTTGGTTCTTGGGAATTATTTATGATGAAGGGTGGGACCTATATTTCCCTCTAATTAATTGGTTATGAGTAAGTTTAAGGTCGGTCGTATGGTTACTCCAAGTGTAACTATGATGGTTACACAAAGTAAGGTAGCTGTGAGGGTTACAAATTATAAGGTAGCCAAGAATGGTTACAAGATTATGTAAGTAATGCCCCAATATGCCTCTATAATTATATTTATGTTCTCATGTTTGTGTGTATCTTGTGTAAATATCATGTTACATGAAGTAAGTATATATGAGTGAAAAGCATGTATTTTGAAAATGTTTTCATACGTTACGAGTATTCATGGACTAATGTGCTATTTCCTTATTTTTCATCCCTTACTGAGCTTTTGTGCTCATCCCAAGTTTTTAAATTATTTTCACAGGTTAATGGATGTGTAATACAAGGAAGGAAGCCATGTTAAATGTTTAATAATTGTCAAGGAGTCTTGTTTAAGTTTTAATGTTTTATATTTTGGAAAAAATGGAAACTGTTTTTATGGTATTCACTCTATAATAATGCGTAATGTTATGAATGTATTGTCCTAATTCTCTAAAGCTATAAACTTTAAAAGATTATCAATCTAAAAGTAAGTGTTTTCTTGACTAAATTCATGTTTATGTATGTAATAAGGCCGGGTCCTTATACTCCCCCCCATCATAAAATTTGTTATGATATCTCTCTGCCATTGAAATTTTTCTTCAAGTATATCTACTCTTTCTCTCATAATTTACATTTCTTTACTTTGATCATCCTCTTGTTTTTTTCTCAAAAAATGTTTGGGGTGTCACCCCAAAACCCACACCTCTGATGTGGCCATACTTTACTGCTGCTTCAAGGTCACCCAAAGTATATCTTCATCCAGTTTGGATGTTGCTAATTCTTGTGACTATGTAAGATATAAAATATATGAAAATAGGTCATCATTGTTATGTAATATTGATTTAAATAAAAACAAATATTTATTATGTAATACTTACACATGTTTCCCAAACTTTTTTTGTGTTTTCATCTATTAGTATCCCATATTTATTTACATGTGCTTCCATCCATAGTACATGGAGTGGGATGGAAGTGACTTTGGATTTGGATTCATCAACCTACATATAAATATAGGAACATAGTTATGGTTTTGTTTTATGTCACATAAAATTATTAAGGTAGATTTAAAATATGTACCATTTTTTCAAGTGAAGTGTACCCCATCCTTGCTTAACGGTAGGGTTATGTTGGTTTTGTTTCTTGTTCATTATTTACAGCACTTATTTTTTGTTTCATAAATAAAAAACTGTCAAAGTGTTGAATACATGTATCATCAAACAACATATTACCAAACAAAATGTACTTGAAAAGACTTCTCTTCATGAAAATTAGTAAATGCATACCACACTCCTTGGGTTATCAAGTGTGCATAAAGAAGAAGTGTGTGCGGGTTTATTTTACCTTCAGGATATTTAAGAAAATTTCTTGTTAAAATTGTGTGAAATTCTCTATGAATCCTTCCAGAAATCCTTAATACATATTCCTTATGTGAATAATCTACTATAAATGAACTCTACAAGGGATGATGAAGAGTAATTCTATGTTTTATTATTTTATTTTTTAGTTTATTAAAGAATGATATCATAATATTACCATAATTCTCCCCACATCAATGTCCCAAGCCTAGTTACAACATGGTTCCATGAAAATACATCAATTGGCATGCATTTCCAAGTGATGATTCCAATGTAACAACTGAACATAGCCTTGTTGGGGTTTACATGTTGGCCCTTATTATTCCATTTGAACTTGTATTTTATTCCTTTCACTTTTTCCTTAAGTATTTTTGCTAACACCGACAAACTACGGTGCTCCTGTTTTTTCTACGCTGTTAGTGTTTTGTTGCCTACTATTTCCTCAGTTTCAACATCATAAATATATTCCTACAAAATTCTAGCATCGACATGTGAAAATGGTGGGTGTACCCTTGCACTGGGAGCAACAACAGTAGGTTGATAAGCCTTTTGTTCCTCTGCACTACGTGCAACATCAGGTTGAGAATCTTGTTGTTCCTGTACACTATGAGTAGTAGTAGGTTGAGAGACATTTTGTTCCTCTGCACTGAGAGCAGTAGCAGGTTGAGAGACCTATTGTGACTTGGTATTGGGAGCATCATCACGTACAGAAGTAATTATCTTTATAAATGGTTTAACATTTAATTTAGATTACATAAAAGCAACATCTAATAGATAATAACATAAGGTAACACAATGTATATTACAAAAAAAATATAACATGATTATTGAACTCTATCTTTTTAAGTCTGGAGGGATTTTACCCCTTTATCGACTATCCAAATCCATTCATTGTGGTCTCCTATGACATACAAAATGTCATCTACATTGGGACCACTATGAAATTATTGTGATGTCATAATGAAAGGTACATCCTCTGTTGAATTTTCATCTGACCCTTCAATGGTTTTGGTCGATAACAAAACAATTGAACAATTTCAGTTTGTAGGATGTGGAACATAAAATACTTGTACTACATGTGATTACATTATAAACAGTTGATATTTCTACCCTTCCATACTAAAATCAACTTTCATTAATCCCAAGTCATCTATTTTAACATCACTCCTGTTATCAACCCTCTTGCATTGAAAAATCAGCACTTTGAATTTCGTATAATCCAACTCTCATATTTGTTTGATGATACCAATGTATGACATATTTTCATAAATTCGAGCTCTTTTCTTAGCACCGGAAACATACATCACTTCATCCGCAATTATAAATCCACTACTCTACATGTTACTATCTTCATCATGTTCATTCGTATAGAATGTATAATTTTTAAGTACATAAGAATTATAAGATAATATATACACACTTGGTCCTTCATCTATCCATCGAATTATTTCTGAAATTGAGTCTAGATTATCATCTAACTCCTTAAATATATGGTCCTAAAACCATCCTATAAACTATTGATTATGTGTATTTGATATCCATTTTTCAGCCCTTGAGGGATTCAAATGCCTAAGAATTTCATTGTGGGTTTTGACATATGGGTTAACCTCTAAACTGTTATAAAAATGTAAAGGTAGGCCTACTCTTGATCTATAATATTGATTGTGATAACCTCTCTTCTATAAATTTATTTACCCTCAATCCGCCCAGTGTGACGAGATTTCAGTACACCAATGATTTCCACACTGGATAGTTATTTGGTAAAGAATTCAACGGCTTAATTAACAATATATCCCTCTAAAATAAAACCCTCATGGAGCCTTCAATTTTTGAAATACCCTTTCAAAATATTCAAATACCATTCAATGGAAATCCATCTATAGTGTATAAGACCATATAGTTGAATCTCTCTCACCAAGTGAACCATCAAATGAATCATAGTATCAAAGAATTTCAGTGGGAAGAACATTTCCAATTCACATAATATGATGGAAATTTATCTTTTAATACTTAGAAATTTTGTCGGGTCTATAACTTTTCTACATATATCTTTGAAGAATAAATAGATTTTTGTTCATGTATAACATAAATTCTTTGGAAAAAATCAACATAAATCTATAGGAATTAAATATTTCATCAAAACGTGGTATTCATGTGATTTCAGACCATTTAACTTTAAATCATTCATTGAAATGATGTTCTTGATATTTTATAAATACACCTCTCAAACCTTTATGTCATTCAAGATGTTTTAAAACTGATATCTCTCTTACTGAGAAAGAGGGTAAGTAGCTGGAGGAAGAAAATTTTATTTTTCACCCTTCACTAGAACCAAATCTTTTCGTATTCCCATGTCAACCATGTCCAGCCTAGCCTTAATTCCATCCTTTGTTTTTCTGGGTGCATTTAACAACATGTTAATGACACTATCACATAATTTTTTTTCAAAATGCATAACATCAAGAAAGTGTCTGGCATGCAAACAATTCCAGTATGGTAATTCAAAAAAAACTAATCCCTTCTTCCAACTAGTTTTCATAAGGTTTTTTGAAAACGGTTTACCAAAAGCGGTGTCCATATCTTATACTTTCTCAAATAGTTGATCACCTGTTAGTGAATATGGTGTTGTATGTTCTTCTGAACTTCCATCAAATTATGTCTTCCAAGATCGGTACTTATGTTGTGGGGGTAAAAATATTTTATGTCCTAGAAACACAGTTTTCAATGAATGTTTCAACCTAGTTGATTGTATACCTTGTTCATAGATGGGACACCCATGAGTTACTTTAATGTTATATCCTAACAAATTTCCATAAGTAGAAAATCCATTTATCATCCCATACAACATGGATCTCAATGTGAAATCTTTATTTCTATAAAAATCATACAATGTAACACCTGAATACCACAATAATTTTAAATCCTTGATCAATGGAGGCAAATAAATATCAATATCATTACCCAGTTGTTTTGGTCCTAATATAAGCATAGGCAACATGATGTGTTTTTGTTTCATTCATAACCATGGTGGAAAGTTATAATTTACCAACATAACTGGCCATGTACTATGAGTGTTTCTTTTAAAACCAAAAGGATTCACTTAATCTGTAGATAACATAAGATGAAGTTTTATCAGCTCATTTCCAAAATTAGGATACTCATGATTGATTCTCTTCCACTGAGGAGAGTCTGTTGGGTGACGTATTTTCCCATATTTATTTCTTCTGTCTATGTGTCACATCAATTTCCCTACATTCTCCTCACTTTCATATAGGCACCTAAACCTTAGAATGATTGGAAAGTACCGTACAACTTTCATAGGGCAAGATTCATATTTCTTGTATCAAGAAGCACCACACTTTGGGCATTCTCTAAGTGATTTGTGGTCCTTATGAAATAGAATACAGTCATTTGGGCTGGCGTGTATTCTTTCAAAGATCATACCTATCGATCGTAGCATTCTTTTTGTGTCGTATGTTCGGCTCAGGAGCTCATTATCTTATGGGAGTATTAACTTCAAGAGAGAAATTAATTCTGTAAAACTGGCATCACTCCATCCATTTCATACATTCAAGTTATATATCTTTAGTATTGCTGACAATGTTGTATATTTAGTGCAACCACCATACAAAGGAATCTTTTCAAAACTCTTTATTTTATCAAAAAAATTTGGGAAATCACAAATTTCATCTTCAACTATCCTTTTAATTTACCCAATATGATATTCATCATCATTCACATTAGTAATCACGTCCTTGATATGGTCTTCTTTACTATCCACACTTGTAATCATATAAGATGATCCATAAAACACACTTTTATCTCAGCCACTAGCTACATACACTTTTTCCTCGTGTTTATTTCAACATTTATAACTTTGATCTATTATTTGATAGATCAAGTGTTCTTCCAACTCCTATGGACTAACTTTTCTTGAATAAAAACAGCATAAACATGGAAAAATGATTTGAGAAGGTTCATATGCATGATCATTTTCAAACTTGATGAACTCTTTCACTTAATATCCATACTCTTTTGTAAAATAATTGGAATACATTCATTATTTATTCATATCCATCCTATTTGATTTTGTGATATTAGTATTTAACAAAATAAATAAAAAAATATTGATATAATGTAATGGTTTTCCTAATTATTTAAAAATCAAAACTAAAACAATTATGGAAAAACTACAGTGTAAATTTCATTTGAAAACTATTTAAAAAATAACACTTGAAATTCAATTAAAAAAACAAACCATTTACACAAATTCATCATTAAAATAACACACCCTTTTTAAAATAAATCAATCAGTTCCAAACACTCTTTCACAAAACTGCAATTCCTTTTTTTAAACATTCAAGGAAACTTCATGACCCAACAATCTTAATCATTTAAAATGAGATACAACCCTCTAAGAAACTAACTGAAAATTAATTTTTTATTATCAAAACACTTTTAAGGATATGTGAGAAACCCTGGGATCTCACACCAACCACAAATCAACCAAAACATAAAAGAACAAACGTAGGACTGGCTCCTCCCCAGCAGTTGCACAAAATTGAATCCTTCATCAGAGAATGGCCCTTCAATGATCAGTCCCATGCGTAAACCGATGGTGAAGCCATACCCTCTCAATTACCAAATCTGAAAGGCAAGCTCCAGTGAAGACTCTATTCTCTAATTCATATCTGGATCAAATCTGCATGGGGTGATGATTGCAAGTGCAAGCCTTTCAACATAACAAACTAGAGAACTGAACCTAACTCAGGTACAGTACGCATAACATTCCACAAAACCAACCAAGCTCATCAAACCAACTTAAGAAGAATCAGAAAATAGTAACTTAAGATCAGCCACATTTTTACCCACAAAGTTGTATTTGTATATAATTATATCTTGGTGATAAAAGACCCTTAAAGGCCCAATGAATTGGAAGATCAGCCACACCCATCCAAGCCCCTAACAAATAGTAGTCCCCCCAGCTCCCACTATAAGATCGGATAAATAACACCTAGTAGGAATTTCCCCTTCTCCTCTATGTGGGTTTGGAACACCTTCCCAAAACTTTAACCTTGAAGAGTGTCAAAAAAACCTATGATAGTGCTGAAAATCGGGGAAGATATTAGAAGATATGAGCTAAAAATTTCATAAAGTAGGTTGAGGAAACATTTTAGAAAGAAAGGTAAGAAGATAAATGAATAATGGAAAAGAAATATAAGATGATTGGTTTTTTGGTGAGGAAGAACCACTAAAATATCAACCACTAATACCCTTTCATGGGATTTAAAGGACATGAGAGTAGAATAAAAAATGAGAGAAATTTTTAGAGTTGACTAAGAAATAATAAATTAACATAGAATTTGTTTGAGGATATAGTGAACATGTCTACCTATAAAACATTTATGAATTAAATAGTTTATGAAAATATAAATCCAATGGAATTGGGTAACATAACATTGATGGGGTATTATTATGTTTTTGTATGAATAATCCTATTGAAGAAGTAATGTGATCTCATTAACTTCTCCATTCTGATTAATAATGGGTCTAATGAGTTTGGCTAGGCTTTGAGTGTATTATGAGTTAGCATGAATGTAATATCTTACTTTATATTTAAAATATTGGGATTAAGAGAGATTAATCCAACTCGAGTTATGATTAACTTGTAAATACTAAATTATAGCATCCACTGGGTTTTCTTGAGGATTTAATTTTCAAGGTGGACACATTCAAATTCCCAATGGACTGTCTTTTGATGGAGTTGGAAAAAGAGAAGGTTCTTAAAATATTATGAGAACTATACCCATAAATGATAGGTAATTGATATAAGTTCAAATTTTGGAGTTATTCTTAAGAGTTAGTGGATTAGACATGACGTTCAATATCCATAAGACAATGAAAAATCTAGATAAGAAAATAGATGAGTAGGGAAAATATAGATTACAAGTACATGAGAATACTACTTTCCATGAAAAATTATTTTATGTAGAAACATTAGTTAATAAATAAGTGGGTGAAAAAGATGTATAGAGCTAAAAAGGGTTGTTATGGATACTTCATACAACTAAACCTTTATTTTCAGTGAAATCACTCATAGAAAAGCATATGTCATGTTAATCCTACATCCCTATAATGATGTATGGGCCTCTTACCAATAATCCATGATCCAAATCCCTTAAATCATAATATTCAAACTCAAGTGTGTCACCCAAGGTGAAATCATACAATAGTAAAAATGGAAATGAGTAGAAACAATCCCATCACCCGGGTAACTTGAACTTCCCATCGAAAAATTTGTTCATGACACACTAGTATGAGATATTTCATATGTTGTGACACATCCCTAATCCTCTTAACTAATAACTCCCCAACTCATAAAAATGATAGGCACTGATACCATTTGTTCATGAACCAGAATGGGTTTACCTGACCTATCACCCGATCTAGAATGAGACAAACCCTCTAGAATCCCTCCTCGTATGTCAGAGGATACCAACTAGTCGTGAGGGACTAAAAATAATATGGTAGAGAGAATATTTCATTGGATCATAGTGTAGTATCAGTGGAAACAAGGAAAACCAACATGAAATTCATTTAGTGCGCAAACAAGGACCACCAACGGCTGCGATTTTCAGTAGGGAATTTAGTTCATAAAATTTACAACATCACCATTAATATCAAACTGTAATAACATGCAAAACAGATGAGAATGAAGGTAAAAATCACTGTGGAGGTATGGTTCAGTGTGTGGCAGAGGTGCGTTCACGGTGGAGGAGAAGCGCGCGGTGGAGGAGACATCCGGTGGAGGAGAGGCGTGTGGCAGAGGAGTCATGTGTTGGAGGAGAGGTGAACGGTAGAGGAGAGGCATGTGGGGAAGCTGGGTTCATGGTGAAGGGAATCATAGAGGTCGAGGAGTCGACAGCGGAGGAGAGGCACGTGGTGTAGGAGACCTCTGGTGGAGGAGACGCACGCGGTAGAGGAGCGTCGTGTGAATAAGGAGAGTCGCACGATAGAGGATAGTCGTGAGGCGGAGGAGAGGTGCACGGCGGAGGAGAGGCATGTGGGGAAGTTGGGTTCATAGTGGTGGAGTCGATGAGAGAGGAGGAGGTGGTGGTGGTGGTGGTGGTGGTGGCGGTAGTGATCAGCTTCTGTGAGAGCTTGAGGGGTGTAAGGAAGGAGGAGAAAGTTAGGGTTTATTTATAAAACCTGATGAACCTTTTATCAGCGCTAGCTAAAAAGCACTGATAAATGTATGTTTTACCAGTGCTAAAATAGAAAGTACTCATAAAACAAGCCTTTATGAATCCTTTTATAACACTGATAAAGGTATTCCTTTATCAGTGCTAAAAATATAGTGCTGATAATGACACATTTTATCAGTGTTTTTTTAGCACTAATAAAGATAGGCCTTTATCAGTGCTAAAAAAGAACTAATAAATATATAATGTTAATAATTTATTTATATTCTTATATATATTTATAAAATTATATACATGATAAATATATATTTATATTTATAAAATTATAATTTAAATAATTATAAAATTATAAGAAATATACTTATTATATTTTTAATCTTAGAAATATATATAATAAATATATTAATTATATATATATAATATTATAGAGGTATATAACTATATTTATTCTAATTTTATAATTATTTATTTGAATATATGTTTATTTATAATTATAATTAAAAATGAATATATATATATATATATATATTTAAATAATTATAAAATTATAACAAATTAATATTTTTAATATTTATAATTTTATTAATATATATATTTATTTATTTATTTATTATAATTTTATAATTATTTAAATATATCTGTATTTATTTATAACTATAAATATAAATATTTGCATTTAATTCTAAATATTTCTATATATTTATAAATATATTTAGAAATATATTTATTTAATTATATATAAAATTATATATGAAAATAATAAATATATTTCCTATGAATTAAAAATTATTTAAATAAATATATATGTGTTTATATTTATAACTAATAAATAAATATATATTTATTTGTAATTAAAAATTATAATAAATAAATTATTTATAGTTGTAATTATAAATATATATATATTCATAAATAATTATAAAATTATAACAAATATATTTATAATTTTATAAATATATATAATTAATATATTTATTGTAATTGTTTAATTATTTAAATATATCTAAATTTATTTAGAATTATATTTATAACTATTTATATTTATTTATAGATATTTTTATATAAATGTATATAATTAAAAAACTTATTATAATTTTTAATAATTTATATATATATATATATGTGTTTATTTAGAAATTATAATTATAAATATTTGTATTTATTTATAAATATTTATATTTATTTATTTAATTATATATTTATAACTTTATAAGTAGTATAATAAATATATTTATTCTAATTTTATAATTATTTACATATATATATATATTTATAGATATAATTATAACTATAAATAAATATATTTATAAATATTTGTATACAATTATATATATATATATATATAATTATAATAAATGTATTTATTTATTTTAATTTTATAATTATTTAAATATATATATAGTTATAATTATAATTACAAATAAATATATTTAAAAAGTATTTATATATAATTAAAATTTAATAATTATCAATATAATAAATATATTTATTCTTTAAATATATTTAATGTAATTGTATAAGTATTGAGAACATAATATAGTATATATATGAGTAACATGCATGAATTAATCATATACACCTAGTAAAATATACATAATAAAAAACGATCCATCAATGGAAAACATGAATAATAAGAAGAGTGTAATGTATAAATGAACATCCATGATAATACATAACATATATGCATGCATGATCAATATATTTAATTATAATCTTAAAAATTCTTTTTTTAAAACATTATATATATATATATATATTTGAATTATTAAAAAATATATATTAATTATAAACATAATTTTTTATTTAATGTATACAAAGAAACATTTTTTTTAATATAAATATAATAATTGTATATAAATTACTTTTAAAAACTTTTATCAGTGATAAAAATAGCACTGATGAAGGCCCCCTCTTTATCCGCGTTTTCTGCATAACGTTGATAAAATGAGGAACTTCCCTTACACCGTTTTTTGGTAGTGGTGGGAACAATTTTATGAGTTGTATCAAATCATCGAGAGACCTTTGTATTATTTGATCTATGTGGTTAAAAAGTAACTAGTTGCAACCTTTTTTGCTTCTATAGAAATAAAATCTTACAGTGTTCTGTTGATGTAGGATGAATATCCAAACCATATAAAAGTAATTTTATTTCTTTGTGCTTATTTTATATATATTTGTATGCTTGTGTGTGATTGTTGGATTAAAAATAGTGATTTTGGTGTAACATTACTTTTAAGTTCTAGTGCACTTAACTTCTAGAGGATCTGTATTGGTGATATATTTATTCCTTTGTGATCTACTAGTGGAAGAACTTCTCGCACTTGAAGTTGGAGTCGGATCCCAAACAATTTGTATACATTATTAGTTCAGGATAAGGGATGAAAATATATATATATACATAGGTGACATATTTTACATACATTAATGATTTGATTCAGTATAATTTAATGTGTTAGGGTCGTTTCATTGGAAGAAGGAAAGGTGAGGGTGGATAGGTTCAATGGAATATAATTTTGTTTCTAGATGTTATTGATATAAGATTATCTAATCTAAAATGATCTTAAAGTTCTATTTACTAGAACTAAACCCAAGATTATGGATAAGGATGAATGGGAGTGGCTGGATAGAAATCTCCTGGTTTGATTCAAATGATATTAGTAAGGAATATTGATTTCAATATCTAAGAGAAGAAGACAACTAAAGATCTTATGGAAGCACTGATGGATATGTATGAGAATCTGATTTCTCTTAAGAAAGTGTTTTTTATGATAAAACAATACATTTTGAGAATATTGGAAGGGATATCAATGGAATATCATGTGAATGGTTTCAATATGATCCAGAATTAGATCGAGATAGTAAAGTTTACATTTTATAATGATTTTTGGGTGATTTTTTACTGTATTCTTTTCCAAAATTATGGTAATTGATTTTAATGGCAGTGAGTATTTTTTTTGGTAAAAATGATCTAGTATTCATAGACATCCATAATTTGATCTTGAATGAATATTTCAAGAGAAAGGAATTCTATGGATATTCTGTTAATGTAATTAATGTATATGTAATGGGATTTTCACCTCATAAAAGGAACCTGCGACATTCATTGGATAAACCCGTAGGAAGGATTTGAGGGAAATCAACTACACTCATCATTTCATGTTTTGAATTGTGGGAATATAGATAACCTAAAGGAATATTATCAGAACCATAACACTAACAGAATAACAATTTTCAAAAGTTCTTGTTTCAAAAATATTATAGCTAAAGAATGGATTATTATTCTTCTTAGTGTTAATAATCCAATGGAATCAAAAATTATTGATTTAAGGGTATATTTCCCTTATATATGAGAAAGTGGATGTATGAAAAATTATGTTCCTAGAAATTTTGGTAAATTAAATATTATTAATGATAAATATTTCTATATTGTTGAAAAGATAGATGTAAACCTTTGATTGAATAATTGAGGATTTTTTGAGTTGAAGGAAGTTCAGTTTATCCCTAGACACTAAAATAATATCATTTTTTGAGTCATTTAGATGATTTTAAATTTGTAACAAACATTTTTAAAAAAATTTACAAGATTACTCAAGGATCTCTCATCATTACTAAAAGAGTGAAATATAGAACCCTCTATCTCATCAGAATAATATGAGTCAAAATGTTTCGAGCATCAACTTTTTGAAGTTTATATTTTAGGTACTTTTGACTTGTTCATCTCAATGAAAATATTATAATGATTTTAGTGGGAAAAGGGATTTTGAGGCTTGATCATTCTGATGTTAGTGGTTGTAAAATATTTATTCTTGGAAATAAACTAAATATGTATTTAAATATTAGTATTATTTTTAACAACCATAAATTGGAAGTTGTACATACTTATTTCTAGAGACATACCCTAGTAAAGTCACATGAAAGGTCTCTGTACTTTGTTACTTCCATTGATGATTTCATATAGAAGTTATGGTTTTATTTCCTAAAGAAAAAGTTATATATGTTTGGAATATTTGTTCAATGTAAAGAAACTATGGAGTGAGAAATTGAATGTAAGATAAAGTGTTTGAGATCTTACAATGGGGTGAGTTCACTGAAAGGAGTTTCTAGAATTACTACATACATCAAGGAATAAGATAAGAGAAAATAGTTTCTGGGATGCCTAAATAAAACGGTTTAGCAGAGAGTATGAACTAGGCATTTATGGAGAAGCTATAAATCATGGGAATTCACTCTAAAATGCTTAAGGAATTTTAGATAGAAGATATGCATATGATCATGTATCTGATCAACCGAATCCCCTATTTAGTAGTAAGGAAATAGTTACCTGAAGTATAGTGGTCTGGTAAAACCCTGAAACTTAATTTTATGTAGATGCCAAGGGTACGGAAATGAGGATTTTTAATTTTATATTTGGGATGATAGTAGAATAAAATTCAATAGAAGTAGAAACGTATTGTTCAATGAGCAAGTTATATGGAAGGATCATAACTTGGTGTCCAAGGAAGATGTGATCAAATAATCATATCAAGTAAAAGTTGACCTAGGATAAGTTTCAAAAGAATTAAACTATAGGAAAGTTACCAGGGTAATAAGTATACCATAAATATAAAATTTTATAGGAAATTTTTGGTAATAACACTAGAAATTCATATAGTCGATTAATGGGTTGATTTATTGAAAAACTCAGTGCCTAATGAAGCTGAAGGAAGAGAATAAATAGATGATTTAACAGAATTATTAGAACTGGAAATATATGAATCACTGGTTTAATTGTGATTATATTTTAGGATCAAATGATCAATATATAGGTATGTATTTGATCTTAACCTATTACTTTTAATGGATTGAAGTGAAGCTAAAATTTCATAAGAGGAAATTAGTCTTAATGATTTTGATAAATGGTAGATTTATATAAATAAGGATTTTGATTTTTTTTATATGTGAATAACACCTGGTAATTAGTTAAACTTCCTCATAGAAAGAGGGATTTTTACAATAAATGTCTATTTCAGTTAAAGGAAGAATCAAATGGAAGTTTTAGGTATTAAGAAAGACCGGTGGTGAAATGTTTACAATAAAAGGAATGTATTGAATTTTTAAAAATATTTTCATCGGTTGTTAAACATACAACCATTAGGGTTATTCTAAGTATTATTTCTACTAGAAGTCTCTAACTTGAACAAATGGTCATGAAGAAATATTTTCATTAAGGGGATCTAGAGGAAAAAATTTATATTATGAAACTAGATGGTTTTGTGGATAAAATGAATCATATTTTGGTGTGTAAACTCAAAAGTATTATTTATGGGTTGAAGAAATCACCAAGGAAATAGAATCTTAACTTCAATGCTTCTATTTCAGAGAAAGGTTTCATTTAGAGAGAATCTGATCACTATTGCTTTTGGAAGGAGTTTTAGGATGTATTTTTTAATATCCAACTCTTGTATGTGGATGATATGATTCTGGTTTGGCTGATTTGTCAATGGATTCATAGGTTGAAGAAATATTTTTTTAGTATTTTTTGAAATGAGAGATATTTTTAAAGCTAAAAAGATATTGGGAATGAATATTTAAAGGTATCCAAGTTCTAAAATCATGGTACCCTCCTAGAAAGATTAAAAATATAAATTTATTAAATATTTCATTATGACTTGATGAAAATCTATTTCTATTCCTCTTTTTGTGAATTTCAAATTATCCAAATATAATGCACCTAAAATATAAGATGAAGTAAATAAAATGGATAAAACTATATATGCATCTTTCATTGGATGTTTGATGTACTCTATAGAAATCACTCATCTATATATTTCTTATTTAATGGGTATTGTTATTTGGTTCATGGAAAAGTGGGAAAAGAATATTGAGAGGCAGTGAAGTGGATTTTTTGGCAACTCAAAGGAATGGTAGATATTTTCTTATGATTTGGTATGAATAAGATGATATAAGGGTATATTGATATCGATTTTGGGGAAGATTATAAGACATGGAAGAGTAATTTGGGTTATAATTTTACTTACTATATAATAGATATCTTCTAGATTTCAAAGTTGTAATCAATTTTATCTCTCTTGTCAATGGAGGATGAATACATTACAGCAACAGAAGCAAGAAAAGAAATGGTGTGGTTGAGGCATCTTCTTTAAGAACTTGAAAGTGATCAAGAAAATGGGTTACATTAATTCAATTTTCAAAGTAAAATTAACTTAGAAAATAATTAATTTTTCATGAGAGGACTAAATATATTGAAAAAAGTACCATTGTATCTGGAAGTTACTAGAATATGGGAAGATGAATCTAGAAAATATTGATAGAAAAAATATCTAGAAGATATGTTCACCAGAGTTTTTATCCAAGAAAGTCTGAGAAACATTGTGCCTCTATAGGGATGAGGTAAATGGGAAAGAAATAAGGATGAAGTATACTAAACTTATTGGAAGGAGTTAATTGTTTCAGATGGATCCTTGAAGCAGTATTTATGTGGTATATTATTTTGGGTTATGAAGTATCTTCAAGGATCTAGTATAATTTTACTAAAATTTCATGACTTAATCATCAAAAGAAGATGTTGTAAGGATGCTTTATATGTTTTACCAATTTTCTATTATTAGGGAGTTGGGATACTATATTTTTGAGTAGTTAAGTTATTGGATGTGTAGACAATGAAATTATTGGTAGGAGAACCATGTCTACATTTAAATCTATATTCACTTAGAGTTTTTGGGAAAGAGTGATGTATAAAAGAATATTTTAGTTATTAGTGATAGGAAGTTAATGAAAGTTCCCATTTAGGATAATTGTATCACTAGTAGGGGGTGGGGTGAATCAGTGATAATTTTTTCCTTTTAAATTTCCTTGAAAATGAAACAACCTTTTCCTCATATTAAAGATTTCATTACCTACTAAAAACAATTCAAACACACATCCACAAGAACATAATAATTTACAAGGTTCACTGTTCAATAAGAATAGCTATATCCTTGTTATGGTTTGGAAATAATCTAATACTACACAAATCCACTATAAAACAATCTTTTTTTGTGGAATACAATGAGTAGGATATTCCATTAAACTAGTGTAGTACTCTGAAAACAATATAATAGTGTGCGTTCTCTCTCTATCACAAATGTGCAATAAAATGTTTTTTTAACAACACATATTACTTGTTCTTATTTATCAACTTCCAAAAGTGTATTATATGAGAAAAAAATCCTCAATTTCTTACCCATAAGATGGTAAGAAATTTGAGACCTTTGATATAGAATTCAATCTGATTTCCCAATCTGATTCTACCAATATGATTCTCCCAGACTGATCTGACTAGTCTGATTATTCCAATATGATTTCCCAATACAATAAATATATACCTACTAGATTATGATTGAGTTAATTCAGAAAAATTCCTTCTCAGTCCAGAAATCCCAATATGGAAATCCTGATCCTATTATCCAACCTGATATGATGATCAACCAAATATAATGACAAGCAAAATACGATAAATAGCTAAATATGATGATCACTGAATATGATGATCAGCTGAATACATTGTAATATTATATCTTCTCATTTCACTTATCTCAATAAAAACTTCTTCAACACCACACAATATGGAAAATTCTTCTCTCCCTAAAATTGTAGAGCTTCTTTCTCTTCCTCTATGAATAGTACTTTAGTCAGAAAAAGTACTATGTACTTTTTGATTTTTATAGGTGACCCAAAGATGGTTTTAGTGGGAATCTGAAATGGTTTCCCACTCAACCAAATTCCTTGAATTTACATGATTACTTGAATTTTGGGTGTATTTCTAACTTCTTCAACACTTCTCGATTCTTCTCGAATCTTCTCCATGACTTCAACTCTTCTTTAGACTTTCTTTCCAGACACCAATCTGAATTAGATTTTCTATTCAGGTTTGGTCGATCTGATTTCTTTATTATAATTCTCTAAACGAATTATTCATATTGAAGAAATAGGTATCTTTCATCTTCTTCACAAACTCCATTCTTATTCTTAATTACGAAGCTGTATACCAATTATTGAAAACAAAAACCTTCTTCAAATTTCAAGCTCCCCCTCAACAACACATCCAGTTTTTTCCTTCATATTATATATTGATTCCCTTGAATGAAGTGATTCAATCACATTTAATTCTTATTATCTTTATAAATATGAATTGGAATTAATTCTGATATGATGGATCTTGACCTAATTGAAAAACAAAACATTTGAAAATAAATTAGAGTTCATCTTTCTCTTTGGAATATGATACCACTAACTTATACTAAACAAAAAAATTCTACCACTATTGAATATGATGGAATAATGAATATGATGGGATAATTTTATTATATTTAACTTTAGCATCTTCCTTCAAACAAAAACATTTTCTTGTTTCATGAATTCCTTCATGACTTGGAATACATTGAGGACCAGCTTCATCATCAGCAAAAATACAATGGAAAGTATTGTAGCTTACCTATCTTTATATCATACTCTTACTATTCTAGTAACATATTTCTTTACTTCTCTACCTAAATATGATTGTCCCCAAAACAACTGACCTGAATACAATAGACCTGATTACGATCAGTATGATTACAAACATGATGAATCTGATCTCCATAATCTTTTATCTTTTCATCCAGACATGATCAGTATGAATACAATTG
This sequence comes from Viscum album, assembly GCA_963277665.1. Classification (NCBI taxonomy): domain Eukaryota; kingdom Viridiplantae; phylum Streptophyta; class Magnoliopsida; order Santalales; family Viscaceae; genus Viscum; species Viscum album. The sequence goes on along the minus strand of OY728145.1, from coordinate 616,023,090 downwards.
AAATAATCTCTTTCACTCTCCATTTATTTCATAAAGATTTAATCACAAGTTTTCTAAATACTTTTGATTTATGAGAACTCCAAAATCATCAAATCATCAACACATTTAAATCATATTCATGCAGACTCTGATTCTCCTTATTACAATCAAACCATTCATACTATATTCAGATTGGATATTATAATGATTTTCTTATAGCAAGATTCTTCCTCAATATGATCAAAATTTTCAATAATATAAGTCTGATTACTTGAATATGATGGTCAGTTTGATTCAAATACAAAGTGAGGTGATGTTACTTTCTTCTCAAACTTCCTTTATTTTTTCTTAAACTTTATTAACAATAAAAGACAATACCTAAATATAATCACCCTTATCATATTAGTCCTAATAATCTCTCCCTTTGGATTTTTTTGTCAACCAAGTTTCATAAATCAATGAAGTTTGTATCCTCAAGCTACGGATTACTTATCAATAATTCTAATCCTATGTGTGATAACTCATTGTAGGAAACAATAATCATTGATAGAAAACCATGATGTCCAAAAGAATTGATTATGAAAATATCATAAGCTTCCTTTCTCAGCTTCACACATTTCATAGAATACAAGATTTCCTAGAATACAAATTTTAGTTACCTAAAACCAATCTGAAAAATAGTTAGAATAGTTCACACACTTACAATGTTGAATTCACAGCTTACCCACAACTCCCTATTTTTACATGCATTCAAAAGGATATATTTATGAAACAATTGATATATTATAAGGACCCGCCCTTATTACATACATAATCTTGAATTTAGTCAAGAAAACACTTCCTTTTACATTGAAGATATTTTAAAGTTTATAAATTTGGAGAAATAGGACAGTACATTCATGAAATTACTCATTATTACAGAGTGGATACCATAAAAACAGTTTCCATTTTTTTTCAAAATATAAAACATTAAAACTTAAAACAAGACTCCTTGACAATTCTTCAACATTTAATGTGTCTTACTTCCTTGTATTACACATCCATTAACCTGTGAAAATCATTTAAAAACTTGGGATGAACACAAAAGTTCAGTAAGGGATAGAAAAGAAGGAAAAATCACATTAGTCCATGAATACTCATAACGTGTGAAAACATTTTCAAAAAACATGCTTTTCACCCATATATATACTTACCTCGTGTAACATGATATTTACACAAGATCCACACAAACATGAGAACATAAATATAATCATAAAGGTATCTTGGGGAATTACTTACATAATCTTGTAACCATCTTGGCTGCCTTAAAATTTGTAACCCTCACAGCTACCTTACTTTGTGTAACCATCGCAGTTACACTTGGAGTAACCATACGGTCGACCTCCAACTTACTCATACACAATGCATTGGAGGGAAATATATGTCCCACCCTTCATCAAAAATAATTCTCAAGAACCAAAACATAATCATACAACATGAATAATTCCATAAAAACATTTCTTTGGAATTTCGTAAAACCGAATTTAAAAGGAGGATTTTTAAAGAAAAGCCCCTTATTAATATCATACAATTGAAGAGAGACTTAATAGGGTGGATGGAGTATGTATATATACTGTAAATAAACATAATAAAACATAATATAAACATAACCCATCACAAAAAAAAATTTAAATAGCACATAAAAATGAAGTATAAGGTTAACCCAAATAATCGAAATCGGGTTAAGAATTCCCTTACCTCGGGTTTGTCTTACTTCAAGCTTGTTTAAACCTCCTTGTAGAGTAACCCTTAGAACTTTAAGGTTGGGACCTTGGGGCTTGAGGAAACCTTGGGAGGACTAATATGAAGGTAAGGAGGCCATATCTTCATTGAGGTAGAATTGGGAATGAATTCAATGAAGGGAAGAGTTGGTATTTATAAGAAAAGTGAGGGACTATTTTAATAATTTTCAAGGGACACCTCATGGGTGGTATTTGAAAAACCATGGGCTTGCCCATGGTATTTTCTCATGGTATAAGACACTTGGGACACTTCACACCTTATTTAACTATACACAATTAGACAATTCTTATGAAACCATTATTATATCATTAATAATGTCATTAACACACCAAAACTAAAAACTGTATTTTTTACTATTCACTGAAAAATCAAATGTTTCAGAAAAATTCCCAAAATTCACCCTAAACATTTATCGATGTCTAGATTTCAAAAATGAATTCCATTTTTTGAAAATAATTTTCTAAATATTATTAATTTAATATTTAAATAAAATTATACTTAATTCAAAAATTAACAATTCTAATTATGTAACTACTTCTATATCACAATTAAAAACTAACCTAGATGTTATTATCTTAAAGACTTAATAAAATAAAATAATAATAAAAATTTACTATTAATTAGGGTCATATCACTATTCATATTACTATTCATAAGGGTATGTTACTATTCACAAAAAAAAACAAGTTGGTTCCAATAGACTCCAAATAACATACTGAACACAATTGTAGATGAATGTTTCTTGAAATTCAAAACATATAAGTGGAAAAATTATGTTAAAAGGCTAGTTATAAATATCTACTTAAAAACAGTTCCATGCATTTATATTTATTTTTAGAAAAAACTTAGGGTGTTACATATATCCCCCTTGAAAACACTATCCAAAGGTAATATGAGAGAGGAGAAAAAAATACATACCTTAACCTTAACGTGAAATAGGTTGGACGCCCATGGTCAACCTTAATTTAGAAAAGGATTCTTAGATAAAGGTTTTGTGAAAACTTCAGAAACATGTTCTATTATTGGAACATAATCCAGCTTCAATTCATTATTATCCTCATGATCTTTGATAAAATAATATTTGATATCAATATGCTTTGAAGGAAAATGTTAAATTAGATTCCTAGAGAGATTGATTATACTTTGATTATCACAACCTAATAGCAAGGGTAACTTCACTTCAACATGTAAATATTCTAATTGAGTTTTCATCCACATAAATTGAGAAGTGGATTGAGTGGTAGAAACATACATATCATTAACCATACTGAGAGTTACTAAATTTTGTTTCTTTGAATGCCAACTAACATAATTATTTCCCAGAAAGAATAATCCTCCAGATTTGGATATTCTATCATCAACATTTCCTACCCAATTAGCATCTAAATTCCCAAACAAATCAACACTTTTTGAACTATCATACCTGATTATGAAATTTGTAGTGCCTTTGATGTATCTAATAATTCATTTTCTAGTAATTAAATTTGATTCTTTAGGATCACTGTGAAATCTAGTACATAAATTAAAAAACATAAACAATCTCGGGTCTTGTGGTTATCAAATACAATAAACTTTCAATCATCTTCTAAAATTATTTCTAATCAACTTCTTTTCCTTCTCCATCTTTTTTCAACTTTATTCCCATTGAAATTAGTGTGGAAATAGGTTTTTATTTTTCCATTTCGAACCTCTTTATAGGTTCCTTAGTATACTTTTCTTGGGAAATAAAGATATGTTTCTTCTTTTTAAAAAATTTTAACCTAATAAAGTATTTCATTTTCCCCAGCATGGACATTTCAAATACCATTTTCATCTCTTCAGAAAATATTTCACAACTTCTTTCATAATTACTAGTAAAGATAATATCATCAACATAAAAAAATTATGATTAGGGAATACTCTTGACTTTATCTGATATAAATATTTTTATCAAATCTTACTTAATTGAAACTCATCTTCCATAAGTATGTATACAATTTGGAATACCATGCTCTCAAAGCTTTTTTTATCCCATACAATGCCTTCATAAATCTTCACACATATCTTTCATCTTTCCTAATAAAAAATCCAAAAGGTTGTTCAATGTAAAATTCCTCATCAATATTACCATTCAAGAATGAGGATTTAATATCCATTTGAAATATTTTCTAACTTCATTATGCAGCAATAGCAAGAAAAATTATAATTGTTTCTAATACTTCTACTGGAGAAAAGGTTTCATCGAAATCAATACCTTCAATTTGTGAATACCCTTTAAAAGATAATATTTCTTTGTTTCTTATCACTTAACCTTATTCATTTAGCTTATTTCAGAAAACCCACTTTGTTCCAATAATGTTTTTGTTTTCTAGATTGGGTACGAGTTCCTATGTATCATTATTTTCAATCTGATACAGCTCTTCATACAAGACATGACCCCATTCTAAATACTCAAAATCTTAATTCACATCATTATGCTCCACATTTGAATACAAAGAAGTATGTGTAATAGTATTTTTTGTTATTCTTATTTGAACATTTTTATGTCGATCCCCAATTATATTATGATATTTCACTTGCTTCATCATCCTAGGATGATATTTTTGAGTATCTTCCTCATCACTAGAAATATTTGAGTCTAATTCTTCTATTTGAGTAGGATTACAATTATTTGTATCCTTATCATAATTTTTATCAAAACTTTCCTACTTGGTTTCCCTATCTATATATATATTCTTATCTTCTTCTATCTTTTCAATTACTTTCACATAAACACAATCAACTATTATTCTTGTTTACTTGTTAAAACATTTGTATCCTATTCTTTCTAAATCATATCCACGAAAGATTCCATCATTGCCTTTATTCTCAAACTTTCAATAGTTTCCTCCTTTCTACTTTATAATACATGGACTCCTGAAAACTATTAAGTTTTTCAAACTTGGAGTTTTCCCATAAAACAACTCATATGGAGTAATATCTTAATTATGCTTGTAGAAACGGCAGTTTTGAATATAAATAACAATGCTCATGTCTTACCTCCAATAGTAATGAGGAAGACAATGTTCAAGTAACATAGTTTTTCCCATTTCCACCAAGAATCTATTCGTTTTTTAGAAACCCCATTTTGTTGAGGAGTATATAAGGAAATATAATCATGATGAATTCAATACTTCTATAGATAACTTTCAAACAATTCACTTCTATATTCACCTCCATTGTTAGTTCTCAACTTCTTCAATAAATAATCACATTCATTTTCATCTTTCCTAATGAAACTTTTAAACATTTTAAAATAATCTGATTTATGTTTCATATACATAACACACGTAATAAAAGTAAAATAGTCAATGAAAGTGATGAAGTACTTATCTCCATTTGTTTATTATTTTCTCATTATCCTATAGATATTGGAATGGATCGGTTCTGGGGTTTTTTAAACAAATATCAACTTTATTATGCACTGATTTTGTAATCTTCCCTTTATGGAAAATAGTGCAACACAAATATCTTCTTCTTGGAAAATCAAGAATTTCTTGGACACTATCACACTTTTATAACATGATCATGTTTCATTAACACATGTGTCCTAGAATTTTATGCCATAATTTATTATCTTCTACCATACTCAAGTAACAAGAGTTTTGTATTTCACCTACCTGAAACAAGTTTCCTTTTATACATTGGCCTCTTGTAACTATCTTTCGATCTTATTCACTTTTCACAAAAAATCCTTCTTTTCTAAAGATAACTTTATTACCCTAATCACTAAATTGTGAAACACTTATCAAAATGTGTTTCATCCCTTCAGTATACAAAGTTTTATTGGATGTTAACATTTCTTTTCCAATGATGGTCGGTCCAAAACCTTTGATTATCAAAGATTAATCATTTCCAAAAGTCATTGTTCCTTCTTTAAAATTTTTCACATTCTTTGAAAAATTCATATATATAATCATATGAGAAGAACACCCACTATCAATAATATAAGTTTGTTGTCCTTTGTATCTTTTAGAGAGGTTTCAACAATAAGATATTTTTATTCTTCCTTTTCTTTCATCACTTTAGGCTTCTGAGAATTGTTAAGAAAAATTTGTTATGCCAGTAATAAAATAAGAAAAAAGCTTGAAAGGTGTATAGTTTGTTCACATATTTCACAAATAGTTTCCAAATTTTGGAACTTATTTTCAAATTTCACACCAAACTTCTCAGGTTTCTTCAAAACAACCTTCTCTAACTTCTTTCTTTGAGGAGATTGACTCCCCCTCATACATTTCCTTCCATAACTGGTGGAGTAATAGTAATTTTGTTGATTAAAACAACATATATTTTCTATGTGTTCTAATCCACCATAATACCAATACTATCCAAAGAAAGAGTATTTGACTTTGAAACTTCTATACTGACTGGAATTGCAAATATGTTTTTCGGAAACCTTCCTGAATTTCTTATCTGAATCACCAAACTTTATGTTATCAATCAAAATAATACTTATATTTTCATCCTTATCAGAATTAGAATTATTATAATCTCTTTCATATTTATAATTTTCTTATTCATGGTTTTTATAGACTTCTAAATTCCCAACATTGTTGGTTTCGGCCACATACATTACATTCTCAACACTCTTCTTTTTAGAAAAACTTCCAGCTTTCTTCTCAAACATTAAAGGTAAATTTTTTTTATCCTTATTAGTTTTATCCTTTCTATAACTTTAACCAAATTCAGAAATAGATTTTTTATAACTTTTATTTATATGTTAATCTTTAGATAGTTTTTGTTGAACAAGTTCTAACTCTTTTTCCTTTGTATTCATCTTCACTTCCCGATAATCATTTTGACTCTTTTCTTCCTCAAGAGATTTCTTCAAATCATTAATTTCATTCACCATATTAACATTCTCATCAAGAATAAATTATTGATTTTTTTTATGAACATTAATCCTCTGATTTCTTGTTTTTATTCTCAAGCCTTCTAATATTTCTCATACATTCTTTCAACTCTTCTTTCAAATTAAATTCAAGTTGAGTTTCTTATTCTTTGGAGCTACTACTTCCGAACTCTTCATCATTAATTATTGCAATAAAAGTATTCTCAATACCATATTCAATATATTTTTCATATTTAGCATCGTTGCCTTCTTCTTCTTTATCTTTAGATAAGAAACTTCTTCTTTTGGATTTGAATAATTTTCTATCATTTCCTATGGAATACGGTTTTACTTTATCTCTCTGTTTCTTCCATGATCTTCTTGGCCTTCTTTCTTTTTCATCATTATCTACTTCTTTCTTTTTTTGAGGATAATTAGCCGCAAAGTTCCCAAAATATCCATATTTAAAACATTTCAAAAAAAGTTTCCCTTTATATTTCCTAGTACCTATTTTCACATTCTTAGAAAATAAGGATAAAAATTTATCAAAGTTTTTACATACCTCATTTTCAGAATCAGATTTTCCAGCTTCATCTTTAATAAGATTCTTCTTTGACTTTTCTTTATTTTCAGCCTTGAATTAAATCTCTCTATAAACTTTTGTTTTGTTTTTCATAGATTTTTTCCTTATCATTTCATAAGTGATGAGAGTGATATATAAATCATCTAAAGATAATGTTTCAGGATATTTGTATTTTTGTGAAGAAAATTTTTCATCAAACTTATTAAGAAGGATTCTCAAAAAAAAATTCAATAACTCTAGATTAATCCAACCTTTCACCAAGACATCTGATGGTACTAACAATATCATTCACCCTGTTAAAGAAGTACCCAACATATTTGTATTCACCCATATTCAAATATTTATACTTAAATCTCTAGATTTTTAATTTTTACTTCTTCACCTTTGTATTTCCTTCATATATGTTTTTCAATTTTTCCCATATAACTTTGGATGCAGAAAAACCTTTCACCCTTAAGAATTCACTTTCATAAAGTGATGATAATAAATCATTTTTAGCCCTTCCATAATTCTCAATATTCTTCTTATCAAAATATATAAGAGTAACTTTATAATCAATATAAGGAAACCCATATATTATATCTTTGATAATATCATATCCAATAGACATAATATAAGTAAACATTCTATATTTCTAGATATGATAATTATTTTCATCAAAAAGAAGAATACCATTATTTTTCACACAATTCAAATTATCCATTAGCAAAGAATAAGAGAAGGGAACCTATGCTCTGATACCACTTGAAAGTTCCATGTTAGGATAATTATATCTCTGAGAGGGGGAGGGGATGAATTAGTGATAATTTTTTCCTTTTATGTTTCTTTAAAAATGAAACAAGATTCTCCTCCTATTAAATATTTCATTCCCAGTTTAAAACAATCCAAACACATATCCACATGAACATAAGAATTTAAAAGGTTCACTATTCAATAATAATAGTTATGTCCTTGGTATGGTTTATAAATGATCCAATACAACACAATCCACTAGAGAACAATCTTTTTGTGTGGAATACAATGGATGGGAAGTTCCCTTACACTCATGTAGCACTTTGAAAACAATCTAATAGTGTGTGTGCTCTATCTATCACAAATGATACAAGACAATGTTTGTGTAAAAACACATGTTACCTATGCTTCTTTATCATCTTCCACAAATGTATTCTTTGAGAAACAATTCTCCAATTTATTACCTAGAAGCTGGTAAGAACTTTGAGAACTTTGATATAGAATTTAATCTGATTTCTCAATCTGATTCTCCCAATAATATTCTCCTTGTACAATTATTCCAATCTAATTTCCCAATATGATAAATATATATTTTCCAGAGTATGATTGAGTCAATTCAGAATACTTCCTTCTCAGTCCAGAAATCCCAATACAAAAATCCTGATCTGATTATCCAACTCGATATGATGATCATCCAAATACAATGACAAGAAGAATACAATAAATAGCTGAATACGATGATCAATGAATATGATGATCAGTTGAATATGTTTTAATCTTGTATTTTCTCCTTTCACTTCTCTCCATAGAAACTTCGTCAACACTGCACAATACAGAAACTTCTTATCTACCTACAAATGCAGAGATTCTCTCTCTTCCTATCTGAACAGTACTTAAGTTAGAAAATTTACTATATACTTTTCTACTTTTATGGATGACCTAAATATGTTTTTGGAGGGAATATGAAATGGTTTCTTGCTGAACAAAATTACCCAAATTTTCATGATTTCTTGAATCTCAGGTGCATTTTTTACTTCATTGACACTTCTCGATTCTTCTCGAGTCTTCTCCAACACTTCAACTCTTCTTCAGAAATTTTTTATAGACACCATTCTGAATCTAATTTTCCATTTAGGTTTCTCAGTCTAATTTATTCATTACGATTCTCTGAACCAATTATGAAAATTTAAGAAATGGGAAGGTTTCATCTTCTTCGCAAACTCCATTCTGATTCTTCATTAAAAAACTTTGTACCAACTATTGAAAATAAAAACCTTCTTTGAATTTTATGCTCCACCCCGACAACACATCCAACCATTTCCTTCATCTATTCTCTTGGTTCACTTGAATGATGTGATTCAATCACATTTATTTCTTCTTCTATTTAGATAGATGAATTGAAAAAATACTGATACTATGGATCTTGAACCAATTGAAAAACAGAACATTTGAAAATAAATCAGAATTCATCTTTATATCTTGAATATGATACAACAAAATTCTCCCAACCAAATAATTTTTTCCTCTGGTGAATACGATGAAATACTGAATACTATAGACCAATTTCAACATATTTAAATTCAGTAACTTCCTTCAATCAAAAACCTATTCTTATATCATGGATTCTTTCATAACTTGGAATACATTGAGGACCGACTTCAGAATCATCTAACATACAATGGAAAGTAATGTAACTTCCCTATATTTCCAGCATCTTCTTACTCTTTCAGCAATATATTTCTTTACTTCTCATCCTAAATATGATTTTCTAGAAAAAATTGACTTGAATATGATAGACATGATTATGATTAGCATGATTACAATCAGGATGAATATGATCTCCAGCATATTTTATATTTATATCAAGATACAATCAATCTGAATAAAATTGAAATCATCTCTTTCAATCCCCCTTTATTTCATCAAGATTTCATCACAAGTTTTTCAAATACTTGTGATTTATGATAACTCCAATATCAGCAAAGCATCATCACATTTAAATCATATTCATGCAGACTCTGATTCTCCTCATTATGATCAAACCATTCATACTGGATTTAGAGTAGATCTAATGATCATTTAATTTTAGCAAGATTCTCCCTTAATACAATCAACCATTTCAAGTTATATAAGTCTGATTACTTAAACATATTGGTCAGTCTGATTCAAATATAATGTAAAGTGATTTCCCTTTCTTCTCAAACTTCATTTCTTCTTTCTTAAATTTTATTGACGAAAAAAGACAATACCTGAATACCATCACCTTTATCAGATTATTTCTAATGATTAATCTAAGTAATTATATATATTATAGAGGATTTCATAGTTTAATGAATAGTTAACCTTATTTTTAGGAAGCTCGGGTGACCAAATGACTGGGTGTGTCCCTTTATATAAAGGGGATGTGACTAATTGTATAAGGTGTATCAAATCATCAAGTTACCTTAGTACTCTTTGATCTATATGGATGACAATTCACTAGTTATAAAATTTATATTTATGGTGAAATAAAATATTGAAGTGTTCTCCCATGGACATAGGATGAATATTTGAACCACATAAAACGGGTGTTCTTTCTTTTAACTACTTTTATCTATACTAGTATGCTTGTATGTGATTGTTATATTTAGTGTGGTTATTTGGGTATATCAATAATTATAAGTTCTAGTGCATTGAACTTTTGGAGGATCAATATTGGCGATCTGTTTCCACTTTTTTGATCTTCTGATCGATGAAATTTCGATTGTTGATGTTTAGACAAAATTCTCAACCGCACCAACACTAAAAGAATCACCTTTTCAAAATTTCATATCCAAAACTATAAGGAACATAATCTATCCTAGAAACCATGGATACAAGTCATATTGTTTAAAAAACTTCCCCCATCACAATCTATATATAAAATCACTTATAATGGGCTACTCATACATCCAAAACTGACACTCAAGGAAAAATTTCAAGAGTACAGAAAACTATGCAGTATATGGAATTTTCCCCTACTATACATAGAATGTATTCCTAGTTCAATTAAATTTCATATTTTTTCTTGGTTTTGTTCAAGTGGAAACAATATAAATGGTGTTTTCATGTATGGTACATGGCTTAGGATGCCAATTTCTTAGACGGGCATGTGTCCCAGTTACACAGATACATGTTGATTAGATATACATGATATGTGGTCACATTAACATGGAATGTAAAGTATTGGGGTAAGGTTAGCCTACATATACTATCCAGACTCATCTCAGGTCCTCAATACATATACAACATTTACTCTGGCCCACATGATGTGTTGGTCCAGCTGACTATAGAGTGTGTAAAGTTGGAACACAATTAAGTTAAGTGGATAAAAATACATTGAACAAGACCAGTAGTCACATAGTGTAAGATATTTATAAATATATATAAACCTTATAATCACTAGTTTATAACATACACAACATGTAACCAAGATAAATTCATATCATGTATTTGATAAATTTCAACTATATTTTTCTTTCTCCATGAATTTCTCTATCAATTCCCATTTTCTGCCATAAAATGTGATATACTCATCACTAACACACCTCTTGTATCCCATGTCACCATTAAATATATCCAATACCCCATATTACACCTCTCTATAGTTTTATTTATATCCATAATTATTTTTCATTCATTCTCCATCAAAACCACACCTAATACTCATTGAATTTTCATTAAGAATCCACTACATCATCAATATGAGCACCTCCAATCACTACTTTTCCACTTTTGTACAACATATCTGAGAAATAATAAAAATAAATTGAGGGTAAAAATTGATAATGGTGGTTGAGGAAGGACTCAACCTCCCAAAAATGAACTCTCTTTTGCAATCAATGAATAATTTGGGAAATTTTAATTCAAAAGAATAATCTAAAGAACATTTACTTTATTGTATGTAAGAACCCAGTTCTTATTTTTGAGGTGCGAGTTTCTTCTTTTTTTTCCTTAAGTGTTATTGAGAAAATAATGAAAAGGGGGAAAATCCCAAATTTTGGGGGTACACGCCATGTACTTTGGTCGTGTGGGATGAGTACACCGGGCTTGTAGGCATGTCGGTGATGAAGGGTGTAAAAACTGACTATACACCATGTACTTGGTATTTACATGCTGTGTAATCAGTTGGCAGATGAACAGTAAGGCGGTGGGAGTATCCACCAGTAGAGAGATAATACACGTCATGTAATCATGTCGACAAATGAACAATGTGGCGGTGAAAAGTAGCTGCCAGTGGAACAGTTAAAAAAATAAAAAGTACACGCCATGTACTTGATAGTACACGTCGTGTAGTTTTTTTCACTTAAAATGGGTAGTAGCCTCCTCATTCGGCAGAAGAGGCAGTAATATCGTTTGGAGCTCGTGAGGAGAGGTCGGAGCTTGAAAGAGCTCCTGATCGCATGTTGGGAATCCGTTTCTTCCGTCGTCGATCTTGTTTGAACTGTGTGGGTAAGACCTTCCTTCTCCTTGAGCCATTATTACCAATTATTTCCAGAGTGGAAGTTATTTATGTTTGATTGGATAAATTTTTATCCCAGATCTATACCATTCTCAGTTGTTTCGGAAGGCGTCATTAATATATATCAATCAGAGGCGATCGAGGTATGTGGTCTGATGTTTAATTCCAACTGTCATGTTGTTTTTGTGCACCGTTGTGCTACGCGCCCATGTTTGGGGTGTCGTATGGATGAGTACTTGACTAATTAAATGACTAGAATTTCATAGGTAATTTAATGAATATTTATAAACTGCTGTCTGGGATCATTGCTTGGATCCAGGGCCACCTTGTGGGAGTGTTTCCCTTGTTTAGTCGTTTGGCTAGGATACTCGAGGGTATGCTGTGATTATAGCATGCTTTGAGTTTTATTGAAAAAAAATGTATATAATTTCTTGCTTATGTGTTGGGCTCGGCCTGGTTACTTGCTTAGCCTAAGGGCAATGTTTTATTCAGCCAGAGGGCGAGGCCTGAGGGCAAGGTTCTATTTATCCTGAGGGCAAGGTACTATTCATCCTGAGGGCAAGGCCTAAGCATAAGGTTATATTCAGCCTGAGGGAAAGGTTCTATTCAGCCCGAGGGCAAGGTTATATTGAGCTTGAGGGCAAGGTTCTATTCAGCCTGAGGGCAAGGTTCTATTCAGCCTGAGGGAAAGGCCTGAGGGCAAGGTTCTGTTTGTCCTGAGGGCAAGATTCTGTTTAGCCCGAGGGCAAAGGTTCTTATGTATGAGGACACTTTTTACTTCTTATATTCACTGTGGTGATTCTTCATGTTATACCAACCAAGCTAAAACACAGGCTTGGTATTGTTTTACCTACCTTTTACTTGTTAGATAGCTATTTGGGTTTTTGTTGCAGCACTGTATAAGAGATTGTTGGCTGAGTATGGGTCTCAGAAACTTACAATTGAATTATATTGAATTTTTAAATAATGATTAAATGGAAATGGAACTGGTAGGAATGTTTAATTTTGAGTACTTCCTAGTTTACTACTTTTCCATTACTGCACACTGCTGTTGCACAAATTCGCTGACAGTTGGGCACGGGCCTTTGGTGGTTGCCTACTGGGATTTATTTCTCACACCCGGTTTGGCTCATGTCTTGGGCCCAGACAGATTATATTTTTGTAGGTGTAGATAATGGTAAGAGTCCCTATACAGGTACTTTATTGTTGTAGAGGAGTAGGAGATCATGGGACCGAGCTTAGGCTTGCGATGCTGCTGAGTTCCTGTTGCACTTTTTATTTTTCTTTGCTATATTTTTTCCTTGTATTGTATTGCTTTAGATTGCAGTGTATCCTATTTTGGATGCTTTCCTAGACTTAGGGACATATTACATCATTATATATGACTGTTTGTCATTTCTTTATTTTTTTACTGTTGTCCATTTCGGATTTGGTATTGTTTACTACTTCCACTTTTTTATGATTGTATTTTGTTCCGTTGTGTTACACTTTGACAAATGAGTGCATAGTTTCCCCACTATCAAACCTTGGACCTCGCTGCTAGTCAGCAGCCTCTGGCATTTGGGGAAATGCACTTGAGGTCATGTGACCAACCGGGTTCGGGGCACCCTTTGAGTGGCACCCAGATCCAGGACGTTACAAAGTGGTATCAGAGGATTTTCTTTTCTCTGCATTATTTTATTATTTGGCAACAACGGAAAGAGATAGATTTATAAGGGATTCAGTAATAACTATTCCTGGGAGTAGCTACCCTGTGTACAGGTAAAGACCGTATTTCCTAGAATTAAATTGTGATTTTCTATTTATGATTATTATAATTGATTTGATTTTCACCATTGGGTGACACACTTGTTGTGTGCTGTTTATATTTTTTATAACTAGGTTCTATTTAGTTGCAACCCGATGAGATGAGGGTATGTCATCTCAGGCATCATTTAGGCACATGTTAGAATCACATTCCATGCATAGTTTCCATGCCATATAGGTGCATTAGAAATTTCATGTTGTTTTGATAGATGTTGTGATAGAAAATGCATTCTTTTGTGATAGATTCCTTGATAAAATACCTGTTATTTGATAGGGTATTGTTTTGTAAGGTTTTGTTAATGAACGCAAAACTTTGGTTTTTGATGAGTATGGTCCCTCATCAACCGGAATTTGGTGGATCATCAACTTTTTTACCTTTTTATACCACACATAAGATACCAAGATTTGATTTGGGGGGAGTATGGGCCCTCACGGGTCGGAATTTGGCACTTAGGTGTTGGTTTCAGTATTTTTCTGGGCTTCGGAGTAGTTTCTGAGGCTTACTGTCTGGAAAAACCCAGAATACACGTCATGTAGTTTTGATTACACATCGTTTAATCTTCTATTCGGGAAGAAATGGAAAAAAAATTATTACACACCATGTAGTTTCTACTCGTGTCCTAGGCCGTGTAGGCAGAAACATGGGATAGGGAAACTTGAAGGAATACGCCGTATTATTATTATACATGCCATGTTGTGTTGACCATGTGTTCGTCGTGTAACTAAAAACACGAGCGGAGAAATATGAGCTTATACATGCCTTTTCAATGATGAACACATCGTGTAGTTTGACCTAGGGATCCGGCCGTGTAGCTAACAAACGTGGGTCGGTGTTACCTACTCCTCAACACGTCGTGTACCTGAGGGACACGCCATGTAGTCTTGACCGTTGAAAGACCATGTGAACTTGGCCATGTGGTTGGGGAAACAGGGTGGTGTACATGCCATGTGTGGGTGTAACACGTTGTGTAGTGTCAACCAAGTAGTCGGTCGTGTCACTAACAACACGGGCAGTTGGAATCTAAGCAGTACACGTCGTGTCTATCTGGAACACGCCGTGTAGTCTGAGCTGTGTACCTGACCGTGTGTGCAGACAACACGGGTCGGTGAAGCTCATCTAGTACACACCGTGTAAACCATATACACGCTGTGTAGTCTCATTCAGAAGAGAGCTGTGTGGATAAGCCGTGTAGAAGGACTCAGGCAGGGGAAGAAAATTCAAGTACACGTCATGTGTGTGGAAAACATGCCGTGTGTTTGGGGTGTTACATGACCAATTTTGGCATAAGTACATGCCCATGTGAAAGACTTGAAGGAACACACCGTGTAGTTACTATACATGTCATGTAGTATTGTTTTGTAAAACTTGAATGTTTTCTTTCTCTTGTTCCCTTCTTACACTCCTTTTTTCAGTACTTGATGATCTTAATCTCAGGAGTGTGTTTGACCTTGTATAGTCATGCCACTGAGATGACTATGATTTGTTCGCCAAGAGAGTGGCAATGAGTATACTTTAGATACAGTAGGCCACGGGCTACCGATGGATCCTCTAGCAGAGCCAGATGCAGCGCCAGCCGTTATACTGGACACTGGCATAGAAGTTCAGTTTCGTGAAGGCTTTATGCGGTTTATTAAGACCTTCCAGGGAGCACCACTGGCTGCCACATCTATGGAAGATCTGACACGTATATTCCAGTAGCAGCATCCGCCAACATTTTTAGGGGATGGTGGACCACAGGCTATGGAGTCTTCGCTGGGTTCTATGCAGACTATCTTCGAGCATCTAGAGACGCCTCCAGGGCAGGGGTCAAGATTTCTACCTATATGCTGCATGATTCCACCAAGAGATGGTGGGATGTTACCATCCAGACCGAGCATCACCGATACATGGCATGGGAAGATTTTCAGGTAGTCTTCTATGACTTTTCCTTTCTAGAGACACTGAGGGAAGATAGAGATCGAGAGTTCATGAATCTGTAGTAGGGCGCTATGTCAGTGATGGACTATTCTTCCCACTTCACTGAGCTACAGAATTTTGTACCTATTCTGGTGGGTGATGAGACATTGAGGGATAGACGCTCCAAGGATGGTCTTCTATATGAAATTTGAGTGCTGGTGAATGTTTTCAGGTTTCCTACAGTTCATGTTATTATAAACCAGGAACAAATTACTAAGCGGAACCTACAGGAAGCTAGTGGTACAGGCTAGGGTGGTTCAGCACCAGTTTCTAGTAGTATTTATACCGGTAAGAGGAAGAGAAAAATAGATTTATCTCACTGTGTCATTACTAGCCATAAGAATTCTACAGGTGGCCCGATTATGTGATACCAGTGTGGTAAGGAAGAGCACAAGAGACCTCAGTATCCACGTGACCTAGTAGAGTGCTGAGCTTGTGGAAAGACGAGTCATCTGCAGCGTTTTTTCAAGGCATTTCCACCAGTGGCTAGTGAGAGGGGTTATAGGAAAACTCCATATGCGGGAGCAGGACCGGTAGCTTCTTTCCAGTCAGGGAACTGGAATACGTTGGGATGTTCAGGTCTAGGTGGTGGTCATGGCCATGGTAGACAAACACCAGGATCTCAAAGACAGTAGGGTGGGTCAGCTCAGGGTAGCCAGGCTGTGTAACAGGGTTGTGGCACTGGGCAGGCATATTTAGTGCAACAGACCCAACAGAAACAGGATCTCAGACCTTCTACTATCAGAGGTACTATTCTAGTTGCTTCTGTTTTGTCTTCTGTACTTTTCGATACGGGTTCTACACATAGCTTTATATCTTTGCCCATTGTGGTGAGCCTTGGGCTCCATGTTTCTTCTTATTCTGATATTATAACGCTAGACACTCTGTTGGGGACTAGAACGACAGGTGTGTATCAGTTCAAGGAGTGCCCCCTAGAGGTTGGTGGGTGTCACTTTCTATGGGACCTCTACATCTTAGAGATGACGAGCTATGACGTCATTCTCGGGATGGACTGTTTGGTACCCTTTTGAGCCTTTTTAGATTTCTATCATTGCAGGGTGAGTTTCACGTCACCAGAGGGTGGGGAGTTTCAATACAAGGACGAATGGGATGTCCAGGTGAGCCGAGATGGACTCGAGCATCGTGGGAGAGGTGGAGTGACAGCCCAGATTGTGAGTTTATATCTGGATGACCAGGGAACTTGTCCAAAGGATTTCCCTCTAGTAGTTGATCGTTTCAGGGATGTCTTTCCAGACGACTTTCCAGTTCTTCCTCCGGAGCGAGAGGTGGATTTCTCTATTGAGATTATGCTAGGAGCGGCACCAGTGTCCATTCCTCCTTATAGGATGGCTACATCGGAATTGTAGGAGCTCAAGAGGCAGTTAGAGGAGTTACAAGCCAAGGTTTTCATTTGACCCAGTACTTCTCCTTGGGGTTTGCCTATCCTGTTTTCTAAGAAGGCGGACGGTACCCTCCGACTTTGTGTGGATTATCGGAAGCTGAACCAGTTGACGGTCAAGAACCAATATCCCTTGCTGAGGATTGATGGTCCTTTTGATCAACTTAGAGGAGCACGAGTGTTCTCTAAGATTTACTTGAGATTCAGATATCATCATTTGCGCGTTAGACCATCGGACATACCACTTACATATTTTCGGATCAGATATGATTTATACGAGTACTTGGTTATGCCATTCGGACTCACGAATGCACCAATAGTTTTCATGGATCTAATGAACCGTGTGTTCCATCAATATCTGGATTATTTTGTGGTAGTCTTCGTGGATGATATCTTGGTGTACTCTCACACTCGACATGACCATGCTACCCTTCTTGATATCATTCTGAGTATACTGAGAGAGCATCAGCAATATGTTAATCTCTCAAAGTGCCACTTTTGGATGGACCAGAAACACTTCCTGGGTCATATTATCTCAGAGGCAAGAGTTGCGGTAGACCCAGAGAAAGTGAGAGAAGTAGTTTCTTGGAATCAACCTAAGAACATGTTTGAGATACGAAGTTTCTTGGGGTTGGCTGGTTACTAAAGGCACTTTATACAGGAATTCTTTCGCTTAGAAGTGTCTTTGATGGGTTTGACTAAGAAGGGTGTGAAGTTTGTTTGGTCAGAAGCTTGTGAAACATCCTTTCAGGAACTGAAGGGAAGGTTGACATCAGCACCAGTCCTGATACTTCCAGAGAAAAGGAAGATCTATACATTTTACTGTGATGCATCAAGTATTGGGCTGGGATTAGTGTTGATGTAGGGTGATCGAATAGTTGCGTACGGGTCTCGTCATTTGAGGCCACATGAGAGGAATTATCCGACACATGATATCGAGTTCGTCTCAATTGTTCATGTGTTACTCTATTGGAGACATTATCTCTTGGGAGAGAATTTTGTGGTGTTTATATACCACAAAATTCTGAAATATATCTTTACCCAGCATGCCTTGAACTTGAGACAGTGAAGGTGGGTCAAATACCTTCAGTCCTTCAACTTTGAGCTTTCCTATACACATAGTAAGGGTAACGTAGTTGCTGATGCACTGAGTGGGACTCAGATACAGGTAGTGCAGGAGGCCAGTGGTGAGTAGAAGCTTACGGATTTATTCTCTGAGATACATTTAGAGGTGCACGATAGTTAGGGGTGAGCCTATCTTTCATCCTTAGCTTTGACTTCTACCCTCCTCGATAGAGTGAGGATGATACAACTATTATATTCTGAAGGCCTAGTTCTACAGGAGTCGGTGGAAAGTGAGGAACCTCCTCTTGATTGGACGATAGGCGATGACGAGGTACTGTGTATCCATGGATGAGTGTGGGTTCTAGAGGATATACACAAGGAGTGGATGCGGGAATTTCATGATTTAGCTTGTGTAGTGCATCCTAGAGTTACCAAAATGTACCATGACTTGAGATGTCAGTATTGGTGGTCGGGTATGAAATGAGAGGTTGCTAGTTTTGTTACGAGATGTTCCACCTATCAGTAGGTGAAGGTGGAGCATTAGAGGCCAGCTAGAATGTTATAACAGTTACCCATTCAGGAGTGGAAATGGGATAATATTGCGATGGATTTTGTGACTAGGTTGTCAAGTTCACCTCGAGGCAGTGATGTTGTGTGGGTTGTTGTGGACAGACTTACAAAGGTGGCTCACTTTTTGCCGATTAAGGAGACCTTTGGTGCTGATGAGGTCGGAAAGTTTTATATCCGAGAGGTAGTAAATCTTCATGGGGTTACTCGTTATATCATTTTAGATAGGGATGCCCATTTTATGTCTTGTTTCTGGAAGAGATTTTAGAGGGAACTGGGTACACAGGTGCTTCTGAGCACATCTTACCACCCTCAGATTGATGACCAGTCAGAGCATACGATACAGGTGCTAGAGGACATGCTGCGTGCATGCGTCCTGGACTTTGGGGGCCCTTGGGAGAAGCAAAAACCCCTAGTTGAGTTTTTCTACAATAATAGTTTTTAGGAAACTATTGAGATGGAACTTTACGAGGCTTTATATGGTAGGTCATGTCGATCACCTTTGTACTGGTTGGAGGAAGGTGAGGCAGCTTTACTGGGACCACGTCTCATGCAGGAGACGTCAGAGCAGGTCCAGTTGATTCAAAAGAGAATGGCTACTACACAGTCTCGTCAGAAATCTTATGTTAATCGCTGAAAATGACCCTTGGAGTTCGTGGTTGGGGATCATGTTTTCTTGCGTGTTTCACCGAGGTTGGGACACAGGCGGATCAGGAGATAGGGTAAACTTTCACTGAGGTATGTGGGGCCGTTTGAGATTCTGGAGAGAGTCGGGTTGGTTGCCTATCGGTTGCAGTTGCCATAGAGGTATAGGGCCATGCACGACGTCTTCCATGTATCTTAGCTACACCGTTATCACTCAGACCCATCTTACATTTTTCAGCCCGAGGAGGTTGAACTTCAGGTCTATGCATACTTTGAGGAGCATCTGATTCGTATTGTTGGTAGGAGCACGAAGGTTCTCTGAGGCTGGTCAGTTCCTCTCATACGGGTGTTATGACAACATGGCCGAGTGTAGGACAAAACCTGGGAGTGGGAGACTGACATATGTGCTCAGTGGCTAGATTTGTTCATAGCTTTATCTTCACCACCCTTGGAAGGGAAATTCGGGAATGAATTTCTTTAAGGGGGAAATTTTGTAAGAACCCGGTTCTTATTTTTGAGGTACGGGTTTCTTATTTTCATTTTTCCTGAAGTGTTTTTGAGAAAATAAGGAAATGGGGAAAATCCCAAATTTTGGGGGTACACGCCATGTACTTTTCTAAATGTCGTGTACTTGGGCCGTGTGGGATGAGTACACGGGGCGTGTAGGCCTGTCGGCGATGAAGGGTGTAAAAACTGACTACACGTCGTGTACTTCGTATTTACACGCCATGCAATCAGTCGGTAGGTGAACACTAAGGCGGTGGGAGTAGGCTCCAGCGGAGCGACAGTACACGCCGTGTATTTCTAAATACACGTCGTGTACTCATGTCAACAGATGAACAGTGTGGCGGTGAAAAGTAGTCGCCAGTGGAACAGTTAAAAAAATGAAAATTACACGCCGTGTAGTTTGTTTTTTTCACTTAAAATGGGCAGTATCCTCCTCATTCGGTAGAGGAGGCAGCAAGCTCATTTGGAGCTTGGGAGGAGAGGCTGGATCTTGGAGGAGCTCCTGATCACACGCCAGGAATCTGTTTCTTCCGTCGTCGATCTTGTTTGAACCGTGCAGGTAAGGCCTTCCTTCTCCTTTAGTCGTTCTTACCAATTCTTTCTTGAGGGTAAGTTATTTATGTGTGATTGGATATATGTTTATCCCAGATCTATGCCATTCTCAGTTGTTTCCGAAGGCGTCATTCACGTATATCGATCATAGGTGATCGAGGTATGTGGTTTGATGTTTAATTCCAACTGTCATGTTGTTTTTGTGTACTGTTGTGCTATGCACCCATGTTTGGGGTGTCGTATGGCTGAGGCCTTGACTAATTAAATGCCTATAATTGCATAGGTAATTTAATGAATATTTATAAACTATTGTCTGGGATCATTGCTTGGATCCAGGGCCACCCCATGGGTGGATTATCTTGTTTAGTCGTTTGGCCAGGATACCCAAGGGTATGTCGTGATTATAGCATGATTTGAGATTTCTTGAGATAAAATTTATATAATTTCTTGATTATGTGTTAGACTCGGCCAAATTACTTATGTAGCCTGAGGGCAGTGTTTTATTCAGCCTGAGGGCAAGGCTTGAGGGAAAGGTTCTATTTATCCTGAGGGCGAGGTACTATTCAGCCTGAGAGCAAGGTTCTATTCAGCGTGAGGGAAAGGTTCTATTCAGCCTGAGGGAGAGGTTCTATTCAGCCTAAGGGAAAGGTTCTATTCAGCCTGAGGGAAAGGTTCTATTCATCCTGAGGGCAAGGCCTTAGGGAAAGGTTCTGTTTGGCTTGAGGGAAAGATTTTGTTTAGCCCAAGGGCAAAGGTTCTTATGTCTGAGGACACTGTTTACTTCGTATATTCACTGTGGTGATATTATATGTTATACCAACCAAGCTAAAACACCAGCTTGGTATTGTTTTACCTACCTTGTACTTGTTAGATAGCTGTTTTGGTTTTTGTTGCGGCACTGTATAGGAGATTGTCAGCTGAGGTTGGGTCTCAAAAACTTCCAATTCAATTATATTGAATTGTTAAATAATAATTAAATGGAAATGAAACTGGTAGGAATTATTACTTTTGAGTATTTCCTAGTTTACTACTTGTCCATTACTACACACTACTGTTGCACAAATTCACTGATAGTTGGGCACGAGCCTTTGGTGGTTGCCTACAGGAATTTATTTCTCACACCCTATTTGGGTCATGTCTTGTGCCCAAACAGATTATATTGTTGCAGGTGTAGAAAAGGGAAAGAGTCCCTATACAGGTACTTGATTGTTGCAGAGGAGAAGGAGAGCATGGGACCAGGCTTAGGCTTGCTATGCTGCTAAGTTCCTGCTACACTATTAATTTTTCTTTGCTGTATTTTTCCCTTGTATTATATTGCTTCATATTGCAGTGTATCTTGTTTTGGATACTTTCCTAGACTTAGGGACATATTTCATCATTATATATGACTATTGGTCATTTCTTTATTTCTGTACTGTTTTACATTTCAGCTTTGTTATTGTTTACTGCTTCTGCTTTTGTATGCTTGTATTTTGTTCCACTGTGTTACACTTTGACAAATGAGGGCATAGTTTCTCTACTATCAGACCTAGGTCCTCACTGCTAATTGGCAGCCTCTGGCATTTGGGAAAATGCGCTTGAGGTCATGTGACCAACTGGGTTCGGGGCACCCGTTGAGTGGCACCCAGATCTGGGACGTTACATCGTATATCATCACCTAACACCATTCACCATTATTAATCATTATTAGATGAATGCCATACAAAAATAAGAATTATAATAGTAATATTATTATAAATCAATTGAGAATCAATATATCCCTTTATAATAATCAAAATATCTATTAAAATAATGAGATATTTCACCATTAAACTCCCATTAAAATAATTTGTGAAAAATTATTTTCATGAAAAAAAACACATGCCATCATCAATTTGAAAATAAATATAATTCAATTTAAACATGGAAGAAATTTTCAATGAATTATCCTCACTATAATTTCTCATTTAAAATAATTATTTAAATAAATTAAATTCCACACTGATTGAACTTTAAAATAATAATTGTTTATATAAATCGTTTTTTTTACATAATTGAATAGTAATGGAATATTAGATTTATCATAATTTAATTCTAATACTATATATCCACTAATAATAATTTATAAGATTCAATCATAGGTAGGAGGATAGAATATATGATGAATGAGGGGAACTCAAATAATATTTTTTTCCTACTTTGATGAATAATAGCGGGATATTCATTGATCATGCCATGATTATCATTCATCATAAATGCCACCATAAAGAATTCCAATGAATCCTCTAAGAAAGGTTGAATCCTATCAGGGGTTATATTTATCATTTATGGATAACCCTAGAGAGGAAACATAACCAATAATTTATAGAGGGGTATTATTTAAAAATATTAAAAAAATTATCTTAAATAAAAACTTGAAAATAATTGGTTCAAGGTCTGATTATCAAACATAAAAAAATTATACATTTCCTAGGTAAAACCACATTCTATAAATATCCACATTTTCATAATTTCTATTCGTGATTATGTTTATGTGGTATTAACATTCACTGTCATGAGATAAATATTTATTTAATTAATAAATTTTAAATATCTTTAGAATACCAACTAGTACAAAATTCTAAAAAAAATCACCCCAAGGAAAAACACCACATTTCAAGTTCAACACTACCATAAATTTTTTTGACGTCAACTGGTAGGTTAAATTTACCATTTTATCCTCTTTAAAGGACTCATCCCTCAAAAATCAAAACTATATTAATGTTATCTAATGGAAAATTTAGGTCACTTCAATTTTGTTATAAAAATAAGGTTAATTATAGAAAAGAGAATGGTTTAGAGAAAATGGTTGGGGTAGTTGGGATCAAGAAACAATATATGAACATAAAAATATTAAAATAAATTGTTATTTTTTATGAGATTATATGTGATCAACTCAAGGAAACTCTTTTTATGCTCTTTCTTCATTTTTTTAAGGGGTCAGAATTTTATATTTTAATACTTGGTTTAAAATACCTAAAACCAATTAATTAATGAGTTCCTACCAGGATACATTCTTGGATTCTATTAGAAACACAATGTGATTCATTAATAATATTAAGGAATGAATTGATTGGTTTGTAATGTCATAACTTGAACTTATAAAGGAAACACCCAAAAAAGTGTCTTTTTAATTATTTTTACTTTATATCATGATTTTAGGACTTATATATGAATATTCATGAGAATGATAATGTGGTTTTGAACAACTAATATGATTCACATAAATATCGTTCTTGAGAAAAAACAAGAATTTGACAAATGATGTTTAAATAACCACATGAATGGGTTCCCCAAATATTTTCCTTCAATTTAGAAGCATTAAAAACTAATAAATAATCAATGAAAAAAATAAATAATAAATAAATATAGAAAAAAAATTAAAAATTCATTAATTACTTAAAATGTCAAAGATCAAAATTTCATCAAACATCTTCCCTGGGTGATCACTAGAAGTTTAGGACTCCTTAAATATAATGAAGAGAGAATAAAATATCTAAACTCTATTATCTATACCTATGGGATATAATTCCTTGATAATGAGAATTTGGGGGTATGTGGTTGAAAATTTATGCAACTTGGCCTCAAAATAAGTCAAGGGGACTGTGGGGTAGGTAATTTGTTTTATTTATCTTTTTTGTATCTCTATAATTAGTAAAATTAAATTATTTTACATCATGTTATGACCCATTTTGTTAAGGTATAAATATTATAAAAATTACATTTAATGTCATCTTTTTACTGTTATTTTTTAAAAATTGACATAAAAAGTACTTTTAACATTATTTTTTAAAAAAAAGAGATATTAAATATTAATTTTAACATCATTTATAAAACAATAGACATTAAAAGTTCATTTTTAACATTGGTTATTTATTACCCAATGTTAAAAGTCATTTTTAATTTCATTTTTTAAAAACCTATGTTAAATTTTTATTTTTAATGATAATGTTTTAAAAAACGATGTTAAAATTACATTATTAACATCAGGTTTTTATTAACCAATGTTAAAATTCATTTTTAACTTTAGTTTTTTGGTAAAAAAATGTTGAAAGTTCATTTTCAATGTTGATTTTTAAAAACTCAACAATAAAACTCTCTTTTCAACATTGGTTTCAAAAAAATGATTTCAAAAACATAAAAAAAATATAACCCTTAAATAGAAATTTTATATTTTTTTCATTGTACCGCTAACCACTGTAATGAGATTTTATTTCCCACCTACAAATCTAGAATCATTCCTATAATTTAATTCAATATCCCTAAATTTATTTCACATTTTCCCCATTCTTGATATATACCATCTTCTAAAATTTCACATTGTCCATTCATAGATTCCAAATCATGTTCTATTACATTAAAGCACTATAAATATTTATATTTAATGTTTAAATAAATAAAAGAGAAAATAGAGTCTTTAACCAAAGAAATGACGATGATGATGGTAGTAAAAGGTTCATGTATGATGATAGATGTTTGAAAATGATTATTTTATCTATAATTTTTTTAAAAAGGTAAAATACATTGAATTTTCTCTTATGTTCTCATATGATTTTATTTTCATTAATTGTTTGTAATATTCATGTATTATTTTCATGGTTTTGTGATATTTATTTTTTATCCATATAATGTTAAAATATTTAGACTTTTAAAAGATTCTTTAATTTAACATAGAAATTATTATCTGTTTTTCAACCATAATTTCTTCCAATTTTGTCTCCAAAAAAAATCTCATGATGGATTCTATGTTATAAAAATATAATTATTTTAAAAAAATTATAATTTTCATATCAATTATTTAAATAACCAATGTTAAGAGTGATGTTTCACCTCATTTATTAAAAAACCTGAAATTAAAGATAAGTTTTCATATCTGTTATTTGAGTAACTGACATCAAGACTTAGTTTTAAATAATAACTAACATTGTAAATAATTTTTGGCATTAGTCTTTACATCTCGCGATTAAAATTTATTTTCAACATCTCTTGAAAAGGTATCACCTATATAACTAATTTTATAATCTAAAAACAATTAATCTAAAAGGCCTTTTTTTTTACTAGTGTGGGTTTATTTTTCCTCAACAAAAATTTATTCACATTGTGTAATTCAGTTACAAATTATATTGTTGGATTCATCTCTTGGGATAGTTAAATTAATTATTGCTCCATGATTTTGGAATCATATAAAACATGGTTTTCGAAATTCAAAATTTTTTATATAAATTTATGAAAAAAAAATACAAACATGATGTCCAATTGTATCACATAGTAAAACATATATTTTTTGTATTTGTTTCAAAAAAAATTATAAACATCAAATATTTTTAATTGAAAATTAAATAGAGATAAATATTGATACATATTATTTTAACCATTACATCCTCATAAATATATATATATATATAATACTATTAGGAAATCATCAATTATAGTTTTCTTTCTATTTTGATTTTTTTTCAAATAATGAATAAAAAATGTATATATAATAAAATAATATTTAATAATGGGATATTAAAACCCATAAATAATGTAAAGTAAGTTTATAGGGGTGAAAATATATAAAAAATCATTGTACAGTCCCATACTCACACATAAACATTTATACTCTAAGAAAATTCACTTTCAATAAATATTAATTAATTTATTCAAGATAGGAAATTCAATAACATTTTATTATTGTTATAATATTATAGGGATGTTTCCAACACTAAGAAGATTTGATAATTAGTGTTGGTATATTTTTTAAGATAATTTTAAAAGTTTATCCCTTATTACCTCTTCACTTATTCAGTGACTATATTCCTTATTATTTTTCATTATTTATCTTACCTTTAGTTGGTATACATGTAGATAAACCCAAAATAAACAAAATAGAAACACCATGGTCTTTTTAGGAGGTTATCCTCCCTAAGTATGACTATGTCTATAGTATACAATTTTTATTATCGCACTCACACACAACTTTTTATTTTTTATCAAAAGAATCTTGGGAAAGGGTATGGCCTTTAACCCATATAAACACTTACACTAACCCAATTCACAAAAATATTTAACTTTCATTTACAAGTAAAAAAGTAGTTTTTAGAACTTTTAAGTATATTAACAATATGAACTTGTGTTTATTATAGACATAATGAATTAAATTTTTCCTCAGTTTAGCAATAATCAAAACTAGTCACCTCTTCTTATCAGTAATCATAGTTATAGCTTATAACCATATCTCTCCTTACCGTCATCCTATATAAAAATCACCTATATAATCAAGGCTAGATATAATATTACTATTGTTCTTATTTAACATTCACTATATACTCTCACATAAATATTGGGTTCTCAACTTTTCGTCAACAAAAAATAATTCTTTAACTGGTTACTGTGTGGGATCTCCTTGTTCAATTCTATGATGTTTTTTGGAATTTTTTATCAAAATTAAAACCTTTATTATTCTTCAAGGATTACATGTGTTCATAATTTGTGTGAATATATTTCTAAATATTTTATATTGTGCATCTCTATAATTTTTAGTATTTTTAAATCTTCTGACCCTATAGCTTTTAATATTAAAATCTCATTTATATTTACCTGAAAACATAGATTCCATTTACATATAATCTTAGAATTATTCATAACCACTTATCCCATCTTTAATCCTTTTCAAATACTATATATATAAAATATTTTCTCAAATTCATATTATAATGTAGTAAAATTGGTGTGGTTGAGGCTCCTTTATTTATAGTGCAAAACATACCAGCAATATTCTTTATGCATCACACAATAAAGTTTGAAGACACCTTAATTCTCAACCATTGATAATTTAATTTTTCATTCCTAATCACTATAAGAATCATGGATAAAAAACATCATAATATTCCAATATTTTAATGAACAATAGAGAATTTTCATATTTAATTACTTAGAATACAATGCTATAAAACCATTTTTTATTCCTATAGAATTCTAAAAACACATGTAATGTAGACGACTCATCTGAAATCATAATATACTCTTCTAAATTTTTTGATTAGTCATCAAAAGTATTTATTTACTCATACATGTATTCACCCATATGTAGAGTTCCTTTAAGATTAAACTTACATAGTTGTTAATTATCTATATGTGAGGGGGTTTGGTTATATTGACATAGTTATAAATTAACTTTACTTAAATAAACTTTATCAAAATAATTATTATGAACTTTAATTCTTTCATCATTCTTATGCAGAATATCCTAACAATCATCCTAACATTTTCCAAGATCATACCTATGAAGATATTATTTTTCTATGTTACTTCACTTCATGAATGTATCTTCAAGTGTCCTCATTTTCGATGATCTTCCCAAGATTCTTCCAGTTCATTGTGATCTAGATTCTTTTATTCCAATTTACCAAATTTGTGATGCACTTATAGTTTCCATATCTTCTAATGTATCTTCCACTAACTTTTGATAATCCTCCTTATGTATCATTCTATGGTATAAAAAAATCTTCCCATGATCCTCGACTCATGAAATCATTATATTCTAGTGAATTCATGAGATCTCCTTCAATGGTGATAAATGAATTAGGAATTGCATGCTCAGGGAGATACCAGTGTGAAATAATATTTATGAGTGAAACATGGCTTTGTCGATGCAGGTGTAAGCTCATGGTACTCATGATATGAAATCAATGGTGAGAACCCCAGTATAGAGTGAGGTTGAAGATAGAGTAAAATGGAACAATCCATTTAAAATCTCACATGCCTAAATGATGAATAGTGTCATGCCAAAGCTATCCCACATCGTAATGAAACTCGAGTGAGTGATACTAATGCATCATGTAATTTCTATTGAAATTTATTGTACTTGTCACTCTATTGAAGTCATATGTGTCACCCAAATCAAGGTTTCCTCAAGCACCACCTCACACACTCCATGCCTTCTATTACCCACGTAAGATCTTTGTTTCTTAATCACTTCATGTGCTTGTTATGGTTGAGGTTTCTTCTATGGACGGTATTAGATACATTCATAGATTATCCTATAGAAAGATAAGGCTATCCAATTTTTTGTTACCTTATTTAATTTAATCATAAAAAGTCACCAACCACTCACACAAAGTGAATTGAACTCATACATAGTGATTTTAATGAATCATATGTTAATAATAGTAAAACTTAGAAGTCTAAAATCCAAAAAATTTATTATCTTCTCTTTTTAATTATTCCTCAAACTTCATGTAATAAATTTATTATATAAATCTTATTTATATATCATGTACTTTATATAACCAATTTTTACTTAAATCAATCATGTTCAATGAGAATTAATCTCTTACTTTCTTTCATATAGAACTTATACATATAAATATTAAACTCTATATAACCATTTATTCACTTAAATCAACAATTTACAATGAGAATAGATATCATTCTTTCTTGGGAACCTTAAACTTATTCTCAACATTCTTGGGAACTCCAAACAACTCACAATCACTTCTCCATCACCATATTAACATGAAAATAATTATATTCCTTATTGAAAAAAAGTTCAACACAAATGAAAAGTGGGCTCAATAATCTCTCCCTTTGTATTTGTTTCCAATACCTTCTAGAAAATGGTATATAAATATGTAATCTATGTCTTATCCACTACCTTTTTATCATTAACTTATTTTATTTTCTTCTCTCTCCTTATTGACAACGTATGAAAAGTATATAATATATGATGATATCAATTCACATTTAACAATGTTCCATCAATCATCCCACTAAAAGACTATATGAAGTATGCTATATATAAAAGATATGAGGGTTTGATTTAAACAACAAATATGTCCAACTCATTAAGACTCATTTCCATTTATAACTATAAGCCTATTAAAAAATATTTACGTTGAAACCAAAATATTCCAACTATTAAATCTATTTTTAATTTTAATTCCAACATAAATTGTGTAACTCACTTCAATAATTAGATTAAAATCATTTAAGTAAAAATATAAGGATTTTAATTTTTATAAATTATCCATGAAATCTCATTAAATTTATTCATTTTAATGTCATTAATTAAATTAGTTTCTCTCTATTTATATCTAAATTGTTTCTTGAGAAAAAAAGATGAGATAGTATCAAGAAATACCTTTCAATGATGGTCTTCCAAGAACTTTCCATAATTTATATTTTTTGAAATTGAATGATTCTGAAAACTTTTCTAGAAATAACCTCCCCCCTAAGGGATTATCTCTATCTTCACTTCATAAAATTAGGTCTTTACTTAATATATTCTTTAGATATTTAAATGATAAATTATTCCAAGATGGATACTTTCATCAAATCTAGAATAATTATTCTTTCAATCTTCATTTCACAAGTGTTCCTATTGAGAATAATATTCAAATTCGATTCCCTATATAGTTAGTAAATAAAAACAACCCATATGATAGGGAATAATTTGGGACCTCTTTTGATCTATAGTGAGATAAAAAGGCTAAGAGTTTTTTCTCAACTATGAAACTCTTTCATTTTTATCTCTAAATTTAAGATAATTATTCATGTTTACTTTTATGGGTTTCAAGGAATTATTAGGTATCATGGATACATTGACTCTTTTAGTTACCTCTTTGTGTGGAATCTTATTTTCAATATGATACATCAAGTAATATGCGTCTCTTGGTGTAGTTTTCATATTCTTTATGATTTATTCTTATGATGGTGTGATTTTTATACAATCTTTTTAGTTGTGTCTAACTTATTTTCACCTCCCACACAACACCTCATATGGTCTTATGATATCATATTTTGAAAACATCTCTTTAAATTCATCTTCTTTATACAAAATATTCTCCTTTCTATTAGCAGTTGCATTCTCTTATTCTTCCTTTATTTTTTTTCTCTTTTCAAATCGGTTGTCCAAAAAAAATCTTTAGGAGTTGAATTAACTTACTTGGATTTTCCACATGTATTATTTGGAATACCTTTCATTAATCCAGTTATCTTATTTTTTTTCTTATACCACCATTTCAATCTTCTCATGCTTGCTTCCATCAATACTCATGTTCATAGCTTGTCTTCATGTATCCATGATATATCCT
The DNA here is from genome assembly GCA_963277665.1 of Viscum album. Lineage (NCBI taxonomy): Eukaryota > Viridiplantae > Streptophyta > Magnoliopsida > Santalales > Viscaceae > Viscum > Viscum album. The sequence continues at coordinate 615,992,093 of OY728145.1, read as the reverse complement.
ATTTTTTCATACTATATGTAGTTAAATATACATGTTGTATCATTTTTATTTGATTTATTAGGATTTTTTATGGATACTTATTATTTTTTTAACCCAAGGATAAATTACTAGTATTCTTCACTGACTTTTTGAGAATTTCATCTTTAGAAATCACCTCTTTCTTTTTTCCCGAGGTTGGCCTATTTTACTTATTTATATTTTGTGGTATTATTTTCTGATTTGTTTTTTATGGATTATTAGTTTATTTTTTAGAGGAATAAATCCTCATTATTTCCATATACATTTCAATTTTGACATAGATATTCCAATATTTAAAATCCTTTTAAAACAAACAGACTTTTATCCTTTTTTGGGAATCTTATAGAAACCCAGACTCCCCCCCCCCCCAAAAGGATTTTATATTATTACATAGGTTAAAATATTAGGCCAAAATTCCAATTACTTATGAACAAACCTATTATTGAACTAATAAAAAACCAAAAATATTTTTTTTATTTTCACTACATTTGTCACAACCCGTCCCACAGGGCCCGTGCCGAGACTACCCCAAGCCTGCCTCCCGATGGCTAGGGGTTGGAGACTAGAATTGAAGGTAAAAACCTACAAGTGGGAGACATTATCCTGGATACCTGTATGTACACACATGCCCAACTGAGTTCCAACTCACAAAAGGGAAACAACGTACCACTAAATAAATTCAGTGCAAGTATAGCTGAAAGAAAGTGGGCTAGAATACAAACCCAAGAAAAATTACTTAAAACTGTAAAGTACGAAAAGTGCTCTGATGGCCATCTACATTAAACCCTACCTGATCATGAGATTAGTGAATCTACTATAAGCTGAAGTAGTATGTCATGTTCACTCGGTCCTACTGGGCCCCTCCTGGTCCTAGGCCACCAAGTCCACCGTCGTAGCATCTGTCTGTCCCATCTCCCTGAGCACCCCTGTCGAAACATCGGTCGTCTACACCAGACACAACACGTGTAGGAGAAGCCCGTGCAGGGGTGATTAACACAGTACTCTGTATGGAACCCAAAAAAAAGGAATAACACACAACAATACCTCAAAATAAGCACAAAACACAAGGCAGCTCACACCAGATATATTCTAGGGTAGTAACAGCAGCAACGTCAGTCACAAACGTCGAAATCTTCAACTACTGGAGAACTCCCCCTCTATCGAGTACAGTGGGTCTGCCGGGTCACACAGAGACACTTCCCACTAACCTTGAACTATTGTGGTACTCATCCCTGATGAGTACCGTGGGTATGTTGGGTCACACAGAGTTGCTCCCCACCATGGGCCTACCAGGTCACACAAAGATGCTTCCCACCTTGGCCGAACTGAGGTACTCCTCCTATCAAGTATCGTGGGTTTTTCGGGTCACATAGAGTTTCTCCCCACCGTGGGTCTTTTAGATCACACAGAGCAGCTTCCAACTAGGCCATTCTCGAGTAGTCTTCAGGTCTTAGCCAACCGCAGGGTTCTTTATGTAGTGCACTTGGGATATCCATTCCTCAAGTCATTCGTCGCTTCTCAACATCCATGAAAGTCACCAAAAATAATTTCAAAAGATCCACCTCCTCGAGAGGGTCCCAACACCGCAAATTTCCTGTCAATCGGACGCACAGTTTGCAAGATACGGGCGTTTTAGTTATCAGGGGACCGGTTGCGATGAGGCTTGGTCCAACCCAGTCAGAATGACCCAAACAACCCGACTTAGGGGTTCCACATACCTCGGTTCATTTTGATGGACCCTACCTGACCTAGTGTGGTTTAGGGTCGGTCTGGTATGGCCTGGCCAGTGGGACATGCCCAATAGGCCTCGCTGGACCCGGCACGATTGGCCGAGGGTCCAGCCTACCAGGTCGCCCGGTGACCCGGCCTAGTGCACCCTGGACCGAAGAGGACATGGGTCCCTCCCTCCAGTACGGGTACGAATCGGTAGGTGCGAGTCCGGCCCACATTGCGGGTACGGCCCACTAGGGGTTCACACCCCATCCGGTCCACAAGAGGTGGACCGGTCCGCCTCATTGGACGCGGCCAGGAGTTGCATCTGTGCCCCGCCAATGCCATGCTGGTAGCCGTGGGGAGCCTCTGCCACCGTGGTCAAGCGACCACAGCCCGTCGAATGGGACACGGCTCAGTTCTACATCCGCTTCCCTCTAACATGGTCAAGTGACCACGTCCGCCGCCTACAGTCGTTGGCTCGGCCAATGACTTCTCCTACTACGTCATGGGTCGGACTGGCTGTGACCTTTCATCCAGTACATCATCGTCGCACGCCGCCTCCCACCTGTGGCCGCCACCGCAGGCCACCATTGACAGTCATCGGTGCCATCATCGGTGCCGGCGCGCTGGCAGATTCTTCCACAGACCACCGAGTTCTCACCGGTGGTCTGTTCTTCATGCTGCTTGCGCCTACGTTTTTTGGGTATCGTCTTCTCCACTACGATGGTCTAAAAACTGCCCTTTCATCGGTTCAAAAGTTTTTTCAATGAAGAACACCCACGGTGGAGGGGCTCGTGCCTTGTTCGTGTAGGCCCAAGCCATTCATGTTATAATTTTACAAAACAAGGTAGGTCCATGTATTTTAATTTAAACAACAAAGATAATTAAATCATGGATAAAGAAACCCCAAATAAGTAACCTTACTGCAAGAATGAACGGTCTGCAGATTAACCTGTTTTTGGGTTAATCTGCATTCGTTATTTAGAAATGGATGGAGAATAACAATGAATCAAAAAACCCTACCTCTTTGAAGTTCGTTGTCGCACGTTCGTCCTCGAGGGGTTAAGATGCTGACGTCGCTTCATGGCTCTGATATTCTAAAGGCGTGATGAATAAGATGAAGTTCTATCAGCGTTCTTCGTTCTTTTCAAGGGTGGAAGTCCGTCAGAGGTTTTCCAGATAATCCTCTAATTTATTTAATCAATATTTTCCCAACACGTCGAATTATAAATAGAAGCACGTCGCAATGTTCCCATTATGATGTGACATCGCATTGTTACACTGTTTTATTTAAGAAATAGTGTCTTTGTTATGTGTCAATAAAATTTCATTACGCTGCGAGTTTATTGAGCCATTAATGAGCCTCAATGATGTGCATCATTGGCACCCTATCACTGACCCACAACATCATCGTCTGCAACTCCAAATTGAGAAATAAAATAAAATAATTTATTTAAATTATTTTATTATTTTTCTTGAAAATTACAAAAATAACTTTTCCTCTCAACCCTTGCTGGCCAAAGTTAAGTCATTTCTAAGCAAATCTCAACATTCTTGATTCAATGGTTCCCTCGAATTTTTGATCTGAGTGATAGTTCAAAAGATAGAAAATTCTACTCACATGTTTACTGAATATACCTTAAAAAAGTTCAAAATTCTATTCCATGCTCTCCGGACCTCAGAATTACATGTCTTTGAATTTAACAGTCTCAAAATAATTCCATATAAATAAAAACAATACACCAAAATACTGAGATGTTACATTCTTCCCACCTTAGGGATTTACGTCCCCGAAAGCCAAAACAACAATTAAACAAAAATATGGGGGTACTGAGCATGAATCTGAGCCTCCTTCTCCCATGTTCTCTCCTAGAGATTATCATGTTGCCATCAGACGCGCACTAGAAAAATCAACCATTTGTGTAGGACCCGCTTCTGTCGATCCTCTATCTCCACTGGGAACTCTACAAACATTGTCCCATCATCAATGTCTATCACTCCTCATTCGATGTCATGCCATTAATCATGCACGTACCTCCTCAGCTGTGACATATGGAAAATATCAAGCACCTAGTGCATCTATGGGGGAAGAGCTAGGTGGTACGCCACCTCACCAACTCTGCTTAGGATCTAAAAAGTATCGACGAACCTCAGAGATAGCTTATCGCCCCGGCCAAATCTATGCAATCCTCATTAGGGTGAGACCCAAAAGAACACATGATCTACCTCCTTGAACTCCAAGGTTCTCCGTCTCCTATCGGCATAATACTTTTTCCTGCTCTGTGTAGTCCTCATATGCTCCTGGATGATTTTCACCTTCTGGGTGGTATCCCGTACCAACTCTGGATCCATGATTGCCGACTCCCCTGAGTTTTTCCAGCATATGGGTGACCTAAAAGGCCACTAGTACAAGGCCTCAAACGGTGCCATGCCAATGGTGGAGTGATAGTTTTTATTGTATGAAAACTTCACCAGTGGCAGGTAGTCCTTCAAACCATGACCAAAGTCAAGGACACAAGCACGAAGCATGTCCTCCATGGTCTGTATGGTCTGTTCTATCTGACCATCTGTCTCGGGATAAAAAGATGTGCTCAAGCGTAGCTACATCCCAAATGCATCCTGTAATCCCTTCCACAAATGGGATTTAAATCAGGCATTGCAATCTGAGACGATAGTTAAAGGCACCCTTTGGAGTCGCACTATCTCTTGGACGTGGAGGCATCCCAATCCCTCTATCGTTCCCTGCTCCCAGATGGGTAGGAAGTGATATGACTTGGTGAGTCGTTCAATGATCACCCAAATAGAGTCATGACCTCTATATGTATGTGGTAACCCCGTCACAAAGTCCATTGAGATACCGCCCCATTTCCACTGGTACTTCAAGTGGTTAAGTCAAGCCTACCAGAACCTGGTGCTCGGCCTTCACTTGCTGACAAGTGAGTCATCGTAGGCGATCAACTCTTGCTCCTGTATTAGGACAAAGCCGAGCCCAATCCCTGATGTGTTGTAGTAAACTATATACCCAATACCCTCCTCTGGTAGTATCAATATGGGGGCACTAGTCAGTCTCTGCCTCAACTCCTGGAAATTCTACTGGCATTTCTTCGTCCACGTGAAGGGTTGTCCCTTACGTTTCAATGCCGATAAGGGTGCTACTTCCCTAGAAAAGTCAGGCACGAACCCCCAATAGTAACCATCCATCCCTAAGAAGCTCCACACCTCATTCACGCTCCTGTGCAGCTCCCAAGCAAGCACTGCCTCTATCATTTCTAGATCTACTGCAACTCCAGCCTCTGAGATGACGTGTCCCAGAAACTGGACCTCCTGTATCTAGAACTGACACTTTCAGAGATTACTTTAGCACCCCAAACACTTTGTGGTATGTTTCTCTTAAATACATTCTAGTTATAGCCTATATTTCATGAATCATTGAGCCTCTATGGAACAAAACATGGTTACTTATAGGAGATATCCATGACCTATCCATTAAACTTAAATTTTCCAACTCTACGATTTGAATTTTAAAAATCTGACATACACAGTTGTGTTCAAGATGATATTTAGAGTCTGATGGGATTAACTTAATTTTCGGTTAATAGTAACCTACCCTTATGAATAGTAACCTAACCTTATGAATAGTAACTTACCCTTATGAATAGTAACATGACTCTTATGAATGTTATCTATACCATTGTGTGTATAAATGAATTTAGGCCCCTTAAAAATGAAGATGAAAATTTTAGGTGTTTATATTTTTTGATTAAATAATGATTTTAATTAAATATTTAATTAATCATATTTAGAAAATTATTTTTGAAAAATGGACTTTGTTTTTGGATTCTAAATGTTGAAAAATGGTTAGGGTGAATTTTTGGGATTTTTCTAAAATACTTGAATTTTTTATGAATAGTAAAATCTGATAATTCATAATAAATGCTAAATAATGGATTAATTAAGTCATTGATGATGATATGTTGATGTAAGACCAATTTATTCAGATTCACATTATAAAATTACTATTCTTGGTCATGGAAGACTCAATATTCCTTGTCTTGTGGAGAAATAATAAATTAATGAATTTTATATTGTGAAATCCCCTCTCTCCTCCACTATAAAAACACCCCTTCACTCCCTCTTCTCTTCACTCCTATCAAGCCTTGTGCCTTGCCAATATTTTTCCCAAATCTTTCCCCAAGATACTCCCCCATGTTCAAAATCTCCTAGCCTCTTTAAAATACCAAAACCTCTCCCCTTAAGAGTTTCTCAAAGGAGGAAGTCTCAAGAGGTAAATTCCTCTTTTCAATTCCTTCATTTCTTTTCAAGTTCTTTTCTTTTTGTTTCTTTCCTCAACTCCCTTCACCCAAATAGTATGATAACTCCAGTAACATACATTTACTGGAATTTTTTTATGATAATGGGATATTTCATTATCTTCTCTCATTTCCCAACCCTTTATTTGGATGAAATGAAAGCACCGTTTGAGATGTGCTAATTTGGAACATTCAAGGACGACAGTTTGTCAATTTCTATTATAATATTTAATTATAGTCATAAAACCATTTGTGTTATAGTTGAACCAAATTATTATGTATTTAATACATCCTATTTTAGTTCTGTAATAATTTTGTACAAATGGTGTTAAGATATAAAGCAAAACGTGTTCATTGTAATCATACCCACTGATTAACCAAAACAGTTGTCACTATGGTTATATATATAATAATCCGACCTCACTCTAAGTAACCAAATTAAATTTTAAAAAATGTAATATCCTGTATGTTCACTAATAGAATATACCTTCATTTCTGGACAACCACTTCTATCTTTCATATTTATCCTAACTTGAATATAAGTGAACTGATCTTTTAAAACCAAGTGATCAAACGAGCCCGAACAATGAAATTGAACCTTATAACCAATCAAAAAGGATTTTAATGAACTAAAAAGTTTTATAATAAATCATTTACATGTATAAGAAGTTATAGAATTATTAATTAATAAGCCTAATTTATTTATTCAGGTCTTTAATAACAAGTCAAGAACACCTTCGAGCATAAGGTAAGGGATTGCTTAACTGAATTTTCATTCTTTGAGTTAAACATCTATTTCATTGGTTATATTGCTCCAAGAATATGTTTTAATGACCTATTATTTCTTTATACTATATATCCACTTATATTTTTTGGATTTTTATTTGTCACACATAAATATTTCATTGATTTATCGTCACTCTAATGGCACAATCTTTGTAAGGGATCCTCTCTCTCACTTTTGTTCAAGAATCTCTCCTATGTTGTGCCATTTTATTTTTAATTCCTAATGATAGGGTATGCTTTCTCACCTCCCCCATACTACCCTTGTGACATATAAATAATTTAATACCCCTTTACCTCTCATTAATCCCTCGCAATAACACTCATTGTCATGCCAAAATGTTTGTAAGAGGTTTCTCATCTCACTTTCATTTCTGTGAGATTTTCATTGTTTGCAACTTATTTCTTGTATTTGTTATATGTGTATGGAAATTTGATACATAATAACATGATTCTATTTATATTCATGTTATTCAATGATTCATTTGAGGGTTATTAAGTTCTAGTCATATGATTTGACCGATTACATTGTGGTAAGAGACTTTGTCTCAACAACTATTTCATTGTGACTAACGTTGTATTGTACACCTAATAATCCTTATGTGGTGTACATAATGCCCATTTAATATCATTATTAATTTGAAATTATATTTATATTAAATATTCATAATCTCATATCATGGGTATGTTTGTTGTATAAACCGTATACCATTTTACATACGGTGTTTATTTTTGAAAGTTATTATGGAAATATTGATGAGTATGTATACTCTACTCTATACGGATATTGAAAAGGAATATTTCTCTTGCATTTAATTATTGTATAAATAATTCTTTGGAAATGAAGTGGCGGGTGGGGCCCTCTATAGCCCCTCGATGCATCGGTAGGTCTCATGAGACAAATCAGTTGGTGACAAATCCTTCAATTTTGTTTCCAAAAAAAATCAGACGGGTTTCTACACATAGAACTAAACCGTTTTAATAGTATTATGGTTTCATGTTCCAGATACATGATGTCCAATTAATAAGCATTCTCTTTATTCATTATCAGTTATTATTATTATCCATGAGGTTTTCACTATGACAAAATCTATGGATGCAGTTTCATTCTCAGTTTGTTAATAGCATTAGTTTTTTATTTATTCACAATTCCATATTGATTATGTCAGATTGATTGTGATTCACTTATTATTATTCTCATACTTATGATATTTTTAACCCTTAATTAGAGTTTGATCTCACCCTTTTCATTGTTTACTTTCAATAGGTGACAAAGAGGAGATCATTTATTGAGTTCTTGTGGATGCAGTTTTTAAGTTTTTGTTATGTATTGTATAAAATTTTCCAATGTAATTTGAGTAACATCTATGTATATAGTTTATTCAAGAATACTAAACTGATCATTCCTTCAGGATTTTTATTCCTTCTAACCATGATAATATCATAAGTAATTCACTGGCTCCAGCCTAGATGGGTTGGGGTGTTACAGATGGTATCATAGGAAGTTTAGTAGAAAACTTGGAAACTAGAGTAGGAAATGTATAGTGGGGAACAAAGCCCTAAGGTAGTATTTGAGGATAAACATGCAAGAACATCTTGGTATTTTGGTAAGGAATAGATTATGTGGATATTTTAAGCAATACTTCCCTTTCTGGATATGATTAGGTAGAGGCGGCTCTGGCACAGATGTATCTAGGGGTAAAACCTGAAAACACCACTTTGATCTAGACTCAAACAAGAAATGGTGCACGACAATGGGCCTTGCTATACTCTTGGTTACGACACTCTCAGGGGATATTCTTAGGATAATTCACATTTTTTTTACAATACATTATTAAATAGTTTAATGTATATTTTTTCTCAGAGAATTCGTGTTTATAAGATTAGTTATGCATAGAATTTCAATATATGTTGAGTTCTTTTCTATTTTATATTCATAAACTAATCTAGTGTATCCCACTATTTAGAAATGGCGTCTAACGGAAGAAGGGGAATAAATACTCATGGGCAGGGTAGGGATCTCCCTACTGATTAAGTCAACATAGTCAATGTTGGAGTAGATCAGATCATGACCATATTGGGATAACTTACTCAGGTTGTAACGCATAACCATTCCACACCTATGTTGGATCGTTTCATGTAGCAGAAGCCCCCATCTTTTAGTGGGACTACTAACCCAGTGGTTGCTGTTAAATGGATCAAGTCCCTTGAAAAGATATTCATGGCATTAAGATGCAATGAAAATTAAAAGTTAGTACTGGCAGTATATTTTCTCAAGGGAGACGCTGATCAATGGTGGTCATTGATTCATAATACCATGGAGGAAGAAGAAATAGAAGATATGAAATGGAGGAATTTTAAGGAAATATTATTTGAAAAATATTTCCCTCGTGAGCAACGAACTGAAATAAAGAGGAAATTTCTTAGCTTAAAACAAAGGGAAGAAGGCAGTGTTGTAGAGTATAAGGCTACTTTTACCAGGCTGGCCAGGTATGCCGTAGATTACGTACATGACTCAGCAGACAAGATTGATCATTACTTTCAAGGTCTTAAGCCAAGTCTTTGAAGGGCACTGGCTTCTCAATCATTTTCATCATATGATGAAATTGTATCAAGTTCCATCAAAATAGAGAGGGAATTTTCTAGATCAAATCTTTTCAAAGTAAACCAAGATAAGAAGTAGTACTCTGATAACAAAGTAAAAGGAGAAGCACCAAATAAGATCAAGGGAACAAAGCTATTCCCATTATGTGAGAACTGTGGAAAGAATCATCTCGGGAAATGCTTGAAAGTCATGGGAGTCTGCTATAACTATGTAGAAAGGGGTCATCGATCTGATGAATGAAAGGGGAAGAAACAATTCAATGATATTAAATGATACAATTTTAGAGAGATGGGACTCTATTAAAATGAGTATCCTAAGTGCCAAGGAAACATACCTTAGAAAAATCCAAGAGAACAAGGGATAGCCTATGCGATTACAACCACAGACGTTGAAATTCCTAAAGACGTGGTGGCAGGTACTTTAATTGTTTCCTCAAACTTAGCCAACACTTTATATTTAATTTTGGATCCTTGCCTTCATTTTTATCTTCACAGTTTTCCAAGAAAATTAGATATGTCTAATTTGATTTAATAAAGGAGTTGTCGGTCAAAACTCACAAGGGATGTATCATTGAAACAAAGGCATGTCGATTAGTCCCCCTCCTAACACCAAAAATTGCTTTAGTTTCTAACCTTATCATCATACCAATTACTGAATTTGATATAATTCTCAGTATGTATTGGCTATAAAATTATGATGCGAAGATTTATTGTAATAAGAAGGAAGTTACAATTTTTGAAAATGGTGTATAATCCCTTATCTTTAGGGCAGAAACTTCGCAAACTGATTCTTATTTAGAACCACCCCTAGTAGCTCTACTGAATGCAATACTTATAGAGGAAGATAAACCAATATCTACGGGCGAGGAAAGAAATATTTCTTATTGAATATTTGCACATATTGCAAGAGTACATTGATATATTTCCAGAGGATTTACCTGGACATCCTCCAGAGAGGGAAGTTGAGTTCTCTATTGATTTAATTCCTGATTCAAGACCTATATCAAATACTCCCTATAGAATGTCCATTGTGGAGTTAGTGGAGCTAAAGAAACAACTAGAGGAGTTGAATGACAAAGGATTTATTCGACCTAGTGTTTCTCCATGGGGAGCCCCAGTCTTGTTTGTCAAAAAGAAAGATGGATCCATGAGGCTTTGCATTGATTACAGGGAAATCAATGCTATTACAATAAAGAATAAGTATCATCTGCCCCAGATTGATGATTTATTTGATCAAATCCATGAAGATCAATACTTTTTGAATATTTACCTTTGATCTGGATATCATCAGTTGCATGTGAGGAAGGAAGATATTCCTAAGATAGCATTTTGGACCAGGTATGGGAATTATGAGTTTACAGTGATGCCTTTTGGACTGAAAAATGCACCCTTTGTTTTCATGGATTTAATGAATAGAGTTTTCAAGGAATATCTTGATAAATTTTTTGTGGTATTCATCGATTATATCCTCATATACTCAAAAAGCTATGAAGACCATGAGAATCACTTGCGGGTTATTCTGAGAACTCTTAGAAGAAATAAATTATATGGGAAATTTAACAAGTGTGAATTATAGCTTTAATAAGTTTCTTTTCTAGGACATATTTTCTCTAAGGATGGAATCTTAGTTGATCCTCTGAAGAAAAAGGCAATCCAAGATTGGCCCATGCCAAAAAACATAACAGAGGTACGTAGTTTTATTGGCTTAGCAGGTTACTATCGTCATTTTGTTCAGAATTTTGCTCGACAGGCTAACCCGATAACCAAGATCACACATAAAGGAGTTAAGTTTGTGTGGACAAAATAATGTACAGAATGGTTTGAAGAATTGAAAAGAAGATAGTTCAATACTCCAATTTTCACTCTTCCATTAGGAAGTGATGGATTTGTAATATGCAGTGATGCATCAAAGAATGGACTGGGTTGCCTCCTTATACAAAACGATAAAGTTATTGCTTATGCATCAAGATAGTTGAAGACACATGAGAAAAAATATCCAACTCATGATCTTGAGTTAGTAGCCATAATCTTTTCTCTGAAAATATGGAGGCATTATCTCTACGGAGAGAGATGTGAGATTTATAAATACCACAAGAGTTCAAAATATATTTTCAAACAAAAATAACTCAACATTAGGCAAAGAAGATAGCTCGAGTTACTCAAAGATTATGATTGTTCAATACACTACCACCCATGAAAGGCGAATAAGGTGGCAGATGCATTAATTAGGAAAGATCATGGCCTTCTGACTCAAATGAGGATTGAAGAGATCCTATATTCATAGATCTACTGAATATGGATATAGGAATTGTTAAGGAAGGGTAAACATCTCTCCTATTTCAAATGATTGATAAACCATGTTTATTAGAGAAGATGAAAAGATCTCAATCTGATGATGAGAACATGCACAAGAAAATTAATGCCGTCAAGGATGGGAGACTGGCTGACTTTTTGTATGAAGGAGTTCTGAAATTTGGGAAGAGGTTATGTCTTCCATCCGTACCTGAGCTAAAAAGGGAACTATTAGGTGATGCTCATAGCTCAAATTTCTCTATAAACCCATGTAAAACCAGGATGTATAGAGATCTGAAGGAATATTTCTGGTGGTATAATATGAAGAGGGAAATTGATGACTATGTGTCAAGATGTCTAGTTTGTCAACAAGTGAATACAGAGAGACAACATCCCAAAGGAGTGATACAACCTCTACCTACTTCTATGTGGAAGTGGGAAAACATTACAATGGATTTTTTAACTAGACTACCAAGGACATCTATAAGGAAGGATGCAGTATGGGTAATTATTGATCGGCTCACAAAATCAGCACATTTTCTTCCTATAAGAGAGGATTTTCCACTTGAATGCTTGTAAGACTTCATGGTGCACCTTTTTCAATTGTGTCTGATCAAGATCCCTGGTTTACATCAAAATTATGGAAAAGTATCCAGAAGGCTTTGAATACTGAGCTTCATATGAGTACTTCTTATCACCCCCAAACTGATGGACAGACTGAAAGGACTATTCATACTCTAGAAGACATGTTGAGGTCATGATCTCTTGATTTCCAAGGTATGTGGGATCAATAATTTCCATTGGTGGAATTTTCCTACAATAATAGTTTCCATTCTAGTATTCAAATGGATCCATATGAAGCATTGTATGGAAAGATATGTCAAACTCCAACTTTTTGGGACGAAGTTGGTGAGAGGAAACATATAGTCCCAGAACTTATTGAAGAGACCATGAAAAAGGTGAAGACAATACAAGCCCATATTAAAGAGGACCAAAGTAGGGAGAAGAGTTATGCTGACAACTAGAGAAAGGACATGGAATTTCAAGTGGGATATCATGTATTTCTGAAAGTATCTCCATGGAAGGGTGTCTTAAGGTTTGGTAAGAAGGGGAAACTGAGCCCCAGGTATATCGGACCATTTAAAATTTTGGAAAGAATCGGAGCAGTAGCATACCGTTTAGCAATGCCGCCAAATCTCTCCAAAGTCAATGCTGTGTTTCATATGTAATTGTTGAATAAATACATGCCATACCCAACGCATGTACTCACCTATGAAGAAATTGAACCGGAACCTGATTTGTCATACTGTGAAAAGCCTACTGGGATTCTTGACACAAGGGACAAAGTATTGAGAAATCAGAAAAGTCATCTTGTAAAGGTTCTTTGGAGGAACCAGAATATGGAGGAAGCAACATGGGAACTAGAGGATTTCATGAAAAAGAACCACCCACATATTTTTTGTGGGCTTCATACATAAAATTTCAAGAACGAATTTTCCTAATGTGGGAATAATATAGAACCCCAAACACTTCATGGTATGTTTCTCTTAAATACATTCTAGTTATAGCCTATATTTCATGAATCACTGAGCCTCTATGGAACAAAACATGGTTACTTATAGGATATATCCATAACCTATCCATTAAACTTAAATTTTTCAACTCTGCGATTTGAATTTTAAAAATCTTACATACACGGTTGTGATCAAGATGATATTTAGAGTCTGATAGGATTAACTTAATTTTCGGTGAATAATAACCTACCCTTATAAATAGTAACCTACCTTTATGAATAGTAACTTACCATTATGAATAGTAACATGACTCTTATGAATGTTATCCATACCATTGAGTGTATAAATGAATTTAGGCACCTTAAAAATGAAGATGAAAATTTTAGGTGTTTATATTTTTCGATTAAATAATGATTTTACTTAAATATTTAATTAATCATATTTAGGAAATTATTTTTGAAAAATGGACTTCATTTTTGGATTCTAAACTTCAAAAAATGGTTAGGGTAAATTTTTGGTATTTTTCTGAAATACTTGAATTTTTTATGAATAGTAAAATCTGATAATTCACAATAAATGAAAAATAATGGATTAATTGAGTCATTGATGACGATATTCTGATGTTATACCAATTGATTCGGATTTACATTATAAAATTACTATTCTTGGTCATGGAAGACTCACTATTCTTTGTCTTGTGGATAAATAATAAATTAATGAATTTTATATTGAGAAATCCCCTCTCTCCTCAACTATAAAAACCCCCCTTCACTCCATCTTCTCTTAACTCCTCTAAAGCCTTGTTCCTTGACGATATTATGCCCAAATATCTCCCCAAGATCCTCCCCCACATCCAAAATCTCCTAGCCTCTTCAAAATACCAAAACCTCTCCCCTTAAGATGTTCTCAAAGGAGGAAGTCTCAAGAGAAAAATTCCTCTTTTCAATTCCTTCATTTCTTTTCAAGTTCTTTTCTTTTTGTTTCTTTCCTCACCTCCCTTCACCCAAATAGTATTATAACTCTAGTAAAATACATGTACTGGAATGTTTTTATTCTAATGGGATATTTCATTATCTTCTCTCCTTTCCCAACCCTTTATTTGGATGAAATGAAAGCATCGTTTGAGATGTGCTAATTTGGCACATTCAAGGACGACGGTTTGTCAATTTCTATTATAATCTTTAATTCTGGTCATGAAATAGTTTGTGTTATGTTTTAACCAGATTATTATTTATGTAATACATCCTATTTTATTTCTCTAATCCCTTTGCACAAATTGTATTAATATATAAATCAAAACATGTTCATTGTAATCAAACCCGCCGATTAACCAAAACTGTTGTCACTAAGGTTATATATATAATAATCCGACCTCACTCTAAGTAACCAAATTAAATTAAAAACCATGTAATCTCCTAGATGTTCACTAATATAATATACCTTAATTTCTGGATAACCACTTCCATCTTTCATATTTATGCGAACTTGAATATAAGTGAACCGGTCTTTTAAAACCAAGTGATCAAACGAGCCCAAACAATGAAATTGAACCTTATAACCAATCAAAAAGGCTTTGAATGAACTAAAAAGTGTTAAAATAAATCATTTACATATATAATAGTTTATGTAATTATGAATTAATAAGCCTAATTTTTTTATTCAGGTCTTTAATAACAAGTCAAGAACACCTTTGAGCATAAGGTAAGGGATTGCTTAACTCAATTTTCATTCTTTGAGTTAAACATCTATTTCATTGGTTAAATTTATCCAAGAATATGTGTGAATGACGTATTATTGTTTTATAATGTATATCCACTTATATTTTTTGGATTTCTATTTTTCACAAATAAATATTTCATTGATTTATCGTCACTCTAATGACACAATCTTTGTAAGGGATCCTCTCTCTCACTTTTGTTCAAGAATCTCCCCTATATTGTGCCCTTTTATTTTTAATTAATAATTATGGGGTATGATTTCTCACCTCCCCATACTTCACTTGATACATATAAATAATTGAATACCCCTTTACCTCTCATTAATCCCTCACAATAACACTCATTTCCATGCCAAAATGTTTGTAAGGGGTTTCTCATCTCACTTTCATTTCTGTGATATTTTCATTGTTCGCCACTTATTTCTTATGTGTGGTATATGTGTACTTACATTTGATATATAATAACATTATTCTATTTATATTCATGTTATTAAATGATTCATTTGAGGGTTATTAAGTTCTTGTCATATGATTTGACTGATTACATTGTGGTAAGAGACTTTGTCTCAACTATTATTTCATTGTAACTAACCTTGTATTGTGCACCTAATAATCCTTATGTGTTGTACCTACTTCCCATTTGATATCACTTTTCATTTGAAATTATATTTTTATTAAATATCCATAATCTCATATTGTGGGTATGTTTGTTGTCTAAACCTTATACCATTTTACATACGGTGTTTATTTTTGAAAGTTATTATGGAAATATTGATGAGTCTGTATACTCTACTCTATACGGATATTGAAAATGCATATTGATCTTGTATTGAATAAATGTATACTGAATTATTTGGACATGCAGTGGCGGGTGGGTCCCACTATAGCCCCTCGATGCATTGGTAGGTGTCATGATACAAATCAGTTGGCGACAAACCCTTTGAGTTTGTTTCCAAAAAAATCAGACTGGTTTCTACCCATAGAACTAAACCGTTTTAACAGTATTATAGTTTCATATGATAGATACATGACGTCCAATTAATAATCATTCTCTTTATTCAATATCATTTATTATTATTATCCATGAGGTTTTCACTATGACAAAATCTATGTATGCAGTTTCATTCTCAGTTTGTTATTGGCATTAGTTTTTTATTTATTCACTATGACATATTGATTATGTCAGATTGATTGTGATTCACTTATTATTGTACTCAATATTCTTCTATTTGTAACCCTTACTGTGCATTTTAGCTCACCCCTTCCATTGTTTACTTTCAACAGGTGACAAAGAGGAGATCATTTATTGAGTTCTTGTGGATGTAGTTTTTATGTTTTCATTATGTATTGTATTTTGTAAACTTTTCCAATGTAATTTGAGTAACATCTATGTATCTAGTTTCTTAAATACTACTCAAATGATCATTCCTTTGGGATTTTCATTCCTTATAACCATGCCAATATCAGAAGTAATGCACCAGCTCCAGCCTAGAGGGGTCGGGGTGTTACAATTACCATAAAGTCGGTGCTCTCATATTGTATCTAGGACTATCCGTAGGTGTGTAGCGTGATGCTCCCCCGACTCTGAATGCACCAAGATGTCATCTATGAAGACCACGATGAACTAGTTGAGGTAGGGCTGGAAGATCCTGTTCATGAGGCCCATGAACACTATTGGGGTGTTGGTCACGCCAAAAAGTATCACTAGGAACTCATAGTGGCCATACCGGCACCTGAATGTTGTATTCGGTACATCCTCATCCCGTACCCAACGATGGTGATATCCTGATCTGAGGTCTATCTTTGAGAACCACTTCCCTACCTTTATCTAGTCATAGAGGTCATCAATTCTCGGTAGTGGGTACTAGTTCTTCACAGTGGCCTGGTTCAAGCATCGGAAGTCCACGCATAACCTCAAACTCCCATCTACCTTCTTGGAAAAAAGCATCGGGTCTACCCCTGGTGAAAATCTAGGCCTTACAAACCCCTTATCCTGCAAGTACTCCAGTAGTACCCTCAGCTTGCAAATATCTACGGGATCCATTCGATATGCTGGTGTGGATATATGTGTCGTCTCAGGATACAGGTTGATACATAAGTCTACCTCTCTACAAGGAGGTAGCCCTGGAACCTCATCAGGAAAAACATCCTCGTACTCATCAACCAGTACAAGGAATCTTGGACTCCTCTCCTCCATTGTATCGAGGGTGAGGTTAGCTAACTAGTGAGTGATCGGTTTCACCCTCCTCTAAGAGAGTCTTTCCTGCGCTACAAGGGTTTCCTTCTCACCGGTGAAGGAAAAAATGGTCCCATCTTCATAGACACACCAAAATTTATGCCTAAAATAGTTTATCTAAGAATGGACTGTGGATAACTAGTCCATACCCAAGTTGACATCATAAGGCCTCGATGCTGCTACTAGGAGATCCCAACTGATGCTCTCGCCTCGTAGGGTAAGCTCACACTACCGACACCAGTGTGTAATCATCGAATCGTCTCTCGTATGAGTCTCTAGATGTAAGGATAGAGCCAATGGCTCCACCAGAATATCTGATCTCTAAATGAGAGTTGTGTAAAGGAAGGAGTGACTAGAACCTATGTCTATAAGTACTGCATCTAGGGTAGAGAAGACACAGATCGTACCTCGGATCATATCTGGAGTTTTGTGGTCATAAGCCTCTTCTACTTGGAACTGAGCTCACCCCTGTCTGCATGCTCCCTGAGGTCGGGGTGGACCACCTAGGGGTGGTGGCAGTAACATCTCAAACCATCACCCACCACCTGCCACTTGGTCAGCTCTCCTACCACGTCTGCCGCCCTGCGGACCGTCTCGCTCGAACTGCTGTCGCTGCCTCGACATCCCCTCTATGGTCTTCCAGTCATTTTTATGGTGGGTTGGGAAGTCACATGACATGTGTCCCTAATCACTGCATGCATATCACTACTTGGATCCATGATGACTCCCTCTGGACTGTGAGCCCTACACCACTGACCCAGAGTCCTAGGGTTGTCCTCTAAACGACCTAGCCTGCTTGGGCTCATGCGTCTGTTGTCTTCTGCCTGCTTAAGAATCCGCTGCCATGGTCTACTGGTAGCTCTTGTAGCGGGCACCTGCTCTTCCAAGAAACTCTCCATTATAAGGGATAGCTCCAGCACCCTGGCCTGGGTAGGGATGTTTGAGAGACACCACTAAAGCCCTGATCTCCCACCCGAGTCCCTACTCAAAGGATTGAGCCCTAAAGAAAGGGTATTTTACCATATCTATAGAGTAGTGGGAAATCTCAATGAACCTCTCCGAGTACTCGGCCACCATCATAATATCCTACTGTAGGTGAATCGGATTCTGGATGTGCATAGAGAACAAGATCCTGGGGAAAAACTCTTCCTAGAAAATACTCTAGAATTCAACCTAAGTGAGGGGAGCCTCATCGTGAGTCTGGATGGTCAAACTCCACCATTTACATGTCAATACCTATAGAAGTATCACTGCCAATATTTCCATCTAGTCATGCAGTTCCCTAACTAAGCGGAAGACCTGTGTCATAGCCTCCAACCAGTCCTCAGTGACTTGAGGATCTATCTCTCCCCTGAACCTAGAAGGTCTCTATCTCTGAAACTCATGCAGGGAACTGAGCCTACGAACGTCCTCTACCAGAACCGCCGATATTAGATGCTGACCATTGGGTGTTGGTAGCACTGGTGCACCACCCGGTGGGGACATCCCAAGAATTGGTCCCTAAATAGATGCCTCATCGCTAGGCGGGTTGTCCTCACGACCTCGTATTGGGATCCTGGATGGTCATCCATGTGGAGGCATCCTAAGATAGATCAAGATGTACCATGGTTAGAAGGTTATACCTAATGAGATGAATCTTATTAAAAAATATGGACACACTTATGAAACTAGTGTTTTCATTTATTGAGCTGAAAACAGAATTCAAGGTCTTGGTGTATGGATATGTCGGTCGTTGCACCAACACTGGACTTCCTGAATCTGAAAGTTGAACTCGCAACACTTAACATTGTTTCCCCAAAATAAAACATTAGAATCCCAGTTTTTGAGGGGGAACTAACTTCCCTTTGATACCACTTTGTCACGACCTATCCCCCAGGGCCCGTGCTCTGACTTCCCCAAGCGCACCTCCCGAAGGCCAGGGGCTGGCAACTAGTGCTGAAGGCGTCAACCTATAAGTGGGAGGCATTACCCTTGATACTTGTACATACACACATGCCCAAATGATTCCCAACCCAAAAAAGGGAAAGAACATACCACTGAATAAATTGAGTATAAGTACAACTAAAATAAAGTGGGCCAGAATACAAACCCAAGAAAAAGTACTAAAAACTGTAAAGTACGAAAAGTGCTATGATGAACATATATAGTAAACCCCACCTGATCATGAGAGTAGTGAAGCTACTGGAAGCTGAAGTAATATTTCATATCTTCTCAGTCCTACTAGGCCCCGACTAGTCCTAAGCCACCAAGTCCACCATCGTAGCATCCGTATGTCTCATCTCCCTGAGCACCCCTGTCGAAACGTTGGTTGTCTGCACCAAACACAATATGTGCGGGCGAAGCCCATGTAGGGGTGAGTAACACAGTACTCAGTAGGGACCCCGAAACAAAAATAAATAACACATAAAAATTCCTCAAAGTAAAGCACGAAACACAAGGCAGTTCACACCAGGTATATTCTAGGGTAATAACAGCAGCATCGTCAGTCACAAACGTTGAACTCCTTGATCACTAGAGAACTCTGCCTCTATCGAGTACATTGGGTCTGTCAGGTCACACAGAGCCGATTCCCACTAACCTTGAATTGTTTTTGTACTCATCCCTGATGAGTGTCGTGGGTATGTTGGGTCACACAAAGCCGCTCCCCATCGTGGGCCTGCCAGGTCAAACAGAGCCGCTTCCCACCTTGGTCAAAATGAGGTACTCCTCCTATCAAGTATCGTGGGTTTTCCAAGTCACACAGATTCTCTCCCCACTATGGTTCTGTAGGGTCACACAGAGCCGCTTTCCACTGGGCCATCCTTGAGTAGACTTCAAGTCTCAACCAACCACAGGGTTCTGTACGTAGCGCGCTTGGGAGATCCAATCCTCAAACTATTCTTCACTTCTCGACCTCCAAGAGAGTCACTACAAATCATGCTAAAAGATCTTCCTCCTCGAGAGGGTCCCAATGCCACAAACGTCCTGTCAATCGGATGCATTTTTTGCAACATAGTGGGGTTTTATTTACTAGGAGACCGATTTTTATGGGACCCGGTCCGACCCAGTCGGACCTGACCTGACCAACCCCGCTCGGGGGTTCCACATACCCTGGTTCATTATGAAAAACTCGACCTGACATGGTGTGGGTCAGGGTTAGTCTGGTCTAGCCTGACCAGTGGACCAGGCCTAATAGGCCTCGCTAGACCTAGCCCAGTTGGTTGAGGGTCCAGCCTGCCAAGTCACCCGGCAACCCAGCCTAGTCCGGCCTGGCCTGAAGAGGGCGCGGGTCCAGCCCGCCATTGTAGTTCTGGTTTACTGGGTGAGGGTTCGGCCTGCAAGTGCGGTATGGTCTCAGGTCTAGCCCACTGGGCAGTGAGACCGACTCGGCTTAGTGATCCACGGGTTCAGCCCACAGTACAGGTCCGGCCTGCAGTGCGGGTCTGGACCGCTGGGGGTTTACGGCCCGTCCAGTCCGCCTCACTGGAAGTGGCCGGGATCCGCATCTGTGACCCTCCATCACTCCGAGGTCAAGCCCGTCACATGGGACACGGCTTGGTACAGCATCCACATACCTCTGACATGGTCAAGTGACCACATCTTCCACATCCAGCTGCTAGCTCGGTCGGCGGCTTCTCCTACTGTGCCTCAGCCCGGTCCGACCATGGCCTTTCGTCCGGAGTTCCATCATGGCATTCCAACTCCCACCGATGGTTGCCACCGCGGGTCACCGCTGGCAGTCGCCAGTGCCACCACCAGTGCTGGTGTGCCGAAAGATTCTTCAATGGACCATCGGGTCCGCACCAGTGGTTCGTTCTTCATACCTCTTGCACCTACATTTTACAGGGATTGTCTTCTCCACCACGAAAATCTCAGAACTGTCTTGTCGTCGGTTTGAAATTTTGGCCACGAAGAACTCCCACGGAGGAGGGTCTCGGGGCTTGTTTGTGTGGGCTCGGTCCCTCCACGTTAAAATTTTACAAAACAAGGGAGTTCTGGGGATTTTAATTTTAACAATGAAGACAATTAAATCCCGGATAAAGAAACCCTAAAGAAATCACCCTCTGGAAAGAATGCACGGTCCGCAGATTAACCTGTTTGTGGGTTAATCTGTGTTCGTCATTTAGAAATGGATGGGTAAGAACAAAGAATCAAAAACACCTACCTCTTTAAAGTTCATTGTTGTACATTCGTCCTCGTGTAGTTAAGACATTGATGTCACTTCTCAGCTCCGATATTCGAAAGGTGTGATGAATAAGATGACGTTCCACCGAGGTTATTCATTCTTTTCTAGGGTGGAAGTCCATCATAGGTTCTCTATAGAATCCTCCAATTTCTTTAATCTACATTTTCCCAGCATGTTGAATTATAAATAAGAGCATGTCGCAGTTTTCCCATTATGATGTGACATCGCGTTGTTACGCTGTTTTATTTAAGAAACATTGTTGTTGTTAGGCATCATTAAAGTGTAGTTACGCTGTGAGTTTAACGAGCCATTAATGAGCCTCATTGATTCACATCGCCGTTGTCCACCAATCCAAAGTGAGAAAAAAAAAATAATTTTTTTTATTTTTTTTTATTTTTCTTGAAAATTATGAAAAATAACTTTTCTGCTCGGCCCTTTCTGACCGAAGTTAGGTCATTTCTAGGTGAATCCCATCATTCTGAATTCAACAGTTCCCTCGTATTTTTGATTTGAGAAACATTTCAAAATATATAAAATCCTGCTCGCACGTTTACTAAATGTAACTTAAAAAATGTTCAAAATTTCATTCTGGGCTCTCTGGACCTCAGAATTACATGCTGTCGAATTTTTCGGTCTTGAAATAATTCTATATAAATAAAAACATTACCCAGAAATTCTGATATGTTACAATATTGTTAAAATTTTCCAAAATTGAGAGCATGCTATTTTTAGAATTTTTATCAAATACCCGGTTTTATTTTAGATAACCAACTATTTTTTACATTAACACTTCTACAAAATATGTAGTAATGGGTTCCTATGTATTTTTAGTCATAAATTTATGTATAGATTTTAAATTTACACCTACATAACACATGAAATTTTTTATCACAATTAATATATTTTGGTATTGATGGTACGTTTTCCATTAGTGATTCAATAAACTGATCATTAGATTATATTAGAATTTTTTTACTACCAGTTAAAAATATTTCTTCTTAATAATATCTCTTGGAGTAATCAATATTAGTAAATCCTTTCTTAGTGTTTTGTGAGGAATTAACCTCAACTGTTTCCATATTTTCAAGCTTGATCTCAAACTCAATGAATTTGTTATTGATGATATTTTTGGAATCCTAAAATTTAATCAAATTTTATTTTTACTCCTTTCTTAATTTTTCATAAAGTTCCTCATGTTTTCTAATATCTTCTTATAATAAACTTTAATTATCAATAATATTGTTTCTTTGACTTCCAACTGAGCAAGTTCGACATCAATGTTTGAAATTTTGTATTCTTTAAGAGTATGGAACTTTTATTATATCCATATAAAGGATTATTATTTATATTGAGTTTTCCTAGATAACTTTTCTTTAATTTTTGAGTATTTATTTTCAAGATCTATATTTATTATACTTTTATATTTAACTTGGTTAGTGATATTTTTTCACAAAAAACTTTTTTCATCTAAGAGCTTCTTAATTACCTCTAACTTTTATTCATAGTGGATAATATCCTCCTAAAAATATTTAAAAGATCTAGAAAAATTTCAATCTGAATTTTTGGTATACCTTGCAGGATCTTTATTAAATAGTCATATGATTCACCATATGCTTTTTCAAGAAATTATTTTGAGATATAATCTTATCTATTTATACCTGGTTCATTAGTGGAACTATCTAAAAAAGAATATATAGTTACCTTATCTTCGTGTATAAGATCTAATTTTCTTGAGTTATAAGACTTAACATTTTTCTTTCCATTATATTTCACAACCAAACCATTAATATTCATAAAAGGTATGATATTATCATGGTTTTTTCATGATGAGGTTGGATTTTATTTCATTTTACACAATAGGGTAGTCTTTTTAATCGTTATAAACTTATTATTATTTTTATTATTTTAAGTATTAGAAGTGGTGGAAACCAGATTAACTGTTGAAAAAATTCCTCCAAGTTTGCAATCCATGTTACCTTTGGAAGATAATTTTAAAAAAATCCAAAGTTTGAGATATAAGAGAATATAAAGAGGTGTGACCTGATTGTATGATACCAATTGATAGGATCTCAAAGGTATCTATCCAACACTGAGGGGGGGGTTATAATAAATTTTGTTATAATTTTAAACTATTTTAAAACTTTTATCACCTATTACCTCTTCGCTTATTTAGTGATTTGATTCCTTATTATTTTCCCTTTTTTATCTTACCTTTGGTTGGTATGCATGCAGATAAACCTAAAAGTAACACAATAAGAACACCAGGGTTTATCTCCAAGATTAACCTCCCTAAGGATTAATACATCCTTAGTGTGCAGTGGTTAGTATCCCAATCACACAAAACATCCTATTTTTTATCACAAGAAACTCAAGAAAGGGTATGACCTTGGACCCATACAAATACTAGCACCAACCAATTTCACAAAAAGATACAACATTATTTAAAAATTAAAACAATAGGCTTATATAACCTTGAAGTAAATCAATAATATAAAACCATTTTCCTCATTAATAGAATAAATGAATTTATTTCTCAGTTCTGTTACAATCAAAATCGGTCGCCACTTCTTCTCAGTAATCATAGTGATGGATCATAACTCTCTCTCTCTATTCACCATCTTCTATTATAGAGATAACATATAGATGTAAGGTTTGGGATCCTCTTCCTCTTGTTCTTCTTTAATGTGCAGTGTACACTCTCACAACAACATTTAGTTCTCCACTTTTCTTCAACAAAAATTAATTCTTCAACTAGTTACAGTGTTTTATCTCCTTACTCAATACATTGATAATCCTCAGAATACAATATTAGAATCATAAAATTTCTTATTCTTCATTGATTATATATATTCATATTTTTTGTGAATATATTTCATAATATTTGGTATGTTGCACCTCTATAATTCTTGGTATTTTTAAATCACATGATCCTCCAACTTAACTGATAAAATATGATTTATATTTACCTAAAAAATTGGATTATGTTTACCCATGATCTTAGAATTATTCATATCCTCTTCCCTCATCAATAATACTTGAAAAATAAAAAATATATATAATATATTTTCAACTATATATGATAAGGCAGTAAAATTGATACATATGAGGCTCCATTATTTGTGGTGAAAAACGTTCATGCATTATTCTACATGAATCACACAATATAATATGGAAACAACTTATTCTCAACCATTTATGATTTAATGTATCATTCCTCATCACTATAATAATCATAGATAAAGATAATCATGCTATTTTAGTCTTTGAACACATTCCATAACTTCATCATATTTAATTACTAAGAATATAATAATGGAAACTCGGTTCTTCTTCCTACAAAATTCTCAAAAATCACAAAGAGTATATGTCTCATCCAAATTCAAAATATCCTCTTATTAAGTGTTAGATTACTCATCAAAACTATCCAGTGACTCATATGTGGATTCACTCATACATAAATATACTTTAATATTTCCCTTACAGAGATTCAAATTACTTTTATGCGAGGGAGTATGTGATCTTTACATTGTTCTTAATTACCTCTATGAAATTGATCTTTATAAAGATTATCATTGTAAACTTTCATTTCTTCATCATTCCTATATAGATGATCCTTACAATTATACTTACATTTTTTCAAGATCATCCCTATACAGTCTTTATTATTCCTAGTTACTGTACTTCATGCATGTATCTTCAAGTGTCCTTATATTCTAATGATATTTACAAGATTATTCTAGTTCACTATGATCCAATGATGCACACGGGCGTGGTCAAAAGAAATTATATTTTTCCTAGTGTGGCACAGTGGCTGACCAGGGTCATATAACTTGAGGATACTTTCATTTTGTTCACTTGCTTCTTCTAAATCACTTAAGTTATCTATTTTTTGGTTTTTAAATTTAAATAAAACAATTTCAATATTTTTGAGATCTTTTATTAATGAAATAATAGTAATTCTAATTTATAATAGCATGTAAATCTAAACAGAACGAGTTAAGGAATGAAAGCACTTGATTTTTGGGTTAATTTTTGGGTTCAATAGTTATTCTCCTTTAAGTGTTCTATTTAAATTTGATAATCTAAATATTAAATATCATGTTTTAATTACTATTCATTATTTAGAAATTTCTGAATATCATTGAATTCTTAAGGACCCTTAATTCCATATCCTCTTTTAATCAAGGTTGATGACACACCTTGGTCTAGTATGTGTCGTCTTCCAAGACCCATCTCAACCAATATTGGTTCATCCATTGATTATTTTAACTCCTATCATATGAGGAATTAACCAATGGAGAGAGGGAAAATGATTTAAATAAAAAAAATAGAGATATATTGAGTTTTATGTCATTGGGGGTCATCACCATGTCAGGGAAATTTTCCTCACTCATGCATGCTACTCAATTCTATCTACAAACATAAAATTAAACTTTAACGAAAATTCAAGAACACATTGACCTACCCCCCCCCCCCCCTCGGGCTAAGCCTTAGGGTTAGTCTCTCATTTTCGAGAGTAAGAGATCATAATGGTGGAAATGAGAAGAAGAGATGAAGAATAGAAAAATAAATAATAATAATAACGGTGGATGAAAGAAATACAATAAAAATGGAAGAATGTGGAATGAAAATATAGAGAGAGAAAGAATAAAAAAAGAAAATAACAAAATATATCATTTATAAAGAGTATTAAAATAATAATAATAATTATTATTATTATTATTATTATTATATTTAAGATAATAATTTTTGAAAAAAAAGTGAAAAGAAAAATAATAAAAAAATTTCAAAATAAGAACGTGATATTAAAAATAATATTTATAATAATAATAATAATAATTTTCAATTATTATTATTATAATTATAATTAAAGTATAAAAGATAAATGACTGAAACAAAAATTAAAAAAAATGAATGCATTTATTTATTTAAAACTAAATTAGAATTTAATGTAAAATAAAAATGAAACAAAAAAATAAAAGGAAAAAAATGAAGAAGAAGTAGGGGAAGGGGAAGTGAATTGTGACTCGACTCCCTTGGTGGAGATCTCCCCTTGGTGTTGAGCTTAAGATCATCCTCTGTGAAGGAGGCAGGGGCCTCATTTTATAGGAGAGGAGGGAGGAATTATCCCCCCCCTACCATGAAGGTAGTCCATGACCTCAGGAGAAAATACCTTCAGTTGTGGGTCTTTAGGATCAGTGTGGGTGGTATCCATGTGGGGAGGAGTTTTCCCACAGGTGTGCATGAAGGTTGTGTAACGCCCTATCCCTAGTTATCCAGAGTCAGTGCATTATTACATAACATTGTCATGATCACAAGAGATCAATTCCATAAAGACTGATCAGTTTAGTAGCCTTAGAAGTACTAGATATATACATAAGTTTTACATTACATTATGAAATGGAAAAACAAAAATATTATGTCTCCTTTGAACACACTCCTATCACTTAGCCTATTCCTATATTTCAATCATAATATTTTTCTTCGCATCCTAGGAAAAATAAAACATAATAAAGGATTGAGATCAGATACTCAATAAGGATAACAATATAGCAGAAAATATCATAAATAAACGTAAACATTTAAGGCAATATATAAGACTAAAACAAAATCCTTTTAAACTTAAAACATTAGAATAATATGGAAAAGATAAATCAAATAATTTCATTTACTTATTCACATGGATATTCTACTAGTCGAATAATCACATGTAATATCAATAGCTAATTTCATAATAATGAAATGCGTAATGTTGGACATCATAACCACATATTCAAGGCCTCATGCCAAGACTAAAAATAATAATTTTTTCAAGGCCTTGTGCCAAGACACTAGTTTGTCTCATTAGACCTACCGATGCATCGAGGGGCTATAGCGGGCTCCGCCCGTCACTTACTACATCCAATGCATTCCTCATATGAAAAGGTTGAAACACAACATAAACATTCGTATTAAAACTAGCAAACGAAATGTTAATATTTTAACCATAAACCATTAATGGTATAAAAATAGAACATCCACAGTAAAAAATATTACAAAACCTTCAATACAATATAGAAGATTGTATCATAAAGAATCAACCTCAAACAATATAAAAATCCATCAAAGGATGTTGACATAGATGAAATAAATCCAAAAACTATTTGAGTGAAAAATATGTTTCTACATTGAAATAATTTAATAGTAAAGAGAATATTTATTTTTAAAATATTCTTATAAGTTTTCAATGGATTCTTTAAGGTTTTTATAATGGAAGAAAATGGCAACACCCACTGTATAAGTTAAAAAACATTCTTTCCTTAATTTGTTGAAAAGGTCATAAAGTACCTTGTTTGGAAAATGGCAGAAAGATTCCTTTCAAAGCATTTTATAAAAGTAAAAAAAGATTATAAATGACCTTAACCCATAGTCTAGAAAATAATAAAAATATTTTTGAAATAAATTTTTAAAAAACATGGATGTGGATGATATTGAAGTCCTAGTAGATACTTACGTATAAAGAACCTCAGATAATAAAGAGATTGTAAAATTAACTCTTACCTTATACTTTTCCTTAGTATATGGTATGTTAACCTCATATATAATGGTTAAATCGTTGTTATTAAATTATACAAGAACCATATACATAAATATTATTTCATATATGATCCTTTAATATTTCTTGTTAATAATATTTCAGTAGTATCATTGTTTTGGGTGTTAACTGATTTGTTCTCCTTTATCTGTTTTTTTGTGTAAGTCATGATTTTTATGGATAGTATATATTTTATTTATATTAATAATAATATTAAGTTCTTAAACATTATTTTTAATCATAAAATTAAAATTATTCTTTAATGGTTACGATGGGGGATGAAATTTTATCGCGTTGTGGAGACGGTAAGTCATACATACGCACGAGCGACAATATCATTATATTGATGGTGAAATAATATGTAGTTGGATGGTAAATTATATATATATATATAATCATTAAAATGTTATATTTATTATTTACATCAATCATACTCGTTATTATATCCATCCAAATAATTAAGTGTTGAATAACAAACTACAC
This sequence comes from Viscum album, assembly GCA_963277665.1. Lineage (NCBI taxonomy): Eukaryota > Viridiplantae > Streptophyta > Magnoliopsida > Santalales > Viscaceae > Viscum > Viscum album. Next base: position 615,963,684 of record OY728145.1, on the reverse strand, counting down.
CACGACGTGGAGACGGTAATCCATACGTACGCACGTATGGTGACTTAGTCATTAATAGGATGGATAGAACAATGAATATGGTTGTACCATATTTGTAATAACATAAAAATATGTATAAGGTACTTGATTTATTATTTTGTTATGGAAACAACAAATAAATATAAAGTGGAAGAAGAAAAGAACTTTGAAATAGGTGATGAAATAATTACCTCTTCTTCGGGTGCTTACTTTTGATTTGAACAAAAGGGATCATTAGGTTGGGTTTCTGATCAAAGTAAGGAATCTAGGATTAATTGAGGGTATTTTGGAGGATATTTGATCAGGTTTTTTCTGATCCAAATGGCTTTGGAGGTGTTAATTTGAGAAAAGGGAAAGTACACTTTTATAAGAGAGGTGAGGGGCACTTTAGAAAAAGCTTTAAATATTAATTTATTATAAAATCATTTTCTGTTTATAATAGCTTCAAATGGATTTATTTAGAGGCTAAAGTGGGTATGGTTAAAAAACTCAATAAATAGGTTTTATACAAGTTTAGGTCACCATATTAACCTTATCTTTTAGATTTAACTCTTAGTTAAATAGTCTAACATTTACCATGTCTTCTTGTATTATTATAATACTTGGTTAATAAACTTACTTTAAAATTCCAAGAGAATATAAAGTGGTTAATTAATTATGTATCTATAATTATATAAGTATTTTGGCCAAATCTTATATTTTTAAGAATATTATATAATTTAATAAAATAGTATTTATTTTAAAAACTCATTTATGTCAATTTTGACACTATTTAGTATTTGGTTTTGGTGAAAGTAATAAAAATATAATTTCTTCTAAAAAAATACATTAAATCAACCCTAACATATCATATTAACCTATAAAACTCTTGTATGGCATCAAAAGTTTCAATTTACATTTATTTTAATATTTATAACATCAATTATTTTAGTCTTTCATTAATAAATTAATTACTACATCATTATTGTGTCATAAATAAATTTAATTATTTAATGTATAAAATTTATAAATAAAATACCATGATGTAACAAATTTTTTATATTTCTAATTAATATTTATATTATAATTTATCTTATGTATAACCTTATAGTAAAAAAATTTTAGTTTTTAAAATTTGAATTTAACACTTTTAACTCTTCTTTAAATAAAATATAATAAATGTCCTAATCTAATCCAAGTGGATAAAAAAAGATAATATTTTTATCCTAAGGTTGACTTTTGTCTAAATACACTTATCCAATATAATTAATACATGTGTTGGGGTAATTATAATATCATTTTTACCTTTAATTATCCTATTTATTTTAACCGTGGTAAATAAAATTCAAAAGTTTCTATTCAAAAAATATTATTTTCATCCTATTGAACCAAATTTTACTTACTGATGTCAACTGTGTCTCTTGGATTTTTTAAATTCAATTCACATAAGCGGTAAAATTACGTTTTATGCAAATTTGCAAATGTTCCTAGAAGGTGAGTAAAAGATGTTAAAAAATAAAATAAAATTTTATATATCTAATATTATTTTAAAATTACTCCAATGAATTACATTAGATTAATATTGGTGATATGTATATATTTTTACTTTAAAATAAATTTAAATTTAAAAAATTTATTTAAATAAAAAGTCAGTTTTAAACAATAACGCATTGGTTTTCACTATTCATCAAAAATTGAATGTTTTAAGAAAAATACCAAAAATTCACCCTAAGCTAATTTTGATATTCTGAATCCAAAAATAAAGTCCATTTTGAAAAATAAAATTTATAAAACTTCAAAAATTGGGTATTACTATTCATAACTATTTTTTAAACGGCTAGTTTGACTGGCCGTGGTGTGCTAGAACTCGAAGTTGCGTACAGCTTAAGCTATTGTATTATTCAAAGAGAAGCTTATTGTGGTAGCTTGGGGTGTTAAATTCTTCCCTACTTCAAATAATTTTGTCTTCAAAATTTATAGAATATTACCAATGAAAATATTTGGGTGGTTATTCATCATAAGTTCCCCAAGTTCCCACATTGCCTCTTCCATTTTATGGTTTCTCTAAAGAAATTTTACTAGAAGAGTCGTCCAGTTTCCCAACACTAGTTCTATAGTATCAAGAATCTTGATAAGATAGATCGATTTCCAGTTCTAATTCTTCGTAGGTGAGTACATTCATTGGGTCAGGCATGTATTTTCTCAATTGTGATATGTGGAACACATCATTAACTTTGGAGAGACTTGGCGGCATTGCCAAACGGTAAGCTACAAATCCAATTCATTCTAGAATTTTGAAAGGTCCGATGTACCTGGGACTTAATTTACCCTTCTAACTGAAACTTATAACACCCTTCCATGGAGATACCTTCAATAAAACATGATCTCTTACTTAAAATTACAAATCTTTCCTTTGGTTATCGGCATAGCTCTTTTGCCTCCTTTGAGATCCTTTGATGTGGGTTTGGATAATATTCACTTTTTCCATTGTTTCCTCAATAATTTCTGGGCCTACGAGTCTTCTTTCAGCAACATCATCCCAACAATTTGGTGTGCGGAATATCTTTCTATATGATTCTTTATATCGTTCCATCTGAATACTTGAATGAAATATATTTTTATAAGAAAATTCTACTAGAGGTAAATACTGATCCCACATACCTTGAAAGTCACGTGAGCAAGATCTCAACATGTCTTATAAGTTTTGAATAGTCTGTTATGATTGTCCATTAGTTTGAGGGTGGTAGGCAGTGCTTAAATTAAGTTCAGTATCTAGGGATTTCTGAAGACTTTTCCAAAATCTTGATGTGAAACGGGGATCATGATCAGAAACAATCGATAGGGGTACACCATAAAGTCTTACAACATCATTAATATATAGTATTTCTAAACGTTCAAGTGGTAAATCTTCTCTTATAGAAAGAAAATGTGTTGACTTGGTAAGATGATCAATAATGACCCATATTGCATCATTCCTTTTAGGAGTCTTTGGTAGCCCCATGATAAAGTCTATCATAATATCATCCCATTTCTACTCAAGTATGGGAAGAGGTTGCATGACTCCTCTAGGATGTTATCTTCTAGCTTTCATTTGTTGACAAACCATACATCTTGACACATAATTAGTAATCTACCTCCTCATGTTGTCCCACCAAAAATGTTCCTTCAAATATTTATACATCTTAGTGCTACTAGGTTTTATAGAGAAATTGGAGCTATGAGCATCATCCAACAATTCCCTTTTTAGATAACGTATATCTGGAACACAAATTCTTTTCCCAAATTTCAAAATTTCATCTTCATATACAAATTCAATCAATCTCCCATCATTCACAGCTTTAATTTTCTTTTGAAACTCCTCATCATCAGTCTGAGAACTTTTTATCCTTTCTAGTAAAGATGGTTTGGAAACCATTTGAAAAAGTATCAATGTTTCACATTCTATAATTATTCCCATATCCATCTTTACTAGATCCATGATCATAAGATTCCTTTCAACACTCATCTTGTTAAGAACTCCATGATTCGTTATGTTCAAATCATCTGCCACCTTATTTTCCTTCCCTGGGTGGTAGTGTATAGTGAAATCATAATCCTTAAGTAGTTTGAGCCATCACCTTTGCCTCATTTTGAGTTATTTCTGTGAGAAAATATACTTCAAACTCTCGTGATCTATATATATCTCACATTTATCACTATAGAGATAGTGTCTCTATATATTCAAAGAAAATATTACAAATACTAACTCAAGATCATGAGTGGGATAGTTTTGTTCATGAATTTTTAGTTGTTGTGAAACATAGGCAATAACTTTATCATTTTTCATAAGGACATAACCAAGTACTTTCTTTGAATAATCACTATAAATAACAAACCCATCATTACCTGATGGTAGAGTCAAGATAGAAGCATTGAATAATCTTTTCTTCAATTCTTGAAAACATTCTTCACACTCTTTTGTCAAAACAAATTTAACCCCTTTATGTGTGAGCTTGGTTAATGGGTTAACCAATCAGAAAAAATTTTGGATGAAATTCCAATAATAACATACTAAACCAATAAAAATATGTGCCTCAGTTATGCTCGTCGATGTTGTCCATTCTTGGATTGCCCTTGTCTTAGAAGGATCAACAGAGATTCCATCCATAGAGACAATATGTCCAAGAAAACAAATTTCCTGAAGCCATAATTCAAACTTTCTAAACTTCCCATATAATTAATTTATTCTAAGAGTCTTTAGAATAGTGCGCAAGTGATTTTCATGATCTTCTTAGCTTTTGGAGTATACCAATATATCATCAATAAATACCACTACAAAGTCATCAAGATATTCTTTGAAAAATCTATTCATTAGATCCATGAAAATATAGGGTCCATTAGTCAGTCCAAAAGGCATTACTGCAAACTCGTAATGCCCAAACTTGGAACAAAGTGTTGTCTTTGGAATGTACTCCTTCTTCACACAAAGCTAATTATGTCCAGATCGAAGGTCAATCTTTGAAAAATATTGAGCTCCTTGAATTTGATCGAATAAATCATCAATGTGAGGTAGAGGATACTTGTTCTTTATTTTTATAGCATTGATCTTCCTATAGTCAATGCACAGCCTCATAGATCCATATTTCTTCTTAACAAAAAGAATAGGGGCTCCCCATAGAGAAACACTAGGGAAAATAAATCCTTTATTACTCAATTATTATATTTGTTTCTTTAGTTCCACTAATTCCATAGTGGCTATTCTATAATAGTTCTTCGATAGGGGCCTTGAACCAGGAATTAAGTCAATGGAAATCTCCATTTCTCATTCTAGAGGATGTCCAGGTAAATCCTATGGAAACACATCAACATATTCTTGCAAAATAGGTACATCCTCTATTTGAACATTCCTTTATTCACCCATAGTTATTTCACTCTCTTCCTCCCCAATAATTAAATTTAGTAGAGCCACTGGGGGTGGATCTAGATGAGAATCAGATGGTGATGTTTCTTCTCTAAAGATAAGCTATTCCTTATCATCGTCAAAAAATTTAATCATATTCTTCTTACAATAAATTTTTTCATCATGGTCTGAAAGCCATTCCATACTGAGGATTATATCAAATTCAATCATGGGTATGATGATGAGATTAGCAGATAAAGCACGTTTATATTCCATAATGGTAATTAATTCACAAAACCTTATTACAATGATACATCCCTAAAGAGTTTTTACTAACAACTCCCTTGTTAAATAAAATTAGAAATGTCTAATTTTCTTGGAAAACTGGGAAGATATGAAAGAATGCGATAATCCATAATCAAATAAAGCATTGGCTAAATTTGAGGAAACGATTAATGTACCTACCAACATGTAATTTGGAACTTAAACCTCTGTATTTGTAATCACATAAGCTTGGAATTTCCCCCTTGGCCTTTTATAAGGTAGGTTTCCTTGACGCTTAGGACATTCACTTTCATAATTCCCAATTTCTTTATAATTGTATCATTCAACATTGATAGCCTCTTTCTACACCTTGAAATCACGAGCTTGGTGGCCTTTTATCCATACTTTTATTAGACTCCTATTCCCTTCAGTAAAGTACTGGGGTGTTTCTTCCCATATTTACTGCAAGATGGAAATTCAACTTTTACCTTCTTCCTATATTTCCATTTCTAGAGTGTTCATAAGATCTCTTCTTCTCTTGCTTTTCTTTAAAGTTATAAGACTTAGAGAATTCCTTTTCTATCTTGATAGCACATGAGACTATATCTTCATATGATGAGAAGGATTGTGAGACTAATGCTCAAAAAATAAATATTTTTAACCCATCAAAGAATCAATCAATATTACTTTTAGGGTTACGTATATAATCTTTAGCATGCCTTACTAACCTTGTAAAGTTCACCTCATACTTTGCAACATTCTCATCCTCTTTTTTCCTCAGAATCAGAAATTGGCTTTCCATATCTTCTCGATGTTCACGAGGAAAGTATTTTTCTAAGAAAAGATCTTTAAACTCTCTTCATTCCATATTTGATACTTCTTCATCCTCCTTTTTATTGTGAATTAATGACCACCATTGATCTACATCTACTGTGAGGCGATAAACTACCATGACAACCTTTTCTCTTTCGATACTCCCCAAATCATGAAATAGTTTCTCTAAGGAACTTATCCATTTCTCAACTACAAATGGATTTGTAGTCCCATTTAATGTTGGTGGTTGCTGCCTCATGAATCAGTCTAACATTGATCCTTCACGTTTTGGATCATGGTGCTCCATAAGGGTAAGGTTATTATTTATAACCTGAATGAGTTGTCCTAGTATGGTTATAAGATGTTCAGTACCAGTTTCATCACTAGATCCACTATAATTATCTTGATTAATAGGTAAATCCCTACAAGAATTATGTGCATTGATACAGTTTCCATTCCTTTCACTAGGAGTCATTTCTAAATAATAGCATAATGGCATACACTAGATTAGTTTATGAATGACAATGCATAATTCCAAACTTGTAAAATACTTAACATAAATTGAAAAATGTATGCATATAATCCATAAACCTAAAAAAAATTCTTTGGGGAAGTATTTACTCATAATCCTTCATAATGGTTTGTAATTAAATTTGAATCATCCTAAGCATATCCCCCGGGAGTGTCAAACTAGGTGTGCAGTAAGGCCCGTTGTCATGTACCAGGATACCCCGGGTCAAACCTGAAACTCCTTGTCAGAGTTTTCACTCCTAAGTACATATGTTCTAGAACCACATCCACTTGTAGTATCTAGATAGGGATGTATTTCTTGTAAAACCCACATAATATCTACATTACCAAAAATTTTGGATGTTCTTTTATATTAATCCTTAAAGTATATCTTAGGGTATTGTTCTCTAATCAGAGTTTTTCTAAATCTAGTTTCCAAGGTTTGTACTAAACTTCCTATGATACCAATTGTAACCCCCAACCCTAGTTACCTAGATTCGGTGCATTATTACATAACATTGGAATGATCACAAGAAATCAAGTCCTGAAATACTGATCAGTTTAGTACCCTTGGAAGTACTAGATACATACATAAGTTTTACATTACATTATGAAATGAAAAAACAATAGTATTGGGTCTCCTTTGAACACACTCATATACCTTAGCCTATTCCTACAGGTCAATCATAATATACTTCTTCGTATATTGGGAAAAATAAAACATATGAAATGGATGAGCTTAGATTCTCAGTAAGGATAACAATATAGGAGAAACTATCATAAATAATCATAAATATTTAAGGCGATGTATAAGACTAAAACACAAGCCTTTTAAACTTAAAACTTCATCATAATGTGGAAAAGATAAATCAAATAATCCCATTTACTTATTCACATGGATATTCTACTAGTCGAATAATCACATCTAATATCAATATCTAATTTCATAATGATGGAATGCATAATGTCGGACATCATAACCACATAGTGAAGGCCTTGTGCCAAGACTACAAATAAAAATTTTGTCAAGGCCTTGGTCCAAGACACTAGTTTGTCTCATGAGATCTACCGATGCATCGACGGGCTATAGTGGGCCCCACCCGTTACTTACTATGTCCAATGCATTACTCATATGAAAAGGTTGAAACATAACATAAACATTTATATTAAAACTAGCATATTAAATGTTAATATTTTAACCATAAACCATAAATGGTATAAAAATAGCACATCCATAGTAAAAAATATCACAAAAGCTTAAATAAAATATGGAAGATTTTATCATAATGAATCATCTTCAAACAAGTGTAAAATTCATCAAAGTATGTTGACATAGATGAAATCAATCAAAACACTATTTGAGTGAAATATCTCTTTCTAATTTGAAATCATTTAAAAGTAAAGAAAAAAATTATTTTGAAAATATTATTATAATCTTTCAAGGAAAACTTTGAAGGTTTAATAATGGTATAAAATGGCCGCACTCACTGTATAAGTTAAAAAAACATTCTTTCCTTAATTTTTTGAAAAGGTCATAAAGTACCTTGTTTGGAAAATGACGAAAAGATTCCTTTCCAAGCATTTTATAGAAGTCCAAAAATGGTATAAATGAATTTAACCCATATTCTAGGAAATAGTAAAAATGTTTTTTAAATACATTTTTAAGAATCATGGATGTGGATGATAAATATTTCCTAGTAGATACTTACGTATAAACAACCTCGGATAATAGGGAGATTGTGAAATTAACCCTTACTTTATAATTTTACTTAGTTAATGGTAAATTAACCTCCTATATAATGGTTAAATCATTGTTATTAAATTATAAAATATCCACATACATAAATATGATATCATATATGATCCTTTTATATTTCTTGTCAATAATATTTTAGTAGTATCATTGTTTCGGGTGTTAACTGATCTATTTTCCTTTATATGTTTTGTTAAGAAAGTCATGTTTGTTATGGATAGGATGTATTTAATTCATATCCAAAATGATATTAAGTTCTTAAACATTATTTTTAATCGTCAAATGAAAATTATTCTTTAATGGTTACGATGGGGAATGAAATCTTATAGCGTCGTGGAGACAGTAAGCCGTACGTATGCATGAGAAACAATATCATTATATTTATGGTGAAATCATATGTAGTTGGATGTAATATTATATATAGAGAATAATTAACATGTTATATTTATTATTTACATCAATTATACTCATTATTATACCCATCCAAATAATGAATTGTTGAATAACAAACTCCACCACGACGTGGAGATGGTAATCTGTACGTACGCACGTATGGTGACTTTGTCATTCATAGGATGGATAGAATAATGAATATGGTTGTATCATATTTATAATAAAATTAAATTATTTAGAAGGTACTGAATTTATTATTTTGTTATGGAAACAACAAAGAAAGAGGATGTGGAAGAAGAAAAGAACTTTGTAAGAGGTGATGAAATAATTACCTCTCTCCGGATGCTTCCTTTTGATTTGAATGAAAGGGCTCCATAGGTTATATTTATTATCGAATTAAGGCCTCTAGAATTAATTTAGGGTAGTTTTGAAGATATTTGAGTAGGGTTTGGAAGAGAGAAATGGATTTGTAGGTGTGAATTTTAGAGAAGGGGAAGTACCCTTTTATAAGAGAGGTTAGGGGAACTTTAGGAAAAGCTTGAAATATTAATTTATTATAAAATAATTTTCGGTTTCTAATATCTCAAAATGAATCTATTTAGAGGATAAGGTGGGTATGGCTCTAAAACCTCTCAACCAATAGGTTTTACACAAGTTTAGGTCACCATATTAACCTTATCTTTTAGATTCAACTCTTAGTTAAATAGTTTAACTTTTACCATGTCTTCTTGTATTATTATAATACATGGTTAATAAACATACTATAAAATACCAAGAGAAACTAAATTGGTTAATTAATGAAATATCTATCATTATATAAGTCCTTTGGATAAACCTTAGATTTTTAGGACTATTATATAATTTAATAAAATAGTATTTGTTTTAAAAACTCATTTATGTCAATTTTGACATTATTTAGTATTTGGTTTTTTTGAAAGTCATAAAAATATTATTTATTAGAAAAAAAATAAATTTAATCAACCATAACATATCATATTAACCAATAAAATTCTTTTATGATATCAAAAGTTTCAATTTACATTTATTTTAATATTTATAACATCAATTATTTTAGTCTTTCATTAATAAGGTAATTACAACATCATCATTGTGTCATAAATAAATTTAATTATTTAATGTATAAAAATTATAAATAAAATACCATGATATATTAAATAATTTTATCTTCCTAATTAATATTTATAGTTGAGTTTATGTTATGTATAACCATATATTAAAAATGTTTTAGTTATTAAAATTTAAATTTAACACTTTTAACTCTTCTTTGAATAAAATATAATAAATGTCCTAATCTAATCCAAGTAGATCAAAAAGGATAATTTATTTTTCCTAAGGTTGATTTTAGTCTAAATACACTTATTCAATATAATTAGTACATGTGTTAGGGTAATTATAATATCATTTTTACCTTTAATTACCCTATTTATTTTTAACCGTGGTAAATAAAATTCAAAAGTTATTGTTTACCAAAAATTACTTTCATCCTATTGAACCACATTTTACTTACTGATTTCAACTATTTCTCTAATATTTTTGAAATTCAATTCACAGAAGTGGTAAAATTATGTTTTATACAAATTTGCAAATGTGCCTAGAAGGTGGGTAAAAGACGTTAAAAAAATCAATAAAATTTTATATATCTAATATTATTCTAAAATGAATCTATTTAATTACATTGGATTAATATAAGTATTATGTATCTATTTTGACTTTAAAATAAATTTAAATTTAAAAAAAAAAAATTTAATAAAAAGTCTGTTTTAAACAATAACACAATGTTTTTAACTATTCATCAAAAATTGAAAGTTTTCAGAAAAATACCAAAAATTAACCCTATGCTAATTTTGATATTATGAATCCAAAAATTAAGTTCATTTTGAAAAATAAAATTTCAAAAATTTCAAAAATTGGGTATTACTATTCATAACTACTTTTTAAACAGCTAGTTTGATTGGTCATGGTGTGCTAGAAATCGAAGTTGCGTACAACCCAAGCTATTGTATTATTCAAAGAGAAGCATATCGTGGAAGCTTGAGGTGTTATAGGGCAATCCACGGGGCAGCGGAAGTAGTGACGTCAAAGTAAGGGTGGCCTCAGGTGGCTAAGTATTGGATGGTGATGCTGAGAAGTGGTGGTCCTCGGGCGAGGTCCAGTGGCAGAGACGTCAGCAGCGAGCTTGGGAGTGATGACTTGGGATGGAAAAGTGGTGGAATAGGTGGCGGAATGATAGTGGAGGTGCAGATCCGGTGACCTCAGGATGTGGAGATGGTGGTGGGAGGCGGTGGTGGTGGTGATCAGCTAAGGTGGAGATGAGGTGGTGTGCAGAGGTGGTAGTGGATGCAGTTGAGGCCTCAGTGGATGCATGCATGTATCCATGATGGAGCGGTCAAGGAGGTGAGTAGGGGGCGCAAAGGAATATTTTATGGTCAGTGATGTTGAGCAGCAGTGGCGGTGATGTTGATCTTCATTGATGGCCAACCAAGGTGGATATGAGGTGGTGTGGTAGCCTGGGAGGATGGTGGTTCCCGATGACAAGGCCGAGGGTAGAGAGGTGGACAACAGAGTTTCTGGTGGCGTCCAGGTGATGAAGGAGAGGAGGTGGAGTTCTAGTGAGTGAGGCGGATAATGGAGCATTTCAGTCCATGGCAGAGCATAGAGGATCTCCTGTCCAACGACCTAATGGTGAGATGAGGCCACTTACTTATCACATTGGATGCGGGAGCTCCATGCATGCTTACTCTAGGGTGGGCTCCTAAGAAACCACTTGAACACACTGACATGCAGTACATGACACACACAACCTACACAGGACAAAGGCCTACCTATGCATGTTTCGGGGATTGATCACCCGCGGCTAGCTGTGGGGCTTCATCACCCATAGGTCGTGCTTAGGGATGACCCCCCCCCCCTCCCCCACCAAGTGCCCCCATCTAGTTGTTGTCTCTTCCAGGGCATGTGTGGCTAGGCTAGCCCCTTGTGGTCTGCCTAAGAGGTGCATGGGGCTTGGTTGAAGTTTGGTCTAGATGGGGTAAATTTTTACACAAACATAATCAAAAGAGTTAGTGAAATTTCAATAAATAAATTTAAATAATTCATAATAAAAGTTTCAATTCAAAACAAATCATTTTACTCATTTAAATCCTCATTTTAATTTTATGTATATATTAGTAAAATAATGAAAATCTCAGTTTTTAACATTGATATACATTAAAAAATAGTTCAAATTTCCATAAAAATATACACATTATTTTTCTCTGTCAAATACACCCACACTTAAACCATGCTTTTCCTCAAGCATAAAATCTCAACATGGAATATCATAGGTCACCAATGTTACAAAAATTCAAATTTCAAAGTAATAAAATTAAATGATTATCAATTTTAAATCAAATTTCTAAATTCCATATAAAATATCAATTCAATTTCCCATTTTCCAAAGAAACCACCAATCCATGTATTTTACTTTTACCCTTTGAAAAATGATGGAGTGTCTGTTTTTATTCAATCAAGCTCCTAAATTTATTATTATTAAACATGCCAAATCATGATCTACCTCACTTTTAAATATTTTCTCTCATCACTCATGATACAATTCAAGTATATTTTTTCTCATATCATGTGAATATTCTCTTTATACATAATCTTGTAAAAGAACTATTTTCTTCACTTTGTAAAGACAAAACGAACATAAAATCTTGAGGACATTCAATTAAGGTTCAAATGTCTTTGAGTCTTAAGGTTGGTAGGACTTGATGTTAAAAATTAAAGCTTAAGAATGGGTTTTATCTCTTAAATCATAAATCATTATATTCAAAGTAAAATTTTAATGACATTCTCCCCTTCATTTTATATCAACTCCAAACATCCAAAAAAGTTATGATTAAAGATCCTAATTAGTTTAATCATAATGAATGATTTGTGCCCTATCTTCAATATATATTTTTTATTTTTATACTATTTTTTCTTTTCCAAAGAACATTTTGATTTTTTCTATTTTTTTTAAAGTTTATGATTATAATAAACCTCACATCGACCACCTAACCATGTATGATAAAAAATCATAAGTCTAGTAATATTGATTTTTGGTTTTCCTAAATCACAACCAATTTTTCTCATATTTTTTTTTCTTTTGGTCATTTTCATTTTATTATATTCAATATGGGAGAAACAAGGGGCGGGCCAGGCAGCGAGGCATGCGTAGGCCTCAGCAGCGGGGACATCACACGGTGTTGTCGTGACCTCGTTGCATAGAGGGGGGTCACACGAGGCAGCCAGGGAGCTACCCGGGAAGCAGATAAGATACCTGCTCGAACCTTCCCACGATGCAATTTTCCCGGCACTGTGGTTGGCCTGGATGACCCTGCGGCAATCAATGAGCGTTGAAGCCATCTGGCAGAAGATAATGCAGGACGGGATCCAACTGCCAGAGGTTGGGCTCATTAGAGTTATTAACATAGTAAACTTCCATCAGAGGCATGTCTATCTGACAGCCATGGACACATACACGTGCCAAATGGGTCGGCGTGCGGAGCCACCTTTCCTGGTGAAAGTGATTCTCGGCCAAGAACACGATCCGAAAATGATGCCGCTGGGAGAAGGCGATAGTGACGAGGAGTCAGAGGGATAGGAGTAAATATGAGAAGATGAAGTCGAAGGATAAGATGAAGGAGAAGTAGAAGGATAACCCGAAGGTGTGGGGTCGCAGGGGGCGACCTACCAAGGGAGTCTCTGGGAGAGCGGCGAGATTTTCGGATCTGATCTCGACATAACCAGGATACTTGAGGTCTGTCTCTATCTTTATTCATTTTAATTCTTCATCCATTCTCTTCTAAAATTTCTAACCCATCTCTCTATCTCACTCAGGAGCACCTAGGTGCTGATCAGGCGTCCCCAATAGAGGAGGGAGGAGAGGTGCCGGTGGGATAGGATGGGGCTCTGACGCCCATCATTGAACTAACAAGCGCTGAGGAGTCTCATGTTATGACAGATCCTGTAGCGGCTAGAACACTGGAGGCCAAAGCTCTGGGTTCCTGTAAGTCCCATGCTTCACTACTGGTTCTTGCTATCAAAGATCTCAACTAATCAGGGTGTACCTTACGCAGTGATCTCAACATTGGAGGCTCGTCGGGCTGCTGAGCACGGGCCTTCTATGAGCGAACTAGCGGCAGGCATACCACCTCGTCCAGAACATACTTCCCGCACTGAGTCGGCCCCAACAATTAGTGAGCAGGGGGTGGCGGACATCAGCGGCACTGTCATTGGGGTGAGGCCGGAAGCTGACGAAGGTACCGTCGCTATCGGGGCAAGAGAGGAAGGTCTCCAAGACGTCGAGGATCTTATTCCTCATGAAGACATCACTGAGGCAGATCCTACTGCCGACCTGCTGGTTGCCTTTCCTGTGTATCGGCCTACTGATCTCGAGGAGATAGACAATTCAGACTCAGAAGCGGCTAAAGAGAGACGGATGACACGGCGCAAAGGGTGGAAGTGTGTCCAGCGCTTTCTCAGGTAGCCTCAGACGGATTGTCTAAGGAGGATGGGATCACTCTAGACCTGGTTGCACTTCCTGTGCGCCGGAGGGGCTGACGTTCAATGCCTTCATCTGACGGTCCATGATTACATTGCCGAGAAGATACTTGAGAGCAGCCGGTGCACCGAAGTTTCCCAGTGTCGGGAAAGATCGGCGATCAACCAAGCGTTTCTGAGGGCGGAGCAGGAGCTCCGGTGCCTCGAAGGGCAGGCAGCAGAGAAGGAGGTCTTCATTGCAACGTGATCTAAGCTCGTGGAGCAACTGACAGCCCAACTGGCTGATTCCCAAGAACAATTGGTGGAGGCGAATCACCAGATAACCGTACTTCAAACCGAGTGGGCGCAGGCACAAGCTAGGGTTGGCGAGCTGCGCTCTACGACTGTTGATGAAGAGAGAGTCTTCAAGGAGCGAGAAGCAGTCCTGCAGGCTACCAGCCAAAGGGTAGTAGCGTTGGAAAGATCAATCCAGCACGCTGATCCCTAAGGGCTCTGTTTTGTCCATCTCATGAACTTTTTTCTTTCACTGCTCTATATTTCGATCCAACGTATGGACCAATCTATTTATTTGTACCTTTGGTTTAATATGCTCAACCATAATCCTAAAATGAATAACAACTCACCCCTAAGCTCATGTGGGTCGCACCCAATGTGAGAAATAAAGGATGTCTGTGTTATCATTTCGTCCAACTGTGGGGCATCAACCAAGATTCAGGCCTCTGAAATCGGGCCTAGATTTCTGAGGAGGGGACCTCAGACTGATTGATATACCATCTTCTCAATGTGTTCTGACACACAATCGGGGCAATGCCGAGGGCATTGAAATCCATCCGAACATAGGGAGATAAAAAAAGGTGAATCACGTTACCTGAATTCGAAACACTATAAGGGCGCGACGATGGAGGATAACTGTTAACCATGGTGGAAACGTATCATCCATATCGCATTGGCATGAAATGGGGACAATAAATGAGGGCTGACCACTGAACATGTTCGCAACATGGGGCCTAACTCAAATATCATCGATCAGTCTTCCGGAACGTTGGCCCAGGACAGTAGGAAGACCATGGGTCAATCATCCATACTATTACAACAGGCAGACCATAGGTCTATCATCCATATTGTTATAGCAGGCAGACCATAGGTCTATCATCCATACTGTTAAGAGGTCCCATCAAACATGACCAGTCTTCTGAGATGTTGGCCCAGGACAGCAGGCGGATCATAGGTCTATCATCCATACTGTTATGGGGTCCCATCAAAAATGAAAGAGGATGAGGATCCAAATAAAGTGGCACACAAAGCGTGGAAAGTGGAGTGGTGTTTTGTTCGAACAGAGTCCAACACTCCCATGATTGCGCCACCGTGGTGGAGGCGCATTAGGCAGATGCAATAATCTGGTCACGGATCATCCCAATTTTCATACAGGACCTCTTTGGAGAGGGAAACGTTACTTCCCACCATCACTATGGGTCATCTTGAACTCATCCGGGGTAGATGTCGCAATTACACCACTCCCCAAGAAGTCAGGCTGAGGGGCCGACAGTAAGGAGGGACGGGATTTGGTAATCCCTAGGGCTGGACCCAAGACAAAATGTCCAGGCATTCCTACATATCTCATAAGGATGAGAATCAAGCCACATGTAGTTCTTGATGGTTCCATTTAATTTCATGGGGGACATGACATAGGAGAGATAATCCTTAGAACGGGGTGCGCGTGGTGCATCTATTGCAAACTCGACATGAATGAGGACATAATCCCGCACTATGCCACGCAGTCCCATGGTTGGGGTCCCAAAGGCGGGACCGAAGAGACGAACTAGCTGAACTTGAGATGGACCCAAAGACAGGAGGTCTGGGCATTCCTACGTATCCCATAAAGATGGAAATCAAGACAGACGTAGTTCTTAGGAGATCTTAGTTTTATGGTCTTAGAGCTCGGACCAGGGATCAGTAAGAAGGGCAGGAGACGCATAGTAAAGTGACTGAAGAAACCCATCGTGAATGAGGACGGGTTCTTGCTTATCATGTGCTCCTTGGGGACGTGTTTAGGCCAAGGAACCAGACATGAAAGTTAGGCTGGGCCTGCGGGGAAGTACCCAGGTGCTCCTACGTATCTCATAAGGATGAGAATCAAGCCACATGTAGTTATTAAGGGGTGTCATGGCACGACATGGCGCTTGTTCAAAGGACGAAGGAGGCGTGTGGGTGTAGCCCTCGCACCAAAAGAAGTGGTATTTGATATATCTTGTTTGTCCTTGAAGGTTAATGGATTTTATTTTGTGGAACGACCGGCCTAGGTTAGAAATTCTTGGTGTTGCCACAATAATAAAGTTGTAACCGGCGTTGACAAATGGTATGGCAATTGACCAATACCCGACGTGATATCCCTTATGGGGAGGTCACCACAATTCAGTGTCATTTTTCGTCCTACGGCCAGGACGATATCATCACAGTTTATGGTCGTGTGGTAGGACCGAACAGTACAGTTTAAGTTCGTATGGCTTGGACATGGGGGAATACGCACGATGCGACAAGGAAATTCCGGGATAGGATCCTTGGGCCAAAAATCCAACGAGGGTCCAACAATCAGGGAGGGAAGAAGACACTAGCTTCCAGTTGAGCTGGGTCCGAAGCGCAATGTATGGGCGACTCCTCATTTCCCATGGGGATGAAGGTCAAGCTACGCACAATCCTTAGAGAAAACCCAAGCATATAACCTTGGCTCTCGGATTGCGAGAGCCCTGAGATACGTCGTTACGGATCTTTGTCCATCTGACGTGTGGGGGTGCACTTAGGGTTAGTGCAAGGAGTGTCGAGATTCCACCTTGACATGATGGGGTGGAACATAATGTGAATCATGAAACCAACATTCAGAGCCCGAAGGAGCCGGCGTGATGACTGAAGACTACTGCTGACCATGTTCGCAACACAGAATCCTGTTGTGTTAGCCTAAAATAGGGGCAAACAAATGAGCATCGACCGCTGACCATGTTCACAGCGCGGTATTTGTATCAATTTTTTGTCTAAAACCCTTGGGGACTTTGCCCCGTGACGGTAGGAGAGCCCTTAGTAATTGTATACAAGCCGTTCTAGGGGGCCCCTCTGGGTGTGAAAGATAATAGGGGCCCAGATGAAAGGGAGCATGAAGCTTGGAAAGCTGACAAAAACTTTCCTAAGTCGAATCTGACACTCCTGGTCCTAGACTAGAGTACTATGAGCACATTAGTGGACCACTGGAAAGGGTCGAAGGGCTCAGTTTGAGAGCGGCCAAAAGATGGAAGATTTCCGGGAGGAGGGGGGCATAGTGGCAAAAACCCTGTACTGCACCTATGTATCCCCCCATAGGGAGGGACAGGCCAAGAGGCCGAGGTGACCGGGAGATCATTGGATCTCTTAAGAGATGGGGTTGTACCTGAAACCTAGGTGTTCAGGCGGTCCTACGTATCCCATAAGGATGGGAATCAAGCCGCACGTAGTTCTAGAAGCACAGTTTAACGTCATGTAGGACGATAAGGGGCATTTCTTCCAGGAATGTGTATGGCGTGGCGGGTAACCCATGGTGGATAAGGACATAGTCTTGCACTACACTGCACACTCCGGGTAAGGACTGGGCTAAGGGGGCCGAGAAGTCCAAGGGGCCTAAGGCTGGGCCTTGGTCAGGGAGACCTGACCAGCTTGCAGTTTAACATCTTTTGAGGACGAACATGCAGTTTAAGGTCATGCTGGACCGCAAGGATCCTAGTTTAAGGTCTTATAACTCGGACCAAAGGGGCCCTGATGCAGGGCCAAATGTAGTTTAAGGTCATGCTGGACCATTATCCAGTTTAAGGTCATGGGGGACCCTAGGGGCCCAAATGTAGGACCAAATGCAGTTTAGGGTCATGCAGGACCCACGGACCTCAAGAAAAGTACTGCTTGAGGAACTTGGCATTGGTGGGAGGAGTTACACACTATCTATCCATAGTCACCAGGGAATACGCACCATTGGGATAGACCTTATGGATGATGAAATGCCCCTCCCACTTGGGCTCCAACTTGGGTGGTTTCCTACCGGGAATCATTGGAGCCCTAAGGTCCAGTACCAGATCGCCTTGAAGGAAAGAGTGGAGGTGAACCTTCTTGTTGAAAGCTTGAGACATCCTGCTCTGATGCCTTTCCAGGTTGTGCAAAGCATGAAGCCTATTCTCGTCCAGTGCTTCCAATTCATCTAAATGGATTTCAGTAACTCTATCTGGAACTTGTTGGTCGTAGACCGTTGTGCGCAATGAGGGCAACTGAATCTCGATGGGAAGGACAGCCTCAGCTCCGTACACCAGGGAATATGGGGTCACCTATGTGGAATTACGAGTCGTCATCCGATAATCCCAAAGGGCGTTGGGGAGCTTGTCCGGCCAACTTTTCTTATTCTGACCAACCATTTTTTGCAGAATGTTAGAGAGGGTTTTGTTAAACGTCTTGATCTTTCCATTCGCCAGTGCATGATAGCGGGAGGTATGGTTAGAGCGAATGTTGTACTTAGAGAACAGTTTCTTCAACTCGGCTTCTCAGAAGTTGATTCTGTTATCCGTGAGGATAGCATGAGGTACTCCAAATCGATAGATGATGTTGGAACCCACTAATTCAATGATAGAACGGGCTTTGACTTCCTTGAGTGGAATTGCCTCTGCCCACTTGGAAAAGAAATCTGTAGCGGTCAGAATGAACCGGCATTGGCGAGCCATCACCGGTGGGTAAGGTCCTACAACATCCAACCCCCAGACTGCAAAGGGCCAAGAATACTTGGTAGTGTGGAGGGGCTCCGGTGGCCGATGAACAAAGTTAGCATGAACTTGGCACGCATGACACCTCTTGGAAAACTCGATGCAGTCATGGATCATGGAGGGCCAAAAGTACCCCAGCCTCTGAATTTGGTGGGACAACTTCAACCCGGCCTGGTGGGAACCACAGGAACCAGCATGAACTTCTTGCATGACCCATGGGATCTCGACTCCTTGAAGGAAATGGAGGAGAAAACCATAAAATCAGCATCTATAAAGGACCTACTCAAGGCTGGGACTACTCTGATGGGTAAACTGTAGTGCACGGTGTCGGATTCGCTTGCGCTCGGTTCAGTCCGATGGAAGATTACCGTGTTGGAGATATTCAACCAAGGGAGTCCTCCAATCAGGAACTACTTCGATCACCATATCTGAAGTACTCGGGGCCCCCGACGTAGGGGAACCAGCGGTAAGATGGTTCACCCGCGGTCCACGATCATCCTCTAGGATAACGGGAGCAATGACTCTCTAGTGTGCCACGTGGATAACCAGGTCGTCCTACTCGGGCTCTGCAAGTGATGCGGCCAGGCTGGCCAAAGCGTCTGCCCGACTATTTTGCGACCGGGGAATATGAACGACCTCCGGTCGAGAAGGGAACTAAGCCATTAGATGGAGGGTGCACTCTAACAATGGCACGAGTTTTGGCTTTCTAACAACATAGTCACCATTGACCTTCTTGATGACCAGATCAGAGTCCCCTTTCACATGCAGATGGGGCACGCCAATCTTGAGAGCCAGCTCAAGGCCACTGATGAGGGAATGATATTCTTCCTCATTGTTGGTGCAGCCTTCTGACAACAGGAACAAATATGGTAGAACGGATTACTCCGAGGTGATGAAGACGACACTCAGGCCCACTCTGTTGAGACTAGGATCATTGAGCCTTCTACCAGTGGGGCTCCGGGAGGCACCATCGAAGTGCATCTGCCAGCATGGGATGGAATGATCAACTGATAGGATTACATCATCAGGAAAGCCTAGATCCAGTGGCTGATTCACGGAGGTTGGATGAGCAGCTAAGAAGTCTTCCAACACCTGTCCTTTAATAGCCATCTAAGGTACGAACCTGATGTCGAACTGCTGGAGGATCACCGCCCAATGCGCTAGTCGGCCGGTCAACATAGGTCGGTTCAGGATGTACTTCAACAGGTCTACCCGAGAGACCAGTTGTACCTTGTGGTGCTGCAAGTAGTGCCGCAATTTCTGCACAGCAAATACGAGCACCAGGTAGCTCTTCTCAATGGGAGAATATCTAACTTCCATATCGAGGAGCATGCAGTTGAGGTATTAGAGGCTATTCTATGTTCCCTCGTTGTTCTTCTAGGTGAGAAGTGCGCCGAGGGACCGTTCCAGGGCGGTCACATAAAGGACCAGTGGATTTCCGGAAACGGGTGGCATCAAGATCGGAGGTTGGAGAAGATATTGCTTGATTTCCTCAAAGGCGATCTGACACTCTTCATCCCACTCGTAGGTGGTGCCTTTCTTCATGAGCCGGGAAAAGGGCTTACACTTTTCGGCCAGATTCTCAATGAATCGGCGTATATAGGCAAAGTGGCCTTGGAGACCTCGAAGCTCCCGAATATTGCTCAGGGGAGGAATCTGGCTGATGACCTTGATCTTTTTCGGGTCGATCTCGATGCCTCGGTATCTGACAACTAAGCCAAGAAACTTTCCGGAGGTGACCTCGAAGTCACATTTCAACGGGTTCATCTTCAGGTGGTGAGAACGGAGGAAGCCAAACACTTTCTAAATGTCCTAGAGATGGTCCTGGAACTGGTGAGATTTAACCACCAGGTATTCCACATAGCATTCCACCAGTGTGCCGAGTATTGGCTTGAATATGCGATGCATGTCCCGTTGATAGGTGGTGCCCGCATTCTTCAGGATGAAGGGCATAACCTGGTAACAGAAAGTACATTAGGGGGGCCTGAAGGCAGTGAACTCTTCTTCCTCAGGGGCCATCCAGATCTGGTTGTACCCAGAATACCCATCCATGAAGTAGAGGGCTTGGAACCTGGCCGTGGAATCAATTAAAAACTCTGTCACTGGAAGGGGAAAATCATCCTTCGGACAGTGGCGGTTGAGATCGTGGAATTCGATACAGACCCTGATCTGTCCGTTCTTCTTCCTGACTAACACAATGTTGGCTAGCCACCTGGGGTACTGAACTTCTTTGATGAAGTTGGCTTTGATGAGCTTATCAACTTCGGCCTCAACCAGGGCACCGTGAGAGGGGTGCATCTTTCTGGGAGGCTGCTTGAACCCGCGATGGTTTGCCGGAAGGCCAAGGCAGTGGACGGCTACCAGAGGATCTAATCCTAGCATCTCGTCATAACTCCAAGAGAACACATCACGGTGCTATCTAAGAAAGTCTACGTACTATTGCCGCTTCTCGGGGGGCATAGCGGCGCTGACCAATGTGGGTCTTGGGTCCGCCTCGCTACCAAGGTTTACATGCACTAACTCATCAATCGTGGTGGAGACGCCCTCCTCAAAGGTAGGGGGAGCATCTTCCATGTCCTCCTCTCCACTTATGGAGGGATCATCCATGGGGGAGCTGCTTTGGGGCTACCATACCCTGATGGGAAGCTAGTGCCGTCTTGGGTGGCAGTGGTCATCATATCGGGAGACTCATGCACTACGGATACCATGGCGACAAAGGAGGTTGATCCAATCCCATATGGTCTCTGGCCCAAGGGGCCACGCTTTACAACATCAAAGCATTAGTGGCACGTCAGCTTGATCCGGTTAATTCCAGCCCAGGGGAAGAGACATGTATGACGTACCGCCGTTGCCATGAGCCTGACGTCCCGATACCGTACAAGGGTAGGAGGCTCGGGGATCACCTGAGCCAGGTTGGTGTAGGAGTACGATGTGATTTCCCACCGCCGCTTAGACCTGGAAATATGTCTTCCTCTGGTACCCGAAACAACAAAGCACTGCACCATGTCGGGGTTTGTGGCCTCCAACCGATGGATTGGGAAGACATAAGCGTCATCCAAACCCACCCAGGGATCACTTGTAACAGTGGCGGGCTCAACCTCACCTTCCAGAACCTGCTTATCCTTGCTCTTGTAGTAGTCGGCGTCCAGATAACAGGCTTCGAAAGAGGAAAAAGGAGACGCATCTCATTAGAGCACACCTACTCGACCATTAAGGGAGTATTTGAGGCACTGGTGATATGATGAGGGGACCGCTGCATGAAGGTGGAGCCACGGCCTTCCCATCAACGCATTGTAGGCGGTGTCCTGAGAGAAAACCATGAATTCGGTGCTGGAAATTAGGCCACCGAACTGGGCCTTCAAGCGAATATTTCCGAGTGGAGTTTTCTTGGTCCTGTCGTACCCCTAGATCCTGAGGTCAGAGGGAGTTAAATCATCCTCAGATAACCCCAAATTTCGCAGTGTCCAAGTTGGGATTAGGTTAATCTCAGAACCTGTGTTGACAAGGAAGTGGCGGACTTCCACGCCGTTGAACTGGCCAGTGATGTACAGTGGGCGAATGTGCCCTTGTATGGGAGGGTCTTCATCTTCACCGGAGAATGAGATAACCGCCTGAAACTCGGTGTTCTCAATCGCCTCGGCGTGGAAGGCTTATGCAGCTGCTACCTCCGTCTCAAACTAGAGGGGGATCCTTAGGGCCTCGGCGAGTGCCTCACGCATTTCAGACAACAGGAGAAGAGCCTCAAGGATATAAATCCTTGCTGGAATGTTGGCCAGGTGCTTCAGGACGTCATACTTTTGGTCCAATCATGAGTTTCTGCTTACAGGAGGCTGCTCTGCGATTAGAGGCATGACGGGCTCCACCGGCTGGATCAGTGACTGACTAGTACAAGGCACATCTCATTGTTCACTAGTCGAGGCCCAGAGATTAGGACCATAAGGCTGGGTTTGGCTGGTGACAGGGCAGAGCTGGTCGCGGCACGGCCGAGGTGGTTCTGCCTAATCCAGCAACACAAATGGTGGTAGAGGCGAACCTGTCGACAGTAGGTGAAGGGGCTGCGTGTGTTGAGCTCTGTACTGGTCCTGCTGCCTGGTCTCAACGGCGTGCACGACCTAGCTGTAGGTGCCAATTGTTGTGCCCTAGAGATTCACGTAGTTGCGGCTCCGCCAACGTTGGCGATGGCTGGGGACATTGGGAAGGTCCACCTGGAATTCCTCATTGTCAGGAGTCAAAAAGGGATTTACCAACTCTATGGTGTTAACCAAAGTGTACCCCTGACTGTCACTCGAGGAGTCATCCACTACCGAACGGAGTCTCGGAGGGATCCCCATTTCTGGGGGCATAAAATTCCCAAGAGTGAGGGATGATGATGGCATTGGCAGGGTTCGTTCTTTCTTCTTGCATCGCCGCTTTCTCTTCTGGGAAGAGGTAGGCTAGGACAACGATGCCGAGGTAGGGATCACAGATTCTGAGGGCTTTGGCTGATTCAGGCGGGCATGGATGATGCCATGGGCACGGGCGACCGTCTTGCGGGCCATCCAATCATTATAATTCTGGGACCCACAGTCGGAAACCTGCTGCCATTCATCCTCATCGCCGCTACTGCCCTCTGGTCTCACAAAGACACCTGCTACTTGCGCCGAGGCTGGGTCCAACTTGACTATATTGTTGTCAATCTGTTCTTAGAGTCAGTCTTTGAACACGTAGCATCGCTGGATGGTGTTCCCCAGGGTCCGGTGATAAGGGCATTAGTTGGGTTGATCAGTGAGATGCGCCTCTTCTGGCTTCCGGCACTCAGGAATCCGCACTATTCTCTGCTCTAAGGCACTACGGAAGTAACCAGGGACCTGGGCCTCGTCAAATGATTAGGTCTGGTTCCTTCTGTCTGGAAAGGGGGATTTTGGAGGCTGGCCCTGATGAGGGGACAGAGAAGCATGTCGAGGAGGCGGATCCTGGTAATCTTGCCTAGGTGGTAGAGGTGCGTTACGCGGGGGTGCTTGCCGATTTTGAGGCGGTCACTGCTGGGCCGGAGGCTGTGCCCGTGGGGGTGGACCCCTATGGGGCTGCAGAACTGGCATCACTGGTAGAAACTCTAGCTGCCTGGGGGCCTCTATCTGGGCCACAGCAGTGGGCTCGGCTCTGGCATCTCTCCTTGTAGAGATTACAGGAGGCAATGGGCGTGCCTGGCTGGCCTGTTGCAGGGCTTCTTCAAGGCACTGAGCCTTGTCTGAGAAGTCTCGAAACCCTCCGGGGTAATTCTGAGTGATCAGATAAGGAACCAACTCTGCCTTTATGTTTCCTACGCATATTGTCAGTAATTTCTCCTGAGTTAGTGGCATGTCAAGGGAGTACGTGAGCCCCTTCCACTGGGCGACGAAGTCCGCGACTCGCTCATCGGGCCTTTGTTTTCACCTAAAGAGGTCTGTGATGTTTGTCTTCCAGGTTGTGGAACTGAACTGGTAGAGTAATTTCCTATGAAGGTCCTCCCATCTAGTCACAGATCTGATAGGGAGTTGGTTGTACCAGATGAATGATGGTCCTTCTAATGTCTGAACGAAGCAACAGAGCTTGACAGCCTCCTGCTGCGCCGGAGTCCCTAACATAGGCCCGCACCTCGAGTTGAAGTGGGCCAGGTTCTGTGGCAGGTATCTGTTCCAATTAAAGGGTGCGAAAGTGGGGTTCCCAAATCCTGGTGGGGCCGGCATATCATCCACCCATGCTGGGTAAGGCTTGTCATCCAGTGGGATTTCCACCTTCCGAGTTTCCAGAGCCTCTAAGCGGGCGATGAGTGCCACCATCGGATCATCTGCATACGGGTTCATGTCCTGACGGGGATCCCAAACCACAAGCGCATTGTCGGGCTCTTCAATCTAGTAGTCAAGCTCAGCAGCTCGTAGGGTGGCTGGCGGAGCGACTCTTGGGGCAGTGGGAGGAAACTGATCGGGGTCCCTTGGGTGATCACGCCGCTCAGGAGGGTTCGGAGAAACGTAACGCACCCTCTTTCCATGATCTCTATCCTCTCCTCTGTCTTTGAACACGGCATGATTGCGGTTTCCCAGGAGAATATCATCGAGGGGTATTTGCTCCTGCCCCTGTTGTCCTGGCCTAGGATCACCGTAGTCATGCCGCCGCTCTGGAAAGATCCATACCCGAAGCGTAGATGCCATGGGGAAGCCTTCTACTTCCCAGAATGGTGGCACGGAGTAGGCCTTCATGGTGGCTGGCACTACCGTGAATTGGTCTGCGGCAGCCATTGCCTGTGCCAGTGACCGGGAGAGTCGACCCAACCTGCCTGCAGGGCGGTCGGGGCCTCAATCCGGGTCGGGTATATAACTTCCCCTGCTCAACGTTTATGGGGGTCTGATAACAGGAGTCAGCAGTGGCTCGGGCCACAGTGGTTGCTGATGTTGGTGCCCCAGGGCGGGCATTCTCTTCTGCTCGCGCCCGATGCTGGCGTCGGGTCAGATGGGTTGGAGCCGGTAGTGCGGGCACATAGATTGCATGCTCCTCGGCCCGGAGAGTCGGGTGGCGGTGGCGACGCAGCCTGGCGGGGGCCCTTGCTGTGGACCCTTGAAGCGGGTCTCCGATCGGGTGAACCCAGACATCTCCAACCTCATCTGCGTAGGTACAGGAGGTGTCAAGGCGCTCCGGGGATAAATTCCTGAAACGGTTGAACGTTGGAGTGGGGAGTGGTGGCTCCCAGCGCACCCCTCGGAGGCAGCTATGGTGGTGAGGCGTAGCTGCCTCTAGATCCAAATGGGACATGTCCCTGGTGGGGATGACCCCTTCCTCCTCGTACCTACAAACCAGGTCATTGATCACCCTTTGTTGGATGATCTCTGATGGGGAGAGGGGGTGTGAGTGCCTGGCAGTCGCAGTAGTTAGATCAACTATGGAAAATGTGGGACCACGCGGGGTGGCCGCGTCGGTACTGCCCCTACCCCTGTGCCGGTGGGTAGGTGGTGATCGAGATCTGGATGCAGCGATCTGATTCTTGGAAGCAGGAAGATGAACCCATTAGCGCTAATAGGAAAAGAAATCGACAACCAATATCCCATCGTCATTCCATCTTCTGTAGTCGGTATGAGGGATCCATGCTGACGACATCATAGAACAAAGTTCTCAACATCCTGAATGCCTCAACCCCTGGTGGGTTTCACGTCCCGGTGCTAGGTTCCCGGTCTTGGTGACATGCTAATCTTCTGACACCCTGAACGCTACCAGTCTCCATATTGAGGAGAAGAGGTTCACTTCGGGTTCACCATTTTCTGTTTCCAACGCTTTCCACTAGGGCGGGCGTGCGCATCCGTCACGCAGGGGAGGACACGCGGCTCGTCGCCCCGCATTCCCGCTTTCCAAAGGTGGGCGGCATCCGCTCCTTATTCAGGGACATCTACTCCTTGATCAAAACCAGGATGATGGGATGTCGGTTCTTACTTATTTGGATTCATCCTCGGAGCTCATCACCTAGTCTGGGTCTCCCTCATATATTTAAGAAGTATTTGTGAACCTCTCTCCCAGTGCCATATTTTCATGGACACCAGTTAATTACGCTGCTTCCGTTAGGATGCTCCAAGGGGTCTGGTCGGGGCAGCAACCTTTGGTGAGGAGAATGGTCACGTTGGGGTGTCGTTGGAGCGCCTTGACGCTAGGGGATTGGCACGTCTGTCTTCTGTCTCTTATTATAGGGATTCTCGAGGGTGCTAAATCCCGAGGCATCCCACATCGAACGCGGGGAATTGTGTGCATCTTAGGTTTTCCTCAGGTTCTCATGTTTAATATGGGGTATTCCACAAGTTTAACGTCTTTCGGAGATGGATCGGACTGATCGGAACATTGGGAGTGGATCAAATTGAAGGACCTCCTAGGGGGAACACCGATATTGGGGTGAGCACGTGGGCGGCTTCCCGGATACTATGGAGTGGAATGAGGTGTCATGATCCCACCCTGATGTGGCGGCCTGGGTAAGGATCGGGACGGGTGATGGATTAAAGAGGGGCTTGAACCTGATGGAGGATTTCTACATATCCCCATGGCAGGGAATCAAAGTCTGCGTAGTTCGGTGATACGGTGGGACACCTGAAGAGGCGACCCGTGAGAATGAACGCATGGATTGGAGCCTGGAGGAAGTAAGACCTCTGGGCTAGGGCATGAGCTTCCCGAGGCATGTGGGCTCGAGGGAGAGGTTAGGATGAGATGTGGGTGTTGGATATGGGTCTTACGCTCTAAGGCGGCCCGTGATGGTGGATATGGGGCTTACGCTCTGAGGAGGCCCATAATGGTGGTTGTGGGGCTTACGCTCTGAGGCGGCCCATAACGGTGGTTGTAAACTGACGCGGAGGGGTCGGGACAATTGAGTGATGGTCTTGAACCTCATGGAGGCTTCCTACGTACCATGCATTAGCACGGATCAAAGCCCACGTAGTTCGGGGCATATGGTTTAACGTCGTGCGGGACGGGATATAGTTTAACGTCATGTGGGACGAGGCAGACAGTTTAACATCATGTTGGACGGGCATACAGTTTAACATCATGCTAGAAGGGCAATTTGGGGCTTATGCTCTGAGGCATCCCAAAGTGTTGGCGAACCGACGTGAAGAATTCGTAACGACTGGGTGGTGGGCTTGAACCTCATGGAGACTTCCTACGTACCATGCGTTAGCACGGATTAAAGTCCCCGTAGTTCGCTGGGATGGGGCTTACGCTCTGAGGCAGCCCATAATGGATGTCATGGTCGATGCTTGCTCTAAGCCCATGTGAGTCATACTCGGTGTGAGAAACAAGA
Source organism: Viscum album (assembly GCA_963277665.1). Taxonomy (NCBI): domain Eukaryota; kingdom Viridiplantae; phylum Streptophyta; class Magnoliopsida; order Santalales; family Viscaceae; genus Viscum; species Viscum album. The sequence goes on along the minus strand of OY728145.1, from coordinate 615,935,980 downwards.
GGTAGTAGAGACCAAACAATCACGTCGGAAAGAGTGCATCCGTGAGAAGCGGATAGGGGCTTACGCGTTGAGCGGCCCAAAGAGGAAACAGGGGCTTACGCGTGGTTAGTAGCCCTTAGTGTCGGGACTTACTCTAGGATGGAGGCTCGTGGTACGAAAAAGCACAGAGGGAGAGGGATTTGGGACCGAACAAAGGAGATGTCTCATTCCCTATCACACCCTCCCCTGGCCTTGGTGGTGGGGAAGTACGGAGGTGAATGGGTGAAACCTTCAGCAAGAGAGACTAGGGGCTTACACTCTGAGGTAGCCCTTCCCCCATGGACAAACTCCACTCCAAAAGGAGGATATCATTCCATGTGAGGTAGATTCTATTCCCGTGGAGCAGTGTAAAGAATGTCTGAGCCAAGGGGACCCTGTGTGCAAGGCACGGGGTTGGATCATAGATTAACGTCATGTGTTGAGGATGAGGTTCTTGGCAGTTTAACGTCCTGCAGCTTGGAAGAGGTGGTTTCTCTCCACACCCCTAGGGCTTACATGCCCAACACCCACTACCCCTTGTGGGAGGGAAGGAATCGGCAAGGCTGTAGTGAAGGGGGGCCGCAGGGCGAACCATCGAGGGGTCCACGTTAGCATGGCTATGCGAAGAAGCAATAGCTGTTAGCGTGCCTATGAGAAGAAGCATGAGGTAAAGCAATGCAATGGGAAACACCGCCCAAGGAACCTTGAGGTTACTTCGTACGAGCCTGGAAGGTCGTACGGGAAAACAACGCATGGCGTGAATGCCCGGTATGGAGGATATTGGGAGCCTATGCAGGGAGGCACCCAGGGGGTGTAAAGGTGAGGGGTCCTGGGGTTTTGCGCGCAAAGAGAGGGTTTGCGCGCAAAACACTGGGATGGCGCGCAAGTGGGGCAGACGGATTGTGTGCAGCTAAGGGGATTGCGCGCAAGGGATTAGATTGTGAGAGGGGGTAATGGGAAATCTCTAAGGTATGGCAAAACCTAACGAAGGTATTGCGTGCAATTTGGAAGGGATTGTGCACAATTGGAGGGGATTGCGCATAATGGGAAGGGATTGCGCGCAAAGGAGGAACCCTGAGGAGTTGGAAAACTCACTTAAGCCAGTGAGATTGCGCGTAAAGGCGAACCCCGGGGCAAGGTTGCGCGAAAAGGGTTATTACCTGGAAGTCATATTGTGCGCACGGGAGTCCGATTTGCACGCACGGGAGATGGTCCGAATTCCTCAACCTGAAATGGTTGGGGTCACCTTCTATTTATAGGCATTTGCCGTCGCGGAATCCGGACGGCGCGCAAAATCTTCCACACCAGGACCAGCCGGTGCGCAAGGCCTCCCCGTGCGGTACTGGGCGCGCAAAATTGCATGTCGCACCGGTTCTTTTTCGCAAATCCCGGGAGTCCTTCTTGCAAACAACATTTTTTCCACGCAAGTTCCCTCTAATTTCGCGCACTACATCTGGGCCCTCCGGACCGGGCCTTTGAGTCCGAATATGACTTCGCTTTGTCATTTCGAAACTTCCTCCAGGAGTTACGGACTTTTTCGACGTCTATAATCACATTATGTATTCAGTTACTTTTGATGTTTCTAACTACCTCTGTTTTGGAGTAGTGGCTTGGGGGTGTGCTTGGGTGAACTTTTAAGGAGAACTAAAGGGCAGTAGCTTTCACACGGGCGGCGAACGGTTTGTCTAAACTATGCGGCCAAACCGTGCATAGTTGGCTTAGAGGCAGTAGCTCCTAAACGGACGGCACATGGTTTGTCTAAACCATGCATCCAAACCATGTGAGAAGGGTGGCCAAGGCAGTAGCAAACGCACAGTTAGCACACGGTTTGTTAAATTGTGCGAACTAATAGTGCGGCCACTTAAACTAGATCCTAAAATTGTGGATCTTGACCATTTTGCCTCTAAATTCCTTGTTTAAGATCCTAAGTGGCCATAACTCGGGATTACCCTCCCTTGAAGATAGGAGAACCTCTCCCAAGTGTTTTTGAGGTGATCCGAAGGCTTCCCTTGGCGAATTGAATACGGTTTCTTGAGGTATGTGATCGTTCTTGTTTGGTTGTTAGATCTAATTAGATCTACTCCTCCTCTTCTCTCGGTTTCTTAGATCTACACCTGTTATGGGTAGATCTAAGTGTGTAGATGCCAAATATTTATATTTGGTCTTGGTTGTGTTAGGAGAAGAGATATAAGGAGGATTCTTTGAGGATTATCCTGGCTTTCTTATGTGTTCTTCGTTTGTTTGGGTTTTCATCAAAAATATTTGAGGTAGGGATGTTACCTTCATCTCTCTCTCTCCTTTGTGCATCATGCAGGGTGGGTATCCTCTTGTTTTCATGAGGTACGGTTGAACCAGTAAATAAAGATAATAACTGGTTAAAGAATGGGTTTGGGGAAATTTTTTTGATATTGTTGTTTTATTTCCATAAATGCTTATCCTTTGATTATGTTTTTAATTGAATAGGTTTATACCTACTGAAAATCACGGTCGTTGGGGGCCTTTTCTTGTGCAATTAAATGTTTCCCTATTTTTCTGGATTATTTTGTGGATGGAATTTCATAGAATGTAGAAATTGGTTAATCATTTAAAGTTGTCTGATCAAATTAATACCTAGAACCCTTTTATGATCACCCCAGTTAAACTAAATGAAAGAATGATTTTTTTTTGGGGTGTTGGTTGGGGTTTAATTATGTGAAGGGGTGTTTCATGGGTTGTTGTAGAATAGGTGAGTAGCAGGGCTGCGGTTGGCTTGGTTGTGGGTTGGCGTGTATGATATGGTTGTGATGGGAAGTGGAGCTACGGGAAATGGTATCGAAGGGATGATGATGTGGTATGGGTATTGTTTCTGATGTGTTGTGGTTATGGTGGTTGGCAACAGGGCTGCAGGGATGGGTTGTGCATATGAATAAAAGTGGAAGAGTTAAATAATGAATTGTGGGGAATGGTAGTTGATTAAATATGTAAAATCAATGAAATTGATTGGATGATAAAAGAAAATGGTATTGTGTTGCTTGTGTTTTCCCTAACTATATTTGTGGTTGGCAGGGATATGTTTTAGGAACAATTGATCTAGTTTGGTTGTTGTTTGTTTCTCGGTAGTTAAGGAACTGATAAACTAAAACTGTTGAAACATGAAAATCTTAATGGGGTTTGGGGCTGTTTATTGTGTTCATACTTTCGTGGTAGCAGTGTCGAGGCATGTACTCAGATCTTTTGTATAGAAGCCTTAGGATGGGCTGATTGGTTGATATAATTATATAAATCTGTATGTTTTATGTTTCTTTATGCACCCCACCCTTGTTGAGCACTATGTGCCGAACACTCGTGGGATAGGGGGTGATATTCTCAAACATCCAAAGGATGGATGGTTATTGTTCTTCCTTGTGCTCCCTCTTCTAGGTTTTATAGCCCAAGATCCTTCGGGCAGGTTATGACAGATGTTTCCCAAGAGTCTTCGGGATGAGGATGTAATGTGTTCCCAAGAGTCTTCGGTATGAGGATGTGATGTGGTTCCCAGGTGTCTTCGGGATGATGTGGTTATGGCCGGGGATTGAGTGCTGGTGGGATACAGGATGATATGTGGTTATGGTCGAGGATTGAGTGTCGACGGGATACTATGAGCTTCGTATGGCCAGGTTGTGGCACTAGCTCGAGCTTCGTATGGCCAGGTTGCAGCACTAGCTCAGGAAGAGGGGTAAGCATCAGAGCGTTAGGTGTGAGGGCTTGAGTAGTATTCAGTGGTAAGGTGGTGAGGGGTACCCATACTTTGATAATATTACTATACTACCTTGTGGACTTGCGATATTTGGTGAGTTTGGCTTGTAAGGTTGGGTGGATAGATTCCTTGCTAGGCTTTGGTTCCTTCTGTTTTCTCATGGGGAATTAGGATGTCTCCCCACCTGTGCATGAGATCTTTGGGTTTTCCTACTGAGTATACTTGTATGCTCACCCTACGTTTACTTTTAGGTCTTCATAAGGACTTCAGGGACCATGCGGGACCTTGCTAGTGGGGCGTTGGAGTTTTGCTGGTTGTAGTTTTTTCTTTCTTCTTGGTATCGTACTTTGGAGGTTTTCTTGTACTTGTACTTTTGTTTCAGTTTTGTATAAAACATGCATATGGGTTGGTTTTGGGTTTATTTTCATTTACTTGTTCCTTTTTCTTTTGGTGTTTGACTCATCCTATTTCCCGATCTTAATTAATAAAAAGGGTAATGACTCCCATATTTGTGAAAACGCATACCCTTGGTGCTAGTCGCCACTCCAGGGCCTACTGGAGGTGGGACTCGGGGGTCATTATCTCCCTTTCACCATTTCCAACTCAGGAGGGGAATCTTTGGTGGGAGGGGGTCGTGACAGAATGGTATTAGAGGTAGAGGTTGAAAGATAGGATGGAGTCTGGAGTTAGGAATAGTGAGGATTGCATGGGATGGTAGGGCAGCAGTGTTGGGTGATCTTGGAGCGTGAAATAGGCTAGGGAAGACCAACCAGGACATGGTATTTTAGGGTCCCCCGTGATCCGATGGAAGGACTCTGGACCTACCAAATGACCAAGTGAGGCTACACTGATTGCAGGGTAGAGACACTAGGAAAGGTACATTCATCATAATGACTTGTGTTCTTGTGTTTCTAGGTCATTTTGGGGATTTAAAATGAATAAGGAGTCAAAGAAAAATTTAAGAACAATATTCTACACTACTCAGGCTTAGGCATTCCATGTTTACCTTGCAGCTATGGAACCTAGGAGACGACCATGAGTAGTGCGGGCGATCGTGGCCCAGGGGGTTGACTTGGCGGATCGACGGAGGGATAACCAGGAGGAGGAGGATGATTAGTGGCAGAAGACGCTTCGTGACTTTCAGCGACAAACCCTCGGGAAGTACGAGGGAAGCATCTATGACATGGAGACAGAGAGCTGGCTAGAGGAGCTGGTGATAGTTTTCAGCTTGATCTGGGCTCTTGTGGAGTATCGGGTTCCTCTGGCTATGAGCCAGATATGGGGAGTGGCGTGTCAGTGGTGGATGCTCTATCTCGGGGAGAAGAGGGAGACTGAGGTTATGTGGGCGGATTTCGAGAGGGAGTTCCGGGCGGAATTCCTCTCTTCCACAATGAATGCTGAGAAGAGGTAGGAGCTACTCTCCCTTCAGCAGGGGATCATGTCGGTGAGAGAGTTGGGTATCAAGTTCAATGATCTCCTCTGTTTTACTCCGAACCTCTTTTCAGATGAGGAGTCTCGGGTGATATGTTTGGAGGAGGCACTTCGACCTCCTCTCCGGTATGTTGTTACTCCCTTCACCCTACCGATGTACTTGGAGGTCCAGAAGAAGGCTGAAGTGGTGGAGAGGATGCACACGCTGGGAGGTGTGTCGCGAGAGGGAATCCAGTTGCGCTCGTCGAAGGGGAAAGCCTTCAGCAGCAGGGCCTTCAGCAGCAGGCCTCCAGCATCAGGGCCCTCTAGGTTCCGACCAGTAGGGAGAAGGCCTCAGCAGTTTCAGTTCTGATCTCTCAGTCCTCCCCCTTTTTCTTCAGGCCCGGGACCGAGGTGTTTCATCTGTGGCAGCCGTGGGCACCTTCGGAACCAGTTCCCAGACCAAGTACAGTATAGTGGAGGTAGACCAATACAGCACCCGCCTCAGCCACAACAGTTTCCAACCAGGCCCTTCCAGCAGCAATAGTAGGGGCAGCGAGCTCCCGCTCCTCTAAGGGCAGACGTTGCAGGAGGAGGCCGACCTCAGGGCGCTCCTCAGGGACCTCGACCAGGGCATGGTCAGGGAGGTGGTCGACAGCTAAGAGGCAGAGGAGTTGGGCGTGGGCAGTTTCACACCGTAGAGGCAGCAGTTCCAGCAGGGCGAGTAGTCGTTCGTGGTAAAATCATCTTTTTTAGTACCCTTGCCTATGCCTTGTTTGCTTCAGGAGCTTCACACTCCTTTTTTGGGCCTAGTATTTCCTGTGCCTTGGGCCTAGACATAGAGACACTTTCCGTACCCCTGGTTTTGAGTACACCAGCCGGAGGTCAGACCATCTTGTCTCGTGTTTTCCGAGGATGTAGTTTGATGTTGGGGCCACACCAATCCAATGGATATCTCCTTTTACTGCAAATTCATCCATACGATTTCATTCTAGGCATTGACTGGCTATTCTCAGTGTGTGCCGTCATCGATTGTTTCCGAAGAAGGGTTGTGTTTTTAGGTGTGGGCGGCCGACGTGTGACTTTCATCGGTGAGCGGGGTTTCCAGGAGGGCAGCCTATGAGGGGAGCACTTTATTTCCTCTTTAATCAGGCTATCAGTTGAGTCGGCATATACAGAAATGGTATAAGTCTCCGATATTGTCAGTGAGTTCATGGATGTCTTCCCTGAGGAGGTGGTGACTCTACCCCCTCAACGATACATTGAGTTCGGAATAGACTTACAACATGGTGACCGTCTGATTTTGATGGCCCCCTATCGAATGGCACCTTCGGAGCTACGGGAGTTGTGGATTTAGATTAAAGATCTGATAAAGAAGGGTTTTGTTCGACCGAGTGCATCACCATGGGGTGCTCTAGTCTTATTCGCAAAGAAGGAAGATGGTGGTCTCAGGTTGTGCATAGACTATCGGAGACTGAACCAGGTAACCATCAAGAACTGTTACCCCCTCCCGAGGATAGACAATCTCTTTGAACAGCTGAGGGGAGCAGGTTGGTTCTCTAAGATCGATCTGTGGTCTGGATATCACCAGTTGAGTGTGAATGAGGGTGACATCTCGAAGACTGCCTTCAGGTGCAGATATGGGCACTTTGAGTTTGTGGTCATGCCGTTCGGCAATAAAAATGAACCAGTCGTGTTCATGGGACTCATGAACTCCATATTTCGGGAATACCTAGACCAGTTCATAGTCATCTTCATCTACTCAAGATCAGAGGATAATAATGTTGGGAACCTGAGAATTCTTTTAGAGGTCCTCTGACAGCACCAACTTTATGGGAAGTTATCCAAATGCAAGTTTTGGACTCGAGAAGTACGCTTCCTTGGACACGGGGTGTCCGAGCAGAGAATAGCGGTGGACCCATCAAAGGTTGAGGCAGTTGTTTCTTGGGTAGAACCCTAGAACGTGGTAGAAGTTCGTAGTTTCCTTGGACTAGCAGGCTACTACTGGAGGTTCGTTCCCAACTTCTCTCAAGTTGCAGCACCTTTGACAACCTTAATGAATAAAGACCAAGCTTTCGTGTGGGATGAGCAGTGTGAGGAAGCCTTCATTTACCTAAAGGGAAAGTTGGTTAGTTCCCCAGTGCTAAGATTACCAGAGGAGGGAGTAACGTTTGAGGTATTCTGTGATGCCTCAGGCCAAGGATTGGGGTGCGTGCTGATGCAACAGCAAGGGGTGATCTCTTATGGGTCTAGGAAGTTACTTCCTCATGAACGTAACTATGCCACCCATGATCTAGAGCTTGTGGTGGTTGTGTTCACACTAAAGTTGTGGCAGCATTACCTCATCGGGGAGCATTTCATGGTCTTCACGGATCACAAGAGTTTGAAGTATATCTTCTCCTAGTGGGACCTGAATTTGTGGCAGTGAAGGTGGATGTATTTCCTCTAGGACTACGACTTCGAAATCTCCTATACTAAAGGAAAGGGAAATGTGGTGGCTGACGCTTTGAGTAGGAGGAAGGACGCGTTTTAAAAGTCGACAGATGTCTAGAAGGCGATGGAAGAATTGGCTATACTACACCTCGATGTATGGGAAGATGGTGGTAGAGGTTTTCTATTTTAGATGACAGTGCATTCCTCCCTACTACGGCAGGTGGAGGAGTCTCAGTGGGGAGACATAGAGAGTGAATTGATGTGCGATCGGGCTATCTAGGGCAATGCTCTGGAGGGATGGTTGGAGGATGGTCTAAATCGAATGATTTTCTAGGGGAAGTTGTTTGTTCCAGAGGAAATGCGCGAGAGAGTTCTTGGTGAGTTCCACAACTCACCCCTGGCAGTAAACCCAAGAGCTTCCAAGATGTACCAGGGATTGAGAGGGCAGTTCTGGTGGCCCAGGGTGAAACGGGATGTAGCAGAGTTCGTAGAAAAGTGCCTCGTGTGTTAGTAGTTAAAGACTGAACACTACGTCCCAGGAGGTCTGTTACAGCCTTTAGATGTCCCCGAGTGGAAGTGGGATGACATCTCGATGGATTTCGTCATGGGGCTGCCCAGAGTTTAAGGGTGTTGCGACGCCGTCTGGGTAGTGGTGGACTGGCTGACGAAATCATCCCACTTCCTAGAAATCAAAGAGTCAAGTATGGTTGAGGCCCTATCTCAGAGGTATGTGAATGATGTGGTGCAGTTTCACAGAGTTCCGAGATCTATAATCTCCGACTGGGATACCCGGTTTACCTCACGGGTCTGGAGAGGATTGCAACATGATTTTGGCACTCGGCTATGCCTCAGCACTACTTTCCACCCCCAGATAGATGGGCAGACAGAGCGCACTATCCAGACTTTGGAAGATATGCTATGAGCATGTGTTTTGGGCCTTGGAGGATCATGGGTACAACACTTTCCTCTGATAGAGTTATCTTACAACAACAGCTATCACTCTACCATTGGCTTGGCTCCTTTCAAATATTTGTACAGGAGGTTGTGCCGCTCACTCGTATATTGAACAGAGGTCATAGAAGTAGGTTTTCTTGGCCCGGAGGTGGTACAGAGCATCACGGAGAAGGTTCAGCTTATACGAGAGAGGATGAAGGCAGCTCAAGACCAGCAGAAGTCATACACCGATAATAAGAGGAGACCCTTGGAGTTCGAGGTCGGGGACCACGTGTTCTTGAAGGTCTCTACTAAATGCGGGAAGTGAAGATTCGGAAAGGGAATCAAGCTTTCTCCCAGTTTTTTTGGGCCCTTAGAGGTGTTGCGGTGGGTTGGCGAGGTGGATTATCAACTGGAATTACTGCCACCACTGCAAAGGGTGCACGACATCTTCCATGTGTCTCAGCTCTGTCGGTACCTACACGATGATTCACACATCCTCGACTAGGGAGAGCTAGATATCGGGGATGATGCAACATTCATGGAGCGACCCGTGATGATTGAAGGTCGTGAGGATAAGGTGCTTCATGGATGAACCATTCCTTTGGTTCATGTGCTATGGAGGCATGGTGGGATTGAGGGGAGTACCTGGGAACGGGAAGCACGGATGCTTGCCCAGTACCCAGAGTTGTTTTGAGTTTTATCCTGTTTTGTTTCGTACCTGTTTACGATGTAATGCTTGACCTGGTTAACTATGAAATGTGTTTAAAGTGCGTAAGAAGTGTCCTGAAATGTGGGGAGGGGAGGACCTGATCCTCAGTTAAGAATCATTAAAGTGGATGCACCTAAACCGATGTGGGTGAGTCAGTGCCGCATGAAGTGAATAGTATCTTAAGATAGAGTAAGGAAAACCCCTCACCCACATGACCGAACGGTTTAATATTTTTCTTTATGTGGTTTCACGGGGGAGAGGAGCGGTATGATTTTGATTGTTCAGGAGATAGGTGAGGAAGGGGGTGATCCTTGGTAACAAGGAGTTTTTCTCCTGAGAGGTATCTTTCAAGGGGGAGTTGTTTAGACCCCTTTCCTTTCTTCAGGTCTGGTTTTAATTGTCAAGGGTGAGAATAGTTTGAGAGGTATCTGATGTAACGGCTCGGACCACTTCGGTGCATTACTTTGTAAAAATGTGGTGTTAGAGGCATTCTGGAGGTCAAGGTAACTTATCCCTAACGCTTTTCCAAAATATTCCTTCTAGATGAACCGTTTCAATGGTAGACAGTTGAGAACTTTAATATCACGTTATGTATTTAGGTACTTTTGATGTTTCTAACTACCTCTACTTTGGAGTAGTGGCTTGGGGGTGTTCTTGGGTGAACTTTTAAGGAGAACTAAAGGGCAGTAGCTTTCACATGGGCAGCGCACGGTTTTTCTAAACCGTGCGGCCAAACCGTGCGTAGTTGGCTTGGAGGCAGTAGCTCCCGCACAGACGGCACACGGTTTTTCTAAACCATGCATCCACACTGTGCGAGAAGGGTGGACAAGGTAGTAGATAACGCACGGTTAGCGCACGGTTTGTTAAACCGTGCGAACTAACCATGCGGCCACTTAAACTATATACAAAAATTGTGGATCTTGACTGTTTTGCCTCTAACTTTCTTTTCTAAGCTCCTAAGCGGCAGTAAATCGAGATTACCCTCCCTTGAAGATAGAAGAACCTCTTCAAAGCATTTTTTAGGTGATCTGAAGGCTTCCCTTAGCGAATTGAAGCCAGTTTATTGATGTATGTGATCATTTTTGTTTGGTTGTTAGATCTACTCCTCCTCTTCTATCGGTTTCTTATATCTACACCCGTTATGGGTATATCTAAGTGTGTGGATGCCAAATATAATGATATTTGGTCTTGGTTTTGTTAGGAGAAGAGATCTAAGGAGGATTCTTGGAGGATCAGCCCATCTTTCTTGTGTGTTCTTCATTTTTTGGGGTTTTCGTCAAAAACCTTTGATGTAGGGATCTTACCGTCTTCTCTCTCTCTCCTTTGTGAATCATGCGGGGTGGGTATCCTCTTGTTTTCATGAGGTATGGTTGATCAATTAAATTAATATAATAACTGGTTAAAGAATGGGTTTGGGGAAATTTTGTTGATATTGTTGTTTTATTTCCATCAATGCTTATCCTTTGATTATGTTTTGAATTTAATAGGCTTATGCCTACTGAGAATCACGGTCGTTGGGGGCCTTTTATTGAGCAACTAAATGTTTCCATATTTTTTTGGATTTTTTTTTTGGATGGAATTTCATAGAATGTGGAAATTGGTTAATCATGTAAAGTTGGATGATCAAATGAATACCTGGAACCCTTGTATGATCACCCCAGTTAAACTAAATGAAAGAATGATTTTTTTGTGGGTGCTGGTTGGGGTTTAATTATGTGAAGGGGGTGTTTTGTGGGTTGTTGTGGAATGGGTGATCAGCAGGGCTACGGTTGGCTTGGTTGTGGGTTGGCATGTATGATATGGTTGTGATGGGCAGCAGAGCTGTGGGAAATGGTATCGAATGGATGATGATACGGTACGGGTCTTGTTTCCGATGTGTTGTGGTTATTGTGGTTGGCAGCAGGGCTGTAGGGATGGGTTGTGCATAAGAATAAAAGTGGAAGAGTTAACTGATGAATTGTGGGGCATGGTAGTTGATTAAATACGTAAAATCAATGGAATTGATTGGATGATAAAAGAAAATTGTATTGTGTTTCTTGTGTTTTCCCTAACTATATTTGTGGTTGGTAGGGATATGTTTTACGAAAGATTGATTTGGTTTGGTGTTGTTAGTTTCTCAGTAGTTAAGTAACTAATAAACTAAAACTATTGAAACATGAAAGGCTTAATGGGGTTTGGGGATGTTTATTGTGTGTATACTTTCATGGTATTAGTGTCGAGGCATGTGCTCAGATATTTTGTGTAGAAGACTTAGGATGGGCTGAGTGGTTGATATAATTATATAAATCTGTACGTTTTATGTTTCTTTATGCACCCCACCCATGTTGATCACTACGTGCTGAACACCCGTGGGATGGGGGGTGAGATTCTCAAACATCCAAAGGATGGATGGTTACTGTTATTCCATGTGCTCCCTCTTCTAGGTTCTATAGCCCAAGATCCTTCGGGCAGGTTTTGACAAATGTTTCCCAAGAGTCTTCAGGATGAGGATGTGATGTGTTCCCAAGAGTCTTCAGGATGAGGATGTTATGTGGTTCCCAGGTGTCTTCAGGATGAGATGTGGTTATGGATGAGGATTGAGTGCCGGTGGGATATGGGATGAGATGTGGTTATGGCCAAGGATTGAGTGCTGGCGGGATACTATGAGCTTCGTATGGCCAGGTTGCGGCACTAGCTCGAGCTTCGTATGGCTAGGTTGCGGCACTAGCTTAGGAAGAGTGGGAAGCATCATAGCATTAGGCATGAGGGATTGAGCAGTATTCAGTGGGAAGGTGGTGCGAGGTACCCATACTTTGATAATATTACTATACTAATCTGTTGACTTGCGATGTTTGGTGAGTGTGGCTTGTAAGGTTGGTGGATAGATTCATTTCTAGGCTTTGGTTCCTTCTGTTTTCTCACAGGGCATTAGGATGTCTCCCCACCTGTGCATGAGAGATTTAGGTTTTTCTATTGAGTATACTTGTATGCTCACCCTACATTTACTTTCAGTTCTTCATGAGTACTTCAGGGACCGTGCGGGACCATGCTAGTGGGGCATTGGAGTTTTGCTGGTTGTAGTTTTTGCTTTATTTTTGGTATCTTACTTTGGAGATTTTCTTGTACTTGTACTTTTGTTTCAATTTTGTATAAAACATGCATATGGGTTGGTTTTGGGTTTATTTTCATTTACTTGTTCCTTTTTCTTTTGGTGTTTGACTCATCCTATTTCCTGATCTTAATTAATAAAAAGGGCAATGCCTCCCATATTTGTGAAAACTCATACCCTTGGTGCTAGTCGCCACTCTAGGGCATACCGGAGGCAGGACTCAGGGGTCATTATCTCCCTTTCACCATTTCCAGCTCAGGAGGGGCATCTTTGGTGGGAGGGGGTCGTGATAATCACACCCAAGTATAATAAAATTTTATTGATGAATATAGTAAAAATCATACCTTGCACCACTTCCCCCTAGTTTTTCACACTCACACACCAACAAAAAACGTCATGTGCTCCTAATTACTTCTATAGAAATTATATGTCACATTATATATCATATCATGACCAAACTTATAACACCTTGAGATTCTAAACTAATAAATTTGTGTTCGATAGCGTATACAACACACAACACTGAGCTTAAACGACCCATGAAATATTTTATTTAAATATGACTCTTATACCCTAGATGTTGAATTTGAGGGTACAAATAAGATTAAACACATTATTATATATATATGTGTGTGTGTGTGTCTGTGTGTGTGTGTGTGTTTGTGTGTGTGGATCCTATTCAATGAAAATTTATTTATTAATTCTTATGAAATAAGTACACAATTTTTAGTAGTTGTTTTTTATTCAAAAATATGTTTTCTTCAAAAATGATTTTTATTTATTTTTTCATATGGATAACATAATTATTTATACCACTTTTAGTAATTTTATTTTATAAAAAACATATCATTTTTTAAATCATCGTATCAAAATTATTATATAGTTAAATTTTTATATTTTTCTAAAAAAGGTTTTTTAGTAAATAGTGAAAATATCATTTTTTTTGTAAAGCTATCATTTATTTTCATTAAATAAAATAATTTAAAGTCATTTTATAATTTTTATTTGTATTAAATTTACATATTATCCATTTTATTTATAATAATATAATTAATTTTATTTTAATTGTAAATTTTTATGATTTTGGTATAAAACTTTTCTTATGCTTAAAACGCATTTTTTCTTTAAAATGTTTTTAAGCGCATAATGTTTTTTACATATTAATTAATTTAAATAACCCATAATGTGGAATTATTTAAATGAAATTTATATAATATATATATATATGAATTTTATTATTATTCATAGAGTTAATGAAAAATCATCTTTTCCTGGAAAAATGCATTTTCCTAAAAAATCGCTTTTCATCATGGTTGGGAAGTTTAATTTTAAATTAAATTCTCCGACTTATGTAAATTTAATATTTATAAATTGATTATTTATTTTTATTTAGGAGTACCAAATTCTTTAAACATTCCACTTTTATTTATAGTCATTATGAATACTAACTATAGTAAATAATTGTCACTACGTTAAGGGTAAATCAGGTAACTAGGGTTAAAAATGATATGATAAGGACTCAAAAATGACAATAAAACATGAATTAATTTAATTTAATAAGTATATTTCAACCATAACCATCCAAAATTTGAATATATGACCTTTTGTTTCCATTTTTCCATGATTGTGACCATTATAATAATTGAGTAAAAGATAAAGACAAAATGTCTCACTCTTGCTTTTAAATATCTCTTATGTGTTCAAAAAGGGAAAAAACAATTTGTGAATGAATATTAAAGTTTATTTTTATCATAATGAAATTATTTTTATGATTATAGTTTATTTATAGTAATTATATAATTTCCTTAAATTCTTACGCACTACTGACACGTTATTTATTTAATTAAAAGAACAATAAAATAAATGATTTTAAAAATATTAAACGAAATATAATTTGAGTGATTTATTATGTTAAAAAAATGTTAATATTATAAAATATTTTGTGTGTGTAATTTTTATATTTGAAATCATTTTTTTTCTTGATCCAAATATGATTCAAATTATGATGTGCAACATGTTTGACAATATAGATCAAAGCCCACAATTCAGCTTCATAAGCAGTTCTACTGCCAATATAATGCGAGAAACATCCCTTGATGAAACCATGATGGGAACATACCATGTATGTACCATGGAGAGTTTTACCTCAATGTATTGATTTCATATAGGACATTATCTACCTCAATTGGAGGGTTTCACATGCATATAGGGAAGCCAACTTTGTTGTGGATGCTTTGTAAAAGAGGGAAATCAATGAGACGAGCACGATGTGGTCCTTATGGACTCTTGATCACTGCTCATCATTTATTAAGATAGAAATGAAAGGTTTTATTCATTCCTAAATTTATAAAACCCCTTTTGATACTTGAAATTTTTATTTTTATTTTATAATTATATTTTAGGACTGACTTTTTCCAGGCCCTAAGGTTTTTCAATATAATAAATAATGTTTTATTAAATTATTTAAAATTCCTAAAAATACTATATTTGGTCAAGTTATTAGGATATGGTTGAAAATATCAATCATGTTCCATTAATTTTCCAATTTTCCTCTTATATTAATTATCTTGACCACTAAAGAGTAAAAACTTTGTTATTATCGTAATTTTCAAAAAGGGTTGGCGTAGGTTAAAATAAAGAGATAAGAGTAAAAAACTAATTTTTACTTATCAAAATTTTATTAGATGATAGTATTTATACCCATAAATATCATATATTATGATATATCATTTTATATTCATTTTTTAATGAGAAATAGTTTATATTAATTTAATACTTTAAGAAATTCAAAAAGTACCCCTCCCTCACTTATAAAAGGGAACCTCATCTCCTTTTTTCTTCACACATAAAAAGCCTTTTGGTTCATCAAATTCTTACCCAAATTAATTAATTTATTCAATTACTACATCCTATAGGTCATGTTTTGATTATGAAACCATCCAATAAAGGATTTTGGTCAAAACATAAGGAGGTTTTCCGTAGAATAAGTATTATTTTTAACTGATAATTTTTGTTTTATTTCTTCTTCCACATAATTAAAATATTATTCAACCATGATGATATAATAAAATAAATATATCTTATATAAATATATTTTTTTATGTTAATTTCATACCCTATATCAATATATTCTTCTATCAAATGGAAAATGAAACGGTCGTTCGTGTGTATGGCAGACTACCACCTCACGAACCAATGTAATTTGTTTTCCATCATCACTGCTCACAGATTGTTTTAATTATGGATTTAATATATATATATATATATATATATATATATATATATTATTAATGACATATTTATCATTATTTAAATATAATATATCATATAATTTATTACCTTTCCATTCATTTAAAAATGATAACTTCGTTCGTGCATACGTGTGGATTACCACCTCCATGAAGTGATTTGATTCATTTTTCATAAACACGTCACATGATTTCCATATATAAGTGTATTTAAAGAAATAATAATATATTTATTTCATAATTATAATTATTTAAATATAAAATAATACTTATGTTCTTTCCATCATTATCATTGAAAATGGAAATGTTACTCATGTGTTTATATGACTTACGTCTCCATGATTATAATATAGTTTATTTTTCACATCCATACTTACTAGCTGGTTTAAAAATTATAATTTATAAATAAAAATTATAATTATTTAATTATTATTATTCTATATATGATTTAATAATGACCTCTTTTACCATAATCAAACTACCAAAGTCATTTTGGACATATGAACTGAATATCATCAAATCGTCCGAGGTGAACTTAATTGATTAAGTAATTAAATATAAAATTGTATTAAATAAAATAAAAGGAATAATAAATATGAAAAAAAATTATTAATAAATTAAATAATTAATATATTTTTATTATTTAGGCATATAAATAATGTACGTGATGATTCAGTCCTGAGGCAAGGGATTTCGTTTCAATTTTCCATTCATTGAGGCATAATTTAATGTTATGTACCTAATTTATTTTATATTGTGAATATATTTCCCCATTACATGTTATTTAGTGAATAATTCATAATTTAGGGTATTTTAAATTCAAATTATTTTATCCAAGTATATTTGACTTGAAATTTACAAAAGTGGTAATGGGCTTCATAACTCAATTTATTTTCACTAGGTTATATTACTTATTCGTTATATTTGATATTATAAGATTATGTGTGTAATGAATTTAAATTATTTTTTTATTTATTGACACTTGATTTTTTGGTATTTACATTAGATACAAATAATCAATTCATTGATTAATTCTTACTTCAATGGTATGATCTTTGTAAGAGATCTTATCTCAATTTCAACTATGTTGTGACATATTTGGTTTTATGAAGATATTTATTTATATGAGGTATATATACTAAGCCTTTTATATGTTATATCAAGAATATATTTATATTCATGTAATTTAATGTTTCATTTGAAGTTTTTTCTTTTATAGGGTTTATGATTCAAAAGTTACTAAAGTAATAAGGGTTTAATTCATAATCTTATCATTATTTGGATTATTTATGTTTAAGCCTTTGATGGGAAAATCATATGATCTTTTTATATTAAAGAAAAATTATTTTCTTCTCATATGTTTATTTCTATAAATTATAATTTTCCTTTAATTTTATACTCTTTAATTCCCCAATATACTGAAATCATGTTTTCAAGGAAAACTGACTAATTTTTCTACTTAGTCGAGAATCCTTTTCTCCAAATCAATTTTTTCTATAAAATTTTTTAAAGAATATTTTTTATATTATCCAATGATTTAGTAAATGAAATTTTAAACATTTTTTAATTTTTATAAATTTTTTTAAAATGAATCTTATTTTTATTTTCTGAACAAGTTACTTTTTGAATTTTTACCAAAAATTTGAAAGGAATATTTGTTTTAATGTACACAGCATGAACAAAATTTTCCCTCTATCACGAACACTCGTTAATTTGAAAAATAATTTACAATTTTACAAGTTTATTTTCAAATAAATTTTTTTCCTAATATTCTAGAAATTTTTAGTTTTTAAAAGTTATTTCAAAGTGAAAAGGGTATTTTCCCTCAAGAATTTTTTAATGATATTTTTATTATATTTATATTAATAAATGAAAACAACCCATTATTTTTCATATAATACACTGTGGATATTTTATAATTAAACAATACTTATCCTTTCTATATATGGTTTATGATAGGTAACTAGGGAATGTATTGGAATTCAATTTCTTGATTAATTTTGTAGTTATTAACTTTCCCTTGAAACATTAACATTCTTGTTATCATTAAAAATTATATCTCACTTAAATATCCATATTATTTTTCATAGATATACTTATTTCTTAAACCATATATCATTTCTACATGTGGTTTTTTACTATGAAATTTAATTTATTGACTAGATAAATCCATGATAAATTTTATTCTTTAATCAATACAAGTATTTTTTTTAATAAGATATATTGATTATGAATTGAATTGATCATTTAATATATGACAAATAAATTAGACATGTAGTGATGGGTGGGTCCTAGTTATAGATAGATTCTTGATGAATCGAAATGACTTATGATATAAATCATTAATCTATGATTAGATGTGTTTCTAGTATATACCTACCCATTAATTAAACTATCTTAGCATAAGGTATTGATGGTATAGATATCATGATGTCTGAGATCATGAAATATGATATTAAAAATTTCCTTCATTAAGAATTCAGTTATTATTATCCATGAGATTACTACATTGATATTATCCATGGATGAATTTCATACTCAAGTTATTGATTAAATGGCATGTGTTTTCAGTTATTTTTATTTTCTATATAGATTATTCCTTATTGGTTTTTGATAGATCCTATTATATGTAACCCTTACTGAGTATCTAATCTCACCATTATTTTTTTTCCTTTCCCCAGGACATGAAGTAGGAATTTTTAAATAATTTCAAGGATATAGAATATTTACTTTCACTATGAATTATATTTTATGTTTTCAAATGTATGTCAGATTCAAGTATGTATCTATTTTTTCAAGACTATTAAACTATATAGTCCTTTAGGATGTTATTAATTTTATCTATTTCTAATGTAAGAAAGTAACCACCAACTATGGACTACTGGGGTTGGGGTCTTTAGAGTTGGTATCATAGAAAGTTTAGTAAAAACCTTGGGAATAATATTTAGGAAAATATATATTAGGTAATATATACCTATGGATGACTTTGAGGATAAGTCTAAGTAGAGGATAATATCCTAAAATTGGTAAGGTGTAGATTATATGGTTTTACTAGAAATAAATCCCTATCTGGATGCAACAAGTGGACATGGTTTTGTCACAGATTAATCTAGGGGTCATAACCCTAAAAAGGGTTTCCAAAGTATATCTTGGCCCTCATCCTAGTGCATAATGAGTGTGCCCTTACTACATACCTGGTTTGACTCTTCTAGGTGATATACTTGGGTTAATTTACATTTTCCTTATGAAACATTATGAAGGATTTTAATAGATGATAATAATGAATGACCTAGGTTAAACTTAAGGTGTCTTAGATTTAAAATAATGTTTCATGATTTATAAATCCTATAAATGATTATGTGGTTTCCCACTATGATTATTATTTATCATACTATACTTTTAGGTTTAATCAATGGATGAAATTAGGAGGAATCATTTTATCATTGAATGTCACAGAAAATGCAGTGATTATGAGAAACTAAATTGGATGATGAATAGAGATAAAGATATTGTGGTTGTGTCTAATCAGTTATTATGATATATTATTATCAAATTGAACCTTAACCAACTATAAGACTCAACAAATAATATAAGGGTATATTTTTCTAAGATATTGGATAGTGGAGACCATAGAGAAAAGAAGACTCAATTTCCTTCACGTCAGAAATGTGGAAAGAGACACCCTAATGAATATCTCAATGGATTGGAATGGTATTTTCTATATGGAAATAAAGGAAATATAGCAGTAAATCTCTAATTATTTCAATGTATTATGTGTGGGGGACATAGTAATTATCTTATTCAATGCCCTAATCCAATGGATAACTCCTAGACCAAGGAAGATCTTATTAAATAACAATTATTGAAGTGGAATGATTTAAGCTTTTATATATTGGGATTTGATAATTATGCTTTATAAGTGTTAAATAAAAGATATTTTTGTTATATGAATCATTAAACATTTTAGTATTATTTTTTAGTAGTTTTTATTAAGGATTAGAAATAATATGTTGAATGGTATTGATAACCTAGAAAGGTGATTTAAAGGTAAAATGATATTTTATTGAAAAACCTGATTTGGGGAAAGATAACACTTAATATGTGCCTAATATTGAAGTAATAATGTTTTTTTGGGATAAGAGATTATTGATATTGATGAAGTAAACCAGATAGTATTGGTGACCTTGAAAATGGTTAGTGATTTAGTGATAAATTAATTTTTAATAGATTTTACTACATTTTCATATTCAGGGAATATATTTATTAATATATGATTTTATTTAAGGAATAAATATATAGTTAATTTCGGAAGCAGTTATCTTTTCATTGAGGTTTTATGGTGATCAAGGTATTTAAATATTTGGTATGGGACATTAAGTGTTACTTTATAATGTTTGATGGATTTATGTTAAGTTATTTTTTTTTCAATTTAGTGACCTTATTTCTAAATTTTTAAATTTTAAATTTGGTCAGATGTATTTTGGAAGTTTTTCAATGAAAAATACTTATGGAATGGATTAAGTTGAACTTTTTTTGTTATTGTTGAGGTTTTAGTGATTAATGTATTATATTAGATAACTTGTACTAACCATTTTGATTTTGGTAATTATTTAAAGATAGACAGAAAGACTTTTCACACTTTTATAGATCTTATGATCTGTTGAAAGTTAATTTTAGTCCTCTAGACCTAAAAACATTCATATTGGATATTCATTTCTTGGATTAAGAAATGAAGTGGAAATTGATTAAATCACAACTAAAGTATGAAATCGTGATTATGAAATAAAAAGATATAAAGTAAGTATATTTTATAGTATTCTCTATATTGATATTAGAATAATCCCTCAACTTTAGGAAAATGATCTTGAAATAAAAAATTTATACATTTACCATCATTTCCAATAAACAAATGTTCTTTTCACCCATCATAGATTTGTAGCTTTGTAGTTATTAAAATTATCCCACCCTTATCTTCTATCACTCTCTATTAGTCCTTGGGAATTAGTTTTCTCATCTATATCAATATTTTCACATCCCATTAATGTTATCCTATTTGAAAACATAGTTTTGTGTTATTCTAGATGACCTTTTTATTTCTCTTAAAATATTTTTAATAGTAATCTTTATCAACCTTTTACCATTCGAGTTTTCCAAAAAGTAAGTTTAAAATGTCAAACCCTTGATTCATGTGTGAAATTTAAAATTATTAGGATTCAATTTATTGAATTTTGGGAGAATTTAACACCCTATTATTTTAAAATAATAACATTATGTTTGATAGTGTATATGACATACAACATCAAGCTTAAACGACCTACACAATACATTATTTAAATATGACTATTATAATATACCTATTGAATTGGTGGGTAAAAATAGGATTAACCACATTATGAAATATATATATATATATATATGGGTCCTATTCAATAAAAATATATTGATTAATTATTATTAAATAAGCATGCAATTTTCAGTAAAGTCATTTTATGCTTCAAAATAATGTTTTCTTAAAAAATGTTTTTTATTTATTTTTAAACATGGATAATATAATTAATTTCAACCACTTTTAGTAATGGTATTTTATAAAAAATATATAATTTTTGAAATCATCATATCAAAATTATCTCAGAGTGAAATTTTCATATTTTTTTGAAAATATTGGTTTATCAGTGAATAGTAAAAATGTCATTTTTTGTAAAACTATTATTTCTTTTTATAAAATAAAATAAATTAAAGTCCAATTATATTTTGGATTTGGTATTAAACTTATATATGATCCATTTTATTTATAATAATCTATTTAATTTCATTATAATCAACAATTTTCATGATCTAGTTATAAAACTATTTGTATGATTAAAAACACATTTTTTCTTGATTCTATTTTTAAGTGCATAATGTTTCTTACATTTTAATTAATTAAAATATCCCCTAATGAGGAATTATTTAAATTAAATTTATATAATATATATATATGAATTAAAATTCATATAATGAATATTATTATTCATAGAGTAAATGTAAACTCATTTTTCCTTGAAAAATGCATTTTCCTGAAAAACTATTTTTCATTACGCATTGCGAGTTTAATTTTAAATTAAAATTTTTGTTAGGTCCACTAGGCTAGATACCCTGAGAGCGGGGTGAATAGGGGTATGAAAAATTAAAATGAATGCCCCTTTTGATCTTTTTTTTTTGTTAGACAAAACCCTCTTCTCTCTTCTTCCCGATGTAGAGTATGAACAAACATTAAAGCATGCACAGGACACAGTGATTTTTACTTGGTTCACCCTCACTAGGATACGTCCAAGAAGCATACACCAACAGTGTGCCGATGAACCAATTCCACTATAAACTCACTGTTTTTTACAAGTTTGAAGTAGACTCACTGTCCCTCCTGGTTTACAACCACTCACAATTTGAGAACTCACTGCTCTCTCAATTGAAGTGAGCTCACTGCTTCTTCAGAAGATCCACTCATAGTTTATAGACCCGTAGGTCTATTCATTTCCATTAATTAATGCATCCCCCACTGTATATAGATGCTCTATTGAAGTTCAATGTTCATCCACTGATGAATACACCTTTGTCCCTGAACACCGGGTAACTCACTTTGGAAACACCTTCGCAAAGCACCCTACTTCACGAGGCTCCCAATTTTGCGAAGCTCAAACTAGCCTTCGTGAAGCTCCTGCCTTTTTTCAAAGCACTCTCATGAATCTAAAGTCATCACAGAGTGACTTCCCTCACGAATCTCACTAAGCCAATGCGGAGCTCGCAACTTTCACAGAGCTAGATTAGCCGCCGTGAAGCTCTTCTTTCGTGAAGCACTCTGGCTTCACGAACCACCTTTGCGAGCCGAGAGCAAAATTATTTTCTATGAAAATTCTCTCTACTTCTCCCGAGGGGGTTGAGGCCTATTTATAGGCGATTCCACCGACCCTCAAACTTTCCATGCGAAGTCAACGCCATGTCATCTCAAATCGCGATGCTCCGAAGTTCCGGCCGAAATTCTCTCAAAATCACAAAGCACCATGGAAATTTTCCAATCGCGGAGCTCGTCGTAATCACATAGCATCCCGTCAATTCCTTCACGTCTTCTCCGCGATGTTCCCTTGAAAATACCTTCACCGCCACAATTCACTTCAACCTATGCCGTTCGCGAAGCTTGACATAATCGTGAAGAATCACCGCCATCATTTTTCTAGTCTTCGCGAAATCCAATTCATGAAGCCTATCTTCCCAAAACTCATGACTTTCCATATTTAAATTAGATCTTCAAGGATATCCACTTTTCACGATTCTCACCAAACTCCAAATTTTGGACCCCAAAAATTTGGCAAACACTGGAAAACGGTGCCACCTTGTATATGTTCTTTTTTAATTGACTTCAGATCATCCATTCCTTTGTCGTGGTTCTTTGTCAACATTTAATGTCAACAAAATATTTGGAACTCGATGATTCACCATGGAAACCTATTTTTTCAACAAACACAATCAACCCAAAAATGCTGCAATGTTACCTTGAGGGATTTTTTCCCAATAAATATTCACTTATATAAATTAAATAAATAAAAATATATTCCATATTTTTATTTACTATTTCCAAATTTAATAAATATCACCTTTTATTTTTAGTCATTATGAATAGTAACTATAGTAAATAATTACACTACAGTAAGGGTAAATCAGGTAACTAAGGTTTAAAATGATATGATAAGCACTCAAAAATTACCATAAAACTCACCTTAATTTTATTATGTGGGTATAGTTCGTACATAACCATAATAAATTTGAATATATAACCTTTTTTTCATTTTTCCATGATTTTGACCTTTATAATAACTGAGTAAAAGATAAAGAAAAAATTTCACCCTCTTGATTTTAAATGTATCTTATGTGTTCAGAAGGGTAAAAATATAATTTTGAATGAATATTAATGGTTATTTTGATCGTAATAAAATTATTTTAATTATAGTAATTTATTTCCAATATTTAGTAATTTTATAATTTCTTTAAATTCTTACGCAACACCAAGATGGTATTTATTTAATTAAAATAAAAATAAAATAAATGATTTTAAAAATTTTAAAAGTAATATAATTTGAGTGATTTATTATATTCCATATATTTTTTATATACGTATAACATATTTGTGGTGTTTGAAAGTTTTTTAATCCATCTTTGTATTGATGTTTTTAAAGTTGAATTAAATGAATAGTGAAAAAATTTTCATTAATGGAATTTTATAAAAAATAATATTTTATTAAATGATTTAAAATTCATAAAAATTATATACTTGGAAAATTTATTGATATATTCTTGAAAATTTCAAACATGATCCATGTATTATCCAATTTTCCTTTAATAGTAACTATTTTTACCCCTAAACAGTAAACAAATTTTTTATCATGGTAATTGTTTAAAAGTGTTAACACGGATGAAAATAAATAGATAAGGGTAAAAGCCTAATATAAAATTATAAAAATTTTATTGGATGATATTATTTCAAACCATCCACATATTAAATTCTAAACATATCATTTTTTATCCATTTTCCCTTGAAAAATAATTTATATTAATTTAATACTTTAAGAAATTTCAAAAGTACCCCTCCCCTCACTTATAAAAGAGAACCTCCTCTCCTCTTTTCATCAAATATAAAAATTATTTTAGCTTAGACATTCCCTAGAAAATTTCCTTCCTTACTTACCTTACCATGTTCTATAAGATTTTTATGTTAGTAAAACCTATTATTAAGGCTTTTGGTGTAAACCTAAAGAAGTTGTATGAAGAAGAGGCATCATTCTTAACCAAGAATTTTGGTATTATTTATTCTTCCACCTCCTTAAAATATTATTCAAACATGATGATATAATAACATCAATATCTACCATATATTATGATTCTATTATGTTAATTTCATACCCTGTATCCATCTCCTCTTTATTCAAATTGGAAATGAAATTGTCGTTTGTGTGTAAGACATACTACCTCCTCACGAACCAATTAAATTCATTTTCCATCACCACTGATCATGGATAGTTTTACATACGAATTATCATCTCCATGATTATAACGTAGTTCATTTTTCATAACCATACATCATGGTTAGTTTAAAAATTATAATTTATGAATAAAAATTATAATTATTTCATGATTATTATTCAATATATTATGGAATAATGACCTCCTTTACCATAATCAAACTACCGAAGTCATTTTGGATATATAAACTGAATATCATCAAAATGTATGACGTGAACTTAATTGATTAAGTAATTAAATATAAAATGGTATTAAATAAAATAAAATGGATAATTAATATGAAAAAGGTTCTTAAGAAAGTAAATAATTAACACATTTTTATTATTAATTAAGATAAAGAATGTGTGTGATGATTCAAACCTAAGGTAAGGGATTTCGTCTCAATTTTCCTTTCATTGAGGAAACATTTAACGTTATATGCCTCATTTATTTTATGTAGTGAATATATTACCCCTTTTACATGTTATATCATTAATCATTCATTATTCATGGTATTTTAATGTTCAATTCAAATTATTTCATCTAAGGGGGTTTGACTTGAATCTTACCAATTAGTAAGGGGTTAATAACTCAATTTATTTTCATTGGGATATATTAATTCTTCATTATCTTTGATATTATAAGATTATATGTTTAATTAATGTTTAATATTTTATAGTGTATTTCCAATTGTTTTATGTGGATTAACATTTGATACACATAATCAATTCATTTATTAATTCTCACTTCAACAGTGCAATATTTTCAAGAGATTTCATCTCAATTTTCTCTCCATAGAGACATATTTGGTATTATGAACCTATTTATTTATATAATGTGTATATACTGAACCTTTGATATGTTATATAATTAATATATTTATATCAATGGTATTTAATGTTTCATTAGAATTTATTTATTTTATGGGGGTTATGATTCAAAAGTTACCAAAGTAGTAAGGGTTTATTTCACAATATCATCATTATTTGGGATGATTTATATTTAAGTATCCAGTGAAGGAATTATTTAATATTTCTATATTAAACCAAAAAAATTTCTTATACTTTTTTCTTTCTATAAATTATATTTTTTCCTTTCATTTTCTACTCTTTAAGTACACAAGATACTAAAATCACATTTTTAAGGAAAATCGTCTTGTTTTTTTACCCAGTCGGGAATATTTTTCTTCCATATCCATATTTTTACTAAAATGTCCTAAAAATATTTTTAGTATTCTATAATTATTTATTAAATTTATTTTTACCCATGTTTTAATTTTTATAAAATGGTTTAAAATGAATATTCTTATCATTTTCTAAAAAAGGTACTTTTTTACTTTTTACTGAAAATGTAAAAGGAATCTTTATTTTAACGTACTTGACATGAATGAAATTTTCTCACTATATTTACCACTCATTTATTTGAAAATTCCTTTACAATTTTATAATTTTATTTTTAAATAGCATGTTTTTCTTAATATTCTATAAAATTTTAGTTTTTAAAAGTTATTTTCAAAGTGAGAAGGGTATTTTCCACAAGAATATTTTTAATGATATTTTTATGGTATTTATATTCATTAATGGAAAAAACCATTTATTTTACTTATAATACACTAATTATATGTTGTAATTATGCCATCATTGTCCTTTATATGGATGGTTTAAGATCATTTTGACCAAGAAAAGTATTGAAATTCACATTCTTGATTAATTTTGTAGTAATTTAATTTTCCTTGGAACATTGACTTTCTTGTGATCATTAAACATTACATTTATCTTAAATATCCATATTATTTTTTATGGATATTCTTATTTATTAAATCATATATCATTTCTACATATAGTTTTTTAATATGAAAGTTATTTTATTTACTAGGAAAAACTTTGATAAATCGGTATTCTTTACTCAATATGGATATTTACTGATAAGAAATATTGTTTATGAATTGAAATGATAATTAAATATATGAGTAGTTCATTAGATATGTAGTGAAGGGTGGGGCCTAGTTATAGATAGTACCTCAATGAATTGATAGGTCTTATGAGATAAATCAATAAGCTAGTATTAAATAGGTTGTTGGTGTATACCTACCCATCAATTAAATTACCATAGCATAAGTTCTTGATGATATAGATTTCATTATGTATGATATTATGAAATAAAATTATATGATTTTTATTTATTGATAATTCATTTATTATTATCCATGATATTAATATATTGATATTATCTATGGATGCATTTCATTCTTAATTTATTGATTAAATGATATGTGTTTTTAGTTATTTACCTTACAATATTGATTATGCCTTATTGATTCATGATGTATTCCACTGTATGTAACCCTTATTGACCATCTATGTTCACCCTTATTTTGTTTCCTTTCCCTATGATATGAAAAAGGAATCTTCAAATAAGTTCATGGATGTAGAATATTTACTTTAAATATGTTTTTTATTTTATGTTTTCAAATGTATGTGAATTTAAATATGTATCTAGTTACCAAGAATACTAAACTATTTGGTACTTACACTACTAGAAATTAGACAAATACCAATAGACCTATACCAATGGTTTGGGAAAAACCGTTGGTATAGGTACCATAAAATGACTCTATACCAATAGTTTAGCCAAAACGGTTGGTATAGGTACTATAATATGACTCTATACCTATTGTTTTGGAAAAATCATTGGTATAGGTCATATCTATACAAACGGTTTTAGACAAACCATTAGTATAACTTCAATAAAATAACTGTATACCAACAGTTTTTTCAAAACCATTGGTAAACTATTGGTATAGCCTCTATTTAAAGACCTTATACCAATGGTTTTTTCAAAACCATTGGTATAGGTCCCAAAAATAAAAATAGATATACCAATAGTTTGTAAAACCATTAGTATATGTATTTTTATTTTTAATTAATTATATTATCAAATAACATTGAATTCATCAACAATTAATTTACTTATAAATATACATATACATATTTATCATATTATGTTCCAAAAACAATTGTAGCTTAGTGGTTAGATTTTTGAAATATAAATTGAAGTTATGGGGATCAAAACCAGTCGAGGGTTTTTTTTTGAATTACCTATTCCAATGGTTTTGAAAATTTTTGGTATAGGTATTTCACATTACCTATACCAACATTTTGAAAACTGTTGGTTATCCCACCTATACCAACGATTTCCCTAAACTATTAGTATAGGTATATACCAATACTAGACAATCCAATGACCACATAAACCATTGGTATATCCTATACCAACTATTTTGGGACCTATACCAACAGTTCCAAGCTGTTGGTATAGACTTTTTTTCCAATAGTGTTAGAGATGAGATTACTTGTATCTAGTGACTATGTAATAAAGTAACCACCAACTCTAGGATATTGGGGTAGGGTTCTTTACAATACCACTTTATATAGAAATATTATCTTAATCATCCCATAATCACCACCACATAACACATCTCATCCATGCATAACATATCCAGTATAGTAGGGTATCGTGAACATGGAGAACATAAACCTCATGCCCTTTTCTCCATGCATAACCCCCACTATATATCATCATGTCAATACCTCACAATATCTACCAGTACACCATATACTACATATCTATATAACTATACATTCCTTGATCCATCACAGTCCAAGCCACACATGGAAGGGTTATTCACTTGTGTGCATGGGTCGCTTTCATATCCAAAATTACATTGGAAATGTTTATAAACCTCATTTTTTATTTATTTACATACTTAACAAGTTTTTATAGGTGATATTTGGTAATATAATAAATAATTGATAATATTTGGCATGAACCTAGAATTTCATAGTAAAATTGAATTCATTTGGACCCATTTTCCATAGCGCACGGTGTATACTAAAATACCCAAACCATCACCCCAACCCAAAAAACCATATGGGATGCCATTTGAGGATGCATTAGGGATTGAACGGTTTTCACATGATTTTAATAACCATGAAAACCATCCCTATAATTTTAAACTATGGATCTAAAGGATAAATTACTATTCAAATGGTTAACTTTACCATATGTGGACTTTCTAATATCCCATGTGACTCAAAACTGAAGGTACAAAATGAACAGAATGGTTAGCACACGGTTAAACTAACAGTGTTCCTTAACCGTGCACCATTCAAAAGATAACCACCTTCCTTCCATCTACCTCATAACCCCCCTTTAACCCAGTATTATGACTCCTAACCACCCCAATACGTTGGGGGTCAGCTAATTAATTGTATATGTCCATTTTTAGAGGGAATCAATCATCTATAAGGTAGGAATGTTTATGATATGAGATCTTGAAGGTCATTCTAAGCAATTTTTAGATATTTCTCTTAAAGTGGGATTGTACCTTTATTTTCCCCTTCTATATTAAACACTAAAGGTAATAAGATCTTATTTTTCTTTATTTTTTTCTTATTTTCTAATCCCCCTTATGAGTAGGGGTTGCGGATGATAATAAAGGAATTTTTGGGTGATTTGTTTATTTATGTTGTGTTTATATTTTTTATTTTAGAATTTCATAATATCCTTGAGTTTTATCTCTTTTAAAGACTAGTTATACTATATCAGATCAAGAATGGTGTTTCTTGGGATCTCCAAAGGAATTATGATAAATAATACCATGTCCATTGGGTGTATTCATCATCTTTAATGGTTTTTTTCATAAAATTTTTCACTAATTAATTGTCAAACCAAGAAATTGATTCTTGTGATATTAAATGAAACCTACTAGACCAAGGATATTTTTGGAATAATTAAATCACTGACATGATATCTATTATGAGAAACACGACACATAAAGTATATTAACTTCCAGTGACCTTCATCAAACTTTAGATCCCTGAATCATCTCCATTATCAAGCCTTAAATATATAATTTTTTATTATTCTCTTTTAAGTGACAAAATTATTTAAAGGGATTTATAAATGTGTCAACTAAGGTCTTGGAAAATTTATAAAAACATAAATCAATTACTTAAATTCAGTTTAATATTCAATTATTTAACATATAAGTCAAATCAATAAACACTCCAAGTTTCTTCATGGATCGACCCCATACCCTCACTATAATCATTGTGAAGTTGTGAAATTTTCAATTTGGGCCACCAAAAGTAACCATTACACTATAAAAACACAAAATTCTATCACCATTATTAGGGAAGACCTTGAATAGTGTTACATCAATTTGAGTAGGGATGATTAAGTTGAAAAAAAATCAAAAATTCTAAAAATTATGTTCTTAACCCCATTTCTATTTTTGGTTATTTTTTGTTTTCCAATTTATGTTTGGGGTGTTTTTTGGTATTTTGCAATACCATAGGTGTGTGAGAGGTTCAATCACTCATTCTAAGAGTGATTAGTCATCATAGAAACTTTTTTTACCATGAAATCTAATGAACGATGTTGAGGTGACACTAAGAACATATGGGAGAGAACTTATAAAACACTCTCATGATAAACATGGAAGAAAATGATCCAGATGGTTTCTATAATGTTGGACAGTAGTTTTTTCTTTAATGTAATCACAACTAATATCTTGTAGTTTATGGTGAAAAAATCAGCACCTACCATCTCTTTTTATGGAATATGTGTCGTGAAACCATCAACAATCATCAGCTCAATTTGTGTTGGGATATGTGCAACAATATCCACAATAATATCTTCTGAAAATTCACAATAATACATGCCTCATTATCAATGGACGTATTTACCATAGGGGAAACAATATATACTATAACCTCCTCAACAATAGTTGCCACCACACCATACTCCTATGGAGTAAGGACCACCCTCAATTCATGGAACTGATACATTAATTATTAAGCCACCAGTGCAATCACATAATGTTAAAATTAAACCTACCATTATGAAACTCATTAAAAATATAGTTTAGTTCAGAGGATTGATGATTGAATACCCCAATTCTCATATTTCAGTCTTTATGGATATATGTGACATGTTCTATTACCATGAAGTGTCAGAAGATTCCTTAGACTCTATCTATTTCCATTTTTATTGAAGGATAAAGTCAAGGATTGGATCAAGGGGATACTATATCATTCTATCCTTATGTTGGAAGATTTGGATCGAGATATATTTGAAAAATACATCCCTCTAACCAAAAAAATGACATTGAGTAATGAAATCAAAAACTTCCAACAATGTGAGATTGAATCATTATATGAATAATAGAAGATCTTAAAGGGAATGTGGATAAAATTCTATCATCGTGGACTTCCATTATGGATGAAAGTTCATAAATTTTACAAATTCCACACAAAAAACACAAATTATATAGTGGATGCAATGGATGTAGGGACTATCATAAGAAACTATCAAGAATAATTGTTTGATATACTGGAGGATATGTTATAAAATAGATTTCAGTGGAATTATAAGTGGGGAACATAGAAAATATGCATAGATAATTTTAATTCTATTAGGATGTTCGCTACTCAATTAGATGCAATTCCAAATAAAATTGATGCACTTAACCTCAATACAAGTGCTCAAGTTAAATGGGTTCAATGTATAGATTACACTAAATGTGGTGATAAACACGTCATGGGTGAATCTTCAAGAACAAGTATTAGACCCTCTATAAGGGAGGTGAGTTACTTCTCTCAAAACTATAGAAAAAACATAATTCTACAATATTAGAATCATATATAGAAGGATAATAAAATCATGGTTGGGGAAACAGTAACAAAACCCTCAATTAATACCTTAGAAACCACCTAGTTATAGAAAACCTCAATATTAGAATCTATACTTATCAAAATAACAAGGGAATCGATATTTGTAAGGTACATTCCCACAAAAAGGGTATTAATACTCTCATCTGGCATAACCCCCTCTTTAATAAAAATAGCTTTAAATGATTCAAAAATAACAATAGAAAGAACTAACTTCAAAATTAGAAGAAATTATTACCAAATTAATCCACACTACTGAAATATGGTTCTATAGTCAAGAGGCATCCATTAAAAGGCTTGAAAAACAAACTATGAAACTCACCAATAAAATCACAGCAAGAAATCTTGATACATTTTTGGGTAACACAAAGAAAACCCCCCAAGAAGAATCCAAGGTTGTTACTTTGAGAATAGGAAATGAAATCTAGCGACCAGCCTCAAACAAGAAAAAATTAGTAGATAAATAAAAAATATATGAATCCTCTCAAATATTGAAAGAAGTGGAAGAACCTGATGAAGTTTCATCAGAAAAAGAAAATTCAAAAGGAAAGAAAGTAGAGAAAAACAAAGAGAAGGAATTCATAAAATGGTATGCCCCACCTTTTCCATTTCAAGATTGAATGAAGCAAAAAAAACTAGACCATCAATTCAATAATTTCATGGAATTGTTTTAGAATATTTTGGTTAATATTCCTTTCAATAAGGCATTGAATCAAATGCATAATTATAAAAAAAATCATAATGAAAATTCCATCCAAAAAAAGGAATATGGAATAATTGGGTTCTATTTCTATCACAAAGAAATGTTTAATAGTTTTTTAACATTCTATTCCTATGAAACTTCAAGATACTGGGAGTTTTTTTATCCCTTACACTATCATAAAATTTGAATTCAGTAAGGCTCTTTTTGATTTGGGAGCCAGTGTTAACTTGATTTCATATGGAGTTTTCAAGAATCTGGGATTGGAGGAGTTGAAACCCACTCAAGTGGTACTTCAACTAGTCAATTCTATCCATAAAGTATCCCAATGTAATCTTGGAGGATTTTTTGGTTATGTTCATCAAATTTGTACTTATTGTTGATTTCATTATTCTCAACATGTAAGAAGATGCTTAAGTACCACTAACATTGGTAAAACACTTTCTAGGGACTAGGAAAGTGTTAATTGATGTGCATCAAGGGGAGATGATTTTCTATGTGGGTGATGAAAAGGTCTCCTACAATGTTCTCAAGGCTATCAAACAAGCCTGTCTTATAGATTATGAAAGATTCAATGCAGTTTCAACCTTGGAATATCACTTAGAATGAAAATATATCAATACATGAAGTCCAAAATCAATTAATGAACCCAAGTAATGAGGAAGGTCAGTTTTTTTCAAAATCATAATAAGTATGGTAGTCTTATAGATATAGAAGCCCTTATTGATAGTGATAAATAATCTAGAACAATTTAGAAATAGAAAAGGTATATCCTATATTTCCTTTAGTTTTAAAGGACCTACTTCTTAAAATTAAACCTATTCCATCATTTATGATGTATATACGCTTATGATAAAAAGATACATTTTCGGTTATCTTCAATTCCTCTATCATGAATAATTAAGAATATAAACCTTTTCAAGTTCTGAATAGAAGTAAGTTGTCCATTAGTTGGACGGTGCCTAATATTAAAGGAAACAGTCTAAGTATTTTCACTCATAAAGTGCTTTTAGAAGAAGGATAAAATATAAATCGACAACCAAAATTAAGACTCAACTCTCTTATGAAAGACTTTGTCAAAAAAGTGGTGATTAAACTCTTAAATTCCAGAATTATTTATCCAATATCAGATAGCTCATGGGTGAGTTCTTTACAAGTAGTGCCTAAGAAATATGGGATCATAATAGTTTCCAATGAGAAGAATGATATTATACCTATGAGAATAGTTACAGGGTGTAGAGTTTGTGTTTATTACCATAATTTAAATGATTCCACATAGAAATACCACCTTCCACTTCCATTTATGGATTAGATGCAAGAATGACTAGATATTTATGATTTATATTGTTTTATAGAAATTTATTATAGGTATAATGATATTTCTATCACCCCTTAAGACCAAGAAAAAAGAACCTTCATGTTCCCATAAGAAACATGTGTGTATTATCATGTGTATTTTTGAATGTGTAATGATACATCCACATTATAGTGATATATGTTGGGAATTTTCCATGATATAGTGAAGAAGATTCTAGAGGTGTTCATGGATTATTTCTCTATCTTTGGAAATTCATTCAACACATGCTTGAGGAATTTATAGTTGGTGTTGGAAAGCTGAGAACAAATAAATATGTTTTTGAACTGGGAGAAGTTCCATTTTATGGTGAAACATGATGTCTTCTTAGGCAACTAGATATCTGAAAAGGGAATTGAAGTTGACCCCATAAAGATTGAGTTAATAGAAAATATTCCCATCCCCACTTCATTTTGAGCAATATAAAGCTTCCTTGGTAATGTGAGTTTTTATCAATGGTTTGTGAAAGGATTTTCAAAATGTTACCAACTGTTTAAAAATATCCTATAGAAGGATGATCTATTTTAATTTGATAAAGCTTGCATAAGGGTATTTTAGCTATTGAAATAGAGGTTAGTTGAAGTCTTAATAATGAATTCTCTATACCATAATGATCGATTTGAATTAATGTGTGATTCCAATGATTATATTGTGGGAGTAGTCCTTAGACATTAGGTTAATCATATATTTTGGAAAATCTACTATACAAACCATATTTTAAATTAATCTCAGCATTATTAAACCATAAATAAAAAATAAATGCTAGCCTTTGTGTTTTTTTTAATTGATTTTGTTCTTACTTGGTGTTATCAAAGGTGGTCATCTATACAGACCATAAAACTCTCAAATATATCCTTAATAATAAGGATGAAAAGCCAAGGTTGATTAGGTTGGTGCTACTTTTATATGAATTAGATCTATAAATTCTTGATAAAGGAAGTGAAAATATTGTTATTGATCACCTATATCACTTGGATTTTCCCCAATTTTATGAAAAATATTAGAGAAATTTGGGAGGATTTCTTGGATGAGAACATATTTTCATCTAAAGAAACACATTGGCCATGGTTCACTGATTTTCAAAATTACCTATTCATGAAGATGTTTCACACCTAATTCTCATTTCAAAGGAAGAAGAGATTTTTTTCATAGGTAAAACATTATTTTTGAGAAGACCTGCTACTATTTAGGTCTTGTTGTGATAATTTCATTCAATGTTGTCTGCCTAAATTAGAAGTGTTGGCCATCTTGGAGAATAGACATTCTTCTCCATCTAGAGGACACCATGGGCCATAAAGCACCATTTTTAGGTTTTTAAATAAGGTTTATTATATCCCATGATGTATAAGGATTCATGAAGTTTTGTGGCATGATATTATTGGTTCCAATGTATGGGTAATATTGGGCACAAAGTTTAAATGTCACAGTATCCTATGCTTGAAGTAGAAGTTTTTGATGTTTGGGATATCGATTTTATGGTACCTTTCCCACCTTATGATGTTAAAACCAACATTTTATCATGTATTTATTTTGAATAAAATTTGGTTGAATCCACTTCCACTTCCCAAAACTTAGAAAAAGTTCATCATCTATTTTCTTAAGAAAAATGTGTTCATTCAGTTCAGAGTTCCACGAGTACTTATTAGTGATAGAGGAACTCGTTTCAACAACTCGATAATGAGGAATGTGCTAAAGAAGTGTGGGGTGAGGTACAATAACATTAAACCTTATCATCCTAAATATAGTGGGAAAGTGTAGGTGTCTAATCAAGATTTGAAGAATATTATGGAGTATACATGGGAACCTCAAGGAAGGACTGTTCAAAGAAGATGGATGATGTGTTGGGCGTATACCAAAAATCATATAAAACTCCTCTTAGAATGTCACCTTTCGGGTTAGTTTATGGGAATAAATTCCACTTGTCAGTAAAGTTAGAACATAAGTAATATTGGGAAGTTAAATCATTGAATTTTGATCTCAAATATACCTAGGAGAAAAGGATGTTGCAGTAGTGTGAACTTAATGAAATCTCTCATGACTCAACCCACTAGGGTCTTCCTGGCTGGTGGTAAGCCAAGTATGACACCCAAATCCCACCTCTAATAGGACAAGGGGTGGTGATAGGTAATTATTAGGAATAATTCTGAAATTTTAGGGGTTATCCTAAAGTACATGTATACACACACACAACCAACTCCATGCAACAGTGCAAAGGTGTGATAAAATATTGAACATCTAGAGTGTAATAATGCATGCAATAACCTATAGGAAATACACACTAGAGTACATAATTATAAATAAAGAGGATATAAAGGAAAAAATACATGAAAAACCAGAAATATAGAGGAGAAACCCAAACTAACATCAATTGTAAAGAGTAGAACGAGGGGAGCTCGGCTCTAGACCCCAGAGTCTGACCACCAAACACAGTCAACACCACAATTTACATATAAGATCCATTGAAAATAGGTACACCATAGTCACTAATTATATTTCTTTCATCTAAATAAGACATGACATGTGTTTGAAAATCCCATCTAGGGGTGATTATAAACATACCCAGTAGGACACCCTGAAATCACCAAACACAGTGCATCAAGAGAGAGTAGTCATCTCAATACCATGAAGGCATGTCAATCAAAATATGTGAAAAAATAATAATAATAACCAATATATGATAAAAATAATAATCCAAAACAAAGAGATAAAGTGGATATATATCTCCACATCCCAATTTAGAATTATGAGTCATCCTATAGTTCCAAAATTTTATCTCTAATTCTCAACATCATGCACAAATGTATAATAATCTATGTGGAGGACCCGTACCTCGCCACTTCACTCCACAACTAAGGGGGAAAAATCTTCATCCATTCATCTTACATAACCTCTCAGGAATCTATTTAGAGAGCCCACACCACGCCACTTCACTCCAAAACTGAGGGATCACTAACTCCAGTGGAGGACCCATTCCCCACTAAAGCTCAAACACAGAGGCGTATTGACCACTCCTACCATGATGTGGGGAAAATTGGAAGAATTTTTTTGTTCCCTTCTGATCCTACTAACTAGGTAGTTAGAAATATTCAGGATCGATCCCATAGGGAAAATAGAGAATCAATAGATCAGCGGGAGTTGGAAGAGTCCAAGTTGATTATCCAGATAGAATTTATGGTTGAAGGGAATAGATGTGAAAATGGGAAAATATTTATAAAAATTAAATTAAAATAGAATAAAAGATGGAACAAACATAGGAAAAATGTGTCGGGGTTTCAATTCAATTAGGGTTTATTATAATGGTTGTTATTTAGTATTAAATTAGTTAATGAAAATTGTTTACCATGGGATTCAAATAAATTGTTGTTTCTTGGTCCGATAACAATCAATTATGTGATTAGAATATTAATCCCTTAGTATGATGATTAAATACTTAAAATTCATTAAAGTTATTTACCCCTAAAATAGTGGCAACAAGATCACCCAGTAGTTATGGGTTCACCTATTTAAACTCCTTTAGTTATCACCATTGGTTTCATTATTAGTCTTACACGACACCAACAGTAATGATGGAATTTGGTTCATTAATGGAATTTTAAAACAAAAATCATAACTAAAACAACACACTAGAATTTCAATTACAACAAAACACAATATTTTATTACAACCCCAATACAGAAAAATTAGTCTCTTATGTTGATGTTCACGGTATGAAGGTTGAGAAGAACCTCAACCCCTACCAAAGATACAAGAGGAATAAGGGTAAGGGGAGAATTATGCTAAAATAGAATTGAAAACAGGAAAGAAAACTAAAATTTGGATCTAAGGGGAGATCAATCCGCATAGTGGAAACAACTCCCCCTCGAATGTCCAACATAGAACATGGAGGGATTCCCTCTTATTTATATATTTTTAGACTATATGGTGTGTACCCAAAAGTACATGTTGTGTACTAATTTCAACTCATTTTTATCTTGGTTTCCTCATTGGAAGGTGATCTACTATGTCATCCAATGGATTTCAATTTTTCGGCGGTCAGTTAGTGGGCTACACGACATGTAGCTCTACCTCACATGTCATGTAAAGTCCATTTCATCCACCAAACTCTTTTGGAAGGGCATACACAGTGTGTAAGCATGTAATACATGGTGTGTTCTCTCTGTCTGGCTATATGGGCATATACTCAAGATGTCTGACCCGTGTCTGGGTAATGGTACCTGGAATGTGCTTATAAAGTACATTCCATGTATATATTTATTTTCATTATAGTCGCTCATGATTTGTGAATTTGTATTGAATCTCCTATAAATCACCAAAAACACTGAAATAAATAATTTTTTCCATAAAATAATGTATATCTGGTGAGAATAAGTTTTTCTACTTAATAAAATGTATGAAAATGTATAAACAAATCGGGTACATAAAACTCCCCCACACTTAGTCATCTTCTTTCCCTCAAGAAAAATAT
The DNA here is from genome assembly GCA_963277665.1 of Viscum album. NCBI lineage: Eukaryota > Viridiplantae > Streptophyta > Magnoliopsida > Santalales > Viscaceae > Viscum > Viscum album. Next base: position 615,898,140 of record OY728145.1, on the reverse strand, counting down.
TAGCATCTAATTAATAGAATCCAAACTCTAAAAAGGTAAGAATTCAATTAATTATACTTATAAATATTATATCGATAGTAGAGGATTTTAAAAGGCACAAAACATATTTCAATTCCAAATATATTCTAATCATGCCTCCTATATAATTAAATTAAATATTTTAATCCTCCTTTATTCAAATTGTTCAACTTTTCATAAATACATATGCCACTTGATTATTTACCTCACCAGAAAATGAAACACTCATAAGTCAAGATAATTTAATTAGAGTTATGCGCAATATCAAGTATATACACTCTATCCATTGGCTTTAAAATATTATCATTATCCACTTAGAAATCAAATCACAAAAATATTGAGGCCTTTCAATAAGTTTCAAATAACTCTGAGGCTAAGGGTAGGTGGGTGATGATGTGAAAAATAATCTCAGTGGATTAAAAAAGGAGGTTTAATTCTTAAATAATAAAGAATGATATTCAAAAACAATTCTCAATGAAAATTTTTCCCCAACAATATCTCTCATAGTTCACCATTACCATGACATTCTCTTTCCAAAAAGGGTTTTTAAACTAAAAATAAGTGTGATGAATGAATTCGGGCCCCTCTTTTTGTATTTTTCCAACATTTTTTTACAAATAGACCACTAGAAATATAATTAATAGTGGTTTTCAAACCCTTATTCCCAAATGAAAAAGTGGCACTCACCCCAACACTTAAATTCACAGTTTCTTACCAAAATATAACATGAATATCCAAAATCCATCTTATAATTTCAAATGAATAGTCATGCAAAATTATAAAAGAATTAGGGTAGGAAGGATAAATTGGCTTGTAATGTGGCTTCTTACCAAGGAATCCTATGGTTTCTATGGGTTTTATGGAGATCAGATGTAGGGTAGGTCTCAAGGTCAAAGAGGCTGAAAATATTAATCAAATACCTTAATTATTTTATTATGATTCAAAATCTTTATTTTTTAAGAGAAATATTCACAAGTTCTGGTAGTTATGAATATCCCAAAAATCTCTTAAGAAATAGGGTTTAATAAAGAATATGTCAAAGGTTTTATAATACCTATCAAAAATGAGGATAATAAAAAGGGTCAATCATGTCATGACATGAATAAAATGATTAGTCTAATAAATTAAAATAGCTAATAATTTAATTCAAAAATCAAACTATATCAGCAATCATTCTAAAATGCTTTAAAATTAAAATAAACATGTAACTTTTAAAATTTCCATTTATGTATTTATCATTTATAAATATAATTAATCAAATATTTTCTATATTTGAAAATATTTCATCTATTAATGATGTCTACTAAATTAGTTTAAGGGAAACGACCAGTGTAGTCAAAGACTCTCCCCCACACTTAATATAGCACATGGTCCCCTAAGTGCAATACTAAGGAAGAGAAGAGGATGTAGGAAAACACACATGGGCCATGGTAGGGAGAGAAGTGAAAGAATTAATTCAACCAAAGTAAAAATAAATAAATGTTAAAATAATACCACCTTTATGGTGAGATCAAAAAGATGGAAAGAATACATAAGGAGATGCTCATGATGCTCTAGATCACCTATGAATGTCGATGAAATAGAAAAAGAATTATACAGGCATATAATCCATCACATCACAAATATATCACAAAATAGATATATATATATATATATATATATATATATATAATGAAAAAAGTGTGAAAAACCAATCACTCTGTCGCATCATAGGAGGAATTTATATAAATAGAGGGATCGGGAAGAGGAACAGTTGTAGTGGAAGCCAGAGGCTCTGGGTCCTTGCTCTATGTGGTGGGAACAACTAGAATATATCGATCCACAATAGTAAAAGGATAATCTGGTCTATTAGTATATAGTAGCACTAAATATGTGGCCAAATCTATCGACAGAGGTTGCTCTGCTGAAGGATGAAGATAAGATGGAGGAGTAGGTGTTGGGGTGAAGTGAACGCCCTGGTGCTAAAGAATAAGGCCCATCATACTCTCTATCTGGGATAGTATCTGAGACATAGCATCCTGATAATGCTCTATAATATCATATCAGTGGTCCAAGGTGGATAGGTAGAGGAAAATAAGGATATTATCTTATGGTGCTGGTGGTGGTAGGGATATGGATGGTTCAGAAGAGGGAGGAATGGTGGAAGAGTAGGACTAGGAGGAGGAAGTGGTAAGGGATGGAGAAGGAATGTATGCCGGTGGAGGGGGTGGTACCCGATCGACAACACAATTAGGAGAAGGTGGGTCATCTCTCACCCCAGCAGGATCCAGGGTTTCCTAAATGGGAACAAAGTCATCTCCCTGACACTCAAACATCCTCATGTAGATAAGCATGATGAATTCCATATACTGAGGATAGCCTAAGATGTCGTGAGGAATATATGGCTCAAACACCCCCAAATGGTGTTCCAACTGAGTGGCATAGAAACTGTCATTTAGGTTTCCCTGATGGGTGTGTATCATGGAATAGAAGTAATATTTGGTGAAGCAAGGGAGGTTTGGGTATTCATACCAAACAATGCACACAAGGAGCTCTATGTCACGTCCAGACATGACACCCATGTCCTCATGATGAGAGAAAAGGATGGCACTAAAGCACCAATGGATAAAATGGAGGGGAGGGTAAATGATGAGAGTGGTCTTTTAAGAAGTGGGGTGTACTTTTGTTCAGGTCCAGCAAGCTTCCACCACATGGAAATAAGATCATAGCTCTCTTGGAGAGTAAGGGTGGAAATAAGGGGTGGGTGGCTGGACGGGGGTAAAAGTCTCACCCTCAGCCAAAGTCACCCATGTTCAGTAATAAATGGAATCTTACTAGCCTTAATTGAACTGGAGTAGTTTTATTGTTGGATTCTAGTGCTACAAAGGCCCATCTAACTCGAAGGTAGCAACGAACTCCAAAAAAATCATGGAATGTAGGAGTGCTGACTTGGAGTGTGTCCAGAATATGAGTATGCCAAGAAATATCCTCTATATCATCCTAGATAATGAGGCATTATGGAACATTGATATTGTGGAAACAACCACTCAACTATATCATGTTCCATTAAAATCACTTCAACCTATCTGTCGTAGGATGTCAGCCATTGAAGATCAGGCATGGGTGTGGGTGGGGTTGAGCTGCTGCTGGAACGGGCTATGGTGGAGCTGAAGCTACTGACAAAGATGGTCCAGCTATCAAGGAAGCGGGTGGATAAGTAGTTTCCTTGGATGTCTTTGAAGTCATATTAACTGTGGAAGGAGTTTCATTCATTGTAGGGTCTCCTACTGTTATATATGATGGTCTGGTCTCACCCGATGGTGGTACACTCACAAGAGGAGCTAATATTCTAGGCCCCCCGGTAGTGGTAGAATATGTAGTCATGGAAACGGGAGGATCAGTGGTTGTTTTAGTGGTGTCTTAGTGTCTTATAGAGCAGTGGATGATGTCAAAGATGTGGGAATTTGTAGTATAGGGGTAGCATCACCAGAGAAGACAACTACGACACCAGGATATCTGGAACTAAAGGAGTCATCGACCATTAGAACCGAATATTAATAGGTCTCTCTCTAGTATTAGAGGGTACGGGTCACTTCCCAATTTCCCTTTTGTTGTCTTCCATGACCTGGAAGTGGATTAAAATAAAATAAAAATAAAAAAAATAAAAATAAAAAAAATAAAAGTGAAAAAAAAACTAGGAAAAAAAGAGTACACAACATGTGGATACAGACTACATGGCATGTAATGGGATTTTGTGGCCAACCCGTGTAGTCTGGATACACACACCAAGTGGGAATGTGTTTGGAAATGGATAGTACATGGTGTGTTATCGGGGGCACACATTGTGTGTGGGAACATGGGGTCCTGGCAGTGTATATGCATGGACATGGTCTTTGTAATGAGGGGGTAAGAAGTAAGGTACACATTGTGTATAGGTGATACACGACATGTGTGAGAACAGGGTGTCCAATACGTGTACTCCCTTGAAATGAAAAAGTATACAGAGAACTTGGTACACGGTTTGTATCGAACACACACACCATGTGTGTTATATCGGAAGTTTGAATGTGTATGGAGAATAGCATGGGTTCTTTCTCGAGTTCGGACAGTGGAACTATACACGGCGTGTACCGAACGTACAATCCATGTGTTTTTTAAATTAGTAAAAGAGAGTGTGTGGTTGTGTACTTAGAGTAAATGGAGTATGTTCTTCATTTAACCCGTGTACTATGAGTTTTTAGCTGAACGGTCACCCGATCCCAAAATCACCCAAACATTTTTAAAACATAGAAATAATGGATGTATAAGTACATACTTGGATCAAGGGTCACAATGAAGATGAAAATTGAGCCTTAATTACACTAAAATGAGGGATTTGAGGTAGGGGTGAAAATGGCGTATGACATAAGGAAAAAGGGAGAGGTGGGGTTGTGACACGGGGTCTTCCCATTTAGGGTTCTCAACTTATATAGCTGGCACACAAGGTGTTTTGTTATACATACATGTCATGTGAGTGTTGTTTTATTATTAATTATAAATTATAATTATTAAAATAAACTAAATATTAATTAATACTGAAATTTAGAAATAACTAAATATAAATATATATATATATATATATTAAAAAATAAACCTATACACATAGTGTATCATAGAAATACATGTCATGTTATCTAAAATTTGAAAAGTAGAACTACAACCTTCGGTCTGGTGCTCGGGATGTAATTCGAACCAACGACCGTCAGAACCAAACGCACACCCTCAACAACTAGAGTAAAGGTTGTAGTGTTGTACATGTTTATCAACATTTAATATTTAATGTATAGGTGTGGTACTATACGGGGAAAAGAATAGCACACAACATGTGGTTTTAATATTTGATAGAATTGGATGAAATGGACAGATTAGACGAATTCAAACCCGAGTCTTTTGAACCCTAGGCTACGACTCTACCAATCAACCCACATCACCCTCGGGTAGTTTCTTAATTTTTAAAATGTTTTAAATTATTAATAAAAACATTACACACATGACATTTATCAAAATAAACTCCATTTAGTTTTATTTAAGTGGAAAGGGATGGAACTAAACTGGCTAGTAGGAATCAAACCTAGATCTTTTAGATATGAGGGATATGACTATGCCAACCAATTCAGCCCCACCATTGGTTTTATTTTATTTTGAAATGGTTTTATTTATTTTTGAAAAATTCTCACATGAATTTTAATTAGAACATGGGTTGAAAAAGAACAAACCCTATACCAAAGGTAGGTGTGGAGTGATTCGAACTGGCGATAGCTCGTATACACTCCAGTGACCTTTCCATTAGCACAGTCTTCATTAATATTTATTAAATTAATTAATATTTATTTATACCAAAATTTATATTACAATATAAATTAGAAAGAAAAGTTTATGTCATGTAATTAGTTACACATGGCGTGTAACATCATGTTTTCTTATTAAAATGGTTTCCAGAAGGAGGAATTGGTACGCGATGTGTAAGTATAAGTACACATCATGTATTTATTAAAAATATAAAATAAGAGAGAAAAGTGTGGTTGAGTTTCCTCCCAGCAATAAACTTTGTTTTAGATATTTTGCTTGACCTAAGTTAGGGGTACTTAAACATAATCTGAAGTTGAATGTGGTTTCTGCTACATGAACCACCACATGTGTCTGGCACCCTCATCTTGTATCCATGTTTCTTGACCTTCAGGTGGTCTGGGTGGTGGATTTCAGTATCTCTTCTCTATGGCCAATAGATGATGAAGGTGGCCTTATTTCTTGGTGTGAGCATATACATCTTTCACCTTCTGAGGTTCCTGCTTCGTTATGATGAAAACCTAAAAATAATCACAGGCATCCTATGAAATAGGTTTGTAATCAAATGAGGGTTCTAAAATAAAATTGTGATCAAATCCATTATTAACATGTTGTGACATGGTCCCAAATTTAAATTTTTAGTTTTGAAAATTATTTTCAGAAATTTCTAATGTATAACATATGGGTTCCATGTCATAACATGCTTCCTCAGTTGATATAGGATTAGAACACTCGGTCTCAAAATCAACTGGAGTATCCATATGAGTGATTATCTCTAAAATTTTCTCAACCAGAGTACCAAGTCATCCCAACCTTTTAGTTTGGTCCAACTAGAATATGGTAAAGTCTTCCATCATCGATATTAATCATTCGGTATTACTCGAAGATAGTTATGGAGGAGAATAAGAAATGGGTGGGTTGAAGAATGTACACGGGTAGTCCTCATATTGAAACCCATCATCCATATATGGATAATATTATGATGGGTATGAGTACAAAATCACTAGATAATGCGGATAAAAATCCTATCTAGGTGGATCATACCAATTTCCATTTGAATAAAAATACATAGGGAAGTGGGGACAAGGGTCTCAAGAAAAGACTCAAGAAAAGAAAAGGGAAAAACTCTGGGTAAACCAACCTTAACTCAGCCTTGCACTGTTACTTTCTATATCCTTGGTAATGGTTCCATAATATGACCACTCCTGTCATGAGTTTTGGCAAATTGGAAGAATTTTTTTGTTCCCTTTTGATCCGACTAACTAGGTAGTTAGCGACAGTCGGGGTTGATCTCATAGAGAAAATAGAGAAGTAATAGATCAACACAATTCGAAAGAGTCCAAGTTGATTATCCAGATAGAATTTATGGTTTAAGGTAATAGATTTGAAAAAGTGAAACAATTTGTGAAAATTAAATTAAAACAGAAGAAAATACAGAACAAACAAAAGACAAACATGTAGGGATTTCAATTCAGTTAGGGTTAATTATAATGGTCATTATTTAGTATTAAATTAATTAATGAAATTTTTTACCAAGGTTATTCAAATAAATTTATGTTTCTTGGTCTGATAACAATCAATTATGTGATTAAAAGATTAATCCCTTAGTTTGGTGATTAAATACTTAAAACCCATAAAAGTTATTTACCCCTAAAATAGTGGCAACAAACTCACCCAATGGTCATGGGTTTACCTATGAAAAATCCTTTAGTTATCACCATTGGTGTCATTATTGGTCTGACACGACACCAATAGTAATCATGGAATTCAATTCATTAAAGGATTTGTAAAACAAAAATTATAACTAAAACAACACACCATAATTTCAATTACAACAAACCACAATCTTTTGTTACAACCTCAACATGGGAAAACTAGACTCTTATTACCATGATCACAGTGTGTGGGTTGAGAAGAACCTCAAACCCTACCATAGATAAGAGAGGAATAAGGGGAAGGGGATGATTATGCTAAAACATAATTGAAAATAGGAAAGAAAACTCAAATTTGTATTTGAAGGGAGATCAATCGGCAGAGCGGCAACACCTCCCCCAAGAATTTCCAACATCAAACATGGAGGGATTCCCTATTATTTATATATTTTTATACTACACCGCATATACCCAAAATTACTTGTATTTTACTAGGTTCAACTCTGTTTTCTCCTGGTTTCTCCATCATTAGGTGATCTACCATGTCGACCAATGACATTCAATGTTTTGGTGGTCGGTTGGTGGGATACACAACAGGTAGCACCACCTCACATGGAGTTTAATGTCTGTTTCATCCACCAACCACTTCTGTAAGGGAATATATGGTGTGTAGAATGTAATACATGGTGTGTTCTCTCTAGATGGCTACATGGGAATGTACTTGAGATATCCAACCCATTTCTGGGTAATGGTACATGGAATTTATTTATAAATTACACGTTGTGTATATCTTTATTTTCATTATGATCACTCCTGATTTGTGAATTTGGATATAATCTTCTAAAAATCACCATGAACACTAAAATAAAGCATTTTTTTCCATAAAATAATGTGTATATAGTGATAAAATTCTTTTCTACTCAATAAAATGTATGAAAATGTATACACAGATCGGGTATTCAAGTACCACTTCATTGATAGAGGACTTGAAACCAATGTAGTATTGGGGGTTTCTAACCCTACCTATGTAAAGAGTATGAGGGGATCATTCCCTGATGCAACAGGGGACTACTGACCCCAAAAACATTATGATGATCACACCCAATCTTTGTTGCTTGGGTAAATAGTATAGGGGCATGCTCCCTAATGCGATATGGGAGTTTCCAACACAGACATCTCTCTATAGTCTAAACCCAGTAACTATCATCAACCAAGAATTGATGAAAGAAGTATCACACTAATATCACCTTACATCATATCAATGATTCCAAAATAAAGGCCATTATTATATTCTATGTGGAAAACTGCTCAGGATAGATTACTCACGGGCCCAATTTTTGAGTCTCAAAGAAAGAGATACACAAGTTAGAAAATCAAGGGCTCTAAATTTATATGAAGAAGAACATGACATTTACCATGGGATACATGAAATGTCTATATTTCTATGATTCTCATGTGACATGTCTTCCTCTAGATACACAGGGTTCCCATTAGGGGTACACAATGTGTAGAAGTCAGCCCGACACTCGGTGTATTGTTTGGTCTAGCCCGTGTACTATGGACCATTCCATTGTACTCAGGTTGTTCATGTATATACTAGTTGTGTCTGAGTCCTTTCAAATTACACAACATGTGTCCCACCATACATAGAGTGTATGGTCCACATGGTCTCTTGGGCGTGTACTCCTTGTACACATTGAGCCATCCGAAAAAGGGGGTTACACGGTGTGTTATCCAACCACATGGCATGTGGGATCACATGCCACCCTAGGTGTGTACTCCTTATACATGTTGAGCCAGTAATCTAAGGGTCACATAGTGTGTGGGCCCACAACATGGAGTCTGATATTTATCTCTACACATAAAACCAAGCCACCAGTCAGTGGGGACAACACGGCGTGTGTTACTGAACTATATGCTATGTAGTTGGGATTTTTCTAGAAATACAAAACCTTAAAAAATAATCCACTCATGCTACTTCCATAATGAAATCCACTATAAAACATTTTGGGGATTGTAGATCTAAGATTTACTGAGAATGATCCGTCACTGGTGGCCAGATTTCAGCCACACGAACCCTGTTCACCATATCTCTCATGTACGGAAGCCCTTGAACTAGAATCTGATCCATTACTCAATCTCTTGTGGTCATCACCACTCCTTTATCATGAATTTGATTCCAAATGCAAACCTATAGTATCGATTGGTTATGCCGAATAATGGTTGTGAAATGATCGATTATCTGGTATTCATTGAACCATTGACCAAACAAAATATTGATGATGATCACATGATGAAAGGTGGGATGAAATCACAAAACACACAAGAGGAATGAACCTCATCCATTTTTCATGTTGGCCTCAATTCATTTCTATTAGAATAATGAATGAAGAACCGATAAACAACAACAATTTATCATCAATTCCAAACCAAGAAAGATAACTCAAACACACAAAACGATGGTCAATCCATGAATAAAATTTTTAGGAGATCTAATTCGTGTTCAACATGAGATAAGTAAATGGGGATAAATCCACATAAATAAAACACACCACCTTGAGTTTAGATCAATCACTAAAAAATAATTATTCTCCTTCATTTTCATTAGTGAGATCCACAATCTCCATTGGAATAGATTATCCCAACGGTACTAATCCTTTAGACCATGATCCATCATCTCCACAAAGCTCTCCTCTATGAATCCTCAAATATCTAGAGTTGCGCAACTAACCCTAGGATTTTCTTATAATCGGGTTTAAATAGGGGGAGAATCTAGATCATGGAAAATAATAACTAATAAATTAATAAATTTATTCATTTAATTATCATTCTCCCATGAATGAACTTAAGCCAAGAACCTGAGGCACACAAAGGTTATGTCATGCATAGTGTAAAAAACACATTCCGTATTTAATGGAAGTCTCATAATCCCTATATGAGATACCGTTCAAGATTTATTCCATTATTTATAAAAAACATCATGTTCATGATATAATATATATAATATTTTTATTATATCAATATTGGGCTGCTCTAGGCTTCCCTAGGCCCCAGAATCCCATGACGACTAATCACCTGGCTTCGAAAATATTTCTAAAAATATTCCAAAGTCTTACAAGGGAAAAAATATTCGTTACAATCTCCCCAAGTTCAAGGATTTTCATCTTGAAAATAAAAAACCTACTCATATGTGAGGATACCAAGCTCTCTTCTAGGTCTCTCACTCCCACAAGTTCTCCTGAAGGTTCCCATGCTATCAACAAACACACACCCGAGGGAAACTATTTCCCATGAAGGAAATTTTCCTACTGATTCTCAAATGCCTCCAGGTACCTCAAAAAGGTAAATCCACCATCAATGTTTAGCTAAACCTAGTATAAATCATGCAAAAATTCACACACACATCTCTATAGTTGTGATACATGGAAAATACAAGCATCGAACGTAACTAAATTCATAGGGTAGTTTATGCCACCTCGCTAACCTACTGCAGTAACTGAAAAAATGGCCTATAAACCCTGAAGATAGCTTATTTTTCTGGATAAATCCCCATAATCCTTGATGAGGTGAGATATTTTATAAAACAAAATATCCTCATAAAACTCTAAATGACACTATTGTTGGTCCAAAAAGGAATACTAACAACTCTGAGTAGTCCTCATCTTCCCCTGGATGAACTTCACCTTTCACAAGAATCTCTAAAACCAACTCTAGGCCTATAAGAACTATCCCTCACTAGCTATGACTAGTATATTGGTGGCCTATAGGGTCCCTTGTAGATGAACTAAAATGATGAAGCACTGATGGTGGTATAACGACCCATACTTTACATACATTGTTATTAATTCAGAATTGAAGCACACTTATTACAACATATAACCAAACCAAGAAAGGACTGTATAGGTATAGTGTCTTTAGAAACTGGGAAACATAAACAACTGGTTCATAAATCATATACTTTGCCTCCCATTTATTTCATCATATCTAGAGTCCCTTTTTGGAATATTCTACTTAATAACCTTCTTCCTGACCTAGGGAAACAAAACATACAAAAGGGTGAGCTCAAATGCTCAGTAAGGGTAAACAAAAGAAATATCAATCACATCATATACATAAGCACATAACTTTTGTAAATCTTAACCTGCAAAAGAGATCATAATTTCATAACATGGGATAAGTCTTAGTAGTTAAATGTAATCCCAATAATCATAACTTAAAACATGAAACTTTGTGGCATACACACATAATCATAGAGAATCATTTCTTATTAGTCAAGACTCATTTCCAAGACTATCTTAGTGGACAAAGTCCCTTTCTGAGACGAGTTCACTCCTCATTTCAGTCTTGTTTCACTGAACCGGTATAACCTACCGTTCTAGCCATGTCTATCTCATGAGATATAAAATATTTACCCAACGCATTGGAGGGAGATATAGGTCCCACCTATCTCATAATGATACCATTCTTATGTGTGCCACAAAATCATAAACCATACATCACAGCATAACCCATGTAATAAAAATGGGAATCTTAAACATCATGACATCATAAAACAATTCATATAAGATAAAGGAATTCATAAAAATAATTCCATCACAACATAATCAAATCAACGTAATAATAGGGATAAAATCAGAACCCTTTATTATCTTAGATGGAAAATAATTTTGATAAAACACTTGAACTCCATTCTTGAGGAAAATATCCTTTCTACTTCAAAAACACTTTTACTTTATTAATATGTAATACAATTCTAAACTAAAAGAATTTGATTAAAAATAAACTTGAAAACTTGTAAATCAAGCTTCTTGGAAATAATGTTTTAAAAATCCATTCATTCCGTATAAGTTAAAAAAACATTCTTCTCATACTTTTGTCAGAAAAGTCAAAAAGTACCTCGTATGAAAAATGACAAAAGATTCCTTTCATATCTTTTACTAAAAACTAACCGAAGGGTAAAATTGGATATAAACTATTGTAGAATGATTTAAATATTACATATTGAGGAAACATGGATGTGGATGATAAAATGCACCCCAGTAAATGCCAAAGTATAAACAATCTCGGATAAAAATGAGATTGTGATATTTCCCTTACCTTAGGTCTGATATGCTTTGTACGTGTCCAAACCTCCTGTATAATGATTTAAATAATGTTATTGACTTATTCCAGAATCATAATTATTTTTATGATATCATATTTGGTCATATTCTTAGCTTCTTAGTAGTAATATTTCATTGCTACTTGTTATTCGGGTGTTTATAACTTTTTGTTCTTATGCGTGTTTTGTCGAATAAATTCTTATTCTTCTCTTTAGGTTATAGATACCTCATTTCCAGAATGGTATTAGTGTAATATATATCATATTCATTCATTTAATTCATTTATATAATCATTATTAAATGAAGATCATGTAGAATGAGTCGCATCACATCGTGGAGACGGTATTCCGTACGTACGCACGAGTGATGATATCGTTCCTATGATAGTGGAATTGTATTGGAGTGTATGTATACTATTTAAGAATCAGTATCACTTTATAATAGTCATATATAGTCATTATTTACACCATTATACCCATCCAAGTAAGGTGGTTGTGGAAAATATATTACACCACGGTGTGGAGACGGTATTCCGTACGTACGCACGCGCGGTGATTTCTTTTTCCGTAGGATGGATAGATGGTGAAATAGGGTTGTTTCATACTTATAATAACATATAATTATATGAGTGATACTGATGTTATTACTTCATAATGAAACAACTAAAGATGAATAAGTGGAAGAAGAAATAAAGATGAAAGAATCGGTAACAGACATTACCTCTTCTTTGAAGTGCTTCTTTGAGACCTTCTTTTAGGGCACTAAAATTGGAATTTTAAGAATACCAGGACCTCTAGGATGTCTCTAGGGAAGTGGAGAGGAGAAAGTGGCAGGGTTTGGCCGAGCTTGAAGGCTCAAAGTGGTGTGAGGAAGAGAGGGAGGAGGTGCCCTTTTATAAGGGAGGAGAGGGGCACCTTTGGAATAACTAAAAATATTATTTTATTATAAAGTCAAGTTCGGTTTTAAATAGCTCTAAATTGATTTATTTTGAAGATAAGGTGGGTATGGGTCGAAATCCTCTCATCCAATAGAATTTAGACAAGTTTAGGTTCCTATTTTAACCTTATCATTTAGATTTAACATTAAGTTAAATAATTTTACTTTTACCGTGTCTTCTTGTGTTCTTATACTATAAGGTTAATAAACTTACTATAAGCAGCCAAAAGAACCCTAAGTTGTTTATTATTAATATATATAACCTTATCTAAGTCATTTGGCCGAACCTTAGATTTTTAGGAATAAAATAACAATTAGTAATATAATATTTGTTTTAAAAACTATTTTATGTCAATTTTGACACTATTTAGTAATTAATTTTTGTAAAACTCATAAAAGAATGATTAGTTCAAAAAAAGTTGATTAAATAAATATTAACATGTCATATTAATCTATAAAATTAGTGTAATTCATAAAAAGTCTCAAATTATATATATTTGGGTATTTATAACATCAATTATTTCAATATTTCATTAATAAGATAATTACTGCATCATCGTTGTGTCATAAATAAATTAAATTATTTAATGTCTAAAAATTACAAATAAAATACCATTATGTAGGAAATATTTTTAGCTTTCTAATGAATATTTATAGTCGAATTTATCTTATGTATAACCCCATATTAAAAATGATTTAGTTATTAAACTTTGATTTTAACTATTTTAACCCTTCTTTAAATAAATTAATAATAAATGTCCTAATCTAATCCAAGTGGGCCTAAATGGTCATATTTTATTCCTACGGTTGTTTTTGGTCGATTTACACTTGTCCAATAGAATTAGGACATGTGTTAGGGTAATAATAATATCATTTTTACCCTTAATTACCCTATTTACTTTTAACCGTGGTAAAAAAAGTAAAAAGTTACTATTCACAAAAAAATTATTTTCATCTCATTGAACCACATTTTACTTACTGACATCAACCGTGTCTCTAGGATTTTTGAAATTCCACTCACAGAAGCGGTAAAATTAAGTTTTATGAAAAATTCAGTTTTTTAACTACCACTTAGTGGTTTCACTATTCATCAAAAATTGAAAGTTTTTAGAAAAATACCAAAATTTCACCCTAGGATAATTTCGATATTCCGAATCCAAAAATGAAGTCCATTTTGAAAAATAAAATTTATAAAATTTCAAAAAGTGGTTATTACTATTCATAACGGCTAGTTTTAATAATATTTTATTAGCATATCATTGTTTAGTGAAACTCGGTATTGCGTACGACGCAAGCTATCGAGGAAGGTTTCGATTTCGTGTAAAGCAAGCCAAGTAAGTGTTGTGTGTAGAAAAAGATTCCTTTGATGATTTATATAACATAAAAGTCTCAGGTGTTACAGGTGGAGTGTTAACTATCATGATATGAAAACTCCACTGATGGTAAATGATCCTCCCGGATATGTCCCAAAGCTAACATGAAATCTTAGAGCATGGTCTCTAGAACCTAAACTGTCTGCTTTACTTGGCTATCCATATGAGGTAGAAAAGTCATGATAAACAAAATCTGGGTCTCAAAACTCTATCATCCTCCCCATAATTGTGACATAAAGTGAGAATAATAATCTAAAATGATCATCAAGGTAATTCCAGGAAGTTAGATTACCTCCTACACACATAGGCACCCCGAAAACCCTACTAAGCTCTGCTCTCATAGGGTTAGAAAGAAGGTAAACATGGTGAGTTTTTCTACGATCACTCAGATAGCGTCGTGACCTCTCACTAATCATGGAATCTCCATCATGAAAACCACAAATACACCTTCCCATTTCCACTTCTATCTAGGAACCTTGACCTTTACCTATCGATGGGTGAGGCATCGAGTGATAAACTCAACAACATGCTAGAAAATACTTGGACACCCAACATAATTCCAAAGGATCTTAATACATCCTCACCTCTCTTAGATGCACTACTGAGGGGAAAAACCCTCCTCAACACCTCTACTCATAGTATTATCAGTGTCCTTGTCCATCCTCAAACAATGATGATATGCTCCCCACCTTCATAAAATCCATAAAGATCATGTCCAGTGGATATCTGGTCATGAATGATATAATAGTAGGTATCACTAAGGTGAGCCTCCCTAACGTGATAAAGAAGTGTAGGGGTAAAAACCATTGACTAGAGGTACGTTACACCATCCTCTCCCTCAAGGTCCAACTATGAAGTGGTGAACTGCAATGTCCCCATGCTCAAAAATAGTGGATAGAAAACTTTATGTGAGAATCTACTTCCATATCCATGCCTTCAGGAAACTCTCAAGCTAGCACTACCTCAAACTTTTTTGGGTCCACTATCACTCCCATTTCCAAGAATAAATTTCATAAGAATTGGACCACCTAAATCTATAATTTCCTCTACAATATTTCCCCATAAATCGAGTACTATCAGAGCATGTCATGAACTATCCTCAAGTGTATCATGTGCTCCACCTATGATGCCAATTAAATTAGGTTTCCATCAAATAATATTACCATAAACTGATTTAAATAAGTGTTAAAGATCTATTTCATAAGTCCCACAAACTCTACTGGGGTGTTCAATATGCTGAAGGGTGTCACCATGAACTTAAATATATTGTATCGGATCTATAATTCCACGCTTGGTAAATCCTCCTCTAGAACATGAATCTAGTGATCACCCATCCAAAGGTTAAACTCTAAGAACTACTTTCCCCCAAAACATAGGTTAAAGAATTCATCGGTTATTGGGGGTGGGTACTCCCTCCTTAAGTTCACCTAATTTAGGTGACTTCAATCCAAACCTAACCTTAATCTCTTATTCGCCTCTTAGGTGAACAACATAGGGCTACCCAGGTGGGAACACTAGCACTAAAATTCCCCTACTATGTAGACTCACCAAACAAACCTTCATCTCTCATAAATACATGGGGTCATCCAATATTCTAGTGCAGATATTGGGTCATCCCTAGTGCAAGTCCATGAAGAAAATGAACTCTCGATGGGGTGGTAAACTTGGAACATCCTCAGGGAAAATGTCCTCATACCTCTCCAGTATCGCAAGAACTGAAAGCTCATAGAATCCACTGATCTAAGGGTCATACTATAAAACTAATAAGGAGTCGGTTATATCCTCCTACACACAATATTGTCTTACTATATTTATAAATCCTCCTTACCAAAGAAGGGAAAATTTCATCCCGCTAACTTAGGTACACCACAACCCTCACTTGTAGAATTCAATTGGGCATAGACAGTAGTAAATTAGTTTATACCATGGAAAACATTGTAGGTACTCACTATCGGCTACTAAAATATTACATGTGATTCTCTTTCTCTTCCCAGAGTCAGGTCACACTAGTAGTAAAAGTGTGTGATCATTGATCCTCTCTATGGGATCCTCTGAAGACAAGGGTCAAGCTAAAAGGATCTACTAGTATTTATAGGCCTTGAACAAGGGTTATGTCTATAGAAAAGTGTCTTGCAACTGCGTACCAAAAATGAAACTAGAGTAGAGAATACATAGGTCATACTTTGATCATACATAAAGCCTCGGGGTCACAAACCTCTACTTCTTGAATCCATATTTTCCCTTACCCTCCTATTATCCTTAACTAGGGCCCTCTCCAATACCTTAGCACAACAAAATTACCTCAAAAATACAATTCAAAAGAACTCATCCACTACACAGCAACACTGTCCGCTTTAGTTGTAGCTGACTCATCCACATGGTTTTAGATCACATCACAAGAACATACCTCATTGGTGGATGTCTCCCTATTCCTTATATATCTGAATCCATGTTATGCATCACCAACACAGGTCACTACTGATGCCCTATTTATCCATAGATAAGTCTCACCACTAGGACCACCGCCATGAGGGGTCCAATCTAAGTTGGAATCTTGCAACACTGGATTGTTCCAATCCTCTACAACTTGATAAGGGGGTATAGCTTGAAGGTATCGGGGTGTGTAGTGGAAGTTTGTGGGATTCAGATTTTAAAATTTTTATCACCGGAGCAACATTATGTTTCATCTTCAGTGATCTGATCCCCAATAGAGATCTGAGGATCTTGTGTGAATTAAAAAGAGCACGGAAAATAAAAATAGACATACCTTTCTGGAACTGAAGTGTGATCTACTTAAGCTAGTGTCCATTGATCATTGCTCGAAGGATCAAAATTAGAAACCCTCAAGATTATCCACACATTCTCCAAGAATTTTTACACTCTCTGTTTGTCAAAATTAGGGTGCTAGCGCAGACTTCTGATGAATCCTTTATCATTGTGACGATCACCTCAATCTCATGCCTTCGATTCATTGAAGGTGTTCTTGGATCAGCTCTCAAAGAGAGACATTATCTCTTTAGAAGGAGGTTGGAGACATAATCTCTCATTTCATTAGAATGAATAGCCTAATGAAAATGAGATCTTTCCCTAATTATGTAGTGGATTACTCAATGTCCCAGATATGGTTCCTCGACCCCTAGAATTAAATCTCCCACTAAATAAGAAATAAATAAATAATTATGATGGACTAAACTACATCATAAATATTATTTATATTTTATATCATACATGTAATATGTATTAAATATATTAAATTATAAAACTGATTCACTTCACTCGACTCATAATTCTTGATAATATTAAATGAACCTAGAATATTCAAATAATATTGGTTCATATAATATTTGTCTTGTATTCACTAAATACCTCAGGAATAATTTTAATAAATAAATTCAACCCAATTATTTTGTACTTGAATAATAATTAATTAATTAATTCATTGATGATCAATGATTTGGAAAACACTCGGACCCCATGGTGGGGCCCACTATGTACAATATACATATTCATCAGAATATGGAAGATTCTTGAATATGCTATTGTGTGTGACCTTCTAGTCCCTTTTGATTTATTTTTTGTTGATCTAATTGGATGGAAATACCTCCAAATATCTTGGAAAAATATTTATGAAGGTACTACCATCCTGATCAACCAATCCTGAGATATTACTTCCAAAACTCATAAGCAAAAAAATTATATTGACCATTCAACCAATTCCATAACACCAATGAAACACCCAACACAAGATACCTCACCATGATTTCATTATCATGGTTTTTTTCTTGCATCAAAGTACACGGTCAAATGGCACACATTGATAATGTTCTTAATTCAAGATACCAATACACTTGTACATAGATTGGAACAACCAATGACACCCAAAACATGTGGTATTCATATTCGTGGTTATGTCCTTATGATATCAACTACTAGAGATCACCAAGTGTGAACTTCATGAGAAGAAGTATCAATTGTTATGATCCCTCAGCACCTAATATCCAGACATTAACTTTTTCTAGTCAGTATGATGTATCTAGAACATATGAAATATATTTAAGATTAATGAAATAGTATCTCAAGGTTCTCATTATAGCTTGGTATTTTCTATAACCTTTTGATATGATAATTAATCTATATACATTTCCATTTAAATAGTGGATTCATAAATTTATACACTACAGTGGTAAGAGTACATCATGAATATCTCATTGTATACATGAAATAGTAATCAAAAAGTAATTTTTATATGGGTTAGGAAACCCACTATTACAACACTCCCACTTTCACTAGAGTTAACATTCTAACAAAACTTGTTAGCTATCACATGATAAATATCATGTTTCTTCTAATTAATTTATTTAGTTGTTGGGTCTACCACATCTTTGCTATGTGGAAATTCTATTAATTGTTACCTCACCTCCTTGAGTAAAACTTCTCAAGATATGGCATCTACAAGTATATATCTTTTTTCCACTATCAAAACATGAAATAATGGATAGCACTAGTAATAGAATTATCATAATGATAAAACTTTACATACTCGGTTTGATTCCAAGAACTGGAACAAATCATTTCATTTAATAACTGCTTCTTAGCTGCCTCAAAAGCTGAAACATACTCGATATTTGTAGGTATTTCTACCAATGGATTGTATGATCTTGTCTCACTCATTCCCTTAGCCTGACTATAATATAAAATCATATTGATATATGGGAAGACTAGATTATTTCACCTAAAAACTAGTATCCTTTCCTCTCCACATACCAAGTATATATCCTTTGTACTTGATCTAGTACTGTCGGATAGTTCTAACTTCTTCCCTTGCAGTTCTCTTAGATATAATTGAAATTTTTCTATCATAAAGTATATATTGGCAATATCATATCGTGTATATATCATGGAATATGTGATTGATCCATCGCAAAGTGTATGGAATTCAAATCACCAAATTAATCTCCCTCTATGTACCGTGCATGCCATCTTGGAGAGATTTATGCCATGTAGAATTGGTAACAATTCTATCACAAATTGTTCCTACTAGTATTTTTCAATATAATGTTAGTATACATACTATTTATTAGGTCTAATAAATCGTCAGATCTACCTCAGTAGATCATGTTTCTTATAACTCAGTTTTCTACTTTAAGTCAATTTATAGAGAGATACATTTATTCTAATCTTAACTAACTACAAGACCAATAGTTGTTTTCCATATGTTACCAAACATATTTCACTTATAAATCAATGGCACTCCCACTAACCTCTAGTATACATGTGGAAAAGATTATTCCAAATGAATATTCTATGATCTTACTCCTTACTTTAATCCTGAACTAAATTTGATTAACTTGCACCCCATATTGGCATTATATGATGTCACCATCCCTTTCAGGCTACATCTTATAGACACTTTCCACAATTAGTGGTCTTCACATCCAATTCTCAATAAAATGATCATAGAAAATTATCTATCATAAGTAAAATTATATTAAATTTAGGCATAACAACTTGGTATTACCAATCAAGACTTATTTGTACCACACTTATACCACCCTTGTATCGTCTCACTTGAATACCCACCACATTATTCAAAATAATAATCCCCATGTACTTTGATACATAGAATTCATTATTTAATTTTAATTGATCTTTTCAATTTTATCCAATTTCCATATACTGCTTTCCTGTAGGAATTATTATTCTCAATGAATAATGTACCACTGGTAGTGGTGAATATAAAATTGTCACTATAGTTTTAAACTTCCTACACATTATGTGTCTCTAGATCATTCCCCTTCCACACCTCTTTTGGAACTTATTCCTATACCAACTACATGTGCATCTCTGGCATTGACTAAACCCAAGTCAATCTTCCTCTTAATATCTCAAGTAGAGATGTTCACCCCTTTATATAATTATAGGCTATTAATTTTATTATAACCTCTCTATCATAGGTATTTCTATAATATCCTAAGAAACTTTTAGGATAATTACTTTATATGCACTTTGTGTTTTTATTAATGTAAGTTTGTTTATATCCTAACAAACTCTTTCCATATAAACACATGTTCTTATGATGTAATGGATTTTCATCACACTACAACTCATATTATATCCATTTGTCATTATAGTTGGCATATAGTTATGGGATAACGTCATTATTTTCAAATCATGTCTCGAAATATAAAAGTATCTACAATGCATAAATTTTAACATTGATTCTTCTTTTACTTACATCATGACTCTGATGTGAATAAGGAAATGTGTGTTTAAGAATTAATCCACGCTAAATTTTATTGATCAATATTAACATGTAAGAGTCATCATCGATCCTCCTTATTATCATTATATCTCTGATTTAGATAAGGTAATGTGAATTTATGAAATAACTCCATGCACCATTATGATGATTGATAAATGCTTGGTCAATATATTCTTCAGCAGACCAGTCCAAAGTAACTCATATCTTCTAACCATGCATATATCATACTTCACTTTCATATTCCTTCAACACTTAAAGTAATCTTGTGAATTATACTTACCCCTAGCTTACTCTTGTAATAGTTCATTCTCTATAGGTGAACTAGCTCTGAAAGCTTTGCGGCATACCTTTATTGCTAATGGTTTCTTTATCCAAAACTAAGTACTTTAGTATGCCGATAATACCAAATATATTTAACTCTAAAGAGACTAAAACCATACTGGGCATATCCTTTATAACTATTTGGGTTTTCTTGAAAAAGTATTATCTTTCCACAACTAGGTATATAAGTCTTATATTTTATATGCATCATGTATTGCCTATGATTTATTTATTACTAAACTATTTATTGAGTATTCAACACCAAAAACAACATCCATTATGAAACTGGAATAATGTCTCCTTGTGTCAAAAGGGTACATGAGATAAATATTTTTGAAATAATCAATAAAAGTTACACTAGAATCATTAAACCTGGCAATCATAAGTGGTGTACTTCTCACCGCTGACTTAGGAACCACCCTTTCTCAGCCACTTGGAGAATACACCTTACTTCTAGTAATGTTGAAATACTTTCTTGGTTACTATATTTTGATACACATATGTGATTGTAATATTGTATTTAATACCCAAGAATTATAATAAAAACATTACTTACAATTGATGAACATACTTAAAGAAGAAGTGGTAACTTTCTTCTTCAATTCAGTTCATTACTTGTGAACTTTTGTTGATTTATTTCATGATATGCAAAGCAAATAACCTCCTACTAAATACCTCTTTCTTTGAAGGATGTTTTGAATGTGTATTTGGATTTTATTTTTACATTGGTCTTTTTTATTTATCTTTCAAAATTTTCACCATAAGAATTAAATATTATTCTTTCTTTAAGTTCTTATTTTCTTGGAAAACCTACCCAAAAAGGTAAAGAAGTGTTTTCTCCATTTTTTCATTTTATAATATTAAACAAAAATAGAGTAAATGGGTGAAAATTATATGTGAAATGGATCTATTGAAATATCATGATCCATATTTCAATTTACACATATCCAGTGTAATAATCACCTTATTCATATATTGCTTCACTTTCTCCTTACAATCTTCTTATAGATGAGACTACATGTAATATCATAAATGTCCTGGTATAGTATCCACAACTCACATTGGATGTTGATAATATAATTATGATATAACCATCATATACGTCATACATGAGTCTCCTGTAATCATTTTTACACCCTCGCTTCTTCAGGTGGCATAACGAGTATTTGAGACACTGACACCTTGATTTTCTGATATCATAGTATTGTACGCAAGTGCCTATACTACTCATTAGAAACTTGTGTTGGATAAGAATTTGACTTTGTCTAATAAATATTTAATTATACTTGGGATATTACATTCCATTTTCTATAAAAATAAATCTATCATATTAGTACTTTGATCTAGATTACTGATTTATAAATTATTGATTAATTAATTAAATCATTAAATGTCTCCCAGTATTTTATTGAGCTCTATCAACCCATTGTACTATAATTGGAATACTATGTCGCTTGATCATTCTAGTGGAAATGATCCTTGAACCTATCCTCATAGTCCACAAGATTTGGCTATGCCACTACTCAGAGAGTTCAATCTAGGCGTTTGAATGGCCAACTGCATTAACACGTGATTCCTTGATCTGTTGAGTGAAGTATTGGCTTTTAAAATCCTAAATATGATTTACTCAATGCTTGCCTCTAAATTTTCAGCAAGCTAGATTTGGATAATTCTTTGCTTCCAAATTTAGTAAATTTAACTCATCTCTCTCATAATAACTCTTTGGTAGTAGGAGGTACCCTCAACTTTGGCTGATCGAGCACCCCGTAAACCCGGTTTTCTTCAAATTCAAATGATGGAAGGCATTTAACGAATTAATATTTCTGTGAGGGTTTTTTATATTTTTATTGACTAATGTAATCCATTTTTATTAATATGCTCATACTATGTTGTCACTCTCACAACTGAACATTAATAGAAAATTTTCCATCGCTTATTTATTCATTTTTCTTGTTTATTATTTTATGTGTTTTCCCAGAGTCATGTAAATTCATAAAATAATAAACATATGCATAAATGAAATTAATACTTAATTGTTCTTAAGCATCTAGTATTCATTGATCCATTGAAACTTAATGGATCAAAAATGACCACCTATGGGAGTCATGCATGGGTTGTGTATTGACTCATGATGCATCTCATCCCCTACCCACTGTATCCACTGCTCATCAGGATTTCACCAAAACTTGGGATTGCCTGTGTCTTACAACATCCTCTTCATGGTACAAAAATACTCGCGTGTAGGTGAGGGGGAATCGAGAGTGCAGTGTACATACAAATAGTGATGGACACGCAGACCCTTATATATATTCAATAAAACGATGATGCACAGAATGTCATAAAATAATTAATTATTTACAATCATCACACATAATTAAATAATTAAATAAAATAAAACAGACATACATAGGTCGTTCAATTGCTCAAGACTAGTCAGCGGGTAAAAGTAAAGCACGATAAGAATTAAATTATAATAAATTGAGTATGAGGGCATTAATTAAATTAAATTAATTATTTAAATTTGAATAATTTAATTTTATTTGGTCCACTGTTAATTTAATTTTAATTCCAAAAAATAATTAATTTAATTTAATACCAAAATTAAATTAATTTTTTGGAGTATTAAAATATTATATTTTAAACCAAAAATAAATTTTTAATTAATTTAATTCAATATTAAAATTAAATTAGTTAACTTAATTAATTTTGATACAATAAAATATTCTCAGACTTTGAAACCCCTGGCCGGGCCAAAGTGGATCAGTCTGTCCCCACGTAGACCTGTTGTGGGCTAGGTAGACTTAGTGCAGGGGTGTTCTGGGCCAGAAAGACTCACCCCGATATGTTCTAGTCAGCCCCATACTGGGTACAGAAAAAGTGGGAGGGGTTTACTAGGATTCTACTAGAGTCGTGTTGGTCGAGAGGAAGGCGGATTCTCAAGAACCCGATGATAATTGGCTCGGACAAATGGCAGTGGCTTGGTACCAAATCTGGTACTGCAAAGGTCGGTCGGGTTTCAGCCATCGACATGCGGTGGTGGTTAGGACCAGGGCTAGGTGCGCAATAGTGTCTGGTCAAATGGGACGGTGGGAGGTCTTCGTCAAGGTGGCATAATGGAGTCATCTAGCTTCACAGGGGAGATGGACCTTGAGTAAGATGGGTGATGCAAGGCATCCATGGGCGACAGGGCTCGCCACAAGAGGAGGGGTACTGGGCAAATGGTTCCCACCGGTGAGGCAGCTCTACAGAGGAGTTGGTGGAACCAGGAGAGATCTAGTGGTTAGATCCATCTTAGCATAGGGGTGGTGGCGAGTTTTTTTTTACATTTTCTCAAAAAAAAATAAAAATACATCTAGGTTAAAAAAATTATTTTTTTACCCCTCAAAGGCGGCACCTGGTGTGCCGCCTTTAGGGGTTTTTTCGCCTAGGTAAAGGCGGCACATGGTGTGCCGCCTTTGCCCAAAAATAAACAGCAAAGGCGGCACACCAAGTTCCGCCTTTGCATTAATATTTTTTTTAAATTTTTTATTTTTATTTTTATTTGTTTTGTTTTGTTTTATATATATATATATATATAAACTTTTCAGCAGAATTTTTCTGCTATTTAATATCCAGCAGCACTTTCATTACAGCAGTCTGGATTCTGACAGAAACCCTCACCCTGGACTCCCTTTTATAAGGGGGCTTGCCCTGAAAATCATACTGCATTTCCGATGTGGGATTCTGGTTCTTTTTTTTCTGCGTAGTATATTTTGTGTTTCTGATGTGGGATTCTGTTTCAAGTACGCGACTTTGAAAGACTATAAAACATAAAATATAAGACCAACATAAATAAAACTTTATAAATTGATTAAACATATAAGGAATAGTTGAAAACAAAAATAATTTCATAAAAAATGTTGATACAAATTAATTTATAAGCTTTCAAAACCATCTATTTGAAACTTAAACATATTTCAAGTACGTGACTTTGTATGCTTATAAAAGATAAACTATAGGACCAATATAAATGAAATTTAAACATTGATTAAACATATAAGATATAGTTGAAAACTAAAATAATTTCATAAAAAATTTTGACCAAAAATAACTTATAAGCTTTCAAAACCATCAACTTGAAACTTAAAAATGTTTCAAGTTCCCAACTTTGAAAGACTATAAAACATAAACTATAAGACCAATACAAATGAAACGTTAAATATTGATTAAACATATAAGAAATAGTTGAAAACAAAAAAAACTTCCTAAAAATGTCCATAAAAATTAATTTATAATCTTTCAAAACCGTCTACTTGAAACTTAAAAATGTTTCAAGTACGCGAATTTAAAAGACTATAAAACATAAAATATAAGACCAGCATAAATGAAACATTAAACATTGATTAAAAATAAAAGGAATAGTTGAAAACCAAAAGAATTTCCTAAAAAATATTGATGAAAATTAATCTATAAGCTTTCAAAACCGCCTACTTGAAACTTAAAAATGTTTCAAGTACGCGACTTTGAAATACTATAAAACATAAACTATATAACCAATATAAATTAAACTTTAAACATTGATTAAACATATAAGAAATAGTTGAAAACAAAAATAATTTCATCAAAATTGTTGATTATAAATAATTTATATGCTATCAAAATCACCAGATTGAAACTTAAAAAAGTTTCAAGTATGCGAATTTGAAAGACTATAAAATATAAACTATAAAATGAATATAATTGAAACTTTAAACATTAGTTGAACAAATAATAAATATTTTAAAACAAAAAGAATTTCATAAAAAATGTTGATGAAGAATAATTTATAAGCTTTCAAAATCTTCTACTTGAAACTTAAAAATGTTTCCAGTGCATGACTTTGAAAGACTATAATTATATTATTAATTAACTAATTTATTATTATATAATTAATAGTTATATTAATAATTAACTAAATAATTATTATATAAGTAATAATTATTGAGTAATAATTAATAATTATTATATAAGTAATAATTATTGAGTAATAAAATATAACACCAATATAAATGAAACTTTAAACATTTATTAAACATATAAGAAATAATTGAAAACAAAAGGAATTTCTTAAAAAATGTTGATGAAAAATATTTTATAATAATTATATTACTGATTAACTATTATATAATGAATACTTATATTACTAATTAACTAATTAATTATTAACTATTTATTATATGTTTAATCAATGTTTTAGGTTTCAATTATATTACTCATATATTTTATGTTTTATATTCTTTCAAATTCGCGTACTTAAAACAGTTTAAGTTTCAAGTAGATGGTTTTGAAAGCTTATAAATTATTTTTCATCAACATTTTTTAGGAAGTTATTTTTATTTTCAACTATTTCTTATATTTTTAATCATTGTTTAAAGTTTCATTTATATTGGTCTTATAATTTATATTTTATAGTTTTTCAAAGGCATGTACTTGAAACATTTTTCAATTTCAAGTAGGAGGTTTTGAAAGCTTATAAATTATTTTTCATGGATATTTTTTACAATTTTTTTGTTTTTTTCAACTATTTATTATATGTTTAATCAATGTTTATTGTTTCATTTATATTGCTCTTATAGTTTATATTTTATTGGCTTTCAAATTCACGTACTTGAAATATGTTTAAGTTTCATGTAGGTGGTTTTGAAAGCTTGTAAATTATTTTTTATCAACATTTTTTATGAAATTATTTTTGTTTTTAACTATTTCTTATATTTTTAATCAGTTTTTAAAGTTTCATTTATATTGGTCTTATAGTTTATATTTTATAGGCTTTCAAAGTCACGTACTTGAAATATGTTTAAGTTTCAAGTTGGTGGTTTTGAAAGCTTATAAATTAATTTGTATCAACATTTTTTATGAAATTATTTTTGTTTTCAACTATTTCTTATAATTTTAATCAGTGTTTAAAGTTTCATTTATATTGGTCTTATAGTTTATGTTTTATAGTCTTTCAAAGTCGCGTACTTGAAACAGAATCACACATCAGAAACGCAGAATGTACTGCGCAAGAAAAGGAGAACCAGAATCCCACATCGGAAATGCGGTATGGTTTTCAGGGCAAACCCCCTTATAAAAGGGAGTCCTGGGTGAGGGTATCAGTCAGAATCCAAACTGCTGTAATGGCAGAACCGCTGGATATTAAATAGTAGAAAAAGTATGCTGAAATTTTTTGATATATATATATATATATAAATATATATATATAACAAAACAAAACAAAAATAAAAATAAAAATAAAAAATTTTAGAAAAAACATTAATGCAAAGGTGGCACCTGGTGTGCCGCCTTTGCGGTTAAGTTTTGTGCAAAGGCGGCACACCATGTGCCGCCTTGCCCTGGGCGGAAAAACCCCCAAAGGCGGCACACCAGGTGCCGCCTTTGGGAGGTAAAAAAATAATTTTTTTTACCCTGGTGGTATTTTAAAAAATATTTTTTTGAAAAAATGTAAAAAAAAAACTCGGTGGTGGCTGGGATCCACGGCATTTGATCCTCGCATGAGGTGGCGTCACACCAGACGATGGTGACGGTTCCAGATGCACAGGAGATAAAAGGTGGAAAGAAGTTGGTCGAGCGGCATGACTAGTTAGAGGGAGGAGGTTTCCGGTACGACCTCATGCACTGATCGAACCCACTAGAGGAAAGAGAAGTCCTATTCAGCTAGGGTTCATGAAAGAGGGGGCAGACAGCATGCGGGAGGAGACAACTCCTCTAGCATGTGGCTAGGATGGGAAGACCAAGGGCCAACCCACTTCCCCTTTGAATAATTTTTTTCGGTCTCTTACCACATATCCTAGCCACAAAATTTCCCTTTTTTTCTTTTAACTGAGTCATGCCCACTTTCCCACCTTTTCTTATTGTTATGTGAAAATTTGTACATACCCAATCATCCAACGTTAACAAAAAAAATAAGAATTTGATTTTTGTTTTTACGCCTATTCTTTAGGAAATAGAAAAATATAATATGTATCATTATTATTTAAACTACTGGTGAAGATATTGGTCATTGGTCAGTACTGTTCCTCTAACCTGTATCTGGCGGGATCTGGCATGAATGAGGATTTTAATTAGAATTTCCTCTAGTCACTTCATCAAGGTATAATTCAATATATATATATATATATATATATTCAAATATGAATTCTTGAATTTTAATACCCCGAAAAACCGATAAAAATCCGTATTAAAATTTCCAGATGGAAATATCTTGGTCATCCAATATTGAATCGATACGCAGTTTTTTGGACTAGTTAAAACCCTTTACTTAAATTTAAAGTAAAATAATTTCTCATGGCTAAGAAAATCAACACGATCGTTATGATACTAATTAAAGGTACTGGGTGTGAAGAAAAATCTAGTCGGTTGGGGATTTTAAAAATTTTATCACCGGAGAAACAATACTTATAGTATCCAATGATCAGACCCCAATAGTGGTTCAAAGATCTCATGTGAATTAGATAGATCATGGAAAATAAAACTGAACACATGCCTTGTTTGAAACGAAGTGCACTCGACTATAACTAGTCGCCTGCGATCGTTGCTTGAAATATTTGAAGCCAAACCCCTATATATCATCCACACATTCTATAATAATCCACACACTCATCATTCATTAAAATATGGGTGCAGGAGCAGACCTCTGATGAATCCTTCAGCACCGCAACGATCACCTCGATCTTGTGCCTTTGATTCGTCGAAGGTATTCTTGAATCGATGCTCAAAGAGAGACTTTCTCTCTCTATAAGGTAAGAGGATAGATAAGATCACGTTCCATTGGAATGAACATCACAATGGAAATGATCTCTCTCTCTCTCTACTTATATAATATATTTCTCAATTACTCAGATAGGTTCCCCTAGCCCCCAAAATTAAATCTCTCACTAAATAATCAATAAGTAATTAATTATGATGAACTAAACTGTGTCATAAATATTGTTTATATTTTATCACATACATGTAATATATATTAAATATATTATGTGATAAAATAGAGTCATTTAACTCAACTTGTAATTCTATTATTAATATTAAACGAACCTAAAATATTCAAATAATATTTGTTCATATAATATTTTTCATGTATTTGCTAAATACCTCATGAATACTTTTAATAAATAAATTCAACCCAATTATTTTGTACTTGAGTAATAATGAATTTATTTATTCATCATTTATTGATGACTTGGATAATACCCTGACCCTATGGTGGGTCCCACCATGTCCAATATTCTTATTCCCCAAAATAGGGCAGATTCTTGAATATGATATTGTATGTGACCCTCTTGTCCCCTATCTCAATAGCAGAAAATAGTATTCACAAACCAGGATCAGATTCTAGAAACTCATCAAGATCCCTAAAAAGATAAGGAATAGTCATAACAATGACAACCAACATACAAACATGTACTGTGTAATATAATCTCTTTGTCTTTTGATATCTCATAAATCAGGACACACACATGTGTCATCTTTCTCTATTACTTTATTGTTTTTTGATCTAACTAGACAAACTTACCTTTGACTACCTTGGCCAAGTATTTATGATTGTACTTCCATACTGATCAACCAGGCCTAAGATATTACTTCCTAAACTCAAAAGTGACAAATTCTATCTTAACCATTCAACCAATGTCATGCTGCCAATGATGAACCCAACACAAGCTACCTATCCATGATTTCATTATAATGGTTTTTTCCTTGCATCAAAGTACATGATCAAATGACGTACATTGATAATGATATCATGTCCATAGAGAAATACACATTTTTGTAAATAGGAAAAACCAATGACACCCAAAACATGTGGTTTTCCTATTGGCGGGTATGTCCCCATGATCTCAACTACTAGAGATCCCCAAGTGTTACTTCATAAGAAGAAGTCTCGATGCTTATGAGTCCCCAACACCTGATAGTTATTCATAAACTCTTTCCATTTAGTATGATGTACCTAGACCATAATATATATATTTAAGATTGATTTCATAGTATCTTGAGGTTATCATTATGGCTTGGGATCTCCTATAGCCTTTTGATATGAAAATTAATCTATGGACATTACCATTTAAATAGTGGATGCATAAATGTATACACTATAATGGTAAGAGTATATCATGATTATCTCAATATATACATGAAATGGTAATATAAAAGTATTGTTTAGTTGGGTCTAGGGAACCCACTATTACAACATGGCTCACCTAAAACCTAAGTGGTCTCTATCTCCAAAATTGATGATGCACACTCAACTTAGGTGTTTCATTTGTCGACACCACTGAAACTAACTTTTACACCATAAAGAATACTGGTTTCAAGTGAAACTATCTAGTTGGTTGGGGTTCCTACAATCCATAAAACCCATATCACCACCTTCGAGTTAATCCTCCGCTACCAAAGGGTTTGGATCATCAGAAAGCCTAATCAGTCTCTGATACTAAAAAATACGCAATGCGCTAAGCCTTTGCACACCATTATCATGTCCTACTAGAGTCATCCACTACTCAATATGTGGAAGATCATCTTCCTGGACCACTAGATTAGGGTACATTCACTTCTCAATAGGTGGAAGCACCGATCTATGCCCACCTGGAGGAAAAACCTCATGAATGCGTCCCTGAACTAAGGCCTCATCACTCAACTGGTTGTCATCATGACACTGTCTCAAAATTGTAGCTAGCTATCATCATGGAGGCATCCTGAAAATTATCAAGATATAACACATTCAAAGAGTATATCTAGGGAGATATCTCAATAAGGACATGGAAACCAAAACCCATTTCTATATGATGCATGTACCAATGTTTTCCCTATAACCAGTGTCTATATGTTCTGAGTCAACAAGTAGATTATCAGACTCCTATTGAATGGATACGTCAGCCTCCACACCAACACTGGGTTCCTTATTTTGATATCTGAACTCAATAAACTTTAACATTATTTCCCTAGTTCCTAAAACAAAACTCACAACTAGAACATCTATAAACTCCGGTCCTGGGATGAACTTATTTGATACCACTCTATCACGACTCGATACACTAGGGCCCGCATGGCCAGCTGCAAGCCAAGTATAACACCCAAGACTTCCTTCAATGGGTTAGGGGTTGATGATCAGCACAGAGTATAAATAACATTGAAATGGGAGGCCTTATCCTAAAGTACATGTATTTACACACACAGCCAACTCTATAAAATAGTGTAGAGGTATAATAAAATACTGAACATCTAGAGTGTAACAATGAATTCAATAACCTGTAGGAAATATATATCATGGTACATTAGTGTAATAAAAATGATATAAAGGGAAAAATACATGCCCAACTAGAAATATAAGGGGGAAATCCAAAATGAAATCAAATGTAAAGTGTAGAGTGGGGGATCCAGAATCCATATCCCAGAGTCCAACCACCAAACACAATCAGCACCACCGAACACAATCAGCACCACCAAGTACTACTAAGCTCCACTGATACTAGGTCCACCATATCACTGCTAATTTACCTATCATATTTATAAGATACAACGTGTATGGGGAAATCCCATGTAGGGGTGAGTATAAACATACCTAGTAGGACACCTTGAAATTACCAAACACAAGACATCAAGAGAGAGTAGCCAGCTCAACCCCACAATGGAATGTCAATTAGAATTTGAGACAAAAACATAATAATAACCAAGATATTCTCAACAAGAATCCCAAATAAAGAGAGAAAGTGGATTTCTATATACAATACCAAGATAATAATTATGAGTCACCCTGCAACTCTAAAGGTCCATATCTGATGCCCAACAGCATGCACAACTGCATAAGAATTTGTACGGAGGACCCGCACCTCGCCACTATGCTCCACAGCTAAGGGGGCACGCTCTCTAGACATGAATCTCTCATAAAATCTTAGGAATACATGTGGAGTTCCCACACCTCACCACTACACTCCACAGTTGAGGGAACACTAACTCCAGTGGAGGATCCACTCCCCGTCAGAAATAGAGGACCCCTGCCTAATGTAGTATGGGGGGTTTCCAACCCTACCTATGTAAAGAGTATAGGGTACCTGAATCCTTATGTGATAGAGGAATTAAAACCCTAGTAACACTTCTATGATCACACTTAATCATTGTTACTTAGGTAAAGAGAATAGGGGACCCACGCCCTAGAGCGATAGGGGATTTTCCAACCCTGATGTATCTCTATGGATTAAACTCGATCATTGTCATCAGCCATATCACTGAAAGAAAAATCATGATCATATCAAATTGCATAGTATCTATGATTCCAAAACTATGTACAACATCACATTCTAAATGGAAAACCGCTTAGTATAGGCTGCTCATAGGCCTAAATATGAGTCTCAAGGAAGGAGATATGCAAGGTAGATGATTAAGGGCTCCAAATTACCCTGAAGGATTACATAGCATATACCATGGGGTACATGATGTATCTCTATGAGTATAAAGCTTTTTGTGTCTAATTTTATCAGATTACATGTCTTACTATAGATATAAGACATGAACACTTGGGGTACACATTGTGTAGAGGTCAGCCTGGCACTCGGCACACTATCTGGTCTAGCCCGTGTACTATATCGCATGCCCGTGTACTCAGGGAGTTCCCATGTACACTAGTAGTGTATAAGTTTTTTCAAATAACACAATGTGTATCCCTCCATACATGGAATTTATGGGCCAAATGGTCTCCTGGGTGTGTACTCCTTGTATACGATGATCCATCCAAAAATGGGGGGTTACACAGTGTGTGATCCAACCACACGGCATGTGGGATCACATAGCCACACTGGGCGTGTACTCCCTATACACAATGATATAGCTAGCTAAGGGTCACACAACATGTGATCCCACCACACAACATGTGATATTTATCTCTATGTATAAACCCTAACTAACGTTCATAGGGGACTACACAGAGTGTCTTCTTAAACTACACTCCATGTAGTTAGAATTTTTACAAAAATCTAGAACCTCCACACATCTTCCACTTGTGATTCCACTGCCACCAAATACACTATCAATTGCATTGGGGAGTGTGGATCTTGGGACAAACATGCCTAATCTATCATCAGTGGCTAGATTTTGGCCACTTGAACCCTATGCAGGTCTTCCCCGTCACACCGATCCACTACACCCATCTCTTATGGGAGGAAACACTTGAACCGACCTCTGATCCATGCCTCAATCGCCTGTGTTCATCACCTATCCTCAATTGTACTATTGATCCCAAACCCAAACCTATGGTATCAATCATTTTCACCGAATAATGGTTGTTCAATGATCAATTATCAGGTATTGATCGAACCGTTGGCCAAACAGAATTCCAATGAGGATTGCATGATGAAAGGTAGGAGAATAACACAAAACACATAAGAGGAACGAACCTCGTCCATTGTTCAAGTTAGATTCGATTCATTATCATTAGAAATATTAATGAATAACCAATAATCATCAACAATTTATCATCAATTCCAAACCAAGGAAGATAACCCAAACACGCATATCGACGGTCGACCTGTGAATCAAATTGTTAGGAGATCTAATTTGATTTCGACATGGGATAAATAAAGAGGGATAAATACACATAAAACAAATGCCCTGCCTCAAGTTTGGATCGATCTCAAATTATGAATGATTCTTATTCGTTGTCATTGGTGAAATCCATAACCTCCATTTTCGTAGATGATCCCAACGGTGCAGATTTTTTGGACCATGGTCCATCATTTCCACAAAGCTCACCTCTACAGATCCACCTCAGCTCTATAGGGTTATATAGATAACCCTAGGATTTTCTCATAATTGGGTTTAAATAGTGGTAGGATCTAGGTCATGGAAAATAATAATTAATAAATTAATAAATTTATTTATTTAATTATCATTCACCCACAGCTGCACTTAAGGCGAGAACCCAGTACACACAAAGGTTATATTGCACCTAGGGTAAAACCCACATTCTGGATTTAATGGAAGTCTTAGAATCCCCATTTGAGACATTAAATGAAATTTATTCCATTATTTTTGAAAAAAATCTCATGTGTGATCTAATATATTTAATATTTTTATTATATCAATATTGGGCCTCCTCAAGCCCTGAAATTTAACGCCGACTCAGCTCCTAGCTTCAAAAATATTCCTAAAAATATTCCAAATTATTATAGGGAAAACCTGATTTGTTACAAAATCATATGAGAGGAATATGAAAATGAAAAACTACATAAGGAAAAGGTGAAGTCAGTCCATAATCATATGATCTATCTAAATTCATTTCAAACTGGTGATCAGGTATTTCTATTTAAATCTGGATTAAGACTTTTTCTAGGAAAATTGAAGTCCCGGTGGTCTAGAACTTCCAAAGTACATAAATTATTCAATCATGGAGTAGTGGAGATTGTGGGAAAATAAGGATAACCTTTCAAGGTAAATGTAAAATGCCTCAAACCTTATTATCAAATCCAAGATATTGTGGGAATAGTCTCCACTATTCTATTCAACTAAATAATAGGCTTAGGTATATCGATCTCAACACATTAAACATATCATTGAATGAGAGGTAACATGAAATTTCATAAAAAATCATAAAAATGATAGGTTGTTTGTTCATATTCCTAGTAGTGTATGTTAGTGTGTTTTAATGTTTTTGTGTTATAGTTATAGGATACTTATGAAGTAATGGATATATGATTGAATTTCTATTATGAAGGTATTTAAATGTTATATGGAAGCCTAAAATTACTTTTTTAAAATCATTGAGGAGATTAATTTTTCATTTTTATGGAAGAAATAAATTTCAAAATGGATAGGAACAAAAATTTTCAAAAACATACCCACACACATGGTTTTTGCACAGTTAAACAAACCATGCACTTTAACCATGCAGGGTAGACACTCATTTCTAGAATAACCTCATGGGATCTAAATAGTTAAATATATTGTGCACCTCCACCATGAAAAACGGGGCTCAAGTTCTAGGGTCATGTGCATGGACACTGCACAATTTACCAAACCATGTGTCGTAACCATGTGACTTTTAAAAAGTCCCTAAAATTTTCCTAACTCAAAACAAAAAACCCCAATTTTAACCCCAAAAGTGTGCTCCACCCCCACCCAGCCCATTCATGTTGTTCATATCTTCCCTCTCATCTTCTCATTCCTCTCCCTTGTATCCTCCTTTTCCACTGGTTCGAAGCCCTAATGTATATTTCTCCTCCTCCTCCTTCTAATTCTCATTCTCCTCCTTATTCTTCTTCTTCATTCCACTTATATTCCTATCCATTTTCTTCTTATTTTCCCCTAGGTTAGGATAATGATTCATTTTTTCCAAAACCCTTTTCAATTTTCATTTTTCTTCTTTTTTTTCTAAGAATTTTATTCCAAATTTTTTAAGAACATCATGGCACATTCTTTGTATGCTCAATTTTTAAAAAACCCAAATTT
The DNA here is from genome assembly GCA_963277665.1 of Viscum album. Classification (NCBI taxonomy): domain Eukaryota; kingdom Viridiplantae; phylum Streptophyta; class Magnoliopsida; order Santalales; family Viscaceae; genus Viscum; species Viscum album. The sequence continues at coordinate 615,862,721 of OY728145.1, read as the reverse complement.
TTCTTCATCAATCACCATGTGTTTAAGTCTTAAATAGTATTTAATTAAGAATTAAAAATTTTAAATTCAATTATTTGTCTCTTTATTTGTATTTTTTGGGTTGTATATTGTTATAATTCCTACAGATTACCCTCACAACCTCTCTATGGACACCTTCACTAAGTGTTTTTGTATCTCAAGTTCATAAAAACTACCCATACCTCATATAAAATTCTATAATATAGAGGATAATAAAATATATTGAGTCCTTTACACTTAGGAAGTGATCCCCCACTGAATTTTTGAACCCTACTACCTTGTTTCACTTAGAATCGCTGATGAGATCCAAAGATTTATTATCACTAGTAACCTTACAAAGGCCCTCTTCATGCACAAACTCATGTAAATATGGATTTTACTATAGTTTTCAGCAACATTTATTTTTCCTAGTCATTATATTATTGATGGTGAAAGGGGGATAATTAATGTATAAAGTGACGTGACATTCCTCAAGAAATTCTACAATTTGAAACTGTGAATCTTTTCCACTTCAATTGATATTTATGAGGAGGATTATGTGAACAACATGGATTATACTGAGGCTTCCCTAACTTGGGACCCCCAATGTTGCCCAAGAATTTTGGGCCACCATTGCATAGTCGAGGCCGACGTATATTCCCCAAACCACTAAGGATTCAAAATTGATAAACCCAACCCATTACATCCTTCATCAGGTCCTTACCACTTGCTTTATGGCCTGCTTAGATAGTGTAGGTAATATGACTCTAAGGGTCCTTTTCTTACTTTATTCCATTGTTTTTTGGGTGGCCCAAAAATTTTGAAAATGTTTTCAATCGATATTTATTGCACATGTTTACTAAACCTAAGGGATACATTTTTTAAGGCCCCTAAATTATGCTCTTATTTAACCATATTAGTATTTGTTTCAATAAGGAGGCCTTCACTAAACTAGCTCAACCTCTACCATTAGACACCACTATGGTGTGGAATGTGAAAATTCTTGATTATGATGGGTAGTGATACTATTTCATAGGATCTCAAGAGGCATACCAGGATGATCCTCAAGGCATCCCACCTCCACCCATTACTCGACATCACAATCCTCCACCTGAGGAGGAGCACCACACTCCATCCTATCATACCACCAACCCCCATCCATCAAGCCCAACCATGCTCATGCCTATACCCCCTTACCCCTTTACTCCACCCACCCTAACCATGAGGGAACCCCTTATACTAACCCATATTTACAGTGGAAGTGGGATTGAGATTTTTATGCCATGTTTGATTGGAAAGGTGAGAATATTTAATGCCAGATGGAGGGAATCAGCATATAGGGCTTCCCTACCCTAGAACTCTATTGAACCATGTCTGAATAGACCCCTTCCTACTAAATTTATGGTGTTGATCCTTCTCATCAGGTAGAATCATAGGATTCCTCTCCAATAGATGATTAACTAGAAGCAGGTGTTGCAGAGAGCAGTAGGGTCACTCCTCCAATATATGAGGGGATGGAATATGAACCAGCAATAGGGGATCCAAATTGGGATGAGGTTTCCCATGCATAATTCTAGTACCCCTTTCGCATTACCCCTCCCATGAACTGAAAATGATATTTTGTTTCCCTTGAACTCTCTTTTTATACCTCGAACTTTTTCTACATTTCCTTATTTATGCCTGTGATTAATATTAAATGTTTTAATGGATGTTGGTTTGTGGGTTTTTTTTAGTGTGGTTGTGTGTTATTGTTATTTGTCCCCAACTCTTTTATTGATTTTTATTTCTTCACTTTTCTTGGTTTCTATGTCTGAGATAGTAGGTAGACCACTTCTTTCTCTCATGAAACACTCTTCTACTTAGTGATCTCTCACACACCACAATATCTCCAAACTTTTCACATCACTTCAGGGGAGTTTTCATTCCATAACTTTTATAAATTTATTATTTATTTTCCCCTTACCTATGTTTACCTGCTCACACTTTTCCACTTTAACATGATTATGGGGGACTATGATCGATCTTAAATGTGGGAGAGGAAACCTATATTTTGGAACCCCATTTTTTCATTTTCTTAGCATTTCCAATGATGAAATTTTTTATTAGATACCATTTAAGGGATGATATATATGTCACACATTCATATTAAATAAATGAAATGGATTATGGAGAATCAATTTTAAATTTCTCATATATTTGGATTTATAATCCTATTTTTGATGTGAATAAGCATTGGAACACTCAATGATAATTATTTAAATATTAATTCTAAAAAATTGTGTTTAAAGATGAATTTTATGATATAGTAGTTTAAATTAAGGAACCTTTTTAAATGGAAGTCAATTTATGCATAAGAGGAAGTGGAACTTTGAAATTATTGATACCACACACATGGTTATTATGTGGCCTGAATTACATAGCCTCTTGAATTGCTTAAAAATCCATTTAGGTGAGTCATTTGAAAATTATGGGTACTAAAATTCATTCCTAGTATTTTATATCAATGGAAATTCAAGATATGCAAAATGAATACCCAAAATGATGATGACCCTCTATTTTGTATCAAATTTGTATATCGATGAGGTTTTGTGACCTATAAAAGTGATATTCTACCATTTGTTTTTTATGAGATCTTGGACTAACCTACCCAAGTGTTTGACGAGATGGACTTAGATTATAGAACTTTCTTTTAAATAAAGAAAAACAATTTTAGATTTAAAAAAATAGTGATTTATGTTTTGAAAATTTGGAAAATTTTAATCGATCCTACTTGGTTATTTTAATTTAAGTATTAATGAGTCTTGAAGAATGTATATAGTATTTTCAATAATCATTCATTAAAAATTCAAATTCATTTAGTTGATATTATCTATGAAATTTCCATTTGTTTCTTTGATGGTCCCTTTGAGATGATTGTCTAGATAATTGTTTGAGGACAAACAATTGATCAAGGGTGGGGGTTGATGTACTTGTGTACATGGGTCATTTTCATATCCAAAAATTACATTTTAAATGGTTTTTAAGCTAATTTATCATTTATTTATAGCCTTAAAAGGTTTTGATGGGTGATATTTGGATATCTAATGAAGAAATGATAAGATTTTTTCATGAATTGGGAATTTTGGAGGAAATTCAGAGGCACTTGGACCCATTTTCCATGGTTATCTATTTATACTAAAACACCTAGACCATGCACCCCAACCCATAAAATTGTGAAGGATACCATTTGGTGAGGTAGTGGAGATTGCAAAGTCTCCATATGGTTATTCAAACCATATAACCTATCCTTATAACCATTTGTGGCAGAGAAAGAGGATAAAAAACCATGCACATGTTCTATTCATGGTTAACTTAATTTTATATACTTTCCAATATCCCATGTGACTCAAAATTTAAGGGATAGAATGAATATCAGGGTTAGCATACGGTTAAACTAACCATGCACCTTAACTATTAACTGGTCAATAGATAACCGCCTACCTTCCATCTACCCCCATAACTACCCTTTGACCCAGGATTATGACCCCTAACCACCCATAGACATTAAGAGTCATCCAATTAATGATATGTGACCACTTTTAGAGGGAATCAGTCATCAAGGATGAATGAATCTTTGTGAGATGAGATATTTAAAATCTTTCTAAGCATTTTTTAGAGATTTATCTTGATGGATTATACCTTTCTTTTACCCTTACTGTAATGAACACCATAGGTAATAAGAGCTTTTTTTCATCATTTGTTCCATGAGTATCAAATCCACCATGTGCGTTGCGGTCGTGGAATATGATGAAGAACCTTTCAGGTAATTGATTTATATATTTTGTGTTTGTGTTGTTCATTTTAGAATTTCATAACCCCACTATGTTTTGTATCTTCTACCCACTATTTACACGTATCATATCAATAATAGTGTTTAATGGATCTCTAATGGAATTATGATGAATAATCCCATGACCATTGGGTGTATTCGTCATCTCCAATGGGTTTTCTTTTATAAATGTTTTCAATAATTAATTATCATTCTAGGAAATTGATTGTTGTGAACTTAAATAAAACCTATAAAAAAAAGAGGTTTCAATATAATTGAGTCTAAGACATGAGATCTATTATGAATGATATGACACATAAAGTAGATTTATTTCCAATAGTCTTAATCAAACTTCACATCCCCGACACATTTCTATTATGGAGATTTAAATATATATTTTTGTATTTTTATATTTTAAGTGAAAAAATATTTAAATAGATTTAGAATTATATCATCTAAGGTATTGAAAAAATCACACAACCATTGATCAATGATTTTAAATTCAGTTTAATCTGCAATTATTTAACCACAAACTCAAATAAACAAACACCCCAAGTTTCCTCATAGATTGACCCCATACTCTCACAATACTCATTATGAAGTTGGAAAATATTTAATTTGGGACACCTAAAGTAACCATTCGACAAAAAAAACTCCAAATAGAGAGTGGATAAGAAGGATTAATAAGCCATCCATCCCCTCTACAACTTGTATATTGGGGAAAACCTTGGGAAGAAAAACATTTGAGCATCTGTATGGTTATCCAAATTGAGTGGGTTGCATGTAGAAATCATGAGTCAACTACATCATATATATATATCTATACATACGACTAGCCTAAGTTTAACACCCAAAAAAATTTACACATCATTATAACCACTACACCATCATCACCACACACTATAATCACTACCACTTTCTATATCACAATTCAACCCTAATTTATTACACAAACAACCACAACAATTCCCATTCTTTCTGCTTGAATCACAACATTTAAACATAATAGATTTATCATTTACCAGCCATATTACATTTATTATTCAACTCAATGCCATATTTATGGAAAACCCATTCAAAACCATTACCCACATTTATTTTCAACTTTTCCCTATTCATTTCAAGTATAAGCGATTTATTAACCACTATATTTCATTCAATTTCACCCCACACCCCTTATCGAATTTAACATTAATAATCACATTCTATTCCTAATAAGAAACTATAAATTATTCTAAAACCCATAAAAACTTGTAAAAAAACCCACAACACATCCAATGTCGACCATAACATCTGAAAGTCCTGGTGAACCTAATAGCTACATTGAGAGGGAAGGGGTGAATAAGTGTAGCTCTCTTTTTATGATTTATTTATTTTAAATAAAACTTTTTGGTCGGTTAAAACATGATCTCCTCAAGTAAATTAAACCCAGACTCACCAAAATGATATGAAAGTAAAGAGTATAAAGGCATACAATATTTTTTACACGGTCTAACCACAAAATATGAGCCTACTCCTTGTTGAAACAAGTTGTTATCCCTTGTTACAGATTTTCCACTGATATCATGTTACCAATACAAGTGGTTGAGTTAGTTGTTATCTTGAACCCATGTTTCCCAAAACAGACACTGCCACCCATAGGATGACTATCTCTTGATAGTTACAATGATATAACAAGTATAACCATATGAGATATATCTTCCTTTAAGTACAAATTTTTTCAACAACAAATGAATGATCTTCCTCTATGATCCAACAAGATAATATCTAGAATGCACTACTCACTTTATTCTAAAATAACATATTTAGAATCTACCTAATGAATAAACATTGAATATATTAGAATATTCAACTAACTGTATGATAAACCCTTTGTGGATCTATATCTTATTCTTCTCTTAAACTTTTCATTATACGCTCAATAAAAATTACATTTTCAGATGAAAGAAACGTTAACTTTGGGTACTTCTTATTATTCTTTTTTCTTTCCTCAATATCACACACAATTCTATGGGAATATACACACTAAAATATATTATTTTTCATCTCACTTAAATAGTCTATAATCTCTATATTTTAAATTAGAAATATTCTCTCTTCAATACAGAAATTTTCCTATATAACCGACTCGTTAATTTCTTATGTTATTTTCATATACCCAAATTTGTATAATATAAGGTCTCTCAATCCTTCCAAAAGAAATCTCCATAATAAAAAAATCACTTTTTTCAACCATTGTTCTTAAGAAAATATCACTTACTCAATAAGAGTATTTTTCTCCCACATTCTCATGTAATGTCCCAAAATACCCTTTTCTACCTCTCAACGGATAAACAAACTCAGATACACAAAATATAGACCTAATTTTTTTAATTAAATTATATTTAACTTAAATTTATCACAAAATTTATCATGGTATGATCGAGATTCTTGATTTAAATAATTTTTATTTTTTTCTACCTGTTTGTGGTGTGAAGTAAACATTTATAGCACAACTGCACTAAATATCAAAACCTCTTAAAAAATAAAACAAATAAAATGAACTCATCTTGAATCCCTACAATGTTTTCATGTGAGTTTATAATCATAAGAATAATAAATAAATATCACACTTAAACATCTTCATTATTCCTACAAATCAAATTAATTTATTTCATCTTCATTGAGATCCCACTCATTCGACTATACCCATTGAAAATTTGGATCTTCTTGATGTGGGGATCACATGCTCTTTATATATCTTGAATCACATTTTAAATTTAATGTTTTTATCATTTAATAATATCTATTACATTGCTTATTTTTATTCTTCACCAAAAAATAATTATAGAACTGATAGTTTCATTCAATAAGAACTTCTAAAGACTCTCTAAGTGTTGATGGTTAAGCAGATGGAATTATGGTTATGCAATGCACATGATGTTTACACAAATCCAATTATTCTAATTTAAACTCATAAATTATTCTTATGATGCTCATTATTATGAAAATAGATTCATGCTCACATAGCCTAGAATGATGTTTATGCATATACTACATAATCTTTACATAGGGAAGATGATGGTTATGCATGACATGATGGTGGTTATATAGACTTAAGATGATGTTTACACAAAATTCCTTTAACTCAAGTATTATTCTCACACAGATGAAGGATGATACTTATGAAATACAAATAGTCGTCCTTGCAAAGTTTGGGCATTGCCAATTTGTGCTTGAACTCAAAAAAAACCAACATTATTCATTAAAGTTTAGAACCATCTCAAACCTCTTCAAAAACTTCTCAAACACTATAAATATCCTTAAAATGATAAATTTCTTGGTTTAAAATGAATATAATAAACCACAAGTCTTCAAAAATTCCTTCATTCCAAAGGGTTCTTCAATCCTCCCCTTTGGATTTGTTGTCAACCCATTATCAACTCTTTCTCAAATAACACAAACTCATTACTAGTTTCAAAAACATTACCCAAATATCATTAAATAATAGACTATCTCAAGGGAGGATCATCTTGACACAAAACCACAATATAATGTAGTGTTTTTGAAATAATTTATTCCCTTGGTGAAAATAAAACTATGACCAAGTAATTTAAATGATTGTCCCTTATAATCTCCTTTAACTCATCATAGAAACTCAACCCTTTTTCAACAAAAAAATGGATTGCCAATAAGTGAACACTCTATTTTGGAAAATTTACCCCACTTTAATAATAAATAGGTAAATATTTATGACACTTTTATCTACCCATTTGATAAAAAAATCAAAATACTTATAGTGGAAATGTTCCACATATTTTAAGTGATAGAGGAAGCCTGAACATGATGTTTTAGCCTTGGTTAAGAGGATCTATCCTTTAGAAAATATTTGGCGAAAATGTCTATAACTTATTCCCTAGTTCCAAAAAAACACAAGTATTTAATCACCTTTTTTCACCTTCTCTTTGATGAATGATATCTAAGATCAATGTGCTTTGATATAGAATGTTGAACCATATTATTAGAAATATCTATACAATTTTGATTATCACAGGAATGCATAGTGGACTCACAACCTTAAATATCAAGTCATCCATTTGAACCTACATCCATATAATTTGATTGTAATAATGAGTGGTTATGGTGTACAAGGTTTTATTTGTGCTCAAGGACACTAAAATTTACTTCTTTTTATTCCATGATACACAACTATTACCAAGAAAGAATGTTCCACGTTAATTGGACTTCCTTTCAACATAATATCTAGCCCAATAATCATCTATAAAACCTTACAAGGTCAAGTATAAACTTGATCTATACATAAATACATAACTTGGTGTATTCTTGACATGCCTCAAAACACTTTTGTCCACCAACATGTGATATTCCTTAAGATCACTTTGAAATCAAGCACATTATGTCACAAAAAAATTATGTTTTAGAAAATACTAGGTAAAGAAGGTTGTTAATCAGTTTTATGTAATCACTTTGATTCACACTTGTTATAGAATCATCTTTAACCAACTTAGTTCTAATAACTATAAGAGTGTAAATCACCTTGAATTCCTCTATTCCAAACATGTTCAATAATTATCTAGAGCATTTTTCTTAGGATAGAAAAATATGATTATCCCCTTGAATGATTTCTAATCCCAAATAATATGAAATATCACCCAACATATAAATCTAAAAAATTTCTATTAATTTACTCAGTAAACTCCTCATAAAGATTCTATTTATAATATAAAAAAAATATTTCATTTACATATACTATGACAATAAGAGTTCTTTTAGAAAACTCTTTCACATAGAGATTCCTATCAACTTAGCCCTTTATGAAATTTATACTTCCCAAGTATTCATCTAGTTTGGAATACCAGGATCTAGGGGGTTGTTTTATGTCATATAATTATTTCTTAAAACTATATATCATACTCTCGGATTTATCAAGAAGATAATCCTTAGGTTTTTCAATGAAAACCTCTTCTTTAAGATCACCATTTAGGAAAATAGATTTAACATACATTTGACAGATCTTGTAATGTTTTTTATCCAACACTACCAAGAAAATCATAGTGGTATCAATACTTTACATTGGTGAAAAGGTATCCTTAAATTAAACTCCTTCCAGTTTAGAATACCACTTCAAAATAATCCTTGCTTTGTTCCTTCTGATTTCACCTTTATCACTCAGTTTATTTTTGAAAACCCATATAATACCAATGATTTTTTTATCTCTGGCCTTGATGACAGCTCCCAAGTAAAGTTATTTTCTATTTTATCAAGTTCCTAATTCATAGTAACAATCCATTATTCATGTTTAATTACTTCCGAAACTATTTTAGGTTCATCTTGAGAGATAAGAGTTGTTTATTCCTCAAGTATTCTTTCTTCTAGTTTAGACATCTGTATCTTTTTGGATAATAATATTATCATAATCGGCATGATTCTTTATCCTTTGATACATATACCTTTATTATATATTATTTATTCATCACTGGTCACATATGAGTCAATATTAAGAAGAAATTGCACATTTATAGCCCATTTTATTACTTTTCTATCTGGAATCTATATGTTTACAACTCCAAAAGGTTCAAATTAAGCCTCAATAAATTCACTTATTCTATGATGATTTTCTATAATTTTTACGTCTAAAATCTCCACCATCTTGTGTTTATTTTTTCTACAACATTTTAATCTATTCCCATTTTAAATATAACCTAAAAATGCTCCTTCATCTCGTTCATCAAAATTTACAAGATTTTTTCTTTAACTTCATGTAAAAAGGGCTTCCAAAAACTTTGAAGTATTTGGAAGTTAGATTTTTGTGGTACCACACCTCATATTAAGTATTGTGTTTCTTAGGTATCATTACACACCTATTATGAATATGCACAAAATTTTACACAACTTCTCTCTAAAAAAAGTATGAAAGCTTGTTTTCAGCTAGCATAGTTATTACCATATCAACAATGCTCCTATTCTTTCTCTCAGCTACACTATTTTATTGAGGAGAGTATGGTATATTATATTAATAATTTATTCCATGTTTTTATATGTATCTATAAAAATCATTAGATGCATACTGATTTCCATTATTATCCACTATCTTCTTGAAATTGACATTATGTTCTTTCTCACATTTTCTTTTGAAGATTTTAAAAATCTAAAGAGCTTCTAAATTTTTCATTATAAATTGATCATTAGGAATCCAGGTGTTTTCATCAATGAATGTAATGAAATAAAGATCACCCTTAGTTTATTTAATCCTCATGGTATCACACACATCTGATTATATGAGTCACAATAGTCTAGTGAACTGAATATATTCCTCATTATATGTCCCTTGCACCATCTTCCCATTTATTCATGTGCCACAAACTAATTCTCTATCTCCTTTTAGATTTGTAAGGCCTCTTAACAACTCATGTTTTTAAATATTTCTCATTCTTTTCTATACAATATGTCCAAGTATTAAATGACATTAATCATTCTTACCCTTGACATATAGCATGAATTTGATGGTTTGCCAATTTGAAACAAGTTCCCACTTGTTCTTTCAACTCTGATAATAAATTTTCCAAACTTGAATCTCTTGATAAATAATGAGTTATTTTAGAAATAAACCTCATTTACTTTATTAGGAAATTAGATAACGCTAATAAAATTGTCTTAAATCCTTCCACAAATAACATATTTTTTTATTTGAGTTCTTTTGACTTAATATCAACAGTTCTGACACCTTGAATTCTCAAGGATCTATCATTAAAAAATGTAACTACTCATCTTTCATGATTTCTATATCATTATAGATTTTGGTGTCTCTAGAAAAGTTTGAAGAGAACCCACTTTCAAGGATCCATGGTCTTCCTCTCTTGCCTTCTTTTAGTTCCGCTTCCACTATGAATGATTTCTCTTCTTGATTTTTATTTTCAACCACTATCCCTTTATATTTGTGGGATAACTATCTATGGAGATTTATCATACACTTATCTATATCAGGACCTAGTCTTTTATAACTTTAAAATACTTCTTCCAAACTTTGAAACTTATTTTGAGTAAGTTTAGTTGTAGAGATTTTATTCATGAGATTCTTCTTTAGAGAATCATTATTTTTTACTTCAAAACTACTCCCCTGTGATTAGTGCATTCTTACAGGTAAGGACATGTTAAAACAGTATGTATAAGACTTGTGGGAAAAATACAACAACACCAACAATAAACACTAAATCTAAATCTTCTATTAAATCTATAATTCTATCCATAAAATTTAATTTTAGGTTTTTACATTATTGTCAATATCTAGCCTAATTTTTCTTATTTTTCAAAGAGGTTGATTTTTTATTGCATTTTTTTATTCACTAGATGTAGATGAGATTTTCTCATCATAGTTTCTACCCCAGACTTGTATAGATTTTGAAATATAACCTACATTGTTAAGTAAAATAGATTCATCCTTTTTTATATGATTGAGCCTTGATGTCAATAAATTTTTTGAAGTCATCTTTCACTCCCATTTAGTTTTTAATAGTTTTGATTCCATATTGCTCATTTATTCTTCTTTCAAAAAAAGTTTTCCTTGAATATATTTCTGGATATTCTCATGCTCAGTATACTTTGGCTTGAATTTATTAATATCATTAATTAGTTTAGTGTATCTTTTGAGATATTCTTCATTTGCTTGAACTTTCTTTCATCATATTTCTTAAAGGTTCTAACTTCCTTCTTCAACTTGGTATTTTTATCAAGAAAAGAATATAATTTATATTTGAACATGTACTCTATGTAAGTCTATTCACCACCTTCATTATCACTTCTTAAGAAGGTTTTATATTGACCCAAAACTTTTACACATATCATTACCTGATTTTTAACATAAATGTCTAATAAGCACAACCCAAATATCAAGAGGCCTAGTGTATTTGAAACGCTAGGTACATAAAACATCAAGATGAAACTAAATAAATGTATTTATTTTAATCTCTATAATAAGCTCCTAAATCCCTTTGATATCCTAAAACTATATAGAAATAACCTAGGGAATACATAAACAAAATGCATGAGATAAAAATCTCATTAATGGAATAAACATGATAATGAAGTATATCATATGAGTCAAAAGGAATAATATGATATCATAAAAGATAAATATCAGAAATAGTCATATGGGATCATACCATAAATAACATGGAATAATAATATCATGGAAAAATAAAAATGTAGACACAACAAAAAACATGACAAAAGCATAATTCAATGCTAACTACCAAAACAACATTACATGTTGGACAGAGTCCCGCCATGGATTAGGTTTACTTCCAAATCTCATACATATAGTCTCATGAGACATAAACATTACCCAATACATTGTAGCACTATATAGGCACACTCATCATAACATGTACATGTTTATGTGTTCCACAAATTGAAATCAAACATAAGGCATAAACATAATAACTCTTCACATAAAGAAATAGGTTTCATAATCTTGACTCAAATCAAAATTAAAGGATATTTTATAAAAAATACAAAGAGAAGAAGGAATTACATATTTTGAACATTAATATATAAATAAATAATCATAGGTATCAAATATTTTGTTCTTTAGAAAATAAATCATAAGATAGGGTAGAGAATTGGGTATAAAATTAAACCTTCAAAAAATGTTTTAAGGAACTAGTTAAAGACTTTTGAAGAAAGAATTAACATGGTGTTTTCATTAAAAACATAGGAAAAATTGAATGGTTATCCCTAAAAAATTCTTTTATTTACTAGAAAAGGTACAGGACCAAGCGTAAAGCCCGATCCCCCAAAATTATTAATAAAATAAAAGTTGTAGTGTAGAAAATAGAAATAAAAGACTGAAAACAACCAGAGTATAGCTAAATATCAAAGTGATCAAACCTCTCACCATACGCATAGTCAGAGACTGCACCAACATCAGTCGATTTGCACTTCGATTGTGATTTGTATTGTTTAAAGAGAGTGATGTACCCATCCCTGAACCTTAGATGATCTGATGCGAGATTCTTCTTGGAAGATTGCTTGATAAGAGGCCCTTGTATGGGATCAGTATCAGACTTCTATGAGTGCTTAGAGTTGGAGCAGTTAGACACATTCTTAAGCATGTTGGAGTAATCTTTCCTTGGTCTTCTCTTTGGTGGAGTAGAGACGACTTTCGCATTGTCATTCGCCTTATTTCCCTCGTTCATGAAAATGCTACTATATGATGCTTTACCACAGCTGAAATTCTTTATAAAATTACTAACATTCTCCTTATCATCATCCTAGACATCCCCCACCTACCTGAAATGTGCAAAGAACCATATTTTTTCTGAGATTCCTCCTCCTGGTCCATTTTTTTCAAATTAGTGACATGCACACCATAACTTGGTGTTTTCAATGGCGTATCCATTCCAGTTGACTGCACACTACCTCTTCCCATATGATGAAGTTTCCTATTAGTATCAACCAAAGCCATCACTTAGTGCTGCTCCCCATCAACTTGACCATCGCATGTTTCTTCATGTGCAGCACTAAGAGTGGGCTGGATGGAGTCCGACTCCTCTGTAATCACATGCTGAGTGTTCTCGCAAGTATTCAACTCAACAGAAAGGTTTTCATAAACCATGAGAGGAACTTGTTGAATGCCCAGGTCAGACACCAAATGAACATCACCAGTGACTTCATTATTTTCAAGCAAATCGGTCTCAATGACCAGCTGAGGAACAGATTGATCAAATGTAGGATCCTAATTTTCCAGCACCGCAAACTGGTTGCCAAGATGGACCGTGCCCGTAAACTTTTCATGCTCCATTGAAAACCCTTGCATAACAGGAGCATCAACAGCACTAGAAGTCATATTTCCACCTTCATTCTCTATCATCATGGAAGTCTTATCACTCAGATCATTCCTCAACCGATCAAAAATCACTATAACTCGAATTTCTGACACTGATGTGCGCACCTTCTGCAGGGGTCCATCTATCTGATGCTTCACAGAGCCATCCAAAGACCTTACCGCCAAACCACCATCAACCACAGTAGCTTCCCTTCTCATCTCCTGCACCCGTAATTTCAGAGAAGCAGCACGACACATCGAGGTAAGATGTCCCAAATGAAGACAAGAATCACAGTAGTCCACCCACGATTCAAAAGAAACCGCGTAGCGCCAATGAAATTCTTTACCATCCGTAATCCACACTTAGTTGACGAGAGGTTTAGAGACATCGACCTTCACACAAATTCAAGGACAAATAGGGTGAAAAACTACCTCAGTTCTGGCATCGTAGCACAAGTACCGAACAACCAAGTTCCCTAAAAGATGAAAAATGAATGGATTTTGGAAAGGTAAAGGAAGCTCAGGAAAGCTTACATAGATCGCAACAGTCGGAGAGTCACGCCACATATGAAAATAAAAGTTCTACTGGAAGAGATAGAAAAAGAACCCACCACATCATCGAGGATCCTTGGACCAAGCAGCAATGAGATCATCCATCGAGCCAAACCAAATCATCATATGTTTCCGATCGAGAAGACCCACAACTGCACGCTCCTGAAGACCCCATGACTCAAAATGAAGTGGTCAAAAGAATCAATCGAGGGTCGACGATCCCGGAAATGAGCCACTAGGGTCAAGTTATGAAGATACGAAGCGTTGTTGAACTCCGATTGCAGAAGAGAGAGCTGTGGCGATCCCTGATGTAAATCTGGAACTTTCGAGGAAATCAATATCCATAGAAAGGGGGAAGAGAATCTGGATTTTAGAAGGGTATGAAGGGGAGGAGTCGAGAGACTCCCCCCTCCGAGGGGAGGTGGGAGTCGGAATCCTAGGCATTGGCACCTAGGTCATCACCAAGCATAGATCTCCTCCTTGGAAACATATCAAAATTCCATTATTTAATTAAATCATGAATGGTAATAAATACTCTAAAATAGTTTTATATAAAAGGATTAAGGGATAGAAAATTTCCCCTTGACCGGGTTTGATTTTAAAGAAGGTATTTGAGAAATGAACTTAATGTGTGTATAAATCCATAAAAGGAAGGTATAATAAGCTATACATATATGTAAGAGACATATATATATATATATATATATATATATATATATATATATATATATATATAAAATTTATAATCCTTATATAACATCAAAGATATAGATAAAGTGAGTTGGAGAGATAAATGTCACAACCCAACTAAAATAGGGTAGTTCAGAGAGATCCCTTACCTTATGTCTGGATTCATTTCGTACTTGCACTTAAAGTCCTGAATAATCAAATTAGATTCATTAATTACTTAATAAATAATCTTTTAAATCTATACTTAGTTTAATATAACTATATTATTTTTATTTTAAACCATTTCAATGAGATATGAAGTTTAATTTTTTTTTATGAGGATGTTTGTTTCATGGATCCATGGTCGGATCACTTGTGGATAATTATTAAAGTTCTTATCAAATTGGACTAAAACTAAAAAAGTGAAAGGAAATGATATTAATGTACTTTAAGAAATTTAAATGGTCCAAAATAACCATATGTATTCTAAAATTGGGATGATTAATTTAATAAATATAGTAACGTCATACGGTTAGTTCATTTAGGTGGTTTTACCAACCATCATGAACTAGTTTTGTTTTATTTAATATTAAGTCCATATATTCATTCCAGAACATTAATTAAGGTGAGGGTTAAAGATGAATATTCCATAATAATAATAACATTTAGAAACCCATGGGTCACTGGTACACCTTATTTGATCCTTGTTATTTCTCTTTTTAGTTCTAGGAATATTTGGGTGATTGGATGCTGCAAACAAGGATTTTTAGAGAAAAACTGTCTAGGTGCGCAGTTAAGGCACACTGTTAGTTTAGTCATGTGGTAGCCATGCAGTATGGATTTGTGTTTAACATATAAGTTTTTCATAGTTAGTGCATGGTTAAACTAATCCTGTGTACCTTTAGTGAAAACCATTCACCCCCAAATAGAATGGACAGTAGGGGTGCATGGTTAAGGTGCATTATTAGTTTAACTGTGTAACCACCTCCAGGAAACCATGTGACCCCCTTCTAAACTGTTAAAAAGTGGGATTTTACCCTTTTTACCTTGGTAATTTTAAAATATAATCACCTCATATTCTCATTTTATCTCATCCTAAACCTTCCCTAGCGCTTTAGAGGTCTCTTCCCTTGGATTCTAGGAGGAATTACTTTGTTCTTAACATATCACCTTGAGGTATATTGTGTTTTTTATTCGGTTTACCCTCTTATTTGTATATCTACACTAAATATCTTATCCTATCATCTCATTGGAAACCAATTGGGTTTTGATACCATATATAATGGGTTTGATGGAGGATTTAAATTGTTTCTTATGGATCTAGGATCATGATGACTCATTCTACTCTCCCTTGATCGTCATTGTCGAAGGAAAATTGTTTTGCCTCCATTATTGAGGTACATGTTTCTATACATTGGTTTAATTCTATTAATTGATTATCATTCTTGTAAAATTAATTTATTTCATTCATTTGATTGAATTTATTTATGATTTTAAAGGATTTCTTGGAAAGAAACATGTTTTTAAAAGGGGTTTTTATTTAAAAACGGGTTTTTTCACACCAAGTGTTTGATTAAATAATTGAACGGTGGTTTTGGTTCAGAAATGGGTTTTCAAACACCAAAGTAGATTGTATTGGTATTTAAAATGTTTTATAAAATGTGATCGTGGTTTTGAAATGGATTTTTATAAACATGGCACATTGGGAACCTTGGGTGCATTAGGAAAGGGACATAAGTGACCCTAGTGTGTGTGTGGAACCACTAGGGGTTACTTTAGGGATATTGATGGACTATGGAAGGAATCAATATTGGTTAGTACCAACATATGTCGAGTTTAGGACCTTTTATGTCTACTACATATACACATAGTCCAGGGACCAATACAGTGTGCTTTTTCATTTATAGTTTATTTATCGCATGATGGATCTTGTCATGGATTTTTGCTCACATGTTTTCACATGAGGTTGTATCACATGGTTTTTCATGATGGGTTATTTCAAGGATATGTATTTACATGATTACCATATGGTGCATGGATATGAATTCCTATTTTATCACTTATACTTTTCATATTATTGGATTTGTGAATATGAAAGGCTTTTATGAAAACCAAAGGAAAATGATTTAAAAATGGGTTTGGATTTAGGAAAATTCTATGTAAAACTATTTTGTTTTAAAAGATATAAGTGTTACATTCTTGTTATTATACCTTGTATAGACTCGATGGTGGTATCTTATTGGGCTTTGTGCTCACACCCTACTTTTTCCTTTGAATGTTTGTAGATGTTATATTTTAGGATTTAGGTAAAGGTAAGGGAATCTTGTAGCATGTGGGATTCTCTTGTTGTTGTTTCCTTCGGTTTGTGATTTTTTGGAGGTGACTAATAGTAACATGGAGACTTGTTGGTCTTATTTTATTCATACCTTCTGGTTTATCTAATTTTTATTGGATTGTATGGATCTTGGATATATATCTTTCTTCTGCTTTGTACTCTGGTTGTATGTCTTGATTTGGTTATATAAAAGATTTGTTTTTGTTTTCTTTTGCACCTCACCACTGTGATGGTCTAGCTTGGGTAGCTTGTCTAGTTGACTCGGGTTGGTTTGTTTCAATTTGGTACCATAGAGATGCTCAACCTAAAGTGTGCTAACACTGCTAGAGTTTGATTCCGTTTCTTGGGTAGAAATGAGTTACTACCATTGGAATTCGGGTAGTAAGTGCAGGAGGGTGCCTGAACATCTCACTTTTATGTCTAAACTCTAGTTACCATGAGTAGCTGGAAATTTTTTACCAAGTTTGATACTTGAAGTTTGAGTTTATTTGAATGAACTGGATGGGGAGTTTATTTGAATGGACTTGTTCCTTCTTAAATTATTGTTTTTCATTCATAGAATTCATGATTTATTTACATTCTTGATGTTTTAAAGCATATATGTGAATTCTTGAAGTTAGTCCTAAGATTTTGGAACATGATCTAAAGTTGATTGGTCATTGTATTGTGCTTAACAAAAAATCACTCTAAGAAGATATCTTCCAAATATGAGAGAGGAAGCTCTAAGATAGGATCTATAGGGGAATCCTTCATTGTAACCTTCTTTGATTGAAGTAGTAATCCATACAATTCATACTCTGGGTAAAGTGGGCATCGGGAACCTGGGACATTTGGTGGATCATGGCTTTGAATTCACTAAGCATCATCCACCAATCTTCCATGGTGATAAAGGACCTCGGGAATCTAAGGAGTGTCTTAAGTTGATTAAGAGGATCTTAAACTTATTAAAGAATTCTAAGGAATATATAGTTTTTTTCACATACATGATCGAGGGACCGGGAAGGAGATGGTGGGACTCTATTGTCAAAGTTAAGTTGTACAAGAATCTTTCCTAAACTTCTTTCAAGAAATTATTCAATCAGAAGTTTTACCATGAGATGAAATATGCAGCGAAGACCTAGGATTTTCTGATCTTAGATCAAGGGGTCATACCACTATGGAGTATTCTACCCTCTTTGATGAGTTTCTACATCTTGCACCAAAAAATAGTCACCAATGAGTTCCTAGTCTTGGAGATTTTAGTTGGGATTGAGATCGGGTATTTGGTCAATGTCGATTCTCATGAGCCTTTTGACCTTCATAGAGGTAGTTGAAAAGACATCATTGGTTGAGGCACACATATCTGAAAATATGGGTTTTGATGGAGCTTCAGTTGGTGCAATCGTTATCCATAGTGTGTCTTCTGGCCAGAAAAGGAAGCGTTAGGGTGGTCAATTTCCTCCAGGACAAGTTTTAGGGGATTCGTTTGGGAGAAAACAATTTATCTACTATCCATGTGGAAGGCATGTTCATACCTATCCTAACTATATCAAGGATCCTAATACTTGTCATCATTTCAAATTATTGGTCTATATAAATAATTTTTGTGAAAGGACATCCCAAGGAAGTAAGGGTTGACCCACTCTCACCAAGGGTTTGAATGTTTGTACCAATGCTTCCAAAGGTGGTGGGTATAATCATCAAATCAAGAAGGATGTTCATGTGGCTAAGAATGAATGGATTTATGAAACTAAGTATTCATAAGATAAATCCAAAGTAGGTCCAACTACTATTAAAGGTATGGTGATTATTTTATCTTCTATGGTGCTATCTTTGTTTGATAAAAATGCTACTCATTTTTTTATATCATAAAATTTAATTGACGTGTTAGGTTCATATTCATAAATTATGTCATACTTGTTGGATATTTCCATGACTTTGGGAAAGAGGTCCAAATAATGTTTCAAGTTTCCCGCATGCCAAGTGGTAGTAGCTGAGTTCAAGGTGATATGGGACCTTTTAGTTCTCGGTATTGACATCTTCAACCTGATACTCAACATGGATTGGATGAACATCATTAAGTACCAAATAGATTTTTATCATCATTGGGTTCATATTTTATCTTTCAATGGGATCACTTATGTTTTTCAAGGTGATTTGGACTCTAGATCAGGAGAGACGGGGCATGTTGTTCCTTATGTTGGGATAATCTCGTTCTAGTTGTCAGAGATGTTCCTTGACGTTGTTGACCCTTTTTTGGGTAGTCTACTTATTTCGGTACTGTGTGCATACCCCAAGGTCTTTCCAGATGATTTTTCTGGTTTACCGCCATAGATAGAGGCTGAGTTTACTATTGAACTGCTCCATGGTATGATTCCCATTTCTATTCAAACTTATCAAATGACACCTGTAGAGTTGGTGGAACTTAAATTCCATCTTTAGGATCTAGAGGCTAAGTGATTTATTCATCCTATCATGTCACCATGGTATTTTTCTATGATCTTTGCTAAGAAGGAATGCGTAAGTGTCATACTTTTCATGGATTATCGATAGTTGAATCTGGTAACTATTAAGAAAACACATCCTTTGCCTAGTATTGATGATCTTTTTTACCAGCTTATAGGGGTGTGTTTGTTTTCAAGATGTTTACTGATGGTCGGGGTACCACCAGTTGACATTCCAATAAGAGTATACACTTAAGACAATGTTTAGGAGTCGGTATGGGAATTTTAAGTTTCTGGTTATGCTATTCAGTTTCACTAAAGATCTCACAATATTTATGTCTTTGATGAACAGAATATTTCATCGGTTCTTGGACTCTTTTATTATTGGGTTCATGGATGATATTTTGGTGTACTCCAATACAGAGGAAGAGCACATAGATCATTTGGATATCATTCTTAGAACCTTGAAATAATATCATCTATATAGTAATCTTTCTAAATGAAAGTTTTGGATCCAGAAATTGAAATTTATAGGGCATGTGATATCTCTGAGGGGTGTCTCAGTTGATCTTAAAAATATATAGGTAGTCATATCCTGGGAGAAACCCAAAAACGTGTTTAAGATATAGAGCTTCTTGGTTTTGGATAGTTACTATAGGAATTTTGTTCAGGAATTCTCCAAGATCACATCTTTGATGACAACTTTAACCCCTAACGGTGTAAAGTTTGAATATAATGAAAAATGTAAGAGATCTTTTGAGGAACTAAAGGTAAGGTTGAATTCAGAACTAGTTTTGATTCTTCCAAAACTGGGTTTGGGTTATGATGTTTTCTGTGATTCTTTTGGTATGAGTTTAGGATGTGTCTTGATACAAGGGAAAGAAGTGGTGGCCTATGGCTCTCACTAGTGATTAATTCATGAGAAGAACTACCTTACCCATGATATTGATTTAGAAATAGTTATGCATGAACTCAAAATGTGGTGTCGTTGTCTCTTTGGGGAGTGCTTTACAATTTATTTTGATTATAAGAGGCTTAAATATATTTTTACTCATAGGGATATAAATTTTTGATAGAGACCATAGGTGGATAATCTTCATAATTTTGATTTTGATATTATGTACACTCTTAGAAAATATAATATGGTTTCCAATTCATTGAGTAGAAAATTACCAACACAATCTATGAAGGAATCAGTTGAGTAGTGGTCTTTAATGATTTTGTTTACTAAGATGAGCTTGGGAGTGGAAGAGGTTGGTGTACAGGTGTTCTTGGATTTTATTATAGAAGACACATCTTTGGATGAGTGATTTTGAATCAATCAGGTGATAGAAATCGAGTTCTAACACTTAGGTAAAATCATTTCTGGTGGGGAGACCTCAGTTGAGTGGTCTTGGTCTACCAGAAGATCTTTGTGCTTTTGTATCAGGTTGGTTGTTCAAATTTCTATAAGGCATGAGTTGATGGAATGCGGACACTAGAGTTTTTTTTCTGTACACCCTGGGGAAACCAAGATGTATCATGACTTGATTTATCATTATTTGTGTCCATGGATGAGGTTGTTGATTATAGATTCTATTTCATGGTGTTTAACTTTTCAAAAAATTAAGTAAGAACACCAAAGGCCTGTTGTTTTATTAAAACCTTTTTCCATTATGGTATGGAAGTGGGATGGTATTTCTATAGACTTCATTGTTTTTTTTCTATATACTCCTTGTGGGAAGGATGTTATTTGGGTGATCATTGATAAAATTATGAAATTTTATCATTTCTTTCCTATCAAGGAGATGATGAAAGTAGAACAACTTGGGGACTTGTATGTCCAATATATTTTGAAACTTCATGGAGTTACCTCTACGGTTGTATCTGATAGGAACTCAAGGTTCACATTCAGGTTCTAGAAATTTTTTGTAGGAGTCGATGAGTTCCCAGTTGAAATTGAGAACAGATTATCATATACATATGAATGGATAGATAGTGAGGGATATCTAGGTTCTTGGGGATATACTTTGGGATCACATTCTTGATTTTGGTGGATCTTGGGAAAATAATTTTTCTCTAGTTTAATTTTCCTATAAAAACAGTTATCAATCTTCGATAAAGATGGTTCTATTTGAATCATTATATGGGAATCCATGTATATCTTCGTTGTATTGAGAAGAGTTGGGAGAGAGATCCTTGTTTGGTCTGAGTCTCATTCAAGAGATGACATAAAATTTAAAGTTGATCTAGAAGAGGATGGTAAAAACACAAAGCTATCAGAAATCTTATGCAGACCATTTTCATCAGTCTCTAGAGTTTGAGGTTGGTAATCAGGTTTTTCTCAGGGTTTCACCTTGCTTAGGACATTATCAGTCGGGTAAATAGGGTAAGTTGGAACAAAGGCATGAAAGACCCTTTGAGATCTTAGAGAAACTAGGAAATGTGGAATATTGGTTGGAATTATCATCTCATTTGACTTTTATCCACGATGTGTTTCATGTTTCCCAGTTGAGGAGGTATCAAATGGATCCTTTACATGTGATTGAATGGGAGTATGTTGATCTTGAGCTCGATACCATCGTTGTTGAGATACCAATTCAGATTATGGATTTCCAGGATAAGGTACTATGTGGAAAATTGATTACCTTGGTCAAGGTATTGTGGAAATGTATATGGGATAGCCACGAGACATGGGAGTGGGAACCATTAATGAGGTAGCAGTGATATTCTATCTTTGAGTGTCCATGATCTTGAGAAATTTATATGGAAAGAAAGAACTTATGGTTGGGAGAATTTTAGCACCCACTGGGTCATAGGTATTCCTTAGTTGAGCCTTGGTCTTTCTCTTTTGAGGCCCAGGAATATTTATGATATTTGAGGTTTAAAGTAAGGGTTTTGGAGAAAAACAAGCCAGGGGAACAGCTGAGGTGCATGATTAGTTTAACCGTGCGGTAACCATGAGGTATGGATATATTTTTAACATAGGGGTTTTTTATAGTTAGTGCATGAATAAACTAATTTTGTGGCCCTCTATTGCACACCATGAACCCCAGAGACAGAATGGCCAGTAGGGTTGCATGATTAAGGTGCACATTTAGTTTAACTGTTAGGCCTCCTATAGGAAACTGTGTGACCCTCTTCCAGACTTTTTAAAAGTGGTATTTTACCCCTTCTCCCTTGGTATTTTAAAATCTTAATCACCCCCTAATATCATTTTGGATCATCATAAACCCTCCCCAATTCTTTTGAGGTCTCTTCCCTTGGAAATTAAGAATAATTCTTTGATCTTGACAGATCACATCAAGGTATGTTGTATTTTTTATTCGATTTCCCCTCTTATTTGTAGATCTATGATAGATATCTTCTCCATTCATCTCATTGGAATCTAATTAGGATTTAATTCTAGATATAATGGGTTTTATGGATAATTTATGTTGTTTCTTGTGTATCTAGGATCATGAGATCCTGATCTATTCTTCCCCAGTCGTCGTTGTCGAAGGAAAATTATTCTACCTTTATTATTGAGGTAGGTGTTTATCTATAATTGGTTAATTCTATGAATTTATTATCATTCTTGTAAAATTACTTTATAATATTCATTGAATTGAATTTATTTTTGGTTTCAAAGTATTTCTTGGAAATAAACAAGTTTTTAATGGGGTTCTTCTTTAAAACTAATTTTCCACACCAAGTGTTTGATTAAATACATGAATGGTAATTTTGGTTTGAAAATGGGTTTTCAAACACAGAAGTAGAATTTCGTAGCATTTAATTTTTTTTTATAAAATGTGAGAATGGTTTTGAGATGTATTTTTCCAAACTTGGAACATTGGGAACCTTGGGTGCATCGAGAAAGGGATATAGGTGACCCTAGTTTGTGTGGTATCACTAGGGGTTACTTTAGGGATATTGATGGACTATGGAAGGACTCGATATTGGTCAGTACTAACATATTCCTCATTTTGGATCTTTTATATTTATTATATATTACCATAGGTGAGGTCCCAATATGGTTTGATTTTTCATTTATGGTTTATTTATCGCATGATGGATTTTGTCACAAATTGTTGATCACATATTTTCGCATGAGGTTGTATCACATGGTTTCTCGTGATGGGTCATTTCATGGATATGTGTTTACTTTATTACCTTATGGTGTATGTATATGGATTCCTATTATACCACTTATACTTATCGTATTCATGGATTTGTGAATATAAAATGTTTTTATGAAAACCAAAGGAAAATGGTTTGAAAATGGGTTTGGATTGAAGAAAAAGATTTATAAAACTGCTTTGTTTTAAAATATTGAAATGTTGCATTATTGTTATTAGAACTTGTATAGACTTTAAAAACCCTACATTTTAATTTATTTTTATTTTATTATTTCATGGCTTCAGTTAACCTTGTCGAGGTGTGGGTTGAGCGCAGGTCTTTTTTTTTATTTTTAACAATTTTAGTGGATTTTGGACTCATGCGCGGTCACCGCACGATGGGTGGTAGCTATGTGGTTGGCTTGAGTTCCTTCTCAAGTGTCTAAAATTTAAAATAAATGAAGTTTTATGTAAATAAAACGAGTTTATTTTTTAAATCATAATAGTAATAGTGTTATTGTGTAGATAAAAATATTGTTATTATTAAGAACTGTTAATGATATTTTTATTATTTAAAAATTGTTGTTAATATAATTATTAATATATTTTTATTAATATTATTATTCTTATTATTATTATTTTAATTATCATTATTATTTTTATTTTTATTACTATTTTTATTATCATTCTTTATATTATTATTATTATTATTATTGTAATAATAGTATTATATTTGTAATAAGATTTTTTTAGGATTAAACCCTAGACTACCCGTAGCGGCACCACTATTCCCTACTGAAAGGCACTGTCGTGGGAACCCTCAAATTATTAATGGATTTTTGGGGTACTTAGGTTCATCAGAGTGGCTGACCAAGGTCGTCTCTCAAAGGAGGAAGTAAATTAAAACAACTTCTTAAAGGTATTATAAAAAATAAAATAAAATAGAATAAAAACACTACTTGAAATGATGGGTTTTTTTATCATTTATAAAACTAGAATAATTTTTCTGGAAGAATATTTCATTTTTTTTTGTTTTTAATTTTGAAATGAAATTCAATTAAAAAGACGCAACAAGAAGATGTTTTTTAGAAAATATTTTAAAAGGTGTAATTGATATATCTCTACCTCTTCACTCAATTATTTATCATTATAATTTAAATTAATATTTACTTAATTATGATCCATTAATTTTTTAAATCCCGAACCCTACGAGAATTAACTTTACCACAAAGATGAAGTGAATTTAACCCTAGGCTAACTTCGAAACATGCAATCGTAGCACCCTGCTTTGATTGATGTTCTAAGGTTAGATTATGGTCAGTGGTAAATTAAGGAACATTTCCTCTTTGTAAATTATAATTAATTGAGTTTAGAGATTATATTTGAATACTAAAAATTGATCTTGTATGGTTTTGTATTATCGATTAAGTTCACACTCTCGCAATTTACACAAAATATCGTCCTCACATGTTTTTTTGTTAATTGTTCAATTAATTTCTTTATTTCAATTAAATTAAAAAATCAATTAATTGATAATATTATTTTAATTATATTATATCATTGATTCAAAATAAAGTAATGAATAATGATAGAGGTTGATCGATTACTAAAAAAACTACTCTTCCATGGGTGGTGTAGTCATCGTAAAAACGTTATGCAAGTGCAAATGTTTAGAAAGGGTATAACCCAATCTTGTTTCTACTCTTGAATTATATCCCAAAGAAGAATATTAAGATAAGAAGAAAATTGAAAATAATATAATAAGTGAAAGATAAACTAAGAGTTTATTGAAAGCACAATAACATTGCAACAAAGAAGAAGAAAAGAATAGCATTTTGGAGGAGATCCTAGCTTGGTAGCTTCCCTCCTACAATTGTGAATTTAAATGGTGTAGAACCACTTCTACTCTGCTACCAATCTCCTAATTCATGTCCCAACCCCTCTAAATGATAAAAACACTAATTTATAGAGTGGAGTGGAGGCTAGGTTTAAAGAGGTTTCAAGTGTGAAAGGGGAATCTCGTCCCAATATTTTAATCCAACTTCACCGCCCATTTGACCTACAAAACGTGTGAACCAGCTATTCTTCAAGAATAATGATTTGTGCATAATTGGTTTATCGATATCCTATCAAAATTTGGGCTCAAGAAAATCTATTATGTAGATGTTATGGTTCAAATACAAAACCAATATCCAATCTGGTGGGTCCAGCCCACATTTTCCTTCATGGCCCATTTAGTCTAACCAAATGTACATTTTACCTCTAATGTCCTGAACAAAAGTTGTATCCCATTAAGTTAGAAATACCATTACAAAATTTCATGTTCAAATAATAAATATTAATATATTTATCTTTGAAATACTACAGTGCACTATAAAGGGTAAAACTGAAATTTCCATCAAATTTTCAAATGAATGATCCAATCCAAAATATTTTATTAATAAACATATTTAACACAATTTGAGGAAATTTTATCATTTATTAACAATAAAATATTCAATAAAAATTTATTTTATCAATTCCCCCACACTTACCCTTTTGCACTCTTGGGAAAACCTCATATCATGTATTCAAAAAATTGTGACAAGATATACATATTCAAATTTCTCAATACACAGTGCAAATATAGGCAAATTAAGAATCCAATCAAGAGTCAATATCAATAAATTTTAAATTCATTGTCTTATAAATTGTGTCAAAACAAAATCCAGTGAGATTCATAACACTAATCATAGCGAAACAAGTCATGGGTCTACCATGCCACTAATTCTCTATGTGTGTGTGTGATAACCATTACAAGCTTGTCTCTCCACCCTTTACCTAGTATATTCAGGTCAATAAAAACTTTTCTTCTTACCTGATTCTATTCCACCGAACCTATTCAACATCATTTGTAATAAAATTACAAAACCCGCTCATTTAATCATTCCCAGAAGTCACACCATGAGATCCCGACCTAAATATCCCCACATGTTGTACATTTCTTCACTCCCCTCTTTATTGATTTATTTTTTTGGATTTTTTTTTTAAATTTTTTTAGAGGGAGTACAACAGTCAGATATTAGGTGCACATGCATAGGTCAATCTGGTACAGTGATGGAAACGATCGGAAGAGAAACAAATGTATGGAAAGACCATGTTATAAGTTGAAAAGAATTACTTACCCTAAATATACATTAAATTGGGTAAGGGAAACTTCACAAGTAATGATTGTGTGAAAAATTACGTGGAGAAATCAATGACACAATTTACCATGAACAAATATCATAAATAATGATGTCAAAATCTAAAAGGTTTTATAATGACACAACCATTCATATCATCGATGAATTCAATTTTTATAAAAGTCAACCCTTGATGATGAAATCTTACTCGTGATTATATTTCTACAAACTAATTTTTAAAACATTCATTTTCCATATGTTCCACATGAGAATGTTACATGATATATTTGTTTCTTTTTTATTGATTTTTTTTGTTTTTTTTTTGAAAATTTTAACCAAAAACTTAATATAAAATACACATAAAACACACAAATTAAAATCCTAAATATCTACCCTAAAATTTTTTCTCCTCCTCCAAACTTAAAATATTGCATTGTCCTCAATGTGAACCTATGAGATTATATATGCACATGAAATGTTTAATTTTAAATATGACAAATAATATAAAAGTGAAAGGGTTAGTAATAGCCTGATATGCTCAAGTGATGATGGGGTCATGAAGTGTGATGAAATCCACTACATCAGTAGGAAGTCCCTCAATGTATTTCTTCAAACGTTTCCCATTGACTGTAAAGCTCCTTCTTATGTCCTCTTGCGTGATCTCCACTTCACCATTCGGTAAAACATTAGTCACAACATAAGGACCTAACCACCTGGAATGAAACTTACCAGGTGATTATCCAATAAAAACACATATTTTAATTACATTTTAATGGTATTAAATGTTCATTTTTGATCTTATGGGCCTGATTTAGTGGATTTTAATTTTGAATATCTATTCTCATCATTTGTGCACTTCATGCCTAATGTACACCAATTTAGGCCCAATGATTCATCTGATTTTAGAAAATATAATTATCAATATTTTAATTTTATATTTTTATAAATGGATCTACACTTCAATATGAACATTTTTCATTCAGGGATCAATGGATGATTCATAAAGGATGATGGGGATATTTGGCGATGAAAGGAAATAATTCTGGAGAAGTAAGATTGGATACCATCCCACTGATGAGAATGTGGGGCCCACAATACATGCCCTCTAAAGCCCAAATTTTTTGGGATGATATAATACATCAATATTAACATTTCATACAACATTTACAAGAGCTAATTCTGAGTTTTACATGGATTTTCATGCGGCCCAATTTGGAGATAAAATTATGGGACAGATTCTATGGCCCAGAAAAACATCCCACACATTTAATCATATCTAGAAAAAAATAAAATATTGTGGGATGAAATTTTATAGTATATCGGGGGACATCCGTATCTTAATTTTTGTCTTCTATGGTCCACCCAAATTATGCCATCTAAATGCTTGTTTGAAAACATCTGTCGAGTCATGCAAGTTGGCTCGGATTTTTGTCAAGGATGGGAAAATAAACTCTCCCTCAACTTTCTACCCACTTATGGCCTACCAAAATTAATTGAGGAGACTTGTAATATTGTAGGCTCAACCCAAGGCTTCAAAAATTCCTATTTAAGGTAGTGGTGGTTGAGTATTTGGTCATCTTTGGTGCTTTGTTTAATAGTAATGTTATGCTGCGAATTTGTTGTCATGAGTTTGTATTTCTCATGTAAGTTGTTCAATTCACCATAGATTCTTAATAAAATTTCTTCTTATACTCTTATTTTTTTCTTCTTCATATAATTTTGATACCATTGGTTTAAGGTGTAAATTTATTCACACCAAACCTTGTGAAATTATCACACAACAGTGGAGTGATCATTATTTCATTGTCTTTTTTTTACTTCTCCAATTCCTCCCTTATGAATCTACTTTCTGCTTCCATTGAAACCAAAGAGTCAATGGAGGTATAAACCACTTATGGGTTGATCCAAGTGAGTATCAAGGGGCTGTATTGGATATTATTTATCACCCCATTAATTTATAATCACTTATTTTAGTTGAGATTTTTTTATTTGATGATTCTAAAACTTCTTCATCCTTGTTGAATTTTAAGGCCACATACTTCAAGTGCTAATATGAACCTTTACCTTGGAGTGATCATAAATTTGATCCTCTAAGTGTATAGGTGATTAGTATTATGGTTTTCTGGTATTAAACCAGTAAGTGATGAAGTTGTTTGATCTTCTTGAATAAATCTATCTCGAATATAAGAAGTTGAAACCGTTAAAAAAAGAATTTCATCCAATCCACCTCCAAGTTATAACCTAGGATCAAATCATTATTTTAATTTGAATTAACTTAAGTCTCTTAGTTTTCTTTAAAACCATCTAAAATTGAAACCAATTTGGCCACTTCATAGCCAAAAATTCATCTCATAGGTTGTGTATCTTAGGTATATTCTTAGGTCTCAGTGGATTCAACAACTCAAGCTAGACTACAAGGACCGTTCTACCTTCATCTCTTGGGTAAATTTGATTGTGAATAAAATTTTGGTGCCGTTGTAGGGGAACAAGTAAGTACCTTATGCCAAAACCTTCTTTACTCACCCCCATTCTTCTATTATCACCCAATATCTCTTATCTTGTCCCTTTCTTGTTTTTTTTTCTTTTTGGCGCATGTTCGCCTACACCCATGATAATTAAAATAGAAAAGTTAGGGTAGAAATTCCTTGGATAGGGGAGTCAAGTGAACCTAGGGTATTGTTTCCATTAGATCCTAATATATTTGATACACTAGAGTCAAAAATTGATCCCATTTCAATGTATGGTCTTCAAATAAACGAACTCATAAACTAGGATGGAAACCAAAATGGAAATCCAAATGAGGCAGCCCCAAACTTAGGGAATGCAGTCGATCAAACCATGAATGACTACCTCACACCTACCTGGACCAATGCCCCCTCATGCATTAGAAAAAATTCCCTAGTATATTTCAACTACATATTTAAGCCCCATGTCTTAAACCACCTTCTCACATTCCATGGAATGGAGTCTGAGATGACCTACCTTCACGTTAAGGAGTTCAATGACATTATAGAAACCATGTGTCCCCCACATCAACTATAATCAGTTAAGATGAGGCTATTTACTTTTTCTTTAAATTATCGAGCTAAAATTTGGCTAAAAAATCTGAGACCATCATCCATCAACTATTGGGACCAATTACAAAGAGAATTCTACAAAAAATACTTTCTCCACCACAAAACAATTGCACTTAAAAATAGAATCCAATTTTTTTTTGAAAAAGAGAGAGATTCATTCTATGAAACATGGGAGAGGTTCAAAGACACCCTAAACATGGTTTCACATCATGGTTTTTCTATAACTAAACAAGTGAGAATTTTTTATGAAGGGTTGGGCCCAGGGAAGAAACAATTTATTGACATGATGTGTAATGGAACCTTTAAAAACAAAGCCCCAAATGATGCTTATGAGTATCTAGAAATCCTTGCCGAAAAAAACCAAATATGGGGGACATCACCTTACTATGAGAAGCCACCCAAATATGGTGGAATTAACACACTTATGGAGGAGGAAAGCCTTAGGGTGAAACTTGTTGCACTCACTAGGAAGGTTGAGGAGATCAGTCTTAGGAAGGCCCATGAAATTCAAACCATTGACCCTATTTGCATAATTTGTGACAAACATGACCACAAGACTGATAACTGCCCAACCATCCCTTCAATTAAATATGTTCTTCTAGGAGGAACACTAGTAGAGGTCAATGATCTAAACTTTAAAATTCCCCAATACCAAAACACATTCAACCCAAGGTATAATGACCACCCAGGATTCTGCTGGAAAGATAACCAACAACCTAGCCAACCACAAGGACCAAACCCCTACCCTACACAAAATTTCCAAAACACCCAATTAAAACCACAACCAGTCCAATACCAGAATCCTCTTGTCCAATAACAACAACCCATCCAATAACCAAAGTATCCTCCTGGGATAAACCAACCAACACAAGCCCCCACTCAATCTATCCCTCTTCCAATCCTTGAACAATTGTGTAAAAAAATGGACAAAATGAACTTAGAATTCTCTTCCCTTAAACAAAAACTTCAAACCATCAAAACTCGAAAGGCACCCACGCCTACTCAGGTGGTACCATCCTAAAATTTAAGGTGAGAGTCAAGTTGCACTCAAAAAAATCATGAATAACTAAAGACTGTGACAATTTTAAGAAGTGGGAAATCAATTGAGAAACCTGAAAAAATAAGTTAGAAACCATGTTAAGATTCAAAATATAATGAAAATTCAAATGAACCGCATGATCAAACTGAGGAAACTGATAACAATATGAAAGAAATAACCCTTCAACAAACAAACCCACAACCTGCACCATTTCCTCAACACATGAGGGAGAAAGACACGCCTGACTTGAATGAAACATTGAGAGAAATATTCTCACAAGTCAAGTTGAACATTACACTCTTCGATGCTATTCAAAACATTTATGCATACTAAAAATACCTTAAGGACCTATACACATTTAAAAGTAAATTCTCACATAAGAACCAAGTCCTTCTAGAAGCAAATGTTAGCACAAAAATCCAAGGAACCCTTCCACCAAAGATGAAAGACCCAGGATGTCCTTACATCAATGTTGAACTAGGAGAGAAAAAAGTTGTAAAAGCCTTGTGTGACCTAGGTTCCAGTTTCAATATCATTCCCTATGTTGTGTACTGCCAGTTAGGCCTGGAAGAGATCCAACCCACATCTTTCACACTTCAACTTTCTGATCATATCATTAGGGTTCTAAAGGGGATTTTAAAGGATGTCCTGGTAAAAGTAGAAAACTTCATCTACCCTACTGACTTCATTATCCTTGACAACAATAATAACTTAGGAAATAAGGAACAAACCCCAATCATCATTGGTCCTCCTTTCCTTGCAACAATTAACTCTGTTATCTGAGTTCAAAACGGGAATATGACCATCACATTTGGAAACATGAGTCTAGACTTGAACATCTATAATGAAAGCTCACAAATAGGGGATGACGAGGACATTCATGAAGTAAACATGATAGGAAGAATTGAAAATGAATACATATAACATCAAGGAATATTTGATGGATGTTTAAGTCAGGATGAGATTGATTTCCTTTGTTCACATGAAGGAAGTTTATCTCCTTGGATTGAATCATTTTCAAATTGCTCTTATGATGAAGTCTTAGGTCCAACAATCAGTGAAATCTTTCAGGAAACCACTTTCATGGAGACCAATTAAACTTCCTTCCCTAAATCTGATCAAACCAATATTATAGCTGAAACTTCTACACATGGGGATTCAATTCTATCTAAAACTCTAGGGAAAAAATCGATCTTGATCCAATGTCCCAATATTCTGCTAAAATTATGAACCGGCCTAATATTGAATTGAAGTAACTTCCCGTTGCACTTAAGTATGCCTTCCTAGGAGAAAATGGAACACATACCATTGTCATTTATTCTTCTCTTCAAGATGATCATGAGATGATGATTCTAGATGTCCTTAGGAAACACAAGAAAGACATTGGATGGACCCTATCTGATATTCCTGGGATTATCCCACTTATTGGGACTCATAGGATTGTTCTGGAATCTGATTCAAAGCCATGTGGTCAACCTCAACGGCGACTCAATCCTAATATCATGGAAGTAGTGAAAAAAGAACTTATGAAATTGTTAAAAGATGGTATCATATATCCCATATATGAGAGTGAGTGGGTCATCCCAATCCACGTGGTTCCCAAAAAGGCTGGAATCACAGTGATAACCAATAAGGATGGAGATATTATTCCAAAAAGGGTGAGTAGTTGCTGGAGAGTCTGCATCAACTATAGGAATCTAGACACGTTTACCAAGAAGGAACATTTCCCCTTACCATTCATTGACCAAGTCCTTGAGAGAGTCGCATGTCACGCCTTCTACTGTTTATTAGATGGGAACTCGGGGTATAATCAAATTGAGGTATCCCTATAGGATTAGGGGAAGACTAAATTCACATGTCTATTCATCACATTTGATTCCAAACGCATGCCCTTCGGGTTATGCAATACCCCTGGAACCTTCCAGCGGTGCATGATGGGAATATTCTCAGACATGGTATGGGATTTTCTAGAGGTCTTCATGGATGAATTCTCTGTGTTTGGGGATACATTTGAGGGATGTATGAGGAATGTGTAGAGAGTATTGTCAAGATGTGAAGAAAATAATCTAGTCCTAAATTAGGAAAAATGCAATTTCATGGTTAAAGAGGGACTAGTACTTGTCCATCTAGTCTCGAGTAGGAGGATTGAAGTTGATAAATACAAGGTTGACATCATTAATCACCTTCCATAACCCAAAAATATCAAGGAAGTGAGGTATTTATTAGGACATTATGGTTTATATAGAAGGTTCATTATGAATTTCAGCTCTATTTATCGACCACTTTGTGCTCTATTGGTGAAAGATGCTCTATTTTTATGGACAAAAAGCTGTGAGGAATCATTCTCTACACTCAAGTCAGCTCTTATCTCTCCGCCTATAATGTAGTCTCCAAATTGGAAGCTTCCTTTTAAGCTCATGTGTGATGCGAGTGACTTCACTGTAGGAGCAGTCTTAGTACAACGGTGTGAGAAAAATCCATGTGTCATTGCTTATACAAAAAAATCATTAAATGATTCACAAACCAACTACACCACCATATATAAGGAGTTACTTGCTGTTTTGTTTGTCTTAGAAAAGTTTAGATCTTACCTCTTAGGATCCCCCATCACTGTGTTCACTGACCATTCTGCACTAAAATACCTCTTCCAAAAACAAGATGCTAAGGCTAGACTGATTAGGTGGGTCCTTCTATTACAAGAATTTGACCTCAAAATCAAGGATAAAAAGGGTTTTGAAAATGTTTTAGCTGATGATATCTCTAGAATGGAATTCAAAGACAACTCAAATCACCTTTCTGTGTCTAATTCATTTCCCAATGAGCACCTCTATTCAATGAGTGATTACCCATGGTATGTCGACATAGCCAACTTCTTAGTTACATGAGTCATTCAAAAATTATTAGGGACTCAAGATTGAAGTAAATTCCTTTCTGATATCAAGAACTATGTGTTTGATGATCCATACCTCTATAAGTTATGTTCTCACCTAGTCATTAGGAGGTCTATCCCAGAATATGAACAAGAGTCCATCCTTAAATTCTATCATAGCAAGGCATGTGGGGGTCACTTTTCTTCTAAGAAAACATCTGCTAAGATTATTCAGTGTGGTATCTTCTGTCCCAACCTCTCAAGGGACTCCTACACATTTTTTCAAAGCTGTCCTAAGTGTCAACAAGTAGGGTCTATCACAAAAAGGAATCAAATGCCACTCACTCCCATTTTAGTGGTTAAAATCTTTGATTTCTGGGGAATCGATTTCATGGGTCCCTTACCAAACTCTAGGGGATATCTGTACATCCTTTATTATGTCTCCAAATGGGTTGAGTACATTCCTAAAAAATCCAATGATCATAAAACTGTGATTAGATTTCTCAAGAAAAATATCTTCTCTATATTTGAAATTACTAGGGCTATCATTAGTGATCGGGGAACTCATTTTTGAAATCATCCATTCTTAGCACTCATGGAAAAGTATGTAATTTCTCAAAAAGTGTCCACTACTTACCACCCACATACCAATGGTCAAGCTGAGTTATCCAATTTAGAGATCAAAAAAAATCTTGAGAAAATTTTTAATCCATCTAGGAAAGATTGGTCGAGCAAACTCTTAGATGCTCTTTGGTCCTATCAAACCGCATATAAAACCATTTTAGGAATGTCCCCATATAGGTTGGTTTATGGTAAATAATTCCATTTGACAGTGGAGATTGAACATAAGGCTTTTTGGGTAATTAAGAAAATGAATTATGACCTCTCATTAGCTGAAACAAAAAGGAAATTAGATCTCAATGAACTTGATGAACTTAGGATGGAGGCTTACATCAATTAAAGGATCAATAAAGCTAAAGTAAAAGCCTACCAATATCAAAATCTTAAAACCAAACACATTGTACTGGGTAAACCTATTCTTTTTTATAGTTCTAAACTTTATTTACACCTAGGAAAGTTGAGGTCTAGATGGTCAGGTCCATACATAGTGCATAAGTTGTACCCCCCATTGGGCTGTAGAAATTCAAGATCCCACCAATGGTCAAACTTTTAAAGTTAATGATCATATATTCAAACCATTCATTAAATCATTCCAAAAAAAATTAATTTGATGAAAAATTGTGTGAGCGAACCTTAGATGAGGAAAATAATTAAATAATTAAGGGTCTAAGTCGAGCTAACGACATTAAACCAAACCGTTGCACGGGAGGCAACCCGTAGTTTTCATATTTGTGAATCATCTTTTTTTAAATAGGATTAATGAATCATTTTGATATTTTGAAAATAAAAAATAGACTGTTGACCTGTTCTTCTATTATGAGTATGGATGGGTATGAAAGGGGAGTTCCATATTCATCCATGTCACATGGTGTGATCCTTGAGTAATACCTTACCCAGAAATTTAAAAAGAAGACAATGTATCATCGGTTCATTTTATTTTTATGTGTTTGTAAATTAAAATAAAATAATAATAATAATAATAAAATTAAAAGGCCACATCATAGGTCATGGGGAAAACCCCTTCACAACCGGCGAAGTCACAGGGACTCGAACCCGGGACCGAAGGGATACAGGGACGCGTGCTTACCACTGACCTACGACTTATAGTGCTTCCTTATTCTATAATTTTTCTATATATACTTATATTTTACTTTTTTATTATATGAATAAATATATATATCTATATATATATATAGTTTTTTTGTTTGTTTGTTTTTTCTTGCACTAGGTAATTCTCAGAGTGACATGGAGATCAAGGGATTAAAAGGGAGCAGCTAGAATTTTAACTTCAATCACCAGGTGACTTCATTCCATGATCCTAGTTTTCAATTTACTTTTTGAACTCCCATTCTCTGCCTCTACCCCCTTCTAAATTTTCTTTTCTTTAAACACTGGGGATAATGTTATTTTAATTTGGGGGGGGGAGATAAAATAAAAAAATTGCTTTTTTGACAAAAAAATGAATGATTTGAAAAAAAGTGTGCCTTAATAGAAGGAAACATTTCTTTAACCTTGAACATGATAATAGACATTATACACTTTGAAACTGAATATCAAATAATGTAGCATGCCTTGATTCTTATTTTAATCCATGTATATTTCATGAGCATAGATTTTGGAAAGTGTGGTTATCTAATGTGATATTTCATTGTTTATATTTTCATCCAAATAAAAAAAGAATCAAAATTCACGTCCTTTGGATAGTGGGGTATTAGTTTGATTTCATGGGGTCCCACAAATAAATAGCATAGGTTTGGTGATCATTTTAGTTTTAATATGAGTATTTAAAAAAAATGTGCACGTAGAGCAATGAAATAACCTAATGTGTGGTTTTCGGCACTTGGGGATCGTGACTCCATAGTTGTTTGGCCCATAGTTAGTAATTTTATCTCTATTTATGGTAATTTGACTCTATTTTTGACTGAGTTAACTCAAGATTATTCCTGAGTATGTGGGCTTTACTTGGTGCCCTAAGGTCTTTAAGCTGGGGATTCATCAGCAAAGTCTCGTTATAGGGGTTGACTCTTTTGAGTGCAATTTCAATTACCATGGAAAAATTGCAAAAAAAAACAAAAACAAAAACAAAAAAATTACAATAAAAATTTTGAATACTCATCTTAATATTGAAATGTGATTCCACCTAGCGCTTCCATCATTTCCCCCTTGAAAAAAATGAACCCCCCATGTCTATTGTGATGCACAACACATCATCACTCTTAATTGATATTGGATGAAATATGGTGATGAATTTGAACAAAGGAATGTGCTTGGTATTGGGATATGATTATGAAACTATCTTGTATTAAAATATTTTGATGGGTTTCATGATTGTTTGTTATAAGGGTTTTTGGTGATCATTGTGTATTAAAATTTTTTTGGAAAAGGGAATTTGAATTTCATATTGTTGAGATACATTTTGCTCGGGACTAGAAAATCTCAAGTTGGGGGTGTGATTAGAAAATAAAAACACATGTGTTAATTACATTTTAATGGTATTAAATGTTCATTTTTGATCTTATGGTCTTGAGTTAGTGGATTTTAATTTTGAACATCCATTATCATCATTTGTGCACTTCATGCCTAATATACACCAATTTAGGCCCAATGATTCATTTGATTTTAAGGAATATAATTATTCGTATTTTAATTTGATATTTTGAGAAATGGATATAAACTTCAATATGAAAATTTTTTATTTAGGGGTCAATGTAGGATTTATAAAGGATGATAAGGATATTTGGTGATGAAAGGAAACAATTCTGGAAAAGGAAGATTGGACACCAGCCCACTGATCAGAATATGGGGCCCACAATGCAGGCCCACTAAAGTCCAAATTTTTTGTTTTGCTATAATACATTAATAGGAACATTTAATCCAACAAGGACAAGAGATAATTCAGAGTTTTAAATGGAGTTTCATGTGTCCTAATTTGGAGATAAAATTATGGGCCAAATTCTGCGGCCCATAAAAACAGACCACACATTTAATCATATTTCACAAACCATAAACTATTATGGGATGAAATTTTACAGGATATCATGTGACATTATTATATGTATTTTTTTATTCTATTTCCTACCAAAATTCTGCCATATAGATGCTCGTTTGAACACATCTGTCGAGTTGTGAAAGTTGACTCAGATTGTTTGTTAAGGATGAAAAAAATCAACTCTCCCTCAACTCTCTACCCACTTATGGCCTACTACAATTAATTGGGGAGACTTGGACTATTGTAGGCTTGACCCAAGCCCTAAAAAATTCCTATTTAAGGTAGTGTTGGTGGAGGATTTGGGCATCTTTGATGCTTTATTTAATTGTAATGTTATGTTGCGAATTTTTTGCCTTGAGTTTTTCTTTCTCATGTAAGTTGTTCAATTCACATTAGTTTCTTAATAAAATTTCATCTTGTACTCTTATTTTTTTTTCTTATTCATATCACGTTGATACCGTTGGTTCAAGGTGTAAATTTATTCACTCCAAACCTTGTGAAATTATCACACAACGGTGGAGTGATCGTTATTTCATTGTCTTTTTTACTTCTTCAATTCCTCCCTCATGAGTCTACTTTCCGCTTCTATTGAAATCATAGAATCAATGGAGGGATAACCCACTTATGGGTTGATCTAAGGGAGTATAAAGGGACTGGATTGGATGTTATTTATCACCCCATTAATTTCTAATCACTTCTTTTAATTGATATTTTTTTATTTGATTATTTTAAAACTTCTTCATCCTTGTTGAATTTTAAGGCCACATACTTCAAGTGCTAATACGAACCTTTACCTTGGAGTGATCATAAATTTGATCCTCCAAGTGTATAGATGATTATTATTATGGCTTTTTGGTATTAAACTAGTAAGTGATGAAGTTTTTTGATCTTATTGAATAAACCTATCTCGAATATAAGAATTTGAAACCGTTAAAAAAAGAATTTCATCCAGTACACCCCCAAGTGATAATCCAGGATCAACTCATTATTTTAATTTGAATTCACTTAATTATCTTAGTGTTATTTAAAACCATATAAAATCAAAACCAAGTTGGCCACTTCATAGTCAAAAATCCATCTCATAGGTTGTGTATCTTAGGTATCTTCTTAGGTCTCAGTGGATTTGATAACCCAAGCGAGAATACAAGGACCGTTCTAACTTTATCTCTTGGGTAAATTTGAGTGTCAATCACAAAGCATCAACTTCAGTCATGAAAAATAGATCAATACTTTCTCTTCAACTTGAAATTCATTTTTCTGGATCATTTTGTTGTGATCTGCTTTTGATCTTTCATTGTAGAGCCTTGAGTTCTCATATAAATACAATCGAATATACTCAATCTCTTGAATTTATAGCTTCCTTTGGATTCCACATTGGGCCAAATCCATGTTACATTTCTTTATAACCCAATAATACTAATGCTCAACTTCCATGGGGCGATGACACACTTTCCCAAAAACAATCTGAAATGGGGACATACCAATGGGTGTCTTGTATGCTGTCATATAAGACCATAGCGCATCATCCAAGCGCTTGCTCCAATCCTTCATATTTGGCTGCACGATTTTCTCCAAAATTTGTGTCAACTCATGATTTGAAACCTCAGCCTGACCATTTTTTGGGGGGTGGTATGGTGTTGATGTTTTTTGTGTCACCCCATACTTCTGAAGTAGGGAAGCCAAATTTCAATTGCAAAAGTGTGTTCTTTGGTCACTGATGATGGCATTCGGTACTCCAAACTAGCAAAAAATACGCGGTTTGTCAAATTCCACAACAACATGAGAATCATCAGTCTTGGTGGCCTTATCCTCCACCCATTTTCTCACATAATCAACGAAAACCAAAATATAAAGGAAACCAAATGAACTAGGAAAAGGACCCATAAAATCAATGCCCCATACATAAAAAATCTCATAGAATAATATGGGTTTTTGGGGAATCTCGTGTCTCCTAGAAACATTACTAGTGTGTTAAAAACATGAGCATGAATTACAAAACACATGAGCATCATAGAATAAACTAGGCCAATACAATCCAGAGTCCAAAAATTTCCTAACTGTCTGTTGGGGTCCAAAGTGTCCACTACAAGCAAGTGTATGAAAGAATTGCATAACAGACTCAAACTCATGATCAGGAACACACATCCTAATAACTTGGTCACTACACATGTCCCATAAGTAGGGATCATACCACACATAATACCGAGACTCACTTTTTTATTTTTGGACTTGATATTTCCTTAAATTTGTAGGGATTTAAGATGCAACAAGGTAGTTCACTAAATCAGCATACCAAGGATGCTTACCTGAGATGGAATAAAGATGATCATTGGGGAAAGTGTCCTGAAGTGGTACCTAGTCCAAGGTTTTATCCTCTAGTGTGTGAGTAATCCTACTCATGTGGTTCGCCACTAGGTTTTCTGACCCATTCTTGTCCTTTATCTCAATGTCAAATTTCTAAATAAGGAGCATCCATTAGATTATCCTAGGCTTTGCATCCGACTTAATAGGTACCTCAGAGCTGCATGGTCAAAAAAACAACTACTTTAGAGCCTAATAAATATGAACAAAATTTATATAAAGAAAATATAATAGCAAGAAACTCCTTTTCTGTGGTTTTGTAGCTTGATTGGGCCAAATCCAATGTCCTTAATGCATATTCAATCACATGTGAACGTTCCTCCACCCTCTGAGATAAGACATCTCTGACCGCAAAGTTGGAGGCATCGCACATGAGATCAAAAGGAAGCTCCCACCATGGGGATTGTATGATCGGTGGAGTGGTTAGACACTTCTTTATCTCATCAAATGAAGTCCTGCAAGAATCATCAAACACAAAATTAGAATCCTTTTGAAGTAATTGTGACATAGGAAGAGAAATCTTACTAAAATCTTTGATGGAGCGTCGATAAAATCCTGCATTCCCTAGGAAATATCTAACATCACGCACACATGAAGGATAGGGTAAGGATGAAATTATATCTACCTTAGATCTATCAGCCTCTATCCCATGTTTTGACACTACATGCCCTAAGAAAATCTTGTGCTCTACCATGAAATGACACTTTTCAAAGTTTAAGACCAGATTCTTCTCAATAAAATGATTCAAAACCTTTCCCAAGCTAGAGATACAATCATAAAATGAAGTACCATACACTGTAAAATCATCCATAAATACTTCCATGCAGGTCTCAATAAAATCAGAAAAAATACTCACCATGTATCTCTGTAAGGTACCTGGGGTGTTGCAAAGTCCAAATGGCATCCTTCGGCAGGCAAACACACTGAATGGACAAGTGAATGTTGTATTCTCATGATCCTCCAGAGCAATAGAAACCTGAAAATATCTAGAAAATATATCAAAGAAACAATGTGTGTTTTCCCAGCTAGTCTCTCAAGCAGCTGAACAATAAATGGGAGGAGGAAACGGTCCTTGCGAGTGGACTGATTTAGTTTCCTATAATCAATACACACACACCAACTGTTTTGTACCCTCATTGAAACTAACTCATCTTTCTCATTTTTAATAATAGTAACACCACTTTTCTTAGGCACAACCTAAATAGGACTCACCCACTGGGAATCTGAAATGGGATAGATTATACCTACCTCGATCAATTTTTCAACCTCTTTTTTAACAACCTCAAAAAGAGTTGGATTGAGTCTCCTTTGTGGCTGCTTAATCAGTTTATCCTCATCCTCCAAAATAATCCTATGCATTCAAATGGAGGGGCTAATACCTGATATATCATCCAAGGTCCACCAAATTGCCTTAATTTTTTCCCTCAAAAGATTCAAAAGTTTTTCTTTATGTTCAAAAGGGAGATTGTTAGCAATGATGACAGGTAATTTATCACCACTTAACAAGTATGAGTATTTGAGATTAGGTGTAAATGGATTGAGTTCCAATGTAGGGGGGTGATGTATGGATGGATAAATTGAAGGAACTAAAATATGTGCACAATGAACATTAGTACCAGAATCATCATCATAAAAATCAAATAATAATGCATCAAAACCATCAACATATTCAATATCCATGTCATAATTAGATTTCACATCATCAGAATCAAAGTCTGAATCCATTTCAAAATCAAATCTAAGAGAGTTTTTTGCATTATAAACAGGTGTATAAGTGGTATTAGACATCAAAATAGAACTAATACTCATAATATCCCTAAGCATAGGAAAATAAAATTCCATGGGGTTTTTTTTGGTGGTTCAAAATGGGAGATAAAAAACGCAGAATGGTCCTCTGAGGGGTACGTCATGGAGTTCATAACATTAAATATAAAAAATTCATCTCCAAACTCCATGGAAAGTGTACCCTCATGGACATTTATAATTTTTTTTATAGTTTTTGAGGAAGGTCCTACCTAAGATAATGGGAGAACCTGAACTTACCTGATCTTCCTCCATTTTAAGAACATAGAAATCAGCTAGAAAGATCATGTCTCTTACCCAGACAAGTACATCCTCAAGGACTCCCACTGGATATGTTGTAGCTCTATTTGCCAACTTCACCACTACTCTTGTTGACTTCAACTCACCAACATGAAAATAAGAGAATAATGAGTGAGGCATCACATTTATGAAAGCTCTTAAATCACAAAGTACATCAGAAAAGTGCAAATCCCCTATGGTGTATGGGATAGTGAATGTCCTTGGATCCTTGCACTTTGTTGGCATTTCTAGATTTGGTGTCATGATTACTTACACATTCCTTCCAAGATTGATCCTCTCATTTCCTTTGAGCCCTCTTCGATTGGTACAAAGTTACTTTAAAAATTTTGC
The DNA here is from genome assembly GCA_963277665.1 of Viscum album. Lineage (NCBI taxonomy): Eukaryota > Viridiplantae > Streptophyta > Magnoliopsida > Santalales > Viscaceae > Viscum > Viscum album. Next base: position 615,820,485 of record OY728145.1, on the reverse strand, counting down.
ATACCTTGGGATTTGATTGATGGCTTAAAGTAGAGGGATACTGATATCCACATGCTTGAATGTATCCAAAACTTCTTTTTTCATCACCTCTTCAGCCATATTATTGGTTTGTACAACCCTATTTGGAAAGGGAATGGGTTTTGTAGTAACATCATAAATATTTTTCTTACCTTTATCTTTCTCCTTGGGTTTCTCATTAGATGTTTTTGAATGGGGATTTTCTGGAGTTGAAGTGAATCCCATTGGAATGATAGGGGAATATATATAAGTTGTTTGCTTCCCACTTATCAATGTGATGGCACTAAAATTCCCCTTTTGATTTGGAGTAGGTTGGGAAGGTAGATTTCCAGAATTCTTACTTACTAATTCATGGAGGGTAGTAGTAATCTAGCTAATTTGAGTCTTTAACTCCCTCAGCTTCGAACCTTGACTTTTCAGCTCATTCTATTAATTAAGAACAATTTGTTTTCAAACTATCATCAATGTTGGAATCTAACTTGGTTTGGGATTCCATTTTTATTGACTTGTTGATGTTTGAGCTTCAAATCACCTTTGGGGTTGTTGAAAACCTTGTTGGTAAGGTGGATTCTACTAGAAGTTATTTTGAAATGGGGCCTTTATTGTTGTCTAGATCTGTACCTCATGTATGATTGATCCATCCACCCTTGTTTCTATGTTGGTTCAAAGGAATCAAGCTTCTTTTGGGGATATTGTTGTTGTTGTTGCTGATATGGTCTCCCAGGAAACACTATTGCGCAATATTCTGTTTCTTGTAGTTGGGGGAAATAGTCAGTCGGGTGTCTTGTCTCAGTGAAAATGCCACAAGGCCTTGAAAGAGGGGGTTGGGATGTCCTTTGAGCCAATGAAATCTGCCTCACCATAGTGGTTAATTCTTCTAACTTAGTATCAATCAAATGACTCTCAAGAGAATAAGGAATTACCTGATGTACTCCCCTGACATGTGGTATACCTCGATCACCAAATTTTTGGGAGTTTTGGGCCATCTTGTCAATTAAAGAACGTGCAACTACTAGTGTCTTGTCCACCAATGCTCCTCCAGTCGTGACAACCACCATGCTTCTCTCTATAGGTGTGATTCCTTCATAGAAGTACTGGATGAGTAGTTGCTCACTGATTTGGTGATGTGGGCAGCTTGAACACAACTTCTTGAATCGCTCCCAGTACTCATACATTGAATATACTTGGTCTTTCTTGATCCCTGAGATCTCATTATGAATGGAAGTGGTCCTTGATGCTGGAAAAAATCTTTGCAAGAAAATACATTTCAAATTGTTCCAACATGTTACATCTTTAGGTTGTAAATAATTCATCCAATCCTTTGCAGCTCCATCAAGTGAAAATGGGAATGCCCTTAGTTTGATTTGATCTTCAAAAGCATTTATTGGTTTTAAGGTTGAGAAAACCACATTAAATTCTTTAAGGTGTTTATTTGGATCCTCACCAGATAATCCATGAAACTTTTGAAGAAGATGAATTAACCCAGATGTCAGTTCAAAGTCTGATTCGAGATTTGGATATGCAATACAATTTGGTTTATAGTTAATATCAGGTGTATCCAATTATATAATGGTTCTTTTAAGTTCATTTCCATTATTTTCAGCCATTGGTTCTTGTTTTATGGTTGAATTTTAATTTCTTACAATTTCAATGTTCTGAGATTGGAGGAACTCTCCAACTGGTTGAATGTTGAAACTTACCGTAGACTGAGAATGTCTGATTCGAGCCCTAAGGTTGCATTCAATATCAGGGTCAAGATCTAAAAGATCATCAGGATTAGTTCATGTCATAAATAAAATAAAAATGAAAAGAAGAAAAGTGGACCATAGTAAAATAAAAATGTGAATTTTGATTTGATGGTCAAAAAAGAAGAAGAATAAAATAATAGAAGAAAAAAATTCAGATTGGGTAAAGAAGGAAGAAATAAAAGAAGAAGAGAATAAAATGTAAAATAAAATAAATACCTCTAATTGGTTGAAATAATTACTTGCCTCCTCAGAAACATCGCCAATTTTAAAGGCGCTTCTATGGGCACCCTCAAATGATTAATGATTTTTCGGGGTACTTGGGTGTAGCAGAGTGGTTGACTGAGGTCGTCTCTCAAAGGAAGAAGTAAATTAAAACAACTTCTTAAAGGTATTATAAAAAATAAAATAAAAGAGAATAAAAACACTACTTGAAAGGATGAGGGGTTTTTTATCGTTTATAAAACTATAAGAAGTTTGCTGGAATAAGATTGCATTTTTTCTGTTTTTAATTTTGAAATGAAATTCGATTAAAAAGAAGCAACAAGATGTTTTTTTAGAAAATATTTTAAAAGGCATAATAGATCTAACTCTACCTCTTCACTAAATTATTTATCATTATCATTTAAATTAACGTTTACTTATTTATGATCCCTTAATTTTTTAAATCATGAACCCTATGAGAATTAACTTTACCACAAAGATGAAGTGAATTTAACCCTAGGCTAACTTTGGAACATGCAATCGCAGCACCCTACTTTGATTGATGTTTTAAGGTTAGATTATGGTCAGTGGTAAATTAAGGCACATTTCCTCTCTAGAAATTAGAATTAATTGAGTTTAGGTATTATATTTTAACACTACAAATTGATCTCATATGGTTTTGTATTATTGATTAAGTTCATGCTCTCAAAATTTACACAAAATATCATCCTCGCGTGTTTTATGTTAATTTTTAAATTGCTTTCTTAGTTTCAATTAAATTAAAAACTAAATTAATTGATAATATTATGAGAATTATAGTATATCATTGATTCAATTGATTCATTATCATCCATATTTATATCTTAAAACTTGTTTTTATAAATTTTTATCTTGGTTTATTTCACTTCAACATTCCGTTCATAATTGATTTCATGTTTATCCCACATCTCTTTAGAAATTTGTAATCCCATCACTTTAATAAAAAAATTCTCAAATAGACACACCAAAATGGAATTATTTTCCTTTACATAGACCTAAAAGTTAATTTTATTAGTAAATTTCATGTTCTTTCCTCTTTGAATGGGTATAAATCCCACTGTGGATACATCAATAACTTCAATACCTTGAAATAAAAAATAATCAGCACTCTATTTTTCTAACCTTGGAAATTATTTCAATAAATTATGGGTACATATATACTATTAATATATTTTATATTATCCATATTATTTCACACTAATAGAGTTTAAAAATGGGAACTTTCCACTCTTATACCACTTGAAAGTCCTAGTGGGTCAGATGGATATACTGAGAGGGGATGGGTGAATCATCATAAATCTATTTTTATAATTTATTTATTTTTAATAAACCTCTATGGTAGGTTATGACATAAAAATCATAAGTAAATTAGACTCATACTCACCTAAATTATATGTAAGTAAATAAGATTATGGCACAAAATAGTCATTACCAGGTTCAACCACAATGTGTGGGCCTACTCCTTACTGTAGAAGTTTGTTATTCCTTTCAATAGATTTTCCACTAATATGTTGTAATCAATACAAGTGGTCGGGTCGGTTGTAATCCTAAATCCATGATTCCTAGTATATAAACTACCTATAACGGGTTCTCTATATCCCAAAAGTTTTAATGGTATAACAAGAAACACTAGATGATAGAGATCTTCCTTAGAGTATATATTGATTCTATAACAAATGAATGATCTTACTCTTTGAGTTAGGAAGATAATATCTAGAATGCATTACTCACCTTTTTCTAAAAAATCTCAATCAGAATCTACCTAGTGAATAAATATTGGACATCTAATGCTAATCAACTCATTGCATGCAGAACCCTTTTTAGATATTCTACTTCTTATTCACTCAAACTCAATATTGTAAGCTTAGGAAAAATCATTTTTTCATATAAAAAATACCACGACTTCAAACACTTGTTCTTATTCATTTTTCTTTCCTTATTCTCTCAAAAACTCTTATGTGTAGATACACACTAATATGTATATTCATCACCAACTTGACAAGAGTATTTGTCTCACACATTATCATGAAATGTTCCAAAAATACCCTTATCTACTTCTCAATAGATAAACAAACCTGGATAAACAATAACTCGATATCTACATTCTTCAACCGAATCAATATTAACTTAAAATTATCACTAAATTTTCCACAACTTGACTGAGATTCAAGTTTTCTATAATTTTCATTTTTTCTACCTTCTTGGGGTGTAAAAGAAACACTTGCAGAACAACTTCACTAAATATTACAACCTCTTAACAACTCATACAATCAAAACAAACTCAATGTGAATTACTACCATGTTTTGATTTTTTAAGAGATTAGAAATAGTGAAGTATCATCACACTTAAATGTCTATATTATTATTGAAAATATAATAGATTTATTTCAGCTACATTGATATCTCCCTCATTTGGTTATACTAATTGAAAATTTTGATCATCATGATGTAGGAAACATAGATTATTCCTATAGATTGAATCAAATTTTAAATTTCATGTTTTGATCATTGAATAATAACTCATGCATTTCCTGGTTTGTATTCTTCGTCATAAAATAATTATGGAACTGATAATTTCATTTATCATGAACTCTCAAATATTCTCTATATGTTGATGGTTATGTAGTAAGAATTATGGTTAAACAACACACATGATGTTTACATAACTCCAAAAATAGTTAAAAATACTTAAAATTGTTTCTTACGGTGTTCATAACTTTGCAAATAGATTCATACTTATGAATCCTAGAATGATGTTTATACTGATGATGCATGATGTTTATATGGGTCAGATGATGGTTATACAAGGTATAATGATGGCTACATAGACTCAGGGTGATGTTTACACTAAATTCCTTTTTCTTAAAGAAAATTCTTCTACAGATGAAGGATAATGATTATATAGGATATGCAATCATACTTATGTGGTTTAGATATAACCAATTTGATCTTGAAGTCACAAAATCTATAATTATTCATTTAAGTTCACAACCAATTTAAACCTCTTCAATAACTTCTAAAATATTATAAATCTCCTCAAAATTGTTCAATAACCTGGTTCAAAATAAATAAAACAACAACAAGTCTTCTAAAATAACTTCAATCAAAAGGTTTCTCTAGAAACCAACCACACAAACTATCATATATGACAACATAAACCTCACTTACTCTTTCCAACCAGACTAAGGTAATTGAAGTGACTACTGTACAATCCATACCAAAAAACCAATCCAACCACAATATATTCCCAGCCAATATCGTATAATAAAAACATTATAAAAGGGATATTAATCAATAAACAACACATAAACCATCCTTAAAATACCTCTACACAACCCTTTTTAGAACATTATTTCACATCATATCATTTTCTCTTTTATAAGAACCATCACTTCAATTCCCAGATTTCATACAATAGGTCCATTACCATCTTTACATTATTAACATTTTATGAATAAGTAATTTTATTAATAAAGTAATATCATAACACCTATAACTCAGTAGTGGTGAAAAATATTAATAAAAATCATAAACAAATGACAATCATATAATCAATTTCATATAAAACATATAACTACATGTGAATAACCCATTCCCATCAATTTCTTTTAGTCCAATTTATTATATTTATTAAAAAAATCCATATTATCCATCCAAATGTAATAAAGTTCATGAAACATCCAAAATTAACATATAATTAAATATAGTTCTTTAATATACTACCTAAATTGAAAATTTAATAGTTATTTCATAATAAGAAGAAGGGAACATATGATCACAATGAAAAAATTGTGAAAGTTTACCCCAATCAACCTAGAATACAGCAATCTCCATCAATTAGTCAACACAACATCAATAATGCTCAATCCAAACCACTATACAATCTTCCCCCATATGGAATAATTTGTAGGGAACCAAGAAGATAGGAAAATAAACTCACCTCAGATCACGATCAAGGGATCTCCTAATATAATGATCAAGGATGAGCAAAAGGGTACTGCAAGGCCTACCAAAAAATGAACTTAAGGTCACCCAAGTTTGAGGGAAACAATAAAAAGAAATGAAATTTAGAGGAGATATTGAATTTATACATGGGATGAAAAGCATTTCATTGCGGTGTAATTAGGCATCATCATGCCATAATACGTATATCTAAAAATTCCCTCCAAAAATCATACTATATCTCTCCCCTGTTAAACTCGATCAAACCTATCTAAATCAATATCATCAATAATGATTGTGGCATGAATTTTATCACTATTCCATGACATATAAATAGTATACCCATGAAAATGAGTTCTCTAGGTCCTTTCATCATGAAATCTAAAATTGTACTATAATACATGAACTAATGGAACCATTGAAAATCAGCCCCAAGACGCCACACCTTGATAGTCAAGAATCACACCATGAAGTCCCCATCATGAAAACCCTTGAAACTATCTAAGGAACCATCACATCATGAAATGATCTACCACCCTACAACCCATATTTTATCATAGACAAATCCATAAGTGTTATCTAAATTTTTATAAGGTTCATTTCAACTTTTTAAGGTTCCATACTTGGCTAAAAAACAGCTTTCAAGTCCTTTATTCCAAGAAACCTCATTTCATGTCGTGACCAAGCTTCCAGTATGAACACAAAATCTCATGGACTAATCAACTATATCATGAAACATCCTCTATATAAAACTACACACTATGACCAAACATGTTTCATCTCAATGAATCACCTATAGAATCATAATGCATTACAAATATCCCTTCGTGCTATGACCAACATGGCCACGCCATGACCTGCCTCTCCCAAGTTAAATATCATCTCCAACTAATGATTCCCTTCCTTCAATATCCTCTTAACACCTCCAAAACTCAAATCATTTAGAGTAACGAGATAGAAAGGTCCAATCCCTTATAATAGATACCTCTCAAATGATTATAGTCCCTCATAATCAAAAACAATCCTAAAAAGAAACCAAAAATTACCGACCCAAATTGTCCCTTGGGATATACCTCTCAAACATAATGAAGCTATCAAAAAAACATAAGGTAACACCATAAATAGTAAAACTCAATCAATGAAGTCGTAGAGAATCATATCAATCAATCTAACACCAAATCAAATTTCTCAACCATTATAGCATAACAAGGTTCAATACAATTCAAGATACCAAGCATGAATTTACAATTCATGTCCCCACATACTTTACTCCAACCACTATTACACCACAAAATTAGAACCAAAGTAATAATATATCCATGAATCACATTCTCCAAATGATCCTAAATATCAATTATCCATTCCAAAAATATCACATCATCCTAAACATCCAACTATCACTAGTCAATAACATGGAAATCATCATGAATATATCATCAAAGCTATGACACATGGAAAATGTTGTGAATATGATATAGTTATAATAGAAGCACCAACCAATAAGAAACCTCACAAACATGCCCCAACACCTCAAAAGGGATAATAAAATGGAGATAAATCTTACCCCCTCATCCAAACCTTAGTTTACCATGATAAGGTGAAACCCTCAAAAACACATGGTCTCTAATATTTAACTATAGATGTATCCTCCTATGATCAAAATAATAATTTTAATGGTATTGAGTTGAATTCATCTTCTCCCAAATCATCTAAACCTTCTTTGTTGTACTTTTTACCACATTGGGTATAAGAACTGGAAACTCCCCAACCTCATTCTTGAACAACAGAGATATGTAAGGATTCCCATTTAACACCTAAAATGAGTCCATGAAAATAAAATAGTGATAACTATTATTGTAATGAAACTCAACCAATGGTCGGTACATCACCCATGACCCACAAAAATCCAAGACATATTCTCACAACATATTCTCTTGAATATGAATGGTTTGCTCCATTTTCCTATCAATCTGAGGATAAAAAGTAGTAATAAGAAACAAATCGGAACCAAAATCATGTTAGATACCTCCATAGACTTACAAGGTGAAATTAGGATCCTGATCAGAAATGATGTTCCTTAGTACCCCATGAAGTTACACCACCTTATCTACATATAACCTCTCCAAAGCCTCCACAACACCTGATTCCTTGATCTATAAGAAGACAAATGACTTCATAAATTGATGTAAAATCACCCATATAACATCACATAATCCTTGATATTAAGGTAAACTAATGATGAAATCCACTAATATATCCTCCCATTTCCACTCGGGGGCATTCAATGGCCACAAAATTCCACCTGAGACATGATACTCCAGTTTCACCTACTAGCAGTCTAAGAATCCCAAAACAAACTCTGCTACTAATCACTTAATATTGGGCCACCAAATATGACCCCTCAAGGCATGATACCTCTTGGATATAAAAGGATTCATTGACACTATTATTTTATGTAACTTATGTACAACCTCTACACACATCGTTGATGAAATAAACAACCTCCCCTAAAGCACCATTCAATGTCGGTCATCCTATAACCACCCCTCTAAAGCATTAATATAAAATATAATTGTAATGACCTGGACCCAAAAAGCCACCCGAACATGCTAAATGGGTCATGTGCTACTACGTTAGGTGCACCTCCCCAAACGCTAAAGGCTGCCAACTATCAACGAGGGTCTTATAGGTATAGTGGGGAGGCTATACCCTCTCAGGGGATAATAATGGTACTAGTCTGAGTATAATAATAGTTATGCAGTGGAAGAAACAACTCAGCAGACTCGGACCAGACCCGCAGAGCAGAAGCACAATAATATCGACAAATAGCGGAAGAAATAAATATAACAGCAACAACGGAAAGTAAACACAATAGCATGCTCAAAACCACTTGTAACTACTAAACAAACAACAAAACATGAATCCAAAGTCGTTCATACATATCCAAATGTAAAGGCGCCAATAGATAACCATAAGTAGCTACAAACAAGAAAGCTTTATGATATAGGAATAAATAAAAACAAGGTAAACTACAGCTAGGAAAGACCTCAAGGTCCATACCATCTCCATGCAACTGCTAATGCAGCCCAACTCCTGAAGCTAGCCTCTTTCATGCACGTAAATTCATAAAGTCTGCATGTTTCCCGAAGGACTCGGGCAGGGTGTGAGACAAATATCAGTAGGATACCACCCAACGGTGCGTACCTAATATAATTGTTTAAGCAGACATGCATTTATAAGGAAAACAGTAAATAATTCGATGCACAAATAATCACAAAGTCCACTGGTGCTCAGTGGACATAATGGAGTGTCACCTGCTTCGGTCAACGCTAGAATCTATGTCGTGTAACCCGACACCATGTGCTCCCTAACACCACGTTTCTCAAGTACCAATATCTCGAAGGCATACCCAAGAATAGAAACCCGACACCTTGTGCCTCCTGACACCTCGTGCCTCAAGTACCAATGTCCCAAAGGCATTCCCAAGAAGTAACCTGGAGGAACAATGATGTATATCCTCAAATAAATAACCAGAGGGACAACGATGTCTGCCCTCAAATAAATATCCAGAGGGACAGCGATACCAGCCCTCAAATCAAGTAACCGGAGGGATGGCGATATCTTCCCTCAAATAAATAACTGGAGGGACAGTGATACCTACCCTCAAATCACGGAGAGCCTCAGCCCCCACCCTGATAGCCTCAAGCTATCCCCTGGAGGCTCCTCACCTCCCACGTGGCTTCCTACGATAAGCACCTCCAAACAAAGTACCTAAACCGCATCTACAGGGGGCTATACCCACACGAGTGCTCAAAACCACCTCATCACGGAGTATCTCTGTGTGCACACTACTCAAGTTTCGAGTGAGCGGTAATCAGTAAAATAGTACATAATCCACCACACATCTGACACCTCGTGTCCCTGTGACCATGCTGCTCAAGTCTGATGGCCTCACCATCCCAGTAACTCGGGTCATGCCCAACCTGACAGTCATCCTGCCTCAAGACGACGTCCATGATGCCCAATCCCGTGGTCAAAACCACCCAAAGTAACCCGGTCCGAGCCCAAACTGTGATCAGCATCACTCAAAAATATCTGGTCCACGCCCATCACAACCCGAAGGTTTCATCATATTCAATTCAATATTCACATACATAATCAAAAGATTTACTTTTAAATAAGAAAACAACTCAACAGTTGAAATGCGCTAACTATGTGTTGTCCCATACCAATACTGAGGTCTCGAAGGCCTCTTAAAATACATATCAATGTTTAATAAACTAAAATAAATAGTTTATAACAACACAATTCAATTAATACCATTTTGGTGCCCCCGACCAAAATGCCCCATTTGAGCAAAGTCCCTTCGCCCGACCCCGCTCAAGAAAAACAGGTAAAGGACATACCCAAAGGCATCCCACGGGTCTAATAAACAATTTAATATGCAATAGAAAATAAATTAGGGTCTCTCTAAAATACCCAAAAATGCGTCGAAGACCGCGCTACCCAAATGAGCATGAAAACACAAAAAGAGGTATGCACCACCTACCTCATACTAGTATGATGTTACTCCTCCGATGATAGCCTCTAATTTGGTCTAAAACGCGGTAGATATACAAAAGAATCAAAACCTCTCAAACCCCAAAAACTCATTCTAGAACATAAATCAAGAATAAAAACTCAAGAGGAATCAAGGCCTTACCGAGGGGGTTCCAACGAATCAAACGACATTCAAAACGGAGTTTGGACGAAGATCCGGGAAGGATTTGAAGGTCTGGACGGATGTCCTCGTGCGAGCCACAAGAGGTAGGAAGAAAAGGAGAATAATGGGAAATACCGAGTGGCTCGGGACTTAAAAACCCTAACTTTAAGTGGCCGTATGGTTTGGAAAACCGTGCGCCAACCGTGTGGTTGCCTCTGCCTCACCCAGGAACTTCGCACGGCTTGTCCGCACGGTTTGTTCAGACCATGCGCCAACCGTGTGGTTGCTACTGTCTCACCCAAGGACTTCACACGGCTTGCCCACATGGTTTGTTCAGACAATGCGCCAACCGTGCACACCTGCACGACCTCCCCAACATTTAAAAGTTTCCCCCCATAAACAAGTCAAAAATTCAAACAGGGTCAGGATTTTTGACCCATTCCAAAAACATGGGTTCTTACAATCTCCCCACCTTAACATAGCTCATCCCCGAGGTATCAAACGAAACCCAGATATGGCACCGAACATACCACCCCGATCAAAGTAACCTGTACTTCCCTGGTCACAAGGTTCTGGCTAAATTCCTCAAGGGGCTCCCCACCTTAGGAATCGCCTAACTCGGTCTCAACCTGACAAAACTCAGAACAAGCAAAGGTTCTCTAACCTGTTTCCAGAATCAAGGTCCTCTCGTGATGCATCATCACCCCTGCGCCTCATCGACGCCCCCGTGCCACTTCCAACATCCAACGTATTCCGCACCACATTGGTGTCCACCTCCACAAGGTCTTGCATCCCATGGATGCTCAAAACGAACCTGGTTCCTAGCACCTCAAGTTACCCACATCCCCGATGCCCTGATACCCATGGAACCTCAAGTAACTCACATCCTCGATGCCCCAATTCCCATGGAACCTCAAGTAACCTGCATCCTCAATGCCCTGATGCCCATGGAACCTCATACATATATATATAAATATATCACGCACCTGAGATGGTGCCAATCCCACTGACCAACATCTATTCACTCCACATAAATCATGCGCACCTCGTGCACTCAAAACAGACTTTCCTCTATAGGTCATGCCAAAAGAGAACAAGGAAATCATGGCCACACCCGTGGTGTACCTCTAACCATCGTCGGCTCACCAGCCTGCTCAGCCTCTGGAAGCTCCACAACGTGCACCTGGCCTAAAGTACAACTGCCTGATGCCTGACCTCCCTGTGGCGCTGCTCCATCCACCAACCACTGACCCCTCAGTTGGATCCCACTGTCTATGTCATGTCCTCCATGTGTAACTGAACCTCGGATACCCTCTCTTGGTACTGAACCTGAACCAACTCCAGATGCCATCATCTGTCTTGGTCCCTACTTACCGGCTGTCTGAGAAGGCTGGCTGCAGAACCTCTCCAGATGCCCGACATGTCCACATGCTTGGAACTCCTTTGGAGGCCTATCGCACTAAGTACGGACATGCCCTGGTTGTACACACTGAAAGAAAACCACTGAAGGATTGCTATAAGGTGGTCTAGCTAAGTCTTTGGCCTCACTGCCCTACTGGAACTCATCCCGTCCTCGCTTCCTGCTGTCTGAACCATCACCTAAATCCACTTCTCGACCGAGCTGGGGCATATCCCTCTGATTTCTCTCCTCTATGAGTGCCTGATTCACCACCTCTGAGAAAGAACCTAGCTGGAAGATATTTACCTGGATCCGAATGGCGTGTTGTAAGCCATCCTCGAAGCGTCTCACCCTAGCCATGTCATCGCTTACCATACTGGGTGCAAAGTGAGACAACTCGGTGAAATTAGTTTCATAGTCCATGACGGACATGTCTCCCTGCTGAAGACTCAAGAACTCCCGAGCTCTCTCTGCCCTCAGTGTCTCTGGGTAAAAGTGCTCAGAGAACCTATGCTTGAAGTCCTTCCATGCCAGTCCCACGTGCCTATGATCTTGAACCTGTACATCCCACCAAAGTTTTTTCGGTCCTCTCAGCATGTACGTCATCAGCTTGACCCTCCTCACTGGAGGCGACTCGAGCTTCTCGAAGATCATCTGCATGCTTTCTATCCAGTTCTCAGCCGCCTGTGGACTATCCCCACCTTGAAAAAGCGGTGGGTGCTATGACTGGAACTCCCGTGCCAGATATTCCATAGATGGATCTATACCCTGTACGCCTCTATCGATCCCCTACAAGACACGTACCAGGATTTCTCGGAGTTGCTCGTTGAGCCATGGCCCGAACGCTGCCAAACCCGACTGTTGTCCTACCTGCACTAGATCCTGAACCTGATTCTATCCCTGAGCCTGTACCTCCGACTCCTGCTCTGCCTGTACCAAATCCTGAACCTGATCCTGCACTTGCGGCACTGTACCATCTCCCGTATGATGCTCCATATGAGTCACCCAAAAAGGAACCCGCTGAATACCATAAACATTCAGACAACCCATATATATATATATATAAATATATATATTCAATGCAAATAAGAAAGTAGTAAAAGGCAGCACACAACTACCAACCTTACTCTCCCCCACTGAAACTATGCCCCCTAGCATCCCGGCTTCATGGCCTCCTTACTCGCTCTTATCAGAGCCAAGTATCAAAAGTACCTCGGGCCATGACCGTCTCAACAACCAATGTTGCCTCAAACCGATGACCGATTCACCCAATCCTGGTGATCAAAATCACCTCAACTGATAGTATCTGCCAGCTCGTACAAGATCCAGACCTAGATACCCTATCACATGCAATTCTACAATATATACATAATGACATACACATTGAAACAAACAAGCAATTCTATCATGAATTTCATTTTTTCACATTTCAAGAATACAAAGCATGGCAATTGACATTTTCTTCGCATGGTATTATCACATCACAAAGCATCCATGTAGTTATGAAATTGAAATACCCTAAAATGTTCCTATCAAAAGCCAAACAATCATGCCCCGCCATACTGAGCCAAGGTCCAATTCTCCCTTACCACACCGGTTCAAGGGTCATATATCACGATCAATAACATCGCACACAAAGTGAGCCACTGAGGTGGAAATCATATAAACTATAATCTGAGAAAAAAGCAAACAACAAATCCCACCCATGGAAACTTGGTCCATCCCTCATACCTGGGGATACAGGCACCCAAGAACAAGCTAGAAACTCAGTTCCAGTAACAACCTATCTCCAATCTACCATATCACAAATAGTAAAACTAGTAAAAATAAAAAGAGAAGTCTCAAATTCATTAGTAGTTAGTAAGGCACTGCTACTAAATCCCTATCAAGAACTCCTCTGATACCACTTTGTAACGAACCGGACCTGAACAACCACCCGAATAGTGCTAAATGGGTCGTGTGCTACTACCTTAGGCGAACCTACCCAAATGCCAAAGGCTTCCGACTAGAAGCGAGGGTCTTATAGGTATAGTGGGGAGGCTATACCCTCTCAGAGGATAATAATGGTACTGGTCTGAGTATAATAACAGTTATGCAGTGGAAGAAACAACTCAGAAGACTTGAACCAGACCCGTAGAGAGAAAGCACAACAATATAAACAAACAGCGGAAGCAATAAATATAACAGCAGCAACAGAAAGTAAACACAACAGCATGTTGAAAACCACTTGCAACTACTAAACAAACAACAAAACATGCATCCAAAGCCAGTCATACATATCCAGATGTAAAGTAACCAATGGATAATCATAAGTAGCCACAAACAAGCAAGAATACTGATATATGAATAAAGAAAAACAAGGTAAACTTCAGCTAGGAAAAACCTCAAGGTCCATACCATCTCCTTGCAACTACTCATGCAGCCTAACTCCTGAAGCTGGCCTCTTTCCTGCACGTAAATTCATAAAGTATGCACGTGTCCTGAAGGGCCCGTACAGGGTGTGAGACAAATCTTATTAGGATACCACCCAACGGTACGTACCTAATATAATTGTTTAATCAGACATGAATTTATAAGGAAAACAGTAAACAGTACGATGAAAAAATAAACACAAACTCCACTGGTGCTCAGCGGCCACCATGGAGTGTCACCTGCTTCGTCCAACACTGAAATCTCTGTCGTGTAACCCGGAACCATGTGCCCCCTGACATCGCATGTCTCAAGTACCGATGCTCTGAAGGCACGCCCAAGAATAGTAACCCAGCACCTTGTTTCTCTTGACACCTCGTGCCTCAAGTACCGACGTCCCGAAGGCATACCCAAGAAGTAACCCAGAGGAACAGTAATGTATGTCCTCAAATAAATAACCAGAGGGAAAGCGATGTCTTCCCTCAAATAAATATTCAGAGGGAAAGCGATACCTGCCCTTAAATCAAGTAACCGGATGGATGGCGATATCCGCCCTCAAATAAATAACCGGAGGGACAGCGATACCTGCCCTCAAATCATGGCCAGCCTCATCCCCCAACCTGATAGCCTCAATCTATCCCCTAGAGGATCCTCACCTTCCACGTGGCTTCCTATGACAACCACCCCCAACCAAAGTACCTAAACCGCATCTACAGGGGGCTCTACCCACACAAGTGGTCAAAACCACCTCATCACGGAGTATATCTGTGTGCACACTACTCAAGTTTCGGGTGAGCGGTAATCACCAAAATAGTACCTAAGCCACCACACATATGACACCCCGTGTCCCTATGACCATGACACTAAAGTTTGATGGCCTCTCCATCCCAGTAACCCGGGTCGTGCCCAACCTAAAAGTCATTCTGCCTCATGCTGACGTCCATGACGCCCAATCCCACGGTCAAAACCACCCAAAGTAACCCGGGCCGAGCCCAACCTATGATCAGCATCACTAAACAATATCTGGGCCACACCCATCACAACCTGAAGGTTCCAGCATATGCAATTCAACATTCACATATATAATCAAAAGATTTACTTTTAAACAGGAAAACAACTCAACAGTTGAAATGCGCTAACTATGTGTTTCCCCATACCAACACTGAGGTATGCAAGGCCTCTTATAATACATTTCAATGTTCAATAAAATAAATTCAATAGTTTATAACAACATAATTCAATTAATACCATTTTGGTGCCCCCGGCCAAAATGCCCCATTTGAGAAATGACCCTTCGCCCAACCCCGCTCAAGAAAAACAGGTAAAGGGCATACCCAAAGGCATACCACGAGTCTAATAAACAGTTTAATATGCAATAGCAGATAAATTAGGGTCTCTCTCAAATACCCTAAAATGCGCTGAAGGCCTCTCTACCCAAATGACCATGAAAACACAAAAAGAGGTATGAACCACCTACCTCGTACTAGTACAATGTTACTCCTCTGATGATAGCCTCCAATTAGGTCTAAAACGCGGTAGATCTATAAAAGAATAAAAACCTCTCAAACCCCAAAAAATAATTCTAGAACAAAAATCAAGAAGAACATCTCAAGAGGAATCAAGGCCTTACTGAGGGGGTTCCAACAGATCAAACGACGTTCGAAACGGAGTTCAGACAAAGATCCAGGAAGGATTTGAAGGTCTGACTGGCTCTCCCCGCACGAGCCACAAGAGGGAGGAAGAAAAGAGAGAAGAATGGGAAATCCTGAGTGGCTCGGGAATTAAAAACCCTAACTTTAAGTGGTCGCATGGTTACCCCGCACAGTTTGGAAAACCGTGTGCCAATTGTGTGGTTTCCACTAGCTCACCCAAGAACTTCACACGACTTGTCTGCATGGTTTGTTCAGACCGTGCGCTAACCGTGTGGTTGCTACTGTCTCATCCAAGGACTTCTCGTGACTTTCCCGCATAGTTTGTTCAGACCATGCACCAACCGTGCGCACCTACACGACCTCCCCAACTTTTAAAAGTTTTCCCCCAGAAAGCAGTCAAAAATTCAAACAGGGTCGGGAGTTTTGACCCGTTCCAAAAACTTGGGTTCTTACAATAATATCTCTCATCACTTCTATCTTCAAGTATCTGCATTGAGACTCCTCCACCTATTGTATCAAGAATTGTTTCACTATAATATAAGATAGGAAACATCTACCATCATCTTACTCTATATCAAGATACATCAAATCAAGATCCTCTATTTCCATCTAAGAATCTACAAACCCCTGAACAACTGATTCTCGTGACTTTCTACTTAGCATATTAGAAAATGTATTCACTTTTCATAGGGTATATCATATATCAAATTCATAGTCCTACAAGAACTCCATCCAATTCCAATAAAATAAATTTAGATTCCATTTATATAAAATATACCGTAGGATCTTATGATCTGTGAATACTATAAATCACTCACTGGTTGGGTAATTTCACCACTTTTTATAGAAAACACCACTGCCTCCAAATTGAGATTATGGGTGTCATAGTTACACTTATGGGGATGTAACTTATAGAATCCATATCCGATCATTCTATTGAATAAATATTAAACCCAATACAAGATGAGTAGCATCATAGAATACCTCAAACATAACTCCCTCCTCTGGAAAATAAATTATTGGAGAAAAGATCAATAGCTTCTCTAGGTAGTTGAAAGTTTCCTAACACTAGTCAATTTTTAAAAAAGTATAGTATTTCCAAGACAAGCTTATAAATGAGTTTTTTATCTGAGAAAAATAAAACATGAACCTTCGATAATAGCCTATGAATCCAAGGAATCATTAAAAATTTGTTACATTATTGTGCAGTACTCATGAAACAACCACCTTGATCTTTAATGGATCAACTACTACTCCCTGCTGGGATAACACATGTTTGAGAAAATAAATCCCCCACATACAAAACTTACTATTAGATAAATTACCTTAGATATGATGGTGCTAAAGAACTTTTAAAACAAACTTAAGATTCTCAGTATTCCCCTACTCTAACTTTGTGTACATTTGGATTTCATTGACAAACAACACCATGAGCTGATCAAGGAACTCACAGAATATGGAGTTCATGAGTCCCATGAAAATATTTGGGGCATTAGAAAAATATAATGGCATAAAAAAAACTCAAAGTACCCATAGAAATATCTAAAGGGAGTATTTGGGATATCCTCTTCTCTCACCCTCATTTGGCGATACCTAGACTGCAGATCAATCATTAAAACCTACCAAGCTTCCTTCAACTGGCTGAATAAATCATCGATCCTCGAAAGAGGTTAAATATTCTTGACCATCACCTAGTTTAGACATTAGTATTCTATAAACAACCTCATAACACTATCCACCAACTTCAATAATAACCCGGGAGCACCCCAGGGTGACACGCTAGGTCAGATGAAACCCTTCTATATCAGATTATCAATCTGGATCCTCAACCCCCAAAACATAGAAGGTGTCATCCGACAAAGAGCTATTGAAATCAACTAGGCACATCATTGTAACTTTATTCCAAACTTTAATAGATGGGTTATCATTACAAACTCCTCATGAAATACATATAAAAACTCCTTGAATACTCTAGGATACTCTACTAGTTGTGCCTCTACTGAATCCAATGATAATACTTCCAGTAGAGATAATAATAACTCCAATAACCCATAACCAATACTAGAAATTTACCCTATACCAATGAGTTTAATTTGTTGGTATAGGCTAGGGATCATTGGTATAGCATATATCAATAGTTCCCTAAACCATTGGGTAGATAGGTATGGGGATAGAACTATGCCAACAGTTTCCTTGGAACTGTTGGTATAGGTTACCCAAGTTTCCCTTTATCCAATGAATTTATTAAACCATTGGTATACATGCTATACCAATAGTTTATTAAACCATTGGTATAACCTTCCATCACCAAGGAATCCAAAAACACCTCCCATCTTGGCCTAGAACCGGTACACATCCTAAACACCTACACCCACACCCAAAACAACTGGAATCCAGTGTAGAGAATTCGAGAAACAAATTAATGCATTAAACTAGTTATAATATGAATTTAAAAGATCACATATATTTTATATTTTACATTTGATCAGTTTATTACTATAAAAATAAATCATAACACATATTTTCAATCACATTCAGTCATCAAACAACATGTGTCATAAATATCAGACAAAAAGGTAGAGGATTAATCTCTCTCTCACCATCACCATCACCATCACCATCACCATCACCATATCCATCACCATCACCATCACCATCACCATCACGATCACCATCACCATCACCATCACCATCACCATCACCATCACCATCACCATCACCATCACCGTCACCGTCACCATCACCATCACCATCACCATCACCATCACCATCACCATCACCATCACCATCACCATCACCGTCACCATCACCATCACCATCACCATCACCGTCACCATCACCGTCACCATCACCGTCACCATCACCGTCACCATCACCGTCACCATCACCGTCACCATCACCGTCACCATCACCGTCACCATTACCGTCACCATCATCGTCACCATCACCATCAACATCACCTTCATCATAACCATCATCACCACCACCATCAACATCATCATCACCATCACCGTCACCATCACCAGGAAATTCATGGTCCCAACCACCACTAGGATGATCATCACCAGCACCCAGTGAATTATATAACAAATGCATCATTGACATTCATGTATCAAAAACCATGGTGGTATCCAGTGTAAGTGATGGAAAAAATCCTGACATAAATTTCATAAATTTCTTGTTGGAATTTTGACTTCATTTATGATCCTTCATAACTATTTTTTTAGCCTTTGTTGTCATTGTATGGGCCTTTGTTTCCTATGAACGATTCATTTCCAACTTAGTGATACCAGAACTATTAGAGGAATATAAAATAGACCAAAATCTAGTGGGTTCATTACTCTTCCCCAGTTGACAATGTACTTTCCCAAGGTTCTCATCTCCTAATATTTGATGCAAATGATCATTTGGACCAAGGTTGTCAGCTTTCTTCTCATCAAAGGCCTCCAAAGCACATTGTTTCCAATATAAATGAACTAATTTGTTATAAAATATATATTAAAAATTGAAAGCAGCAAAGTAAAACTTCTAATATTTTTTTATATCTATCTGTTTACAACACTTACATCTTTCTTCTTTATGCCCGAGAAAAACAATATTACTTGAGGCGCACAACCATCAATGTCCAATACCCCCTATGTAATGACATTGAATATAGAAAAATAATATTCAATAATATTGTAGTTTTGAACAAAATTAACTCATTATAACCAATATTTAACTCATAATAACCAAAACCAATTGAACCAAATTTCATAGAAATGTATTGTATTATTCCCAACTGTGCGAAACTAGAATCAATCAAACTGAAATAATTTTTTTTTTGATTATTTTGGTGAAGCTATATTCAAATTAGTTATTTTATTATTGTATTAGGTCAACACTATTTTATATTGATTTAACTTCATTTTGTATTAGTTCTACTAAGTCTGGATAAATTCAGTTTGAGTGGGTATTTTTTAGGTTAATTTGGCACTTATAGATCCAATTCATCTTTTTTTGTTTAATATGATTAATATTATTAATGTTTAGTTTAAATATGGTGGTGTTGGTTCAGGTCAGTTCATTTCTATTTTCTTCAATTTAATTATGTTTAGTAATGTTTGACTCACTATAGTTCCATTCTTCTTCGTTCGGTTTAGTTTATTTAATATTGTTTATGTTCAGTCAAGCTACACTGAGAATTTTGACTATTTGCGACAGGTTAATTGCGATGGCATAGGGCCTATTGCAAATAGTCCATCAAAAAAGACTATTTGAGACGAGATTTTTGACCCATCGCAAATAGTCCATAAAAAAGAGGTAATTGCGACGAACCGTCGCAAATACCTTTCGTGTGTCGTACGCACATAAGCGCGGGAAGAGTATTTGTGATATGGATTTTCCACCGTCGTAAATACTCTTCTCGGGTTTATGTTATTTACGACGAGGGAGAATCCCCGTCGCAAATAATATGTCGGTAAGATATTATTTGCGATGGGACCCGTCACAAATTCTATTTTTTACCTCCGGCTCAATTAATAACCGTTGAACTATTTGCGACGGGTCCCGTCACAAAAATAATATTTGTGACGGGCCGCTGCAAATAATGTGTCGGCATAATAGTATTTGTGACGGGACCAATCGTAAATACTATTATTTACCACTACCTCAATTAATAATCATTGAACTATTTGCGATGGGAGTCCCGTCGCAAATGATCTAACCTATATACACCCCATCCGATTTTTCCCATTTCACAATTATCTCAAGTCTTCTCTCCTCTATTCTCATATTTTTCTCTTCAGTTTTTTCAAACTTTTAAATTTTACAGCAGATCTATTTTCAGCACTTGCATCTAACGAAAGATTCAATCTTAAGGTATTTATTTGTTGCTTTTATTTTTTAGTTAATTTATTTTAATTTAAATTAGTAATAATTATTATTAATTAGCGCTAATTAAATTAATTTAGAATTAGATAGTTTTATTTTTCATTATTTATTTGTATAAATATGTTGTTTCATTAAGATTTAATGTTTTTATTTAAAAGTAAATAGTATTAATTTGTAATAATTTGATTCAATTATCATTAATTAATAATAATTATGTGTAATTAGTATTAAGCAGTAGTAATTAGTAGTAATTAGTATTAATTAGTATAAATTAGTATTATTTAGTATTATTTAGTATTAATTAGTAATAATTATTAGTAAATTGTAAAAACTAGTAAAAAATAGTAATAAATTGTAATAATTAGCGGTAATTACCACTAATTAATAATAATTAGTAATAAATAGTTTATATAATAATAATTAGGAATAGATGGCAGTAATTAGTAATAATTAGTATTAAATGGTAATAAATATTAATAATTAGTAATAATTAGTAATAATTAGTAATAAATAGTAATAATTAGTAATAATTGTCGATAATTAGTGGTAATTAGTAATAATTAGGAATAATTAGTAATAAATACCGGCAATTAGTAATAATTAGTGATAAATAGTAATAAATAGTAATAATTAGTAATAATTAGTAATAATTAGTAATAATTAGTAATAATTAGTAATAATTAGTAATAGTTAGTAATAGTTAGTAATAATTAATAATAGTTAGTAATAGTTAGTAATAATCAGTAATGGTTAGTAATAATTAGTAATAGTTAGTAATAATTAGTAATAATTAGTAATAATTAGTAATAATTAGTGATAATTAGCGGTAATTGGTAATAATTAGGAATAATTAGGAATAATTAGTAATAAATAGCAGTAATTAGTAATAATTAGTAATAAATAGTAATAAATAGTGGTAAATAGTAATAATTAGTATTAATTAGTAAAAATTAGTCATAATTAGTGGTAATTAATAATAATTAGTAATAATTAGTAATAATTAGTAATAATAAGTAATAATTAGTAATAATAAGTAATAATTAGTAATAAATAGAGCTAATTAATGGTAAATAGCAGTAATTAGTGGTAAATAGTAATAAATAACGATAATTAGTAATAATTTGTAATAACTACTAATAAATAGTAATAATTAGTAATAAATATTAATAATTAGTAATAATTAGTAATAATTAGTAATAATTAGTAATAATTAGTAACAATTAGTAATAAATAGTGCTAATTAGTAATAAAAAGTGGTAATTATTGGTAAATAGTAATAAATAGTAATAATTAGTAACAAATAATAATAAATTGTAATAATTAGTAATAATTAGTAATAAATAGTAATAAATAGTAATAATTAATAATAATTTGTGATAATTAGTAATAATTAGTCATAAATATTAATAATTAGGAATAATTAGGAATAATTAGTAATAAATAGCGGTAATAATTAGGAATAATTAGGTCTAATTAGTAATAAATAGTGTTAATTAGTAATAATTAGTAATAAATAGTAATAAATAATGTTAAATAGTAATAAATAGTGGTAAATAGTAATAAATAGTAATAATTTGTAATAAATTGTAATAATTAGTAATAATTAGTAAAAAATAGTTATAATTAGTAGTAATTAGTAATAATTAGTAATAAATCATAATAATTAGTAATAATTAGTAATAAATAGTAATAATTAGTAATAATTAGTAATAATTAGTAATAATTAGTAATAATTAGTAATAATTATTAATAATTAGCGGTGATTAGCAGTAATTAGAGGTAATTAGGAATAATTAGAATTGATTAGGAATAATTAGTATTAATTAGAAATAATTAGCAATAATTAATAATAATTAGTAATAATTAGCGCTAATTACCAATAATTAGAAATAATTAGAAATATTTTGGAATGATTATTAATAATTAGGAATAATTATGAATAATTAAAAAAACGGATTGTGTTTTTCTTATATCAAATTAATCATAAAAAATTATTTTATATTTTTTAGAGAAATATGGAACAAGGAAGTCAAAATAGTCATTATTAAATGATCACGCTTGGATAAATCAGCACAAGAATCCAAACAGTTTTGGTATAAATTTTGTATATATTGA
Organism: Viscum album; assembly: GCA_963277665.1. Lineage (NCBI taxonomy): Eukaryota > Viridiplantae > Streptophyta > Magnoliopsida > Santalales > Viscaceae > Viscum > Viscum album. Next base: position 615,797,388 of record OY728145.1, on the reverse strand, counting down.
GGGTGTTGCAACTTTCTTATCATTTGTATCATCAAACCTAGAATTTGTTTCAGAGGGGAAAATTAAGTATCCATATAAAAAATGTGGTCTAAGAACATTTGACACATTTGACAATGTTGGGGGTCATCTATTAAATTTTGGTTTTCAAATAGGTTATGTTTTTTGGTATCAACGTGGTGAATGTAGTTCCAGAGAAGATACTAATAATTTGGCTCCAGATCCATCATGGTTTCAAAATTTAGTATATGATGTGTCAGGTGCATCTTTTCTACAAACTGAAACTCATGATGATATTGATTTAACTCCAAAGTTGGAACCATCTCTATTTTATGAGTTTTTGAGGTCTGCTAAAGATGCCTTATATCCTAGTTGCAAGATAAGAAAATTTAAAGCAGTTACAAAATTTATGTCTATTAAATCAGATAATGGAATATCAAATAGCTGTTTTGATCATATATTCTCTTTGGTTAAAACACTATTACCTAAAGGAAACGTGTTGCCTATAAATTTCTATGAGATCAGGAGGCTAGTTCGTAATCTAGTTTTTGGTTATCAGAAGATTCATTCATCTTAAAATGATTTAATCTTATATTATGGTGAAAATAAGTCTCTGGATAGTTTTCCTACATATGTAAAATCGAGGTATAAAGAGGATCAACTAGGGAAGTCTGGATTGATTCCTGTAAAATAATTGAGGTATTTTCCACTTATACTCAGATTGTAGCATTTATTTATGTCTCAGAACATAGCGTCATTGATATCATAGCACAAAACCAATATTTCAACTGGTAAAAGCTTAAATCATCCCTCTAATGGTGATTCATGGAAACATTTTGACCAAGTACATCTGTATTTTTCTTCAGAAACCTGAAACGTGTGATTGAGTATTTATACTGATGGTTTCTATCCATTTGGTTCTTGTGGTAATCAATACTCTTATTAGCATGTCATATAACTCTATAAAATTTACCTCCTTGGATGTTGATGAAGGATCCATATATATTTTTGACCTTATTAATTCCAAAACATCTAAAAAAGAATATAGATATTTATTTGAATTCATTGATTGATGAGTTAAATTTATTATGGATTAATGGTTTCATACATATGATTTTGCTACAAAATAAAATTTTCTACTAAAAGATGCATTGATGTGGAAAATTAGTGACTTCCCAGCATATTGAATGTTATATGGATGGATTACACATGGTCCAAAATCATATCCATACTGTATGAGATACAAAAAAGCATTTATTCTTGTCAATGGAAGAAAACATTGTTTTTTTTACTATCATTACATATTCCTTCCAACCGATCATCCTTTTTAGAGGAACATATATCATTTTAGAAAATGCACAATTGAAAGAGATGGACCTCCAACAATGAACTCAGGTATGGAGTCAAAATCATTTGTCTCTTCATTACCTCCTATTATATTTGGACCAACTATAAACCAATAGAAAATTGATGGATTTGGGAAAGAACACAATTGGATAAAATAAATCATTTTTTGGGATCTTTCATATTGGTATGATTTGTTGGTTTGTCACATGTTGGATGTCATGCATATCGAGAAGAAAATTTTTAATGATATATTTTATACAATTTTGGATACACCATGTAAGACCAAATATAATGTAAAGGTGTGATTAGATCTTTTCCAAATTTACAGGTGAATAGAACTTAAACTATTTGAAAATGTCTAATCATATAAGTTGCCGAAACATTTTTTTTTCATTTTTCAATAGCCGGTTTCGGGGTTCCCGGTACCCATACAAACAGACCCTAAAAACCAAAATTCATATTTTAAATTCAAACGAAAACATTTCCATCAAAAGCCGCGTGCCACGCCTTGAGACTTGAACCCATCATCCCATGTCGCCTTCACTGTTACTACAGGTCGAACATCATCACTCTGTATCGTATCACGCAATCATCACGCCGGTCGCCAGCGAGACCGTCAGAAGTGTCGTCACCGGAATCTCCTCCGTAGAATACCACCATTCATAAACACCGCCACAAGTCTTCCAAAACAATGGACGAAAACAGAACAATCACCGCAGTTCCAAAACCACAACAAATCATCATCACCACCGCGCAACAGGAAGAAAACCGCAGATCATCGGGGAGAAACGACTCCGCCTGAAGAAAACCCAGTCCGTCGCCAGATACGCCGACGCGACAAGCAACATAAAAATAGAACCACACCAACAACATCATAGGAAAAAGGGAAATCAAACCGATAAAAAACTGAAAGTGAAGAAACATCACCCGAACAGCCCTCCACACGCAACTCCATCAAAACAAGCTCAAATCCACAAGGAAAATCGAATAAATCTTCAAAGCCCATCGCCACCTTCAGCCCCACTGGAGAAGACCCCGAAAACCCCCAAGGCACTCACATCAACAGTAGATCAAAGCCGCAACCCCCAAACAGCCGAGAAAACTCGACCCAAGACCGACTCCACAACGCCAGGACCAGATTGAACCCACAAACCCGCCCTTGGTGCATGCCAGAACTTCTAGCGACCTCATCGCAACCCAGTCTTCCATTCGTGGATCCAGATATGACAGTGACGCTGAAACTCAGTCGATTGAAAATTTGAGACTTCCATATGGTTATGTTTCTAATTTGGCCAGATGTGTCAGAAATAGTCATATTACCGAATTAAAAGGTCATGAATGTCATGTTATAATGGAAAGAATTATACTGATTTTATTAAGAGGTTTGTTGAATTCTATGATTTGGGATGAATTAACAGACATATCATATTTTTTCTGAGATATTTTAGTAGCGACAATAGACTATGATGCACTAAGTAGACTGCAAGAAGATGTTGTTTTAATTTTATGTAAACTGGAAAAAATCTTCTCACCAACTTTCTTTGAATCAATGGAAAATTTGATATTACATTTTCCACATAAATTGAAATGTGTAGGTCCGATACAGTTCTGATGGATGTACCCATTCAATAGATGCATTCAAAAAATTAAGGAAAAAAGTACATAACAAAGTATCGATTGAAGGATCAATTGCAGAAGATTATTTGAAGGAGGAAATTTCTTTTTTTGGATCTCATTATTTTCAATATGAAAATCCCTAAAAACATAATTGCATGGTCTGTAATGAGGAAAATGTTCATGGTGAAATGAAAAATCAATTATCAGTTTTTAATCAACCCAAACTTGGCTTTGGTGGAGTTCATGAACGATGGCTTTCAGATAATGAACACCACAGAGCTCATATATTTGTTCTGTTCAACTATGAAGAAATAAAACCATTTATAATGTGAGTGATCCTATCACTTATTCTATAATATTTGTTAAAATAAATTAATATTATTTTATTTTTAGGTTATATGATAATCATATCAAGAAATAGTTTCCACAAATTATAGAAGTTTCTCTTGAAAAACATTGGGAAAATAATTTTTCCTACTAGTTTCAAAAACTGGTAAAATAAATTATTTATGTTTTAACATATAAAATCAATTTATTAATTTTTATATTGATAATTTTTTTTACAAATTTTCAGGTATCTCAACATGTTGATAAAATTGATAATCCATTGTGTGTATTGAGTATCCTACCATCCAAAATGGTTAAATATTTTAATGCATATATGATGAATGGTTTTCAATTTCATATAAATGCATATGGGGAATAAAAAAAATGAATAATGGTGTTTTCTTGAGAGGATCTCATCATATAGAAATTGAATTTGACTTTTACGGCATGTTGGAAGAAATAATTGAACTATGTTATATAGGATAAAATTACATAACGATATTTAAATATTAGTGATTAGATACCGAGAGAGGCTTGTGTGTTCATCCAAGACATGGAATTGTTGATATTAAATATAAAATCCTTCTTGTAGTAAATGAACCATTTTTATTGGCTCATCAGGCACATTAAATTTATTATGAAAATTATTTTTTTACTTTAATAGGGTTAAGTGATTGGTAGAGTATAATAAAAATGTATTATTGTGAAAATCAGTTTATTCAAAGTGAATGTGGTTCTGATGAAGTAAAAGGAATTGGAATTTTTCAAGAGACTACTCCAAATCCATATTTTCCATAAAGAGATGTGAGTATTGATGATGACACCCCACAATTAAGGGGAGATGGTGATGATGATGTTATTGATGTAAAAAATGAATTTGAAATGACAAGAGATGATGAAACTGAAACTCCTATTGAAATTGATGATATTGAGGATGAATATGAAGATATTGACACCGTTATATACGAATATGAGGATGGATATGAAGATTGACATAGTTAAATGCTGGTTATAATCATAATATATATATATATATAATAGTTGTTTTCAACTGTTTGCTAAAAAAAGTCATTTCGTGTTTTAGATGGAATCGGATCTATTTTGTGAGTTCCAGGAGGCTGATCTACCTGATGACGAGCACGATGTTGGACCATCTGACCCTCAGACTGCTGGTAGTTCAGCGATGACTTAGAGGGGTCGGGTCTTGTGATATTGATGATTCCTAACCCTATCCCCAAGCGACACCCATGTCTTGGCTTTGATCCATGCATTCATAGGTATGTTTACTTGTATATTTTAGTTAGTTTTCATTAATTATCATTAATTTATTTATATACTAATTGTTTGATTATTTATTATTTTTTTAGATATTTTTGCATATAACTGTTGGACAAGGGAGTTCTATATTATGAAATTATTTTTCTGGAGCATGGGTTACATGGGATTAGATTCCCATTGATGTCCAGCACTGCATGTTCGATCATTGGCTGGTATGTAAATAAATAATATTTATTTTTAAATTTATTTAATTAATAACTTGATATTATTAATTATTTGTAGGGTTTATAGTATCTCAATGATGAGAGCTTGTGTGAATCTATCTGGAAAGCATGGGAGGGCTATATGTGTGATCACTATCGTCAATTTTTACACAATTTGAGGAGGACAACAATGAGGAAAGTAGGTTTCATAGAGTTTGATTAGTCATTTTGTGCCCACCGACCTGATTACATTCCATATCAAGTTTGGTAAGTACCTTTTTTTAATTAATTTATATAACTTTAAATGTAAAATGTTTATTTTATATTCATATAGGTAGTCAAACAGACTTATATTATGGAATTCAATGTTTATAGGAGGATGTACAATGATCCTATCACCAGAGAGATTAGAGGTGATCGCCAACATCAGATCAGATTGTGATTAGTATAATTTTTTTTATTTTTAAAATTAACTACAGATAATATCTTAACTATTTTAATTCTAAATTTAAATTGAAGGAGTCATATGAGGTTGTTAGGTCTTAGACATAGGCTAAGAGTTAGGCCGAGACTGATGATCAGATCAATACAACAATATTTTATGAGGCAACATGTATGCAAGTGACCCAATATGCCTTCAAGAAAGTCCATTTTTTTGGTATCAACTCTCGATTAACATCTGGGAGTTATTATGGTACCGGTGTGATGTTGACGTCCAGCTTGAGAGGAGCGCATGAAGAGTCATCATCATCTGTTGCACAATATCAGGAGAAGTTGCGAGCTTAGGGTGAGCTTATATAGAGTGTGCATAGGGAGCAAGAAGAGCTCTATCGACAGCAACATCAATAATAGGAAGATATGCGTCGATGACAGCAACATCAGTATGAGTAGAAGATGGAGTACATGTGACATATGACTCGTGATTTAGAGATGGAGTTCCCTCCTCCAGGTTCTCCATCTCCTCTAGATAACCCTCCCCCTCAGTGACTTATTTACTTTTTATGATAAACATTTAAAATATAAAACTTTTTGTAATATTTTTATTATTCCATATATTTATATTTCTATAGTTTTTATATTATTGTGAATATTGTGTTTTTTTATTATTATATTATTTATAGTATTTTTATTATTATTATTTTATTATTATTATTATTTTATTTTTTTATTAGTTTTTTATATTTTTGAAAATAGTGTGTTTTCTATAATTTTATTATTTTAATTATATTTTTTCAAATTTTATTGGTTTTTATTATTTTATTATTCTTTTATTATTATTATTTTATTATTCCATATATTATTTTATTATTATTATTATTTTATTATTTCATCTATTATTTTATTAAATTTTATTAATATTAATATTTTTATATTTTTATTACTTTTTTTTAGTTTTTTACGATGGGCCCATCGTGAAATGGTTTTTTTAAAAACATGGAGAAACTATTTTCGATGTCATTTTCAGTGATGGGGAAATTGTAATGGGATCCCATCATAAATGACCTTTTTCAATGGGATCCCATCGCAAATGGTTCAATTTTCAGTTGTGTTAGATCAATTTAGGTTAGTTTTTTTTCAGGTTAGGTTAATTTGATTAATTTCACATTATATCAAGTTAGTTAGGTTGTAGTTAGGTCAGATCATTCCAATTTGATTATATTAGGTTCAATTGACATTGATTTAATTTTTTTTGGTTTGGTTCAATTCGATTCAATTCAATTTTCTTTAGTTTAGATCCACTCAGTTCAATTCAGTTCAATTTTGGGAAGTTAAATTTGGTTTAGTGTGGTATAATTCTTGTTAGGGATATTTAATTTATTTAAATTTCATTCAATGTGGTTTAGTTTGTTTTGATTCATCTTTTTTTTATTTGGTAGGTTCATTTTAGTTGGGTTTGGTTCAATTTTGATAGGTTTATTTTGTTTCAATTTTATTTTTTTGGGCACAATTGGGGTTTGTTCATTAGAATTCAGTTTGGTTCCATTTTTTTTTGTTTATTTTATTTCAATTTAGGATGTATCGATATAATTCTAATTTTTTATTCCATTTTACTTTTTTTGGTCTCATTTTATTGAGTATAGTTTGGTTTAGTTCATTATATATTAGTTCATGTTATTTCATATTAGATTAGTACAATTTTATTTTATTTATTTAGGTATAGTTTTATATTTTTTTAATTTGGTTCATTATTGTTAGATTCATCTTATTTTTGTTCAATTCATATCATTTTAGTTTTGTTTAATATGATTCAGTATCGTTTGAAGTAGTTTGGGACATGTCGAGTTAGGCTAGGTAGGTGTTGTTCCCTTTAATTATGACTTGTTCAACATGGTTTATTTGGTTTAATTTATTTTAATTCAATTCATTTTAGTTCTATAAAATCTGAATTGATTTTTTAAAGATCTGATTGGTTCACTTCACATTAAATTTGTTTGGTTTCTTTTGGTTCAAGTTAAGACAATTCAATTTTGTTCAAGTGGGCTCTGTTTTATATGGGTTAGTTCGATTTAGTTTGAGTTAGTTCTATTTTTAGCTTATTCCATTCACTCTAATCAATAAGGTTTATTCTAGTATATTTTTATTTGACTTGGTTAGATTTAGTTCAATTTAGTTTAGATCAATTTGGTTTTGTTTTCATTTATTCAAGTATAGTTATTTCTAGAAGGTCTTGTAAGTTTACATCCTTTAGTTCTATTGGGTTAGGTTGATTCTATTTGGTTTGATTAATTTCTAATTGACCTAGTTTAACACATTTCCATTTTGATCTGTATGATTTGTTTTGATTCCAATCTAGTTTGGTTATGTTTTTTTTAATTTTATTTTTCATTCATTTTAGTTTGGTATATATATGTTCAGTTTTATTTGGTTTCGTTTATTTAGGTTTGGGTGAAGTGGGGTTGTGATAATTAAGTTTGGTTTGGTGTGGTTTGTTTCAATTTTGTTCAAGTCAGTTCAATTTAGATGAAATTATGTCAAGTGGATTATGGTTAGTTCGGTTGTTTTTGGGTTGGTCGATTTAGTTCAATTTGGTTCAATTGGTTTAGTTTTTTCCATCTAAACAAAAAAAATCTTAAAAGGGGGTAAAAGTCACTGAGCATGACATCATGATGGTCAGAATTAATGTATATTGAGTTCTTCTTTACAAATAGTGATTTTATAGTTTAAAGGAATTCAAGAGAGAGGAAAATGTTGAGATTTTTTTATGAGTCTCCCTTTAATTCTAATATATCGGCTACCATGTTGCCTTCACAGCATGTATGAAGAACATTAGCATGGGAATCTAACAAGATCCTTTAGTTCCTGAGGGCATAGATCTAATTCAACATTTTTATTTCATTTAAATTTTAGTTAATTTGGTTTTTTTAATTCATGTTTCAGTTTTAGTTCAATTCAATACAATATATTAAAGTGATGAGTTCAAAACACACCATGTGTAACAACCTACCCATTTATTAAGATACGTTCAATTTTAATTTCTATTGGTACCTAATTAAATGAAAGTGACTATGAGAAATACCCATTTCCTCTTATGTTTCAACATCATTGTCTTCCCTAAAGTGTGGATATGATTTTTTATCATCCTTGTTTTTTTATTTTTGTTTAATGATTACTAAAAAATAATATTCAATAATAAAAAACAAAGTATTAATGAAAATCATAACCATTTTTAATCAAAACTCTCGAATTTTATTAATACCTCAAACTCATCACTCCTCTAATGATAAATCATTTCCTGATACTATGTTTCTAGACACTCATTTAGGATATGTATTTCCTATAAATTTTTTCCAACTCTAGCACCTAATCCATTATATAACTCATATTTATATGCTCTCTATAGCTCACCTAATTCCATTAGCCATGCAGTCCTCATAGCCTCACCATTAGGAAAATTATAACGAATATGCTACCAGAATATTAATTCATATAAATATAATAATAATATAACATTAAATCTAATGAATTTTATTACTCATATTTATTCCCAAGCATTATCCTTTATCTCATTTTAAAGGCGCCTCTAAGAGACCATCTTGATGGAAATGATGTCATATTATTTAGAAAGCATTTCTATAAAACTTCTATATTCTCTCCCTATTTTACCAATAATTTTATTACCCTCATTATACTCAACTATTACATGTGCGTGTCAGTTAAAAACATCATGCATGCATGTATGTCCACACCGCCTTGTAGTGGAAAATTCAATAGTGAAAGAATAAAATACAAATATTAAATTAATACATATTATAATGAAAATAAATTATGGTCATGAAATTTACTAGGGTTCTATACATATTCCTGATCCAGGAATATTAGTGGGTATTGGTAGATCCCTAGGCTATGAAGGATTGAAAATATATGTAGTACCAGTGGGGTCTAATGTCTGCTCATGAAGATTATTATGCTTGAGAGGTTCAAAATGTACTAGAGGAGAAGATGAAGGAGCATGAACCTAAAATCACAAAGAGAATGAATTAGTAGGAAATAGAGATGACATTGATGTTTTTTGAAAAAGATAATATGGATGAGGAGTGTGATCCATCATCAAATATGGAAAAGATATATGAGGATGATCATATATAAACTATGGTGGTATTATAAGTGGTTTAAATATACATGGTTCCTCTAATAGAACCATGGGATAAGAAATTTTACTATATGGTATATCTAACAAAGGGTCTAAGTGTAATCAGGTATGACGAGTGTTGTAGTAGCTCTAGTAATACCCCCCAAAAATTCTCAGGCTGAGCACTACTTCATCTAGGCTGGTTGGAGAATAATTTTCTTCTATATGATGATTCCTGAATCAAATTTAAAAAAATATTAATGACATGAAATTATATTTTATTAATATATATATATATATACAAATATTTGAAATATTATACTCATAACAGGCACCAGAGGATGAATTCGCATATCTCTCATGTGGTGATTATTATCAGACATTTTCTTCCATCGTATCTCTTCAATTTTTTCATTTCCTTCATTAGAAAATAAATATAAATTTAATTATAAACTTGTAACTAATGTGTAAAACAAACAAGAAATAAGAGGATACATGACTTAATTAATGGATACCAATTATCAATTCAAACAAATTATGGGTAGCGACTTAACATAATGATATCATATTTAGTGGAAAGAATATCAAAACATAAAATATGGTTCATTAAAAAAATCAACACATTCTAATTAGCATGTTAAAAATGGGTATGATATGGGTTTATTATTCTATTATCAATTTGATACAATTTAGTTTTGGTTAGGTCATTTGATTTATTTATTTTATTTTTTTAGGTCCTTTGGACAATTTTTGGGTTATGTCATTCATTTTCTTATTTTTTGTTTTTTTCATTCTAATTAGTTTAATATGTTTCAGTTCAATTAATCTTGTTTTTATTCTAATTGGATTGTTTCTATTTTGTTTGGTTTGTTAGGTTCTAATATGATTTTATTTAGTATTAGAAAATGTAACTCAAAGAAAATAATAGCCAATTTATATTTAAAATAAACATGAAGTTAAATTTGGTACAAAATTTTTGAAACAAACATTAAAAAAATTTGAATATTACAAACCTAAAAAACCCACATCGAGCTAATCCAAAAGAATTGAGAACACATATGAATGATTCTATATATTACACACTACAAATTAAGGTTCACAATTAACTCTAAAAAGATTACTATTTGATTCATCATAAGTAATAAATTCATTGAATCATTTGTGGTAGTGATGGTGTTAGTTTCAACCCCACCATCATCAAAAATATTTCTAGGGATTACTTTAATAATGACACTGAATTTAGGTTTTGGATGATCTTTCACATAAAATAATTATTTCTCCAATGATACCAATATATATGGCACATAAGTAAAAAGAATGTGATTAATTATAATAAATCTAAATCTACAATCATCAATAAATATTCCTTGTATTTTCATTGAATTGAACCACTTTAATTTTATCATAGCAACTCGACAATGAGAGTAATAATCAAATATTAGTATTTTCTCAAAAAATACACAATAAGATACATTTTCATATCAAGGATTTCTATTTGATGTAATGACATAACAATCCATAATTATATTTACTATAACACCATCATGTTTTGTTCTCATGTTCATTGCTCAATCATTCATAATAAATTTATACCCACTAATCACAATTTATTTTCATTCATGAACCACATAATTATGATAAAAATAAAAATATCTTATTACTTTAGAGACAGATTAAACAAGTAAAATTAATAACTAAAATATAAATTAATATTTATGTTTTTTATTTTATTATAGTAATACTTCTACCGTCAATTTCAACCAAGAAGGACACATTTTTCTATGAAAATCCTCTCTCCTTCTCAAAAGTAATGAAAATTTATTTCTATTTATAATTTTTTTTATATTCCTTGCATAAAAATATAGAAACATTTTAACACATACAATTACATGGGATGAAATAATATATACATGTTCAATTTACTTACTTGATGTAGTCATCGAACAAATTATAGTTAAATAAGAATGTGAGATGTGCCATCTCCTGGTCTTCAAGGATTAATGTAGTCAATGTATCTGATCCAATAATACACCCTATTTTGGAGAAGTGATGTAAAACTAGTTTTAATTTTCTTATACTTCCCTTATTAATTTATTATTGGCTAGTTATGTCTTATGGTCACACTAGAAAAATATATTGAACATAAATCCATATATTCTTGATCCAATTAACTTATCACAATGGAACCTTTGATATGATTCCTATTTTTGAGGTGAGACTTCAATGTGTATATATTTATTTTAGTAAGATACATCTAATGAAAAGAAAAATGTCCTCCAAGAAGTATTTAAGTTAGAAGATTGACAATTAGATGCAATATGAATGTGAAAAATTATGATGGAAAAAATTTCTCTAATTCACACAAAATTAATGGTGTTGCTTTTTTTTCAAGAAATACTTGGAATTTTTTTATCACAAATATCTCTATAAAAATGGTACAATTGAATCACTTCAACCCTTAAATTATTGGAAAGTAGATGACATATTGTTATTATAATCAACTTATGAAGAAAGATGTGATAATCATGAGTCTTCAAAGATTTCAACTTCAAATCTCTTATGTTGTCACATTTTGATATGTTTTTTGAATATCCATTAGGTACCTTGATAGTTTCTAGTACTTCCATAAATTGATTTTTTTTATGAATGTTTCATCACATAATAAGTGCATAAAACTTTCCATTTATTTTTACTAATACATGCATGATTCAATTCTGGCCTGATACTCCAATCTACCCAATTATGCTAAGATCATAAATCATATTTTTCATTCCCCTTGACATTTAGAAGAATTTAATTCAATATTATATATATATATATATATATTTCAATGTTAATTATATCTAAAAAATTATGTAATTGATTGGTTTACAAATAAGGAAACTCAAAGAAGATACTTTTCTTCTTCAAATTATAATCGGATTCGGTGAAAACACTCTTCCACTTTCTAGAATTAATCTTACCTTTCTTAAATAAAAAATTGACATCTTAAAATTCATTAAAAACATTAGTTATAAACATAAATTTTGGAATATTTTCAACCTCAATGGTATTTTTTAACCTTTTATGATTATACCTATATGGATTATCCATTATAAATAATCATCGATGTCCCATAAAACTGAAACTACAATGATATTTAAGTCTTTTAGATCATGTATTCTTATACAGAAAAGATAGGAAATGTTTCCCTTCATTCTCCATCTAGATATCTTTTCATAATAAGGAAAATCATTTACCATCCAAATAAGTGCAATGCGCATCTAAAATATATATTTTGAACAATCATCATATGTGTACACACCCACATTCCAAATATGATTCAAATATTTTATTAAAGGTTTCAATCATATATAAATATATCATTTTCAGGATCATAAGGTCAATATATGAGTATAATTAAGAAAATTAATGGTTTTTTCATGATCATCCATGGAGGAAGGTTATAAATCCGTATGAAAACGGGCCATGTGTGGTACAAAGTAAGAATCTAACCAAACCGATTAAAACCACCACATGATAGACCCAACCTCACAATACATGTAAATAACCTGACCCTAATAGCCCAAAGTCAATGGTTACTTTATTACATTAGAACTAGATATAATCAATCACATCCCAAGGGACCTAATAGTTTAGTAGTCTTGTAAAATCAGATACATACTTGAACTTAAAATTACATTTGAAAACATAAAATACAACAGACTATTTTATTCAAGGACATCATTATTTATTCTAGTATAACCCTACATATTAATCATAATACACATCCTAGTATCCTGGAGAAAGAAACATAAAAAATGGGTGAGATCAGATGCTTAATAAGGGTATGAATATAGAAAAATACAAATAATTCATGAATAATATGGTAGGAAATAAATGATAACCACATGAACTAAAAACTTATTCATGGATATAAAAACTATTCCAAATAATCATATGTATATCAATAAATAATTTCATAATATTGGAATTAATAATTTCATATATCTTAACATACCATTGAGGCCTCATTCTAAGATATCTATAATTTCAAGGCCTCATTCCAAGACATTTATACTATCAATTAATTTTTCCAAGATATCTGTATCGTTAAGGCCTCATGCCAATACATCTTACATAAATGGGTAAGGCATCAACCAAATACCCAAGATAGTTTATCTCATGAGACCTAATGATTCATCTAGGGGATATGTAATTCTAGGCCCCAACCATCACTTAATAATTCCAATGAATTCCTTATATGAATAAATAATACAACTTAATCAACATGCCTTAAAAATAAATAATTTCCCCTATTGGAAGAACTAGCATAGAGAATATCAATATTTCCCTAGTAAAACTGATAATAAGCCACCCATAAAAATATGGTGGGTGGTATCACAAGAGAATAAAATCAGTTAATCATAATATTCAACAAAGGATATTGACATGGAGTAAAATACTTTAAAAATATCATTGGAAAATTCTTGAGGAAAATACTTTTTTCACTTTGAAATCACTTATTTAAAAACATGGAAAATATGAAGGAAAACATTTTATTTAAAAATGAACTTGTAAACTTATAAAGTATTCTTAAAATAAAATACTTTTCATGATGGTAGAAAAATGAGTTCAAGCTATATAAGTTAAAACATATATTCCTTTTGCACTGTTTTAAAAAGGTTAAAAATACCTTGTTTGGAAAATGACAAGAAGATTCCTTTCAAACCATTTTGTAAAAAGTAAAACATGGGTAAAAAATTTATTAATAAATCACTAGAAAGAAATATTTTTTAAAACATTTTAAGGAGAATATGTATATAAAAAAATATTCCCCCACCAAGGACTTAAACATAAACAATCCTGAATAATGATGAGATTGTGAAATAAACCCTTACCTTAGGTTTGACTTCCTTCGTACGTGTTTGAAACTCCTATAAAATAAATATATATTTATTATAAATATATTCCAGAACTATACTTATATATATAATATCATATATTAATTTTAATCTTTTATCATCCATTTATTAACAATTCTTTGTAAAATCACTGTTTTGGGTGATAACTAATTCGTTTTTCATATATTTTTTAGTTAAGTAGTTTTGGTATTTTTACTTTGATAAATTTTAAATCCAATCCATAAAAATAATAATGAAATAAAAATCATATATATTAATTATATATGTATTTACAGTAATCCATAAAATCTAGAGATAGGAAAATGAATTGCACAATTCATGGAGATGGTAGGTCGTACATATGCATGAACACCATTTCCATTTTAAATGGATAGAATAAAAGAAAGGTATAATATAATTAACCTTTAAAGAATATTTATTATATCATGTAAATCATAAATATTCATCAAATCTATCCTCATTACCATATATGTAAAATAGAAATGAAATATAAATCACATCACTTCATGGAGGTGGTAGTCCACACGTACGTATAGGTGACGTTATTGTTTCCCAAAGATTTGGAATGTGAGAATATAGATATGATATTATCATTATATAGTATAAATATTTTATAAATATCATATATAATCATTAATCCAATCATAATTCTCATCCATAAAATATGGTAATTAAAAATTAATTGTATCGCTATGTGTATACGGTAATCTATATGTATGCATGAGTGCTACTTTCACTTACCATTTGATGGGAAAGATGGTGGATAATGGTGGTTTCTGTAAGAACCTGGATCTTTTTTTCAGGTATGGTTTTCCTTTTCTAGTTGTTTTTGAGAAAAAGAGGAAAATCTATAAATGTTCGAAGTACACGCCGTGTACTTTATGAGTACATGCCATGTACTGCAATGTCACTGGAGGTCGTGTGCTGGTTGTGTCATGGACACACACACGATCATGTAGGGGTGACATGGAGGCCGCCTAAAGCGAAGTATGGAAAAGGAGATTATACACCGTGTACTTTCTTTCTTTTCATTAAACGCACTGGGGTCGCGTCTGACGGACAGAACACCCTCTTTCTCAACCTAGTTCGTCCGAGAGCACTGAGAAGCCGCAGATCTTCGATGATCCCCCAATCCTCCATCCGTCCTCCGATTCGAACACCGTTTATTGCGTTGTAATCGCATAGGTGAGTTCTTCCTTCTCCCAGATCATCGTTTTCCAATTCCTCCTCTTTTCCAAGTTATCATGGGTTGAATGTTTTATGTGTTTTCATATATCTATGACATTCTAAGGAGATTCAGGCCTCGTGGTTCAAGTATATCGATCTACTAACCCTGAGGTAGGTGGTTTGTTCCTTTATGTAGAATTTTTTTGAGTATTTTGTGCAAATTCCACCAATAACCTTGAACGAGGTATTGCGTGTTTCCTATTTTTCCTTTTTTGTTTTCTTTCTTTGCTTATATTCTTGAGTAGAGGATATTGTTTGTGAATAGGTTAATTTTACTGTTCTTTTAATGGTTTTCTCATGCATGTTTTTCATGCTTATGATCATTTGGTCTAGTTTTGTCTGTTAGTCTTTTGTCTGTTCCATGCCTAGTTGTAGAATGGTGTGACTGTTGTTCTTCCATGCTGCGATGTTTTATAATGCTATCCAAGTAGTTCTTTAGGTTACTTTGGCCATTACACAATGCGATACTTGCTAACTTTAAACAGGGCTGTGAGAACCTAGTGTAGTAGACCATAGGGATAATGGACGTAAGGGCTTATCCATAGTGTCTTTATAATACGATGCGAGACCATAGGGGGAATTGATGTTGAGTGCTTTCTCGGAGTGTCTGTAGTTCCTCAACGTGGGCCACATGGGGAATGAGACGTTGAGTGCTTCCCCAGAGCACCTTTAGTATGATACGAGACTATAGGGGGAATTGACGGTGAGTGCTTCCCCATAGAGTCTATTCTTTAGCTAAACCAGAGGGGTGAGACTATTGTGCCTCCCAGAGGGTTGCTAGTACTTGTAGGTTGAACCATAGGGGTTAGGCTGTGAGTACTACCCAGAGGGTTACCTGTTTGTTCTACTTGCTTGAGTGGCTGCTTTCTTATTTGTACATTATATGCTAGAAACTATGGATTGTTTGCTGCTGAGTACTTTCCTATTTACTGTTTTTTGTACTTTTACCTACCATATATTCAATGAATATTAGGCACAGATCTTCGGGTGGTTTCCTACTGGGATTTTTGTCTCACACCCTGTTTGGGTCATGCTTTTGGGACCAAACAGATTATATTGTTGCAGGTATAGATAAGGGCAAGCGCCCTTCTACTTTAGGTTCTTGATTACACTAGAGCTAGAGAGCAAGGGACCAAGCTATGGATTGCGATGCTGAGGATTTTATCTGCTTTATTTTGTACTTGGGTTTAGTACAATATTTCAACATTGTGACTTTTTTGACTGCTTTCCTAGATGCATTTTATCATGCATCATTTATATATTTTGCTCCAGTTTTTTATTTACCAGTCTTCCATTGTTTACTGTTATTGGATATTTACTACTTTCGATATTTTATGTATTTGTGTACTTCTATTGTGTACTCTGCCAATGATGGCATAGTTTCCCTACTATCACACCCTAGGCCTTTGCTGCTAGTCGTCAGCCTCTGGCGTTTGGGGAAATACTCTTGAGGCCATGTGACCAACTGGGTACGGGACACCTCTGGATGGCTCCCGGAATCGGGACGTTACAGTTTCATAATCATTATAAAATTTAATTATATTTAGGATAATAATTTTTCCATTTTGTGATAAATATCATAGATTTAATACAATTTAAATAATAAGTAAAAAAGAAAGTGACCAGTTAAGATGATTACCTCTTCTTTGGAAGAACTCCTTTGGATCTCCCCTTAAGGATACTAGAGTTGGTCTTTTGGGGAGACCAAAACCTATAGAATGTTTCTAGGTAATTTGAGAAGATATTTTTTCATGGTATGGTTTATATAGAAGACTCATAGTGGTGTAAGGAAGATAAAGTATTGGTGTCCTTTTATAATTGAGGGGAGGGGAATTCTTGGAATTTTTTAAAATATTAAATTAATATAAATTAATTTTGATTTCTAAATGGATCCAAATTTATATTCAAAGATAAGATTAGTATGATTAAAAATACTATAATCTAAGAAAATTTGTACTAGTTTTAGGTATTTTTTCATCCTCGTCTTTTAGTTTTAACCCCCCCCCATTAACCCCTTTGAAAATTATTGTAATATTAAAGTTTCCTACCATTTAAGGGTCAATAATGTTAATATAAAATAAAAACAACCTATATATGGACCATGTTTTATTTTTAAAACCATATCCCATTCAATTAGACAAATATAATATTTTTATGAATTTTAAATCATTTAATAAATTATTATTTATTATAAAATTTCATTAATGTCACCTTTTAACACAATTCATTTAATTTTACTTTGAATACATAAATAAATTGATGGAATTAGAATACAATGCTTTTTAACCACCTTAATATGTCATATATATCTATAAAATTCATGGGACACATTAAATCGTTCAAAATATATAAATTTTAATATTTTTAAAATAATTTATATTATTTTTCTGTTAATTAAATAAATATTATATTAGCATTACCCAATAATTTAAGGTAATTATATAATATATAAAAAATAGAAATAAATTTTTATCAAAAAAATAATTGAATTAATCTAAAAAATGATATTTAGATTTATTCATAACTTTCTTTTTTCTTTATGTGTACATATAAGATATATTTAAATCTAAGAGAGTAACATTTTGTAACTTAATTTTCTATAAACATTTAATATTTAATTTTCATAGAAAATGTCCATTAAAAAATATATTTCAAGAATAAGATGATAAGGGTTTAATTACCATCATTCAATAAGAATTACGATGAAAAATTCTATCCTTATCACTTAGTTTTATCCTGGATTAATCTGATTTACCCTTTAGTGAGATGATAAATTTTACCACGGTTTCTATTCATAATGCCTCAAAATAAAAGGGAAATATTTAACAAATTTTAACCTCCTCATTAAAAATATGGAATATATTTTATCAAATTCATTCTCTATAAGTTGAAGAAATTAATTTTAAAATAAGTTTGAAAAATGCAATGAAAATCACTTTTAGAAAAATACAGTTTTAAGCATAAATTTGAATTTTATTCTTATCTCATTCCTAGAAAATATTAGATTAATATTAAAACAATTTATTGAATATATATTAAATAAATTTAATTAAAATTATTCACCAATAATGACCAATTTAATTTATTAACATAAAAACACATTTCATGCATAAAAATATTTTTTTTAGAAAAACATATCTTTTACTTTCAAATGATTATTATTTGCATTTCTATTCAGTTGATAACTAATGAATTTATTTCATATGTGTGTGAAACATATAATTTTCATAATTTAGTTAGTCATATTTACACCCATCAACCTAATGGGTAGGCAATAATTGTTACATTAAATAATATTTTAATAGAAGATCGTGGTTCGTTTAAACTTGGTGTTGCATGTAACAAAAGTTATCGAAGAAATAAAATTATTTAAAAAGAAATTTATTATAAAATCTCAAGGTGTTACATTATAACACCCTTAAAATTAATTTCTCCCACAAATTTTATTTACTCTGATATAATAAAATGATGATATCTCTGCCTTATTATATCCTTGGGCTCTCACATAGATTTATAAAATTTATGGTTTCCCCATAAAACATTGACTAGGTGAGTGGTCTAGTTTCATATAACTTTATTTATATGATCAAAAATATTCATTGGTTGTTCCTCATAAGAGAAATATTTCTCCAGTGGTATGACCTATGAGTTCAGTGCATGTAAAGGATCAGGTATGTACTTCCTCATGATAGATACTTTGAACATATCATGAAATTAGGATAGGTTTGGTGGAAGAACCAATTGATAAGCTATCATTCTAACAAGATCAAGAATTTATAAGGGATAGATTTACCGAGAGATTAGCTTGACCTTTTTTCCAAATCTCATCACCCTCTTCAAGGGAGATATTTATAGGAATACATTATCACCAACTTCAAACTCTAAATATTTTTAGTGATTTTATGCATAACTTTTTTTTCGACTATGAGCTAATATTATGTGCTAATGAATGGATATAACATTCTATACTATTTACTTATCTAGTTTGGGTCCCAATAGCTTTATTTATTTAAATTCATTCTAGTATTTTTGGGTTTTACACTTATTTCCATAGTGGTCTTCATAAGGATCCATATGAATTCTATAGTGAAATCAATTGTTATAAAAAAATCCACCAAAGGTAGATTTTGATATCAAACACATTTGAAACCCCTAGAGAAATATATCAACATATCATTTATAGTTTTAATATTACTCTTAGACTGACCATCTATTTATGGATAATAAGCAGTGCTAAAACTTAACTCTATACCCAGAGCTTGCTGAAGACTTTTCCAGAACTTCACGGTGAACCTTAGATCCCAACCATATATAATAGAATGCAGTACTCAATGAAACACTACCACTTTATATAAATCCTAGAAATATGATCAAGAGATAAGCCTTATCTGATGGGAAAAAATGTGCTGAATTCATAAGGCAATCGACTACAACCCATATAGAATTATTTATTTTAGATGTTTTGGGGATTCTGATGACAAAATCCAGGGTTATTTTTTCCTATTTCCATATAGTATGGGTAATGTTTGTACCATCCCATTATATTTTTGTCTCTATGACTTAACTTGAGGACATACCAACCACCAAGAAACTTATTTTTCAATATCTCTCTTCATGCCATCCCATCAGAAATACTCTTTCAAATCTCCATACATGTTTATACTTCCATGATGAATAAAGAATGAATAACTATTATCTTAATACAACAGATCTTTTAAATCATGTATTTAAGGGATATAAATGTGGTTCATAAACCTTATCATTTTATCACTATCAATTCTGAGCTTAGAAAAATTTCTCACCTTCTTCTATAGCTCCACATCTTCCTTTCACGCCACTTTAATCCTTACATGGATAGATGGTTGAATACTCATTTGAGCTAGATAATATTTCTCCCCTTCCTTTATAATTTCTATATACATACATTTAAAATAAAAAAAATGGATCTTTTGTGAACCTCATCATAGATAAGATAGCATGATCCATTCAACTCAGAGCATTGACCACCTTGTTTACTTTCTCAGGGTGGTAACATATTGATTAGAAATAATATTTAATTAGCTCTATCCATATTCTTTATCACATATTAAAATATTTATTTGTGAAAATATATTTTAAACTTTTATGATCATTATATACATCACACCTTTCTCTATAAAGAAAATTCCTCTATATCTTTAATGAAAAAATTACCACATCTAACTCCAAATCATGATTTGGATACTTTTTTTCTCACGGGCCTTTAGTTGGAATGTGGAATAAGATATCACTGTGTCATTATTCATAAAGAATAATCTAAATCTTTTATTTAATGAATCACTATATATTACAAACCATTCTCTACTATAGGTTAGTGTACGCATAGGTGCGCTAAAAAATCATCACTTTAGTTCCTTGAAACATTCCTCACATTCATCTATCCAAAGGAACTTGACTCACTTCCAAGGTAATTGCTAAGTGAATTAGAAATACATGATAAATCCTTAAAAAAGAATCAATAATAACTAGACAAACCAAGAAAACTATGAATCTCAGACATCGTGGTTGGTCTGGGCCAATATTCAATAACTTCTGTCTTTGATGCATCCATAGATATACCCTCGCTTGAGATTATATGACCCAAAAATGAAACTTTTATATCCAAAATTCACACTTTGTAAATTTTTCATACAACTTATCATTTCTTAGGGAATTTAGGATAATCCTCAAATTATATTCATGATCTTCCTTTATCTTCAATTATATAAGAATATAATCTATAAATACTACCACAAACTAATCAAGGTAATCTCTAAAGAAACTATTAATTAAATTAATGAAGATAACAAGGGAATTAATAATAAAAAATGGTATCACTATAAATTATTAGTTTCAATACCTTGTATGAAATGTTTTATTAGGAATATCCTATTTCTTGAACCTAAATTAATGATATCTAGAATGAAGGTCAATCTTGGAAAAGTATTGAGCTCCATGTAGTTAATCAAACAAATCATCAATACAGAGTAAATGATACTTGTTTGTTATAGTGATCTTGTTAAGTTCTTGATAATTAATACATATTCTTATTGATCCATATATCTTCTTAATAAAAATAATAGGTTCACCCTAAGGTGATGAACTTTTCCAAATGAATCCCCTTTCAATATTCTACTGGATTTGGTTCTTTAATTCAGGAAACTCAATCGGGGTCATTCTATACGGAGTCTTTGAAATAGATGTAGTACCAGGTATGAGTTCTATTTAAAAATAAACTTCATAATAGTGTAATAATAGGAAAATATTCCTGAAATACATAAACAAACTCACACACAATAAGAACATTATGGAAATTGAGTTTTTTTCAACCATCTAAGACAAACACCCCTTTTGAATAGGAATCAAGACTTATATAATGGGTGTTATTTCCATTAGAATTTCATATTTACCTTCATAGTGGTGGATGATCATATTTTAGTTTATAATATCAAACATGACTTAATTTTCTTAGAAATTAATGTTATATTTATGTAGATAAAGTCAATCCATGCCTTTGATAATATAAAATTCAGCCAAAGGGAGAATAAAAATATTTTCAGGAAGCACATCCCCACAAACTTCTATCAGAGAGGAGTTATAGACTTGATATGTGACCATCATACTATAAGAGGTTTTCATATCCAATTAAATATTTAATAATTTAGGTGGTGATGTGATACCCTTATAAAATTCTTTCAGATATAAAATATTGGGTAGAACTATAATCAAATAAAACATTTTCAATACTAGAGTGGATGAAATGTGTACCTTTCACCATGTCATTAGGAACCTCCACATTGGTTGTTTTAATTGTATAAGTTTTTCCTTCTCTACTTGGATTCTTTTGTGGTAAGTTTCCTTGGTGTTTGGGGAATTGGTTGGAATATTTCCCATATACTTATAGTTAAAGTATTGTACTTAACCCTTATTTTCATGATCATGATGCTCCTTTTCTCCACACTTGAAGGAAATTAATTTACTTTTTAATCATGAACCAAGGTTTTTATTTCCCCAAGTATCACATGTTGGAAAATTCCTCTTTCTCTCCTTTCCATTATCCATTTTTTTCTCTGCCATCCTCTTATTGTCTTTCTTTACTTTGAATCCATAAGACTTGGAGAATTGTTTTATCTCTGTTGATAGCACATGATATTATGTCCTCATATGATGACAATATTTTGGAGACTACTTCCCTTAGAATTATTGGCTTAGACCATCAAAAAAATGGTCAATATTTCTCTTTGGATTATATATGTAGTCAGAAATAAGCATGGATAGCCTTGTAAAGTTAACTTCATACTTAACAACACTTTCCTCTTCCTTTTGTCTTAAACTCAATAATTTCCTCTCCATATCCGCTCATTATTCGTGTGTAAAGTATTTTTCCAATAAATTATCTTTAAAATCCTTTCATTCCATGCTCATTATTTCCTCCTTATCCTTAGTTTTTTGAATCAATGGCCACCATTGATCCACATCCCCTAAGAGATGATAAACTACCATAACAACCTTCTCCCTTTAATTACTTCCCAAATAGAGAAACATCTTCTCTAAGGAACTTATCCATTACTCAGATACAAATATATTTTTAGTCGTGTTGAATGATGGAGGTTGTTGATGCATGAAGTGGTCCAACATTTTTACACCATGTTTCAGATCAGTAGGATACTCCTTACAGGAATGGTTATTTCTCATAACCTGAGTTAGTTGCCCTAATATAGTAATATTTTTTTTAGCTCTAGTTGCAATTCTAGATCCAGATTCATTATATTTACCAAAAGGGAAATAACTACATGGATTATGTACATTGATATGATTTACATTCCTTTTTCTAGAGTCCTTTTTCTAGATAATGGCATACACTATGAATCATAATGTATAATTTCTAAACTAGGGAAACTCTAAAAATAAATTTAAAAATTTATGCATATCCAATTTCAAAATCATAAGATTGGTTTATTTGGAAATATTCTCAAGTATCATAACAGGGTTTAGTTCCCTAATCTATGTTTTCATAAATCTAGTTCCCAAGGTTCCTATTAAACCTGGATCTGATACCAACTGGAAAGTACCCAAACCTAGTACCCTAGATCTGGTGGTTAATTTATTACATTGGAACTAAATACAACTAATCACATCCCAAGGGATTTAATAGTTTAGTATAATTGTACAAACATATACATACTTGAATTTCATATTATATTTGAAAACATAAAATACAACATAGTATTTTCTTCAAGGACATCATTATTCCCTTTAGCATAACCCTATATATCAATCATAATACACATCCTAGTATCCTGAGGAAATAAACATAAGAAAGAGGTGAGATAAGGTGATCGGTAAGGCTATGCATATCATGGAAACTAAATAAGTCATGATTAATATGGTATGAAATAAATGATAATTAAATAATTCTATATAAATAACCACATTAGCTAAAAACTTATTCATGGATATAAAAACTATTCCAAATAATCACATGGACTTCAATAACTAATGTTATAATATTGGAATGCATAATTCTAGAAATATGAACATACCACTGAGGCCTCATTCCAAGACATCTATACTATCAAGTCATTATGAGAAGACAACTATACCATAAAGGCCTTGTTTTAAGACATCTATACTTTCAAGGCCTCATGCCAAGACATCTTAAAAAATGGGTAAATCCTAAGACAAGTACCCAAGATAGTTTATCTCATGAGACCTACCAAAGCATCGTATGACTATGTAATTCTGGGAACCACCCATTAATTAATAATCTCAATGAATTTCTTATATTAATAAATAAAACAACTTAATCAACATGCCTTAAAACTCAATAACTACCTATATTGGAAGAACTAGTATAGAGAATATCAATAATTTCCCTAGTAAAACTAATCATAAACCATCCATAAAAATATAGTGTATGGTATCATAAGATAATAACATTAGTAAAGAATAATATTCAACAAAGGATTTTTACATAGATGAAAATAATTTAAAAAATCATTGGAAATTCTTAAAGAAAATACCCTTTTCATTTTGAAATCACTTATTTAAAAACTTCATAAATATAAAGGAAAACATTTTATTTGAAAATAATGTTGTAAAATTGTAAGTGATTCTTCAAATAAAATATTATTCATTATTTTGGGAAAATCTATTCATGTTTTATAAGTTAAAAAACATTCCTTTTAAACTGTTGTAAAAATGTTAAAAAGTACCTCGTTCAAAAAAAAAAAGAAGATTCTTTTCAAGCCATTTTTTAAAAAGTCAAACATGGGTAAAAAAATAATTAATAAATAATTGGATAGAAATATTGTTTAAAAAAATTTAATGAAAATATGGATATGGAAGAAAAATATTCCCCCAATAGGGACTTAAAAATAAACAATCCTGAATAATGATGAGATTATGAAATAAACCATTACCACAGGTCTGACGTCCTTCATATATGTTTGAAACTCTTGTATAATAAATATATATATATATATATATATATTATAAATATATTTTATAAAAATAATCATATATATATATATCATACCATATATGACTTACCTATAATATTCTATTGCTCTTTTATTAACAATTATTTGTTAAAATCACTATTTCAGGTAATAACTGCTTTGTTTTTCATGTATGTTTTAGTTAGGTATTTTTTTTATTTATAATTTGATCAATTTTTCATCATATATATAAATTTAATAATGATTTAAACATCATATATATTTATTATATATGTATTTATACTAATCCATAAAATTTAAATATATGAAAATGAACTACATCGTTCATGGCGATGGTAGACCGTACGTATGCATAAATGTTATTTCCATTTTTTGACATATGGAATAAAATAAAGATAAGTAGTTATTTACCTTTAAATAATAATAATTATATGATTTAAATCATATATATATATATATTCATAAAATCCATCCTCATTACCATCCAAGTAAAATATAAATGAAAAAAAGAATCACATCACTTTGTGGAGGTAGTGGTCCACACATATGCACGAGTTATGTTATCATTTCCAAAAAAATTGGAAGGTAAGAGTTTAGATATTATATTATCATTATAGAAGTGTAATTAAGTTATAAAAATCATATAAAAACATTAAAATCATCATAATTCCCATCCATAAAATATGTTAATGAAAAATTAATTATATCACTACGTGGAGACAGTAAGTCATACGTATGCACAAGCGATACTTTTACTTCTCATTTGATAGTAAAGAGGGTATATAATGGTGTTTTATTCATCATGATAATATTTTAGTATATTTAGGGTAATAATTTTACAATTTTATGATAAATAACATATATTTATAGGAGTTAAAAGATGAAGTAAAAATAGAGTGACCGGTTAAGGAGATTACCTCTTCTTTGGAATAAATCCTTTGGATCTCCTTTTAAGGATCCTAGGGTTAGAATTTTGGAGATACCAGAACCTATATAATGTATTTTGGGAAGTTTATAATGTATTTTTTAGGGTATTTTTTAGATATAAGAATCAAAGTGGTGTAAGGAAGATAAAGGAGAGATGTCCTTCTATAATTAAGGGGAGGGGCATTCTTGGAATTTCTTAAAATATAAAATTAATATAAATTAATTTTGATTAAAAAATGGATAAAAATGGATAATATTAAAATATAATATGTTTAATATTTTAAATACTCTCATCCAATAAAATTTGGATAAGTTTTGGGTATTTTTTCACCCTTATCTTTTAGTTTTAACCCCCCATTAACCCTTTTGGCAATTACTATAATATTAAAGTTTCCTACCCTTTAAGGGTTAATAATGTTACCATAAAATGATAAAAAAACATAAACGGAACATGTTTGATGTTTAAAACCATATCCCATTAATTTATCCTAATGTAATATTTTTATGAATTTTAAATCATTTAATAAAATATTAGTTATGATAAAATATCATTAATATCATTTTTAACATAATTCGTTTAATTTGACTTTACAAACATAAATAAAAAGTGGAATTTGAATATAATAATTTTAATCCTACTTAATATGTCACATATATCTATAAAATTCATGATACACATTAAATCGTTCAAATTATATCACTTTTAATATTTTTAAAATCATTTATTTTATTTTTTGTTAAATAAATAAATATTGTATTAGCATTGTACAAGAATTTAAGTTGATTATATAATTTATAAAAATTATAAATTAATTTATATTAGGAAAATAATTTCATTAAGCTCAAAATAGTTATCACGACCCGACCCTATCGGTCTCAAGCCGCAACAACCCCAAGCCCACCTCCATAGGCCAAGGGCTGGCGACAAGCACCGAAGGCGTAAAAATCTCGAGAAGGCCTTCACCTAAGTACCTATACACACACACATCCCACTCAATGAAGAAGTGCATAGTAAAAAAGAAAACCAAAGGACAAATAACTATAACCCAACCACAATCATGCATCGACTTCTAAATAGAAAAAAAAGTAAAGTACTGACAAGATGCTAAATAGAAAAGGGGAAAAACACACACCCAAATTGAAAAGTGTCACAACCCAGCAGCAGGTAAAAAAAGTAAACAGATGGTGAGTCTCATACTTGAAAGTCCTACTATGACCACTGAACGCAGCCCAAGCTCTTGTGTCCTCTCTACTCCTCCGTAGTCTCGATCGACCTGTCCGTCGTCTGTAAGGGAACACTAAGTGCAGGTAAAGCCCAAGCAGGGGTGAGTATAAAGATACTCAGTAGGATTCCCTGAAAGCTCGAGGGAGAAACAAATGAGGTACTAAAATGGTGAGCAGTAGATAGAACAAGGAATAGTAAAAGAGTATAGTAAATAGAATGTAGCTCAACCCAACATAAAAAAGGGAGTAGACTCATCCAACCAAGAGGAACTAGAAACGGAAAGCACGTGGCATACCCTACGTGTCTTTGCCCCTCCTACAAGGAGAGTAACTAAACCCCAGGAGTGGAAACAAAACTAGGTTGTATATATATATATATATGCTCAACAAGAAACCCGAACAAGTGCGTAAGGGGATCTCTATCTCTAAGATCAGCCCAGGAAAAGTCGCCAATAGTTCTAAGGATATCCATCACTTATTCCCAACAGTCCCACACGTCAAAGACGCCTCATCGCTAAGACATACTACCAAAATTCCTGCTCCGGTAATCACAGAGAAAACCACTGACTAGCCTCATCGGAAGGGCTGAGTTTGAAAAGAGTCATCTGGTAACCCACTGGCCAGCCCAACTGGAGGGTAAACCCCAAAAGGTCATTGCCAATACCCAGCCCTGCTAGAGGTTAAACCCTAAAAAGGTCATCGGGTGACCCACTGCCCAGTCCTGCTGGAGGGTAAACCCTAAAGTCAACGGGTAACCCACTACCCAGCCCCGCTAGAGGGTAAACCCTGAACTGGTCTGATAACTATGCGTTGCACGCGCCATCACTGGGTGTCGATAACATCGCGACCATGCATTGGGTTGGAGTGCATCAAAGGAACCTCCGACCAATGCTCTTTCATGTTTCCACATTTAATGAGATCTTGAAAGAGGCTCCGCTCACCTGAAGAGATTACACCACTGTAATCCTCGCGGAAAAACATGCGAGATAGACTACTTACTTGTTGGAAACAGACTCCCGACGAAAAGGTTATTCAACACCGCTTTATGCCCATACGGCGTCTCGTGGGAACCACACATAGGTATCGAAAGAGGTAGGGTGAACTACGCCATCGTGATGCTCTCGAAAAAACATGCCAAAACAACTACTCATTCGTCCCGAACGGAAGTCTGATGAAAAGGTCGCAAAACACTGCTCACAGTTTAAAAGACAGCCCATGGGGCCCATGCCTCAGATACATTTTCAATGCCTAAAACCACTATGTACCACTTCTTCTTGACGCCAAGGTCACAATGTGGCCGACGTCGCCTTAAACGGACTCTGTATGTGCTTGCGCCATCCGAAGGAAGAATCCCGGTGTAGTACTTAACGAGCGTGACACGCCACCGAGCCCCCGTATCGGGAATTAAAATTTCCCAAGACCATCTCAAAAGCTTTGTATTGAGATGAGGATTGCACTTACACAGAAAGCACGCAAAACGGACACCCGTAGTGGAAGTTACGGGTGTCTGAAGTCAGGGGACAAACCCTCTTGGGCTGGACCGGCCCGGTCCAACCGGTCCACCCGGCCTGGGCCGGCACAGCTCACAGCGCCGGCCCGCGGCTCACCTGCACAGCCCGGCCGCTGACCCCCGGTCCACCCTGTGCCAACTGGCCCTTGTGTCCAGTCTTTGTCTCGCGCGGAGACCCGCCGAAGGCGGGTCTCGGTCTCCGCACGGGGTCGCGTGCTGCGACCCTTGGTCGCGCCCCGCACCGGCGAGCTCGCCCGCCGCCACCGCCTGGGTGTGCCGCGCCACTTGGGTCTTCCACACCACCACTAGGGAAGCCTCCGCGCTACCGCTGGGAGCCCGCCGGACCGCCGCACCGACCGCCGGACCTCCCCTGGAACCGCCGAAAAAAGAAGAAAACGGCCGGAAAATTTCCCAAGGTCACCCCAGACACCCCAAAAATCGAAAATTCGATCTGAAAGGATCTTTGGGAAGCTCAAATTGATACCTACAAAAATATGTCCCTCTATCGAGAATTTGACATCAATTCAACGCAATAAATTTAATTTATGGATGATGCGGAAATCAAAAATGAAAAACGTAATCTCCTACCTCGTTGGGCGTAGCCCGTAGCTTCATGAACAGTCCGCCAGAGCACCGCGCCACCATGGAGAGGTGGAGGAGAGGTGAGGAGCTTGTTTAGAGGGATCCTCCAGGGAGAGGAGCAAAGGGGGAAGAAGGTGGAGGGGTGGATGTGTTTAAATAGAAAAACACTTAAACCCCCGCCAATCGGCCCCGTACCCGAACTTTCAGTGGGGTCAGGGTTAAGCCACCTCTAGGGTAAAATCCAAATTCTGAGATCAATGGCGGTCTCAGAATTTTAATTTGATCCTACATTCAAAAGTTGTAAATTCCACGCTCGAGGCCGCTAAATTACGAAAACACCCTTGGTGGCGTTTTCCACAGAAGGGTCGTGCCCACGAAAGTTACACCCCTCCTAGGGTAAACGGCATGCTCTAGACCCAATGGTGTCCTCAGTTTTACCATCCAAGAAACCGTTTAGGAGTTATTCTGTTTATTTGGCGTTTCCAGTGTGAACGCACTTAAAATTTAATTCCAACCGCACCGGGGCTCGGAATCACATGTCGTCTGAACGCCCTGCTCTGGAATAACATCAAGAAAATTTCAAAGTCTTACAGGCTCAAAACCTGTGTTCTTACATCATTACCTCCTTCATTTTTTTCATCCCCGAAAAATAAAACTACAAAAAGAACTCGGGATACTGAGCCCGCATTTGGCTCTCATATTCCCAGGTGCTCTCCAGCACTCTCTCGTGCTGCTGCAACACACGAACCAAAGGAATGGTCTGTCCACGCAGTGTCTGCTCTTGCCGGTCCTCAATCACCACCAGGTGCTTTGCAAAGGTGGATCCATCCTTGATGTCCAGCTCTCCCCAGTTGATAACATGCGTGGGGTCATGCATGTATTTCCTCAGCTGCGACACGTGGAAGACGTCATGCACCCTCTCCAGCTGTGGGGGTAGAGCAAGATGGTAGGCCACTTTACTGACCCTGTGCATGATCTCAAAGGGTCCGATGAACCTCGGGGACATCTTACCTCCCCAGCCGAACCTCCGTGTCCCACGCTGCAGAGAGACTCTCAAAAAGACACGGTCCCCCTGCTCGAACTCCAAAGGCCTATGACGACGATCTGTGTAGGACTTCTATCTGCTCTGAGCCATCCTCATCCACTCACGAATGACCTGTACCTTCTCCATCATCACCTGCACCAACTCTGGGCCCACGAGGGAGGTCTCCCCAACCTATGTCCAGCACAACGGTGACCTACATGGTCTCCCGTAGAGGACCTCAAAAGGTTCCATGCTGATAGTAGAGTGGTAACTGTTGTTGTATGAAAACTCCACTAAGGGCAGGTGATCCTCCCAACTCAGGACAATATCTAACACGCACACCCTGAGCATATCCTCCAACACCTGGATAGTGCGCTCTGTCTGCCCATCCGTTTGGGGGTGAAAAGTTGTACTCATCCGCAGCTGAGTTACAAATTCCTCCTACAGGCCTCGCCACAATCACGACGTAAACCACACGTCATGGTCAGAGACGATCGTCGAGGGTACTCCATAAAGGCGGATGATCTTCTGAACATATAGCTTCCCAAGGCTCTCCACCGAGCTCTACTCCCTAATGGAAAGGAAGTGCACCAACTTCGTGAGTCGGTCCACTATCACCCAAATGGAATAATGGCCCTTCGTCGTGCGCAGAAGCCCTGTGAAGAAGTCCATAGATATGCCATCCCACTTCTACTCCGGGATATCAAGGGGTTGCAACAACCCTGCCAAAACTTGATGCTCAGCCTTCACCTGCTGGCAGGTAAGACACCGAGAAACGAAATCAGCTACGCTCCGCTTCATGCCAGACCACCAAAACTGCCGCTGAAAGTCTCTGTATATCTTCCCCACACTAGGATGTACAACCAAGGTAGAAGTGTGGAACTCCCGCATCACATCCTCCCGCATCACCATCGATACTACAACTCGCCCCTGGAACAGGATCTCGTGATTCCCTCTTTCAGAATACCCATCGGTGTGTTTCCTGTGGATATCTGATCACGCATTACCTCGCTGTCGACATCCCCCACCTACGACTCTCTCACACGCTCAAGGAGTGAAGGAGTCAACACCATCGACTGCAGAAAAGTCGTATCCTCCTGTTCCACCAAGGTCAGCCGAAGGGAAGCCAACTGTTCTGAAGCTTCCCGCACTAGATGATCCTGGGACTTCCTGCTAAGGGAATCTGCTACTACGTTTCCCTTCCCTGGAGTGTATACTATCTCAAAATCATAGTCCTACAGAAACTCCAGCCAGTGTCTCTGCCTCATATTCAAATACTGCTGAGTGAAGATGTACTTGAGGCTCTGGTGGTCTGAGTAGACCACAAAACGCTCACCCAGAAGGTAGTGGCTCCATATCCTCAAGGCGAAGACCACCGCTACCAGCTCCAAATCATGAGTCACATAATTCTGATCATGGGGCCTCAACTAGATCGACCCATATGCAATCACTGCCCGCTGCTGCATCATCATTCACCTGATCCTAGCTCCTGAAGCGTCGTAGTACACTACGAACTCAATGCCCTCCTCTTGTAGCCTCAACACTGGAGCACTAGTCAGCCTCTGTCTCAACTCTTCGAAGGCCTTCTGGCACTGATCATTCCAGGGGAACAGTCATCCCTTCCGCATCAATGTGGTCAAAGGGGCAGAAATCCTAGAGAAATATTCCACAAACCTCCTGTAGTACCCTACCAAACCAAGGAAGCTCCGCACCTCTGACGCATTCTTAGGTGGCTCCCAAGAAAGCACTACCTCTATCTTAGCAGGATCTAAGGCCAATCTCTACTCTGTAATGACATTCCCCATAAATTTAACCTCATGAATCTAGAACATACACTTCGAGAGCTTCCCATACAGCTGGTTCTCTCAGAGTAAGTATAGGACCATCCTCAAATGCTCTACATGCTCCTCTTCCGTCACATATTAGATGAGTATGTCGTCAATAAAGACAACCACAAACCAGTCCAAATACGGCTAGAAGATCTGGTTCATAAAATCCATGAAAATGGAGGGGGAATTCGTCACACCAAAGGGCATCACCAGAAACTCGTAATGCCCATATCGACAACAGAAAGCCAACTTCGGGATGTCATCCTCACGAACCCGCAACTGGTGGTAGCCGGATCGAAGATCAATCATGGAGAACCACTTCACACCTCTCAACTAGTCGAAGAGGTCTTCGATCCTCGGCAAAGGGTACTTGTTCTTTATCGTGGCCTGATCCAGGCGACGATAATCCACACAAAGCCGCAGACTCTCATCTGCCTTTTTCACAAACAAAACCGGAGCTGCCCAGGGGGCACACTGGGCCTGATGAATCCCTTATCATGAAGGTCGTCCAGCTGAAGTCGTATCTCTCAAAGATCTATGGGTGCCATCTGATAAGCCAAAAATGATATCAGGGCAGTCCCCAGCTGCAAGTCAATGCAGAACTCCATCTCTCGCCTCGAAGGTAGTCCCGGAACGTCCTCGGGAAAGACGTCCATGTAGTCCTCTACAACAGTAGGGATCCAGGTGCCTGTAGCATCTGCTACTCTGAGATCCATGCTCATCAACTGGTGCGAAAAAGGTCGGGGTCTTCTAGTCAGAGTACCCATCTTCTCTGCCACGAGGTCTCATTCACCAAGGATAGTGAACCTTGTCCCATCAGAAAACAATCCTCTGACTCGTCTGTGATGACAGTCGGTCTGGGAATGAACTATAGAAAGTCAATCCATGCCTAGGATGATGTCGTAAGGTTCCATCGTGATGACAAGCAGGTCCCATGTGAAACTCCCTCCTCCTAATGACATTTCGCACTGTCTAAAAATAAAGGTCACTAACGAGGCACTTCTCGTAGGAACCTCAAGGCTAAGTACAGGTGTCCGCGCCTCTACTGGAAGCTCCAAATCCCGTACCAACAACAGTGATATAAAGGAGTGGCTGGAGCCTGTGTCTAGTAGTACCAAAGCAAGTGTAGAGTAAACATAAAGCGTACCTCAGACCATCTCATGTGTTGGGGGGTCACGAACACCCATAGACTAAAGCTGCCCACGGCCCCTACCACCAGCTCCCTGAGCCTATCATGGACCGCCTGGTGGTGGCGGTGGAAGGACCTCAAAACGCCGTCCCGGACCTCCAGGTCATGCCGTTCTGCCTTTTCCGCCTCCCTGAGAACCATCATATCCTCTCCTGGGGGATCCCTAGTTACGGCGCTGCCTCTGCTGCTGCAGTGTGCCCCCTGCCTACCACGGCTGCTCGGTACGCCTGGTCGGGCAGTCCCATGCTAGGTGGCCCTGTCCATCATAGGCATAGCACCGGCTCTCTTTTGCCTGCCCTGGTGCTCCACAGCACCACTGCGGTGTATAACCATGCCCCTATGTTTGCTCACAAAAGAGCCTCCTCAACCGAGGCTCTGATCTCTGTCGCCTGCCTGTCAACGAGGAATCTACTCTGAATCGGCCACTACTAGGCCCTGTCAGCTAGCATCCCTCATCCAAGAAGCTCTACATCACGAGTTCCCACTCTAGCACCCCGGCATAAGTAGGGATGCACAAGGGCACTACACTAGCATGGATATCCCTGTGAAGACCCTACTCAAACTTCCGCGCCCGAAAGTAACTGTCGCGGATCATATCCTGTGAGTAGCATGTCAGATCGGTAAACTGGGCCGAGTACTGCTCCATGGTCATTCCCCCCTACTTCAGATCTAGAAGCTCCTAAATCCGAATGGAGCATAAGCAAGAGGGAGAGTAATCTTCACAGAAGAGTTGGTGGAAACTATCCCACATGAGAGACGACTCGTCATGGGTCTGCGTAACCAACCCCCACCAATGCCCGACTATCCCGAGGAAAATGCTGGAAGCTAGGGCTACCATATGGTCCACTAGTGTCCATACCAGCCTAAAAATTCATTCCACAGACTTTATCCAGTCTTCTGCTGCCTGGGGATCCAGGTCTCCGCGGAACTTCTGCAGCCGCTGACGCTGAAAGTCTCAGAGCACACTCAACATGCGCTCAACCTCAGCATGTCCTGCCAGTACTAACTGCCTCTCTCTAAGTGGAGGGGCCACTGCTGAAGCACTGGGAGGAAGGGGATAATGTGAGGGTCCCTGAACTGACACCTCATCGCTCTCCAGGTCATCGTCATAAACTAGAGAGGGTAACCTGGTTGGCTGCTGTCGTGGGGGCATCCTGAAAATTATCAAGGATTACCATGATCAGATGAGAATATATATATATATATACCACTTTGCCACGACCCGACCCTACCGGTCTCGAGCCGAAACTACCCCAAGCCCACCTCCATAGGCTAGGGGCTGGGAACAAGCGTCGAAGGCATAAAAATCTTGGGGAGGCCTTCGCCTAAGTACATGTACACACACATACATCCCACTCAATGCAGAAGTGCAGAGTAAAAAATAAAACCAAAGGACAAACAACTATAACCCAACCACAGTCATGCATCGACTCCTAAATAGAAAAAAAAGTAAAGTGATGACAAGATGCTAAAAAGAAAAGGGGAAAAACACACACCCAACTAGAAAAGTGCCACAACCCGGCAACAGGTAACAAAAGTAAACAGTTGGTGAGTCTCACACCTGAAAGTCCTACTACGACCACTGAACGTAGCCCAAGCTCATGTGTCCTCTACACTCCTCTGTAGTCTCAATAGACCTGTCCATCATCTGCAAGGGCACACCAAGTGTGGGCAAAGCCCAAGTAGGGGTGAGTATAAAGATACTCAGCAGGATGCCCTGAAATCTTGAGGGAGCAACAAAGGAGGTACTAAAACGGTGAGCAGTAGACAGAACAAGGAACAGTGAAAGAGTAAAGTAAATAGAATGCAGCTCAACCCAAAAAAAGAAGAGAGTAGACTCATCCAACCAAGAGGAACTAGACACAGAAAGAATGTGGCATACCCCGTGTGTCTTCGCCCCTCCTAGAAGGAGAGTAACTAAACCCCAGGAGTGGGAACAAAAGTAGGGTGTATATATATATCCTCAACAAAAAACCTGAACGAGTGCGTAAGGGGATATCTATCTCCAAGCTCATCCTAGGAAAAGTCACCAAAAGTTATAAGGATATCCATCACTTATGCCCAACAGTCCCGCAAATCAAAGCTGCCTCATCGCTAAGTCGTACTACCAAAAGTCCCGCTCCGGTAATCACGGAAAAAAAACCACTAATTAGCCTCATCGAAAGGGCTGAGTCTGAAAAGAGTCATCGGGTAACCCAATGCCCAGCCCAACTAGAGGGTAAACCCCAAAAGTTCATCACCACTGCCCAGCCCTGCTGGAGGGTAAACCCTAAAAAGTTCGTCGGGTGACCCACTGCACAGCCCTGCTGGAGGGTAAACTCTAAAGTCAACGGGTAACCCACTGCCCAGCCTCGTTGGAGGGTAAACCCTGATACGTCGGTGGGTAACCCACTGCCCAGGCCCACTGGAGGGTAAACCCTGAACTGTTCTGATAACTCCACGCTACCCGCACCATCACTGGATGTCGCTAACATCGCGACTGTACATTGGGTCGGAGTGCGCCAAAGGAACCTCCGACCAATGCCCTTTCATGTTTCCACATTTAATCAGATCTCTAAAGAGTCTTTGTTCTCCCAAATAGATTACACTATTGTAATCCTCATGAAAAAACACGCTAGATTGACTACTTACTCGCTGGAAACGGACTCCCGACGAAAAATTTATTCAACACCGCTTTACACCCATACAGCATATCGTGGGGCCCACACCTCCGTATCGAAAGAGGTTGGGTGAACTACGACATCGTGATACTCTTGAAAAAACATGCCAAAATGACTACTCATTCGCCCCGAACGAACGTCTGATGAAAAGGTCACAAAATGCTGCTCACAACACAAAAGATGGCCCATGGGGCCCATGCCTCAACTCCGACTTCAATGCCTGGAACCACATTGGACCACTTCATCTTGACTCTAGGGTCACAACGCCACTAACAGCGCCTTAAACGGACTCCAGATGTGCTTGCACCATTCGAAGGAAGAATCCCAGCGTAGTACTTAACGAGCGTGACGCGCCACCGAGCCCCCGTCTCAGGAATTAAAATTTCTTGAGACCATATCAAAAGCTTCGTTTCGAGCCGAGGATTGCACTACCATATACAGCATGAAAAACAAAAACCCGTAGTGAAAGTTATGGGTGTCTGAAGTCAGGGGACGAACCCCCTTGGGCTGGACCGGCCCGGTCTGGCCGGTCCACCCGGCCTGGGCCGGCCCGCGCCGGCCGACCCGGCTCGTAGAGCCGACCCACGGCTCACCCGCACGGCCCGTCCGCTGACCCCCAATCCACCGTGTGCCAACCGGCCCTCGTGTTTAGTCGTTGTCTCGCGCAGAGACCCGCCGAAGGCAGGTCTCGGTCTCCGCATGGGGTCGCGCACCACGACCCCCGGTCGCGCCCCGCACCGGCGAGCTTGCCCGCCGCCACTGCCTGGGACATCCCGCGCCGCCTGGGTCCGCCGCACCACCTAGGTCTGCAGCACCACCACCTTGGAAGCTACCACACCACCCCTGGAAGCTCGTCGGACCTCCGTGCCGACTGCCGGACCGCCCCTGGAATCGCCTCAAAAAGAAGAAAACGGCTGGAAAACTTCCCAGGGTCACCCCGGACACCCCAGGACTCGAAAATTCGATCCTAAAGGATTTTTGGGAAGCTCAAATCGAGCCCTACTCATATATAGACCTTTCTCAAGAATTTTACAGCAATTAGATGTAATAAATTTATTTTATGGACGATGCGGAAATCAAAAATGAAAAATGTAACCTCCTACCTCGTTGGGCGTAGCCTGTAGCTTCACGAACGATCTGTTGGAGTGCCGCACTGCCTTGGAGAGGTAGAGGATAGGATAGGAGCTTGTTGAGAGGGATCCTCAAGGGATAGGATCAAAGGGGGAAGAAGGTGGAGGGGTGGATGTGTTTAAATAGAAAAACACTTAAACCCCCACCAATCGGCCCCGTACCCAAACTTTCGTCGGGGTCGAGGTTAAGCCGCCCCTAGGGTAAAATCCACGTTCTGAGCACAATATAAGTCTCAGAATTTTAATTTGATCCTCCGTTCAAAAGTTTTAAAGTCCACGCTTGAGGCCGCTAAATTAAAAAAACGCCCCTGGTGGCATTTTCCACAGAAGGGTCACGTCCATGAAAGTTACACCTCTCCTAAGGTAAACAGCACACTCCAGACCCAACGGTGCCCTCGATTTTCCCATACGAGAAACCGTTTAGCAGTTATTCTATTTATTTGGCGTCTCTAGTATGAACACACTTAAAATTTAATTCTGGCTGCACCGGGGCTCGGAATCACACGTCGTCTGAACGCCCTGCTCTGAATAACATCAAGAAAATTTCAAAGTCTTATAGGCTCAAAACCCGAGTTCTTACAATAATAATTTATATTCATCCATAACTTTCTTTTTTTCCTTATGTGGACATATAAGAGATATTTAAAACTAAGAGAGTGACATTTTGTAACTTTCTTTACTTTAAATATAAAATTTGTCACTTTCATAGACAAGTATCCATTAAACAAATATATTTAGATCCTAATATTATAAGGGTCAAATTTCCTTCATCTGGTAATAATTAGGATGAAAACTTATGGCCTTATCACTTATTTTTAACCTAGATTAATCCGATTTACCCTTGATCAAGGTGATAAATTTTACCACAGTTACTATTCATAATTCCTAAAAATAAAAGGGACATATTTACCAAATTTTAACCTCATAATTCCAAATATGGAATCCATTTTATCAAATTCAATCTCTATAAGTGGCAGAAATTAAGTTTAAAATAAGAGCGTAAAATGCGATGAAAACCGCTTTTATAAAAATATAGTTTTTAAGCATAAAACTGGATTTTATTATTATATCATTCCAAGAAAATATTAGATGAATATTAAAACATATGATTAAATATATATTAAATAAATTTAATTAAAATAGTTTACTAATTGTGATTAATTTAATTTATTGACATAAAAACACATTGTGTGCATAAAAACAGTTTTTTAGAAAAACATGTCATTTACTTTTAAATGATTTTTATTTTCATTTATATTAGATTAATAACTAAAGAATTTATTTTATACACGTGTAAACCATATAATTTTCATAATTTATTTATTATTATTCACTCACCAACCCAACAACTAGGCTATAACTGTTACATTAAATAATATTTTAATAGAAGATCACGGTTCATTTAAACTTGATGTTACGTGTAACACAAGCTATGGATGAAATAAAATTATTTAAGGGGAAATATTTTATAAAATGTTAGGGTGTTACATTATTCACCATAGATGAAAAATTAGGATATTGGGAATCAAATTCCCTCCATGTTAATCTATCCAAAGGATGAATGAACTCATTAATATCTTTATTTATCTTAGTATAATTCCATCACATGTTTTTTGATATTTCATCGAACATAAAGAGATTTTGGAGTTTTTAAATTAATAGAAAGTGCCAAATTAATTTCTAGACATTATATGGTGTTTAATCGCCATTCGGATTACATAGAGATGTTCCAAATTTTATACAATCATTTATATCAACGTTTACTCTAAGAATAAGCTAAAATATTTTGTGCAAGAATGAATTTTATTTTTAGAAAATCCAAGTTGGTCAATTAAGTTCCATAACATATAATGGTTTGAGTGAATATATAAATATTCTAGAATTAACTCCTTAAAAAAGGAAAGAATATAATTGATGATAGTATAAGAAATTATATACATGGTTTTCCCATAAAACAACCATATTAAAAATTACATCCTTTTTATTTTACCACATTGCTGATATACTAGAGTTGTGGCAGCATATGTTAATTTTTTCACCCTCTCAACATCATTATTTTCACCCTCTCAACATCATTATTATCATTACATGCATCATGTGTACTCAAATAATTTTATTCATGTATTGTTATACTTTCTTTATCATGATGATGAATAAATAGAAATCGGTCATATAATAAATTCTATAATCTCATCCTCTCATTTAGATCATGAACACTTTGAGACTATCTTTTCTCCCCATTATGATATGATACATAATAGTTTTTTTGAAACCCAAATTTTTTTATATGTTAGATAACTTCTACATGAATTAACTAAGGTCTTCCAATATAATTATAACATGGAAAGTGTATATGACCTCCATCTAAAGCATTGTTAAATGAAAATTCTAGAAAACTCTCCAAATTGTTTTAAAAATTAATTGAGATCTGATCAGTTTCATACATCCAACTTCTATCCATTCTGTTAAAAATATATTATATGTCATATTTTAAAATAATTTAAATAAGATTAATGTAAAATCCAAAATATATTTAAGGAAAAAAACTTATTTACTTTATTTCAATCACTTTGAAAAATATTGAACTATGATTGAAATAAAATCCATTTTAAATCATTCTCTATTATTTTTCATAAATACAAAATTTAATATACATGAATACATCATTATAAAAATCATATTAGTTTGACATAAAAACTGTAATTTGAGAAGGGAAAATTCTATTTGAAAATAAGTCAAACTATATATTTATCATCCATATTCTTAATTTCATAACTTAATCCCATGAGATAAAAAATATCATATATATAAATCCATTATATTGAAATCCATTATATAAATGAGTAATAATTATACATAATACCGTCCAAAAAATTATATGTATGGAATAACTAACAAACCATTCAATATGATAATTATAATATAAAATAAAATAATGTATATTAAAGAACAACCATGGTATATTCGGTGGTCTAAATATTACATGTTAGAAACTAAAATAGGATTAGTTGAGTTTAGTCAATAACTAGATTATATTAGTAGTAAACTAAAAAAGTGTTTAGTATGGAATAGGTCATATCAAACAATTAATCAAAATAACCCAAACATGAAATAAAGAATAAAAAAACATCTCTTTAGAAAAATTAAAATAAAGGAAATGCTCCTTTATATAAATATATTTTCCACATATTTTATATAATTTAAGAAATATGTTCATGTAATAAAAAAGTCCATCCATATAAAAGTTTTCATACACCACCCATTTTAAAAGAAATTAAAACTTATGATAAAATATGGATTTAATTTTAGGTGAAAAGTGTGTTCTAGGAAAAACTATTTTAAATTTGAAAAATAATACCTCAATAAAAATAATTTTTAAGAAAATTTTTATTAAATGAAATTCCTTGTATAAATAAAATATATATTCAATCATTTATGAAAACAAGGCCAATATATATATTCAAACTATATATTATACTTTAAATCCAAACATGTTTAAGACCTAAAATGAATAATTTCAATTATTAAAATAAAACATTGAAATGAATAATTTCATAACCCTCTAATACATTCAAAAAAGAAAAAAGTAAAAAAAATAATAATTAATTATATATTTAACTCATATATCACACAAAATAATATGTTTATATTAGATTTATTTAGAAGTGTTGAGTAACTAAATTAACAAAAAAATACATCACCTTCAATCAGATTTATTATAAAATGCTATAAAAATATTATAAAAAAGAACCCTTGTTTAATGAATATATAAGAATCCTAACCTAAAAGAATCTATGTTAGCATTTTATACCTATAAAAAAATTAAAATGATTCTTTGTGTAAGAAATGATGGATTTGGAACTCACCAATTTGATGTTCAAGAAGAATAGAATCAAAACACCAAGTGAGGATAAATCATCAGGGGTAGGGATGAACCTTGCACATAGAGTTGAATTGAGATAAGAGTGATATGGGAGGAGGGGATATCGTGTGAGGGCTATAATAATGGTTTAAAAAAACATTGGTATAGCCTACCTCTATACCAATAGTTTCTATAAACTTTTTTTCTAGCCCCCTTTATACCAATGGTTTCTTTAAACTATTTGTATAGACTTCTCATAAATAGGTTATACCAATGGTTTCATAAAACCATTGGTATAGGTCCATTGGTATAGATACAATTTCTAGTATTAAACCCGTTTGATAATCTTTCTCACTGAATAACACCACTCCCTAGACTTCCTTGTCATAGAATACAAATTTACTACAAAAAATCAATA
This sequence comes from Viscum album, assembly GCA_963277665.1. Classification (NCBI taxonomy): domain Eukaryota; kingdom Viridiplantae; phylum Streptophyta; class Magnoliopsida; order Santalales; family Viscaceae; genus Viscum; species Viscum album. Next base: position 615,756,084 of record OY728145.1, on the reverse strand, counting down.
ATTAAATGCATTAAAAAAAAGTTGATTCCACAAATGACTTTATAGGGTTCTATTTACAATTATAAGAAATCCTCAAATGACTGATGTTTCCCCATAATCATATAACAATCCTAACACACATCAAGAAAACCCATCTAAACTCTAATTGGTATAGTTAACACCAGGGTCACAGAGTATCTCCAACTTAATCCCCAAAGCTCAAACAAAGGTGGGTGCAACAAAGGATTTCAATTCTCTAAAATCAATTAAAGTATAATCTAATGTATATTATAAATATATGGTACCTCATATGGACTCTTTATCATCAGGAATCAATATCTCCATAACATGCAATTTTCCATGCCCTACTCCTCTTCCTTTCTACTGATGACTACCTGCATAAAAAATTTCATCACTATTTCCTTGAGGGTAGAAGAAATTATGAATCTATCCTCTTACATCTTCATCTCATATTAGAAAAAACATAAGTTTATTGTCCATATTGTTGATATTACCTCTGAGGAAATTGCTACTGTTGTGGGTAATAAAGGATCTGGTCTCACATACCATGTTGGGTACTAAGAATGGTTAGGCATTGGAATCACCAATGTCTATGTCTCTCATAAGAAAATTATATATGAATAAATCTTATGGTGGATTCATTGGAACATATAATTCTAGAGAAGTGATAAGAAGTGGCCTAGGACTGGATCCCCGTCATCCAGAAACTCGACTACCCTGACATCCATGAACCACTATCAACATTCCTACTTCTTAGGAAGCCTTAAAGATTCCCATCCTAATAATATCTTGGATACGCATACATCCTCTCAATCACATTAGTTTTCTTCTACACATCAAAATATATGTTAATGTAAATGGAGTGCCAACATATTGAATTACTAGGCATAGTGCCTCTTCCAAATGTAATAATTTGGAATCCTCATCCATAAATAGATTGTGTGCAAAGAGAAGGAGGTCCTTAAAATTGATTCTAAGATCTTACATTATTAGGATCCCTTACTGAAGGGAGAGCACCCCCTATCTATTTGGTTACCTCATCATAGATGATAGAAATTCTATAAAAAACTTCCTCTAAAAAAACATCCCATGAAACATATTCCTTCTTATAATCCCCAATATATAGAATCCACCAATGGTGTGCCACTCTACATATCTGACTGACACCTAGTGGAACCTGATACTCTACCATCACTACCACAAAAATGGGTTTTCGCAGTGCCATCCTTTAATAGTGCTAAAAAAAGAACTGATAAATGGTACTTTTAACATCACTAAAAAAGATATGTTAAAAGTACCCCTTTATCGGTGTTTTTTTAGCTCTAATAAAGGTACCCCCTTTATCAATGGTTTTTATCACTTTTTTAATAGTGCTGATAAAGGGGGGTCTTTATCATCACTTTTTTTACTAGCACTGATAAAGGATATATTTTAAAAAAACTATGTTTCATTAAAATGATATATTTATATATAAATATATAAATATAATATATATATTTTAAATATGTTTTAGATGAGTGTAAATAAACATTTACACTTGATATATAAGATATTTAGTAAAAATGGCTTATAAAATAATTAAATTTTTTAATTAAAAAATTGCTAATTATTATCATGTAATAGTCATTTAATAAAATTTTTAATATAAACAAAATCAAAAAATGAATAAAATATCAAAAATAAGTTGAAAACGTAACTCAAACTTCAAAAGACCATAAATTTTTATCCAGGTGTCTGTTTGGTCTCTACCACATATCAAATCGAAACCTATGATTATCTCTATGCCCTTTATGATAGAGGTAAAACATTGTCGCATTTTTCGATCCTAAAAAGACCTTGAAGGCCTTCAAAACTATGTTTTTAGTCGAGATACCCAAATTTTTTAACATTCAATGGAATTTTAACCTCGTTTAAGGGGGTATTTTTTCCCGTCCTCGGCAGGGAATGAATTTATTCCGAGGGATTGCATTCATATTGATATCATGGATTTAGAATTTTATCATTTTTCATAATGTACTGTTATTTATAATCAAATATATAACAATATATATATATATATATATTATATTTATACACATAAAAATTTAATTTTATAAATAAATAATTATATATATTTACATATAAAATATATTTCTCAATATATAATCTGTATCTAAATAAAAACTAATATCTATTTTATTTAAAATACAAATATATGAATATTTATATACCTATATAATGTGTGTGTGTGTGTGTGTTTGTATTAACAAACTGATATATTATATATATATATATATATATATATTCTAACATATGTGTATAAATATTAATATATAATATATGTAAATATATATAAATATGTATAATTATTCTTACAAATACACATAATATGTGTGTGTGTGTGTGTTGTATATATGTATTTATTTATTTATTTATTTATAAACACAAAAAAAAACATATTTTATAAATGTATTTAAAACTAATCTTATAAATATATATTAATATACGAATAAATATATGGATAAAAAAATATAACTAAATATATATAAATAAATAGATATAAATACATATTAATATACAAATAAATATATAAATATATAAATATAACTAACTATATGTATATATATATTAATATATATCAATATATATATATATATTAATATACAAATAAATATAACTAAATAGATATATAAATAAATAGATATATCATTAATTGGAGAACAAAACAAGTTTGGATGAGTGGTAAAGGTGCAAGTGTGAGGGGGAGAGGTCTCAGGTTCAAATCCCAGTGGAGGCAGGGGTGCGCGGGTGGGTGAAATGGGGGATAACACTATTAAAGGGTAGGGGAGTGGCTGGGGTATGCAGGATAGGGTTTCTTGGGCGTGCGGGTAGGTGGGGGGCTTTATAGCGTTGTTGAAAGTGGGTCAAGAACTGTTAAAACTCCACCGATTTGCAGTTTTTTTTAATTTTTTTAATTTTTTTTAATTTTTTTTAATTTTTTTTAACTTTTATCAGCACTTTTTTAGTGATGATAAAATAACCCTTTTATTAACACTTTTTTAGCACTGATAAAAGGGACCCCATTTTCATAACACCTCGATAATCAACGCTTTTATAGCACTGATAAATCCCTTTTTAGAATTGATAAAACCCTATTTTTTAGTAGTATATAGCATTGATAAGATTAAATGAAATCTTGAGATTCTCCAACCAGAGCTTAGTATCTAAATTATAAATGTTCCCCTCATACTTATCCAATCCCTAAGGCTAAAACTCACACAACATCTTCCTCCAAATCTTATCCTCTTCAGTTGGTTCAATCCTCCAATGGTTAAACATATCATTACACCACACCTCACTAACTCAAACTATGTGTGAATGATGACTAACACACATCACTACAAATATAAGGGAAACATCTTAAACATATTATCATGTAATTTATTTAATATTCATTTAATTTAATTTAATTTATTTCAAATTTTTTCCAGTATCACCCCAATTAAAACACATGCTCAAACAAGTATGATTCGTGTACCTCTCCTAGGTCTCTAACACATAATAAACATTTTTTCACCTAGGGAGTTCAGTAAGATTAAGTTATGTGTATTAGATCATAGGGTGATTTAATCACCTGTGTCCTTAGTGGTCTCCCTTGATACATCTCACACTATGATCAGCTGATTTTGTTTCTATAATGTTCCCATGAAATCCTCACTAATTCCTAACTACAAACTCTTTACTAACTCTCATTCATAGCTATGATATCACTTTTCATGGTCCTCCCCCATTGGGAACCCCTTTTGGTCCAATAGTGAAGAAAAGAGTGACCCATACCACATGAAATGTCTTGAGAATACAAGTCTCCAAATGAATACCGAAAATAAAACTCCTAAGGAATAAACTCCAACCACAACTACAATATTCAAGTTTTTAAGGTTTATATCAATCCCCAAACTCATCCTAGAAACTTGGAAAACAATTTATAAATATATAGGCATTAGAATACATGCATACTTAGTAGGAACCTTCATATGTCCACACATAAAAATGTGGAAGAAGCATACTAATTATTTAATTAATAAATGATAAAACCAACAAATTCCTAACTAGTCAACTATCACACAACCTCAATAAGGCTCAATCACAAAATATTGCACCCAATTATAATAAAATAGTATAAAAAATATAGAAAAAAGGGTAACCTACACCAATTCCCATTAGTTTGTTTCTCTCACACCCAACAAAAAATGGCATGTGCTTCAAATCCCTTTTGTATCCTTGTTAAAGAACATTGTATCTCATATCATGAACATACCACATACCAAAAACATAATATCATCCTTATCATCCCATAATATCCACCAAATAACAAATCAAATCCATCCATCACATATCCAGTACAGTAGGTTATTGTAAACATAAATAAAAACAATCTTGTGCCCTCCTCCTACCATACACGACCCCCTCCATATATCATCATGTCAAAATCTTAAAGGGTCTATAAATACACCACATAATACATTTATTTATGGTTTTACCAACCTTGATCCATTAAATACCATGTTAAACCTAGAAGGTGGAGTGGGGAAGAGGGAGTAGTTATCCATCTGTTCTCTCACCAACCTGGATATTGGGGAAAACACCTAGGACCCAAAACATTTGGGCATTGGTAAGGTTATCTGACTCTCGTGGTGTTCATATAGAAATAATAAGTAAAATACCTTATATATATATATATATATATATCCAAACATAAGACCAACCTAAGGGTTAACACCAAAATAAAACTTTTATATCATCAAAACCATTATAGCACCACTAACATATATTACCATCACTACCACTTTCTATATCACAAGACAACCCCACTTTACCACACAAATAACCACAAAAATGCTTATACTTTCCACTTAAATCACATTATTTAACCATATAAAATTTATCATTTACCAACCATATTAGATTTATTATTCCATTATATTCAGTTTTTAATGAAAAAACATTTCTCATACATTACCCACATTTATGTCCAACCATTACCCATTCATTTCAAGTATAAGAAAGTAATTTATAGCCATGTTTCATTAAATTATAGTCCACACCCCTTAGTGAATTTACCATTAAAAATAAAATTCCATTTATACCAAGAAACTTTAAAATATACCAAAAAACCACCTCAAAACTATCATACAAGACATCATATTCCAACCATAGAAACTAGCCACCCAAACTGCCACATGCCACAACATCAACCTCACTTCCTCTCACCAACTAGAGAAAACCAGTCACATTCCTCACTGCATGATCCATAACAACATCCTAATCCATTTAAAATGTATTCCCAACCAAGGGCATATAATCACAACATCATAATAAAGAAATTCAAAAATAAACAACACCTAAATCAGCCTCCCCACACTACCCTTTTTATAATGTGCTTTCACATCATATCGTTTTCTCTTTCATAAGAACCATAAATTTAATTCCCAGATTCTATAAAATTGGTTCATTACTATCATTAAATTTTAATCCTTTTATAAATAGGTTTTTCTATCAATAAAATCACAACATAACACTTATAACTCATCAGTGACAAAAAATATCAACAAAAATCATTAATATCTAATAATCATATAAGAAATATCACAGAAGACATATAACCACATGCAAATGAATCCTTCACAACAATTTCCTTTAGAATAATTTATTATATTTATTAATACATTCCATAATATCTACCCAAATGAAAGCAAGAGAATTCAATTTACATAATTCACACATAATTAAGGAGAGTTCTTGAATCCCCTACCTCGATCAAAGAATTAATAGTCATTGTGCAATAAGAAGAAGGGAGGAGATGATAATAACTCCAAAATCATGTGAGGGGATCCCAATCAACCTAAAATATAATAATATCCATCAATCACTCAACCCAACATAAATATAACCCAAGATAAACCATTGAACTATATTCCTCGAGATAGAACACTAGAGAGGGAACTAAGAAGAAATGAAAAGAAACTCACATTGGATTATGAACAAGGTTTCTTTTAAGTATATGATAAAGGATGAGAAAAAATGTACTTAAAGGCCTCCCAAAAATTCACTTAATATAACTTAAGTTCTAGGGAAATAATAAAAAAATAATGGCATTCGTAGGATCTATTGAATTTATACATGGACTAAAAACACTATGTTGTGGCATGACATTCCATTATCATATCATGATGGGTTTATCTCAAAAAAAATATCTAAAAATCACACCAAGTATCACTCATATCCATACTCTATTAAACTTGTTCAAACCTCTTCAAATCAATATCATCAATGGAGGTCACCCTGTGAAGGTTATCATAGAACCATAACATACAACTAACAAACCCATGTAAACCTACCCTCCAGGCCCTCACGCTATAATATTTGAGACTTCACCATGATGTAAAAACTCATAGAAGCACTAAAAACATCCCTAAGTCTTCATTACATGATGACCAAGAACCATTCTATGAAGGCCCCTTCACGGAAAACCTTGCAATTATCTTAGGTAATTTCACATCATGAAGTGAATCACCACTTTATGGCCTAAGGGTCAATATTAGAAAACTCATAAGGGTTATACAAATTTCAAAAAGGTTCATTTAAACTTTTTAAGTTTCCATAATTATCCAAAATAACACCATTTAACCCATCAAACAATGTAACCTCCCATCACACCACAACTAAGATTCTAGTATGAACACTAAAACATAGGACACAAGCTCCCACACTGAAACACTTACTCTATAGAACTCCGCATGATGTGACCAAACATGTCACATCATGACACATAAACTATATAATTTTCCTATAATATATCCAACCCTTCACACTGAGACTAACATGGATAGACCATAACCTACCTCTCCCAGCATAAATTCCAACTCTAATAAGTGCTTCCCTTCCTCCAGTCTCCTCGTGACACCTCTAACACAAGAAACATACCAAAAATATATGATCCATTACATTGATAAAATTAAAAATATTCATTTCTTTAAATCATGAGGAATTTGTAAAATTTTCATCTCATGTAATCTTAGGTTGTTAACTTGCAAGACACAAAAAATAAGAAAAAATATGGTAATTTTTTTTATTTGTTTATGTATTTTTATATTTTTTATATAAAAATACTAAACTAAAAATGTTTCACCCCATACATATAAAATATATATTATCCTATATATAATTAATTTCATAAAATTAATAAATAAATCATGTTAGAGATAATAAAAACATTCTATGTGGTGGTATATATGGTATCATTTAGCTGAAATTACTCTATGGTTTTCTTAAAAAATACTTATATAAGCATTTAAGTCATAATCTGTTTATAGTAAATATTTATGAACTAGACTAATTAAAAAAAATTATTTCACTAAAATGTAAACATAGTAATAGTTTAAGGACCATTCCATATGGAACAATGATTTATTGGGAGGATCTTTATCTAATAATTTTACAATAGGACCATCCTACTAACATGGAACTTCTATTATTGAATTAAATCATCATTGATAACCCTATTGGACTCATTTTAAATCTAATATTTTTCATATGAATCACATTGAATCTATTTCTTAATTCATGAATATATAATTTCTAATGTCTTTCTGTATCTGATATAGTCATATTATATTATTTATCAACCTAATGTGAATTAAATCCATGGTAAGGTGGAATGACTTTATAAATATAATACTAAAAGGGGATAATTTGATAATGTTTTTAAAGAAGTATGATATTTATATAATAAATCATATAAGCACATGCTATAATCTTTTGTAATGAGTATAAACATTTTTTCTAAGATTTTATCGATATACTTATTTGAAATTATATCTTTGACATTGGTCTGGGGATGATATAAAGTCTAAAATTTATGATAAAATCCATACTTATAGAGAAAAGTTTATAGATCATGATTATAATATTTCAAACCTTGATCCCTAATGATAACCTTGGTTAAGACAAAAATACTAAAGATTTAGGCTCTCAAAAATTCCATGACTAGTAAAGACTCATTTTCCTTATTTCCCTTACTTCTACCCATTTAGTTACATAATTAATAACTAATAATTTATACCTAATTCCAAATAAATTTGGGAAGGTCCCATTGAATTTGATTACTCATTCATCAATGTTTCACAAAATATTTTAGGATGTTGAGGAATCTCATTCCATGTAGATATATTCCTAGTATATTGAAATCATGTATATTTATAAAAAAACTAATGAGAATCCTTAAATAATAAGGTCAAATAAAGTTCAAAGTCAAGAAACTTTTGAATTATATTATGAGAGAAAAAGTGGCCATAAAATGATAATGAATAACAAAAATTATATTATCTCAAGTTCAGGTGTAAACCATTTAATAATATGATCAGTATAAATCCTTCAAGTATAGAGGTTATCCCAAATATATATTCATGAATTATTCCAAAGACAATGGGTTTCTTCCGAGATAAATTGTTTATGGACCCTGGATGCTATAAAAAATTATAATTATTAGTATACAATAGAGTAAAATCAACTACCTCACTAAGATGATTATTAAGGAAAAGATCTCCCATGGAGAGAGGAGAGTCAGTATAGTTGTCCAGTGGTAGGGAAAACTAACGGTTGTGGTCAATTACTATCATGAACTAACTCAGGACACCCCTGAATTGGGCACCTAATCCAACCCATGGTAAGGTCCAAAGAGTTTTTATGATCTCCACTGGCTATTAACAAGTTCATGAGCATCAAATAACATACTGTGGGAACAATTTTTCCCATAAAAACACCACATGGGTGTAAACCACAAAACCAATATGAACATTTTATTACTTGGAAATTCATACTCTAAAAAGAATATTGGCAACAAGAAATTTAACAATATCCCATAATATAACAATAACTAAAAATTCCATAAGAAATAATAAATCATATCATATTAATAAACATCATCCATAAAATATTCCAAAAAGAAGAGTCGCACATACACATGCACAAAGGGGAACAAGTTGGATGTTTAATAGGAGGTATAACATATGTCAATTCCCAACAAAAATAAATAAAAATTATACCCATCTATGTATGACACAAGTCTCAATTCCCCACCATGTCACCATCATCAACCCAAGCTCTACTAGCCAGAATACTCACCTTCCCCATAAAATGACTTGACTTTACTTGGATATCTCAAAAAAAAGGTCTACATACACCCATTGGGTGTATGTAGGGTGTGAGTAACACTAGCCTAGTATGATCCCACCAAGTGTTCCATGAATAACCCTTTTTAGATAAAAATAATCATGATATTTTGTAATAAATTATAATAAAGTAGTATTGCACATTAAAAGGTAATAAAACAAGTAAAATGATTTAACAAATTGAAAATAAAGATAAATTCCATGAAAGGAAACATTCTATAAACATGAAACATGGGAGAGACCTAATTCATTTAAGGATTTAGGGTTCCCAAAGTCCTTGTATCAACTTTTTATCTAATTTTCAATCCAATTGTGCACACAAGACACTAAGGAGGTCATGCCTTGGCCTAGTTGTATGGTGTCACTCATCCCATGACACCACATACAATCAAATACCAAGGAATACATGCCTTATCCTAGTGGTGTGGTGTCTCCTATCCATAACACCATGAAATTCATCCAAATTTATGTTTAGTTGGTAATGTGACGTAGTCCAAGAGGTATAATTAACACTAGTCTCCCCCTAGGTACCCAAGGTTACCATGTGCTTTACTCATTTCAAACATAACATGGTACCTTTAAAAAGGCTTCCCATAATTAACCATAAGCCAATTCCATTTATCAATTCCATAACATGCCTTTAAAAATCAATATCTTCTTTAATCAAGAGAAGAATACTTTAAACTAACAATGAGATATAAAATCAACCACAAATACTAATATACCATCACTTTGATTAATTCAAACACCATCCAAAAAGCATAAAAAATATGATTATTTCATAAAATAAGATTGATTCATTAAACTTCCTACCTTTCACCAAGGTAAACTAACCACCTACTATGAATACCCATTTAGAACATCAAATGGGATCCTAGAGAGGCAAGAAAAACCCCAAATATAAAAACAAAAGCTATAAAATTCATCAAACCCAAACCCTAAGCCACAAAGTCCTTAAGGAAGAATTTAATCCATGGAAAAAAGAATAAGGAGCCAAAAGGAGTTAAAAGGAGACACTTACATGAGGTTTACTTAAAGTTATAAGAATAAATTCCATAAAAAATGACACCAAGATAAAGGTGGAGAGTCGTGACATGCATGAGAATTATTTGGAGTTTGAGTGGGGATAATTGAAGTGTAAATAGTCTTTAATTTTAGGGAGGGAAACAAGATAATTACCATTTTTCATGTTTCTAGGTAGACCACAAGGTTTGAATGCATGGTTTTCCAAACTGTGAGCCAACCATGCGGGTCAACACTGCATCACATGGGCACTCACATAGTTATCCCACACGCTTTGGTAAAGTGTGTGATAACCATGTGAAATGGAACTATCATGTTGTAGAACTATTTCACATGGTTTCTAAATAGTTAACCTTAACTATACACCAAACCATGTGACACCCAGTATTTTTATAAAACCCCCAAAATTTCAAATGGAAAGACATGGAAACAAAGGTAAAAAGATAAAACAAATAAATAAAGGAAAAAAATACCTAAAAATGGAATCATGAGTGTGATAGTTCTTCCCACCATACCAATTTATGTCCCCAAAAAAGTCAACTCATAGCTTTCTCAAGGAATAGATAAGAATATTACTCCTTCACATGAGCTTACCTCTCCCAAGTATCATGTGAATCAGATCCATTTTTCTATAAAACATTAACCAAACAAATAGAATTCCAATATATAACCTTCTATTGGGAGTTGATAATTCATACATGCTTCTCGTTTATAGAAACATCGGGTTCCAATTCAAGTTCCTCCCAATTTAACACATGTGACGGATATGGGTTATACTTATTCAGCTATGAGATGTGGAACACATTATGAATTAATGTCAACCCTGAGGAAAATTACAACTCATAAATAGATTTTCTAATCCTCTAGGTGATCTCAAAAGTTCCTATATACCTCATAGAAATCTTTCACTACTTTCTAATTTGTTGGTGACCCAACTGAGACAACACCTTCAGAAAACCCTATCTCTAACTAAAAATTACGAGGGATGGAACCAATGATATGGATAGGATTTTTTGAAACTATGAGTTGTCAAAAATCATTACTAAATATTCAGAATCATTTTCATGGTCTCTTATATGAGACTTGTTCCTTCCAAATATGTCTCACCCACCTCTATCTGACATAAGGAATAATGGAATGGTCGATCATAAAGTACCTCAAATGGCATCATCAAAATAGAGTATTAGTAACTATTATTATAAGAAAACTCAACCAGACCTAGGTGGGTATCCTATGAACATACAAAATTAAGGACACATACCTGAATCATATCCTCCAAAACTTGATTAGACCATTCTACCTACCCATCCTTCTAGGGATGGTAAGATGTGTTTAGTTTCACCTATATTCCCTTTCCCTCTTGGATTCCTTTCTAGAATTAGGATGTAAAATAGGGGTCCCTGTCAGATATTATGGTATAGTTAATGTCGTGAAATCTCATAATTTTATGCATGTAAAACCTACCCAAAAACTCCACCTTAATCATTTACTTGATCAGTATGAAGTGAGAAGATTTATTCAGCCTATCTATCATGACCCAAATAACATTATATCTACGAGGGGTCCAAGGTAGTCTGATAATTAAGTCTACGAAAACCATATCTAACTTATTAATAGGAACAGAGAGAGGTTGAAACAAGCTATTGGGTCATTGTTGTTTGGCCTTTACCTACTAACATGTGTAACATAGGGACACAGAGTATGTTATATCCCTCATAATGCATGATCACCAATATCCCCACTTCATATCGTAATAAATCTTAGTGGGACTAGAGTTGAAAACCCACTAAGACCGGTGGAAATATTCCAAAACTAACTTCCTTACCAATAAAGGGACCAAAATATGATTTTGAAAACAAAGAGAACCTCATAGAGATAGAAACTATTCACCAGTGGTATCCCCATTATAAAAAGATTCTTTTAGAAATTAATATTCACTCTCTTCCCCAATCTCTCAAGATGTTCGCTCAAGGAGTGGAGGAGTCAACTAGACATTGGAAAGAAACAAATATTCCTTCTCCACTTTCACCTCTAGGTGAAACTCAACTAAGAGACCCATGAGATTCCCCTTCTCATTAGACTATCTCAAAGCTTGGGTTGAAAATTTCTGATAAAGAGAATCCACAACAACAATCCCTTTACCCAACATATAATCAAGATCAAAATCAAATGGCTAGAGATATTCAACCCAATACCTATATCTAAGGTTCAAATCCCTTTGAGAGAGAAAAACCCATGATTTTATGGTCAAGGAACACTATGAACTTCTCACCAGAGGCAGTGTTGATAATATTTGTGCACATTAATAATAGTAGGAAGCTCTAAGTTATGGGTTGGATAGTTCTTCTAATATGGTCAATGGTGCTGGTATTCGTAAGCAACCACATGATTTCCTTACATCAGAACACAACCTAAAACTATTATAGATGAATTATAGTAAACTACATAGATAATAAATGCCTTAAGGAGGATAAAAATCATGACCAAAGTCAAATGTTTCTTCATCTCATCAAATGAGTCTTGGAATTCCGAATTCTATATGAATTTTCCCCCTTCCAGGAGAGTGCTATCAAGGAAAATTCTATCTTGGAGAAATCCATGATAAACAACCAATAATAACTAAATAATCCTAGAAAACTCAAAATCTAAAATACATTCACCGGATCATCCCAATACATAATGGCCTTCAACTTTTCAAGATCCATCGATATGCCTTGTTCAGACACCATATGCCCCATAAACTTCACTTCATGAATCTAGAAGTTTCATTTAGATAGTTTATCATAAATATGGTGATCCTTCAGAGTTCCCAAAACAATCAAAATGTGGTTCTCATGATCCTCCTCAATCTTAGAATAGACTAGGATGTCATCCAGGAAAACTTCAATGATGGAATCAAGGTATTAGTGAAAGATCTGGTTCATCGGTTCCATAACGACTGTTATACAATTAATTAACCCAAAAAAATTACCCAATACTCAAAATGATCGTAACTACTTCTTAATGTTGTCTTGGGAACATTAGATTACCTCACCCTGACTTGGTGATACCCTAAACAGAGGTCTATTTTTGAAAACCACTTCTCCCCTTCAATTGTTCAATGACATCATCAATATGGGGAAAGGGGTATTTATTATTGACCGTTACCTAATTTATCTTTTGATAATCGATACAAAAGCGAAGGACCCCACCTTCCTTCTTAGAAAAGAGAACTGGAGTAGCCCATGGGGACATGCTCGAGTGGATGAATCCTTTAGATTCCAGTTCATCAAGATAAATCTTTAACTCTCTAAAATCTATGGGTTCCATATGGAAAGAGTGAAAGGAGATCATATGATCCCTAAACATCAGATAAATAGAAAACTCAACTTCCTATTCTAGGGTTAACCCTAAGAGGAAATCTGGAAACACCTCTGGAAACTCCCTGACAACATGAGGATGTTTGGATCCATGATTTCCTTCATTGACCTCATCCAAAAGGGATTCTAACTAAAATACTAGACTACCCAACTCAGGAAGGGGAGGTCCTACCCAGCTTGATCATGCATCCCAATCTCCTTGAAACACATGGGTATTCCCACCGAGAGCAGTGAAGGTCACCTTCCATTGGTAACAATCCATTTGAGCCTTGAAGGCATCCATCTAGTCCAGCCTAATAATGAGGTCAAAGGAATCTATCTCCAGAATGAAGAAGTATCATTCTAGCTCTACTACTTAGATAGAAATAATGTTGTAAGGACAATGAAACCCCTTCTCTTTCTTCTTCCTAAGGTGTGTCAATATTTCTATAATGTATGGCATGATCTTTGATGGAAGTTTCAACAATTCCACTACACAAGCAGAAATAAATGAGTGAGGAGCACCAATATAAAATAAAGAAAACACCATAGATGATGCAATAAGTATGGTACCTCTCACTTCCATCTATGTTGACTCATATTCCATAGGATCTGGCTCCACTGCATGTAACTACCTAGTCTTATTTTGTTTCTGGGGTCTATTAATAGCCAGATGGTATTCCCTTAACTGGTTCTAACCATACGATACACCATTCCTGCCTCTATGCCCTTGAGATTATGGTCTCACTACCTTTGAGGAGTTTGAATGAACATCGGATCCCTTGGGTACCAAGGAGCTTGCACCACTTTAAAGAGAGGTACTAGCCTTACAAAACCCCTACAGGTGGCCTAAATGCCTGCATGAATGGAAAGCCTTCTGGGGAACTTGGAATGAGGGCCTCATATGCCCAGTCCTACCATACTTATAACAAATGGGAGTCCACCCACCTAAATCCACTGATGTTGTAAACTGAGATGGGTTCTTAGATCCACTGCCACATGCCCTTCTCAGATCGTCATGCTTTCATTTATTCTTATAAGGACTACTTCCACTCCCACCAAAAAATAAGCACACTAGTTATCACTAACATACCTACCTAATCAATCACTACCTCCAACACTCGATCCACAAGATCAACATATGTTGAGTGATTTAAGAGAAATACTTGAGCTCTAATTCTAGATCGAATATCCGTTTTAAAACTCCTAGCCTTTAACTTTTAATTAGATACCAGCTCCGACTAGAAATGAACAAGATCAATGAATCTATTTTCATTCACCATAACCCTTATATCAACTTGTTGGATAGAAAAAAAATCTCGAGACTTTTCTAGTGCCACTGTGCCTGGATAAAACTGTTGGGTGAAGATAACCTTGAAATCCTTCCATTCAAGTTGCTCGAGCTAATTTTCCTGAATGATCAAGTCACACCATTTCTGAATGGGGACTTTAAGCATAAAGGCAACACACTTCACCATTTTTGAATGGGGCCTTCAGTCTTTTCCAGCCAATCCTTAGCTTCATGGGTTCATTACTTCCCCAAAAAGTGGGAGACTTATGCTTTAGGAACTCTTGATATTGGTCCTTTTTAGGATCCATGACAACTTTCTTAATTGGGGTGGGGATGAAACCCATCCCTTGGTCCATATCCCAAACTGATCGGTCCACTTCCTCAAAAATATTCTGATCTACTAATAGGTTTGCGCACATAACGTTATCCATAAAATCTTTTAGTGTATTCATGGGTCACTTTTGAGGGGGCATGAGGCTATAACAAACCAATAAAGTAGAAAAATCCATCAAAACCAATAATAAATCATTAATCCATAACGCAAATATATTTTAAATGCTATAATAAATCATAAGTAAAGGGGACATAACAAATCAAAACCCTCCATGAATTGTGCATGCATGCAAGGTCCGCAGCCCATGCACTGTAACCAATAAGGAAGGGTAAAAAAATCCAAAGGTAAACCACATTCCCAACATTCCCTAGAAACTCAAAGAAGGTCATTAAGAGTGTTGGAAAGACACCCCTTCATACCTCTTACTTGAGTCCCAACAATCCTATCTTTGGTATATCCTAACTTCCCAAATAACATAGAACTCACAATCGGGCTCTGATACCATTATGTCGTGAACTAACCTAGGCCACCCCTAAACCAGGAACCTAAGCCGGCCTTTGGAAAGGTCCAAAGGGCATTCCTAATCCCCATGGACTGGAAACAAGTTCCTGGGCATTGAAAAACGTACATTGGGAATGATTTGACCCAAAAAACACCATAAGGGTTCAAACCATGATCCCGACATGAACTTGTCATAACATGGAAAGTCATTCTCTAAGAAGAATATTGACAATAAGTAATATAACAAAATTCCATAATATAACAATAACTCAAAATTTCAAAAGAAATAATAAACCTTATAATAAATAAATAATCCATAAAATAGTCTAAAAAGGAGAGTCACACATACACAAGCACAAAAGGGAATGAGATGGATTCCAAATAGGTTGTATAATATATGTCATACTGAAATAAGGGTTTCTCACCCCTCTTTTCCCATTACTTTTGTGAGCCTTATTAATTCCTTTTCATTTTAATGGAAAATGTTATTATGCATCATTGTTATAATTTCCTTACTATGTTATCAATGAGAGATCGCTATTCCCTCTCATTATATTGTCTTCATAAGTCGCTGTAATGCTCAAACTTCCTCATAGCCATAAAACCATCCTAAATTTTGGTAAAGAAAAGCGTGTGTGGTTTTCCTAGCAGCGACATCTATGTCTGGATACTACAAATAGATGTGGCTCTGGAACAGATGTACCTAGAGGTAATAACTCTGAAAAGGGAAGATTAGGTGTTAACTCGATCGTCACCTAGTGCATGATAAAGAGGCATTGATGCACATCTGGTTTGACACTCTTAGGGGATATGCTTGGATGATTTGCAAGCTTTTTTTACAAAACCATTATGAAAAATTTATCTATCATTGCATTGGTTTTTTGCCTTTGCAAATGCATGTATCCCACTACCTAGACACCTTGATCACCTTAGTCCATGTGAACACCCAATGATTATAATCTCACATCCTTCACTTGATAAGGGGGGTTTATTTGAATATTGTGAAATCCCTAGTTATTTCTTACATATGATAAGAGATTTCACCTAGATATCCTTATTAATTCTTTGATTGGGGAAAAATATTTTCATACCATATAATCTCTTGTTCTATATGGATTATTCAGGAAAGATAAACCTCATTGAACAATTATTCTAAGTGGTTCATTCAACAAACATTATGCCATGAAATTATACAGTTTGTGATGGATTGCATTGGACTTTTGTGTAATGGGTGAGACCCGAAATTATATAGCCCTTTGTGCACTGTTTGGTCTCATGAGACAACTAAGATGGGGTAATGAGAGCGCTCTTGCCTTTTATGTAAGATGTCATTGGTATAAGGTCTTGACGGTATGCTTAAGATGTATGTCATCACGCAATCCCTTCACTACATGTTCAGTTATTGTTATTCATGCATCTTTTCATTATTATGTGAGCAATGAATTTATTTATGCTCTCAGTTTCATTTGTTATGACATAACTCAATTTATTTATTCATGTCATAATGTTTTATTTATAATAGCTTTCGTTGTACGCTGCTCCCTTACCGAACGTCTGAGCTCACTTCTTTATATTGTTTTCCATTTCCCCAAGAAATCAGAATGATTGTTATGTATGACAAATGGATTCGGCAGAAGGATAATATTATTTCGCAAATTCAGATGATGTTATGTTTATTTATGTACCTAATCTTTTGAGACTACTAAATTGCTCGATTGGGTAGCACCCAATCACTTGCTTCTTAGTCTGTTTTCAATCTTTATTTCAGAATCAAAACATCATTGTAGCTCAACTCACCGGTGATAAATAGATTTAAAGCACTTCTCTACCACTACCACTACATTTAATTAGAATTTAAATATTCAAATATGATGATTTAATCTCATAAAAATGACAAACGAAGATCAAAACACGAATTTAATTCCAATAAGCACCCTCCCAATTATAAACACATCCAATTGACAGCGCATTTGATTGAAATTGAGTTTCTATTTTGATCGTTTTCGAAAATCAATTGGGGGTGTTCCAGGCTGTGGACTCGCTGCCGCCGACGCAATGCTCACCCAATACCAAAGCTTCGCCCGCCATTGTTTCACATCGCGCCCACTTGTTTGGTCCGATACTCATGATCGCATCCTCCACAAGCTCCACCGTCGCCAATTAAGAAATTTCAAAGTCAACGATGAAACGAGGTGCGTTTGTGTTCAATTTCTCCACAAGCCCCACGCAATGCTACTGAATCCTTCCAGAAGTTTGAAAATCTGTTGCCCTCCGAAGGATGCCGGTTTAGATTTTTCTATAAAATATCGATCTTAATCGCCGGCCGCCTGGTTCATGTCTTTATTTGACTTATACTCCTGAAGTCCGTTGCTGATTCATGTATGGGTCAGGTTCCATCGTCGTCGTCTTCACCCATTCCGTCCCTGGAAATTGGCGAAGGCTGTATTAATCGGCCGTAGTTTTCTGTTTGAGATCGGCTTTTGGTGGTCAACATGGCAAGCGCTCTGGGCGGATGGTTGAAGACCGGATACGTGATCTTGGCCTTCATCTCTGCTCTCTTTCTCGGCGCTCTCAAAGGTCGGTTTCTCCTGATTTCTCTTCTTCTTCTGATGATGAATTCTCTGATTCAGCTTCTCGGTATTTGCAGCGCTAATGGTAGGCCCCGTTGCTGGTCTGATTCTGATAATAGGGAACGTGGGGGTTATTCTAGGGCTCCTTCCCGCTCATGCTGTCTGGACGATCTATACCCTCGTAAAGTAATTCCCCCTTCTTCAGGATGTCAATTCCCCGTCTAGGGTTTGCATAGCTGTCGTCTCTAACAATAAACCCTGCAGGACTAACATGTTTGACGCCCCCCTGAAGGTCGCCTTGCTGTTCGCCTTGCCAGTTCTATTCGGTATTTGGTTGGCGCTGAGTATCGCCAGCAGCGTCATGGTTGGATTGGGCTACGGATTCTTTGCCCCCTGGGTTTCAACTTTTGAAGCCTTCCGCCAAGAAAACGAGCTCAAGAAATTCTTGCACAGTGTTTTGGTACGTTTTAAAGCAATTCATTAATTCTCCTCTCCTCCGTTTCTGTCGCTGCAGTTTCTCATGTTTAGCTGCTCATCTTCATTCTAGGATGGAACGTGGGGAACTGTTAAAGGAAGCTGTACAGTGGTTCGAGACTTCGCAGACATTTGCTACCATTCATACCCACTCTACTTGAAGGAATTGAGGGATTCCCCTGCGGCTAATGAGGTTCAAACCCTCAGGTATTGTGATAGTTTGAGATACTTGCTGGGTTCTCATGGTTTCTCTGTGATTGCATCCATGGCGGCTGTGTTTGCAGGCTGATTCATGTGCCTGGGTGCATAGCCGTGGGGCTCATGGGCCTTGTAGTGGAGGTCCCCCTTTACACCGCCATTGCAGTGGTCAAGAGTCCATACTTGTTGTTCAAGGGGTGGCACAGGCTCACCCACGACCTCATTAGCCGTCAAGGACCGTTCTTCGAAACAGCTTGCATTCCGGTGGCCGGATTAACGATCCTCATGTGGCCGCTGGTGGTCACCGGGAGCATCCTCATGGCCGTTCTCTCCAGCTTCTTTGTAGGATTGTATGGCGCAGTGATAGTATATCAGGTGAGGTCTCTGTTACTTATCAATGGAGGTTTATAGTGTTTTCAATCAACCTTCTGCGTGCAGGAGAGGTCTTTCAGGCGGGGAATTGCTTATGTTGTTGCAATGGTGGCTGAATTTGATGAATACACCAATGACTGGCTTTACCTTCGCGAGGGCTCTATCCTTCCCAAGTAATATTCGTCTGCAGATACTCTTGTCTTCGTCTCCATCCCTGTAGGTTAGCCTTTTGATGACGGAATCACTCCATTGCTCGCAGCCAGGCCCCGGTATCGGAGGAAGAAGGGCTCTCATTCAATGGAGTTATCCGTCGGGGGCGATCAAGGAGGCAGCACCAGAGGTGGCTCGGGATCTGATATGGCTCCTTCGATGCTGGTACCGACCTTGGCTCCGTCGCGATCGGTCCGGGAATCGATGCAGGAAGTGAAAGTAGTGCAGGTATGGAGGAGCGTGATGAGGTGCTGCGAGACGAAGGCCAGGGAACTGGTGGAAGAGAAGGTGGTGACGCAGGCGGACCTCCATGGATGGCTCAAGGCGAAGAGCGTGAACGAAGGGGCGATTGTGGGGGTGGGGGTGCCGGCTTACTCCATCTTGCAGGCCCTCCTGAGCTCCATCAAGGCAGGGTCTTCCGGGCTGCTGCTGTACGATGGGGTGGAGCTCAACCACATGAACTCGCCGCGCGACAGGTTGCTGGACTGGTTCTTCCAGCCGATCATGGTGCTGAAGGAGCAGATCAGGGTGATAAAGCTGAGCGAGGGGGAGACGAGATTCATGGAGAAACTGGTTCTATTTGGGAGTGACGAGCGGCGCATGGAAGGGTGGGAAAACGGGAGCGTCGCGCCGCAGGACGCTCTCCGAGCTGCTCAGATTCAAGGCATCAGCCGAAGGTACTGTATCTGCAAACGTAAGATCTTGTTTGTGTTTTAATGGCGGAAGGAAGGGTGGTTAGAGAAGCTTTGAATGGGCGCAGGATGACGGGGTTGACGAGAAGCGTGACGAAACTGCCGACGTACCGGAGGAAGTTCCGGCAGATCGTGAAGGACTTGACGTTGCAATCTTCAGGGAAGGAGGGGTCCCTGAAGCCGGAGGGGTCCCTGAAGCCGGAGGGTTCCGCTCGTTCTGGTTCGGTCAGATCCGTCCCCTCCGCCATTGATGCCGTGTAGCTCTGTTGATCTTCTTCGTCTTCTACCCCTTTTTAGAATGTGTATATTTAGAATTTTTTTGGAAGTGAAAAAGAATTAGGCCTGTTTATTTTATCTTTTGTTTTTTTTATTACTATATTACCTTAATCTTGCTCATCAAATCACCATACAACTAATATGGTGATCATGAGAAATATATGGAGAAAGGTGCCTCCCACCCACTTCTCCACTAATTTAGTCACGCTCACATCCCAGTAATATGTCATGATGCTCCTATCTTTTTTATATTTACACACCACATACGGCATAACCATAGCCACATCCACATACCACGTCAAAACCACATACCCTATACCACACCACAACCACACATCGCATTGCAACCACATCATCACCAAATCAATGTCTTGTGCCACATCACTGTCTCATCATCACATAACCACAAAGAGAGCCCGAGAGTGGGGGAGTATTGAGCTAGCCATATCACCCACATCTTGAACATTGGACATACACTATGACCCAAAACCTTATATGGGCATCCGTTGTGTAATCGATTCAGGTGGGTGGGTGTAAGAAATAGCAAAATATAAAATGATATAAAGATGCATACATAGTGTCTACTTCCCACCACAACACCGTTGTAACCGCAACCCCTCAACACATTAGTACCGCTTCACAACAACAACCGATGCCACCACAATACACATCACAACCAACTGTTACTACATCCACACAATAATCACATAACTTCTCATGTCATAATTCAATACAACTTTTGCATTAACCATTTGCCGATCACATTACAAATATTAACCACATCTTTTTAGCCACTTCCCATTCACTCAAACCACTTCCACTTTCAACATTAATGTTTCAATTAAAAACAACTTAATTCACAAATTTAATTGGTTTATATTCAACGCGTCATTATTTCATCACACCCTTTCCCATTCGAGTTATTCAACTCATTTCATTAGTTCAGAATCATTTCATATCCCTGTGAAACTATCAAAAATAGTGTAACACCTCAAGATTTTATGGTATGCCTCTTAAAATTTAATATCCTCGATAGTTTATGTTTCACACAACACCGAATTTAAATCTCTAATATACTATTAAATATGACTGTTGGAATAGTAATGTAACCATTAGGAATAGTCATATGACCAATAGAATAGTAACATCACTCATGACAGTATAAATAAAATTTAGGTATCTTATAAATGAAAATATGTTATATTTATATCATAAAATAAGTAAATAAAAGTTTTAAAAATGATAAATTATTTTTTATTTTTGTAAGTCATAAATATTTAATTACAATTTTATAATTAATATAATGATTTAAAAGAAAATATATTTTCATAAAATAGGCTCATAAATTAATATTTTGTTGTCTTGTGATTATAAGATAATTTTATGAGACCTTAATCAATTTTTCTAAGTGTGTTTTTAATTAAAAATTAAATTTATCATATTTAGAAAATTATTTTCAAAAAATAGAGTTCATTTTTGAATTCTAACTGGAAAAAAATGGTTATGATGAATTTTTGAGATTTTTCTAAAATAGTTGATTTTTTTGTAAATAGCGAAAAATAATAATTTACGGTATATATACATTATAAGATAAATACACTATTCCTTGAGTCTCGAATGATGTAAGCACCATAATCTCGAACTTCCCTTCATTATTTAATATATTTATTGATAATGCTCAAACTATTCATAATCTTTTGCCAAAATAATAAACTAATGATTAAAATAATCAAAAAAACAGCTCTCTCCTCCACTATAAATACCACCCTTCACCACCTCTTCTTCTCACACTTCCAAAACCTTAAAACTTGCTTGTATTCTGCCCATTTACTCTCTCAAACCTATTCTCCACGTTCTGGTCTTGCTAGTCTCATCAAAATACCATTTCAAAGTTTCTTAAGGATGTTCTCGAGAAGAAGAATTAAAGAGGTAAATACTTTTTTGTTCTCTTTCAATTTCTTTTAATTTCATTGTATCCTTACCTCTTCTGTCGATACATGCATGATAAATCCAATATCTTATATATACTAGAATGTTATTATGTTAATGAAAGATCCATCATCAAACTCCTTCTCCTCCCCACTTTTATTTTAAAAATGAAAATATCGTCCGTGATGTGCCGATTTACCACCACTGTGGACAATGCGTTTTCATTTTCCATTACCACCTTCAAAGCTGATCATAAAACTATTATTATGGTTAAATAAGATTTTATTATACATATTATAAGTATATAATGTTCTGAAACCAGTACATATACATAATATTAATTAATAAAACAAAACTGATTTGTGATAATATAAAATTCACCAAAATTAATTAACGCTCATCATTAACGTTTTATCTAATGAATCATCCTCATATTTGAAAACAAAATGATATATAAGACCATTTAATATTCTGAAAGTTCATTAATAACATACAATTTTAATTATGGAAAATTAATCCCATTTTACATAAACTTCCATACATGTATAATCATGAAAACCTAGAAAAAGAACACTCCCGAACGACAAAGTAGAATCTTATAACTCATCAAAAAAGCCATAAATGAACTTAATAAAATTATAATAAATCAAATAAATGTTGAACATGTTCTGAATTAAATTATTAATGAATCTAATTTCATTATCCAGGACGTTAAGTGCAAGAGCAGAATGCTTTCAGACATAAGGTAAGAGTTTCTTCCAAAACCTCCATTTTCCCTTCAGGATACACGTTTTCTCTCTTTACCCCAATGTAATGATGCTTCTTTATTTTTGTGTACTTTTTATACATTTTATGTATATGTTTCAAACTCATGTAACTAGATCAGATGTTCCTTCTTTGATGGGGAAATACATTTTTTAAAAAGGTTCACTTCTCAATTCTTCCCGAAAAGTAAGCCCGATTAAAGAGAACTTCCCGTTTTATTACCCATTTTCAAGTACTATCCATAAAATATTTTAAGACACCATTGTTTTTATAAAATCACAATTTTTTTCATGAAAAACTATATTTGTTCATTTTTGGTTTTATACAAACAATTATGACAAATACAAATGATTTTTCCAAAAGAACTCTTCTTTGCAAAGCGAAAAGGGTATTTCTCTCAAGAATCCCTCGATGATTTTATTAGAGTATTTTCATCTATTTCAACACCTCTGTTGAATCTTATGATTTATTGAGATTTTTCTCTTATGATTATAATCTACCATATTTTATTAAATGGTTTATGATCAGTTTGACTGTGGATTTGCTATCTTGATACCATTCACCATACTACCCAGAATAGTTAGTGATTATGTTTATAGATTGGGGAAAGTTATTTACATTTTGTATATATATGTTTTTTATGTTTTACCACATTCATACAAGGAATGCATTGGACTTAGTAAGTGATGGGTGTAGCACGCTATAACCCCTCGATGTATCGGTAGGTCTCATGAGATAAAACAAATATGGATTTAGCTGAGGCTTTAACCATTTATTTTCAAATGTGTTGGTTGGGGCCTTGAAATTATGTTTATGATGTCCGGTATTATGCATTCCCTCATTATGATATTAGTAATTGATAATATATGTGATTATTCGACTAGTAGAATATCCATGGTTACATTTCATTCTCAAATGATTATTTATATGACATTATTTATTCATTTTTTATTCCTACCATATCATATTTCAAGATTATGTTTTAATGACATCTGTTTTCAGTCATTCACTATACCTTATTGTTTATATTATCTTCCACTGTATTACTTACCCTTACTGAGCATCTGACCTCACCCATTTCTTATGTTTTATTTTTCCCAAGGATGTGAAGATGTGTATTATGAATGACTTGTAGGGATAATATAGGATTTTATAGATGTTTCCAAATGAGTTTGTATATTGTATTTCATTTCATGTTATAATGTAAAAACTATGTTTGTATATGGTTTTACAAATATACTAAACAATTCGGTCCTTTGGGATGCGTTTTCCTTGTGTATTATACCAATGTAATAAAGTAAGGCACCATATCTAGGCTACTGAGGTTGGGGTCTTTTCATTTTGTATCAGAGGATATTTAGTAGAAACCTTAGAAACTAGATTTAGAAAATATAGATTAGGGAACATAACCCTAATATAGAATTTAAGGATAAACATAGAAGAACATCCTAGAATTTTGGTAAGGTAGATATTATGTGGGTCTTCCTATAAATACATCCCTGTTTGGATACTATAAGTGGATGTAGTTCTAACACATATGCATCTAGGGGTAACAACCCTGACAAGGTGTGTCGGGCCTGACTCAGCATAACCTGGTACACGACAACGATCCTTACTGCACACCTGGTTTGACACTCCCAAGGGATATTCTTAGGATAATTTACATTTTCTTTACAAACCATTATAAAGGATTTAAAAGTAAATATTTCCCAAAAAAACCATGTTTTTGATTACAAGATTAGCTATGAATAAATTTCAATTTATGTTAAGTGTTTTGCTAGTTTGAAATTATGAATTATAACATAATTTAGTGCATGCCATTGTTTAAAAATGTCACCTAGTGGGAGGAATGGAAACCGTATCAATGCGCGTATCCCATGTAGGGATGACCTTCCTATGCAAGATAATGATGTTGGAGTAGGAGCTGCAATAGGATATGAGAAACTTATAACTATACTGGGATAGATGACTAAGGTTATAAATAATAACCTTACCCATATGGAGCACCCTGATTCACAATGTGGAGGAGAAATGTTAAAATACTTTATGCGACAACAACCTCCATCAATAAATGGGACTACAAACCCATTTGTAGCTGAATAGTGGATAAGTTCCATAGAGAAGATATTTATTTCTTTGGGAAGTAACAAAATAAAGAAGGTTGTCATGGTAATTTATTGTCTCTTGGGAGATGCAGATCAACGGTGGTCATTGATTAAAAAAAAAGGAGGAGGAAGAAATAAAAAACATGGAATGGAAGGTTTTTAAGAAACTTTTCACGGAAAATACCTTTCTAGAGAATGAGCGGATATGGAGAGACAATTCTTGAGTCTGAAACAAAAACAAGATGAAAATGTTGCTAAGTATGAATCCAACTTTACAAGGTTAGCAAGTCATGTCGCAGAGTACATACATAATCCAAGGAGCAATATTGATCAATTCTTTGATGGTTTAAAACCATTCCTCCAAAGGGAACTGGTCTCCCAAAATTTATCATTATATGAAGATATAATCTCATGTGCTATCAATACAGAGAAATAATTCTCTAATTCTTATGACTTTAAGGGAAAATAAGAGAAGAAGAGGGTGGTAAAGTAAAGAATGTATATAGGGAAGAATAAAAAAGGGAATTTTCCAACATGTGATACTTGTGGAAGGAAACACCCTGGTGCCTACTTAAAAAAGGAAAAGCAGTTTTTTACAAGTGTGGAGGAAAAGGCCACTAAGCTCATGATTTAAAAGGAAAGAAAGAAGCTACCATTTTTTTATGATAAAATTGTAAATAGATGGGACATTATTCAAATGATTATCCTAAGTGTCAAGAAAACTTGATTTAGAAAAAGGCCAAGGGAATAATTACAAGATTATGTGATCACAATTGTGGAGGTTGAAGTTCCTAATGATGTGGTGGAAGATACTTTAATCATCTCCTAAAATTTATCTAAAGATTTACTTGATTCTGGATCATCACATTCCTTTATATCTTCCCAATTTTCTTTAAAAATTAGATACTTCCAATTCACCTTAATAAGGGAGTTTTCGGTAAAGACTCATAATGGAAACCTTATTTCAATAAATATGTGTTGAGAAATTCCAATTATGACACATAAACATGCTTTAATTACTGATTTTTTCATCTTACCTATGGTCGATTTTGATATTATCCTTGGTATGTAATGGTTTTTGAAATATAATGAAAATATTTATTACAAAGAGAAAGAAATTATGATTCGTGATGAAGGTATGTAATTTATCATCTTTAGAGGGGAGACCTCATCATCTAATTCATATATGGATCCACCTACGATATCTCTTCTAAATGAAATTCTTGGGGATGAAGAGAAATTATCATCTATGGGTGAGGAAAGAAATATTCAAATTGAATATTTACCTATTGTGCAAGAATACATTGATGTATTTCCAAGGGATTTACTTGGACACCCTCCAAAGTGGGAAGTTGAGTTCTCTATTGATTTAATTTCTAGTGCAAGACTTATATCAAAGAATCTTTATAGAATGACCACTATGGAATTAGTAGAGTTGAAGAAACAACTATAGGAATTGAGTGATAAGGAATTTACTCACCCTAGTGTTTCTCTATGGGGATCAAATGTTCTCTTTTTCAAGAAGAAAGATGGATCCATGAGGTTGTGCATTGATTATAGAGAAATCAATGCTACCACAATAAATAACAAGTATCCTCTTCCTCGCATTGATGATTTATTTAATCAACTTCATGAAGCTCAATATTTTTCGAATATTGATCTTCAATCTAGATATTATCAATTGCGTGTGAGGAAGGAAGATATTCCAAAGAAAACATTTTGAATAAGGTATAGACATTACAAGTTAACGATAATGCCATTTGGATCGACTAATGCACCCTCTGTTTTTATGGATCTAATGAACAGAGTGTTCAAGGTATATATTGATGATTTTTTATGGTATTTATTGATGATATCTTGATATATTGAAAAATATATGAGGACCATGAGAACCACTTGTGGGTTGTTCTGGATACTCTTAGAAGAAAAGAGTTACATGATATGTTTAGAAAGTGTGAATTCTAGCTACAAAAAATTTCTTGTATCGGCCATATTGTCTATAAGGATGGAATATAAGTTGATAATGTGAAGATAAGGGTATTATAGGAATATCCAACACCAATGAACATAACCGAGGTATGTAATTTAATTGGTTTAGTAGGTTACTATCGACATTTCATTCATAAATTTTCCTGATTATCTAACTCGTTAACCAAGCTTACCTGTAAAGGGGTTATGTTCATATTGACAAAATAATGTGAAGAATGTTTTGAAGAATTGAAGAATATATTAGTGAATTCTCTAATATTGGCTCTACCATCAGGAAATGGTGTATTTGTGATATATAGTGATGCACCAAAGAAAGAACTTGGCTATGTCCTTATGCAGAATGATAGAGTTATTACATATGAATCAAGAAAGTTAAAAACTCATGAATAAAACTATAAAACTCATGATATTGAGTTAGAATCTGTAATATTTTCCACAAAGATACGAAGACACTATCCCTATAGTGAAATATGTGAGATATATACATATCATAAGAGTTTGAAATATATCTTCTCATAGAAAGAACTAAATATGAGGCAAAGATAATGGTTTGAGATACTCAAGGATTATGATTGTTCAATACACTACCACTTAGGGAAGGTGTGTAACACCCCAAGATTTCATAGTACATTATTTCTTCAAAGTAATTCAATAACTTGTACTACACGCAACACTGAGTTCAAGCACACCACGACTTACCAAACTAGCCGTTCAAAAGCGGTTATGAATAATATTAACTGAATTTTAAACTTTATATAATACTTATAATTTTAGAATCCATATTATGAGTTTATTAGACATAATTTAAGAACAAATTCATTTTTTCAGATAAAAGAAGTATTTTTCAAAAAATGCAATTTTACCGCCTTTTAATGGCAAACCCTTTTTTAAATCCAATATTTGAAACTTTTATATATTCAATTTGACAAAATAAACTTCTTCTTTAGAATCAGGAAACAATAATTTAGTTTCAATAATTTTTTGGTGTTTTTTTGATAACTTTCATATTTGGGTGAATAGTGAAAAATACTATATTTTAACTAAAAACAACTTTTTTAATCAAAATAATTTATAGTGTTGAATTATAAATTTTAATGGTTTGGAAGTATAATTAGATTATATTTTTACCATTTAATCCAATTATGGTCACTGTAATTAATTTCACTTTGAAATTGGACATAAACAAGTGTCGATCTTTTGATAGTTATTATTTCTTAAAAATACGCTTTTTGGTTTTGACAACGAGAATTAATTTTAAATTAATTAATGAAAATTATATGTTTTTAAATTGGTAAAATAGAATTCATTTTTGAATTCAGAATATCAAAATTAGCTTAGGGTGATTTTTTGGTATTTTTCTGAAAACTTTCAATTTTTGATGAATAGTGAAAAACACTGAGTTATTGTTTAAAACCGACTTTTTATTTAAATAATTATTTATTTTATTTAAATTTATTTTAGGTCAAAATAGATACAAAATACCTATATAAGTTCAATTTAATTCATTGGAGTCAGTTTATAATAATTTTCGATATATAAAAATTTTATCGAACTTTTTACCATCTTTTACCCACATCCTAGGAGCATTTGTAAATTTGCATAAAAATTAATTTTACCACTTTTGTGAATTGAATTTCAAAAATCAAAGAGACACAGTTGATATCAGTAAGTAAAATTTGGTTCAATAAGATGAAAATATTTTTTGGTGAATAGTAACTTTTGACTTTTATTTACCGCGGTTAAAGGTAAATAGGGTAATTCAAGGTAAAAAGATTATTATAATAATACAAAATTACCTTAACCCTTGTCCTAACCTTATTGGATGAGTCATGGCCGACCATGGGCATCCTTGGGTCGATTTTGGGACCCCATGGAGCTACTTATGAATGATAATGACACTTTATTTTAATTAACTTAAAGTAAAGGAAAAAATGACATAAACAAATATCTTTTTGTAAATCAATTTTTACATGGGGTTATATAGGTCATCGTTTCAACTATAAATATTAATTAGAAAGATAAAAATATTTAATACATAATGTTATTTTATTTATATTTTTTAGACATTAAATAATTTAATTTATTTATGACACAATAATGATGCAGTAATTACCTTATTAATGAAATATTAAAATAATTTATATTATAAATATCCAAATAAATGTAATTTGAGACTTTTTATGAATTCCACTAATTTTTTTAGGTTAATATGACATGTTAGGGTTGATTAAATGAATTTTTTTGAAGTAATAATGTTTTTATAAATTTAACAAAAATAAAATAGCAAATAGTGTCAAAATTGACATAAAAGAGTTTTTAAAATCAAATATTATATTATTAATTGATATTCTATTCCTAAAAATCTGAGGTTCAGCCAAAGGTCTTAAATAATATTATATATGTCATTAATGAACCACTTGTGGGTCGCTTGGATGTTTATAGTAAGTTTATTAACCATATAATATAAAAATACAAAGAGACATGGTAAATGTCAAACTATTTAACTAAGAGTTAAATCTAGAAGATAAGGTTAATATAGTGACCCAAACCTATATAAAAACTATTGGTTGAGTGATTTTCGAACCATCACAACCTTAGCCTTTAAATAATTCTTTTTAGAGCCATTAGAAACTGAAAATGATTTTATTATAAAATAATATTTCAATCTTTTCCTAAGGTGCCCCTCACCCCTCTTATAAAAGGGCACTCCCCCTTCTATCAAATTCACACCTTCAAAGCCATTAGGCTCAGCCAAAACTTGACCAAATATACTACCAACTCTTCTCCATTCATCCTAGAGGCCTTAATTTAGTCAGAAAGACAACCTAAGGATCCCTTTTGATCAAATCAAAAGGAAGAACCTGAAGAAGAGGTAAATATTTTATCACCTCTTTCAAGTTCCTTTCTTCTTCCACTTCATATTTCTTTGTTGTTTCCATTATAAAATAATAACTCTAGTATATTCTATATACTATGATGTTATTATAAATATGACACAACCATATTCATCATTCTATCCATCCTATGAATGATAATGTCACCATGTGTGCGTACGTACGACTTACCATC
Source organism: Viscum album (assembly GCA_963277665.1). Lineage (NCBI taxonomy): Eukaryota > Viridiplantae > Streptophyta > Magnoliopsida > Santalales > Viscaceae > Viscum > Viscum album. The sequence continues at coordinate 615,725,739 of OY728145.1, read as the reverse complement.
TACACGCTGTGGTGTAATTTGTTATTCAATACTATGTTATTTGTATGGATATAATGATGAGTAATATATATATATAAATAATGAAAATAACATGAAAATGTATTTGTAAAATAAATATACCATCCAATTCCATACCTTTAAGGAAATGGTATTGTCGCTTGTGCGTACGTACGGATTACCGTCTCCATGACGCGATGAGATTCATTTCCACGTTCACCATTCATCGATGATTATAAAAATATATATTACTAATAAGTATGTAATATATGAAATAATAATAATACTGGAGGTATATATATATTTTTATATATATATATATGTATTTATGTACTTACATATATCTTATTCACTTACTTCCGTTCAATATGATATGAAAAGAGAAACAACGTTTATACGTACGTACGACCTACTGTCTCCATAAATGGTGTTTTCCATTTCATATATCTATCTATTATAAATATTTATATTCTAAATATATATGATATATAAATCAAGTTTTATATTATGTAAGTATTTAAATTATGATCTAAATGATACGATCAATAATAACAAGTTAAAATACGTACGATAAAGAAAGTGATTATTACCCGAAATGTTAATTTAACATGAAAATCATTATTAAATGGGTAGTATAAAGTCATAAATGAATCATTTATGATATAATAAATATAAATATGGTTCTGTTATAATATAATAACATACAATGGTCATTATATAGGAGGTTAAACGTACCCTCGACCAAAGGAAAGTGCAAAGTAAGGGTTAATTCCACAATCTCTTTATTATCCGAGTTTGTTTTTATTTAAGTATCTACCGGGAAATATTTAGTATCCATGGACATGTTTCATAAATGAGTCTTAAAATGGATTCTTTTAAGGTAATTTTTTACTAAAACATCATTTTAAATGTTTTAAAGATTTATTCTTCTAAACCTTTCTCATTAATGTCCATGTTTTCAAAATGGTTTTAAGGATTTATTTATATGGACATGAATGTTTTAAAATGTTAATTACTTTCAAAAGTTTCAAAGTGGTATGGGACACTTTGATTCAAAAATATCTTTTAAATAACCTCCTTTATAAATTATGCGACTTTTAAATGATTTCATGAAAAAAGAGATATTTCTCTCAAAGATTTTTACTGATCATTTTCAACTTTGTCAACATCCTTTACGGGATAATATTCTTGATCAAGGTTGATTTATTATGAAACAAATCATCCATATTGTGTTGAAGGTTTTGTGATATATTTGACTGTGGATGTGTTATTTTTATACCATTCATGGTTTATGGTTAAAGTATTGATATTTCGTATGCTAGTTTTAATACGAATGTTTATGTTATGTTTCAAAATTTTCATATGAGGAATGTGTTGGACTTAGTAAGTGACTGATGGAGCCTGCTATAGCTCCTTGATGCATCGATAGGTCTCATGAGACAACTAGATGTGGAATTGGCTGAGGAATTTCCCAATTTGATATATGGTTTTGGCCAAGGCCTTAATCATTTTTAGATGTCTTGGCCGAGGCCTTGAAAAAATGTTTCAGAATGTCCGGCATTATACATTCCCTCATTATGAAAATAATATTGATGGTTCATGTGGTCATTCGACTAGTATAATACCCATGATTATGTTTTATTATGAAATTATTTACTAAGCTCATATTCCTGCCATAAAAGTGTTCATGTTTATTACTGGTAAAGACATGTGTTTTCAATTATTCACCATGCTTAATATTTATGTTATCTTCTACTATATTGATTACCCTTATTGAGCATTTGAGCTCACCCCTTTATTATGTCTCATTTTCCCAATATCCCAAGAAGTGTTTTATGTTTAAGATTCAGTTTTAAGCTAAGAGAACAATGACATTATCAAAGGATTTTTTTTGTGTTGTATTTTGGAAAGTGTAATGTAACGTTTATGTATGTAATCTATTTTCCAAGACTGCTAAACTAATCGGTCTTTCAGGACTTGATTCCTTGTAATCATGCCAATATATTAAAATAATTCACCAACTCTGGGCTTTTAGGGTCAGGGAGTTACAAGGTGAATAAGGTAACATATGAATTGAGTAGTAAAGATCATGGGGTTTTGAAAACGATGAGTATAAAAAAGGACCCTATGTATATGGATCTAGAAAATATGGATATGGGGATTATCAGGGAAGGTGAAACATAATTAATTTTTCAAATGATTTCTAAACCATCTTTAATGGAAATGATTAAATTTTCTCAGTTTGATGATGAAAATTTTCAAAAGAAAATTAAAGTTGTGAATGATGGTAAATTGGTAGGCTCTGTATACAAAGATGGAATCTTGAAATTTGGGAAAAGAATTTGTGTTATTACTATACCCGAGCTAAAGAAGTAATTATTGGATGATTCTCATAGCTTGAATTTCTTTATACACCATCGTAAAACTAATATGTATAGAGATTTGAAGGAACATTTCTGGTGGGATAATATGAAGTAGGAAATTGTTGATTATGTATCAATATGCTTAGTCTATCAACATATGAAGGATGATATAAAAAATACTAGAGGTTTCATAAAACCTATTCCTATTCCTACATGTAAATAAGATGACATTACTATGGATTTTTTCAATAAATTACCAAAAACTCCAAGAAATAATGATACAATATGGGTAATTGTTGATCAACTGATAAAATCTACACATTTCCATGCAATAAGGGAAGATTTTACACTAGAGTGCCTTGTACAACTCTATATTAATGAAGTTTTAAGACTTCATGGAGTACCTTTTTCAATTGTGTCTAATCATGATCCATGATTTACATCAAAATTTTGGAAAATTCTTCAGAAATATTTAGACACTGAGCTTCATTTAAGTACAACTTATCACCCTCAAACTGATGGGAAGTCTGAAAGGACTATTTAAACATTATAATACAATCTAAGATCATGCTCACTTGACTTTCAAGGTATGTGAGATCAGTATTTACCTTTGGTAGAGTTTTCCTAGAATAATAGTTTCCATTCAAGTATTTAGATGACACCATATAAAGCATTGTATGGAAAGAGATGTCGTACACCTGCTTTTTGGGATGAAGTTGGTGAAATATTGCTTGTAAGCCCATAACTTGTGAAGGAAACAACAATAAAGGTAAATACTATTCAAATACATATCAAAGCAGCTCAAAGTAGGAAAAAAAGTTATGCCAATAATCAGAGGAAGGATTTTTAATTTCAAGTGGGAGATCATGTTTTCTTGAAAGTATCCCCATGGAAGGGTGTTATAAGATAAAAATGGAAACTAAGCCCTAGGTACATTGGCCCTTTTGAAATTCTAAAGAGAATTGGAGTAGTGGATTATCATTTGGAAATACCACCTATCCTTTTTAAAGTAAAAAATGTGTTCCAAATATAATTCTTAAGGAAGTAAAATGCATTCACTCACTTTTAAAGGAATATAATTGGAACCTTATTTATCTTACTGTGAAGAGACTATCTAGATTCTGAACACTAGAGAGTAGGTGTTGAGGAATTAGACAACTCGGATGGTAAAGGTACTTTGTAAAAATCATAAAATTTAAGAGATGATGTTAGAACCAGAGGAAGTTATGATGAAGAACTATCCAAATATTTTTATGAGGTGATACCCTAGAAATTTCGAGGATGAAATTTTTAAAGGAGGGGAGAATGTAACACACTAAGAATTTATGATATGCCTCTTTTCAAATTTAATATCCCTGATGGTTTATGCTTCATGAAACATCAAGTTTAAATCCATAATATACTATTAAATATGATCATTGGAATAGTAATGTGATCATTAGGAATAATAACATCACCCATGAAAGTATAAATAAAATTTTGTTATCTTATAAATGAAAATATGGCATATTTATATCATAGAATAAGTAAATAAATGTTTTAAAAATGATAAATTAAGTGTTTGTATTTTTTTAAGTCATAAATATTTAAGTACAATTTTATAATTTATATAATCATTTAAAAGAAAATATATTTTCATAAAATATACTCATAAATAAATATTTTGTTGAGACAATTATCAAACTATTTAGAAAATATATTTTCATAAAATATATTTTTATAAAATATACTCATAAATAAATATTTAGAAATTTAATTCATTATTTAATATATTTAGAGAAAATTATCAAACTATTCATTGTCTTGAGACAAAATAATAAACTAATGATTAAAATAATAAAAAAAACCCCTCCTCCACTATAAGTACCACCCCTCACCACCTCTTCTCCCCACACTTCCAAAACCATTAATCTTGCTTAAATTCTGACCATTTTCTCTCCCAAACCTCTACCCCATGTTATGGTATTTATGGTTTAACTAAAAGACCCTTTCAAAGTTCCTTAAGGAGGTTTTCAAGGAGAAGAATTCAAGAGGTAAATCATTTTTTGTTCTCTTTCAATTTCTTTTAATTTGTTTTCTTCTTATTCTATCCTTACCTATTCTGTACAATAATGAATGATAACTACATTATCTTATATATACTATAATTTTATTATGTTGATGGAAGATCCATCATTAAACCCCTTCCCCTACCCCCTTTTATTCTAAAAATGAAAATATCATCAGTGATGTTCCGATTTACCGCCATTGTGGATGATGCATTTTCACTTTCCATTACCACATCCAAGGATGATCATAAAACCATTATTATGGTTAAATAATATTTTATTATACATATTTTAAGTCATATAATGTTCTATAACCATTATATATACATAATATTAATTAATAAAACAAAACTAGTTTGTGATAATCGAAAATTCACCAAAATAAACTAACGTTCATCATTAACGTTTTATCTAATGAATCATCCTAATATCTAAAAAATGATATATAAGATCATTTAATATTATATAAGTTAATTAATAACATATAATTTTAATTTTTTAGAATTAATCCCATTTTACATGAACTTCCATACACATATACAAGTAAACTAATCATGAAGACAAAGGAAAAGAACACTCACGAACTACAAAGTTGAATATTATAACCCATCAAAAAAACCATATATAAACTTAATAAAATTATAATATATCAAATAAATGATTAATAAGTTATTTTTTAATTATTAATTAATATAATTTCATTATCCAGGATGTTAAGTACTAGAGCAGAATGCTTTTGAGTATAAGGTAAGGGTTTCTTCTCGAACCTCCATTTTCCCTTCGGGTCACGTTTTCTCTCTCTTTACCCCAACATAATGCTTATTTATTTTTTTGTGTAATTATTATAAATTATATGTATATGTTCCAACATAATTTATTCATATTAGATCATCATTATTTTATAGGAAAATACATGTTTTAAAAAGGACCCCTTCTCAACTCTTCTCGAAAAGCAGACCCGATTAAAGGGAACATCCCGTTTTCTTACCCATTTTTAAATACCATCCATAATATATTTTAAGACAAAATTATTTTTATAAAATAAATAATTTTGTCATGAAAAACTATATTTGTTTATTTCTGGTTTTATACAAACAATTATGACAAATAAAAATGATTTTTCCAAAATAACTCTTCTTTGCAAAGTAAAATGGGTATTTCTCTTAAGAATTCCTCGATGATTTTATTAGATTATTTTCATATATTTCAACACCTATATTGAATATTATGATTTATTTATAGTTATATCTTATTATTATCATCTAAAATATTTTATTAAATGGTTTATGATCAGTTTGACTATCGATGTGCTATCTTGATATAATTCACCATAATACTCAGAATGGTTAGTGACTATGTTTACAGATTGGGGAAAGATATTTACATTTTATATGTATATGTAGTTTATTTTTAACCCCATTCATATGAGGAATGAATTGGACTTATTAAGTGGTGGGAATGCCCCACTATATCCCCTCGATGCATCTATAGGTCTCATGAGACAAAATAGATATGGATTTGACCAAGGGATTAACCATTTATTTTCAGATGTCCTAGCTGAGGTCTCGATGATATTTTTATGATTTCTGGAATTATGTATTCCCTAATTATGATATTAGTAATTGATAATCCATGTGATTGTTTTTCTAGTAGAATATCCACGGTTAAGTTTTATTCTCAAGTGATTATTTATATGACATTATTTATTCAGCTTTTATTCCTGCTATATTATGCTAAAGATTATGTTTTAATGGCATGTGTTTTATTCATTCACCTTAAATTACTGTTTATATTAACTTCATATGTATTACTTACCCTTACTAATAATCTAAGATAACCCCTTTATTATGTTTTATTTTTCCCCAAGATGTGAAGATGTGTATTATGAATGACTTGTAGGGATAATCTAGGAGTTTATGGATGTTTACAAAGGAGTTTATATGTTGTATTTCATTTCAAGTTGTAATATAAAACTTATTTTTGTATCTGGTTTTCCAAATCTATTAAAATATTAGGTTCATTAGGATCCGTATTCCTTTTTTATTATACCAATGTAATAAATTAAGACACCGGCTCTGAGCTATTGGGTTCAAGGTCTTTACACATAGCCACATCAATTTGACTAAACCAGCACCACAATAAAGGACACTACTATATATTATTTAACCAAATCAAATAAAAATCAACAATACTTCCATAATTGCAACTATATTTTAGTAACATGTCAATAAAATAATAAGAAAAAAAATTCAAATAAAAAACCCATTTCCCATCTCTTATTTATTAAAATACTGGTTTATGATTAATTTAATGTTTCAAGCAAATATTTCTACTTTTCAACTTGATTTATAATAACAACACATTCTAAATTTAGTAAATAAATTAATTTCATGATTTACACATATTATCTTAACCAATTTAATCATAGTAACATGCTCTCACATCAACTAAACAACATAATAATAATAAGGCATTCATGTAAAAAACAATCAATATACAATCCCCTTTTTATTTAATCCAGTTCATTATTTTTTAATTAGGATAATTTAAACTCTTCACCCATTGAAAGTCAAATCATGATAATACCGTATCTATATAGTAAATAAAATATATATTTTAAACCATCTACGTCAATTGAAGCTCATATCAATACTACAATAAGAAGGAATGGAAGTAGAAGATCAAACACCAATAATCCCTTTAAAAATTACTATAAATCTAATAACCATCATCCCATATAAATTCTCACCTAGTCTAGCTACTCAAGAACAAAAAAATACATCCTAATAAATAGAAGGTATGGATAAGAAAAAAGTATAAATAATAAATAATTACCTTGATCAGTGTGAAATCAGCCTCATAGAAGTCGAAGAATCTATTTCCATGAAGAAAAGTGTTCCAAGGCATCAAAGAAACTCTTATGGTTTCTAATAGTTAATAGAAAGCAAGGTAAACTAAGTATAACTTTTAAAATAACTAAAATATATAATTAAAATAAGAAATTATAAAATCATCGGGTAACACTCCACATTATGACATAATGGGGTTCGACCAACAAAATCCTTGAAAATCATGGTGTGGATCCTCTTAAAATCCCCCTAACCTCTTAGTAAATTATCATTCAAAATCAATGAAAATAAGGTACATCATGTAATAATTGGATTTTTCATGCCGTAAGGACCAAATTTCTAAACTTTATAGTGAAATCCTTCTCCCTTTTCAATTTCTAAACCAATCCATTTCTTAAACACAAAATAAACCTAATGAAAACAAAAAACAACAATGATCATCACGACCCAATACATCAATCCATAAGTAACACCTACACATCATGACCATGGATTGATGATGCAATATAACACCACATGTGTTGGGGGATATGTTGTCGGGCAGTCCCCATTCAACCACCAATGAAATTATGTAGATTTAATTTTATCTTCCAAAATTCATACCAAAATATGTTTACAATTCTGATTTAAATGAGAAGCAACAATAAATCATGAGTACAACAAAAAAATCATTGCATTCTTAGTAACAAAAGCAAAAAAATAGATTCCATCGAACCAAATAAATAATTCCAAATTCATGTTTGAACATTCAAAGTAGATCTAAAACAAAAAAGAATAAGTGAATGAATTCAAATTGAGTAACCCAGAATCAATTAGAAACAATATAATTAAAAGGTAGAGAACATAAATATAAATAGGTAAACAAAATAAGTAAAGAAAGAAAGAAATAATTCTAGGGTTTTACGTGCTTTGGACAATTAGACTATGTGAATGGGGTAGGGTCACCAAGTTCCACTATGAAAATTAAATAGAGTACAAAAAATACATGAAGAAATAAAAAAACACTAGAAAAGGAAAATTAATATAAAAAACTATCTAAAGGTAGGGTTATGGAATCCCTAGTACTCATTATGAAATCGATCTGAGGGATCAGCATATACCACACACCTTGGATGAACTAAAACATTACAACAAAGAAGTATCAAAGAAATAAACAAGTGAAAGGCCTAAATAATTGTTAAATAAGATAAAAAATGGAATGAGATGACCTTATTAGGGATTGATATCACCTTTTTGTAGCATCCTAACCCAAATTCTACTTTAAAATGGTGCTCTGGGCTGGTTGGCCCCCTAGGCCTTCTTAGGCACGCTTCCCCGTACACAAAAGGCTACCGACTAGAAGCGATGGTTTGATGAGATGATAGTGGGGAGAATATACCCTCATGTGGTGATAATAATAATGGTCTATATATAAGTATATCATTAGAATAAGAGATCATTAGAGGGGGAGTATTTAGATATCCATATCACCCATATTTTGAATACTTGGCGTACACTGTGGCCTAAAACCTTACATGGGAATCCATCGTGTAACAGATTCAGGTAGTGGTGTGTAATAAATATAAAATATAAAATGATATATAGATACATTGAATCCCAACATAGGGTATAATTCTTACCACAACACCATTGTAACCACAACCCCTCAACACATTATTAGCACCACAAAACAACAAAAACAACAAAAACAACTGATTCCACCTCAAGAGACATCACAACCAACAATGACCGCATCCACACAACAATCACACAAATTACCATGTCATAGTTCTGTACCAATTTTTCATTAACCATTTTCTAGTCACATTACACACATTAAACACATTTTTTTAGCCACTTCCCATCACTCAAACTGCTTCCACTTTTAGTATTCATGTTTCAATTACAAAACAACTTAGTTCACAAATTTAATTAATTTATATTCAACATGTAATTATTTAATCACACCCTTTCCAATTTAACTTTTTCAACAAATCTTGTTAGTTCAGAATAATTCCATATCCCCAGGAAACTACCATACATAGCCACATCAATCTGACCAAACCACCACCACAAAAAACAACACTATTATATCTTCTTTCGCTACATAAAATAAACCTAAACAAAACTTCTACCACTACCACCATATTTTAGTAAAATGTAAATAAAACTATAATAAAAACAAAATAAAAATAAAAATACTATTTACCTATCTCTTCTTTATTAAATTTCTGGTTTATGCTTAATACAATAATTCAAGTAAAAAATTTTAATTTTACACTAGATTTATCATAGTACTACCTTCTTAATTTAATCAATAAAACCATTTCATGATTTCTACATATTATATTAACCAATTAAATCATAGTAATATGATAAAACATCAACTAAACAACATAAAAATAATAAAGAAAACATGTAAAACATAATCAACCAACACACCCCTTTTTATTTAATCTAGTTCATTATTTTCAATTAGGATAATTCAAACTCTTCACCCATTGAAAGTAAAATCACAATAATCCTATATATATATAGTAAATAAAAGAGATAATTTAAAACATCTGCCTCAATTAAATCTCATATCAACACTATAATAAGAAGGATTGGAAGTAGAAGATCAAATGACATAATCCCTTTAGAATCTACTATCATTCTAATATCTATCATCCCATATAAATTATCTCCCATCCTATCTACTCAAGCACAAAAAAATACATCCTAATAAATAGAATGTATAGAGAAGAAAAAAGTATAAATAAGAAATAATTACCTTGACCTATGTGAAATCAACCTTATAGAAGTTGAAGAATAAATTTTCATGAAGAAAAGTGTTCCAGGGTATCAAAGAAACTCCTAGGTTTTCTAATAGTTAAGAGAAAATAGGTTAAAATAAGAAGAACTTGTAAAACCAATCAAATATATAATTAAAATAAGAAATTATAAAAACATGGGAAAACACTCCACATTATGACATAACGAGGTTCAATTAACAAAATATTTGAAAATCATGGTGTGGATCCTCTTAAATTCCCCCTTATCTCTTATTTAACGATCAATTAAAATTGATGAAAACAAGGCGTGTCATGGAATAATGATATTTTTCATGCCATAAGGACCGAATATCCAAAATTCATAGTGTAATCCTTCCCCATTTTAAATTTATAATCCAATCCATATCTTAAACAAAAAATCCACTTGATAACAACACATCACAAAAATGATCATCATGATATAATACATCAATCCAGAAACAACACCATAACATCACATTCAAGGATTCATGGTTTAATATAACACCACATGTGTTGGGGGATGTGTTGTGGGGAAGAAACCATTTAATAGCCCATGAAATTATATAGATTTAATTTTTTATCCCCAAATTTCAAGAAAAAAATGTTTACAATTCTAAATTAAACAAGAAGTGATAATAATGCACGAATACAACAAAAAAATAATTGAATTATCAGTAATGGAAGAAAAAAACTAAATTCCATAAAATGAGAATCAAAAGAAAGAGAATAAAAAATTCCAAATTCATGTTCATGTTTAAACATTTAAATTACCTCCAAAATCAATAGGCATAAGTGAATGAATTTAAATTGAGTAACCCAAAATCAATTTGAAACAATAGAATTAAATGGAAAATAACATCAACATGAATAGTTCAATAAAATAAGTAAATTAAGAAAAAAATAACACTATTATTTTACATGATTTTTCCAATTGCCCTATATGAATGGGGTAGGGGAACCGAGTTACACTATGAAAATTAAATAGATTAAAAAAAATACACGAAGAAGTAAACAAAAAATAGAAAAGGAAAAGGAACATACAGAAACTATCTGAAGGTAGGGTTCTTGTAGCCCTGAGAATTATGATGAAATCGAGAAAAGGGAGAATCATATACCACACACATTAAAGGAAATAAAATAATACAACAAAGAAACACTAAAGAAAAAAACAAGTTAAAGGTATCAAGAATTGTTAAAGAAGATAAAAAATGTACCGAGACTCCCTTACCGAGGACCGGTCTCACCATTGTGTCATTAACAAATATTCTATATGCCTATAGTTCTGGTGGTTGAAATAATCATGAACATTATACTCTATCATCATCATCTGTATCTAGGATCAAGAAACATAAGGAATCATTAGTAACTCGTTAGAGATACTCACCAAGAACTAAGAAAGATGGCATATACTCCACCAATCTGCTTCTTCTATGATGATATAGGAAGAGGCATGGGATGTTCCTTACTCTCTAGAGTTACTAGATCATCCTCCCTCTCAACAAAAAAATTTCCAAAACCATATCAATCACGCAAACAAAATCACCCCCAAAATGGAGTGGCACCCAACATGGAATAAAGGAGGCACCCCACAACCATGATGAAGCAAGGCAGACCCAAAAGCCTTGAAGCCAATACAAATGAGAATTTCACACAGAAAAATACAAAGAAACATAACCAAAATGTTGGATAACACAACAATAACACATGACACAAAATTATATGGAGGAAGAGGAAACCATGAATCTGATCAAAAATTCCCCTCTAAAAAAACACACTTTATAAATATCACAACCATATGATCCTTTAAATCAAGGGATCAAAAAAAATCTAAGAGAAAAAAATATATCAATTAGGAGATATGAGCCAAGATAGATAGGAAAAAGGCACAGTCCAAGTAGAATACTCGCACGACCCAAAAAAAGGAAGCACCAATATAATAGCATAATAAAATCCAAAAATTATATTTAAAAATTAAATTAAAATAAAAAAATAAAAAAAATAAATATTTACTTTTCATAAAAAAACATTTAATTTTTAAAATCTAGTGAATAAAGTACACATAATGCAATGACTTCACAAACTATGACACAATGATCATGTTGTATTAGATAGAATAAAACTCTACTTATCCATATCCACTAAATAAAAATCCATAATATAATGAAACCATATTATAAATTAAAATCTTATCATATCTTAATGATATTTAGATTAGTTATTATAACTGGTGATTATGATGAAATTGTAGATTAGGGTGATAAAGTAGAGTGAGGGGGATATGAGATTCATGGAGAAAATTATTATGTTCAAGAGTAATGAGAATCACATGTAAGGGTGTATAAATGAGAGTGTGTTGCCCCAAGTTTCTATCCAAGATACTCAGATCCAAGGCATTAGCCACATGTAATGTATCTAGAAATGTAATATATTGTTTATGGTTTCATAGTAGAAGGGTGGAGAGAGATGCCTTGATTGAGCATAGTATGTTAGGGTTAATGAGAAGCATAATGAAGCTTTTGACATAACATAGAAACTTCCAAAAGGTATTTGAAGGACTTTATGGTGCAATCCTTATGGAAGGATGGGTATTTAAAGGTGGTGGTGGTGGGGGGGGGGGTTCTGCACATTATGGTTTAGTAAGATCCATCCTCACCATCATTGATATCATGTAGATTTTTGAATATTATTTGAATTCTTTTTTTTAAATGTTTCTATTTAGGATATTTTCAAAAATAAAATACAATTTGGATTGCTTATTTTTTTTTATTTTTTATTAATTTTTTACCTAAATCAAATTTTAAAATTATTTTTTAGAATAACATGTTAAAATTTCGTTTGTTTCAAAAAACTGATCAAAATTACAAAGTATGTTGAAATTTTAATTTGAACTCAAGCATAGGTGAAATGATATCAAATGAAATTAAAGCAATAATGGGTGATTATGAATATATAATCATAATAGAATAACCAAGGAAATAAGGTTGATAAAAATAAAGAGAATAATATATATCTAATTTTTTATTTTTTATTAGTTCAACATATATATAATCTAAAATTACATATGATAAATGGTGTGGATTAACCCTTATTATATAATAAATATCCAATTGATAGGATCATTGAGATGGAATAGAGGTTAAAAATTAATGATCATGTGGAAATCAACCTAAAAGAAGGAAACCCATGGGAATCACCCCCATAGAAAATAGATACATACATAATTATTTCATATCACTCCTCTATAAATGTCATTAATTTCATGAAAAATTATTTATCCTTACTCAAAATAGAACTAGAAAATTTGGCTATATCCATAGTAAAAAATAATGGTTATTACCTATAGCCACAGTTCATCCAGATGTGACACCTATTGTCATGACTATAGGGCTGAACCTATAGCCATGATTTAAAATCACGACTATAGTCCAATATCCACGATTTAAAATCTTATAAATAAGGCTATATACATGGTTTAAAACTGTGACAATAGGTCTATATCCATGGTTTGAAATCGTGGTAATTAGTCTATAGCTACGGGTTGAAACCATGGAAATAGGTCTATAAACACAGTTTACAACCATGGAAATAGGGATATATCCATGATTTGAAACTATAGAAATAGACCTATTTCCATGATATGAAACCAAACCATGGCTATAAGCTATAAATTAAATGTGAGCAGCGGGATTTAAACCTCAGACTTCCACTTTTGACATAAAGAACTTAACCACTACACTACATAAAATTTTCTAAATTAATGCGTATATTTTTAATATATATATATATAATAACCAAAAAATAGGTAGAAACCATGGCTATAGGTCTTCCTATGCATTTACCAAGGGAAAATATTTGTCGCACAGTTGCACGGAAAACCTAGACACATTTTTTATGAATTGTGGCTATATCCAGGGACCTATAGCCATGGTTTTCCAAACCTTAACTATAGACTAGAATAAAAAACCTATACCCATAGTTTTCATAAAAACCATGGCTATATCTAAGGAATTATAACCATGGTTTTCCAAAACCATGGCTATAGCCTGGACTAAAAAAACTACAGCCATGGTTTAAGAAAATGGTGGCTATAAACTATACTTATATCCATGGATTTCATGAATCATGGCTATATCAAGGGACCTATAGCCATGGTTTTAAAAAATTGTGGCTATAACATGGACCAAAAAACCTATAACTATGGTTTTTAAAGACTGTGGCTATAACCTAGACTAAAAAACCTATAGCCACGGTTTAAGAAAACTGTGGCTATAAACTATACCTATAGCCATGGTTTTATCTAAATCGTGGTTATATTTTGGGTATAAAAAACCCATAGCCATGATTTTAGAAAACCGTGTCTATAGGTCAATGTCTATAGCCCTATTTTCTAGTAGTGAAAAAATCTTGCGGGAAAAAACAAGTGAAAAAAATTAAATTCCATGTTAGTTTTAGTTGTATCATTAAAAACACTATTTGGAAAACCAGTAAGGGAAAAATATGATGAATTAAAAAAGAGTACAATATTCACAACCCCTTGATTAAATTATGATAGAAATTTTCATTTTTATATTTGATATAGCTAATATTTTCATCACTTTCATATGTATTTAAATAATTTAATTTCTCACAATTTATCAATTTGATATTTTTTGCATCATTTTTGTATTTTTGGTGTGTTTTGAGCTAAAATGTGAAAGTTTATTAATTATTTAATTTTAATAAATTTTTATCTATTTGGTATTTTGAGCATAACTTTTAAAATATTTATACAATTGGATTGATTATTTTTTTAGTATTCCTTAATTCATAGTATTCAACTTATTATTCAGAATCAAGAGAAAATTTGAACTTCCATGAGCCTAAAAAAATAAATCAAATTTAAAAATCCTTCTAGATGGTAGAGTAGGCCCACCTTTGTAAATGAGGCATAAATTGGGATAAAGACCTAAAATTGAGGATATTCCAAATTGATGTTAAAAAATAATCAATTTCACGTTTGACCATTGAATTTAATTGAGATATTATTTCATTAATGCAGCCATTATATGCTCCAAAGTATAAGGAGATTTAGGGAATCCTCAACCAGAAAAATTATGACTCATTAATCATGTAATAATTCTATTATACATGTCCAATTTCATTGAAATTTCAAGGGTTAATATAAAACAAAATTTCTCACAACTTATTAGAAGGACCCTTGGAGATATTTGATCATATGATGGATAAAACATGAGTTAACATTTGGAGGATAGATTCGGGAGGTGAAGCTACTACACCCATCTATTTTCTTATTTTTTTTATTTTTATTCCTTTTTTCTACTTTAGTTTTATTTTAAATGTAATTTTATTTTATTTTATTTTAAATAAAATCTAATTCATGCATGGTTTTGATTTTTGTGTCTTCTTCCACACACCCTACTTATTCTTCTCTATATTCTTCTCTTTCTTTTATTCTTCTTCTTCTATTTTTATTTTTGTGATTCAATGTGTGTGTTTCATTCCTCTTATTTTCTCATACTTATTCTATTTTTTTATTATTATCTTCTCTCTCATTCAACCAAGTGATTTACAACTCCTGATAATGGGAGTCTGACCCGAGGCTTGTCCCGTGGGAGGTAAAGGTGTTCTTTAATTTTTCTTAAAGTTTATTTTATGTTTATGGTATATGTGAGTGGAATGAATGGGTGTGGAGAATGTACCCCATGACATTAAACTCAAATATATTTTTATTCTTTTTCTATGTTCTTTTCACTCTCTCCATTTGATTAACTATTCACACGATGAAGTTGATCCAATCAATGGATGAAACGACATTTGATTGATCTAGGTATTGGAAGATGGAACACCCTAGACCAAGGTTTTCCACCAACCTTAATTACTGGAGGTGGTGTAATTGAGAGTTATTAATGCATTTTATATTCCACAATTTATAAATTTAAATAATATTAAATCATCATGAGATTTCATGTTTGGATTATCAAAATAAAATCAATCAAATAAAGTAGAATAATGTTTTAACACAAAACCAAACATAAGACCAAGTTATTTCTCTCTTAACTCATTCTTTTTGGCATTGAATGTTAGAATAGTTTAAATTTTCATATTTCATGTCATATAATTGTTTTAGAAATTAATCAAAACCCAAGAATTTTTGTATTGTTTTCATAAAATAATAAAAAGAACAAAAATAAATAGTTTAGGTGAATTAGAATAATTAGGTGAACAATTGATAAGCTCCTTGATTCATGGGTATTTTTTTGGACCCCCAGTCAATATTTTATTTACCTAAGCATGAAATATAGTTCACACCCAGGGTCAGTCTTGAGGAGGCATCTCACACAACACCAAATTTCTACTTTCACTATTTATTTTCTAACTAATATAAAACTAAATAATATAAAGAGTATGATTTTAAAATATTCAAGAAATATTAATATATATATATATATATTTATATAAACATAAATTCAATGTAGACAGAATGAATGAAGACAAAATGAATTATGTTAGACAGAAAGAAGACCCCCCCAAGAGATTACCTAGGGTGAGCCTTAATCATCTCTTAATTACTTCCAAATGAACTTATTGAACATGATAAATCTTATAAATGCACACCATATCCTACCAATGTTGTAAATATAATGCAAACTCAAATATCATTAAGATCATACACATTTACTTCCTCGATCAAGGGAGAATATTGCAGAAAGAAGAAGCCTAGCCTCGATTGGTAAGAGAAGGCACAAGGACGCCTCACCCACTAAGTTTTCCCTTGGACTAATTAAAATAAAATAAGAAAAATTAAACATGAATGTGAAATGACTTGGGTTCAACACTGGATTGATCCCTGGGAACTTCCTCAGGTTAGTTACTCTTGGTCATGAGTATAAGAGATCACAGTGGAGAATAATGGGTTGAAAGCACAAAAGATAAAAACATGAGATAATGATGGGAATAATAATAATAACATATAATAAAAATTAATAATATTATTACAATATAAAATAAAGTACAAAACTACATAAAATGACCACCTAGAGTTCCAATCCCTTAAAATTATGGAGAAGTAAATTTTTATAGGGAGAGGGGGGGGGGATGGGGAATTAGCCCCAAAAAGATACTCTAAAATTTTATGTGTGTTATCCCAATTAAATTAAAAAATTGGGTAATGGAGTATTTTTTAATGATGTTCTTATATCTTGGCTATATTAACCCAAAAAAAAAATAGCTTCATTGGCCACATGTGGAGAGAGATATAGCCAATGTACTCTGGATATTTATTCTACCCAAGCTGACTGTTCACATTCTAATGCACCAAGATCCCATGCCCTTAAGACCTTGAAAACGAAGTAACAACACATGAAAAACTTAATGGAAGTTGTTAATAAGGATTTATATAAGTCCATGTATAATTTAGGTTCTTTTTTACTTACATATTTTATATATAATCATACATTTAAGAGTTTATATTTGTGCACAATGTTCAAGGCCTAATTTGTGAGTTGATTTTGGGCCTTCAAATGACAAATTGAGCTTTGGATCCAGAAGGACTAAATTAATGCCAAAATGTATGTAATACTAATTTTTTATCATAGTCTAAATTATTTTAGAAAAATTTATGTCCAAAATACAGAATAAAAATAAAATAGTTAAAGTCCAAAATAGGCCATTTTTGCAATTAAGCTGAAAATACTTCAAAAACCATAAAATGTGACAATTACCATTAAAATAACACTTAGGTGAGATTAAAAAATTGAAATTAAAAGTAAAATAATTGAAAATATTTACTCTTTAAATTCCCCCACACTTAAATATTGCACTCCTAGACAACCATTTTATACCAAGGTAAAAAAAACTTCCCAAAGTATAAATGACAACACAACTCAATTGTCATATCAAGGAAAATATCATACCTCATATATAGATAAAAATTACCTAAATCACCAAAAATAATAAAAATATAATCAATATCATGTTAACACTCACGTTCATATCATACCTACCTCCCTAGAAAAATATTTCTCTCTTTACTCAAGGATTTTTGTGTGTGGAATTTTTATCATTCCTAAGAACATGTGTGATCTCCATAGGATTTATATCCCCTAGCATCTCTACTTAATAGATTAAAAAATGTGTCAATCATGAGGTATTTTTCATGGGTTTTTCTAAGTATAAGGGTTAGTATATTTTAAATGTAAAAACATTAGAAGCGGAATGAAGAAGGTTAGGCTATAAAGTGAAGTAAATTCATGAAAACAGTTTTGCCCAAGAATGGCGTGCTCCTCAATCGGCTCGAAAATGGATCACCTAAAAACACATATTTATATTATTGTGAATTTCACACTTGTAAATTTAAACATAAATGAATATTTTATTCACTCTTCCCAATTTTCATCATTGTTTCTTCTTGATTTTAGATCTAGATTTCTCTTTGGAATCATGTTTTTGAGGAAAAGAGAGGCATCTTTTTATCTTAAAATATTGGAGAACTTCCGACCCATATTTTTAATGATATTTTGGGACACCCATAAATCATTCCATTATAAAATTTATTCCACCAAATAATTAATAAATATGATATAACTTTCAATTCATTTCATCTAAAAAAAATTCTTTAAAAAAGTAAAATATAGCTCATCTTCTCCCTCCCCTACACTTGAGTTCAACAATAATCATGAATTTTACTTCTAGAGATGGTCGGAAAAGGATAAATGGCATGAAATATAGCTGATTAACAAGGTATTTCATGGATACTATGGGCTTAATAAATTTTAGATAAAAAGGTAGACCAAAATTAGAGTTTGATATAGAAAGGGGCTTTCAAAGTGGCACCTCAATCATACTTGAAACATTTTGTGAACTCTAGTGGCTTTTAAAATGAGAAAAAAAGTTCTAGATCACACAACATTTCTGAATACTCCCAAGAAAAAGAGAAATGTAAAGAATATTTAAAAAATTATTCCAAATCTCTATGGTTGGGTAAGATTTTTAATTTGGATAGTACTAGTGTACATGAGTTTCACAATCAATCAAACTTCATCAAATGTAAAGATTGGAAATAAAGAAACAAAATACATTTAAAAATTATTTAAATCCTAAACTATTAAAATCAAGAAATGTGTCAAAAATACCAAGATTATTTGTATTTTATAAAGTATTTAATTCATCTCAAGAATCCTAAAAACACACAAAAAAAATGAATAAAGAAAACAATAATTTTTTTAAAAAAAGATATGAAAAATAAAATAAAATCACACACAAAATTACTAAAAACAAGTTTAAATAACTCCCCCACACTTATTCCATTTACTACCCTATTTTTAGATAAAATTAGATCAATAATGTTTTATATGAAAAAATTTAATTGGAAATTAAATAATATAAAGAAAAGGAAAGATACAACCAGATTTATTTTTTTATTGGAAACCTTGAGTTAAGATCCTAGCTTCCACTACTTTAAAACTACAATAAATAAATGAAAATACATAAGAAAAATAAAAATAAAAATAAAGATAAAGGGGATAAAAAGGTAAAATTCTTGGTGTAGACCCCCAAGCAGGTGCTAGGTTTTTACTACCCCTAGTTAAGAAGTTGTAGTGGATTGTACCCAATCAAAAGGTGGGTGTGGTTTATTTAAGATGAACCAACACATGTGACTTTTCCCAGTTTCCATGATTATACACTAATATTGGAGAACCCCAAATCATATAATAAAATTCTCAACCCCAAGAAATAATAATGATATAATTTAAGGTCTAGAGTAGAAGGGAAAATAAAATAGGGGTTATCCTTGTTGACTTCCATGGTGTCCTCCTCCATATGGTATATAAGTTGTTGTAGAGGAGGAAGTCACACCACATGATTTTCTAACTCATATTATTCGATCAACACCACATGGGTGGTATATTCCTTCACATCCAAGGTCTTCTCAATTTGTAAATGTCAGAAATTTTAGAGAAGGAGAAGTCATAAAGGAATTTAGATTGAATAATATTAAAACATGAATAATAAATAAAGAAATACTCCCTTTAAAGTATGTAATCTTGGAAATTGATCTATTCTCAAAGGACCATTGGAAACTCCATCTCAGTAGGTGACTTTTCATCATCATATTCCAAAGAAAGATAGAGGTGGAGAGGTGCTGATTTTTCATTATTAAGGATGAGAATATCATGTTCCATGTTATCTTCAACAAAACAGTTCCATGATTCTTCCATAAAATGTTGCTCTCCCATAAGTGCATAAGCTGGTATTTTTTATCCTAGGACCACCTTTAGAAAGGATTGAGTGTGGGATGATGTTATAAATTATTTTAGTATCTCCTTATCAACTACCTAGGGTTATTTACCATAAAAAATTATTTATGAAATCTCTTCCACCACTCATTCTGTTTTAGGTTCTAGTTCAGGTTCTGATTGCTGATCCTTGGATGCACATACATATTAAACTATCCACTCTATTTTTCTCTCTAGGGTTTTCATTGAATCACTCACACTTTCCAACCTGACTTCAAGATCCTTTGAACTTATTCTTTCACCTTATATTTGTTAGTCCAGGAAAAATATATTGAATTGAAATACATCATGAATAAAGATTTTTTTAAATTTATGATTTTTTTTGGTTTTTTATGAAAAACAGTGTGTGAAAGTGTTGTGACTCCTCATAAATGGCACCAAATTTATGAACAAAGATTTTCCATGTATTCCCAGTCAATATTTTATTTACCTAAGCATGAAATATAGTACACACTTAGGGTCGATCTTGAGGAGGAAACTCACACAACACCAAATTTCTATTATCACTATTTATTTTCTAATTAATATAAAACTAAATAATATAAAGAGTTTTAGTTTGAAAGATGCATGAAATATTAATATATATATATACATATATATATATAAACATAGATGAAATGCAGATAGAATGAATGATGTGAGATATAAAGGATATCCTTCTAGGAGATTACCTAGGGTGAACCTCCATCGTATGCATGTACAACATCTCCTACCCATGTTTTTAATATATATTGCAATCAACAATCACTGAGTGACTGCACATCCATCTCCTCGATCAAGGGAGAATATTACATAAATAAGAAGCCAAGTCTCGGGTGGTAAGTGGAGACTCAAAAGAACCTTACCCACTAATATCCCCCTTTTACTAACTCAAATAAAATACGAAATATTAAACATGAATGTGAAATGAATTGGGTTTAACACTGTATTGATCCATTAGGAACCTCCTTAGGTTAGTTACTCATGATCATGAGTATAAGAGACCATAGTGGAGATGAATGGGGTTGAAACACAATAAATAAAAATATGAGATACTGAGGGGAATAAGAAGACTAAAATATACTAAAATTTAATAATATTATTAAAATAAAAAATAAACTAAAAAACTATAGAAAAATTTCACCTAGAGTTCCAACCCCTTGAATTGAAGGTGAAATACATTTTTACAGGGAGAGGGCAGGATTGGATCCAGAAAGATCCTATGAAAGTTTCCTAATGCTATCTAAATTATAGGATAGAATTGGGAAATTGGGTATTATTTAATGTTGTTTTCTATCTATCCTCTCTAAACCCACATAATTTTAGCTTTATTGGCCACATTTTGAGAGAGATATGTCTAATTTGCTCTGGATATTTATTCTGCATGGATGACTATTTTTATTCCAATATACCAAGTTTCCATGACATTATGACCTTGAAATTGAAGTAATCATTCATGGAAAACTTAATTTCTTTTGCTCATATGAATGTTAAATAAGACCATGTTTAATTTTATCTTCTTTGGGCATGCACTCTTTGAGATATAATCTCATATTTAAAAGATTTCAGATTTTTAAATAGCTTTTGAGACCTTATTTATGAGCTGATTTTGTCCTTAAAAATGATAGATTGAGATTTGGATCTATAAGGATTAAATTAATCTCAAAATATATATAATCCTATAATTTTTTTTTTCACAATTTCAATAAGTGTATAAAAATTTATGTCTGAAATACAGAATAAAAATAAAATAGTTAAAATCCAAAATAGGCAATTTTTGCAATTAAGATCAAAATACCACCAAAACCATAAAATATGAAAATTTTAATTAAAATAAAACTTAAGTGAGATTAAAACATTGAAATTAAAATTAAAATAATTGAAAATATTTACTCTATCAATCCTCAAGTGAGACGACACTGGTCAACCACTATGCTACACTAGTAAAATAAATTTACTTTTACTACGGCCTATGACAAACGTGTGTCAAAACTAGAACCATTTTTAGAGAGATAACCATTAGTTTACTTTATTTTTTATATTTTATCAATTTAGATAGTTTTAGTTGCTTTAACAAAAAAACAGAACTATAAAAAAATTATTTTTCTATGATGTTTTCAAATGGCCATTTTTTTAATATATGGAACAATTACTCATATGTAAAAAAACAAGAAATAGATTACATTGAGGAGACCTTCCAATGAAGATCTGATGATATTATGATAATTTCTAGATATAAGAAAAGATTTATAAATACAGGAATATCACCTTAAGATTTGATGATCATGGTCAATGAACTATGAACTGACTGGTAAAGATTCGAGACCAAGAAGGAAGAACCATGGTCCTTCTTGATTTTTCTAAGGAAATCCATAATGATGAGGAAAATATTGAGTATTATCCACAACCCAAATATTTGAAGAACTAAATTTAAGATAACCATAATAAGATAAAATGGATCCATGATGAGAAAAACTTTCCTGTTGAGCTAACCATGGGAGATCAACAAGATCTAGATGAATTATGGAATGAATATGTGGTATAATTTGATCTCCTTGGTCCCTAAAAAGTATAGGATCCAAAAAAATTTCATATTTTTCTATCCATAGAGGAATAAAACACCCAAGTGATGGGTTTTGATGAAAATATGGAGGATCCCAACTACCTACCTCCACTTTCCACCATCAAACTTCAAGAGGAACTTACCACCGAAGAAGATATTTAACTAGAACCAACTTAGGGAGATGATATTTCTTTAAACACTTTTTTTCTGATTTTATTCAATATGATTTAAGTGTCACTCCTTATTGTTTTTAATTTTCATATTTGGCCAATCCTTGCTATGCCTTAGAGTAAGATGATGAAACTGCACCTACACCTATTGAGAAACACATAGAGCTCCCTGAATTTGATGAACACACATTTGAGGGGGATCATTTAGAGATCCAAGTATCTGATCCTAAGGAAATACATAAAAAAGATTCTCATTTTCAAATGGATAAATTACTTATGAATTTAAATTTTATTCTAGTAAAAATACATGCTTATTTTCCCTTTGAACATTCAATTCATACAGATCATATTGATCCAACATTGGAGAAGGAGGAGGAGGTTACACAAGTAGAAAACAAGAAGGAGGATTATACATACTTCATCCAAACCCTCCATGAAAGTTGTACTTAATTGTGAAGGGAGAGGATATGGTATACTCTATCCATGGATCATTCCTCACCACCAAAAAATAAGCACAAGCTGAGAAAATCCACATGTGGTGGTTCAAATCCAATAATCTCTAACCACCATAATACTATGGATGATAGGTGGTACTTTTATTTGGAGGTAATAATAATTCAAGCCCTAATTGGGGTACCATACCAATACTTATACCTTTTAATTATTTTCTAGGACTTTAAATTTCATTTTTAGGATTAGTCTAGAATGCATCCCACTACCTCTTATCTTTTTGAGCTTTAATGACATGATCCTCATACTTAATTGTGTAGTTATTTTTTTATAGGTTCATGATGACATCAGGCATCCCAAATAAGTGGATAAAAAAGACTAATATTATTAGGAAAGGGAGTTGACTTTTAATTTTTATCTTTTAAACTCTCTAATTTTTTTCCACAACTTGTTATGAGATTTAAACTAGAAAATTGCATGCCCATACTTGAATAATGCTTTACTTGACTTATCTAGGAGACGTGAGTTTATTAAGAATCCCATGATTCCATGTTTTAGATTTCAATGTTAATGATATTGAATGATTAAAATGAATAACTGAATGATTAGAATAAAGCATGGATTTTAAAATGGAGACTCAAGATTTAATAGAATTAGTTGATTCGTGTAAATGAAATTTCTAAAACATTTTTCATGATTTAAATTTTTGAAATTAATTTAATTTTATTTTTTATTATTAATCATTCCTTGAGTGATTTTCCAATATCATATTCCCATTCTTGAGATGATTTCTAGACCAAGTACTTCTAATTTTAATCTTGATCATATTTCTTGAGTGATATTGGGACATGTCACTGACCAGAACTTTCATTTAAAAATTTAAAAGATGTGAATATGAAAAAAAAACATTCAAAATAATTGAGGCATATTTTTAAAATCCATTATATTTAAAAATATCATACTGCATCAATCCTTGTTTAAACCATAGAAACCATGAATTAACTTGTTAGATATTATCCATGTTTCAATCCATCTTTATCCATCCCTAATCTCATCTTAGTATTTTCATGATATTTTAAAATTGAAGTGTAGGGGTGAAGGTATTCATGAAGAAAGAGATGTAATGAATTATAAGAAAAAAAATTTTGGGTGCTACTATGGGTATTGAGAAAGGTTTTTTATTTATAAATTATACTCTTTATGGTTTTTACCCTCTTAAAAAAAGAGAAAATGAAAAAAATAACCCAAAAATAAAAGAAAATAATGGGTTGTGACTTAAAATAATAAAAAATCACCTTTACTGGAATGATTATTTTTATCATATGTGGATAGTTAGTGAATGTGAGATTTATTTTAAGCATAACTTTGGAAAAATAAAAAAATATTAAAAATTTATTTGAAAAAATAAATTATAAAATTAGAAAAAAAATTCAAGAGGGTGCACAAATAATTCATTATGATTTAAATTAATCATGACCTTACTTTGAGTTTGGGGAAGTTGGAGTTGTTACAATTTAATGGGGGAAATTTCATTGGGCTTTTACTTTTGATATCATGAAATTTACTTTAGAGATTAAACTCTTCCTTGAGATTTAATTTTTAATTCATACCAACCTTAAGTATGAGAGTCATTTGAACCCTTAATGAAATCCCTCATGATTTTATGTGATTTGATATTTACAAAGTAGAGAAAGTAGTTCCTTTACAAGCCTATAGATATGGATAATTTATTCATAATATGAGCATAACTCTACCTGAATTGTATCATGAGTGATGAGAGAAAATAATCCATTGTGAGGTAGATCATGATTTTTAATATTTGATAATAATTAATTAAGGAACTTAAATGAATGAATGTAGAAGTTTCATAATTTTTCAAAGTGAAAAAGTGAAATGCTTGAATTTATTTTTTCTTTGAAAATTGAGAAATTAATTTTATATTTTATGTGTATTTTTAAAAATTTGGTTTGTCATTGAAAATTATTTGATTTTATTGCTTTCAAATTTGAATATTGGTAACATTGGTTCCCTATGAATTCCTTGTTGAGATTTTATACTTGGGGAAAATCATGGTTTAAGTATAAGGTAATTTATAAAGATAATATTTTAATCATTTTTCATATTTATTTCAATGATTTAATAACTCCCAATTTATCAATTTGAGTTTATTTTCATCATTTTTGGATTTTTGGTGTGTTTTGAGCTAAAATGTGAAGATTTCTTAATTCTAGAACTTTAACATATTTTTAACTATTTGGTATTTTGAGAATAAATTTTAAAATATTGATCCAATTGGAGTGATTATTTTTTTAGGATTCCTTAATTATTGATATTAAAATTATTCTTCTAGATCAAGGGAATATTCAAACTTCCATGTGTCCAAAGAAAATCGATCAAATTGAAAAATCATTCTAAAATATAGAGTGGAACCACCTTAGTAAATGAGGCATAATATGGGTTAAATAGCTAAAATTTAGGATATTAAAAATTTATTTAAAATAATACTCAATGAAAAATTTTACCATTAAATTTTATGGAGATATTATTTAATTAATGCATCCATTGGATGCTCCAAAGTGTAGGAAGATTTAGGGAATCCTCGGCCAGAAAATGCATGACTCATTAAGTGTGTTATAAATTCAATTACACTCATCCAATGTATTTGAAATTTGTAGGATTGATAGAAAAATCAATTTATCACAACTTATAAGAATGAACATTTGAGATATTTTTTCACATGGTTAGCATAACCGGAACCAAATTTTAGAGGACTGATTCTAGAGGGGAATCTGCTGCAACCAACTTTTTTCTTTTTTCTTTTTAATTTTATTATTTTTAATTTAGTTTTATTTTTAATTTAATTTTTATTTAGTTTATTTTAAATAAAATATAAATCATGTATGGTTTTTATTTTTGTATCTTCTTCCACACACCCTTCTTATTCTTCTCCATCTTCTATTCATTATTTTCATTATTTTCTTATTCTTCTTCTATTTTTATTTTTTGATTCCATGTGTGTGTTTCCTTACTATTTTTTTCTCATACTCATTCTATTTTTATTTTTATTCTTACTACCTTATCTCCCATTCCACCAAGTTATCTCTTACTCCCAATAATAGGAGGCTGAACTGAGGCTTGGCCTAGAGGAGCTCAAGGTGTTCTTGAATTTTTCTTAAAGTTTATTTTATGTTTGTGTTAGATGTCAATGGAATGAATGGGAGCGGAGAATTTCCCCTATTAAATGAAACTAAAATATATATTATATTATTATTTTTAATTTATTTTCCCTTCCTTCATTTTATTAACTCTTAAAATGATGGAATTGTGCCAATTAATGGATAAAACACAATTCTATTGAGCTTGGTCCTGGAAGATGGCACACCCTCAACCAAGGCATGCACCAACCTTGATTATATAAGGAGGGGGAATTGAGAGTGAATAAGGAATTTTAGATTTCACAATTTATAAATAATAATAATAGTTGTTCATCATGAGATTTCATGATTTGGATTATCAAACTAAAATAAAAAAATAAAGGAGAATAATGATTGAACCAAAAAATAAACCTAAGACAAATTTATTTCTCTCTTAACTCATTCTGTTTAGCATTGCATGTTTGTTTCCAATGCTTTTCGCCGGGGCGCGCGCACGCATCTGTCACGTAGAGGATGCACGACTTATTGCCCCGCATTCCCACTTTCCAAAGGCGGGTGACATCCGCTCCTTATTCAGGGACGTCTTCTACTTGATCAAAACCGAGATGATGGGATGTTGGTTCTTCCTTCTGTGGATTCCTCCTCGGAGCTCGTCACCTAGTCCGGGTCTACCTCATAGATTTAAGACGTATTCATGAATCTTATTCCCAGTGACATCTCTTCATGGACACCAGTTAATTATGATGCTTCCGTCGAGATGCTCCAAGGGGTCTGGTCGGGGCAGCAACCTTCAGTTAGGAGAGTGGTCATGTTGAGGCATCGTTGGTGTGTCTTGATGCTGGGGGATTGGCGTGTCTATCTTTTGTCCCTTATTATAGGGCTTCTCGAGGGAACGGAAACCCGAGGCATCCCACATCGAACGCGGGGAATTTTATGCCATAGCCATGTATCTGAGGTTTTCCTTAGCTTCCCATGTTTAACACAGTGTATGATGAGAGTTTAACATCCAATGGAGACAGATCAGACTGATCAGGACACTAGCTAGAGTGGATCGGGTTGAGGAACCCCCTAGAGGGAACACCGATGTCGGGGCCAGCACATGGGCGGCTTCCTGAATGCTGTGGAGTGGAATGAGGTAGCATGATCCCACCGGGATGTGGTGTCCCGAGTAAGAATCATGATGGGTGATGAAGTTAAGGGGCTTGAACCTTGTAGAGGCTTCCTACTTATCCCCATGGCAGGGAATCAAAGTCCGCGTAGTTCGATGATACGATGGGACACCTGAAAAGGCGACCTGTGAGAATGAACGCATGGATGGGGCCCGAAGGAAGTACAACCTCTGGGCTAAGGCATGAGCTTCCCAAGGCACGTGGTCTCGAGGGATAGGTCAGGATGGGACATGGGTGTTGGGCTTGAACCTCGTGGAGGCTTTCTACATATCATGCCTTATCACAGATCAAAGTCCACGTAGTTCAAGATGGATGAGGATTAAGCTCTGAGACGACCCACAGTGATGGGTGGATGGGGATTATTCTCTAAGGCGGGCCACATTGATTGGCAAATGGATGAGTCTTACACTCTAAGACGACCCACAGTGATTGGCGAATGGATGGGGATTATGCTCTGAGACGACCCACAATGATTGGCGAACCGACGTGAAGAGGTCGGCATGAACGGGTGGTGGGATTGAACCTCGTGGAGGCTTCCTATGTACCATGCCTTAGCACAGATCAAAGTCCACATAGTTTGAGTGGACAATTTAACATCATGTGGGATGGGGGCATTTGGGGCTTACACTCTGAGGCGGCCCCTGGTGGCTGGTGAACCGACATGAGGAGGTCAGAACGACTGGGTGGTGGGATTGAACCTTGTGGAGGCTTCCTAAATACCATGCCTTAGCATGGATCAAAGTCCATGTAGTTTGCTAATATGGTGGGGGTCAGGGTCAGTGCCCACTCTAAGCTCACGTGAGTCATGCTCAATGTGAGAAACTAGAGGTTGCAGGGACCTAACGATCATGTCACAAAGGGCGCGTCCGTGAGAAGCGAAGAGGGGATTACACGTTGAGTGGCCCAAGGTGCCGAAACTTACTCCAGGATGGAGGCCCGAGGGAGAAAAAGCACAAAGGGAGAAGGATTTGGGTCCGAAGAAAGGAGGGGCCTCGTTCCATATCACACCCTCCACTGGCCTTGGCGGTGGGGAAGTACGGAGGTGCATGGGTGCTACCTTTTGCATGAGGGGATAGGGGCTTACACCAAGGTAGCTGCCCTTCCCCCATGGAAAAACGCCACTCCAAGAAGGAGGATATGATCCCATGTGAGGGGTGATCCCATCCCCATGGAGACGAGTGGGCGTAAAGAATGCCCAAGCTGGGGGGACCCTATGTGTGAGGCACGGGGCCGGGTCACAGTTTAACGTCATGTGTTGAGGACGAGGTGCTTGGAAGTTTAATATCCTATATCTCAAATGAGGTGGGTTCGCTCCACACCCCTAGGACTTACATAACCGGCACTCTTTACCCATTGTGGGAGGGAAGGCATCGACAAGGTCGTCATGAAGGGGGGTCGCATAACGAACCATCGAGGGGTCCACGTTAGCATGGCTATGAGAAGAAGCAATAGCCGTTAGCGTGCCTATGTGAAGAAGCATGAGGCAAAGAAACTCAATAGGAAAAGCTGCCCAAGGGACCTTGAGGTTACTTCATACAATCCTGGAAGGTCGCACGAGAAAACAACACATGGTGGGTATGCCCAGTGTGTGCACCTAGGGAATCCATAAGGAGGACATCGAGTACCTACGCGGGGAGACACCTTGGGAGCATCAAGGTGAGGGGTCCTAGGGATTGCGTGCAAAGAAATGGTTTGTGCGCAAAACACCAGGATGGTGTGTAATCGAGACAGAGGATTTGCGCGCGACTACTAGGATCGCACACACGGGATGTGAATTGCGCGCGAGTGGAAAAGACTGCACCCAAAATCAAGGCCGCACCCAGTGAAAGGGATTGCGCACAATTGGACCGTTTTGCGTGCAATAGAAAGAATTGCGTGCAAGGGAGGAACCCTGAAGGGTTCAAAATTCTATTTAATTCAGAGGGATTGTGCGCAAAGGTGGATTTCAGGGCGAGGTGGCGCGAAAAGGATCAGTACCTGAAGGAAATATTGCATGCGTGGAAGTACGATTTCACACACGAGAGTCGGTTTGAAATACAAAACCCCGAAATGGAAGGGGTCTCCTTTTATTTATAGGCATCAGGCGGTGCGGAATCCTGGGCGACATGCGAAAACTTGCATGCCAGAGATGGAGGCGCGGAATGTTAACCGCGCGGGCGCATGTGCGCAATTATTATGCCACAGTGCTGGGGACCTTTCGTGAATCCTGGACCCCTTCCGCGCAGCACAATTTTTTCGTGTACATTCCCATTTTTTTCGCGCAACACTTATGGTCCCTCCGGACCAGGTCTCTGGGTCCGAATATGACTTCACTTTGTCATTCCGACACTTTATTCTATAATTACGGACTTTTCGGCTTCTACAAATGCCCCCCTCAGAATTGGATCAGCGAGAGATCGCAACGATCGGATTATGAGGGAAATGCCGAAACACTGAAGTGTTGGGCTTCGTGGGCCCCCTGCATGCAAAAAATGTCGGGGGGTGTAAAAAACTCCGGTTGGCGTGGAACCCCGACTTCACCTATAAAAGGTTCCATGGGTCCCATGATCTGTACCCAATATTTCTTGCGTGATAGTCTCAGAGATCTCATGTGCGAAATTGCCTATGCACCTGTGCATAAAACCCGCTTTGGCAGCACGTAATTTTTCTGAGTTTTGGATGTATTTACGCTCAAACCCAGGATTTTCCACACCGACTCCTCCGATTTTGCGCCCAACTTCTGAATTTCACGCAATACATCCAGATTCCACGCAACACTCTCGAAGCATTTGTCTGGAAGAAGATGGCCTCAAACTAAGTAGATGAGGGGGAAGCTTCCGCTCGGAGAGCTGAAATGGTGGCGAACAAGGAGGTTTATGGCACCAGGGTGGTTGTTTCCAAAAACCATACTTTGTTCAACCTACTAACCCCCACCTAGAATGAGTATCCTTTGTCCAAAAACCTTCCGCTATGGATCTTTGGAATTTTGGAGGAGGTTTCGCTTCCGGGATTCGAGGTTGATACACCGCGGTCATGGGTGACCCGGGAGGATGACCTTCCCCGATAAAATATTACCAACAATGGTCGTCCTGCTAGAGAGACCATACACATGGATGTATATGTCCTGAACCCGAGGACCAGGACCATTGCTGGGGGTGATCCTGTTGAGGAGAGTTCCCCAGCCCTCTATGCAAGCACGTTCCGTCAGAGCATCACATACGATACTAAGGACTGGCTGCAAGATTGGGATTTTCAGTCTAGAGGCAACTTCACTAGTGAGTGGGCCTGGGCGTACTGGATTCTCCATACGTGTGACCAATTTAGGGCCGAGCTGGGGCACATTGGTTTGTTCGAGGTGGTGTGGATGTCGCAGTTCCACTTCTACCGTCAGCCTGAGCTTGGGCCGGAGCTGTTCAGCCGGTGGTCCCCTAACACCAACACATTCCATCTTCACCATGGAAAAGTTGGTATTAGTCTCTGGGAAGTTCATTTTATTGGAGGTATCCCACTAGAGGGCTATCAATACGATGAGTTCCTTCCCCCAATGAACTCCTAGGAGGACAGATCACGGACACCCATCCTGACATGGAAACTGCTGGAGATGGCCAAATAGAGGTTGGAGGTCAAGGACTTCCTAAAGAATATTGCCTACAAGGACTAGTGCAGCCAATTTATGGAGAAGAACCCAGCGGTAAAGATGCCGGGATGAGGAAAACGGTGTCCAACCGTGGCTCAGAGGAGCAAGGATGGATCATACAAGAGGATCCTGGAGGCGGGGCAATACCAATCCTGGGGCCTTCACATTAATGAGGTCCTGGACCCAAATGTTCGTTATGCTGGGTTCCTCACCACCTTCCTGAGCGGGTTGATTCTGCCGGTGTGGGATGCAAGGATGGGAATCCGTCCAATAACCTTGGTGATGGCGAGCACCATGGCCGCCAGCAAAAGGTTTAATCTGGGGGTCCCCATGCTGTCTAGGTTGTACACCATTCTGGGATGCATCTCAAGAGGGGGGTCACCTCAGAGGGTGTGTGTCCCCTTCCAGATCTTCCACAGATGGGTAGCGGCTCATCTTGGTGGGTACACTTTCCCAAACACCATTCGTCCTCCGGGCAACGGCCTGCGACCATCTCTGTTTAACATTTCTGGGGTCGCGCCGATGACGCTCAATGAGGAGGGAGTAAGGATCAGAATTGGTAACCATGCCAACTTCAACTTTAGACCATTCCACACCCCAATTGGCCAAATGGTAGACAACGGGAAAGGATCTCTAGAGCAGAAGGAATACTTCTAGAGCATCTGAGGTGGGGTGCTTATGGCTCAGATTGATGGGAAGATCATCTGTGAGCCTTACGTGCTGTATCGATTTGCCAGGCAATTTGGGTGCCTCCAGAAAATACCAAATAGGGTATTCACGGATGTCTGGGAGGAGAGGAATCCCTGAGTCCTTCACCAGATGTGGTTAATGTTCACCACTTATGGCCCTGGTGACGTCATTACCCATCCTCCCACTGTGGCCGACGCTGGCCTATCAACCAAGTATGTCGAACATTGGGCTATAACATATCCTGAGGGGATTTTGCGCAAGCGAGTTCGGCAACTCGAGACTACCCGCGTGGAACCCGGGCGATAAGAGAGCAGGAAAGGTGCCACTAGAAGGGGGAACCAGGGGTACGCCAGGCAGCGAGGCCTGTGCAGGACGAGAATTTAGTAGCGGGGACATCGCATAGTGTTTCTACGACCTCGCTGCCCGGAGGAGGGTCTCACGAGGCAGCCAGAGAATTGCCCAGGAAGCAAATAAGATACCTGCTCAAACCTTCCCATGATGAAATATTCCCGGAATTGTGCTTGGCCTGGATGACCCTGTGGTAATCGATGAGCGTTGAAGCCCTCTGGCAGAACATAATGAAGGATGGGATCCAGCTTCCAGAAGTTGGGCTCATTCAGGTTACTGACCAAGTAAACTTTCATCGACAGCATGCCTACCTGACGACCATGGACATGTACGCATGCCAACGGGGTCGATGCGTGAATCCACCTCTCTTAGTGAAAGTGATGCTCGGTCAGGGGCATGATCTTGAACAGATGCCGTCGGAGGATGATGACGGTGGTGACGAGTCAGAGGGAGAGGAGGAGACAAGAGAAGACGTAGGATCTCAGGAGGGTCCCACCAAGGGAGCCTGTAGGAGAGTGGCAAGATCGTCAGATCTGGCATAAACATAACCGAGCTGCTCGAGGTCCGCCTCTATCCTTATTTATCCTCCTTTATCCATTCTCTTCTAAAATTTCTAATCCATTTATATATCTCACTCAGGATCATATAGGCGCTGATCAGGAATCCCCAATAGAGGAAGGAGAAGAGGCGCCAGTGGAACAGGGTGGGGCTCCGACGCCCATTATCGAACTAACAAACGCCGAGGGTTCTCCTTCCACGATAGCTCCTGTAGCGGACAAAACACTAGAGGCTGATGCTCTGGGTTCCTGTAAGTCCCTTGCTTCACTACTGGTACTTATTATCAGAGAACTCAACTAATCAAGATGATCCCCGTACAGTGATATCGGTGTTGGAGGCTCATCAGGCTGCTGAGACCGGGCTGTCCGTGAGTGAATTAGTGGAGGACGTACCGCTTCCTCTAGAACATACTTCCCAAACTGGGCCAGTCCTGGAAATTGGTGAGCAGGGGGCGGTGGAAACCAGTGGTGCTGTCATTGGAGTGAGTCCGGAAGTTGAATAAGGCACCGCTGCTGTCGGGGCGAGAGAGGAAGGTCGCCCAGATGTTGAGGATCCTATTCGTCGGGAAGGCATCTTTGAGTCAGGCATCCCTGAGGCAGATCCTGCTACTGACCTGCTGGCTGTCTTTCCTGTATATTGGAACACTGATCTTGAAGAAATAGATGATTCAGATTCGGAGGCGGCCAAGGAGAGCCAGATGACACGGTGCAAAGGGTGGAAGTGTATCCAGTGATTTCTCAGGCAGCCTCAGATGGATTGGCTGAGGTGGTTGGGATCGCTTTAGACCTGGATGCGTTTCCTGTGTGCTGGAGGGGCTGACGCTCAACTCCTTCATCTGACAGTTCATGATTACATGGATGAGAAGATACGTGAGATCAGCTGGCGCACCGACATTACCCAGTGTCGGGAAGAATTGGTTAGCACCCGATCATTCCTGAGGGCGGAGCAAGAAGTCCGACGCCTCGAAGAGAAGACAAAAGAGAAGGAAGCCTTCATTGCAACATGCTCTAAGCTCATGGAGCAACTGATGACCCATCTGGTTGACACCCAAGAACAACTAATGGAGGTGAGTCACCATATGACCGTGCTTCAAACTAAACGAGCACAGGCACAAGCTAGGATTGGCAAACTGCGCTCTGTGGCTGCTGAAGAAGAGAGATTCTTCAGGGAGAAAGAAGCAGTCCTGGAGGCCACCATCCAAAGGGCAGCAACGTTGGAAAGATCTATCTAAGCAGCTGACCCTTAAGGGCCCTATTTTGGAAAACTCATGAACTTTTTGATTCCAATGTATGAACAAATCCATTTATCAGCGCTTTTGGTTTAGCCTACTCGTCCATAATCCCAAAATAAATAACACTTCATCCCTAAGCTCATGTGGGTTGTACCCAAGGTAAGAGACAAAGGATGCTTGTATTATCATTTCGTTTGACCATGGGGGCGTCAACCAAGCTTCAGGCATCCAAAATCAAGCTCGGATTTCTGAGGAGAAGAGGGAGGCCTGAACGAAGGGAGGGGAACTCATACCGATCGATATATCGTCTCCTCAAAGTGATCTAATGCACGAGCGGGGCAATATCAGGGGCATTGGAATCAATCCAAACATAGGGAGATGAAAAAGGTGAATCATGTTACCCAAAATTCGGAATCACTGGAGGGTCATGATGATGGAGGATAACCATTAACTATGGCGGAAACGCAGCATCCATATCGCATTGGCTGGAAATTGGGACAACAAATGAGGGCTGACTGCTGACCATGTTTACAACATGGGGCCTAACTCAAATATCATCGATCAGTCTTCCAGAACATTGGCCCAGGACAATAGGTGGACCATAGGTCGAGCATTCATACTGTTAGGGGGTCCCATCAAACATGACCAGTCTTCCAGAACGTTGGCCCAGGATAGCAGGCGGACCATGGTTCGAGCATCCATACTGTTAGGGGGTCCCATCAAATGTGAAAGAGGATGAAGATTCGAATAAATGGGCACACAAAGCGTGGAAAGTGAGATGGTGGTTTGTTCAAATAGAATCCAACAGTCCCAAAATTACGCCACCGTGGTGGAGGCGCGTTAGGCAGATATATTAATCTGGTCACAGATCATCCCTACTTCTATACATGACCTCTCTGGTGAGGAAAATGTCACTTCCCAACATCACTACGGGGCATCCCAAACTTATTCGAGGCTAATGATGCAGTTACAAAACTCCCCGAGAGGTCAGGACAAGGGGCCGACAGTGAGGAGGGATGTGATTTGGTAATCCCTAGGGCTGGACCCAAGATGAAATGTTGGGGCGTTCCTATGTATCCCATAAGAATGGGAATCAAGGCGCACATAGTTCTAGAAAGGGTCTTAGTTTAAGGTCTTAGAACTCAGACCAAGGATTGGTAAGGAGGGCAGGAGACAAATGGTGAGGTGATCACGAAACCCAACGTGAATGAGGATGAGGTCCTGCTTACCATGTATTCCTTGGAAAAGTGTTCCGGTCAAGGGACCGAACATGAAAGTTAGGCTGGGCTCGTGGGGAAGTTCCCAGGCGTTCCTACGTATCTTATAAGGATGAGAATCAAGCTGCACGTAGTTCTAGAATAGTGGCACGACATGGTATGGTACCTATGAAAAGGATGAAAGGGGCATGCGGTTCTAGCCCCTCACACCAAAAGAAGCGGCATTTGATGTATCTTAATTTTCCTTTAAGGAGAATGGTTTTTTCTTTTGTGGAGCGACCAAACTAAGGTAGAAATTCCTAGTACCGCCACAATAGTCAATCCATATACGGGCGTTGAAAAATGGTATGGTAAATGACCAATACCCAATGTGATGTCCTCTATGGAGAGGTCATCACAATGCAGTTCCATTTTTCGTCGTGCGGCCAGGACGATATCATCACAGTTTATGGTCATGTGGTAGGACCAACCAGAACAGTTTAAGGTCATATGGCTTGGACATGGGGGAATTCACATGATGCGATAAAGCATACCCAATGTGGATGAGGACATAATCCCACACTATCACCGTGTGCAATTCCGGGGGAGGAGCCTCGAGCCAAGAGGCTGACGAGGGTTTAAAAATCAAGGGGCAGGAGACACTAGCCTCTAGCTGAGCTGGGCTCGAAACACAATGTCTGGGCGACCCCTCATTTCCCGTGGGTATGAAGGTCAAGCTATGCATGGCCCTTAGAGAAGACCCAAGCCCATAATCTTAGTGCTTGGATCACGGGAGCCCCGAGAGACGCTGTAACACAGCTTTGTCTGCCTGACGTGTGGAAGTACACTGAGGTTTAGTGCAAGGATGTCGAGATTCCACCCTGACACGATGGGGTGGAACATAATGCGAATCATGAAACCAATATTCAGGGCCTGAATGAGTCAGCGTGATGATGGAGGATTACTGTTGACCATGTTCGCAACACAGCATCCTGTCGTGTTAGCCTGGAATGAGGACAAAGAAATGAGCATTGACTGCTAACCATGTTCACAATGCGTGATTTGTATCAATTTTTTGTCTGAAACCCTTGGGGGTATTGGCCCATAATGGTAGGAGATCCCTTAGGCGTTGTATCCAGGCCGTTCTTGGGGGTCCCTCCGGGCACGAAAATAATGGGGGCCCGAATGAAGGGGAGCACGAAGCTTGACAAGTGGAAAAAACTTTCCTAAGTTGAATCTAACACTCCAGGTCCTAGACCAGAGTACTCTGAACACATTAGTGGACCACTAAAAAGGGTCAAAGGGCTCAGTTTAAGAGTGGCCAAAAGGCAGATTCCTGGGAGAAGGGGGCATGGTGCCAAAAACCCTGTACTACACCTATATATCCCCCTCATGGAGAGGGAAAATCCAAGAGGCTGAGGTGACCGGGAGATCGTGGGATCTATTAAGATAAGGGGCTGGACCTGAAACCTAGGTGTTCAGGCAGTCCTATGTATCCCATAAAGATAGGAATCAAGCCACACGTAGTTCTTGAAGAATAGTTTAAAGTAATGTAGGACAATGAGAGGCATTTCATCCGGGAATGTGTATGAAACGATGAGTAACCCAATGTGAATGAAGACATAGTCCCACACCACACCGTACAATCCCACAGGAGAGAGCCTGATCCGGGGGCCTGAGGCTGGGCCTCAGGCAGGAAGGCCTGACCGGATCACAGTTTAACATCTTGCAGTGGGGAAGAGAAGAGGAGGAGGACACCTCAAATAAGGGCAGTATACGGTGCAACGACTAACCCGACGTGAATGAGGACATAATTCTACACCACACCATACTTTCCTAGTAAGAACTTGGGCTAGGGCCTAAAAAGGCCAAGGGGCCTAAGGCTAGGCCTCGGGTAGAAAGGCTGGACCAGCTTGCAGTTTAATGTCTTACAGGATGAGCGTGCATTTTAGGGTCATGCGGGACTGTACAGTTTAAGGTCGTGAAGGACCATGAGGATCAAGCGAAGTATTGCTTGAGGAACTTGGCATTGGTGGGAGGAGTTATACGCTCACCATCCATGGTCACCAGTGAGTATGCTCCATTGGGGTACACCTTATGAATAATGAAAGGTCCTTCCCATTTGGGCTCCAACTTGGGTGGTTTCCTACCAGGAATCATTGGCGCTCTGAGGGCCAAGACCAAATCTCCTTGCAGGAAATAGCGGAGGTGAACCTTCTTATTGAAGGCTCGAGCCATTCTGCTTTGATTCTTTTCTAGGTTGTGCAGAGCACGAAGCCTATTCTCGTATAGTGCTTCCAATTCAGCTAGATGGATTTCGGCAACTCTATCCGGTGCTTTCTGGTCATAGACCGCTGCGCACAATGAGGGAAACTGAATCTCAACAGGCAGGACGACCTCAGTTCCATACACCAGGGAGTACGGGGTCACCTGGGTGGAATTACGAGTCGTCGTCTGATAAGCCCAGAGAGCATTGGGGAGCTTATCCAGCCAACTCTTCTTCTTTTGACCAACCATCTTTTTTAGAATGTTATAGAGGGTTTTGTTAAATGCCTCGATCTTTCCATTTTCCTGCGCATGATAGCAGGAGGTATGTTTAGAGAAAATGTTGTACTTGGCATACAATTTCTTAAGCTCGGCTGCTCGGAAGTTGGTGCCGTTATCAATGAGGATAGCATGAGGTAATCCAAATCTATATATGATGTTGGAACTCACGAAGTCGGTGATAGAACGGGATTTGACTTCCTTGAGCAGAATTGCCTCCGCCCACTTGGAAAAGAAATCTATAGCGGTCAGAATGAACCGGCATTGGTGAGCCGCTGCTGGTGGGTAAGGTCCCATGACATCCAACCCCCAGACTACAAAGGGCCAAGAATACTTGGTATTATGGAGAGGCTCCGGTGGCCAGTGCACAAAGTTAGCATGAACTTGGCATGCATGGAACCTCTTGGTGAACTCAATGTAGTCATGGATCATAGAGGGCCAGAAGTACCCCAGTCTCCGTATCTGGTGAGACAAATTTGACCCGACCTGATGGGCGCCACAGGAACCAGCATGAACTTCTTGCATGACCTGTGGAATCTCGACTCCTTGAAGGCGACTGAGGATAACACCATCAAATCTTCATTTATGAAGGATCTTCTCAAGGCTAGAACTGCTTTGAAGGGTAAACTGTAGTGCGCGGAATCGGATTTGCTCACGCTTTGCCCGGTTTGACGGGAGATTACCGTATTGGAGGTATTCAACCAAGGGTGTCCTCCAATCAAGAACTATTTCGATCAACGCATCTAAAGTACCCGAGGCTCCTGAAGTAGGGGCACCGGTGGTAAGATGGTTTACCTATGGGCCGCGATCATCCTCCGGGGTAATGGGAGCAATGAATCTCCGGTGTGCCATGTGGATAATCAGGTTGTCCTATTCGGGCTCTGCAAGCGATGCGTCCAGGCTGGCTAAAGCATCTGCTCGACCATTCTGTGACCGAGGGATGTGAACGACCTCTAGCCGAGAAGGGAATTGGGCCATTAGATGGAGGGTGCACTCTAAAAATGGCACGAGTTCTGGATTTATGACAACATAGTCGCCATTGACCTGCTTGATGATCAGCTTGGAATCCACTTTCACATGTAGATGGGGTATGTCGATCTCGAGGGATAGCTCGAGACTAGTAATGAGGGAATGATACTCTGCCTTGTTGTTGGTGCAGCCCTTTGACAACAGGAATGAGTATGGCAGAACAGCTTGCTTCGGGGTGATGAAAACAATACCCAGGCCCACTCTGTTGAGCCTGGGATCGTTGAGCCTCCTACCGGTGGGGCTCCAGGAGGCACCGTCAAAGTGCATCTGCCAACATGGGATGACATGATTGAATGAGAGGATTGACTCATCAGGAAAACCTACGTCTAGCGGATAATTCGTGGAGGTTGGGTGGGCAGCTAAAAAGTCTGCCAATGACTGTCCTTTGATAGCCTTCTGAGGCACAAACCTGATGTCGAACTGCTGGAGGATCACCTCCCACCATGCTAGTCGGCCAGTCAACATAGGTCAGTTCAGGATGTACTTCAGTGGGTCTACCCGAGAGACCAGCTGTACCTCGTGGTGCTGCAAGTAGTGCAGTAATTTTTGTATAGAAAATATGAGCGCAAGGCATCTCTTCTCAATGGGATAATATCTGATTTCCATATCGAGGAGCACGCGACTGAGGTAGTAGAGGCTGTTCTCTGTTCCCTCGTTGTTTTTTGGGTGATAAGTTCTCCGAGGGACCGTTCCAGGGCAGTCACGTGAAGGACCAGTGGATTTCTGGAGATGGGTGGCATCAAGATCGGAGGTTGGAGCAGATACTGCTTGATTTCCTTGAAGGCGGTCTGACACTCTTCATCCCATTCATAGGTGGCGCCTTTCTTCATGAGTCAGGAGAAGGGCTTACACTTGCCATCCAGATTCGCAATGAATCGGCGTATGTAGGCAAAGTGGCCTTGGAAACCTCGGAGCTCCCTAATATTACTCGGGGGAGGCATCTGGCTGATGGCCTTGATCTTTGTCAGGTCTATCCCAATGCCTCGATGCCTAATAACAAATCCAAGGAACTTGTTGGAGGTGACCCCGAAAGCACACTTCAATGATTTCATCTTCAGGAGGCGGGAATGGAGGAATCCGAACACTTTCTCAAGGTCCTTGAGATGGTCCTAGACCTGGCGATATTTTACCACCAGATCATCCATGTAGAATTCCACTAATGTTCCCAAAATTGGTTTGAATATGCGATGCATGGCTCGCTGATAGGTGGCACCCACATTCTTCCAGATGAAGGGCATAACCTGATAACAGAAAGTACCTTGGGGTGCCCTGAAGGCAGTGGAATCATCGTCCTTGGGGACCATCTGGATCTGGTTGTACTCGGAATACCCATCCATGAAGGAGAGTGATTGGAACCCGTACGTGGAATCAATCAACAACTCTGTCACTGGAAGGGGAAAATAATTTTTTCGGATAGTGGCGATTGAGATCGCGGAAGTCGATACAGACTTTGATTTGTCCATTCTTCTTCCTGACCGGCACGATGTTGGCTAGCCACTTGGGATACTAGACTTCCTTAACGAAGTTGGATTTGATTATCTTATCAACCTCGGCCTCAACTGTGACACCATGAGAAGGGTGCATCTTTCTAGGAGGCTGCTTGAACCTATGATGATTTGCTGGGAGACCAAGGTGGTGGATAGATACTTGAGGATCTAGTCCTGGAATCTCGTCGTAACTCCAAGAGAACACATCACAGTGTTGTTTGAGGAATTCCACATACCACTGCTGCTCCTCGGGGGGCATGGAAGCACTGACCAGTGTGGGTCTCGGTTCCACCTAGCTACCGAGGTTCACCTGTACCAACTCGTTGACCGTGGTGGAGACGCCTTCCTCAAAGGTGGGGGGAGCATCCTCTATATCCCCTTATCCACTCATGGAGGGATCTTCTGTGTGGGGAGTTGCTTCCGAGCCACTGGACTCTGGAGGGAGGCTGGTGTCGTCTTGAGCGGCAATGGTCATCATATCAGAAGATTCATGCATCCCTAAGACCATAGCGATAAAGGCAGTCGATCCAATCCCATCCGGTCTTCGGCCCATGGGGCTGTGCTTGATGACATCAAAGCAGTAGTGGCGTGTCATCTTGAGCCAGTTAATTCCAGCCTAGTGAAATAGACACGTATGACGTACCACCGTTGCCATGAGCCTGACATCCTGATATCGTACAGGGGTAGGATGTTCCGGGATCACCCAAGCCTGGTTGGTGTAGGAGTATAAGGTGATTTTCCGCTGTCGCTTGGACCTGGGAATATGCCTTCCTATTGTACCCAAAACAAAAAAACACTGCCCCATGTCGGGGGTTGTGGCCTCCAACCGATGGATTGGGAAGATGTAGGCATCATCCAAACCTGCCCAAGGGTTGGTTGTAGTGGCGATGGGCTCAACTTCACTTGCATGGACTTGTTTATCCTTGCTCTTGTAATAGTCGGTGTCTAGATAACGGGCTTCATAAGAGGCAAAAGGATACGCATCCCCTTGGAGCACGCCCACTCGACCATTAAGGGAGTATTTGAGGCATTGGTGATACGATGAGGGGACCTCCACATGAAGGTGGATCCACAGCCTGCCCATCAATGCGTTATATGCGGTGTCCTGGGAGACAACCATGAATTCGGTGCTGGTGATTAGGCCACTAAACTGGGTCTTCAAGTGGATCTTTCTGATTGGGGTTTGCTCGGTCCTATCATATCCCTAGATTCTGAGGTCATAGGGAGTTAAATCATCCTCAGACAATCCAAGCTTCCACAGTGTTTGAGTCGGGATTAGGTTAATCCCAGAATCCGTGTCAACAAGACAGCAACGGACTTCCACACCATTGAACTGGAAAATGATGTATAGTGGGAGAATGTGCCCTTGTATGGGAGGGTCTTTGTCTTCACCGGAGAATGAGATAACTTCCTGGCATTCAGCGTTCTCAATTGCCTCAACGTGGAAGGCTTCTACAGCTGCTACCTCCGTCTCAAATTGGAGGGGGCTCCTTAATGTTGAGTCAAAAGTCCTCTTTTGACTTCTATATCATGTTTTGGAAATCAAAAATGTATTCTATCATATTTTGGAAATTACAAATGTCTTCTATAATGTTTATCGTATCGTACCATGCTGATCATACTGAGCATAATGATCGTACTGAGCATGCTGATCGTACTGACCATCCTGATCATACTGACCACACTGATCGTACTGATCATGCTGATCGTACTGAGCATGCTGATCGTACTGACCATGCTGATCGTAATGACCATGCTGATCGTACTGACCATGCTGATCGTACTGATCATGCTGATCGTACTGACCATGCTGATCGTACTGATCATGCTGATCGTACTGACCATGCTGATCGTACTGTTCATACTGATCGTACTGACCATATCGTATCGTACAATACTGATCGTACTGACCATATCAATCATACAATACCGATCATACTGAATATGTAAATTGTATTGACTCTGTTACTCATAACTTTCATTACATGCTTGTTTCAATACTTTCTTAAAAACACATGTTTCATATGAATCGTACCCATGTTTTTCATTTCTATATATCTTATGTTCTAACCAATACGATGTCGTTGAGTTAGTTACAAACTAATCAAAACGATGTCGTGCTTTCTGTTTCAATATGACCGTTATGATGCCAGGTGTCCAAGTCCCTCCAAGTTTTTCGGAGAAATATGACTGTTGGAGAAATATGACCGTTGGAACCCGAGGACTATAAATAGGAGGTCATTTGAAGCTAAAAGATAAGATTGATGAACGAATGAAGAGACTTCGTAAACTACCAAGATTCTAGAGAGATACACTGTGACTTCTCTCATCTGCCTTGTGCGTCTGATCATCGTATCGGGGGCTTTCAAGTGATTGAAAGACAGAGGTGCCGATTACCTATAAAATCGAGGGCTGCCAAGGATAGGCAGACAGACATGCCGATCATCGTATCGAGGGCTGCCGGGGATAGGCAGACAGACGTGCCGATCATCGTATCGAGGGCTCACCAAGGTGTTGGTGAGAGAGACCTTTTATCCTAGGTGAAAGGATAACCCTTCTCTTTGGGTTAAAAGAATTGCAATACTTTTACATTTCCGTTGTTACTTGTATTAGAAAGAAATTTGTATTGTTTCCTTTCTTCTTTACATATTCAATTGTAATTGTTTCAATTACAATCACTCTATTACATTTTGTTTTAATTG
Source organism: Viscum album (assembly GCA_963277665.1). Classification (NCBI taxonomy): domain Eukaryota; kingdom Viridiplantae; phylum Streptophyta; class Magnoliopsida; order Santalales; family Viscaceae; genus Viscum; species Viscum album. The sequence continues at coordinate 615,682,526 of OY728145.1, read as the reverse complement.
ATTCTATACGCTTTAAGGTAGAATCATTCATCTCTGTATTACTCTGATTATTGTGTTCATATTGAATACAATTGTTTTACATTACATTAGTATTACATTACATCATATCTTTTATATCCAATAAAATTGTGGGTGTTTTTATTTGTATTAGTTTAAGATCATTTAAACTAATCTCTTAAGTGCTAAAACTTAAAGGTTTTTAAACCTACAATTCACCCCCTCTTGTATTGTTCCATCTAATACACATATATATCCATATATTCCATCCAACAATTGGTATCAGAGCAGGTTTTCCACTGATTTATATTAAAAGCTTTATTTCTTTCACATTACTATCTTTTTACTACTTACTACACTAACGTGTGGAGTGGAAAAGTTTTGTATTTGTATTAGATGGCAGGAATGAACATTGGGTCAATAGATAATCTGAATCCTTCTAGACCACCAATCTTTGATGGAAATGATTATGATTACTGGAGAGATTGTATGAAGACTTTTGTTATTAATACCAATGTAGACAATTTTATTATGTTTACTGGAGGTTACAAAATTCCTGACAAAGAAGTCAGTACTTTCACTAACCAAGAGAAGAAAGAATATCAACTGAATTACAAGGTACACAATACTTTATTATGCTCTATGACCAGAAATATATACAGTCAGATATCTTCATGTGAAGCAGCCAACTGTATTTGGAAAAAATTAGAAGTCACTCATTTTGGTACATCCAAGGTTATAGAAACAAGAAGAGCAATGCTTCGAGCAGAGTATCATGGATTTGTTTTTCCTTATGGAGAGCCAGTATGTAAAGTACAACAAAGGTTTATGATAATTGTCAACAACTTACAATCTATGGGAGAAAAAGGCCTTGATGATGAATCTCTAGTTGATAAGATCATAGATATAATGCCGAATGAATGGGATTCAAAAAGGACAACTATTGATGAGAATAGAAAAGTTTCCCAGATTACTCTTGATGAACTTTTTGGAACTCTTTTACAACATGAAACAATAATGAAAAGAGATGCTGATTTCAACAAAAAGAAGAATGGGAATGGAAGTGTATCCTTCACATGTAAAGCTAAAACACCTGAAAGGATTACAAGATCCAAAGCAGAGAAAGCTATTATATCTGAATCAAGTGATAGTGATAACTCGGATAATGAGTTGGCCAATCTTTCCGGAAGGATAAACAAGATTGTGGGAAATAAAGACTTCCAATACAGATTCAAAAAGAAAGATAGGAAGGATAAGAAATATTCAGAGGTAACATGTTATGAATGTAAGAAAGCAGGACATATAAGGCCTGATTGTCCGTTACTGAAGAGAAAAGACAGAAAAGAGAAACACTATGAAAGAAACAAGAAAAAGTATTAGAAGTCAAAGAAAAAGAAAGTTTTAAAGGAAAATGATACTTGGAGTGCAAGTGGTAGTGATTCCTCAGATGATTCCTCAGAATATGAGTCCTCAGGACAAAGAAATATTGGACTTATAGCCAAATTACCAATTGAAGATCATTGTCTCATGGATAAGGTACATAATGCTGAAGCTATTACAAATGTCTCTTTGAATGAAAATTATACTGATAATAGATATTATGAATCTTCAAATGATGAATATTCATCATCAGAAGATGATACATTACCTACTTTTGAAGAAGTATTGAGATTTGCTAAATTACTTGAAAATGAAAATTCAAAGCTCAAAAAGAAACTCAAGAAAGAAAATTCTAGAATTTCAATCTTGACTAAAGAAGTATCAGATATTTATAAAGATCTTGATGTGAAAACTTTTGATTTTGAAAGTATTTTAAAAACTATTTAGAAAGTTAAATCTGATAAGGATAAACTTTCTAAGGATCTTGAAACTTTAATTTCAAAGAAAAATATTTCAGAGCCTAATTCTAGTTCAAATTCAAATGTTTTGGAAAATAAGAATTTGGTTTTAAAACTAAAGTCAAAGATTTTATCTTTGAAGAAATGTTTGTCAAAATTTACTCATGGAAAAGAAAACTTTGACAAGATGTACTCTCAAATTAGACCTTTGAGAAATCATTCTGGTCTTGGTTATACTTATTCCAAACCTATTTTTAGTAATAACTATTTTGTCTCTCAAAAAACCTCTTTTTGTTCTAAGTGTCAATGTGGTGGACACTGGAGAAAAGATTATTATCTTAACAAAACTCAATATTTAGGGTTTCATAAAGCTCATTTTTCAAAACAAATGTGGATTCCTAAAATTCTTTTATCTAACCCTTCTGGATCCAAAAAAGTTTGGATTATGAAAATATAATTATTTCTTTTTCAGGAAAATGAGAAATGTACCAATAAGAATGTTTGGTACATGGATAATGGTTGTTCTCGACACATGACTGGAAATAAAGATCTCTTTGAAAAGGTTATCAAAACAAAAGGTGGAAAAGTTACCTTCGGAGATAATGCTCAAGGAAAGATTGTTGGTATAGGTAATATTGTTTTTCTTGGAAAAGTTCTTATCTCAAATGTTTTGTTTGTTAAAGGTCTTAGGCACAATCTCATCAGCATAAGTCAATTATGTGATGAAGGTTACCTTGTGAATTTTAGAAATGATAAGTGTCTAGTACACAATTCCAAGGATGAGTTCATTCTATCTGCCCATAGGCAAGAGAATGTTTACACTATTAACTTAGAAGACCTTAGGAGCCGAAACTTACCCTGCTTAAGTGCAATAGAAGACCAATCATGGCTATGGAATAGGAGACTATAACACTGTAATCTGAGAAACCTTAGTAAACTCTCAAAGAAAATACTTGTGAAGGGGCTACCAGACCTTAGATATGATTCTTCAAAAGTCTGTGATCCTTGTCAATATGGTAAGCAACATAAGACTAGCTTTAAATCAATTAATGAAGTTTCAACTTCTGATGCATTACAGCTAGTGCATATGGATCTTTTTGGTCCCACACAAACTGGAAGCATTGGAGAAAAATACTATGTATTTGTTTTAGTTGATGACTTTACTAGATTTACATGGGTCTACTTTCTCACAAAGAAATCTAAATCCTTTTCCTATTTCAAAACTTTTAGAGCCCAAGTTAAAAATGAGAAAAACCTACCATTGATAACTATTCATAGTGATCATGGTGGTGAATTTCAAAACTATGATTTTGAAACTTTTTGTAGTAAGAAAGGTATTACTCACAATTTCTCAGCTCCAAGAACTCCTCAGCAAAATGGTGTTGTTGAAAGAAGAAATCACATTCTTCAGGAAATGACTCGAACCATGTTGAGTGAATACTCAATTGCTAAGAACTTTTAGGATGAAGTTGTTAGTACTGCCTGTTATACTATAAATCGTGTTTTAACTAGACCATTTCTTAATAAAACCCCTTATGAGTTATGGACTGGACGAAAACCTAAAGTTTCATACTTCAAAGTTTTTGGATGCAAAGTATTCATTCTGAATACAAAAGATAATCAACACAAATTTGCACCAAAATATGATGAAGGAATATTTCTAGGTTACTCTACAACTTCTAAGGCTTATAGAGTTTTTAATAAAAATACTTGCATTGTTGAGGAAACAGTACATGTAAAATCCGATGAAACTAATCCTTTTGTTTTTAACCAATCCAATCCTACATCCTCGGATGTGTTTTCAAAAACTGATCATCGACCTTTGATAGAAGATCCTTCTGTTAAGGAAAATATTCAAGAAAGTATTCCAAAAACATTTACCATAGAGGATTTTCTACCATATGTTGATGAACAGGTTTTACAAAACCCAAATCAATTGTTTCTTAGGAATCATCCCAGTGATAATATCATTGGTGATGTAAATCAACCTGTAAGGACCAGAAATTCTTTAAGAAATGAAATAGAACATCTTGCTTTTCTTTCCCAATTTGAACCTACAAGTCCAAGTGAGGCCTTAGGTGATGATGATTGGATCAAAGCAATGTAAGATGAACTAAATGAATTTGAGAGGAATCAAGTATGGACTTTAGTTGATAGACCTAAAGAAACAACTGTAATTGGTGTGAAATGGGTTTTCAGAAACAAATGTGATGAAAATGGAATCATTGTAAGAAATAAAGCAAGACTTGTTTCTAAAGGCTATAATCAACAAGAGGGAATTGACTATGAAGAAACATATGCTCCTGTAGCTAGACTTGAATCTATTCATATTCTATTAGCCTTTGCAGCATATTTCAATTTCAAACTATTTCAAATGGATGTCAAATGTGATTTTCTAAATGGTTTTGTTCAAGAAGAAGTTTTTTTCGAAAAACCTCCTGGTTTTCAAGACCCAAAACATCCTGATCATGTTTTTAAACTTACCAAGGCTCTATATGGTCTTAAACAAGCCCCTAGAGCATGGTATGATAGACTTACAGGATTTCTTTTACAAAAAAAATATACAAAAGGTACAGCAGATCCAACCCTTTTTATAAAAATGGAAAACAAAAATGTTTTGATTGTTCAAATCTATGTTGATGACATCATATTTGGATCAACTCAGAAATCCTTAACTGATTCGTTTGCAAATTTAATGAAATCTGAGTTTGAAATGAGTATGATGGGTGAGTTAACATTCTTTTTAGGTTTTCAAATTTCTCAAAAACCAGAAGGAACTTATATATCCCAACATAAGTATATTAAGGATTTACTCAAAAAGTATGGTTATGACAAAACTAAAAGTATCAGCACTCCTATTGGAACCTTAAATACACTTGATCTTGATGAAACTGGGAAACCAGTAGATCAAACAATATTTAGAGGTATGATAGGAAGTTTGCTATACTTGACATCTAGTCGAACAGACTTAATGTTTTCTGTATGATTATGTGCAAGATATCAATCTAATCCAAAAGAGTCATTTAAAAGCTGTGAAGAGAATATTTCGGTATTTAAAAGGCACTATGGATTTAGGTCTTTTTTAATCTTCTAGGAATGATTTTGTTTTAAAAAGTTTTTCAGATGCTGACTTTGGTGGTTGTAGAATGGATAGAAAAAGTACATCTAAAACATGTCATTTCTTAGGAGATTCTTTGGTTTCTTGGTCTTGCAAGAAATAACACTCAGTAGCACTTTCCACTGCTGAAGCTGAATATGTAGCAGCTGGAAGTTGCTGTGCTCAAGTGTTGTGGATGCAACACACACTCACTGACTATGGATTGAGTTTTTCCAAAACTCAAATTCTGTGTGATAATACTAGTGCCATAGCTCTTAGTAAAAACCCATCACACCACTCTCGTGAAAAACACATAGATGTTAGGCATCACTTTCTTAGGGATCACACACAAAAAGGAGATATTGTTTTACAATTCATCAGAATGCAAGAACAACTTGCTGAAATTTTTACAAAACCATTACCTTCCGATAGATTTGAATTTATAAAACAGAAGCTAGGAATGATTACATTAAAATAATCATTCATATCTACTTCCTATTTTACATCTCTCCTAACATTAAGAAACTCCTCGTAGAAAGCGGGAGAACATTTCTTACTTTGTTTCTCACTTTATTTCATTTTATTATCATTTTTCCCTTACTATGTGTTTTCTGTTTATCATATTAACAGTTTTAGTTTTTCTGTTTATCGTATTAACATTTTTAGTTTTTTTGTTTATCGTATTGACAGTTTTAGTTTTCTGTTTATCGTATTGACAGTTTTAGTTTTCTGTTTATCGTATTGAATTTTCCATTGTATCAACCGATGATGGTAACAAATTTCTTTTCCATCGTATCGACCGATGATGGTAATGATTTTCTTTTCCATCGTATCGACCGATGATGGTAATGATTTTATTTTCCATCGTATCGACCGATGATGATAACGAATTTCTTTTCCATTGTATCGACCGATTATGGTATTGAATTTATTTTCCATCGTATCAATAAATCATGGTATTGAATTGACCGATGATGGTATTGAATTTCTTTTCCATCGTATCAACCAATCATGGTATTGAATCGACCGATGATGGTATTGAATTTCTTTTCCATCGTATCAAACAATCATGGTATTGAATCGACCGATGATGGTATTGAATTTCTTTTCCATCGTATCAACCAATCATGGTATTGAATCGACCGATGATGGTATTGAATTTCTTTTCCATCGTATCAACCAATCATGGTGTTGAATCGACCGATGATGGTATTGAATTTCTTTTCCATCGTATTGTTAGTTCATGGTAACAAGATTGTTTTCCATCGTACTGTCAGTCCATGGTAACGACTTTGTTTTCCATCGACATGATGATTTTTTTTCTTATGATTGTATTTTCTTTTGATTTCTACTAAAACCAACAATCACCTTACATTCTCCGGCAGGTATGTTCCATTTAATTTTTTTTTTTCGTTTTAAATCCTAACCATTAATCTTATCTCCTACAATCTTGACCGTAGAAGATCAAAGGTCACCCCCATATCGCCTATAAATAGCCCCCCCCTCCCCAAACCCACATTGATTTTTCAGGTTTTGAGGCGAAGCTCTGCTCCACCGTTTTTAAATCATCGTATGATCTTCTCATCGGCAGCACCTATATGTCTCAATCCTCTGCTAACACTCCCACCGGAATGTCTTCAAAGACCTTTACAGAGAAAGTCTTTAACAGAGAAAGGTTAGTTTCTCAGGACTTTTTTGATTCGTATGATTCCACAATCAGAAGAATCATACTATTTCAAGGATGGGAACATTTGTGTGTTGAAAAGCCTGATTCTAAAGATCTGGTTCTTTTTGATGAATTCAGTCAATTTTATAAAACCGTATCTTTCGACAAAGACATGACTATCAATTTTGCTGTGTACGATAGAAAGGTGTCTATGTCTGTAAAACAAGCGGCTCATTTTCTGAATGTCCCAATAGAAAGGGATTCTTTCTGTCCATCTCACAAACTGCCAGAGGAAGTTGGTATGTTTAATAGAGAAAGTGATGAAAAGTCTTTATTTGTTATTAATGAAGAGAAAAGGAAAGTGTCTCATCTTTCTCCGGACAATCGGTTTGTCACTTTATGGATGCAAGGTTTTCTTATTCCAAGGAAAGGGGATAGAGAAACTCTGAAAGTTTCTGATATATTTATGCTTGACTATCTTGTAAACATGAGAAAGGTAAATCTCATGGGGTATGTTTTTGAAACTATAAATAATGTCAAGATAGGAGGGATTAAGTCCCAAATTATCATGTATCCATCCATTCTTACGAAGTTCATTCTCGAAAGTATGATGTTTTGTAACATTCCTTTGAAAGGAAACCCCATAGATTTGAAACCTTCTTGGATTAACAAAAGTACTATGAAGAAGTTGAATGTTTGTTTTGATCAGATTTCAAAACTTTTTGTCAGAGATGTAGAAGCTGAATTGGCTCAGAATCAATCAGCACCTATACCAGCCAAATACATTCAATCTACTGGTGTTGCTCAAAAGTCTGATCCACAAACCAGTTCAAAGCCTAAGAAGAAGCCAAGGCACAATAAGGAGGTTATAGCTAAATGGAGAAAGGATAAGGAAGAAATAAAGGAAGGTGATCCAAAATTTGGTCTTGACCCGGCTGAGGCTTTTGCAGAAAGAATAAGGGTAGAGGAAACCCTTAAGGCTGAAAAGAAGAAGAAGGTTCTTTTAAAAAGAAAGGCTCAGGAATTTGATGTCTCTAAAGTCTTGAAAGCAGTTGAAGATGCTAGTGCTCAACTGACGCATGAAGTGCATAAAGAACCAATCGTACAGAGCCTTCCTGAGAAAGAAAAAGGAAAACAAATGATGGAAGAGATTGAAGAAGTGGAAGAGGAGGAAGGAGATTTTCTCTTAGAATTTCTTCAAAGTTCAAAGAAGAGTAGAGAGGAATCAGTTCAAAAGCTGAGTGAAGGTGTTCAACAAACCCCTCATGCCGATCAAGCACGAACTCTGGATAGAGTTTCGTACCAAGTAAAGCAATATGCTGAATACTATCATACAGATAAAGTTGTTGTCATTAGTGACAAAGTGGAAGAAGAAAGAAAGCAGAAATAAAAAGCAAAAGGAAAACAGCCAGTTGTAGATACAAGCAAATCAATTGAACTAGCTTTGTACGATGAAGATACTGATTCAGAACACACAATCTCTCTCAAGAAGAGTGATTACATTGTCCATGTCTTGAGAAGAGTTGAGAAGACTATTCCCTATTTCCCAAGGCTGGAAGGGAAGATTGATTTTATTACTGAAAATCAAAAGAAAAAGTTTGGCTCGGTGAAATAATTGAGAAAGAAAGTTTTGTCAGTTGAAGCCGATTTAAAATTTCTTTCAGAAAGTTCGGTTGCTCATAAGAAGGCCTGCAACAAGATGACCAAGTGGTCATACAAAACAGAGAGCTCAATCAATGATCATGAGATAGCAATTGAAGATATAATAAGATTGTCAAATGAACTTGCAATTTCTTTCAATAGGCTGGATAGAGAAATAGTTGAAAGGTTGAATCTTTTGTCTACTCAACGAGCCGATGTTCCTTCAGTGAAAGAATTACAAGACATGATGAATGCTTTCCAATCTAAATTATCAAAGGTTTCATCTTTCAAGGATGAAATGGTTCTATTGAATAAACAAAACTCTGTCCTATCCAAAGATAACAAGAATCTGCAAGACAGAATTGATACCCTTGAAGAAGTAATCAGAGTCCAGGAGGAGACTATCAGAAATCAAGATCAGATTTTTGCGGACCAACAAGAGCTTCTCAAAACTCAGGGTGAATCAATTTCTGAATACAAGAAGGAGATCAAGAAGACGAAATCTGTTATTCATGAGCTTATAAAGAAGGAGAAGGAAAGAGAAAACAAATGATTGTTGTATTTTTTTTCCTTTAGAACTTGTCTTTGTTTTGTAATGACTGTTATGATTCTTTTCTTTTGTCCTGCAATTTTTTTCCCTCTAAATCTTTCAGTAAAATCAAAGTAACCCCATTCTTTTTGTAAACCACAAAGGGGGAGAATATTATAAAAGGGGAGAATGTTATAAAAGGGGAGAATGTTTCACAAAAGGGGAGAATGTTTTATAAAGGAAGATTGGATGCTTCGAAACCAAGGAAAAACTATGAATACAATCCTTAGGAAAGTCCATACCTAAGGGGGAGTTAGTTGTATTCAATTTCTTATTCAGAAGAGTTTCCAATAACTCAGGGGGAGATAAGTATTTTTTTTAATCTTTACTTTGTGTTTTGTGCTTTCCAAAAAGGGGGAGATTGTTGAGTCAAAAGTCCTCTTTTGACTTCTATATCATGTTTTGGAAATCACAAATGTATTCTATCATATTTTGGAAATTACAAATGTCTTCTACAATGTTTATCGTATCGTACCATGCTGATCGTACTGAGCATGCTGATCGTACTGAGCATGCTGATCGTACTGACCATCCTGATCGTACTGACCATACTGATCGTACTAATCATGCTGATCGTACTGAGCATGCTGATCGTACTGACCATGCTGATCGTAATGACCATGCTGATCGTACTGACCATGCTGATCGTACTGATCATGCTGATCGTACTGACCATGCTGATCGTACTGATCATACTGATCATACTGACCATATCGTATTGTACAATACTGATCGTACTGACCATATCAATCATACAATACTGATCATACTGAATATGTAAATTGTATTGACTCTATTACTCATAACTTTCATTACATGCTTGTTTCAATACTTTCTTAAAAACACATGTTTCATATGAATCGTACCCATGTTTTTCATTTCTATATATCTTATGTTCTAACCAATACGATGTCGTTGAGTTAGTTACAAACTAATCAAAACGATGTCGTGCTTTCTTTTTCAATATGACCGTTATGATGCCAGGTGTCCAAGTCCCTTCGAGTTTTTCGATGAAATATGACCGTTGGAGAAATATGACCGTTGGAACCCGAGGCCTATATATAGGAGGTCATTTGAAGCTGAAAGATAAGATTGATGAATGAATGAAGTGACTTCGTGAACTACCAAGATTCTAAAGAGAGACACTGTGACTTCTCTCATCTGCCTTGTGCGTCCGATCATCGTATCGAGGGATTTTAAGTGATTGAAAGACAGAGGTGCCGATTACCTATAAAATCGAGGGCTGCCGGGGATAGGTAGACAGACATGCCGATCATCGTATCGAGGGCTTCCGGGGATAGGCAGACAGACGTGCCGATCATCGTATCGAGGGCTCACCAAGGTGTTGGTGAGACAAAACTTTTATCCTAGGTGAAAGGATAACCCTTCTCTTTGGGTTAAAATAATTGTAATACTTTTACATTTCCACTGTTACTTGTATTAGAAATAAATTTGTATTGTTTCCTTTCTTCTTTACATATTCAATTGTAATTGTTTCAATTACAATCACTCTATTACATTTTGTATTAATTGATTCTATACGCTTTAAGGTAGAATCATTTATCTCTGTATTACTCTGATTATTGTGTTCATCTTTAATACAATTGTTTTACATTACATTAGTATTACATTACATCATACCTTTTATATTCAATACAATTGTGGGTGTTTGTATTTTTATTAGTTTAATATCATTTAAACTAATCTCTTAAGTGCTAAAAATTAAATGTTTTTAAACCTACAATTCACCCCCCTCTTGTATTGTTCCATCTAATACACATATATATCCATATATTCGATCCAACACTTAAGGCCTCGGCAAGTGCCTCACGCATTTCAGACGATAGGTGAAGAGCCTCAAGAATAGAAAGCCTCTCTAGAATTCCGACAAGGTTCTTTAGAACATCATACTTTTGTGCCAAACACGAGCCTCTGCTTACAGGAGGCCACTCTGAAATTAAAGGCACAGTGGGCCCTACCGGCTGGCCCGACGGTTGATTGGTACTAGGAATATCTTTCTGTTCACTATTCGAATCCTGGGGAGTGACTGTCAGATGAGTACCGGAAGGTTGGGGCTGGCTGGTGGTAGGGCAGAGCTGGTCGCGACAAGGTCGATGTGGTTCTGCCTGACCCAGCAACACAAACGGTGGTGGAGGCGGACCTTTTGACACCGGATGAAGGGGCCGCGTGTGCTGAGCTCTACACTGGGCCTGCTATCTGGTCTCAACGACGTGCACGACCTGGCTAGAGGTGCCAAATGTCGTGCCCCAGTGATTCATGTAACCATGGATCCAATGATGTTGGTGATGACTGGGGACATTGGGAAGGTCTACCTGGTGTTCCCCATTGTCAGGATTCAAATAGGGATTTACCAACTCTACGGTGTTAACCGAAGTGTACCCCGAACTGTCACTTGACGAATCATCCACCACTGGGTGGATTCTGGGAGGTATGCCCATTTTCGGGGGCATGAAGTCTATGAGAGTGTGGGACGACGACAGCAGTGGTGGCGTGCGTTGCTTCTTCTTACGCCGCCACTGTTTTCTCTTCTTGGAAGAGGCTGGCTGAGACGACGATTCCGAAGTAGTAACCGCAGCTTCTGAGGGCTCTGGTTGATTCAGTAATGCACGGATGATGCCATAGGTGCGAGAAACCATCTTGTAGGCCATCCAATCATTATACTTCTGGGACCCATGGTCAGAAATCTGCTGCCATTCACCTTCATCGCCGCTACTGCCATCTAATCTCACAAAGACACCTGTCACTTGTGCCAGGGCTGGGCCCAACCTGACTATATTGTTGTCAATATAGTCTTGGAGCCAGTCCTTGAACATGTAGCATCGCTTGATGGTGTTCCCTAGGATCCAGTGATAAGGGTAGTAGTTGGGGTGATTAGTGATATGCACCTCTTCTGGCTTCCGGTACTCAGACAGCCGCACAATTCTCTGCTCCAAGGCACTGTGGAAGTAACCGGGGACCTGAGCCTTGTCAAATGAGTACGTCCGATTCCTTCTGTCCGAAAGGGGGGCTCTAGGTGGCTGACCCTGACGGGGGGCCAGAGGATCATGCCAAAGAGGCGGAACCTGATTATCTCACCTAGGCGGTGGCAGCGTGTTACGTGGAGGTGCTTTCCGATTTTGAGGTAGTCGCTGCTGGGATGGAAGTTGTGCCTGTGGGGGTGGACCCCTATGGGGCTGCAGAGATGGCCTCACTGGTAGCAATTATAGATGCCTGGGGGCCTCTATCTGGGCCACAACAGTGGGCTCGGCTCTGGAATCTCTCTTTGCTGGGATCACAGGAGGCAGTGGGCGTGCCAGACTGGCCTATTGTAGGGATTCTTCAAGGTGCTGAGCCTTGTCTGAGAAGTCCTGAAACCCTCTAGGGTAATTCTGAGTGATCAGAGAAGGAACTAGCTCTACCTTGATGTTTCCTAATCACATTTTCAGTAATTTATCCTGAGTTAGTGGCATGTCAAGGGAGTATGTGAGCCCCTTCCACCACGCGATGAAGTTCGCGACTCGCTCATCAGGCCTTTTCTTGCACCTGAAGAGGTCTGCGATGTTCATATTCCGGGTTGTGGAGCCAAAATGGTAGAGGAATTGCCTGCGAAGGTCCTCCCAACTAGTTACGGATCCAATAGGGAGCTGTCTGTACCAGACAAATGTCGGCCCCTCCAGCGTCTGAACAAAGCAACGAAGCTTGGTGGCCTCCTGCTACCCTGGAGTCCCTAACATAGGCCCACACCTTGAGTTGAAGTGGGCCAGGTTCTGTAGCGGGTCTCCTGTCCTATTAAAGGGGGCGAAAGTGGGGTTCCCAAACCATAGAGGTGATGACATATCATCCACCCATGCTAGGTACAACTTTCCGTCTGGCGGGATTGCCACCTACCGAGTTTCCAGAGCCTCTAAGCAGGCGATGAGTGCTGCCGTCGGATCGTCTGGATGCGGGTTCCTATCCTGACGGGGATCCCTAACCACAAGTTCATTTCCGGGCTCTTCAATGCGGTAGAAAAACTCAGCAGCTTGTGGAGCGGCTGGTGGAGCGCCCCTTGGGGTGGCTGGAGGAACCCGAGTGGGGTATCTTGGGTGGTTGCACCGCTCAGGAGGGTTTGGAAAAACATATCGTGCCCTCTTGCCATGAGATCCGGCCTCTCCTCTGTCAGTGAACACAACATGATTGAGGTTGACTTGGAGAATCTCGCTGATGAGTAGTTGTTTCTTCCCCTGCTTCCTCAGCCTAGGATCACTGTAGTCGGGTCGCCGCTCTGCAATGCGTTCATCCAGAAGCTCATCGACCAACCTCTTCTGCTCAACAATCTGTTGGCGCAGTGTGGCCTTATTGGGATCTTCCTCTACCTTCTGCACTGAGGTAGACGGATCAGAGAGCTTGACAGCCCCAACGTGCTCTTTACCCTTGCTGATATTCTGTCTCAGTATTAATGCCTTAGTGGATGCGAGGAGACCTAGGAGGTTCCTCTACTGACGAGTAATCCTCCCTCCTGACGGGTCCAGTGGCGGCTTGTCCTAAAGGGTTAAGTCCCCATCAAGAAGTTCCAAACCGTTCCCCTCTCCCAACAGATCAGCCATGTTGACCGCCACTGCCCTCAGGGGCATGTCCTCAGAGCCACCTAGTGAGTCGGGCTACTGACGAATCATACTGAATAGAAGGGCAACGTACTGCCCCCATCCACGGACGTGTGCGTGGGGGGTGGCCTCCTCGATAACTTTGTTAAGTACTTGAAAACTCTGAACGCATTGTTGTTGGAGGGCCCTATGGTGGCGAAGTGATTTGGGGTGCTGGACCGCGGGGAGCGTGGAAAGGTTGACCTGACGACATTGCTCGCTGATATCCTCAAGGTGTGATTGGCTCCCGTGATTAGGCACTTGATGATGGCGAAGACAAGAGTGAGTTGCCCGGAGGGTTTGGCAGAAACATTCAAACTCTCCCAGGGTGAGCGATTATGGTGTATCAAAATCCAACCCTGCAACCGGCCAAAATTTATTGGGGAAGTGGGCCGCTGCGAGGATGGTCCAGAAGCTCCATGACTCAGGTTTAGGATCTGGCCCTTGATGGCCCCACTCATTAGCTAGGAGTGGCTGGGGAACTGGCAGCGGTGCTAAGGCAGGCCGCTGGGCCAGTGGGCTGGCCGACAGAGAATACGGTGAGCAGGCCGACTGGCCGCCAAATCCTAGGTCATCCTCTAAGGGTTTCAATGTCCCGGCTGACATGTCACAATAGGATGGACCGTTGAACGAGCCTCTTGTCACAGTGTCGGTGCTTTCCAGGGGTGTGCTATGTCATGACTCTTCCACCATCGACCCCCAAAAAAGGTCTCCGTCGTCTCTGTTCGATGTGGAAGGTGCTTCCGGAGAGGCCGATGGTGACCTCAAGTTTGATCCCTAGGGGAAAACTAAGTCCTCATCCTTCTGGATATACCTTTCGGAGGGAGGTTAGGATCGCATGGATCTCCCATTCGGTGAGTACGAGGCTGACACGCCACATCCCTACCCCAGCCCTTGACTCAGAGTACTGAGGAGAGGGCTCCATCACTGAGTCATAATCCACCTCAGAGTCTGAGAAACGGACTGGTCTGATTTCTGCCTGGCTTCCCCTGACATTTTTCTTACTACGACGATGTCCCGCCTTCCTGCCCCTGGGTGGTTCCTTGGGGCAAGGCTGATTTCCATCATGGAGTCCTCTGGCCGCATTGGTGCTGAGGCGGAGAGGATTGAAGGCCGGGGTGCGGGGAGCACCGAGGAAAATGTCGAAAGGGACACGAGGAGGACCTCCATGTGGGTGAGTGACTAGATACATGATGGCTCCATACTTGTGGTCTGTGGTAGGGAAAGTGACCCCATACCCATTGTAGTGAGTGCTGGAGAGAGCCCCACCCAGAGTGTTGCTGTCGCGAGGAAGCCCCTTACTTGCAGCGAGGGTGGTGCCAGGAGAGCCTCCGAGCCGAGGTTGGAAGCAGGGAAGACCCATACCATAAAGAACAGTGGCACAGAGTAGGCCTTCACGCTGGATGAAACTACCACGAATTGGTCCGCAACAACCATTGCCTGTGCTGACGACTGAGAGAGTCGACCAAACCTACCTGTGGGGTGGTCGGGGCCTCGATCCGGATTGGGAATATAACTTCCCCTGCTTAACATGTGCGAGGGTTTGATGATATGAGTCAGTAGTGGCTCGGGCTACAGTGGTTGCTGACGTTGATGCCCTGGGGTGGGCATCCTCTTCCGCTCATGCCCGATGCTGGCGTTAGGTCAGATGGGTTGGAGCTGGTGGCGCGGGCACATGGATTGCCTGCTCCTCGGCTTGGGGAACCGAGCGACGGCGCCGATGTGGCCTGGTGGGGGTCCTTGCTGTGAACCCTTGAAGTGTTTCTCCGATTGGGCTAACCTAGGCATCCCCTACCTCATCGGCGTAGGATAGGGAGGTGTCAAGGCATTCTGGGGATAATCTCCCAAAACGATTGAATGTTGGAGTGGGGAGCAGCGGATCCCTGTGTGGCCCTCATGGGCGACGTTGGTGGTGAGGCGTAGCTGCCTCGAGGTCCAAACGGGCCATGTACCTAGTGGGGATGACCCCCTCCTCCTCGTATATACACACAAGGTCGTTGATCACCCTTTATTGGATAATCTATGATGGGGAGAGGGTGAGTGAGTGCACAAAAATCGTGGCGGTCGGAGCAGATGTGGAAGAGGCGGAACTGTGCGGGGTTGCCGCGTCGGTACTTCCCATGCCCCTGCGCCAGTGGGCAGGTGGAAACTAAGCTCTGGATGCAGCGATCTGATTCCTAAAAGCAGGGAGATGAACCCATTAACACTGATAGGAAAAGAGATCGACAACCAGTAGCCCAATATCATTCCATCTTCCGTGGTCGATAAGAGGAATCCACGTTGTGAATGTCGCAGAACGGAGTGCTCAATGTCCTGACTTCCCCAACCCCTGACGGGTTTCACATCCTGGTGCTGGGTGCCCGGACCTGATGACATGCTAATCTTCCAACACCCCAAACGCTACCACTCTCCATATTGAGGAGATGATATTCACGTCGGGTTCACCATTTTTTGTTTCCAACGCTTTCCGCCGGGGCGCGCGCAGGCATCCGTCACGCAAAGGATGCGTGACTTGTTTCCCCACATTCCCACTTTCCATAAGTGGGTGGTATCCTCTCCTTATTCAGGGATGTCTGCTCCTTGATCGAAACTAGGATGATGGGATGTCAGTTCTTCCTTCTGTGGATTACTCCTCGGAGCCCTTCACCTAGTCCGGGTCTCCCTCATAGATTTAATATGTATTCATGAATCTCGTTCCCAGTTCCATCTCTTTATGGACACCAGTTAATTATGCTTCTTCCGTCAAGACGCTCTAAGGGGTCTTTTCGGGGCAGCAACCTTCGATTTGGAGAGTGGTCACGTTGAGGCATTGTTGGCGTGTCTTGACACTAGGGGATTGGCATGTCTGTCTTTTGTCCCTTATTATAGGGCTTCTCGAGGGCGCAGAAGCCCGAGGCATCCCACATCAAACGCGGGGAATTGTATTCCATAGGCATGTATCTGAGGTTTTCCTCAGCTTCCCATGTTTAACACAGGGTATGCTGCGAGTTTAAAATCCAGCGGAGATAGATCAGACAGATCAGGACACTAGCTAGAGTGGATCAGGTTGAGGAACCCCCTAGAGGGAACACTGATGTCGAGGCCAAAACATGGACGGCTTCCCTAATTTTGTGGAGTGGAATGAGGTTTCATAATCCCACCAGTATGTGGCGGCCCAGGTAATAATCAGGATGAGTGATGAAGTGAAGGGGATTGAACCTCATAGAGGCTTCCTACGTATCCTCAGTGGGGAATCAAAGTCCGCGTAGTTCTATGATACAGTGGGACACTTGAAAAGGTGACCTATGAGAATGAAAGCATGGATGGGGCCCAGAGGAAGTACAACCTCTGGGCTAAGGCATGAGCTTCTCGAGGCATGTGGGCTCGAGGGATATATCAGGATGGGACATGGGTGTTGGGATTGAAAATTGTGGAGACTTCCTACATACCATGCCTTAGCACGAATCAAAGTCCATGTAGTTTAGGATGGATGGGGCTTACACTCTGAGATGGCCCACAATGATGGGTGTATGGGGCTTATGCTCTGAGGTGTCCCACAGTGATTGGCGAATGGATGGGGATTATGCTCTGAGACGGACCATAATGATTGGATAATGGATGGAGCTTACACTCTGAGACGGCCCATAGTGATTGGAAAACCGACGTGAAGAGGTCGGCATGACCGGGTGGTGGGCTGGTCATGGAGGCTTCCTACGTACCATGCCTTAACACGGATCAAAGTCCATGTAGTTTAGGTGGACAGTTTAATGTTATACAGGATTGGGGCATTTTGGGCTTACTCTTTGAGGCGGCCCATGGTGGCTGGTGAACTGACATGAGGAGGTCGGAACGACCAGGTGGTGGTCTTGAACCTCGTGGAGGCTTCCTACGTACCATGCCTTAGCACGAATCAAAGTCCACGTAGTTCGCTAATACGGTGGGGGTCCGGGTCGGTGCTCACTCTAAGCTCATGTGAGTCATGCTCAGTGTGAGAAACAAGATATTGCAGGGACCTGATGATCACGTCGCAAAGGGTGCGTTCGTGAGAAGCGAAGAAGGGCTTACGCATTGAGCGGAACAAGGTGCCGGGACTTACTGCAGGATGGAGGTCTGAGAGTGAAAAAGCGCAGAGGGATATGGATTTGGGTCCAAAGAAAGGAGGGGCCTCGTTCCCTATCACGCCCTCCACTGGCCTTGGCGGTGGGAAAGTACGAAAGTGCATGGGTGCTACCTTCCAAAAGAGGGGCTAGGGGATTACACCAAGGTGGCTACCCTTCCCCCATGGACAAACACTACTAAGAGAAGGAGGATATCATCCCATGTGAGGGTTGATCCCATCCCCATGGAGACGAGTGGGCATAAAGAATGCCCAAGCCAGGGGGACCCTACGTGCGAGGCACGGGGCCAGGTCATAGTTTAACGTTATGTGTTGAGGACGAGGTGCTTGGCAGTTTAACATCCTGTAGCTCGGACGAGGTGGGTTCGCTCCACACCCCTAGGACTTACCTAACCTGCACCCTCTACCCCTTGTGGGAGGGAATGCATCGACAAGGCCGTCATGAAGGGGGGTCCCAGAAAGAACCATTGAGGGGTCCACGTTAGCATGACTATGCGAAGAAGAAATGGCCGTTAGCGTGCCTATGCGAATAAGCATGAGGCAAATAAACTCAATGAGAAAAACCGCCCAAGGGACCTTGAGGTTACTTCGTACGAGCCTAGAAGTTTGCATGGGAAAACAACGCATGGTGGGTATGCCCGGTGTGTGCACCCAGGGAATCCATAAGGAGGACATTGGGCGCCTACGTGGGGAGACACCTGGGGAGCATCAAGGTGTGGGGTCCCAGGGATTGCACACAAAGAAATGGTTTACGTGCAAAACACCGGTATGGAGTGTAATCGAGGTAGAGGATTTGCGCACGACTAGTAGGATCGCGCACAAGGGATGTGAATTGTGCATGAGTGGCAAAGACCGCACCCAATGGCAAGGCCACACCCAGTGAAAGGGATTGCACATAATTGGACCGTTTTGCGCGCAATAAAAGGAATTGCATGCACGGGAGGAACCCTGAAGGGTTTGAAATTATATTTAAGCCAGTGGGATTTCACGCAAAGGCAGATCCCAGGGTGAGGTGGTGTGAAAAGGATCAATACCTGAAGGCCATCTTGCACGCGTGGAAGTCCTATTTCACGCACGAGAGCTGGTTCGAAATCCACAACCCTGAAATGGAGGGGTCTCCTTCTATTTATAGGCATCGAGCGGCGCAGAATCCTGGGTGGCATGTAAAAACTTGCGCGCTAGAGATGGCGGCGCGGAATGTTAACCGCGCAGGCGCGGGCGCATAATTATTGTGCGCCAGTGCCGGGGACCTTTCGTGAATCCTGGACCCCTTCCGCGCAACACAATTTTTTTGCGCGCATTCCCTTTTTTTCGCACAACACTTTTGGGCCCTCTGGACTGGGTCTCCGGGTCTGAATATGACTTAGCTTTGTCATTCCGACACTTCCTTTAGTAATTACGGACTTTTCGGCATCTACAATGTTAGTATAGTTTCAATTTTCATATTTCATGTCATTTCATTGTTTTTGAAATTAATAAAAACCCATTTTTTTCATTTTTTTCATAAAATAATAAAAAAAAAAGAAATAGTTTTGGAGAATTAGACTAAGTAGGTGAATAACTAATAAGCTCCTCAAGTGAGATGACCCGGGTCATCCACTATGCTGCACTAGGAAAATAAATTTTATTTTTCCATGCCCTACAATAGGAATTCTTCAATATTCTAATTTTAAAAATAAACATCTCACAATTTGTTCTTAGTAATGCCTTCAAAAATAAATATGTAAGATTAATAGTGATATAGATTTGTTAGAAATCTATCTCACCATTATTTTGAATCTCATGGGTAAACAATAGTTTTGGTGATATTTAGCATTATATTTATGTAAATGTTTATCCCTAATAGATGATTATAAAGATTAGAGAGTGTGTGTGTGTGGGGGGGATTGTGTCACGAATTATTCCTTTTAGAATCCCTCCTAGGTCTGTAATGAAGCTGAGTGTGGCCCTCCTAAAGTTTACCTCTAACATGACACAAATTTCTGACTAGAACAAAGGTTATAATTACACATCACGGGATCCATTACCCAAAAAAATCCTAGTAATGGTAAAGAAACCACAAACCAACCCCATCATAATAAAATAAAACAACCCATAATCCAATCGATAATGTAAAATGCATATAATTTCATACCAGAAATATTCTCCAAGTAAAACAATACTATGATTTGAAGTGGTCAAGTGGATTTTTAGAGATAATGTTTTATTTTTTTTTTCAATTGGTTTTCCATATAGTTTTAAAGGAAAGTCAATGTATGTTGGAGAGTATGTGATAGAGGAAAAATCCACCCAATGAATAACATGAATAATTTTCCCAAACATTTATAGGTAAAGTAGATAGAGTAATTTCTGTCTTGAATACATGGATAGATAGACTCAAGATAAAAACTATGTAAATCGTAAAATTTATTGATATGATCTTTAAGTCAAAGATAAGTACTAATTGTAAATTTAAAGTGATACCTACAACATTTTCAAAGGAATGAGAAGATATATGTTGAACGAGGTGTTGAATAGTTTATAGATTAAGATAAATTAGGATATTGAGGAACAAAGATTAAATGAGAAAAGTTGGGTGAGTTACTGAGAATCAATCCAAGGAAGTGTAAGATTGTGAAGGATATTACTTTTAGTGATTAGATCACTTGGATGAAGATTAGAACTGAATGAATTGAAATTTGGTGTAAAGTGGTAGTGAATTTTATTAGAATACTGTAGACGCCGGAAAAGTCCGTTGTTCCCAAACGAAGCTCTGGATGCGGAAAGCGAAGTGATATTTGGAGTCGGAAGAACGTTTCGGAGGGCCCGGAGGCCTTGCGCGGAATTTCAGAGGCCCGCGCGCAAAGGTGATGTTCCGCGCGCAAACCCCCCGGGATGCAAGCAATGCGCCGGTCCGGCGCGCAATTTTGCGCGCCGCGGGTCCGCGCGACTCCCTTGCGCGCCGCGCCCGATTCCGCGCCCGCGAGGAGAATTTCGCGCTCGCACCCTGGATTCCGCGCCCGGGGTTGCCTATAAATACAAGGCGACCCCCAACGTTTCAAAGGTGGCTGGAAGTCGAAACGTCTCTCGTGCGCGAAATTCAACCCCTTCCGCGCGCAATGACGAACTTCAGGTAACCTCCTTTCTTTCGCGCAAGGAAGCCTCGGGGTCCACCTTCGCGCGCAATCCCCGCTGGCTCCTTTCATTTGAATAAAAACTCACCCTAAGGCCTTTGCGCGCAAAAGAACCCGCTTGCGCGCAATTGCCCCCGGGGTGCGCGCAATCCGGCCCGATTGCGCGCACCCCCCCTTCTTTCAAGTGGCCATTCATTAGAGAATGAGCCGTTGCCCCCGCGCGCTATCCGAAGCCCGGTGTGCGCAATCTCAAGCATCCGCGCGCAAGGCACTGGCCCAATTGCGCGCCAGCCGCCCCGATTGCGCGCCGGCCCGCAGTATTGCGCGCAAAGCTCCCTTCTTGCGCGCAATCTGCCAGGGTCGTCCCCTCGACCCCCTGAGGGCACCTGCCTGCGTGGCGCCCGATGCTCCTCATCCTGGGTGCCCGCACCGTGCGTTGTCTTCCCGTGCGGCCCTCCAGGTTCGTGCGAAGTGACATGCACCCATCGTCCGGCAACCTATGCCCTGCATGACGTTAAACTGCATACGTCCGAGCTACAAGACGTTAAACTGTTCAGCATTCGTCCCGCATGACGTTAAACTGCGCATACGTCCAGCATGACGTTAAACTGCATATTCGTCCAGCATGACGTTAAACTGCACATCCGTCCAAGCTGCACGACGTTAAACTGCCTAGCCCCATCGTCTGCGCTGCAAGACGTTAAACTGCCAAGTGTTTTGTCCTCAACACACGACGTTAAACTGTACTTCGTCCGGCAAGACGTTAAACCGTCCGCCTCGTCCTCAACACACGACGTTAAACTGTACTTCGTCCGGCAAGACGTTAAACCGTCCGCTTCATCCGATCCCGTGCTCTGCACGCAGGATCTCCCCCGGTTTGGATGTGGCCCCCACCCGCTCGTCTCTGCAGGGATGTCGAGATTGTCCCGCTTTCGGGGCGATTTAATGGGAGTGGCTTTTCCCTACGGGGGCAGGGTATTACAAACCCCTAGTTTCTCGTGGGAGGCTGCACATGTGTATCTCCATTGCGCCTCCCCACGGCCGAAGCCAGTAGAGGGTATGACTGGGATCGAGGTGTCTTCTGCTTTCGGTCCAAGTCCCTTCCAACTGAGTTTTGCCGCAACCGAGCTGCCTCAAGTGCGTAAGTCCTGACAGAATGAACTATGTGGACTTTGATCCCTGTCTTCTATACAGGGTACGTAGGAAGCCTCCCCGAGGTTCAAGCCCACCACCTGGTCGTCCCGGTCGTGTTTACGTCGGTTCGTCCATCAGTGGACCCCTCCAGGGTTCACGCTTGCGTCGATTCACCTATGAATCCGCCCCTGTGGGAGACTGCCCGTGTGTATCTCCACGGTGCCTCCCCACAGCCCCCCTTTTCCATTTCCCCTTTTATCGTCCAGCATGACGTGAAACTGTGATCCACCCGGCCGTTCCATCCCCCTCTGTGCGAGGTGGTTCGGTTCAATCCTCCGCCCGGCGGCCTCGACCTCTTCGTGGGTCGGCTTGCCGACGTCCAGCATGACGTTAAACTGTATACCCGAACTACGTCGACTTTGATCCGTGCTAACGCGCGGTACGTAGGAAGCCCCTACGGGGTCCAAGCTCTCCACTCCATCATCCATCCTGATCCTTACCCGGGCCGCCACATCCCGGTGGGGTCATGCCACGTCACTCCACTCCACGTTACTTGGGAAGCCGCCCATGTGCTGGCCCCAGCGTCGGAGGTTCCCCGCAAGGGGTTCTGTCATCTGATCCACTTTTCGTGTTGATCGGTCCGATGCCGTCCCCGCTGGACGTTAAACTCGCGGCATACCCCGTGTTAAACACGGGAAGCTGAGGAAAACCTCAGGTGACACAGTTCCTCGCACCCGGTGTGGGATGCCTCAGGCCGTCATGCCTTCGAGAAGCCCTATTAGGGACGGAAGACAGACGTGCAGAGCCGCAGTGTTACGACACGCCCCCAGCACCCAGAGCCACCCGGCCTTCTCACCGCAGGTTGCTGCCCCGCCCAGACTCCTTGGAGCGTCCGGGCGGAAGCAGCGTAATTAACCGGTGTCCATGAAGATATGGCGCCGGGAACGAGATTCACGAACATTCTTAAGTCTATGAGGGAGACTCGGATTAGGCGACGAGTTCCGAGGAGACGTCCAAGGAAGGAGGAGCCGACATCCCATCATCCCGGTTTCGATCAAGGAGCAGACGCCCCTGAATAAGGGACGGATGCCGCCCGCCCTTGGAAAGCGGGACTGCGGGACCACAAGCCGCGCGCCCATCCCCTCGGGTTGACGGGTGCACGCGCGAACGCGTCCTGGCGGAACAGCGTAACCCGACGCACATCCGCACCGAAACAAATACTCTATATTGAGTATATATGCTAATAATAATCTTGGATATTAGATAATGAGGTTTGTAATTATTTTAATAATTTTAAAAATATTTGAAGCTTCTCTGAGGCAAATTGAAGAGATTTGAGATAGCTTGAGGTGATTTGAAGTGATCCAGAATTAATTTGAAGAATTTTGGAGTTTTGATGCTAAAACTTGAAAATGGATAATTCCTATTTAGGAGTCATTTAAGCACCAGAGACACCAAAAAATTGTAAATTCTTGAGATCATAAGGATCATCCTAATCTTTGTAAGGATTATGTATGATTATGTAAGGATCATTTTCAAGTTTGTAAGGATGATTCCTATAGTTTTTATGGATGAATATAGAATATGTAGGGATCACTTAATACTATGTAAGGATCATTTACAAGTGTGTAAGGATCAACCCATACTTTTTAAAGATGAATCCTGAGTTTGTAAGGATCATTCCCAACTTCAAAGGGATGAATCCCGAGTAACATAAGGGTAATCCCTAGACTTCACAAGGATGGGATTACAAAGTTATGATAAATCCTAAGTTCATAAATATTATTCCCAACTTCATAAAGATCATTCCTATATATGTATTAATGATAGCTGACATTGTAAGGATCATCTCACTCTTCATAAGGACCATCAATTTATTAGAATTTGATAAAGGCTATCACCATAAGGGTTATTTGCTGAGTTGCTTAAGGCTGATTTATAAGCATCATATGAATCATTTTCTCTCTCCATAAGAGTCATTATAGTCTCTATAAATATTATCCCTTTGTGATAATTTTAGAAATCTATAGAATGAAAAATCTGATAAACTCCATAATTAATATTATGAAGAGGAAATGATATATGATAATGATAAAACCATTATTTCAAGTTTAAAATATCTTTATTCCATGTGAAAAAATTATTCTAGATGAGATTTTAATATAATAAAGGGATAAGAGATTTAAGAGATCACCATTCCATTAATCTATGATTTTAAAATGATTATATTTAAAAATCATTATTGGTGATGAATAATGGAGGAATTTTTGGAAACAAAATTGGATGATGCCTTAGTTGAACCTCATTGATTAAAACTAATTTTCCCAAATAGATTCGTTGTCACCACCCCAACCATGTTGGGACTTGATCTGCAACACCCCAAGATCACCTCCATAGGCTAGGGGGTAGCGAGAATCGCCGAAGGCATGCAAAAATTGGGGAGGCCTTTTACTAAGAACATGTACACACACACATAACAAACTAAATGTAAAAGTGAAGAGAAAAAGTAACAAAAGATAAAAAATTACTATAAAAGGAAACCAAACATGCATTGACCTCTAATTAGTACAATAAAAAAAAAGTAAACTAAAAGGGAAAAGGGTAAAATACACTTCCAACCAGAAAAGTGCCACAACCCGACAACAAGTGGAAAGGTAAAACAACTGAGAGAACCTCACTCTTGGATCCTAAGCTATGACCACCACACATGGTCTAATCACCATGTATCCCAAAGCTCCTCTGATTTCATGATCAACCTTTCTGTTTTCTACAAGGGCACACCATGTGTGGGAAAATCCCAAGCAGGGGTGAGTATAAAAATACTCAATAGGATACCCCAAAGGCTCAAGGAAGCATAAAATAATATAATAAAGAGGGGAGAAGTAGATAGAACAAGGTAAAGTAAAAGAATACAGATCAACCCAACAAAGGATTGAAGTAATATCATCCAACACAAGGATCTAGAGATGGTGAGGAGAACAACTTCTCATAGAGTATTTACTACCTATAGCAGTAGAGTAGACTCGTCCAACCACGAGAAGCTAGACATGGAAATAACATGGCATACCCTGTGCGTATTCACCTCTCCTAGAAGGAGAGTAACAAAAACCTAAGGAGTGGGTATTGAAAATAGGATATATATATATATATATATATATATATATCAGTCAAGAAGCCCAAATGAGAGAGTAAGGGGATCTCCATCTCACAAATCATCCAAGGAAGAAGAGTCGTTAATAGTTCCAGAAGTAACCACCAACGATGCCTAGTATCCCACACGTCTTCCCTGAACATGAAAGTCAAATAGACTCAATAACCTCACCTTTATACTATCTTCTTTGGGAGGCACTATCTCTCCCTCATGGGTTTAGGCCACATCACATGGATGCATCTTGGTGGAGAAATAATCCCTCTTACTCGTGAGTCCAAAGTAACGTTAAAGTATGTCTCATCACTGATCCATAATCGGAAAGATTAAACCCAATGTAGAGAACCCACACCCTAGTAAGTCAGAGGGATTCCACTCTAATAGTCATTGTAGAGGACCCACACCCTGATGCATTAGGGGGATTCCACTTTAATAGTCATTGTAGAGGACCCACACCCTGTTGTGTTTGGGAGATTACACTCTTGTTCATCAAGGACCCTTACCCTAGTGCCTCATGGGGATTCCACTCAGAAGTAGATGGTAGAGGAACCACACCCATGCCGATAGGGGATTCCACTCTTATAGTAGTCATAGAGGAACCACACCAATGCCAATGAGGGATTCCACTCTAGGTCATCAAGGATCCATGCCCTACCTGGTAGGGGGATTATACTCGAAAGGTATCAAGGAACTATACTGGCCATCCCTACTGGATGGAACCTCTTGGAAAGCACTGATATGACAATGCCTGATCACTACCATTGTCAGATGTCACCTGAATAGGCATCACATTTGGAACATCTCGCATCATATCTCAAAATCCACTACAAAGGGAACAATCACATTCTACATGAAAAAACACTCAGGATATACTACTTGTGGGCCAAAATATGAGTCCAAAATAAGGATATACGAGAGGTAGAAGATTCATAAAGTGGTACATGACACGTGTGGGGCCCATATGACGTGTGACCCTGCCTCATTTCCTAGACATGTACCTAGCCATACCCAGGTAGTAAACTATGATAAAGTACCCCTACACATCCCAATGTACTTCAAAGTACATGAAACCTCTAGCCATAAGGATGATGAGTGCGTGTTTCTCATTATTGACATGAAGGGTCAAAACATACTTCTATCGACATACCTCTTCAAACTATCCCAAAACATTTGAACGCATCTCTTCATACATCTTCTCCACTCTCATAGGAGTGAAAGCTGTCCCAAGCTGTGGGTTCTCTTCAAACACAGTAGAAGGATCTTCCACCAATATTCCTTTCATACTTCCATATTTAATGAGATCATGCATAAGGCTCCGCACATCCCAACGGATCACACCATCGTGATACTTGCACATGCGAGGTAGACTATTCACTCACCCCAATTGAACATCTTATGGAAAAGTCACAAGTTTACACATTGTGCTTGAATGAAATCCCATGGGGCCTATATCTCGATTCTAAAATAATTTCATGGATCACTCCATTGATATCCTCATGGAAAAACACATGAGATGGACTACTCATTTTTCCAAAATGGATACCCAGTTAAAAATATGCATTTCACTGTAACCCACACGAACCGGGCCTCATGGGCCCCACACCTTAACTTTGGTTTAAAAACCCAAAATAATTCTTGAAAGGTTTGTACAAATACTAGGTTCATTTCGCCACTGATGGTGCATCAAACAGACGTCTCATTTAGAAGATGGGCCTGATACAATAACCCCGAATAATAATAAATATTTTATTATTATTAAACTTAAGTGTTTCATGAAATTGAATAATGAAACCAAGAATTAAAAGTCCTAAAATAGTCTAAAAAGACCTGCCTTGATGAGAGGGACGCATGGACATAGATGGTGTGTCAAACAGATGCCTGGTATAGGAGGTATGGGAATTTAAAGGGACTCAACCCAATTTAAATAGGTCCGTCCCAATCTTGCCAGACCGCTCCACCAAGGTCATCCCACTCCAGTCAACCTGGCTCGATTCGTTGGCCCAAGACCTAGCCCTCCAACCACCGAACTGGCGTGCCTGCTGACAGTCTGGCCCGCTCCCGTTGCAGCCCCACTGGTGTACTTACTTGGGTCTCCTCCACCTATCCACATCAACGCGGAAACCCCGATTTTCCTAGATCCTAGTCGCCTATCATGTCCCCCACCTGACCGTGACCCCGTCAGACTCCCCAGCCACACCGGCCTTCTTCCTCACTATCTCGGTTTTTTCTACCGACACTGTGACATGCTAGAATCTGTCAGCCACACTGGTCCACCTGTGACCTCGACGCCTCCTCACTCTAGCTTTCCGGGACCCCTCTGTCCTTATTTTCTCCACCCAGTGCACCACCGCACTTCCAGGCCGCTCCGTCATGCCACCGCCGCTGACCATCCTTGCTTCGGTGGTCCCTTCCATGAACCACCGCGACTTCACTGAGTACCCAAAAAATTGTTCTGAGACCAGTCCTGTGATCCTTAGATCGATCTCTTCACAGCCTTAAGCTTCACCCAATGATTCATTAAAGATTTTACACATCCAAGAATAAACATCGAAGAACCCAAAGAATGGGAAAATAACCCAATGAACACAAGTTATTTTCAAAGAGGATTGATGGATTTGTTAATTAGGTCATCAATGATGATAATCAATGCAATGATACAAATAGGAAAAGAAGTATTTTCTATTTAAAACTTGAATCATAACTCAAAATTTGAAGAAATCCTACCTCGATTCGATCGTCTGTCATTGAATACGCATCCGATGCTCTCCCTATTTAATCCGCTGAGGTTCCGTCGAAGAAATCTCCTCGATTCGATGAAGAATGGATGAATAATAGTAGAGATAGAGGGATAGAGGATTTATAGATAGAGAGAGAGATATAATTAGGGACAACCCTAATTATAATTCCCTAAACATATATTTATAGGATCCTCACTCAGTGTGGAATTCAAAACCTCTATGCCCTCTCATTTTATGTCGCGCCTAGGAATAAAACTCTATTCTGAACTCAATAGTGGTCTTAGTTTTCCAATTAGAGTCCCTGTTCAAAAGTTATTTGATTTGGCGTTCGAGATAAAATAATTAAGTTTAATTATTTTATTTATGATTTTCCCCTTGGTGACTTTTCTCATAGAAGTCCTGCACCAACAAAAGTTATGCCCCACATAGGGTAAATGCCACATTCCTGACTCAATCATGACATCAAATTTTTTATCCGAGCTACTGTTTGAGATTTATCCCACTTTTTTTGTGTGCATAGTGTAAAATATACTTAATAGTTTTTTATAATTTATTTGGGGCACACCGGGCCTCAGAATTTCACACTGTCTCTGTGCCTACCTTTGAAAATATTCCTAAAAATATTTCAAAGTCTTACAAGCCAAAAAACGGCTCTCTACATCATTCTCTCCTTCAATATTTTATTCCCCAAAAATAAAATCTAGGTAAAAAACTCAGGATACCGTGATCACACCTGGCTCTCTTGCTCTTAGGAAAACTTGTATGTTTCCTTGCTTACAAAACACATGAAACAAAGGGATTATTTGTCCTCATAAGGTCTTCTCTAGTTTATGTTGTGCGTAGAAACACACACGTATCTACTTAGCTATAAAATGTGGGAGGCTTCATGCACCCACTCTAGATATTGAGGGTAGGGAAAGGTAGTAGGAAACCTCTACATCTCTTTGCATGATCTCGAATGGATCGATGAAACTAGGGGGATAGTTTGCCTCCTCGGCCAAACTTCTACATCCCATGTCACGAATGGAATCATTTTTTCCCTAGAATAGGGTATCATGATTCCCTCCTTTACAATATCCATATGGTGAAACATCCAAGGATATCTGGTCACGTAGGATTTCATATTCGATGCATCACAACTGAGACTCTCTTACATTCTCAGGAAGTTATGGAGTCATCACCATCGACTAAATAAAAAATCTTACCCTCCTGCTTTATTAGGGTCATCTGTAGGGAAGACAACTGCTCCTAAACTTCCTACACTAGGTAAGCCTGGGAATTCCTACTAAGGGAATCTACTACAACGTTTCCCATTCCTAGAGTATATACTATACAAAGTCTTAGTCCTGTAGGAAGTTCAACCAGCATCACTATCTTAGTTTCAAGTATCTCTAGGTGACGATGTACCTTGGACTCTAGTGTCCTGAAAAAACCACAAAGCGCTCTCCTAGAAGCTAGTGTCTTTACATTCTCAGGGAGAAGACTACCAATGTAACCACCACATAGTGAGTCATGGATTTCTGTTCATGGGGTCTCCATCACCTCAACTTGTACTTGATAATTTTTGTATCAAGTTTGACGTTGAGAATGAAAGGTACTCACGAACATGGCAGGTTTTTAAACTCATACAACCTCAAGAGACTAGACACATAAAGAACATGACATACCCCATGTGTCATTGCATCTCATGGAAAGAGAGTAACCACAGAATAGACACTCTGCCACACCCTCTAGTGGCATTCTAAGCAAAAAAAGGTCAAGCGGAAAAACTCCACTGAAAAATCCAGGACCTGCTAAGAAACCCCATCATGCAACCTCACACTGAATGAAAAAGTCAGAGGGATTCATCCAAAACACCTCAATAGTATTCTATTTGGGTGGCATTGAGTCTTACTCATGATTTTTCTCATGTCAAAAAAATGTGTCTCAGTGGGGGAAGGACCCCTCTTCCTTGTGAATTTGAAGCTACATTGAATAACACCAACACAGGGTTACACCAACGCCCTACATCACCTTGGTAAAAACTCAAACAAGGAGTAGGGATAAAAGAGTACTTCATATAGTGTCTAACAATTTCTACTACAAAAAGTAGAATAGGCACAGAGCAGACCTCTAATCATCTCATGCTCTACAAGATAATAGAAATATAAAGTTTGTGGATGTCCGAAGTCCCAACTGTTAGCTTCCTGAATCTGACGTGGGATACTTGATGGTGGTGGAAAGACCTCATAACACCTTCCCCCACCTCTAGCTCCACCTGCTCCTCTACCAGCACCACCACCCTAGGGACCAACATGATCATGATTTTGTCTCTTCCATGGGTTTCCACCTGCTGCCTACCTCAGATTCTCAGCATATCTGGTCAGTTAGTTTCTTTCCATGTGACCTCGCTCATTATAAGCATAACACCAGCCCTCCACAGGCTATCCTCATGCTCTGTGCTACCTCGTCCCCATATGACTACATGCATGATACTAATTATGGGGAGGCCTCCTGCGTCAAGATCTTACCATCTGACCCCTAATAGCTATGGAAGATGTCTCAACTCTGTTACGCCCACTACCACAACTAGCTGTATGGTGTCCCTCTGACAGAAAACTATCTATCACCAGTGCCTTCTCCAACACCCCGACATAGGTGGGGATACACAAGGGTACTATGATATCACATATCTCTCTGCGGAGTGCCTACTCAAACTTACATGCTTAGAAGTTACCATCATGGATCATGTCTAAATAGTAGCATGTAAAGACTATGAACTTAGTCATGTAATCAGCCACCATCATCCCTCCCTCCTGAAATTGAAGGAGCTCCTGAATTCAAATAAAGTGCAAGTAGGAGGGGTATTACTCCTCATGAAACAACTACTAGAAGTCGTCCCAAGAGAGTGATGACTCATCGAGTATCTGAGTAACTAGGCTCCACCAACACCCAAATTATCTATGGAAAGGGATAGATTCCAAATCCACCATATGATCTATCAGTGTTCGTACAAGCCTGAAGAGGTAGACCACCAACTCTATCCAAACCTTTAATGTTCGAGGGTCTGACTCACCGTGGAACCTCAACGGTCACTAGTGCTGGAAAGTATGATTGACCTGTGCACATCCACAACCCACTATTATGGGAATATATGTAATTATACAATATTATACACATAAATTTAATATTGAATGCATGAAACACTAAATATCTAAAAAACACCATCTGAGATGTGTTAACTTATCACATTCAAGGACGATGGGTTTTCAATTTCTATTACTATCTTTAACTATGGTCATGAAACCATTTTTATGGTTGAAACAGACTATAATATATATTATATAAATTATTTAAGGTTATTTATTCTTTTTTTACACATTATATTAATTTATAAATCAAAATGAGTTCGTTGTGATAAAAAAACCACCAATTAACCCAAACAATTATCATTAAAGTTTTATATAATGATTCATCTTCACTACCAATAACCAAATGAATTTTATAAATATGTAATCTTATGTATGTTCAATAATAACATATAACATAAATTCTGGACAACCATTCTCATTCTACATGTTTATCCGTACATGAATATAATTAATCTAATCATGAAAACCAATCAAGAAAACACTTCCAAATAATGAAATTGAATCTATTAACCCATCAAAAGGCCATGAATTAACCTAATATGGTTATACTAAATCAATTAAACGTATAGGAGGTTATAGAATCATTAATTTATGAACCTAAATTTGATTATTCAGGTCCTTAAGATCAAGTGAGGAACACCTTTGGAATTAAGGTAAGGTTTTCCACCCGAACCTCCATTTTCATTCAAGTTACTTTTATTATCTACATACCTAAATGAAATTATTATGTATTATTATGTACCCATAATAAATTATATATAAGTGGTCTATATATGTTTACCAACTGGAATACTTCTTTATTTTATGGATAGTTACACGTTTTAAAAGGAACTTTAAAAAATTATTTTCGAAATACGAGCCCGATTCAAGGGAATTTCTCAACTATTACCTATATTCAAGAGCACTATATAATATGTTTTTAAAAAAAATTATTCTCATAAAATCACTATTTTTATTACAAGAAATCTACCTCAAATCAATTTTGGTTTTATATATATATTTTTTCAAAAGAACTCTTCTTTTCCAAGTAAAAGGGTTTTTATAACAAGAATTACTCAGTGATTTTAAAAGAGTATTTTCACCCATTTCAACACTCTTGTTGATTATTATGTTTAAATGGGGTTAATTTTTTGTGTTATAATCGACTATGTTTTTACTTTAGATGTTCTATCTTAAAACCATTCACCAATTTACTCTGAATGGTTTGTGTTTGTGCTTAATGTTTGGGGAGAAATTATTTACATTTCATATGTTAGTTTTAATATTAATGTATATGTTATTTATGTTTATCCCCATTAATATGAGGAATTAATTGGACTTATTAAGTGTTGGTTGGGTCCCTCTATAGCTCCTTTGTTTATCGGTAGGTCTCATGAGACAAGCTATGGTCTTGGCTTGAGGCCTTGACAAAATAGATATTTATGGTATTGGCACAAGGCCTTGATGGTATGGTTATGATGTCCCGCATTATATATTCCATCATTATAAAACTAGTATTGATAGTTCATGTGGTTATTCAACTAGTATAATACCCATGATTATGTTTTATTATGGAATTATTTATTCATATCTTAATTCTTCCATATTATGTTCAAGATTATTATTTTAAATGCATGTGTTTTTAGTTATTCACCATACCTCATGTTTATGTTTATGATATATTCCGCTATATTTCTTACCCTTACTGAGCATTTGATCTCACCCCTTTCTTATGTTTTATTTTCTCAAGACATGAAGAATTTTATTATGAATGAACTCCAGAGATAAACTTATAGTTGTGGATGTTCCCAATAAAACTTATGTGTTGTATTTCATTACAAGTTGTAATGAATAATTTATGTATGTATCTTGTTTCCAAAGCTACTAAACTACTCAGTCCTTTGGGATGTATATGCCTTTTTTATATTCTAATGTAATAAAATAAGGCACCAGCTCCAAGAAACTGGGGTTGGGTCTTTATAGTTGGTATCAAAGGAAGTTTAGTAGAAAATTTGGAAACTTGATTTAAAAAACGTATATTAGGGAAAAAATTCCTAAGAAATTATTTGAGTATTAACATACAAGAACATCCTGGTATTTTGGTAAGGAATAGATTATGTGGATCTTTCTAGAAAATACATCCCTATCTAGATACTACAGGTGGACGTGGTTCTAGTACATATGTACCTAGGAGTGAAAACTCTAACAAGGAGTTTCAGGCTTGACTTGAGGTATCCTAATACACAACAACATTCCTTACTACGCACATGGTTTGACACTCCTAAGGGATATTCTTAGGAAAATTCACATTTTCTTTACAAGCCATTATGAAGGATTTAAATGTAAATTTTTCCTTAAAGAAACCATGTTTATGATTATGATATTAGCTATTCATGCTAATTTTTTTTTTCTAAATTGAGATTATACATTATGATTCATAACCTAATCCAATGTATGCCATTATTTAGAAATGGCTCCTAGTGGAAGGAATGAAAACTGCATGAACACGCATGTTTCATGTAGGGATTTCCATCTGATTCATGATAATGATGTTGGCACTAGAGCTGCGACTGGTGGAGAGAAACTTATAAATATACTGGGACATCTAACTCAGGTTATGAATAATAAAATTACCTGAATGGAGCTTCTAGATCCACAACATGGAGGAGCTATGTTAGATCACTTTATGCGACAACAACCTCCATCATTCAATGGTACTACAAACACATTTATAGCTGAGCAGTGGATAAGTTCTATAGAGAAGATATTTCTCACTTTGGGATGTAATGAAAGAGAAAAGGTTTTAATGGTAGTTTATCATCTATCGGGAGATGAACATAAGTGGTGGTCATTAATCCAAAACACAAAGGAGGATGAAGAAATAGAAGATATGGAATTGATAGATTTTAAAGAAATTTTCCTAGAAAAATACTTCCCTCACTAACAACAAGTAGATATGAAAAGTTAGTTTCTAAATCTAAGGCTAATAAGATAATGAGAATGTTGTAAAGTATGAATCTTACTTCACAAGGTTAGAAAGGCATGCTACATACCATATACATAATCCAAGGAGAAAGATTGATTGATTCTTTGATGGTTTAAAACCTTTCCTCTGAAGGGCACTAGTCTCTTAGAATTTCTCATCATATGAAGATATAGTCTCACATGTTATCAAGACAGAAAAATAATTTTCTAATTCTTATGACTTTAAAGTAAAGAAAGAGAATAAGAGAGACGATGAAAACATTGGGAAAGGGAATAAGGAAATGGGGAATAATGGAAGAGTTGACCTTCCAACCTATAGTAATTGTGGGAAGAAACACCCCAACACTTGTCTGAAGGTAATGAGAGTCTGTTACAAGTGTGGAGAAAAAGGCCACCAATCTATTGATTGCAAGGGGAATAAAGAAACAACCAATGTTCAATGCTATAATTGTAAAGATATGGGACATTATGCACATGAATGCCCTAAGTGTCATGGAAACATTCCCCAAAGAAGGCTAAGGGAGAAAGTCCAAGCTTATACGGTCATAATTATTGAGGTTGAGGTTCCTAAAAATGTGGTGGAAGGTACTTTAGTCATTTCCTTGAATTTAGACAGTGCTTTATTTGATTTTATATCATCACATTCTTTTATATCTTCCCATTTTTCCAAGAAAATTAAACATATCCAATTTTATTTAATAAAGGAGTTATTAGTCAAAACTCATAAAGGATGTATCATTTCAAAAAAGATGCATTGATCAGTCCCCCTCATGACACATAAATGTGCTTTAGTTTCTAACCTCATAATCATACCCATGATTGAATTTGATATAATCCTTGATTTGAGTTGGATTTCATGTTATGATGTGAAGATATATTGTAAGAATAGTGAAGTTATGATTTTTGAGAACGGTGTTGAATCTCTTATCTTTAGAGCAGAAACCTCACCAGGTGATTCTTATCTAGATCCACCCCCAATAGCTCTACTGAATTCAGTTATTGGGGAGGAGGGGAATGAAATATCTATGGGCGAGGAAAGGAATATTTAAATAGAGGTCGTACCTATTGTGAAAGAATATGTTTATGTGTTTCCAAAGGATTTACTTGGACATCCTCTAGAGTGAGAAATTTAGTTTTCCATTGATTTAATTCATGGTTCAAGGACTATATCAAATAATCCTTATAGAATGGACACTGTGGAATTAGTAGAACTGAAGAAGAAACTAGAGGAATTTAGTGATAAAGGATTTATTCACCCTAGTGTCTCTCCATGGGGAGCCCCTATCATTTTAGTTAAGAAGAATGATAGATCTATGCAGTTGTGAATTGACTATAGGGAGATCAATGATATAACAATAAAGAACAAGTATTCCCTTCCTTGTATTGATGATTTATTTGATCAACTTCATGGATCCCAATATTTCTCAAGGTTTTAACTTCGATCTGGATATCATCATTTGCTAGTAAGGAAGGAAGACATTCCAAAGATAGCATTTCAAACTAGGTATGGGCTTTACGATTTTACAATAATACCTTTTAGAATGACTAATGAACCCTCTATTTTCATGGATATAATGAATAGAGTTTTCAAGAAACATCTTGAAGAATTTCTGGGGGTATTTATTAATGATATCTTAGTATAATCCAAAAGCTATGAAGATCATGAAAATCACTTGCGCACTATTCTGAATACTCTTAGAAGAAATTAATTATATGGGAAGTTTAACAAGTGTGAATATTGGATTCAATCAGTTTCCTTTCTTGGCCACATTGTCTCTAGGATGGAATAAATTTTGATCCAGTGAAGATAAAGGTTGTTCAAGAATGGCCTAATCAAATGAACATAACTGAGGTACACAGTTTTATTGGTTTAGTAGGTTATTATCAGTATTTCATTCAGAACTTCACCCATTTATCCAACCCAATGACCAAGCTTACACGTAAAGGGGTTAAGTTTGTATGGACAAAATAATGTGAGGACTATTTCAAAGAATTGAATAAGAGATTAGTGAATTATCCGATCCTAACTCTACCATTGGGAAATGATGGGTTTGTAATCTATAGTGATGCATAAAAGAAAGGAATTGGTTGTGTCCTTATGAAGAATGATAGAGTTATTGCCTATGTATCAAGACAATTAAAAATTCATGAAAAAAACTATCCTACTCATGATCTTGAGTTAGCTTCTTGGATCATTGCTCTAAAAATATGGATAGACTATCTCTGTGGTAAAATATTTGAGATATATACAGTTCAAAAAAGTCTGAAGTATATCTTCTCACATAAAGAACTCAACATGAGACAAAAGCGATGGATGAAACTACTCAAGGATTATGATTGTTCCAAACACTACCACCCAAGAAAGGAAAATAAGGTAGCTAATTCATTGAGCAGGAATGATCATGGAGTTTTAAACAAAATGGGGATTTAAAGGGATCCTGTATTCATGGATCTAATAAGGATAGACATTGGAATTATTAAATAAGGTGAAACATCACTACTTTTTCAAATGGTTCCCCAACCATCTTTATTGGAAATAATTAAAGCTTCATAGTCTAATGATAAGAATATTCAAAAGAAAATTAATGCTATGAAATATGGGAAGTTGGATGACTTCGTATGTGAAGATGGAATTATAAAATTTGGAAAGAGGCTATGTGTTCCCTCTATAACTGAGCTGAAAAGGGAGTTATTGGATGATTCCTATAGCTCTAATTTCTCTATACACCCTGGTATCACTAAAATGTATAGACATTTGAAGGACCATTTCTGGTGGGACAACATGGAGCGGGAAATTACTGATTATGTATCAAGATATCTAGTCTGTCAACAAGTAAAGGCCAAAAGATAACATACTAGGGGATTCATAAAACCTCTACCTATTCTTACATGGAAATGAGATGACATCACTATAAATTGTTTTACTAGGTTACCCAAAAATCCAAGGAAGAATGATGTGACATCGTTAATTTTTGACCGACTTAAAAAATCTGCACATTTCCTTTCTATAAGGGAGGATTTTCCACTAGGACAACTTGCATGACTCTATATCAATGAAGTTTTAAAACTTTATGGAGCACCTCTTTCAATAGTGTCTGATTGTGATCCTCAGTTTACATAGAAATTGTGGAAAAGTCTTCATAGATATTTGGACACTGAGCTTCATTTGAGTACTGCTTATCATCCTCAAACTGATAGGAAATCAGAAAGGATAATCCAAAATTTAGAATACATGTTGAGATCATGCTCACTTTATTTTCAGGGTATGTGGGATTAATATTTACCTATGGTGGAGTTTTACTACAATAATAGTTTCCATTCTAGTATTCAAATGGCACCATATGAAACATTGTAGATAAAGAGATGTCGTACACCAACATGTTGGTATAAAGTTGGTGAAAGGATGCTTGTGGGCTCAGAACTTATGGAGGAAAAAATGTAAAAGGTAAAGACTATACAAGGTCATATCAAATTTTCTCAAAGAATACAAAAAATCTATGCTGATAATCGAAGTAAATATTTTGAATTTCAAGTGAGAGATCATGTTTCTTAAAAGTATCTCCAAGGAAGGGTGTTATAAGCTTTGGAAAGAAAAGGAAACTGATCCTTAGGTACATAGGAACTTTTGAAATTCTAGAGAGAATTGGAGCTATTGCATATCATTTTTCTATGCCTCCTAGCCTATCTAAAGTACACAATGTGTTTCATGTTTCACTGTTGAGAAAGTACATGTCAGAACCAACACATATCCTCACTTTCAAAGCTATAGAATTGGAACCTAAAATATCTTACTGTGAAGATCCTATCTAGATTTTGGACACTAAAAAACAAGTGTTTAGGAATTGGATGACTTGACTGGTAAAGATACTTTGTAAAAATCATAAAATCGAAGAGGCAACATGGGAGCTTGAAGAGATTATGATGAAGAACTACCCAAATCTCTTTGTGAGGAAAAATTCTCATAATTTTGAGGACATAATTTTTGTAAGGAGGGGTTAATGAAATACCCCAATATTCTTCACATAAATTTAATATTTAATGAATGAAACACTAAGTCTCTACAAAACACCATCCTAGATGTGTTAATTTATCACATTCAAGAATGACATGTTTTCAATTTCTATTAACATCATCAATTATGGTAATGAAACCATTTTAATTGTTGAAATAGACTATAATATATATTATATAACTTATTTAAAGTTCTAGAATCATTGCTTACACATTATATTAATTTATAAATCAAAATGAGTTCGTTGTGATAAAAAACCACCAATTAACCCAAACAATTATCATTAAAGTTTTATATAATGATTTATCTTCACTCCCAATACCCAAATGAATTTTATAACTATGTAATATTATGGATGTTAACTAATAACATATAACATCAATTCTGGACAACCATTATCATTCTACATGTTTATCCGTACATGAATATATGTAATCTAATCATGAAAACCAAGAAATAAAACGCTCCCAAATAATGAAATTGAATCTATTAACCCATAAGAAGGCCATAAATGAACCTAATAAGGTTATAATAAATCAATTAAATGTAGAGGAGGTTCTTTAATCATTAATTTATGAACCTATAATTTATTATTTAGGTCCTTAAGATCAATTTAGGAACACCTTCAGACTTAAGGTAAAGGTTTTCCACCCGAACCTCCATTTTCATCAGGGTTACTTTTATTATCTACTTACCTCAATGAAATTATTATGTATTATCATTTACCCATGATAAATTATATATGAGTGTTCTATATATGTTTACCAACTTGAATACTTCTTTATTTTATGAGGATTTACACATTTTAAAAGAAACTTTAAAAAATTCTTCCCAAAATACAAGCCCGATTCAATGGAATTTCTCAATTATTAACTATATTCAAGAGCACTATATAATATGTTTAAAAAAAATTATTCTCATAAAATCACTATTTTTATTTTGAGAAAGCTACCTCAAATCAATTTTGGTTTTATACAGATATTTTTCCAAAAGAACTCTTCTTTTCCAAGTAAAAGTGGTTTTTTAAAAATAATTACTCAGTGATTTTAAAAGAGTATTTCACCCATTTCAACACTCTTGTTGATTATTATGTTTAAATGGGGTTAATTTTTTGTGATATCATCCATTATGTTTTTATTGTGGATGTTCTATCTTAAAACCATTCACCAATTTACTCCTAATGGTTTGTGTTTGTGCTTAATGTTTGGGGAAAAGTTATTTACATTTCATATATTAGTTTTAATATGAATGTATATGTTATTTATGCTTATCCCCATTAATATTAAGAATGAATTAAACTTATTAAGTGTTGGGTAGGTCCCTCTATAGCCCCTCTATTCATTGTTATGTCTCATGAGACAAACTATGGTCTTGGCACAAGGCCTTAACAAAATAGATATTTATGGTATTGGCAGAAGGCCTTGATGGTATGGTTATGATATCACGCATTATACATTACATCATTATAAAAATAGTATTGATATTTCATGTGTTTATTCAACTAGTAGAATACCCATGATTATGTTTTATTTTGGCATTATTTATTCAGCTCTTAATTCTTCTATATTATGTTCAAGATTATTATTTTAAAGGCATGTGTTTTTAGTTATTCACCATACCTCATGTTTATGTTTATGATATTTTACACTATATTTCTTACCTTTATTGATAATTTGAGATCACACCTTTCTTATGTTTCATTTTCTTAGGGCATGAAGAAGTTTATTATGAATTAACTCCAAGGATAAACTTATAGTTGCAGATGTTCCCAATAAAACTTATATGTTGTATTTCATTACAAGTTGTAATGAATAATTTATCTATGTATATTTTTTCCAAAGATACTAAACTAATTGGTCCTTTGGGATGCATATTATTTCATTATATCCCAATGTAATAAAATAAGGCACCAGCTCTGGGCAAATGGGGTCGGGTCTTTACAGTTGGTATCAAAGAAAGTGTAGTAGAAAACTTAGAAACCTGATTTAGAAAACATAGATTAGGGAAAAAATTCCTAACATATTCTTTGAGTATTAACATACAATAACATCCTGGTATTTTGGTAAGGAATAGATTTTTTGGATCTTTTAAGAAAATACATCCCTATCTAGATACTACAAGTGGATGTGGTTCTAGTACATATGTACCTAAGAGTGAAAAATCTGACAAGGAGTTTCAGACTTGACTTGAGGTATCCTAATACACAACAATGGGCCTTAATATGCACATGGTTTGAAACCCTTGAGGGATATTCTTAGAAAAATTCAAATTTTCTTTACAATCCATTATGAAGGATTTAAATGTAAATTTTTCCTCAAAGAAACCATGTTTATGATTATGGTATTAGCTATTCATGCTAATTATTTTTCTACATTGAGATTATACATTATGATTCATAAACTAATCAAGTGTATGAAATTATTTAGAAATGGATCCTAGTGTAAGGAATAGAAACCGCATGAACACACGTGTCCCATGTTGGTATTTCCCTCTGATTCTTGATAATAATGTTAGCACTGGAGATGAAACTAGTGGAGAGAAACTTATAACTATACTAGGACATCTTAATTATGTTATGAACAATAACATTACCCGAATGGAGAATCCAGATCCACAACGTGGAGGAGCTATGTTAGATTACTTTATGCGACAAAATCCTCCATCATTCAATGGGACTACAAACCATTTTATAGATGAGAAGTGGATAAGTTTTATAGAGAAGATATTTATCACATTGGGATGTAATGAAAGAGAGAAGACTGTTATGGTAGTTTATTATCTACCGGGAGATGCAGATCAGTAGTGGTCGTTAATCCAAAACACAAAGGAGGAGTAAGAAATAGAAGATATGGAATGGAAGTATTTTAAAGAAATTTTCGTAGAAAAATAATTCCCTCATGAACAACAAGCAGATATGGAAAGGTAGTTTCTGAATCTAAAGCAAAAAGAGGATGAGAATATTGCAAAGTATGAATCTAACTTCACAAGGTTAGAAAGGCATGCTGTGGACTACATACATAATTAAAGGAGCAATATTGATCGATTATTTGATGGTTTAAAACTTTTCCTCTGAAGGGCACTAGTCTCCCAGAATTTCTCATCATATGAAGATATAGTCTCATGTGCTATCAAGACAGAAAAAAATTTTCTAATTCTTATGACTTTAAAATAAAGTAAGAGAAGAAGTGGGCTGATAAAAACTTTTGGAAAGGGAATAAGGAAATGGGGATGAATGGAAGAGTTGACCTTATACCCTACAGTAATTGTGGGAAGAAACACCCAAACACATGTCTGAAGGGAATGAGAGTCTGTTATAAGTGTTGAGAAAAAGGCCACCAATATATTGATTGCAAGGGGAAGAAAGAAACAACCAATGTTCAATGCTATAGTTGTAAAGAGATGGTAGATTATGCACATGAATGTCCTAAGTGTCATGGAAACATTCCCCAAAGAAGGCCAAGGGAGAAAGGTCAAGCTTATGTAGTCACAACTGTTGAGGTTGAGGTTCCTAACAATCTGGTGGAAGGTACTTTAGTCATTTCAAGAATTTATTCAGTACTTTATTTGATTATGGATCATCGCATTATTTTATATCTCCCTAGTTTTCCAAGAAAATTAAACATATCCAATTTGATTTAATAAAGGAGTTATCAGTCAAAAATCCTAGGGGATGTATCATTGCTAAAAATATGTGTCGATAAGTCCTCCTCATAACACATAAATGACTTTAGTTTCTAACCTCATAATCATACTCATGATTGACTTTGATATAATCCTTGATATGAGTTGGATTTTATGTTATGATGCGAAGATCTATTGCAAGAATAGGGAAGTTATGATTTTTGAGAATGGTGTTGAATCCCTTATCCTTAGAAAAGAAACCTCACCAGGTGATTCTTATCTAGATCCACCCCAGTAGATTTACTGAATTAAATTATTGGTGAGGAAGAGAATAAAATATCCATGGGCGAGGAAAGGAATATTAAAATAGAGGTCATACCTATTGTGCAAGAATATGTTGATGTGTTTCCAGAGGATTTACCTGGACATCCTCCAGTGTGAGAAATTGAGTTTTCCATTGATTTAATTCCTGGTTCAAGGCCTATATCAGAGACTCCTTATAGAATGACCACTGTGGAATTAGTAGAACTGAATAAACAACTAAATGAATTAAGAGATAAAGGATTTATTCACCCTAGCATCTCTCTATGGGGATCCCCTATCCTTTTAGTTAAGAAGAAAGATATATCTATGCAGTTGTGCATTGACTATAGGGAGATCAATGATATAACAATAAAGAACAAGTATCCCCTTCCTCATATTGATGATTTATAAGATCAACTTCATGGATCCAAAAATTTCTCAAAGATTGAACTTCGATCTGGATATCATCAGTTTCTTATAAAAAAATAAGACATTCCAAAGATAGCATTTCAAACTAGGTATGGGCTTTACGAGTTTACAATAATGCCTTTTGGAATAACTAATGGATCCTCTATTTTCACTGATCAAATGAATAGAGTTTTCAAGGAACATCTTGATGACTTTATAGTGGTATTTATTGATGATATCCTAGTATAATTCAAAATCTATGAAGATGATGAAAATAAATTGTGCACTATTCTGAAGACTCTTAGAAGAAATTAATTATATGGGAAGTTTAGAAAGTGTGAATATTGGATTCAATCAATTTCATTTCTTGTCCACATTGTCTCTAGGATGGAATATATTTTGATCCTACAAAGATAAAGTCCGTTCAAGAATAGTCTAATCAAAAGAACATAACTAAGGTATATAGTTTTATTGGTTTAGGAAGTTATTATCGGAATTTCATTCTGAACTTCACCCGTTTATCCAACCCAATGACCAAGCTTATAAGTAAATGGGTTAAGTTCGTATGGAAAGAAACGTGAGGACTGTTTTGAAGAATTGAATAGGAGATCAGTGAACACTCCAATCCTAAATCTACCATTGGGAAATGATGATCTATAGTGATGTATCAAAGAAAGGACTTGGTTGTGTCCTTATGCAGAATGATAGAGTTATTGCCTATGCATCAAGACAATTAAAAATTCAAGAATAAAACTATCCTACTCATGATATTTAGTTAGCTGCTATGATCTTTTCTCTAAAAATATAGATACACTATCTCTATGGAAAAATTTGTGAGATATATACAGATCAAAAAAGTCTGAAGTATATCTTCTCACAGAAATAACTCAACATGATGCAAAGGTGATGGATCAAACTACTCAAGGATTAGTATTGTTCCATACACTACCACCCAATAAAGAAAAATAAGGTAGCTAATGCATTGGGTAGGTAGGATCATGGAGTTTTAAACAAAATTGGTATTGAAAGGGATCCTGTATTTATGGATATAATAAGGATAGGCATTGGAATTACTAAAGAAGGTGAAACATCACTAATTTTTCAAATGGTTTCCCAACTATCTTTATTGGAAATAATTAAAGCTTCACAGTCTGATGACAAGAATCTTCAAAAGAAAAATAATTCTATGAAAGATGGGAGGTTGGATGAATTTTTATGTGAAGATGGAATTATCAAATTTGGGAAGAGGCTATGTGTTACCTCTATACCTGAGCTGAAAAGGGAGTTATTAGATGATGCCTGTAGCTCTAATTTCTCTATACGCCCTAGTAGCACTAAAATGTATAGACATTTGGAGGAATATTTCTGGTGGGACAACATGAAGTGGGAAATTACTGATTATGTATCAATATGTCTAATATTTCAATAAGTAAAGTCCAAAAGACAACATCCTAGGAGAGTCATGAAACTAGTACCTATTCTTACATGGAAATGAGATGACATCATTGTGAATTTTTTCACTAGGTTACACAAAACTCCAATGAAGAATGATGCGATATGGGTAATTGTTGATCGACTTACGAAATCTATGCATTTCCTCACTATAAGGGAGGATTTTCCACTGGGATGTCTTGCAAAACTCTATATCAATGAAGTTGTAAAACTTTATGGAGCACCTCTTTCAATATTGTCTGATCGTGATCCTTGGTTTACATATAAATTATGCAAAATTATTCAGAAATATTTGTACACTGAGCTTCATTTGAGTACTTCTTATCATCCTAAAACTGATAGGAAATCATAAAGGACGATCTAAAATTTAGAATACATGTTGATATCATGCTCACTTGATTTTCAGGGTATGTGGGATTAGTATTTACCTATGGTGGAGTTTTCCTACAATAACAGTTTCCATTCCAGTATTCAAATGATACCATATGAAGCATTGTACATAAAGAGATGTCATACAACAACATGTTGGGATGGAGTTGGTAAAAGGAAGCTAGTGGCCCCAAAACTTGTGGAGAAAAAAACGGAAAAGGTAAATACTATACATGGCCTTATCAAATCATCTCAAAGTAGACAAAAACTACATGCTGATAATCAAAGTAAAGATTTTGAATTTCAAGTGGGAGATCTTGCTTCTTAAAAGTATCTCCATGGAAGGGTGTTACAAGATTTGGGAAGAAAGGGAAAATGATTCTTAGGTAGATAGGCCCTTTTCAAATTATAAAGAGAATTGGAGCTGTTGCATATCATTTGGCTATGCCTCCTAGCCTGTCTAAAGTACACAATGTGTTCCATGTTTTATTGCTGAGAAAGTACATGCCAGACCCAAAGCATGTCCTCAATTTTGAAGCTATATAATTGGAACCTAAACTATCTTTTTTCGAAGATCCTATCTAGAT
Organism: Viscum album; assembly: GCA_963277665.1. Taxonomy (NCBI): domain Eukaryota; kingdom Viridiplantae; phylum Streptophyta; class Magnoliopsida; order Santalales; family Viscaceae; genus Viscum; species Viscum album. The sequence goes on along the minus strand of OY728145.1, from coordinate 615,638,000 downwards.
TATGGACACTAAATAACAAGTGTTTAGGAATTGGATGACTTGACTGGTAAAGATACTTTGTAAAAATCCTAAAATCGAAGAGGCAACATGGGAGCCTGAGGAGATTATGATGAAGAACTACCCAAATATCTTTGTGAGGAAAAATTATCTTAATTTTGATGACGTAATTTTCGTAAGGAAGGGATAATGTAATACCCCAAGATTAGTCACATAAATTTAATATTGAATGCATGAAACACTAAGTCTCTACAAAACACCATCTGAGATGTGTTAATTTATCCCATTCAAGAATGACATGTTTTCAATATCTATTAACATCTTAAATTTTGGTCATGAAACCATTTTGATGGTTAAACCAGACTATAATATATATTATATAACTTATTTAAGGTCCTAGAATCATTTTTACACATTATATTTATTTATAAATCAAAATGAGTTCGTTGTGATAAAAAACCACCAATTAACCCAAACAATTATCATTAAAGTTTTATATAATGATTCATATTCACTCCCAATACCTAAATGAATTTTATAACTATGTAATATTATGGATGTTCACTAATAACATATAACATCAATTTTGGATAACCATTATCATTCTACATGTTTATCCATACATGAATATAAGTAATCTAATCATGAAAACAAAGCAAGAAAATGCTCCCAAATAATGAAATTGAATCTATTAACCCATCAAAAGACCATGAATGAACCTAATAAGGTTATAATAAATCAATTATATGTATAGTAGGTTCTATAATTATTAATTTATGAACCTAAATTTGATTATTCATGTCATTAAGATCAAGTGAGGAACACCTTATAACTTAAGGTAAGGGTTTTCCACCCGAACCTCCATTTTCATTCGGGTTACTTTTATTATCTACTTACCTCAATGAAATTATTATGTACCCCTGATAAATTATATATGATTGTTCTATATATTTTTACCAACTAGAATAATTCTTTATTTTACGGTGAGTTACATTTTTTAAAAGGAACTTTAAAAAATTCTTCCCGAAATACCAGCCTGATTCAAGGAAATTTCTCAATTATTACCTATATTCAAGAGCACTATATAATATGTTTTTAAAAAACATTATTCTAATAAAATTACTATTTTTATTATGAGAAAGCTACCTCAAATAAATTTTTGTTTTATACACATATTTTTCCAAAATAACTCTTCTTTTCCAAGTAAAAGGGTTTTTATAACAAGAATTACTCAGTGATTTTAAAAGAGTATTTTCACCCATTTCAACACTCTTGTTGATTATTATGTTTAAATGGGGTTAAGTTTTTGGGATATCATCCAATATATTTTGATTGTGGATGTGCTATTTTAAAACCATTCAGCAAATTACTCTGAATGGTTTGTGTTTTTGCTTAATGTTTAGGGAAAAGTTATTTACATTTCAAATGTTAGTTTCAATATAAATATATATGTTATTTATGTTTATACCCATTCATATGAGGAATTCATTGGACTTAGTAAGTGTCAGGTGGGTCCTGTTATAGGCCCTCATTTCATCGGTAGGTCTCATGAGACAAACTATGGTCTTGGAACAAGGCCTTGACAAAATGGATATTTATGGTCTTAGTACGAGGCCTTGATGATATGGTTATGATGTCCCAAATTATGCATTCCCTTATTATGAAACTAGCATTAATAGTTCATGTGGTTATTCAACTAGTATAATACCCATGATTATGTTTTATTATGGCATTATTTATTCAACTCTTAATCCTACCATATTATGTTCAAGCTTATTTTTTAAAGGCATGTGCTTTTAGTTATTCACCATGCCTCATGTTTATGTTTTTGATATCTTACACTATATTAATTACCCTTAATGAGAATTTGAGCTCACCCCTTTCTTATGTTTCATTCTCTAAATACATGAAGAAGTTTATTATAAATGACCTACAAGGATAAACTTATAGTTGTGGATGTTCCCAATAAAATGTATGTGTTGTATTTCATTCCAAGTTGTAATGAAGAATTTATGTATATATCTTGTTTCAAAATCTACTAAACTACTCGAACGTTTAGGATTCATATTTCTTGTTTATATTACAATGTAATAAAATAAGGCACCGACTATGGGAAATTGGGGTCAAGTCTTTACATTGTCTGCTACTCAATAGGTAGAGGTGCTGCTACCTACTCACCTGGAGAAAGGGGATTGCATGATGGGTCCTAAACTGAGGCCTCATTTCTCACACGGTTATCATCAAAAAATGTAGCGAGTATCCTGGATGGATGTTGTCTCAAGAAAATCTTGAATTTTATCAAGAAGTACCACAGTTAGATGAGCATATATATATATATCAACAACAAAAATGGGGAGCTGACTTAAGAAGGGCAGTCAAAGACTCAATCCTATATGATGCATGTACCATTTTTACCTGCAATGAGTGTCTCAGGGTTCTGATTCTTTAAGTGGGTAATCAGGGTCCTGGTGAATGGAAATGTTAGCCACTCTTACCATCACTGGACTCCTTGTACTGAGAGCCACTCTTGATAAACGTCGACACTATTTCCCTAAACCCAACCAAGACCTTTTTATGGAAACATTTGAACAACATCCCAAGGGTTGAACTACCTTTGATACCACTGTTTTATGACCTGACCCATTTTAGAGATTGAGACACAACTACCCCAATACTGCCTCCATAGGCTAGGGGGTGGCGAAAAGTGACAAAGGCACAAAAAATCTTAGGGAGGCCTTTGCCTACGAACCTATACATACAGGAAACAACCTCAATGAAAAAGTGTAGAGAAAAAGGAACAAAAGATACGCCACTACTATAAAAGGAAACCAAACATGAATTGACCTCTAATCAGTACAAGTATTGAAAAGTAAACTGAAAGGGAAAATGGAAAAAATACACGCCCAACTAGAAAAGTTCCTCAACCCAGAAACAAGTGGAAAGGTAAAATAGTTGAGAGAGCCCCACTTTTAGATCCAAAGCTACAAACACCAAACGCGGTCCAAGAAGCCCATATCCCTTAGCTCCTCTAATGTCATGATTAACCTGTTTGTCATCTACAAGGTCACACCATCTGCAGGTAAAGTCCAAGTATTGTTGAGTATAAAAATAATCATTAGAATGCCCCAAATTCTCAAGGGAGTATCAAAAGATTCAATGAATATGGGAGCAATAGATAGAACAAGTTACAGTAAAAGAGTAAAACTCAACCAAAAAAGGAGTGAAGTAAGATCATCCAAGAACAAATAGCTATAAATAGTGAGAATATGAACTTCTATTCGAGTATTCTCTACCTATAGCATGAGAGTAGACTCATCCAACCATGATAAGCTAGACACAAAAAACACATGGCATACCCCATGCATCTTCACCTCTCCTGGAAGGAGAGTAACCAAAACCCAATGAGTGGGTATTGGAAATAGGATATATATATATATATCATTAAATAATACCAAATGATAGATTAAGGGGATCTCCATCTCATAGCTCAACTTAGGAAGAAGAGTCTCCAATAGTTCCAGAAGTAACCACCAACAATGCCCAACATCCCACACGTCTGCCCTGAACATGCAAGTCAAAGCGACTCAATCACCTCACCTTGATACTATCCACTTTGGGTGGAACCATCTCACCCTCATGGATTTAGGTCGCGTAACATGGATGCGTCTTAGTGGGGAAATCATCCCTCTTACTTGTGAGTCCAAAGTAATGTTAATGTGTGTCTCATCATCGATCCATATCTAGAAAAAGTAAACCCAACATAGAGGACCCACACCCTAGTATGTTATGGGGATTCCACTCTAGAGGACCCACAACCTAATGTGTCAGGGGGATTCCACTATAATAGTCATCGTAGAGGACCCACACCCGATTACATTAGGGGGATTCCACTCTTGTTCATCGATGAACCTCATCCCAGTGCATCAGGGGGATTCCACTCAGAAGTAGTTGGTAGAGGACCCACGCCCCTGCCGATGGGGGATTCCACTCTCATAGTAGTTGTAGAGGACCCACACCCATACTGATGGGGGATTCCACTATAGGTAATTGAGTACCCATGCCCTACTTGGTAGGAGTATTCCACTCAGAAGGTATCGAGGAACTACACTGGCCATCCCTGTTAGATGGCACCTCTCAAAAAGAATTGCTATGACAATGCCTGATCATTATCATCATCAGACATCACTTGAATAAGCGTCACATCTAGAAAATCTCATAAAATATCTCTAAATCCACTATGAAGGGCACCATCGTGTTCTATGTGAAAAAAACTCATGATAAGATACTCATGGGCCAAAATACCTGTCCAAAAGAAGGAGATACGATAGGTAGAAGATTCATAAAGTGGTACAGAATGTGTGTGGGGTCCACAAAATGTGCAAACTTGCGTCATCGCCTGGCCATGTACCTAGCCATAACCAAGTACTAAACTACAATAAAGTACCCCTAGGTATCTTAGTGTACTTCAAAGTACATGGAACCTCTTTCCATAAGGTTGATGAGCATGTGTTGCTTGTTGTTGATCCAAAGGGAAAAATGTACTTCTATCGACATTCCTCTTCAAACAATCCCATAACATTTGACGACATATCTTCATACATCTTCCCCACTCTCACAGGAGTGGAAGATGAACCAAGCTATGGGTTCTCTTCAAATACAATAGAAGGATCTTCCACCGATATTCCTTTCATGATTCCATATTTAATGAGATAACGAATAAGGATTTGCATATCCAAACAGATCATGACACCATGATCCTTATGCATGTGAGGTAGACTATTCAATCTCCCCAATCAGACATCTGATGGAAAATTTGTAAGTCACTACATTGCGCTTGAATAACATCCCATGGGGCCCATGTCTGGATCTTGAAACAATTTCACAGATCACACCATTATGATCCTCATGTAAAACACATGAGATAGACTATTTATTCATCTAAAATAGATATCGATGACAAAACTTCATTTCACCGCAATACATGTGAACCAAGACTCATGGTACCCACACCTCGACTTTGGTTTAAAAACCCAAAAGAAGACTTGAAAAATCTGCACAAAGACTAGGGTCGCACCACCGCTGACAGCGTGTTAAACGAACATCCCATTTAGAAGATGGGTCCGATACATGATCTTTGAATAATAATAAATATTATTTTATTATTAAACATATAAATTTTGTGAAACCCAGCAATGAAACCAATACTTAAAAGTTCTAAACTAGTCTAGAAAGATCCGTCTTGATGAGAGGGACGTGTGGTCGTAGACGGAGTGTCAATCGAACACCCGATGTCGGAGATTCGAGAATTTAAAGGGTATCAGCCCGATTTAAATAGGTCTAGCCCAATTTAGATGGATCTCTCCACTTGGGTCAGCCCGCTTCAGCCGACCCGAATCGTTTTGTCGGCCCACTAACTGCCGGACCAGCCCTCCTACCGCTCGTTCGACCCGCTCCTGCTGCAACCCCGCTAGTGCACCGCCTCAGATCTCCTCTTCCTAGCTACATCAATGCGACAACCCCACTTTTCCTAGATCCTGATTTCCCCTCATGTCCCCGATTGACCACGATGTCTCCAGATTCCCCATTTGCATTGGCCTTCTACATCTCCACCCCAGTTTGTCCCACCGATGCTACGACACACCAAATCCCCTCAGACGCACTAGTCTGCTTGCGACCTCACCACCATGAAACTCTAGCTTGACGATCCCCGCCATACTTGGCTCCTCTACCTAGCACACCACTGCACTAGCATGCCGCCGTCGCCAACCGGCCTTGCTCCGATGGTCCTTTCCATGGATCACCTCGACTTCACTGAGTACCAAAAAAATTGTTCTGAGATCAGTCCTATGATCCTTAGGATGATATCTTCATAGCCTTAATCTTTTCCTGATGATCCATTATAGATTTGACGCATCCAATAATAAACATAGAAGAACCATAAGAACCTGAAGAATGGACGAAGAACACGACGCTCCAAAGTGATTTTTAGCAAGGATTGATGGCCGCATTAGTGCAGCCATAAACGGTGATAATCAAAGTGATGATAAAAATAGGAAACGAAGGATTTTCAATTTAAAAATTGAATCAAAACTTAAAATTAGAATAAATCATACCTCAATTCTATCACCCATTGTTGATGACACATCCACTACGCTCTCACTTCGATCTGCCGAGGTTCTGCCAAAGAAATCAACTCGATTCAACGAATAAGGGATGAAGAATGGTAGAGAGAGATTTCAATAGACTTTTTAGAGAGATATATATAGAGAGATAGAATTAGGTCTAACCCTAATTATAATTCCCTACACTTCTATTTATTGGAGCCTCGCTTGGTGCAGAATCCAAAACCTCCACGAACTCTCATTTTATGTCACGTCTAGGAAAACACCACATTCCAAACTCAACGGTGGTATTGGTTTTCCAATCCAAGCCCCCATTCAAAAATTATTTGATTTGAAATTTGAGATAAAATAATTAAGTTTAATTATTTTATTTATGAGTTTTCCTCTGGGTGACTTTTCTCACAGAAGTCCTGTTCTAACAAAATTTATGCCCCGCCTTGGGTAAACGCCACATTCCAGACTCAAATGTGATCTCATATTTCTAATATAAGATACCGTTTGAGTGTTATACGGTCTCTTTCATGTGCATAATATAAAATATACTTAATTTTTTTTATAATTTATTTCAGGCACACTGGGCCTCAAAATTTCATGTTGTCTCTGTTCCTAGATTTGGAAATATTCCTAAAAATATTTCAAAGTCTTACAAGGAAAAAACTGAGTCTCTACATTCATGGAGTAATGTTTTTTTTTTCAATAAGTCTATGATAATTAAAGTTAAAGTATTCCGAGGAGATGAGTGAGTTTCTGCCTATATGAATAGAAAATGAGAGTGTGTGATACTACTTGAAGACCTTAGGAATGCAGTTTAAAAGTTTAAAACTTTATATATGATTATTGGTGATATTATTTATAATTTAAATACATGTAATACTGAAGAGACACTTTCTAAAATAGTTATGATTTGAGTTTTGAGTAGCTGTCTAAATGGGGAGATTGAAGAATAACATTAAGGGAGACAACTAGATGAAGGTATGAAGAAACCATCCATGGATCATCATGTATAGAAGTTAGTGTATTATATGATGTATAATTTTTGGAAAATGTTTTTAGATGAGTTAAGGTGTTTCATAAATCTGTATAATGTTTTGAAGCTATTTTAGTGAAGTATAGAATATAAAGAATAGAGCTGGAAATTCACAAATTACTTTTTATATGAGTCTTTCATCATCTATATAAGAGTTATTTATAGAATGGGAACTATGTTTTTTTAAAATACATAAAGAATAAGAGTCATCTAGACATTTCATATCAGTCAATCCTATTTTTATAAAATTCATTTGGACTTTACATAATAATAATTTGAGGGCTGTGTAAAAATCATTTTGACTCCATGATGGAAATGTGATAAAGGTAGATCTATATTAAAATTAATATAGGTATATGTTGTAATTGGATACATGTAAAAATAAATCCAAGTATGCATATCAGTCATTGGATCTGTATATAAGTCATTTCAAAGTTTTGTAAGAATCATTGGCTCTATATACTAGTCATCCCTGAGCCGTGTAAGAGGCATTCACTTGTTGCATAAGAATAATTGGTTCTATACATTAGTCATTATAGAGTTTTGTAATAATTATTTAATTAATTTCTATAAAAAACACCATTATTTCATCACACCCTTTCCCATTCCACTTTTTCAACTCATTTCATTAGTTCATAATCATTCCATATCCTCGAGGAACTACCACACATTGCCACATCAATCTACTTAAACCACCACCACAAAAAACAAAAATACCACCTCTTTTATCCTCACTTCAAATAATCCTCAGCAATAATTCCACCACTACCACCAAATTTTAGTAATAATTAAATAACATAATAAGAAAAACAAAATTCAAATATAAATCCCATTTCCCCATCCCTTTATTAAATTACTGGTTTATGCTAAATACAATAATTCAAGAATAAATTTCTAAATTTCCACTTGATTTATCATAGTACCACCCTCTCAATTTAGTCAATAAAATAATATCATGATTTACACATATTATATTAACTAATTAAAAAATATTAACATGATAACACATCAACTAAAAACATAACAATAAAAAGGAAATCATGTAAAACATAATCAACATACACTCGCCTTTTTTATTTAATCCAGTTCATTATTTTCAATTAGGATAATTCAAACACTTATCCCATTTAAAGTAAAATAATGTTAATCCCATATATATATAGTAAATAAAAGAGATAATTTGAATCATCTACCTTAATTGAATCTCATATGAACACTACAATAATAAGGAATGGAAGTAGAAGATCAAATGCTAATAATATCTTTAGAATATACTATCAATATAATATCCATTGTATAAATTCTATACTAGTATAGATAATCAATAACAATAAAATAAATCCCAAGAAATAGAATGTATTGGTAATAAAAAAATTATAAATAAGAAACAATTACCTTGACTGATGTGAATTCGACATCACAAAAGTGGAAGAATCAATTTCCATGAAGAAAATTATTCCAGGGCATCAAAGAAACTCATTGGGTTTCTAATAGTTAATAGAAAGTAAGGTAAACTAAGTAGAACTTATAAAACCAATAAAATATATAATTAAAATAATAAATTAGAAAATCATGGAGAAATACTCCACATAATGACATAATGGGTTTCGACCAACAAGATATTTGAAAATAATTGTGTGGATCCTCTTAAAACCCCCTTTATATCTTGGTCCACAATCATTCAAAATTGATGAAGAAAGGTAAATCATGGAATAATGGGATTTTTCATGCCTTAAGAACCAAATCTCCAAACTTCACATCACAATCCTTCCCCCTTTTTGATTTCTAAACCAATATATCTCTTAAACACAAAATCAACTTGATAAAAAAAAAACACAACAATGATCATCATGAAAAAACACATCAATCCAGAAGCAACACTATCACATTATGTTTAAGGATTCATAATGTAATATAACACCATATGTGTTGGGGGATGTGTTGTTGGAAGTCCCCATTCAATATCCCATAAAATTATATGGATTCAATTTTAACTCCCAAGATTCCAGGAAAAACTTGTTTATAACTCTGAAATAAATGATTAGTGACAACAATGAATAGATACAATAAAAAAATAACTGAATTCTCAGTAAGTAAAGAAAAAAACTAGATTCTATTGAACTGAAATAAAAAGAAAGAGAATACAAAAGTCCAAATTCATGTTTAAAAATTTAATGTATCTAAAAAAAGCATAAGTGAATGCATTCAAATTGAGTAACCCAAACTAAATTTGAAACAATAGAATTAAAAGCAATCAAACATCAACATTAATAGGTCAAAAAAATAAGTAAAAAAGATATGAAATAACACTAGAATTTTACGTGCCTTGGTCAATTGGTCTATGTGAATGGGGTAGGGGAAATAGGTTTCACTATGAAAATTAAATAGTATAAAAAAATACACAAATAATTAAAAAAAACTATAAACAGAAAAGACACATGCAGAAACTATCTGAAGGTAGGATTATTTCATCTCCAAGACTTGTGATGAAACTGAGTCAAGGAAGTAGCATATACCACACTCCTTAGATTAAATCAAACAACTGAACCAAGAAACACCAAATAAACAAAAAAGTGAAATGCATGAAGAATTGTTAAAGAAGATAAACAATGGACCAAGACCCCCTTACCGGGGATTAGTCTAAACTTTATTTCATTTATGGAGAACCTCTATGATTCTAGTTTTGGCTGTTGAAATCATTAAGAACATTATGCTCTATCCTCATAGTCATTATCCAGGCTCAAGAAACACAGGGGATTATTAGTAGCTCGTTAGAGCTGCTCACTAATCACTGAGGAAGATGGCCTCTACTCCTCCACAACTCCACTTCTTCTCTAACGATCCATGTTGATTTATAACTCATACATGCATCCTTTTGAAATTAAATGAATTTATGTGTATTTGTTTTTTTAGATGATTTTATACTCTTTCATGGGTTTCATTCCACTGCCTACATGGCTTCTCCTTTACCACCTGTTTTGTATTACATTTACCCAGTTTTGCATATATCCCGGTTATTTGTTTCCTTACCTTTAGAGGATTTTGTTTTGGACCATTGATAAATTATGATTAAACAACCCTTGATTTCCCCTGGTGTGTTTTCTTGATAAGACTTAATCCGTTGTGATTCTGTTATGCCTATCATGATTTCCCATCTATCCCGATGCACTGTCCTGGATGCGGTTATGCGAACTATCACGTTGATCCAAGACGTCCATGCGACTTCCATCCCTCACCTCCACCTGAACTGTTTGACACTCCTCTGGCATTCATTGATTGTGATGTCTCAGGGGTGCATCAAGGAGATATGTCTCTCTTAGGTTCTCGGTATATCTTAGTGGGAAAAGTGCTATTCTGACCTTACGTACAAGAAAAAAGGCACAAATCCAGGAGTCTCTAGACACCTGTACTCCCTTATTCCAACGTACATGGAACATCCTACAAACATAATTATTATCTAGTGGATAATTAGTGGGGAATCGTCTCGATTCTTGGTATTTGGATGACTGTGCTTCAAGTGGTAATAATTCTTGACATAACTTCATTAGTAACCAAGATCTGGTATATGCTTCTTGGTTCTATAGCAATTTACTATTTCTTCATCATGTATACTGCTGTATCCAACTTGTGTGCATGCGTGAGCCCATCTAGGAGTGGATGGGGTTGACTCTACGTGACAGAGTTGGTCACTTTCACCTAGTTCGGCAAGCCTGACCTCCTTGGATAGTTTTTATGGTCTTTTATATTTCCACATTCAAGTATGTAATTTATTCTTGTTTACTTTCTTACTTCTTAATAAAATCATTACCCTGGTGGTGTTCTTGCCGTGCACGTAGGTTCCCAAAGGGGATGAAGAACATTACAACTATTGTTCTTTACTTTCCCAATTTTTTGTTTACATTTCCTGTGGATCTTTTTTTTGAATCATTTCTTGATCCACTTGCTTTCAATCAATTTAATAATTGAATATATCACATTGTTCACCATTATATGCGACAATGGGTCTTGGAAGTTTTATGGTTTTAATGTTTAACCCCAACAAGTGGTATTAGAGGCTACTATAATGTTAATATGGGTTATACTAAATTCTATATTGATAATATTGATGGTGAGAATGATTTTAATTTCTAGAGAATTAAAATTATAGCCTTATTAGATCATAATGACATAATTAATACTCTTGCTGGTTCTAGAAAGAAGGTTACCACTACTTCCCCCGATGGTAAGGCTTCCGTTTCTTATATGGATGTCCCTAAGGAAACCCTCAAGAAATCCCATAGCCTAATAATTTTATCTTTAGGAGATAAAGTTTTAAGAGAAGTTGCATATGAGTCCTCTATTTCCGGTATATGGTCTAAACTTGAATCCCTTTATATAAATAAGTCTCTAGTTGGTAGAATTTATAATAAAATGTGATTGTATAAATTAAAAATGCATCCTGGAACTACAGTTGGGATATATATTAATGTATTTAATAAAATCTTGTTAGATCTAGCCAATATAGACATTAAATTGGATGATGAAGACCAAGACATTATATTGTTAACATCATTGGATGATTCATTTAAATTTGTTAAAGACTCTATGTAACACCCCAAGGTTTTGAAAATAAATATTGAATGCATGAAACCCTAAGTCTCTACAAAACACCACTTTATTATAACCTATCCAGTAAACATAATTTTTCCACCTCTGAGATTTGAAATTCAAAAATCTCACATACACAGTTGTGTTCAGTAAGATATTTAGAGTCTGATAAGACAAACTTAATTTTTAGTGAATAATAACAAATCCTTATGAATAGTAATATGAATAATAATATAAATCTTATGAATTTTAAATAATAATAATATTTTATTCTTTTAAGGTTATAAGATAATGAGATCCTAATCAATTTTTTAATGTGATATAAAATGAATTATAACTTTAAAATTGTTATTTCTCAAATAAAACTATAATTTTATTTAAAAATTAAATTAATAATATTTAGAAAATTATTTTTAAAAAATTGAGTTCATTTTTTAATTCTACATGTTGAAAAATGGTTAGGGTAAATTTTTGGGATTTTTATAAAATACTCAAATTTTTGATGAATAGTAAAATACGATAATTTACCGTATACATTATCAGTTAAATTCACTATTCCTAGAATCATGGATGATTCAAGAACACTTAATTCAAACTCACTTGCACTTATTACTATTAGGGGTCACATGAATCAACACTATTGGTTGTCTTGATGGAAATAATAAAATAATGAATAAGATATTCACAAATTACTCCTCTCCTCCACTATAATCCCCCTCACCCCCTCTTATCTTCACTTTTATAAGGCTTGAATATCCTCAATGTTCTACCCAAATACCCTTCCCTAGTCACTCCCCACGTCCATGAACTCTTGGTCCTACCAAAATATCAAAACCCCTTTTCTTAAGGAAGTTCTCAAGGAGATTATTTCAAGATGTAAAACATCTTTTGTTTTCATTTAGTTTCATTTCAATTTATCTTCTTTTCTTATTCTATCATAACATAATTCATCTAATTGATCCTTATAACTCAATTATCATCTATATACTTTAATTATACCATGTTAATTTAATAACCATTATCATTATTTTTACCCTCTCTCTCTCTTTTATACATGAAATCATCGTCAGTGAGGTTCCAATTTAAAACCATTGTGGACGAAAAAGTTTCATTCTTCCATTTTCCTTCATTATTGGCCATTAAACTATTTTTATGGTTTAAACAGACCATAATATATGTATTATAACCTACTTAATATTCAGTAACTAGTATATGTACATAGTATTAATTTTTATGACAAAACTAATTCATAATAATCCAAATACCGCCAAATAATCTAAGTGATTGTCATTAATATTTCATCCAATGAACCATACTCATACCTTGTAAAAAAATTCTATATATAAAAATTAACACTTTTGGATGTTCATAAATAATATATAATTTAAATTATATAGAATTATGTCCTTTCCACATGAACACCCATACTCATATAAAAATATACCGACCATGAAAACCAAGGAAACGAACACTCCAGAACAACAAAATTCAATCTTATAAATTATCAATAAGGACCTAAATGAACTTAATAAAATTATGATAAAATAAATTCATGTATAAAATGTTCTTAATTAAGTTATTAATAAGTCTAATTTCATATTCCAGGACCTTAAGTTCAAGAGCGGAACACATTTGGACTTAAGGTAATGGTTTTCTACCCGAACCTCCATTTTCATTTGGGTTAATTTTATTATCTAATTACCTCAATTAAATTATTATTAATTCATATTAACTCCTCATAATTTCTGTTTGAATTTTCTATATATGTTTCCCAACCAGAATCATACCTTTATTTATGAGGAGTTATATGTTTTTTTAAAGTATCTTTCAAAAATTCTTCCCAAAATACGAGCCCCGAACTCTTACCTATTTTCAAGGGTACTCTATAATCTGTTTTAAGCAACCATTATTTTCTAAAAACACTAATTTTATTATTAAAAAACTATATTATCTCACTTATGATTTTATACAAGGATTTTTCCAAAACAACTCTTCTTTTCAAAGTAAAAGAGTATTTACCTCAAGAGTTACTCGATAATTTTATAAGAGTATTTTCATTTGTTTCAACACTCTTGATGATTATTATGTATAAATGGGAATAATATTTTATGATATCATCTAAAATATTTTTTTAATGGGTTATGATTATTTTTACTATGGATGTGATTTATTGAAACCATTCACCATATTACTTCGAATGGTTAGTGTTTATGTTTAATGATTCGGAAAAGTTAGTTACATTTCATATGTTAGTTTCAATATGAATGTATATTTTGTTTATGTTTATTCTTGATCATACGAGGAATTAATTGAACTTATTATGTGATGTGTGTGGAATGATATATCCCCTCTATACATCAGTAGGTCTCATGAGACAAATAGATACGGACTTGGCTGAGGCCTTTCCCATTTTGAGATATGGTTTTGGCTGAGGCCTTAATCATTTTTAGACGTCTTGGATGAGGCCTTGATGATAAGTTTTAGAATTTTCATCATATTCATTTAAATAATTATAAAGCTATAAATAGATATTTCATGTGGTTATTCGATTAGTAGAATACCCATGATTATGTTTTATTATGGAAATATTTACTCAGCTCATATTCCTTCCATATTATATTCAAGTTTATTTTTTTAAAGGCATGTGTTTTTAATTATTCACCATGTCTAATGTTTATGTTATATTTTGCTGTAATTTTTACCCTTACTAAGTATCTAAGATCACCCCTTCTTATTTTTCATTTTTCCTAGGACATGAAGAGGTATTTTATGTTTGACTTGCAGGGATAATCTTAGAGTGGTGGTTGTTCCCAGTGGAACTTTTTTGTTGTTTTTATTTTCAAGTTGTAATGTTGAACTTATTTATGTATATTGTTTCTAAAAGATACTAAACTTCTAGGTCCTTCTAGATGCATATTCCTTGTTTATATTCCAATGTAATAAAATAAGGTACTGACTCTGGGAAATTGTGGTCGGGTCCTTACAGTTGGTATCAAATGAAGTTTAGTAGAAAAATTGGAAACTATAGTTAGAAAACATAGATTAAGGAACAAACCCCTAAGATAATCATTGAGGATAAACATACAAGAACATCCTAGTATTTTGTTAAGGAATAGATTATGTGGATCTTTCTAGAAAATACTTCCCTATCTAGATACTACAAGTGGACGTGGCTCTGGAAAAAATTTACCTAGGAGTGAAAACTATGACAAGGAATTTTAGGCGTGACCTGGGGTATCCTAGTACATTACAATGGGCCTTACTGCGCACCTAGTTTGATACTCTCAGGGGATATAATTAAGATAATTCACATTTTCTTTACAATACATTATGAAGGATTTAAATTTAAAATTTTCCTTAAAGAAACCATGTATACGATTATGAGATTAGATATGATAAGTATTTTTCTCAGTTGAGATTATACATTATTATTCATAACCTAATCTAGTGTGTGAAATTATTTAGAAATGGTACCTAGTGTAAGGAATGTAAACTGCATGAATGTTCATGTCCCGTGTAGGGATTTTCCTTCTATGCAAGATAATGATATTGGATTTGGTGTTTCAACTGGTGATGAGCAACTTATTACTATACTGAGATAGTTGAATCAGGTTGTAAACAATAACCTTACCCATATGGATAATCTTGATCCAAAACATGGAAGAGCTATATTGGATTGCTTTATGAGACAACATCCTCCATCATTCAATGGGAATACAAACCCATTTGTATCTGAGTAGTGGATAAGTTTCCTAGAGAATATATTTCTCACTTTGGGCTGTAATGAAATAGAGAAGGTAATTATGGAATTTTATTGTCTATAAAAATATATAGATCAGCAGTGGTCGTTAATAAAAAAAATGAGGAGGAAGAGATAGAAGAGATGGAATGGAGGGATTTTAAGGAAATATTCCTAGAGAAATACTTTCTTCATGAACAACGAGAAGATATTGAAAGGTAGTTTCTAAATTTGGGGGAAAAGGAAGATGATAATATTGAAAAGTATGAATCTAACTTCACAAGTTTATCAAGGAATGCTATGGACTACATAAAAAATCCAAGGAGCAAGATTGATCGATTCTTTGATGGCATAAAGCCATTCCTCCAACGATCACTGATCTACCGAAGTTTCTCATCATATGAAGATATAGTTTTATGTGCTATCAAGACAGAAAAATAATTCTCTAAGTCTTATGACTTTAATAGAAAGTAAGAGAAGAATAGGGTTATTGAAAACTTTGGAAATGAAAAAAGTAAATGGGGAAGAAGGGAAGAGTTGAATTTCCACCCTGTGATGATTATGGAAGAAAACACCTTGGTTACTACTTAAAAGGAAAAGAAGTATGATATAAATGTGGACATAAGGGCCATCTTGATAGTGATTAAAAGGGGAAGAAAGAAGTTATTAATGTTCAATGATATAATTTTAGGGATATGGAACACTATGCTAATGATTTTCCAAAGCATCAAAGAAACATGCCACATAAAAGGCGAAGGGAGCAGGTAGAAGCTTATTCAATCATAACTGCTGATATTAAAGTTCCTAATGATGTGGTGGAAGATAATTTATTCATTTCCTCAAACTTATCTAATGATTTATTTTATTCTGGATCATCTCATTCTTTCATATATTCCCATTTTTCCAAGAAAATTAGATATTTGCAATTTGATTTAACAAGGAAGTTGTCAGTCAAAACTTCTAAGGGAAGTATCATTATAACAAAGTTGTGTTAGGAAATCCCAATTATGGAATATAAACATGCTTTTTTTTTCTGATTTTATTGTCATACCAATGATTTAATTTGATATAATCCTTAGTATGGATTGTCTTTTTAACTATGATGCAAAAAATTTATTGCAAGAAGAAGGAGGTTATAATTTTTGAGGATGATGTGGAATCCCTTATCTTTAGGGAAAAAACATCACCATCTAATTATCATCTAGATCCACCCCCAGTAGCTCTACGGAATTTGATTATTGGGGAGGAATGGAATGAAATAATTATAGGTGAGGAAAATAATGTTCAAATAGAGGATTTACCTATTGTGAAAGAATATGTTGACGTATTTCCATAGGATTTACCTAAACATCCTACAGAGAGGGAAATTGAGTTTTCCATTGGATTAATTTCTAGTTAAAGGCCTATATCAGATACCCCTTATAGAATGGCCACTGTGGAATTAGTGGAACTGAAGAAACAACTAGAGTAATTGAGTGATAAAGGATTTATTCATCCTAGTATTTCTCTATGGGGAGCCCGTGTTCTTTTTGTTAAGAAGAAAGATGGATCTATGAGGTTGTGCATTGACTACAGGGAGATCAATGCTATAAAAATAAAGAAAAAGTATCCCCTACCTCTCATTTATGATTTATTCGATAAAATTCATGGAGCCCAATATTTTTCAAAGATTGACCTTAGATTTTTATATCATCAGTTTCTAGTAAGGATAGAAGACATTACAAAGACAACATTTCAAACCAGGTATGGGCATTATGAGTTTACAGTAATTCCTTTTAGACTGACTAATGCAACCTCTATTTTCATGTATATAATGAATATATTTTTCAAGGAATATCTTGATGACTTTATGGTGGTATTTATTAATGATATCTTGGTATACTCTAAAAGTTATGAAGATCATAAAAATCACTTGAGAACTATTCTAAATATTCATAGAAGAAATGAATTATATGGGAAGTTTAGAAAGTGTGAATTTTGGCTTCAATCAATTTCCTTTCTTGGCCACATTGTCTCTATGGATGGAATATCTATTGATCCTGTGAAGTCAAAGGCTGTGTAAGAATGGAATACTCCAATGAACATAACTGAGGTATGTAGTTTTATTAGTTTAGTAGGTTATTATTGGCATTTCATTCAGAAATTTTCCCATTTACTAACCCAATGACCAAGATTACACATAAAAGGGTTAAGTTCGTATGAAAAAAATAATGTGAGGACTATTTTGAATAATTTAAAGATAGATTAGTAATGATATGACCCTAACTCTACCATCAAGGAATGATGGGTTTGTGATCTATAGTGCTGCATCAAAGAAAGGAATTGGTTGTTTCCTTATGTAGAATGATAGAGTTATTTCCTATGCATCAAGGTAGTAAAAAATTCATGAACAAAACTATCCTACTCATGATATTGAGTTTTCAGTGGTAATATTTTCTATAAATATATAGAGATATTATCTCTATGGTGAAAAATGTGAGATACATACAGATCATAAGAGTCTAAAATATATATTCTCACAGAAATAACTCAACATGAGGAAAAGGTGATGGGTAAAACTACTCAAGGATTATGATTGTACTATAAACTACCACCCATGAAAGGAAAACAAGGTAGCTAATGCATTGAGCATGAAGGATCATGGAGTTCTCAAAAAAATGAGGATTGGCAAGGATCCTCTATACATGGATCTAGTGAGGATGGATATGCAAATTATCAAAGAAGGTGAAAAATCACTACCTTTTCATTTGGTTTCCCAACAATATTTATTATAAAGGATTAAAAGTTCTCAACCTGATAACGAGAACTTTCAAAAAAAAATTAATGATGTGAAAGATGGAATGATGGTTGACTATGTGTGTGAAGATGGTGTTCTGAAATTTGGGAAGAGGATTCGTGTTCCAACTATACCCGAGCTAAAAAGGGAGTTATTGGATTATGCCCATAGTTATAATTTCTCCATACATCCTGGTATCACTAAGATGTATATAGATTTGAAGGAACATTTTAGGTCGGATAACATGAAGAGGGAAATTGCAGATTATGTATCAAGATATATAGTCTATCAACAGGTGAGGGCTGAAAGGAAACATCCAAAAGGATTCATGAAACCTCTACCTATTCCTGCATGGAAATGGGATGACATCACCTTGTATTTTTTCACTGGATTAACCAAAACTCCATGAAAGAATGATGCAATATGGGTAATTGTAGACCAACTTACAAAATCTGAACATTTCCTTGCTATAAGGGAGGATTTTCCCCTGGAGCACCTAGAAAGACTCTATATCAATGAAGTTGTGAGACTTTATGGGGAACCTATATCAATTGTGTCTAATTGTGACCCACAATTTACATCAAAATTTTGGAAAAGTATTCAGAATTCTTTGGATACCGAACTTCGATTGACTACTACTTATCACCCTCAAATTGACAGGAAATCAGAGAGGACGATCCGAACCTTAAAAAACA
Organism: Viscum album; assembly: GCA_963277665.1. Classification (NCBI taxonomy): domain Eukaryota; kingdom Viridiplantae; phylum Streptophyta; class Magnoliopsida; order Santalales; family Viscaceae; genus Viscum; species Viscum album. The sequence continues at coordinate 615,619,057 of OY728145.1, read as the reverse complement.
TATTGAGATCATGTTTAATTTACTTTCAAGGTATATGGGATCAATATTTACCTTTAGTGTAGTTTTCCTACAATAACACTTTCCATTTAAGTATTCAAATAGAACCATATGAAGCATTGTATGTGAAGAGATGTTGTACAGCAACATGTTGGGATAAAGTTGGTGAAAGGAAGCTTGTGGGCCTAGATCTTGTGGAGGAAACAACAGTGAAGGTAAAGACTATTCAAGGCCATATCAAAGCAGTTCAAATTCGACAAAAAAGATATGCTGATAATCAAAGAAAGGATTTGGAATTTTAAGGGGGAGATTATGTTTTCATAAAAGTATCACCAAGGAAGGGAATTATAAGATTTGTAAAGAAAGGGAAACTAACCCCTAGGTACATTGGGACTTTTGAAATTATGGAGAGAATTGGAGCTGTTGCATATCGTTTGGATATGCCACCTAGACCGTCCAAAGTACACAATGTGTTCCATGTCTCACTGCTGAGTAAGTACATGCCAGACCCAACACATGTCCTTACTTTAGATGGTATATAATTGGAACCTGATATATCTTATTGTGAAGAGACTATCTGGATTTTGGGCACTAAAGAACAATTTCTGAGGAATTAGATGACTCTAATTATAAAGATACTTTGGATAAAATCATAAAATCAAATAGGAAACATGGGAGTCTGAGGAGCTTATGATGAAGACCAACCCAAATCTTTTTATGAGGTAACATTCTGTGAATTTTGAGGATGAAATTTTTGTAAGGAGGGGAGAATATAAAACCACAAAGTTTTGAAAATAAATATTGAATGCATGAAACAATGAGTCTCTATAAAACACTACTTTGTTATAACCTATCTAGTAAACATAATTTTCCACCTCTCAGATTTGAAATTCAAAAAACTGACATACACAGTTGCGTTCAGTAAGATATTTAGAGTCTGATAAGACAAACTTAATTTTTGGGGAATAATAACATAACCTTATGAATAGTAATATGAATAGTAATATGACCCTTATGAATAATAAATAATAATAATATTATATTCTCTTAAGGTTATAATATAATGAGATCTTGATTAGATTTTCAATGTGATATAAAATGAATTATAGCTTTAAATTTTTTATTTTTCGAATAAACTATGATTTTACTTAAAAATTAAATTAATAATATTTAGAAAATCATTTTCAAAAAACTGAGTTCATTTTTAAATTCTATATGTCGAAAAATGGGTATGGTGAATTTTTGGGATTTTTTTGAAATACTCAAAATTTTGATGAATAGTAAAATACGGTAATTTACCGTATATATACATTATCAGTTAAATTAACTATTCCTAGCATCATGGATGATGTAAACACACTTAATTATAATTCACATGAACTTATTACTGTTTGGGGTCACATGAATCAACACTATTGGTTGTCTTTAGGGAAATAATAAAATAATGAATAAGATATTCACAAATTACTCCTCTCCTCCACTATAAACCCCCCCTCACTCCCTCTTCTATTAACTCTTATAAGGCTTGAAGCTCCTCAAAAATATTCCCAAATACCCTTCCCTAATCACTCCCCACATCCAAGAGCTCTTGTTCTTTCCAAAAGACCAAAATCCATTCCCTTAAGGAGGTTCTCACGGAGGTTATTTCAAGAGGTAAAGCATCTTTCTTTTTCATTTAGTTTCATTTGAATTTAACTTATTTTGTTACTCTCTACTATCCTACTCTATCCAATTGATCCTTATAACTCAAATATCATCTATATACTGTAATTATACCATGTTAATCTAATAACCATTATCAATATTCTTACCCCCCCCTCTCTCTTTTATAAATGAAATCATCGTTCGTGAGGTTCCAATTTACAACCTTCATGGATGACAAAGTTTCATTCTTCAACTTCTCCTTAATTACTGGTCATGAAAAAATTATTATGGTTTAAAAATACCATAATATATGTATTATAACCTACTTAATATTCATGAACCAGTATATGTACATAGTATTAATTTATAAGGAAAAACTAGTTCATAATAATCCAAATACTGCCAAATAATCTAATTGATTCTCATTAATATTTCATCTAATAAATCATCCTCATAACATTTAAAAAAATGCTATATATAAAAATTAACACTTATGGATTTTCATAAATAATATATAATTTTAATTTTTTATAATTACATCCTTTACACATGAACAACCATACTCATATAAAAATATACCGATCATGAAAACCAAGGAAACGAACATTCCAGAACGATATATTTCAATCTTATAACTTATCAATAAGGACATAAATGAAATTAATAAAATTATGATAAAATAAACACATGTATAAAAGTTTATGAATTAATTTATTAATAAGACTAATTTCATATTCTAGGACCTTAATTTCAAGAGTGTAACACATTCAAACTTAAGGTAAGGGTTTTCTACCCAAACCTCCATTTTCATTCAGGTTACTTTTATTATATACATACCTCAATTAAATTATTATTAATTAATATTAAGACCTAATAATTTATTTTTTAATGTTCTATATATGTGTCTCAACCAGAATCATACCTTCATTTATGGGGATTCGTATGTTTTTTAAAGGATCTTTCAAAAATTCTTCCCGAAATACAAGCCCGTTTCAAAGGAATTTCCCAAACTCTTACCTATTTTCAAGGGTACTCTATAATATGTTTTAAGAAACCATTATTTTATAAAAACACTAATTTTATTATGAAAAAACTATATTATCTCACTTCTGGTTTTGGACAAATATTTTCCCAAAATAACTCTTCTTTTCAAAGTAAAAGAGTATTTATCTCAAGAGTTACTCGATGATTTTATAAGAGTATTTTCATGTGTTTCAACATTCTTAACGATTATTATGTATAAATGGGACTAATATTTTATGATATCATCTACCATATTTTGTTCAATGGTTTATTATTATTTTGAATATGAATGTGATGTCTTGAAACCATTCACCATATTACTTCTAATGGTTAGTGTTTATGTTTAATGATTAGGGAAAGTTAGTTACATTTCATATGTTAGTTTCAATATGAATGTATATGTTGTTTATGTTTATGAATAATCATATAAAGAATGAATTGGACTTATTATGTGATGGGTGGGGCCCAATATATCCCCTCAATTCATTGGTAGGTCTCATGAGACAAATAGATACGAACTTGGCTGAGGCCCCATTTTTGAGATATGGTTTTGGCCGAGCCCTTAATCATTTTTAGAAGTCTTGGCCAAGGCCTTGATGATAAGTTTCAGAATATATGACATATGAATTTAACTCATTATGAAGCTAGAAATTTATTTTTCATGTGTTTATTTTACTAGTATAATACCCATGATTATGTTTTATTATGACAATATTTACTCAACTCATATTCCTACCATATTATGTTCAAGTTTATTTTTTTAAAGGCATGTGTTTTCAATTATTCACCATATCTAATGTTTATGTTATCTTTCACTGTAATGTTTACCCTTACTGATCATCTCAGAACACCCATTCTTATATTTCATTTTTCCCAAGACATGAAGTGGTATTTTATGTTTGACTTGTAGGGATAATATTAGAGTGGTGGTTGTTCCCAGTGGAACTTTTATGTTGTTTTTATTTTCAAGTTGTAATGTTGAACTTATATATGTATCTTGTTTCTAAAATATACTAAAATACTTGGTCATTTGGGATGAATATTCGTTGTTTATATTCTAATGTAATAAAATAAGGCACTGGCTCAAGTCAACTGGGGTCAGGTCCTTACACTCTATGATGTATGGAAAAGACACATTAACTCTTAAAGAAGTAAAATCTACATTTCTCTCTAAATACCTTCAAAGGAAGGGTAATATTAAAGCTGAGGATGAGGGTTTAAATGTTAGGTACATAGGTGAATATAGGGACATAAGTGAATTTAGAGGCCGAAGTGAGTCAATGTGTAGGATAAAGGAAAAGGGTCAATCTAAAAAACATAAAAGCAAGTATAAAAGAAAAGTTATAAAATGTTTCCATTGTAAACAACCTGGACACATTAAGAGAAACTTACCTAATAAGAAAGGTGACTACAAAGATAATATTTACAACCATTACCTATTAGTTGAACAAGAATTTGACACTACTGATGTGTTGAATATCTCTAATATTTCCATCCCTGATGAATGGATCCTGGATTCAGGATGTTCATTCCATATGTGTCTGAGGAAGGAGTTATTTTCATAATTGAGGGAAATAACATCTGGTGAGGTTTTTCTATAGAATAACAGGAGCTACAACATCATTGTAATAGGTTTTCTTGTTATAAATTTATGATGGTACTGCCAAGTATCTTAAATAAGTTAGGTGGGTACCCTAATTGAAAAGAAACCTAATATCCATAGGCACCCTTGACCAGAAAGGGTATATCTTTGAGTAAGGTTCTTGGACCCTTTGAGTAGGTTGTGGATCCATAACTATTATGAAAGGAACCCTTAGGAATGGATTGTATGTTTTATATGGTAAAGTTTATAGAAGTCATATGAACGCCTCTTATAGATTAGAATGTTATTCCACCACTTTATGGAAAAAGAGACTAGGGAACATTAGTGAAAAGGGTCTTAGTGAACTTAATAAATAGGGTCTCTTAAGTAATGTCATTCCTATATGCCTAGCATTTTGTGAGGACTGTGTGTATGGGAAGTCCATAATATTTAGTTTCAGTAGGTCCATGTATAAAGCTAAAGAACCCCTTGAGTGTGTATATTCTAATTTATGGGGTCCTTATAGGGTTACCTCTCATAGTAAAGGCTTATACTTTTGAATTTTATTTAAGATTTCTCTAGGAAGGTCTAGCTTTATATACTCACGCATAAGTCTGATACTTTTCAGAATTTTAAGAAATGGAAAGCTACAGTTGAGAGTGAGTCTAATAGAAAAATTAAGGCATTGAGGACAAATAATAGTCTAGAATATATATCTACAGAATTCATTGAATTTTGTGAATCCCATGGAATTAAAAGATACAGGACTATTGTGGAAACAACACAACAGAATGGGTTAGAAGAGAGAATGAATAGTATTATGCTTGAGAGGGTGAGGTGTATGCTATCCCACTAAAAACTCCCTAGGTACTTCTAGGCTGAGGCTGTTTCTACAACACTATACCTCATTAATTGTTGCCCACCCTTTGCCAACTATTTTAAGACACCTGAATAAATCTGGAATGGTTCACTCTTGAGTTTAGCACACCTTAGTATTTTTGGATCCATAGATTATGCTCACACACATAATGATAAGCTAGATCCTAGGGCTATAAAGTATATATTTGTGGGCTATATAGAGGGTGTTAAAGGGTATCATTTATTTGTAGATAAACCAGGATTTCAGAAATGTATTATTAGATGAGATGTGGTATTTCATGAATTTGGTATGTCCAGTGATAAAGAACCTGAACCTTTAGTAACCTATGATGAAGTTACATGACCCTTAAGGATTATAACACCCTTTGGTTTTGAAGTTCCTTTTGGATCTAGTGATCACTCCTAGTCCATGGCTGGTCCTATCCTCCTTACTGTATAGACCCAAGCTGAATCTGATTCCATCTTGAATTCTGAACCTAAGACTGAGGAACCCAATGACCAGAGAAACTATAAACTCACTCTATATAGAGAGAGGGGAGTTATTAGACCTCTATACCACTTCAACCATGAAGACATTGCTTCCTATGCCTTTAATGTAGTAAATTACTTGTTTAATGATGATCCTCAAACATTTTAGCAATCCATTAAGTCCAAAGAAGCCACTAGGTGGTTGAGTTCAATGAAAGAGGAGATGAATTCTTTTCTCAAGAATAATACTTGGGTCATTGTTCCTAGACCCAATAACCAGAAATTTATAGGTTCTAAGTGGATTTATAAAAGGAAATAGAATAATGTAGAAGTGGCTGAAATCAAGTATAAATCCCGAATGGTTGATAAAATATTTCTTCAATGTGAGGGTATTGATTATAGTGAAATATTTTCTCTAGTTGTTAATAATTCATACATTATAATTATTCTTTCATTTTCTACTAAGTTTGATTTACATGTTGAAAAATTGGATGTAAAAACTACCTTTTTACATGTAACCCTTGATGAAACAATTTATATGATTCCTCCCAAAGGATTTTTAAAACTATTCAAACCTAATAATGTTTGTCTTCTTAAGAAGTTCTTGTATGGTCTTAAACAATATTCAAGACAATGGTATAAAAGGTTTGATTATTTTATGATTGAAAATCAGTTTTCTAGATGTATATTTGATGACTGTGTATATTATAAAACTATTAAACATGATTCTGTTTATCTATTATTATATGTAGATGACATTATTTTAATCTTTATGAATATAAGGATAATAAATTTTGTTAATAACTAGTTAAATTGTGCCTTTTAAATGAAATAATTAGTCCAAGCAAATCAAATTTTAGGAATGGACATAATAAGGAATATGAAGACCAGAACCTTGTAGCTATCACAATCTGATTATGTTAGAAAGGTATTAAAGAGATACCTGTTTGAACATATTAAACCTATAATTATTCTGTTAGGAAAAAATTTTAAACTATCATTGAACAAATTCCCTAGGAATGATTATGAAACTTCCTTTAAGAGTAATATTCCATATGCTAATATAGTAGGAAGTCTTATGTATTCCATGGTCTGTTCCAGGTTAGATATTTCATTTTTTGTTTATACATTGAGAAGGTTTATGGGAAAACCTGGTAAACCTCATTAGTATGATTTAAAATGGATGTTAATCTATGTTTCTATGTCTAAGAAATATTTCATTATATATGGCTTAAATAGTAATTTTGATAATGATATAGTTGGTTTTGTGGATTTAGATTATGCTACAAAAATTGATACTCAAAAGTCTATTATTGGTTATGTTTTTCTTGCATATGGAAGATCGGTCTCCTGGAAATGAAATATGTAGTCATTTGTTTTATTTTCCACTACCGAGGAAGAGTATATTTCCTTGATATAAACTATTAAGGAAGCCGTTTGGCTCAAAGGGTTTCTTTATAAATTATCATTATCTGGTGATAGTATAATGGTACACTATGATATCCAATATACTTTACATTTGTCTAAAAACTATGTATTTCATGGTAGATCAAAGCATATTGACATTATATTGAATTTTGTTAGGGATATTATAGAATATGGGAAAGTGAGTGTCACAAAGATACCCACCAATGATAACCCGACCGGTAGTTTGACTAAGGCCATTCTGTTATCTAAATTCATGCATTGTCTTAAACTTATGAATTTAGTCCCAATTCTATAATGTAGGTTGTAAGAACATCATCAATGTATTTCTTTTAATTGCAAGATTTAGATTTTTTGATTTATGCCTCATGCATGAATCCTTTTTCAATTAAATGAATTTATGTTTAGTTGTTTTTATTTAGATGCTTTTATACTCTTTCATGGGTTTCATACCACTGTTTATGTGGATTCTCCTTTACAACTAGTTTTGTATTATGTTTACCCTGTTTTATCATATATCACAGTTATTTGTTTCCTTACTTTTAGCGGATCTTGTTCTAGGACATTGATCATTTATGATCCAACAACCCCTAATTTCCCCCTAATGCGTTTTCTTGATCAGACTTAATCTATTATGATGTTTCCACACATTTCATGCTTTTCCATTTGTCCCGATGCGCTATCCCAACTACGGTTCTGTGAACTATTTTGTTGATCTGAGATGTCCACATGACTTCCATACCTCACCTCCACCAGAACTAAATGATGCTCCTCTGGCATTCATTGATTGTGCTATCCTGGGGGTGCATCAAAAATATATAGCTCTCTCAGGTTCTCAGGAGCTCTCTATGGGTGAATCTCTATTATTGACTTGCGTAGGAGAATAAAGGCATAGATCCAGGGGTCTCCGACCACTCACACTCCCCTATACCACTGTACGTTCCACCTCCTTTAACTGAAGTTCTTCTACGATGGAGACTCATAGGGGAATCTTCTCGGTTTTGGGTATTTGGACGACTGTTCTTCAAGTGTTAACAGTTCTTGACATACCTTAATTCATAAACAAGATCCAATATATGATTCTTGGCTCTGTAGATATTTACCTTTTCTTCATCATGTATACTGCTTTATCCAACTTGTGTGCATGCGTGAGTCCTTCGTGGAGTGGACGTGGCTGACTCTACGTGATAGAGTTGGTCACTACCACCTAGTTTAGTAAGTATGGCCTCCCCAGATAGTTTATATAGTCCATTATCTTTCTGCATTCGAGTCTATAATTTATTCTTGTTTACTTTCTTACTTATTAATAAAATCGTTACCTTGGTGGTGTTCTCTTCATGTACCTAGGTCCCCAAATGGGCCGAAGCATGTTACATATGTTGTTCTTTACTTTCCTCATTTTCTATTTACATTTCCAATGGATTTTTTGTGAATCAGTTCTTGATTATCTTTCTTACAATCAATTGAATAATTGATTATATCACATTTTTCACCATTACACACAGCATTGGATCTTGGGAATTTTAGGGTTTTAAAGTTTAACCCCCAACAATCTAGAAATAGGCATATGTCGTTCCTTCCTCTTCAGAGTGACCAGATCCTCCTCCATCTCAACTAACACAACTATAAAATTGGATCTCTTACCCAACTAAAATCACCCCAAAAATAGAGCAACACCCAACCTAGAATCAAGGAGGTACCCCACAATCATGAAGCTAGTACAAATGAGAAGTGAAAATGGATGACTACAAAGAAACCAAACCAAAATATTGGACAATAAAACAAGAACACACAAAACCAAATGATTTAGAGGTAGAGGAAACCATGAATTTGATCACAAGTTCCCCTATAGGAATACACACTTTACAAAAATATAGTAATCTCAAAACCATAAGAGACATTAAATAAAGGGCTCATATATAATACAAGATAAGAAAATAGAACATCTAGAAGATACAAGCCAAGATAGATAGGCCAAATACACAATCCAAGTAGAAGACCCACATGACCCAAAAGAAGTAATACCAGTCATAATAGAAAAACAAAATCTAGAAATTATATTTAAAAAATAAAAAGAAATTAAAAAATTACAAAAAATAAATAATTTTTTTCATAAAAAGACCATTTAATTTTCAAAATGTAGTCAATAAAATTTATATAATGAAAAAATTTCAGAAACTACAACATAATGATCATATTGTATTGGCCAAAATCAACTCCATTTCTCTCTATCCACTAAATAAAAAACCATAATATAATGGAAACCTATTATGAAATGAAATATTATCATATCTTAATGATGTTTGGACTAGTTATTATAACTAGTCAATATGATGAGGAAGCATATTAGGTTGAAAAAGAAGATTGAGGGAGAGATGAGATTCATAGAGAAAATGGTTATGTTCAAGAGTAATGCGAATCACATGGAAGGGTAAAAAATGTGAGTTTATTTCCCCAAGTTTCTCTCCAAGATACTCAGATCCAATGCATCAACCACATGTAATGTATCTACAAATGGAATATCTTGCTTATGTTTTCATAGAAAAAGGGTGGAGAGAGAGGCCTTGATTGAGCATAAGGTGTCAGGGTTAATGAGAATCATCGTGAATCTTTTGAAATAATAGAGAAAGTTCTAAAATTTCATAAAGGAATCAATAGTGAAATCCTTAGGGAAGAAGGGGTTTTTAAAGGTGGGGAGTTATGCTCATTCTAGTTCAGTAAGATCCATCACCTCCATCATTGTTGTTGTTTATCAATATGAATCTTCTTTAACTTCTTCCTTTTTTATAATATTTCTATTTTATATTTTTTTTTTCAGAATTAAAATAGAATTTGGATTGCTTATTTTTTTTATTTTGTTTATTAAAATTTATTCTATAAGTCATTTTTTAAAACTCTTTTTTTAGAATAACATGTTAAAATTTTGTTTGTTTAAAAATACGGATCAAAAGTAAAAAGTATGTTGAAATTGGAATGTGAAATCAAGCACAAATTAAATGATATAGAACAAAAGTAAAGCGATAATGGGTGATTATAAAATTTTAATCGTAATAGAATAATAAAATAAATAAGGATGATAAGAATAAAGATAATAATAGAGATATAATTTTTTATTTTTTTTATTATTTCAAAAAATATATAAGCTAAAATTACATATGATAAATGGTGTTGATTAATAATTATTATCTAATAAAGATAAAATTGATAAGATCATTGATATGGAATAAAGGTTCAAAATTAATGATAATGTGAAAATCCACTTGAAGGAAGGAAACCCATGGGAATTACCCCAATAAGAAATAGATACATCTATAATTATTTCATATCACTCCTCCATACATGCCATAAATTTCATGAAATCTTATTTATCCTTAGTTAAAAAACCTTGTGGTAAAAATAAACGAAACAAAAATAATTGAATTATATGTTAGTTTTATTCATATCATTAAAAACATTATCTAGAAAACCAGTAAAAGAAAAATATTATGAATTAAAAAAGAGTACAATATTCCCAACCCACTTGATTAAATTATAATAGAATTTTCATTTTTATATTCTAAATTTAAAAATAAAAATCTCAATTTTTTTCTTGGTAATGCCTTTGGAAATAAATATGTAAGATTAATGGTGGGATAGATTTGTTAAAAATATATCTCACTATTCTTTTGAATCACATGGATAAAAAATAATTTTGTTGATAGGTATCCTTATCTTTATATAAATGTTTGTCCCTAATAGAGGATGAAAAAGATAAGAGAAAGGGGGGATTATGTTATGAATGATTCTTAATAGAACCCTTCCTGGTTCTATAATGAAGCCAAGTGTGACCCCCTAAAGTTAACCTCTAACATACCACATGTTTCCGAATAGTACCGAGGTTATAATTACACACCATGGGATCCATTACCCTAAAAAAATCCTAGGAATGGTAAATAAACTACAAATCTACCCCAATCATAAAATAAAACAAGCCACAATCCCATAAATAAAGTAAAATGCCTATAGTTTCATACTAGAAAAAATTATCCAAGTAAAAAATATAAATATATGAAGTGGCCAAGTGATTTTTTGGAGCTGATGTTGCATTTTTTGTCAATTGGTTAACCATATAGTTGTGAAAGAAAGTCAATGTATGATGAAGAATATTTGATAGAGGAAGAATCCACCCAATGAATAACATGAAGAAGTTTCCCAAACATTGATAGGTAAAGGAGATAAAGGAACTAATGTCCTTGAATAAATGACTATAAAGATTCAAGATAACAACTATCTAAATCATAGAATTGATTGAGATGATATTCAAGCCAAAGATTAGTACTAATTGTAAATTTAAAGTGAAGCATACAACAATTTCAATGGGATGAGAAGCAAGGTACTGAACTTGATGATGGATAGTTTATAGATTTAGCTAAATAAGGAGATTGGATAACAAATATTAAATAAGTAAAGTTTGGAGTTACTATGAATCCATATAAGGAAGTGTAATCTTGCAAAGGATATTTTTTAATTGACTATATATCTTGGATGAAGGTTGGATCTAACTTAGATGAAAGATTGTGTAAAGTGGTAGTGATGTTTATTGGAATACTCTATCTTGAGTATATATTCTACTAAGAACCATAAAAGTTAGCTAAAGAGGTTTTTAATTATTATAATAATTCCCAAAAATATTTTATGTTGTTATGAGGTGAATTAAATAGATTTGAGATGGACCTAGGTGATTTAAAAGTGATCCAGAAATAATTTGAAGAATTTTGGAGTTCTGAAGCTGAAACATGAAAAATTGATAAGTCCTATGTAAGGTTAATTTCAGAACTAGAGACACCAAAAATTAGTAAATGTATGATATCAAAAGGATCATACTAGTATTTTTAGGGATTATGTATGATTCTATAAGGATCACTATCAAATTTTTAAGGATGATTCCTAAAGTTTGTATGGATGAATCTAGACTGTACATAGATCACTTACTACTGCATATGGATCATTTATGAGTGTGTAAGGACCAAACCCAATTTTTTAAAGATGAATCCTGAGTTTATAAGGATCATTACTAACTTCGCAAGGATGAATCTTGAGTAACATAAAGATAATCACTAGACTTCACAAGGATGGGATAACAATTTTAGGATAAATCCTATGTTTATAAGGATCATTCCCAACATCATAAGAATAATTACTATCCATATATGAATGATAGATGAGTTTGCAAGGATCATATCACTCTTCGTAATTACCATCATTTTTTTAGAATTTGATAAAGGCTATCACCATAAGAGTTATTTGATGAGATTCATAAGGATGAATACTAAGAATCATATGGATCATTTTCTCTCTCCATAAGAGTTATTCTATACTCTAAAAAGATCACCCCTTTGTGATATTTTATGAAATTTGTAGAATGAAAAATGTGATAAATTCCATAATTAATAGTCTGAATAGGAAATGATATCTGATGACACAAAAACTATTCTATAAAGTTTAAAATATCATGATTCCATGTGTAACCATGATTCAAGACGGGAGTTTAATACAATAAAGGGATAAGTGATTGAGGAGATCACCATTCCATTAATCTATGATTTACAAATGAGGATATTTGAAAATCATTATTGGTGATGAATAATGGATGGATTTTTAGAAACAAAACTAGATGATACTTGAGTTTAATCTCATTGATTAAAAATTAAGTACACAAATAGATTCATGGAGTTAATTTTATTTTTATTTTTTCAATAAGTACTACTACAAAACAATATTTTAACAGTTCTATAATCATCCTTTATTAGCGCTATAAAAGTGATGATAACCTTATTTTGGTTAAAAGTCCATCGCTTTTATCAGTTCTAAAAAATCACTGATAAAAGATATATTTATTAGCGCAAATAAAAGCATCGATAAATCATACTTTTATCAGTGATTTTAAAATCACTAATAAAAGACCCCATTTATCAGCACATTTATTTAGCATTGATAAATAATACCTTTATTAGAACTTTTAAAAATGTTGATAAATGACATCATTTATCAACACTTTTATTTGAGCTGATAAAAGTATGATTTATTAGCACTTTTATTTATGCTGATAAAAGTATGATTTCTTAGCACTTTTTAATGCGCTGATATAGTTTGACTTTATTAGTGCCTGTATAAGCACCAATAAAGGATTTCTTTATCACTACTTCTAAAATCACTGATAAAAGAAATATTTATTAGCACATTTAGTTGCACTGATAATGGTAAAAACTACAGTGTGATGCTGCACCACACTACATCACTAGAAACATGTGTAGTGTGCTACAACAACACACTGCATTAGTAGAAACAACAAAAAATTACCAAAATAAGATAAAAATACTGAATTTAAATGAAATAAAATTTCTAACACAAATAATGAAAAATAAAACACTATTATAGAGTATGTATGTTGTCTTTTTGATTAAAATTAACATTAGTTTTGAATAAAAAAGACACACTTGGAGTCATAACGGTCACACCGTGCGTCGGATTAAGGCACGACTGAATGCTACACATCTAAAATGATTCATGGGTCATTTTAATAAAGTATCAAAACAACTAGAATTATTTTTCTTGGTTTTGAGTACATTAGTTTTTTTTATTAAAATTAATGTCAGTTTTGAATAAAAAGATGAACTTGGAGTCATATCAGTCAAATCATGCATTAGATTAAGGTGAAGCTGATCCCTATAAGTCATAAATGTTACATGGATCTTTTTACTAAGGTAAAAAAACAATAAGAATGCATTTTCTCATTTTTGATTACGTCAATTGTTTTTTTACTAAAATTAATGATAATTTTGAATAAAAAAGGCACACTTGGAGTCATACTGGTCACACCATGCGTTAGATTTAGTAGTGGCTGAATGATACACATCCCAAATGACTTATAGATCATTGTCCTAATGTATAAAAACAAGTGTAATGTGTTTACTTGGTTTTGAGTATGTCATTTATTTTTTTGATTAACATTAATGTCAATTTTAAATAAAAAAGACACACTTTGAGTCATACCTGTCACAATGTGCATCAAATAGAGGTGAGGTTGATCCCTACATGTCAAAAATGATGTATGTATCATTTTACTAAATTACCAAAACAGTCTGAATCGATTTTATAAGTTTTGAGTATTTCATTTGTTTTTATTAAAAAAATTAATGCTAATTTTGAATAAAAAACATGCACTTAGAGTCACACTATGCATTGAATTGAAGCATGTCTTAATTATACACATCCCAAATGACTCATGTTTCATTTCCCTAAAGTATTAAAACAATCTTAATGTGTTTTATTAGTTTTGAGTATGTCAGTTGTTTTTTTGATTAAAATTAATGTTAGTTTTGAATAAAAAGACACACTTGGAGTCATACCAGTCACACCGTGCATTGGATTGAGGTGAGGTAGATCCCTATACCTTAAAAATGATGTATAGATCACTATACTAAAGTACAAAAACAATCTGAACATTTTTTCTCAATTTTGAGTATGTTAGTTGTTTTTTTACTAAAATTAATGTCACTTTTGAATAAAAAAGATGCACTTAGAGTCATATCGATCACACCATGCACTGGATTGAGGTAAGGATGATCCCCACACGTCACAAATGACATATGGATCATTTTTCTAAATTACTAAAACAATTAGAATGAGTTTTATTAGTTTTGAGTATGTAGTGTGTGTTTTTTACTAAAATGTCATTTTAAACTGGAAAGACACACAATGGCTCTTATATTAAGTGACAAATGTTGTGTACACTTTTAAATAATCATTCTAAAATACAATCATGGTGTGATCTTTATTCTAATTCATTGCATAATAATTTTATTTTTTACAAGTTAGCACTTCTTATCCTCCTCTGCCTCAGTCTCCACCTCAGTCTTCACCTATGCCTCCTCCTTCATGTTAGTCTCTGACTCTGACGCTGCCTCCACCTTCACCTCTGCCACCTCCTCAACCTTCTCCTCCACCTCTACCTCCACCTCCGCATTTTCCCAACAATTTTATTGTCTGTAGGTCAACAATTAGAAACAAATTAATTTTCCCCATTAATCTTCTCCTTGAGAAAGAGATCAAAAATAATATATAAGCATTCTGACACTAATTCTTCACACCCGAAATATCTTTCAAAGGTC
The DNA here is from genome assembly GCA_963277665.1 of Viscum album. NCBI lineage: Eukaryota > Viridiplantae > Streptophyta > Magnoliopsida > Santalales > Viscaceae > Viscum > Viscum album. The sequence continues at coordinate 615,603,889 of OY728145.1, read as the reverse complement.
ATAACTCAAACTAGATCACAAACATAGACTGTAATCACCTAAATTTGTTATCAGCATACATTCTGAAAAAATTACACTACCCACTAATCTCTAAACAAATTGATTTATTCTTTTGAGTAACTCTTTTGTTGGAAATCTTGATAGTACTGAGAAAATATAAACAAAAAAATGATTATGAAATATATTTAATGAAATTTTAGCTACCTTTAGAAATTACCTATTGGGGTATACTGGTCTTTTCATGTTGTATGATTTCTCTCATAAATTTTTAAACATAATATCTATAATCAATTACATTATCCTATTTTGGACACTGTAGAAACATTGACCAAAATAAGTAAATTGTTTTGAAATATTTTGATAGTTAAATATTTTTATATATACCTTAATTGGTTTCCATTTGTAGTAATCCATAGGCTTTATCACTTTAGACACCGACCTCATTCCATGATTTATCCTGTATTTAGTGTTTACCCTATCATAACAAAATTCCCATTAAAACACAGAATAGACATATATTTTGTAGTTTATCTATAAATTTTTTATTGTAGTGTATTACATATTCACAATACACATCATGTGTGGACAGTTGTTTGGAAATCCATGCATTGAATCCAGAAAATAAATATTTAGGGTTTCTATGTTGACTGCTATCATCATCCAGTGATTCCTAAAAAAAACAATTAAGTAATGAAAAAAATAAAAATATATTTTATGTGATTAGATCATAGAGTTTTACCCTTTCATTATAAGCATAAAAAGAGTTTATCATATGATGATTTTTCATTAAACTCTTTAATTAAATCATATTTTTCTTATTCTCTATTTCTTTGTTTTCCAAAGTAATTTTTATCATAGAAATGAAAATGGTATTAATGAATCAAAATCATGCTTCACATAATATTCTATTTATATAATTGTAATATAAACACCTGTACAAAATATGAATAATTATTAACTTTAATAAACATATTTATCTCACTTTTTGGATAGACGTATTATGAAAATGTACCTTATGTATGTATTCACAATTGAGATGCCCAACCATTCATGATTGAGAATCTAATTTTGAGACTCGAGACTAATTCCATCTATAATGGAAGATCCAAATATTTATTATTCATAGTGAATGTAAGAAATATATTTATCTTTAAATGTGGTCTCTATTTATCTAGAGATGGTGAAGAGAAGTTACTCTCGGAATTTCATTTTGTTTTCCTGATCGATTCACTAGATTTTCTTGATTCGACCTTTCGTTTCTCTACCACTTTATCAATCTGTAATATCATACCTCACTGTAGACATTTTATCATCAAATATTACATGTTTTTTATATGAAAAATTTGTTAAATACGTACCTCATGTATGTTTATAAGATTATATGTCCATGCTATGAAATCACCAATAGCAGCTTCGACCGTTGTAATATCTGGATCATCAAGTGGAACATACAACTCAATAGTCAGCTCATAAGCTACCTCAATCCCCACTATCATGTGATCTTTTGGTAGGGCTTTATTGTGTATCTGGTCTCCCAGGATATTATACATTATACCCCTAGCATCACGGAAATACATGGATGTTGAAAAAAAATCACATACAATTATACCCTATAAAATTTTAGTAATATAAAGTTATCAGAAGTTGTTTCATTCACATTTAAGAGAAAGATTAATGAAAAAATTTATTACCCTAGGTAAGTTTTAGGGGTAATGAATAGCCTCAAAGTTAATGGGATCATTTTGATCATGTGTGAATCTTTCCTCCATCACCGATTCCCTTTGATCTTTTCTTATACATTGGTCTGCCAAACCAGACCATAAAATAACATCTTTCAACGAGTCTATTTGTGTCTGCATTCATCTCATCACATTATATGTATCTTAATTTGGTTTTATCTTCTCGAAATTTGTTCGAGGATATACTCTAAAACCTAATCCTCTAATGCAACCATATTGTTCAGGCCACTTCAAAGCTAATGAAAGTTGCTTTTCTTCTGGTATGACTGTTGCTAATTCTTATTTCTAAACCATATAAAAAATATGAACATATTTATTTTATTTAATATTGTTATAAATCATAATGAATTAAAATTATGACATAGTTACACATACTCCCCATAATACTTTTGTGTTTTCATCAACTAATATACCATCCTTATTTACACAAGCCTCCTTCCATAACACATAACTTGGGATGGAAGTGGCTTCAGATTTTGATTCCTCAATATACATATAAACAAAGGAACTTTAATATCATATAATTAAACTTTTATGGTTGATTTAAAATATTTACCAATTTATTATCTAATGAATCATACACCATCCTTCCTTTATGATAGGGGTAAGCTAGTTTTTATGCACATTCTTTATTTTCAAAACTCCTTTTCTATTTCATAAATTAATAATTTTGAATTGATTTGGATAAAATAACTAATTTCAAATAATATATTATCAATATCAATGTATCTAAAATGATTTCTCATTACGATGATTACTGAAATCAGTCCATGTTTATTACTTTATAATTTTTTTATAATAAAGTGGTGGGTGGGGATTTATTTTCCCCTCAGCATCCCTAAGATGTAACTACGTCAGAAGAGTTCAGAAGTCTCTATGGGATTTTATAGAAGCCATTAGGAAAACTTTCTTAAAAAAATCTTTTAAAATAAATTAAGGCTGCAAGTAATAATAAAAACTAAATCAATATTTCATTATATAATTTTTTAGTAAAATATAGAAAGTATATTGTAACATTACTATTATATCTTTCCAAAGTATTTCCTTCATTATAGGTTGGGCATGGCACCATGAGTCAATATCAATCAGAACATTCATCCTCGTTGTGACCCCAAGATAACTATTGAATGTTGACTTTTTGGGGTCAATAGGTTGGCCACATTGATTCCAACCAACCTCAAATTTTATACCCTGACTTCTTGCCATCATAATTTTATTCAAAACCATGATGCTGTATTGTTGTTGTTTTTTTTACTTTTTCATCAACATGTTGTTGATCCCCTAATAATTCCATAGTTTCATCATCAACAGTCCGTTCTTTCTCAGGATTGGAAACATCATCAGGTTTAGAATCCATTGTCTACATGATTATTCAAACATTTAATTTGTCTTGAATAAAAATAATGCAATACACTCCATTCATAAAAGTACACAATTTTATGAATCTTGCATGAAATCTTAAATAGAGATATAATACTTCAATACTACAGTACAACTAACCTTCAATACCTTTATTTAATTCATCCTCATACACTTGATTGATTTCCATCTCTTGATTATGGGAGGAAGACTAGTTTGAAAAATAGAGTCCAATCCATCATCAAGAGATTGAAGACAATAAAGCATCTAAGGATTAAAGGGTCCTAGGAACCTACACTAATGGAATCACTCAAAAAGTCTCCTCAATTGATATATAATATCCATATGCTATGGATAAACAGAAAAATACTTCATATCATAAAATATGATATTGACATAATATAATATAAATTTTATTTATTCAAAAAGAAAATAGATTAATAAATTTTTTCCTTAAAGAACAAGTCTCTAATACCACTTATGAGTTTTAGGGTATCATACTATGATTATTAGAGGGATAAAAAATCTAAAAAAGGGCCGAATTATCTCAAGGATAAATGTGAATGGAAACAAAGAAAAAACACCTATAACATACTTACAATATAGTATCATTGGAATCCATCTTTAAGCTTAAATGGAATATGTTTTATTTATAACACTAAAGTAGAAAACAAAGTATTCTAGCCTTTAATGATATTACACCAACCTTTTATCAAAGAAATATTCTTAAGGACCCTTGATCACCAAAGGAGTGATAGAACCTTAACCTAGTGATAAAAAATGATCAAAGAAGAAGAGAGGTTTGGCTATGGAATGAAACAAAGGGTTAATTACAATAGGGGGATCATATATCTATTTTTTTCATTATGGACATGGATAAAAAATTATCATGACTTATAGGACATAAAGATCCAAACAATCAAAAGTATATTTTAATCATTTTTTGTTCTCTGTATAGTTATTCACTATGTTAGATAGATTTTCAAATTATTTTTTATTATATAAATTAATTATCTCTATATTTTGATTAGTAAATCTATTAATAAATCACATCTCATAGTTTTCTTGATCAAATATCTAACCATGTATAACTCACTTACTTTTGGGAAATACACTCTTTATATGTTGTTGTGTATTTCTAAGTCCATTTACCCAATTATTTCTCAATGCTATCCAATCTAGAAAATTTCTAAAAAAAATTTTGAGCATACTTTTCTCACCAAAGAAATTCCCCATCACTCTTTGTAACCCATGGTTAATGTTTAATAATAATCTTGAATTAATTAGAAAAACAAAACTATCACAACATGAATTAATAAAATAATTTTTAGACATGACTACTTAATTCAATATTTTTTTGAATTCAATAAAAATTTATTCATCAAAATTATAAATCTAAATAACCCATTTCATGGTTTAACAATTTAAATGAATAACCAAAATATAAAAAACATGTTTTAATGATTTTTACACTTACCTTGGTCCCTATATGTTCATCACCCATAAATGAGGTCCACAACTTGGTATCCTCTAATCCTTAAAAACCATCATAATTAATCCTTTAGAATCTATAATCTAGTATATAAAATGAATTAAATTTGATAAACTACCTATCTTTTATAAACCAATATTATTCAAATGAGGATAAAACTGAGGGGGGAAGAGATGTATCCTTGTTAATGTTGAGAGGAGAGTATACCATATTGTGTGTCTCTACAAAAAAATGGGATGGACAGTCAAATACATATGAAGGAGAAAAATGATGAAATGAAACCACACTCATTGTATTTCAGTAGCAACAAGAAGAGATGTAGGGTTTTTTATATTTAATAACAGCACAGAAACACAAAAATTGAAACCTAAAACATCAAAAAATGATATAGGAAGAGTAGAAAATAACATAAATTGGATTCTATCCTTGATTAATCCGAGGGAACATAGAGGAGTTGCACTAGAAACAGAGGAGTTCCATGAGAGCTTGAGAATAATGAGTGATTGAGTTGTGGTTAGGGTTTTTTAAATAGATCCGAGATACTGTTAAAAACGCTTTCAAAAAAGTGCTAACAATGACCCCTTTCATCAGAACTAAATTTATAAGCACTGATAAATATTGAGCTTTATCAGTGATAAAAAAGTGCTGATTAAAGACATATTTATCTGTGCTAAAGTTTTAGCACTAATAAAGATTGGATCTTTATCAGCGCTACAAGATCCCTATTAATTTTTTTAATTATAATTATTTAAATAACTTTATTATAACTTTATACTTATTTAAACATATAAAATTATTTATTTATAATTATATAAATACTTATTTAAAAAATAATAATTATTTATTTATAATAATTATTAATATAGTAAATATACATTTATTATTTATTTGTAAATATTTATTTACAAATATATTTTTGATATTATTAATGGGAATATAATATTAAATAAATAAATTTTAAAAATAAGTGAAATTTAATAATCATTATTGGAAAGGGGTCTATCCCCACACATCTATACCCACAGTTTAGAACAACCGTGGGGATAGGTGTTTTATTATTATCTATACCCACAATTTTGTTAAAATTGTGGGTATTCAACCCCTAATTTCAACACTGCATCAGACTTCTCCTCATCACTTTTCCATCATGCTCTCCTGCTTGAACCCTTGCTTCCCCGACCTCCGCCTCCCAACCCTATCCTCCCCTCCTGGACCATCACCTCCCGACCATCTGACCTCCGCCTCCTATCCCTCTTCTCCCCTCTTTGACCTCCACCTCCCGTCCATCTGACCACCGCTTCCTAGCCATCTCCACCCCTCCCCGACCTCCGCCTCCCGGCTTCACCTCTTAGATCCTGAACTGGACCTCCCAACCTTCACCTCTACCTCAACATCCCAGCCTCCACCTCGCTACCCCAAACCCTCTTGGCTCCCTCACCTCCAGTGACATCCCCCTCCCCCCTCTCAACTCCCTCTCCACCAGAAACGTCCCCGTTGATTCATTTCATCTAGGTTTGGAATTTCTTCTCCTTGATTTTTTATTATTTTTAAACTAATCACTTATTCTTATATCAACAACATCAACAAGTTGATTACACAATTTCTATTTTTCATTGTTTATTTAATCGATAATAATTCATCTTAGAGGTAAATTATACTCACTCACATTGTTATTGCAACATCCTTTTTCATTTACAATGTTTTATACCACTGCATTTTGTTCTTTGTATATAACAAAAAAAACTACTAATTTAGTATTGTGTTAATAGCCTTAGCAAGTTGACTACACAATTACTCTTTTTAATTATTTATTTAATAAATAAGCATTCATATTAGAGGTAAATTCTACTTCCTCACATTTTTACTGCAACATCCTTTTTCATTTACAATGTTTTATAACACTACATTTTTTCTTTAGATATAACAAAAAACACTACTAATTTAGGATCATGTTGTTGAGGTCCTTTATAATGTGCCCTTACTACAAAAAAAATTCTGAGAAGTCTCCAATATGTTCCTCCCTATTTTATGATCCATAAGTTATTTCATTGCAGCTGATTATTCATAGTAGTGGATGCAATTTTTTTTATGGATTTCCTAGCTACTTGAGCCCCTATCATTGAATACATGTAACTAAGAGACTGATTTTTTTCCCATTGGTATCAATATTATCTATTTAGGCCTCCTTATATTCTTGGTTAAAATTGGTTCTCACATAATGTCAACCATATTCATTTCCATTTTTGAATTTAACTCTAGCATCTTGTAATCATCAACTACACCTGACCACTCATGTGACTGCTATATAATCAAGTATGACCCTTTATTGTTGAGTTGCAGTTTATTCACCAAGAACCGAGAAACTCTAGTGAAATACCTATAAAATTACATCATCTCTTTCACATCTTTTTTTCTAGTTCTAGGGTCGATGCATGACATTCTCCACCACCGAGGCCATCTTCTTTTTCGAGACATTCAATTATTCTAGAATTGTGACAACTTAGTCTAGGAGCTACTCCAATCCCCCGTGGTAGAAATCATAACTCATATATATATTTTATTGAGTTCCCCCATTAATTGATACTAAAAATCCCTTTTAGTTCTTTCCTTTTAACCATATAGGATATATTATACTATAAAGAAAAATATTTGGGTCCATACCTTCCACAAAACCAATAAAACCCTTGAAATATTTAACTTTCAGGTTGATTCAAGATCAATCCAGCTCCATGTTCTAGTTTTCTTGATGTAGTGTAAGCATAATCCACAATTGAAACAATATATTGTATCTCCACACATGGGTGGCTCTAGGATTACATCAAAACTCAGTGGCTATATGCTCATGCACAAACTTATCATGGAGACTATATGCAAGATCCAATGACCCACATTTAATCTATACTATCCCCAAACATCCCATAAACTATACATTCCTATTCTATATTCTAATCTCACTAAGCATAGAGCACCCTTATTATTTCTTGAAACCATAGGCATCTCACCATGTTAAACCATGTAAATGAAAACTCATAATTATATCATAATTTTATAATTCAACTAGAGTTCATTCATAGTGTCACCACTATTCTAAAATATTATCCTGAGTTTATAGGGCCATGCACATAATCACTTTTCCATTGAAAATTGTAAATTCTATCGAAATACTAACTCACAGAGTGTATTCATCTCAAGATCACCAGGTATCTCCATATGCCTGAACCCAAACTCCTCCAAGAGTGTTATTACCCATGGGAACCAGACATTCTATCCACCATGAATACAGTTGTTGTTACTGACATGTACCAATGTCACCTAAGCTAGGAATCTGAATGAGACTTACCTTCCCTAAACCATCCATGAGGATGAAAGAACAAGAACACAAGTACTTATCTCAGAGAACCCAAGTCACCTAACAAACCTATCAAAAATACATTTTCAAATTTGTGTCAATTGATATCATAAACTAAAGTTTTTACATATGCTTCACTCACCTAAATGTTCCTAAAAAATGTCCTACTAGTATGATGGGTTACCCTCAAAGGTCATAATGTACCAAATTCCAAACCTGGAGTCATGCTAAATAAAGTAACCAGTCTCTCAAACCTACTCCACACATTATTCCTAACAGTGGTCATAACTATGGGTTGAACTTATCCCCATCTCAATGTAATAGGGAATTTAACATTCTAAATACTTAATTTTATGTTTCAACCACCCATTGAAATCAATTTTGACCTACCCACTCATAGTTCAAGCATAAACCAAAAGTTTCACAAGTAATCACTACACATCTCAAAACAAGCTTACTCACACTATGACCCACATAAAAATTCACTACATTTTTAGAGCCTCCTCATCATAGAGATACCACATAACTCTAGCACTCTCAATATCCCCAAACACCCAAACATAGGGTGCAAATATACTACCCACCATGTCACCAATATATATTTATAAAATTCACAATTATTTTCATTACACTTTAAAATTTTATATTAACCAAAAAATTCCACAATAAGGGATTAGATAAATTAAATTTCAATGAAATATTATAGATAAAGCATTTGTTATGTTGTACTTTGAATTTTATTTTAGATGGTGCCACATAATAATAATGTTAAGGAAAATAATAATATAGTTTAAACATTTACTTTTACCAAAAACTCCATAGCTATGCCTCATTTAAATAAGATTTCAATTACATGTTATTTAGGAAAACATTATTTATGTAATAATTTGAATTTTTTTAGTTGTAAACTTTTGATAATATCTCCAAGTAGTCATAGAACATGCATTTTATAATTTATGGAATTGGATATGTAATATAAAACCAAACACTTATATGAAAGAACATATAAATTTTCTCAAACACTTGAAATAACCGACTCAAGTCATATTGCACATAAACAATAAATTTCATCATGCACAAGAATGCTACATGCTAGATAAGATTCCTAAACACACCCCCTATTTTCATACTATGCCATGATATGAATCCTATCAATCCTTTACCTCATAATAAAGTGTATCAACCATGGTTAAATTAGATCAATTATATAATCAAATAGTATAAATAGAAATTTAGTCCTAGATAACATGGACTTTCTTCATACATGGGTTGGCTAGTCCCAAGGAAAATCTCCATACCATGTCTCTAAACATTATTATTTATTTTGCACCTTTTCAAAATAGTAAGACTAAAAAAACTTCTAATAAAATTTTACTAGGTCCAACCACCACATACCACCAATCGGTGCTTGGACCATTGGTAGATATAATACTCTAGGAATGCCTCCCCATATGATGGTGTATGCTGACTAACAGTGAGGGTGTCAAGTAGTATGGTGGGGAGACTATACCCACATATTCGATTAAAAAACAGTAGAAATAAACATACTAATATAAACATATATAAATAATACATTTAATGAAACAATGAAATGTTTCAATAATAATCAAAATAATCCACATAATAAAAAATTAATTTTATGCAATAAATTCAGGTAGTCATAATATAACTGGAATATCAGAAGAAAAAACAATTAAATCTATGAAAAATGGTCTTGAATATAAACTTAGACCCAACACCCTTGCTTAGTCCTAGAAACCATGCAATCAAAAACATTAGGTGCTTTCCCAAATCTAAATATACAATATAATAATGATAACAGCTTAGGTTCCCAAGTTCTATGGTAGAAATTGTAGGGTTTTATTATAACTCGGTAAGACTCAAAAAATGGTTTCCCTAAAATTAAAATTCAATTTTTTTTTCATTGAGATGTGATTTAAAAATCAATTATTGATTATCGTATTAATATTTAACAAATTTATAATTTAATTTAAAGTGTAATAAAAACACTAATGATGCTCGATCTCTACAATGGCACTCAACATCATTTTTTATCTACTTTTTCAATCACTGGAAAGTCTATAGTCATGGTACTTGTCAAATCGTAAATGGTAACAATGTAAAAAAGCCAAGGAAACCAAGGGAATAATAATATGAGAGAACCCAGATAGATCAATATAGCATTCTCTCTCAATAAAACTCATACAAAATACGAAGGGGTGAGCCTTTCCATTCTTACAAATCCATTATTCTAGTCTAAACTCATGGAACCATCCATGAAATTTCGAAGAATGGTAGTATTATAACCCATATCTTAAAATGGAGGTATTCCAACCAAATAGATCAAGTCTAATCCAGTTAACTCATCATTCAAAATTAAATGAGGGTACTCCATAAGAATCCAAAACATTAATCGATGAAATTTGAAACATAAGACATTACCTAAATCCCAAGGGAGATTCCCCTGGCAATTTCACTTCAATTTCCCTCATTTTTATTTCTTATGTGAACCCTAATCACGGTGTGTGTAAAATTTAGTGTTTGATATTAATCTAATAACGTGTATTTGATTTTTTAATTGATTTTAAATTCATTTTTTTACCAAAATGACCTTTTCCTTTTTAAGAGTCTTGTTGTGACTTATTCCACTTTGTATGTAGTAGGTGTTTCTAGGTAATTATTTTGTTAAAAAAATTCATGATGTGATTTAGTTTATTAAATTCATCTTCTAGAATATTTATGCCAATATTTAATACCCATTATTTTTTTATATAAATTATATAAATTATTTTCATTCTTGGAGATGTAGTGATTTTCTTTAAGTTTCTTTTCCCTCTTTGAATTAAAATTTTAGCCATGGAAAATATTAAATTAAATGAATATAGGGCTCGTTTAAAATATTTTTGATGATGGGTGAATTTTTTTTATCTCTCCTTTGTTTTTTAAATGAAATAACCCATGTTTAAGGGTGTGTTTTAATGTTAAGATTTGGTTTTTTTTATGTTACACCTAAGGGAGGAAATTTATTTTATCTATCCATTAGTTCAACTATAATAACACAGACCACTCTATCATAGACATGAAACCTTTCTTGTACCATTATGGTTTACCTTGTTGATCATCCCTTTATAGGATAAATGTAAGAATTTTATCTTTGATACTTAAAGGGTTGAAATTGGTTATAAAAAATAAGGAATTTTCAATACAATTGTTAATTAACTATTAAGTTTTTATGTTCTAATAGTTTTATTTTCTATATTACATATCTATTTTTTAATTATGTTTTACATTTTTGATTGGAAGATAATTTTTTTTTCTTGTTATAGAATGAATAAAATCTAGATGTATCATACCGATAGGATTTAAACTGCGTTTCAAAATAATTTAGATAATTTTTTAGATTTTTCATTTGACAATGCTTCAGATATAGGTTGTATACAATTTTCATGATATAAATGTGTTGGAAGACCATGATTAAGCCAAGAAGAAGTTAGATACCATATAAAAAAATTTTGATTTCAAACAAACTATTATGTTTGGTATCACCATGGAGAGACGAGTCAATGTTCTACTAGTCATGAACAAAATGAAAGAAGAGGAATGGATAATTTGATATTTGATTAGTTTCCATTTGTCCATCATCCTGAGAGAGATAGTATGCCAGTGAAAGAAGACAATGATATCAATACACATGAGAAAAATACTGAAGATGATGATGAGAGAGTGAAAAATTTATTGGATGATGCTAGAACTCTAGTATATCAGGAATGTACTAAAATGACCAAGTAAGAATTTTTAATGTAGTTATATCATGGGAAAACCATGTATGAAATTTCTAAAACCTCTATTGATTAAATTCTTACGTTTTTTAAGGACTTGCTTCCTGATGGTACAAATATTCCCTCAAATAATTACAAGTAATGTAAGTTAATTAAGTAGTTTGGATTTGATACTAATAAAGTCCATGATTGTACGAAAGATTTCATTTTATTTTGGGAGGAAACAAATGACCATAATGACTATAAAGAATGTGGTACATCTTGATGGAAGACAAATGTAGAGAGAACACCATCTCGTGTGGTATATAATGTCATGTGGCACTTTCCATTGATTCCCAGACATCAAAATCTATTCATATCTGCAGAAATCTCATCCAATATGCGAAGGCATGATGCTGAGATAATTAAAGGTAATGATGAGTTGGTTCATCCTTCAGATGGATTATCATGGTGAACATTTGATGCACAACATCCTGATTTTGCAGCTGAGGTGCGTAATGTCAGGTTGGGTCTATCTTGTTGTGGTTTTAATCCTTTTGGTCAGATGATTACTTCTCACAGCACGTGGACAATTTTTATTCATGTTTATAATCTTAATCCTTGTATTGTATGAAAAACATTTCAATTTATTGAGTATATTGATATCTGGACCTTCTGATCCCGGTAATGATATAGATGTCTACTAGCAACCTTTAATAATAGAGTTGAAACAACTTTGGTATTTGGGTTTGCAGGCATTCAATGCTTCTTTAAAGAATACGTTTCATATGCATGCTTCCCTTCTATGGACTATAAATTATTTCCCTTCTTATATAATGATGTTTGGGTGGAGCATTAAGTTAAAACTATCATGTCCCATTTGTATGAAGAATATATGATTAAGAAGGCTTAAATATCGTCATAGTTTCAGTTTCATGGGGCATCGACGATTCTTGCCAATGGATCACCAATACAAGATGAATCATTAGAGGTTTGATAATACCATTGAGACTGATCAACCACCTCAATGTATTTTAGAAAGTGATGTGCTTAATGAATTGAAATATTTTAGTTTTTTCTTAGGTAAAGGTCAGTTGAAATCTAAAAAGAGGAAGAATATTGACACTAAAGCCACTTACAGTTGGAAAAAGAGAAGTATTTTTTTAGAGTTTCCATATTGGTCTACCAATTTGTTACGTCATTATTTAAACATAATGCATATTAAGAAAAATATATGTGAAATGTTTCTTTACATTCTTCTGAATACCAATGGGAAGACCAAAGTTGACTTTTGATCTTGTCAGGACTTGTTGGATTGGGGTATTCAACCAGAACTGAATCCTGTGTGTATCGGTGAAAACAAATGGAAAGTTACTTATACTTCTTATGTGATGACACTATCAGAGAAATATCAATTTATGAAAGTATTTGAGAATATCAAGGTTCCTAATGGCTATTCTAGAAACATATCTAAATGAGTCAATAGAAGATATATGAAACTAAAATCTATGAAAACTCATGATTGTCACATCCTTCTTCATGAATTGATTCTAATAGAAATTTGAAATTTACTATCCAATAATGTAATGGTGAAAGTGATTTGATTGTGCCATTTTTTAGAGACCTTTGTGCTAAAAGGTTATCCATGTCGTTCTTGATAAAAAATGCAGCAGGATGTGCCATTAATTTTATGTGAGGTGGAAATTTTTTTCCTCCATCCTTTTTCACTTTCATGTTGCATTTAATGATTCATCTTCCAACTAAAACAATTCTTGGGGGGCCAATTGCTTTTTGGTGGATGTATCCCACTGAAAGAAATATGTACACAATTAAATCATATGTTAGAAATAATAATTATCCTAATGGTTCTATTGTGAGGGGTTATCTGACTCAAGAATGTATAGATTTTTTGTTCAATATATTTGTCTGATGTCACTACAAGACATAACCAGCCATTGAAAAATGAAGATAACCAGTATGGGGAAATTGATCCCTCGTTTCTATTTCTTTCCCAAACAGGACGAATTTTTGGGTCTTTTACATTGGCTACATTGAGCCTTGAAGAGTGGGAGATGGAACATTGCACAGTCTTGTTTAACTATGGTTTTTTTGATGACTATATCAAGTAAGTAATTTGGATATTTATATGCTATATCATATTATGAAATTTTACATATACCTTACAATTTTATTACCATTTTATATAGATAACATAAACAAATTATAAGTATAGTTCATCGATCTTTTCCTTTGAAAAGGAGAGAGGATTTACATAGCGTAGAGTTTGCTGATTAGTTGAAATCAAAGGTATTACCATTACTTTAATTAGTTTTAAATATAGATATCCATTTAATTGTATTATTCATATATATTTCAGGTGTTGAGTTTACTTGTTGACTCCATTTCTCAAGAATTAAGAGATTTGGATTTTGTTCCCAATTCTTTGGTTTGTGAATGAAAATATTTAATGATCAATGGGTATAAATTTGTTACAATGGATTGAGCAGTGAAAAAGATAACACAACATGATTTTGTTATGTTAACCGCTACAATGGATTATTATACCAGTGTATTAGATAGACAGCCTCGATATAAAGATACGTATTATTATGGAATTTTTGAGAAAATATTGTTATTGTATTACTACTCTCAAGGTAGAGTCACTGTGATGAAATGTAAATGGTTTGATTCAATGAGATGACATGTTACATTTATTGATGACTGTGGATTTAGAGTTATTGATATGAGTCGATTCATATGTACTGATATATGTATATATATATATTGATGTGGATGAAAAATGAATAAGTTTTATTAATTATATATAAGTTATTAAAAAACTATGGATATATATATATATATATATATTAAAGTGGATGAATACATATTGAAAATACTAAAACATAATAAATAAATATATATAAATAAATAATAAAAAATGATCAAATAAAAAATAAAATAAAAAATAAAAAATATTAAAAATGATTACCCTAAATGTAGTGTTAAAAACAAATAAATAAAATTGATCGATTAAAAACATAATATATATTAAATCTATCACATTATAATGAAATTCTAAAATATACTAAAATTTTAATAAATTACATAAATATTAGGTGTATGTGTTTTTATATATTGTATAGATATGTTTGTATGTGTATTTATGTATACAAATGAATTAACACACACACACACACATATTATTTTTGACGCTTTTACAGGGGTGCACATTTATCCCTTTTGGAGGACGACGCATAGCTGTTGCCCTGAATTTCCATTTTCCAAAGGCAGGCAACATCCATCACTTATTTAGGGACGTTTTCTCCTTGATCAAAACAAGATGATGGGATTTTGGTCCCTCCTTCTGTGGATTTCTCTTCAGATTTTGTTACCTAGTCCATTCTCGCTCACAGACTTAATACGTTATTCATGAAACTCTTCCCAGTGCCATGTCTTCATATATGACGGTTAATTATGCTGCGTCTGTCAGGACATTCCAAGGGGTCTGGTTAGGGAAGCAACCTTCAGTCAGGGGAGTAGTCATGTTGGACATCACTGGCATGTCTGGACACTGGAACATTGTTGCATCTGGGTTTCTTCCTCTTATGATAGGGATTCTTGAGGGCACAAAAGATCGAGGCATCCCACATCGAGTGTGGGGAATTATATGCCATGGACATGTCTCTGAGGTTTTCCTCAGATTTCCATGTTTGACATAGGGTATGCTGCCAGTTTAACATTTGGAAGAGATGGATTAGACTGATCAAAACACTGAAGAGAGTAGATTAGATCAGTGCGACCCCTAGAGGGAACACTGATGATGGAGATAATGCGTTGTTAGTTACATGATTATTTCTAGGAGCATCCATAAAGTGGGTGACATGATCTAACTAGGATGTATATGGAGGTTTGGTGAAGTGAATGAAGAATGTGATGGGACCACTGTAAGAGTGATGATGATGTTGGGCTTGAGTTTCGAAGATACTTCCTACGTATCCTCATGGTAGGGAATCAAAGTCCATGTAGTTCGGTGTGGTGATGGGAAACCTGAGGAAGAATCCCATGAGAATGGACACATGGATGGGACCCAGAGGAAGTGGAACCTTTGGGTTGGGGCATGATCTTCTTAGGACACATAGGCTTGAAGGAAAAACCGGAATGAGACATGGGTGATGGGTTTGAACCTCAGAAAGGATTCCTACGTATCCCCGTGGAAGGGAATAAAAGTTCACGTAGTTAAGGATGGGGGTATAGGATTGAGGTGTACACATAGGACAACGACCCGATGACATACTGGGGCTTATGCATGGTTAGCATCCTAGGTTGGTATGACGCCACGGGGGCATACTGGAGATGTGGGTCCCAACAAAGGGGACTACGATGAATTACTATCGATTGTTGACTACAATGGATTAATTCTGTTTGGGTTCAACAACTTACTATTGATTGGGAACTTCAATGGCTTACCATCGATTGGGAAACACAATGGCTTACCGTCGATTGGGGACTTTAACAGTTTACCATCGATTGGGTACTTCAATAACTTACCATTGATTGGGGACTTCAATGGCTTTCCGTCGATTGGGGACTTCAACGGATTACCATCAATTGGGGACTTCAATAGCTTACCATCGATTGGGGACTTCAACGGCTTGCCGTCAATTGATATTGGACCTCATAGAGGCTTCCTACATACCTTTCCTAAGATACAAGGATCAAAGACCACATAGTTTGAATGGGTATAGTTTAATGTCATGTGGGATGAAGATGGACCGATGTGGAGTGGTTAGGACCGATGGGTGTTTGGATTGAACCTCAGGAAGTCTTCCTACATACCTTTCCTTGGTAAGGATCAAAGTCCTTATAGTTCGGAATGGTGTTGGTGAATTTACATGAAGGGGGTCAGGACCAATAGGTGTTAGGATTGAACCTCAGGGATCCTTCCTACGTACCTTGCCTTGGTAAGGATCAAATTCCTCATAGTTCATAATGGTGGATTTGTGAACTGACGTGAAGTGGTTGGAACCGATGGTTGTTGGGATTGAACCTTAGGGAGGCTTCCTACGTACCTTACCTTAGCAAGGATCAAAGTCCTCATAGTTCAGAATGGTGGATTGGTGAACCGACATGGTCGGGACTGATGGTTGTTGGTCTTGAACCTCAGGGAGGCTTCATATGCACCTTGCCTTGGAAAGGATCAAAGTCCTCGTAGTTCAGAATGGTGTTGGTGAACCAACGTGAAGGGGGTCGGGACCAATAGGTGTTGGGATTGAACCTCAAAGAGGCGTCTTATGTACCTTGCCTTGGAAAATATCAAAGTCCACGTATTTTGGAATGATGTTTGGTGAACCGAATTGAAGGGATCAGGACCAAATAGGTGTTGGGATTAAACCACAAGGAGGCGTCATACATACCTTTCCTTGGCAAGGATCAAAGTCCTCATAGTTCGGAATGATGTTGGTGAACCAATATTAAGGGGGTTAGGACCAATAGGTGTTGGTCTTGAACCTCATGGAGGCTTCCTACATACCTTGCCTTGGCAAGGATCAAAGTCCTCATAGTTCATAATGGTGTTGGTGAACCGACATGAAGGGAGTTAGGACCAATAGGTTTTGGGCTTGAAACTCAGGGAGGCTTCCTATGTACCTTGCCTTGGAAAGGATCAAAGTCCATGTAGTTCAGGATGAGGGATATAGTTTAATTTCATGCAGGATGAAGATGAAACGGCGTCAAGGGATCAGAACTAGTAGGTGATGGGATTGAACCTCGGAGATGCTTCCTGCCTACCTTGCCTTGGTAAGGATCGAAGTCCAAGTAGTTCAGATTGTTATGGGGCTTGCTTGCTAGGGTGGCCCAGAGAAGATGTCATTATCAGTGCTTACTATAAGCCCATGTGATCCATGATCGGTGTGAGAAACAAGAGGTAGCAAAGAACTGATGATCACGTCACGAAAGGTGAGTTTGTGGGAAGTGAAATCGGGCTTACACGTGGTTAGCATCCCAAATAGGAAACATGGGATTACGCGTGGTTAGCATCCCATAGAGATGGAGATTGGGACTTACTCCAGGATGGAGGCCTGGTGGTGAAAAATCCTAGAGGGAGAGGTATGGGGTAACAAAGGTCCTTGTTCCCTTCTTGCCTCTTAGTCTTTGGCACAGAAGAGAGGAGGGGGTGTAGGAATACTGCCTCCCGCAAGAATGGATAGGGGATTACACAAAGATGGTTTCCCTTCCCTATGGATAGAGGCCACTCCAACAAAGAGTATCTCAATACATGTGAGAAATATTTCACTCTTATGGAGACCAGTGGGTGTAGATAATGTCCAAGATAGGGAACCTCGCGTATGATGCATAGGGTGAGGCCAAAGTTTAATGTCATGTTCTAGGGATGATGGTGCTTGGTAGTTTAACATCCTACAGCTCGGACATAGTGGGTTCACTCCGCACCCCTAGGACTTACATAACTGATACCTTCCCCCCCTTGGGGAAGGGAAGGCATCAACAATGCTGTGGTGAGGGGGTGTCGTGGAGTGATCCATTGAGGGGCCCATGTTAGCATAGTGATGCGAAAAAGCAATATCCATTAGCATTCCTATGAAAACAAGCATAAGCCTAAACAACACAACATGAAGCACCACCCAATGGAATTTGAAATCACTTCATACAAACCTGGAGGGTTGCATGGGAAATGGGTTTTCAAAGAAAACATGCTTATAGAAAAGGACATTATGAAGATCTGTTGCTCCACATAGGAGAGGGGCTTCGTGAAGGGGTCTGCTTCGTGAAGTGGAATGGACTAGACTTGGAATAGGGTATAGGTGCACATGGGAGGTGCTTCATGAATAATAAAGGGTTTTGAAAAGTAGGGCTTTGCGAAGAAAGTGAACCTTTTAAAGCATAGCACGATGAAGCACTGTGCCTCGTGAAGCGCAGTGACCCTGCCTTAGCATGTGGGTCACATGTACATAGAGGGTACTTGGCAAAGCATGAGTGCCTTGTGAAGACCTAAGTACCCTTAGGGATCTCCTTCCTTTGCAAAGCCCCGTGGGCTTCGTGAAGGGTATCCCTAATGAAAGAGGGGTTGTGTTTAAGAAAAGGGAGGGGAACTTCGCAATGTTAAAGTACCTTGAAGAGCTCATTTTTTTGTAGAGAAGAAGTGATTCGTGATTTTAGAGATGATAAGGTGAAAGGTTGGAGTATCCATCCTTTGGGATTGGGGAAGCCTGGTATTTATAGGCAAGAGGCGGCATGAATAAGGGATTTCTTGATGCGAAGCCACATGACACTTTGTTGTCACCACAAAGCCTCCTGCCTCCTCGCTCCATGGTGACTTCACAAATGTCAGGAGGATCATGGAGCCTCCAACCTCTTTTCTCTATGGAGACTTCAAAAACATTAGGTGGATCGTGGAGCCTCCCACCTCTTTACTCTGTGGCCGCTTCACAAATGTCAGGCAGATCGTAGAGCCTCCTGCCTCTTTGCTCTACGGTGGATTCAAAAATGTTAGGCGGATCATAGAGCCTCCCACCTCTTTTCTCCACGATGCCTGTGAAGGGGGGCCACTTAGCACTGGCCATGGTGCTGTGGGGCTCCATGATTGGTCTTCGTGTGGCAGCCTCTTTGGATTTGGCTTTCGTTCTGTGTCATTTTTCTATGCAGATATTTTTGGCACCAACAAATTCCCCCCTCATACTTGGAGCTGAGAAGAAAATGAGGGTCTACATCTGATGGTTATTTTTGAAAACTTTTAATAAATCTCAAAGAAGGCTCACAAAGGAGGGTCTCTATGCAGAGAGGAGATGCACGGGTTGAGAGTGCCACAAATATCACCATGGCCGGACACGCTGTGAAGCACCAGTGGTCGTCTCCTATAAATATAGAAGGCTGACCACTCTTTTTTCCTTTCTCACCTCTATTTTTTTGTGATAGTGCTCTCTATTAGAGAATATTTTCACGCTCTATGATTGATCTCCATGAATCAGTCCTTTCTTCTTTGCAGATCATAGAGATTCCTTTGACTCTGCGAGTGTGTGCTCCACAGCTTGTGTCTGCTAGAGCAGGGGTAGGGCTCCATGATCTCTTGTTGGGGCCAAGCTCTGTAAATGAGATTCATGGATGGGACTCACGAACCAAAACCAAAAAGGTCTAAATTTCAAAAAATGAATGGCTAAATAGGAATCTGCCAGGGGGGTCCTTGTGGATGCCACCTGGAGGGAATAATTGGAGAATTTCTCGGGTATCAGAGAACTCATACAAAGCCATTCGGACCATGATTCGTTGGTGGAGCTATTTCCGGAGAGCGAGAAGAACTACCTATTGTGTAGGAGGATGCCTCTATACGGATTTGTCCTTAGAGATGAAGTATTCATCCCTAAAGTAAGCAGGGATGATCCAGCTTACTGGTTCAGAAGCACGCCGTGCCAACACCAATGGTTCAAGGCGTCTGACGACCATACATGGAAAGATTTCACACCTGTCAACACTGACTGCTTATAAAACCACATGAATAATACTTATGGGAAATAATTGAAGCTAGAGACATCTACCCCAATATACCAAAATATTCTGAAGGCGGCCTTGGGGAACCCAGAGAAGGGGTGGACCGACGAGTGGGATCTGCGCCAGGGTAGCAACTTTACGGACAATTGGGCCTGGGCCTACTGGGTAGGTGCCTCATGCGAGGATTTCAGGGGTAGAGATGAGGTGAGTGGGACTATATAAGGTGGATTGGGCATCTCAATTATATATTTATTAGCCAAATCAGCTGATTCTATAGTTGCTGAGAAGATGATCGTTGAGGACCAATACCTTCCATTTTGACCATGGAGAGGTCAACATTAGCCTATAGTACTTGCACAAGATTTATGGGGTCCCAATACTGGGGGAAATTTACAATGAGTTCCTACCCGTTGTGAATTTATGGGAGGATCTGAAGTAGATTCCACCACTGTAAAGGGAATTTATGGACCTGGTGCTGTGAGAGGAAAAGCAGTCGGTGAGAGACGTCCATTTCAAGCGGTGGTTCAAGTAGTTACTAAACTTCTTGGAAGATGGAAATTTCTCTGTGAGGCCTCATACCTACCCAAATGGGGTTCAACAAGGCAAATAACACTCATACTTGCGACTCTTGGAGGATAGCCAGTGGAAAACCTGAGGGTTTAGTGTTAGTACCGACCAACAACCAGTGGTTAGGTTAGCTACATTCATTGTGGTGCTTATTTTTTATTGGATCTTTCCAGTGAGGGATACGAACATGGGAGTGAGACCGAGCACATTTATCATGGTGTCCATGCTGACGATAGGGGTATGGGTTAACCTTGGGATCCTGATGCTTACCAAGTTGTATAAGATGCTGTGGCACATCAGTGAGGGGAAGAATCCACAAAGGATATGCGGGCTATTCCACCTTCTGTGTGGGTGGATAGCGGCGCACATCAGGGGTATCTAAGAATATATGAACCAAATTTCCCCTCCAAGATCAAATTTCTTCCCAACCATTTTAAACGTTGTGGGGAGCTTTCTGACCAAGCTGACCCTGCAGGTGGTGCAGAACCGGGTCTGGAAGGTAGATGAGTTCAATTTCCACCCCTTCCCGTTGCCATTAGGTGTGTTCACTGATGGAGGCTAGAGAATGGAAGAGCATAGTTCCTACCTCCTGGTCTTTCTGGGTGGAGTCCTGGTGGCTCAGGTTGACTGTGAGTCCCTATGTGAGCCGCACACCCCACACCGTTTTATGAGGCAGTTTCGGTGCATGCAGTGACTAACCCCACAGGTCAATTTGGGGGTGTTCTATGAGGATCAACTGTGTGTGATGAGGTAGATGTGGCTCGTGTTCACATGGGAAGATAGGAAGATGTAGAATGAGTTTCCTCCACCCATGACTGTCTTTGGGCTGGTGAAGGAATATACTTAGAGCTGGGAGGCGGCATACCCAGGAGAGATGCTGAAGTAGTAGACTGTCTGGACCAGTGACGGGGTGCCTCCCCAACCTTGGGGTCGGGGCCAGATGGTGGTGAGGACATCTCATGGCAGCGGGGCTGCAATGGTGGTGAGACCCGCACTAGTTGAGAGGCATGTGAAAGTAGTAGACCCAATGATTTTTGAAGAATAGAGCCATCCAGAGGGGAGGCCTCCCAGGGGGTTCTGCAGAATATCCACCCGGGCTCCGGGAAAGCGGTTCCGCCACATAGGCATGCTAGAGAACACTATCTTCTCAGAAGCTTGGGACATCTGGGATGTCAACCAAAAATTATTTAATCCATCAAAGATGTGGAAACACCTGAACCAACTCAGGATGGATTTTTCAGGGATCAGTCCCATTAGGGCCAGCTTTACGGTATCCCAAGCGGAGGGGGAGCAATACCTATCCGAGATGGAGGACTTTGTGCACTCCCATGGTGCTACGCATCCAATGACAGACTAGGTAAAAGTATTTCTGGATCAAACGACCCCTCCACAGTTGCTGGATCCCTATTGCATTAGCCTAGCGTGGGGACAACAAATGAGGGACAACCGATGACCATGTTCTTAACATAGGTCCTGACTCAAAATGTAATTCTTGGTTTTCCGGAATGTTATCCTAGGATAGTAGGTGATCCATGGGATGAGCATCCATTCTATTAGGGGGTTCCCTAAAACATGAAAGAGGACAAGGGTCTGAATAAAGGGGCACACAAAGTGCGGGGGGTGGAGTGATGGGTTGTTCGAATGGATTCCAACACTCTTGAAATTACACCGCCATAGTGAAAACACGTTAGGTGGGAACATCATTCTAATCAAATATCAAAATTACTTCCAGATAGGACCTCTCCGGCGAGAAAGCTGACAGATCCCATAATTTTCATGGGGCATCCTTAACTTGTTCAGGGTATAGCTGTAGTTACATGGTTACCCAGAATGGGAACATGAGGTGCGGTACATATCCTGACATGGATGAGGAAACAATCCCACACTATATGTTCCCAAAAGAGTTCGTGCCAAGGGACCAAAAAATAGGGGGCGTGATTTAAGATTCCTAGGGCTGGACCTGAAGACGAAATATCTGGGCATTTCTATGTATCCCATGAGGATGGGAATCAATACATATGTAGTTCTGGGGGTGTTGTCTTTACACCTTGCATATAGGATGTAGAGTGATCTTAGTTTATGGTCTTAGAGCTCGGACCATAGATGGTAATGAATGAGGGTGACACATGGTGAGGTACTTTAAAAACCCAACATGAATGAGGACATAGAGTCTATATCACACCATGTGTTTCTTGGGGAGGTTTAAGGCTGAGGGACCAAAAATGAATGTTAGTTTGGGACCGAGGAAAAGTGCATAGGCATTCCTACATACCCCATAAAAATTGGAATCAAGACATATTTAGTTTTGGATATGGCATGGTAAGGTACATGTGCCAGGGATAATAAGGTTGTGCAGGCCTAGCCCACACACCAAAAGAAGCTGCATTTGATAGATCTTGTTTTTCCTTTAGGATATATGTGTGTTGTTTTTTATGAAGTGATAAACCTAGGACAGAGAATCCTGGTATCGCTACAGGAATCAAGCCACATGTAAGCATTGAAAAATGGTATGGTCGATGACCAATACCAAACACGATGCCCCCTCAAGTGAGGACATCACAATGCAGTTCCATTTTTTCATCGTGCGTCCAGGACAACAATGTCATAGTTTAGGGTCATATGATAGAACCAACAAATGCATTTTAACATCATGCAATAAAGACATAACATTTTATAGTCATGTGGGACCAGGAGGCATAGTTTAAGTTCATATGGTTTGGATGTATGTAGAATAAACGAAATTTTTTTGGGGGGGGGGGGGTGGAATGCACATGAAGTGATGAAGGCTACCTGACACGAGTGAGGACAAGAACCACACCACACCACACACAATTACAGTGAATAAACCTTGGGCTGAGGGGCCAGCAAAGGTCAAAAAAATATGGGGTAGTACCTATGGATGAAATGTCTAGTTTTTCCTACATATCCCATGGGGATGGGAATCAAGCCATACGTAGTTCTAAGGGTGCAGTTTAATGTCTTGAAGAATGATGGTCATGAGAGACTAGCTCCTAGAAGGGGCAGTTACTGCAAAAATGATGTGAATGAGAAAATAAGTCCTATGCCATACCATGCAATTTTGTGAAAGCCAGGGCCACAAGGTTAGACAGAAGTGGTAATTAGCAGAACCTGAGATGGACCTGAAGACAAGATGCTTGGGCGTTCCTACGTATCCCATGAGCATGGGAATCAAGCTATATGTTGTTCTAAGAATTACGATTCCTACACCTTACCAAAAGGACGTATAAGGAGATCTTAGTTTAAGGTCTTATAGCTCATACTATGGTGAATCGAAACTCTTCCAAGCAATCACATACCTCAATTCGATCCCTAAGCCCACATGATTCAAACTTGGTGTGGGAAACAAGGGAGGAAGAGGTATTTGCAACACATGGGGGACACGTAAAGGGGAAATTGGCGCGGAGCCCAGAATGATGCCTTACCATGTCTTTTCCCTCCTAATGTGAAAATGCACATTGAGGTATAGTACCAAGAGTTCCGAAATTCCACTTGGATTTGATGGGGGTGGAAATGATGTGAATCATGCAACCGACATTTAGGGATTGGTGAGGTTGGCATGACGATGGAGGATAACTATTGACCATGTTCAAAACACAGTATCCATATCTTTTGACCTGAAACGGGAACAATAAATGAGCATCAACCGCTGACCATATTCACAACATGAGACTTGTATAAATTTTTCATTTGAAACCCTTGAGGATGTTGGCCTGAAATGGTAGGAGAGACCTTGAGTTGAGAATCCATTACATTTGGGGGTCCTTTTGGATGTGGAAGATGATGGAAACCCAAATTAAGGGTGTAACACCCCAAGCTTCCATGGTACGCTTCTCTTTGAATAATACAGTAGCGTGTGTTGTATGCAACTTCGAGTTCTAACACACACCACAACCAATCAAACTAGCCGTTATGAGTAGTAATACCCACTTTTTGAAATTTTATAAATTTTTTCTCTCAAAATTGACTTCATTTTTGGATTTGGAATATAAAAATTTTCCTAGGGCAAAATTTTGGAACTTTTCGGATAACATTTATATTTTGATAAATAGTGAAAATTACTAAATTTTAATTAAAAACAACTTTTTTTAATCGAAAAAATTAATAGTGATAAATTTTGAATTTGAGTAGTTTTAAAGTATATTTAAAATATATTTTTACCATTTAATACAATGTTGGTCATTGGACATAATTTCAAAATTAAACCAGACATGAACAAGTTTCAATCTTTTGATAGTTATTATCTCTTAAAAACACGCTTTTTGTTTTAACAACGAGAATTAATTTTAAATTAATTTCGGCCAATTATGTGTTTTGAATTTGGAAAAATGGATTCCATATTTAAAATCAGGATGTCCAAATTGTGTAAATAGGTAACTTTTATTTTTAGACATTTTGAATAATTACTTCGGTAAATATTTTATTTACCATGGTTAAAGGGTAAATTCGGTAAATAAGGGTAAAAAAATAATATTATAATAATAATAATAAATTATACTAAAACATGTCCTAACCTTATTGGTTGATACATGTACGACCATGGGCATATTTGGGTCAATTTTGGGACCCCATGGAGCCACTTGTAAGTGATAATGACACTTTATATTAATTAAGTTAAAATAAATACAAAAATGACATAAGCATATATCTTTTAGAAAAACAATTTTTACATAGGGTTATATATGTTTTATTTTTTACTATAAATATTTATTAGAAATATAAAAATATTTCCTAAATAATGGTGTTTTATTTATAATTTTTATACATTTAATAATTAATATTATTTAGGACACAACAATGATGTAGTATTTTCATTATTAATGAAAGAATCAAATAATTGGTATTATAAATGTTAAAATTAATATAATTTGAAAGTTTTGATGACATCCATGAATTTTATTGCTTAATATGAAATTATAGTATTGCTTAAATTATTTTGGTTCTAATTAATAAAGTTTTTAAGACTTTAAAAAAAATTAATTATTGAATAGTGTCAAAATTGACATAAAAGAGTTTTTAAAACAAATATTATATTATTAATTTATATTAAATTCCTAAAAATCTAAGGTTCGGCCAAGAGACTTATATCATGATAGGTGTATCATTAATGGACCACTTGGGGGTCTCTTGGAGGTATATAGTAAGTTTATTAACTATATAATATAAAAATACAAAGTGACATGGTAAATGTTAAACTAATTAACTAAGAGTTTAAACTAAAAGATAAGGTTAATATAGTAACCCAAACCTGTCTAAAACCTATTGTTTGAGTGGTTTTAGAACTATCCCCACCTTAACCTTTAATAATCCACTTTGGAGCCATTATAAACCGAATATGAATTTATTATAAAATAATATTTCTAGCTTTTCCAAAGGTGCCCCTCACCCCCTTATAAAAGGGCACTCCCCCTTTTCACTAATTCACACATTCAAAGCCTTTTGGCTCGACCAAAACCTGCCCAAATACTATCTCAACTTCCCTAAATTCAACCTATAGGCCTTAGTTTGATCAGAAATCCAACCTAAGGAGCCCTTTTGATCAAATCAAAAGGAAGAACCTGAAGAAGAGGTAATGTTTTCACCACCCTCTTTCAAGTTTCTTTCTTCTTTAACTTCTTCTTTATTTGTTATTACCATTATAAAATAATAACTCCAGTATATTATATATACTGTGATGTTATTATAAATATGGTACAACCATATTCAGTATTCTATCCATCCTTTGAATGACATGTCACCATACGTGCGTACGTACGACTAACCGTCTCCACGTCGTGGTGTAATTGTTATTCAATAAATTATCATTTGGATGAGTATAATAATGATGTGTAATTCATGTAAATAATAAATATAACATGATAATGATTCTGTATATATGACATACCGTCCACTTATATATTATTTTAAGAATGATATTGTTGCTCGTGCGTACGTACGGACTACCATCTCCACGAACACGATGAGATTCATTCTCCATTGTATCCATTCAAGTATAATTATCATTTGATGATTAAAAATAATGTTTAAGGACTTGATATAATTTTGTATATGAATAAGATACAACCTATCCATGACAAACATGACTTATGTAACAAAACTTATACAAGTAAGTTAACACCCAAACAACGATAATACTAATATATTATTAATAAATCAATGTTAAAAGATCATATATTATATCATATTAATGTATATGATTCTTTTATAATTTAATAACAATTATTTCACCATTATACATGAGTTTAACCTACCCTCAACCAAGTAAAAGTATAAGGTAAGGTTTATTTCTCAATCTCTTCATTATCCGAGGTTGTTTATATGTAATTATCTTCTCAGACCTCTTTATCATCCACATCCATGTTTCTTAAAATTGTATTTCAAAACATTCTTGATATTTTATAGAATAAGGGTTAAAGTCATTTATACCATTGTTTGAATTTTTATAAGAGGTTTATAAAGGAATATTTCCATCGTTTTCCAAACTAGGTCCTTTTTAACCTTTTTGACAGAATTAAGGTTAGAATGTCTTTTTTTTAACTTATACGGTGGGTGCGGATATTTTCTGTCGTTATAAAATCTTCGAAGCTTCCCTTACAATATTATAAGAATATTTTCAAAGTAAAATTTTTATTTTATTATTTTGTGACTTTTAAATGATTTCAAAAAAGAGATATTTATATCAAATAGTTTTGATTTCATCTATGTCAACATCCATTAATGGATTTTAAGCTTATTTGAAGTTTATTTATTATGATACAAAACTTCCATATTGTATTGAAGGTTTTTTGATATGTTTGACTGTGGGTGTGTTATTTTTATACCATTCATGGTTTATGAAGAAAGTATTGACATTTCGTATGCTAGTTTTAATACGAATGTTTATGTTATGTTTAAACCTGTTCATATGAGGAATGCATTGGACTTAATAAGTGATGGGTGGAGCCCGCTATAGATCCTCGATGCATCGGTAGGTCTCATGAGACAAACTAGTGTTTTGGCACGAGGCCTTGATAAAATCTTAATTGTAGTCTTGGCACGAGGCCTTGGCTACATGGTTATGATAGTCTGACATTATGCATTCCATCATTATGAAAGTGGTTATTGATATTGCATGTGATTATTCGAATAGTAGAATATCCATGTGAATAAGTAAATGGAATTATTTCATTTTATTTTTGCCATTTTATGCTGAAGTTCAAGTTTAAAAGGCTTTTGTTTTAGTTATACATTGCCTTAAATGTTTATGATTATTTATAAAAGTTTCCACTATATTGTTATCCTTACTAGGCATTTGAGCTCACCCTTTTATATGTTTTATTTTTCCCAGGATGTGAAGAAATAATTTATGAATGACCTGTAGGGATAATATGAGGGGATATGAAGACAATATGTTGTTGTTGTAGTTTTTCACTTTATGATGTAATGTAAACTTTATGAATGTATCTAGTTATTCCAAGGCTACTAAACTAATCAGTCTTTTGAGACTTGATCTTTCTTGTGATCATGCCAATGTTATGTAATAATGCCCTGACTCTGGGTAACTGGTGTCAGGGCGTTACAGTTGGTATCAGAGGAAGTTTAGTACAAACCTTGGAAGCTAGATTTAGATAAATTCTGATTAGAGCACATAGACCTAACATGGAATTTGAGGATTAGTATAGAAGAACTTCCTAGAATTTTGGTATTGTAGAGATTTTGTGAGTTTTTCGAGTAATACATCCCTGTCTAGATACGAGCAGGTAGAGGCGGCTCTGGCACAGATGTACCTAGGTGTAAAACCCGAAAACACCGATTTTACCTAGACTCGAACGAGAACTGGTGCACGATAACGGGCCTTGCTGCACTCTTGGTTACGACACTCCCGGGGGATATGCTTAGGATAACTCTCATTTTATTTAAAAATCATTATGAAGGGTTTAAGAGTATATACATCCTCAAAGAAAACATTTTTATGCTTATGGATTATATCCATAAATAGTTCAATTTATGTTAAGTGTTTTATAAATATGGAATTATGTATTTGGATTCATAAACTGATCTAGTTTATGACATTGTTTAGAAATGACGCCTAGTGGAAGAAATGGAAACTGTATCAATGCACGCACTCCATGTAGGGATTTCCCTCCTTCTCAAGATAATTATAGTGGAGCTGGTGATGCAACTGGTGCTGATCAGCTAATCACCATACTAGGACAACTCACTCAGGTTATGAATAATAACCTTACCCGTATGGAGAACCCTAATCCACAGCGTGGCGGATCAATGTTAGATCGCTTCATGAGGAAAAAACCACCAATGTTCAATGGGAGTAAAAATCCCTTAGTAGTTTAGAAATGGATAAATTTCCTAGAGAAAATATTTCAGCCTTTGGGGAGTAGTAAAAGGGAAAAAGTTATCGTTGCAGTTTACCACCTCATGGGAGATGCTGATCAATGGTGGTCATTGATTAAAAACATAAAGGAAGAGGATCAAGTATCAAATATGGAATGCAGTGAGTTCAAAGATCTGTTTTTAGAAAAATACTTTCCTCATGACCATCGAGCAGATATGAAAAGACAATTTCTGAGTCCAAGAAAAAAGGAGGATAAGAATGTCGCAAAGTATGAGGATAAATTTACAAGGTTAGAAAGGTATGATGGAGATTATATATGTAACCCAAGAATTAATATTGATCATTTATTTGATGGGTTAAAACCATTTCTCCATCGAGCATTAGTCTCACAATACTTCTCGTCGTACGAAGACATTGTCTCATGTGCTATCAAGACAGAAAAGGAATTCTCTATGTCTTATGACTTTAAAGAAAAGCAAGAGAAGAAGAGATCCACTGATCAATCTGGGAATGGAAATAAGGGGAAGAAGGGAAAAGTTGAATATCCATCCTGCAGTAAATGTTGGAAGAAACACCCTGGTACTTGCTTAAAAGGAATGTGAGTCTGTTACAAGTGTGGTGAAAAAGTCCTCCAAGATCGTGATTGCAAGGGGAAGAAGGAAGCTAACGATGTCCAATGATACAATTGCAGGGATATGGGACATTATGCAAATGAATTTCCTAAGAATCAGGGGAACTTACCTCAGAAAAGGCCAAGGGATCAAGGCCAAGCTTATGCTATCACTACTACTGAGGTAGAAGCTCCGAAAGACGTGGTGGTAGGTAATTTAATGGTTTCTTCAAGTTCAGAAAATGCATTATTTGATTCTAGATAATCACATTGTTTCATATCTTCCCATTTTTCTAAGAAAATTAGATATTTCCAATTTTATTTAACAAGGGAGTTGTCAGTTAAAACTTCTAAGGGAAGTATCATTGCAATAAAGTTTTGTGAATCAGTCTCCATTAGAGCACATAAATATTCTTTATCCGCTGATCTCATCGTCATAACTATGATTGAGTTTGATATAATCCTCAGTATGGATTTTCTTTTAGACCATGATGCGAATATTTATTGTAAGAAGAAATAGGTTACGTTTTTTGATGATGATGATGATAAGGAACACCTTATCTTTAGAGCAAAATCATCACCACCTAATTCTTATCTAGATCCACCCCCAATAGCTTAACTAAATTCAATTAGTGGGGAGGAAGAGAATGAAATTACTGTGGGTGAGGAAAGGAATTTTCAAATAGAGGATGTACCTATTGTGAAAGAATATGTAGATGTGTTTCTGGAAGATTTACCTGGACATCCTCCAGAATGAGAAGTTGAGTTTTCTATTGATTTAATTCCTGGATCAAGGCCTATATCGAAGACCCCTTATAGAATGGACACTATAGAATTAGTTGAACTAAAGAAACAACTATAGGAATTGAGTAATAATAGATTTATTCGCCCTAGTGTTTCTCCATGGGGATCCCATGTTCTTTTTGTTAAAAAGAAAGATGGATCTATGAGGTTATGTATCGACTACAAGGAGATCAATGCTATAATAATAAAGAACAAGTATCCCTTATCTCACATTGATGATTTATTTGACTAACTACATGGAGATCAATACTTTTCAAAGATTGACCTTTGATCTGGATACCATCAGTTGTTTTTGAAGAAGGAAGACATTCTGAAGAAAACATTTCGAACAAGGTACGAGCATTACGAGTTTATGGTAATGCCTTTTGGACTGACTAATGAACCCTATGTATTCATGGATCTAATGAATATAGTTTTCAAGGAATATCTCGATGATTTTGTGGTGGTATTTATTGATGATATCTTGGAATACTCCAAAATCTACGAAGATCATGAAAATCACTTGTGCATTATCCTGAAGACTCTGAGAAGACATGAATTATATGGGAAGTTTAGCAAGTGTGAATTATGGCTTCAGGAGATTTCTTTTCTTGGCCATATTGTCTCTAAAGATGGAATTTTTGTTGATCCTTCTAAGACCAAGTCAATCCAAGAATGTACAGCACCTACGAGTATAACTGAGGTACGTAGTTTTATTGGTTTAACAGGTTATTATCGACGTTTCATCCAAAATTTTTCCTGATTGGATAACCCATTAACAAAGCTCACACGTAAGGGGGTTAAATTTATTTGGACAAAAGAGTGTGAAGAATGTTTTTAAGAACTAAATATAAGATTAGTCAATGCTTCTATATTAACTTTACCATCGAGGAATGATGGGTTCTTTATTTATAGTGATGCATCGAAGAAAGGACTTGGTTGTGTCCTTATGTAGAATGATAGGGTTATTGACTATGCATCATGATAGTTGAAAATTCATGAGAAAAAATATCCTACTCATGATCTCGAGTTAGCAGTTGGGATCTTTTCTTTGAAGATATGGAGACACTACCTCTATGGTGAAAAATGTGAGATTGATACTGATCACTTGAGTTTGAAGTATATTTTCTCACAAAGAGAAATCAACATGAGGCAAAGGAGATGGCTTGAATTACTCAAGGATTATGATTGTACGATACAATACCACCCGGGGAAGGAAAATAAGGTGGCAGATGCTTTGAGCAGAAAAGATCATGGAGTTTTGAAAAATATGAGAATCGAAAGGGATCCAATTTTCATGGATCTAGTGAAGATAGACATGGGAATAACCATGGAAGGTGAAACATCAATGCTTTTTCAAATGGTTTCCAAACCATCATTACTATAAAGGATTAAGAGTTCTCAAACCGATGATGAAGAATTTCAAAAGAATATTAAAGCTGTGATTGATGGGAGATTGAGTAACTTTGTGTATGAAGAAGGAATTTTGAAATTCGGGAAAAGACTTTGTGTTCCTGATATACCCGATTTAAAAATGGAATTGTTAGACAATGCTCATAGTTCCAATTTATCTATACACCCTGGGAGCACCAAAATTTATAGAGATTTAAAGGAGCATTTTTGGTGGGACAACATGAATAGGGAGATTGCTAATTTTGTGTCAAGATGTATGGTTTGTCAACAAGTGAAAGCTGGAAGGCAACAGCCTGGAGGAGTCATGCAACCTCTTCCCATACCAGAGTGGAAATAGGACAATATCACTATAGATTTTTTCATGGGACTGCCAAAGACTCCTAGAAGGAATGATGTAATATGGGTCGTTGTTGATCATCTTACCAAGTAAACACATTTTCTTACTATAAGGGAAGATTTACCACTTGAAATTCTAGCAAGAATATATATTAATGAAGTTGTGAGACTTCATGGAGTACCCCTATCGATTGTTTCAGATCGAGATCCCCATTTTACTTCGAGATTCTGAAAGAGTCTTTAGAAGGCCTTGGATACTGAACTTTATTTGAGCATTGCTTACCACCCTCAAATAGATAGAAAATCAGAATGGACTATTCAAACCTTAGAAGACATGTTTAGATCTTGCTCACTTGACTTTCAGGGTATGTGGGATCAATATTTACCTATGGTAGAATTTTCCTATAACAATATCTTCCATTCAAGTATTCAGATGGCACCATATGAAGCACTATATGGAAAGAGATGTCGCACATCAACCTGTTGAGATGACGTTGGCGAAAGAAAACTTGTAGGCCCAGAACTAGTGGAGGAAATGATGGAAAAGGTAAAGGTAATCTAAAACCACATCAAAGCTGCTTAAAGTAGGCAGAAGAACTATGCTAACAACCGAAGAAAGGATTTGGAATTTCAGGTGGGAGATCATGTTTTCTTGAAGGTATCTCCATGGAAGGGAGTTATACGTTTTTGGAAAGAAAGGTAAATTGAGTCCCAGGTACATCGGTCCTTTCGAAATTCTAGAATGAATTGGGTCTATAGCTTACCATTTGGCAATGCCGCCAAATCTCTCCAAAGTTCACGATGTGTTCCACGCATCACTGTTGAGAAAATACATGCCTGACCCAACACATGTACTCAACTATGAGGAATTAGAACTGGAACCCAATTTGTCTTATTGCAAAGAGGCCATCAGGATTCTTGATACAAGAGAACAAGTGATGAGAAACTGGACGACTCGTCTGGTAAAAGTTCTATGGAGAAACCATAAGATGGAAGAGGCAACATGGGAACCTAAGGAACTTATGATGAAGAACCACCCAAGTCTTTTTATGCAATAATATTCTTGAAATTTCAAGGACAAAATTATTTGAAGGATGGGAGAATGTAACACCCCAAGCTTCCATGGTATGCTTCTCTTTGAATAATACAGTAGCGTGTGTTGTACGCAACTTCGAGTTCAAACACACACCACAACCAATCAAACTAGCCGTTATGAATAGTAATACCACTTCTTAAAATTTAATAAATTTTATCTCTCAAAATTGACTTCATTTTTTGATTTGGAATATCAAAATTAGCCTAGGGTAAAATTTTGTAACTTTTTGGATAACATTTATATTTTGATGAATAGTGAAAATTACTAAATTTTAATTAGAAATTTTTTTTAATTGAAATAATTAATAGCGATAAATTATGAATTTGAGTGGTTTTAAAGTATATTTAGAATATATTTTTATCATTTAATACAATGTTGTTCATTGGACATAATTTCACAATTAAACCGGACATGAACAAGTGTCAATCTTTTGATATTCATTATCTCTTAAAAACACGCTTTTTGTTTTAACAAAGAGAATTAATTTTAAATTAATTTCTACCACTTCTGTGTTTTGAATTTGGAAAAATGGATTCCATATTTGGAATCAGGATGTACAAATTTTGTAAATAGGTAACTTTTATTTTTAGACATTTTGAATAATTACTTCGGTAAATATTTTATTTACCATGGTTAAAAGGTAAATCCGGTAAATAAGGGTAAAAAAATAATATTATAATAATAAAAAATTACCCTAAAACATGTCCTAACTTTATTTGTTGATACATTTCCAAACATGGGAATCTTTTGGTTGATTTTGGGACCCCATGGAGCCACTTGTAAGTGATAATGAGACTTTATATTAATTAAGTTAAAATAAATACAAAAATGACATAAGCATATATCTTTTAGAAAAACAATTTTTTAAATAGGGTTATATATGTTGGATTTTCAACTATAAATATTCATTAGAAAGATAAAAAGATTTCATACATAATGGTATTTTATTTATAATTTTTCTAAATTTAATAATAATTATTATTTATGACACAATAATGATGTAGTATTTTCCTTATTAATGAAAGAATCAAATAATTGGTATTATAAATGTTAAAATTAATATAATTTGAATGTTTTGATGACATACATGAACTTTATTACTTAATATGACATTATGTTATTGGTTAAATTAATTTTGTTCGAATTAATAAAGTTTTTAATACTTTAAAAAAAAATCAATTATTGAATAGTGTCAAAATTGACATAAAAGAGTTTTTAAAACAAATATTATATTATTAATTTATATTGAATTTCTAAAAATCTAATTTTAGGCCAAAATACTTATATCATGATAGGTGTGTCATTAATAGACCACTTGGGGGTCTCTTGGAGGTATATAGTAATTTTATTAACTATATAATATAAAAATACAAAGTGACATTGTAAATGTTAAACTAATTAACTAAGAGTTAAAACTAAAAGATAAGGTTAATATAGTGACTCAAACATATATAAAACCTATTGGTTGAGTGTTTTTTGACCTATATCCACCTTAAACTTTAGTAATCCACTCTGGAGCCATTAGAAACCGAATATGAACTTATTATAAAATAATATTTCTAGCTTTTCCAAAGGTGCCCCTCACCCCTCTTATAAAAGGGCACTCCCCTTCTCACTAATTCACACATTCAAAGCCTTTTGGATCGGCAAAAACCTACCCAAATACTCTATAAACTTCCCTCAATTCAATCTAGAGTCCTTATTGTGATCATAAAGCCAACCTAAGGAGCCCTTTTGATCAAATCAAAAGGAAGAACCCGAAGAAGAGGTAATGTTTTCACCACCCTATTTCAAGTTCCTTTCTTCTTCAACTTCTTATTTCTTTGTTATTTACATTCTAAAATAATAACTCCAGTATCTTATATATACTGTGATGTTATTATAAATATGGTACAACCATATTCAGTATTCTATCCATCCTTTGAATGACATGTCACCAGACGTGCGTACGTACGACTTACCGTCTCCACGTCATGGTGTAATTGTTATTCAATAAAGTATCATTTGGATGGGTATAATAATGATGTGTAATTCATGTAAATAATAAAAATAACATGATAATGATTCTGTATATATGATATACCATCCAATTATATATTATTTTAAGAATGATATTGTCGCTCATGCGTACGTAAGGACTACTGTCTCCACGAATGCGATGAGATTCATTCTACATCGTATCCATTCAAGTATAATTATCATTTGATGATTAAAAATAATGTTTAAGGACTTGATATAATTATGGATATGAATAAGATACAACTTTTCTATAACAAACATGACTTATGTAACAAAACTTATACGATTAATTTAACACCCGAAACAACAATAATACTAATATATTATTAAAAAATCAATGTTAAAAGATCATATAAGATATCATATTAATGTATATGATTCTTGTATAATTTAATAACAATTATTTCACCATTATACATAAGGTTAATCTACCCTCAACCACGGAAAAGTACAAGGTACGTTTTATTTCACAATCTCTTCATTATCCGAGGTTGTTTATACGTAATTATCTATTGGGACCTCTTTATCATCCACATCCATGTTTCTTAAAAATGTATTTCAAAACATTCTTTCTATTTTACAGAATATGGGTTAAAGTCATTTATACCATTTTTTGACTTTTTATAAGAGGTTTATAAAGGAATCTTTCTGTCGTTTTCCAAACAAGGTCCTTTTTAACCTTTTCGACAGAATTAAGGTAAGAATGTCTTTTTTAAACTTATACGGCAGGTGCGGCTATTTTCCACCATTATAAAATCTTCGAATCTTCCCTTAAAAGACTATAATAATATTTTCAAAGTAAAAGTTTTATTTTATTATTTTGTGACTTTTAATGATTTCAAAAAAGAGATATTTCTATCAAATAGTTTTTATTTCATTTATGTCAACATCCTTTAATGGATTTTAAGCTTATTTGAAGTTTATTTATTATGATACAAAACTTCCATATTGTATTGAAGGTTTTATGATATGTTTGACTGTGGATGTGTTGTTTTTATACCATTCATGGTTTATGGATAAAGTATTGACATTTTGTATGCTAGTTTTAATACGAATGTTTATGTTATGTTTAAACCTGTTCATATGAGGAATGCATTGGACTTAATAAGTGACGGGTGGAGCCCGCTATAGCTCCTCGATGCATCGGTGGGTCTCATGAGACAAACTAGTGTCTTGGCATGAGGCCTTGACAAAATCTTATTTGTAGTCTTGGCATGAGGCCTTGGCTACATGGTTATGGTAGTCTGGCATTATGCATTCCATCATTATGAAAGTGGTTATGATATTGCATGTGATTATTCGACTAGTAGAATATCCATGTGAATAAGTAAATGGCATTATTTCATTCTATTTTTTCCATTTTATGCTGAAGTTCAAGTTTAAAAGGCTTTTGTTTTAGTTATACATTGCCTTAAATGTTTATGATTGTTTATAAAATTTTCCGCTATATTGTTATCCTTACTGGGAATTTGAGCTCACCCCTTTCTATGTTTTATTTTTCCCAGGATGTGAAGAAGTAATTTATGAATGACCTGCAAGGATAATATGAGGGGATATGAAGACAATATGTTGTTGTAGTAGTTTTTCACTTTATGTTGTAATGTAAAATTTATGAATGTATCTAGTTATTCCAAGTCTACTAAACTAATCGGTCATTAAAGACTTGATCTTTCTTGTGATCATGCCAATGTTATGTAATAATGCACTGACTCTGGGTAACCGGGGTCAGGGCATTACAAAGGGAAACGCTTAGGATGAAAAATGGGTGAGAGCATGTCTGGGTAGAGTCTGACACTCTAGGTCCTGAACTGAAAATAGGGCTATAGACACAGACCTATAGCTACGGTTTTATAAGTCCGTGTCTATGGCTTAGTTTATAAACACACTTCTATTAAAATTGTGGCTAAATCATAGTTTATAGGCACGATTAAAAAAATCTGTATCTATGTTTATTTTACCATCTATCAGGCTCTTCCTCCCCAATGTCTGCGATGACCTATTCCTCTCCTCCCCCAACCCCTATCCACCCACCATATACCCATGACCTCTTCTCTCTTGGTGACCCTCTCTTCTCGCCGTGACTTCTCCTCTCTCGGTGGAGACCTCTACTCTCGGTGGCGACCTCTCCTCTTGGCGATGACCCTTCTTCCCCAATAGCCTTGGAGACCTCTCCTCTACCCAATCCTCATCCCCTGATGGTTCCCGGATGGCCTTCGTGATGCTACCCCATCCTCATACCCCTCGCAACGCTGCCCGTCACTGCCCCCGAATGAGGCAACCCGGTCGCCTTTATGGTAACATCTCACCTCTCAAGCATGTCCAAGTGAAATTCATTCTTGAACTTTGATAGTCTCCTTCTTCCACAAAAATCATTCCTACTCATGATTCTAGTCTTGATCACATCCCCCATTCATACTTTATTTTCTGCATCATTGTTCAACATTTTGAGGTAGTGACAATTGGTTCATATATCCCCCTATTTTTGGTTTAGTTTGATTTGAAGCTTACTTCCAGATATGTGATTATTATTCTCTATTATTTTTTTCATCTGTTCAACTAGCATATTTAAGTTTTCCTTTAGGTGGATGGAAGGATTAACTAATTAAGGAAATGATATAGCTTTAAATAAAATTTAAGGGGATGTAGTGTTTTTACATGTTTTACCAGTTCATTATTATTTCTAAGTGATGATTCTTTCTATGAATTTGAAGGTTTTATTATGTGCATGTTGTGAATGTTGTGAAATAGTTAAAACCTATGGTTTATTTAGAGTCCTTATGGATAGGTAGACGAACAATCCATCTTTTGGGTATTATATATGGATTCTTGTTGAGGTTGATATGGATTACACCCTTGTTAAAGAAGTGGTTCTAACCACCAGAGATGAGGATATTAATCTTGATATTTTTCTTGAGAGGAAGCTATAATTCTATGAAAATTGTCATTTTTTGGGCATATGGCCTCTGACTTCAATAGAAACAAACTATGTAATCATTGAAAGATTAGGGTACTTGACGATGCCAGCAGCAGGAGAAAGAATGATAAGGGTTTGGTCCCACCCTGTGGTCATGACACATCTATGGAGGCCTCTTCTCATGGGGGTGGATACAAGAGTGATCCTATACTAGATGTTGATAAGATAACTTATGTGGGAATTCCTCTAATGATATTGTTTTTGTCCATACTATTGATGAGACCGGTCATATCCATTCTACTACCGATACTATTTTCATGGTCTCTAGTCAAGGTGTTTTTTCCACTGAGTAGCTCACTACTTCACATCTTATGTAGGGTGTCATTCTAAAACCTGAACATGCCACTACTTCAGCACTTGTGAAGTATTCTGATGAGATGGAACCTGAGCTAGACAATGCTTCAATACCAGTTAAGGATGCCATTATTATGGAATTTGATAATGTCACTGTTTCACTACCAGTGAAGGTGCCAATGAGATGGAAATAGAGAAGGCCAATAATTCAGTACAAAATAAGGATTTAAATGTTATGGAGACCGAGAAGGACTTTTTTTACCACCAGGTAAGGCTTCATGCATTGTCTATGATGAGGAACCAACACCTAATTTACTTACAGAGAAATCTGATTATTCTTGTCCTAATCTGTATTTTGAGTAGGATCCTATCTAGAGATTTTCTTTAGTTTATGGTTCATTTGGAGTTAATGAATTTTCTACTGAGTAGGATAATTATCTTACAATATTACAAGGAGATTTTTATTTGAACACTAGTGATTTATCAATAGTTCCTTCATCCAAGATTTCAAGGAGGAAACTACTTGGAAGCCTTCTTTTGACCTCTATTTAATCAGCTAACTCGTTCAATTAACTCAGTACTGAATCCTCTACGGGAGATGACAAGGAGTTTTCCCCATATGAACAGGACCTGTGTGACCCCTAATCTACTGATGCAATATATTATATGGTTGAAGTGTTTTTGGAAGCTGTTGGTTTTGATAAATGAAGGACGCAATGTTATGATAGGCCTAGTACTATGCTATGGTCTGCTATGTAATGACGGACATATTTTGGAACTTCCAAGGGCTTGGGAACTCTCCCATGGTTAAAACCCTTAGGAAAATTATTTTTAATAAAAAACCTATACTGATTAGGCTTACTAAGCCAATATTGAAGTTTGATAATTGGATGGAATTCAAATGTAAATCTTTCGGTTACTCATTTTTTTCTAATTATCAATTTGATGCTGCCACATAGTCTTTGTTGGTTCTTAATAATGATAGTGTCACTATCAATTCCTTCCATAATGATCATCAGTCAGTGACCATCTCCTATTTCATTGGTAACACTACTATTTCTGTGACTTCTGTCTATGCCTTCAATTTATATACAAGATGAAGATATCTTTGAATAAATCTAGCATCAATCTCTAAGAATATTTCAAGGA
The DNA here is from genome assembly GCA_963277665.1 of Viscum album. Classification (NCBI taxonomy): domain Eukaryota; kingdom Viridiplantae; phylum Streptophyta; class Magnoliopsida; order Santalales; family Viscaceae; genus Viscum; species Viscum album. The sequence continues at coordinate 615,564,102 of OY728145.1, read as the reverse complement.
GTTTTATTTTTCTTGGTGACATTAATTCTATTTTGAGGCCTGATTAAAAAACTAGTAGTAATTTCTATAAAATATCAGCTAGTGATTTGTTTTCTTGTATTGATAAATGTGGCTTGTCCAAAGTTTCTATATCTAGAGTTGATTAAACATGGAGTAGATATACTTAAAAGGGAAGGCTGGAAAGTAGATTGGATAGGTGATTTGTGTAATTGGATGAAAGGAATAGTGCAATTGAGATATCTGGACTCACTCTTCCAAGATTTCATTCTGATCATAGTCCTCTATTAATTTAATTTTGTATTAATAGATCAAGGTCAACCCCACTTCCTTTCAAGTTTAACAATTCTTGGCTTGTTGTGCCAGGATGTAGATAAATCATTTTGGATTCCTAGAAGATTGATTTTGTTGGAATTCCTCTACATATTCTAACTTGTAAGATAAATATTTTAAAGTCCAGACTGAAAGAATAGAATAAATCAACCTTTTTTAATCTTGATAGTGACATTAAGGAGGCTTAATCTCATATGATAATTTTACAACAAAAAAACATGCCTCGGGATGTTCCCTCTCAAGAGGAGATAAAATTCATATCCAAAAGTGATATTATCCTGACTCTAAAAGAGAACCTTTATCATAATAAATTTAATATTAGATGGATGGAGGAGGGGGGATCAAAATTCACTTTTCTTTCATAGCATGGATATGGAGAAAAATGTGAGAAGGATTATCACTTTTCTATAAATTAATAGTAATATGTTTAGTTCTAATAATGAAATGACAAATGCCGTGAATTTTTATTTTGAGGAGATTTACTTAGATAATGGAGAAGGAAAAACTGAAAAACTGATCAAATGAAATGAACCAAGAATTGATGATATTTAGAATAGAAGGCTAGTTGAGGCCCCTAGTGAAAAATAATATTCATGCATCTCTATTATAATTAAATATGGATTGTATTGCTAGACCAGATGTCTTGAGAAAACTTTTTTCATGTTTTAATGGGACATTCTTCATCTTGAGGTAATAAATACTGTGAGGGAATTTTTTATTCTTTAATCAATGTCTTTTTGGGTGAACTCCAACATCTATGTATTAATCCCAAAGAAAGATAATGCTATGTATATAAAGAATTTATGACTTTCTATTGGGTTTTTATGCCAAAGGTCATTAGAAAAATCATGACGCACAGGATGGGTGAGATTGCTGAGGGTTTTATTTTGACAAGAGCAATTTTTCACATCATGAATATGTTTCAGGTCAGGTTATTAGCTAGAATAAGTATTCTGTTATGTTTGGAAATGGAGTGTCTATTTCTAAGAAGAATTGGGTATCCCAAAGATTTGGTGTGAAGAAAGGTTCACTTCCATTTATTTACCTTGGGGTTCTCCTTTTGTAGGGTAGATTGAAAAGATGATATATGGATAATATTTCTCTGAAAATTGTTAACCAGTTGGAAACTTGAAAAGATAAGACCATGTCTCAGGCAGGTAGAATTTTCTTGGTCAATTTTGTTATCACCTAAATGTTTGTATACTCTTTATCACTATATAGATTGCCCATAATCATTGTTATATAATTGAATTATAAGATTCAAATTTTTTTTTGACTAGATCGATTCATGAAAGGAATTTGGCAATAGTTTCTTGGAAATATTGTGTCAATCCTATGAAAATGGGAGTTATGGGAGTTAAAGATACTAGAATATTCAATGATACCATGATAAAAAACATCACATGGAGGGTTCTTTCCACTTATGACCTCTCTTTAGAATTTATTTTCACCAGATTTGTCAACAAATTGCACAATGTATATACCATGTATGTGACCACATTAGTATGGTCTGCTGTTAAGTTGTCCTATTGTGACATTATGGGCTGTTCTAAATGGGTGGTTTGTAAGAATTATCAACTGAATATATAGAGAAATAATTGGATGTCTAGATCCATAATTGATGATATTTACATTTCTATAACTATAAGGGATGTTAATTTTTATGATTTATAAAGTAATCTGGGTATGTGTGACCTGCTTCCAACTCATATTTCTGTGGACATTTCTAGATATGATTATTCTGATTGTGAAATTTTGGTTTGGATGCCCAATCTAGATGGTAAATTAATGACCTATTATTTATATAGACATCACTGTGGTACCACTATTAGTATTCCACCTTGGTTTACATGTTTTAGAAATCACTTCATTTCCCCTACTGATATTCTATTACTTTGGAATTTTTGGAAACAATTCTTGCCTATTCAGCTCCTCATCCAGTGTACAAAAATGCTTATTTTTTTTTTCCATTTTACTGTTCCTTAAATTTCTTCATTGCCTTTTGTTTATATTAATTCATTTACTTTTTTGTAATCTATTGATAAAAAATATAAAATGTTACCATGATCCTTCATTGGGTACTTCAATATCCTACTTTGGATTTATTCTCAATAAAAATTTCTCATTAATTTTTCCTTAAATGGTTATTAATTGTGGTCGTAGGGTCTATTTTCCATGGTTTTCAAAGTGTTATTAGGGACCAAGATCCATGTTTTAATCATGGAGGGTTAGAAGGGGGTGGGGATGGCAGGGGGACTTGTAGGGGGAGGGGTAGGAGGACTGGCAGGGGTGGTAGGGGGATGGCAGAGGAAGGGGCAGGGGGAGGGGCAGGGGGACTTGCAGGGGGACTAGCAGGGGGAGGGGCAGGGTGAGGGGGTGTCTAGGGTCTGTCTTGGGGGGGATTGTACAAGGTTTGGGGGGTCTGTCTGTGGGGGTGTCCAAGGTCTGGGGGGGGTCTGTTCAGGGACTGTCCTGGGTCTAGTGGGGGGGGGGTCAGCAGGGTAGTGGGGAGGGTGCGGGGGGGGGGGGGGGTTGTAGGGCAGTGGGGAGGGTGCATGTAGGGTACAAGGGGGTGGGGGTGCAAGGGGGTGGGGAATCATTAAATAAATATGATTTAATATTTTAACCATCTCAAAAATTGATTACCATCTCATTATTATTATGTTATATTTAGACCATAAAGGCTCTTACTATTACTCTATATTCTAAACATCCTTCTTATTTCTCTTCAATTTTATGTTCACGAATCATCATACTCAAGAATATTTCAATGTTTTCATTAACTATATGTGTTCTCATTTGTATGCATTATGTATATCAAAGTATTTTATTGGTAACATAATGATATTATATGAATCACCATATAAACATTGAATGTTTTCATTAATTAAATGTGTTCTCATTTTTATGCATTATGTTTATCAAGATTCCTCACTCCTTCCACTTATTTAGGTGCATAAACAAATGAATATTTCAATGATCATGATGATGGTGGCGGTGGTCTGAGAGGAGGTGATAATGATGTTGGTGTTTCTATAGGAGACGATGAGGGTCATGATGGTTCTGGTGATGTTGATATTGAGGTACATTTCAAATGTAAATTTTATTCTTTGTATATAAATTTAATTTTATCAAATAGTACTTTTTATTATGATGATTTTGATATTGAATTTTATATTGTTTATATTGGATAGATTTTGAATTCTTATGATATATATGGTATTATGATTGATTTCAGTTTTATTTGGAAGGTGATTTTCTTTGTTCGTAGCTAGAGGATGTGAGTACCACTATAAGGTGAAACTATTATGGAAGAATTTGGTGATTAAGTATATCTGGGTAGGAATCAATTTACATGGTTATTAACTATGAATATAGGGTCTATTTTCCATGGTTTTGAAAGTGTTATTATGGACCAAGATCCATGGTTTAACCATGGGGGGCTGGCAGGGGGTGCGGATGGTAGGGGGATGGCAGGGGGACTGGCAGGGGGAGGGGCAGGGGGACTGACAGGGGGGATGGCAGGGGGAATAGCTGGTGGAGGGGTAGGTGGACTAGCGGGGGGATGGTAGTGGGGATGGAATGGGGATTGGAAGGGGGAGGGGAAGGGGACTGGCAGGGGGAGGGGCATGGGCAGGGTTAGGGGGTGTCCAGGGTCTGTCTTGTGGGGGGGGGGATCTATCTGGGGGGTTGTCTAGGGTCTGGGGGGGATTCAGGGTCTGGGGGAGTGGAGGTCTGGGCTATCCAGGGGAGTCTATCCAGGGTTTGGGTCTATCCTTGGGGGGGGGGGTTGTTGTAAGGACCCGCCCCCAGTTTCCCAGAGTCGGTGCCTTATTTGATTACGTCTGCATACATACAAGGAATACGAATCCCAAAGGACCAAGTAGTTTAGTATTATTGGAAACAATATACATATATATTTTCAACTTTACATATGGAAAGGAAGAACAACACTAATTATTCCAGTAGAGTCATCACGTCTCCTAGATTATGCTTGCAAGTCATTCATAAATTACTTCTTCATGTCCTGAGGAAATGAAACATAAGAAAGGGGTGATCTCAAATGATCAATAATAGTAAGCAATACAGCTGAAGTTAATATAAACATTAGACATGGTGAATAATTGAAAACACATGCCTTTAATAATGAACTTGAACACATTATGGTAGAAATATGAGATGAAGAAATTATAATGACCCATACTTTACATACATTGTTATTACTTCAGAATTGAAGCACACTTATTACAACATATAACAAAACCAAGAAAGGACCGTATAGGTATAGTGTCTTTAGAAACTGGGAAACATAAACAACTGGTTCATAAAGCATCTACTTTGCCACCCATTTATTTCATCATATCTAGAGTCCCTTTTTGGCATAATCTACTTAATAACCTTTTTACTGACCTGGGGAAATAAAACATACAAAAGGGTGAGCTCAAATTCTCAGTAAGGGTAAACAAAAGAAATATCAATCACATCATATACATAAGAACATAACTTTTGGAAATCTTATCCTGCAAAAGAGATCATAATATCATAACATGGGATAAATCATAGAAGTGAAATGTAATCCCAATAATCATAACTTAAAACATGAAACTTTGTTGCATACACACATAATCATATAGAATCATTTATTATTAGTCAAGACTCATTGCCAAGACTATCTTAGTGGAAAAAGTCCATTTCTGAACTGAGTTCACTCCTCGTTTTAGTCCTGTTTCACTGAACCAGTATAACCTACCGTTACAGCCATGTCTATCTCATGAGATATAAAATCTTTACCCAATTCACTGGAGGGAGATATAGGTCCCACCCATCTCATAATGATACCATTCTTATGTGTTCCACAAAATCATAAACCATATATCATAGCATAACTCATGTAATAAAAATGGGATTCTTAAACAACATGACATCATAAAACAATTCATATAAGATAAAGGAATTCATAAAAATATTTCCATCACAACATAATAAAATCCATGTAATAATAGGTATAGAAACAAAACCCAATATTATCTTAGATGGAAAATAATTTTGATAAAACACTTGAACTCCACTCTTGAAGAAAATATCCTTTCTACTTCAAAAAAAAAACATTTCCTTTCTTAAAATGTCATGCAATTCTAAAATAAAAGAAGTTGTTTAAAAATAAAATTGAAAACATGTAAAGGAATCTTCCTGGAAATAATGTTTTAAAAAACCATTCATGCCGTATAAGTTAAAAAAAACATTCTTCTCGTACTTTTGTCGGAAAAGTCAAAAAGTACCTTGTACGGAAAATGACAAAAGATTCCTTTCATATCTTTTACAAAAAACTCACCGAAGGTTAAAATTGGATATAAACTATTTTATAAGGATATAAATATTACATATTGAGGAAACATGGATGTGGATGATAAAATACACCCCAGTAAATGCCAAAGTATAAACAATCTCGGATAAAAATGAGATTGTGATATTTCCCTTACCTTAGGTCCGACTTGCTTTGTAAGTGTCTGAACCTCCTGTATAATGATTTAAATAATGTTATTGACTTATTTCAGAATCATAATTATTTTTATGATATCATATATGGTCATATTCTTAGCTTCTTAGTAGTAATATTTCTTTGCTACTTGTTATTCGGGTGTTTATAACTTTTTGTTCTTATGCGTGTTTTGTCGAATAAATTATTATTCTTCTCTTTAGGTTATAGATACCTCATTTACATAATGGTATTAGTGTAATATATATCATATTAATTCATTCAATTCATTTATATAATCATTATGAAATGAAGATCATGTAGAACGAGTCGCATCACATCGTGGAGATAGTATTCCGTACGTACGCACGAGTGATGATATCATTCCTATGACCATGAAATTGTATTGGAGTGTATGTATACTATTTAAGAATCAATATTACTTTATAATATTGATATATAGTCATTATTTACACCATTATACCCATCCAATTAAGGTGGTGGTGGAAAATAGATTACACCACGGCGTGGAGACGGTATTCTGTACGTACGCACGTGCGGTGATTTCATTTTCTGTAGGATGGATAGATGGTTAAATAGGGTTGTTTCATACTTATAATAACATATCCGTATATGAGTGATACTGATTTTATTACTTCATAATGAAACAACTAAATAATAAGAAGTTGAAGAAAAAATAAATTGGAAAGGATCAGTAATGGATATTACCTCTTCTTTGAAGTGCTTCTTTGAGACCTCTTTTTAGGGCACTAAAATTGGTCTTTTAAGAAGACCAGGACCTCTAGGATGTCTCTAGGGAAGTGGAGAGAATAAAATGGCAGGGTTTGGCCGAGATTGAAGGCTCAAAGTGGTGTGAGGAAGAGAGGGAGGAGGTGCCCTTTTATAACGGAGGAGAGGGGCACCTTTGGAATAAGTAAAAATATTATTTTATTATAAAGTCAAGTTCGGTTTTAAATAGCTCCAAATTGATTTATTTAGAGTATAAGGTGGGTATGGGTTGAAATACACTCATAAAATATAATTTAGACAAGTTTAGGTTCTTATTTTAACCTTATCATTTAGATTTAACATTAATTTAAATAATTTTACTTTTACCGTGTCTTCTTGTGTTCTTATACTATAAGGTTAATTAAACTTACTATATCAAGACAAAAGAACCCCAAGTTGTTTATTATTAATATATATAACCTTATCTAAGTCATTTGGCCGAACCTTATATTTTTAGGAATAAAATAACAATTAATAATATAATATTTGTTTTAAAAACTATTTTATGTCAATTTTGAAACTATTTAGTAATTGATTTTTGTGAAAATCATAACAGAATGATAAGTTCGAAAAACGTTAATTAAATCAATACTAACATGTCATATTAACCTATAAAATTAGTGTAATTCATAAAAAGTCTCAAATTATATTTATTTGGGTATTTATAACATCAATTATGTCAATATTTCATTAATAAGATAATTACTGCATCATCGTTGTGTCATAAATAAATTAAATTATTTAATGTCTAAAAATTACAAATAAAATACCATTATGTAGGATATCTTTTTAGATTTCTAATTAATATTTATAGTAGAATTTATCTTATGTATAACCCCATATTAAAAATGATTTAGTTATTAAACTTTGATTTTAACTATTTTAACCCTTCTTTAAATAAATTAATAATAAATGTCCTAATCTAATCCAAGTGGGCCTAAATGGTCATATTGTATTCCTAAGTTTGTTTTTGGTCGAATTAAACTTGTCCAATAGAATTAGGACATGTTTTAGGGTGATAATAATATCATTTTTACCCTTAATTACCCTATTTACTTTTAACCGTGGTAAAAAAAAGTAAACAGCTACTATTCACCAAAAAATTATTTTCATCTCATTGAACCAAATTATACTTACTGACATCAACCGTGTCTATAAAATTTTTGAAATTACACTCACAGAAGATGTAAAATTAAGTTTTATGAAAAATTCAGTTTTTTTTAACGGCCACTTAGTAGTTTCACTATTCATCAAAAATTGAAAGTTTTCAGAAAAATACCAAAATTTCACCCTAGGATAATTTCGATAATCCGAGTTCAAAAATGAAGTACATTTTGAAAAATAAAATTTATAAAATTTCAAAAATTGGTTATTACTATTCATAACGGCTAGTTTTAATAATATTTTAATAGCATACCATTGTTTAGTGAAACTCGGTATTGTGTACGACGCAAGCTATCGAGGAAGGCTGCGGTTGCGTGTAAAGCAAGCCAAGCTAGTGTTGTGTGTAGTGAAAGATTCCTTTGATGATTTATATAACATAAAAACAAAATATTTCACATAAAAGTCTCGGGTGTTACATTCTACCCCCCTTAAAATTAATTTCGCCCTCAAAATTCGTCACTTTGTAACAAATAGATGAGGATACCTCTCCCTCATCATATCCTCAAGCTCCCATGTAGCTTTTTCTAATTGTTGGTTCCTCCATAAAACTTTCACCAATCGAGTGGTCTTGTTTCGTAGGACTTTTTCGCTACGATCCAGAATCTCTATCAGTTGTTCTTCATAAGAAAGATCTTGCTCCAGCGGTACAACTTCTGAGCTAAGTACATGTGAAGGATCAGGTATGTACTTTCTCAGGAGAGATACATGGAACACATCGTGAACTTGAGCGAGATTCGGTGGAAGCGCCAATCGGTAATCTACCTTCCCAACACGATCCAGTATTTCGAAAGGACCGATATATCTAGGGCTCAACTTCCCCTTCTTTCCAAATCTCATGACTCTCTTCCAGGGAGATATCCGTAAGAACACTTTATCGCCCACTTCAAACTCTAGGTCTTTTCTTCGGCTGTCGGCATAACTGTTCTGTCGACTCTGAGCTGCTCTTATGTTTTGTTGAATAGATCTGACCTTTTCTGCCATTTCATCAACGAGATCAGGTCCTAATATCTTTATTTCCCCAACTTCATCCCAGCAAGTTGGAGTCCTGCATTTCTTTCCATAGAGAGCTTCATAAGGAGCCATCTGAATACTGGAGTGAAAGCTATTATTATAAGAAAATTCCACCAAAGGTAGGTGTTGATCCCAACCACCTTTGAAATCCATAGAGCAAGCTCTCAACATATCTTCTAGAGTTTGAATTGTTCTCTCAGACTGACCGTCTATCTGAGGATGATAAGCAGTGCTAAAACTCAACTCTGTATCCAGATTATGCTGAAGACTTCGCCAGAACTTCGAGGTAAATCTCGGATCCCGATCAGGTATAATAGAAAGTGGTACTCTATGCAATCTTACTACTTCCTTTACATATATCCTGGAAAGCTGATCCAGAGAGAAATCCTCTCTAATAGCAATGAAGTGTGCAGACTTTGTAAGACGATCAACTATGACCCAGATAGCATTATTGCCTTTGGATGTTTTAGGAAGTCCTGTGACAAAGTCCATAGTGATGTTTTCCCATTTCCATTCGGGTATGGGTAATGGTTGTAACATCCCCTTAGACTTCTGTCTCTCAGCTTTAACTTGCTGACAAACCAAGCATCGAGAGACATATTCAGCAACATCTCTTTTCATGCCATCCCACCATAAGTACTCTTTCAGGTCCCTATACATCTTCGTGCTTGCAGGATGAATAGAGAATGAAGAACTATGAGCCTCATCCAGCAGCTCCTTCTTTAATTCGGGGATGGGAGGAACACAAACCCGATTCCTGAACTTTATTATCCCATCACAATCAAGGTTGAATTCAGGAACATTTCTCACCTTCTTTTGTAACTCAACATCTTCTTTCTGTGCCTCTTTAATCTTCACATGTATAGATGGTTGAACATTCATTTGAGAAAGATAAGATTTTCCCCTTCCATTATAATTCCAAGATCCATTCTTTGTAAATCCATAAATATTGGATCTTTTTGTGATCCTCATCATGGATAAACTGGCATGGTCTTGTCGACTTAATGCATCTGCCACCTTGTTTGCTTTCCCAGGGTGGTAATGGATTGAGCAGTCATAATCCTTAATCAGCTCCAACCATCTTCTTTGGCGCATATTCATCTCCTTTTGTGTGAAAATATACTTTAAACTTTTATAATCAGTATAAATATCACACCTTTCACCATAAAGGTAATGCCTCCAAATATTTAATGCAAATATTACCGCAACTAACTCCAAATCACGAGTTGGGTAATTTTGCTCATGTATTTTCAACTGTCGTGAGGCATAAGCTATCACCATATCATTTTGCATAAGAACACACCCAAATCCCTTCTTGGATGCATCACTGTAGATCACAAACCTTTCTCCACTACAAGGAAGTGTGAGCATAGGTGCACTGGATAACCTTCTTTTCAACTCCTTGAAATTCTCTTCACATTCCTCCGTCCAAACAAACTTAACTCCTTTCCGAGTCAACTTGGTGAGTGGATTAGATAATCGTGAAAAATATTTCACAAAACGTTGATAATATCCAGCCAAACGAAGAAAACTTCAGATCTCAGTCACTGTTGTTGGTCTCGACCATCTTTCGATAACCTCTGTTTTTGCTGGATCCACAGATATCCCCTCTTTTGAGATTATGTGACCCAAAAATGAAACTTTTTGAAGCCAAAATTCACACTTGGTAAATTTGGCATAAAGCTTCTCTTTTCTCAGGGTCTTAAATATAATTCTCAAGTGATCTTCATGTTCTTCCTTGCTCTTTGAATATACAATAATATCATCTATAAAGACTACCACAAACTGATCAAGATAGTCTCTAAAGACTCTATTCATCAGATCCATGAAGATAGCAGGGGCATTAGTAAGACCAAATGGCATCACTATAAATTCATAGTGTCCATACCTTGTACGGAAAGCCGTCTTTGGTATATCCTCCCTTTTGACCCTTAATTGATGATACCCTGAATGAAGATCAATCTTGGAAAAGTATTGAGCTCCGCGTAGTTGGTAAAATAGGTCATCAATGCGCGGGAGAGGATATTTGTTCTTGATAGTGATCTTGTTAAGTTCTCGATAATCAATGCAGAGTCTCATTGATCCATCTTTCTTCTTAACAAACAGAACAGGTGCTCCCCAAGGTGATGCACTAGGGCGTATGAACCCCTTATCAAGATTCTCTTGGAGTTTCTTCTTCAATTCCTGCAACTCAATTGAGGCCATTCTATAAGGTGTATTTGAAATAGGCAAAGCACCCGGTACGAGTTCTATTGAAAACTCAACTTCACGATTTGGTGGAAGACCCGGTAATTACTCCAGAAAGACATCATCAAACTCCTGTAAAATTGGAATATTCTTAATTGTGAGTTTCTCACCAACCATTTGAGATAAATAACCTTCATTTAGTGGAATCAAGACCCATAAGATGGAAGGAATTTCCACTGGAAGGTTATGTTCATCCTTGCATCGATAGACAATCATATATTGATCTGGAATATGAAATGTGACTTCCCTTCTTTGGAAATTGATATGAGTTCCATGTAAAGAAATCCAATCCATGCCAAGAATCACATCAAATTCCACTATAGGAAGGATCACAAGATTTTCAGGAAGCACTTTCCCACAAACTTCAATCGGAGAAGAATTATAAACTTTTGATGCGACTGTTGTGCCATTAGGGGTTGTCATAGCTAACTCAACATCTAACTGTTGAGGTAATAAGGTGATATACTTAGAAAATTCTTCAGAAATAAAGGAGTGGGTGGATCCAGAATCAAATAAAACATTTTCTACTTTAGAGTGGATGGTAAGTGTACCTTTCACCACATCGTTATCGTACTCCACATCGCTGATAGAAATTGCATGTGACTTTCCTTTGTCTTTAGCTTTAAGAGTTTGTTGACGTTGACCATCATCATCAACCCTTGGATTTGGGCATTGATTGGCATAATTCCCCATCTCCTTGCACTTGAAACATTGAAGTGTAGTAGGTTCATTCTGTGTATCCCTTACTTTGTTTGCATCATTAGACATCTTATTCCCATCATCGCGGCATTCAAATGCCCGATGACCTTCTTTTACACATTTGAAACATTTACTTGTCCATTTAAGACAACTCCCTCCATGTTTCTTTCCACACTTTGTGCATAAGGGAAAGCTCATCTTCTTTTCAGTGTGCTCTTTAGATTTTCCTTTGAATTCCATTTTCCTCTTCTTATCAAACCCATATGACTGATGGGTTACTCCAATATCCATCTCAACTTTGAGAGCACATCGAACGATTTCCTCGTAGCTATTGAAGTCCCTTATGGCTAAAGCCCTTCTAAGACTTGGTTTTAAGCCACTAAAGAATCGATCGATCTTACTCTCAGGTTGGATAATAATACCAGAAGCGTACCTTGCAAGTCTTGTAAAATTTTCTTCATAGGTACCAACAGATTCATCATCCTTTTTCTTTAGTTCAAGAAACTCTTTCTCCATCTTTGTTTGGAGAATACGAGGGAAGTACTTATTGAAAAATAAGTTCTTGAACTCATCCTATTCCATGGACTCAATTTCATCCCTTTTCCTCGTATTCTTAATAATATTCCACCATTGATCAGCATCACCCTCCAAACGATACACTGCTAGGATGACTTTATCATGCTCAGAACATTGAATAACTTAAAATATCTTTTCAGTAGTACTAATCCATTGTTAAGCAACTAATGGATCAGTAGACCCGCTGAATGAAGGTGGACACTGTCTCATGAAGGATTCAACAGAATGTTGCTCCTTCTCTTGCTCATTTGGAAGTCCTGCATGATTCATAGCTTGAGAAAGTTGTGTGAGAATGGCTACAAGATTTTTCATTCCAGCTCCCATAATGTTTGGTTGCTCAGGGGGACAATCATTGCATTGCCCGTCGCATTCCGCATTAACACGATTCCTTCGGGTTCCAGCCATTGACTAAACCCAAGAAGAATAGTGTGAGAAACACTAATTATAATAGGAAAACCACATAATCAAGAATAAAATTTCACACTTAAGGTCTTATCCTAGGTTATTCAAGGTCATTTCTAAAACACTAAGATTGTGTTCTATGCTTAGACTTATCCTTAGGGTTCTTACTAAGGCTTTCACATCCTAGTTTCCGAAGTTTGACTATACCTTTCCTCTGATACCAACTATAACGACCCATACTTTACATACATTGTTATTACTTCATAATTGAAGCACACTTATTACAACATATAACAAAACCAATAAAGGACCGTATAGGTATAGTGTCTTTAGAAACTAGAAAACATAAACAACTGGTTCATAAAGCATCTACTTTTCCTCCCATTTATTTCATCATATCTAGAGTCCATTTTTGGAATATTCTACTTAATAACCTTCTTCCTGACCTGGGGAAATAAAACATACAAAAGGGTGAGCTCAAATGATCAGTAAGGGTAAACAAAAGAAATATCAATCACATAATATACATAAGAACATAACTTTTGGAAATCTTATCTTGCAAAAGAGATCATAATATCATAACATGGGATAAATCATAGAAGTGAAATGTAATCCCAATAATAATAACTTAAAACATGAAATTTTTTGGAATACACACATAATCATAGAGAATCATTTCTTATTATTCAAGACTAATTGCCAAGACTATCTTAGTGGACAAAGTCCATTTCTGAACCGAGTTCACTCCTCATTTCAGTCCTGTTTCACTGAACCGGTATAACCTACCGTTACAACCATGTCTATCTCATGAGATATAAAATCTTTACCCAATGCATTGTAGGGAGATATAGGTCCCACCCATCTCATAATGATACCATTCTTATGTGTGCCACAAAATCATAAACCATACATCATAACATAACCCATGTAATAAAAATGGGATTCTTAAACAACATGACATCATAAAACAATTCATATAAGATAAAAGAATTCATAAAAATATTTCCATCACAACATAATAAAATCCATGTAATAATAGGGATAGAAAAAGAACTCAATATTATCTTAGATCGAAAATAATTTTGATAAAACACTTGAACTCCATTCTTGAGGAAAATATCCTTCCTACTTCAAAAAAAACATTTTCTTTCTTAACATGTCATACAATTCTAAACTAAAAGAAGTTGATTAAAAATAAACTTGAAAACTTGTAAAGTAAGCTTCTTGGAAATAATGTTTTAAAAATCCATTCATGCCATATAAGTTAAAAAAACATTCTTCTCATACTTTTGTCGGAAAAGTCAAAAAGTACCTCGTACAGAAAACGACAAAAGATTCCTTTCATATCTTTTACTAAAAACTCACCGAAGGGTAAAATTGGATATAAACTATTGTAGAAGGATATAAATATTACATATTGAGGAAACATGGATGTGGATGATAAAATACACCCCAGTAAATTCCAAAGTATAAACAATCTTAGATAAAAATGAGATTGTGATATTTCCCTTACCTTAGGTCCGACTTGCTTTGTAAGTGTCCAAACCTCCTGTATAATGATTTAAATAATGTTATTGACTTATTCCATAATCATACTTATTTTTATGATATCATATATGGTCATATTCTTAGCTTCTTAGTAGTAATATTTCATTGCTACTTGTTATTCGGGTGTTTATAACTTTTTGTTCTTATGCGTGTTTTGTAGAATAAATTATTATTCTTCTCTTTAGGTTATAGATACCTCATTTAAAGAATGGTATTAGTGTAATATATATCATACTCATTCATTCAATTCATTTATATAATCATTATGAAATTAAGATCATGTAGAACGAGTCGCATCACATCGTGGAGACGGTATTCCGTACGTACGCACGAGTGATGATATCATTCCTATGATCGTGGAATTGTATTGGAGTGTATGTATACTATTTAAGAATAAATATCACTTTATAATAGTCATATATAGTCATTATTTACACCATTATACCTATACAAGTAAGGTTGTGGTGGAAAATAGATTACACCACGGCGTGGAGACGGTATTCCGTACGTATGCACGCGCGATGATTTCATTTTCCGTAGGATGGATAGATGGTTAAATAGGGTTGTTTCATAATTATAATAACATATCAGTATATGAGTGATACTGATGTTATTACTTCATAATGAAACAACTAAAGAAGAACAAGTTGAAGAAGAAAGAAATTGGAAAGGATCAGTAATGGATATTACCTCTTCTTTGAAGTGCTTCTTTGAGACCTATTTTTAGGGCACTAAAATTTGTCTTTTAAGAAGAACAGGACCTCTAGGATGTCTCTAGGGAAGTGGAGAGGATAAAATTTCAGGGGTTGACCGAGATTGAAGGCTCAAAGTGGTGTGAGGAAGAGAGGGAGGAGGTGCCCTTTTATAAGGGAGGAGAGGGGCACCTTTGGAATAACTAAAAATATTATTTTATTATAAAGTCAAGTTCGGTTTTAAATAGCTCCAAATTGATTTATTTCTAGGCTAAGGTGGGGATGGGTCTAAATCCTATAATCAAATAGAATTTAGACAAGTTTAGGTTCCTATTTTAACCTTATCATTTAGATTTAACATTAATTTAAATAATTTTACTTTTACCGTGTCTTCTTGTGTTCTTATACTATAAGGTTAATAAACTTACTATATCAAGCCAAAAGAACCCCAAGTTGTTTATTATTAATATATATAATCTTATCTAAATCATTTTGCCGAACCTTAGATTTTTAGGAATAAAATAACAATTAATAATATAATATTTGTTTTAAAAACTATTTTATGTCAATTTTGACACTATTTAGTAATTGATTTTTGTGAAAATCATAACAGAATGATAAGTTCTAAAAAAGTTAATTAAATAAATACTAACATGTCATATTAACCTATAAAATTAGTTTAATTCATAAAAAGTCTCAAATTATATTTATTTGGGTATTTATAACATCAATTATGTCAATATTTCATTAATAAGATAATTACTGCATCATCGTTGTGTCATAAATAAATTAAATTATTTAATGTTTAAAAATTACAAATAAAATACCATTATGTAGGATATCTTTTTAGATTTCTAATGAATATTTATAGTCTAATTTATCTTATGTATAACCCCATATTAAAAATGATTTAGTTATTAAACTTTGATTTTAACTATTTTAACCCTTCTTTAAATAAATTAATAATAAATGTCCTAATCTAATCCAAGTGGGCCTAAATGGTCATATTTTATTCCTAAGTTTCTTTTTGGTCGAATTAAACTTGTCCAATAGAATTAGGACATGTGTTAGGGTAATAATAATATCATTTTTACCCTTAATTACCCTATTTACTTTTAACCGTGGTAAAAAAAAGTAAAAAGTTACTATTCGCCAAAAAATTATTTTCATCTCATTGAACCACATTTTACTTACTGACATCAACCGTGTCTCTCGGATTTTTGAAATTCCACTCACAGAAGCGGTAAAATTAAGTTTTATGAAAAATTCAGTTTTTTTTAACAGCCACTTAGTAGTTTCACTATTCATCAAAAATTGAAAGTTTTCAGAAAAATACCAAAATTTCACCCTAGGATAATTTCGATATTCCGAGTTCAAAAATGAAGTCCATTTTGAAAAATAAAATTTATAAAATTTCAAAAATTGGTTATTACTATTCATAACAGCTAGTTTTAATAATATTTTAATAGCATACCATTGTTTAGTGAAACTCGGTATTGCGTATGACGCAAGCTATCGAGGAAGGCCGCGGTTGCGTGTAAAGAAAGCCAAGCTAGTGTTGTGTTTAGTGAGAGATTCCTTTGATGATTTATATAACATAAAAACAAAGTATTTCACATAAAAGTCTCGGGTGTTACAGAAATAATGACATAATAAAACATAATCATGGGTATTCTACTAGTTTAATAACCACGTGAACTTAAAAAACTAGCATCATAATAAGGGAAGTGCATATTCTAGACATCATATCCATATTTTCCAATCCTCGTGCTAGGACCATAAAATAATCATTTTGTCAAGGCCTCATGCCAAGACCATAGTTTGTCTCATGAGACCTACCGATGCATCAAGGGGCTATAGTGGACCCCACCCATCACATAATAAGTCCAATGCATTCCTCATATGAGTGGGGATAATCATAAACAACATATACATTCATATTGAAACTATCATATGAAATGTAACTAAATTTCACCAATTATTGAACAAAAACACTAACCATTCAGAATAATATGATGAATGGTTTTAGGATAGATCATCCAAAATAAAGTTAGTCATAAAACATTAAATAAAATATGGTATATGACATCATAAATTATTAACCCCAACAATACATAATAATCAACAAGAGGGTTGAATCAAACGAGAATAATCTTTTAAAATCATTAAGCAATTCTTGTGATAAATACTCTTTTATTTTGAAAAGAATAGTTCTTTTGGAAAAATATTTGTATAAAGCCAGACGTAAAGTAAGATAGTATTTAATGATAAAATTAGTGTTTTTATAAGAATAATTTTTTCCAAAAATATATTATAGCTTGCCCTTGAAAATAGATATGAATTTGAGAAATTCCCTTGTATCGGGCTCGTATTTTTGGAAACAGTTTTGAGAGCTTCTTTTAAAACATGTAACTATCCAGAAAATAGGGAAGGATTCTGGTTGGTTTACATATATAGAATACTCACACAGAATTTATTTGGAGTACATAACAATACATAAGAATTTCATCGATGAAATTAGACAATAAAAGTAACCTGAATGAAAATGGAAGTTCAGGTGAAAAACCCTTACCTTAACTCCAAACGTGTTCCTCTCTTGTACTTAAGCTACTGGAATATGAAATTATACTTTTTAATAACTTATTTCAGAACCTATTAGACATGTATTTAGTTTAACATAATTCTGGTTAGTTCATTTATGACTTTATTGATAAGTTATTGTATTGAATTTCATCGTTCTGGAGTGTTCGTTTCCTTTATTTTCATATTCAGTTCACTTGTTTTTAAGTAATGAATTTCATGTGGAATGGTTATAAATCTCCAGGATTGGAATTATATATTATTTATGAACATAAATAATTGTTAATGTTCATTTCTATAATTTGGTTATATGTAATGAGTATGAATTATTAGATGAAAACCATTTCGATTATTTGGCGGTATTTGGATTATTATGAACTAGTTTGTCATATAACTTAATTATATGTAAATATTCAGGTTATTGAATATTAATTATGTTATAATACATATATTATAGTCTGGTTAAACCATAATTATGGTTTCATTACCAGTAATTAAGAAGAAATTGAAGAATGAAACTTCTTCGTCCACGGAGGCTATAAATTGGAACCTCATGGACGTTGATTTCGTTTATAAAAATAAAAGGGAGGGAGTGGGAATATTTATGATGGGTCTTCCATTCACATGATATAACTCCAGTATATATATTATACTAGAGTTATCATGATCATTTGGACATAGGAGGTGAGGATAGAAAAAGAATAGAGATGATCTTGAAAATAAAAGAAGAGGTGAGATATCCCTTATGAAAATTCGACAGCCTAACGACATCGATTAATATTTCATAAAATGAAATGATGAGAGAAAAAGGAGACCTAATAATATTTAAATAAAAAGGACAGTAATAAGACTTCATAAAATCAAACCCCAACATATTTTAATGTAAATTCAAAGAGATAACATAAAATAAGTGTCGACTAAAAGAGAAGGGTGAAGGATTCCCTTACCTTGTAGAGTAACTCCTACTACTTAAAGGTTGGGACCTTGGAGGGATTAAAAAAACCTTTGGAGGACTCTTAGAGAGTTAAAAACACCATATCATAGAGGATGAGGAATTTGTAATGAAAGAAAATAAATGGATGAGTGGGTATTTATAGAAAAAGAGGGGTAATTTTTTAATAATTTCAAAGGGACACCTCATTAGTGTTTTTTTCCAAACCATGGGGTTGCCCATGGTATTTGACCATGGTTTAAGACACTTGGAACACCTCATGTAATAAGTTACTATACACAAGTCAAACATTATTTTATATTTAATTATTACATCATTATGATGTCATCAAACTACCGAAAACTCAAAACTGTATTTTTACTATTCATGAAAAATTCATGTATTTTAGAAAAATCCCAAAAATTCACCCCTACTATTTTTCGATGTGTATAATTCAAAAGTAAAATACATTTTTCAAAAATAATTTTCTAAATATTATTAATTTAATTTTTAAATAAGGTCATAGTTAATTCAAAAAATAACAATCTTGAAGTGCAATTAGTTTTATGTGACATCGAAAAATTAATTAAGATCCCATTATCACATTGCCTTAGTAAAATAAAATAATAATATTATTTACTATTCATAAGGGATATATTACTATTCATATTACTATTCATATTACTATTCATAAGGGTATGTTATTATTCACCAAAAATCAAGTTTGTTCTATCAGACTCCAAATGACTTACTGAACACAACTCTGGATGACAATTTCTTGAAATTCAAAACATAGAAGAGGCAAAGTTTTGTTTAATGGATAGATTATAAAATTGTATTCTATATTTATTTTCAAAACCATGGGTTGTTATATTCTCCCCTCCTTACAAAAATTTCATCCTCAAAATTCATAGAATATTACCTAAAAAGATTCGGGTATGTCTTTAACATAAGCTCCTCATGCTCCCATGTTTCTTCCTCCATCTTATGGTTCCTCTATAGAACATTTCCCAGATGAGTAGTCTGATTTCTCAATACTTGTTCTCTAGTATCAAGAATCTTGATAGGCTCTTCACAGTAAGATAGATTGAGCTCAAGTTCCACTTCTTCATAAGTGAGTACATGTGTTGGGTCTGGCATGTACTTTCTTAACATTGACACATGGAACACATTGTAAACCTTAGAGAGACTTGGCGGCATTTCCAAACGGCAAGCTATGAATCCAATTCGGTCCATAATTTCAAAAGGTCTGATGTACCTGGGACTTAATTTTCCCTTCTTATTAAATCGTATGATACCCTTCCTTGGAGATACCTTTAAGAAAATGTGATCACCTTCTTGAAATTAAAAATCCTTCCTTCAGTTATCAGCATAGCTCTTTTGCCTACTTCGAGCTATTTTGATATGGTTCTGGATAATCTTCACCTTCTCCATTGTTTCTTCAACAAGTTTTGGGCCCATGATCTTTCTTTCACCAACATTATCCCAACAAGTTGGTGTACGACATCGCCTCCCATATAATGCTTCATAGGGTGCCATATGTATACTTGAATGGAAGCTATTGTTGTAGGAAAATTCTACGAGAGGTAAATACTGATCCCACATGGCTTTAAAATCAAGTGAACAAGACCTCAACATGTCTTCTAATGTTTGAATAGTCCGTTCTAATTGTCCATCAGTTTGTGGGTGGTAGGCAGTGCTCAAATGAAGATCAGTATCTAGGGAATTTTGAAGAATTTTACAAAATCTTGATGTAAAATGTGGATCATGATCAGAAACAATTGATAAGGGTACTCCATGAAGTCTCACAACTTCATTAATATATATTCTTTCTAGACATTCAAGTGGTAGATCTTCCCTTATAGCAAGAAAATGTGCTGACTTGGTAAGACGATCAACAATGACCCATATTGCATCGTTCCTTCTAGGAGTCTTTAGTAGTCCCATGAAAAAGTCCATCATGATATTATCCCATTTCCACTCAGGTATGGGAAGAGGTTGCAATACTCCTCTAGGATGTTGCCTTCCAGCTTTCACTTGTTGACAAACCATACATCTTGACACAAAATCAGCAATCTCCCTCTTCATGTTGTCCCACCAAAAATGTTCCTTCAAATCTTTATACATCTTAGTGCAACCAGGGTGTATAGAGAAATTAGAACTATGAGCATCATCCAACAATTCCCTCTTTAGAACAGGTATATCAGGAACACAAAGTCTCTTCCCAAATTTCAAAATTCCATCTTTATATACAAAGTCACTCAATCTCCCATCATTCACAGCTTTAATCTTATTTTGAAACTCCTCATCATCATCCTGAGAACTTTTTATCCTTTATAGTAAAGATGGTTTGGAAACCATTTGAAAAAGAACTGATGTTTCACCTTTCATGGTTATTCCCATATCCATCTTTACTAGATCCATGAAAATAGGATCTCTTTCAGCTCTCATCTTGTTCAAAACTCCATGATCCTTTCTGCTCAAGGAATCTTCCACCTTATTTTCCTTCTCTGGGTGGTAGTGTATCGTGCAATCATAATCCTTGAGTAGTTCAATCCATCTCCTTTGCCTCATGTTGAGTTCTTTCTGTGAGAAAATATACTTCAAATTCTTATGATTAGTATAAATCTCACATTTTTCACCATAGAGATAATGTCTCCATATATTTAATGCAAATATTACAGCAGATAACTCAAGATCATGAGTAGGATAGTGTGGCTCATGATTTTTTAGCTGTCGTGATGCATAAGCAATAACCCTATCATTTTGCAAAAGGACACAACCAAGTCCTTTCTTTTAAGCATCACTATAAATAACAAATCCATATTTCCCTGATGGTAGAGTCAATATATGAGCATTGAATAATCTTCTATTCAGTTCTTCAAAACATTCTTCACAATATTTTGTCCAAACAAATTTAACCCCTTTACGTGTGAGCTTCATTAGCAGGTTAGCCAGTCTGGAAAAATTCTGCATGGAACACCAATAATAACCTGCTAATACAATAAAACTATGTACCTCAGATATGTTTGTTGGCATGGGCCAATCTTGAATTGCCTTTTTCTTAAAAGTATCAACTAGGATTCCATCCTTAGAGACAATATGTCCAATAAAAGAAATCTCTTGAATCCAGAATTCACACTTGCTAAACTTCCCATATAATTCACGTCTTCTAAGAGTCTTCAAGATAATGCACAAGTGATTTTCATGATCTTAGTAGATTTTGGAGTATACCAAGATATCATTAATAAATACCACTAAAAAATCATCGAGATATTCCTTGAAAACTCTGTTCATTAGATCCATGAAGACATATGGTACATTATACAATCCAAAAGGCATTACTGTAAACTCGTAATGCCCGTACCTGGTTCAAAATGTTGCTTTTGGAATATCTTCCTTCTTTACACTAAACTAATGATATCTAGAATGAAGTTCAATCTTTGAAAAGTATTGAGCTATATGAATTTGGTCAAATAAATCATCAATACGAGGTAGAGGATACTTGTTTTTTATTGCTATAGCATTGATCTCCCTGTAGTCAATACATAACCTCATAGATCCATCTTTATTCTTAACAAAAAGGATAGGGGCTCCCCATGGAGAAACACTAGGGTGAATAAATCCCTTATTACTCAATTAATCTAGTTGTTTCTTTAGTTCCACTAATTCCACAGTGGCCATTCTATAAGGGGTCTTTGATATGGGCCTTGAACGAGGAATTAAATCAATGGAAAACTCAATTTCTCATTCTGGAGGATGTCCAGGTAAATCTTCTAGAAACACATAAACATATTATCTCACAATAGGTACATACTTTATTTGAACATTCCTTTCCTCACCCACAATTATTTCATTCTCCTCCTCCACAATAATTGAATTTAGTTGAGCTATTGTGGGTGGATCTAGATAAGAATTAGGTGATGATGATTCTGATCTAAAGATAAGGTGTTCTTTATCATCGTCATCAAAAATCATAACCTCCTTCATCTTACAATAAATTTTGGAATCATGGTCTGAAAACCAATCCATATCGAGGATTATATCAAATTCAGTCATCATTATGACGATGAGATCAGTAGATAAAGAACATTTATATGCTCTAATGGAAACTGATTCACAAAACTTTGTAGCAATGATACTTCCCTTAGGAGTTTTGAATGACAACTCCATTGTTAAATCAAATTGGAAATATCTAATTTTCTTAGCAAACTAGGAAGATATGAAACAATGAGATGATCCAGAATCAAATAAATCATTGGCTAAACTTGAGGAAACAATTAAATTACCTGCCACCATGTCATTAGGAACTTCAACCTCTGTAGTTGTGATTTCATAATCTTGTCCCTGATCCCTTGGCCTTCTCTGTTGCATATTTCCTTGACGTTTTGGACAATCATTAGCATAATATCCTATCTCCTGACAACTATAGCATTGAACATCATTGTCTTCCTTCTTCCCTTTGCAATCACCAACAAGATGGCCTTCTAACCACATTTGTATCATACTCCTTTTTCTTTTAAGCATGCACCAGGGTGTTTGTTTCCACAATTGTCACATGGTGGAAATTCAACTCTTCCCTTCCTCCATGTTTCCTTATTTCCTTTCCCAGGGTTTTCAGCAGCCCTCTTCTTTTCTTGCTTTCCCTTAAAGTCATAAGACTTAGAGAATTATTTTTCTGTCTTAATGGCACATGAAACTATATCCTCATATGATGAAAAACTTTGAGAGACTAGTGTCCATCGGAGGAATGGATTTAGGCCATAATAGAATTGATCAATTTTTCTTCTTAGATTTCATATGTAGTCTACAACATGTCTTTCTAATCTTGTGAAGTTATCTTCGTACCTTGCAACATTATCATCTTCCTTCTGCCTTAGACTCAAGAATTGTCTCTCCATATCTGCTCGATGCTCACAAGGGAAATATTTTTCTAAGAAGATTTCATTAAAATCCCTCCATTCCATCTCTTCTATCTCTTCTTCCTTCTTTGTGTTTTGGATTGAGGACCACCACTGATCTGCATCTCCCGATAGACGATAAACTTCCATGACAACCTTGTCTATTTCATTACATCCCAAAGAGAGGAATATATTCTCAAGGGAACATATCCACTGCTCTGCTACAAACGGGTTTGTAGTCCTGCTGAATGATGGAGGTTGTTGTCACATAAAGAGATCTAGCATGACTCTTCTACGTGGTGGATCTAGATGCTCCATACGGGTGAGGTTATTATTCATAACCTGAGTAAGTTTTCCAAGTATAGTTATGAGTTTCTCAACACCAGTCACAGCACCAGAGCCAACATCATTATCTTTCATCAGAGGAAAATCCCTACAGGGGACACATGCATTCGTGCGATTTCCATTCCGTCCACTAGGTTCTATATCTAGATAATGGCATACACTTTATTAGGTTATGAATTATAATGTATAATCTTAACATAAAAATACTAAGAAAAATTGAGATCCTACACATGGCTAATCCCATATTCACAAAAATGGTTTCTTTGAGGAATATTTACATTAAAATTCTTCATAATGGCTTGTAAAGAAAATGTGAATTATTTTAAGCTCATACCCTGGGAGTGTTGTAACCAAGAGTGCAGCAAGGCCCGTTGTCGTGCACTAGTTCCCGTTCAAGTCTAGATCAAAGCAGTGTTTTTTGGTTTTACCCCTAGATACATCTATGCTAGAGTCGCCTCTACCTGCTCGTATCCAGACATGGATGTATTTCTTGAATAATATACATAATATATTCCTTACCAAAATTCTAGGATGTTCTTGTATGTTTATCCTCAAAGACTAACTTAGGGACTCTTCCCCAATTCTACGTTTTCTCAATCTAGTTTCCAAGTATTCTACTAAACTTCCTCTGATACCAACTTTAAAGACCTGACCTTAGTTGCCCAGAGTCGGTGCATTATTTGATTACATTGGAATACATACAAGGAATATGAATCCCAAAGGACCTAGTAGTTTAGTATTATTGGAAATAAGATACATACATAATTTCAACTTTACATATGGAAAGTAATAACAACACTAATTATTCTACTAGAGTCATCACGTCTCCTAGATTATGCTTGCAAGTCATTCATAAATTACTTCTTCATGTCCTGAGGAAATGAAACATAAGAAAGGGGTGATCTCAAATGCTCAGTAAGAGTAACAAATACAGTTGAAGTTAATATAAACATTATACATGGTGAATAATTGAAAACAAATGCCTCTAATAATGAACTTGAACACATTATGGCAGAAATATGAGCTGAAAAAATAATTCAATAATAAAACATAATAATGGGTATTATACTAGTCAAATAACCACATGAACTTCAAATAATAGCATCATAATTAGGGAATTTCATATGCTAGACATCATAACCATACCGTCCAAGCCTCGTGCTAGGACCATAAAATAATCATTTTGTCAAGGCCTCGTGCCAAGACCATAGTTTGTATCATGAAACCTACTGATGCATCAAGGGGCTATAGCAGGCCCCACACATCACATAACAAGTCCAATGCATTACTAATATGAGTGGGGATCATCATAAATACATATATATTCATATTGAAACTATCATATGAAATGTAACTAACTTTCGACAATTATTGAACATAAACACTAACCATTCAGAATAATATGATGAATGGTTTTAGGATAGATCATCCACAATAAAGTTATTCATAAACCATTAAATAAAATATGGTATATGACATCATAAATTATTAACCCAAACAATACATAATAATCAACAAGAGTGTTGAATCAAATGAGAATAATCTTTTAAAATCATTAAGCAATTCTTGTGATAAATACTCTTTTATTTTGAAAAGAATAGTTATTTTGGAAAAATATTTGTATAAAACCAGAATTAAAGTAAGATAGTATTTCATGATATAATTTTTTTATAAGGATAATGGTCTCCAAAAATATATTATATCTTTCCCTTGAAAATATATATGAATTTGAGAAATTCCCTTGTATTAGGCTCGTATTTTTGGAAACAGTTTTGAGAGCTTCTTTTAAAACATGTAACTATCCAGAAAATAGGTAAGGATTCTGGTTGGTTTACATATATATAATACTCACACAGAATTTATGAGGATTAAATAACAATACATAAGAATTTCATCAAGGAAATTAGACAATAAAAGTAACCCAAATGAAAATGGAAGTTCGGGTGAAAAACCCTTACCTTAACTCCAAACGTGTTCCTCTCTAGTACTTAAGCTCCTGAAATATGAAATTATACTTGTTAATAACTTATTTAAGAACCTATTAGAAATATATTTAGTTTAACATAATTCTGGTTAGTTTATTTATGTCTTTATTGATAAGTTATTGTATTGAATTTCATCATTCTGGAGTGTTCGTTTCCTTTATTTTCATATTCGGTTCACTTGTTTTTAAGTAATGAAGTTCATGTGGAATGGTTATAAATCTCCAGGATTTGAATTATATATTATTTATGAACATAAATAATTTTTAATGGTCATTTCTATCATTTGGTTATATGGAATGATTATGAATCATTATATTAGAACCATTTTGATTATTTGGAAGTATTTGGATTATTATGAACTAGTTTGTCATATAACTTAATTATATGTACATATTCTGGTTCTTGAATATTAATTATGTTATAATAAATATATTATAGTCTGTTTCAACCATAATTATGGTTTCATGACCAGTAATGAGGAAGAAATTGAATAATGAAACTTCATCATCCACGAAGGCTATAAATTGCAACCTCATGGACGTTGATTTTGTTTATAAAAAAAGGGAGGGAGTAAGAATATTTATTATGGGTATTCCATTAACATGATATAATTACAGTATATAGATGATGCTTGGGTTATCATTATCATTTGGATAGAGAAGGTGAGGAGATAAAAATAATAGAGATGATCTTGAAAATAAAAGAAAAGGCGAGAGATCCCTTATGAAAATTTGGCAGCCTAATGACGTCGCTTAATATTTCATAAAATGAAATGATGAGAGAAAAAGGAGACCTCATCATATTGAAATAAAAAGGAAATTAATAAGAATAAATAAAATCAAACCCCAACATATTTGAATGGAAATTAAAAGAGATAACATAAAATAAGTGTCGACTAAAAGAGAAGGGTGAATGATTACCTTACCTTGTAGAGTAACTCCTACTACTTGAAGGTTGGGACATTGGGGGGATTAAAAACACCTTGGGAGGACTATTAGAGAGGTAAAAACACCATATCTTTGAGGATGAGGTATTTTGAATGAAATAAAATGAATGGATGAGTGGGTATTTATAGAAAAAGAGAGGTAATTTTTTAATAATTTCAATGGGACACCTCATTAGTGGTTTTTGCCAAACCATGGGCTAGCCCATGGTATTTGCACATGGTTTAAGAGAATTGGGACACCTCATGTCATAAGTTACTATAAAAAAGTCTACCATAATTTTACATTTAATTATCACATCATTATGATGTCATTAAACTACATAAAACTCAAAAATGTATTTTTATTATTCATGAAAAATTCATGTATTTTAGAAAAATCCCAAAAATTTACCCCTACCATTTTTCGACGTGTATAATTAAAAAGTGAAATCCATTTTTGAAAAATAATTTTCTAAATATTATTAATTTAATTTTTAAATAAGGTCATAGTTAATTCGAAAAATAATAATCTTGAAGTGCAATTAGTTTTATGTGACATTGAAAAATAAATTAAGATCCTTTTATCATATTGCCTTAGGAAAATAAAATAATATTATTATTTACTATTCATAAGGGTCATATTACTATTCATATTACTATTCATAAGGGTATGTTACTATTCAACAAAAAATCACGTTTGTTCTATCAGAATCCAAATGACTTACTAAACACAACTCTAGATGACCATTTCTTGAAATTCAAAACATAGAAGAGGAAAAGTTGTGTTTAATGGATAGATTATAAAATTGAATTCTATATTTATTTTCAAAACCTTGGGGTGTTACATCTGTCCTGAGTCTGTTTTGGGTGGGGGGGGGGGTTGTCCAGGGTCTTGGGGGAGTGGAGGTCTGGGCTGTCCAGGGTTTGGGTCTATCCTTGGGGGGGGGTCTGTCTGTGGTTGTCCAAGGTCTGTCTAGAGGGGGTGTCCAGGGTCTATCCAGGAGGGGGGGGGGGGATGTCCTGGGTCTGTCCGGGGGGTCTAGGATCTGTCCAGTGGGGGTGTCCAGGATCTGTTCAGGAGGGGGGGGGGATGTCCTGGGTCTGTTTGGGGGGGGTCCAGGGTCTGTCCAGTGGGGGTGTCCAGGGTCTGTCCAGGAAGGGGGGTGGGGTGTCCTGGGTCTATCTAGGTGGTCCAGGGTCTGTCCAGTGGGGGTGTCCAGGGTATATCCAGTGAGGGTGTCCAGGGTCTATCTAGGAGGGGTGGGGGTATCTGGGGGAGTGGGGGGGGGGGGGGCATTGCATGGGGGAAAGGGGTGCTGTAGGGGTGGGGGTGGGGGTCTATTTTTATGGTTTTTTCAGACCATATATCCATGGTTTTTAACCATGGATATAGGTACAATGCTACGGTTTCTAACCGTGGAAATAAACTATGTCCATCCTCTAGTATAGCCACAGTTCTAAACCTTGGATATCGTGATATTACCACAGTTTAAACCGTGGCTATATACCTATAGCCACAGTTTGAACTGTGGATATAGACCTATAGCCACAGTTCCAAACCATGGCTATAAGTCTAGGCCTATAGCCACACTAAACTAGCCATGGTTTTTAAAACTGTGGATATTACCTATATCCACGGTTTGAGGACCTATAGCCACAGTTTTAAACCGTGGCTATAGCCCGAATTTCCAGTAGTGAAAGTACTTCTGGGCATGTTGGTGAATTTCCAAATAGGGTTGAGGGGCCTAAATTAATAGCATCTAAATCAAAAATATGAGTGTAAGACAGGGGGTGAAGAGATCTCAGGAGAAAGAGTTACGTGGTGTGGTTGTTAAAAACCCATCATGAATAAGGACATAAGCCCATACCACACTGTATACCCTCTCCTAGAAAAACGTAGGCCAAGGGGCCAAGATGATAAGGAGGTTTCTAAGAAATAGGGATGGACCCAAAAGCAAAATGTTTGGGTAGTCCTACGTATCCCATAAGGATGGGAATCAAACCACACATAGTTCTAGAGGATGCTATGCAATTTTATGTCATGCGGAAAGGACACAAATAGGGGAAAGGTATCTCAATGAGGGATGTGTATGGCACGACACGTGACCCGACTTGAATGAGGGAACAAGCTCATACCACACCGTACGATCCCAAATGAGAACTTGGGCCAGGGGGATGAAAGGGTTGAGGGATCTAAGATGGGAAGTCCCAACCAATTCGCAGTTTAACATTTTGTGGTGAGGGAAATGGTGCTCTTAGTTTAAGTTCATAGGGCTTGGACCGAATATGCATAGTTTAATGTCATATGCATGGGAAAGGTGAGTGGTGAAGGAGAATCATCATGCCAGTGGAAAACCACAAAATAAAAACAATGATAGAGGATAACTGTTGACCATGTTCATAACACAATATTCGTATTTTTGTGACCAGAGTTTGTGGGAAAACAATTGAGTGTCGACCGTTGACCGCATTCGCAACACGAGGCTTGTATCAACTTTTCACTCGAAAGCGTTGGGGACATTGTCCCAAAATGTTAGGAGAGACCTAGGGCCTAGTATCTATGCTGTTCGTGGGTCCTTTGGGATGTGAATGATGATGAAATCCCAAATGATGGGACATACAAAGCATGGAAGTACCTGTTCTTAAAAAAGGAAAATATATGAAGGAGGGATGTCTCAAGGGGATATGTGTGGTGTGGAAAAAATAGCCCGAAGTGAATGAGGATGTAATTCCATACCACACCGCACAATCCTAGATGAGAACTTGGGCTAGGGGGCCGAAAGCGGCGAGGGACCTGAGATAAGAAGTCCTGACTGGTTTATAGTTTAACATCTTGCAATGAGGATTATTGGGATCTTAGTTTAAGGTCATAGATCTCTGACCATAGACACATGACCCTTTATGTGGGTATTGCCTTCCAAATTTCCTAAGCTCATGTGAGAAATGATCAGTGTGGTAAACAAGGAATAGTACCCAGCTCTCCCCAACATACAGGGGTACGACAGCTGGAATCACACTCCTACCCGAAGCAAACTGACATTTGAAGGGATAGTGGGACAACATGAACCACTACACCCAATATTTGGGACATATGGGGGTGGTGAAAATGATGAAGGATAGTTTCTGACCATGTTTGAAACACAACATCCATATCATGTGACCCAAAATGGGAACAACAAATGAGTATCGATCGTTGATCATATTTGCAACATAGGACTTGTATCAAATTGTAATTCTAGGTCCTCAAAGGCGTTGGCCCGAAATGATAGGAGATACCTTAGGATAAGTATCTATACCATTTTAGGGCCCTTTTGGATGTGAAAGATGAAAGAGTCCCAAGTACAGGGAGTGTGTGAAGCAAAAATGTGCCTGTGCAATTTAACGTCAAGAAGGACGATGAAAGAGGTGGAGATCCCCAGGGAGAGGGATGTATGGTGTAGTCATGATGAACCCGATGTAAATGATGGAAAAGGCTGACACTACACCATGTTTTCTGACCCAAGGGGAGATCCTAAAGTTTGGGGCTGGGCCGACAGACAAAATGTCCAAGCGTTCCTACATATCCCATAAAGATGGGAATCAAGCCACACGTAGTTCTTGAAGGTCATGCAGTTTAGCATCATGCGGTGAGGATGTGGGAGAATTGAAGAATGAGGAGGGGGAACATGGTGCAATCATCATAATCCTGACATGAGTGGGGCCAAATAATCCTACATGACACCATACAGGATCCTCCAAGAGGGATATACCTAGAGGGGATAGTCAACGAGGAATCTGGGGCTAGACTCAATATGAGGCGTCCGAGTGTTCTTATGTATCCCATGAGGATGGGAATCAAAGAATACATAGTTATTGAGATGAATTTTAACATCTTGCAGGATAATGGTGGTGGGGAGATCTTAGTTTAAGGTCTTAGAGCTCAAATCGTTTTGTAGTTTATCGTTATGTGGGATGATAAAGCAGTTTAGTGTCATGCAGTTTAAGGTCATGTAGGATCGAGTTACTCAGGAAAAGTATTACTTGAGGAATTTTCTATTGGTGGGAGGGGTTATACACTCACCGTCCATGGTAACCAGGGAGTACGCTTCATTGGGGTAAACCTTGTGAATGATGTAAGGCCCTTCCCATTTGGGCTCCAGCTTGGGTGGTTTCCTACTAGGTATCATTGGTGTTATTAGAGCAAACACCATGTTACCCTACAATAAAGAGCGGAGGTGAAATTTCTTGTTGAAATCTCTAGCTATCTTGTTCTGATGACTTTCCAGAGTGTGTAGGGCATGAAGCCTGTTCTCGTGGAGTGATTCCAATTCATCCAGACATATTTCAGCTACTTTATCCGGCGCTTGCTGATCATAGACAACTGTGTGTAATGAAGGCAACTGAATCTCTATGGACAGGACAGCCTCCGTTCCGTACACTAGGGAGTATGGGGTCACGTGTGTGGATTTGAAAGTCGTTTTCTGATAAGCCCAGAGGGAATTGGGGAGCTTGTCTGACCAACTCTTCTTGTTCTGACCAATAATTTTCTACATAATGTTATAGAGGGTTTTGTTGAACTCTTTGATCTTCTCATTTTCTTGTATGTGATAGTGGGAGGTATGGTTAGAACAGATGTTGTACTTGGTGTACAATTTCTTCAACTAGGCTACCCATAAGTTGGTGCCATTATTAGTAAGAATGATGTGAGGGGCTCCAAATCAGTGGATGATGTTGGAGATCACAAATTCAATGATAGAGAGGGCCTTGAACTCCTTGAGAGGAAACACTTCTACCCACTTGGAAAAGAAATCCTTAGTAGTCAAGATGAACCTACACTGGAGAGATGTCGCCGATGGATATGGTCCCATGACATTGAGTCCCCAGACCACAAAGGGCCAAGAGTACTTGGTAGTGTGAAGAGGATATGGTGGTCGATGCAAAAAGTTGGCATGAATTTGGAATACATGGAACCTCTTGGAAAACCTGATGTAGTCACGGATCATGGAGGGTCAAAAATACCCCAGTCTTAGGATCTGGTGTGATAAATTTGGCCTGGTCTGATGAGACCCATAGGAACCGACATGAACCTCCCGTATGACTTGAGAAATATCAGATCCTTGAATGAAAAAGAGGATAACCCCATCATACCCGCACTTTTAGAGGATCTTCTTGAGACCAGGACCACTCTAGAGGGTAAACTGTAGCACGCAACATTGAATTTTCTTGCACTCAGCTCGATCTGCTGGGAGATTACCATTTTGGAGGTACTCAACAAATGAGGTTCTCCAGTCAGGAGTCACTTCAATTACTACATCTGGGGGAATTGGAGGTCCTGACATGGAGGCACCAATGATAAAGTGGATTACCTGTGGGATGTCATTACCATATGGAGTGATGGGATCTATGACTCTCTGGTGTTCTACGTGGATAATCAAATCATCCTGTTCAGGCTCTTAAAGTGATGCAGCTAGGCTAGGCAAGGTGTCAGCTCGACCGTTCTGGGATTGAGGGACATGAGTAACTTTTGGATGAGATGGGAATTAGGCCATCATCTAGAGGGTGCCTTCTAGCAGTGGAACGAGATCTAGATTTCTAATGACATAGTCACCATTGATCTACTTAGTTCAGAGTCCCATTTCACATGCTAGTGGGGAACATTAGTCTCGAGGGCTAGCTCAAGGCTAGTAATGAGGGCCTGGTACTCCGCCTCATTATTAGTGAAACCTTCTGATAGCAGGAATGAATATGGTAGAACATATTGTGATGGGGTAATGAATTCAATACCCAAGCCTAATTTGTTGAGCATGGAGTCATTGGGACTTCTACTGGTAGGGCTCTGGGAAGCACCATCAAAGTGAATTTTCCATCATGGAATGTCTTGGTCTACCAAGATGATTTTCTCATCAGGAAAGTCAAGGTCTAGAGACTAGTCCACATGATCTAGGTGGGCAGCGAGGAAATATTCCAGTGCTTAACCCTTAATATCCTTCTGAGGGAAGAACCTGATGTCAAACTGCTGGAGGATCACTGCACACCGAGCTAGACGACCTGTCAACATTGGGTGGTTCAGGATGTACTTCAGTGGATCCACATGGGACACCAGCTATACCTCATGGTTCTGTAAGTAATTTCACAATTTCTATACTGCAAATACTAGCACAAGGCATCTCTTATCGATATGGGAGTATTTGGTCTTTGTATTGAGGATCTTGTGGTTGAGATAATATAGACTATTCTTTGTTCCCTCATTGTTCTTCTGGGTGAGAAGGGTGTCGAGAGATCATTCCTAGGAGGTCACATAAAGGACCAGTGGCTTTCCAAAAATGGGTGGCATTAGAACCAGAGGCTGTAACAGGTACTAATTGATTTCCTCAAAAGAATTATGACATTATTCATCCCATTTATAGACAATGTCTTTCTTCATGAGCTGAGAAAAGGGCTTACACTTTCTAAAAAAATTCACAATGAATCGACATATGTAGGCCAAGTAGCCTTGAAAGCCTAGAATATCCCAAATGTTTCTCGGGGGAGACATCTCGTTGATGGACTTTATCTTATCTTGGTTGATCTCTATACCCCTGTATCTGACAACAAAGCTAATAAAATTCCCAGAGGTGATCCCAAAGACACACTTCAATGGGTTCATCTTCAGGTGAGAAGAATGGAGGAAGCCGAACACTTTATCAAGGTCCTTGATATGGTCCTGATGCTAGGGAGATTTGACCACCAGATTGTCTACATAGCATTCCACTAATGTCCTGAGTATCGACTTAAATATGGAATGCATGGACCACTGATAGGTGTCACCTGAATTCTTTAGATGGAAGGTCATGACTTGGTAGCAAAAAGTACCTTGTGGTGTCCTGAAGGCTATAATATCTTTATCCTCAAGGTCCATTCAAATATGGTTATACCCAGAATACCCATCCATGAAGGAGAAGGCCTGGAACCTAGCAGTGGCATCAATCAACAACTCTATCATGGGAAGGGCAAAATCATCCTTCAGATAGTGACAGTTGAGATCTTATAAGTCGATGCAAACCTTGATCTGTCTGTTCTTCTTTCTGACTAGAACAAATTTGGATAACAATATGGGTACTAGACCTCCTTGATGAAATTTTCTATGATAATCTTATAAACTTCTTCCTCGACCATGGCACCGCGATAAGGGTGCATATTTCTAGGGGGCTTCTTAAACCCACAGTGGTTTGTTGGGAGACTGAGGCAGTGGACGAGTTCCTGGGGATATAGTCCTAAAATTTCATTATAGCTCCAAGAAAATATATCATAGTGTTGTTTGAAGAAGTCCATTTACTACTGTTTCTCTTCAACATGCATAGTGGCAATGATCAATGTGGGTTTCAGATCCATCTCACAACAGGTTCACCTTTACCAGTTCATCGACCGTGGTGGATATGCCCTCTTCAAATGCAGGAGGTGCGTCCTCCAAATACTCTTCTTCACTTTTGGGGGAGGGATCCTTGGTGGGAGGAGATTCCTCTAAATCAGTAGATCCTGATGGGAGGCTGGTACCAGCCTGGGCGACGGTAGACACTGCATCGGGGGACTCCTGTTCTGCCGAAACCATAGCGATGAAAGCTGTCGATCTGATCCCATCTGGTCTTCATCCCAAGGGGCCATTCTTGATGATATCTAAGCAATAGTGATGTATCATCTTGAGATGGTTTATCCCATCCCACCATAACAAGAAAGTATGAATTATTTTCATTGCCATCAGGCATATATCTCGATACCTTATAGGGGTAGGGGGCTCTGGGATCACCCGAGCCTGATTCGTGTAGGAGTATGAGGTGATATTCTAGAGTCGCTTAGACTTAGGAATGTTCTCCCCCCTCATTCCAGAAACAACAAAGTATTGTCCCATATCTGGGGTTGTATCCTCTAATCAGTGGATTGGAAAGATGTAGGAGTCATTCAGATCTTTCATGGGTTGGTCGCAGTTGTAGCGTGCTCAACTTCATTAGCCTGGATCTTCTTGTCCTTGCTCTTATAGAAGTCAGCATCTAGATAGTGGGCTTCACAAGAGGCAAAGGGAGACATGTTACCTTGGAGTATTCCCACTTAACCATTAAGCTAGTACTTAAGGCACTGGTGATACGATGAAGGGACCACCACATGCAGGTGGAGTCATGGACTTCCCATCAATGCATTGTAGGCGGTGTCTTGGGATACAACCATGAACTCAGTGCTGGAAACTAGACCACCGAATTGGATCTTTAGGTAGATCTTGCTGATTGGTTTCTATTTTGTCCTATCATAACCTTGAATTTTCATGTTAGAGGGACTCAGATCATCCTCGAACAACCCCAATTCTCATAGCATCTAAGTCAGGATCAAGTTAATCCCAGAACCCGTGTCGACAAGACAGCGTCAAACCTCCATGCCATTAAAATGTCCTATGATGTACAGTGGGAGGATGTGCCCATGTATGGGAGAACCTTCATCTTCTCCAGAGAATGAGATAATGGCCTGGCATTCAGCATGCTCAACTGCCTCAGCATAAAAGGTTTCTGTAGCTACTGCCTCTATCTCAAACTAGAGGGGGATTCTTAATGCTTTGTAAAGGGATTCATGCATATCCGTTGATAGGATAGGAGCCTCAAGGATAGAGATACTTTCTAGAATGTTGGAAAGATTCTTGAGTACATCGTACTTCTCTGTAAGGAATAAAATTCTACTTATAGGAGGTCGCTCTGTGACAGGAGGTATGGCCAGCCCTACTGGCTGGACCAACAATTGACTAGTGATGAGAATGTCCCACTACTCACTAGTCTAAGTCTGTGGAGTGACTACCAGATGAGGACCGGATGTATGATCACGAAGTGTTTGGGACAACTCTGCCTGATCCAACAACACAAATGACGGTGAAGGTGGACCTGATGATACTAGATGAGAAGGTTGAGCATGCCAATCTTTGCATTGGGCTTGTTACCTAGTTTCGGTATCATGTAAAACCTGATTAGAAGTACTGACCAAGGCACTCTGATAAACCTTATCGCTACGGCTCCATCAACGCTGGCGACAACTAGGGACGTTGGGGGGGGTGTCTGCCCGATGCTCCTCATTGTTAGAAATCATGTAGGTGTTTACCAGCTCTACGGTTTTAACTGATGTATACCCTTGACTGTCACATGAAGAATCCTCCACCACTAGATCGATTTTGGGGGGAATCGCTATCTATGGTGGCATGAAGTTGCTGAGAGTATATGATGAAGATGGAATCAGTGGGGGACTTTTTTTCCCTAGCATCGCTGATGCTTTCTCTTTTGAGAAGAGGAAGGTTGAGCCGTTGACACATAAGTACTAGTGGTAGGTGATTCATAATCCTCTAGAGGTTTAGGTTGATTCAAACATGCATAGATAATATCATGGGCACAAACGACTGTCTTACGAGCCACTAAGTTTTCATAATTCTAGGATCCACAGTTAAAAACCTAATGCCACTCACCTTCGCTGTCAATGATGCTATCTGGCTTCACGAAGACACATGCCACCTATGTTGGAGTTGGTCATAACCTGACTATGTGGTTATCAACCTTTCCTAAAACACATATCACTATTTGAGGATGTTCCCTAGGATACAGTGATAGGAGAATTAGTAGGGGTGATTAGTAAGGTCTGCCTCTTCTGGTCTTCTACATTCAGAAAAACATAGAAGTCCCTACTCCAAGGAACTACAGAAATAACTGGGAACCTAGGCCTCATTAAATGAGTAGGTTCAATTTCTTCTATCTGATAAGGGGGTTCTAGAATCCTAACCCTGACAAGGGTCTAGAGGATCCTATCGAGGAGGTGAATCCTAGTTATCTCACCTGGGTGGTGGCGGCGCATTACGCGGGGTCGCCTGCTAGTTATGAGGTGGGAGATACTAGGCTAGAGGCTATTTCTGAGGTGAAGGACCTCTACGAGGTTGTGGAGGTGGCTCCACTGGTAAGAACTCTATTTGCCTATGGGCCTCTATCTGTGACACCATGACGGGCTCAGCCTTAACAACCCTTCTTGTGGGAATTTTAGGAGGCAAAAGATGTGCCTACTTCGAATGTTTTATGGCTTCCTCTAGGTGCTGGGCCTTATCAGAGAAATCTCAGAATCCTATGGGGTAATTATAAGTAATGATAGGGGAACAGTTCGGTTTTAACATTTCCCACACAAATCTTTAGCAGCTATTCCTGAGTCAGTGACATGTCCAAGGAGTAGGTGGGCCCTTTCCATTGGGAAAAAAAGTCTACAACATGCTCATTAGGCCTCTATTTTCATTTGAAGAGGTATGAAATACTCGTCTTCCAAGTGCTGGAACTGAACTGGTAAAGAAACTGCCTATGGAGATCTTCCCAGCCGGTGACTACCTCGATGGGTAGCTAGATGTATGATACAAATTCATTTCCTTCCAATGTCTCCATAAAACATTGAATTTTGGCGGCCTCTTGCTGTGATGGAGTTCCCAACATGGGCCCACACCTTCAAATGAAGTGGACCAAATACTGCAGCGGATCACCCGTCCCATTGAATAGGGGAAATGGTGGGATTTCCAAAACCCCAGGGTGTTGGCATATCATCCACCCACATTGGATACAACTTTCCATCAGGCGGGCAACCTGTCGAGTCTCCAACACCTCAAGGCGGGCAATGAGTGCCACCATTGGATCATCTGCGTGGGGTTTCCTATCTTGACAAGGATCCCTGACCACAAATGCGTTGGCAGGTTCCTCAACATGATAAGTAGGTCTGACATCTCATGGAGCGACTAGTGGGATGACATGCGGAGAAGCTGGGGGAATCAGAGCTGGGTCCTAGGGATTGTCACACCATGCTGGTGGATTTAGTGACACATACCGCACCCTCTTTCCATAAGTTCTAGCCTATACCTTGTCCGTGTGAGCAGGATGATCTGGGTCATCTAGAGGCAATTTGACAGGGGGAATTTGTGTCTACCCTTACTTCCCTGACCGAGGATCACCATAGTTTGTCCGTCGCTCCGCAACACATTAGACAAAGAGGTTGTCGACCATCTTCTTGTGCTCTCTGAGATGTTGGAGGAACACAGTTTTTTCGGGATCATCCTCCGCCTTCTACACTGAGATAGATAGGTCTGAGGGTTTGACGGCTCCGAGGTGCCCTTTTATCTTATTTAGATTTCGCCCGAGGGTTAATGAATCGGTTGGTATAGGAAGATCCAGTAAATTCCTTTACAGGTGAGTGATCCTTCCCAACGGATCCAATAGGTGTGAGACCCCCGCGGGGGTAGGTCTTCTCCAAGAAGCTCTAGCTCATTCTCTCTCCCTAGAAGGTTGGACATGTTAACTGTGACCCTACCTAGAGGCATATCCTCGATATCTGTTTTCAAGTTAGGATGATGCAGATAGAACTAAAATGGAGGGCCACATACTTCCCCCAACCACGTATCTGCACATGGGGGAAGCCTCCTTGATGATCCTTTAGAGAACTTTAAATCTATAGATGCATCACTGTTGGAGGGTCCTATGGAGGCCTGGTGACTCAGGGCATGGGCCACAAGGAGAGAGGTCAAATCAACCAAACAACACTGTTGAACAATGTCTTCTAAGTGTTCTTGAATCTTGGGGTAAGACACTCACTGATAATGAAGAAGAAAGTGCATCACCCAGAGGGTCTGACAAAAGCATCCAACTTCCTCATAGGTGAGCGATTCCAATGCACTGAAATTTGGTGCTACGACCGACCAAAACATCTCTAGGAAATGGTTTACCAGAATAATGTCCCACAAGCTCCTCGAATCAGATTCAAGGTATGGTTCTTGGTTTCCCCACTCGTCAACTAGAGGCAGCTGGGGAACCGGTAGCGTTATTGAAGTAGATCACTGAGATGGTAGGCTGGCTTGGGGAGAATACGGGGAGCAGGCTGACAAGCTACCACATCTCAAGCTATCCTCTGAAGAGTGTAGTGACTTAGCCACCACATCACGATAAGACGAGTTGGCGACTACCGTTTCTATCACAAAGACCACGACTACTAGAGGTGGACTGTGCTGTTGATCATCTTCTATCATTACCTATAATAACTCTCTCTGATCTCTGGTTGAGGTAGAGAGTCCTTCTAGAGATGATAGTGGTGATTTCACAATTGGACCCTAGGGGATGCCAAATATTCATCCTCCTAGATGTATCTATGGAGGAAAACATGGATCCGGTAGACCTCGCATTACAAAAGGATGAGTCTGATGCACCTCGTTCCTACCCTTACCCTTGACACAGAGGATATAGGTGAGGGTTCCATCGTTGAATCCTATTACACCTTAGAATCTGAGAAGCAGACAGGTTTAATCTTAGTCTGAATTTTCCTGTAATTCTTTTTATGGTGGCAGTAACCCATCCTCCTTCCCCAATATGGCTCTTTGGGACTAGGTAGGATTATATCTTGAAGAGTTCTTTCAGCCAAAATGGTACTAAGACAGAGAGGACTTCCACCTGGGTGAGTCAGGGTGCGAGGAGAACCTGGGCTAATTTCATAGGGAACACAGGGAGGACCTCCATGTCCAATGGATGACGTGTGGAGGGAATCTCCATAGAAAGTGCCAGAGCAGGTAGGACCTTCACTGGAGATTGTGGGATAATGGGTAGGGCCTCCATGCTTATGTTCCCTAGTAGCGTTGGCACAAAGAGGGTCTTTGTACTGGTCGAGCATAACATGGGTAGGTTCTCCATGCTGAGTGTTTATGAAGCAAGGAAAACCTCCGCTTCTCTGGTTTCTAGGATGAGGAGGTACTTTTTTGGCGGCTGTAAGGACATGGAGAAGATCCCCATGCTGAAGGTTGATTGGATGTGTATAATCTTCACACTAGAGACTTGTGATAGGAAGAAGGGATCCATACCTGAGGTCATGGGTGTGAAGGAGGTTCCCGTACTGAGTGTCACTATAGTAGGGAAGACCCTCATCCAGACTAAATGTGGCATGGGGAGGACCTTCAAACAAAACTTGGGAGAGGGATGGACTTGTGACCTCATTAGTGATGGTACGGGGAGGACCTCTATACTGGGTATCATTGCCACAGGTCGGCTCGTGGCGAGTGCCACCTGGAAGGCAGGGATATTTAAACCATTTGTCCTGAAAGAAGGAAATCGACATCCAGTGCCTCAGTTCCATTTCATCTTCCATGGCTAGTAAGAAGGGTTTACAATGACAACGTCACTGACTGGGATGTCCAACGTTTAACTTCCCCAATTCATGGTGAATTTCATGCCAGGCCTACTATTTTCTTGGTGGGACCTGGCGCCAGATAACTGGAGCTGGTGACATGCTATTCCACTGATTTCTCGAACACTACTAATCTCTACGTTGAGGAGAATAACTTCACATAGGGTTCACCAATTCTATTTCTGACACTTTCACTGGGGCGCACATCTGTCTCTTTTGGAGGAGGACATGCAGCTGTTTCCTCGCATTCTCACTTTCCAAAGGCGGTCGACCTCCGTCACTTATTTAGGGATGTTTTCTCCTTGATCAAAATAGGATGATGGGATGTCAGTCCCTCCTTCCATGGATTCTTTCTCAAATCTCGTTACCTAGTCTGAGTATCCCTCATAGACTTAAGACATTGTTCTTGAAACTCTTCCCAGTTCCATGTCTTCATGGACACCAGTTAATTATGTTGCTTCTATCAGGACATTCTAAGGGGTCTGGTTAGGGTAGAAACCTTCAGTCAGGGGAGTAGTCACGTTGGACATCACTGGTGTGTCTGGATGATGGAACACTAATGCGTCTGGGTTACTTCCCCTTATGATAGGGCTTCTCGAGGGTGCAGAATCCTGAGGCATCCCACGTTGAGTGTAGGGAATTATATTCCATGGTCATGTCTCTAAGGTTTTCCTCAGATTCCCATGCTTGACATAGGGTATGCCACTAGTTTAACATCTGACAGAGATGGATCAGACTGATCAGAACACTGAAGGGAGTAGATCAGATGGGTGCTACCCCAAGAGGGAACACTGATGATGGGGCTAACACGTGGTTAGTTACCCAATTATTTATAAGAGATGCCAAAAAGTGGGTGAAATGATCTCACCGATATGGATATGGATGGTTGGGTGAAATGAATGAAGAATGTGATGGGACCGCCATAAGAGCGATGATGATTTTGGGCTTGAGTCTCGAAGATATTTCCTACATATCCCTGTTTCAGGGAATAAAAGTCCACGTAGTTCGATGTGGTGATGGGACACCTGAGGAGGAATCCTATGAGAATGGACGCATGAATGGGGCCCATAGGAAGTGAAAACTTCAAGATGGGGCATGATCTTCTCGGGACACACAGGATCGAGGGAAAGACTATGATGAGACATTGGTGATGGGATTGAAACTCAGAGAGGCTTCTTACGTATCCCCATGGAAGGGAGTCAAAGTTCATGTAGTTCAAGTTAGGGGTATAGGATCTAGGTGTAGATATACGAAAATGACCCGATGACATACTGAGGCTTACACATGGTTGACATCTTAGGTTGGCCTAATGCCATGGGGGAATACCAGAGATGTTGGTCCCAACAAAGGGGTCTACGATGACTTACCTTGGATTGTTGACTACAACAGCTTACTGATTGTTGGGTGCAACAACTTACCGTTTATTGGGAACTTTAATGGCTTACCCTTGATTTGGAAACACAACGGATTACCGTCAATTGGGGACTTCAATGACTTACTGTCGATTGGGGACTTCAAAGTCTTATTGTTGATTGGGTAATTCAATGGATTACCATCTATTGGGGACTTCAACGGCTTACCATTGATTGGGGACTTCAATGGCTTACTGTCGATTGGGTATTTTAATGGATTACCATCGATTGGGGTTAGACCTCATGGAGTCTTCCTATATACCTTACCTAAGATACAAGGATTAAATCCCACATAGTTTGAATGGGTACAATTTAACATCATGTGGGATGAAGATGGACTGACGTGGATTGGTTAGGATCGATGGATGTTGGGATTTAACCTTAGGGAGGATTTCTACGTACCTTGCCTTGGAAAGGATCAATGTCC
The DNA here is from genome assembly GCA_963277665.1 of Viscum album. Taxonomy (NCBI): domain Eukaryota; kingdom Viridiplantae; phylum Streptophyta; class Magnoliopsida; order Santalales; family Viscaceae; genus Viscum; species Viscum album. The sequence goes on along the minus strand of OY728145.1, from coordinate 615,522,492 downwards.
TCATAGTTGGGAATGGTGTTGGTGAACCGATGTGAAGGGGTCAGGACTAATAGGTGTTGGGATTGAACTTCAAGGAGGCTTCCTACGTACCTTACCTTGGCAAGGATCAAAGTCCATGTAGTTCGGAATGGTGGATTTGTGAATCGATGTGAAGTGGTCAGGACTGATGGTTGTTGGGATTAAACCTCAGGGAGGCTTCCTACGTACCTTGCCTTGAAAAAGATTAAAGTCCTCGTAGTTTCTAATGATGGATTGGTGAACCGACATGAAGTGGTTGGGACCGATGGTTGTTGGGATTGAACCTTAGGGAGGATTCCTACGTACCTTGCCTTGGCAAGGATAAAAGTCCTCGTAGTTCAGAATGGTTTTGGTGAACCGATGTGAAGGGGTTCAGGACCAATAGGTGTTGGGATTGAACCTTAGGGAGGCATCCTACATACCCTACCTTGGTAAGGATCAAAGTCCATGTAGTTTGGAATGGTGTTTGGTGAATCAACGTGAAGGGGTCGGGACCAAATAGGTGTTGGGCTTGAACATCAGGGAGGCGTCCTACGTACCTTACCTTGGCAAGGATCAAAGTCCTCGTAGTTCAGAATGGTGTTGGTGAACTGACGTGAAGGGGGTTAGTACCAATAGGTGTTGGTCTTGAACCATAGCGAGGCTTCCTATGTACCTTTCCTTGCCAAGGATCAAAGTCCTTATAGTTAGTAATGGTGTTGGTGAACCGACGTGAAGGGGGTTGGGACCAATAAGTGTTGGGATTGAACCTCATAGAGGCTTCTTATGTACCTTTCCTTGGAAAGTATCAAAGTCATTGTAGTTTGGGATGAGGGATACAGTTTAATGTCATGTGAGATGATGATGAACTGGCGTGAAGGGGTCAGAACCAGTAGGTGATGGACTTGAACCTCAGATAGTATTCCTACATACCTTGGGAAGGATCAAAATCCACATAGTTTGGATTGTTACGGGGCTTACGCGCTAGGGAGGCCCAGAGAGGATGTCACGGTCGTTGCTTACTCTAAGACCATGTGAGCCATGCTTGGTGTGAGAAACAAGAGGCAACAAAGACCTGGTGATAAAATTCCTAAATTTGGGTCTATGGGAAGTGAAATGGGGCTTACATGTGGTTAGCGATCTAAAGAGGAAACATGGGCTTACGCGTGATCAACAACCCAGAGAGATGGATATTGGGATTTACTCTAGGATGTAGGACTGGTAGCGACAAATACGAGAGGGATAGGGATGGGGTAATGAAGTTCCTTGTTCCCCTCTTCCCTCTTAGTCTTTGGCACGAAAGAAAGGAGGGGGGGGGGCAGGAATACTGCCTCCCAAAATAAAGTCCAGGGGCTTACACCAAGATGGTTTCCCTTCCCCGTGGACAGATGCCACTATAACAAATAGGATTTCATTCCATGTGAGGAAGATTTCACTCTTGTAGAGACCAGTGGGCATAGAGAATGTCTGAGACAGGGCACCCCACGTATGATGCACAGGGTAATTCCACAGTTTAATGTCATGTGCTGGGGACAATGGTGCTTGGTAGTTTACTGTACTGCAGCTCAGATGTGGTGGGTTCACTCCGTACCCCTAGGACTTACATAACTGATAACCACCCATCCTTGGGGAAGGGAATAAATCATCAATGCCATGGTGAGGGGGTGTCGTAGAGCGATCCATTGAGGGGCCCACATTAGCTTGGTTATGTGAAGAAGCAATAGATATTAGATTTTCTATGAGAAGAAGCATAAGGCTAAGAAACGCAATGTGAAGCACCACCCAAGGGACTTTGAAATCACTTAGTACAAACCTGTAGGGTCGAACGGGAAAAGGGTTTGCAAAGCAAACATGATTATAGGAATGGACATTATGAAGCTCTAGCACTCCACATAGGAGAGGGGATTCACAAAGAGGTCTGCTTCATGAAGTGGAATAGCCTAGCCTTGGAATAGGGTATATGTGAACATGGGAGGTCCTTCTCAAAGTAGAAAGGGTTTCACGGAGTAGGGATTCGTGAAGAAAGGGCACCTTTCAAAGCATAGCATATCGATGCATTGTGCCTCGTGAAGCACAGTGACCTTGTGTTAGCATGTGGGTCCTAGGTGCATGGAGGGTACTTCGCGAAGCATGAGTGACTTGTGAAGACTCGAGTCCTCTTAGCAATCTCCTTCCTTCACGAAGGCTCATGGGCTCCGCGAAAGGAATCCCTATGGGAAGAGGAGTTGTGTTTAAGCTAAGGGAGGGGCACTTCACAATGCTAAAGTGCCTTGAATAGCTCATTTTTTGAAAAGCAGAAGGTGATTTTCGATTTGAGAGCTGAGAAGGCGAAATGTCGGAGTATCCATCCTTGGGGATTGGGGGACTCCTTGTATTTATAGGAAAGAGGTAGTGTAAAGTAGGGATCACTCGATGCGGAGCCACATGGAACTTTGTTGTAACCGCAGAGCCTCCCACCACCTCACTCTGAAAAGGCTTCGCAAACATCAGGCGGATCATAGAGCCTCCCACCTCTTTGCTCTGCAGTGGCTTCACAAACATCAAATGTTAGGCAGATCGCAGAGCCTCCTACCTCTTTTCTCTGCAGCACTTGTGAAGTGGGGCCGCTTTTCACCGGCCGCGGTGCTTCAGGGCTCCGTGATCGGTCTTCGCGAGGAAACCTCTTTGGATTCGGCTTTCACTCTGCATCTTTTTCCTCCATACATAGTTTTGGCACCAACACACACACACACACACACACACACATATATATATGTATGTATGTGAAATAAATGCAACACATGACATTTAATATAGGTTAAATTGAAAAATCAAACAACGTTAAAAATGAATAAGACATTAATATGTTTTTAATTAACATTTTATATATATTAACTTATTCATTTTATATATCTTTATTTAATATATATTATTTATTAATATTTAAAATCTATATATATGTATATTAAATTTATTTATTATTATCTATAATTATTTAATTAAAAAAATGTATAATATTTTTCTTAATTTACTCATTTTATTTTTATTTATTTAATTTTTCATTTTATTATAGACCTTTATTAGTACTAAAAAAAGTTTTGATGAAGGGAAAATTTTATCAGCACTAAAAATGTACTGATAAAAGAAACCTTTTATCAACGCCATAAATGGAGAGCTGATACAAGTTTACTTTATCAGTGATAAAATAAAGCACTGATAAAGGATAACTTTTATCAATGCTAAAAAATAAGAACTGATAAAGGGTGTATTTTATCAGTGCTTTTTTTAGTTATGATAAAGTGATTCCTTTATCAGTTATTATTTTATCACTGATAAAGATGAAATTTATCAGTGAATTTTTAAAGCGATGATAAATGCCAACACTATTATAGGTGGGTTTTGTTGTAGTGAAGGTTTTCATAAGTGAAGTTAATGTGTGATGAAGAGATGAGTGAGATACTGCCTATATGAATGGAAAATGAGAATGTGTGATACTACTTGAAGAAATTAGGAATGAAGTTTCAAATTTAAATCCTTTATATATGATGATTGGTGAGCTGATTTATAAGTTAAATACATGTTCTACTTAAGAGACAATATTTAAAATAGTTATGATTTAAGTTTTGAGTAGTTTTCTTAGTGGGGATATTAAAGAATAAAATTAAGGAAGAATGATAGATGAAGGTATGAAGAAACAATCCATGGAACATTATTGTAGATGCTGAAAAACGCTCAAGGGATGAAGGAGGTTTTGGAATGACAAAGAGAAGACATATTTTGACCCGGTGATCCATTCTGGGGTCTGGAAGGGCCACGTGAAAAAAATCTTAGGTGTGCGAGACAAAATCTCTCTCACACAAAAAACTGCAGGATCCGAGGAAGATTTCCACTAAGGTGTGGAAACTTTCGCGTCACTAACTGCAGGCACAGAAAGTTGCGCACGACCTCCATCACATAGTTGAACTTTCACACCACTAAAACTAGCACGCAATCTTTCACACAGACTGGTTTCTGTGCGGATCTGATAACCCCAAGAACCTATAAATATAAGGGAACCCCTTCAATTTCTGACGGCTAAAGAATCCAAACCATCTTCTCTGTGTGAAATCCACACTCCTGCGTGCAAAATATGACTTTCAGGTATGATATTTTTCACGACAGGTCACCCAGGGGTCCGCCTTTGCATGAGACCACTCGGGCTTAACCCTCATCCAAATCCCTTTGAGTCCTGTCCCCTGTGCGCAATCCCTTCCAATTGTGCGCAATCCCTTCCAATTACGCGCAATCCTTATTCTTTGCATGCAATCCCTTACAATTGCACACAACCCTCCTTCCTTGTGCACAATCCCACCCAATTGCGCACAAACCTTATTCCTTGAGCGCAATCTGTTCTAATCGCTTGCAAAACTGTGACCCCCTTTGTGTGCCAAACCTCTCCAATTGAACGCCGACCCGGTCTTTTCCATGAAAGTGTCTAAATATCATGTTGAACCAACATTTTCCGTGCAACTTTTCCATTTTACACGCAAGACTCCCTCCTTGTGCGCACTTGTTCGATGTCTCTCTTCCGGACATCATTTTCGGGTTCCTCCCATGCCCAAAACATCTACGTCACACAATGTTTTCCCGTACAACCTTCTTGTCATGTACAAAGTAACTTTAAAGTCCCTTGGGCAGTGTTTCACATTGCGTTGCTTCACCTCATGATTCTTCACATAGGCATGATAACGGCTATTGCTTATTTGGATATCCACGCTAACGTGGACCCCAATGGAATCACCTCACGACACTCCCTATTCAAGGTGTTGCTGGTGCCTTCCCTTCACCAAGGTGTAAAGGGTTCCATTTATGTAAGTCCTAGGGGTGCAAAGTGAACCCACCTCCTCCGAGCTGCAGGATGTTAAACTATCAAGCACCTTCGTCCTTAACACATGATGTTAAACTTTGACCTTGCCCCATTCCTTGCATGTGGGGTGCCCCATCTCAGAAATTATCTATTCCCACTGGTCTCCACAGGAATGAGATCATTCCTCACAAGGAATGAAATCCTATTTATCAGAGCATCATTCATCTGCAGGGAAAGGGAAACTGCCCTAGTGTAAGCCCCTATCATTCCTTGCAGGAGGAAGCACCCCTGCTCCTCCTCTCTTCCTGGGTGACAAATACCTATCCTTTTGGGATTTTTCACCACCTGGGCCTCCCTCCTAGAGTAAGTCCCTATCTCCGTCACCTTGGGCTGCTAACCATGCGTAAGCCCCTATTTCCACTTTGGGCCGCTAACCACGCATGAGCCTCACTCCACTTCCCACAGATGCACCTTCCACGACGTGATAGTTAGGACTTTGCTGCCTACTGTTTCTCATACCGAGCATGACTCATGTGGGCTTAGAGTAAGTATCGACCATGACTTCCCATCTGGGAAGCCTAGAGTGTAAGCCCCACCATCATCATGAACTACGTGGAATTTGATCCTTATCAAGGATAGGTACGTAGGATGCCTCCATGAGGTTCAATCCTAACAACCATTAGTTCTGACCATATTCACATCGGTTCCATGTCCATCATGAACTATGTGGACTTTGATCCTTGCCAAGGTATGGTATGTAGGAATCCTCCCTGAGGTTCAATCCCAACACCCATTGGTCCTGGCTCCCTTCACGTCAGTTCACCAACACTTTGGGCTACCTCCGAGCGTAAGCCCCCAAATTCCCCTGTTCACGAACTATGAAGTCTTTGATCCTTGTAACCTAGATAAAGTACTTAGGAAGCCTCCCTGAGGTTCAATCCCAACACCCAGTTTCTCCAACCCCCTTCACTTCGGTTCTCCCAAACCCACCTGAACTATGTGGTCTTTGATCCTTGCCAAGGTGATGTACATAGGAAGCCTCCATGAGGTTCAAGACCACCATCTATCTAGGCCCCATGTCCTCCTTCATGTTGGTACTCCTCCATCCTGCAAGACGTTAAACTATTGACATCAATCAGCGGTAATCCATTGAAATCCCCACCCGACGGTAAGCGGTTGTGACCCCATCCAGCGGTAAGCCGTTGAGATCCCCTATTCAGCGGCAAGCCATTGTAATCCCCTTTTTTGGGACCCTCATCTTTGGTCCGTCCTAGTTGCATCAGACCAACTTGGGATGATAACCATGCGTGAGCCCCATACACATCATCAGATTGTCGTCCTATGTGTACTCCCTAATTCAAGTCCATTTCTTGGTCTTCCCTTCAAGCCTATTTGTTTTGAGAAGGTTGTGCCCAACCCAGAGGTTCCACTTCCTCTGGGTCCAATACATGCATCCATTCTCATGGCCCACCTAATTAGGTGTCCCTTCACCCTAACGAACTATGAAAACTTTTATTCACTGCCATGGGGATGCGTAGGAAGTCTCGTTGAGACTCAAGCCCAACATTACCGTCATCCTCACGGTGGTTCCATCATATTCAACATCCACTTCATTCAAACACTCCATCATCCATATTGATTCTTACCCGGGCTGCCACATCCTGATGAGGCCATGACAGCTCACCCCCTATATCAGTGTTCCCTCCAGGGGTTACACCCATATGATCCACTCTAATCAGTGTTCTGATCAGTCTGATCTGTCTCTGCTGGACGTTATACTTGCGGCATACCCTGTGTTAAACATGGGAAACTAAGGAAAACCTCAGATACATGCCTATGACATATGATTCCCCACATTCGATGTGGGATGCCTCTGGCATCCGCACCCTTAAGAAGCCCTATAATAAGGGGAAGAAACCTAGACATGACAGTGTCCCAACATCCAAACATTTAAGTGATGTTAAACGTGACTAATCCCCTGACCGAAGGTTGCTGCCCTAACTGGACCATTTGGAATGTCCAAACAGAAGTAGTGTAATTAACTGGTGTCCATGAAGATATGGCACTAGGAAGAGTTTCATGAACAACATCTTAAATCTATAAGGGATACCCAGACTAGGTGATGAGTTCCGAGGAGGAATCCACAGAAGGAAGAACCAACATCCCATCTTCCTATTTTGATCAAGGAGAAAATGTCCCTGAACAAGGAACAGATGCTGCCCACCTTTGGAAAGTGGGAATGCAGGGCAACAAACAGCTGTGCGTCCCCAAAAATATGGATGCACGCACCCTAGGAAAAGCGTCAGAAACAGAAATAGTGAACCTGAAGTGAAGATATTCTCCCCAATATAGATATTATTAGCATTCGAGACATCAGTGGATTAGCATGTCACTGGATCTAGTCATCAGGCATCGGGTCCCACCAAGAAAATAGTGGTCCTGGCATGAAACTCACCAGAAGTTGGGGCAGTCAAAACATTGGACATCCCAATCTACAACATTATCAGCGTGGACCCCTCTTACTAGTCTTGGAAGATAGGATGGCACTGGGTAATTGGTCGTTGAGTCCTTTTTCTTTCAGCGCTAATGAGTTAATCTCCCTGCACTTCAGGAATCAAGTTGTTGCACCAAGAACTCGATCACCGCTTGCCCGCCGATGCAGGGGAAGGGGAAGTGTCAACACAGCAGTCCTGCGTGGCAATGCCTCTTCCACAATGGCCTCTACACCCATGACCATGGGGTGCCCCTGCCCCATCTCCCCATCTGAGGTTGTTCAGTGGAGGGTGATCAATGACCTCGTACGCTAGTATAAGGAGTATGGGATCATTCCTACGAGGGATATGACCCGCCTAGATTTAGAGACATCTGCACCTTGTCATCAACACTGACCCCAAGGGCCGCACAGGGAGCCATTGCTCCCCACTCCAACATATAACCATTTGGGATCCTGTCCCCAGAACACTTTGACAACTCCCTTCCCTATGACAATGAGGTAGGGGATGTACAGGCTAGCCCAATCAGAGTTCCATTCTAGAGACTCCCAACGAGGCCCCCCACCCAGCCACGTCAGCGCTTCTGTAACGACCCAATCTTTTTGAGTAGTATATTAACTTACTCTTATTTATTTAATAAGATGTTAATGGTTAATGCAGAAAGAGGAGTCGATGGCTTCATCCAGTAGACTCAACCCTTACGAAGCCCACTTATCAGAGCTTGGGAAGGAGGTAGCATCTGTGGGCTTCGCTTTGGACCAAGCCCAATCCGAGCTCCAGCGTGTCAAGCTTGAACGAAAACGCTTGCAGGAGAAGTTCAAGTTAGTGGAGATTGCTACTAGGGCAATGTTATCTGAGACTCCCTCATATTCTATCACCATAGCACACCTTACACTTAGGTCTTATGCCAGTGTTATAAGGGGCTATGTGATGAGACCCTAGTTTCCTTGTGTAATCCTTTCGGATGAATAAATTGAGATTTCTTCCTTTAGTGATGTTTGTGAAATTTCAAATGTCTAGATAATTTTAGAATGTATTTTATTGATGAATTTTGAAAAAGGGATATTTTGAAATATTTATGTAAACCCTAAATAACTAATGATGTGTAATGATTTTCAAAAAATGGTCTTCTACAAAAGTGTTCATTAAGGAATTTGGAGTCTAATAAGATCAACTTAATTTTTGATGAATAGTAAATTATGAATAGTGATTTTACGCTTAGGATTAGTAATGTGACCAAATGGATTAGTAATCTCACTTAAAGAAAGTTTTAAAATAATCTAGGCACCTTGATTAAGTAATGTGATTCAATAAAATGGGTAAATAACAGTTTCATAAATTATTATTCAAGTATTAGTTTTTTCGAATGAATAGTGTTTTTTAATTAAAAATTTAATTAAAAATAATTAGAAAATTATTTTTATAAAAATGACTTTATTTTTGAACTCAGAGCATCGATATTATGTTATGGTAATTTTTGGGGATTTTTCTGAAAAAATGAATTTTCGATGAATAGTGTATTTATTTAAAAATAAAATTAAAAATATTTAGAAAATTATTTTTGTAAAATGGAGTTCATTTTTGAAATCATAGCATTGATATTTGGTTAAGGTGAAATTTTGGGATTATTCTGAGAAAGTTGATTTTTTGGTGAATAGTGAAAGTATAGTTTTTAAGTTACGGGTGTTTAATGACATCATTAAATGATGTATTAAGTATATATTCAATATGGTCGAATTATGAATAGTAAGATAAGGTGTGAGGTGTCCCAAGTGGCCAATACCATGGGCAAATACCATGGGCAAGCCCATGGTTTTGCCAAAACCACTAGTGAGGTGTCCCTTGACCATTAATGCTTTGTCCCCTCACTTTCCCTATAAATACCCACCCTTTCCTCCCTTAGTTTTCACTCCCAACTCTCCCCCAACAAAGTTCTGGTCTTCTTACCTTCCAAGGAGTCCTCCCAAGGTGCCCCCAAGCCCTCAAGGTCCAATCCTTTGAGTTTCAAGAGTCACATTTTAAGGTAAGGGATCTGACCCCTCTCTTTCTTTTCATGAAATCTCTTTTATGTCATTCCTATTATGCTCCATGTTTTTATGTGAGAGGATGTTCTTTTATATTCCTCTTACTGCCCTTTCATGTTTATATGATGAGAGATCCCCTCTTACTCTCATCATTTCGTTTTATGAAAGTTTAAGTGACGCCGTTAGGCTGCCGAAATTTTAAGGGATTCTTTCACCCTTCTCATTTTTCAAGTTCAATTTTCATGTCAAGTCTTTCAAGTTCCTTTTTATTATGTTGGGGTATGATCTCTATATCAATCATACTGATCTCTTATGATCATATGATGAGGGACCCTTTTTGATCTTGTCAAATCATTTTCTTTTGAAGTTAAGTGACGCCGTAAGGCTGCCGAATTTTCATAAGAGAAATCTAATCTTTTTCCTTCCATGTTTTTCATTTCAAATGGTATGTCCCTAAAATTTCGTTACCATGTCCATATGTCCTTCTTATTCTTTCACCATACTGTTTTATGGATCATTTATGAGTGGGTGACCCATGTCCCCTCTCATTTCAACGTTTTCTAAAACCCCGAAACTTAGCCGTTATGCTGCAGAATTTTCCCCTCAAAATGCCTCTCTCTTTTCTCAAAAATTATTTTATGTTATAAAGTGAATACTCAAAGCTCTTATTTCTACAAGGGTATTCACATATATATCAAAATGTTCCATTTTAAATTCTGGGATTTACATACATGAGACCCGCTTTCCCTTTCCGTGGGTTTAAAGTGACGTAAAGATCATGTCTTTAAAGCAGTTTTTAAAACGTTATGATTATGAAATGAAACCCATTTATTTTATGCTATGTGGGTTATTTATGAAATGTTTGATGATGATGTATGTGGCTCACATGATAATAAAGGCAAATTTAAGGGTGCGCCCTGATAGCGCTCCAATGCATTGGGTAATGATGTAACCACTAGAGATTACAATTTTCACGATACCTTGGTGAATAACCTTGGTAATTTTCAAATGACACCTTGGGGATGGACCTTGGTGATATGTTCATGATTGTCTATGTTAAATGATGTAGCCACATCTTCAAGTTATGAAAAATGTTATTTTTATTATGAAATGCCTCATGATTTCTTTCTTATGCCTTAAAGTTCTTTTCATGTCCTTATTGAAGTATCTCAAGTTCACATGTAAAATGTTCCTCTTATTTCCCTTACTGGGCCTTCTGCTCACCCTTTCTTTTGATGTATGTCCCCAGGTTATGAGATGCATAATGAACATAGGATGAACTAAAGGAGAATCCTTTCAAGTGTTTAAGAAGAATGTTTTTATGTTTTTTTTTATGATCCTTGTTTCCAAGACACTAAACCTTAACGATCCTCAGTTTTGTGTAATGTAATGAAAGTTTATGTTATAAAATGGTGGGATGCTATAGTTGGTATCAAAGGATGGTTTAGTTATTTGTGGAAAATAGGATATAAAAACTTTAGGAAGAACCCTATAGAAAAGTTTAAATATAGGAAAACTTCCTGGTATTTTGGTAAGTATTAAGTAAGTGGTCTATCAAACAAATACATCCCTGTCTGGATACGAGCAGGTAGAGGCGGCTCTGGCACAGATGTACATAGGGGTAAAACCCGAAAACACCGCTTTGAGCTAGACTCGAACGGGAACTGGTGCACGATAACGGGCCTTGCTGCACTCTTGGTTACGACACTCCCGGGGGATATGTTTGGTTAATCACATGCTTTTTATGAATCATTATGAAGGAATTATAGAGAACTATAATTGTCTAAGCACGAAGTCTTAGTTAAAAGATTCATAAATGAAATAAGTTTCTCACTAAGGTTTTATTCTTTTAGAAAATGACGGGCAATAGGAGAAACCGTGCCGATGGTGACCGCAATGCACCATGTGCTGACGGCCCTCCGATGGAAGCCGGAATGGAAACATTCATGCGGATGATGAACCAACTGACTCAAGTTATGAGTAATAACTTGAATCAAGCTGAGAGGCCGACCTCACCACGAAGGGAACAACTTTCTGTTGAGTCCTTCATGCGTCAACGACCGCCAACATTCAGTGGATCTACTGACCCATTGGTTGCGGAACAATGGATAAGCTCCATTGAAAAGATCTTTTCTGTACTTCATTGTTCGGAACAAGAAAAAGTCACCCTTGCTGTTTACCGCCTAGAGGGAGAAGCTGATCAGTGGTGATCACTGATCAAAAACACGAAGCCACGAGGAGAGATGGAAGCTATGGAGTGGGAAGAATTTCGGGGAATTTTCTTTAACAAGTATTTCCCTCGTTCCATGAGAACGAAAATGGAGAAAGAGTTTCTTGAGCTGAAGCAGAAGGAGAACTAATCTGTCGGAAGCTATGAGATGAACTTCACAAGGCTTTCCCGTTATACCTCAAGCTTTGTCATGGACCCTAATGGGAAGGTTGATAGATTCTTTGGCGGACTACGACCACATCTGCGGAAGAATCTAGCCAACAGGGACTACGATAGCTATGAAGAAATAGTTCGAAGTGCTATGAAAGTTGAACTAGAGTTTGGAGAGACACAGTGGCCTCACAAATCTAATGAGAAGAAGAGAACTCTAGAACCAAGCCTGGGAAGAAGTTTTGATCAGGAAAGAGGTGGAAAGCATATGCAACATGCCACATGCAATAAATGTGGGAAGAAGCATCCGGGGAACTGCTTGATCGGAAGTGGCAAGTGCTATAGGTGTGGAAAAGAAGGCCATATTTCTCGGAATTGTCGTGGTGATGTGAAGCCTCAACTTCCCAACACTAACGACAGAGGAAATATTGTTCTGGCCCTACCCGAAGTCACATTCTTCAAGTGTGGACAGCTTGGGCACTTTGCTAATCAATGTCCAAATCCGAGGGCGGTGGAGGGGAATCACCATCAACCTCAGCAGAGGCCAAGGGAGCAAGGTCGTGCTTTCGCTATCACAACAACTGAAGTTGAAGTTCCGAACGATGTGGTAGCAGGTACTCTTGTTGTCCTCTCAAAACTAGCAAGTGCTTTATTTGATTCTGGTTCTACGCATTCCTTTATTTCTTCCAAGTTTGCAAAGAATATAGAATCAATCCCCGAATTGCTTGAGGTAGAGTTGTCAGTCAAGACTCCAAGTGGGATTATCCATGCATCAATAGTGTTTAGAGACTCTAGTGTTTACTTTGGTGAGCACAATCTTATCGAAAATCTAGTAGTCATTCCCATGATGGAATTTGACATTATACTAGGGATGGACTGGCTCTCAAAGTATAATGCTAAGATCAAATGCAGAAGTAAGGAAATCTCAGTAGTCTTGAATGAACGACCTACAGTTATCTTCCGAGGAGAGATATCCCGAACTGATCCCTATCTAGAATCACCTCCTATAGCTTTCTTTATGGAGTTAATCGGTGATGAGGAAGAAGGGAAAGGGAGCATACAAATTGAAGATGTTCCGATTGTTCAAGAATACATGGATGTATTTCCTGAGGAGTTACCTGGACCTCCCCCAGAAAGAGAGGTAGAGTTCTCCATTGAACTCGTACCTGGGTCTCAACCGATATCAAAGACTCCGTATAGAATGACAAATGTGGAGCTAGAGGAGCTAAAGAAACAACTCCAAGACTTTTTGGAGAAGGGGTTTATCCGACCGAGTGTGTCTCCTTGGGGAGCACCAGTTCTCTTTGTGAAGAAGAAGGATGGATCAATGCGGCTATGCATTGATTATAGAGAACTGAACGGGATCACAGTGAAGAACAGATACCCTCTTCCAAGAATTGATGATTTATTTGACCAACTTCGTGGGGCTCAATTCTTCTCTAAGATTGACCTTCGATCTGGTTATCATCAACTGAGGGTGAAGAAGGAAGATATTCCAAAGACTGCCTTCCGATCAAGATATGGGCATTATGAGTTTACTGTTATGCCCTTCGGCTTGACTAATGCTCCTGCTATTTTCATGGATTTGATGAATAGAGTCTTTAAGGACTACCTTGATAACTTTGTGGTAGTTTTTATTGATGATATTTTGATATATTCAAAAATTCGGGAGGATCATGAAGATCATCTGAGGGTTATTTTGAAAACTCTACGGAAGGAGAGGCTCTTTGGGAAGTTCAGCAAGTGTGAGTTTTGGTTACAACAAGTGGCTTTCTTGGGGCACATCGTAACCAATGAAGGAATCTCGGTTGACCCTGCAAAGACAATGGTTGTGGAGGAGTGGCCTCAACCCACAACAGTAACTGAGATTCGTAGTTTCCTTGGTTTAGCGGGATATTATAGGAGGTTTGTGAAAAACTTTTCACGGCTTTCTAATCCACTAACCAAGTTGACTCGAAAAGGGGTTAAGTTCATCTGGACAAAGGAATGCGAGGAAAGTTTCCAAGAGCTAAAGAAGAGATTGGTTACTGCACCTGTGTTAACACTACCCTCTATCGGAGAAGGATTCGTTATTTTTAGCGATGCATCTCTGAAAGGGCTTGGGTGCGTCCTCATGCAAAATGACAAAGTAATTGCTTATGCATCTCGACAGTTGAAGATTCATGAGCAGAATTATCCTACGCATGATCTAGAGCTGGCGGCAGTTGTTTTTGCTCTAAAGATATGGAGGCACTATCTTTATGGGGAGAAATGTGATATATACACTGACCACCAAAGTCTAAAGTATATTTTCACTCAGAAAGAATTGAACATGAGACAAAGGAGATGGTTGGAGCTTATTAAAGACTATGATTGTTCAATTCATTATCACCCTGGAAGAGCAAACAAAGTCGCGGATGCGTTAAGCAGGAAAGATCCTGTTGTTCTGGCAACAATGAGGATCCTGGGAGATCCCTTGATTAAAGATCTAGTAAAACTGGACATGGGAATTATAAGGAAAGGGACATCATCAACCCTATCCCAAATGATTTCTCAACCTTCATTACTAGAGAAGATCAAGAAGGCTCAAAAAGAAGATCCTTTGCTGCAGGAGAAGTTCGAGGCTGTAAAGGATGGGAAGTTCCCTGATTTCAATATTGATCAAGAAGGCGTGTTGAAATTTCGTACCAGACTATGTGTTCCATCCATTCTGGAGATAAAGAAAGAACTGATGGATGAAGCTCATAGCTCTACTTTCTCTATACATCCGGGAAGCACTAAGATGTATAGAGACCTTCGTGATCATTATTGGTGGGATAACATGAAGAGGGAGATTTCCGATTACACTACAAGGTGCCTGGTGTGTCAGCAAGTAAAGGCAGAAAGACAACTTCCTAAGGGGGTATTACAACCGCTACCCATACCAGTATGGAAGTGGGATAATATCACTATGGACTTTGTAACTGGTCTCCCGAAAACATCCAAAGGAAACAATGCGATATGGGTTATTGTGGACCGTCTCACCAAGACAGCCCATTTTATCTCTATTCGGGAAGATTTCTCTCTGGATCAGCTTGCCAAGATATACGTGAAGGAAGTGGTAAGGCTTCATGGGGTACCACTATCCATCGTATCTGATCGTGACCCAAGATTCACATCAAAATTCTGGAGAAGTCTTCAGCATGCTCTGAATACTGAATTGAATTTTAGTACGGCCTATCATCCTCAAACTGATGGCCAATCTGAAAGGACTATTCAGACACTCGAAGACATGTTGAGATTATGCTCAATGGAATTTAAAGGTGGATGGGATCAACACCTCCCATTAGTGGAGTTCTCTTATAACAACAGCTTCCATGCGAGTATTCAGATGGCACCCTATGAAGCTCTGTATGGAAAGCGGTGTAGAACTCCTACTTGTTGGGATGAAACTGGTGAGAGGAAGCTTCTTGGGCCTGATCTCGTGCAAGAGATGACAGAACAGGTTCATGCCATCCAACAACACATAAAGGCTGCTCAGAGTCGGCAGAAGAGCTATGCTGACAATCGTCGAAGGGACTTGGAGTTTGGTGTTGGTGACAAAGACTTCCTTCGAATTTCTCCATGGAAGAGAGTCATACGGTTTTGGAAGAAAGGGAAGCTCAGCCCTAGGTACATTGGCCCCTATGAAATCCTTGATCGCATAGGAGCAGTGGCCTATCGTCTAGCACTTCCACCGAACCTAGCTCAAGTTCATGATGTCTTCCATGTATCTCTCTTGAGGAAGTACATACCCGACCCTTCGCATGTACTGAACCCAGAGGTGGTACAACTTGAACATGACCTCTCTTATGAGGAGCAGCCAGTGGAGATCTTGGACCGTAGAGACAAGGTCCTACGAAACAAGACTACCCACCTTGTGAAAGTGTTGTGGAGGAATCATAAATATGAAGAAGCGACTTGGGATCCTGAGGAAACGATGAAGCAAAAGTACCCTCACCTTTTCAACTAGGCCTCAAGTATAAATTTCGGGGACGAAATTTCTTAAGGGAGGAAGAATGTAACGACCCAATCTTTTTGAGTAGTATATTAACTTACTCTTATTTATTTAATAAGATGTTAATGGTTAATGCAGAAAGAGGAGTCGATGGCTTCATCCAGTAGACTCAACCCTTACGAAGCCCACTTATCAGAGCTTGGGAAGGAGGTAGCATCTGTGGGCTTCGCTTTGGACCAAGCCCAATCCGAGCTCCAGCGTGTCAAGCTTGAACGAAAACGCTTGCAGGAGAAGTTCAAGTTAGTGGAGATTGCTACTAGGGCAATGTTATCTGAGACTCCCTCAGATTCTATCACCATAGCACACCTTACACTTAGGTCTTATGCCAGTGTTATAAGGGGCTATGTGATGAGACCCTAGTTTCCTTGTGTAATCCTTTCGGATGAATAAATTGAGATTTCTTCCTTTAGTGATGTTTTTGAAATTTCAAATGTATAGATAATTTTAGAATGTATTTTATTGATGAATTTTGAAAAAGGGATATTTTGAAATATTTATGTAAACCCTAAATAACTAATGATGTGTAATGATTTTCAAAAAATGGTCTTCTACAAAAGTGTTCATTAAGGAATTTGGAGTCTAATAAGATCAACTTAATTTTTGATGAATAGTAAATTATGAATAGTGATTTTACGCTTAGGATTAGTAATGTGACCAAATGGATTAGTAATCTCACTTAAAGAAAGTTTTAAAATAATCTAGGCACCTTGATTAAGTAATGTGATTCAATAAAATGGGTAAATAACAGTTTCATAAATTATTATTCAAGTATTAGTTTTTTCGAATGAATAGTGTTTTTTAATTAAAAATTTAATTAAAAATAATTAGAAAATTATTTTTATAAAAATGACTTTATTTTTGAACTTAGAGCATCGATATTATGTTATGGTAATTTTTGGGGATTTTTCTGAAAAAATGAATTTTCGATGAATAGTGTATTTATTTAAAAATAAAATTAAAAATATTTAGAAAATTATTTTTGTAAAATGGAGTTCATTTTTGAAATCATAGCATTGATATTTGGTTAAGGTGAAATTTTGGGATTATTCTGAGAAAGTTGATTTTTTGGTGAATAGTGAAAGTATAGTTTTTAAGTTACGGGTGTTTAATGACATCATTAAATGATGTATTAAGTATATATTCAATATGGTCGAATTATGAATAGTAAGATAAGGTGTGAGGTGTCCCAAGTGGCTAATACCATGGGCAAATACCATGGGCAAGCCCATGGTTTTGCCAAAACCACTAGTGAGGTGTCCCTTGACCATTAATGCTTTGTCCCCTCACTTTCCCTATAAATACCCACCCTTTCCTCCCTTAGTTTTCACTCCCAACTCTCCCCCAACGAAGTTCTGGTCTTCTTACCTTCCAAGGAGTGCTCCCAAGGTGCCCCCAAGCCCTCAAGGTCCAATCCTTTGAGTTTCAAGAGTCACATTTTAAGGTAAGGGATCCGACCCCTCTCTTTCTTTTCATGAAATCTCTTTTATGTCATTCCTATTATGCTCCATGTTTTTATGTGAGAGGATGTTCTTTTATATTACTCTTACTGCCCTTTCATGTTTATATGATGAGAGATCCCCTCTTACTCTCATCATTTCGTTTTATGAAAGTTTAAGTGACGCCGTTAGGCTGCCGAAATTTTAAGGGATTCTTTCACCCTTCTCATTTTTCAAGTTCAATTTTCATGTCAAGTCTTTCAAGTTCCTTTTTATTATGTTGGGGTATGATCTCTATATCAATCATACTGATCTCTTATGATCATATGATGAGGGACCCTTTTTGATCTTGTCAAATCATTTTCTTTTGAAGTTAAGTGACGCCGTAAGGCTGCCGAATTTTCATAAGAGAAATCTAATCTTTTTCCTTCCATGTTTTTCATTTCAAATGGTATGTCCCTAACATTTCGTTACCGTGTCCATATGTCCTTCTTATTCTTTCACCATACTGTTTTATGGATCATTTATGAGTGGGTGACCCATGTCCCCTCTCATTTCAACGTTTTCTAAAACCCCGAAACTTAGCCGTTATGCTGCAGAATTTTCCCCTCAAAATGCCTCTCTCTTTTCTCAAAAATTATTTTATGTTATAAAGTGAATACTCAAAGCTATTATTTCTACAAGGGTATTCACATATATATCAAAATGTTCCATTTTAAATTCTGGTATTTACATACATGGGACCCGCTTTCCCTTTCCGTGGGTTTAAAGTGACGTAAAGATCATGTCTTTAAAGCAGTTTTTAAAACGTTATGATTATGAAATGAAACCCATTTATTTTATGCTATGTGGGTTATTTATGAAATGTTTGATGATGATATATGTGGCTCACATGATAATAAAGGCAAATTTAAGGGTGCGCCCTGATAGCGCTCCAATGCATTGGGTAATGATGTAACCACTAGAGATTACAATTTTCACGATACCTTGGTGAATAACCTTGGTAATTTTCAAATGACACCTTGGGGATGGACCTTGGTGATATGTTCATGATTGTCTATGTTAAATGATGTAGCCACATCTTCAAGTTATGAAAAATTTTATTTTTATTATGAAATGCCTCATGATTTCTTTCTTATGCCTTAAAGTTCTTTTCATGTCCTTATTGAAGTATCTCAAGTTCACATGTAAAATGTTCCTCTTATTTCCCTTACTTGGCCTTCTGCTCACCCTTTCTTTTGATGTATGTCCCCAGGTTATGAGATGCATAATGAAAATAGGATGAACTAAAGGATAAGCCTTTCAAGTGTTTAAGAAGAATGTTTTTATGTTTTTTTTTTATGATCCTTGTTTCCAAGACACTAAACCTTAACGATCCTCAGTTTTGTGTAATGTAATGAAAGTTTATGTTATAAAATGGTGGGATGCTATAGCTTCCACTCAGTCTTACTGGAAGAGGAGCAGGTAAGCCACATACCTACACCACCGGCTCTGGTCCGTCCGACCCGATGCCAGCGTCGGGCGCAAGCTGAAGAGGACACCCACCAAGGGGCGTCAACGTCAGCAGCTACTGTGGCCCGAGCCACTACCGACACATATCACCAGATCCCTGTCTATGATGAGTAAGGAAATTTATATAACCTACCTGGATCAAGGCCCCAACCACCCCACGGGTAGGCTGGGTCGACTCTTTTGGTCACCGACACAGGCAGTGGCCGCCGCGGACTAACCCGTGGCAACGACACCAAGTACAAGGTCCTCCCCATACCACTACCATGGAGAATGAAGATCTTCCCTACTTCCAAGCTTAGAATGGAGGTCTGACCCATGCCACCTTCAATCCAAATGAGAGTCCTCCCTATGGTGGTGACTTTCAGAATAGAATTCTCTCCCATGCTCATTACAACGAGTATGGAGTCATTCCTCCTGCCTTAGACCGCTAGTGTGGGGACGTTTCACATTCGGTCACTCTCCAACGTGGGGACCCTCCCCATATCCTCATAGCATCTGAGAAAAGTCCTCCTCACCCTGGAAATCAGAGGTATAGAGGCCAAATTCACTTCACTAACGCCCAACATGAAGATCCTACCCGTGTTCAGTTCAACAAATACAAGGACCTTCCTCGCAATGATGTCACCAGGGGAAATAAACATGGAGGTCCTCCCCATGCTCATACCAGCTCCATCGAAGGTCTTACCCACTAAAGAACTACCCACAGAGGTCCTCCCTATGTCCCCTTTGATATCTTTCCTGGTGCTCTGCACACCCTGGCCTACTCAGGTGGAAACCCTCTTCACCCCAGTACGGTCGAAAGACCTCCTTGTGTCAGAAATCTACCCTATCTCGAAGAGACATATAGGGACAGGAAGGTGGGTCTTTTCCACTATAAGAAGAATTATGGGAAGGTCTAGATAGAGATCAATCCATTACGCTTCTCAGATTATGAAGCAGAGTATGAATTAGCACTAGAACCCTCCCCTCGGTTCTCCGAGTCAAGGGTTGGGGTAGGAAAAAGGCACATTAGCCTCATACTTCCAAAGTGTGAGGTCCATAGGATCATTTCCTCCCTCTATAGGTATATCAAGGAGGATAAAAATATGGTGTTTCCCCAGGTACCGACCACACAGTCACCACCGCCATCACCATAAGCACCCTCTACCTCGACTAGAGAACATAGAGAGCTGTTTTGGAGATCAATGGTGGGAGATCCATGATATAGTCCATCACTAGCGGCTGAATATGTTGTGCTGGAAACTCTGGTCGCCATACCATCTTATCACAATGTAGTAGCCAAGTCACTACACTATTTGGAGGACTGACCGATATTCAGTGGCCAATCAGCCCGTTCACTGTATTCCCCACCATCTAGCCTGTCGTCCCAACGGTCTTC
The DNA here is from genome assembly GCA_963277665.1 of Viscum album. Classification (NCBI taxonomy): domain Eukaryota; kingdom Viridiplantae; phylum Streptophyta; class Magnoliopsida; order Santalales; family Viscaceae; genus Viscum; species Viscum album. The sequence goes on along the minus strand of OY728145.1, from coordinate 615,502,433 downwards.
CTCAGTACCGTTGCTAGTTCCTCAGCCACCCCTAGTTGACAAATGGGGAAATCAAGGGCCAGACCCTGAATCTGTGCCAATGAGATTATGGGATATGCCCGCATCAGACCACTTCCTCGAGATGTTCTGGCTGGTTGTGACATTGAATTTCAGTATGCCATGTTCACTTACCCAAGATGAGTTTGAATGTTTCCGTCAAACCCTTTGGGCAACACACTTCTGCCTTCATCATCAGAAAGTGGCTTATCCCATGAGCCAAACACATTTCTAGGACATCAGCAAGCAATGTTTTCTCGTCGATTTGGCTGAGATCCCTGTGGCCTAGCACCTTGAGTCACCAGGACAATGTAGATCCCTCCAAAATCAATGCATTTAGAGTTTCAAGGTACTCTGCAAAATTATCAAGGAGGATTCCCCCTATGTGAAAGTCTGTGGCTAGGGACAGTACACTTACCTCCTCTTTAGTCCTATCTGATGGTAGCCCGACTCGATATGTGATATCAAGAACATGCCCCCAAGAAGAGTCATGGTCAATATGGCCGACCTATCAGAAGGGGAGAATGAACTAGAGCTCCTTGATGGGGTCATACCCCCTGAGGGCGTGACAACAGTACTAGACCTATTAGGAAGAGTTACTCACCAGCAGAGGAATCTACTGGGGCTCCCTGCACCCTCTGAGGCATTGGTTCTCAATCGGAATCTCAGTAAGTGTAAAGTGCACCTCGGGGCTGCCAAACATTCTGACCCATTTGCCTCAGTGCAGAAGATGGAGGAAGACCCTGAGAAAGCCGTGTTGCATCAGCAACTGGCCGAGCATAAAAAGTTGGTTGACGACCTCCTGGATGAACCTGTTGTGGAACAATGCCCAGATTACGGTGATCCACGACCAGTATAGTAGATACAAACACAACTCCCCCCAGGTGAGTTGTCTCTAGGTAATCTTGAATATCCTGCCCATGCAGAGAGGGTAGAGGACAATAATTATGGAAATAGGGTGAGATATGTGTCCCCAAATCCACCCAAGTGACGAATTAATCATTGGTACCCAGCTCAAGTTACCCCAGTTGCTCCACAAGTTTCCCCACTAGTCACTCCACGAGCCACTAGGCCTGATTATCGCGTTAAAGAACCCATCAATGCACTGGTGGTTAGGGACCCCCGTCAAGACAGGGACCCCTGCCCAGATGATTCAATGGTAGTGCTCATCGCCCACCTCGAGGCATTAGAAATGTGGCAGGTGGAACTCCCACCTGATTTCAAGCCATATCTAGCATGGGTGGATGATATGCCAACACCCTTGGGTTTCAGAAATCCCACCTTCTCTCCCTTTAATGGGACGAGTGACCCCCTGCAGCATCTGACCCACTTTATTTCAAGGTGTGGGCCCATGTTGGGAACCCCAGTGTAGCAAGAGGCCGCCAACTCCGATGTTTTGTACAGGCGTTGGAAGGGCCTGTATTCATCTAGTATAGCCAACTCCCAATTAGGTCAATAGCGAGATGTGAGGATCTTCGTATATAGTTTTTGTACTAGTTCAGCTCTACCACTCAGAAGACGAGTATCACAAACCTCTTAAAGTGCAAACAAAGGCCTAATGAGCGTGTCACAAACTTTATCGCCTGGTGGAAAGGGCTTACATACTCCATTGACATGCCACTGACTCAGGAGAAATTACTGACGATGTGTGTAGGGAATGTTAAAATGGAACTGGTTCCCTCTTTGATAACCCATAACTACTCTAGAGGATTCCGAGACTTCTCTGACAAGGCCTAGCGCCTGGAAGAAACCCTGCAACAGGCTAGCCAGGGATGTTTGTTGCCCCTGCAATTCCCACAAGGAGAGCCGTCAGAGCCGAGCCTGCTGCGGTTTCCCAAATAGAAGCCCCCAAATAACTGGAATTATTACTAGTGGAGTCACCTCCATAGTCTCATAGAGTCCCATCACCATAGGCGCAGCCTCTGACCCAACAGCGTCTGCCTCAAAATCAGCAGGCGCCCCTGTGCAACGCGCAACAACAACCTAGGTGAGATAATCAGGCTCCACCTCCTCGATAGACTCCTCTAACTCCTCATCAGGGCCAAGCTCCAAAGCCCCCCTTTCTGGATAAAAGAAACTAGACCTAATCGTTCAACGATAATCATGTCCCCAGCTATTTCTGAAGTGCCTTGGAATAAGGGATTGTGTGTTTTCTTGAGTGTAGAAGGCCAGAAGAGGTGAACCTCACTGATCACCCCAACTACTGCCCCTATCACCAGATCTTGGGGAATACCCTCAAATAGTGCTATGTGTTCAAAGACTAGCTCCAAGACTAGGTTGACAACAACATAGTCAGATTGGGCCCAACCCTGGCACAGGTGGCATGTGTATCCATGAGGCCAGATAGCAGCAGTGACAGTGAAGGTGAGTGGTAGCAGGTTTCTAACCATGGGTTCCAGAAGTATGGCGACTTTATGGCTTGAAAAACAGTTTCCCAAGCCCGTGGTATCATCCATACACACATGAATTGACCGTAGCCTTCAAAAGTTTCAACTACTACTTTTGGGTCCTCACCTTAGCCACCCTATTACCAGAAGATCAAGCATCAACGATGCAAGGTAAAGTAACATGCCCCACCAATGCCATCATCGTCCCATACTCTTGGTGACTTCATTCCCCTGGAGATGGAGATTAATCCTAGAATCCTCCCATTAGAGAATGAATCTTTGAGAGATAGTCATAGGTATGCTTCATTTAATACCGTGGAAAGAAATAAAAATCACTCGATTGAGTTATCAATCACCTTTGGTTGAAAAAAGAAATGGAACTCACTCCTATGTGCATGGAAGTTCATAAAAAATTACTAAAGAACTAAGGCAAGTACCAATCAGGAATTTTTTCTCCTTATAACTCTAGAAAAAGTCCACTGTTCCAGACACATGCCAATGATTGCTGGGCACTCACCACCTAACACAATCTGCTCGATCGAGACAAATTGCACAAGGCGGAGGGAGATAAAAAGTCTTCCACCAAAGCTATTAATGATGAATACACCAAACCCAAAACACAATCGCATTAGGAGAACTGGTAAAAACTGAGAATAGAAGTAATTCAAAAGAAAAATATGGTTTTACATTTAAGTACAAAACTCCGACATTACAAAAGTGAAACTCTTCCTTCCCCAATCACTTAAAGGTTTTACCCCTCCATGTGAAGGGTATTAGAGTTGAAAGGGGAAGAAGAGAGCATGATGAAACAAAGAAAATAGAAAATAGAAAATATAAATAACTTCAAGAACTCAATCCTCTAGCACAGCCCCTCTTGCACCTTCTTCAACCCCTTTTAATGGAAGTGAACACTCTTATTTATAGGCTTGTGAAGTAGAAAATTTCCCTCCAAAAATTACTCCACCAAAAGTTCGAGTCCATTTGGCATATTAAATGGACGAATCTTGGGAATGAGTCTTCATAAATGTTGTTCCCCTATTTATTTTACATTCTTAATCAAAATTTAAGAGAATTTGGATAAGTGTAACAAAAGTTATCCTCAAATAACTAATGATCACTTTTTCTTCCCGAGGTGACTCTTCAACTTTCTCTTTTTGGTCGCATTACATGAATACCTTAATGATCTAATTTATTCATGAAATTTAATTTTAAAGATAATATCAGAGTACTATTCATCTTACAGTTGGAGTCACATCATTTGAACATGTGTAGGCCGAGATATGTCTCATTTATTATGGTGGGGTCCATACTGTCAACCAACGAACTCTTTCCACTTGATAAATTTTTCTGGTCCATTGTGTGTCGAATTAGAACTTGGTCCAAAAGACAAATTTGAGGCCCATAAGCATAGAGAGCCTAAAAAATCACACATTTTGTATAAAAAAATTAAAAGATATACCTGAAATACATAAGCTCTATAATACTGTTAAATTTTCAGAATTAACCAATTTCCACAATTAAGACCATAATTCACCAAAACACTAAAATGATACAAATCAACTCAAATTCATTAATTGATAGGTGTTAAATAATTGAAACAAATATGAAAAATAATGAAAATATTATCTCTATAAATTCCCCCACACTTATCACTTGAACTCCCAAACAAGTCCAAATCAAAATTAAATCAAAGCAAATTCAAAACACATTGAAATGAGATCCACCAATTCCATACCAAGAAATAAAAGTTATCATTCCTCATCAATAACCATTATTCTGAGTTCTCAAATCAGATCATAAAATATTTTTTTCTTCATTTCTCTTCCTATGCACCCAAGACACCGACCTCACATGAATTTTCTCTCATCTCACAAATATCAATTTGTCAACAATGTTTTTCTCATCCAAACCGGTTCAAGGGTCACCATAGGTTTAAAAAACTCCTAATTTATAGCATCCCGCCATTTTATAACATAAACTTTCATTACATTACACAAAACTGAGGATCTTTAAGGTCTAGTGTCTTGGAAACCAGGAACATAATACGTGAAAACAACATAAAACATTCTTCTTAAACACTTGAAAGGCGTCTCCTTAAGTTCATTCTAGGTTCATTACTGCATCTCATAACCTAGGGACATACATCAAAATAAAGGGTGAGCAGAAGACCCAGTAAGGGAAATAAGAGGAACATTTTACATGTGAACTTGAGATACTTCAATAAGGACATGAAAAGAACTTTTAGGCATAAGAAAGAAATCATGAGGCATTTCATAATAAAAATAACATTTTTCATAACTTGAAGATGTGTCTACATCATTTAACATAGACAATCATGAACATATCACCAAGGTCCATCCCCAAGGTGTCATTTGGAAATTACCAAGGTTATTCACCAAGGTATCGTGAAAATTGTAATCTCTAGTGGTTACATCATTACCCAATGCATTGGAGCGCTATCAGGGCGCACCCTTAAATTTGCCTTTATTATCATGTGAGCCACATATATCATCATCAAACATTTCATAAATAACCCACATAGCATAAAAATAAATGGGTTTCATTTCATAATCATAACGTTTTAAAAACTGCTTTAAAGACATGATCTTTACGTCACTTTAAACCCACGGAAAGGGAAAGTGGGTCTCATTTATGTAAATCCCAGAATTTAAAATGGAACATTTTGATATATATGTGAATACCCTTGTAGAAATAAGAGCTTTGAGTATTCACTTTATAACATAAAATAATTTTTGAGAAAAGAGAGAGGCATTTTGAGGGGAAAATTCTGCAGCATAACGGCTAAGTTTCGGGGTTTTAGAAAACATTGAAATGAGAGGGGACATGGGTCACCCACTCATAAATGATCCATAAAACAGTAGGGTGAAAGAGTAAGAAGGACATATGGACATGGTAATGAAATTTGAGGGACATAACATTTTAAATGAAAAAAATGGAAGGAAAAAAGATTAGATTTCTCTTATAAAAATTCGGCAGCCTTACGGCGTCACTTAACTTCAAAAGAAAATGATTTGACAAGATCAAATAGGGTCCCTCATCATATGATCATAAGAGATCAGTATGATAGATATAGAGATCATACCCCAACATAATAAAAAGGAACTTGAAAGACTTGACATGAAAATCGAACTTGAAAAATGAGAAGGGTGAAAGAATCCCTAAAAAATTCGGCAGCCTAACGGCGTCACTTAAACTTTCATAAAACGAAATGATGAGAGTAAGAGGGGATATCTCATCATATAAACATGAAAGGGCAGTAAGAGTAATATAAAAGAACATCCTCTCTCATAAAAACATGGAGCATAATAGGAATGACATAAAAGAGATTACATGAAAAGAAAGAGAGGGGTCGGATCCCTTACCTTAAAATGTGACTCTTGAAACTCAAAGGATTGGACCTTGAGGGATTGGGGGCACCTTGGGAGGACACCTTGGAAGGTAAGAAGACCAGAACTTCGTTGGGGGAGAGTTGGGAGTGAAAACTAAAGGAGGAAAGGGTGGGTATTTATAGGGAAAGTGAGGGGACAAAGCATTAATGGCCAAGGGACACCTCACTAGTGGTTTTGGAAAAACCATGGGCTTTCCCATGGTATTTGCCCATGGTATTGGCCACTTGGGACACCTCACACCTTATCTTACTATGAATAATTCGACCATATTGAATATATACTTAATACATCATTTAATGATGTCATTAAACACCCGTAACTTAAAAACTATACTTTCACTATTCACCGAAAATTCAACTTTCTCAGAATAATCCCAAAATTTCACCTTAACCAAATATCAATGCTATGATTTCAAAAATGAACTCCATTTTATAAAAATAATTTTCTAAATATTTTTAATTTTATTTTTAAATAAATACACTATTCACTGAAAATTTATTTTTTCAGAAAAATCCCCAAAAATTACCATAACATAATATCGATGCTCTGAGTTCAAAAATAAAGTCATTTTTATAAAAATAATTTTCTAATTATTTTTAATTAAATTTTTAATTAAAAAACACTATTCATCTGAAAAAACTAATACTTGAATAATAATTTATGAAACCGTTATTTAACCATTTTATTGAATCACATTACTTAATCTAGGTGTCTAAATTATATTAAAACTTTCTTTGAGTGAAATTACTAATCCATTTGGTCATATTACTAATCCTAAGCGTAAAATCACTATTCATAATTTACTATTCATCAAAAATTAAGTTGATCTTATTAGACTCCAAATTCCTTAATGAACACTTTTGTAGAAGACCATTTTTTGAAAATCATTACACATCATTAGTTATTTAGGGTTTACATAAATATTTCAAAATATGCCTTTTTCAAAATTCATCAATAAAATACATTCTAAAATTATTTAGACATTTGAAATTTCACAAACATCACTAAAGGAAGAAATCTCAATTTATTCACCCGAAAGGATTACACAAGGAAACTAGGGTCTCATCTCATAGCCCCTTATAACACTGGCATAAGACCTAAGTGTAAGGTGTGCTATGGTGAGAGAATCTGAGGGAGTCTCAGATAACATTGCCCTAGTAGCAATCTCTACTAACTTGAACTTCTCCCGCAGGCGTTTCCGTTCAAGCTTGACATGCTGGAGTTCGGCTTGGGCTTGGTCCAAAGCGAAGCCCATAGATGCTACCTCCTTCCCAAGCTCTGATAAGTGGGCTTCATAAGGGTTGAGTCTACTGGATGAAGCCATCGACTCCTCTTTCTTCATTAACCATTAAAATCTTATTAAATCAATAAGAGTAAGTTAATATACTACTCAAAAAGATTGGGTCGTTACATTCTTCCCCCCTTAAGAAATTTCGTCCCCGAAATTTATACTTGAGGCCTAGTTGAAAAGGTGAGGGTACTTTTGCTTCATCGTTTCCTCAGGCTCCCAAGTCGCTTCTTCATATTTATGATTCCTCCACAACACTTTCACAAGGTGGGTAGTCTTGTTTCGTAGGACCTTGTCTCTACGGTCCAAGATCTCCACTGGCTGCTCCTCATAAGAGAGGTCATGTTCAAGTTGTACCACCTCTGGGTTCAGTACATGCGAAGGGTCGGGTATGTACTTCCTCAAGAGAGATACATGGAAGACATCATGAACTTGAGCTAGGTTCGGTGGAAGTGCTAGACGATAGGCCACTGCTCCTATGCGATCAAGGATTTCATAGGGGCCAATGTACCTAGGGCTGAGCTTCCCTTTCTTTCCAAACCGCATGACTCTCTTCCATGGAGAAATTCGAAGGAAGACTTTGTCACCAACACCAAACTCCAAGTCCCTTCGACGATTGTCAGCATAGCTCTTCTGCCGACTCTGAGCAGCCTTTATGTGTTGTTGGATGGCATGAACCTGTTCTGTCATCTCTTGCACGAGATCAGGCCCAAGAAGCTTCCTCTCACCAATTTCATCCCAACAAGTAGGAGTTCTACACCGCTTTCCATACAGAGCTTCATAGGGTGCCATCTGAATACTCGCATGGAAGCTGTTGTTATAGGAGAACTCCACTAATGGGAGGTGTTGATCCCATCCACCTTTAAATTCCATTGAGCATAATCTCAACATGTCTTCGAGTGTCTGAATAGTCCTTTCAGATTGGCCATCAGTTTGAGGATGATAGGCCGTACTAAAATTCAATTCAGTATTCAGAGAATGCTGAAGACTTCTCCAGAATTTTGATGTGAATCTTGGGTCACGATCAGATACGATGGATAGTGGTACCCCATGCATCCTTACCACTTCCTTCACGTATATCTTGGCAAGCTGATCCAGAGAGAAATCTTCCCGAATAGAGATAAAATGGGCTGTCTTGGTGAGACGGTCCACAATAACCCATATCGCATTGTTTCCTTTGGATGTTTTTGGGAGACCAGTTACAAAGTCCATGGTGATATTATCCCACTTCCATACTGGTATGGGTAGCGGTTGTAATACCCCCTTAGGAAGTTGTCTTTCTGCCTTTACTTGCTGACACACCAGGCACCTTGTAGTGTAATCGGCAATCTCCCTCTTCATGTTATCCCACCAATAATGATCACGAAGGTCTCTATACATCTTAGTGCTTCCCGGATGTATAGAGAAAGTAGAGCTATGAGCTTCATCCATCAGTTCTTTCTTTATCTCCGGAATAGATGGAACACATAGTCTTGTACGAAATTTCACGACACCTTCTTGATCAATATTGAAATCAGGGAACTTCCCATCCTTTACAGCCTCGAACTTCTCCTGCAGCAAAGGATCTTCTTTTTGAGCCTTCTTGATCTTCTCTAGTAATGAAGGTTGAGAAATCATTTGGGATAGGGTTGATGATGTCCCTTTCCTTATAATTCCCATGTCCAGTTTTACTAGATCTTTAATCAAGGGATCTCCCAGGATTCTCATTGTTGCCAGAACAACAGGATCTTTCCTGCTTAACGCATCCGCGACTTTGTTTGCTCTTCCAGGGTGATAATGAATTGAACAATCATAGTCTTTAATAAGCTCCAACCATCTCCTTTGTCTCATGTTCAATTCTTTCTGTGTGAAAATATACTTTAGACTTTGGTGGTCAGTGTATATATCACATTTCTCCCCATAAAGATAGTGCATCCATATCTTTAGAGCAAAAACAACTGCCGCCAGCTCTAGATCATGCGTAGGATAATTCTTCTCATGAATCTTCAACTGTCGAGATGCATAAGCAATTACTTTGTCATTTTGCATGAGGACGCACCCAAGCCCTTTCAGAGATGCATCGCTAAAAATAATGAATCCTTCTCCGATAGAGGGTAGTGTTAACACAGGTGCAGTAACCAATCTCTTCTTCAGCTCTTGGAAACTTTCCTCACATTCCTTTGTCCAGATGAACTTAACCCCTTTTCGAGTCAACTTAGTTAGTGGATTAGAAATCCGTGAAAAGTTTTTCACAAACCTTCTATAATATCCCGCTAAGCCAAGGAAACTACGAATCTCAGTTACTGTTGTGGGTTGAGGCCACTCCTCCACAACCATTGTCTTTGCAGGGTCAATCGAGATTCCTTCATTGGTTACGATGTGCCCCAAGAAAGCCACTTGTTGTAACCAAAACTCACACTTGCTGAACTTCCCAAAGAGCCTCTCCTTCCGTAGAGTTTTCAAAACAACCCTCAGATGATCTTCATGCTCCTCACGACTTTTTGAATATATCAAAATATCATCAATAAAAACTACCACAAAGTTATCAAGGTAGTCCTTAAAGACTCTATTCATAAAATCCATGAAAATAGCAGGAGCATTAGTCAAGCCGAAGGGCATAACAGTAAACTCATAATGCCCATATCTTGATCGGAAGGCAGTCTTTGGAATATCTTCCTTCTTCACCCTCAGTTGATGATAACCAGATCGAAGGTCAATCTTAGAGAAGAATTGAGCCCACGAAGTTGGTCAAATAAATCATCAATTCTTGGTAGAGGGTATCTGTTCTTCACTGTGATCCCGTTCAGTTCTCTATAATCAATGCATAGCCGCATTGATCCATCCTTCTTCTTCACAAAGAGAACTGGTGCTCCCCAAGGAGACACACTCGGTCGGATAAACCCCTTCTCCAACAAGTCTTGGAGTTGTTTCTTTAGCTCCTCTAGCTCCACATTTGCTATTCTATACGGAGTCTTTGATATCGGTTGAGACCCAGGTACGAGTTCAATGGAGAACTCTACCTCTCTTTCTGGGGGAGGTCCAGGTAACTCCTCAGGAAATACATCCATGTATTCCTGAACAATCGGAACATATTCAATTTGTATGCTCCCTTTCCCTTCTTCCTCATCACCGATTAACTCCATAAAGAAAGCTATAGGAGGTGCTTCTAGATAGGGATCAGTTCGGGATATCTCTCCTCAGAAGATAACTGTAGGTCGTTCATTCAAGACTACTGAGATTTCCTTACTTCTGCATTTTATCTTAGCATTATACTTTGAGAGCCAGTCCATCCCTAGTATAACATCGAATTCCATCATGGGAATGACTACTAGATTTGCGATAAGATTGTGCTCACCAAAGTAAACACTAGAGTCTCTAAACACTGTTGATGCATGGATAATCCCACTTGGAGTCTTGACTGACAACTCTACCTCAATCAATTCGGGGATTGATTCTATATTCTTTGCAAACTTGGAAGAAATAAAGGAATGCGTAGAACCAGAATCAAATAAAGCACTTGCTAGTTTTGAGAGGACAACAAGAGTACCTGCTACCACATCGTTCGGAACTTCAACTTCAGTTGTTGTGATAGCGAAAGCACGACCTTGCTCCCTTGGCCTCTGCTGAGGTTGATGGTGATTCCCCTCCACCGCCCTCGGATTTGGACATTGATTAGCAAAGTGCCCAAGCTGTCCACACTTGAAGCATGTGACTTCGGGTAGGGCCAGAACCATCTTTCCTCTGTCGTTAGTGTTGGGAAGTTGAGGCTTCACATCACCACGACAATTACGAGAAATATGGCCTTCTTTTCCACACCTATAGCACTTGCCACTTCCAATCAAGCAGTTCCCCGGATGCTTCTTCCCACATTTATTGCATGTGGCATGTTGCATATGCTTTCCACCTCTTTCCTGATCAAAACTTCTTCCCAGGCTCGGTTCTAGAGTTCTCTTCTTCTCATTAGATTTGTGAGACCACTGTGTCTCCCCAAACTCTAGTTCAACTTTCATAGCACTTCGAACTATTTCTTCATAGCTATCGTAGTCCCTATTGTATAGATTCTTCCGCAGATGTGGTCGTAGTCCGCCAAAGAATCTATCAACCTTCCCATTAGGGTCCATGACAAAACTTGAGGTATAACGGGAAGCCTTGTGAAGTTCATCACATAGCTTCCGACAGATTCGTTCTCCTTCTGCTTCAGCTCGAGAAACTCTTTCTCCATTTTCGTTCTCATGGAACGAGGGAAATACTTGTTAAAGAAAATCCCCCGAAATTCTTCCCACTCCATAGCTTCCATCTCTCCTCGTGGCTTCGTGTTTTTGATCAGTGACCACCACTGATCAGCTTCTCCCTCTAGGCGGTAAACAGCAAGGGTGACTTTTTCTTGTTCCGAACAATGAAGTACAGAAAAGATCTTTTCAATGGAGCTTATCCATTGTTCTGCAACCAATGGGTCAGTAGATCCACTGAATGTTGGCGGTCGTTGACGCATGAAGGACTCAACAGAAAGTTGTTCCCTTCGTGGTGAGGTCGGCCTCTCAGCTTGATTCAAGTTATTACTCATAACTTGAGTCAGTTGGTTCATCATTCGCATGAATGTTTCCATTCCGGCTTCCATCGGAGGGCCGTCAGCACATGGTGCATTGCGGTCACCATCGGCACAGTTCCTCCTATTGCCCGCCATTTTCTAAAAGAATAAAACCTTAGTGAGAAACTTATTTCATTTATGAATCTTTTAACTAAGACTTCGTGCTTAGACAATTATAGTTCTCTATAATTCCTTCATAATGATTCATAAAAAGCATGTGATTAACCAAACATATCCCCCGGGAGTGTCGTAACCAAGAGTGCAGCAAGTCCCGTTATCGTGCACCAGTTCCCGTTCGAGTCTAGCTCAAAGCGGTGTTTTCGGGTTTTACCCCTATGTACATCTGTGCCAGAGCCGCCTCTACCTGCTCGTATCCAGACAGGGATGTATTTGTTTGATAGACCACTTACTCAATACTTACCAAAATACCAGGAAGTTTTCCTATATTTAAAATTTTCTATAGGGTTCTTCCTAAAGTTTTTATATCCTAATTTCCACAAATAACTAAACCATCCTTTGATACCAACTATAGCATCCCGCCATTTTATAACATAAACTTTCATTACATTACACAAAACTGAGGATCTTTAAGGTCTAGTGTCTTGGAAACCAGGAACATAATACGTGAAAAAAACATAAAACATTCTTCTTAAACACTTGAAAGGTGTCTCCTTAAGTTCATTCTAGGTTCATTACTGCATCTCATAACCTGGGGACATACATCAAAAGAAAGGGTGAGCAGAAGGCCCAGTAAGGGAAATAAGAGGAACATTTTACATGTGAACTTGAGATACTTCAATAAGGACATGAAAAGAACTTTTAGGCATAAGAAATAAATCATGAGGCATTTCATAATAAAAATAACATTTTTCATAACTTGAAGATGTGGCTACATCATTTAACATAGAAAATCATGAACATATCACCAAGGTCCATCCCCAAGGTGTCATTTGGAAATTACCAAGGTTATTCACCAAGGTATCGTGAAAATTGTAATCTCTAGTGGTTACATCATTACCCAATGCATTGGAGCGCTATCAGGGCGCACCCTTAAATTTTCCTTTATTATCATGTGAGCCAAATATATCATCATCAAACATTTCATAAATAACCCACATAGCATAAAAATAAATGGGTTTCATTTCATAATCATAACGTTTTAAAAACTGCTTTAAAGACATGATCTTTACGTCACTTAAACCCACGGAAAGGGAAAGAGGGTCTCATTTATGTAAATCCCAGAATTTAAAATGGAACATTTTGATATATATGTGAATACCCTTGTAGAAATAAGAGCTTTGAGTATTCACTTTATAACATAAAATAATTTTTGAGAAAAGAGAGAGGCATTTTGAGGGGAAAATTCTGCAGCATAACGGCTAAGTTTCGGGGTTTTAGAAAACATTGAAATGAGAGGGGACATGGGTCACCCACTCATAAATGATCCATAAAACAGTAGGGTGAAAGAGTAAGAAGGACATATGGACATGGTAATGAAATTTTAGGGACATAACATTTGAAATGAAAAACATGGAAGGAAAAAAGATTAGATTTCTCTTATGAAAATTCGGCAGCCTTACGGCGTCACTTAACTTCAAAAGAAAATGATTTGACAAGATCAAATAGGGTCCCTAATCATATGATCATAAGAGATCAGTATGATAGATATAGAGATCATACCCCAACATAATAAAAAGGAACTTGAAAGACTTGACATGAAAATCGAACTTGAAAAATGAGAAGGGTGAAAGAATCCCTTAAAAATTCGGCAGCCTAACGACGTCACTTAAACTTTCATAAAACGAAATGATGAGAGTAAGAGGGGATATATCATCATATAAACATGAAAGGGCAGTAAGAGTAATTTAAAAGAACATCCTCTCTCATAAAAACATGGAGCATAATAGGAATGACATAAAAGAGATTACATGAAAAGAAAGAGAGGGGTCAGATCCCTTACCTTAAAATGTGACTCTTGAAACTCAAATGATTGGACCTTGAGGGCTTGGGGGCACCTTGGGAGGACTCCTTGGAAGGTAAGAAGACCAGAACTTCGTTGGGGGAGAGTTGGGAGTGAAAACTAAAGGAGGAAAGGGTGGGTATTTATAGGGAAAGTGAGGGGACAAAGCATTAATGGCCAAGGGACACCTCACTAGTGGTTTTGGCAAAACCATGGGCTTGCCCATGGTATTTGCCCATGGTATTGGCCACTTGGGACACCTCACACCTTATCTTACTATTCATAATTCGACCATATTGAATATATACTTAATACATCATTTAATGATGTCATTAAACACCCGTAACTTAAAAACTATACTTTCACTATTCACCGAAAATTCAACTTTCTCAGAATAATCCCAAAATTTCACCTTAACCAAATATCAATGCTATGATTTCAAAAATGAACTCCATTTTATAAAAATAATTTTCTAAATATTTTTAATTTTATTTTTAAATAAATACACTATTCACCGAAAATTTATTTTTTCAGAAAAATCCCCAAAAATTACCATAACATAATATCGATGCTCTGAGTTCAAAAATAAAGTCATTTTTATAAAAATAATTTTCTAACTATTTTTAATTAAAAAACACTATTCATCCGAAAAAACTAATACTTGAATAATAATTTATGAAACCGTTATTTAACCATTTTATTGAATCACATTACTTAATCTAGGTGTCTAAATTATATTAAAACTTTCTTTGAGTGAAATTACTAATCCATTTGGTCATATTACTAATCCTAAGCATAAAATCACTATTCATAATTTACTATTCATCAAAAATTAAGTTGATCTTATTAGACTCCAAATTCCTTAATGAACACTTTTGTAGAAGACCATTTTTTGAAAATCATTACACATCATTAGTTATTTAGGGTTTACATAAATATTTCAAAATATGCCTTTTTCAAAATTCATCAATAAAATACATTCTAAAATTATCTAGACATTTGAAATTTCAAAAACATCACTAAAGGAAGAAATCTCAATTTATTCACCCGAAAGGATTACACAAGGAAACTAGGGTCTCATCTCATAGCCCCTTATAACACTGGCATAAGACCTAAGTGTAAGGTGTGCTATGGTGAGAGAATCTGAGGGAGTCTCAGATAACATTACCCTAGTAGCAATCTCTACTAACTTGAACTTCTCCCACAGGCGTTTCCGTTCAAGCTTGACACGCTGGAGTTCGGCTTGGGCTTGGTCCAAAGCGAAGCCCACAGATGCTACCTCCTTCCCAAGCTCTGATAAGTGGGCTTCATAAGGGTTGAGTCTACTGGATGAAGCCATCGACTCCTCTTTCTGCATTAACCATTAACATCTTATTAAATCAATAAGAGTAAGTTAATATACTACTCAAAAAGATTGGGTCGTTACATAATTATCCACCCGATGTGAGTCAAGGAAATTTTTTTATCATTAGGACTTTATAGGGTTGTTCTGTGGCTTCTGGTTTGTAGGATTTTATGTGAAAAATTCTGATGCCAAATGAGGAGGGTTTGGCTCTTTTTGACGCAAAATTGCACAATTATAATTTTCAATCAAGTATGGTATCCTCCTCACCCCCCGTAGTATAAATTCAGCTCCATCATCATGAAATATCAAGAAATGTTAAAACATCTTAGAATTTCAGTAACAAAAATTTCAATCTTATCGAACATGATTTTTCTTGAAAGCTCCAGAAAAGACACAACTTTCTTCCTCCATTAGAAGCTCCAGAAAGGCACAACTTCTCTTATCATGAAATCTCCATAATAGGCACAAATTTTAACAGAATGATTTTTATCAGTGCACACACCTCTTCAAAATTTTATTTTTTCAACCAACGTTTCACCAAATGAGTTATCATAACACAAGACAACTTCCCCCACACTTAATTTCAACTAGATCATGAAATTTCACTTTAAGTGTAGGTTGGATAGGGAAAATTGTCTTGTAATGTGGCTAACCTAATAGGTTGTTCATGGATTCTATGGGATACAAGGATTAAATTTACAAGGTAGTCTATAATGAAATATATTATCTCGAAAAGGGAATTTACAACCAAAGAAATGACTCAATCATTTAAAACACATGTACCCCAAACTATCAAGTTTTGAAAGGAATAAATCAAATTCTGGTTAAAACAAGCATGGTATGGTTTTCTCAAGAAGTGAGGTGAATGAAAAGAATATAAAAAAATGGTTTAGAAGCCTCATGGGAAAGTGATTTCAAATACAAAGACAATGAGATATGGCATGAGATTCAAAAATCTGAGTACTTTCATGAAATTTCCAAAGAATTGAACTTGAAACAAAATCATTTTTAGAAATCATTTAAGCCCAGTTTCATGGAAGAAATTGGTTAACCCAAGGGCATGGGTTTCAAAAATGGAAATAATAATCATTTGAACTCAAAAGTTTCTAAAACACAAAAAAACTGAAAAAATATACACACAAAAATTTGAAAACACACAATTTTTTTTGAAAACAAACAAAAAATGAAAATCAAATGAAAATATGAAACTACAAAGGTTCCCTCCCCCACACTTAATTGGTGCAGTTTAATCAATGAATTCATGTTATTTAACATGTCATAAGATTTTAAAATGAATCACAGTAGCAAACAAGTGTAAAGGAGAGGTACAACCTGATGGCTCTTATTGATAGACAGGTTGGAGGAGCGGAATCTCCTCCACTGGATCTGATGGAATGGAACCATGGAATTCTTCAGTCTATGACTATTAATAGTGAATGTCTCTTGATCTCCATTCTTCACAATCTACATTTCACCGAAAGGATATACATGAGTAACTATAAATGGACCCTCCAATCTCGAATGAATTTTACCTGGCATCAGCTTGAGTCTTGAATTGAAAAGCAACACTTTATCTCCAGGATGGAATTCTTTCAATTGGATCAGCTTGTCATGAGCCACTCTTGTTGTCTCTTTGTAAATCCTAGATTTTCAAATGATTCTCTTATAATTTTTTCTAGCTCTTGCAACTACAACCTTCTCTCTTTCCTAGCACTTTCAAGATCCAAATTCATCTTCCTCACAGCCCAATACGCCTTATGCTCCAATTCCACAGGTAGGTGACAACTTTTCCCATAAATCATCCTATATGGACTCATTCCAATCGAGGTCTTGTAGGATATCCTATAATCCCATAATGTTTCTTATAACCTATAGATACAATCCTTCCTATTTGGTTTAACAGTCTTCTCCAAAATTCCTTTGATTTCCCTATTGGATACTTCAGCTTGACCATTTGTTTGTGGGTGATAGGGAGTTGATGTTTTATGATGTACCCAAACTCCTTCAGCAAAGCCTCCATTATACTATTGAAAAAGTGAGTTCCTTGATCAATGATGATGGATCTAGGCACTCCAAACCTACAAAATATGTTAGCCCTGACAAAATCACAAACAACTTTAGCATCATCAGTCATCGTGGCTTTTTCTTCCACCCATTTGGAAACATAATCAACTGCAAACAAGATATAAGAATTTACAAATGACATTGGGAAAGGGACCATAAAATCTATCCCCCAGACTTCAAAAATCTCAAAAAAATTAAGTGGTTGTTGGGGAATTTATTATTTCTTTGAAATGTTTCCAAAAAACTGAAATTTTGGACACATTTTGCAAAATTCATGAGAATATTTAAAAATGGTTGGCCAATGAAGTCCAGATTCTAAAACCTTCTGTGCTGTCCTTTGAGGTCCAAAGTGGCCTCCACAAGCTAATGTGTGAAAAAACTAAAAGACAAAACCAATTTCACTCTCAGGAAAACATATTCTTATCACTTGGTCATTGAAAAGATTCCAAAGAAATGGATAATTCCAAATGTAATACCTAGATTCAACTTTCAGTTTATAAATTTGATGAGAATTGAAATGAGATGGGACCTGAGATGTTACCAGATAATTTACCATGTCAGTATACCAAGGAAATTATTCTTTAACCAAGTACAACTGCTATCCTATAAGGTGATAATTCAATAGTTCTTTTTCTATAATTTCAGCTTCAGTAGTGTTGGAAAGTATGCTTAAATGATAATCCACTTGGTTCTCAGATCCCTTTTTTTCCTTGATTTCTATGTTGAACTCATAAAATAGTAAAATCCCTCTCACTAGCCTCAGTTTAGCTTCATCCTTCTTCATCAAGTACCTGAGAGCAGCATGATCAAAAAATACAGTGACTTTAGTTCCAAGCAGATATGATCTAAATCTTTCCAAAGTAAAAAAAAATGCTAAAAACTCATTTTCAATGGTTATGTAATTGAATTGAGCCACATTAGAGGTTCTTGAAGAATATGCAATGACTTGTGGCCTGCCCTCAATTTTACTGAGAAAGGAATGCTCCAACTGCTTGGTTAGAAGCATCACAAAGCAGCTCAAATGGTTCTTCCCAATTTGGTGGCTACAGCACAGGTGGTTTAATAAATCTCCTCTTCAGATCATCAAAGGATTCCCTACATGCACTGTTGAATTCAAAATCAACATCTTTCAGAATCAATCTAAATAGAGGGAGATAAATCCTACTGAAATCTTTGATAAACCTCCTGTAGAATCCCGCATGTCCTAAAAAAGATCTAACATGATTCACACAAGTTGGGTAAGGAAAAGAATTTGTCACTTAAATTTTTGACTTATCAACTTCAATGCACTTTTTGGAAATGAAATTCCCAAGTAAAATTCCCCTCTCAACCATGAAATGAAAATTTTCAAAATTTAAAAAAAGATTATTTTCAATGCATGTTTTCAAAACTTTTTCAATATTTTTCAAACAATGGTCAAAAGAGTTTCCAAAAACCATGAAATCATCCAAGAAAACTTCCATGTAATCTTCAATGTGATCAGAAAATACACTTACTGTGCACCAATGAAATTTACCTGGAGCATTACACAATCCAAATGGAATCCTTTTATATGAAAAAGTTCCAAAGGGACATGTAAAGGTTTTCTTATCTTGATCCTCAAGAGAAATGGGTACCTAGAAATAACCTAAAAATCCAACCAAAAAGCAATAAGGAGTTATCCCTACCAATATCTCTAACATCTTATCAATGAAGGGAATGTGGAAATGATCATTCCGAGTGACCTGATTCAACTTCCTAAAATCAACGCACACTCGCTAGCTATTTTGAATTCTCACAGGGATTAAATCATTCTTTTCATTCCTCACAGTGGTTAGGCCAGTTTTTTTGTAACTACATGAATTGGGATAACCCACTATGAATCTGAGATGGGATAGATGATCCCAGCTTCCAATAGCTTCTCAATCAACTTCTTCACAACCTCCATTAAAGTGGTGTTCAACCTTCTTTGGGACTGTCTGACAGGTTTGGAATCTCCCTCAAGAAAAATTTTATGTGAACATATTTTTGGGTTGATTCATGGAATATCACTTAAACTCCACCCTATCTATTGGATATTATCTCTCAAAATATCAATCAATGATTTATCTTAGGTTTCATAGAGATTATAACAATTATCACTGGTAGTTTCTCTCTCTCCCTAAGGTAAACATATTTCAAATCAGTGGGGAGTGGTTTGAGTTCTAGATCTGGGGGATGCTCAAGGTATGAAACTAAATTGACATTTACCACTTCCAAATTTTGGACCTCCTGCACACAAGAAACCATATCATTTTCCTCTTCATTTAACAAATCATTAAAGAAATTATATTTTACCACTTCCTCATAGATGAAATCAGAATCTCCAGCATGCTGGGCATCTACATGATCAATGATATTTTCAATGGAATAAGTCTCTCTTAAGTCTAAGAATTCATAGAACATACATGATTATTCAATGGGTTCTGCACCAACTTCATGGGAAAGTGAAAAGAGGGAGTGATCATCTGATGGGTGCCTCATGGATTCAAAAATATTGAAATGGATAGTGATCTCCCCAAACTTCATGGTGAGTGTCCCCTCATAGAAATTGATAATGGTCTTGGACGTCTTCAAGAAATTTCTCCCCAAAATTATGGGTGAGTGTGATGGGATTCTATCTTCTTCCATATTTATCACATACAAGTCAGCTGGGAATAAGAGATCTTTGAATTTCACAAGGTCATCCTCCAAAACTCCTGCAGGGAAAACTGTGGATCTGTTTGCAAGCTGGACCACCACTATTTTGGGCTTCAAGTCTCCCATCTACAAAGAAGTTTATACTGAGTGAGGAAATACATTAATTGAAGCACCTAGATCACATGTAAGAACCTGGATCTTCGTTTCAGTTACGTTTTTCCTTTTCTGGTAATTTTTGAGAAAAAGATGAAAATATGGAATTTTTTCAAAGTACACACCGTGTACCTTGTTGCCACGCAAGGCCGTGTGCTGTCCGTATCCGGGCCACACACACGGTGTGTAGGGGCGATGTGGAGGATACTTAAAGTGAAGTACAGAAAGAAAAAGTACATTCCGTGTACCCCAGAAGTACACACTGTATACTTTTTTTTCATTAAAGGGATTGGGGTTGTGCCTAATCGACGAAAACACCTTCTTCTTCAGGTTCTTCAACTGGGAGTGCCCCGTATGGCCGCGAACGTCCTCCGAACCCCCAATCCTCTGTTTTTTGCTGAATTTACCTCCTTCAATTGCATTGGAATCGAAATGGTGAGCTATTACTTCTTCTTGATTTTCATTCCTCGATTTTCCCTCTTTCTCAAGATATCGTGGGTTGAAAGTTTTGTGCATTTTCATAGATCTACACTGTTCTAAGAAGAATCAAGCCTCATGGTCAAATTATATTGATCTCCTAGCATCAAGGTAGGTGGTTTGTGCCTTACCTTTCGAATTCTTTGAATTTTATGTGCAAATTTCTACCAATACCTATGAATGGGGTGTTGTGTGTTTACCGTTTTTCCCCTGTTGTTTTCTTTCCTTGCTTGTATGCTTGTGTAGAGGTAATTTGATCATGTTTGAGGATAATTAATATGCTTGGATGTTTTTCCCATTCATTTTTCTTGTTATGACCTTTGGGTTTTGTTATCCATTGGCCATTATACTTGTTTTCCATTCCTTGTGACCGTAGGATGAAATGATATTCTTGACATGCTTGTTGTTCTGTAGAATAGTAAGCCAAGTAGCTCTATAGGTGTACTTTGGCCTTATAGTATTATTATGCACTGCCTGACACAGGGCCGTGAGAACCTAGTGCTATAGAGTATAAGGGATAGACCGAGTGAGCTTCCCAGAGAGTCTTGGATATTATAGACTAAATGAGGGTAGACCGAGTGAGCTTCCTCAGAGAGTCTTAGTTATTGCAGACTACAGGGGATAGACTGAGTGAGCTTCCCTGTGAGTCTTGGATATTATAGACTATAGGAGGGTAGACCAAGTGAGCTTCCTCAGAGAGTCTTTAATTTTTTGAATTTCCTTAAACCATTCCAGGCTAGGGGAGGAATTGACTAAGCGAGCTTCCTTAGAGAGTCTGTGATAGACATGAGACTATAGGAGGAAATGACCAAGTGAGCTTCTTCAAAGAGTTTCTAGACCTTGGGGATATAAGAGGGTTAGACCACATGATCTTCCTCAGAGAGTCCCTGATTACCCTAGACTATAAGGGGAATTGACTGAGCGAGCTTCCCTAGAGAGTCTGATAATTTTGTATGATCAAACCAGAGGGGTTAGGGTGAGTGCACTGCCCAGAGGGTTTTTGGAACTTCTTCGAGAAGACCAGAGGGGTTGGCTGCGAGTACTTCCCAGAGGGGTTCTTGTTGTGGTTAGCTGTTTGTTTCACTACTTCTTGTTGTTCTGTGGTTTGATTACTGTTACTGTTACTGCTTATTGGTTACTGCCTGCTATTTCCTATTACTGTTTACTTCTTACTGTACTATTACCTGCCATATGCTCATTGACTATTAGGCACAGATCTTTGGGTGGTTGCCTACTAGGATTTAGTCTCACATCCTATTTGGGCCATGCTTTTGGGCCCAAACAGACTATGTTGTTGTAGGTATAGACAAGGGTAAGCACCCTTTGACTTCTAACACTTGATTACTTTGGAGTGGGAGAGCGTGGGACCAAGCTTAGGATTGCGATTCTAAGGAGCTATTTATCTTTTCCTTTGTACTTGTTTTGGTACTATTTGTATTTACAAAATTGTGAACTGTTTGAATGTTTTCCTAGATATTTATCATGAATCATTTCATACATAAATATGTGCTCCAGTGGTTTATTGATTTAGTCTTCCACTGTTTACTTGTGCATTGTTGTTGGATATTTACTACTTTCACTATTGCATGTTTTGTTTATTTTTGCTGTGTACTCTGCCAATGAGGGAATAGTTTTCCCACTATCACACCCAAGACTCTCACTTCTAGTCGGAATCCTCTGGAATTTGGGGAAATGCGCTTGAGGCCATGTGACCAACTGGGTATGGGGTGCCTCTGGGTGGCTTCTAGAACCAGGACGTTACAAAGTGGTATCAGAGGAATTCTTTTCTCTTGATTTACTATTTGGAGCCTTTAGCCAGGGATAGGATGGATTCAGTACTTGGTAATAAGTTGTGCCCAAGAGTAGCTAACCTGTGTACATGGAAAAGACAATCTACCTCATTTATTGTAGATTTCTAATTTTGATATTTTTCGGTTGATATGATTTCACTTAGAGTGATTCACATGCCTTGTGTTGTTATTGTTGTGCTAATGAGGTTCTATTCCTATCGCAACAAGATGAGATGAAGGTATGTCGTCTCATGCATCATATAGGCACTTGTTAGAAATAACATGCCATGAATTCTTACCTTGACATCTCGGATGCATTAGTGATTTCAGGTTGTTATGATAGATGTTGTGTAGATTATGCATGCTGTTTTGATAGATTCTTGGATAGAATCTGTAAAGACCTGTAAAATTCAAGGGAAATTTTTCTTAATTTTTTTTGGGATTTTACAAGTACGCAGTTTCTGACGGCACCTGATTCTGAGGCCCAATGTGCCCATAATCAATTTCCGAATTTTAGCTCGGGTACATTCAGTGAACGAGCGAGCGGGTTTTCCTAACTTTTGAACCGGTGTTCAGAATCAAAATCCAAGGGCACCGATGAAACTGCAGTGCCGGTAATTGCTTGGGAACACCTTTTCTGGAGTTGCGTTTTCTCGGGTGAGGTTGTTAAATAATTGGGTTAACTAAAGAATGAAATAAAATATCGTGCTACAATTTTTATTTCTATTCTAAGTAGTTTAAACCTACGCATGGAGGTTGGAGTGGGACCCACTACATCCTAACTTCTTTATATAGGATATTAGTGAAGTGGGGCCCACATGAGCCCCACCCCTTCAAATCACTTTAAACTCCCTCTCGCGTATTTAATTTGTAACTCATCCACACCCTAATTAAATGTAAAGTCAACCCTCGAATTTAATTTGTATTATTAAAAGCTCATCAATTAAATTCAATTAATTGATTATAATCTTTTTAATTTTCGAAAGGGGTTGGCATGAGTAATAAAATAAGGCAAAGCCTTATTTTATTATGGGTTGAATCGTTGCGTTGAGAGGGGGGGAGCATTCTTCACATTGGAAGAACTTCATCTTTCTGGTGAAGAACATTTCTACTTCGATGAAGAATTCCATCACACCGATTTCCGAAGAATGACGACGCACCATCCTTCGTTCTTCTTCCCATGTCAAAGGAAGGGAGACACCGCTCTTCTTCAGGCATCCACTGACGACATGTACGGAGCCTCGTTCCGTGACGCCGTCTTCCGCGACGCCATCTTCCACGACCTCCTTTCCCCGAGACGTCATTTGTTTGACAATTCCTTGAGGTAGAGGTTTGAGTTCAAAATTTATGGATTAAATTTTGCGCTTGCTTGAAGAGGATGTTTATTCATTTTGAGCCACCTATTATCGTTATAACAGGAGGAGGTCGGACCGCACGAAAACGGATGACCCTCCTCCCTCTTTGTTGTTGTTCATGTTGCGACACGAACAAAGGCAGCGCGGTGCAACGATACCGTGCGAAAACATGGAGAATCACGGTGAAAAAACGCGGCACCGTCGCGCCACGCCATTGAGGCCGAACGAACCCGCGGCCGGAGTCAGGCCGCAGCGAAGGGGGTGAGGTGCCGTCACGCCATGCCGGAGAACAACGAGGAGACCACGGCCAGAGCGGGGCCGCAGCAGAGGGGAGCGGCACCGGTCGGAGAGGGCCGCGGCCTATGGCCGCGGTGGTGCGGGGAGCGACGGCCAGAACCACCGACCGCCGGTGCAAGGAAGGCGGGACCTGTAGGGGGTCCCGCGGTGACACACCGGCCGGTCAAACTGGCTGGCCGGTTTCTGAGAAACCCGGGGGTCGTAACCCCCAACTGACAAAGGGTGGGCCCCCCATGCGGGGGCCGTTTCTCAATCAGGGGGAAGCGCGCCCCCCCTTTCCACGACAACTCGGCCGAGCCAAGCTGTCTTGCCATGAGGGCCACACCCACGCCAGGCCAACCGACCGCCCCGGCCGGGCCAGGCCGCGCCGTCCGGTCCGGGCCACTCCCTTTTGGGCCAGACCCGGACCCTGGTCGGGTTGACCCAGTTCGGGCCGACCCAGGGGGTCTTGGGCCGGGTCGGTCTGGGCCCAAAACCCCCTAATACCGGACAGGTTCATTTAAATGCCCACAACTTGGGCTAAGGACCTCCGATTGACGCACCATTAGTTGTGATGCAATACTTGGATCGAAACGGTCGATTCAGTATATTACAATCAAGGTTTTGGAGAATTTGGGGTACATCCGAGTTGGTTCGAACACAAAACCAACCGGGCCCTCAGAGCGGAAACGCTTATAACTTGAGCTCCGGACATCCGATTGACGTGCCGTTGACTTTTTTGGATTCCTATCAGTGAGATGAACCTTTTGGCTTAATCCATTTGAGTTTTGGATGCAGTTGGAGTACGGTCAGATTGGTTATGACTTAAAAACCAACGGGGCCCCACAGACGAAAAATCCAATAACTCTCAGACCGGGCGTCCAATTGACGCGCCGTCTATCGTGTTGAGTTCCTATCAACGAGATGGAACTTTGGGATACATAAATTCTGGAATATGTGTCAATTGATTTATCAAACCCTTGGATCGTGGAGCGGACCCTCCCAGAAACGAGCATGCTGTGTGCGGGAACCCTAGAGCTGGCTGCGACTGCGACGACGATGATGACTGCACTGAAATCCTCTGTGGGTTTGGCAGCGATGACGACTACACTGTAATCCTCTATGGGTTTGATAGCAATGACGACCATACTGAAATCCTCCGTGGGTTCGACGATGATGACTACTGTTCTTGTATCCTACGTGGGTCCGACAGTACTACTGTTCTTGTATCCTACGTGGATCCGGTAGTGTTTGACTCTATTCTTGTATCCTACGTGGGTTTGGCAGAGTATCTGGTCTTGTATCCTATGTGGGTCTGACAACTTAGCTGGTTTAGTATCCTACGTGGGTCCTAGTTTAGATGAATCAGTGGCTACATCTGATCATCTCTATCACCTTACGAAGAAGTATACCTGTGTGATCTAAGTCTTGACTTTCAATCATTATCTTCGATATGATTGACTTGCTTTCCTATGTGTATTGTGTTGTGCTTTCCTATGTGGATTGGGTTGTACTATCCTGTGTATACGTGATCGAACTTGGGCTTGGATGTTGGAGTCGTACTGGAATTGATGACTTAGGTATATGTATGGGAATACACCTAAGTAGTGTTAGATATTACTTCGTGATTGTATCTTTCCTTTGTGGATTATCTTTTGTGGATTCTAGGAGACCTTCGGGGGTCTCGGGGTCCCTACTGAGTAGCGTATAATCACCCCTACATGGGCTATGCCCACAGTACGTTGTGTTGGATGCAGACGATGGACAACGTTGATCGTGGTTGAGGCTTGTGGAGCAGGTCGCTACCTGGAGGTGGACCACTAGGCGGGACGTACACGGAGCAGACGACTGGACCCGAGGAGATGAGGAGGCTATCTGTACCCACCCTTTAGGTGGGAATTCTAGTGGACGGCTTGACATTGCTGCTTTAATTTCAGTTGCTGTATTTTCTTTCCAGTTGTACTTTACATTCAGTTTGAGTTTGTATTCTGACCCATTTACTCTCCACACTTACTATTGTACCCAGTTTTACTTAGTGTTTACTTTTGCTGGCTTACTCTGTGGTGTTTATTTACTTTATAAAGGCAATGGCTTCCCCTTTGTCAGGATTTACGCCTTTGGTGCTAGTCGCCAACCCCTGGCCTATGGGAGGTGGGCTTGGGGTAGTCACGACACATGCCCCGAGGAAGGGTCGTGAAAAATTGGTATCAGAGGCGTTCAGTTCTACCGTAAAACTCAGAATTCTGATCTTTCTTCTATGTGAAACAATAGTGATAAGGGTATTGAGTGTGGTTATTAGTCCATGGAGTCTAGTGTTGGTGCGAAGGCCGACGTATCCATACACCAGGACCCTGACTTCTGATTTCCGACTCAATGCATGAAAACATTTATTGCATGTGTGTTTCAAAGGTTTTATTTGTGATTACTTTGTGTCAGATCACCAGGTATATTGTTTTGACCATGGCGCACCTGTTTCTTTTCAGGATGTCCCCACGACGACAGCCAGCTAGGGTTCCGAGCTTTGTGCGAGATGACAACCCATCGAGTGATGAGGCCTCGGTGCAAGGTCCTTTTACAGCGGAGGCACCGACAGTACCTCTACCCGCCGAGCCACCGTTGCCACCAGCCCCAGCCGCTGAGTGTTCACGTCGCCTTAGTGCACTGCACAAGTTCTAGCATCAGAGACCGCCCAGGTTCCGCGGGGAGACGGACCCTCAGGCACCCGAGGAGTGGCTGGAGGCTGTAGTTCAAGTTTTCAGGCTAGTGGGGACACCAGCTGACCTCATGGTGATCCTTGCAGCGAGTCTCCTGCATGCGACAGCAGGAAGATGGTGGAGCTTGATGCTCCAGATGCATGACGAGGCATCTCTTCTTTGGATGGACTTTGAGAGCCTCTTCCACTCAGAGTTCGTCCCAGCCACCCTTCGTGCGGTATGCATCCAGGAACTACTACAGCTGCAGCAAGGCAGCATGACGGTCGCCCAGTACTCGGTGAGATTTACCGATCTCTCGCGCTATTCGACGGACATGGTACATGACCCATTCTTCTGGGCCTAGACATTCGAGCAGGGACTGAGGCATGAGATCAGGGCATCGATGATCCCCCTCAGCATTCCGACACAGGCATGAGTACTGGAGTGATCCCTTCTCTTAGAGAGATTTCTTACTGAGCCTACACCAGTAGCGAGACCTACCGCAGGTCGGTATGTAGCAGAGTCGTCTGTAGCTGGTAGTCGACGATCATCACAGGGGTCCAGGCGGACCAGAACATCAGGCGGATGACCTCAGGAAACTGGCTCCAAGGTGTGGGGCACCCGGTGCAGAGCCAACCTTATGAGGAGTAGACAGTGACAGTGCTACGCATGCGGCAGGTAGGGTCACATGGCTCGTGACTGCCCGACCCGCCGTGCAGAGGAGAAGTAGACGGTTGAGAGGCCACCCAGGCAGAGGTAGAGGGTCGACTGTGGTGGTCCGTAGAGAGTAGGCGGATGAGGCAGAGGAGCTGGCCGAGCATCAGGTGGTGGCCGACGCTTTGAGGCTTTACAACCACCACCACCCAGAGGTCCAGCCCGACCACAAGGAGCTGGCGGGCAGAGACAAGTTTAGCTTTAGGAAGCGGAGGCCTACGACCACAGCGCACCATAGATGATTCGAGGTACTATCTGTGTCTACTCCACCCTTTCTTTAGTTCTTATAGACACATGAGTGAGTCATTCTTTCTTTGCCGCTGCCCTTATTCGGAGCTCGGAGATTCCGACGGAGCCGTTGGCTCGATCCTTATGGCTAGAGACTCCTACGGAAGTAGAATAGACGATTACGCACTGGTTCCAGCAGTGTGATCTTACTCTAGGAGGCGAGAGATTTGGCTGAGATCCTCTTGTAGTGGCATCGAGGCTTTACGACGTCATCTTGGGCATGGATTGGTTATCTACAATCCATGCTTAGATTGACTGTATTAGGCGCAAGGTACGATGTGTTCGCACCGATGGGAGCAGGTTCACCTTCACCGGTGAGAAGGGAGCCTTAGCAGCGTAGGATGGACTCACGCAGAGGAGAGGATAGCCGATAAATCATCATTTGGCTAGCCTCATCCTAGGATCAGTTGACGTGCGGAGTCCTAGTTTTCCTACAGTGGTGGATCAGTATGCAGACATTTTCCCTGATGACGTTCCAGGACTACCTCCTCGTAGAGAGGTAGACTTTTATAATGACCTGTACCCCGGGAAAACCCCGATATCCACTCCAGCATATCGGATGGCCCCCGCTGAGCTTTGAGAGCTACGGGTACAGTTGGAGGACTTGCAGGGCAAGGGATTCATCTGACCCAATGTTTCACCCTAGGCTTCCCTGATTTTGTTCGCCAAGAAGGCAGATGGGAGCTTGTGACTGTGTGTCGACTATCGTCGCCTGAACCAGGTGACCGTGAGGAACAAGTATCCGCTATCGAAGATTTACGACCTCTTTGATCAGCTCAAGGGAGCACGATGGTTCTTGAAGATAGACCTCAGATTAGGATATCATCAGCTCAGAGTTCGGGATGAGGACGTGCAGAAGACGGCCTTTAGATGTCGGTATGGCCACTATGAGTTCTTGGTTATGCCATTCGGTATAACCAATGCTCCAGCGGTGTTCATGGGTCTCATGAACAGGATCTTTCAGCCATACCTCGTTCGATTTGTCGTGGTCTTCATCGACGACATATTGATATACTCGACCATTGAGGAGGAGCACACCTATCACTTTCATGTTATACTGGGCACACTCTGAGAGCTCCATCTTTATGGAAAGATCTCTAAGTGTCAGTTCTGGATACGTTAGGTACACTTCTTGGGAAACGTCATCTCTGAGGAGGGAGTTGTTGTGGATCCTGTGAAGATCGAGGTAGTGCTAGCTTGGGAGCCACCCAGGAGCGTGACAGAGGTGCGGAGTTTCTTGGGGCTATCTGGGTACTACTGGAGATTTATGTCAGACTTTTCCAGAGTTGCGACACCACTTTCAGCATTGATGAAGAAGGGGAAACCCTTCGTGTGGTCAGATAGATGTCAGTAGAGCTTCCAGGAGCTGAGACAAAGGTTTAACAGCGCACCTATCTTGAGGCTACCAGAGGAGGGAGTAGGGTACGTAGTCTACTGCGATGCATCAGGGCCCAAGCTCAGATGTGTCCTGATGCAGGAGCGAGCAGTGATCGCCTATGGATCATGACAGTTGAGGCAGCATGAGCAGAACTACGCTACCCATGACCTGGAGTTAGCAGTAGTGGTCTTCACTCTGAAGATGTGGTAACACTATCTGATGGGCGAGTGATTTAAAGTCTATTCTAACCACTAGATTCTCAGGTACATCTTCTCGCAGAAGGACCTGAACCTGAGACAGCGGCGATGGCTCAAGTTCCTCCAGGAATATGACTTTGAGATAGTCTATACTCTTGGAAAGGGGAACGTAGTAGCCGATACTCTTAGCAGGAGGATGGGAATTCAGCTACTTGGGGAGGCGACAGAACAGATTTCCGCTTTACAGATATCCTTCGTGGATAGAGATGGAGCAGCCTTTCTTCAGTCACTCATAGTCACTCCTCCACTTCATCAGCGGTTCAGAGAGGCACAACATGGGGACGTTGACTGTGAGATTCGGCGTGCACATATATCCTCAGGACATGCACCTGATGGATTCTATGTAGGAGGAGAGCATGTCATCCTTTTCAGAGGATGTACCATGGTAGTAGCTGCTTTGAAGGAGGAGGTGCTGAGAGAGTTTCTCACTTCCCCTTTAGCGGTATATCCAAGAGTGGCGAAGATGTACCAGGATCTCAAACGTCAGCACTGGTGGCCGGGTATG
Source organism: Viscum album (assembly GCA_963277665.1). Classification (NCBI taxonomy): domain Eukaryota; kingdom Viridiplantae; phylum Streptophyta; class Magnoliopsida; order Santalales; family Viscaceae; genus Viscum; species Viscum album. The sequence goes on along the minus strand of OY728145.1, from coordinate 615,472,832 downwards.
AAGAAGGTTGTGGCAGAATTCGTTTCTCAATGCCTCACCTGCCAGTAGGTGAAGGCAGAGCACCAGGTACCAGCATTCTTGGTACAGACCTTGGAGGTCCCGGAGTGGAAGTGGGATGGGATATCTATGGATTTCATGACTGGACTTCCACGTACTTCCAGAGGTCACGACTCCATTTGGGTGATTGTCGACCGGCTCACCAAGTCGGCCCACTTCTTACCCATCAGAGAGTAGGGATCAGTAGAGAGCTTGGGATGTCTCTATGTTCAGAAGATTGTACAGTTTCATGGTGTTCCATCATCTATCGTCTCTGATCGAGATGCTTTCTTTACTTCCCAGCTTTGGAAGGGGTTGTAGGAGGCATTCAGGACGCAGCTACATCTAAGCACTGCCTTTCACCCTCAGATGGATGGTCAGATGGAGAGGACCATTCAGACTCTCGAGGACATGCTCCGTGCATGTGTCCTCAACTTTGGTCACAGCTGGGAGGACCACCTACCCTTGGTGGAGTTTGCGTACAAAAACAGCTACCACTCCACCATCAGGATGGAACCATACGAGGCATTGTATGGCCGACCTTGCAGATCACCTCTGTACTAGACATACGCCAGGGAGTCAACACTTGTGGGACCAGAGATGGTCCAGGACACGATAGAGAAGGTCCAAGTCATCCAAGAGTGGATGAGGACAACTCAGAGCTGGCAGAAGTCTTATGCTGACAGGAGGTGGAGACCACTAGAGTTCGAGGATGGCGACCACGTCTTCTTTTGGGTCTCACCTCGACGTGGATTATGGAGATTTGGCCGGGGCGGCAAGTTATCTCCGCGCTTTATCGGACCATTCCAGGTCCTCTGCAGGATAGGCGAGGTGGTTTATCACCTGGCTCTACCACCTCAGTTGCACCGGGTGCTCGACGTCTTCCACGTATCTCAGTTGAGGAGATACGTGCACGACTCGACGCATATCATCAACCATGGGGAGCTGGACATTGATGATGGGGCGACTTTTGTGGAGGTCCTGGTGGAGATCAAGGATCGACAGGAGCGGGTCCTATGTGGGCGGTCGATTCCTCTAGTGCGCATCAGATGACAGCACGAGAACCTCCAGGAGAGCACTTGGGAGAGGGAGGCTCAGATGCGTGCTCAGTACCCTCATTTGTTTCCCTAGTTTGTGATGTATCTTTACAGGGACGTAAAGCCCTGAGGTGGAATTAATGTAAAGACCCATAAAATTCAAGGGAAATTTTTTCTTAATTTTCTTTGGGATTTTATAAGTACGCAGTTTCTGACGGTACCTGATTCCGAGGCCCGGTGTGCCCAGAATCAATTTCCAAAGTTTAGCTCGGGTATGTTCAGGGAACGAGCGAGCGGGTTTTCCTAACTTTTGAACCGGTGCTCGGAATCGAAATCCGAGGTCACCAATGAAACTATAGCTCTAGTAATTGCTTGGGAACACCTTTTTTGGAGTTGCGTTTTCTAGGGTGAGGTTATTAAATAAATGGGTTAACTAAAGAATGAAATAAAATATTGTGCTATAATTTTTATTTCCATTCTATGTAGTTTAAACCAATGCATGGAGGTTGGAGTGGGACCCACTACATCCTAACTTCTCTATGTAGGATATTAGTGAAGTGGGGACCACACGATCCCCACCTCTTCAAATCCCTTTAACCTCCCTCTCGCACATTTAATTTGTAACCCACCCACACCCTAATTAAATGTCAAGTCAACCCTCGAATTTAATTTGGATTATTAAACAATCATCAATTAAAGTCAATTAATTGATTATAATCTTTTCAATTTTCAAAAGGGGTTGGCATGAGTAATAAAATAAGGAAAATCCTTATTTTATTATGGGTTGAATCATTGCGTTGAGAGGGGGGGAGCGTTCTTCACATTAGAAGAACTTTATCTTTCCAGCGAAGAATGTTTCTACTTCGACGAAGAATGTCGTCACATCGTTTTCGAAGAACGATGACGTGCCATCCTTCGTTCTTCTTCCCGTGTCAAAGGAAGTGAGACGCCTCTCTTCTTCGGGCGTCCAATGACGACGTGTACGGAGCCTTGTTCTGAGACGCTGTCTTCCGCGACGCCCTTTCCCCGCGACGTCCTTTGTTCAACAACTCCTTGAGGTAGGGGTTTGAGTTCAAATTTTATGGATTAAATTTTGCGCTTTCTTTACGAGGATGTTTATTTTTTTGAGCCGCCTGTTATCGTTATAACAGGAGGAGGTCAGACCACACGAACACAGCTGACCCTCCTCCCTCTTGGTTGTTGTTCATGTTGCAGCACGAACAAAGGCAGCGCGGTGCAATGGCACCGCACGAGAACATGGAGAATCACGGTGAAGAAGCGCGACGTCGTCGCATCGCGCTGTTGAGGCCGAACGAACCCGTGGCTGGAGTTGGTCCGCATCGAAGGGGGTGCGGTGCTGTTGCGCCATGACAAAGAACCACGAGGAGACCACGGTCGGAGCGGGGCCGCGGCGGAGTGGCGCGGCGCCGTTGCACTGTGCCGGTCGGACAAGGCCACGGCCTATGGCCGCGGTGGTGCGGGGAGTGGCGGCCAGAACCGCCGGCCGCCGGTGCAAGGAAGGTGAGACCCGCAGGGGGTTCCCGCAGTGACACACCGGCCGGTTTCTGAGAAACATGGGGGTCGTAACCCCCGACTGGTAAAGGGTGTCCCCCCCATGCAGGGGTCGTTTCACAATTAGGGGGGCAGCGCCCCCCCCCCCCTTTCCGCGACATCTCAGCCGAGCCGAGCTGTCTAGCAACGCGGGCCACGCCCCCGCCATGCCAACTGGCCGCCCAGGCCGGGGCGCATCGGGCTGCGCCCACCGGGCCGGGCCGTGCCCTTTTGGGCCGGACCCGGACCCGGGTCGGGTCGAACCAGTTCGGGTTGACCCAGGGGGTCTTGGGCTGGGTCGGTCCGGGCCCAAAACCCCCTAATACCGGAAAGGTTCATTTAAATGCCCGCAACTTGGGCTACGGACATCCGATCGATGCACCGTCAGTTTCGATGCGATCCTTGGATCGAGAAGTTAGTTTCAGTATATTACACTCAAGGTTTCGGAGAACATGGGGTATGGACGGGTTGGTTCGAACACGAAACCAACCGGGCCCTCGGAGGAGAAATGCTTATAACTTGAGCTCCGGACGTCCGATTGACATGCCATCGATTTTTTTTGATTCCTCTCAGTGAGATAGACCATTTGGATTAATCCTCTTGAGGTTTGGATGTAGTTGGAGTATGGTCATATTGGTTTTGACTTAAAAAACAACTGGGCCCCTAGGATGAAAAAGCCGATAACTCTCAGACCGGGCGTCCGATTGACGTGCCGTCTATCGTGTTGAGTTCCTATCAATGAGATAGAACTTTGGGATACATCAATTCCAGAATAAGTGTCAATTGATGTATCGACCCCTTGTCTCATGGAGCGAACCCTCCCGGAAACGAACATACTATGTGCGGGAACCCTAGAGCTGGCTGTGACTGCGACGACGATGACGACTGCACTGAAATCCTCCGTGGGTTCAGCAGCGACGATGACTACACTGAAATCCTCCATGGGTTCACCAAAGAGGACGACCATACGGAAATCCTCCATGGGTTCGACGATGATGACTACTGTTCCTGTATCCTACGTGGGTCCGACACTACTACTGTTCTTGTATCCGACGTGGGTCCAGCAGTGTTTGACTCTGTTCTTGTATCCTATGTGGGTCTGGCAGAGTAGCTAGTCTTGTATCCTATGTGGGTCCAACAGCTTAGCTAGTTTAGTATCCTACGTGGGTCCCATCTTAGATGAATTAATGGCTACATATGATCATCTCTATCACCTTACGAAGAAGTATACCTATGTGAGCTGAGTCTGGACTTTCAATCATTATCTTCGATATGATTGACTTACTTTCCTATGTGAATTGTGTTGTGATTTTCTATGTGGATTGGGTTGCACTATCCTGTGTGGACGTGATCGAACTTGGGCTCAGATGTTGGATTCTTACTGGAATTGATGACTTAGGTATATGTATGGGAATATACCAAAGTAGTGTTGGATGTTATTTAGTGATTGTATCTTTCCTTTGTGGATTGTACTTTGTGGATTCTGGGAGACCTTCGGGGGTCTTGGGTCCCTACTGAGTATCGTATACTCACCCCTGCACGGGCTATGTCCACACTACGTTGTGTTGGATGTAGACGACGGACAATGCTGATCGTGGTTGAGGCTTGTGGAGCAGCTCAGTACCTGGAGGTGGACCACTGGGAAGGACGTACATGGAGAGGACAACTGGACCCAAGGAGCTGAGGAGGCTATCTGTACCCACCCTTCAGGTGGGACTTCCAGTAGACGGCTCGACGTTGCTACTTTACTTTCAGTTGATGTAATTTCTTTCTAGTTGTAGTTTACTTTCAGTTTGGGTTTGTATTCTGACCCATTTACTTTCTGCACTTACTATTGTACCCAGTTTTACTTAGTGTTTACTTCTGCTGGCTTACTATATGGTGTTTGTTTACTTTATAAAGGCAATGCCTTCCCCTTTTTCAGGATTTACGCCTTTGGTGCTAGTCGCCAGCCCCTGGCCTATGGGAGGTGGGCTTGGGGTAGTCACAGCATGGGCCCTGAGAACGGGTCGTGACAGAATCCCTGCAGTTTTATAGAGGAATCGTTTGTATTGTGCCTTGGTTAAATGAATGCAAAATTTTGGTTCTTGAGGTGTTATGGGCCCTCATGAATCGGAACTTGGGGGATGATTGACTTGTTTCCCTTGTATATGATAAGTAGAATATTCCATGCTTTGGTTTGCGGGGAGTATGGGCCCTCACAGATCGGAATTTGGCACCTTCATGTTTGTTTTTCAGTGTTTTCTGGGCTTTGGTGCAGTTTCTGAGCTACTGCCCAGAAAAACTAGAATACACGGCATGTACTTGACTACACGCCATGTAGTTTTAAACTGTGTCCCTGACTGTGTGAGCAGAAACATGGGGTAGTGAAATTTTTTTCAGAAACACGCCGTGTACAGTCGTTACACGCCGTGTAGTAGTGAGCCGTGTACCCGACCGTGTCACTAACAACACGGGTCAGGGAAGCTTGTGTAGTACATGTCATGTTGGGTACGAACACACTATGTAGTCTTTTTCTAGGTACCCATCCATATCATGAACAACATGGGATGGTGTTATCTCTCATATAGATGCCGTGTTTGTTCGGAACCCACTGTGTAAGGGTCAGCCATGTAGCCATCCGTGTAACTAACAACACGGGTCGCCTAAACCTTGTCTAGTACACGTTGTGTCCTTCGTAAAAATGTCGTGTAGTATAGGGTTAATAGGACCTTGTGAGTTAGCCGTGTAAGGAGACTCGGGAAGGGGAATGGAGATGAGGTACATGCCGTGTATGGGGACAACACACCGTGTAGTCTGGGGTGTTACACGACCAAAGGTGGCAGAAGTACACGCCCATGTGAATGGACTTAAAGAGAACGCCGTGTAGTTTTTATATATTCCGTGTAGTCATGTTTAGTGAAAATTGAGTGTTCCTTCCTCCTGTTCTCATTTTGTACTCTTTTGTTCTCTGTCCTTGATAATATTGATCTAAGCTGTGCTTTTGATCTTTCAAATCTATGCCTCCGAGACTTCCTCCAGTCATATGTCAGCTGCCAGACGGTGATCAGACACTAGATATGGCCGATCAGGGACCTCCTACAGATCTTCCTGCTATGCCATCCTTGGAACCAACAGTTATACCCGTTTCAGGTGCCAATGCACAGTTCAAGGAGGACTTACTGAGGATGATGTAGACCTTTCAGGGAGCACCGCCTCCTGCCCCGTCGATGGCTGAGTTGACGCGGGTTTTCCAGAAACAACATCCTCCTACTTTCTCAGGGGATGGGGGACCCCAGGATACAGAGTCATGGATAGAGGCCACACTGACGATCTTTGAGCATCTGGAGATACCTCCAGAGAATAGGGTGAAGCTTGCTACTTATATGCTCCGAGACACCGCCAAGAGGTGGTGGAAGGTGATCTCATAGTCAGGGTACCAACAGAGTATGACTTGGTATGAGTTTTGACGCATCTTATACTATTACTTATATCCATATATCTTGAGGGCAGACCAAGCTCGAGAGTTTATGAGTCTCGAGCAGGTTACTCTTTCTGTTATAGAGTACTCATCTCGTTTTACTGAGCTGCAGTGCTTCACGCCGATTCCAACAGTTAATGAGTTGTTCCTTTCTAGAAAGTTTGAGGATGGTCTCAGGTAGGAGATCTGTTCCCAAGTGAATATCTTCAGGTTGACTTAAATATCCTCAATAGTTAACTAGGTGCTGATCTCTAAGCGCAATCTGAGAGATTCTGGAGCAGGGAGCCAAGGCAGTTCGACATCCAGAGTTAGTGTTCCTCCTAATGATAGTAGGAAGCGCCACAGGGAGCTATCTCGAGGAGATTAGAGTAGGCGGAATGTATCTTCTAGTATCCATGTAGTATGATACCAGTGTGGTAGGAGTGGGAATACTAGGCCTCAGTGTCAGAGAGACCTGATGGAGTACCGATATTGCGGCAAAATGGTCCATCTTCAGTGTTTTTGTCAGATCTTCTTGCCTACAGCTGGTGGTAGGGGTTCTTCTATGACCCCGCGTAGAGGAGATATATCACCAGTTTCTCACCAATCTGGGAATTGGAGTTATTCCGGCCGTTCGGGATGAGGTGGAGGTCGTGGCCATGGTGGTCAGTCACCAGGTTACCAGCGACAACAGAGTGGATCAGCTCAGAGTAGTCAGCCATGGGCGTAGGGCCGCGGGACATGCCAGACTTTCACTGTGGAGCAAAACCTTCAGGAGCAGGATCCCAGACCTTCTACAGTTCAAGGTAAGATCTTAGTAGCCTCAGTTTTATCTTTATCCTTTTTCGATACTGGTGCTTTGCATAGTTTTATCTCTGTTGCTGTTGTGGAGAGCCTTGGGCTCTGTATCTTTTTGTCTGCCATCATGTTGACTCTTGATACACTGTTGGGAACAAGGACGTCTAGAATACATCAGTTCAGAGAGTTCCCTCTTGAGGTTGCAAGGTGTCACTTCTTATGGGACCTCTATGTCATAGGGATGATAGGCTATGATGTCATTCTCGGTATGGACTGGTTAGTTCCCTTCCAGTCATTCGTCGATTACTAATGTCGTAGGGTGAGTTTCGTATAACTAGATGGTAGATATTTTCTCCATAGAGGTGAGTGGGATGTCCAGGTGGGTAGAGGTGGACCAAAGCGTCATGGGCTAGGAAGAGTTACAGTCAGTTTTCCAGTCTTTATCTGGATGACTAGGGGACTTTACAATTAGACTCTCCTCCTACGGTGGATCGTTTCAAGGATGTATTTCTAGAGGACTTTTCAAGTTTGACTATGGAGCTTGAGGTATACTTTTATATTTATCTCGTGCTTGGAGTGGCACTAGTGTCCATTCCTCCTTATAGGATGGATACAATTGAGTTGTAGGAGTTCAAGAAGTAGTTGGAGGAGTTGCCGGCAAAGGGTTTCATCTGAGCCAGTGCTTCTCATTGGGGTTCGCCTGTCCTATTTGCGAAGAAGGAAGACATCACCCTTAGGATTTGCATGGATTATCAGAAACTGAACTAGTTGAAAGTCAAGAACCAATATCCCTTGACAATGATCGATGACCTCTTTTGATCAGCTTCAAGGATCCCCGGTGTTCTCGAAGATCGATTTGAGGTTCGGTTATCATTAGTTGTGCGTTAAACCATAAGATATAACTCTGACAGCCTTCTGGAGTAGGTATGGTATATACGAGTATACGGTCATGCTGTTTGGTCTCACGAATACACCAGTAGTTTTCATGGCACTGATGAATCAAGTTTTCCATCCATACTTGGATTCCTTCATGGTGGTTTTCATGGACGAAATCTTGGTGTACTATCACACTCAACACAACCATGCTACCCATCTTGAGATTGTTTTGAGTACACTGAGATATCATCAGTTATATGATAATCTCTCTAAGTTCCACTTTTTGATGGATCAGATTCATTTCTTGGGTCACGTCATCTCGGAGGCAGGAGTATCAGTTGACCCAGAGAAAGTGAGAGCTGTAGTATCTTGGGAGCATCCAAAGAAAATATTTGAGGTGCGGAGTTTTCTAGGGCTGGATGGATACTACAGATGCTTTATCCAGGACTTTTCCTTCTTAGAATCACTGCTAACAGGTCTGACCAAGAAGGGTGCAAAGTTCTTATGGTTAGATTCTTGTGAGTTAGCCTTTCAGGAGATGAAAGGGAGGTTTAATTCAGCACCAATACTAGTCTTTCCAGAGCCAGGAAAGAGCTGTACAGTCTTCTGTGATACTTTGAGTATCGGGATGGGAGTTTTCCTTATGCAGGGAGATGAAGTCATTACTTACGGGTCTTGGCAGTTGAGGCCACAGTAGAGTAACTACTTGACTCACGATCTAGATTTGGCAGCTGTTGTTCATACCTTACGCTGTTGAATACATTATCTTTTGGGATATCACTTTGTGGTGTTTACCAACCAAAAGAGTCTCAAGTACATATTCACTTAGCGTGATTTGAATCCTAGATAGTGTAGGTGGGTCAAGTATCTTCAGTATTTTGACTTTGAGCTTGCCTATACACCAGGAAAGGGCAACACAGTGGCTGATGCGTTGAGCAGAAGAACTCAAATTTAGGCATTTCAGGAGGCCAGTAGTGAGTGGAAGCTTATGGATCTCTTCTTTGAGATGAATTTGGAGGTTCATGACAGACATGGACATACTTTTCTATCTTCTTTAGCCGTTACCTCTACCCTTCTTGATCGGGTACAGATGAGGCAGCTATCAGACTCATAAGGCCTAGTCCCACGGGAGAGTGTGTCAAGAGAGGGCCCTATTCCCAGATGGACAGTGGGCGAGGATGAGATCTTGCGTTTCTAGGGATGCATATGGGTGCCAGTAGATATACGTGAGGAACTGATGTGGGATTTTGATTCCTCAGTTTGTGCAGTTAATCCTGGTGTCACCAAGATGTATCGTGATATACACCGCCAGTACTGGTGGCCAGGTATGAAGAGAGATGTTGCTGGGTTCATCATGAGATGTTCTACTTGTCAGCAGGTGAAAGCGGAGCATCAATGACTAGTGTGGCTTTTACAGCAGTTACCCATTCTTGAGTGGAAATAGAACGATGTCGCGATGGACTTCCTGACCGGGTTACCAAGGTCACCTCGAGGGAGTGATGTTGTTTGGGATTTCGTCGATAGGCTTATGAAGGTTTCTCACTTCTTGCCAATCAAGGAGACCTTCAGTGTTGATGAGCTAGGGAGGTTGTACATATGAGAGATTGTACATCTGCATGGAGTTCCACAATCCATTTTTTTAGATAGGGATGCACGTTTTACTTCTCGGTTCTGGCAGGGGCTTCAGAAGGCTTTGGGTACACAGGTACTTTTGAGTACAACATACCATCCCCAGATAGATGGCCAGTCTGATCGTATGATCCAGGTGCTTGATGATATGCTCCGATCCTGAATTCTAGACTTTGGAGGTTCTTGGGAGAATCATATTCCTCTTTTTGAGTTTGTCTATAACAACAATTTTTAGGCGACTATTCAGATAGAACCTTAGGAGGCTTTTTACGGTAGGCCATGCCAATCACCTTTGTGCTGGATGGAGGTAGGAGAGGTAGATTTTCTGGGACCTCATCTTCTTTAGGAGACCTTAGATCAGATAGAGTTGATTCTGAAGAGGATGGCTACAGCACCGTCTCGACATAAATCTTTTGCCAATCAGCGGAGACAACCTTTAGAGTTCGAGGTCGGGGATCAGGTTTTTCTGCGTGTCACACTGAGGTTGGGACACAATAGGATTCAGAGATAGGGTAAGCTTTCACCGCAGTACGTCGGTCCATTTGAGGTTTTGGAGAGAGTCGGGATGGTTGCCTATCAGTTGCAGTTACCTCAGAGGTACCGGGCTATGCACGACGTCTTCCATGTCTCTCAGCTCCAACATTACTTTTCAGATCCGTCTCATATCTTTCAACCTGAGGAGGTTGATCTTGAAGCGGATGTGTCATTTTAGGATCATCCTATCTAGATTGTAGATCACAATACAAAGGTTCTCCGTGGCCGGTCTGTTCCTCTAGCACGGGTACTATGGAAGAACATGCGAGTATAGGACGAGACCCGGGAGAGGGAGGTCGATGTACGATCATAGTGGCCAGAGCTGTTCGAGGTTTCTTCTTCTACGCCTCTCTAGGGAAATTCAGGGACAAATTTCTTTAAGGGGGGAAGTTTCTAAGAACTCGGATCTTCATTTCAGGTACATTTTTCCTTTTCTGGTCATTTTTGAGAAAAAGATGAAAATCTGGAATTTTTCAAAGTACACTCCGTGTACTTTATAAGTATACATCGTGTACCTTGTTGCCACATGAGGTCGTGTGCTGGCCGTGTCCGGGCCATAGACATAGTGTGTAGGGGCGATGTGGAGGCCGCTTAAACTGGAGTACGGAAAGGAAAAGTACATGCTGTGTATCCCAGAATTACACGCCATGTACTTTTTTTTCATTAAATGGACCGGGGTCACGCCTAATCGACGGAAACACCTTCTTCTTCTTCTTCTTCAGGTTCTTTGACTGGGAGCACCCCGTACAGTCGCGAATGTCCTTCTATCCCCCGAGCCTCCATCTGTTTGTCGAATCAACTGCCGCCAATTGCGTTGGAACCGCAGTGGTGAGATCTTCCTTCTTCTTGAGTTTCATTCCTTGATTTTCCCTCTTTCTCAAGATATCTTGGGTTGAAAGTTTTGTGCGTTTTTGTAGATATACGCCGTTATAAGGAGAATGAAGCCTCGTGGACAAAGTATATTGATCTCCTAGCATCATGGTAGGTGGTTTGTGCCTTACCTTTCGATGTCTTTGAGTTTTATGTGCAAATTTCCACCAATACCCATGAACGGGGTGTTGCGTGTTTATCGTTTTCCCCTCTTGTTTTTCTTTCCTTGCTTGTATGCTTGTGTAGAGGTAATTTGATCATTTTTAGGATAATTACTATGCTTGGATGTTTTGACCATGCCTTGTTCTTGTTATGACCTTTGGGTTTTGTTAGCCTTTGGCCGTTATACTTGTTTTCCATTCCTTGTGACCGTAGGATGGAATGACATTCTTGACATGCTTGTTGTTATGTAGAATGGTTAGCCAAGTAGCTCTATAGGTGTACTTTGTCCTTATAGCATCATTATGCACTGATTGGCACAGGACCGTGAGAACCTAGTGCTATAGACTATAAGGGATAGACCGAGTGAGCTTCCCAAAGAGTCTTGGATATTATAGACTACAGGAGGGTAGACTGAGCGAGCTTCCTTAGAGAGTCTTAGTTATTATAGACTACAGGGGATAAACCGAGTGAGTTTCTCAGAGAGTCTTGGATATTATCTACTACAGGAGGGTAGACTGAGTGAGATTCCTCAGAGAGTCTTTACTTTTTTGAATTTCCTTAAACCATTCCAGTCTAGAGGAGGAATTGACCGAGCAAGCTTCCTTAGAGAGTCTGTGATAGACATGAGTGTATAGGAGGAAATGACCGAGTGAGCTTCCTCAGAGAATTTCTAGACCTTGGAGCTATAAGAGTGTTAGACCACGTGATATTCCTCAAAGAGTCTCTGACTACCCTAGACTATAAGGGGAATTGACCAAGCAAGCTTCTCCAGAGAGTCACATAATTTAGTATGACCAAACCAGAGGGGTTAGGCTGAGTGCACTGCCTAGAGGGTTGTTGGTACTTCTTGGATCGGACCAGAGGGGTTGGCTGTGAGTACTTCCCAGAAGGGTTCCTGTTGTGGTTAGCTATTTTCTTCACTACTGCTTGTTGTTCTGTGGTTTGATTACTATTACTGTTACTGGTTATTGCTTACCGCCTGCTGTTTCCTATTACTGTTTACTACTTACTGTACTATAACATGCCATATGCTCATTGACTGTTAGGCACAAATCTTCAGGTGGTTGCCTACTAGGATTTAGTCTCACAGCCTATTTGGGCCTTGCTTTTGGGCCCAAAAAGACTATGTTATTGCAGGTATAGACAATGGAAAGCACCCTTAGACTTCTGGCACTTGATTACTTTAGAGCGGGAGAGTATGGGACCAAGCTTAGGATTGTGATGATGAGGAGCTATTTATCTTTTCCTTTGTACTTGTATTGGTATTGTTTGTATTTTCAGCATTGTGTCCTGTTTGGCATTTTCATAGATATGTATCATGCATCATTTCATACATACATATGTGCTCTAGTGGTTTACTGCTTTAGTATTCCGCTATTTACTAGTGCATTGTTGTTGGATATTTACTGCTTCCACTATTGCCTGTTTTTTTTCCACTAAGTACTCTTCCAATGAGGGCATAGTTTCCCCAATATCACACACAAGGCCCTCACTACTAGTCACCATCCTCTGGTGTTTGGGGAAATTAGATTGAGGCCATGTGACCAACTAGGTATGGGGCACCTCTGGGTGGGTTCTGGAACCTAAACGTTACATCACACAAAGCATTAGTGAAATTTAAAGAACCTATGATGTATGTAATAGAAAAAGTCCATGGATCTTGAAATTTGGTTGGAAATTGTGGTGTTATAAGGGATGAGAAACTTCTTCCCAAGTTGATCCTTTCATTCCCTTGAAGTCTCCTCTTCTTGGTGAAAAGATCCTTCAAAAATTTAGCATACCGCAGAATTTGTTTGAGTGCATTAAGTAGGGTAATACTGATTTCCACTTTCTGAAAGGTGTCCAGAATTTATTTTTAAAGTTATTCCTCTTTCAATTTCTTTGATTCAATCATAATTGATGGAAATGGAGGGGGTAAGTCTTTCTTCTCCCTATGTTTCCTTTGAAATGTTGTTTCTTGTCTCTTCTTCCTTGGCATATCCTTCTCTTCCGCATCTTTCTTCTCTTCTTCACAATTCATTTTCACAGAATTTTCAGAGTTTAAAACTTCATTATCCTTTAACTCAGGTGGTCTTGTTTCAAGTTCATGGGATGATGGTGGTGAGAGATATTTTCCACTTCTTGTTGTTATCATGCTGACATTCTCCTTGGGTTTGGGATTGTTTGGGAAGGAAGTTTACCAGGATTTTTGGTCACGATTTGAACAAAACTTCCCACTGTGTTTGCCAGCTTGTCAACCTTATCTGCTAGGTCATCAAACCTAGATTGTAGCTATTCCAAATAAGGTTTTTTGCTGGTGGATGTTTGATCATAGGGTCTCAGTAAATTGGGTGGTTGGTGGTATGGAGGTTGGTTATAAGGTTGCTTATGTTGAAATGGTGGTGGGTTTTGGAACTGGTTTTGGTTCAAATGTATAGCTCAATTTTTCTAATTTCCAAACCCATAGTGAACATGGTTAGGATCTCTCCATCCTTGATTCTATTGGTACTTCCTTGGTTGAAAGGTTTCCACAAAGGTTTCCATTCCCTGTATTTCAACACATTGGTCAGTGAAACGATCAGGTGATGAGCATAAACCACATACCTTAACTGGTGCTTGTTGGTCACCCACTTGTTTCAAGGATATCTGTCTCACGAAACTGGTTAGCTCTTAAATATTAGTTTCTAGTAAGGGTGATGGATGATAAGTTAATACCTCATGAATACCTCTTGTGGTAGTACCTCTTGTACTAAACTGTTGCAATTTCTGAGAAATCTTCTCAATCCAACCTTTGGCTTCTTCTGGTGACTTGGCAATCAATGCACCTCTAGATGATGCATCAAGAATGTTTCTATCATTTTATATTAATAATTGATAGAATAAGACAAGAAAGTGATGATCCTCAATGGATTTATGTATAAATTCATCTCCATCATCATGAAATATCAAGAAATGTTCAAACAACTCAGAATTTCAGTAGCAAAAAGTTTAATCTTTTTGAACATGATTTTTCTTCAAATATTCAGAAAAGGCACAACTTTCTTCCTCTATTAGAAGCTCCATAAAAGGTATAGATTTAAACAAAATTATTTTTCATCAGAACACACATCTCTTCAGCATTTTATTTTTCACCCAAAGTTTCACCAAATTAGGTAGCACAACACAAGACAACTTCCCCCACACTTAAGTTCAACTAGATCATGAAATTTCACTTCAAGAGTACGTTGGATAGGGAAAATTGGCTTGTAATGTGGATAATCTAATAGGATGTTCATGGATTCTATGGGCTACAAGGATTAAATTTACAAGGTAGGCCAGAATGAAATATATTCTCTTGAAAAGGGGATTTCAAACCAAATAAATGCCTCAATAATTTAAGACACATGTACCCCAAACCCTCATGTTTTGAAAGGAATAAATAAAATTATGGTTAAAACAAGCATGTTCTGGTTCTCTCAAGAAGTGAAGTGAATGAAAATAATATAACAATAATGGTTCATAAGCCTCATGGGAAAGTGATTTCAAATATAAAGACAGTGAGATGTGGCATGGGATTCAAAAATCTGAGTACTTTTCCTGAAATTCCAAAAGAATTGAACTTGAAACAAAATCATTTTTAGCATTAATTTAAGCCCAGTTTCATGGAATAATATCTTCACTCAATGGCATGGGTTTCAAAAATGGAAATGATAATCATTTCAACTCAAAATATTTATAAAAAAAAAACTGAAAAAATAAACACACAAAAATTTGAAAACACACAATTTTTTTTTTGAAAAAAAACAAAAAATGAAAATCAAATGAAAATATGAAACTATAAAGGTTCCCTCCCCCACACTTAATTGTTGCAGTGTCCTTAATGCATTCAAGTGTATTTAACATGTAAGTAGATTTTAAAATGAAACACAGCAGCAAGCAAGTGTAAAGGAGATGCACAACCTAATGGCTCTTATTGATAGATAGGTTGGAGGAGCGGGATCTCTTCCACTGGATCTGATGGAATGGACCCATGGAATTTCTTCAGCCTGTGCCCATTAATAGTGAATGGCTCTTCATATCCATCATTCAAAATCTGCATAACACTTAAAGGATATACATGAGAAACTATAAATGGACCCTCCCATCTAGAATGATGTTTACCTAGCATCAGCTTGAGTCTTGAATTGAAAAGAAACACTTTATCTCTAGGATGTAATTCTTTCGGTTGGATCATATTGTCATGAGACACTCTTGTTCTCTCTTTGTAAATCCTAGAATTTTCCAATGCTTCTCTTCTAATTTCATCCATCTCCTACAACTGCAACCTTCTCTCTTTCCCAACACATTCTAAGTTTTGACACATTCCTATCGTGGGGTGTGACAAAAACAAATATAACCTAAGTTAAAATGTATTAAAGTGGGTAACCTAGGTTTTATTTAGATATGAGTTCACAAAAATTATGTTTGTCACTTAAATTAAAGAAAGAAGAAGAGGTTCTTTTTGAAATTGTTTGAGTTGAAAAATAAAGAAAGAAATTGAAAAGAAAGGTTGAACACTAATAGATAAAGAGAGTGATGGGGTCAGGGTAGGATAAACTTTTGCAATGTCATCATAGTCATAAATATAATTTTGCCTCTCTTCCTATTGAATTACAAATGAAAGACTCCTCAATCGAGTTATCAATCACCTTTGGTTGAAGAAAGAAATGGAACTCACTCTTACGTGCATGGAAGTTCATAAATAATTCCTAAAGAACTAAGGAAAATTTTGAATGGGAATTTTAGCTCCTTATAACTCTAGAAAAAGTCCATGAGTTCTACACACATGCCAACAATCACTGGACACTCACCACCTAACACAATTTGCTCGATCGAGACAAATTGCAATGGGTGGAGGGAGATAAAAAATCTTCCACCAAAGCTATAAACGATGAATACACCAAACCCAAAACACAATAACATTAGAGGAATTGGAAAAAACTAATAATATAAGTCATTAAAAAGAAAAATAGGGTTTTACATTTAAGTAAAAAACTCTGAAATTTCAAAAGTAAAACTCCTCCTTCCATGATCACTCAAAGGTTCAACCCCTCCATGTGAAGGGTATTAGAGTTGAAAGGGGAAGAAAAGAGCATGATGAAACAAATAAAAGAGAAAATATAAAATAGAAAGAACTTAAAGAACTAAATCCTCTATCATAACCCCTCTTTCACCTTCTTCAACCCCTTTGAATGGAAGTGAACACTCTTATTTATAGGCTTGTGGAGTAGAAAATTTCCCTCTAAAATTACTCCATCGAATGTTTGAGTACGGTTAGCATAATAAATGGAATAATCATGGAAATGTGTGTTCATAAATGTTGTTACTCAATGTCTTGCACATTATTAATCAAAATAGCAGAGAATTTGGATAAGTGTCACAAAAGTTATTCTCGAATTACTAATAACCACTTTTTCTTCCTAAGGTGACTCTTCAACTTCCTCTTTTTGGTTTCATTCCATGAGTGAATTAATGACCTAATTTCTTCATTACATTTAATTTTAAAGATAATATCAGAGTCATATTCCTCTTTGAGCTAGAATCACATCATTTAGACATGTGTAAGTCTAAATATGCCTCATTAATTATTGTGGGGTCCATTCTGTCGGCCAGAAAACTTTTTCCACTTAATGAATTTTTCTGGGCCATTGTGTGTCGAATTGGACCTTGGTACAAAAGACAAATTTTAATACCACAAGCATAGAGATCCTTAAAAAAGGAATCACACATTTTTGATAACAAATGTAAAAGATATACCCAAAATATAGAAGCTCCACAAAACTATTAAATTGCCCATAATTCACTGAAACACTAAAATGATACAAATCAGCTCAAATTGATTAATTGGTAGGGGTTAAATCATTGAAAAACATATGAAAAATAATGAAAATATTATCTCTATAAATTTCCCCACACTTAGCACCTAGACTCCCAGAAAAGTCAAAATCAAAATCAAATCAATGCAAATTCAAAACACATGCCATTGAGATCCACCAATTCCACACCAAGAAATAAAAGATATCATGCATCATCCATAACCATTATTCAAAGTTTTCAAATAATATCATTCAATATATTTACTCTTTATTTCTCCTCCCATGCACATATTACACCTACCTCATATGAATTTTCTCTCATCTCACTAATATCAATTTTTAACAAAGTTTTTCTCATACAAACCAATGAAAGGGTCACCATAGGTTTTAAAAACTCATAATTATCCACTCTATGTGAGTCAAGGACATGTGTTTATCATGAGGACTTTGTAGGGTTTTTCTATGGCTTTTAGTTGGAAGGATTTTATCTGAAAAATTCTAAGTCCGAATGAGGAGGGTTTGGATCTTTTTAAATAAAAGTTTCACAATTCTAATTTTCACTCAATTATTGTATCTTCCTCACCCCCCTTAGTATAAATTCTGATCCATCATCATAAAATATCAAGAAATGTTCAAACAGCTCATATTTCAGTAGAAAATAAATTCAATATTCTCAAACATTATTTTTCTTGAAAGCTCCAGAAAAGGCACAAATTTCTTCCTCTATTAGAAGCTCCCGAAAGGCGTAGCTTATCTTATCATGAAAGATCTAGAAAAGGCACATATTTTAACAGAATTATTTTTCATCAGCACACACATCTCTTGAACATTTTGTCCCCCCCCAATGTTTCACCAAATGAGGTATCACAACACAAGACAACTTCCCCCACACTTAAGTTCAACTAGATCATGCAATTTCACTTCAAGAGAAGGTTGGATAGGGAAAATTGGCTTGTAATGTGGTTAACCTAATAGGCAGTTCATGGATTCTATGGGATAAAAGGATTAAATTTACATGGTAGGCCATAATTAAATAGATTCTCTTAAAAAGGGGATTTCAAACCAAAGAAATGACTCAATCATTTAAAACACATGTACCCCAAACCTTCAAGTTTTGAAAGGAATAAATCAAATTCTGGTTAAAACAAGCACAGTATGGTTCTCTCAAAAAGTGAGGTGAATGAAAATAATATAAAAACAATGGTTCAGAAGCCTCATGGGGAAGTGATTTCAAATATAAAGGCAGTGATATGTGGCATGGGATTCAAAAATCTGATTACTTTTCATGAAATTCCCAAAGAATTGAACTTGAAACAAAATCATTTTCAGCATTCATTTAAGATCAGTTTCATGGAATAAATTGTTTCAATCAATTACATAGGATTCAAAAATGGAAATGATAATAATTTCATCTCAAAAGTTTCCAAATCACACAAAAAATTGAAAAATAAACACACAAAAATTTGAAAACACAATTTTTTAAAAAAAAACACACAACAAATGAAAATACTAAACTAAAAAGGTTACCTTCCCCACACTTAAATACTGTAGTGTACTCATTTCATTCAAGTGTATTTAACATGTAAGAATATTTTAAAATGAAACACAATAGCAAGCAAGTGTAAAGGAGAGGTACAACCTGACTTATTGGTAATGCAATATTGAGTTAAGCTCTTAAGGGTTGCACACTAAAAACCTACAAGAAAAATAACAAAATAAAACATAAGAAATTTATTAAAAGAAATGGAAATATAAATAGGATTAGAAAAGAATGATAGATTTTGGTATAATCCCCCAAGTGGGCCCTGGGTTTTGACTGCCTCCAGATGGGTAGTTCTAATCAGTTATCCCCAATCTGATGGTGGGTGAAGTTTCTTTCTCATGAACCAACAAAACTTATTCTCGACATCATGTGTTTCATAATTTTTGTTGAGGAAACCATGGGTATAATACCCTAAATCCACCCCTAGGAAAATAAAATACAACTTTCTTGGTGGGGGTTGGACAAATAATGAGTCCTCATCTTTCTTGGTTTCCAATTTCACAGCCTCCTCTTAATTCTCCAATGATTTCTGAAGGTATACTGCATCATTGGAAAAATCTAAGGGAAAGTCAGAGTAAAATTATATTTGAACAAATTTAAAGAATGAAGTTTCAATATCAAATTCTTCCCTTTCAATATAAACATATTGTGTCTCTTTTTCCTTAGGCAATGCCACTTGAATCATCTCATGTACTCCCTCTAATAAATGATCAACATGTTTGGGGAGCTCCGACTGTTCATCTTTACACGCATCTTCCTTTTCTTCCTTGTCCTCCAATACAATACATGAGTTGTCTGGATATGAAAATTTCAAGCAAGGTGAGGTGATACTCATTTTGGATTCAATAAAATTAGAATATAACGAGTTCAAGAAAAACCTTTGATTGATCGAGTTATCAATCACCTTTAGTTGAAGAAAGAAATATAACTCACTCCTATGTGCATAGAAGTTTATAAAAAATTACTAAAGAACTAAGGCAAGTACCAATAGGGAATTATTGCTCCTTATAACTCTAGAAAAAGTCCACTAGTTCCACACATGTTCCAATGATTGCTGGAAACTCACCACCTAACGCAATCTGCTCGATCGAGACAAATTGCACCATGTAGAGGGAGATAAAAAGTCTTCCACCAAAGCTATTAACGATGAATACACCAAACCCAAAACACAATAAAATTAAGAGAATTTAGAAACACTGAGAATATAAGTCATTCAAAATAAAAATAGTGTTTTACATTTAAGTACAAAACTCTGACATTACAAAAGTGAAACTCCCCCTTCCCTGATCACTTAAAGGTTTTACCCCTCCATGTGAAGGGTAATAGAGTTGAAAGAGGAAGAGGATATCATGATGAAACAAAGAAAATATAAAATAGAAAATTAAAATAACTTAAAGAACAAAATACTCCAGCACAACCCCTCTTTCACCTTCTTCAACCCCTTTGAATGGAAGTGAACACTCTTATTTATAGGCTTGTGAAGTAGAAAATTTCCCTCAAAAAATTACTCCACCTAAAGATTGAGTCTGGTTGGAATATTAAATGGCCTAATCTCAGGATGGAGTATTCATAAATTTTGTTCCCATTTGTCTTGTTAATGCTTCCTCAAAATCCCAAAGAATTGGGACAAGTGTAACAAAAGTTATCCTCGAATTACAAATGATCACTTTTTCTACCTGAGGTGACTCTTCAACTTCTTCTTTTTGGTCGCATTCCATGAGTGCCTTAAAGACCAAATTTCTTTATGAAATTTTATGTGAAATATAATCTCGGAGTCTTATTCCTATTAAATATTGAATAAAATCATCTGGACATGTGTAGGAAGAGATATGACTCATTAATTATGGTGGGGTCCATACTGTTGAACAACAAACTCTTTCCACTTGATAAATTTTCTTGGGCCATTGTGTGTCGAATTGGACCTTGGTAAAAAAGAAAAAGTTGAGTCCCATGAGCATAGAGAGTCTAAAAAAAGTAATCACACATTTTGGATCAAAAATTTAAATGATATACCTGAAATACTGAAGCTCTACAATACTGTTAAATTTCCAGAATTAACCAATTTCCACAATTAAGCACATAATTCACCAAAAACACTAAAATGATACAAATAAGCTCAAATTTATTAATTGGAAGGGGTAAAATAATTGAAAAAAATATGAAAAATAATTAAAATATTATCTATATCAATACGCTTTGGTTTATACCATGGAGCTGGTAAATGCCTACATGACTCCTGACGACGGGGAGTGCCAAGCGGATCTCCCCAACGTCCCCAACCGACGCCAACGTCAGTGGAGATGCGGCCATATGTGTTGTTGAGGAAAATCAGTTGGAACTTCTAGCCAGGCTGTGCACACCACTGAGACCAGACATCAGGCCCAATGTAGATCTCAGCATGCGCAGCCTCCTCATCTAGTTCCATCAGGCCCTCCTCCACCGCCATTTGTGCTACTGGACCAAGAAGAGACACCTAGGCCTCATCATGATTAGAAATAATCCACCCCAAAAAGGTCCCAGTCAGCTATACCCAGTACAAAAGGTGCTCCTAATGCTTCAAATAGTGAGAATCGGGACATTCCCATCACCAGTCAGCCGCCGGTCCAATCGATAGGGCCCGCTATGCCTCCTGTCATGGAGCGGCCTCCTGCAAGAAGAAGTTCACACCTGGCATGAAATTAAGATGTTCTTAATAATATTGATAGTATCCTAGAAAATCTGTCTATCCTTGAGTCCCTTTTCCTGTCGTCAGATACGCGTTAGTCCCTCACTGAGGCTTTAAGAATCCCCCTCTGGTTTGAGATGGAGGCAGTTGCTGCAAAGGCCATTCACTCTGAGGCAATCGAGAATGATGAATATCAGGAAATTATCTTGTTCTTTAGATAAGATTAAGATTCCCCCATATAGGTGAAAATTCTCTCACTTTACATCACTATCCAGTTCAATGGCATGGAGGTTCGTCGTTGTCTTGTTGACACAGGCTCTAGAATTAATCTAATCCCGACTTGGACACTACAAAAGTTGGGATTGTATGAAGATGACCTGAGTCCCTTTGAACTAAGAATCCAAGGTTATGTCAGGAAGGAATAAACACTAGTAGGTAAGATCCTCTTGAAGACCCAGTTTGGTGGCCTAGTTGTGAGCACCAAATTTATGGTAGTCTCCCAGGACACCGCCTACAATGCGTTGATGGGAAGGCCATGGATCCACCTGCATGCGGTGGTTCTCTCATCATATCATTAGGGCATCAAGTACTCCCTTAATGGTCAAGTGGGCATGATTCAAGGTGACACATCTCCCTTTGCTTCTTGTGAGGCCTACTATCTGGATGCCAACTACTACAAGAGCAAGGAAAAGCACATTCAGACCAACGAGGCCGAGCATTCCATGGCTGCAACTGACCCGTGGATAGATCTAGACGATACCTACATATTTCCAATACACTGATTGGAGGATATAACCCTGGACATGGAACAATGCTTTATTGTGTCTAGGATGAGGGGGGAAAACATTCCCAGTTCTAAGAGATGACAAAAAATCACCTCGTACTTCTATACAAATCATGCTCAGGAGATCCCAGAGCCTCCTACCCCCATAAGGTATCAGGATGTCCACCCCATGGAAATGAAAATACGTCATACGTTCCTGTTTTGCTGGGCTGGAATTAACCAGCTCAAGCTAATGCACCATTATTGCTTTGATATCATCAAATGTGGCCCCTTGGTCCAAAGGCCAGATGGGATCAGATCGACAACCTTCATTGCTATGGTTGTGGAAGCACATGAGTCTTATGATACGGTGTCCATTGCTGCTCAAGTGGGTACCTGCTTCCCATCAGGATCTTTCGACTCAGAAGTGACTCCTCATGCCAAGGATTACCCCTCCACAAGTGAAGAAAACAATTTATAGGATTCCCCCTACCTTTGAAGAGGGTGTATCTACCACAGTCGATGAGTTGGTATAAGTGAACCTCAGTAGCAAGGAAGACCTGAGACCCACATTGATCAATGCTTCCTTGTCCTTCGAGGATAAACAACAGTACATAGACTTCCTGAAACAACACCATGATGTGTTCACCTGGAGTTATGATGAAATTCCAGAACTAGATCCCCAGGTAGCTTTCCACCACCTCGATCTCCCTACAAATCATCGTGGGTTCATGTAGCCTCATAGAAAGATGCACCCTTCTCATGGTGCCATGGTAGAGGCGGAAGTTGATAAGATCATCAGATCCAATTTCATTAAGGAGGTCTAGTACCCCAATTGTCTATCCATCATTGTGCCAGTAAAGAAGAAGAATAGACATATAATGGTCTGTATTGACTTCCAAGATCTCAACCATTAGTGCCCGAAGGATGATTTTCCCCTTCTAGTGATGGAGTTGCTTATTGAAGCAACAGTTGGGTTTCAAGCCCTTTCCTTCATGAACGAGTATTCTAGATATAATCAAATTCAGATGGCCCCCGAGGATGAAGAGTCTATAGCCTTTAGGGAACCACAAGTTATGTTTTGTTCCAAGCCATGCCCTCCGGCTTAAAGAATACAGGTCCACCTATCAATGGGACATGCATCGCATATTCAAGCCAATCATCGGGACATTGGTGGAATGCTATGTGGAAGATATGGTGGTTAAATCTCACTAGAGCTAGGACCATCTCAAGGACCTTGAGAAAGTGTTCTCCTTCCTCCGTTCTCTCCACCTGAAGATGAACCCATTGAAATGTACCTTCGAGGTCACCTTTGAGAAGTTCCTCGGCTTTGTTGTCAGATACTAGGGTATCCAGATTGACCCTGAGAAGATCAAGGCCATTAGCTAGATGTCTCCCCCAAGTAACATTTGGGAACTTCGAGGATTATAAGAACACTTGTCCTACTTACGCCAATTCATTGAAAATCTGGATGGAAAGTGTAAGTCCTCTTCTTAGCTTATGAAGAAAGGCACCGCCTATGAACGGGATGAAGAGTGCCAGACCACATTCGAGGAAAGCAATCAGTATCTACTCCAGCCTCCGGTATTGATGCCACCAGTCTCCGAAAAACCACTAGTCCTTTATGTGACTACCCTGGAATGATCTATTGGTGCCATTATCACATAAGAGAACAATGAGAAAACTTAAAACTACCTCTACTACCTCAGCTGTATGCTCCTCGATACGGAGACCAGATACCCCCATCGAGAAAAGATTCCTTACACTCGTATTCACAGTATGGAAGTTGTGACATTACCTGCAACACCATGATGTACATCTTGTGTCCCGAGTAGACCTTATAAAGTACATCTTGAGCTGTCCTATGCTGACAGGCCACCTAGCACGGTGGGCAGTAATCCTTCAGCAGTTCGACATCAAGTTTGTCCCTGAGAAGGTTATTAAGGGGAAAGAATTAGTATATTTACTTGCTTCTCATCCAACCCTTATAGGCCAGTCTCTAGACCTTGATTTTCCTGATGAGGCAATCCTCTCAGTAGATCATGTCATCTTGTGTTACCAGATGCATTTTGATCATGCATCCCGAAGTCTCACCGGCAGAAGGCTCAATGACCCCAGAATCAACAGAGTGGGCCTAGGTATCATCTTCATTACACCGGTGCAATTAATTCTATCATATTCATTCCTATTATCAGAAGGATGCACCAACAATGAGGCAGAGTATCAGGCTCTCATCACTGGCCTCAAACTGGCCCTTGAGATTGACGTGCCCCATCTGCATGTGAAAGGGGATTCTGAACTAGTCATCAAACAGATCAACGGTGACTATGTCGTCAGGAAGACAGATCTCATACCATTGTTGGAACTCACTCTCCATCTAATGGACCAATTACCTTCTCATCCATAGGTTACCCTTGTTCCTCTGTCAGAGAATTTTCGATCTGATGCCTTTGCCGGACTAGCTGCATCACTTACAGAGCCTGAGTAGGATGACCTGATTATCCACATAGCACATCGAAGATTCATTGCTCCCTTCATTCGAGATGATGATGACGACCCATAGGTAAGCCATCTTAATGTCTGAGCCTCCATGTTAGGACCCCCAGGTACCCTGGATGCGGTGATTGAAGTATCTCCTGATTAGAGGATACCTTTGGTTAAATACCTCCAACACAGTAATCTCCCAGCATATTGGACCGAGCATGATAAAATACGACACCGCGCAATGAATTTTACCCTCCAGAGTGGTCTTAGCCTTGAGAAGATCCTCTAAAAGCACAGGTTTGATGGTTTTCTCCTCCATTGCATCCAAGGAGTCGAGATTTCTTAGGTCATGCAGGAGGTTCATGCCGGTTCCTACAGGTGCCCACTAGACTGGGCCGAAGCTATCCCATCAAATCTAGAGACTAGGGTACTTTTGGCCCCCCATGATCCATGATTACATCGAGTTCTCCAAGAGATTACATGCGTGCTAAATTCATGCTAACTTTATGCATCAGCCACCCGATACTCTACACTCCACCAATTACTCTTGTCCATTTGCAGTATGTGGACTCGATGTCATGGGACTATATCCACCGGCGATATCTCACCAATATCGGTTCATCCTGACTGCTACAGATTTATTTTCCAAGTGGGAAGAGGTAGTTCCACTCAATGAGGTCAAGGCCTGTTCTATCATTGAATTTGTGAGCTTCAATATCATCTACCAGTTTAAAGTCCCTCACATCGTCCTCACTGATAACGACACCTAATTTCGGGCATCCGAGTTGAAGAAATTGTACACCAAGTACAACATCTATTCTAACCATACCTCCCGCTACCACGCACAAGAAAATGGTTTGATCAAGGCATTCAACAATACTCTCTCTAATATTTTGCAGAAAATGGTTCGTCAAAACAAGAAGAGTTGAACGAAAAAGCTCCCCAATTCCCTCTGGGCTTATAGGATGATGACTCGTAATTCTACCAAGGTGACTCCATATTCTATGGTATACAGAACAGAGTCCATTTTTACTGTTGAGGTTCAGTTGCCTTCATTACACACAACGATCTATGACTACCAAGCACTAGATAAGGTAGTTGAAATATGTCTGACTGAATTTGAAGCACTTGACGAGAATAGGCTTCATGCCATGCACAATCTGGAAAGGCATTAGAATAAGATAGCTAGATCTTTCAATAAGAAGGTTTTCACTCGATATTTCCTATGAGGTGATTTGGTCTTGGCCTTGAAGATACCAATGATTTCGGGACGGAATCCCACAAAATTGGAACCCAAATGGGAAGGACCTTACATAATTCACAAGGTTTACCCCAATAGTGAATACTCCCTAGTATCTATGGATGATGAGCGTATAAATACTCCCATAAATTCAAAGTTCCTCATGAAATACTTTTCCTAAGACATCTGATCTTACATGACCTTAAATTTCTTGGTCCTACATGACCCTAAACTGCTGGGTCCTATATGACCCTAAACTTTTTGGTCCTATATAACCTTAAACTGTATTGGGTCCTGAAAGACCTTAAACTACTATGAAACATCCTGCATGTCGTTAAACTACATGTCATCCTTCAAGACATTAAACTTAACCCTTAGAAATACATGTGTCTTCATTCCCATCCACATGGGATACATAGGAACGCTCAGACATTTTGTCTTGAGTCCAGCCCCCAAACTCTTTTCATTGAGTATTCCCCATGGGCATAGTTCTTTTGGAGAATCCCACATGATGTCGCGCAAGCTTCTTTGGTCCTACTCATGTCAGGACTAAAATGACTACACCATGTGCCACTCCTCATTCTTCTAATCCCCCACATCCTCACCGCATGACATTAAACTACATGGATTTTAAGAATTACGTGTGGCTTGATTCCCATCTTCATGGAATACATATGAACGCTCAGACATTTTGTCTGTTGGACTAGCACAAACTTCATAATTCCCCCTCAGGTTGGGACACATGATATAGTACATGCTTTTTCACCAATTCATGTTGAGATCATCTCGATCCCGCCATACATCCCACTACCTGAATATGTCCAACACTTTCACCACCCTGCTTGATGTTAAAATGCGTGGGCACAACTATGCTTCACCCACTCATTTGATTGGGACTCCATCATATTTCACATCCAAAAGGACCCATAACTAGCATGGATGCTTATCCCAAGGGCTCTCCTACCACTTCCTGCCAATGCCCTCCAATATGTTGATCAAAAAATTGATATAAGTCCTGTTTTGCGAATATGGTCAGTGGTTGATGCTCATTAGTTTTTCCCATTTCAGGTCACACTATAATGAAACTGTGTTTTGAACATGGTCAGTGGCTATCCTTTGTCGTTGTCACCACCCCCGTAGATCTCAAACATTGAGTGCGGTGGTTCATCCGACCTGATATACCTTCGAGTTGCGGTTCCCTTAGGGAAATTCCAGCTATTAGACCCTTATATGTTAGGGAAAGTCAAATATGGATCCTTGTTTCCCATACCGAGCACTGCTCACGTTGGATTAGGAGCTATGATGAGGCGGTAACCGCACAAGAGGTCATGTGGCTACAGTTGTCTGGGATGCCCAGCCTTAGGCCCCTCAGCCTTTTTGGTCCCTTGGCCCAAGTTCTCACTTAGGGTTGTATGGTGTGGTGCGATATTATGTTCTCATTCCCGTCGGGTTACTTGTCGGGCCACACATATTCTTGGATGAGATACCTTACCCCTACTTTCATCCTCACTACAAGACGTTAAACTGCAAGCTGACCATGACATTCTGTTCACAGCCCAGCCTTAGTCCCCTCGGCCTTTTTGGGCCCCTGTCCCAAGTTCTCACTTATGATTGTACAATGTGGTGCAGTATTATGTCCTTATTCATGTCGGGTTACTTTCCGTTCCACACATATCCCTATATGAGATACCTTACCCCTAACTTCATCCTCACTACAAGATGTTAAACTGTAAGCTAGCCATGACATTCTGTCCATGGTCCATCCTCAGGCCCCTCGGTCTTTTTGGGCCCTTGTCCCAAGTTCTCACTTAGTGTTGTACGGTATGGACTCACATTCTTATTCACGTCGGGTTACTCACCATGCCGTACACACCCCTCATTGGGGTATATGGCCCTTATTTGCATCATCCATTTCCTATAACTATGTGTGGCTCGATTCCAATCCTAATGGGATATGTAGGACTGCCCGAATTTCTAGAATTTGGGTCCATCCCCATCTTTTAGAGATCTCCCTGTTATCTTGTCCCCTTGGCCTGCATTTCCCCAGGGAAAGGGGTGCATGGTGTGGTATGGATTTATGCCCTCATTAACGTCGAGTCTATAACAACCATTCCATGTGTCTCTTTCTCCTAAGAGTTTTCTATCCCCTTGCTCTATAATCATATTTTCAAATCGACCACTCTCAAGTCAAGCCCCTCGACTATCTTTGGTGATTCTCCAATGT
This sequence comes from Viscum album, assembly GCA_963277665.1. Lineage (NCBI taxonomy): Eukaryota > Viridiplantae > Streptophyta > Magnoliopsida > Santalales > Viscaceae > Viscum > Viscum album. Next base: position 615,445,168 of record OY728145.1, on the reverse strand, counting down.
GCCCAAGAGTACTCTGGTTTAGCTTCTGGAGTATTGGATTTTACCTGGACATGTTCCCACCCACCTTCAGGATTCGTGTTCCCCTTTATTAGGGTTTTCATCACCTTTCACATCTAAAGGGACCCCCAAATGGCATGGATGCTCAGCCAAACGGCCCTCCTAACATTACGGGCCTATGTCCTTGAGGGTTTCAAACAACAAATTGATACAAGTCCTGTGTTCTAAATACGGTCAGTGGTTGATGCTCATTTGTTGTTCCCATTTCAGGTCACACGATATGGATATTGTGTTTTGAACATGGTTAACATTTATCCTCCATCATCACACCAACCCCATTAAGCCCAAAATATCGGTCGCATGATTCACATCATTTTCCACCTCATCATGTCTAAAGTGGAATTTCAACACCCTTGGTACTATCCCTTAGTGCACATTTGCACGACAGAAGAAAAAAACCACGATAAAGGCATCATTTGGGGATCCACACTGATTTCCCTTTGGCGTGCATTCCAGGTATTGAAATAAACCTCTTACACCATTTTTTCCCACATTGAGTTTGACTCACATGGGCTTAGGGATCAGGTTGAGGTCCGTACTTACTTGGAAGGATTCCGCTCCTCTATGGTCTGAGCTCTAAGACCATAAACTAGTATATTTTTTAGAACTATGTAAAGCTTGATTCCCATTCCCATTGGATATGTAGGAATTCCTAGACATCTTGTATTTGGGTCCAACTCAAGTTCCACTAATTTATCTTTTCTGTTCTGCCTTCGGGGATTTAACTCTTACGGGACTGTATAGTGTGGTATGGGATTATTTCCTTATTCACGTCGGGTTTTTATTAGCTACACTATGTATACCCCTTTCCAGTAGTTATCCCCCCTACTTCATGTCCCATATGACATTAAACTGTATGTTGTCCCACAAGACGTTAAAAGGCACCTTCAAGAACTACATGTGGCTTAATTCCCATTCTCCTGGGATATGTAAAAACACCCGAACATCTTGTCTTAGGGTCCAACTCAATTAGGAGATATTTTATCTTTCCCTTATCCTATAATATTTCCTATCCCCTCGGCCCGAGGTTTCTTCCTTGGAATTTCACACGGTATGGTGTGGACCTTGTCCTCATTCATGTCGGGTATGCTTTATCAAGCCATGTACATCCCCTCTACAACCTCATCTCTTCTGTATACGTATGATCCATATGACTTTAAATTATGATTCTTAATCCCACATGACTTTAAAATATTGCGTCTACCTTGAACGACATTAAAAATGCATGTTTGGTCCCATCACATGACCCTAAACTGTGACATTACCATCCTAGCCACACGATGAAAAACGAAACTGTATTGTGATGTCCTCACCCGAGGGGACGTCATGTTTTGTATCAGTTACACACCATACCATTTTTCAATGCCTTCATATGGCTTGATTCCTGTGGCGATACATGGACCTTCCATCCTAGGTCCATCACTTCACAAAAATAAACACATTCATCCTAAAAAACAAATAAGATCTATCAAATTCCACTTCTCTTGGTGCAAGGGCCAGACCCGCATGACCTTATATATGGCACCAGTATCTTACCATGCCACCCTTATAACTACATGTGGCTTGATTCCCATCTTCATGGGATACATAGGAACGTCTAGACACCTTGTCTCCATGTCCATCCCCAGGAATCAGAAATCCTGTTTCCTCCTATTTTTCGGCCCATTGGCCCGAACTCTTTCAGGGAACCCTATAACCGCAGTTTTACCCTGAACAAGTTCCAGATTCCCCATGAAAACATTGGGAGGAAATAGTTTTCTCACCAGAGAGGTGCTGTTTAGAAGAAGGAATGATCCATGATTGGACCAGTGCACCCACCTAATGTGTTCTCACTAAGGTGGCGTAACTCCAAGAGTGTTGGATTCCATTCGTGAAAACCACCACTCCACCTTCTATGCTTTGCGTTCCCTTTATTCATACCCTCGTCCTCTTTAACATCTAAAAAAACCCCTAACAGTATGGATGCTCTGCCTATGGCATGCCTACTATCTTGGGCCAATATTCTGGAAGACTAATGGATGAAATTTTGAGTCAGGCCCTGTGTTTCGAAAATGGTCAGCAGTCAGCCCTCGTTTGTCGTCACCATTTCAGGATAATACAATATGGATACTGTGTTTAAAACATGGTCAATAGTTATCCTCTATTATCATGCCACCCCCACAATGTTCCAAATCTGGGGTACTGTGATTCACACTTTCTACTCCCTTATGTTCGGTTTGATTTCAAACTCCCCTAGTGTTACCCCACTCATGCACTAGAGCACATTGGGAAGATAGAACGTCGATTATTCTGAGGTACTTGTCCCCTAATCAGGCCTCTACCTTCTCTTCTTGGGAATCCAGATTGGTTGGTCGAACCTCGGGTTCCCGAAGATTGGTTGGCACTCTTAAATTCAAATGAAGCAATAGTACAAACATCCCTTGTTTCACACACCGGGTAGGACCCACGTGATCTTAGGAATGGATTGTTATTTATTTTAAGATTGTAGTTGAATGCATTAAACCAAATAAACAAGTAAATAAATCTATCTATACATCTATCCATACATGTAGTTCAGAACAAGAGGTAGTAAGGAGAAATGAGTTTATGTGTTCGACCAAAACAAGGCCCTTAAGGATCAACATCTTGGATAGATCATTCCAGTGCTGCCACCTTTTGGCCTATAGCCTCTAGAATTGCTTCCCACCCCTGAGAACCCTCTCTTCATTAGCAGCCACAGAGCACAGTGCACTTTCCCTAGCCTGTACTTGCACCTGTTCAGTTTGAAGTTCAGTCATTTGGTGGCCCGCTTCCACTACCTGCTCTTGGGCATCTGCCAGCTGGGCCCTCAATTTATCTATAAGCTCGGAATAGTTGACAATGAATATCCCCTTTTCTTTCATCTGTTCTTTAAGGTGTCAGACCTCTTGTTCCACCTTTAGGAATGCTTGGGTACTCCTCGACTCTTTCTAACAATGGGAAACATCAGAGCATCGGCTACTCTCACGTAGCTTCTCGACCATGTAGTTTCGGATTATTGAATGAAGGTAGTGAGCATCCACCCCTCTAGCATAGAGAAAACGTAGCCAGGTGTGGAGCGATCCCATCCGTTTTAGCCATTCTGTATGAGGCTGACTGAGAAAGATCTTGATACACTTCCTCCCTTTGCGCCAGGTCATACGAATCTCTTCAGTCACCTCCAAATCCAAATCATCTATCTCCTTGGGATCTACAGGCCGATAGTTGGGGAAAGCAGCCAAGAGACTAGCCGCATGGTCTTCTTCAGGTATTCCTCCCAAGGGGGTAAAATCTTCAACACCTGGGAAACCTTATTCTCTCTTCTCAGTCTCGGTAGTTCCTTCTACAACTTCTGGCCCGCCTCAACATTAATATCTCTAATATCCATAGCTCTTTGCTCACCGAGTGTCGGGGTCGGCTCAGTTTGGGAAGTGCACCCTGAATGGGCCGACACATTTTCCAATGAATCACTCGTGAATGACCTGGATTGTGTAGCCTGACAAGCCTCCAAGGCTGTGATTACTGCACAAAAAATGAACACCCTGATCAACTGTGCTCTCTGAAGGTAAATATCGGTGTCTAAGTAATGAACTTACAAGATCCCAAGGCATTAGCCTTTGGTGTTCCAGCTTCTACAAGAGCCATCATTGTAGGGGACCCCTTAGCACTTGTTATCTCAATAATGAGCGTTGGCTCCCCAACTTGTTCTATTGGTGCCTCCCCCCCTTTGGATGGAGCCTCTTGGTCCACACCAATATTCACCTGATCATAATAAGGATATCTGATTGAGGGTTACAAAGAAAAAAAACAAAGGGGGAAGGATAGATAAGGGTTGAGACATACCTTGAGGAGCTCAGTTATGTCTACATCAGAGCCAATGATATTTCCACTCTCTAGAAGACTCCCTTGGTGGGAATTCCCTTGAGACCCTCCACCTTCGAGTGCCTCTTCTCCTTCACCTTCTCCTTCCACCTCATCCTCTTCCATCTCACTTCCGTCCAACTCCTCCTCTCTATCATCATGCTCAGGTGGCATCTTGTCTAGATCATGTTCTTGGCTAAGAATTACCTTCACCAGGAGGGGTGGTTCCTCACACCGACCTCGCTGGCGTGCATACGCATCCATGGCCATCTGGTACACGTGCCAATGATGGAAGTTTACCCTATCATCAAACCGAATGAGTCCGAACTCTGGTAGCTGGATTCCATCTCGTATTATATTTTTCCAGAGGGCTTCAACATCCATCAACTTTCGTAGGGTCAACCAGGCTGACCATAGATCCAGGAAGATTGCATCATCGGAAGGTTGAAGTAGATATATTATTTGCTTCCTAGGAAGTTCTTTGAATACTCCGTGAGCCCCTCTCCCCCTGGGAAATGAAGGCGCGACCATGCCATGCGACATTCCCACTACTGTAGTCCCAATCTATGTGGGCCTAGTTGCCCGAATTACTACCAAAATTTCCTCCACAATAGCGCCCTGTCTGCTCTCTCGTCACCCATTTTCTACACTAGCTACCTTGAGTTTTCGAATTCTCTTATGCAAAAGTCCCCCAGGGTATGCTATGGCCCAATGTTCGGCATATTATGTCAAGAGACCCGCATCAAAACTAGTGGGGAGAAAGGTAATGACATCTCTAGAGCCATGGGATGTGAACATAAGCCACATTTGTCAAAGAACTTAGGGATGCCTCTCCTCCTAGACATCACTATACACTTTCTTTGGCATCCTCTAGAGGCATCCAAACTTCCTGGAGAATCTTGACGGCACGTAGGGCTCACAAAGGATCTTCCCATCAACTCGGGCCACAAGCACCCCACCTCTGATGCCCTGAAAGTATTCCCTTTCCTCCAGTGAGACTTTCCCATTATCTATCATCTGGTTATTTGGGGTGGGGAATGGTATAAAAGTGAATTTGGCATAATTTCCGATTCTGATCCTTACCCCCTCCTCATTGAGTGTCTACGACATGACCCCAACAATGTTCAACAAGGAAGGTCATAGGCCGTTACCCGGAGGATGAATGGTGTTCGGAAAGGTATACCTGCTGAAATGAGCTATGAACTAGCCATGAAGGATCCAGAAGGGACCACAGATCCTCATCGGTGAACCCCCTCTCAAAATGCACCCCAGAATGCTGTACAAATAGGCTAACATGGGGACTCCCAGATTGAACCTCTGATTAGCGGCCATGATTCCAGCCATCACCAAGGTCACTGGACGAACTCCCATCCATGTGTCCCTCAAGGGTAAGAGCCACCCACTCAGGAAGGTTGCAATAAATCTGGTGTACCATACATTTGGGTCCCGAATCTCATTTATACCAAAGCCCCATGATTGATATTCCCCCGCCTCCATGATCCTCCAGTATGATCTGCTTTTGCTCCTCTGTGCCATAGTTGAACACCACCTTCCTCTCCTTGACATCTTGAATTCCAAATCTATTTGCAGAAACAAGCTAAACCAATTTTTGTTGGAGATGTCCTTCAGAAGTCCTTGACCCCTAGCCTCTCCTTAGCGAGCTCCAACAGATGCCATGTTAGGATAAGAGTTCATGATCTGTCTCCCCAGATGTTCCTTATCAGAAGGAATTCATCATGCTAATGCCCATCCAAATGGATACCCCCAATGAAATGAATGTCCCAAAGGCTGATACTGACTTCCCCATGGTGGAGATGGAAGGCATTGGTATTGGGGGACCATCGGGTAAACAAATTTGGCCCGAGATCATACTGACGGTAGAAATGAAACTACGACTTCCACACCGCTTCGAACAGACTGATGTGCTGCAGTTCCACCCCAAACTGGTCACATGTCTGGCTTACCCAATATTTCCAAGCCCATTCCCTGGTGAAATTTCCTATAGACCACAGATCCCAATCCTGAAGCCATCCTTTAGTTTAATCAGTAACAATCTGTCGGAAAGTACTTGCGTAATGGGCCAGAGAATCCTCTATGACTGGGTCACTTCCCAAAATAGTCCTGGTCTTGGGATTTAGGACATAAACATCCATATACCTAGTTTCTCTGGTAGGATGGAAATTGTTAGTGATATTATATCGAGGAAGGTCACCCTCATGGGTCACCCATGACCGCGGTGTGTCGACTTCAAATCGTGGCACAAGTACCTCCTCCAAAATACCAAAGTCCCATATCAGAAAGATGTCGGACAATGCATACTTCTTATAGGATGGGTTCAACAAGCTGAAGAGAGTATGGTGGTTGGATATGATCTTTAGGGCACCATAAAACTTAGGGTTGGAAACCATCTCACCCCTTAGAGAGGCGAACACAGCTTCTCTCTCGACGTCGGCCCGATTAGAAGCCATCTTCTTCTGGAGGGGTCTCAAGGATTGAACAAAAAAAGGCTGCTACAACATGAAAGTATAGAAGACGGTGAAAAAAATTAGGAGACGATGTGAACAATTAGGATTTGGCACGAAAAATAGAGGCAATGGTGTAAAAATCCCCGGGTCAGCGCGTAAAATGACGGCTGAACTTGGGGAATTCCGTGTAACTGAAGTGGTTTTTCATGCAAGACATGGGAAGTTTTTCGCATGCGAGAGCTCAGGACTTATCACGCGAGAAAAATACGTATGGACTAAGGGACCCACAAGGGTTTTTATAGGTTCAGATCAGGGCTTTTATGCACGCGAAAAGTGATTTGTGCGCCACTTCTCGGTTTTACACGCATCTGTAGGTTTTTCCACGTGCCGACTCTAGGAAATTATGTGTCTCATCGTTTCCATCATAATACGACCTTTTCATCCCCTCGCTGATCCGATTCCGAGGGGGGAATTTGTGGACGATGAAAAATGATCAAGGGATGAAGGATGTTTTGGCGCAACAAAGAAAAGACATATTTTGACCTAGTGATCCATTACGGGGGCTCGAAAGGGCCGAATGAAAAAATCTCAGGTGTGCGCGAAAAAATATACCCCGCATGGAAAACTGCGGGATCCGAGAAGTTTTCCGTGCTGGTGTGGAAACTTTCGTGCCACTGACCGTGGGTGTGGAAAGTTGCACACGACCGCCACTGCACGGTTGAACTTTCACACTGCCGAATCTAGCGCACAATATTTCCCGCAGAATAGTTTACGCATGGATCCGATGACCTCGAGCACCTATAAATAGAAGGGAGGCCCTTTAACTATCGACGATTGAAGAATCTGAACCATCTCCTATATGAGAAATCCACCTCTCCTATGTATAAAATATGGCTTTCAGGTATAGGATTTTTGTGCGACAAGTCACCTAGGGGTCCGCCTTCATGCGAGACCACTCGGGCTTAACCCTCGTCCAAATCCCTTTGAGTCCTATCCCCTGCGCGCAATACCTTCTAATTGCATGAAATCCTTTCCAATTGCATGAAATCCCTTCAAATTGTGTGCAATCCTTATTCCTTGTTTGCAATCCCTTCCAATTGTGTGCAACCCTCAATCCTTACATGCAATCCCTTCCAATTCCACGCAAACCTTATTTCTTGCGTGCAATCTCTTCCAATCACGCGCAAAACCATGGCCCCCCTTTGCACACCAAAACTATCCAATTGCATGTCGACCCAATATTTTCTACGCAAGTGTCTCAATTGCACGCCGATCTAGTGTTTTTTGCGCAACTGTTCCATTTTTCACTCAATCCTTCCTCTTTATGCACAGGTGTTCGATGTATCTCTTCCTGACATCATTTTTGGGTGCCTCCCATGCCCAAAACATCTTCGTCACACACCATTTTCCTGTATGACCTTCTAGGTTCATACGGAGTAACTTTAAAGTCCATTGGGTGGTGTTTCACATTGAGTTGCTTCACCTCATACTTCTTAGGATAGGCATGACAACGACTATTACTTCTTCTCATAGCCACGCTAACGTGGAACCCCAATGGGATCACCACACGACACTCCCTAGTCACGGTGTTGCTGGTGCCTTCCCTTCACTAAGGTGTAAAGGGTGATGGTTATGTAAGTCCTAGGGGTATAGAGTAAACCCGCCTCATACGAGCTCTAGGACGTTAAATTGCCAAGCACCTTTTTCCTTAACACATGATGTTAAACTACGACCTCACCCCATGACTTGTATGCGAGGTGCCCCATCTCAGACATTCTCTATTCCCACTGGTCTCCACAGGAGTGAGATCATTCCTCACATGGAATGAAATCCTCTTTATCAGAGCAGCGTTCATCTGCGGGGAAAGGGAAACCACCATAGTGTAAGCCCCTAGCTTTCCTTGTAGGAGGCGGTACCTCTGCTCCTCCTCTCTTCTTGGGTGCCAATTCCCTCTCTCGCTGGGCTTTTTCACCACCCAGGCCTCCCTCATAGAGTAAGTCCCAATCTCCATCACCTTGGACTGCTAACCATACGTAAGCCCCTATTTCCTCTTTGGGCTGCTAACCACGCATGAGCCCCAATCCAATTCCCACGGACACACCTTCCACGACATGATCGTCAATCATTTTTTGCCTCTTGTTTCTCACACTGAGCATGGCTCACGTGGGCTTAGAGTAATCATCAACCATGACATCCTATCTGGGTAGCCTAAAGTGTAAGCCCCACCATCATCCCGAACTAAATGGACTTTGATCCTTGCCAAGGAAAGGTACTTAGGACGCCTCCCTGAGGTTCAATCCTGACACCTGTTGGTTCTGACCATCATCACATCAGTTCTATGTCCATCCTTAACTATGTGGACTTTGATCCTTGCCAAGGAAAGGTATGTAGGAAGCCTCCCTGAGGTTCAAGCCCAACACCCATTGGTCCCGACTCCCTTCACGTTGGTTCAACGACACTTTGGGCTGTCTCATAGAATAATCCCCCAAATTTACCCATTCATGAACTATAAGGTCTTTGATCATTTTCTCCTAGATAAGGTATGTAGGAAGCCTCCCTGAGGTTCCAGCCCAACACTCGGTCACTCCAACCCCCTTTACATCAATTCTCCAAAACCCACATGAACTATGTGGTCTTTGATCCTTTCCAAGGTGAGGTACATAGGGAAGCCTCCACGAGGTTCAATCCCACCATCTATCTGGGACCCAGGTCCTCCTTCACGTCGGTTTACCCCCATCCTACATGACGTTAAACTGTGGACCTCAATCAGTGGTAAACCATTGAAATCCCCACCCGATGGTAAGCCGTTGTGATCCCATCCAGCGGTAAGCTGTTGCGATCCCCTATTCAATGACAATTCATTGTAATCCTCTTTGCTGGGACCCTCATCTTTGGTCCATCCTAGTGGAATCAGACCAACTTGGGATACTAACCATGCATGATCCCCATACACGTCATTGGGTTGTTGTCCTATGTATACACCCCAATTCATGTCCATTTCCTGGTCTTCCCTTTGATCCCATGTGTTTTGGGAAGGTCATGCCCCAACCCATAGGTTACACCTACTCTGGGTCCAATACATGTGTCCATATTCATCTGCCACCTCCTTAGGTATCCCTTCACCCTACCGAACTACGTGGACTTTGATTCCATTCCACGAGGATACATAGGAAGTCTTCTCAAGACTCAAGCCCAACATTACCTTCGTCCTCATGGCAGTTCCATCTCATTCAACATCCACTTCATTCAAACACTCCATCATCTATCTTTATTCTTACCTGGGCCGCCACATCCCGGTGAGGTCATGACAGCTCACCCCCCTATATCAGTGTTCCCTCCAGGGGTTGCACCCATCTAATCCACTCTAATCAGTGTTCTGATCAGTCCGATCCGTCTCCGCTGGATGTTAAACTTACGGCATACCCTATTTTAAACATGGTAAGATGAGGAAAACCTCTGATACATCCCTATGGCATATGATTCCCCGTGTTCGATGAGGGATGCCTAGGGCTTCCGTGCCCTCGAGAAGACCAATAATAAAGGAAAAAAACCCAGATGCACTAGTGTACCAATTTCTAGACACACCAGTGGTGTCCAGCATGACTACTCCCCTGAACGAAGGTTTCTGCCCTGACCGGAACCTTTGGAGTGTCCCGACAGAAGCAGTGTAACTAACTGGTGTCCATGAAGATATGGCACTAGGAAGATTTTCATAAACAACACCTTAAATATACAAGGGAGACCCAGACTCGGCGATGAGTTCCGAGGAGGAATCCATTGAAGGAATAACCGACATCCCATCATCCCATTTCTATTAAGGAGCAAATGTACTTGAATAAGGAACAGATGTCGCCTGCCTTTGGAAAGTGGGAATGCAGGGCAATAGAAAACTGCGCGTCCCTGAACAGATGGATGTGCGTGCCCCGACGAAAGTGTCAAAAACAATTATTTACAAAATAAAGTGTATTATATAATGAAGAATAATTGGATAATTTTTTGAGATGATTTGAGGTGTTTGAGAAATACCTATGATATTTTGAAACTATTTTATTGAAGTGTAAAATATAAACAATGGAGCTGAAAATTCATGAAGTAATATGTATATGAGTCCTTAATCATCTACATAAGTGTCGTTTCAATACTAGGCACTATGTTTTTTAAAAATTACTAGAATGTAATATTTATCAAGACTCTAAATATTAGTCAATCATGTTTATATAAAAGTCATTTGGATCCTACATAACAATAATTTGAGGGATGTGTAATAATTGTTTTGTCTCTGTGATGAAAATATGATCAATGTACATATATATAACCATAAATATAGGTATTCATAGTCATTGGATCCATGTAAAAATCATTCCATGTTTGTATGTTATTCATTGTATCTGCATATAATTTATTCCATAGCATCTTAAGAATCATTGGATCTACATATTAGTCATCAATGAGCTACGTAAGAGTCATTCAATTGACCAATTTTTTCCATGAAATTACATTTTTATTTTATTTTATAGCTAATTAAATTTTTAACTAGATTGATAGGGAATAATTATAATATCCCAAATTCCTAGGGGTCTGAAGTCCAAATAAATAGGAATTTTCTCATCACTACATTGTGGTTCGCAACACCACACCATTAGACCCTATCACACACCGTAACATGCAGAACATTGCACTCAAAACTCCCTAATACACTATGGATAACCTTATTATGATTTTTTATAATACTATATACTTAATCACTTGAGAAAGATGCTATATTATTCCTCTTGGTGTCTTTATTCCACAATGTTCCTATTTATCCACACTTTGAGAAGAATGTAGGATAAAGGAACTTTATAAGGATAAGTTTCCCTATAAAAATTATGAGAATTAAGAAATAACTGAGATAAAATAATAAAATGATTTATATATGTTATTCATGATTAAACCATCACAACTAATCTATAGAGTAGTGATTTAAGCTGAAATTAAAGAATAACCAGTCGAAGAAGAAGCTAGAGTTTGATAATTCCACATCGCATGCTGATGTTTCACATTGTAAGATATGGATAAATAGAGGAATATTTTAATAGAATTGAATGAATGATTTTTTAGAATATTTATAGATTATAATAACCTAAGAATTTTTTATATTTAAAAGGAAATATTGATCAGAAAAGTAAAATGATTTTGAATGGTAGAATAAAATCAGTATTTTGTTGACCGATTAAAAATATTTTGAAGATTACACTACTGAGTTCTAAGGAACTTTAATAATTCAAATATAGATGAATTTTTTATGTAATATTTTGTGGATATAAAAGTAAAAAATTAAGGGAAAATGATTTTGGATTTGAGAACTGAGAACCCAATACACTACCATATTAGAGAGATAATTTCGATACTGAAGCAGGGAGAATTTCATGGAGGATACTTGTTGTGATTGATTTTTCAAAGAGCTGAGAAAGATTCAAATAATTAAAGATATAAATAATACTGAGTAAGACCATCATACCTGATCATGATCATTAGCTACTAAATATCTTGAAGAAGTGAGAATGCACTAGAATTATGATCCAGGAGGCTTGAGGTAAAAGTCCAAACACAAATGGTGCTGAATAAACCAAAAGTATAAAGGAGGTTTTTCTTATTTAGTTTGAAAAATTTTGTGTAGTGGGAAGCTGTATTTTTACATGGGATAGTGGAAGCTAGAGAATATTGAGATTATATATTAATGGGGTCAGAAATATACCTAACACAACCACTTGACTATATTATGTAGAATATGTGATTGGGGAATCTAACCAATCATGATAAAGAGTATCCCTTCTAGGAAAAACCTTGTAAAAATCCTTATGTGCTATGAATTTATTATTATTATTTCATATAAGGTGATGTAGAGTTCATATTAATTAGATAAAGATCATAACCGATCACACCTCACATGACTTCCATGACTTAGATCCATTAACAAAATTTGAATATCAAAAGGGTCACAAACATCCCAAAACAATTTAGGCCTTCGGGCCATTCAGTCCAAAAAGAATAAATGTGTAAAAATGGATCACTGATCCACCCCCTTCTCAGTGATATAACCCAACCTGGGCTCTATAAGTGGTTTAAAAACTAACTAGGTTACCTCTATCACATTAGAGAATTACTAAGGATAGAAAATATGAACTAAGTTAATAGCTTGAGTATTCCCACATTTTATGGAAAAAATGATCATAATTAGAAGAATATGATGTTACAACAACTTCTATAACTTGACCTGAAGTTAAGATATGCAATAATATGAGATTTAAAACCATTCTTAAGGGTTATCTAATGACTCATTATGACTATAGAAATATATAAATAGATATTAAAGATCGAAATTCCACTATGATGTCTCTTTTAGAAAAGGTTTATATTAAATTAATGGGACTTCAAACTATAAAATAAATTTGAGATAAATTGAAGAGAAGTTATAAAGACAAAATTAATGTTAAGGATTTTAAATTATAGATTTGGAGGAGCAGTTTTGAGGATATAAAAATGGTTTATGATGGAAATATTGATAGCTACCTTATAAGTTACAATGAGATTCTTAGAAATATTTGGGGATTTGGTGAAAAGTTGGATGATTTTTCTATTATTAAAAATATTATTACAAATTTCCTAGATAGGGTTAATCCCAAAGTTTTAGTATTAAAAGATAAAGAAGACATCTCTATAGATGAGTGAAATAATATTCTCATTTCTTATGAAATGATAAAAATTATAGATTTCATAAAAAATAAAAATATGATATGACTTTTAAATCTATGAGAAAGATTAAAGTAAAAGATAAAGAGGAAACAAAATAAAGTGATTCTGATAATGAGGAATATTATTAAGACTTTAATAAAATTATTTCCCTCATATCAAATACGTTCAAGTAGGGAAAGTGGAAAGGATAAGAAAAAAACCACCAAGGTGATACAAATATAACAATATTTAAATTTTTTCAATAAATTTCCTAAATAAGAATGTTTATCGATTTTAATTAGATGAATAAGATGAGAAACCCCAAAAGAATAAATGGGTAAAATGAAATAGGAAGTATTGTAGGAGTAATAGATAGAATTTTATAGGCATGAAGTAACAAGTTGACTCATTATCAAGAAACCAATCTATATGTGAAGTTAATTTTATATCTTATGCTAAAAATGTTTTGACACTTTAAGTAGTGATGATGATAAAGATAAAAGGAAAGACTAGGAATACAGGCTGAAGGATGAGATGGAAGCTTCTCCCAAGTAGAATACACAACTCAAGAAGGAGAAGATGGAACTGATAAAAGAAAAGGAAAATATTTACAAGTCAAAAGAGGAGTATATCAAAAAATAAATTGTATACATTTATGAGATCAATAAATATAAATTGAAAGTAGAAAACTAGGTGAAGATGGTTATAAATCTAGAGGATAAACTAGTTGTGAAGGAATAATAGTTGTCTAAGAAATAATAAATATGTCTTAAGTATTATAATGAGTTTAATAATATTATATAAGGATTCACCAAGTTATTTGTGGTTAAATTTTAATCTTCTCAAGATAGTGAGAATAAGGGTCCACACATATATGTTAATTCTATCCCTAATTAGTCTTACTATAATTCTAACAGTGTAGGTTTCAAAAAAAATTGAAATTTTTTGGACTAATAAGACATGTGAGAGATACTATTATACATAAAAGTAAGAGATAAATATCACATGAAGACAAATTAACCCTAGGAAAATTCAGAAATAAGTTGCAACAGGACAAACATTGTATATTTATGGATATAATTACTACCAATATAGAAGATCAATGTTTCAAGGTTTATACTAGTGGTGTGGGATGTTTGGACATAAAGTATACTCTTTATGGTTTAATATGTCTTTACTAAGAAATTTTCATGAACCAATGGGTATATTTATCAAGAATATGAGGGAATATTCACATATAAAGTAATCCATGACAAAAAATTCAACTAATCTCTCAACAAAACAAGTTTTAGTTCTTAAAATATATTTGGGGTAGATTTGATCAGGAAGATCATAGAGCCTAGGAGTGCATAACAAGAATACTAGTATAGGTTCCCTATGGTGTGAAAGGGAAGGAAGGTCATAATGTAAGAGGAGAAATTTCATATTATACTGAAAATATTAAGAAATTATGTGAAAAATCTAAAGAAGATGAGTATTCTAAGAAGGAGTGCTTAACTTAGTGATAAGATCAATTAAAAATGGTTAAGAAAATGGAGAATAGATAAATAATTTATAGTTGTCAAGGAAATAAAGTTAGTTTATAAGAAGAGATCCAAGATAATGAGGGATTTTATAAAAGTGAAAACATAAATATTCAAGAAAATCTATGTGGAATATGTGAACAAGCTTGACATGATATGAAAAAATGTGTGCCCATTCTACTAACCCAAGTAGAATTAATGTTGAAGTTGATGGATCATAAATTAATTCAATTTATTTTATGGTTGAGGTGAATAAAAAAGCCCCAAAAATAAAAATAGTTCAAGGGAATTTAATTTTAATGCAACCTATAAAGGTTCATGACTTAAAAAGAATAATGTAGAAGTATTCCAATACTGAAATTGGATGAAATGAGGGATCTTGGTTGAGAGAAAACTCCCATCCTTACTATTTCAACTAAGGAAATGAGAAGTATCACATTATTCCATAGTTTTTCTATTTTTTATAAGATTTATGGAATTTAAGAATTTTAAATAAATGGAGAGTTGTATGAATAATTTATTAGTTATATAATAAGAAAAAATATCTATCAAGGAGTGTTAAAACTAAAATGATAAAGAAGAAATGAGCACATCCCTTGAGGGAGATTACATAAGGATAAGTATATTAAATAAATTCTATTTTAAATGAATTTAGAATATAGATAATATCTAAAAAACATGAGCTTAATGTAAATCAACCACTCTTATAACCTTATCATGATTTATAACTAATGTGTTTATCAAGGGTAGTTCTTATTGAGTTTAGAAAGGGGAAAAATATTGCACATGAATTTTTTTAATGAATTTATTGAAGATTTGGGTAGGAAAAAATTACATTATTAATATGGATGAGAATTTCCTAAAATGAGTTTGTTGATTTGGTATCATATGTATATTAGTTTATGGATATCTTTGATCACCTTGGTTGTTGTTGGTATTGAAATATAATATCAAAACTCAACCTTCTAGTTTTGGATGAACCGAACACCTGACCCACCCCGAAGGATTGTTCTAGGGATGATGAGTAGGTTGTTCAAAATATTCAGCAATTGTTCACAATGTTATAGTTCCACACATAAAGGATTTGTGTGCTAAAAATGACATATAGTTCCATGGATACTCCCTAGGATGATGGACTACCCAAGACCCATG
This sequence comes from Viscum album, assembly GCA_963277665.1. Classification (NCBI taxonomy): domain Eukaryota; kingdom Viridiplantae; phylum Streptophyta; class Magnoliopsida; order Santalales; family Viscaceae; genus Viscum; species Viscum album. Next base: position 615,429,399 of record OY728145.1, on the reverse strand, counting down.
CGTGCAAGATAGAAGTCTGGTGCACAATAGAAAAGTGTTTCACACAAATATGTCATGCAACCATTCAAGGTGCATGCAAAGACACCATGTAAACTTAAAGTTTCACACAAAATACAACATCAAACCTAAATTGTTATACATTTAACATCCCAATAGTAAAGGATGGAGAAGCACACAACTCATTTTTGTGCCCAAGGAGTTGCACACCAATAGCTGAGTATTTAGACTATAAATAAAAGCTTTCCATGAATCTTAGAGAGTACCTTAGGAAGACAAACCAACACTCTTACGTGTGCAACTCACTCTCTTCTTCAATAACACACAACACTAGTGATCATAGATGGTCAAAGGTAGAGAATTTTCATAACAAATCTCCTGTGGGTCAAAAAATGATTTATCCTATAAGGACATGTCCTTAAACAATAAATATTCTAGTTATTTTAAAACTAGAAATAAATTTATTTTCCCAAATATCTTTTCAGTTTATAGTTTAAGATAATTAGGGAAAACTATTACATAGTAAACCCTTACATTAAAAGTGTACAATTATACTCAGTATCTATTTTTTCACCAAATGAAACACTTTTAAAATAAAGAATTCTTTATTTTCATGAAACATATTCAATAATTTCATCATTATATCTTCTTTTTCCTTACTAATATTTAAGGCGTATGATTTTTTTTAAAAATTGGGATGATCAGAAAAAAATCAATAAGGGATACACAAAGAAGGAAAAACATTAGTCCTATAAAACATGAAAAACCATGAATTTTTTTTCATAACCTAATACTTTTCACCCTTAATAAGTAGTAAATACTTTACTTTTAAAATAATCTCATTTATTACACTTTTTTTAATCACAATATTACTATAAAATAAGGTGGGTGTATAAAATCAAAATATGCCTTAATGAAAGGAGATTGAGATGAAGTCCTTTACCTTGAGTCCAAATCATTGCGTACTTTATTTATCTTCCTGAAAAATAAAAATAGGTCAATTATTTAATTTATTTAGAACCATTTTCAATCTTATTATTCCTTTTATATCATGTATTATCATATTATAACAATTACTCAATTATTTATGTTTACATTGGATGTTTTGATGATATTCTATACATGAGCCCAAAATGACTTTGGTATGATATCTATATTCAAAGTGGTCATTAGTACATCATATATAGAATAATAATCAATAAATAATTATAATTTTTATAGATAAATTATAATTTTAAATCCATATATTAAATATGGATATGAAAAAATAAACTACATTACAATCATGGAGACGGTAATCCATACGTATGTATGAGTAATGTTTCCATTTTTCAATGATCATTATAAAAAAAAGGTAAGTATAATTTTATCTTTATATAACTATAATAATATCATTATTATCATATTAATCATTTAAATGTACTTGTATATATTATCCAAGTGATACAATAATGAAAAATGAATTACATCGCTTCATGGATGTGATAATTCAGACATACGCATGAATGGAATTATCATTTTTTGTACATGGAAAAATAAGAACATAAATGATATATGTAGAGACCTAGTTGTATCCTTATAATACTTTAAAATATTTATAAATATTTTTCTAGAGTTAGGTGATGAGACGACGTGTGATTCCGAGGCCCGGGGTGACCATAATTAATTTTATAAAAATATTAAATATATTTTATATTGCGCATGCATGGTTAATTGAAGAAATCAGGATAAATTTTAAACAGTTGATTGGATAAAAAATTAGAGACCATGGTTGGGTCCAGAATGTGGTTTTTTCCCTAGGCACGACATAAAATGAGTTGGCATGGGATGTTCAGACCCCTCACTCATTGGCAGTGCATTTAAGTGATTAAATTAATTAGTTTATTTAATTACTTAATTTCATTTATACCTAATAAATGGATTTAAATACATGTTTAAGGGGTTTTTAACCTTATAAACCTATTTTCACCAATGAAGACTTCATATCTTCTCCTTTACCATTGGCGAATGATTAAAAAAGAACGATTAATGAATCCATGGATCTAGATGAATCAAGATGCGACAGATCCTCCTCCTTCATTGGAAAACACATTCTTTACCAATGATCAAACCAAAGAAGAGGTAGGACTTGTATATGGTTTTTTACACCCTGGATTAAATGATAAAGCATGGTGGAACTTAATTCATCAATATGCACCCTTTTTCCGATCCCGATAGCTAAGAACATGTTGTTTATGATTTGTTCATCTAATATAGATGCCTATTTTTGATCATTGGCCAAGAAAACTTGGAAAATGATCCAAAACTTTGTTTATGGTGCCCTGTCTCTCTCGTTTATTCACATTCCTCACTGTGGAATCCCTATGGATCCTGGTTCAACTATTGCCGGGCGACCAGGGCTCGATTGTTCACCCGGAATTGAGACAGAATCATTGAAACACAACAAAAAGGTGAGAAAGGAATAAATATAGAAACAATATGATGTGAGGATGAAGAGTATGAAGATTTAATATCAATATGATGAGAAAATAAGTCATGATGGTGTGAGGAATATCTGGATAAACCCTAATTTTTGAATAAGACCGATTCACGATGAAAGATGAAGAGATATCACATTATTCAGCTGGATATGAATATTTCAAAGAAAAATAAAAAGACTTAGACCACAGTTAAAGAAGATTCAGAAGTGGAAGCTGGGATCGAAGAAACCCTCAAGTTTCTTTAAAAATCATAACTACATGTTGTGTTCAGTGAAGAACACACAACTTGTGTCCTCCCTCAGCGGTAGTGCTAGGGTTTGGGAAAAGATTAGGATGACATGACATGTAATCCCCTTGACACATCATGTACTACCTTTTCATGTGAGGTTATCCATGTGAAGGGACACATGGCTATGCACACCCCATGTTCCGAGCACACAGACATGGGTTGGCCACATGGGTAGCATCTCGTGTGGGACAACACACCATGTTCAAGAGTACAAAGACATGGGGTCTGAGTATATGGACACAACCAACAGACATGACCTCGATCCCGGAATAAATGGAACACAATGTGTAGTCCACCTGCACTGCGTGCACTACTACATGGGGTGGGACCTGTGTCTGGCCAAAGATACAACCAGGTAGTGAAGTGGGTACACACACCATGTGGCCCCCCTCACACATTGTGTAATGTTTTATCTCCCATGAGAAGTATTCAATCCTCTATATCTCCTTCATTTGAACTCGGATTTCATCCCATGAGGTACCTATCCTATGTGTTTTCCCTCATTGAACATGATAGTTCCCTCAGTAGTAGTTTTCAAGATATGATATGAATGTTTCGGGTTTGGCATGTGCAGAGACGACACTCGATGACCACACCGATAAAATAGTCTTAACAGAATGATTCCGAGATAACCCTCCAGTTGGGATGGGTAACGTAGTCCTCAACCACCTTCTAGAATGACCCTGTAGTAGGATCTATGTAGTTTAGTCCTTGATTAATCTAGGATGAAACTGTAGTTGAATCTGGTTAGTATAGGTCTTGATGATTTCAGGCTGATCCCCCAGTTGGGTTGGGTAGTGTATTCCCTGAAGACCATCTAGGATGACCCTCCTATAGGATATGGTTAGTGTAGTCCCTGAAGATTCCAGGCTGACTCTCCAGTAGGATCTAGGTAGCATAGTCTCTGATGGTTTTAGGCTGACCCTCCAACTAGGCTAGGTAGTGTAGTCCCCGATGAACTTCTAGGTGGACCCTCTAGCAGGTATAGGTAGTTTAGTCTCCGATGACCTTCCAAGCTGACCCTCTAGCTGGGATGGTAGTGTAGTCCCCAATGACCTTCCAGGATAACCCTCCAACTGGGATGAGTAGTTCAATCTTCAAAGACCATCTAGAGAAGACCCTCGACTGTGCGAAATAGTGGATAGGCATGATTCGACTTATCTAAGGACTCAAGAGAAAGAGGTTCAATTTCCCCACTGAGACACATTCTTGTGACATGATCTAAAATTGTGTAGGTGAGTTAGTGCTGCCCAAAGTGGATAGTATCGAGGTGTGGTGATTTGAGCCCCTTTGACTTGCAACTCCTATTCAGACACTTGAGGTGTTGGGCATCACAGATGACTCTACCTTGGAACTATTGGCTACTCATCTTCTTGGGATGAGCTGTGAGATGGAGATCCCCTTACTCTCTTGTTTGGGAATCTTTAAACGAGAATATATATATATACCCATCCCTATAGAGTACCCACTCCTTGGGTATTTATTACTCTCCTTCCAAGAGAGGTAAAGATGCGAAGGGTATTCCACGTGCTTTCCATGTCTAGATTCTAATGGTTGGATGGGTCTAATCTCTAGGTATAGGTAGCGAAGACTCAAAGGGGGTTTACATCCTTACCATTTCAAGCTTCTTATATTTAGATGAGCCTACTTTCACACTCTTTTTGGGTTGAGATACACTCTTTCCATTCTATTTTACCGTAACTTGTTCTATATACTTCGTAACCTTGGTTTTATATCTTACTAATCCCCCTTCATATTTTTGGGTAGTTCTATTGGGTATGTATATACTCACCCCTGCATGGACTTTTCCCAACACGTGTCATGTATTTTATAGATAGAAGAAAGGTCAATCGTGATCTCAGGGGAGCTTAGTGATATGGGATGTGTGAACTACGTACAATGGTCAGAGTTGGGATACAAGAGCAAGGCTCTCTTAGCTGTTAATTTTTTCCAGTTGTCTTCCGGTTGGAACTAGTTTTTTGTTTGGGTGTGTTTTTTCTCCTTTACATTTCAGTATTCACTACCATGCCTTTGTACTATCTAGAGGTTCATTCATGTTTATGTTTCTTTATAGTAGTTGAACATTTTTATATTTTCCTCTATAATTTTTCGTTGACTTGGCTGTGTGCGTGTGAACAGATTCATAAGAAAATGCTTCCTCAAGTTTTTTGTGCCTTTGGTGCTTGTCACCAACCCCTAGCCAATGGAGTTGGGCTTGGGGTAGTTGCGGTTTGAGCCCCATATTGGGTTGTGCTGTGACAGAGTGGTATCAAAGGTGTTTTTTCCTTAGGATGTTGTTTAGACGTTCCATAAAAAGGAATGGGTTTGGATTTAGGGAAATAATGTCGAAGTGTCTTGAGAGTGGATATTAGGCCAGGGAGTCCTATGACAGTATGGGCAACTGACGTATCCATTCAGTAGGACCATGATTACCTACTTGTCGACTCAAAACCCTGAGACATTTATTGTAGGGAACAATAATCCATGCATCATATATGATTGAGTCATTGGATTTACTTCTTGAGTTATATCTCCATTACTTTATTGATATATATATATATATATATACTTATCTTACTGTGGTAATCCTTGAAAATTTTCAAGATTCCTCTACTATGACTGCCAACCAAGATACCTGTTCTGGTTCATGATGATGACCCTATGAGTGATGAGGCCTTAGTTTAGGGTCCATCATGTGATCCCCTTTTTCTCGGTTGATCAGTAGCAGCAACTCCAGCTATTGAGTAGTATATAGTCCCAGTAGGATAGGCTAAGGACGTGTGATGGGTGAGTGCACTCTATGAGTTTTAGCATCAGTGACCACTGAGGTTTCATGGTGAGCTAGATCCACAGGTAGAATAGGATTGGATGGAGTCTGTGGTCTGCATTTTTGGACTGGTTCAGACCTCAATGGATCATATAGTGTCTTTAGCAACCAGTATTTTCCATGGAGCTTCTAGGCATTGATGGATCTTAGTTACCAAGATGAATTATGAGTCAATGCTCTCATATCACGACTTTCAGTAGCTATTTAATGAGGAGTACTACCCATCCTACTCGCACTTCATTCAGATTCATGAGATTATGGAGTTTCAACAAGGAGGGATGATAGTGGCAGAGTACATGGAAAGGTTCAATAACCTTACATGCTACTCTCTTCACATAATTAGATATGGGTACTTCCAAGCATGGAAGTTTGAGTTGGGACTCCAGAGAGAGATCCAAGCCAGCGTAGTTCCCTTATTCATCCCCACTTATGTTGGGGTGCTGGAGCGGAAACATATGATGAAGCGATTTCTAGAAAAGGGATTCTAGATAGCTAGATCTGGCAGTAGGCACGATAGGGCTGAGTCATCTCTAAAAGTAGGTAGGCGTCGGAGGTCTCGGAATAGGAGACCCTTTCATGAGAAGCCTCAGGGGCGTGGTCACACAGTTCAAGGGAAGTACAGATCGCTAGGGAAACTCAGAGACAGACAGTGCTATACGTGTGACAGGTGAGGTCACATGGACTGAGACTACTCGACTAGGCGTACTGAGCATCCCAGGAAGGTAGTAGATGGACCGCCACGACATAGGCAACACCGTGATCTGGGATATCACAAGTAGGGATAGGGTGGTCCCTAGGGAGTTGAATCTATAAGAGGAGTGAGAGGAGATGTAGGTGGGGGACGATGGTATGAGGTTCTCCCACCACCACCACCAAGTGGCCCACATCAGGCTCATGGAGTTGGCAGCCGGGACCACAAACAACTGCATGCTATGGACATCTACGACCTGGTGGCACATGAGATGATTTGAGGTATGATATGTGTTTACTCTACTCTTGCCTCAGTATTAGTAGACATAGGTTCTAACCATTATTTTATCTCTCAAATATTTGTGTGGGAGATAGAGATCCCAGTAGAGATGCTAGCACAATGGCTATTCCTTGAGGTTCCTACAAGAAATGATTCCTCCATATCTTTCATCTATCAGCAGTGTGAGATATTGCTTCAAGGAGAGAGGTTCATGTGGGACCTACTGGTCATCATGATGGAACCCTATGATGTCATATTGGGCATGGATTGACTTTTCATGGTTTGATCCCAAATTGACTATCACCATAGATTAGTCAGATGTCTACATGCCGATGGGATGGGGTTCTTCTTTTTCAGTGAGAGAGGCCTCATTGTAGGACGAGTGGGTTCTATGAGAAAGTGGTTATAGCCCATTACCCATAATCTAGTGAGTATGGACCTTGGTGAAACATTCTCTTCAAGAATTTGGATCCCTTAAATTATGGAGGATTATATGGATGTCTTTCCCAAAGACATTCTGGGACTACCTCCAAGGCGGGAGTTGGATTTTTTCATTGAATTTTAGCTGAGGACTACCCCAATATATTCTAAAGAATATCAGATGGAAAACAATGAGCTTTGGTATATGAGGTTGTTTTTAGAGGAACTTCATGAAAAAGGTTTCATCAGACCCATCGTGGCCCCCTAGACGACACCAGTTTTTTCTGTGAGGAAGGAATATGGGAGATTACGGCTTTACGTGGATTATCATCACCTTAATCAGGAAATGATAAAGAAAATTAACCATAGATGAGGATTTATTACCTCTTTGATTAGTTGTGATGTGCGATATGGTTCTCCAATATCAATATCAGGTCCGGCTACCACCATTTGCGGGTTCATGAGGCTGATATTCTGAAGTTAGCTTTTCAATGTCGCTATAGACACTACGAGTTCCTAGTGATTCACTTTGGTGTAAAAAATACCCCCGCTATTTTCATGGATTTGATGAACCAGATCTTCTATCCATACTTGGACCATTTTTTCATTGAATTCATCAACAACATACTCATATACTCTATGATAGAGGAGGAGCATGTAGAGCACTTGAGGAGGTTCCTTGATCTACATAGAGAGAACTAGATTTTGGAAAACTCTAAAAAATTTAATTATAGATACAACAGGTTCACTTTTTAGGGAATTTCATATCTTATTAGAGTTTAATTTTAGATCTAGTGAAGATCAAAGTAGTGATTTTTTGGGATCTACCAAAGAATGTGTCATAGGTTCAGAGCTTTCTTGGCTTGGTGGGGTACTAAAGGATATTTGTGGCAGATTTTTCTTGGATCGCAGCCCCATTGAACACTTTAAAATGGAAGAGATAGTTTTTTACCTAGTATGAGATCTACTAGAAGGCCTTTGAGAATTTTCAGTCGAGGCTGATGACCGCTCCAGTTTTGAGGCTACTAGAGGAAGGAATTGAGTTTGTGGTGTATTGCAATGCCACAAGAGTTAGGCTCGGTTGCATGCTGATGCAACAATAGGTGGTCATTGCATATGGATCAAGGCAGTTGAGACCCCATGATAAAATCTATAGGACTCATGATATGGATCTAGAAATGGCTGTCATCACTTTGATGATGTGAAGGCACTATGTTTTGGGAGAGCACTTTGTGGTATACTCAGACCACCAGAGTCTCAGGTACGTCTTCACTCAGAGAGACCTAAACCTGAGACAACAATGCTGGTTGGAGTTTCTGAAGGACTAAGATTTCTATATAGTCTATAATATAAATAATGGAAATGTTATAGTCGATTCCTTTATTAAGAAGTCTTAGGATCACCTAGTGTAGGAATCTTCAGAGCAATTATCTTCCCTGCAGCTGACCCTGATGAAGCGGGAGGGTAAAACATTCCGACAGTCGATGGTATTGACTACTATGATCCTTGAGAATGTGAAAGAGTCTAAATTGGTAGATATTTAATGTGAGTTTCAACATGATCATATATCCATAGGCGATGCACTAGATGAATTTATGAAGGATGGAATCATGAGATCTTGTTCTAGGGGCGAAAAATAGTTCCAGTTGTGATGTGAGAGGAAGTGATGAGGTAATTCCACACTTCTCCCCTAGTTGTACATCCCGGTATGGGGAAGATGTACATGGATCATAAACAGTAGTTTTACTGGTCCATCATGAGAAAAAGTGTATATGAGTTCATCTCACGATACCTTACCTATCATTAGGTGAAGGTTGAGCACTAGGTCCCTACAGTTTTGTTGCAGGTGCTTGATATCCAAGAGTGGAAATAGGATGGAATATACATGGAATTATTTATAGGGATTCCATGCATAATGAAGGACCACGACTCCATATAGGTGATATTAGACCAACTCACAAAGTCAGTGTACTTCTTTACTATTAGGGAGAAGAGTTTGGTAAAGAGTTTGGGGTAGCTTTATGTATGAGAGATCATCCACCTTCAGGGGGTACCCTTGACTATTGTCTCTGATCGTGATTCTCAGTTTACGTCATGATTGTGGAGAGGCCTAAATGAGGCATTCGAGACCTAGCTAAGGAGGAGTACAATATTTCACCCCTAGACCAATGGGAAGATCGAGCACACTATCCAGGTGTAGAGGATATGTTGAGATCGTGTATATTGGATTTTGGCCGGGGTTTGCAGGATCACCTGCCCTTGGTGGTGTTCATGTACAACAACAGTTACCACTCCACCATCAGCATGAAACATTTTGATACTTATATAGGATATGATTTAGGTCACCTTTGTGCTATATGGATATTGGAGAGTCATATCCTATGGTGCTAGAGTTGGTGCAAGTGACGATTGAAAAGGTTCAGGTTATTCATGAATGGATGAAGACATCATAGAGGATAAAAAAGTCCTACATAGATCATCATTATAGGCCATTGGAGTTTGAGCAGGGAGACTGTGTCTTCTTGAGAGTATCCCCACGATGTGGAATGTGGAGGTTCGGCAGGGGAAGAAAGCTATCCCTAAGGTTCATCAATCTGTTTGAGATTGCACGAAGGGTTGGCGATGTTTCCTACCACATCGCCTTACCCCCACATCTGAAGTGGGTGCATTACATCTTTCACGTGTTGTAGATGAGGAGATACATGCATGACCAAACACAAGTTATTGACTAGGCTGAGCTGGACATTGAGGATGGAGCCAACTTTCCAGAGCACCTGGTGGAAATCGAGGACTGATAGGTGCAGACCCTATGAGGATGATCCATCCCTATGGTTAGAGTGTTATGGTGGCACAGAAATGTGCAGGAGAGTTCCTAGGAGTGGGAGATCTAGATGCGGGCTTAGTATCCTGAGTTTTTTGTTTAGTTTTTCTTTTCAGGGATGAAAATCTTAAAGGTGGGAATTATGTAGAGACTTGAGTTTTTCATTAAAATACTTAAATTATTTCTAAACATTTTTCCAGAGCTAGGTGATGAGATGACGTGTGATTCCGAGGCCCGGTGTATCTAGAATTAATTTTATAAAAAGATTAAATATATTTTATATTGCACAGACACAATTAGTTAAATAAAATAGGATAACTCTTAAATGGTTGATCATATCGAAAATCCAAGACCAAGGTTGGGTCTAGAATGTTGTGTTTTCCCTAGGCATGACCTAAAATGAGTCACCATAGGAAGTTTGGACCCCTCGCTCGTTGGAAGTGCTTTTAAGTAATTAAATTAATTAATTTATTTAATTAATAAATTTCTTTTAAACATAATAAATGGATTTAAATACATGGTTCTTGGGTTTTGAACCTCATAACCCTATTTTTACCAATGACAACTTCCTCTCCTCTCTTTTCCTGTTGGCAAACGATGAAAAAAGAACGAATAACGAATCCCTGGATCTAGAAAGATCAAGACGCGATGAATCATTCTCCTTCATTAGAAAAAACTTTATTCACCAATGATCGAACCAAACAAGATGTAGGACTCGTCTTTTGTTTTTTTATACCTTGTATTAAATGATTAATCATTTTGGAACTTGATTCATCAATCTGCACCTTTTTTCTTAATCTCGATAGCTAAGAACATGCTGTTAATTATTTTTTATCTAATATGGATTCTAGTTTTTGATGAATGTCAAAAAATGTTTGGAAAATGATCTAAAACATTGTTTATGGTATCTTTTCCCTCTTATTTCATCGCGTTCCTCACTATAGAATCCCTATGGATCCCAGTTCAACTATTTCTGGGCGACCCGAGCTCGATCGGGTGCCCAGAATCGAGGAAGAATCATGTAAACACAACAAAAATGCGAGCAAGGCATAGATCTAGAAACAAAATGATGTGAGGATGAAGAAAGAAAATATTTCATTTCAATCTGAAGAAAAATGAAACTTTGATGATGTTCAAAGGATCCGACCAAACCCTCATTTTCAAACAAGATCAATTCGGGAAAAATAGTGAAGAGATCCCAAGTTCTTCAGCCAGAACTAAATATTTTTGAGTGAAATCAGGTGAATCAGACCACAATTGAAGTATATTATGAAGTAGTGGTTAGGATCGAAGAAAACCTTGGGTTTCTGGAAGAAATCGTGACTACACGCCATGTTTAGAAAATAACACATGACATGTAGTCTCCCTCAGCGGCGACCCTAGTGTTTGGGAAAATATAAGGATGAGATGACATGTAGTCCCCTTGAAAGGCCATGTATTACCTTTCTATGTGAGGTAATCCATGTGAAGAAACACATGGCTAGGGACACGCCATGTTCCGATTACACATACATAGGTTGTCCACACAGGTAGCATCCCGTGTGGGCTAACACACTGTGTACTAGAGTACATGGACATGGGGTCCGAGTACACAGACATGACCAGAAGACATGGCTCTAGTCGCTAGATAAATGGAAAATGATATGTAGTCTACCTACACAGCATACACTAATATATGGTATGGTACCTGTGTCTAGCCAGAGAGAGGACCAAGCATTAAAGAGGGGCCACACATCGTGTGGGATCCTCACATGTCATGTATTGTTTGAGCTCCGACAAGAAATATTTAATCCTCTGCATCTCATTTATTTGAACTCAGATTTCATCCCACGATATGCCTATCCTGATCATTTTTACACATATAATCACTACAACAAACTAAGTATTTAGTGGAAAATTTTTAGCGGTGGCTTACTAAAACACCTGTTATTTTTTTAAATAATTTCACAGCAGTTTTTAAAAACTACCACTAAAAATTTAAACATTTTTACAAACATGACACTTTCCCCCTCCCCCGATACCCCGAACCCCCTGACACCCCCAACCCCCACCTCGCCAACTCCATGAAGCCCTAGTCTCATCGCCACCCATTTCCAGCACTCATCACGCCTCGCCTCACCGCATCTTTCCTCACCGCGCCTCGCCTCGCCATGCCTTGCCTTGCTACGACTCGCCTCACCGCGCCTCACCTCACTGTTCCTTTTTGGCCCTCATTACACCTTACCTCACAATCCTTCACCATGCCTTGCTGCCCCTCACCACCAATCCTGACCCCCACGTCCCCTCCCCTTAAAGGTCGTGTGGTAAATAAAAGGTAGTTTGTGTCCTGCTCTCTACTATATAAGAATCCAATTTACCATGGGTGTTTAGGAATTACATCTTAATTTGAGTATTGTTATTGGGTATTTTGATATGGTTTTATGTGATTTAAAACTATTATGAGTAATTGGGTAGCGTTTTATGTGTTATCTATATTGAATTATGTATTTATTGAATTATATGTTTCATGTTTATAGATAATACCTCCTAGATGTTTGAGTAGGGATTTTATTCAATGATGGAGTATATCTCTTGGTTTATTGAGTTTGTAATCATTCCCTCAAATCCCATCAAGAATGAACATGGTAATTAAAGTTTTACATTAGTTGATTAATTCTAATTTTAAAACCCACCTCTTTATTTGGTTTATTATAAATTGGATATTTTAATTAAATTACATTTGAATGAAATTTTTTTATCAATTGAAACTGGTTTAATTATGTTATTAGAATTTAATTGTTTTATTTTTAAGCATGGGTTTTTATGATAATTTATTTAATTTAATTTTTATTTAAATTTTCAGCATTTATTCATATTATTTTTATTATTATTTATATTTATTTTTGTTTGAAACATATGAAAATTTAATTTTATAAAGATTATTTTTTCCTTTATGTAAGCCTTACAAATTTATTATTACCCTTATGTAAATTTTGTGTACCCTTATAAAAATTATATTCTACCTTTACATATTTAGTTTAATGTTCTATTTACCCTTACGTAACTATTTTTCTTACCCTTACATGGCATTTATAGTTTGCATGTTACCTTTACATATGTACCTTTGTATCCTTATGCATGCTTTGTATTCTTCATTGTAACCTTACACAAGCTCTAATTACATTTAAAAAGTGTTTCTTACCTTTACACAAGTGATTCTTACCTTTACAGGAGTGTTTCTTACCTTTACGCAAGTTTTGGTCTTCTTTACAGAAGTGCTAATCTACCCTTAAGTGGCATGAAAAAAATGTAAGTTACCCTTGTGTAGTGAACTAGATACCTTTAAATAGTGTATGGAATTTATGTTTTTCCTTTACGTGTGCTTTATGAAATTTTTATTACCCTTATGTAACTTTTGAGTGCCTTTATACAACTTTTCTAGTTACCTTTACAAGAACAGTTTAAGTAAAAGATTACCATTACACAAATTTACTAGTTACCCTTATGCAACACTTATAATTTGTTCCTACCATTACATAGAATTATAATTTACCTATATACAACATGTGTAAAATGAATCTTATCTTAAAGAGAGATTTATATTTTAAAGGTTACCTTTATGCAGATTATAAAAATTACGAGGTACCCTTATACAGCCTATGAAAAAATTATTTTAACCTTACGTGGGCTATATATGTATAAAATTTACCTATTATATTTAAGTAGTAGTGTATCTCATCTGTTTGAATGATAGAAATCCTATTTCACTCGAAAATTATACCAGGAATGAACTACATTGAGTATTTTTAAATTTGAGTGTGATACTTTAAACAATAATATGTTTCTATTTTAATTTTTAACTGTTGGGTTTTAAATGTATGATGAAGAATTAGGAAAAAACCATGTGTAGAAGTTTCAATGGATTTCTAAAGAATATTTGCCACTTTTTTTGTCTATAAATAGAATCTAATAAAATAATTGTATAAAGAATAATAAATACATTAAGAACTTCATGGATTCATTATATTGATTTGTTGAGGCATTTCTAGTTTCCTTATATTTTTTTGTTCTGTATCAATTAAAGAACAGTTAAAGTTCACTATTCTATGTCAGTTTCTTCATAGAAATATTCTAATAGTACAAATAGTTTTATTATTTTTCATAAGTCTCTATAATTATTATTTCACATATAGTTAAACGTACATTTAAAAGGTAGTGTATGGTTATTCTTACCTGATCAAAAGGTAATAACAAAGGTTTTACCATCTTGTAGAATAGACTAGGTTATGTCTACACCTGTAAAAGACTAAGTGATTAGTTAGGGATTCACCTTATAAAGGCTTGGGTTTTTTCTTGAACCTATAAAAGGAAAAGGTCGGTTATGTCTTGTAATAGACTAGGTTGATCTTAATCCTATAAAAGACATCTTCTCTATTAATTTTAAATCAATGTTAATTTTTTTTCAAAACTTTATTTTATGCTTTCAACTATGTTTACATTTTATATTCAAAAGTATTTAACCTTAAGGAATTTATGTTACATGATTGATCCCTTCATAAATATAATTATTTATAATTTTGGTGATTGAACTCACAGAGTCGTGACAATTGATTCTTGATCCCTTATTGTGAATTTATATTTGAAAACCTTATTTAACATATTCATATTTTTTCAACTAGTATATATGAATCTCTTTTCTTATTTAGTAATATTTATGTGTTTTAATTTTTTTAATAATGTGTAGGTACAGTGTGATATATATTGATAAAAGCTAGATCCTATTACTAAGGAACACACCTTAGAATGATAAGGGTTTGGAGAAGTATTTATATTTTTCAATTTCCAATAAATCCATTGATGGGAGAATAAGATATCCATGTCCTAAATGTAAATTTAGAATATGGTTGAAGAGAGATGAAGTTTATGAACACTTGATATTGAAGTAATTACCTAATCAATATTTGTGTTGGGTTTGGCACAAAGAATCAAATGTTATAGAATGGTTGAGAACTGATGTCAATCCAAAAAATGAGATCCCAAATTAATTGAAAATAGACAATGATATGAAAAACCTTATAAATGATGTATTCATCATTGCAAGACACCAAGATTGACATCAAAACATATCATAACAACCAGTTTGGGGTGCTACAAATAGAAACATGACAATTGTTGTTTTTGAGACTGTAGGACAACCAAATCAAGATTGTAACATATCATTGGATCCTCCTCTTGACTCTATGGAGACTAATGTATTAGAAAAAATTACTAAGTTGACAGATGCATTTCATGGTTTAGTTGAAGATGGAAATCAAGAGTTTTATAGTGGATTTTTGAAATATTTAAAACTTTATTTTCTAATGAAGTTGTACCATATCAAATGCCTATATGGAATTACAAATAAGGGGATGTCCATGATATTGGAATTTTTGTGTGATGCATTTACTGAAGCAAATATCCTTGAGTCATTTTATGACATGATTTTTTTTAACAAGATTTTTTTGAATTATACTAAAATTCATGCATGTCCCAATGATTGTATGCTTTATTGGGGAGAGGATTCAATCAAAAAAGATTAAAAAAAATGTTTTCCTTCTAGATGGTAGTCTATAGGTGATGTTGGAATTCTGAATCAACATATTACCATGAAGAAGAAGAAAATTACCACACCTACAAAGTTTTTTCATTACTTTATTTTAAAGCATCAATTTCAAAGGTTATTGATGTCATCAAAAACTACCAAACACATGAAGTGACATTATGTATATAATAAAAATGATGGGTTAATGTGACATCCAAGAGATTAAAAATCATGGAAGACATTTGATTCATTACATCCTTATTTCCCATATACTCTTAGGAATGTTTTATTGGGATTAACTTCTAATGTATTCAACCCATTTGGGACATTGAGTACCCGTTATAGCATTTGGAAAATTGTTTTGATCCCTCACAATCTAACTCTGTGGATGTGTATGAAACAAATATATTTTATCATTTTGATGGTTATTACTGAAAAAAAATGCTTGGAAATGATATTTTTGTATACTTGGGGACTTTAATTGAATAATTACAGGAGTTATAGAGCAATGATGTTGATACATATGATGTATCTTCTATATCAATGTTCAAAATGCAAGCTGCTCTAATGTGGACCATTAGTGACAACCCTAGACTTGAGAATTTATTTGGTTGGAACACTTACATGGGTTTGGATTATCTTGTTTTTAACTTTGATTTTGAACCCAAATGGATAACTCACAGTAAAAAATGCGTCTTCTTGTGTCATCAAATATTTCTCGACGCATCTCATAGATTTTAGCTGAACAAGTCAAAATTCAATGGTTTCATTGATCGTAGGCCACCTAAAAAGTTGTTAATAGGATCTGAAATATTGGAAAATCTAGAAATTTTGAAACATAATATGGGAAGGTGCATCATTTGAATGATATTGGGAAATGAGTTCAAAGTGCATCATCAAGTGAAATTGGAACACGACAATGGAAGAAAAAAAGTATATTCTTAAAACTTCTGTATTGGGAATTTAATTTGTTGAGGAATAATCTTGATGAGATGCATATTAAGAAGAATATTTGTGACAATTTGGTCTTCACATTGCTTATTGAGCATGGAAAGTTGAAGGATCATCTTAATGCTCATAAATACTTACAAGAAATGAACATAAAGTGTGATCACTGGCCATATGAGAATGAAAAGTATGATTCGACAATTTTTGCAATGAAAATCGGGATAAAGATACATTCCTTCAAATTTTAAAACATGTGAAGGTATATGATGGGTATTCAAGTAAAATATCAAGGTGTTTTGACTTAAATCATCATAGGTTACATGGATTGAAAAGCCATGATTCACATATTTTGTTACAATAGTTACTTCCATTAGCATTGCATACATTATTACCCAAAAAGGTTACTACTGTTGTACTCCAATTAAGCACATTTTTTAGACAACTATGTGAGAAAACACTACATCCATTTCAAATTTAAAACCTTCAGGAGATGTTTTTATTGAGATTTTGTGCAATGGAGATGATATTTCCTTCGTCTTTTTTTACTGTCATGATGCATTTAACTATGCATTTGGTTCAAGAATCTAAATTATGAGGCCCTGTACATTATCGAAGGATGTATCCAATTGAAAGGTACATTATTTATATATTTTTATTTTCAATAAATAATTCTTTTTAGTTCATTAAATACATAATTATGTTTTTTTATTTTATTTAACAGATATCATGGGAATTTGAAATCATACGTGAAAAATAAAGCTTAACCAGAAGGCTCTATTTTTTAAGTATATTTGATAGAGGAGTGTATTATATTATGTTCTATACACTTGGATGATATTGATACAAGATTCAATTGAGTTTTACATGTTTAAGACACATCGAATCAATCTGAAATACACGGTAAATCAAAAATCATTCCTGTTATTGGCTGACCAGTTAGGAGGATCTCAAATGTTACACTAACAGAAATGTAATTATTACAGGCACATAGATGTGTGATTATGAATAGTGAAATTTTAGATCTATTTATTGAATATTATAGGATACAAACAAAGAGATGAGTGATAGGAAGAACACAAAATGATAAATATATAACAAAAGATGTTAATAAAGAGCTTGTAGAATGGTTTACACATGTGTAAGTTCATAAATATTTCAATAAATATGGATATTAGGTTGATACATATATTTTTTAAATCTAATAATGTATATTACTATTTTTAGATCATGAATAATGATACTCAAGAAGATTTTTTATAAGAGTTTAAGTTTCTTGCTTGAGGTCCTCTAAAATAAGCTAGAAAGTTTGACGCTTACAACACAAATGGCTTTAAATTCTATACAACTGATTGAGAAGAGTGTTTGAAAACATAGAATAGTGGTATATTTACATTTTATAAAGTGGAACACTATAGAATGTTGACTATTATTTTTTAATTAAACTACCATAGACATTTTTTAGTTTTTTTATTCAA
This sequence comes from Viscum album, assembly GCA_963277665.1. Classification (NCBI taxonomy): domain Eukaryota; kingdom Viridiplantae; phylum Streptophyta; class Magnoliopsida; order Santalales; family Viscaceae; genus Viscum; species Viscum album. Next base: position 615,411,612 of record OY728145.1, on the reverse strand, counting down.
ATGCAATTGGGTCGATATTATCAGGGGTGTTAAAAGGGATTCCATTCAATTTACTTATGTGAACTTATATCACTTGATGGATGTAGGTGACTGTGAATTAAATTATCCATATATCTTATCATTTCAAGAGAAAATGGTATATTATGTGAAATATATCGTGGATGATGGGTAGAGTGTAGTTTCTCATGTAAAACAAAAAGACTTTTATGATATGGGTGATGAAGTGGAAGATTTGACCTCTAACATTGAATCCCATCAACATAAAGAAGTAGAGGTATTTGTCAATAATGATATTGGAAATATTATTCTTACAAGAGTGGATTAAGTATATTAAGTAATGATGGAGAATAGAACTAAAATTATTGAAGAAGAAAATGATTGTATGTGCAGTTATCCATTCATTTATCAAAAACTTATGTCATTTATGCAGTCATTCATCATCATTGTTATGCATAGTTTTTTTATTAGTACTATGAATCTATTATCATTTATATTTTTTATGCATTAATTTTTTTAAATATATGTTATGGACTTAATTTTATTTGATTAAATGATAGGAACCCCAAGGAGGAAGCATTATACTCACACTGTGGGGTCAAATAGTTTTTCTAGAAGTCGATAGGCTCTATTAATCCATTCATTAGTTCAAATATTTATTATAATATGTTATATATTTAATATATTAAATTGTTGATTTGTCTTTTTCTAATGTAGTTACATAGTTTATGCCACCAAACATTCTGAATAAAAGTGTGGTTGAATATTTATAAAAAATATGATGGGAGTTTTATTAATGAGCCTGCCAAAGAAGTTGGGGGTATGAATTCATTTTTCATTAGAATTAATTATTATCAGTTCTCACTATGCTAATATATATTACATCTAATATGAATGATATTTTATTTATAGGTAAAAATTATTGAACTATGGGATGTCAATCCCACACATTCCTACTTGATCTCCTAGGATGACCTAGTTGGTAAAGTTTTTGGGAAGGAGCATTCTAGTTAAGTGCATGGGATGAGTTTGGGACCATTACCATTTAAGGTATTTGGTAGGAAAAAAGTGATTGAAAGTGCATATAATCCTATTTTTAGTGACTCTCTACCACAATATGCTCACAGAAGGATTGGTTCTTTAAAAAATACAATTGAGGAATAGGGGGCTGAGATATCCATTTTGAAGAAAGTGTTGCTTGATTTATATAAGAAGATAACCAGATCTGCCCCTGGGGATTTTTCAGTGATGAAAGGTGGTGAGAAGGTAAATCACACAACTTCAAAATCATTTATATCACAAAATTTTATTTATTTTAAGTTTAAATTTAAATATACAAAATTTGTTAATTTTGAATATATTTTTCTTACAGGTGCTGGTAGTTGGAAGTAGAGATGGAGATAGAGAGGGTGATGAGAAGAGTTTATCATTGGGAAATGATTAATTGAGAGGGTTTTTTTCATGTATTAGTATGTCTAATGTGGGTATTTTTTTATCTTTTTCTTATAATTTAGATGGGATTGGGACAACAGGTGCCCTATTTATGTTTTGAATGACCACATGTCTATATGATATGTTTCAACTGGATATGGATATTGAAATTTATTTATGATCATATATGATGTTTAGTTCTTTTTCTCTCTTTTACATATAGGTTGATCTGACTATTATATTCTACTATTTACCACTTGTTTTTCATGGTTCCTTACTATGTGTGTTTATAATCACACCATCATGGGATTTCCATGAATGATTTTTTTCTTATACATTCAACTGGTAGATGATGTCCTTAGTGGACCAAGTATCTATGTAAGATATAAGTAAGTGGAGGCACTAACCATGTTTGTTGGTCAGACTTAGGGATCTTGAGCTGATAACTCCTCTTATTTTCACTTTCAGTTGTTTCTAGATTGGGACCTACTTTCCTTCTTCTTGGTTAGGCTTGTATTTTACCATTTTCCTTTCTTAGATATTTATCTATCTCATTCTGATGTATTTTGTAGAGGTTACTACATTATTTTTTTACACTTATAGGTTTTATTTTATTATAGCTATACACTATTTCATTGAGTTTAGTGTGTGTGTGTGTGTTCACATACAATAGGATAAAGTCTCTCACTCCAGTGATATTATTACTCTATGCTTGTCGCTAGCCCTTCAACTATTGGGGGTTAACATGTGGTGTCACTCTCAGCTTACTAGTGTCCCAAGTAGGGTCCATATAGGTCAAGTCATGACACAAAACCCCATGGTTCTTCCCAATATAGTAATCTCAGTCTAACCCTATCCATTATAAGAAAGTCTACATCCTTTTCCAAATCTCACATCATGACCCAGTCCTACTGACCAAGGACTGTTCTATGTTATGTCTCACCAAACTAAGGTCCAATATCACTTATCCATACAATGATATCTCAATCCAATAACATATAGGATAAATCTTATCTACCAAGCCCTTTGTTCAATTAGTATCTTTTTTTTTCACCTTCTTAGTTAGAGCTCAGTTTTGATGTGTTGGATGATCTCCCTTTTGGGATATTTTTGTGCTCTCTTTGTGTATGGACCCTATTTTTTGAGCTCTATCTTGTTGGTCTTGGATAGTCTGTGGGGATGTAATTGGGAAACTCAGATTATGTGGATTCTTGTCAGACTAGGCACATAGAGGCATTTTTTTTCATGATCTCATTAAGGGGTCAAATTAGTTTTGGAAGTCCTAGGATTTCATAAAGTATTTCCCCATTATATAAATCCAAGTATGTTTTAATCCTAACTTGTGTAAGTTTAGATCATTTATGGATATTTAGGGTGATTTATCTTTTGTCTATGAATTACTTATTGGTTTTGAATCATTAATGACCCTTTTGAAGAATATGTTATTCATGACGGATGGTTTCATATTGAGAATTATTTATTTATTATTAAATTAATTCATCTTGTTTATAATTTTGGTGGATTTCGTTTTACCATTTAAAGCCTCATTTTTATGCAAGTGTGTTGATTCTTTATAGATAGTTTTAAATATATTAAATTTTTGTTTTCCTTGAAAATATGTTGTGTAATAGTTTAAAGAATAAACGTAATTTCAATGAGAAATGTATAGAGAAATGTATTTATTCTTTCAATGTATTAAGAAATGTATTATTTATTCTTTCAATGTGTTGATTATTTTAATGTATTTATGTATTATTGATTCTTTTAATGTGTTGTGTCTTGTTTGATTCTTTTAATGTATTGATAAATTTATTATTTCTTTCAATGTGTTGATTCTTTATGTTTTGGTGAGAATCAACGTACGTTGATTATTTAGTTTTAACATGTGTTGTTTTCCTTGTATGTTGATGATATATTTGATGATTTGGTAAAATTTTCAGTATTACTGTTGTGTTGTTCGGGCTGTAGGTTCTGAGGCTGCAGAACCTACAACTTGTTTTTTTATAAATCATGATTTAACGGTGGTTTAAACCGCAACTATATTATGGTATTTTTTTAGGGTGGCAGTTAAAACTGCCACTAAATATGATTTTTTTTTCTTAGAAGCAGTTTTATCCATTTTAGTGGGGGTTTTTTCCATAAAATGTTTAGAATTTAGTAGTGGTTAAAAACCACCACTAGATTGCAGAACCTTTTTTAAGCGAAAACCACCACTACAACATAAAAAAGAACCATGAAATACATGTTCTAAAACAATTTCTAGAAACCAACGCTAAATGGAAGGAACCGCCACATGTTGAATACCAACACCAATTTTAGCGGCAGTTTTTTGAAACCGTCACAAAACCATCTAGCGGAAGTTTAAACCACAACTAAAAGCTCATTATTTCATAGTGAATGTGATGGTTCCCTGAGAAGTGGATTTTGAGATATGATGTAGATGTTTTGGGTTTGGCATACATAGATACAACACCCGATGATGGAAGTGATCAGATAGACTTACCAGAACAATTTCAGGTTAACCCTTCAGCTGAGATGGATAATGTAGTCCCTGATGACCTTATGAGATGAACCTTCAGTAAGATCTAGGTAGTGTAGTTCCTGAGAATTCTGGTATAACCCTCAAGTAGGATCTGGGTAGTGTAGTCCCCAACAATTCTGGTATGACCCTTCATCTGGGCTAGGTAGTGTATCCCCTGAAAACCTTCCGGGTTAACCCTTACATAGGATTTGGGTAGTGTAGTCCCCAACTATTTTAGGATGACCCTCCCATAGGATTTGGGTAGTGTAGTCCCCAATGATTCCAACCTAATCCTCCAACTGGGCTGGGTAGTGTAGTCCCTAAAGACCTTCCAGGATAACCCTCCTGCAAGGCTGGGTAGTGTAGTCCCCGACGACCTTTCGGGATGACCCTCTAGCTGGTTTGGGTAGTGTAGTCCTTGAAGACCTTCCGGATTGACCCTCCAGCTGGCCTGGGTAGTGTAGTCGCTAACAACCATCTAGATAAGACACTTGATTGTGTGGAACAGTGACAAGGCGTGATTCAGCTTACCTAAGGACTCACAAGAAATAGGGGTGATTTCCCCACCGAGACGCATTCTTGTGATGCGACCTAAAATCGTTTGGTCAAGTTAGTTACACCCAAAGTGGATAGTATCGAGGTGTGGTGATTTAGGCCCCTTTAAATTGTGACTCCTGGGAAGACACTTGAGGTACTAGGCATCACAAATGACTCTAACTTGCAACTTTTAGCTACTCATATTCTTGGGATAAGCTATGAGATGAAGATCCCATTACTCTCTCATTTGGATTTATTTGATTGAGAACACACACACACACACACACACACACAAATATCCATACCATTAAAGTACCCACTCCCTAGGTCTTGGTTACTCTCCTTACAAGAGAGGCGAATTCATACAAGGTATGCCACTTTCTTTCCATATCTAGCTTCCCGTGATTATATGGGTCTACTCTTCAGGTATAGGTAGTGAAGACTCTACAGGGGGTTCACCTCCTCACTGTTTTGATCTCCTTATGTTTGGATGAGTCTACTTTCACACTCTTGTTGGGTTAATCTGCACTCTTTCCATTCTATTTTATTGTACCTTGTCCCATATACTACTTCACTTTGGTTTTATCTCTTACATATCCCCCTTCATATTTTGGGGGTGTTCTACTGGGTATATATATACTCACCCCTATATGAGATTTTCCCAACATGTTTCATGTATGTTGAATACAACAGACATGTCGATTATGATCTCAGGGGAGCTTTGGGATACAAGCTTCATGGACCATGTACGGTGGCCAATGTTTGGAACAGGAGTGGGGATCCCTTGATTTTTGATCTTTTCCAATGTTCTTCAGGTTGAAACCAGTTTCTGGTTTGGGTGTGTGTTTTTCCACTTTACATTTCAGTATTCACTATCATACCTTTATACTTCCTATAGGTTTATGAATATTTATGTTACTTTACAGTAGTTGAAACTTTTTATAATTTCCTATGAACTTTTAATTTATTTTGATATATGCGTGTGTACAAATTCTTTGGTAAAGTCCACCTTGGATTTGTTGTGCCTTTGGTGCTTGTCGCCAACCCCTGGCCTATTGAGGCGGGCTTGGGGTAGTTGCGGCTCGATCCCCAGCTTGGGTTGGGTCATGAAAATATATTATCTATTAATAATGATAAATATGTCATTAATATCATATATAATATTAATTATTTCATTATAACCAGTCCTGATAAATGGTGATGGAAAAAAAATTTCATCAGTTCGTAAGGCGGTAGTCCACCGTACACATGAACGATAACTTATTTTCCCATTTGATAGAAATAGAGATGAATATCGGTCATGAAACTAACATAATAAAATATGAGTATATTTAGGATTCTGGATTTATTATTTTATCATGGTTGAATAAGTTTTGAGGGATTTGTAAGAATAAACAAAATAGAAATGCTTCATTAAAAACAACACTGCTTCATCAGATAATCTCCTTTGATTAACACCTTAAGACCACTAAGAGTGGTTTTATGACTAAAATAAGACCTCTATAATATGGTGATGGATTATATGAAGTGATTTTGGTAGATCTCACCTGATAAAAATAGTTAATGATTCATGAAGAAAATATAATAATGGATCCCCTTTTATAGGAGAGGAGAGGGGCACTCTTTTAATTTCTAAAAATATTACATTAAAAATGGATAAAAACATATCAATTTATAATATAAGATTATTATGGGTATAAATAAATTCATTAATTAAAAGTTAGATAATTATAGACTAAATTTTGACCCTTATCTTTTGGTTTTAACACTTATTTAACTCCTTTAATTCTTACCGCGACAACATGTGTTTTTACTCTTTGAAGGTTAATGTTATTACTATAAAATTTTAAACAATCCATAACAGAATAATTGATTAAATTTTAAATCTTATACAAATAATTTTTTTGAATATAATACTTTTAGGAACTTTCTATCATTTAATAATATATTATTTATTTTAAAATATTATTAATGTCAATTTTGACATTATTCATTACTCTAACTTTTAAAAAAACAAATACAACAAGATAAATTAAAAAAAAATAACCAATCAATAAAATATTAATGTAATATAAAAAATTATTTTATGAAATTAATTATCTCAAATTATAGTTATTTTAATATTTTTAATATCATTTATTTGATATTTCCATTAATTAAACAATTACTGCATCATAATTGTGCAAGCCTTTAAGGTCATTATTTCTTACTTGAAAATTAAAAAAATTACTATGATTAAGATAAATATTTTATATTTACAAATACTATTTATGTTAGAAGATATCTTCTTGATGACCACATATTAAAAATGTTATACTTATTAAAACAATGAGTATGGAATCTTTGACTTTTCTTTAAAATAAAATACTATACATGGCTTAAAGTCATCCAAGTGGCTCCAAGGCATCATAAATTCAGAAAAAGGATTATTTTGGTCGAAAATAACTCATAAAATAAAATTATTACATGTGTTAGGATAATTTTTTAATCCTTATCATAATTATTTTTACCCTTAATCACCCGATTTACCCTTAACCATGGTAATAAAAATTTCTATGTTTACTATTCATATTATCCAAAACTAAAATGGACTTATATAATAAAATTTTAAATTATTATTACAAATATTTAATCAATTTTTCAAAATTCAAAACACATAAGTGGCTAAAATTAATTTAAAATTAATCCCGTAGATGGGGTGAGAAAGCGGGGTTTTAAAGTGAAAATGTTCAAAAGTTTCCAAAGTTTTTATATCCAATTTCAATATGAAATTGCTTAATAATAAAATAAATTGGATTAATATATATATATATATAATTGATCTAATTTTACTTTAAAAATAATTTAAAATATAATTTAACATTAAAAATTATTTAGATGAAAATTCATTTTTCAATTAAAATGCAGTATATTTTACTATTTATAAAAGAATAATTTTTTCAGAAAAAAAAATCAACCAAAGAAAATTTTTATATTATTATTTAAAAAATAAAGTTTATTTTGTCATATAATCTTTATTAAAGTATCAATTTTTTTAAAAAAATAAGTGCTCCATCAAAAGGCGGCAAAACTACCTTTAGAGAAATATAACTTTTTTATGCTTAAAATTAGATTTATTTTTATATAATATCAAGAAAACACATAGGATAAATATTAAAAATTATATTGAATCTATATTACATACAAACACAAACACATATATTTAATCAATATAAACCAATAATAGTGATTTGTTTTTTTATTGGTATAAAACACACTTGTTCACATTTAAATATTTTTTTGGAAAAATATTTCTTTTTGTTTTAAAAAGGGTTTTCTTTTCATTTATAAATAATTGGTCCCAAAATAATTCATTATATATACATGTGTAAACTATATTTTAATAATTCAGTTAATTATATTCATACATTCCATTTTAACGGCTAGGGTATAATGATAACATTTAAATAATTATATTTAATTATTCATTTAAGTTCGATGTGGCGTATAATGTACACTATTAAATGTTTCATTTCATTATTAATTTATTAAGTTGTTACATTCTCCCACCCTTTAATAAATTTCATCTTCATAATTTGAACTTGATCTTGGTAACCAGGGTTTGACTACTCAAAATACCTTTATTGAAATCCCATATCAGAAAAAGGATAAATAAAACTTCTATTTAAAAAGAGAGAAAGGAAAGGATAAAGGTCACCTGAGATAACACATACTAGGGTTTCATGAAGTAAAACCAGTAAATGGAATAGAAAAATATCTATCAAGTTTTGATGGAGAGTGATAGAGAACATGGTCATGATAAATTTATCCATCACAAAACCATAAATATGTGATGGGTTAAAAGGTCATTGATTTCCTGGTAAGAAAAGTAAATGGATAATGTTTTTGTTTCAAGTCCCATTTAATATATTTGAAGAATTATTTTACTTCATGGACTAAGAACATATGGAAATATACTTACTTGAAAATTAGAGTTTTATCCTTTAATAATTTTTTTACCAAAAATCAACTTTTTCTCCAAATGATTGGTATTCATGATGAATTTTTCTTGCCTAAAGAATTGAAATCAAATTTTAGAGAATAACATAACCCAAAAAATATTAACAATCTACTTCTATTATCATGAAAAATTAACAAAAACAAAAATGATCAGGACAAGATATGAAAATTCACTGAAAATAATAAACCTTTATATGAAAAAACAATACTTCAATATCTAAAAAATAAATAGTGAAACCTAGAGTTCAACTTGGATCATTCAAGAAACAAATATCCTTAAAATTATTCAAAAATATTCTAGACTAATATTAACAACAAAAAATTAAAAGGATTTGATCACGTAGTCTTCAAAATAACATTAATCACTCTTAATGTCTCATACCAAAAATTTAATTTCCTAAATCACATAATATCTAAGATTTTCCAACCATTTTCATAAATAAACTGATCCCCATAAGTCCACAATAAAATCATACGCGCTTAAAAAATACAATTCAACCTTTAATCCTCAAATAAAATCCCATAGTATTATGTTTACCTTAATCATATAGATCTCCCAAAATAGTGAACATCTTCCAAAATAACATTAATAACTGAATCCCCGACCCATTTTTCAATCCCATGGTTATCTATTTGATAAAACTTATGTTTAAAAAATGAGAATAACCCACTTCCAGCAAATTTCTTAAACAAAAAACAATTTTACACTAACTAGGATATCATTTAGGCTAGTGGTGGGCGATGCACCCTTATCTCCCTTCGATTGTGGGTTCAATTCCCATGGCCTTGCTGGACATGATGAATTTTCTCATGGTCTACGGGTTGTATTTTTTCTAAATCTATATTAATATAATAAATTTAAAATTTTATAAATGTGAGAAACATCCTAAAAAATAACCTTAATATATTTTAACATCAAACGTTTCACATACCATTTATTTTTCATCCCAAAATGAAATAACCCACAATTAAATAAAAAATGGATGTATCTAAAAATACCATTAATCACTTTACAATTTCATAACTCAATGCATCAAAATGGGTTTATAAGAAACTAAACTTATTATAAGTTTAAAAATTATAATCCCATGATGATATCCATACCTTTTAAGAAAACATACTAATCTACAAAGTTGTCTAAACCTAGCTTTAATACCAACTGTAAGTACTCGAACATAAAAAATACATATTATAGTTAATTTAAAACTAGAAATAACTTTCTTTTTTTGTCTTGGGTGGGGATTCTGAGTGCAGGGTGCTGGTGTTTATGGCAAGCCAGAAACCAGGCCTGTTTCGAAGGTGAGGTTTCTTCGACATGATTTATTTTAGCAAGGATTATATTCTTGCTACTGGACTGGTCTTCTCTTCACAAGGAGTGGCGGGATGCTCCTTAATTTGGAAGGCTTTATATTAAAATCCCTTAGCCTCTCCTTACTTCATATGAGGTGCGGGGAAGGTGGGTATCCTGGAAGCCCCCTAGATATGGTTTCAAACTTAATACTGACGAGTCATTTTTGTCTGGTAGAATGAGAGGAGGGGGTGTGGTTAGGGACACCCCGGGTGATGTTGTTTTGGATTTCTCTACTTTCTTTGGCATGGGTAACCCTCTCATGTAGGAGACCAAGGCTATGCTCACGGGCCTCTTGGTTTTCATCCAAGAAGGTGTGATTTTAACTCAGGCCAAGACGGACTCTCTCATTCTTCAGGATGCTCTGCGGGGAAAGGGAGGCTTCCATTGGTCCATTTCATATCAAGTCAGGAAGTGTAGATCACTGATCTTGGACTCCATTCATGTTTCCCACACAAGGCAGGAGGGCAACAAGGTAGCTGATCATTTGGATTCTTTAGCTGAGCAGACTACTGGTCACACTTGCCTCATTCCTACTTGTAGTATGAAACCTGAGGCTGTGAACTTAATTAGAGGGGATTCCCTCGGCTTACATTATTTCAGACCTCCTTAAGTAAGGGGGGTTGTATGGTGTGTTTCCTTTCTTTGAATAAAAAAATTTATTTTGGATGGATGGAAGTCACTTTCTTTTCCCAAGGATCATTTCGGTTTAGATTTTTAGATAATTAAGACAAACTATTACATAGTAAACACTTACATTAAAAGTGGACACTTTTACTCAGTATCTATTTTTTCACCAAAGAAAACCCTTTTAAAATAAAGCATGATTTCTTTTCATGACACAACTTTAATACTTTTGTCTTGACATATTATTAGTACTAACCAATCTTTAAGACCTATAAATAACATTTTAAAAATTTAGATGAGCACAAAAATCCCAGTAATGGATAAAAAAAAGAAGGAAAACCATTAGTCCTATGAAAATATGAAAACCCATGAATTTTTTTTCATAATGTAATAATTTTCACCCTTAAAAAGTAGTAAATAATTTCCATAAAAAATAAGCTAATTACATACCCTTTTTGTAATCAAAATTTTACAATAAAACCCATAAAAACATAGATAACACAAAAAGTATCTTGGGACATAATTATACTTATTATTCATAAAAATAGAATAAACATGTGGCTGACTTATATACATGTCACTCTTACAAATGGAATAACCATATGCTCAAATTCCATACCCAATTCATTGGAGGTATATCATGGACACACCCATCGTTGGTTTATTATGAAACCACCTGTCACTGGTTTATCACGTAACCCCCCAAAAAATGTCCAAGTAACATTATATAGTCACAACACATAAAATCTTTCAATTTTCAACATTTCACTCCTGAAATTTTATTTATAATCAAAATAAAATATTCAATTTATTAAAATATTCGATCCATTTTCAAAACCCATTTTCAATAATAAAATACTTAGAAAAAGAAAATAGGGGTTTTTTTTCTGTATTTTTTTAAAGATGATGGCTTGTAAAGGAATCAAAATATCAAAATATACATAAAATTTCCTTTATAATCCTTTTATATTCGTATAAATAAATATGTAAAATAATATAAAGAATATTAACATGGAAGAAAAGATTTTGAATTTAAATATTTAAACATTTAAAAATATATTTTTAAATCAAAGAATCCCATACCAATTTGAAACATTTGAATCATAATCCCTATGAAGGAATAGTTTTTTGATGTGGAAGAGATGCCCTAGAACCCACATAGAGGCAGATTTAGTTCAACCTGATGGTTGGTTGTGAGGGGTTAAGCTCATTAACAACTAATAACATCAGGTCACTATTTTCATTATTAATAGAAACTTATAATGGTTCCCTCATCCATAAATGAGTAAAGACATGCTTTCTAAATTTTGATCGTCAACTGGGGTTTCTGACCCAACAATTCTTGGGGACTTTCATTCGTTGATAGGATGAGAGGTTGGGCTCATCACACCCTTTTTAGGGGGAATTTATGCTTACTCAAATATTATATTACAGATTTAAGATATGTTCATGAATCTCTTCCAAATCCCGAAATGAGAATGGTTACCCTAACATAAATATTTATAGTTTAAGCCTATTTTATGTGTAGAATATGGGGATCTCATTAGTGAATCCATATGTATTTATCTAAGGTTCTTTATCTATTTCCCCAGTAAAGGGTAACTACTTATCTGTTGAAGCTTTATAACAAGGTACTTTGTAATTTTCTACCACATAGCAAGGTGGTTAATATTATAAAGAGGGTATTGATTCATTTAGGAGGCATCCCATGTATCCTAGTTATTGCAGGAATCAAATCCTATATATTTTATTAAACACATGTAGTTTACATATTATGGAAAGGACATATGTGCACACACTTAAGAACCATATATTTGATATCAAGACTCTAAGAGACATTCTATTTATCGTGATTATGGTAGGAATAAGAGTTTTCATATTTCAATCATACCCTAGGGATTGGTCTCAAGGTAGATTCCCTCATATGAGAGATATTTTTATCATTCCACTCACTCATGTTTACCTAATGAGATTTCCCTGGATGGTGGAGATTTATAATGTCAATGATGTGTTCATTGCAAATACCTAATTCCACATGAGCTATGATTAGTGTGAGAAACAAATGATAACAAGTGATCATTGTCATTGTATATAGATACAGGACTTACATACTGAGATAACCCTTGGATGTTAATATAGATCTTAGGCCTCGTAGAGGCATCCTATGTATCTTGGTTATGGTAGGTTTCAGAATTTTCATAGTTCACTTGATTTCTCAGTCTACTAAGGGATGCTGTAAAGTGGTAGTCCCATGAGAATGATTGGGTATCGATGATCAAAATGTTCAAAACATGGTGATTATATTAAAATGGATTCTTATTTGAGATCATGCCTTAGGAAGTTGTCTTATGTATCCTGGTTATTTCATAAATTAGAGGTCTTATAGCTTAGTAGATTGGGGCCTACATAGTGACATTTCCTTTTGGTTGGGGATTTAACATTAAGTATGGACAAATTATTAAGCCCTAGGATTACCTATATGTGGGACATATCATATTATTCTGCTGATCTAGGCTTACACTCCGAGGCTACCATTTTCTTTTGTAGAGGTTTATGATTCAAATGATATGATTATTACAACTACATAAGCCCACATGAGCTATGTTCGGTGTGAGAAACAAGGGATAAAAAATGACCAGTCTCATTGCTCGTGGATGTAGGATTATGTAATGGGACAACCTTTTGGATGGTTAATATAGAGATCAGATCTCAATGATGCATCCTATGTATCTTGGTTATGGAAGGTATTAGAGTCCTTATAGTTATTTATATTGGGGATTACACACTAACATTTCCTTTGTTCGTGGATTACACACCGAGGGCGTACAAAGTTATCAAGACCTATAATGCCCTATATATGAGAAATATCATATTAATCTACTGATCAGGGATTACACTCCGAGGTTTCCCTTATGATTGGTGCATACACACTAAGGATGAATGTGGTTATCAAGTCCTAGGATGCCATTTTGACCAGGCCTTCTTGTCTATATTTCATGTGATTGTTTTCCGCTTCATCTGCCTTGGTTGTCTACCTACCATGTTAGTGGATGTATACTTGATATTTCTTCAAGAAATCATGTGATCCAATTGACTCATCTGAGGGATGTCGCATATACCGGATGGCATATCGAAGGGTTGTTGCAAGATCGAGGATGACTTGTCCAAGGGACATCTTGAGATCAAAATGGTTTGTACTGGAATACATCACGTGACCCTATATGACATGCTCAAAGGTCATCGCATGATCCGAATGACCCATACTAGTGTCATCGTAAGAGCTAGATAACACTTCTGGATGACATCACAAGATTCAATGTGACATGTATTAGAGGGTGTCACATGTCTTGGATGACATGTTTGGAGGACATTACAAAGCTTGGATGGCGTGTCTGATGGAAATGAAAAGAACTGACTGGCATACCTGGGTGCTACCACAAGGCTTTTCTGACATGAATTGGTGCCTCCATATGTGTCAGGAAACATATCTAAAGGACATCTCAATACTTGGATGGAGAGATCATAGGGCTTCACCAGACTAGGGTGGAACACCTGTGGGGTTCCATGTGACTTGCTTTAACATGTCTAGAGGACTTCACATGATCCAAATGGTATACCAAAGGATTGTCTCAAGATCTGGGAGACGTGTCCTAGTACTAATGCATGTCCTAGGTGGTTCAGATTAACTGTATGAGAATTAGAGTATATATTCCTCCTCAAATTCCCCTCACATTTTAGTCTTTATCAAGACTTTATATTGATTTTTTTTCAGTTTTATCTAAATCTAATTCTCGCATGATTTAAAAAATATGTGGAATATTCTTATTGTGTCCTATAAAAATTCATTCATGTGATCTATGAGTGATCACGCGAAGTGCTTATGTATGCTGCGTGGTTCCTCCGACTGTTCACCGGTGTCTTACCTGATGGGAAACTTGTCAGTCATGAGATAAACCACTCTGATTATTCCTATCTAGCATTAGTGCAAGGTTCCAAGATCTCATATGTTTGTCGAGATTATAGGTCCTCCCCCCATTTTTTCCATATCGGGGTGTGTGATTTATAGGCCTTCCCACCCTAGTTGTTCGCCATTTTGTGCGGTGCATATCACATGAATCTTGGCTGGAGTTGGTAGAAGGCCTCGATGTCACACGTCTTCATGATTTCCTTCCATGAATTACTCTAGGGTAATCTAATGTATTTCAGTGACTTCAAGACCATACCATCAATGCCCATTTATTATGTTATAGCTAATTAATAGAGTCTTGTTTTCTTACATAGTCATTCCAAGGGTATTTTATATTTTTAAGTTGATATTTCCAAGGGCCTTCGCAAGATTGTGCACCTATTGAAAGGAAATCGCGTGATCTAGGATGAATTCTCTAAGACTTTCCATGAAACAAGGGTGGATTTTCAAGGGGCCTTCATTGGATCAGGCTGAACTATCAAGGGGTATTGTGAGATTGTGCCGCAAACAACCTTAGCATGTTGCATGATTTTTAAGACCATGAGAGGCTTCCACCTCCTCTCCTTTTTTGTTTCCTTTATTTATTTTACAAAGGTTGGGGATTTTTCAAGGTTGTTTAGGATTTTTTTGAGTAAAATCACCTTACATACTAGTGATGTGTTTCATGAACACAAATACGTCTTATGGATATGTGTGAGAATTTCTTGGAAAATTTCATCCGTCTGTCATTATGGAGCCAAAGGGGGAGCATGAGGTCTTCTAGACATACCCAAGGCCCTTGTGATGAGGATGACATCTCATAAGGATTTCACAAGATGTGGAGGACATGTTATCAGTATATTGTAGTGTATTTTGGATCACCAGGGGTACGTCACATGAAATTTATGATTGCGAGGGGCTCCCTCCTCATCCCATTTTTTATTTCCTTTTTTTATTTTACAATGGATTAGGGTATCATGAGTTTTCTTCAATATTGTAAAGGAAAATAATTCTACCAATTAGTGATGTGTCACATGGGTTTTACGACCACAAGATGCCACCACATTTTCATATTTTCCTCCTATTTTAGAAGTAATTTTTGATAGGTTTTCATGGTCCCTCTAGTTGAAAAACCACATGACCTAAGGGAGCATATTTGGCCACCACCTCATGACCATGGTTGTCCAAGGTGCCTTCTCAAGAGCATAATGACTTTTCAAGGGGTTCATGGTATCTTCTATAGATTATTCACTACACATGGTTATTTTATGTGACCTTTATGGTTGTCACATAATCACATATCTCTTGGAGGTTTATGTGATCTATGATCCCCTGCCACATTCTTATTCTTTTTCTTTTGTGGGGAAAACAATACCCATATTTAGGTATTTCTTCCTTTTTGAAATTTCCAATTCTCATTTGGTGGGTGTCAAAAAATCCCCCCCCCCCTCAGGAACAATGTCCATGGGGAAAAGGTCTAGGTTCTGATGAAATTAAATGCCCACCAGAGTCTTTAGTGCCATTTACAATTGAGAACATAATATGTTGGTGTTTGTAATTTTTAAAATTTGATTTGGCTCACATGATCACAGTAAAGACTTTGATGTATAGAGATTCTTCCTCTTCCTATATACTCTTAGTAAATAGATATTATGAAATATATATGTTGTTGTCCAGTTTTTATTCCATTAATGATAAATTTTGATACTCTGATATTGTATGAATCATTAATGATACCCATCCATTGCATAATATCAAGTATACATGAATGCTTGGAATTGAATATTGAAATTATAACAATTTTTTCTTTTGAAATTCTGATGAATTACCACAAAAATGATATTCTTCATTGATATATCTATTCCTGTTATCTTGAGATCACTTGACTTGAATAAGGATAATTAGGTAGAATACATGTCCCGAAGGGAGAGTGATCTATCTTTTCCAAAGTCGATAGGCTTGGAGAGAGAATCATGATGTTTAATAAGGCCATATTGTGGGCCTTACAAGATATCGTAGACTAAATCACAGGTGTGCAATAGTTTGGGGTCTTTTAGTTTGGACCTTATATCACTGTCATTTAGGGTATTTTATCTTGGACCTTCTATCACTATAGTTTAGGAACTTTTAGCTCAGACATTCTATTGCTGTAGTTCATGGTCTATCATCTTAAATCTTCTATAGATTTAGTTTAAGGTATTTTAGCTTAGACCTTCTATCACTTTAGTTTATGGTATTTTTGCTCGAACCTTCCATCAATTTAGTTTAAAAGTATTTTAGTTTGGACCTTTTATCGTGGTAGTTTAGGGTATTTTAGCTCGGAACTTCTATCAATTTATTTTAGAGTCTTTTAGCTCAAACATTCTATAACTGTAGTTCAGGGTCTTTTAGCTCGAACATTCTATCATTGTAGTTTATGGTCTTTTAGCTCAGACCTTATATCACTTTAGTTTAGGGTCTTTTATCTAGGACCTTATATCACTTTAGTTTAGGATCTTTTTTCTTAGACTTGATCAATGATGATGGGATATATTGAAGAAATTCCTAGAATAACCCAAATCGTACCAAGATTCTGTGTTCTTCCATGGTGTTGTTAAGGCTCACAAGGATCAAATCTCATTTCTTGCAAGGAGGAGATGCCTCTGGTTAGTAGGTCAAAACCCTTATGTGTCAGTATCATTTCCAAACAATGGTACCTAAACTCCTTTATAATGGTTATGGAAGGTTTATGGGGGTAATATAGGTTGAGGTAGAAATACTAGGGATGATAGGTTCTCCTGAATAGTTGGAATGTGGATGATGCAAGTCATCACCCAAAAGTTTGATTCCATGAACATGGTATAGGGAAGGCATGCTAGGGATGACCCATAACACCCTATGGTGCCAAGTTTCTCTATGGTGCTGCTAAAGCTCACAATAATTTAATCTTCTTTATATAAAGGAATATATGCCTTTATTTGGTGGGTCTAGTCCATTTTGCATCAATAGCATAGACAAGAAAAGATACTCTCCACTATTTTCCGAGAGCTATGAAATTTTTTGAGGACTCAAATATCTAGATAATGAAGTTGGTCATGGGAGGAAAGCTATCCAGGAAGGGTTATGGCACACTATTATATTTCAACTCTTGATTTTGGTGCTTGATCCCTACATTCTATGGTTTTTAATAATGAGTTGTGGTCTGTCAAAGGTTTGAGAATGAAGTGTCGCATTTTGACCTAGAGAAAAAGTATAAAACATGGTGACGTAACCCTGAAGATGTCAATTACTCTTAGATAGTTTGGTATGAAATTTGTAAATCATGGTTCAAAGTACTCAGGCCAGAAGGATGATATGGGAAAATCATACCAGGAATGACCTAACATAGTCTGGGGTGATGGGTTCTGCCACAATGATGTTAGGGATCAAAGGGATCATAAATACCTTTTTGTAGAGTGACACATTTGGTTGATGACCATAGGTGTATATGAAGGATCCATAATCATTCATGCATATTCAAGAAAAGGGTTAATTGAATCCAAGTTTCCTCTATAAGGTCCATGGAAGGTTATGGTGATCAGAAGAACTCAAATCATGAAGTGTGATCTGGGGAAAGGGTAATATCCAAGGAAGGTTCTAGCACCCTAAAAGTTGTTTCATCGCCTAGATAACATATTCTCATAGTAAGGAGATGTAAAAAATAATTACTCTAAATTTTTACTAATCCTAGAGGTCCAACGAGCATAGATTATATTTTATTAGTGAAACAGTTTAAACCCAATGAGCTTTGTACCATATTTATTTGTGCCCTAATTTTCCCCTAAACTACATAGATGAAGAGTTTAGTGAGTGAAGACTTGATTTTTTTTAGGATGCCCATTGTGGGTCTTCAACCTAATTTTTTTTTCTTATTTCCCTAGTAGTTTAAGGTCTTATGAATTGTACCATTATAATATAGAGTTTAGGGTTTTATAGCTTTGAAAAAAGTGTAGTGTAATGTACCAAACCCAGATTCCACTCAATAATGCAGTGAGACCTGTTGGCAACATGGCCTCAATAGAATCTCGGCAAATGTAAGAGGTTGCCAACTAGTAGCGAGGGCCTAGGTGAGTCAGCGGGGAGACTGTTTCCTCATTATCAGAGTGTAATATGGTGGAAATATCATATAAGTAGCAAAAGAAGTAATACCATAAAATAAAAATAAATAGCAGAAAAATGGTAATATAAACTAAACCAGAAGTCATATCATATACATGATAATGATGCATGTCACATGTTTCTAAATAAACAGCTAAAATCACTACACTAAAATCATATAAAATACAAGTTTTAAAGTATAAAAGTCCAAAATAATCTCGGTAGCATCGTAAGCCTTGGCCTGGTCCCATGCTCACATACTCCTAAATATAATATAAATTAACTATAGAATGGAACTTTCCCTTATCATTACATTAAATCAAATAATCTATTTAGGTCCAAAAAGTGACTCAAACAGAGTGTGAGACTAAAACCCAATATGAAAATACTTAAGGTTTGTTCTAATCAGTAAGTGAATATATATAGCAAGTAGTGTTAAAGAAGAAAAGAAGTAAGAAAGGAATAACTCAGAAGTAAACAACATGAATGCTCTAGTTTTCATTTACATTCATTTACCATTTTAATTAAATTGAAATTTATAAGTCTTGAAATCTGTCTCAAACCTAAAATCCCCATGTAACTAAAATCACAACTGATACCTCAAAAGGCCATTTAACAATACAAGTGAAGACCAAATCCAAGATTGTTCTTTGTCTTGGAAGACACATCATAATACACTTTAATTTCCTTTAAAAATCATTTAGAACATGAGTCCATACTTGACAATCCTAATTTGGAATTCAAGTATCACTCTAAGTATAATATCAACAGAAACCCTATAATCCCATCCCTGGAGAACCTCTTATGAACCTGATATCTATTTAGGTGAGGTATAAGGTCCATGTCATATGAGTCTGTTCTTGGAGGTCCTATAAAGAAACCCCAAGTATCACCAATGACATATAATCAAATTCCCCTTGAGTCCATCCATGGAATACCTTACATTGATCCAAGTATCACTCGACATATAAGTCCAGTATCAATGAGTCTATCCATGGAATATCATCCATGTATCACTCATGAAAATATCACATTAACCATTGAGTTCGTCAATGGAATTATAAGGTGAATCCATGTATCAATCAATGTATAAAGGTCAATAGTCACATGAGTCCATCCATGGCATTCTAATTTTAATCCATGTATCACTCAAGGCTATTTATCATTTAAACGATTAATTTAACATGCCAAGGTCAAAACCAAAGGCATTCAATATAACTCACCTCAAATGGGTGACTTAAGTAAGGACCAACTTCAAGGGATTTTCCTTTAATTTACTCACATGGTCATAATTCATACAACAAGAATCCCATGCATAATAAACTAATACATGGCTTAAACATCATTTAACTCATATTGGAGTATCAAGATAAAGAGATATCCATTCTTAATCGATTAATTACATAGAATGGTATCAACATAGATCACATGGGCTAGTAACTCAATGTCCATTCAAATAATCACATGTCCATTATTAATATAACATGCCTAATAAGCCTATCAAGCTGTCACATGGATTAATTATAATATAAATTACATGGGAAAAACATTAATTAGAGAAATTCAATCCAATTGTATCAATTCTAGTCATAAACTCTACTATACTCACATGGGTAAGGTAACTCAAGACCAGCATTCTTAAACAAGCCATGGAATCCACGAGTTGTGGGGAATTTCAACCACCCCATACCCTTTAAACAATTCAATTATAATCTTACAAAATTTCAATTCCCTTTATAAAAAATTCTATTTTTAAAAACCCATAAATGGGACAAGGCACACCTCAAAGGGGAGTCCAAGGCACTAATCCATAAAAGGACATACAAGGAAACTCACCCATGGGGTGGTATTTATTCAAGGTATACAACCTATAACATGCATAAACATTCCTATTGAATTACCTATACCATGATAGGAAACAATATGGTTTAATTTTAATTAAGGTGATTCCTGAAAAATGTGTGTGCGACACCCTGACATATATAAATAGTTTGATAATTAGATAAAGGAATGAGACCACCTACCTTAGGTCCATGCTAGATAGATCATCCAATATCAAGCTCTGATTCATCTCAGTTTGGAAGAAATATGAAGAACGTAAGAAGAACGATAAATTAGGGCATTTGATCCTAAAATCAAATAGTGGAGCTGATATCCATAAGAATCAAGAAAGGCTAAAAAGGAATTAAGGACATACCATTATAGATCCAAGGAGATGAACCATTCTTGAATCAAAGTCTGAATGGAGAGTACATTTGAAAAAATACTTTAGGAAGAGGATAGATCAATAGGGAGGTCTCCCTTGCTGTGTGTTTGAAGAAAATAACCTAAAAATGTTTTTTTAAAAATAATTTTAATTCAATTCAAAATTATTAAAATTATCAAAATTAAAGGTCTGTATAGTTTACCCAGATGGTTTCCCAAATTGTGTGGAAACCATGCATGGATTATTGTATCCTTGGGGCATAACACAAAGTTACCCTCACATGGTTTGTAAATAGTGCACAAACTGTGCTGAAACCCTCTATCAAAGTTTTCTAAAAATATAAACCTAGCCACATGGGAATGCACCTCCTCCCACATGGTTTACTCAAACCATGCGACCTATACATTCCCTCTATCCATCTTTACATGGTTTAGTCAAACCATACGGCCTACCCCACATGGTTTTCACTAACCGTGCGCTAGGAAAAAAAACCCCAAAACTTGGGTTCTAGGCTCCATACCATCCTATGACACCTCTAAACCCTCTATGAACACAATGATCATCCAGATTAGTCCATATTTAATAAATTAAACTAATATTTGATGGTAAAAAAGATATTTTTTACATCAAAAAAGAAACAGGTTCTTAAAAAATTCCCCCTTAAAGAAATTCATCCTTGAATTTCCCTCTCAAGGGTGGTGAAGCATGATCTAAGAACAACTTTGGACACTGTGATCATACATCAGCCTCTCTCTTCCAGGTCTTATCCTACACATGGTTAGGATACCATAGAACTTGTACTAAAGTAATGGACCAACCTTAGAGAACCTTCAAGCTATGATCCATAATTCATATAGGATGCTCCTTGAAGGACACATCTACCTGTAACTCAACCTCATCAAGCTGAAAGGAATGAGACAGGTCTCAATAGTCGTGTCACATCTAAGAAACATGGAAGACATCATGCATATCCCAATACCTATGAGGTAACTTCAATTGATAGGATATTGACCCGACCCTCTCCATAATCTCAAACAACCCAACGTACCTCAGTGAAATCTTACCCTGTCTCCTGATCCTCTTATGTCCCATCCTCAGTGAAACACATAGGAAGCCTTGATCCCAGACCTAAAACTCTAGAGGTAACCTAAGAAGATCGACATATGATTTTTGACAAGACTTCTAAATATTCATCTGCTTTTGAATCAACTGAACATGTTCTATGGTCTACTAAATAAGATGAGGTCCCATAATAGATGCCCTTCTTGCCTCCAGCCAACAATTAGTTGATCAACACGACCTATCACAAAAATACTCATATAGCGCCATTTTAATAGTATCCCAGAAGCTATTATTGTAGGAGAACTCAAACAAAGGTATATTCCTCACCTAAGATCCCCCAAAATCTAGGATGCATTCCCGTAACATGTCCATAAGCACCTAAATCATGCACTCTGTTTGGATTTTTTTTTGGGGCGGTAAGTTGTGTTCAAGAGCACCTATGTTCGCAAACCCTTCTGTAACCCTTTCTAAAATAAATAAGTAAAATAGGAATCCCTATCTTAAATTATAGAATGTGGGACCCTATGTATTCATACAATCTCAAATATGTATAACCTCCCAAGCTCATCAACACTAAAGGTTTCCTTGATCGACAGGAAATGTGCAACCTTCTTGAGCCTTTCCATAACAACCCATATGACATCATTACCTTGAGGCAAACTCGATAAACCCATCATGAAATCAATTGTGATGTCATTCTATTTCTACTTGGGAATGGGTAGCTAATGTAAAAATTTGGAAGGTTTCCAGTGTTCTACCCTTATCCACTGATAGGTGGAATATCTCATTAAAAAACTAGCTAAATATCTTTTCATACCCAACCAATAATATTAACGATGTAAATCTCGATACATCTTGGTGACACCTGAGTGAATTTCCCTAGATGAAGTATGAAAATCCCGCATTAGCTCCTCACACATGTCTAAAGGGGACCACACATGACCATGTACTCACAAGATCTCATCCTCACCTATAGTCCATCAAGGGGGAGGGTCCTCACCTACCACACTCTCTCATATAACCATGACTTTGGAGTCTAACAGCTACCTCATCCTCACTATATCCATAAGTGTAGAGGTAAAAACTAAGGATGATAGAAACATCTACTCCTGAATATTGTGAACCTCCAAGTTCATCATAGAGAACAATTCCATGAGTTTCCACTCACTACTGGACTACTACACTACATATATCAGATTCCTCCTACTCATGGAATTGTCCAATATATTTCTTTTACTAGGCTTGTAAGGTGAGATCGAAGTCAAAATATTGAAGGTATTCCACCCACCTTCACTACTTCAAATTAGGATGACACTGTGTAAATACGTACTTGAAAATATTGTGGTCTATAAACACCAAAAACTCTCTCCCAGTAAGTAATGTCTCTAACAGCACAATGCGTGAAAAACTATAGCTAACTCGAGATCATGAGTCAGGTAATTCCTCTCATGTGGTCTCAAATACCGAGATCCATATGCAAGAAAATGACCCCCCTGCATAATAACTTCCACTTGCTCGATACCTGATGCATCACAATATATAGTGTAACTCCAGCCCATCTCTATTAAAATCAGTATCGACACTAAAGTCAATCTCCCTTTCAACTCCTGAAAGGCTAGATCATAGGAATATGACCATACATACTTCACAATCTTCTTAGTTAAGACCATCAACAACACTTCTAAGTGAAAGAAGTCCTGTATGAAATGCCTATAGTAACAATACATCCTTAAGAAACTCTGAACATCAAATAATTTCTTAGGACGATCCTAGGTAACCACTACTCTCACTTTCTCTAGGTCTATTAATAATCTTATCTTTGAGATGATGTGAACTAGGAAGGCAATCCAATGCATCCAAAAGAGGCACTTTGTGAGCTTAATATATAACTAATGTTCTCTAAGTGTATTTAAAATCATCTCAAGATGTTTGGTATGGTCATGTCTATTGTTAGAATACACCAAGATATCATCCATGAAAACCAAAATGAAAAAATTGAGGTAAGGATAGAACACTTGGTTCACCAGTTCTATGAATACTACTGGTGCATTCATGATACTGAATGGAATAAAAAAATACTCATAAAGAACATACCTATGCCAGAAGGCTATGCAAGGTATGCCTAATGGTCTAACCTACACATGATGGTAACCAGATCTCAAATAAATCTTTGAGAAGACCTGAGATCCTTAGAGATGGTTGAAGAGATCATCTCTCCGCAGAATATGATACCCATTTTTAACCATCAAATAGTTAAACATCCTAAAATTGATACATAACCTAAGGGTACAATCCATATTTTTTTAAAAAAGGACTAGTGAACTCCATGGAGAAGTACCGGGTCAGATGAAACCCTTTGCCTCTAAATCCTTTAGTTTCCTCTTGATCACATTCAACTCCAGTCTAGCCATCCTATAAAGAGGAATGGATACAGGTGTATCCCATAACACTAGCTTGATAGAGAACACCACCACTCTCACTGGAGGTATCCCTAAAAATTCATTCAAGAAGAAATCCCTAAAATGATCAACTACTGGAGGGAAATCATCCTAACACATTCCTTGATCACCCAAATACAACATTTCAATCCAGATTATCATCCCACCTATCCCATGATGTTTGGGTCCATCTTGACTTGCCTGGACATACCATTTTTCCTTTTATATAAAATCTCCACCCTATGGTGATTTGAAACTCACCCTACGGTGATAGAAATCAACAAAGGTTCGAAATGAAACCAACCGGTACATACCATGAATGATTTCAAAAACCTATCATCTCGAGGACATAGAGGTCCCATACAAAGTGACACCCACTGATCTCAAGGGGTACTCCCTGCACTGATGCAAAACTTCCATCATGATCCCTAACAGAGTGTCTAGCATCATAATGCCATCATAAGTATAAACCTAGAGCCCAAGTCTCTCCACAACATGAATAAATATAATGCTATGTGAATCACCTATATCAAATATTGCTTAAGATAAAATAAAGGATACTAAAATAGTTCCTCTAACATTATAAGGTTCAGGATCCTACTTCTGATGGGTCTATTGCACTGCATATACCTAGCCTGTACCGTGGCCTTGTGACACTGCCTGATTACCTTTATTTGACCCCCCTTGTTGTCATCATATACCTGGGGTCTGGCTACCATGACCATGACCACCACCAGGGCTTGATAAGCCTGATATACTCTATCTCCCATCCTTATGAGAAGATATCGACCCTACTCCTGAATGTGGAGTCAGTGCAAACCCTCTATCACTAGATTCTTGTGGAAACATTATACAGAAGCATTGCAGATGACTCATATTTCCATAGGAATGACACTCGATTGGGTCCCTCGTACACTATGGCCTCATATGTCCTAGCCTACTGCACTGGTATCACCTCACCTAGCTACCTTAAGATATGTTCTTACTACTAATATCACTACATGGAAGTTCTAGATGAAGAATCCTAATACCGATCGATGTAGTACTAGACCTAGGTGTTGAACCACCCTGGCTCACACCTCTAGATTCCCTTAGGTTATGCTCTATGATCAGCACCTAATTCACTATAACAAATATAATAGTCAACTAGAAAACATTTACCTACAATCATATGTAATACATGAGACCATCCTTGAATCTCTTAACTTTCGATAACTCTTCACCCATCAGAATATATGCACAATGCTAGAGGTCAGTAAAATGGGATGAGTACTCCATGACTAATAGTGTGCCCTTCTCTAGATGCATAAACTACCAAGATTTATCAGACCTTAGCATATCATGATATAAATATTCATAGAATTCCATATGAAAATACCTTAAGGTTATCTCCCAATGATGATCAGTCTGGGTGATCACATCCCATCACATCTTTGTGGAATCACGTAGCATGTATATAGTGATATTTACCATCCTCTTAGGAGGGATATCTAAGTGCTTTAAGATAGACATCATGGCCCATAGCCATGACTTCGTAGCCTAAAAACATGGATGGATGCAGCTACTAAAAATCACACATCAACTCTTCTATAGTCGGTTCAGGTCAGGGTGCTCGATAAATAGTTTGCATGAAATACAAGAACCCATCGCAGAACTATGCCTCAATATCTGTATTTGGTACAACTCATGGGGTTGCAGTTGGCATGAATGGAGGATCCACTAGTAGCCCAAGGCCTACCACATCCAGGGTATGATCATCACCACCCTCATGGTGTACAACTTGAGGTCTTTGTGTTGGAATGACTCTAAAATTCCCAACACACACCTCATATCATGAACATTATCAAGGTTCATAGTTTAAAAGCATAGAAAACAAAACAGGATAGGTAAAAACCTTCCTATATAATAAATCACCCCTCTTCTTACCAAATGGGTTAGGTCTGGGTGTCAAACAAGCGAGATACACTACAAAAATCCCACAACTAAGGCTGAGTCTGGTCAAGTTCTCTATCATAATTTATTTTAGTTTCACTTAGATTCACATTTATTTAATTTCAAACTGAGTTCACATTCACATTCATTGAATTAATACTCATTTCATATTTGTGAAATTTACTTTAGAATTAAAATTTATTGTCCCACCAAATTTTGATATATGGAGGCCCATACTCTCCAAGGATCAAATATTGGTGTCCACCTATGGCACATCATAACACAATTCACTTTAAGGCTGAAGCATGATCTGCCAAGTTCTAATCCAAGAGGGCCTATAAAACTCAGGGATGAAAGCTCAGTGTCCATTTGTTTCACACCATAATATATCACAATATACCTAACATAATAACAAGAATATATACCATAACACCTATCACAATTTCATGTAATCAGTAATGCATCCTAAATAGGATATTATAATGCATGACATGTGAAATCTAGAAGGGGGTTATATGATGCATGAGATAGAATACCCTCATCTCATCAGGTTGAAACATAATATAACCCAAAATAATATCAACAATAATAGTATAAATCAAGTGTGTTATTTTATGGTGAAATCAAATCAACTATAATTCCCAAAATCCAGAATATAACGATTTCCATTAAAGAAAATTTGAATTTTTCCTATATACAAGTTAGCTACTCCTGAGCACAACTTATTACCAAAATACATTCACTTCCTATCCCTTTATATTGTCTCTAAATAGTAAAGAAAACTAGAAAATAAAACCTCTGATACAAATTTGTAACATCCTAAACCTAGACACCACTCAATAGTTTTATGAGAACGATTGACCACAGGGCCTCAAGAGCATCTCCCCAAATTCCAAAGACTAATAACTTTAAGTTAGGGCCTAGGTGAGTCAGTGGGGAGACTATTCCCTCATTAGTAGAGTGTAACACAATAGAAATGTCATACAAGTAGAGGAAGTAGTAATACCATACAACAAAAATAAACATCAAAAGACTAATAGTATAAACCAAACTATAATTCATATCATATACACGATAATGATTCATGCCACATGTTTCTAAATAAAAATCCAAAAAAATTACAATACATTAATATAAAATACAGGTTCCAAAGTAAAAAAAGGAAAAAATAATCCCGGTAGCATCGCAAGCCTCATCTTGGTCTCATTATCTCTTTCTCCTGAATAGTATATCAAGTACTTATAGGAGGGAACTTTCCCTTACCATTACCTACAATCACATAATCATTTTGAGTCCAAAGATTGACCCAAAAAGGGTGTAAGGCTAAATCCTAGTATGAAATTACCCATGGTTTATTTCAATCAGTCAGTTAATATATATAGCAGGCATTGAGGAATAAGAAAAGTAGTAAGCAAGGAAGAACTCAGAAGTAAACAACCTACATGCACTGGTTTTCATTTAAATTAATTTACCATTATAATTACATTTAAATTTATAAGTCTCAAGATCTGGAACAATCCTAGAATCCCCCATGTAATTGGAATCACAATAGATACCGCATAATTTTATCTAACAATACAAGTGAAGACCGAATCCAAGTTTGTGCTTTTTCTTGGCAGACACATCATAATTCACTTTAATTTCATTTAAAAATTATTTAAGACCTAGGCCCTTCCATGAAATTCCTAAGTTGGAATTCAAGTATCACTCCAAGTATAATATCAATGAACACCCTATAATACCATCCATGGTGAGCCTCTTAGGAACGCAGTATCACTTTAGGTGAGGTATAAAGTCCATGTTATCTGAGTCCATCCTTGAAGGTCCTTTAAAGAAACCCCAAGTATCACCCATGAAATATAATAAAATTCCCCTTGAGTCCATCCATAGAATCCATTACTTGGATCCATATATCACTTGGAATATAAGTCTAGTATCAATGAGTCCATCCATGGAATCTCACATTTGGATCCATGTAACACTAATGACAATATCACATTAACCATTGAGTCTGTCCATGGAATTTTAAGGTGAATACATGTATCACTCAAGGTATAAAGCTCAATAGTCACATGAGTCCATCCATGTAATTCTAATTTCAATCCATGTATCACTCATGGATATTTATCATTTAACCAATTTATTTAACATGCCAAGGTCAAAACTTAAGGCATTCAATATAACTCACCTCAAAAGGGTGACTCAATCAAGGAACAACCTCATGGGCTTGGCCTTTCATTTACTAATGTGGGAATAATTTATATAATAAGCATAGAATGCATAAAAAACTAATACATGGCTTAAAAATAATTTAACACACTTGGGAATATCAAGATAACAAGCTATCCATGATTAATTGTTTCATTACATAGCATAGTCTCAACATATCTCACATGGGCTAGTAACCCAAGGTCCATTAAAATACTCACATGGAAATTTTTAATATAATAATCCTAAAAATACTATCAATATATCACATGGATTAATCATAATATAACTCACATGAAAAAACATTAATTAGAGTAATTAAATCCAATGACATCAATTCAAGACATAGCCTCTACTTTAATCACACGGTCAAGGAAACTCAAGACCAACATGCTTAAAAAACAAATGGAATCCATGGGTCAAAGGGAAAATCAACTATCCCATACTCTTTAACCAATTAAATTATAATCTAACAACATTGAAATTCCCTTTATAAAAAATTCCATTTTTAATAACCCATGAATGAGACAAGGCATCCCTCAAAGGGGTGTCGAAGGCATTAATCCATAAAAGTCCATTCAAGGAAACTCACCCATGGGGTGGTCTTTATTCAAGGTATATAACCTATAACATGGATAAAAATTCCTATTCAATCACCTAAACCATTATTGAAAACAATAGGGTTCAATTTCAATTAAGTCAATGCTTGAAAAATGGGCGCCTAACACCCCGACATATATAAATAGCATGTCAATTAGTGAATGTTACGAGACCACCTACTTTAGGTCCATGATAGATAGATCATCTATTATCAAGCTCTGATTCATCCCAGTTTAGAATAAATATAAAGAACAAATTAAGAACAAGAAATTTGGACATATGAGCCTAAAATCAAACAACACATCTGATATCTAAAAGAATCAAGAAAGTCTTAAAAGGAATTAAGGCCTCACCATTACAGATACAAGGAGACAAATCATGCTCAAATCAGAGTTAAAAAATAGTAGATATGAAAAATAATTTAGATAGAGGATAGATCAAGAGGGAGGTCTCCCTTGCTACGCGTTTGAAGAAAATAATATAAAAAATTTAAAAAATTGAATTTAATTCAAAGTTATTAAAATTATCAAAATTATAGGGCCACACGTTTTACCTACATGGTTTCCTAAACCATACATAAACCAAGAATGACTTACTGTATCCTTGGGGCATAATTAACAGTTACCCCGCATGGTTTGTAAATTGCATGCAAACTGTGTTAAAACCCTCTATCAAAGTCTGCTAAAAATTCAGACCCAGTCACATAGGAATGCGCCTCCTCCCACATGGTTTACTCAAACCGCGTGGCCTTTACACTCTCTTTTTTTAGCCTCACATGGTTTAGTCAAACCATGTGGACTACCCCACATGATTTTTACTAATCGCGCACCATGCCAAAAATACCCCAAAACTTGGATTTCAGGCTCTGTACCAACCCCGAACACCCCTGATCCTTCTATGAACACAAAAATCATCCAAATTAGACTATATTTTAGCAATTAAACTGAGAATTGATGAAAAAAAAAGATTCATACTTCAAAAAAGAACTGGGTTCTTACATGTAGGCAGTTTAAGGTCATGATGCACTTGGACCTAATATAGGGAATGATACATAAGAGCCTAGTTAGGATACCCAAGGTTAAGTGTACTCCAACAAACTTCAAAGAGGGGGATGAAAATGTTGTAAATCATGTATCAAGGTCCTCAGTTTATGAGTAATGATATGGTACAATCATATCAGGAGTGGCACAAAATACACTGAGGTGATGGGTTTTTCCTCAATGATGTTAGGTCTCACAAGGATTGGAAATCCCTTTTTGAAGAGTGACACATTTTTTTACCATATACACATATGGAGGATCCATAGGCATAAATGCATATTCAAACAAAGGGATAATTGAAGCTTCATATCTTTTCCAATGTCCACAGAAGGATTTTGGAAACTTGAGAAACTTGGGACATGAAGTATGATTTATGGATTGAGGTGATTAAAAGATGGTGGAATCACTATATACTCTGGATTAACAGGGTAGGGATCCTATGTTTATTTGATTAAGGATGAGAAAAAATGATGGTATAAATAGTCTAATGTCTTGTAGTAGGAACATATTGTCTCTATGTAGTTTAATTTCATGCATTAAGTACGCTTGTCATGTAGTTTAAAGTCATGCATTAAGGACGATCTTGTTGTGTGGTTTTGATGGGATACGACCATGAATCTTTCCATAAACTTAACATCACATGGTAAGGATTTGGGAACTGACATGAATGTTTGTGGATGATATATCACGTGCGAAAGAAATCCATATACATGCTTGACTCATACATGTTCCAAATTATCTTGCATGACTCAGTCCTTATGCAATCGAGGTTCATTTTTTATCAATTGTTGTAGATGGGCCCAAGATTGAATATCCAAGCATCACTACACATCCTGTGGTGACAGGAATCAAGCCAAAAATAGTTCTTGAGGGGTTTTTCAGTTTAACATCGTGCTGTGAGGACGTGGGCTCCCCAACGTGAAGTGATAATGTTTCAACTGGGCCCATGAATGAAGTTCTAGGTGTCACTACATATCCCATGGTGATAGAAATCAAACCATACATAGTTCTTAAGTAATAAATTTCTTATATAAGTCTATCATATACGTAGAGAGGTAATTTCATATCATGTGGTGGCTAGACTAAGATATAGGATCGAGGCGTCCCAATGCATCTCATTGAAAATGAGAATCAATCCATAAATAGTTCTTGGATGGAGGCATGATAGGAAACCAACACCAACAACTGTGGTACTCTTAGGCTAGGTTCATGGGTATGTGTAATTTTATGTCATGCAAGGAACATCAACCATATAATTTAATGTCATACGACAAGGACTCATGGTATTCCTTTTATGGTCTTTCATTCAGAACCATGATGAGCCTGTCATGGGATTCCATGCCTTGTTTGTGTAGGTAAACCCTTACTAAAATTCCTAATATCATGATAACTATGGTCAATGTGAGAAAAAAAGAATAGAAAGCGTTCATCTCACTATATAGATGAAATTAAGGATATGAAAAATATATTTTGTATCATGAGGTGGCTAGACCAAGATATTGGATCAAGATGTCCAAACACATCTCATTGAAAATGAGAATCAAGCCATACATAGTTCTAAAATCCTATCCTATTTAATGTAATGTGGATAAGACATTAGATGTGTAGTTTAATATCTTATGGTAAGGACACAAGACACCATGCAGTTTAAATTATTGATGTTAGGACTTGAGGGGCTGCATAGTTTATCATATTTATATTGGGATAATATTTTTTCGTTTAACATCATTTAATATGGATGAGATCATGAAATTTAATGTCATGTAACCAGGATGAGTATTGATTGATGTTAGATGTGTAGATTATTTCTTGAGAAATCTTCCATTAGTGGGTGGTGTGACATGCTCCCCATCCATTGTGGCTAATGTGTACACTTCATTATGATCGACCATATGTATGATGTAAGGCCCTTTCCATTTGGGTTCGAGATTTGTAGGATTTTTTCTTGGTATCATTGGGGTTCTGAGAGCCAACACCAGTTCTCCTTGGAGGAACAAGGGGATGTGAACCTTTTTATTAAATGATCCTACAATATGAATGTAATGGACTTCAATTTTTTTCAATGTACGTAACCTATTCTCATCAAGTTTCTCAATTCATCCATTCTATCTTGCGATTGATCATTATATGAGAGATGTATAAAAATGGATATTTGGAGCAAAGACAGCTGGACTTCTATTAGTAACACTACCTCAGTCTTGTACACCAATGAGTATGGCGTTGCTTGCATAGTAGTATGCATGGGAGTATGATAGGACCATAAAGCATATAGGATCTTGTCTGGATAGAAATTATTATCCTTGTTCCCCATAATCTAGAGTATATTTGACATAGTCTTATTTAAGGCCTCTATCTATCCATTTTCTACTTCATGATAGTGAGAAAAGTGATTAGACTTGAGGTTTTACTCCTGGTATAGTTTCCTTAACTATATAGAACAAAATTTGATGTCATTTTCTATTAGTATTATGTGATGTACTCCGAACTATATAATGATATGTGAATTTATGAAGTTGATGATGTTCCTTATCCCAAATTTCTTGAAGGATATTTCCTCAACCCATTTGGAAAATAAGTTTGCGGTAATAAGGATGTAATTTAATTTCTTGGTTTTGGATAAGGGATATGGCCTCACAACATCCATTTCCAAAACAAAAAATAACCTGGAATATTTAGCTATATCTAGAAATTCCTAGGGATGATGGATGAATTTTATATGGATTTGGTATGAATGAAATTTCTTGGTGAATTCCACATAGTCATGTATCATGGTATTCAAGTAATGACCCAATATCTTGATTTTGTGGGAGATCCTAGCCCCAGATTGATGGGCACCGCAAGAGACCACCTGGGATTCCTCCACGATGTAGAAAATATTTCCCTCTGCTATATATTCTAGAAGGATTCTATAAAGTCCACACTTGTACAATGATTTTATCTTATTTGGAATATCGTTTAGGGTAAAGTTCACTACAAGATGATGAATCTGTTCCCTTCAGGATTAGTCTATCAAGAGAGTCCCGTTTTGGAGATAACTGATTAAGGGATCCATCCATCTAGGGGTGGTCATCAATTCATCATGCCCTGGGGCAATGTTAACCTGATTTATTTCTTCCATATCACATAAAATGATTAATGAGACCATTATTTGATGTGTGATATAGATTATTGCTTCCTCCTGATCAGATTAAGACCTAAAAATGGATGAATTATCCAATGCATCAGTGCTAGTATTCTGTTATTGGGGAACATGATGCAACATGGGCTCAAAAGGGAACTTTGACATATGTCCCCTGATTCAGCTAGTGAGGGGAAAATTATTCATTTTTAGGTCATATTCTCCATTTATATTATTTATAAAAAGTTAGGAACCCCCTTTGGTGTTCATGTAGGCTATATACAGTTTTAGGGATAGTTCCAGGATAGCAATGAGGGATTGATATTCAGACTCATTATTTATGAAGCCTTCAGATAATAAGAAAGAGTATGGAAAAATTGATTTTATAGAGATAAAAATACAATCCCTAAGATAACCTTATTGACCTTTGTGTTTTCCATAATTTTTCTGATAGGACTCTGGGAGGTGCTATAAAAATACATTCCCCATATCCAGGGAGTGTTATGGGCATATAATACCTCCTTATATGGAAGCTTGGTCCCTACCGTTGTATTCTATGAGGCAGGATGTATTGTTAGTAAATCAACTAGGTCTTTCCCTTTTACTATGTTCTGTGATATGAACTAAATGTTGCATTACTGTAGAATGACCACCCATTGGGCCAAGTGCCCTATCAATATAGGATGACCAAGGATATACTTGATAAGATAAATATGAGAGACCATATGGAATTTTTGGTGATACAAGTAATTCCTCAACTTTTTCACTATGAAGATGATTGATAGGTTGTTCTTATTGACATTAGAGTATAGAGTCTCAGTACCTAGCATCATTCAGCTAAGGTAGTACAGACTGTTATCACTCCTCACATCATTTTTCCATGTAGGGAGGGTGAACAATGAGCATTCCATGGAATCCACATACAATATGAGTAACTTCCCTTACACAAGGAAAATTAATACTAGTGGGTGCAGTAAATACCACTTGAAGATTTTGAAGGCTCCTTGACATTCATCATCCCATTGATAGATGATTCCCTTTTTCATTATCCTGGTGAAGGGGAGAGATTTTCTGGCTAAATTGGATTTGAAACATCTAATTTAGGTGAGTTATCCTTGGATACCCCTTAGTTCTTTGAGATTCCTAGGGAGTAAAATTTCTAAGATAGAACTAGTCTTCTCCAGGTTGACCTCGATGCCATGATGGCATACCACAATGCCAATAAACTTCCTTTATGTTACCCAAAAGGTTCATTTTAGCGAATTCATCAATAGACTATGTGTTGAAACTTATTAAAAATTGTTTGAAGGTCTATGAAATGATCACATAACTATTGGGATTTTACCACCAGGTCATTGACATAACATTCGACCATCCTTCCGAAGAATATCTTAAAGATATGAATCATGACACATTGATATGTGTTGATAACATTATTTAATCCAAAGGGCATGACCCGATAGAAAAATATCCCCTATAGTGATAAGAAAGAAATGGATTCCTCATCTTTGGGGACCATATTTAACTTATTGTACCCCGAGTACTCATCCATAAAAGATAGAGCTTGGAAGCCACCAGTTGCATCGATCAAGAGTTTTGTGATCAACAATTGGAAATCATCCTCCGAACAATGTCGATTAAGGTCTATAAAATTGACTCAGACCCTAATTTTCTCATTCTTTTTCTTGATTGGGATGATTTTTATTATCTATCTTGGGTATTTCACTTCTTGAAAAATGTTTTCTTTGATCAATTTGTCAACTTTCACCTCTACATTGGTGGCATGAGAGGGGTGAATTATAGTAGATGCCTACTTAAAGTCGCGATTGAATTAAGGTAATATGAGATGTTGTGTAGCCACATCTAGATATAGTTTGGGAATTTATTTATAGTTTCAAGAAAACACATATCGATGTTTCTTTAGAAATGATATGTACATATCTTGTAATTTGAGGGGAATGATGACACTAATCAATGTAGAATGTGTGTCTTCTTCTATTCCAAGATTTATTTGTCTGAGATCATCAATAGTGGTAGATTAACCTTCCTCAAATGTGGGAGGGGAGTTCCTGAGGTTGTCTATTTATTATTCCATATTTATGTTTTTGGAGGTATTCTCATATAGAATTAGAAATATGGGGGCATCCCTAAAATTATCGAGGCGAGAGAGTCCATGATAAGAGACATTATCATCCCCTACTACATGATTCATTGTAGAGAGATGCCGAATTTGATTTTCTTTTACACTATCACTATGGATAAGTGGATATTGTATATCTATGGTCAAGTCTATTACCTTGAATAGATTTATGGGTAACACAAAGTCACTATTGAGCATACTTTAGGGATTCATAGGGGGAGTTCCCAATCTACTGGGAGCTACAACCTTTACACCTTTATCCCCCATTGGTTGTTTTCCCCTCCTTTCGTAGAAATCTTATTTAGCATATGTGGCTCAATAAGTCTTGATAGAGGAACTATCACCATGCAGTATGAGGACCTTTCCATCAATGTGTTATTTCAAACACTGATAGAATGTTGAAGGTTTCACCAAGTGGATCTGGAGATAGGTTCTTCTGAGTAGAAAATTTAATGCGATGTCTTACTAGATAACTATAAACTTAGCATCATATGTGAGATCCCCAAACTTAGATTTTGTCTTGATATTCCTATGAGGTATCTTCTCATACTTATCATACCCTTGAATGGCCAGCTTTGTTGGAGAGAAATCCCCTTCTCCATATCCCAAATGTTAGAGGGTTTGAATCAGAATGAGGTTGATCCCATAACCATTATCAATAATATCCCTTTGTATGTTGAAATTATTTGGACTTCCCAAAACATATAGGGTTTTGATGTTCCCTTGTATGAGCTCTTCCAGATCCTAGTCAGTGAATGAGAGGGAGACATGGAATTCTAATGACATTGTCTCCACTCGATAATCCTCAGCTACAACGACTTCTGTATCAAACTAATGTAGGATCTCAAGGGATTAAACAAGTGTCTCCCCAAGTTATTTTGAAATATGGAGTGAATTATGGATTGAGATCTTGGATAGGACCACTGTTATCAATTTCAGAATGTTTTACTTTTGTGACAGAGGTCGGTGATTCCTGATGTGGGGTTTCTCCTTAATGTGTGGATTAGGAGCTAAGGAATTTTAGGTGGATGGACCCAGTGCCTATGTAGAGGTCTATAAAGTATCTTCTTCCAGTAGAATAGGTTCTTTCAACCTTCCCCTTTGCCTAGACTGATGGGATAATTAAACACCAATTAAGAGGTCATGTAATAAAACTAGGCACATACGACTATTGGAAGATTCTGAGATGCCTCCATTCCTTTTATGATCCTTCTGAAGTGCTTGACAACAATTCTTAGTTGCCTATATGTCATATGAGGGAGCATGACCAAAATATTGGGTCCCACCACATCTGTAATGTCGCATGTATCGTCTGTTTCTACACTTAAGACCTCCCGTTCCTCGATTATATGTGGGGAACTCATATTATGTGGTATGTTCATCATCATAGAAGGGGACCTCCAAGTGTATCACATTAATAGAACAAAATATAAGGTCTTAATATGATGAGGGTTCCATTATGTGGGGAAATTCCCATGATTCATATGCTGCTAGTAAGAATTATGTAAAAGTGTGGGCTTGCTTTGGAGTAGAATTAAAACCTTCCTAATTTATTTCTTCATGATTCTGATGGCCACATACACCTTTGAGAGGCATATTTTATGTGAACTCCTTAGGTGGTGGAGTTATTTTAGGTCTACATAGCTATGATCTCAGGGTGGCATGAGCTTGGTCAACTATTTTTTGAGTCATCCAATTATTGAACTTTTTCTCATGCATGGTCATAACTTTGGGCCAATCGCCCTCTTCTTCTGCTTAGACAATGATTATGAAGAAAACCTACTCTGAGGAGTTATCAAGCACCAACTATTCAAAATCAATAATGCAATGAAGGGAATATTTGAAGACAAAGATTTCCTATATATTATGATCTAACCTTCTATGGAAAAAAAGTATTTAGGATGATCAGTGAGGTTGACCTCATTGAGATTCCTAGAATGTGGAAGCCTGAGAAGGTTTCTATCCATTTTTGACAAAAAATAACCGAGGACTAGTTCATTTTGGAATTAGTATGCTTTATTCATATGTTCCTAAAATCTTGGGTGATCCTAATTTATTTTTCTTTTATTCTATGGAGATTATGTGGTTTTACCACTCAATAGAAGGTTCTAGGCAGTTTGAGACATGTCTAGGTGTTTGTATGGGCACCTCCACTAGCTTGATAGTGACAACTACATCTTATAATTTGCTTAGCATTTTCCCCTATGACGAGGGAATGAGTAGAGATTTTTATTAGGTTTTCTGAATGGAGTATTTAAGAAATTGTTCCATTTATACCAACTCATAGAACCTACTTGGATCCTTCATTGAGATCATAGGTATCTAAAACTCATCCCTAATATTTTCATCATAGAGTTCCAACAGTATCTCCTAAAAGAGAGGGATAATGAGTGAATTGGTTAAACCCTTCCACCTTGATATGAATCCATAAACCCTCTCATATTTGTATTACTTGTAGTTATTCAGGTCGAATGTTTTAATTTTCTTCATATTTGAATTGAACTGATAAATGAATTGATGACAAAGGTTTTCCCACCCTGTAACAGAACCTTCTGGTAGACTACTATACCAAACAAAGGCTGACCCTATCAGAGTTTTTACAAAAAATATTAGCTTTGTTTCCTTTTACTGATCTCGAGGGCCCATCATTAGCCCACATTAGGATACTAAGTGTGTGAGTTGTTGTTCAGGTTTTCCAACACTGTTAAAAGTAGAAAAGGTTGGATTATCAAAATTGGGTGGAGGAAAAGTTTCATCAACCCACTTAGGATGTGGCATCCTCTTAGGCTGCACAGGTGAGCATCGCCCTTCCAAAATTTCCATTAAAGTATTCTAGGACTCAATGACGTAAAGAATATGAAAGGGAACTATTATCTAAGATTCCTTCCATCTAGAGGGAGTGAGTGGGGGTCGATGAGTCTCCCACTAATTCTTGATTCTTCTCAATAATGAATGATCACCCTAGATAGGGAGATGCTGTCATCAAAATAGAGGCAATTCATTATCATTTTTGACTTCCTCATTTATGTAGACTTAATTCCTAGATCCAGATCCACTTTGATGCTTAGATGCCACTCATGTTGGTAAATCGGCTATAGGATAGATAATATTCATCTCTTCCTGAAGATGATACCCAATGGGAATATTTCCCCCAAGTAGATCCTCATTGAGTTTTCTAAGAGTTTTTATTACACAATAATATTGTGAAAACTATCCCAACATGGAAGGAATCTCAATTTTTAGAGGTGGTGATTGGGATGTTTCCATACCTTTCCCTTTTTATTTGATGGTCTTCTGTTGGAGAGGTAGAAACTCATTATTCAGAGGCACTAGGTTTTGAAGACTCCTTTATTTCCTAATGCATTCAACTTTAGTTGGTGCATTCAGATCACCCTCCTCCTAGTGTAGGTTTTTTACATTTCATTCCTCAACATTTGTGTCTTGATCTAAAATATTTATTATATTGATTGTGACCAAATTCAAGAGGCATATCAGAAAATGGTGTTTGTTCCATTACATTCGACACAACATGATGATTCTGAACTACTTTCATTAGGGTGATTATTTAAAACCTTATCCATATTGGAATATTTTGTCTTACAACTCTGGTAGGGTCTGATTTCCTTTTATATATGTTCCTCCCATCCCAGTCTATAAATGATGACTTTGAGGGAATTTTGTTCATGATTTCCGAACAGGACTTGGATAAAATATGTATATCTTACAGTGGGAGAAACAAATTAGATGGTAAATATTGATATTAACCTCCCAAATAGTAGAAGATTGATTCTCTCTGTGGTGGTGAAGATGAAAATTCCCCTATCTTTGTGGACTAGGGGTTATTTAGGGCCGTAGTTGGCATTGAAAGATCATGTTTTTGAGGATCCGAGAGGTGGAGGTGGAAGTAGATATTCCCCTAGCTGGGAGAGTAATATTTACTCCTAGATATCTATTATGGTACTTACTACTACAACCCATTTCATTCAGATTATGTGTGCTCTCATAGGAGCTGATTATGATGAAAACCCATGATAAAAATATTTTTTTTACAGGGAGTTTTCCGGTTGATCGTAACTTTGGTCTCTATGTTTGAATTGTATTCCTACTATTTTGAGGTGTCCATTTTGAAGGTTTATTGGCTACCATCTTTCTCTATTCATGATGTATGGAATCATTGAAGAGGGGGAATTCTATTATAGTGACTAACTATATCAAGTGTTACCTAATCCCTTGATTTTACTGGAGGCTATGACATTATAGGATGCTGTATCTGAGGGGTTCTTCTATTCTTGGGGTGTGAAAAAGTTCTACCCTTCTTTATTTCCCTATCATCAAACACAAATGCATGAAGTGTCTTCTAAGATCAACTCTTGAAGGGTTATAATGTAATGGAGGAAAGCATGCTGTATATTTGTATTATGATTTTACATTTTTGGATATCGGGCCATAGATATAGCTTCCAGGTCCAGCTGAAAATAGATATCTTAATTGTCTAAAGGCAACCCTTGTATCCTGGATAATGGATATGTCGAGCCTTCAGTCACTGAGGAGTATCCCACATATTTTTGTGTATGTATGAAATCATTTTTATGATCATCTGGGACCTCATATTCATAAGTGGAGAGAGGCTAGAACATTATTAGGAGGTTGTTTCTAGATAAATCTACATAAATGTCAATTTTACCCTCTTCTTCATCAGACTTACATATCCATCTGGTCAGACCATAAAATATTCTTCTGCATGTCTCTAACTAACTAGAGTAGAGTGCTGCTGGAGGTTGATTGGGAACTATATACATTTGGCATTGATGTTTCATGAACCTATCTATATGAAGGCATCAATGTTTTTAAAACCTCTTTATAAGAAGGTTTCTAGGCAAGGGGAGGATTTCCTAGTTTGTAGGAGATATCCCCGTATAGAGGTTGACCATGGTGGATGTCAGGATAATAGTCTTTATGATCCATATCCACACTACTATAAAGCGTAATATCATATTAATGATCATCTTATAATTTGGTTGAAGAGTTGATAGACCCTTGGAGTGTTGAGAATGTGTATCGAACAACCTCAAGGAAACTGTCATTGAGTAGATTAGATATATGGGTCACATTCTACATCATGGATAGAATATGCTGACATGCATTTTGGAATTGTATAGGGATATGAGCTTGTTGTATGAGGGTTTTTGAAACTTGTTTATAACCATCTGGTGCTATGGGAGTATGAGTTCGCTGCTGAGAATCAACTATAATATTCCAATGATATTTTTCATTATTGAAAAGAATATGTGTCTATCCCAAGGCATGTTCCATTATCACTTGGAGAGCCTCGGTTAGAATTGGAGTATGATCCTGATCCTAAGACTTTGGAATATTCCACTTGTCTTTCTTGGTTGGAATATGATCCTTCCTTGAGGCATTTGTCACTCTCACTTGGTGATCCCCTATTGGAGCAGAAAAATGATCCTAGTTTGAATATGAATTCCTTGTCATAATATGTTTACAAACCTATTGAAATGGAGAAGGGATATGGGCTTCCTCTTGTATTTCCTTAGAATGATGCTGTGTAGTAATTCTTCAGAAGAAGTATAAATATGCACCTGGATTCCATGATCTACTGAAATATTATAGACAAATTCACTGATAGGAATATGAGCCTATCCCATGGAATGTGCCATTCTCACTTGCTCAAACCCTTCCATAATAGGGATATATGCCCAATCTTGTGCCATTGGAGTATGATGTTGGACTTCTTTGACATATATATGAACCTATCTAGAGGCATGTGTCCCTCTCACTTGGTGAGACCCAGCCAGAATAGGGATATAAGCTGGATCCTAGGCTTTTCAAATATGACACCATACTATTTCAACATGCATGTTCCCCTAACCTGAGGTATGTTCCACTCTCACCTTGTAATCCCCAGTTGGAATGAGAATAGGATCATGGTACAATGCCTCATCCTTTACCAGAGTATGACAATAATATTTTTGGATGTAAGTAAGAATGTGTGCTTTCTTTAGAGCAACCACTTGTTCGTGATGATTAAAGTGTTGAGTTGTCCTGGCTGTATGGATAGAAATATGCACATATCCCTACATTTGAACTAGTGATGGAATATTTTAGTGTAGTTATTCATCTATTAATAAGATGTATTAGTATTTTATAAAAGTGCGTTCTTGGATATAATACTACACATTTTCCATCTCTATTATACAATAGAAGATGTCTTAAATTGAATTAGGTATATGCACCCACTTATGTCCTCCTTGCCCCACCGGAATATGCTTATGGAATTCATGCATGGGGGGGGGGGGGGTAGGTATATGTGCCTCCCTCATTCCTTATATGGGAATATTCCCACATAATTTTTCTGAGGGAGTAGGGATATGATCATGCTCGCTGGTCACTACTAGAATATGCTAGTAAACTTTGTCATCATGAGTGAGGATATGTGCCCTATCTTGGATATCTAGCGCCGTCCTCACTTGATGTGTCTTCCTTACCACCTGTGCATGGGTGTTAGAGGTGGCAGTGTGTCGGGTGGTACCCTCAGTTGAAAACTGATGGGTACTAGTGGGATGATGATGACAACGAAAGTTGAAAGGTTCCCTCCTCGAAAAAACCTGAACCGAAAGGGATCCATATTTAGATTCCTGGTCCACCTTCATTCGATATTGAAGGTGATAGTTTTCTCAATCTGGAGATAAGCTCCGAAAATGGTTAGATATGGATATGAGGGCCACTGGCTTAGCTATAACTTTTGCTGGGCGATGCAGACTCATCAGTTTTTATGCTTGGAGACCATCATGTGTAGCTTCTAGGGTCAGGATTGTACCATGTCAGTGGTATTCTCAGACCATCATGTTCGCCACCTGACATTATAGCTGTTGAGTATGTGAGATTATTTTATGATCCGTAGGGGTTACAACCATAGGTGATTTACATGAATAGTCACAGGATGATGAATACATTATCTTGGATTATGATTCTGTTGATAAGAGTGTTATATGTAGTCATGTACACAACAAAGAACAAGGAAACTGATTAGTAAAATATCATAGGCATGATGTGCTAAATCAGATATGCATGGTTAACACAATTATTTTTTTTATTGCCGATATATATAATATTCTTGCATATGCTTGTTAACATGAGGATGGAATTATCTCATGAGAACCCTGTTATAGAGGATCAGTTGTAAGATTATTCTAGTCTTACTAGTTTTTGTGTGTGTAAGATAAGAAAAAAGTGTCCTGACAAATGATTAACCGATCATTCTATTCTTTAAGAGTCTCACATTGGGTTTACCATTTCTGTTTGTATATAGTGTGAAAAAAATACCCAAGAGATAATAAACAAATAATTTATTATTTGATAGATTCACATTTGGTTCCCCATTTCAACTTTAATGAGGAAGAGATGACCTGGAACCTCCATAGTGGTGGATTCGGTTTGGCCCGATGATTGGTTGTGAGGGGTTCATATCTTGCACAACTAATAACATCGGGTCACCATTGTATTTATTAACAGAAACTTCCAATAGTTCCCTCATCCATTACTGGGTATAGATATAATTTCCAAATGTTGGTGGTTAATTGGGGTTTTAGAACCAACAACTTTTGTGGACTCGCATTGGTTGAGAGGATGGAAGGTCGGGATCATGACACCCTTTTTTGGGGGGAATTATTTCGTACTCCATGAATCTATTATAAATTTAAGATATGTTCATGAATCTCCTCTTAATCTCAATAAGAGACTAATTACCCTAATAAAATTATTTATAGGTTAAACCACTTTTATATGCAGAAGATGAGGATCTCATAAGTGAATTCCTCTATTTGTATATAAGGTTATTCATTCATTTCCCTAGTAATGGGTAGCTT
The DNA here is from genome assembly GCA_963277665.1 of Viscum album. Lineage (NCBI taxonomy): Eukaryota > Viridiplantae > Streptophyta > Magnoliopsida > Santalales > Viscaceae > Viscum > Viscum album. The sequence continues at coordinate 615,368,460 of OY728145.1, read as the reverse complement.
CTTATGTGCTGAAGCTGTATAACCAGCTACTTCAGAATTTTCTGCCATGCAGGGAGGCAGTTAATATTCTAAGGAGGGGATTGATCCATTTATGAGGCATCTTATGTATCTTATTTATTGAAATAATCAATGACCACATAGTTCATTAAACCCATGCTGTATAACATCATAAAGAAATTAAATATGTGTGGGAACTTAGGCACTGGATATTTGAGATCGAGTCATGAATAGATGTTCTACATATCTTGGTTATGGTAGGAATCAGAGTTATCATAGTTCAATCACACCCTTGGGATTAGACCAAGGTAGATTCCATCATATGAGATATATTTATATCATGCCACTCATTAGGGATTATGTATAAAGAATTAATTGTCTGGTAGAGATTTATGATGTCAATTATGTGTTCATTACGAATCCCTAAGTCCATATGAACTACGCTCAATGTGAGAAACAAGGGATATCATGTGATTATCCTTTTTATTTTATTATGCACAAAAATTATTTTTCAAGGTGTATATACTTCTATTTTACATGTTATATCTTGAATATACTTATTTTAATGATATTTTAAGTTTCATGTAATTTAATTTTCTTACATGGAGAGCATGATCCCAAGTAACCAATTGATAAGAGTTTATTGAAACAATATCATAAATTTTTGATATTTTTTATGATTAGGCTTAAATAAATGAAATATCATGATCCATCTCTCAAGAACACTCATGTATTTTCTTCTCCTATATTTATTCATGATATCCTCATGTATTAGTACCATTTTTCCACTCTTTGGTACTTAAGATAATGTTTTTAAGTAAAATACGACTGTCTTTCTTTATTTAATTGAAAATATAATGTATTCGAAAACCATTTTTTCAAAAATGTTTTCAAAAGATATTTTAAGCACATTTTAAAGAAAAATATATTTTAAAAACGTTTTATAGTTTTCAATGCTTATTTTATAAGTATTCAAAGCTATTTTCAAAGAAAAATGTTTTTAAAAGGTTTTATGTTTTAAAAATTATTTTTCAATACAGAAAGGATATTTTCATCAAGAAATTTGTTCCAATGATCTTCCAAAATTATTTCATATCTAAGATAATATCCATTTCTATTACTCATTCTATAACAACCAATACATTACATACATTGTTAGTACTTAAAAATTGAATCACACTTATTACAACATATAACAAAACCATGGTAGGACTATATACGTATAGTGTCTTTAGAAACTGGGAAACATAAACAACTGGTTCATAAAGCATCTACATTGTCTCCCATTTATTTCGTCATATCTAGAATCCCTTTTTGGAATATCCTACTTAATACCCTTCTTCCTGACCCGGGGAAAAGAAAACATACAAAATGGTGAGCTCAAATACTCAGCAAGGGTAAACAAAAGAAATATCAATCACATCATATTCATAAGAACATAAAATTTTGGAAATCTTAACCTGCAAAAGAGATCATAATTTCATAACATGGGATAGATCATAGTAGTGAAATGTAATCCCAATAATCATAACTTAAAACATGTAACTTTGTGGTATAAACACATAATCATAGAGAATAATTTCTTAGTAGTCAAGACTCATTACCAAGACTATCTTAGCGGACAAACTCCATTTCTGAACCGAGTTCACTCCTCATTTCAATCCTGTATCACTGAACCAGATTAACCTGACATTCTAGCCATGTCTATCTCATGAGATATAAATCTTTACCAAATGAATTGGGGGGAGATATAGGTCCCAACCATCTCATAATGATACCATTTTTATGTGTGCCATGAGATCATAAATCATACATCATAGCATAACCCATATAATAAAAATGGGATTCTTAAACATCATGCCATTATAACATAAATAATATAAGATAAAAAGGACATCATAAAATTAATTCCATAATAACATAATCAAATCAATGTAAAAATAGGGATAGAAATATAACCCTATATTATCTTAGATGGAAAATAATTTTGATTAAACACTTGAACTCCATTCTTGGGGAAAATATCATTTCTTCTTCAAAAACATTTTTCCTTTCTTAACATGTCATAAAATTTTAAACTAAAAAAAGTTAATTAAAATTAAACTTGAAAATTTGTAAAGGAGGCTTCCTGGAAATAATTCTCTAAAAATCAATTCATGCCGTAGAAGTTAAAAAAAAACATTCTTCTCGTACTTTGGCCAGAAAAGTCATAAAAGTACCTCGTATTAAAAACAACAAAAGATTCCTTTCATATCTTTTACTAAAAACTCACATATGGGTAAAATTTGATTTAAAAAATTGTAGGAGGATAGAAATAATATTAAATATTGAGGAAACATGGATGTGGATGATAAATATTCCCCAGTAAATTCTGAAGTATAAACAATCTCGGATAAAAAATGAGATTGCCAGATTTTCCATTACCTTAGGTCCGATTTGCTTTGTATGTGTCCAAACCTCCTGTATAATGATTTAAATAATTTTATTGACTTATTCCAGAATCATACTTATTGTTATGATATCATATATGGTCATATTATTATCTTCTTATAAGTAATATTTCATTGTTACTTGTTCTTCGGGTGTTTATTTCTTTTTTTTGTTCTTATGCATGTTTTGACGAATAAATTCTTATTCTTATTTATAGGTTGTTTATACATCATGTACAGAATGGTATTATTGTAATATATATCATATTTATTCATTCAATTCATTTATATAATCATTATGTATTTAAGATAATGTAGAATGAGTCGCATCACATCGTGGAGACGGTAGGCTGTACGTACGCACGAACGATGATATCGTTCCCATGATAATGGAATTGTATTGAAGTGTATGTATACTATTTCAGAATCAATATCACTTTAAAATAATCAGATATATTTATTATTTACACCATTATACCCATCCAAGTAAGTTGGTGGTGGGAAAACAGATTACACCATGGCGTGGAGATGATATTCCGTACGTACACACACGTAGTGATTTTGTTTTCTGTAGGATGGATAGAAGGTGAAATAAGGTTGTTTAATATTTATAATAACATATCATTATATTAGTGATACTTATGTTATTACTTCATAATGAAACAACTAAATAACAATAAGTAGAAGAAGAAATAAAGTTGAAAGAATCGGTAACGGATATTCCCTCTTCTTTGAAGTGCCTCTTCTTAACCTCATCTTAGGGAATTAAAGATGGTCTTTGAAGAAGACCAGGATATCTAGGATGTTTCTAGGGAAGTGTATAAGAGAAATTGGTAGGGTTTTTTCGAGCTTGAAGACTCAAAGTGGTGTGAGGAGGAGAGGGAGGAGGTTCCCTTTTATAAGGGAGGAGAAGGGCACTTTAGGAAAAACTTAAAATATTATTTTATAATAAAGTCATATTCGGTTTTTAATAGCTCCAAATTGATTTATTTCAAAGATAAGGTGGGTATGGGTCGAAATAATCTCAACCAATAGTTTTTAGACAAGTTTAGGTAACTATTTTAACCTTATCATTTAGATTTAACTTTAAGTTAAATAATTTTACTTTTATCGTGTCTTCTTCTTTACTTACACTATATGGTTAATAAACTTACTATAACAAGCCAAACGAATCCCAAGTGGTTAATTATTAATATATATATCCTTATCTAAATCATTTGGACGAGCCTTATATTTTTAGGAATAAAATAATAATTAATAATATAATATTTATTTTAAAAAATATTTTATGTCAATTTTGACACTATTTGGTACTTGATTTTTTTTGAAAATCATAACAGCATGATTAGTTCGAAATAAGTTAATTAAATCAATATTAACATGTCATATTAACCTAGAAAATTAGTGTAATTCATAAAAAGTCTAAAATTACATTTATTTGGGTATTTATAACATCAATTATGTTAATATTTCATTAATAAGGTAATTACTGCATCATCATTGCATCATAAATAAATTAAATTATCTAAAGTCTAAAAATTATAAATAAATATGATTATTTAGGAAATAGTTTTAGATTTATAATGAATATTTATAGTCGAATTTATCTTATTTATAACCCTATATTAAAAATGTTTTAGTTATTACTCTTTGATTTTAACTATTTTAATTCTTCTTTAAATAAAATAATATTAAATGTCCTAATCTAATCCAAGTGGACCTAAATGGTCATATTTTACTCATAAGGTTGTTTGTGGTCGAATTAAACTTATATAATAGAATTAGTACATGTGTTAGGGTAATAATAATACCATTTTTACCCTTAATTATCCTTTTTACTTTTAACCATGGTAAATAAAAGTAAAAAGTTACTATTCACCAAAAAAATATTTTTATCTTATTGAACCACATTTTACTCCTTGATGTTAACCGTGTCTCTCGGATTTTCGAAATTCCACTCACAGAAGCAGTAAAATTATATTTTATGTAAATTTTCAAACACTTCTAGGAGGTGGGTAAAAGACAGTGAAAAGTTCAATAAAATTTTTATATATCAAAAATTATAATAAAATGACTCCAATTAATTACATTGAACTTATATAGGTATTATGTATCAATTTTTACCTAAAATAAATTTAAATAAAATAAATAATTATTTAAATAAAAAGTTGGTTTTTAAATAGTAACCCAGTGTTTTCACTATTCATCAAAAATTGAATGTTTTCAGAAAATTACCAAAATTTCACCCTAGGCTAATTTCGATATTAATAATCCAAAAATGAAGTCCATTTTGAAAGATAAAATTTATAAAATTTAAAAAGTGGGTATTACTATTCATAACGGCTAGTTTTAATAATATTTTTATAGCATATCATTGTTTAGTGAAACTCGGTATTGCCTACAACACAAGCTATCGAGGAAGGTCACGATTGCATGTAAAGCAAGCCAAGCTAGTGTTGTGTGTAGTGAAAGATTCTTTTGATGATGTATATAACATAAAAACAAAATATTTCTCATAAAAATCACGGGTGTTACACATGCCTTTCTAGGGAAATTATTCAATGTTTATATTCATATTATTTCTCTGAATGGATTATGTTTTTATGGAATGATATTGATGAAACCCATTTCTCTTTCACGTGTTATATGATTTTGACACCTTATTCTTTTCATGGGTTATGTTTATGATGAAATGATTATGTAACATGTATTTTTTATATAGGTTATGATATGATTTCATGTTTATAATACCCATTTTATTTCATGGGTTTTGATATGGTTATTTATGATCTTGTAGAACATATATGTATGATTTCACAATGAGATATGTGAGACCTAAATCTCCCTACAATGCATTGGGTAAAGATTTATATCTCATGATATAGACATGGATGAATGGTAAATGAACTCGGTTTAGTACTATAGGGATGGAATGGGAAATGAACTTGGTTTAGTATTATAGGGTTGAAATGGGGAGTAAACTTGGTTTAGTAATACAAGGCTAGAAAGGGGTGTGAAATCGATTCAATAAAGGAATTTGTACACTAATATGGTATTGAAAACAATGCCTTGACTACTATAGAAATAATTATATATGCTTATGTGTCTTCCACAATTCCATGTTTTATTCCTATGTTACGATTTCATGAATTAAGTTATTTATTTCCTTATAATTTATATCTTATGGACTACCAATATTTATTCCATGATTCATGTATGTGATCTTTGATATGTAGGGTATGATCTTCTATTTTCATGATCATGTTCTCATACCCTTATACTCATGATTTTTCTTACATATCTCCCTTGTTTACCCTTACTAAGCATTTGATCTCACCCTTTTTTTATGTTTTCTTTCCCCTATATTATAAAGATATGTATTAAGTATGATGTGTCTATGAAGGGTTGTAGTCAAGAATAACCTAGTGGGAGATGATATAGCTCATTTATGTAGCAGTGTTTATGTCTCCATGTTTACAAAGGTACTAGACTAATATAGTATTTGGGAATATGTTTTTGTAATGTTTTAAGTATTCGGTAAAAGTTATGTAATGCTAATGTATGAAAATTGAGGTTTTCTATAGTTGGTATCAGAGCAAAGGATTATTTAACCTTTAGAATAAAGGATGAGAAAACCTTAGTCAGAACCATAGGGTTATGTCTAAGGATAATTCTAAGGATAAGGAAATGCATAGGAAAATGTCTTGGAGTTTTGGTAATGAATATAGTAAGTGGTTTCCAAGAAATACATCCCTTTCTAGATAATACAAGTGGACGTGGCTCTGGAACATATGTACCTATGGGTAAAAACTCCAAAAAGATGTTCCAGGCCTGACTCAGGGTAATTAGGTAAATGAAAATGGGCCTTACTTCACACCTAGTTTAAACTCTCATGAGATATGCTTTGGAAATTCACAAACTCTTCACGAACAATCATGAAGGATTTAAATTGATTTTGGATATGAATAAACTAGGATAAACCTAATGTGTCATAGATTAAGTATGGTTTCATAATTTAGGCATCCTATAAGTGAATTTTCATTATTATTTGGTTCCTCAATATGATAACTATTTTTTACTCTATGCTTATGGTTTTAGTCAATTTATGGAACATGAAGGAACCATGTTAATGGTGATTACGATGGACAATGCAATGATTATCCTATAGAGAAAACAAATTCTATGGGGGTCATAATGAAAAACCTCATTGCATGTTCACATATATTTCTTAAGTTATGAATTATGGTGGACTTCTATATGATCAAAGGAGGGAACAAAATTCTATTGAGCCTTTCATAAGACAATGCCTACCTTTTTTAGAGGGTATTCTGATCCAATTGTTGCTGAACAATGGACCAATACTACTAAAAATAAATACTAATTTCTTCAGTGTTTAGAGCATGATAAATTCATTCTAGATATTTATCAATAAGAAGGTGAAGTAGATCAATGGTGGACTCTAATCAAGAATACATGGAAACAAGGTGAGATTTAATCCATGGATTGGGATGAATCTAAGAACTTATTTTTCAATAATTACTTTCCTCGAATTCTTCGTACCAAGATAGAGAAAAAGTTCCTTGAGTTTAAGTAAAGGGATGATTAATCTGTTGGTACCTATGAGGATAATTTTACAATACTTGTGAGGTATTCTTCATGGATTATCATCCAAATCAAAATTAAAGTTGATAGGTTCTTCATTGTCTTAAATCCAAGTCCTAGAAAGGCGTTTTACATAATATAATTTTGTAGCTATGAAGAGATTGTGAATTGTGAAATCAAGGTTGAAATAGAGGTTGGAGTCATGTATTAACCTCATGGTTTTGACAATAAAAGTAATATGGAATTTAAAGGAAACTCTAAAAACCATGGAGAAAAGAAGATGTGTTTTCCTTTATTCTTTAAATGTGGGAAGAGGCACATAGTAATTTGTCTTAAGGGTTCTAGTTAACGTTTTAAGTGCATAAAATAAGGTCATCGAAAAATTTATTGTCGAAATGATGGGAAGAAGTTAGCTCAAAATGATAATGGTGATAAATCTGCACATAATGCACCTCCCATGATTTAGTCATACAAGTGTAAGGAGAATGGGAATTATTCTAACCACTACCCAAACCCAAGGGTTGGTGATGATGATCGATTGCAGGAACTTATTAAGCCAAGGGACAAGGGGAAATCTCATGCATTCACTATTTCTGGTGAGAGGTGTGATAATGGAGTGATGAACGGTACACTTACCATCCACTCTAGAACCCTCAATACCATATTTGATTCTAGATCTACCCACTATTTGAAATTTAAATATTTTTCTAAGGGTTTTAATATTCCACCAAAAAAATTAGATGTGGAATTAGTTGTGAGAACCCCTAATGGTATGATGATTTTATCTCAAGTATATGACTCATATCTCATTGAATTTTGCAGGAATGTGCTTCCTGCAAATATTTTCATTCTCCATTTGGTTCAATTTTATATCATTTTAAGTATGGATTAGATTTAGCTACATAAATCACCCATAAATTTTCAAGGAAGGGAAGTTATGTATGATATTTAAAACCCTACTATGATCATCCATCCATGTGATGATACATATGAAATTCATGTGAAGATTATATCTATTGTATGAGTTTCAATTCCCATTCAAAAGGGTTGTTGATCTCAAATGGTGGGGGGGGAATTGGAATCAATAATATGCATATTATTATGGAATTTGTGGATTTATTTTTAGAATATTTTCCTATCCTTCCACCAAAATGGGAAGTTGAGTTATCAATAGAACCCATACCTGGTTCTACACAAATTTTAAAAACGCCTTACATAATTGACCTAGTTGAGTAGTAGGTACTGAATAAGAAACTTCAATAAAACCTTGATAAGGGATTCATTCAGCCAAGTGTGTCACCTTGGGGTTCATCCATTCTTTTTATGAAAAAGAAATTTGAATCAATGCGACTCTGTATTGATTATCGGGAGTTGAACAAGATCAGAATCAAGACCAAGTATCCTCTTCCCCGTATTGATGATTTGTTTGATCAGCTACATAGATCTCAATACTTTTCCAAGATTGTAATTAGTTTTGGATATCAAAAATTGAGGGTCAAGAAACAAGGTATACCCAAGATGAAACTCTATACAAGTTATGAACAATATGAATATATGGTGATGCCTTTTTATCTTACTAATTCCAATGTTATCTTAAAATATTTAATGAGTAAAGTCTTTATAGATTACCTCGATCAATTTTTGTTAGTTTTTATAGATGATATTCTTATATATTCAAAGTGAAAGGATGATTTTGAAAATAACTTGAGAATTTTACTAAAGACCCTAAGGATGGAGATGATATATGAAAATTTTACAAAGTGAGAATTTTTTCTATAAAATGTTTCATTTTTGGGTCACATAATCTCAAGAGATGGCATAATTGTAGATACATCAAAGAAGGTGGCTATTGATTGCTAGCCTAAACCAACCACAATGTCTAAGATTTGTAAATTTCTTAGTTTAAATGAATATTATCAATGGTTTGTGGTGAATTTATCATGAATATCTAATACTCTGACTAAGTTTACTTATAAGGGAGTCAATTTCCTCTAGATAGATGAATGTGAGGAAAATTTTAGGGAACTAAAGAGAAGGTTAGTTAGTACACCTATGATTACATTACCCTATAGTAGATAAGGGTTTGTAATATATAGTGATTCATCCTAGAAGGGATTAGGATGCATTATTATGCATAATAACATGGTGTTTGAGCAACAGGAACTACGACCTAGCTTCAAAATCATGCTATAGTTGTTTCAGTAGCCGTGAGGGTATCGTTTGGGGAGCTTCGAGTCAAGACAACAAGATGAATTCGATGAAATACAATGGGGTTTTGAGCGGGATGAACCGAGCATGAGAAGGGGAGTCCGACCAAAGCCATTGCGATCCAAGATTTTTCTTGTTGGTCCGTTCGCAGTTAGGGTTCAATCTGGGTGGGTGACAATTTCAGATCGTCTTTATTCTACCGAGGTTTAGTAGATCTATCAGTATTTTACTTTTCTATGTGGAGGCAGAGCACTAGAGTTTATTTTAGCTTAGTTTTGTTGAATTTTAATGATTGTAATCAAATTCTCCAAAAATTAGACAGGTAAATATCCTATGTTATGTAATTTGATGTATAATTATTCTTTTTATTTTTTAAAATAAAAAATAAAAAAAATATGGTTATAACTTTTTCCTCACGGTAGTTGATGATTCATGATAAAAATTACCCAACTAATGATTTAGAGTTAGCAGTGGTAATTTTTTCATTAAAGATATGGAGGAATTATATTTATGGAGAAAAGTGTGATATTTATACTGATAATAAAAGTATAAATTATATATTCACACAGATGGAGTTGAACATGCGCTAGAGAAGATGGCTAGAGTAGATAAAGGATTATGAATGCTCAATACATTACCACCCTAGTAAAGTGAACAAGGTATCCAATTCTTTGATTTGGAAGGATCATGATAGATTATCCATGATGAGGATAAGAAAAGATCTAATATTTCTAGATTTCCAAAGGATGGATCTAGAAATATTGAAGGAATGGGAAAAATATTATCTTTCTCAAATGAATGTTCAACCCTCTATCCAAGTGATGATTAAGGAGGCACATAAGGAAGATAGAGAGCTTCAAAAGAAACTCAATAATTTTCCTAAGTTTAACCTTGATTAAGATGGAATGATAAGGTCTAGGAACTGTGTATTTTTTCCTTCCATACTATATTTTAATAAGGAGCTATTAGAGTAATGTTATAATTCTTTATTCTCTATTCATCCTTGAAGTATAAAGATGTATAGGGACTTGAAAGAATAATTATGGTAGGATGGAATACAGAGAGATATCACAGATTTTTTATATTAGTTCTTGATATTCCAAAAAGTTAAATCTAAAAAACAAAATTCTAAAGGGATGTTACATCAATTACCCATAAAAAAATAGAAATGGAAGAACACCACTATGGATTTTTTCATTGGACTACCAAAAACCTCTAAATGGTTTAATGATATATGGGTGGTAATTGATAGCTTTACTAAGTCATCACACTTAATCACTATAAGAGAATAATTATCCCTAGATCAGCTTTCCAGGATATAAATTAAGGAATTGGTAAGGTTACATGGAGTACTACATTCCACTATATCAAATTGGGATCTAAGGTTTAACTCAAAGTTTTAGTGAAGTCTTCAGAAAGAAATTGACATAGAATTATGTTTCATCACTAATTATCATCTTCAGATAGATGGTCAGTCTCAAAGAACATTTCAAAACCTAGAGGATATGTTGAGATCTTGTTTTATGGATTTCAAAGCTGGTTGGGATCAACACCTTCCTCCAGTTGAGTTTCCTTACAACAATACCTTTAACTCAAGAATTAAGATGGAACCTTATGAATCCTTTTATGAGAATAAATTTATATCTCCAATTTGTTGGGATGATTTTGTATAAATAAATCTATTGGGACCTGATATTGCTGAAGAAATGTTCAAGAAGTTTAGAACCATTCAGTAGCATATCAAGCCAGCTCAAAGCTGGCCAAAAATCCACATTGATAATCATCAGCATGATCTGAAATTTGAAATTGGTGAAAATGTGTTTCTATGAATCTATCCCTAGAATAAGGTTATGAGATTCAAGAAGAAAGGGAAACTAAGACCTAGGTATATCGTTCCCTTTGATATTCTTGATCGTATTGGGATGGTAAACTATCTCTTGGAGCTTACTCCAAATCTCTATAAAATCTATGATGTGTTTCATGTATCTATCCTAAGGAATTAAATACCTGACACTTCACAAGTACTAAAATCATAGGTAATATCATTGGAGAAGGATCTTTCTTATGAGGAGAAACCTGTTGAGATTCTGGATCATAAATAGAAAGTTCTACGAAACAAGACCACTCACCTGGTCAATGTTTTATGGAGATATCACCAGTTAGAGGAAGCTATGTGGGATATTGAGGATATGATGAAGTAGAATTATCCTAATTTTTTTTTATCTAAGTGATTAATTTCAAGGGTAAACTTAATTTTAAGGGGTTTAGAATGTTACACCCCAAATTTTTATGGATCATTTTTCTCTCAAATAAATTAAATTTTCATTTATGTCTTGCAATGCACTAAGTAAAAAATTACTTTCACATGGAAAAAAATTCGATTAAATTACACAGAACATAAAATTAGAATAAAAATGGAACATTGACTTGGAATATGTTACATGAAATACCAACTTGGCGTACGTTACATGCAACACCGATGTTTCTACAAAACATCATTTTATTGTTACAATTATTTAAATGAGACAATTTTAACCTAGTTGTTAAACATAGTAATATGAATAGTAATAATTGTATTTAAAATATTTTTTATAATGGTTTTATATAAATAAAACATATTGATAATGAAATATATATTTTTTGGTAAAGTCCTTATATGTTTTAAAATACAACTATCTTAAATGAACTACATTTCATGTCCTTCTATAAAAATAATAAAATTAATTTCAGAAAAATTTATAAATTTAATTTGATAAAATACACTTAATTTTTTAATTTATAATTTCCAAATTATCTTAGGGTGAAATTTTTTCATTTTTTTGAGAAACTTCATTTTTTGGATGAATAGTGAAAAATATCAGATTTTAATTCAAAATAGTTTTTTCATATAATTTATTTATAAAGTTAAATTATATTTTAAATTGGTTTAAAAGATAAATTATATATTATTTTTATCAATTAATACAATTTAGTTCATTGAAAACAATTTCACATTGAAATTGGATATAAAAACTTAGGAAACTTTTGAATGTTCTTACTTTAAAAACCCGCATTGTTGACCCAACTGTGAGATTAATTTTAAATTAATTTCTTCCAATTATGTGATTATAATTTAAAAAAATGGATTCCTTATTTATAATAATATTAATTTATAATTTATAATAAGTTCATTTTTTTTGACAAAAAATATTTTTAAAAGTAATTAAAATTAATTTCATCGATTAAGGTAAACTTAAGCTTAACTAAGGACTAAACCTGAAATTTAAGAACCATAAATTCATAAACACTTGTAAAAAACCAATTTATGGCCATTATTATTCAATAAACCTTATATTATTTAGTTTTTTTGGTTTTTTATATCTTTTTTAGGTAAAAATTTGGTCACATCTAATTTGTTTTCAAAAATTCCAAGTGTATCCTTTCCTTTCCCTATAAGAGGCCACCACCTATCCCTCTTATTAACACATTTCAAACCACTTAGGTTCAACAAATATATACCCAATACACTTACCAAAATCCCTAACTTCCTCCTTAAAGACTCATTTTAGTTAGAAAGTCTTCCAAGGAAGCCTTTTGACCCAAACCAAAAGGAGTTACTTGATTAAGAGGTAATGTCTTGTCTCAAGCTCCATTATTTTATTTTCTTTATCCACCCCATACACTTTATTTGTTCCATGATTTTATAAAAACATTCTAATATTCAATATAATATTTTTTTATGCAAAGGGTTCTACCTAATCTTACACACACATCCATCTAATGGGTTACACACATACTGTTTACATGTATGAGGAACTACTACCTCACTAAACGATGATTATTCATTTTTTTAGTTTATCTCATGATGGAAATTATTATGTACACTATGTTTATATATTTCATATATTATATTTATTATTCCTTTAATCTTATTTATTCCTTTTAAAACACATATCTTTTTTTACTTTCTATTTGGTTTAAATACGATAATTTCATTCGAGGAAGTGTGGACTACCGCCCCCTCCAAGTAAAGTGATTCATTCACACACTACATGGAATGAATTAAAGATGATTTTAGTAAAATTATATGATATATATGATATAATAATTATACAGTAATAATTATATATATATATATATAATTTTTCTTTTACTTTGTTTCTTTCAATACGTCAATAAAAACATAAATAATTTTTGAATCCTGATATAAGTATAAGGACCAAAGATATAACAAATTAAGACACATGCGGAGAATAAAGTGGATATTACCTAAAGTGAAACCTTAAAATAGGATTGTTAAAAAGAGGGTAATATAAGGTAATATATGGAATTATATATAATAATATGGTTATGTAAATTATTTATAATAAATTTACATTTATTATCCAGGTTTTTTGAATGAGTACGTTGAGAGTCAAGACTCAAGGTAAGGGAATTTCATATCACTTTTATTTCTGTGAGATACATGACTTAATTACCACTCACTTCTTTTGTGTGGTGTATGTACTGACCATGAATTTATTATATGTGTATTATAATTAAATTTATGGGTATTCACATATCCATTTTATAATCTTTCTTTCATGGGTGTTAGGTTTCAAAATTTACCAAATCGGTAAAATAATTTTGTCTCAATTTTCCTTCTTTGAGACTCATGTTTTTTATGAACCTAAATTCTTTTTAAAGGTGTATATAATTCCATTTTACATGTTATATCATGAATATACTTATTTTAATGATATTTTAAGCTTCATTTAATTTCCTTTTCTTACATGGAGAGTATGATCCCAAGTAACCTTGTTATAAGAGTTTATTGAAACAATCTCATTGCTTTTAGAGATTGTTTATGATTATGCTTCAATTAATGAAATATCATGGTCCATATCTCAAGAACTCTAATTAATTTCCATATCCTCCAGTTATTAAATATATCCATGTACATTAGTACCATTTTCCTCTCTTTGGCACTAAATATAATGTTTTAATTAAAATCTCACCACCTCTCTCTCTATTTGGTCGTAAATCTAACGTATTAAAAAACAATGTTTTCAAAAGATATTTGAATCATATTTTCAAAAAAAAAAAAACGGATTTTAAAAACGTTTTATAGTTTTCAATTCTTGCTTGATAATTTTTCAAAATTATTTTCAAAGAAAAAGTTTTTTAAAAGGTCTTATGTTTTGAAAATCAATTTTGAATTCATAAAGGATATTTTCCTCAAGAAAGTTTTTTAAAAGATATTTCAAAACTATTTTACATCTAAGATAACATATATTATTGTTAATCATGCCTTTATGGAGAAATTATTCAATTTTTATATTAATATTATTTCTCTGAATGGATTATTTTTTGATGACCTAATGTTGGTTAAACCCGTTTCTCTTTCACAGGTTATATGATTTTGAAACCTGTTTCATTTCACAAGTTATATTTATAATGAAATAATTATTAAACCTATCTTTTTTTTTCTATAAGTCATGACACGATTACATGTTTATATTACCTATTTCATTTTATGAGTTATGATATGGTTATGTATGATCTTTTGGAACATATACGTATGATTTCATTATGATATGGGTGGGACCTATATCTCCCTCTAATGCATTGGGTAAAGATTTATATCTCATTAGATAGAAATAGATGGAATAAGAAATGAAATCGGTTCAGTATTACCATGTTAGAATGAAAAAAAACTTAGTTTAGTATTACAGAAATAGAACGAGGAGTGAACTCAGTTTAGTGATACAGGGATAAAATGAGGTGTGAAACCAATTAAGTAAAGGACATTTTCCACTAAGATGGTCTCGACAATAGTTCCTTGACTACTATGGAAATAATTATATATTCTTATGTTTGTTACACAATTCCATGTTTTATTCATATGTTATGATTTCACAGACTATGTTCTTTATTTATTCTTGATTCATGTCTTAAGAACTGCCAAGATTTATGCCATGATTCATGTGTTTGATATTTGATAGGAAGGATATGATCTTTTATTTTCATGATAATGTTATCATACCCTTATACTCATGATTATACTTACATATATCCCTTTTTACACATAATGGGTATTTGAGATCACCCCTTTTTATATTTCCTTTCCCCCAGGTTACGAAGATATGTATTATGTCTTATGTGTCTAAAAAGAGTGCTAGAAAAGAACATAGTGGGAGATGATGTATCCTATTTATGTACCAATGTCTATGCTTCCATGTTTCCAAAGGGAGAAGACTAATATGATTATTGGGCATCTGCTTTTGTAATTTTGTAAGTATTTTGAAAAAGTTATGTAATGTTAATATATTAAAAGTGAGGGTTGCTTTAAAATAAAAAGGGTTACATAATTATATCTATTAAAATTGATATAGGTGGTGAATTTTTTAATATATAATCGAAAAAATTTTGTAAAGAAATTGGTTATTCTCATTGTTTTCCCATCCCTAGAACAAAAAAAACTAGTGTTGTTGAAAAGAGAAATTAAACTACTTTAAAAATGGAAAGAACCATGCTAAATGAATTTAATTTAGTAACATACTTTTTGAATAAATTTATTAATATAAATTTATATTTATTAAATAGATTTTTTATTATTCCTTTATTGAATAAAAACCACTATGAATTATTTAAAGGTAATAAACCTAAAGTTGGATACTTTAGAGTTTTTTGGTATAAAATGTTTATTTTAAAATCTATGTATAATTTGTATAAATTTTCTTCTAAATTTGATGAAGGGAATTTTATGGGAAATTATAATAATATTAAGCCTTATAGAGTAAATATTAAGATAACTATAATAATGAAAGAATTTGTGCATGTTAAATTTGATGAACGTAGTTTAAATTCTAAAAATTAAAATTTTGGTTAACTTTAAAAAGAATTTATTAAGTTTAATTTTGGTTTTTATATACCTCAAAATAATAGTGCATCCGTTGAGGGGTGGATATCCTTTCTCATTCTGATCCTAAAAATTAGAAGACTTATAAAGATCACTATTTTAAAAAATTAATTAGTGTTGTTGAATCTATAAGTAATACTAGGAAATATGTTTTTAATTATTATTCTAATTATATTTTATTTATGAATTTATGACTAATAATATCATTTAATCATTATAATTTTATAATTTTATTTTTCCCATGAAAGATAAACTTAATAAAATTGAACAAAATAATTTTTGTACTTTGGTTAAACCCTATAATGATAAACAATTTGTAAGAACTAAATAAATATATATAAAAATAAAATGGATGATTTTGGTCAAATAGTTAAAAATAAATCTATAATTATTTCTCATGGATTTTATCAAAAAGAAGGAATATTTTTTACAGAATCATTTTCTCTAGTTTCTATATAGAATATATCCAAATTTCATTTTATTTTTCAAATTTTCAAGGTTTTAAATCATTTCAAATGGATGTTAAAAGTGTTTTCATAAATGAATTGATTTCTAAAGTAGTGTATGTTAATGAAACTTATGATTATGAACATGATAAGTTTGCTAACCATATTTTTAAACTATCAAAATATTTATATGATTTTAATAAAGATCTTAAGGGGTAATATGTTATAATATATTTGTTTTTGTTGAACAATAGTTTTATTAAAGGAAAAGTTGATATAAATTTATTTATTAAGAAAAATTCTAATGATATTTTAATTATGAATATATATGTTTATGATATTACTTTTGGTATAACTTGAAAGATTCTTTATACTGAATTTTCTAAATTTATGAATTCTAAATTTAATATGAGTTTAGTGGGAGAATTAAAATTCTTGTTTGGTTTACAAATTTTTCAAATAATTGATGAAATCTTTTTTAATAAAAGTAAATATGCTAAATATTTTTTTAAAATATTTGGGCTTGATTCAAGTAAAAATTTTCAAACTTCAATGAGTATAAAATTTAAATTAGATTTTGATAAATCTTGAAAGCCTTTTGACATTAAACTGTTTATAGATATGATAGGATGTTTACATTATTTAACAATATTTATACCTTATTTTACATTTAGTGAATGTCTATTTTATATATTTAAATATAATCGAAGGTAAATTAATTTAATTTTTGTTAAAATAATCATAATATATATTAAAAAAATTTATTTATGATTTATTTTATTCTATAAATAATTTTTTTAATTTAATTTCTTATTACGACTCGTATTTTGGATATTGTAGGATTAATAGAAAGATTACTTAAGTTATGCATCATTAACTTTATAAAAGTTGGATTTCATGGATCACAAATAACTAATTATCTATTTCCTTATTCATAGATGTGGATGAGTATATAGCTACAACTAATTATTAATCTCAAAGATTATGTATTAAAAAATTCTAATTTATTTTAATTTATTTTCAATAAGATACCTATTAATTAGGATAATACTTATGTTATATTAATTTCTAATAACTATTTAAAACATTCAAGTACTAATATTATAGGTGTTATATTTATTTTCATTTGAGATCTTATTAACAAAGGAGATATTGTTTTTTAATTCAGTTCAACTGATAATAATTTTTTTGATATGAAATCATTGATTGTAGTGATGTTTTAATAGATAAAATTTGAACTTGGGATGTTGGAATATTAGTAGAGTACTTAATGTTTTTTAAATATTTATAACTATTTGAATATTTTTTAGTGCTATCAATTAAAAAACCGGTTAATAGATTGAGTGATTGCTGAATAGGATATATGATATATCATGGAAGTAATTTATATTATTTTGATATTTAGTTTATACTAATGGAATTTAAATGTTTATTAATATTTTGCATTTCTAACAAATATATTGTACTGTGTCCATTTTCAAGAACATATTTGAGTTAGTATCTACTTATTCATGGGGAGTTCATAATTTTATTTAATCTAACATTTTATTAAAATATACTTTAAACATTTTAAAATTTACTAGTTTAAATATGTTTCTACTTTAAATATTTGATTTAATTCATCTTGATAATTTTTTATTATGATGAAATTTATATAAATCATGATTAAATTTGGTGAATATTTAGTTTTATGCGATTTAAGCAATCAATTTTTATTTTTATAGTTTGAGTATTACTTGTTTACTATTTTAATGAAAATTGGGATTGTTTTTGTGTTTCATTTACTTATTTTCTATATGATAAGTTATTTTAAAATAAAGTAATATTTTAATAAATATTTATTCATTTCAAATTTTGATGAATTATAAATAGGGAATATTTTTGGTAAATTATTTGTTTGTTTTTTTATTCTCAAAAAGGGAATGATTATTAATACAAGGATCAATTTGATTGAAGTTGGGGGTATTGTTAGTGTTTACATTTCTTTGTTTTATGTTTTGAATGTTACATCACCTCACATGTTTACAATACCTCACATGTTTACAATAATTTAAAAATTAAATACTTTATAATTATAATTTACCATTTCATTATTTAATTATAGCTTAATAATATTTTCCCTGTTTATTTTGTATAATATTTTTTAGAGTATTTTTTACTAAATATTTTAGTTCAATGTTGAGACTTATCAAACCTATCTATTTTAACCTTACCAGACTCTATCCTAACCTTATAAAGGTGTATCCTAATCTTAAAAAGGTTGTTCTAAACCTTGTGTGGAATTTTCTAAACCATAAAAAGAATTTTATTATATTTACATGGACATAGTTGAACATTATGACCTAAACCTTATGATCTCAATTGAATCTTCTGAAACTTATGTGATTCTATAAACTTTACATGTTTTGTAAATTTTTTACTATATTGTATTTTATTTTTTATTTATTATAATTTCATTTATTCATGGTTTTAGATTTACCACATAGGTTTCAATGAGTTTTGAAAACTCATTTTATTTTACAATGTAATTCTCAAAATTTATAAATATCTATATGGAGAAAATCAAGAAGATCATGAACCAACCATTGGGAATTTATTTATAAATTATGATCATGGGAAGCTCATAGAGAGAGAAAAAATGTATTGAATATAATAAATCCAATAGTGTTGTAACTCTTCTACTATAAATTATGTTATACTTCTATAATCAAAAATGAGATTTAATGTATGATCATTTTACTGGTGTGATCTAAGATGCATCAACATTCTTTTTCATCTCCAATTTCTCTAGTTTTTGAGTTTTAATACTATATCTTTTAATTTGTGATATCTATGTTAGTTTATGATTTTACCTTCCAAATGAAAAATTGTTTTTTTGTTATACCTCCTAAAAAAAAGTTATGTCTATTGAGTTTGACTCATCAAAATTCAGGTTATTTGTAGGTCATTTTTTGGTTTGTAAAACTCAAGATATATTTTCATGGGTTATACCTCTAGGTGTGGAAAATAAAATTTCAATAAAGGATTATCACTTCATTTAAAAAGTAAAGTTCTT
Organism: Viscum album; assembly: GCA_963277665.1. Taxonomy (NCBI): domain Eukaryota; kingdom Viridiplantae; phylum Streptophyta; class Magnoliopsida; order Santalales; family Viscaceae; genus Viscum; species Viscum album. The sequence continues at coordinate 615,348,843 of OY728145.1, read as the reverse complement.
ATTGAGTTTCATTTCTCTCATTTAGAGGTGCATAGTGAATAGTAATTATAATATCTTGTTGACTATAACTACTATAAAAATTTAATATTCATTGTTTTTATTTTACCATTGCACACACAGTTATATTTTACTACACTTCCACCAATAACTAAATTTCCTAAAATTATATATGTATGATATGTTTATCTTTAATATTAATATATTCTTCATTAATATATTTTAAATTTTAATAATTTATATTTATACCCTCTAAAATTATTCTTTATCTCACACTGGTCCAAGAAAGTTTGAGGTGTGAAATTCTATGATAATAAAATGAAATTTAGATTATATAAAACAATTCATTGTCTCTCTCACCAAGAAGAGATGATCCATGCCATACATGTGTTTTCTGTATGATTTTAATATAATAAATATGATTTTTTATTGATGGAAATCACTTTAAATATTATGAGAATAAGGTTTGTGTGTCTGTTAGCTAAAACAAATGGGAGTTGTTTTTTGATGAGAAAAAAATGAGTAAATGGAAAAGAAAAAGAAATTTATGGAACTCCACTTTTAAAAAGGTGTGGTAGACTAATCTATAAGATTTTATTTTGTGTTATTTTCATGTAAGATCATGAGTAAGATAAATGGTTCTAGTTACATGATTGATACATCTTATAACATTCCATTTTTGGGAAAATTAAAAATTATTTAGAATTAAATGAGGATTTTTATATTGGAAGTTTTATTGAAGAAACAAAATATTAAGATTGAGAAAATAGGAGGATAAATCAACACCCAAATATAAAATAGATTTTCTATATTAAAATATATAATTAGAAATTATTTGTGATCCAAGAAAATAAAATTCAAAGAAAAAGAAAGAGAAACTACAGGAGAGTAGTGGACCTTTGGAATTAACCTATGAAGCTCTCTGTGAGAGAATAATAAGACCCCAATATATTTCTAATAAGGAAACCCATTTATAGTATCTAAGGAAATATGAAGAGAGTAATAAGGTCCTATGACACCCTCTGTTGTAGAATCTTGAAAAGAAGAAGAATGAAAAAGATTTGAGAGTGTGGATAACACTACCACAACTATTCTTGATTTAGGTGTTGAGATTTTTTGATTGAGGAGTTATTAGTTCCTAATGATCACAGATGATTGAGTGAGAGATATTCCAATGAGATGTTTTTAAAAAATAACCAAAAGTAAGGATTTTAATAGAGATGGATTTGCATGCTATTAATCTTAAAGATCTAAAGTAATTTATAGAATCTAAGTTTAAGAATAAAATTAGACCATTTTGATGAAATTAAAAACAATTATTAGTGGAGGTATACTTCATAAGTTAAAATAAATTTGTGACATGGTGGGATCCAGTATATAGAACCTAAAGGAGGCATCATTTGTTCACTTTTGTAGTATTATGGAATAATATATTATGTAATATGGTGATAATGGTTTTAGGATGATACCTAGAAAAAACAACTATAATTTATTATAAGATTATTAGTGGTAAATATATGAATCATATAATACTAACCATAATAAGGAGTAGCTTTCCCAAGAGGGGCCGAATCTTGTAAAAAAAACCAAGTGTTGCTCTTTCTTTATATTCTTTATTACATGATGTGTGTATGATTGAATGAACAAAAACATATCCACTATTTTTCTTAACCAGAAACAGAAGTTTAAATACCAAAAGGGGTAAAAATATTTAAAATATATATTAAAATTTATTAAAATGTTGGAAACATCTGAGTCACTCACAATAATAAGCCTGCACCCAATCCTACGGGCCTAACATGATCAACTATTATGAAAACAACTCCATGAACATCAACCCACCATAGCATGAGCCTCAAATACACCCTATAAAATATGTATAGTATATATAAATAGGGGTGAGAATATAAGTTTACTTCATAGGTTCTCCCTAGACTCTCTCATTCCAATGTTGTAAAATCTTACCAAATCCTTAGTAAATAAAAAACAATACCAACTAATTACTTATCCAAGGTTAACTATTACTCATTTCTCACTAAGTATTATGTTCTAAATCTAAATAAAAGTAATGTAATATATAAGTAATGAAACATATATCAAGAAATGTACCCTATACCCACTTATTAAAAGATTTAGTGACCCTAAAATTAGGGTGATGAAGGGTTCCAAAGAAAATGATACATTCAATGGTGAATTGGTGATGTTTTTTTCTTGGTTGGTACGAAGGGCTTTGAAAAGTTTTCTTAATGACGATATTCATACTTTTATTTTTGATGTTTGTATTCAAATGTTTTTATTAGCATTGGGTGTAGGTTACTATTCTCACTATATTGGAACTGGAAATAAGTCAGTGAATGGTGGTGGTTCGATCAATAGCATTGTGATGTTGGTAGGCTGATGGAACCTTGTATGCAAAATCATACCATGAAGGTTGATACTTGGGAACTAAGGAAATATGAGTGGTCCAAATTGGCATGTGAGTCTTGAGATGTGGTGTCCAATGTGTAACATGGGGTTCAAGACATGACTATTAGTGAGATGAGTTGTCTTATGATTTTTTAGTTTTTCTTTCATCAGTCTGCTTGGTTGTAAATGTGTCCGAGTATAGTGTTTGTTTTATGGGTGGGCATTGGGTTGATTAGTTTTACTTAAATAAATATGTATAAGGCTCTGCCACATAATATTTGTCCCACACTCTTAATTGGATTTAAAAAAATAAAAAATAAGTATATTAGAGAGATCATACACCATGGTTATCTTATCCCTTCTATATTGACATCCCAACCACATTCTCATAAAAAATAACAACCACTACACCATACCACATCACATGCACATATTTCCTACCACAACCTCATAAAATACAGTAACCACACATCCATAACCATATAACCAAGTCATAACTGAATCATTACCTTGTGAAACATCACTACTATATAACCACATTTCTACACTATGCCTAGAAGGGAGACCAGGAGAGGGGGAGTAGTCAACCATACATATCACCCACATTCTAGATATTGGGGGTAAACCATTTCCCAAAACCTCATAAGAGAATTATTTTCATATAAAAACTCAAGTTATGCTGTATAAATAAGTAAAAAACAAATGATATATAGATAAATAGATTCCTTACCCAGGGTCTACATTATATAATAATATATCTATAAACACAACCCCTCAAGAAATAATTTCCAAAATATAACATAAAAAATGATACCAACATAAGACACAACACAAAAAACTATTACCACAAACATAAAATAACCGCACAATCGTTCATGTCATATTTTAAAACCAATTTTTCATTAATTATTTAAAAGTAACATTATATTCATCAATGTTAGTCTTAGTGGACTATTGAAAACACCTAGGGGGATTAGGTATTGTTAACATTTTACCAAATTATAAATATTATATTAAACTTAAATACCATTTGATTTTGAAACCCAATTTCAGACTAGGATAACTAGATCTATTCACTGATTTACCCAACACAGACACCAAATGCAACTCCTGTAATGAATTTAAAGTATGGAACATGTAATTTTATAAGGTTCAACCTTGATATGGTAAAGTTAATACATGATGTGATTAGGATTCAATGAGAGATATATTCTACACTATAAATTTTATCATCAAAGAACACTTGGTTTTATATGGATCATGATAAAATCAATCTTTCTATATTACACAAGTAAGGGATCACCATATAACATAGGTGGGGGATCACAGTTTTACACAAGTGATTAAATAATTTAGTACATTATTTATATTGGAATCCCAAAAATTCCTTCAACAATTTCTAATCCTAAAGTAGACAAACATGTTTATCCATGGATGTCGCAAAATATAAAATACCATCTACTTCCTCACTTAGAGGGTCTTAAACTTCCTTCTAATATTCTTAACTCAATACATGAAACTTGCTCTCTATTTTTTTCTTTCTTCACAAGTGTGGTTTAGAGTCTATTACCAAGACTCTCAAAACTAATTATTTAAGACCATAAACATAAAAAAATATTATATGGCATATATACAATAAAATTAATATATCATTAATCATTCATAGAAATAAAACATTAAAATTTGGGTATGTTCTTACTCATTACTTTTAGAAGCTCTTTGGGATGTTGCTGTTTTTTTATTTCTCTCAAATTTTACAACAATGAGTTTACAAGGGACTATTTTTCAAGCCATCCTTCTCCTCTTACTATTTTTATTCTTTTATATCCATCATGTTTGAATTCACAGAGTATTAGGAATTGTTTTCTTCTTAAGAGCACAGATTCTCTCAACTCTTTTTTGGTAGTACACTTCCACAAAATATTTATCTCTCTCTATATCTTATATTTTTGATAACCAACTATAAAAATAAATTCATTTTTTTTGGGATCATTTAATTTTCTATAAATGGAAATAAATTAGGTATTTAGTATGAATTTTAATAGAATGGTTTTATATCCATTTTCATTTCTCCCATGATCTTCCATAGAAATTTCTTAGTATCTATAACTTGTGGAATTATAGACATTCATTTTCATTATTTTTATTCTCATTTTTTTATTTGCATTGACTTAATATGTCTCCCTTTGTCTCAACATGATCGAGGTCTCTTATTCTAAAAAATTCCTCCACAGATATCTATAAATAATCATTATTTAGGAATTTATAAAGTACATAGAAGCACCTTCTTATGTTGTAGATATTTTCTCATTTTGGATTGATAGATTATGAGAGTGAAAGTATAACTAAAACTTCAATATTTAATTATTTAGATTCATCTCAGATTAAAAACATTTTATTAGTCTTGAATTACAAAGTCTTTTGTGATATTTAAATCACAAAATTAAAATAGTTTCATCAACTAATTAGAATATCTATTTGATTAAAAATATTATGTTTCAAATATTATTATTTAAAAATCATAATTTTAGAGTATTAATGATATCTTATAATCTTCATTATCATTTGATATTCCTCATATCAAGCATGAATTATGGATAATCATATTTTGATAATGTTTTAAACACAATAGAATAACTCTTGAATCATCCCAAATCATTTCATATTCATATTTTTTATAGAAATTTTATCTCTTTATCTAGTATATAAGGATAAAACCAATTACATAGATCCCAAATTCCGAATCCCCTTACATTGATCTCCATACATCATTCACCGTTACACCAAGAATATAGCTTGGATTTCCTTATGCTGATTTATATCCTTATGTAGATTCAGATACATGGTTTATATTCCCTTACATCGAGATTTATCCATAGAAAAATACATATATTGATTGGATAACTATTACATAGATCCACTAAGGTGACTGTATCCCCTTATGAAGACGATTATGCTGTGGATTTACTTACATGAATTTATATAAGTGTGGACCCACTTACTTGAATCTAGACATTTTTCCAGATTTCTATCAAAAGACTTCTGAACCACTTTAAATGATTTCATGCTATCTTCAGACTACTTCAAATCATCTTGAATCATACACAAATCATCATGGGAATTATAAAAATAACTTCAACCTTCTATATCTTATGTTCAAGGTCCTTTGTAGTATTTAAATATTTAAGATATAGTATGTCAATAAATATTCTTCCTTCTAAGTTATAGTATTTACTTCAGTTCTTAAAATCATTATCCATGTTTTTATTCATCACTAGCTACAGTATACGTAAATATAAGTAGCATAGAGATAGATTATCCAAATTCAATATAGATCCCATAAATAATTTGAAATTGTTTAAATCATTTTAACCATAGATATACTGTTTTCAAAAATATGTGGGTTGCTAATTGAATTTATATATCCAATGATTCAATGAAAATTCATTCATTCCTATTCATTTTCTTTGCCTTCATAATGGAAACAAATCATTACTTTACATATAAAGTCTTTTCTAACTTCTTCACTATAAATGGATAGATACTCAATATATCACTCAACATTCACCGAGAATAACATATTGACTGATGAACATATTTCATGAATATATTCTCAAATTTAATTTTATTAATTTTGGAATTTAATTGATGATTTTTTCCAAATTATTCATTGAAATTTTATATTTTTTTAGTAACCAACATTTTAAATGTAATTATAGAAAAATAAATATTTTTAAGTACTTTGAATAAATTTTACAAAGGGTAAAATGTGTTAATGTTATAAATGAGGTGAGGGGAATACTAATATTTTAGAAAATTAATTTAAAAAAATTATAAAAAATATGACTAACAGTAAGCTTACAATTGAATAGAGTATTCGACCACCATGCCACTGAATGGTTTCAAAAAATAAAAATGGGAAGGCTGACCTGGGATAAAATATCATTTCATGGGTCTTCATAGGGTTATGGGATTGTGTGAATGTATGAATAGAGGAGATATAAGTGTAGATCTACACTGGGTATGAGGGTTTGGACATGGTTTTCCAGGTCTTACCATTTGATCCACTAGTTATTCCCTCATATGTAACAACCTAAAAATTATTTCTTTGATTAAAAAAGAACTCTTATTTATATTTATTGTTTTATTATATTACAAAATGGAAGTATATCAAAATAATATTATAAAAATAATATTACATGTCTAGTAATAGTATTTATTATTATGGATAAGACTAGTAAGAGGATATAAAAACCAAAGAACAATAAATACACAATGGTATACTCCATAAGATTGAACTCTACCAAGAAGATTAAACTGTACATGAAAACTATTAAAATAAAAATAACATTAGGAATATACTAGAAATTATTAAAGTAATTGTAAAAAACTTTGGGAATAAAGTAGTAAATTTTAATGAATTATAGAATATACATACGGTATAAAGGGAAAAGGAACTATTGGGATCTAACCATTACCTAACCATTAGTCAATATTACTGATAGGTGTTATGACCATCGGTAATAATATTAAAATTATAATTTATTTTTATAAATGGTAATTAATAATGATAATTGATTCATTAAAAAGAAATGATAGCCTCAACTAGAAGAGTCATGCCTTTTGATTCCCAATTTTCAAAACACAAGAGGGTGGTTTAATCACTAGGGTTTTACCTTAACTAATTCCAAGTAGAGATTCAAGAAGTGAGGCTTGAATGAAATCACCTATGAGAGGAGTTAGAGTTAGTGGAGATCACCAATAGGTTTATGTCATCCAAACCACCCCATAAAACTACCACCATCACACACCTTTCCCTTAGGGAATATGCTAGTGTAATAAGGGTTTATGTATATAGACCTTAGTATCAAAATAGTGTAATTTAATTTTTATAAATGAATTAGTTATTTCATCAATCCAATTTTCAATATTATTTTATTTAATAAAATACACATGAAAATAAGGTGAATTTGATAGGCAGGTTTTAGAAATGAATAAAACATAATTTTATTTTCATAAAAAATACACCCTTTTATAATAAAATCAATTATTCTAAATAATATTTATTTTAATGAAATATCCTTTTAAAAGACTATTTATGTAAACATAAATGATAATATAATTTTATAATGACCTAGGAAATTTTTATAAGTGTCAGAAAGATGACTATGTCATAAAAACTATTATATTTCAATAAATTAAGATTTTTTTATTTAAAAGGTAAAATTATAATATTTAAAGAATTATTTTGATAAAATATAATTTATATTTGAAATACTATTGTTGAAATTATGTTAAGGTGAAATTTTGATAATTTGTTAAAATACTTTATATTTTAATGAATAGTAAAAATATTTTTTTATATTTTCTATATGTTTTATGAATTCATATATATGTAATAAAGTTTTAATAATTAATTAAACAAAATCCATGACTAAAAATATGTTATTTTATTAATATTATGCATTTTATGGATTTAAATCATTTTCGAAACCTGTAAATGATTTTTTGAAGTCTAAAATAGAAATTATGATTTTAAAAACTATATTTTCTGAAAAATTTACCTTTTCATATCCAAAGTAATTTAAAAAATGTATTTTAGTTCTAATAGATTAAAATAATATAAATTATAACGAAATTTTTTAAAACTGTGAGCAAAAACCAAGAGTAGGCCAATGGTTTTTTATTTTCCACAACCTAGAATTCTAAGACCTTTATTTATAATTTACTAAACATTTCCTCCTCTTTTACTATAAATACACACCAATACCACTATTACTCTCCATAAAAATCCATTATCCATGATGTTCTGGTCATTTTACCACTCAAAGATACCCTCAAAGGTTTATCTAAGGTCTTAAGGTTCCATCATCAAGTTCTTGAAAGAAACTATTCAATGTAAGGGAATTCTCTACTTCCTCTTTTCTATTCAAGTGCCTCTTTTGTGGTATGTTTTCTAAATGTTGAATTAGTTTTTTTCATATATTTTTTTATTATACCATTACTACCAACTATATTTTTTTTATAAATGGGATTCATTATTTCCCTCCCATTATACACTTTCGTTAATCCACATTATATACCATCATGATAACAGATTGATTTCTTAAATTTATCTCTTTTAAATTAAATATTATTATATTGTGAATAACCAAACACATTCCTTATCCATATTTATTTAACTAAATGAAAATATAGTTTATTTATCAGGTATTTAAACGTATGAATCCCACATTTCATTTCAATGGGTTAAAAAGGATGTAATGTTCAAGTATTTAAGAACTTACGTATTTAATGGTTTTATATGAAACCCATTTTCTATTTTACTTGAGTTATTAATAAAATTATTTTTTATAATATTTATAGAACACATGAATTTATAACTATGAAGGGTATTCCATAATATCCCTCTAATTATTTGTCTAAATAATCAATCTCTATAGATGACAGTTTTTATGATACCTTGGAGAATAACCTTGGTAATTTTGTTTTATGAGACCTTGGTAATAAAACATAGTGATATTCTTATGAATGTATTATTTTTTATTAAAGACACATTTCTATGTTATGTATCAAGTAATTATTATTACTCTCTCATATTATTCCTCATGTTTTATCCATGGTGATAGTTTATGTTCCATTTCCTTTATTTATCCCTTACCAGGCTTTATGCTCACCCTTTCCTATTGGTGTATGTCCCCAAGAAATTATTGGCAGTGAGGTGACAAATGATGGAGTAAAAAATGATTTTTTCTAAAGGATTAAATAATGTTTATGTTTATGTTCTCCTCATATAATTCATGTATAATGTACCTATTTTCCAAGATACTAGACCTAAAATGATCCATCAAAGTTATTAATGTAATATTTTGTTAAAAAATAATGTTAAAGGACATATATTAAAAAGGTGGTATTGCATAATTGTAATTAAAGGTAATGTTTAATTTTTTGATGAAATTTGGACTAGAAATATATTATTAATAATCCTAGGTATAATTCCAAATATAGGAAAACTGCCTTAAATTTTGGTGAAGTATAATGCTAGTGGTTTCCATGCAATGAAATACTCTTATGGACACTATAATTGGACATGGTTTTGGAATAGATGAATCTATGAGTTATAACCCTAGAAAGAGTTGTATGGGTATATCCAAGCCATCATTTGATTGAACTATGAAAATACCCTTTCTATGTATGTATTTTGAATATCCAGATGGATATTCTTTAATTAATCACATGATTTTTACAAACCATTATGAAGAATACATAGGTATTGTAAACTTTTTATGAACATTGAGTTATATCATACTAGAATCATGGTATTAGAATATTTTAGGAGTAATATTTCTTTTTGAGTTGTTATTATAAGATTCCGAATAAAAATAAATTTCTCACTTAGGTTTTATTCTTCTATAAAAATGTTTGGGAATATAAGGAATTTTGTAAAAATAGATTTAATAGAAAATGTGATGATGGAATTACCAATATGGTAAAATTTGGAGTTAAAAAATTCATGATAATGATGAATCAATTAAATCAAGTCATGAAAAAACTTAAACCATGTAGAGAGTCCAACTTCACCAAGGAAGGAACAACTAGTTGCTGAATCCATCATGTATCAAACTGATTGTTTTTAGAAGAAAAAATAATCCAATGATCCTATAATAATAGATTAATACTATATAAAACATATTTTATATAATCCATTTTTCAATTCAAGATAAATATACATTGGAGGTATATTTCTTAGAGGGAGAATTTTATAAATGGTCGACATTGATCAAGAACATGAAGCCACGGGATGAGGTGAAATCCATAGAATGGGAAGACTTCAAGAAATTATTTTTCAACATGTATTTTTTGCATAATGTTTTCAAAAATATGTATAGGTAATTCATTAAGTTAGAACAAAGAGAAAATGAATTTTTGGAGAATTATAAGATGAATTTACAAGGATTGAACAATATACCTCAATATTTTTCATTGATTATGATGGGAAAAACATCTGATTCTTTGACAAACTAAGACCCTATATATTGAAATAATTTAAAATACGAGTATTTAGAAGTTATGGTGATATATTATGATGTGAAATAAAAGTTTAAATTGAGGTCAGAGATGCCCATTGTACTCATGGAAAGAATGAAAAGAATAGAAGGATTGAGAATTTTTTTAGAAAGAATCTAGATATGAAGAAAGTATAATATCCCATGTGTAACAAATGGGGAAGATTACTTTGAGAAACTATCTAAATGGAGGTGTAAAGTGATACAAGTGTAGAACATATATCCATATATCTCAAAATAGTCATGAAAATGTTAAGTCTAAATATTTTAACATCAATGAAAAAGGGAATATGGTGCAAGCACAACCTATAGTGTAATGCTTCAAGTGTATGGACCATGGAAATTTCTCTATTAACTATCCAAATTATAAGATAATGAATGGTGGAAACCATCAACATAAGCATAGGCCAAGGGATCAATGTAATGCTATAATAATTAAGTTGGATGATATAGAGGCTCTGAATGATTTTGTGATAGGTACACTCATTCTACACTTAAATATAGAAAGTACATTGTTTGATTATGGTTTTATATATTCTTTTATTTCATACAAGTTTGAAAAAACATAAAGTTAAACCACAAACTACTAGTGTTATAATTTTTGGTTAAAAATCATGGAGGAACTATTTGAGAATTAAAAAAATATAGGGATTCCCCCATTAACTTTGGTGAGTGTAATCTCTCTGAAAACATGATGGTTATTCTAAGGGTTTAATTTGACAAAATACTTGGGATGCATTGGTTTTAAAAGTATAATTCCAATATAAATATTATAATTAAAGAGATTTATATTTTATTTAAGGGTCATACCATAACTATCTTTAAAGGTGAGATATAATATCCCAAGTCTTTCTAAGAACCACACCATATTTACTTCTTTATGGAAATTATTGGTGAATATAAAGAAGAAAGAGAACGTATAAAGTTAATAGATATACCAATTGTTCAAGAATAAAATGATTTATTTATTTAAGAGTTACCTATTCCTCCCCTAGAAATAAAGGTATATTTTTTCAACTGAACTCATACCTAGATCAAATCCAATATTGATGACCCCATATAGAATGGAATATGTGGAGTTAGAGTAATTAAATAAGAAACTTCAAGACATTTTGGAGAAGGGTTTTATTTTATAAGTTTTTCTCCTTAGGGAGAACATGTTCTCTTTATGAAAAATAAATTTGGATTTATTCAACTATGCATAAACTATATAGAGTTTAATAGGATCATAGTAAAGAATAAATATCCTCTTATAAGGACTAATGATTTGTTTGACCAATATCATGGGGTTAAGTTATTTTCCAATACTAAACTCAGATTGGGGTATTATCAGTTGAGTGTGAAGAAAGAAGATATCCCAAAAACTAACATCCTAAAAACATAAGAAAATTATGGGTTTTTTTAATTCTTTTTGTCTTAACTAATGATCCTATTATATTTATGGATTTGATGAATAAAGTCTTTAAGGACTATAATAGAAACTGAGATTCATAGTTTCCTTGGTTTAGTGTGATATTATAGAAGGTTTGTGATTTTTTTTACAGGTTAATAATTCACTAACCAATTTGACTCAAAAAAAAGTTAAGTTTATCTGGATGATAGAGCATGAAGAAAATTTCTAATAACTAATAAAGAGGTTGGTTCATGAACCTATGCTAACTCTACCCTCTATCGAAGAAGAATTAATTATCTATAGAAATTCATTTTTGAAAGGGATTGGATGTGTTCTCATGTAAAATGAAAATATAATCATCTATGCATCTCTAAAGTTAAATAATCATGAGAATAATTATCCAAATCATGACTTGGAGTTAGATATAGTCATTTTTCTCTTATGATATGGTGAAACTCTCTTTATAAGAAACGTATGATATATACACAGACCCCCAATGCTTAAAGTATTAATTTACACAAGTAAAATTGAACATGATACAAAGGAGATAGTTGGATCTTCTTAAAGACTATGATTATTTAATTCATTTAATTTCAAAAGAGAAAACAAAGTTTTACATGAATTGAGTTGGAAATATCATGTTTTTCATGAAATGATGAGGATTGAAGGATATCTAATGATCAAGGACCTAGTAAAGTTGGACATGGGAATAATAAGGTAAGGTACATAATTAATGCTATACAAAATTATTTCTCAATGATCATTACTATATACAATCATGAAATATCTCAGATATGATCCTTTGATAAAAAGGAAAATAGAGGCTATGAAAATATAAAGCTTACTGAATTAAATATTGTTCAAGAAGGTGTATGAAAATTTTCTACAATGCTATATATTCCATCTATTAGAGGTAAAGAAGGAGATGATGGATGAAGCTCATAATTATACATTTTCTATACATCCCATATTCAATAAAATTCATAGGGACCTTCTTTATTATTATTGGTGGGATAATATGAAAAGGGAGACCACCAATTACACTACAAGGTGGTTGTTTTTTTAATAAGTGATTATGTATATAAAAATTCATAAATGGGTATTGAAACCACTAACCATGCATATATATAAGTGGGACAACATCACGATGAAATTTTTCTATGGACTTACTAAGAAATTAAAGTGAAACAATATTCTATGGGTATTCACCAATATATTGAAAAAGTATTCCCACTTCATTTCCATAAAAAAGGATTCCTCCCTGTAGTGAATATCTCACCTACATATTCAAGAGGTAGCGAGACTATATGGAGTACCATTATTGATTTTTTCAGACTGAGATTTAAGATTTAATTCTTTATTAGGGATGAGACTTCAAAAGTATATGCATATAGAAGTATACCTGAGCACATCCCATCATCCTCTAACTGATGGGAAATCTAAGGGGACTATTCAAACATTGAAAGACATGTTATGATCTATATCACATTATTTTCATTGGAATTTGGATCAACATCTCCCACATGTTTAATTCTAATATAACAATAGTTTCCACTGAAGAATTTAACTAGAACATTAGGAAACCCTCTATGTAAATAGGTTTATAACTACAATATATCGAGATGAATTTGGAGAAGAGAAATTGTTGGGTCCAAACATTATGAAGAAGCCTATATAAAAGATTTAAGTGATTAAAAAACATTTCAAGTATAATTAGAGTTGATAGAAAATTTATGATGACAAAAAAGAAGGAAATAGAGTTTCATGTAAAGAATCATGTATTTATCAAGATATCACTAAGGAAAGTGGTCGTGAGGTTTGGAAAGAATGGGAAACAGAGTCCAAGGTACATTGAACCATTTGAGATTTTTGGAGCATGTTGGAGTGGTTTCATATTAATTAAAACTACCTAAAAATACTTATAATGTCTTTGATGTATTATAAGTGTATCTGTTGAGAAATTATACGTCTAACCCAACACATATAATTGATATTAATGGTTTTTAATTGGAACATGAACTGTCTCATAAAGAGGAACCAATCTAGATTCTCAACAGAAGGGAATAAGTCTTGAGAAACAATACAAAATGACACGTGATTGTCCTATGGGAAAACCAAAAGTTTGAAGAAGATACTTATGAACTTTAAGAAATAATAAATGACAAATACCCTTATTTGTTTTAGGAGGAAATAGTTGAATTTTGAGGATGAAATTTCTTAAGGGGGAGAATGTAACGACTTATAATTTCTTTGTTTGATTAATAAAAGAAATATTCTTTATAATGGATATTTTATTATAATTCATAATGTATGTACATAGAAAGGCTATTACAAAAAGAATATAACATGTCAATTAATAATACTGATTACTATAGATAAGACTAGTATAGGGATATAAAAACCAAATAATAGTGACCATGAAATGGTATACTCTATATGATCAAACTTTACTAGGTAAACTAAACATTCTATGAAAACTATTAAAAGAAAAAATAATGTAAGGAATATTTTAGAAATTATCAAATGAATTATAAAAAACCTTTGGGAATAAAGTAGTAAATTTTGATTAGGGATAAATTATATATAAGATATAAATGGAAAAGTGACCACTAAGATATCACTATTACCTGGACATTGGTTAATATAAACAATGGATACTATGAATTTTGGTAATAATGTTATTATTTTAATTGATCTTTATAAAGGGTAATAAAGAATGATAATTAATATAAGAAAGAGAAATGATGGCCTCAACCAGTAAATTCATGCCTTTTAAATCCCATTTATTAGAATTTTATGGGAAGGTAGAATCATTGGGGTCCACCCTTGAGCAAGACCAAGTTTTAATTCAATAAGTGAGGCTTGAATGAAATTTCATATAAGATAATTTTATGTATGTGGAGATCACCACTAGGTATATTTTAGTTGATCCACCCTATGAAACTACTATAATCATACACCTTACCCATAGGGAGTTTGCTGATGTAATAAGGGGTTATGTATCATTACCTTAGTATCATATTTTTTTTTTATTTTTTATAAATTAAATAATTATTTATTCAATCCCATTTTTACTATTATTTTATTTAATAAAATACACATGAACATAAGATAAATTTTTTTATATAGGTTTTTGATTCAAATAAAAAATAATTATATTTTTAGAAAACATATACACATTTATAAAAAAAGTATTAAAAATATAATTTATTTTCATGAAATTGTTTTTAAAGTACTATTTATTTAAATATACATGATAATGAAATTTTATAATGTCATAGGAAATTTTTATAAGCATCAGAAAGTCAACTATATCTTAAAAATTATTATTTTTAAATAAATAAAGATTTTTTATTTAAAAGTTAAAATTATCATAATTGAAGAATTATTTTTGTAAAATAAACATTATATTTTAAATCATAACATTGAAATTAGGTTTTTCAAAATTTTAAGAATTTTCTAAACTACTTTATTTTTTAGTGAATAGTAAAAATAAAGTTCTATGTTTTCAGTTTTCATTGTGACATCATATATATCTAATAATGGTGTAATATCTAATTAAAATAACCTATGGCCAAAAATATGTTATTTTATTAATTTGACATATTTTAATGGATTTAAATCTATTTCAAAACCTATAAACGACACTCCAAATTCTAAAATAGTATTTATTATTTTAAAACTATATTTTCTAGAAAATTTAATTTCCCATGTCCAAAGTAATATTAAAAAATGGATATAGTTATATTTGATTAAAATAATATAAAATATGACTCAAAGGTCTAAAAACATGAGAAAAAAACATGTCTAATCCAATGGTTTTTCATTTTCTACAATATATAATTCAGAGAACAATATTTAGAAATTATTAAACAATTCCGCCTCTTTTACTATAAATACCAATAGATCCCACAATTTCTATCCACTCTAAATCCATTATCCTAGAATTTATAGTAATTTTACCTCTAAAAGAGTCCCTTCAAGGTTTCTATAAGGTCTTAAGGTTCCATCCTCAAGTTCTAGGAAGCAAGTTTTCAATGTAAGGGAATTCTTAGCTTTCCCTTTTCCATTCATGTACCTATTTTGTTGTATGTTTTCTAAGATTTGAATTAATTTATTTTTAGACCATTTTTTATTATCCCGTTACTTCCAAAATATATATTTTTATTAATGGTAGAACTTAGTTTCCTCCGATTATACATTTTTTTAATCCATATTGTATACAATTATGCTGTAGAATCCATTTCTTGAATTTGTCTCCTTTTTATGAAATATTCTTATATTTTGAATACGCAAAACCATTCCTTATACATGGGTTTTAAAATAGTTATAAATATAGTTTATTTATTTGTTAATAACATATGTGGAACACATATAACCTTTTCATGGGTTAAAAATTATTTAATGTTTAATTATTTAGGAACTTATATACTCAATGATTTTATAGGGAACCCATTCTTTATTTTCCTAATGTTGTTGATAAAACGATATATTTTGATCTCTATGGTAAATGTGAATTTATACATATAAAGGGTATTCTATGAGATTTATTCAATTCATTGGGTAAATAATTAATCCCTATAGATGACATTTTTTACAATACCTTGGTGAATAACATTGGTAATTTTGTCTAAAGACACCTTGGTGATATGATTATGAATGTCTCATTTTATTTTGTAGACACATTTACATGTTATTTATCAATTAATTATAATTATTATCACTCATTATTCCTTATTTTTTATCCACAATGATAATTTATGTTTCATTTCCTTTTTTTTATCCCTTACTAAGGTTTATGTTCACTCGTTCCTATTGATGTATGTCCTCAGGAAACTACTTGTAGTAAGATGACATAGAATGGATGAAATTTATTTTCCAAAGGAGTAAATAATGTTTATGTTTATGTTATACTATGTAATTCATGTATAATGTACCTAGTTTCCAAGACACTAGTCCCCAAAATATCTATCAAAGTTAGTAATGTACTATTTTGTTAAGGAGTAATGTTAAAAGTCATGTATTAAAAAGTGGTATGCCATATCACATATATTAAGGAGTAGTTTATTTTCATATCTTTTTATATAGGATTGTTGAAATTATGATCACTGTTCATCATTTACAAAAGGGAAATAATTTTAACCCATACTCACACACACATGATAGGGCAGAACGTTCCATTGCTCTTCCTCATCGACCACTTATCTCTGTCACATCAGGCCAATGCTAAACTGCCATTGTTTCCACCTAATATGATTGGGATTGAGAAACTTCCCCTCTAAGAATACCAATGGATTTCATGATAGTCACTATAATCCACTTATAAAGACTAAAGAAAGTGATGGTGATGATGAAGTTAAGTTTTATACTACATTTGGGGTGTTTTTATTGAAAAGTAGATCTGTAAGAAAAAAGTTACTTATATGTGAATGATTAGTTGTGTAAAGGTCAAAAAATACCCATATAAGTTTCCGGGGATAACTTCATAATGGTTTGGAGCTACTTAAAGGTCATGGGATGGCTAAATAAATACAAAATACTTTTACAAGAATGGAAATTATCTTGTTCTATGATGGATCTTTTCATGCTAAGAACATGAAAATTAGAGGTGAATTATTTTTGGTGAATTTTAGTTCATAACTTGAAGAATAATGGGCATTGTGTTACACTATATATAAACAATTTCAAAGATAATAAGAAATTTTTATTCCATAAGCTAAATATCTCATATCATGAACATGAATGGATATATAGAATAGTGTAAGAAAGTGTTTTGGTTCATTCCATATGACAAGTTCATGAAACGAATGATACAGTCAGTAGATAAATAAAATTATAATCTTGTGATATTTTAGGATAAAATTTAGGTGTTTTGAATATGATTATTTATATTAAGATGAAGGGATATTTTGAGAATAAGAGACCAACCCCTTGTTTTTATCTTTTCCTATAAATATATAGAGTTCATCCACTACTTAGGTGATAAAAACCTAGAGACTATATCTATAAGATAGATATTCCGGAAGAAGCCTGTTGCGGATTTTCCAAAAACCACTATCTATTTATAAGGACCCAGCCTTAAAACTTACTTAATCTTGAGTTATTACAAGATTACACATTGAGGATCTTTTCAGGTTTAGAGTTTTAGAGAATTAGATCATGAAACTTGCATTACATTCCACATTTAAACAAAGTGGTTACATAAAAGACAGTATTCATTCTTCCCATCAACGGAAACATATTTAAAATAAAACATGGATTCTTTCTTGACACATCCTTGACACTATCATCACATCATGTACCCTTCCCTTGACCTGTGAAAAACATTTCAAAAACTTGGGATGAGAATAAAAAGCCCAGTAAGGGATATATAGATATGGAAAGGAAACATGAGTACATGTATACATAAGAATGAAATCATACTTTACCCATAAAACATAGGCATATCAAATCATGAATAAATCATAGAAAACATAAGACATAAAGGTAACTTGAGGCATTCATAACATTCTTACGTAGGGATTAACCCTCTTGGTTACATTTGGAATACCCTTCACAGTATATTCCCTAAATCTCTTCGGAGAAACCTTAATGTTTCACTCCTTCGCGTTACCCAATGCATTGGAGAGCTATATCAGGCTCACCCGCCCTTAGTTTATCACGGAACCACCCGTTCTTCATAACAATGCCAAAGAACCATAACATAATCGTATCACATAAACATGAATAAAGGAAACATGACATTTCCACATTTCAATCACAATATAACATTTTAGGATATTGAAATAATGAATCCATTTAAAAAGAAACCATTTCCAAAACCATTTAAAACATTTAATAAAGAGATTTTTGAATCAAAGTGTCCCATACCACCTTGAAGCTGTTAACATTTTAAACCATTAATATCCATATAAATAAATCCTTAAAACCATTTTGAAAACATGGATATTAATAAGAACAAATAATTAAAACATTTAAAACGATATTTTGGTTAAAGGGGTTTTGCCAAAATTAGAGACACTTGAATACAATAATCGAGGAATAACATTTAGTCAGAACTTTATAATATCATGAGAATAAAATGATTCATGATATAATACTCCAAAGGACAGTATATACACCATATAAGAGTTAATTGGTGCATAACAACAATTAACCCTCAATAGAAATGTCAAATGTGATGAAATCACTTATAAAGAAGGTATCCTTAAATTAAGGACAAATAAATCTCAAAAATATGTGTGAAAAATATATATACACACAATATAAGTGGATATTAAGTGTAAAAAAATAAAAGGTCATTCACACATATTCAATGGATGACATATTCAATGACTACAAGTTGAACCCAAAGAAATCAAAATTGGGTTAAAAAGTTCCCTTGACAGCCTAACGACATCACATCAAAATGAGTTGATGAGAGATAAAAAGTGTATCTCATCACTTGGACATAAAATTTACATCAATAAGGATGTATGAGAACATATCCCAACATAAAAATATGTAAATTAAAATACCCAATAAGAGAAGTCTTTTAAAAAAGAGGAGGGTGAAAGGTTCCCTTACCGACTTGGGTATCTTTCAAAACATACACCCCATGAAAGAAAGACAATAGGTCATTGATGTAAATACTCATAAACGAAAGTATATTACACAAAGAGTATAATGATGGGCAGTACATACACCACTCAATGGAATTTGTGGCGAATGTAGAATAAATCTCATGGGAATAAAAGTGAGATGAAAAATCCCTTACGAAAACTCGGCAGCCTAACGGCGCCACATAAAACTTCCGAATATGGATTGATGAGATCAAATAGAGTATCCCATCATATTACAATAGAATTTACAGCAAGTGGAATATAAAAGAAAATCCCCCAACATTGCAAATAGGAGCTTAAAAGAAGTGACATAAAGGAGAGTACTTAAAAAGAAAGAGAGAGGTTAGATCTCTTACGAAAGTTCGGCAGCCTAACGGCGCCACTCAAAACTTCCAAAATGGATTGATGATAGAGAATAGGGTCTCTCATCACAAGAACATAAAAATTACAGTAAATTTAATATAAAATATCATCCCAATAACAAGAAATATGAGCATTAAAAGGAATGACATAAAAGTGTGTACTTAAAAAGAAAGAGAGGAGTAGGATCCCTTACCTGGGGTCCGACTTGACTCGATCGTTCTTTAATCTCCTTTAAAAGTGTAACTCCTTTTGATTTGAGCCTAAAGGATTCCTTTGAAAGGATTCTGCCGAAAGGGAATCCTCTAGGATGAGGAGAGGGATATAGAGAGAGTAAATGGGCAGGGGTTGGCCGAGCCAAAGGCTTGAGGGGTGTGTGAAATGAGGTAGAGGTGGGGGCCTTTTATAAGAGGAGAGGAGGGGCACTTTTGGAAAGTAAAGAAATATTACTTTATTTGAAAATGTGTTTCGGTTTTAAAAGGTCCCAAATTGATATAATTCGTGGATAAGGTGATAAGGCTTCGAAATCCACTCATCCAATAAGTTTTGGACATGTGTAGTTCATAGATTTTACATTATCTTTCCATTTTATTTAAATCGTCAAATAATGATGTCATCGCTGCATCATTATTATGTCATAAATAATTTACTTTATTTAATGTCTAAAAATTATAAAAAAAATACTATGATGTAGGAAATCTTTTTATCTTTCCAATTACTATTTATAATCAAAATTTGGACTTGTGTAACCCCACTTAAAAATTGTTTTAGTAGAACATATCATGTTTGTGTCATTTTTACTTTTACATTAAATAAAAAGTTATTTATGTCATTTCCCAACCAAAGTGGATCCATGGGGTCCCCAAGTTGGCCCATGGCTTGTCTGGGTCGGCCATGACTCACCCAATAGGTGTAGGACAAGTGTCATGGTGTTTTCACATTCTTATAATATCATTTTTACCTTAAATTACACTAATTACCACTAATCGCGATTAAAAACTTAATAAGTTACTATTCACCAAAAAATTATTTTCATCCCATTGAACCACATTTTTCATACTAATGACAACCATGTATGTCGGATTTTCAAAATTCAATACACATTAGTGGTAAACTTTCATTTAACTGAAAAATCAGTTTGCTTGATTACCACTTAGTGGTTTCACTATTCATCAAAAATTGGAGTTTTTCAGAAAAATACCAAAACTTCACCCTAAGCTATATTTGATATTCCAAATTCAAAAATGAAGTCCGTTTTACAAAAATCAAAACATATTAGTCACATTAATTAATTTAATAATTAATTACCGCTGTCAGAGCAAATAGCGCGTTTTTATAAACCAATAAGTATCAAAAGATTGACACTAGTTTAAGTCTGATTTCAAAGTGAAATTAATTCCAACGACCACTATTGGATTTAATGGTAAAAATATTTTCTAATTTCACTTTAAAACCAATTCAAAATATAATCTAATCATATAAATAAATTAGATTAAAAAGAGGTTTTGAATTAAAATACAACATTTTACACTATTCATTAAAAAAATGAACTTTATCGGAAAAATACCAAAACTTTACCCAAAGTAAAATTTGATGTCCCGATTATAAAGAAGCATTTTATTTGGTCCAAAAGAATGTATAATATTGATCAAAAATATTTTTAATGACGGTTCGCCATCAAAAGGCGATAAGTGAACCTTTAGTGAAAATTAGGGTATAAAAGCATAAAATTGAATTCTTTCCATATTTTAAGCCTCTATACTTTATTGGATAAATGTAAAAACATTTAAAAACATATATAATCATATTTTAGTTATTTATATCCATTCCCGCCATTACAACGGCTACATGTTAACTACAATTTAAAATAATATTATTTTATTATTAGAGTGCAACGTAAGATTCCCAAGAAACTCGTTGTTGCGTGTTGGGTACGCCATCGAGCATAGCGTCCCCTTTAAAGTCATTTAAATATTTTATTCACAAATATGGATAAATATGAAATGTCATATTCTTTATTTACCTGGGGTGTTACATCCTTCCCCCCTTTTGGGAATTGAGTCCTCGCAATTTTAAAATTGCGCTTGGAAACATCCTTGAAAGTCCCACATCGGAGAAGAGTTGGTAAAACAATCACTTTAAAATAAAGAAAGATAAGTACAAAGGTCACCCGAGTTAACCCATACTAGGATTACAAGTATGAAAATATGGACATGGAGGAAAAAAACAAAGGGTCATGTTCTGATGGAGAGTGATAGAAAACATGTTTAGGAGAAAGTTAACCATGAGAAAATCACAAACTTGTGATGGGTTAAACGGTATTCGATTCCCCCGTAGGAAAAGTTAATAGAAAAAATTTTTGTTTTAAGTTACTTTTTATTGAGGAATTTATTCATAAGGAAACATAATCACTTATCATTTTGACTCTCAACTTTTATTAGATTCCTTACACAAACTCATATTTTCTCCAAAAGGCGAGTATTTAGGAAGACTTGTTCAAATTAAGAGTACTATAATCAACTTCTAGAGAATCACCTAATCCACAAAAGAGAACTATATACTTCCCATGTCTTTAGGCTTTAACCAGAACCAAAACCAAAAAGGTTAGTACAAGGTCAGATAATCCAGAAAAGGATAACCCTTTAAAAAGAAAATCTATGCTTAATCTCCAAAATTTGTCCAACAAAACCCAAAGTTCAACGAGGACCATCCGATAAAAAATTTGTCCATAAAATTATTCAAAGTAAACCAATATAAGATTGAAACCCAAATATTTTAAGGATTTAGTCACATAGTCTTCCAAATTAAATCGTAACATTTATCTCCAAACAACATCAGTTTCCCCTAAAGTCTCGTATTGAAAAGTAATTAACCTAATCACATATCCTCCAAGATAGGTTAATCATTTTCATAAATAACCCAAAATCTACTTACTATTAATTCATAAAATCATATAACTAGAAAGAATAATCCAAACTAACCAGGGAATTCACGTAGTCCAGTGGTAGGAGATAAATACCAGTCGCACTTTAGTTGTGTGTTCGATTCCCGCAGCTTTGTCCGACGCGACGGGTAGTCACACGGTCTGCGTGTTTTCCTTTTTCCAAAACTATATAATTCTTAAAACATTCCCCAAAATGAGAAAAAAAAACTTCAAGAATAATCATAACATATTTTAACCTCAAGTTTATCTCATTCCTTTCATTTTCCATCATATCATAGAGTAACCCATAATTACCTAAAAATTAAGTATCATATAAACCCTAATGGTTACCTTAATAATTATTACCTGAATTTCCACATCAGGTTGGCCATCTCGTACATGATGCATTAGAGAACTCACCAAGGTTGAAGTGGTTGATCATGACTCCTTGATATTTGGTTTAGAACAACCACGAGTTTCCTCATTGAATCCTCCATTTTATCTAGTATCTTAATCAGAGAACCACCACAATTTCCTTCAAACCTGTTGTCTCTTTGGTGCCTTCTAGATCCATCCATTCACTAAAAATAGAAATGTCAGTGTGAGTATATCAACAAAACCATCATGTACTAATGAGGAAGGTAAACACTAAGATACACCTACTCATTAACTTTATCTAAAAATAGGACTCTTTCTGAAATCCTAACCATTATGGTAATGTCACTTATGCTTAAAGAATACCCTAACCTCTAAAGTTATCTAAACCGACCTTTGATACCAACTATAAGGCCCCAGCCTTAAATCTTACTTAATCTTGAGTTATTACAAGATTACACATTGAGGATCTTTTCAGGTTTAGAGTTTTAGAGAATTAGATCATGAAACTTGCATTACATTCTACATTTAAACAAAGTGGTTACATAAAAGACAGTATTCATTCTTCCCATCAACGGAAACATATTTAAAATAAAACATGGATTCTTTCTTGACACATCCTTGACACTATCATCACATCATGTACCCTTCCCTTGACCTGTGAAAAACATTTCAAAAACTAGGGATGAGCATAAAAAGCTCAGTAAGGGATATATAGATATGGAAAGGAAACATGAGTACATGTATACATAAGAATGAAATCATACTTTACCCATAAAACATAGGCATATCAAATCATGAATAAATCATAGAAAACATAAGACATAAAGGTAACTTGAGGCATTCATAACATTCTTACGTAGGGAGTAACCCGCTTGGTTACGTTTGGAATACCCATCACAGTATATTCCCTAAATCTCTTCGGAGAAACCTTAACGTTTCACTCCTTCGCGTTACCCAATGCATTGGAGAGCTATATCGGGCTCACCCGCCCTTAGTTTATCACGGAACCACCCGTTCTTCATAACAATGCCCAAGAACCATAACATAATCGTATCACATAAACATGAATAAAGGAAACATGACATTTCCACATTTCAATCACAATATAAAATTTTAGGATATTGAAATAATGAATCCATTTAAAAAGAAACCATTTCCAAAACCATTTAAAACATTTAATAAAGAGATTTTTGAATCAAAGTGTCCCATACCACCTTGAAGCTTTTAACATTTTAAACCATTAATATCCATATAAATAAATCCTTAAAAACATTTTGAAAACATGGATATTAATAAGAACAAATAATTAAAACATTTAAAACGATATTTTGGTTAAAGGGGTTTTACCAAAATTAGAGACACTTGAATACAATAATCGAGGAATAACATTTAGTCAGAACTTTATAATATCATGAGAATAAAAGGATTCATGATATAATACTTCAAAGGACAGTATATACACCATATAAGAGTGAATTGGTGCATAACAACAATTAACCCTCAATAGAAATGTCAAATGTGATGAAATCCCTTATAAAGAAGGTATCCTTAAATTAAGGACAAATAAATCTCAAAAATATGTGTGAAAAATATATATACACCCAATATAAGTGGATATTAAGTGTAAAACAATAAAAGGTCATTCAAACATATTCAATGGATGACATATTCAATGACTACAAGTTGAACCCAAAGAAATCGAAATTGGGTTAAAAAGTTCCCTTGACAGCCTAACGGCATCACATCAAAATGAGTTGATGAGAGATAAAAAGTGTATCTCATCACTTGGACATAAAATTTACATCAATAAGGATGTATGAGAACATATCCCAACATAAAAATATGTAAATTAAAAGACCCAATAAAAGAAGTCTTTTAAAAAAGAAGAGGGTGAAAGGTTCCCTTACCGACTTGGGTATCTTTCAAAACATACACCCCATGAAAGAAAGACAATAGGTCATCGATGTAAATACTCATAAACAAAAGTATATTACACAAAGAGTAGAATTATGGGAAGTACATACACCAATCAATGGAATTTGTGGCGAATGTAGCATAAATCTCACAGGAATAAAAGTGAGATGAAAAATCCCTTACGAAAATTCGGCAGCCTAACGGCGCCACATAATACTTCCGAATATGGATTGATGAGATCAAATAGAGTATCCCATCATATTACAATAGAATTTAAAGCAAGTGGAATATAAAAGAAAATCCCCCAACATTTCAAAGAGGAGCTTAAAAGAAGTGACATAAAGGAGAGTACTTAAAAAGAAAGAGAGAGGTTAGATCTCTTACGAAAGTTCGGCAGCCTAACAGCGCCACTCAAAACTTCCAAAATGGATTGATGAGAGAGAATAGGGTCTCTCATCACAAGAACATAAAAATTACAGTAATTTTAATATAAAATATCATCCCAATAACAAGAAATATGAGCTTTAAAAGGAATGACATAAAAGTGTGTAATTAAAAAGAAAGAGAGGAGTAGGATCCCTTACCTCGGGTCCGACTTGACTCGATCGTTCTTTAATCTCCTTTAAAAGTGTAACTCCTTTTGATTTGAGCCTAAAGTCTTCCTTTGAAAGGATTCTTCCCAAAGGGAATACTATAGGATGAGGAGAGGGATATGGAGAGAGTAAATGGGCAGGGGTTGGCCGAGTCAAAGGCTTGAGGGGTGTGTGAAATGAGGTAGAGGTGGGGGCCTTTTATAAGAGGAGAGGAGGGGCACTTTTGGAAAGTAAAGAAATATTACTTTATTTGAAAATGTGTTTCGGTTTTAAAAGGTCCCACATTGATATAATTCGTGGATAAGGTGATAAGGCTTCGAAATCCACTCATCCAATAAGTTTTGGACATGTGTAGTTCATAGATTTTACATTATCTTTCCATTTTATTTAAATCGTCAAATAATGATGTCATCGCTGCATCATTATTATGTCATAAATAGTTTAATTTATTTAATGTCTAAAAATTATAAAAAAATACTATGATGTAGGAAATCTTTTTATCTTTCCAATGAATATTTATAATCAAAATTTTGACTTGTGTAACCCCACTTAAAAATTGTTTTAGTAGAACATATCATGTTTGTGTCATTTTTACTTTTACATTAAATAAAAAGTTATTTATGTCATTTCCCAACCAAAGTGGATCCATGGGGTCCCCAAGTTGGCCCATGGCTTGTCTTGGTCGGCCATGACTCACCCAATAGGTGTAGGACAAGTGTCATGGTGTTTTCACATTATTATAATATCATTTTTACCTTAAATTACACTAATTACCACTAATCGCGATTAAAAACTTAATAAGTTACTATTCACCAAAAAATTATTTTCATCCCATTGAACCACATTTTTCATACTAATGACAACCATGTATGTCGTATTTTCAAAATTCAATACACATTAGTGGTAAACTTTCATTTAACTGAAAAATCAGTTTGCTTGATTACCACTTAGTGGTTTCACTATTCATCAAAAATTGGAGTTTTTCAGAAAAATACCAAAACTTCACCCTAAGCTATATTTGATATTCCAAATTCAAAAATGAAGTCCGTTTTAAAAAAATCAAAACATATTAGTCACATTAATTAATTTAATAATTAATTCCCGTTGTCAGAGCAAATAGCGTGTTTTTATAAAACAATAAGTATCAAAAGATTGACACTAGTTTAAGTCTGATTTCAAAGTGAAATTAATTCCAACGACCACTATTGGATTTAATGGTAAAAATATTTTCTAATTTCACTTTAAAACCATTTCAAAAGATAATCTAATAATATAAATAAATTAGATTAAAAAGAGGTTTTGAATTAAAATACAACATTTTACACTATTCATTAAAAAAATGAACTTTATCGGAAAAATACCAAAAATTTACACAAAGTAAAATTTGATGCCCCGATTCTAAAGAAGCGTTTTATTTGGTCCAAAAGAATGTATAAGAGTGATAAAAACTATTTTTAATGACGGTTCACCATCAAAAGGCGATAAGTGAACCTTTAGTGAAAATTAGGGTATAAAAGCATAAAATTGAATTCTTTCCATATTTTAAGCCTCTATACTTTATTGGATAAATGTAAAAACATTTAAAAACATATATAATCATATTTTAGTTATTTATATCCATTCCCGCCATTACAACGGCTACATGTTAACTACCATTTAAAATAATATTATTTTATTATTAGAGTGCAACGTAAGATTCCCAAGAAACTCGTTGTTGCGTGTTGGGTACGCCATCGAGCATAGCGTCCCCTTTAAAGTCATTTAAATATTTTATTCACAAATATTGATAAATATGAAATGTCATATTCTTTATTTACCTGGGGTGTTACACTATTATTCTTAGGTTCAATTATATTTTCATACTCCCTCATGAATAGAATGAGGGGAGTAATTATCTTCTACTAAATGTTGTACTTTAAGGGTTATTAATTTAGTGGATTCTATTTTTATTTATATTCAATGATTTAGGTTGACGAATCTATACATTATTATCATATCCTACTCATTATCGTTTCTTGTCCATTGATTACATGGATCATAAAGTACAAATCAAAACATTGACTTATTATCATGAATTATGTAAGAACATTCCATAGATTATGGTAATTGTGTTTAAACGTGGTATTGAATCACCTAATTCATTAATAACCAAATTAAGTTGACCATATGAAAAGTGGATTTTTTTGAGTTAGAGAGGGGATATTTGGAGAAGGATTCAATTAGACTCAACTGTGAAAAAATGTATAATCACTTTTAATTATTCACTTCACTAGAACACAAAACCAGATTTACTAAAATTTGAATGTTTTCTCAACTATGATTTCTAAATCAATTTTTCTATTTTATTTATTTTAATTATCATTCACAAAAATTTCCTAAAGTTTAATAAAACTATCCTTGTGGGTTTAACCTCAAACTTTCCATATACTATTCCCATTTAGAAGAGTATTAGTTATTTTGAGTTTTTTTTATTAATTTATAAATTTCATACCCCATTTGAAATAAAAATTCCCTTTCGTATGTGTCAAAATTTTGGAACCATTTATAGAGATGGTTGTAAAGTAATGTTTATGTTTTTTATGTGTTTTTATTTTCAATTTTTACTATTTTATATTAGGTGTGTTCATGCTAGGATTTTTAGGTCTACCTTTTTATGCATGACTATTATACTTGGGGGAAAGGTAAAGTGATCCTCAAATATGAACCTGAGTTATAAAGAAGTTTAAAAATAATAATAAAGGGATGTATGGTGCAAAGTAAAGATAACAAAAAAAATTAGAGTACAAAAAAGAGATCTGGGGATAAGGGAACTCACGGATTATGGAATACCTTCATGTATGGGGATAAAACTAAATATCTTGGTGCTCCCAATAGATGTAAACCGCTTTCTGATAAATCCATATATATTTAAAATGATTTATAACTGTATAAAATTGTTTGTTATTCTATATAAAGTTATAAATGCATATATATGGAGTTTTTTTTAATTGTGTGATACGTTTCAGTTTAAATTTTTTTGAGTGATATGGATAGGCAGTGTTTGTTTCATTTTTTCATTAAAAAATAGAGTTATAGAGTTGATGCATAACATTCCACCTAATTCCATCCCAACATGATATTAGTTGGAAATGAATTTATTAACTTAATTATCCCCTCTATCAAAATAAATGGAAATTCACATCCATATAATTAACATTAGTTAATTCAATGAAGAATACATTTATAATACCTGGGGAGGATTAAATACATAATATAAAAATTCTAATATCATAGAATCAGGATTTAAATTTTAATTAAAACTTTTTACAATGGTCTCTCATAGAGGAATATATTGATTATTGATGTTGAAGATAATGGATCAATCATAAAGAAGTAAATGAAAGAGAGTTATGAGCTACTTAATGAATTGTAAAGTAATGGATTCAAATAAAATTATAAATAAAGATAAAGGTGGGTAACACACATGGTTGATAACAACAGACAAATTATAGTTCAAATGGAACCCTTGATAAGAATATGGATACCATTATGGAACAACACCAACCACAACATTTGTATACTGAAGAGTTCAATTATGATGTTTACAATCATCAAAATCAATTTCAGGGTTGGTGGAAACAAAAACAACAACATCAAGGATATCAACAATGATAACTAGGATATAAAGCACCCTAAGGACCCTCTATTCAAATCTAAATTGTTACTTTATAGAATACATTGGAAAAATTAATTATAATAACATGGGATACCATCATAGAGATAAATGATGACTCCAAAGATTATAGGGTTTATTTATGGAATTAAGAGTTCTTAGTTGGAAAGATTTATAATCAAATTAGATAAAGGCATAGAGGGTTATTATTAGGTGACATAGAGGTCAAACTATGAGTATAAGTTAAGTACACAACTTTGAGAATTGAAAAAAATAAATCACATCTATGAAGTAAGCAGAAAGAAGCATAAAGAAAATGCAGAAAAAGTTAAGGCAATGCAAGAAAATAATAAGGAAATGAAAAATTAGATAAAGTAGTAGTAAGAGAATAACCATCACCACCCTATAATATATCATTACCATTTCTAGAAAGGCTGAGGTAAGGGAAAATTAAGTAATAAATAGGTAAGTTTCTGGAATACTTTAAAAAGGTACATATCAACATCTATTTTCTAGATGATCTAGCCAACATACTGACATATCCAAAAGTTAGGAAATAATTGGATTTAAATAGCATGAGTCTAGAGGCGATAGAAACTATTCCACTCACAAGGTATTTCTAGATTGTGGTATCAAGGGATTTACCAAAAAATAAACAAGACCTAGTCATTTTTTCAATTCTAATTAATATCAAGTCTAATGAATTTGAGAGATATTCTTGTGAATTAGGTGAAATTTTGAATGTTATGTCATAAAAAACTATAAAAATCTTGGGATTAGAAGACATAACGACCATAATAGTTTCACTTCATCTAGAAATATCAATGGTAAATTACCCATTATAAAGGATTAAATATATTCGTGAAAGTTGATAATTTTATATTTATAGTGTATTTACTAGTGTCGGACATGGATGAAGAAAGGACTCTACTATTCTTAGGAAGAAAATTCATGAAAATCATAAGATCTATAATTTATGTCCAAAATTGTGTTCTATGATTAAATTTATTGATGAGGAGGTTAGTTTTAATATACAATGTGTTATAAAAAATATTGATGTAAAATATGATCATCTGGATGAGGAAAAAATAAGGATTTAACTGATCTATAAAAAAATATGATGTAAAAAATATTTATGTAAAAGAAAAAAATTAAATAGATAAAAATAAGAAAATAAGGTTTTGAGATAAGAACAAAAATAAAGAATGAAATACTATCCCAAATAGGTTTGAAGAGGCCAATTAGTTTTGGTTAGTACACGATTTATATTTTTTATTATTAGGACTAACAAAAAATTGGTCGATTGGATTAGTTGTGGTGGAAAAGGTGCTTCCCATATAGAGAGAAAATATTATTTTAGAAAAAGGAAAAACACCCACATATATATAGAAGACCCAATTATAACAATTTATTTATTCAGAATAATTAATCTCTTTTTAACCTTCTATCACATGAGGAAAAAATATGTAAGGTCAAGATAATGATCTTAAATAAAATAGATTTTAGGATTCAACACAATTTTTTTATTTTATTAGGATTTTAAAGCTTATCATGCATACAATATCCATTAATCTACTTTAAACTTTAATTAAACATGGATCTGGTTATTTCAATATTTTTTTTGTTTTATAGGCCCATGAAGGAAATGGAATAAAAATAATAGTATGAGAAGGATAAAATAAAGGAAAGAGTTTCATTATAGAGGAGTAGTGATTTAAATATAGTATTTATTTCACTCCCATATTTTTGTTTCATGAAATCAGTTTTTGAGTTTTTAAAAGGGAAATTACATTTATTATACATATATTACTTACTAATTTCTAATCTGTGAGACAAAAATAAATTAGGACATCAATCATGAGAAGTATTATAAATTATTTTAAATGTAATTAGATGATTACAATGGGGAATTAAATAAGTGATGATAATCATAAGGGAATAGATTTAAAAAATCCTTATTTATATAAATTTTTTTACTTTATTTAAATAAATTTATTATTATATTTTGACATTTTTTTGAATTTATAAAAATCATTTTAGTTGATTTTTTGTTAATATTAATTTACTAGAGTTATTTTTCCAATCATATGTTTTTATGTTTGAGAGGATTTTAAGATAATATTTCCAATTTGTTTTGAGAATATTTCTTGAGAGACTTGGGAATGTTTTCTTATAGAAATTTCTTTTCATATTTTCAAAGAAATTATTAAAAAAAATTAGTTTTAAAATGATTGAGGAAATTTTATTATTAATAAATTTATCCTCTAGACCAAAAATTTCACTATATCTTTCAAAAGACCATATAATCTATTAATTACCTTGATAGGAAAGATCCATACTACAAGCCTACATTTTCCTTCCTACCCAAATCTTCATGTTTTAAATTATATTAATTAATTAAAGTATGAGTGAGAGTTATCTGATGGTTGAAAGGGATTTATTCCATTGAGGATAATATATAGGACTGTTTTATGGGATTTTGGGGTGAAGTTTTATGATTATCATTCATTCTGATTCATGGTTTTTTATCATGAAAAAATGGAAAAAATGGGCTGTGTATTGGGAAGGTAAAAAATCACCTTTACTTTACCAATTATCATGTTATAAATATTGTAATTAGTGTTTTTAGGAGATAATGTGAGGTTATATGATGGAAGTGAGAATTTTCATAGGAATAATGTATTTAAAAAATAAAAAAAATGAAACATTTTATAAAACAAGAGGGTGCTTTATTCATTGAGATTCGTAGAGGTGATATCATTTTTGGAGGATAATTTTTCATTGAGATTTTGGTTGATCATCATGAAAATTACTTTATAGATTAAC
Organism: Viscum album; assembly: GCA_963277665.1. Classification (NCBI taxonomy): domain Eukaryota; kingdom Viridiplantae; phylum Streptophyta; class Magnoliopsida; order Santalales; family Viscaceae; genus Viscum; species Viscum album. The sequence continues at coordinate 615,316,734 of OY728145.1, read as the reverse complement.
CTCATTTTTATATTTCATTGATTTTTAACATCATCAAACACCAACCTAAAGCCTCCTAGTTATATGAACTTAAATTTTAATGACTCATGATTATTTCTAAAAACATTCTTATGGGGTTAATATTATATATTAATTGTGAGCATATAGTAAGGATAATGATTTGAGGTATGAGGATAACTCCATTTTAAATTTTTTTACTTGAATTTAATTTAAAATAATTTAAAGTGAGGTAGATTATAATCATCATTAACTTTAATGATTAATTGGAAAACCTGAATAAAGTATAGGAGGAGTATTATCATTAAAAATTGAGAGAGTAAAATAAATGGTTTACTTTGTTTCCTAAACAAATAAGGATTTGAAGAAGTTTTATTTTTAGAAAATTAAAATTTAATTTCCCATTGATAATTATTTTCTTTTATTAACATGGATATTTAAATATTGGTAGAGTGGTGTTACTTTTCATATATATTTATATTTTATGATCGACAAAAAAATTTTAATTGTGGGGATATTTGATGAAAATATTTAATGTATATATCCCCAAATTTAATTTTATTAATTTTGAAATTTTATGGATGATTTTACCAATTATTCATTGATATTTTTTATTTTTTGGATGATTAAAATTTATATGAAATTCTAAAAAAAATAATAATTTTGAATAAATTTTAAAAACGGAAAAATATGATGATATTTTAGGAGAAGTGATGGGTAAACTACTTTTTTTAGGAAATTAATTTGATGATGATTTCATAAAAAATATAGCCAAAACCAAGGTGACCCATGACAAGAGTATCCAACCAAATATTTTCTTGGGGGAAGATGACCAAGAAAAATTGGATGAACATCTTGTTGTTGTAGAGATCTATATAGTTTAGTACAGGGGAATGGGTAGATGTGCATATGTGAAGAGAAGAGAGCCTAGTGTAGGACATTATTGAGAAGGAGGGTCTTGATGAGGTGGTTCAGAGCTACTCATCTACATTATTGGTGTTTCTCTAATATATATGTTATATTGTGGTAAACCACTATTTTTTGATGTGTGATCATTGAGTGACCAAGAACTATTCATCATTTATAAAGGTGATACTATTTGATCCTATGTTCATGCAACCCCACTCATACAGATTTCTATAATACCCATCCTCACTGAGAACCTATCTCCGACACATCAAGCCACTACCAAAATTCCATTTTCTCAACTGATAAAGCTCATACTTGAGATACTTCAACATGATAAGAGCACTAGAGCTCTGGTGAGTAATTATAAAGCATCTTCTAATACCTGAGTCAAGAAAAAATAATGATAAAGTATTGATGAAGTTGGGGTTTGTGTTATATTTTGGTAATTTTTACAGAAAAGGATATCTATGTTTGTTTTAGTATAAATATATGAATGTGTAAATGGATGTCTATGTAAAGTTCCCAAACTACCCACATAAGGGTATAGGGATAACATTCTAAGGGTTTAGATATGAATATACATATCAGGATGGCTATATGAACATGAAATAATTGAAAAAAATTCAAAATAGGTTTATGATATGATGGAAGTGATTGTTCTATGAACATGAAAAGAAAAGGTGATAAATTTTTGGTAGATTTTAGTTTGTTCCTTGAAGAATAACAGTCATAGTGAAAAATAGTAGATACTAGATTTTCAAATATAAACTAAAATGTTTATGTCTTGATTTGAATTTATCACACCATGAACATGCATAGACATGTAGACTAGTGTGGGGAAGAGTTTTGGTTCATTCCATAAACCAAGTTCATGCTATGAATGATATGGTCAATATAGAAATAAAAATATGATCATGTGACACTTTATGAGAAACTTCAAGTGTATTAACTATGGTTATTTAGGTGAAGATGAAGGGATATCTTGAGAATAAGAGACCAAGCCCTTAGGTGTGTCTTTTCTTACAAATATAGAGAGTTCAACCCCTACTTGGGTGATTGAAACCTAGATACTAGAAATAGAAGCTAGAGATTATGGGAGATGCCTATTAATATTCATCATATGACCTGTTACTATTGTTCTTAGGTTCTCTTAGATTTTTAGACTTTCTTATAAATAACACGAGGGGGGTAATTCTCTTTTTCCAAGTGATTTAATTTAATTAGAGTGTGATAGTGGATATTTTTTCTATTTTTAATCCGTAATTTGGGTTGATTCATCCATAATTTATTCTCTATAATTCTTTTTCTCATTACATGACCATTTTTTTATGAATCAAAAAGTGAAAATTATTGTATTGAATAATTATTGTGAATTATTCATGTCCACTAAATGAATATTGGTAATTATGTTTAAACATGGTATTGACTCACCTAATTCATTAATGTGACAAAGAATATGTGAAAATGAAAAGGGGAATTTTTTATCTAGAGAGGATGTACTAAGACAAATGATTATCTTATATTTAAATTTGATAAAAAACTACCTAATAACTTTCAACTCTTCACATAACTAGCACACGAACCTAAATTTACATAAAATAGAATGTTTTATAAATTATGATTTCCAAATTAATTTTTTTATTTTCTTCATTTTCATTATCATCTACTAAATTTTACTAAATTTTACTAAAATTGTCCTTATCGATTTGAACTCAAACTTTTCACATACTAAACTTGTTTTTTTAGTTATAGTTTGTTTATGTTTTTTATAAAATTATAATTTTTATACCCCATTATAATTAATGACGCCCTTAGGGAAATGCTATTTCTACTTATTGACAATAAATATTACCAATCAACCATAAGTCACATCAATATCCCCCATTATGTTGATTTTCAATACTAATAAGTTTCTCCAAACCATGATGTATGTTAATATGTTTTCTCCCCCTTATCGAAAATAAAATAAAATGGGAAATGGATTCTTCCATTCATTGATACTATAGTGTAGTGAAGTTACTCTATGAGAATATTCTTCTCCCCCTTTCTAAAGTAACATTTTCACCCCTTTTGTTTTGTTCTCTCCCTTTATTGAGAAAGTATATCATTACCACATGAGATAAGGATTGACACCACAATTTTTCTCTTAGTAATTTTCCTATCAATCAACCAACACTAAGTCTAATTGGGCTAACAAGGTGTTGAAGCAAGAGCAGTTAATTTAAACAAAAAAGGTATACATGGCCTAACATTAATGTGATACCAGTATTTCATTTATTTATTTTGTTTTTTTATGAATATATTTCCATGAAATTTCATGAACCTATGCTCCACATGAACAAAAAGATCAAAAAATGAAAAGTAGACTGTAATTTCATCCCTCATTTTGTTATAAAATCACTCCCCCTTGAAAAATATATTCAATATTAGTCTAAAAAAAGTTTGTAATGTAAAAACAATGCATTAAATTTAAATATTCTTTAATGATATCTACAAATCCATATTTAGTAGAAATACATAAATCTCTAGGACCTTCACCTATTTTAAAATACCCCCATAAGGGCTACTCTTTAAACATCATCACCTTAAACTCCCAAATTTCAAACATAAAGACAACAGACTTAGGAATAAGGTGTAATTTGATAATCTATTTAGTTTTTTAAATAGGGTTTATACTTCTTTATTAGCCCTACTAAATGTTTCATTATGTCTACACTTCCATGTGAAATCTTCATACATGTTTCACCCTTGTCATTAAAAGTTTATATATATTTGGATAACATGGAAATATTTTTTATTTCACCAATATTCTTAGTTGAAATAGGACTACCAACTCTATAAAGAGAATAAAAATTTATATTTTTAGATTTCTCCATCTTCTTGGCCTTTTCTAATTGATCTGATTATATAATCAATAAATATTCAGGCTCATGCTTATCCTTATTTTGGTGTGTAGAATATTTCCTTGTAGTATTAATACCAGTTTCTAGATTCATTATAACATAACCATTATTTCTCATTTTTCTAATAAAAATAGTCATACATTTGACAGCCACATGTTCTTCTTGGTTACACCTTTCACACACATTATCATCAAACTTTAGGTTACCCTTACAAGGAAACCTCATTTCTTTTTCATTAGGACTGTCAAACACCAATCCAATTTTTTATTTATATCATTAATTAACTACTCTATTATAAATTCAAGATTTATCCTATCAACATTAATTTTTATGGAAATCTTGAAATAGTCCATGATGTGACCTATCATTTCACAATATAAGTGTCAAGTCCTATCTGGTGAGACATCAATTTCATCTTTCTTTTTCAACTTTTTTATAGTGGTATGATCAGTAAATTTATTCTTGGATTTACTATTCAAGGTTGACTTATTTATGTTGATTTTATTTTTGAACTACTATTATGGAATTCTAGTATCATTAGTATATGATTTGTGTTCTTATGGTACATACCAAAACTATTCATAAAAGTGTATATATAAGTTGAAAAAATCATAGAATATTTTAAAGATTCCAGATATTTTTCATGGAAAAATTATTCATTTTTTAAAAGATCTTATTTTATACAATAGTTTTTACTAGACTTTTAAAACTTATACACGTTAAAATATTATACCAACACTCTATGACCTTATTCTAAAACCTATAACGATACCAACTTAATCTAATTAACCTCTGAATTTTATCTATTGATGCAATCTATCCAAATTTTTCTCCTATCCATTTATGGGTTGGAACACCAAATTTTTTAGATCTATTTGGGTGGAAACTATTCTTTGATATACTCATGTCCACCATTTATACATTGGTGGGTTTCTTGTAATTTATAGTTTCACTTATTTTTACATTTTTTAAATTAAATTTTTTTGAAATAATTGATATAAATTTAATATAAAAATAAAATAAAATTGATTTGAGGGTCTTCATTCTCTATGATCCAGATGTGGATACTTCTTTGGGTGATCTCAAGATCACTTTACCACCAGAAAAATTCCCTTTTAATGGAAAAATATCTAAAACATAATAGGAAACAATTATCTTCTCACCTATTTGGGGAGGTATAATTTGTAGTGACTCTAGATTTTTGAACTTTACACTTGCTCAAAGAACATCATATTAAGAGTATGATTTTTCAAACTCAAATAAAATCAATATTAATTATTATTAGATTTATAACTTATAATAATTATCCTCAGTAATCACATTTTCCACTAGTAATTGGTTGTCAAGATATTTCTCCATGTTTTCCTTGATTTTTAGCTAAGTAGTTTTAAAATCTATTGAAACTTTATGGATATTTTAAAATTACAGAATAAATTACTTAAAAACTTATTCAAACACTTAATTATCACAAAAAACTAATTATTATTGATTATTTGATATAAAAAATATTTCATTGCAATGAGTGACATATTTTTCTTTTTCTTTCAAAATCATTGTGAGGGTATTACACTTTTAAATATTCTTGGACACTACTTATTCTATAACATCATATTCTAAATTCAGCAGTGAATTTTCATCATGTTGTCCCTTTAATAATGTAAATATATAAGTTATTACTTTAATGGGGATATTCTTTAAATAATTATTAACTTAAGGTAGTGATTTCTTGTAGATTTAATGAAACCATTGTCATAACTTGAACATGAATGATTAAGGGAATAATAATCAGTAGATTTAATTGATAAACCCTTACAATTTGTAATAATTTTATCTCACTATTTATCCTCCTTTATCTTTGATTTTTTATCTTCATATTTTTCTAGAACATTGTAGATACTTTCAATTCTAAACTATTAGAAATAAAATGTGATTTTTCTATCCAAGACTCTTCTTCATACATTTAAAATATATAATTCATGTATTTCAATAAAAAAAATTTAAAATTAAACTATATATTTCTAATCAAAGTAAACATATTATTTGATACCAAATTTTAGTTCCAATGGATAGGTGAAAATAATTGGAAGGGGGGTGAATAAGGCATTACTTAATATTTACCAAATTAAAAGTATCACATTAAACTTCAACCCTCTTTGATTTTGAACCCCCATTTCATGTTAATAAAAGTAGATATCTTAAATTATTTACCCAACACTCAAATAATAGATGAAATGAAATTAAATAATGTAAATTATGAAACATTTACTTTTACAAGGTTCAAACATAATGTGGGAAACCTATGCCTTTATATGACTAAGTTTCATTGAGTTATAGATTCTCCACTATAAATATTAACATCAAGTATAGTAGGTTAAGCAGGGATCATCTAGAAACCATTATTTATATATTAAATAGGAAAGATATCACCATATTACATAGGTGATGGATCACTATAATACACATGTTATCAAATACTATAGAAGTTTCTTTATACTAAAATCCCACTAATTCCTGTATAACTTTCTCAACCCAGATTACATAAAAAAGTCCATCCAAGTATTTCGATGCATCTAAAAACTATTTTTATTCCTCACATACAGGATCTTAAACTACATTACTATATTTTAAACCCAACACATGAAACTTGGTCTCTATTTTCTACCTTACTTCATAGACATGATTTATAATCTATTCACAACCCCCACAACTCATTTTTCAAGAAAAAACCCCCAAACAATTCCACCTATAATGTAAAAAACTTAATGCATAACTCTAGAATATTTCTTAGAAATTAAACAATGAAACCATGGTATTTTCTTCCTCATTGCTTATAGAACCTCTTCAGTATGATTCTCTTTCTTCTCTCTTAAAATTCTACAACACTAAGTGTAGTTGATATTGGTTTGTGGAATAGAATTTTCCTATTTCTTTTTTATTATTCATTAATACCTAAAGGTTGGGTATTTACATTAAAGTATTTATTTTTATTATTCATTTAGACAATTGGTTCTCTCAATTCCATTGTTACAGTGCACTTCTACAAAACATTCAACTATCTTTATCTTTATCTTATATTTTATTTTTATCCTTTTGATAACCATTTTCATAGACACTTTCCCATTTATTTTTTGGGACTTATCATTTTATATAAATATAAATAAAGCTGGGGTTTAATGTGAAATCCAACAGACCAACTTTAAATCCTTTTCATTTCTCTCATAACCCCTTGTAATTTCTCAATATAAAGTGATAACTTTTCCATTTCTTAATTTATATTCTCATTTTATCCATCTCATTCGAATATATATCTATTTTTATTAACAAGATAAAGGTATCTTCTTCTCAAAATTTTCTTAGTAAATTAAGGTAATTAATTATTTAAGGCTATATAAAGTATACAGTAGTAGACACTTATGGTGTGAAGCATTCCACATTCTATCATTAAATCATATAAATTTTTTTGTGCAACTCCAGCGTCAATATTCAATTCCGAAGATTCATCCCAACTCAAACACATATTATTAGTCTTGAATAAATTTTTATGATATTTAAGTCACTAAAATAATAACACAAGCATTAACTAATCTCAGACTATATTTTATTAGATACATTGAGTCATAAATATTATTATTTAAAACTCAGAGCTTTATAGAAAAAATGATCTATTTTCATCTTACATCCCATTTTATCTTCTTCAAATAAAGATTGGATATTTTCTAAACATAGTTTCACTATTTTTTGAGCATGTTAGAACAAAACTTTCCCCATCCAAAATCATTTTATATTCAAAATAGTGGATTCAAGAAATTTGAGTTCTTTAGATTTAATACAATATTACGTTTCTTCCAAGAATGATCTGATCTCTTTTTTTTTGGTTTTTATTTTTTTATTGGGATATTATTTTCAAACCTGAGTTGGGAGGAAACCTATAATGGTGAAGTCATAGATTTTTTGGATTTTCATCTTTTCCTTGGATTTTTTTCCATTTTTTGGGTAATTACACGATGTGTAAGGATTTTTTAAAACATGTAATGCTTATCAGAATAATCTAATATATTGAATTCTCAATGTTAGTTTTTACACACTGTATAAGGGTTACACATCATGTAATGTGAAATCTGGTTTTTAATTAAAAAGGGGACCCAATTTTTTGTGTAACTTGAACTAAAATGGATTCACAATGTGTAAAATATTACAGAACATGTAATTACATGATTTATAGTTTTTATGGTGCTATGTAGATGTTTGAGGGCTCTTTTCTTTTTATTGACTTATCTTCTCAGATATAGATATTACCATAGAAATTTCTGAGTGTCTTCCTTCCATCCAGATTTATATATTCTGTGATTGATTAGTAGGGATATGTTCGTCATCTCTTAGAGTAAGATTTCTACTCATTTTCTCTCTCATTGGTGTCTATAAAACATTTTTTGTAGGTGTTTGTAATTTGATGGTGTTTTCTACCAATAATTTTTTAGTGTTTGGTCATGCCTTATCTTTAAAAGGTAGATCTTATGTTTTCCAATCTCTATTGTCAATGGAGTATAGGTTTTCTATACTCTTGAGGTAGATGGATCTAATCAAATATTTTCATTTATTTTATTCCTTATTTTTCATATTTATTTATTAAGATTTAAAATGTAATTTCATGTGTTGAAATTTAAAAGGGACATGGGTTCACATTTGAAATATTATTTTTCATTGAAAACAAAATTTAATTAATTTGAAATAGAAAATGTATTTTTCAAACCCTAAAGAAGATTTTATTGTCTTTGAATTGTTTTTATAAAAATGTGAGCATGGTTTTTAAAATATAAATTGACAAAAATTTCATAGTGGTAACATTGGGTATGCTGAGATAGAGAGATGAGTAGCCTTATTGTGTATGACACCACTTGGAGGTAACCTCTTGTGTGTAGATAGTCTATAATAGGCCTCGATATTAGTTGGATCCAAACTTTTACCTTATTAGGCTTGTGAGTGTCTAGTACATATTCTCCCATAGGTTTGAGCCCAAATGGTAGGTGCATTGTTGTTTCTAGTCATTTAATTACATGATAGTTATTTCATGAATATTGAATAACATGTCTAATTATATTTCGATATATTTACCTTCTTGTTTCTGGATTTTTCAACATGGCATGATATTTTTAAAAACTCAAGGATTGTTTAGAAAAAAGATTTCAAACTGTATTATTTATAAAAATTCTTGTAAGACTCTTTTGTTTTAAAGTTTGTACTTATAAATTCTTATCATTATAATTTTTATAGATATTTTTGTTGTATCCTATTGAGATCTATTTATCACACCATAATTTTTCTTATAGGTGTATATATACCTTTTTTTTCAGGAATCAGGTAAAGAGAAGATAATTTTTTAAAATATTGGATTTTCTTTACATTGCTCTTCCATTTTGGGATAATTTAGAGGTGACATTTGGTCACCTGGAGACTTTTTTCTAGACTCGTATTTCTTTCTACTTTAGATTATTTATATCAGTCGTATCTCCCATTGTTTTTGCTATATAGTCTGGTTGGTTTTCTTGTTTTTATTATATATTAGACTAGTTTATTATCTTTATTTTACCCTACCCCATTATGAGTTGACTTGGGTAACTGGTCTGGTTGACCCAGGTTGGTCTCCTATAATTTGGTATTAGAGGGGTTACTCATCCTGAAGTGTGTTAGCACTACCTAAGTTGTTTTAGTGTCTTGGGTAGATTGGATTGTGTTCATAAGAATTCAGAAAGTATGTGCGGAAAGGTGTCCTAGAAAGCTAACTCTTGTTACATAATTTGAGTTTCCATGGATTGTTGGAAAATCCTTAATAAGTCTAAGACTGAGTATTTATAATGTTTATTTAAATAAATTATATGGGATGTTTATTTAAATTATCCTACCTACAATATATGAGGATTTTTCTATATGGAAACTAATCAAGGAGTTTATTTGTAGGGTCTCAATCCTGTAAAAAGGTGTTTCCTTATAATGATAGGATTCATAATTGCTTTAAATTATAATTTTTTTAAAGAATTATTTTGGATTATTGTTTTTGTTTTGATGGTTTTGGAATTTTATCATGGATGATTGGTTATTGTCTTGTGTTTAATATATAATTCCTCCTAGAAGAGATATTCCAAATATAATAGGGGAAAATGCTTGGAAGGTTTCACATGTGGACCCTGTATTGGACCCTTCTTTGGTTGAAGCAGTGATCCCTACTATTCAAAATATACGGTTAATGGGAGTAGTGAACCTGGGATGGGTAGTTAATCATGGATTAGAATTTACCAAGAAAAATCCACCTATATTTCATGGTGAAAAAGGACCTCAATAGTTAGAGGAGTTTCTTGAACATATTTAGAGTATCTTAAACATCTTTAAGACTCCTAAAGATTCAATGGTGGGTTTTTTCATGTATATGATCGAGGGACCAAGAAGAAGATGGTGGGACCCAATAGTGAAAGCTATGTTTCATGAATGTATTATCTATTTATCTTTCAGGAATACATTTAATAAGTAGTTTTATCCTAAGACATTATATGTAGAAAATACTTAGGAGTTTTGGACATTGGAGAAAGGATAGTGTACTATTTTGAAGTACTCCATCCGACTTGCTGAGTTGGTGCATCTAGCACCGAAGCTTGTCACCGATGATTACCTGAAGGCTCAGTGGTTCAAGATGGGGATAAGAGATGATGCTCAATCAATTATTCTTCTTTTATTACTTCCTAAATTTTTATAGATAGTGGATAAATCATATTTAGCTAAGTTAGACATAGCTAGAAGTATAGGCTTGGGCGGAAGTTTAGTGGGTACAAAATTTATCCATAGTGCTTCTTCTAGTTAGAAAAGAAAGCACAAGAGTGGTTAGTTTTCTACAAGAACAGTTTTAGGGGATTCTATAGGGAATAAATATGCTATTTCTAGTGTATGAGGTGTGGTCATAACATGCCTCATTGTATGGAGTCTCTTGGAACTTCTCATCTTTGTGGGTGATCTGGCCATCAGAAACATTTATAGGATAAGATGTCCCAAGGAAATAAGGTGTGATCCACTTTCACCAAGGGAGTCACATGTTCTTATTGATGCATTCAAGGGTGTTGGGTCTAATTCTCAAGAAAAAGAAGATTTACAAGTGGATAAGTTTTGATGAATTTATGAAAAATATTGTGCTCCAGAGGAATCTAAAGTAGGGAAAATTAATGGTAGAGGTACAATGTTTAATTTATATTCTAAATTTCTTTATATGTTTGATACAAGTGATATCATTTTTTATATTATCAAATTTGGTTGACATGTAGGGTTTATGTTCTAATTTAATTCCATTATTGTTGGATCTTTCTATGCCTTGGGGAAAGAGGTCCAAACATGGTTTCATATGTCCCCTGTGTTGGGTGGTAATTATCAACTTTGAGGTGGTTTGGGACTTATTAGAGCTTGATCTTGACATATTTGACTTGATTATCCATATGGATTGGATGATTTGAATAAAGGATCAAATATAATATTATCACCATTTGGTATAGTTTTTATCTATTAATGGGGTCACCCACATTTTCTAGGTTGAGTGGGGCTCTATATCAAGAAGGGAAGGGCCGATTATTCCTTATGATGATTTAATCTCATGCAATTATAAATTTTTTTTCTTAATGAAGTTGACCTATTATTGGGTTGTCAACTACCCACTTTTTTTTATGTGTACCCTGAGGTATATTTAAATTATTTTTTAGATTTCTTCCATAGAGATAGGTTAAGTTTACTATTTAATTTTTACTTGGAATGATGCCCATTTTTATGCCATCATATCAAATGGAACCAGATGAGTTGGTGGAAATTAAAGTCCAGTTTGAGGACATAGAGGCGAAAGGATTTATTCCTCCTAGCATTTCACTATGGCCTTCTCTTGTACTCTTTTCTAAGAATATAGAAAAAATTCTGATAATTTATATCAACTATCAAAAGTTTAATCGGGTGAATGTTAAGAAGAAATATACTTTTTCAATAATTTATGATCTCTTTGATAAATTAAGGTGGGATAGTTGGTTTTATATGGTTTACTTGTGGTTGGGGTACCACTATTTGAGAGTCAGAGAAGAGTATATCCCCAATGCAGTGTTTCAGAGTAGATATGGGCATTTTGAGTTTCTAGTTATTCCATTCAGAATAACTAATTCTCTTGCAGTATTTATAGCTTTGATGAACAAAATATTTAATTAGTTTTTTGACTCTTCCATTTTTATGTTCGTAGATGATATCATGGTGTACTCCATGATAGAGGAGGATCACAAAGACTATTTGTATATCATTCTTTGAACTTTGAGGGAACATAGTCTATATGGTATGCTTTCTAAGTGCGAGTTTTGGATTTGAGAAGTGATGTTTATAGGGAATGTGATATCCGAGAGGGATTTATTAGTTGATCTTGAAAAGGTTCAGGCCATTATGTATTGGGATCATCCCATAAATGTGTTTGAAATCCAAAGCTTCTTGGGTTTAGCAGGTTACTATAGAGGGTTTGTTCGAGATTTATCTAAGCTCACATATTCGATGTTATATTTAACCACTAAGCATGTAAAGTTTGAATAGAATGAAAATTGTTAGAGATATTTTGAGTAGTTTAATATGAGGTTGAAATGAACACCATTTTTTATTCTTCTAAAACCAGGTTCAGTTTTTGATGATTTCTGTGATGCTTCTGGTATGGGTTTGGGATGTGTATTAATACAGGGTAAACATGTCACAACTTATGGGTCTCACTAGTTATTCCCTCATGAGAAGAACAACCCTACCAATGATATTGAGTTGGTGGCTATTATGCATGCACTCAAAACTTAGTTTTGTTATCTGTAACACCCTGATATTTTGTGAAATAATTTTTTTTCAAATTAATTTTATCCTTTTTATATTTTGAATTTCATGAAACACTGAAAAAAGTTTTTTAATATTAAAAAAATATGTTTGGATTGTGTTATATGAAACACTGAGAAATCATGAACAACACGAAACATAAAGTTTAATGTACTCTATATGGAACACTGAAGTTAGTGTATATTACATGCAAGATTTACTTTCCTCGATAGCTTGTGTAACACGCAAGGCCGAGTGTTACCAAACTATAACATATTATTAAAAATATTATTATTTAATATAATAAGATATAACATAGATGTTAAGTTAATGGTTATGAATAAAATTAAATAACTTATAAAAATGAATGGTTTAATTCATTAGTTACAAATGAATTATAAATTAATATAAGAACCAATTGAATATAAAGAGAATGTTTTTATAGAAAATTATTTTTGTTCTCACAAAGCTATTTTATCCTAATAAATTAAATTAATTACAATTAATGAGTGATATTAATGTAATATATATATATTATCCAATAAAATATTTTTGATATTCATACAATATATTTGATAAACATAATATATAAACAAATCCAATTTCACACATAAAAACCTATATTTTTATTAAGGTGCTTTGACCACCTTTTAATGGAGAACCTATTTTAAATCCAAGTTTTGGATATTTTATAAATTATGTATTTTAAAATAAAATTAATCTTGTAAATAATAACATAAAAATTAGGTTAGGGTGAATTTTTGGTATTTTTCTGCTAAGTTTTATATTTTGATTAATAGTGAAAAATACTGAATTTTAATTCAAAAATACTTTTTAATCTAATATATTTATATTGTTAAATTATATTTTTAATTTATTTTAAAGTTAAATTAGATTAAATTTTTATTAAATAATCCAATTCATGTAATTTTAATATATTTCACATTAAAATTGATTTTAAAACATAATAAAATTTTGAATGTTTTTACTTTAAAAACCTACACTATCATCTCATATGGGGGATTAAATTTAAATTAATTTCTTCCACTTCTATGATTTGAATATGAAAAAATGGATTCCATATTTTTAATCAGAATAATTTATAATTTCTAATGATATCAACTTATGTTTTTGACCAAAAATATTAGTGAATGCAGTTAAAATTATTTACTGCAATTAAGGAAAAGTTAAGCTTAAAAGGGGAATAAACCTTAAACATAAGTGCCCAAATAACCTATAAACATAAAAAACACCCATTTTATGGACATATTTAATCTATAAAACATCCTTTATTGAGTTTTTTGGTTTTATTTTACTTTTTTAAGTAAAAACATGGGTACACCTAACTTTTTTTCGAATATACCAAGTGTGTCCTTTACCTTCCTAATAAAAGGCCACCACATCTACCTCTTCTTCACAACTATAAACCAATTTTTTTTCCAATATATTCCCAATCCACTTCCAAACAAACTTCCCTTCCTCCTAGAATCCCCCATTTGGTTAGAAATCCTTTCAAAGAATACCTTTGCTGTAAACCAAAATTATTTACCCAATTAAGAGGTAACACCCTCCCTCAAGCTCCTTTATTTTATTTTATTTCTCCAACCCACAAAAATAATTAATCCATGATTGTATAAAAACAAAAGTATCTTAAATATGCTATTATGTTGTCATGGTATGTGTTCTAACTTCACTTAGACACATTTACATATAATGGGTAACGAACATACTGTTTATGTTTACAATGAACTACCGCCTCACAAAATAATGATTGTTTATTTTTACTTTACCACCTCTCATGGTGGAAATTATGATAGAAAATCTATTTATATATGTTATTTTCTATATTTATTATTTATTTAATCTTCTATAATCCTTTTACAACACATATCTTTATACTTTTAATTTTTTGTAAATATGATAATTTCGTTTGAGGAAGCACTACTACAAAACAGGCTTTTAACAGCACCAGAAATGGCCTTTATCAGAGCAAGAAAAGAACTGAATATATGAGCAATGTTAAAATCGGAAGACTTTTATCAATTCTGAAAAATCATCAATAAAGGTTTTATTTATCATTTTTTAAAATGTTGGGGATGAAGACTCATTTTTATTATTAAATCAAAGTAAAGACCTCTTTTAATTGGGTAGAGGGAAACCCATTACATAGCCCGAAGTCCCAGTGGGCTTGTAGCCCATTTCATAGCCCATAGGCCCAAATTTAATGCCCAATTCACATTCTGTGAATAATAACCTGCTGCTATAGTACCCGCACAGTACCGCCACCGCTACAGTGCCCTTCCGCCACTATAGTACCGCTAATGAACAATGTCACAGATGCTACAGTACCGCTACAGTACTGCTACACTACCTGCTCCCCTTGGGTTTATTTATCATTGATTTTATTTAGCATTGCTAAAGGAATCCTTTATCATCGCTTATAAAATCACTAGTAAAGGTACTATTTATCAATTCTTTTAAAAGCTCTAATAAAGGTCCAAAATTCAATATGATATTATATCACATTGTATCAACATTGTCGTGCACTGTAATAACACACTACAACACCAGAAACCCTCCAGATATCAACAAAATCAAGTCCCAATATAGAATTTAAATTAAATGAAATTTACAACAAAAATACTGGAAAAGACTATATTATAGACATATCAAAAATTTGTTTATATAATTTCATAAATAAAAATTATTACATACATTCAAAAACAATCTTAACTGTCAATGTTACCATGATTTCTATTGGATTTATTTTTTCAAATCTTCCAACACTACAAGAGTAGTTTTGAATAAACCACCTCAACTTGAAAAAAAATAATCCACCTGTATAAAAAAACAATTATTATGAGTAATACTAAAACGAAATAAATTAAACATAAATTTTAAATAATACATTAATTCTATAGAAAATGTTTTTACCATGAAAATATCAATATTACCACTGTGATTGATTAGTAGAGGGAACTTGAAAGAAAGTGATAAATGTCAACACTATAGGAGTGAAATGTTTTGCCGGATAAGAAGTCTATAAGAAGTTTTGGTGTAGAAAGGGTTGAAAGATGGAAAGAGCACCCCAACTTGAACAAAATAATCCACCTATATAAGAAAAAAATTATTATGTGAGTAATACTAAAAATAAATAAATTAAAAATATATAGGAAACAATAAATTAATTATATGGAAAATTATTTTACTATGAAAACATCAAAATTTACCTTTAAAATTGAGTAAAGGCAGTGTCGTTGCTCTTCCTAAAAAGGTAGTGGAGGTAACTTGAATGAAAGTGACAAATACACCACTATAGGAGTGAAAATGTTTTAAGGGATAAGAAGCATGAATGGTGGACAAAGAACCCCAAATCAAAAAAATAAGAATCCACTTGTATAAGAAAACAATTATTATGTGATTAATAATAAAAAATAATTAATTAAACACAAATATTAAAAAATACATTAATTATATGGACAATGATTTTACTGTACAAACATCAATATTACCTCTCTGATTGGGCAGAGACAACATAATTTATCTTTTTGTAAAGGAATGACGCATGGATAGAAATATTCAAAAATAAATTAACTATACAAAGAATAATGTAAATTAAATCAATGTTCCATTATATAATTTTTCGGGAAAATAGAGAGTGTATATCTTAACATTACCTTTAAATATATCAAAAGGGTTTCCTTAATTATAGTTTGTTATTCAAATGGATTGGTAACATTATCACGTGAATAAACCTTTTCTTCATGAGTAGTCAAACATTTAATTTTTATTATGTTAAGGTAATAGAGAACATATAATATTATGAGTAAAAACATAATATATTTAAAAACACTTTTACCTTATCATTGAAATAACTTTTTTAAAATGTTTCAAGGATCTAGTTCCTCTTTTTAGAATCCAAATCCCCTATTTGTGGTCCCCTCTAATGTACAATTCATTGTCTACATTGGTACCGACATGAATTTATTGTGATGTACCAATTAAAGGGTCATCCTCGATTGAATTTTCATCAAAATCAATATTTATTTTAGTCACCAGTAGGATAATTTAAAAATTCTTGTTTGTTGGATCAGATACATAAAATACTTTTACTTTTTGTGAGTCCATTATGAACAACTCATATTTGTCCCCTTATACATTGAAATTCATATTCAAAATCTTATTTCATCAATTTTCACTCCATTGATATTGTCAACCCATTTGCAACGAAAAATTGACACTTGAAATATTATATAACACACCTCGTATATCTATTAGGTAATTCCAAAATATGACATATTTTCAAAAATTAGATTTCAATCCTTGGAACTAGATATGTGCATCACTTTAGCCACAAGTGTAACACCTCTATTTTTTATTGTACTAAAGTTATCATGTTATTTTTTATTGAATGTATAACTATTGATTACAACACCATTATTAGATATAAAATTCATATTCGGTTTTCTGGCTAGCCATTGAAGTCATGCAATAATTGAATTCATATTTTTAGATAAATCCTTATAAATTTGATCTCTCAACAATCCTATAAACTATTCATTATGTGTATTTGATATCCATCCTTCACCCCTTGATGAATTCAAATCTCTAAGAATTTCTTTGTCGGATTTAATGTATGGATCAACATATTCACCATTATGTAATATGTAAAGATGTTCTTTATCCTTATATGTAAAGGTAATTATAACAAATTCTATTTTGTAAATTCATTTTCCCATAAGGCATTCACTATGATAAGAATTTGGGAGACAAATTATTTCAACATCTAATAGGCAATCAATACATAATTCAATAGCTACATCAACAATATATCATTCTATAATACAGCCTTATGGCCGAATTTGATTATTTTCATACCCTTTCAAAATATTCATATACCATTAAATGGGGTAAATACATCTCTATTGGATATGACCACATAGTTGAACATCTTTGACCAAGTGAAGCATCAGGTGGACCATTATATTAAAGAATGATGGTGGGAATAACATCTCTAATTTACATAATATGACTGCATTATCCTTATTTCTGATGGGAAACTTTACTGGGTCTATAAATTTATAATATATGGATTTAAAAAAAATAAGATTATAGTTAATGTATGTCATAAATTTTTAGGCAAAATGCAATGAAAAGCAACAAGCATTAAATATTTCATCAAAACATGATAGCGGTGTGATTTTATTACTTCTAACTTAAAATTATTCATTGATATGACATTATTGATATTTGATGAATACCCCTAAGGAACTTTTACACTAGTAAGTAAAAAGAAAAAATCGAAATTTTTCGTATCTGTATAGAGTGTAAGATACTAGAGGGGAAAAATTACGCATTTTACCCTTTACTGGTGCCAACTCTTCCCTTATCCCCATTTCAATTCAGTACAACCTAGCATTGATTCCATCTTTTGTTTTACCAGGAAAATTTAGTAACGTGCCAATAACACTATAAAATACATTTTTTTCTACATGCATGGAATCATGAAATTGTCTAACATAAAAAAAATTATAATATGGTAATTCGAAGAAAAATGATCTCTTTTGCCAACCTAATTTTGTATGGTTCATTGAAAATGGTTTACTAAAAATAGTTTCAATCTTTTTTACTTTTTTGTATAGTTGATCACCTATTATTAGATACAGTGTTGTACATTGTTTTATATTCCCATCAAATGCTATCATCCAGGATCGGTATTTATGTCGTCAAGGTAAAAAATTATGATGTCCTTAAAACATAGTCTTCAAGGAATGTTTCAAGTAAACTAAGTAAGTGAAATTTCACAAATGGTACACCCGAAAATTCCTTTAATTCTATAGCTTGATAAATTTACATAAGCTGGGAAGTCATTTATCTTTCCATAAAACATGGAACTCAATGTGAATTATTCACTTCTATTAGCATAATACATTGTTTCACCTGTATCCCACAACAATTTCAGATCTTTGATCAATGGATCCAAATAGACATCTATATCATTACCGGTTTTATTTGGTCTAAAATATAAATAGAGACAACATAATGTAATTGTAATTTATGCATAACCATGGAAGAAATTTATAATTTACCAACATGAATAGCCATGTACTATGAGTACTAATCTATAAAACAAAAGGATTTATTCTATCTATAGATAATGTAAGATGAAAGTTTCTCATCTCTTCTCTAAATTCAAGAAACTCAAAATAAATTTTCTTCCACTGAGTAGAATCTACTGGATAATGTAGGTTCCCATATATAATTCTTGTATCTACATACCATGTTAATTATCATGTGGTTTCCTAACATCTATATAGTCTTCTAAACCATGGAATGATAGGAAATTACCATACAGATTTCAATGGACCTGATTTATTTTTCTTGTATCGATCTGCGTCATACTTAGGGAATTTTATGAGTGATTCATGGTCCTTACAAAACAATATGAAATCATTTGGATAAGAATACATTTTTTTAAAAATCATGACCATTTAACATAACACTCATTTATCATCATATGCTCAACGTGGTAGTTCATTTTCATTTGGTAACATATCTTTCAGAAGACCAAGTAGTTCTGTAAAGTTTGTGTCACTCCATCTGCTGCCATATTTTAAATTATATAACTTCATTACAGCTGACAATGTTGTTTATTTAGTACAACCAACATAAAATGGTTTTTGGGACCACTATTTAACTCCTCAAACAACTTTATACAATCACTAAGGTCATCTTCAATTTATATTGTCATTTAGTCCATGAGATCTTCATCATCTTTTACAAAGGTATTCATATCAAATGATTCATAAACCCTATTATCATACCAATCAATTTTGACATTCAGATTTCCCCATGTTTAGTCCAAAATTTATAAATTTTGTCTAATCCATGAAAAATAAAATGTTCCTCCGACTATTTCAAACTAATTTTTCTTGAATAACAACAACGTAAACACATAAAAAGGATTTTAAAAGGGTCATCTGCATGTTCTATTGGAAACTTGATAAAATCATTAACTCCATCTTTATATTCATTTGTCCAAATATTAGTATGCATCCATTTTCGGTTTATATACATCTTATTGGGTTCATAAAATATTAATTTTATATAATATATAAATAAATACATATAAGATATTAAATATCAAAATTGAAAGTTATAGACAATTCTAATAATGGAAATATGGATCATTTCTACTAGAATATATGAGAACATAGATATTACAAATACAACAATAATGGTTTTTTGGAATTTGATAAAATAGAGGGAGATAAAGGTGGATAATAAATTATATTATCACAAAACTTTATAGGTGTAAAATAGAAGATGGATTGTGTAATGACCCTATCCAAAATTACCCAAACAACACTAGGCCAGATTATCTTATAACCTCTAACACACCTCAAAGTCAATAAAGGTGAATTTAAACTTTGGGTGCATAAAACCATAAATGGGAGGTCCCCCCCCCCTAAATAGAAACAATTAGTACCAAAGGTTGAAAAAAACTCTTGAATGACCCTTGGGGTCAGTGAAAATGCAGACCCAAAATCATCATTGCCCAATATAGGCATACATGTTAGACAATAAACTATGGAAATAAATGATTTAATAGCTATACAGACACACATACATGTCACACTAGTATAAATACTCACTAATAGTCTATAATAAATATCAAATAGATAAAAACATGATATTCAAAAATAATGTGAACTATAAATGCACCATAATGATTCAAAAAGTGAAGGATTGATGTGATAAAACCCAATTTGCTTAAATGGGTAAGACCCCTTTGAATATGATCCATAAGAAAACTAAGGACCATAGTGAATTCTAAGAGGAACAAGATCCTATGATACATATAACCAATAGAGGAACATACATCACTCCACTATCTTGGTTCTTGAAAAATAGCATCTGAAGTTGCATCTCTACTGAGGTGTCTGTGAAAGGTGTTAACATATATACAATCATTAGGGAACCACTAAAGTTCCTAAAATAATTATTCAAAAAAAATAATATACATGAAATTCCCCCCTTCACTCAGGTGGGGTGGTAAGGGTTGGGAGGGGTTTGAGGCGTGGTCATGGGGACAAGTCCCCGGGACAACGATTTACCTATATTTTCTTTATCGCGTTGTGTGCCACTATCATAGTTTACCCAATTTTTAAAAAATAATATACATTAAAATTTCTACACATTTATATAAATATTTGAGAAAATTATTTATTAAGAAGTTATAAAATATAGCAGTAAAATAATAATTAATAAATCCAAGGTTTAATATCAGATATAAATGACGGATCATACATCAGTGGTCAATACAAACAACGGACCAAAAATAGTTCCCTAAATGACAGATCACAAAAAAAAATCATAAAAAATAGACCATAAAAAATTATATAAGAATAAATCGAAAAAAACCAAAAATACATAATGAAAATAGGAAGGTCTACCTCGCTAGGTTGAAGAAAATATGATACCCTCTTCAGAAAACCTAATTTAAATCAGACACCAGATGTCAGATGAGATTTTGGATCAACTAGAGGTCGTTGAGTGGTGTGATTTAACCTTCGATTCACCAAGGAGGAGCCCTGATAGAGGGTGGATTTTGCCGAAAGCTTCTATATCGCGACTGGTTCACAAATGGTTAGGGTTTTTAAAATAAATAAGGACACTTTTATCAGTGCTTACAAATAAGCACTGATAAAGATGGGTCTTTATCAGCACTGATAAAATAAATATTTATCAGTGCTAAAGTTATAGCACTGATAAATATTAATTTTATCAGTGCTTTGTTTATCACTAATAAATCCTATTTTTATCAGCACTAAAAAAGCACTGATAAAGAGGATTTTATCAGCGCTTATTACTGAAGCACTGATAAAGGATTTAAAATTATAATTTTAAATAAAAAAATAAAATATTTATATATACTTAATAAATATATGTAAATATAAATATAGTACATATATTCCTTTTTAAATATATTTACTATAATTTTAGAATTAGCTATTTATATTTATATAAATATTTTTATAAAATAATATTTATATCATTATATATATTTATATATATTTAATAAATAAATATAAATTTAAATATAGTAAATATATTAATTATTTAATATAAATTTTATAAATTTAATAATTATTGAAATATATATAATTAATTATTTATAATTATGTAAATACTTAAAGAAATATTTATATATTTATAATTATAAATATATAAATGTATAAATATATTAAATGTACATTTATAAATAAATTTATTTATAAATATTTTTTACAAATATTTTTTTAACATTATTAATGAATATATAATTTTTAGTGCATCTATATATGTTAAAAATGGAAAAAATTGAATAAATTAAGAATAAGTACACTTTAACCCCAAATGGCCCAAAGGCCTTTTTTTATTGACTGCTGATAACCCCCCTTTCATGGGATGTGGGGTAACCCTTACAAGGCCTGTAGGCTTAGGGATTACATGACCTGTAGGTCTTAGGAAATATACAGATTATACTTGGAATTTCACCTCCCTAGCTTCTTCATTGTGATATGAGATCTCCATCTTTGCATGGCTTGTTTGGATAGGCTTCCCATGCAAGAACAGGCTGGTCCCGATGGAAATTCCATACCCTCTTTTATGAAAAATCTGCTTAGCTTCTTCTTTGGTGAATGCGCCTACTCTGAATCCTCATTTGAAGTCTTCTCCTTGTATAGTTTGTCTGATCATTTAAGCACAATTTCTGGTATCCTAAAGGCCTTGAGGTGGCTTGAAGGCCTTGAGGTGGCCCAAAAACCCTACTGGCTCGAAATTCTTGGGTGGCCCGAAGGCCTTAAAGGACCTGAGGCCCAAACCGGAGGCCTAGAAGCCCAAATTGTTGAATAGTTCTGGCTGCTACAGTACCCAGCATTGTCTGCCACAATAACTGCTATAGTACCCAAAAAATTCTATCTTCGCCCGGTTTTGAACTTGGGTCTCTTGGATGCACTTGTTGAGTCCTCACCAACTGGGCTGAGGCTCTTGTGCGAATAAGTACACTTTAACAATATTGAAAAAATGGATAAGTTTTGTGTGTGTGCATTGCAATATATAAAATTCATTCATTACGTATATGTGAAATCAATATAACAAACATTTGATCTATATTAAATTGAAAAATCAAATGACCTTCAATTATATGATGATTACTATGCAATTTGTCAATATTTTCAATTCAAATTAATTTTTAATTATAAACCTTTTTTCAATAAATATATGACTATTTAATGTAAAGCACATAAATATTTTGTAATATATAAATCATACTTATATAAATTAATATATATCTATATATTTAATAAATAAAATTTAATAATATTAATTATAATAATTATAATATTAATAAAATATTTCATATTTAAAAATATATAATCAATCTATTAATTTTTATCAATAATTATTTAATTAATTAATTTTTTTAATATTTTTTAATACACATTTTTTATTTTTTATTTATTTAATTATTTAATTTTATTTATTTGGACATTTACCATCACTAAAAAAGCATTGATAAAATAAATATTTTTCATTGCAAAAAATAAATCGATGATAAAGGGTACCCCTTATCAGCGCTACAAATAAAGTGCTGATAAATGATGCCTTTTATCAACGCTAAAAAGAAAGCGCTGATAATCGTTCAATTTATCAGTGCTTTAAAAAAGCACTGAAAAAAGGTTAAATTTGTTAGTAATTTCTTTATCACTGATAAATATGACATTTATTAGCATTTTTTATAGCGCTGATAAATACCATCGCTGTTTAAGACCTGTTTTGTAGTAGTGAAGTGTGGACTACCACCCCCTCAAAGCGATTGCATTTGTTCACACACTACATGGAATGTATTAAGGATTTATTTATTTAAATTATATGATATATATGACATACTAATTCTAATTTAATTATAATATATACATATATTCACATATGTCATTTTATTTAATTATTTCAATACGATAATAAAATGGAAACAATGAACATGTGTACGTATGACCTACCATCTCCTTGAATGGTGTATTCAATTTCATACTTCTATATTCTATATATTATTATAATACACATGTAATTAATATAAGTGATTTTAATATCATGTTTTAAATTTTTGAAATCATGATATAAGTATAAGGACCAAAGATAAAACCAATTAAGGCACATGTGAAGAACAAATAGGATATTACCCGAAGTGAAACCTTAACATCGAATTGTTAACATGTGGGTAATATAATGTCATAATAAAAAAATGTATTGTATTAGATATAATAATATGTTTCTATGATATATTTATAATAAACTTATATTTATTATACTGGAAGTTTTTAAGAGTACAACAAGATTCAAGACACATGGTAAGGGGAATTCATCTCACCTTTTTATTTTCATGAGATACATGCCTTAATCAACACTAGTTTCATTTGTGTTGTAATGCCCCGACCCCAGTTACCCAGAGTTGGTGCATTATTACATAACATTGGCATGATCACAAAAAAGATCAAGTCTCGAAAGACCGATTAGTTTAGTAGCCTTGGAAACACTAGATATATTCATAAGTCTTACATTACATCATAAGGTAAAAAAAACTACAACAACATCTTGTCATCATATCCCCTCATACTATCCCTATGGGTAATTCATAAATTACTTCTTCACATCCTAGGAAAAATAAAACATTGAAAGGGGTGAGCTCAGATTCTCAGTAAGGATAACAATATAGAAGAAGCTTTCGTAGATAAGCATAAACACTTAAGGCAATGTATGACTAAAACAAAAGCCTTTTAAACATGAACTTCAGAATAATATGGCAATGATAAAATGAAATAATGCCATTTACTTACTCACATGGATATTTTACTAGTTGAATAATCACATGAAACATCAATAACCACTTTCATAAAGATGGAATGAATAACGCCAGACTATCATAACCACGTAGCCAAAGCCTCGTGCCAAGACTACAATTTAGATTTTGTCAAGGCCTCATGCCAAGACTCTAGTTTGTCTCATGAGACCTACCGATGCATCGAGGAGCTATAGCGGGCTCCACCCATCACTTACTAAGTCCAATGCATTCCTCATATGAAATGTTTTAAACATAACATAAACATTCGTATTAAAACTAGCATATGAAATGTCAATACTTTATCCACAAACCATGAATGGTATAGAAATAGCACATCCACAGTCAAGAATAACTCATTCGATACAATATGGAAGATTTTATTGTATCATAATAACCTCAATCGATATTGATGAAGGATATTGACATAGATGAAAATAATCATCAAAACAATTAGAGTGAAATATCCCCCTTTTTCTTGAAATCATTTAATAGTCACACTATTTTCAAGAATCCATTTAAAATAGATTTTAGAATCAAAGTGTCCCATACCACTTTGAAACTTTTAAAAGGAATTTTGATTTGAAAACTTTAATTTCCATATAAATAAATCCTTAAAACCATTTTTAAAACATGGACATTAATGAGAAAGATTTAGAATAATCAATCTTTAAAACATTTTAAAATGTCATTTTAGTTAGAGTTCCTAACCAAAAGAGAGACACCTGAATAAAAATAATTGAAGAAATAAAAACTTTGTAATATCATGAGAATAAAGTGATTCATGATATATTATGTCAAAGTACATTATATACACCATATAAAAGTGATTTTGTGTATAATAATAAAGAAGTCTCAATGGAATGTAAATTGAGATGAAATCTCTCACAAAGGCCGTATCCTTAGGTTAAGGATAAATCAACGACATAAATATGAGTGAAAAATATAAATAAACTCAATATTATTGGATATTCAGTGTAAAACAATCAAAGGATATTCACGCATATTCTTGTAAAAACAACACCAATGAATTGGATGTTTAACTCAACAAATCGAGATTGAGTAAAAATTACTCTTATCAAGTTCATACCGATGACCTGATAATTTATCAACAGAGTGATTATGTGTATCAAAAGTATATCCATAGAAAGGGGAGTGGAATTTATGACATAATCAAATGACTTGTGATTCTACACATAATCTTGGAGTAAAATAATCAATGAAGTATGCGTAAAGCCGAATGAGTGGAAATTGAAATTTCAAATTCCCTTATTGATTTGGTAACATACAAAACATACACCCATGAAAGAAGGATCATAAAATGATGATGTAAATATACATTAATTAAATTATAATACACAATTAATACAAACATGGGCAATACACACACCACATGCAATAAATAAGCGGTGAATAATGGAAATCTCACGGATTTAAAAGTGTGATAAGAAACCCCTTAATTTTTAATTTTTCTTTGGTAGATGGTAGATTAACCTCCTGTATAATGGTGAAATAATTGTTATTAAATTATAAAAGAATCATTTACATTAATATGAGATCATATATGATCTTTTAACATTGATTTGTTAATAATATCTTAGTATTATCGTTGTTTCGGGTGTTAACTTACTCATTTTATTTTATATGTTTTGTTACGTAAGCAGGGTTTGTCATGGATAGGTTGTATCTTAATCATATCCAGAATGATATCAAGTCCTTAAAAATTATTTTTAAATCATCAAATGATAATTATACTTGAATGGATATGATGGAGAATGAATCTCATCACGTTCGTGGAGACGGTAGTCCGTACGTACGCACGAGTGACAATATCATTCTTTTGATGTTAAAATAATATATAATTGGATGGTATATCATATAGAAATAATAATTATCATGTTATATTTATTATTTACATGAATTTAACATCATTATTATACCCATCCAAATAATAATTTATTGAATGATAATTACACCACGACGTGGAGACGGTAAGCCATACGTACGCACGTATGGTGAAATGTCATTCAAAGGATGGATAGAATACTGAATATGGTTGTAACATATTTATAATAATATTACAGTATATAAGATATACTATATTCATTAATTTAGAATGGGAATAACAAAGAAAGAAGAAGTTGAAGAAGAAAATAATTTGAAAAAGGGTGGTAAAAACATTGCCTCTTCTTCAGGTTCTTCATTTTCATTTTCTCAAAAGGGATTCTTAGGTCAGATTTCTGATCAAAATAAGGCCTCTAGGTTGTATTAAGGGAATTTTAGAGAGTACTGGGGCAGGGGTTGGTCGTTCCAAAAGGATTTGAAGGTGTGAAGTAATGATAAGGGGGAGTGGCCTTTTATAAGAGGGGTAAGGGGCACCTTTGGAAAAGCTAAAAATATTATTTTATATTAAATTCATATTCAGTTTCTAATGGAAAAAAATTGTATTATTTAAATTTTAATGTGGTTATAGGTCGAAAAACACTCAACCAATAGAATTTAGATTGGTTTGGGTCATTATATTAACCTTATCTTTAAGTATTAACTCTTAGTTAATTAGTTTCAATTTTACAATGTCTCTTTGTTTTTTTATATTATATGGTTAATAAACTTACTATATATATCCAATCGACCCCCAAGTGGTCCATTAATGACACACCTATCATGATATAAGTCTGTTTTCTGAACCGTAGATTTTTAGGAATTTAATATCAATTAATAATATAATATTTGTTTTAAAAACTCTTTTATGTCAATTTTGACACTATTCAATAATTGATTATTGTAAAAATCACAATAGAAGGATTACTTAGAAAAAATTTAATTAAATAAATAAAAACATGTCATATTAACCTATAAAATTAGTGTAATTCATAAAAAGTCTCAAATTATATTTATTTTGCTATTTATAATTTCAATTATTTTAATGTTTCATTATTATGGTAATTACTGCATCATCATTGTTTCATAAATAAATTAAATTATTTATTGTCTAAAAATTATAAATAAAATATTATTATGTAGGAAATGTTTTTATATTTCTAATAAATATTTACAATCGAAATTATCTTATGTATAACCCTATATTAAAAATGTTTTAGTAAATAAACGTTGATTTTAACTCTTTTAACTCTTCTTTGAATTAAATAATAATGAATGTCCTAATCTAATCCAAGTGGGCCTAAATGATAATATTTGACTCATAAGGTTGTTTTTGGTCGAGATACACTTGTCCAATAGAATTAGGACATGTGTTAGGGTAATATTAAGATCATTTTTACCCTTAATTACCCTATTTACTTTTAACCATGGTAAATAAAAGTAAAAAGTTACTATTCACCAAAAATTATTTTCATCTCATTGAACCACATTTTACTCCTTGATATTAACTGTGTCTCTCGGATTTTCAAAATTCCACTCACAGAAGTGGTAAAATTATGTTTTATGAAAAATTTAGTTTTTTAACTACCACTTAGTGGTTTCACTATTCATCAAAAAATGAAAGTTTCCAAAAAAATACCAAAAATTAGGCCTAAGCTATATTTGATATTATGAATTAAAAAATGATGTATGTTTTACCAAATTCAAAACATATTAGTTTCATTAATTAATTTAAAAATTAATTCCCATCGTCAAAATAAATAGCGTGTTTTGAAGAGATAATAACTATCAAAAGATTGACACTCGTTTATGTCTGGTTTAAATGTGAAATTACATCCAATGAATAATATTGTATTAAATGGTAAAAATATATTCTAAATATACTTTAAAACCACTCAAATTAATAATTTATCACTATTAATTATTTCGATTAAAAAAGTTGTTTTTAATTAAAATTTAGTAATTTTCACTATTCATCGAAATATTAAAGTTATTCGAAAGGTACCAAAATTTCACCCTAAGCTAATTTTGATATTAAGAATCCAAAAATGAAGTCCATTTAGAAAGATAAAGTTTATAAAATTTCAAAAAGTAGGTATTACTATTCATAACGGCTAGTTTGATTGGTTGTGGTGTGTTAGAATCTCGAAGTTGCGTACAATGCACACCATTGAATTATTCAAAGGGAAACGTACCATGGAAGCTTGGGGTGTTACATTCTCCCCTCCTTCAATAAATTGCGTCCTCACAATTTTTTTTTAAAATTGAGCTTGAGAATAAAATGTAAAGTCCCACATCGGAAAAATAGTCGATAAAACTATCACTTTAAAAGAAAGGAAGAGAGGTATAAAGGTCACCCAAGATAACCCATACTAGGATTCCATGTATGAAAACATGGATATGGATGATAAAATAAGTGTTAAGTTCTAATGGAGAGGGATAGAAAGATGATCAGAAGAAAGTTAACAATTAGAAAATCACAAACTTGTGTTGGGACAAACAGTCATTAGTCTCCTATTAGGAAAAGTAAATGGAAACATTTTTTTGTTTTAAGTTACATTACATTAGGGAGAGGAATTCATTTATGATACTGACTAAGAACATAAAGAGATATAATAACTTTTAAAGTAGAGTTTCATTATTTAATAATTTTTTACCACTAACTCATTTTTTTGAACAATGAGTATTCAAGAAAACTTGGTCACAATTGAAGAGCTAGAATAAAATTCTATAGAAATACATGATCCATGTAGGATAAACTATATATTTACCTTGTCTTTAGAGATTAATCAAAACCAAAATGGTTAGTATAATATCAGATGATCCCCCAAATAGATATTCCATTAGAGAAAAAAACACTAATCTTAATTTCTAAAATTAAACCATCAATACCCCAAACTTAAATAAATACCATTCAATAATAAATTTTCCTTAAAATCCTTCAATATAATCCAAAATAATATGGAAACCCAAAACTTATAATAATGTAGCCTTCCACATTAAATTGTATCTCCAAATGACATTAATTACTCTTAAAGTCACATACTAAAAAGTAATTAACCTAATCTTTTCCATAAATAACCCAAATCACTATAAATCCACAATAAAAACATAGATAAAAATCCACCATTACTCCTCCAATAAAATCCCATACTATTCTATTTTTCTTGGTCATATAGTCTTCACAAAAAAGCGAACAACTTCCAAAATAAAATTTATCACTTAATCACCAAATCATTTTCTTATACTAAGGGCATTCATTTGATAAGACATAAGATCCCAAATCAAAATATTATTGATCAATAAAATCATTTTACTAAAAATAATAGTCACACTAACCAGGGAATTCACGTAGTCCACTGGTAGGCGATAAATCCCAATCGCACTTTGGTTGTGGGTTCGATTCCCATATCTTTATTCAACGCGATGAGTTGTCACACGGTCTGCGTGTTGTCCTTTTTAAAAAAGTATATTTTATAACATTACAAAAATGAGATAAATTCCTCAAAATAAACATAACATAATTTAACCACAAATCTTATCTCATACCTTGCATTTTCATCCCAAATTATAATAACTTATAATTGCCTCAAACCCAACGATCATATAAAACCAAATGGTTATTTATTACTATATCGACAATAGACAAGATAATTCTTCCTAAAATATCATTTTCACATGGAAAAATGAAGGGTTAAAAAATACACGAGAAAATTATTCCAAAGTAAACCCATCAACAAGGAGCACTAATACTTTTTAAACATTTCTCCAACCATTTATTTCCACATAGCTTCTTCTTTGTCCAAGAAAATATCATATAGAATAGGGATTTCACTCAGGTAATGGCCAGGTCCCCTACATTTATGGTAAATGATTGTAAATGGATTCTTGGGACCATTTTTATCTTCTTCCATAGTACTCTTCATTTTTCTTCGGTAATTCTTCACTTTATGTCCTTCCTTCCCGCATGTAAATCATTTCTTTGTCTCATTGAGACACTTTCTTGGGTGTCTCTTTCCACATTTCCTGCATGATGGAAATTGAGGTTTCCTTTCTCCATGGTCTCCACTTCTGGAGATCTTATCATTCATCAACTTTCTCTTCTTTGTTGAGTCTGAGAATTGGTTAATATATATATTGTTGATCATATTTTTGGAAAATTGATTTGGCATAAAGATGATATCTTTTACTCCTATCAACATTCCATTTTCTTTCTCATTGCCACCACCATTCCCACCTTGTACATGATTCTCAAAGTCACTATAATTCCTTGGAATCCAGCCATTGACTAAAACCAGAAAGCATTGTGTGAGTAACAGTAGTCATAAAATCATTTAGATATTAACATGTCACCATATTCTCAATTTGAAACACATTAGAATTAAGAAAGGTCATTTAATCTCATCATATATATATAATACTTCAAATCGGTTTGTAATGAAAATGTAAATTATCCTAAGAATATCCCCCGGGAGTGTCGTAACCAAGAGTGAAGCAAGGACCATTGTCGTGCACTAGTTCCCATTCGAGTCTAGCTCAATGGGGTGTTTTTGGGTTTTACCCCTAGGTACATCTATGCCAGAGCCACCTCTACCTGCTCGTATCAAGACAGATATGTATTGCTTGGAAAACTCAAAAAATATCTACAATACCAAAATTCTAGGAAGTTCTTCTATACTAATACTCAAATATCATCTTAGGTCTACGTGCTCTAATCACAGTTTATCTAAATCTAGCTTCCAAGGTTTGTACTAAACTTCCTATGATACCAACTATCAAGCCCCGACCCCAGTTACCCAGAGTCGGTGCATTATTACATAACATTGGTATGATCACAAAAAAAGATCAAGTCTCGAAAGACCGATTAGTTTAGTAGCCTTGGAAACACTATATATATTCATAAGTCTTACATTACATCATAAGGTAAAAAAACTACAAAAACATATTGTATTCATATCCCCTCATACTATCTCTGAAGGTCATTCATAAATTACTTCTTCACATCTTGGGAAAAATAAAACATTGAAAGGGGTGAGCTCAGATGCTCAGTAAGGATAACAATATAACAGAACCTTTCATAGATAAGAATAAACACTTAAGGCAATGTATGACTAAAACAAAAGCCTTTTAAACATGAACTTTAGAATAATATGGCAATGATAAAATGAAATAATGTCATTTACTTACTCACATGGATATTATACTAGTCGAATAATCACATGTAATATCAATAACCATTTTCATAAAGATGGAATGCATAATGCCAGACTATCATAACCATGTAGCCAAGGCCTCATGCCAAGACTACAATTAAGATTTTGTCAAGGCCTCGTTCCAAGACTCTAGTTTGTCTCATGAGACCTACCGATGCATCGAGGAGCTATAGAGGGCTCCACCAATCACTTACTAAGTCCAATGCATTCCTCATATGAAAAGTTTTAAACATAACATAAACATTCGTATTAAAACTAGCATACGAAATGTCAATACTTTATCCACAAACCATGAATGGTATAAAAATACCACATCCACAGTCAAACATAACTCATTCGATACAATATGGAAGATTTTATTTTATCATAATAACCTCAATAGATAATGATAAAGGATATTGACAAAGATGAAAATAATCTTCAAAATAATTAGAGTGAAATATCCCCCTTTTTCTTGAAATCATTTAAAAGTCACACTATTTATCAAGAATCCATTTAAAATAGATTTTAGAATCAAAGTCTCCCATACCAATTTGAAACTTTTAAAAGGAATTTTTATTTGAGAACTTTAATGTCCATATAAATAAATCCTTAAAACCATTTTTAAAACATGGACATTAATGAGAAAGATTTAGAATAATCAATCTTAAAAACATTTTAAAATGTCATTTTAGTTAGAGTTCCTAACTAAAAAGGAGACACTTGAATAAAAAAAATTGAGGAAATAAAAATCTTATAATATCATGAGAATAAAGGGATTCATGATATATTATGTCAAAGTACATTATATACACCATATAAAAGTGATTTGGTGTATAACAATAAAAGAGTCTCAATGGAATGTAAATTGAGATGAAATCTCTCATAAAGTACATATCCATAGGTTAAAGATAAATCAATGACATAATTAAGAGTGAAAAATATAAATACACTCAATACGATTGGATATTCAGTTTAAAACAATCATAGGACATTCACACATATTCTTGTAAAAACAACACCAATGAATTAGATGTTTAACTCAATAAATCGAGATTGAGTAAAAATTAATCTTATCAAGTTCATACCAATGACATGATAATTTATCAATGGAGTGATTATGTTTATCAAAAGTATATCCATAGAAATGGGAGTGGAATTTATGACATAATCAAATGAATAGTGATTCTACACATAATCTTGGAGTAAAATAATCAATAAAGTATGCATAAAGACGAATGAGTGGAAATTGAAATTTCAAATTCCCTTATTGATTTGGTAACATACAAAATATACACCCATGAAAGAAGGATCATACAATGATGATGTAAATATACATGAATTAAATTATAATACATAAGGAATACAAACATGGGAAATACACACACCACATGCAATAAATAAGCGGTGAATAATGGAAATCTCGCGGATTTAAAAGTGAGATAAGAAACCCCTTACTTTGTACTTTTTCCTTCGTCGGTGGTAAGTTAAAAACCTGTATAATGGTAAAATAATTGTTATTTAATTATACAATAATCATTTACATTAATATGATATCATATATGATCTTTTAACATTGATTTGTTAATAATATCTTGGTATTATCGTTGTTTCAGGTGTTAAATTACTCATTTTATTTTATATGTTTTGTTACGTAAGATGGGTTTTTTCATGGATAGGTTGTATCTTAATCATATCCAGAATGATATCAAGTCCTTAAAAATTATTTTTAAATCATCAAATGATAATTATACTTGAATGGATACGATGGAGAATGAATCTCATCGTGTTTGTGAAGATGGTAGTCCGTACGTATGCACGAGCGACAATATCATTTTTTGATGTTAAAATAATATATAATTGGATGGTATATCATATATACAGAATAATTATCATGTTATATTTATTATTTACATGAATTACACATCATTATTATAGCCATCCAAATAATAATTTATTGAATGATAATTACACCACGACGTGGAGACGGTAAGCCGTACGTACACACATATGGTGAGATGTCATTCAAAGGATGGATAAAATATTGAATATGGTTGTACCATATTTATAATAATAATAAAGTATATAGGAGATACTGGATTCATTAATTTAGAATGGTAATAACAAAGAAATAATAATTTGAAGAAGAAAAGAATTTGAAAAAGGGTGGTAAAAACTTTACCTCTTCTTCAGGTTCTTCCTTTTGATTTGATCAAAAGGGATCCTTAGGTTGTCTTTCTGACCAAACTAAGGCCTATAGGTTGTATTGAGGGAAGTTGATAGAGTATTTTGGCAGGGGTTGGCCGATCCAAAAGTCTTTTAAGGTGTGAAGTAATGAGAAGGGGGAGTGCCCTTTTATAAGAGGGGTGAGAGGCACCTTTGAAAAAGATAAATATATTATTTTATAAAAAATTCATATTCGGTTTCTAATGTCTCCAAAGTATATTATTTAAAGTTTAAGATTGGGATAGGTCACAAACCACTCAACCAATAGAATTTAGATAGGTTTGGGTCATTATATTAACCTTGTCTTTAATTATTAACTCTTAGTTAATTAGTTTCACTTTTACAATGTCTCTTTGTATTTTTATATTATATGGTTAATAAACATACTATATACATCCAATCGACCCTCACATGGTCCAGTAATGATACACCTATAATGATATAAGTCTCTTGGTCGATCCTTAGATTTTTAGGAATTTAATATCAATTAATAATATAATATTTGTTTTAAAAACTCTTTTATGTCAATTTTGAAACTATTCAATAATTTATTTTTGTAAAAATCAAAACAGAAGGATTACTTCAAAAAAGGATAATTCAATCAATCCTAACATGTCATATTAACCTATAAAAATAGTGTAATTCATAAAAAGTAACAAATTATATTTCATTGGGTATTTAAAATATCAATTATTTTAATTTTTCACTATTATGGTAATTAATGCATCATCATTTTGTCATAAATAAATTAAATTATTTAATTTCTAAAAATTATAAATAAACTATCATTATGTAGGAAATCGTTTTATCTTTCTAATGAATATTTAAAATCAAAATTATTTTATGTATAACCCTATATTAAAAATGTTTTAGTAAATAAAATTTGATTTTAACTCTTTTAACTCTTCTTTGAATTAAATAATAATAAATGTCCTAATATAATCCAAGTGGGCCTAAATGATAATATTTTAATCATAAGTTTGTTTTTGGTCGATATAAACTTGTCCAATAGAATTAGGACATGTGTTATGGTAATATTAATATCATTTTTACCCTTAATTACCCTATTTACTTTTAACCGTGGTAAATAAAAGTAAAAAGTTACTATTCACCAAGAATTATTTTCACCTCATTGAACCACATTTTACTCCTTGATATTAACCGTATCTCTCGGATTTTTTAAATTACACTCATAGAAGCTGTAAAATTAAGTTATAGAAAAAATTCAGTTTTTTAACTACCACTTAGTGGTTTCACTATTCATCAAAAAATGAAAGTTTCCAGAAAAATACCAAAAATTAGGCCTAAGCTATATTTGATATTATGAATTCAAAAATGATGTCTATTTTACGAAATTCAAAACATATCAGTTTCATTAATTAAATTAAAAATTAATTCCCATTGTCAAAACAAATAGCGTGTTTTTAAGAGATAATAACTATCAAAAGATTGACACTTGTTTATGTCTGGTTTACATGTGAAATTAGATCCAATGACTAATATTGTATTAAATGGTAAAAATATATTCTAAATATACTTTAAAACCACTCAAATTAATAATTTATCACTATTAATTATTTCGATTAAAAAAGTTGTTTTTAATTAAAATTTAGTAATTTTTACTATTCATCAAAATATGAAAGTTATCTGAAAAGTACCAAAATTTAACCCTAAGATAATTTTGATATTACGAATCCAAAAATGAAGTCCATTTAGAAAGATAAAATTTATAAAATTTCAAAAAGTAGGTGTTACTATTCATAATGGCTAGTTTGATTGGTTGTGGTGTGTTAGAATCTCGAAGTTGCGGACAACACGCCATTGCATTATTCAAAGGGAAACGTACCGTGGAAGCATGGGGTGTTACATGTGTGGTGTGTATACATTCCATGGATGTGTTTTATGATTATTTTTATTAAATTTATTAGTATTTACATATCCATTTTATGATCTTTATTTCATGGGGTTTAAGTTTCAAAAGTTACAAAATCAGTAAAGTAATTTTGTCTCAATTTTCCTTCTTTGAGACACATTCAATATTATGCACCCATATTTTTCCATGAGGTGTATATAATGAATTTTAAATGTTATATCATGAATATAATTATTTTAATTATGTTTTAGGATTCATGTAAATTTATTTTATTTCATGGGGAGTATGGTTCAAAGTTACCAAGTGGTAAGAGTTTATTGAAACAATCTCACCACTTTTCGAGATTGTTTATGATTATGATTACTTTCATGAAATATTATGATCCATGTATAAATAAATCTCATGAATTTTCTTATTCTATGGGTATTTACATGTACCTATCATGGGGTGTTGCAAAAGAAATTATTTAATAATTTAAAATATAGTATAGTGGTTAACCTAGGTTGTCTCTAGAGATGAGTACACAACATTCATATTTGTCACTTTGTTTTTGAATTTTTTTGGTTTAAAAATTGAGAGAAATGAAAAAAATATTAATAAATTAAGTAAAATATGGAAAATAAATTGAAATATCATATGATTGAAAATAGTAATATAAAATTGGGTGATCAGGTCAGGGTTGGATTTCCAATTGCAATGTTATCCTAGTTCGATTTTATCCATTTCTCTTCTGCTAAGTTGATTAAAATGAGATTCCAAAATCGATTCCTCTCACTTATCTGGTCAATGGTGTTGGTGAGAGTAAACCTTAAAAAGATATTATTTTGGCCTACTATCCCACCTTTTTTGAAAGAGTTGCAGTGTAGCAAACCCCAAACCCAGGGTGCTTAATGAGACATGATATACTTAACATTACATTACATCATTACAAGTTAAATATCATGTCACATTCCTACAGAAGATCGCAAGGCTTAGGATTCTGGGAAACCAGCTGCTTCTGATAAACTTCATCAGTACATACCATGCCTGAAAAATTTTAAACAAAAACGTAGGGTGAGCAAATATTCCCAGTAAGGGGTTTTAAAACCATTTTTAAGAAAACTCTTTCTCAAAGTAGTCCTTTTAAAGAGAATAAAACACTTTTCTAAAAACGAAACATTTTTTTTTCATGAAACCAACATTTTGAAAACCACTTGCATAGAGAAGTACGTACTTGAAATAAGTTTTAAAGTAAACATGATCAGAGAGCGCAACATAAGAAGAATAAACAATGCTTAACAATCAAACAAGGCTACTCAAACTCTAAAAAGAATTCTGTGACTAAACAGGGAAAATGTTCATAACATGATTTATGAGAAACAATACAGTTTATCTAGCAGTTCACCACATGAAAAATAGTTCTTGACATAAAAATTACGTTCTCATAGTCATGGGAGTTTTCAACTAGGGGTTATCCTGTTAGTTGAACTAACCCCTAGTTAATCAATTATCATTACATGTAGAGGGAATGCATAATACTGGACTTTGTCAAGACCTCGCGTCATGACCTTAAAAAATAACTTTAGTACAGGTCAAGGCCAAACGCAAATCCTGTTTCCCATAGTAGCACAAACCAAGGCTAACCGCCAAGACTGTCACACATGATAGCACAAGCCAAGGCTATTCGCCAAGACCGTCGCACATGACGTCTCATGAGACTCTTGCTTTACCCAATGCATTGGAGCGCTATATAATTCCGGGCGCACCCGTCCATAAACATTTAAGTCCTATACATCTCTCACATATCTTGACACGGTCATTCATTCATAGGGTTTCATACATTCTTAATCAAACCCCTTTTCTCTTACATAGTCATAACTTGAAGACAGATCAATCATAAATAATCTGAGACATGCATGCTAAAACACTTAACATTCTATAACATCATAATACCCAAATTAAACATGGACATTCATAACTTATACACACCTGCTGATAAATGAAATTTCAGTTGGAAGAACTATTTTTAAAACAAACTTACCCATCATATACATAAACATGTATCTAAAATAATTTTGGTATTATTCTCTAAATAATAATCTTTTTGGATAAATAAATTTTTAATCAACATGTCACATTGTGAAAAATTCCAAAACAAAAATAATCCAGCTCATCCCTTATGTACATTGATGTACATGTACATCTATATTGTATATATATATATATATATATATATATAAATACACATATACACATGAAAACGTTTTACGCTGCACATTTTCACGAACAAAATCATGAATTTTCAAGAACGTTGGTAATTGAAAATTTCAATTGAGAAGAATTATTTTGATGTCAAATTAAACCTCAAATATATATTTATATATATATAGACATTCTTGACATCGTTCTTAAAAATAATAATCATAATAATCTTTTGGGTAAATAAAGTTTTGGTCATCATGCTATATTGTAATAAATTAAAAAACAAGGGAACCAAGTTCACATTTATGTACATACACATCGATATAATCACATGTATATATATATATATATCAATATACTTCATATACTTGCATGATTTTACATGTTCATACAATTACCCGAAATATCCTTTATTATAGGTGAAATAAAAAAAAATCATGGTTATTGAAAATAAAGTTTGTATATTTTCATATATCATCTTATACTAATGTGTATATAAATGTATATATATATATACATATATATACACAAAGTGTATATCATTAAAACCGAGTTAAAAAAAAAACCCCAAAATAAAACTGCCCTTCACCTGGTCAAATTCTGGATGATGAGAACAGTGGTAACCGGTTCTTAATGCCTTGATGTAAATTTATATACATATATATATATATGTGAGGTGTATATAAAGAAAAAAGTGTATCGAAGCTGAAGGAAACAAAACAAAAGAAGAGTTTTTCCCTTACCTATTCGGAGGGGAGGAGAGGGAGATGCGGCAACGAGGCAAGGGGAATCGAAGGTGTATACACAAGAGATATACACGTATATATATATAACCCGTATATGATTATATACATGAAAACCGAAGTTTAAAACAAAACATTAAAGACAGAGTTCGACCCTTACCAGTTCAACGAATAAGAGGAGGAAAGACAGAGCAACGAAGGGGTCCAGAAGTTGGAGAGATCGAGAGAACTCGGGTGCCAACGTTCTACTTCGGTGCAACAGGGGTTTTTTAAGAAGAAGAAGAAGAAGAAGATGAAGGACTTTGGGGGAGTTGTCGGTCCGAGGCATCCAAGGCGAGGGGTCGATGCCGACTCGAGGAAAGGTGGAAATAGCAGGGTCAACCACTGGCCTAGACGAAGAAAACGGCTGCCCTACACCTACTGGTTCAGCGGCGCAAGGAAGAAGAAGATCAGCAGGAGCGAGGTAGGAGAAAAACGCGAAAAAATTGGGCGGCTGGGATCAAGCCGGGGATGATCGGACGGCTCAGACACGTGCGGCATTTTAAAACACGCGGTTTTTTTCGTTTTTTAACGCATTAACATATTCCATCTATTTATTTAATTTCAACGTTTTTATCCTAATAAAAAAAGTTATTTTATTTTTATAAACCTATTATAAATTCATTAATATAACCTTATTAAAAAACTATTATTATCCTAAGTCAAGGGTTATTAATACACCTATATATTAAATTATTAACCCCTATTTTAAACATAAATTATATTTTCATTTTCCTCTATTTCCTTTATAATTAATATTTATTGCTACTTATCTAAATTTATATTTACATGTTAATATCTAAATGTTATTAAAACAAAAAGACTATTTAACCCAAATTTTCAAAATAATAAATTTTCATTTTACGTTGAAGAAAACATAATTTTATAAAGTATGGTAACTTAATATAATTATGCTAACATAAAAAATATATATGTATATATATATATATATTAATTTCCTTTATTAGTTAATTACCTTAATTTTCTTAATTAAAGATTGTAACTACATTTAATCATACATAAAAGTGTGTTGATATAATTATCATCACCACGAAACACATACGTAAAAGAAACCATAATTTGACGTATTTTCCAAAATAGTTAATAAAGATCAAATTATAAAATTAATAATATATCTAATTTAAGGTTTGATACAATATATATAACTCATAAAGTAAAAATCCATCAGGTTTAAATATAATTAGAAAATAAAAGTTTAATTTTTCAAATTAATATGTATTATGGAAGAAAAACAACAATATTAATTTTCGCCGTTTTGAAACATAAAATAAAATTCTCATTTTGGGAAAACAAGAGGTAAATTAACTAAATTAACATTGATGTCATTTTGAAGCAAATTACATAATTAATTTTCCAAACCTTCCAGGGGTAATCCATCTTATTTCCAACGGTCAAAAATAAAACTTAGAGGATAAGAAGAACCAATGGTCAAAATAAAACATTGGATTCTTGGGGAAACCAACGGTCGAATTTATAGCCGTTTGGGGTTCAACGGTCAGATTAGGGTGCTTATAAAAGGGTCTGGTCTCAGGGTGCTCCTCACTCCAGGTGACTGAAGGAGAAACAAAGATGGTTCGTGTGATCCCCTTGATGCTGAGCACGGTTGAAGTGGCTTCTGCCATCCTCATGTTCATTATGATGGATGCTCAAAACCCCTACCGAATTCTCGGACTTTTAGTAGTTTTAAGCAGTCTCCCCATTATTGTAATCGGGTTCTTAGTTGGGATTTTTGGTTAAATTATCTTCTTGTTTGGTCAGTGGATGTTGTAGCCGAAAAGTTACTTATTTGAATAAAAGAAGTTCTCATTCACTTGATGAATTTTGTTATTATTACCTTATAAGTTGTTTGTTGGTTCACTTAATGGGTGGTATTGGAAAGACAGCTTGTCAAAAAAAAAACAAAACATGGTTTCTCGGGTTGTTACATTACTCCCCCCCTTCAAAGAATTGTGCCCTTGCAATTCTATCATAAAAAAAACTGAAACCCCATACATAGAACACTACCGAAACAGTGGATCTAGATCGGTTAATGGGATACCAAAGTTGGCACATAACTCCTCTATTTCCCTAGCCCAGATGCACCTTGAACAGTACTCCTTGAACTCTTGTTCGTGCGTACTGCACACGGGCTTCCAAAGGGAGGCTCGTGCGATGCAAAGCTCGGAAACATACGAGTAGATGAACTCCCTGATAACTCTTCTGGACACATCATGCTCAAGGTAGTCGAGAGGAATGATGTGGTTGAGGAGACTGAAGTTTAAGACTTGGAACATGTAGGCTGCACTAAACTGGCCATCCGGGGTAGCCATGAGGAAACACGCTCTGGCAGAAAAGTTCTGTGCCAGAGTAAAACACTGGAACATTCCCTCAAAGTACCTTCCCCTTCGCCTATAGTAGGGGAGTTGAGTAGTGGAGATGAGGTGAAAGACGCGATCATACTCTTGACACAACCGAATAATCTCTGGACCATTTGCTAGATCGAGCAAACGCTGGCAGGACCCTCGCAGGTGGAGAAAGGATGGGTAATCCACCGTGCATGCCCTGATCAAGATGACTTCTACTAGCTCATTTGGTAGTGATGAGAAGTTCTTTTGATGAGCCATCTGAAAAACATCAAAAGGAAACCCTTAACAACATAAATAAGGTGGAGGCATGAAAGGAAACAAGAGACTTCCATTTATGAAAAAGTTTACACGGCAAAGTTTGAGTTTACAAGACGTACGCCACAAAGAGTGGAAAAACTTCCTAACTCTTAAAACCACACACAGGCTGAACAGACAGGACTAAACTCATGGGAACATTTATAACGCCTCTTGAGTTTAGCTTGAGGGGTATGGAGTTGGGGAAACATCGGTGTACACTTCTTGTCTAAGAGACACACGGGAAAACTCATTTTCCAATGCTCCAAAGTCCATTAAATGGCCCTAGAAGCCGTAGTGAAAAATTTGGCACAGGTAAGCCGCTCGGAGGTCTCCAGCAGCAACAACTTCTTGAAAAGGGTTATCAAGCATAGTGCCAAATTTCTCGCCAGTTGTGAACACTCGGAAGAGTCCTTCGTGATACCTTCCCCAACGTGCATAAAAGGGAAATTGGGTCATCATCAATATGAGATAATCCATCCCAAATCCCCGGTGAAGACTAAGCACCCGAGGTGAGTTTGACACGTCATACAAGTGCTTACACATCATGCGAATCTGGGCATAATTCAGAAAGTTATCACAGCTAGCTAGAGATACAATGTTCTCTAGAGCCTCAGTGGGAAGTTACAAAAGGTTGGTAGGTACCTCAGCCATCTGAAAGTTTTAACATTTTTATTTAGTCAGTCATAGTAATACATTTATATCACCTGGTTTTCCAGAGTTGCTTGAACCCATCCTCTGATACCAACTGTAGCAACCCCAAACCCAGGGTGGTTAATGAGACATGATATAATTAACATTACATTACATAATTACAAGTTAAATATCATGTCACATTCCTACAGAAGATCGTAAGGTTCAGGATTCTGGGAAACCAGCTGCTTCTGATAAACTTCATCAGTACATACCATGCCTGAAATTTTTTAAACAAAAACATAGGGTGAGAAAATATGCCCAGTAAGGGGTTTTAAAAACGTTTTTAAGAAAACTCTTTTTTAAATTAGTCCTTTTAAAGATAATAAAACACTTTGCTAAAAACGAAACATTTTATTTTCATGAAACCAACATTTTGAAAACCACTTGCACAGAGAAGTACGTACTTGAAATAAGTTTTAAAGTAAACATGATCAGAGAGCGCAACATAAGAAGAATAAACAATGATTAATAATCAAACAAGGCTACTCAAACTATAAAAAGAATTCTGTGACTAAATAGGGAAAGCGTTCATAACATGGTTCATGAGAAACAATACCGTTTATCTAGCAGTTCACCACATGAAAAACAGTTCTTGACATAAAAATTACATTCTCATAGTCATGGGAGTTTTCAACTAGGGGTTATCCTGTTAGTTGAACTAACCCCTAGTTAATCAATTATCATTACAAGCAGAGGGAATGCATAATACTGGAATTTGTCAAGACCTCACGTCATGACCTTAAAACATAACTTTAGTATGGGTCAAGGCCAAATGCCAATCCCGTTTCCCATAGTAGCACAAGCCAAGGCTAACCGCCGAGACCGTCGCACATGATAGCACAAGCCAAGGCTATTCGCCAAGACCGTCGCACAAGAAGTCTCATGAGACTCTTGCTTTACCCAATGCATTGGAGCGCTGTATAATTCCGGGCACACCCATCCATAAACATTTA
This sequence comes from Viscum album, assembly GCA_963277665.1. NCBI lineage: Eukaryota > Viridiplantae > Streptophyta > Magnoliopsida > Santalales > Viscaceae > Viscum > Viscum album. The sequence goes on along the minus strand of OY728145.1, from coordinate 615,273,750 downwards.
AGTCCTATACATCCCTTACATATCTTGACATGGCCATTCATTCATAGGGTTTCATTCATTCTTAATCAACCCACTTTTCTCTTATATAGTCATAACTTGAAGACAGATCAATCATAAATAATCTGAGACATGCATGCTAAAACATTTAACATTCTATAACATCATAATACCAAAATTAAACATTGAAATTCATAACTTATACACACCTGCTGATAAATGAAATTTCAATTGGAAGAACTATTTTTAAAACAAACTTACCCATCATATACATAAACATGTTTCTAAAATAATTTTGGTATTATTCTTTAAATAATAATCTTTTTGGATAAATAAATTTTTAATCAACATGTCACATTGTGATAAATTCCAAAACAAAAATAATCTAGATCATCCCTCATGTACATTGATATACATGTACATCTATATTGTATATATATATATATATAAATACACATATACACATGAAAACGTTTTACGCTGCACATTTTCACGAACAAAAGCATGAATTGTCAAGAAAGTTGGTAATTGAAATTTCAATTGAGAAGAATTATTTTGATGTCAAATTAAACCTCAAATATATATTTATATATATATAGACATTCTTGACATCGTTCTTAAAAATAATAATCATAATAATCTTTTGGGTAAGTAAAGTTTTGGTCATCATGCTATATTGTAATAAATTACAAAATAAGGGAGGAAAGTTCACATTGATGTACATACACATCGATATAATCGCATGTATATATATATATAAATATACTTCATATAATTGCATGATTTTACATGTTCGTACAATTACCCGAAATCTCCTTTATTATAGGCAAAATAGAAAAAAATCATGGTTATTGAAAACAATGTTTGTATATTTTCATATATCATCTTATAATAATGTGTATATAAATGTATATATATATACATATATATACACAAAGTGTATATCATTAAAACCGAGTTAAAAAAAATAAACCCCAAAATAAAACTTCCCTTCACCTGGTCAAATTTTGGATGATGAAAACAGTGGTAATCGGTTCTTAATGCCTTGATGTAAATTTATATACACACATATATATATATGTGAGGTGTATATAAAAAAAAAGTGTATCGAAGCTGAAAGAAACAAAACAAAAGAAGAGTTTTTCCCTTACCTATTCGGAGGGGAGGAGAGGGAGATGCGGCAATGAGGCAAGGGGAACCGAAGGTGTTTACAAAAGAGATATACAAGTATATATATAACCCGTATATGTTTTTATATATGAAAATCGAAGTTTAAAACAAAACTTTAAAGACAGAGTTCGACCCTTACTAGTTCAATGAAAAGGAGGAGGGAAGACAGAGAAGCGAAGGGGTCCAGAAGTCGGAGAGATCGAGAGAACTCGGGTGCTAACGTTCTGCTTCAGTGAAACATGGGTTTTTAAAAAAAAAGAAGAAGAAGAAGATGGAGGACTTTAGGGGAGTCGTCGGTCCGAGGCATCTTAGGCAAGGGGTCGATGTCGACTCGAGGAAAGGTGGAGACAGCGGGGTCTACCACCGGCCTAGACGAAGAAAACGACTGCCCTGCACCTACTAGTTCAACGGCACAAGGAATAAGAAGATCAGCTGGTGCGAGGTTGGAGAAAAACGCGAAAAAAGTGGGCGGCTGGGATCAAGCCGGGGATGATCGGATGGCTCAGACACGTGCGACATTTAAAAACATGCGGGTTTTTTTTCGTTTTTTAACGCATTAACATATTTTATCTATTTATTTTATTTCAACGTTTTTATCCTAATAAAAAAAGTTATTTTATTATTTTAAACCTATTGTAAATTCATTAATATAACATTACTAATAAACTATTATTATCTTAAGTCAAGGGTTATTAATACACATATATATCAAATTATTAACCCCTCTTTAAAACATAAATTATATTTTCATTTTCCTCTATTTCCTTTATCAAAACATATAATTAATATTTATTGCTACTTATCTAAATTTAAATTTACATGGTAATATCTAAATGTTATTAAAACAAAAAGACTATTTAACCCAAATTTTCAAAATAATAAATTTTCATTTTACGTTGAAGAAAACATAATTTTATAAAGTATGGTATCTTAATATAATTATGCTAACATAAAAAATATATATGTATATATATATATTTTAATTTACTTTATTAGTTAATTACCTTAATTTTCTTAATTAATGATTGTAACTACATTTAATCATACATAAAAGTGTGTTGATATAATTATCATCACCACAAAACACATACGTAAAAGAAACCATAATTTGACTAGTTTCCAAAATAGTTAATAAAGATCAAATTATAAAAGAAATAATATATCTAATTTAAGGATTGATTCAATATATATAACTCATAAAGTCAAAATCCACCAGGTTTAAATATAATTAGAAAATAAAAGTTTAATTCTTCAAATTAATATGTATTATGGAAGAAAAACAACAATATTAATTTTCACCGTTTTGAAACATAAAATAAAATTAGCATTTTGGGAAAACAAGAGGTAAATTAACTAAATTAACATTGATGTCACTTTGAAGAAAATTACATAATTAATTTTTCGAACCTTCTAGGGGTAATCCATCTTATTTCCAACGGTCAAAAATAAAACTTAGAGGATAATAAGAACCAACGGTCAAAATAAAACATTGGATTCTTTGGAAACCAACGGTCGAATTTATAGCCATTTGGGGTTCAACAGTCAGATTAGGGTTCTTATAAAAGGGTCTGGTCTCAGGGTGTTCCTCACTCCAGGTGACTGAAGGGGAAACAAAGATGGTTCATGTGATCCCCTTGATGCTAAGCACGGTTGCAGTGGCTTCAGCCATCCTCATGTTCATTATGATGGACGCTCGAAACCCCTACCTCTCAGGATCTTAGTAGTTTTAAGCAGTCTGCCCATTATTGTAATCAGGTTCTTAGTTGGGATTTTTGGTTAAATTATCTTCTTGTTTGGTTAGTGGATGTTGTATCCGAAAAGTTACTTATTTGAATAAAAGAAGTTCTCATTCACTTGATGCATTTTGTTATTTTTACCTTATAAATTGTTTGTTGGTTCACTTAACGGGTGGTATTGGAAAGAAAAATTGTCAAAAAAAACAAAACATGGTTTCTCGGGTTGTTACATACAGTGAATACTTTCAATTAATTTAGGCAATTCCCGATCAGGTCTTGTTTATCCCAAACAATCTTGAATATACACTATAACTCTCACACGTACTAACAATAATAAAGTACTTCAACACTTAGTTCTGATCTATTACATCATATATAGACCAGAACCTAGTGGAGGGAGATTATTTACCTTAAATAAAGAAATAATAACAAAATAATATAAAATCAAATACAATCGCATAAGATAATATAAACTGTTATTACAAATTAAAATCAAATTTACAGAATAGAGAAAACATTTTATAACTTAAAGCGCATGAACTAAAAAATTAAAAAATAGAAATACTAACCTTCCACAATCACTCATAATATTTACCCAACCATTCTAATGGTAATTTAGAATAATGGGGAGGAATAATATATTACAAAACTGAATGAAAGAAAAGAAGGAAAAGAAGAACAAGAAAATGTATCCTCCAGATTCTGTCCTCCAAAAGTTCTGGTTCAGTTCTCCCACCATATCATCGAATCAGGCTAGGGTCCCTTCTTATAGGAGGTGAGTAATGTAGTTGGAGATCTACCCACAAAGTTTCAAGGAATTTGGTGTAGTGTGGATTGAGTTATGGCCTAATTAGTAGACCTGACTTTTTCTGGCCCCCAATCACAATTCCACTAACCCTACTTTGATTGGTTGAAGGGTGGCCTTAATCAAACTATTTATCTATAAAATTTAATGTGAATTTTTCTTGTCATGTTTAATTTTTAACATAAATGGAAGAACCCCATTTGGTGGTCGTTATCCAGATATATTACTCATTTAATGGGTTATGGTCTATTCTGCCAGGCTGAATAAGTGTTCAAATTGATCTATTTTTATTTTTATTTTTGGAGTTCAAATTGGATATAGGTCTAGAAGACTTATATGTATCGCAAGAAACATTTATCCTAAAAAAGGAATCACGTGAATGAGATGAATTTTTTGGGAGGTATATGATTGAAATATAGAGGTAACATAAAACTGTTAAATGTCCAAAATTAACCACTTTTCACATTTAAGCTCAAAACTCACCAAAAAATATAAAATGATGTAAAGAAGCTAAAATTGGTTAATTAGAAGGGATTAAATCATTGAAAAAAATATGAATAATTATGAAAATATTAACTCTATAAAATCCACACACTTAGCACTTGGAATCTTGGACGGGTAAACATCGATATCAAATCAAAGAAAATTTAAAAACACATATTCATGAGATATAACAATTTAATACCAAGAAACAAAATATATTACGCCTCATAAAAAAATTATTTCAATTTCTCAATTCTGTTCATTAAATATATTTCCTCTTCATTTCTTCTCCCATGCACATAAAACATTTACTTAACATGCATTTTCTCTCATCACACTAATATCATTTTTCAACAATGTCTTTCTCATCCAATACACATGCAAGGGTTACCATAGGCATGATAAACTCCTAAATCTCCACTCGATGTGAGTTAAGGACATATGTTTATCATGATTAATTTTATGGGTTTTTCTATGGCCTTAGGTTGGTAATATTTAGAAGTGAAATCTTCTGAGGCTAAATGAGTAGGGCTTGGCTCTTTTTGAAGAAAAATTTAATTATTCTATTTTTTACTCAAATATGGTCTCCTCATCACTCCCCTTAGTAGTAAATTAGCTCCATCATCATGAAAAATCAGTGAAATTTTACACTATTCATCTTTTCAGCAACAGAAGTTTCAATCATCTCAAACATGATTTTTATTTAAAGCTCTAGATAGACACAACTTTCTTTTTTTTCATTGGAATCTCTTGAAAGGAACAACTTCTCATATATGAAAGCTCTATAAAAGGCACATCTTTCAACAGAATGGTTTTTTTTAGAAACAAGAACATGTCATCAATGTTTTATTTTACACCCAAAGTATCACTAAATTAGGTATCATAATAATAGATAGCTTCCCCATACTTAAGTTCAACTAGATTATGCAATTTCACTTCAAGAGCAGGTTGGATAGAGAAAATTTTCTTATGATGTGGCTAACCTAATAGGCTTTTCATGGATTTTATGGGCTACAAGGATTAAATATACAAGGTGGGACATTATAAAAAGGATTAATATGAAATATAGTCTTAAATTCCAAAGAAATACCTCAATCATTTAAAACACATGTATCTCAAACCCTTAAGTTTTGCAGGGATAAATCAAATTCTGGTTAAATAAATCATGGTATGGTTCTATCAAGAAGTGAGGTTAATGAAAAGATTATGAAAATTAGGTTTAGAAGCCTCACATGAAAGTGATTTCAAATTTAATGATAGTGATATGTGGCATGGGATTCTAAAATTAGAGTAATTTTCATGAAATTACCAAATATTTGACCTTGAAACAAAGTCAATTTTAGTATTCATTTAAGCTCTGTTTCATGGGATAAATTATTTCAAACATTGAAATGGGTTTTAAAAATTGTGATGATAATCATTTCAGCTCAAAAGTTCCAAAAACACATAAAATTTTCAAAAACACACAATTTGTTTTGAAAAAAAGAAAAAACAAACCATTGAAAATACTAAACTACAAAGGTTCCCTCCCCCACACATAAATGATGCAGTGTTCATAATTCATTATTGTGAATTTAACATGTAAGAATATTTTAAATTGAATCAAAATAGGCAAGAAAGTTATAAAGAGAGGTACAAACTAACTTATTGGTAGTGAATTATTGAATTAAGCTCATAAGTGTTTCACACTTTAAGCCTATAAGAAAAAGCAGAAAGTAATACATAAGAAATTTATTAAAAGAAAATAAAGCATAAATATAGTAGGAAAAGAAGGATAGATATTGGTTTAACCCCCCAAGTGGGCCCTGGGTTTTGACTGCCTCCAGATGGGCAGTTTCAGTTGGTTATCCTAATTTGATGGTGGGTTTAGTTTCTTTAACAGGAACGACAAACACGTATTCCTTCTAGTTTGTACTTCTTCCTTTTTGATAAGGACTCTATGGATATAGTACACCAAATCCAACCCTATGAAAATTATATGCATATTTTATGGTGGGTGTAGGATAAATAATGAGTCATCCTTTTTATTGTTTTCCAATTTCACAACCTCTTATTCATTATCTAGAAGTTTCTCAAGGAATGATGCATCAAAAGAATAATCAAATAGAAAATCAGCGATTAATTCAATTTAAATAAAATTAAATCAGGAAGAATCAAAATCAAATTCTTATATTTCAAAGGAAGCATCATGTGTCTCTATTTTATCATGGAAATCCACTTTTTTCTCTTTTTGAACGTCATTCAAGAAGTGTTCATCATGTTCAAGGGGATCTAGATGTTTTTCAGTAGGTTCATATTCTTTTTCTACCTCATCCACCAATGAAAAACAATTGTTATCTGAATAAGAAAATTTAAAACAAGGGGAGGTATTACTCAATTTATATTTAATAAAATCAGAATGAAAATATTCTAAGAAAATATAATCTCCCTGAGTTTGTTTAGCTTCAATTGCTTCTTTAATTGGAGGTTCTTATTGTAGATGAATTTCACAAGATAAAGGTAGGTAGTCAATCTACTCTATCTTTTTTTCAAATTCTACCGCTTTGGTGGTGTCTTCCTTAAATGGTTCTGGTTCTTCTACTTTATAAGGAATATGTGGATCAAGTAGTTATTCACACTCATTCCCAAATCCATCTAGATATTTTTGATCTCCCATATGTAGATCAATAAGAAATTCTTCCTTTTTGGCCTCCTCATGTTCGTTCTTAGGTTCTGTCTTTTCTATCAATTCACTGACATCTTTGAATGCAAGTTATACTTGGTTCTCTAGTTTTATATGTCATTTCTAAGTTATTTCATATGAAATATATTATAACCAAACTCATCTTCTTGTTCCACTTTTTGGTAATTGTTCCATGAAATAAAGATATGATCATTTCAAAACATCATCAAAAATTATTTTTTATGTTTTTTTAATTGAAAAATGTTAAATATTAATAATTAGATTATGGAAATTCCTCCCCAGAAATGGCACCAAGTTTTGACACGTGCCTGTGGTGGGGTGTTTGAAAAGTAATTATTTACTAAGTTAAAATATAGTATAGTGGTTAACCTAGGTTTTCTTCAGAGAGGAGCACACAACAAACGTATTTTTCACTTTTTTTTAATTTGTTTGGTTTTGAAATTGAGAGAAATGAAACAAAAGGTATAAATTAAGTTAAATATGAAAAATAAATTGAAATACCATGTGATTGAAAATATTAATATAAAATTGGGTGATCAGTTGAGGTATGGATTTCCAATTTCAATGTTATCATAGTTCGATTTTATCCATTTCTCTTATACTAAGCTGATTAAAGTAAGATTCCACAATCGCTTCCTCTCACTTCTTTGGTCAATGGTGTTAGTGAGAGTAAACCTTAATAATATATTATTTTGGAATACTCTCCCTACATTTGGGAAAGAGTTTTAGTGAATAATTTTAATTAATTTATCCAATTCCCGATCAGGTCCTGTTTATCCCAAACAATCTTGAATATGCATTACAACTTTCACACGTACTGACAATCGTCAAGTACATAAACACTAAGATCTGATGTATTCCATCATATATAGACCAGAACCTAGTGGATATTGAATATTTACATTAAATAAATCAATAATAACAATAAAATATAATATCAAATACCATCACATTAGATAATATAAACTGTTATTACAAATTGAAACCAACTTTACAGAATTGAGAAAACATTTTATAACATAAACAACACTAACTCAAATATTACAAAATGGAAATACTAAACTTCCCTAATAAATCATAATATTTACCCCAATCTGGTAAGGTTAATTGAGAATAATGGGGGGGGGGATAATATATTCCAAAATTAAAAGAAAGAAAAGAGGGAAAAGAAGGAGATGAAAATGTATCCCCCATATTCTGTCCTCCAGAAGTTATAATTCAGTTCTCCCAACATCTCATCAAATCAGGCTGAGGTCCCTTATTATAAGAGGTGATTAATGTAGTTTTACATCTACCCAATAAGTTTCAAGGAATTTTTTGCAGTGTGGAATGAGTTATGGATGAATTAGTAGACCTAACTTTTTATGTCCGCCAATCACTATTCAACAAACCCTACTTTGAATGGTTTAAGGGTGGCCTTAATCAAATAATTTCTCCATGAAATTTAATTTGAATCTTTATCATCTAGTTTTATTTCTAAAACATCTTTAAGAACCCCATTTGGTGGTCGGTATCCCACTATATGACTCATTGAATGATTCAGGGTCTATTCTGCCATCCAGAATAAGTGTTCACATTGAATGATTTTTTTTCATTTTGGAGTTTGAATTAGCTCTTGGTCCGGAAGACTTATATGTAGAAAAAAGAATGTAATCCTAAAAAAAGGAATCACATGAGTTGGATGCATATTTTGGGAATTAGTCTTGAAATACAGAGGTAATACAAAAATGTTAAATTTCCAGAATTAACCACTTTTCACATTTAAGCTCAAAACTCACCAAAAAACATAAAATGATGCAAAGAAGCTCTAATTGGTTAATTTGAAGGGATTAAATAATCTGAAAACATATGAAAAATTATTAAAATAATAACTGTATCAGTTATTCACTATATATTTTTGTATTGGTACCACTTTTCCACTTTTTGGTACATAAGATAGTTAGGAAAGTGTTTTCAAGGAAGTTTGACTTTACACTCTCTTTGATCTGAAATCTGTGTTCCTTAAAAATGATTTCTTCTAAAAGTTTTCCAAAAAAAATTCTATTATTCTCATATGATATTTATAATAAATTGTACCCATGTTTAGAATTTTCAAACAAAAGGGTTTTTAGTAAGGAGCCTTATTATCTTTTTTCGGATGAGGCACCTTTCTAAACTTTTTCAAGTGAAATAAATGTTAGATTTGTACAGATTTATCGATAGTCATGATTAAAATTCCTTTTAATCTTGATTTATAAGATTAAAAAATTATTTAAAAAAGAATTTACTAATTTTTTGTAATTCATTATTTCAAATTATTTTCAAAGAAAAATATTTTCAAAACATTTACAAGATATTCTATAAATTTTGAAGGAAAATAGTTATCAAAACATTCTCAATCTTTATTTATATGTTTTAAAAGTATTTTAAAATAAATAGTTTTAAAAAAAAATTCAATATTAATTTATATGTTTTAAATTACTTTAAAAGAAATGGTTTTGAAAATGTTTTCACTCTTTCTTTATAAGGTTTAAAAGTATTTTCAAGGAAAATGGTTTTCAAATATTTTTCAATATTATTTTATATGTTTTCAAGGAAAATGGTTGTAATTTTTTTTAATATTATTTTATAAGTTTTAAAGTTACGTGGTATTGACAATGTTTTCATGATTTATTTATAAGTTTTCAAGTTTATTTTTATGAAATTGGTTTTCAAAATGTTTTATGTTATAAAAATCATTTTTTGATGAAGAAAGGATATTTTCATCAAGAAATGATTTTAAAAGATATTTAAAAAATATTTTCTATATATGATGATGTATTTTAGTGTTACTCATCCATTATTGGGAAATTATTCAAAGGTTCTATTCATATTATTTACCTGAATTATTTATGATTTGATAGAATGATTTTTATGAAATCTATTTCTCTTTCATGAGTTATATGAATTTTATACCCATTTTCATGAGTTATGTTTTTGATCAAATGATTATCAAACATGTATCTTTTTCCATAGGTCATGATATGATTACATTCTTATGAAAACCATTTCATTTTGTGGGTTATGATACAATTGTTTTTTATTTTGTGGTATATGTATGTATGATTTTAGTATAAGATGGGTGAGACCTATATATCTCTCCAATGAATTGGGTAATGATTTATATCTCATGAGATAGACTAAGATGGTCTTGTGAGTCAACCTTGAAAACTAAGATGGCCATGGAAGTGAAACATGACTACCAAGATGGTTTGAGGAGTGGACTCATTCTACTTAGATGGCCATGGGAGTAAACCATGACTACCAATATAGTATGAGGAGTGAACTCATTCTACTAATATGGACATGGGAGTGAACCATGACTACAAAAAAGATATGAGGAGTGAACCTATACTACTAAGATTTCCTTGGATGTAATGTCCTAAATTTGACGAAAATCATATTATATGCTTATGTGTTGACAAAATTCCATGTCTTATTCCTATGTTATAATTTCATGAATTATGTTCTTTATTTTCAGATGATTCATATCTTCTAAACTTCCAAGATTTTACGCCATGATTCATGTTTATGATCTTTGATATGCAAGGTTATATCTTCTAATGTTATAATCACATTATCACACCCCTATGCTCATGTTTATACTTATATATATCCCTTGTTTACCCTTACTAAGAATATGAGATCACCCCTTTTTATGTTTCCTTCCCCAGGTTATGAAGACATTACTTTTATAATATGTCTAAGAGGGGTGCTAGTCCTGGACAACCTAGTAGGAGATAATGTAGCTCAGTCATGTACCAGTGTTTGCATTTCCATGTTTCCAAAGAAACTAAAATAACATGATATTTGTGAGTCCATTTGTATAATGTTTTAAGTATTAAATAAAAAGTAATGTAATGTATATGTACATTAATACTAGTTCAATATACTATATCTTTGGAGAGCTGTGAATGGATTATTCTGATCACAAAATCCCAGAGAATATATTTACTCAAAGAGATATGAACATATGATAGAGATATTGGGTTGAGTATCTTTAGAATTTTGATTTTGATATCATATATACCCATAGGAAAGGGAATGTGGTGGCCGATGCATTGAACTTAAAATTTCCAACACAAGATGTGAAGAAATCAATTGAATAGTGGTCTATGATGACTTTGTTCGCCGAGATGAGCTTGAGAGTGGAAGAGGTTGGTCGAAAACTGTTCTTAGAATTGATTAAAATTTAATTGTCTTTTGATGAGAGATTTTAACTTGATAAGATTATAGACACTGAGAGATAATTCTTAAGAGAAATATCAAATGATGGGGAGACCACATGCAAGGTTTCTCAGTCCCATAGTGGAGGTTTGTACTTCTGTAGTAATTTGGTTGTTCTGTTTTCTTTGAGAAAGGAGTTTCCAGACAGTGGACACTGGTCAAGTTGGTCCATGCACCCTGGATATACAAATATATACCACTATTTGATATGTTAGTATTGGTGTTAAGAGACTAGGTGGTCAGTTTCATATTTTTTATCGTGATGTCTCACTTTTCAAAGAGTTAAGGTGGAACACCAAATACCATAAGGTTTGTTGCAACCATTAACCATTCTAGTTTGTAAGTGGGATGATATTTTCATCAATTTCATTATAGGTTTACCATGCAATCATAGTGGGAAGGAAGTTATTTGGGATATTGTTGACAGAATCACTAAATCAATGCATTTCTTTCCGATAAAAGAAATGATGAAAGTGGAACGGTTTTGGGAAATTTATGCTTGAGATATAGTGAATATTTATGGAGTTACCTCTGCATTTTTTTCTGATAGGTACTTGAGGTTGACATCTAAGTACTGGAAATGTTTGTATAAAGAAGTGGTTTCCAAATTTAAATAAATCCTGGCATATCCTCCTCAAACGGATGGAAAGATAGAGAGGGCTATCCAGGTTCTTAAGGATACAATATGGGATTGTGTGATTTATTTTAGTTGACATTGGGTTAGAAATCTACCTTTGGGTGAGTTTTAGTATAACATTATTTATCATGATTCGATCAGGATGGTTCCCTTTGCGGCTTTGTATGGGCTGCCATGTCGATCTCCCTTATACTGGGCAGAGTTCGGAGAGTAGTATTTAGTTGGGATGAGTGTTTTTTAGGAGATGATAGAGGTGGTGAGGTTGATCCAAAGGTGTTTGATCACAACACATTGTCATCAAAAATCTTATATGGACTGTCATCAGTGGCCACAAGAGTTTGAGGTTGGTGACCAGGTCTTTCTCATAGTTTTACATTACTTAGGACATCATTGTTTAGGTAATCAGGTTATCTTTTAACCAAGGATTGTAATCCCATTTGTGATCTTTGAACAAATGGCGAGGGTGGCCTATCAGTTTCTATTACTGTCTGTCTTGACTTCTATACATAGCGTGTTTTATTTTTCCCAGTTGAGGAGGTATGTATAATATCCTTCCTATGTGATTAGATGGTTGGATGTTGTTATTGAGTCTAATATCACTTTAGTTGAGCATCTGGTTTTGATTATGGGTGTCCATGATAATGTACAACATGGTAAAATGATTACCCTTGTTTGGGTACTGTGGAAGTGTAGAAATGATAACCAAAAGATGTGGGAGCATGATTTTTGATGAGGTAGCAGTGGCATACTCTTTTTGAAGATCCAAGATCTTGATCTCTTTCTAGGGACAAAAAGATTTTATTGTGGAAATATTGTAAAATTTTTTATCTTTCTGTCAATTATGATATTATCTCTTCTTTTGGTTTACCTTTTTCCCTTGGGAGAGTATTTTAGATCTTGAATTGGGAGGATACCCGTAATGTTTATGTCATATATTTGATAGATTTTTAGAATTTTCTAGTCTTTTCTAATGTTTACTAGGAAGTTACAAGACTTATAAGGATGTTTCATGACATGTAATGCCGAACAAACTCATCCTATAATTTGAATTCACTACATGAGTTTTTACACATCTTGTAATGGTTATACATCGTGTAATGTGAAATCATGTTTTTAATTAAAAAGATGACGTGTCTTACAACATAACCTGAAATAAAAGAGATTCACGATGTGTAAAATATTACATGCTATGTAATTCCATAATATGTAGTTTTTAGGGCATCACACAGGTTTTTGAGGGATCATTTGTTTTTTCATCATCCTACTATTGGCCAAAGATCTTACCCTAGAAATTTTTGGGTATGTTCCTTTTGTATGAATCTATATATTCATCAATTTTTCAGTACGATTATGTTATTTTCTCCCTAATAAATCTTTCCTCTTAGTTTATCTCTCATTAGTGGTTGTGACAGCTTTCTTTGTAGGGCTTTATAGTTCTATTGATTTTTCTATTAATCAATTTTCTATATTTGGTCATGCCTTATGTTTTTAAGTCTTATCTTATGGTTTCTAATCACCATTCTTAAATTTGTATAGGTTTTCTATTCTCTTAAGGTAGGCGAATCTGTGCAATTTTTCTAATTTATTGAATTTCTTCTTGTTCATATTGATTTCTTGAGATTTGAAAGGGAATTTCATGTGTTGAAATTGAAAAGGGGAATGGGTTTTCATTTGAAAATAGGTTTTTCTTTGAAAATAGAATTACCTTGATTTAAAATAGAAAATATATTTTTCAAACCCTAAATCAAATTTTATTAGATTTAAAATTTTTTTATAAAAATTTGAGCATGGTTTTTAAAATAGAAATTGACAAACATTACACAGTGCGAACATTGTGTACATCAAGATAGAGAAAAAAGAATATTTAGTGTACGTGACATCTCTAGAAGGTAAAATCTTATATGTTAATGGTCTATAGTAGGCCTTGATGTTAGTTGGACCTAATCTTATTCCTTTTTAGGCTTGTGAGTGTCTTGAGCATATTTTTCCATAGGCTAGAGCCTGACTGGTAGGTGCATTGTTGTTTCTGGATGTTTAATTACATGATAGTTATTTTATGAACATTGGCACAAATTATAATTGTTTTTAGGGTATCTTTACCTGCTTGTTTCTGGTTTTTCCATCATGTTATTCAATTTTTTAAAACTCAAGGATTTTTTGGTAAAAGGATTTCAAACTTTTTATTTATATAATTCTTGTAAAAATATTTTGTTTTGAATCTTGGACTTGTACATTATTGTCATTATAACTTGTATTGATATTTTGGTGGTATCCTGCTGGGCTCTATTTCTCACATACTAATTATACCTATGAGCATATATAGACCTTGTTTTGAAGTATTTATGTAATGGGAAGATAATTATATAGCCTTCATGTAGGTGGTGTGGTACGTGATGCATTGAGCTCAGTGTTTTTTACATTTAATAACTTCTATAGACCAAGAAATTCTCTTAAGTAAAATTTTATGTCAATGCTCAATTCCCTATCTTTATGATGATTCAATAACATCATCTTTTATTCTATTTAAATAGACTCCAGAATGGTGTGGAGCTCTCTCACTGGCTCCCCAGAGTCTCTTTGGAAAATAAATTATTTGATCCGTAAGTGTAAGACACTTATTTCTAGTGACATAGAGATTTTTTATATGTGGTGCAAGGGAAACCATGTGGCTGATTTCTTGGCTACTTTTTCTTCCCATGAATTCCCCTTGTCAGAGTTTTATACCATTGTATCCTTTCCCCTAGGTGTTGTGGCCCATGTAATTGGTGATGCTCTCGGTTTTCACTTTTTTAGGTCTCCTTGACTAGTGATTTCCTTTCCTCTAATAAAATATTTATTTTGTGTGTAAGATAATTATATAGCATGAAGGATTATATTTATATTTCAGTTTCATTTTGGGATAGTTTAGAGGTGTTGTTTGGCCACATGGAGAGTTTTTTTCTAGACTTGTCTTTTTTTTCTAGTTTAGCCTGTTCGACTCAATTGTATCTCCCATTGTTTCTTATTTTTTACTTTGGTTGATTGTATTGTTTTTACTATATACGATACTAGTTTTTTTATCTTTTTTTTACCCCAACCCATGATGGGATGACCTAGGTGACAATTCTGGTTAAACTAGGTTTGTCTATTACATTATCCACAACATAAGGATAAATCCCCTTTCATGGATCCCCATACTTAGATCTCCATAAACCAGTCACCCTTATTACAATGTCTCTTTCTTGGATCCCCTTACATAAATTTCCTTCTTTATTTAGATTCACATACATTATTTGGATCCCCATATATCGATTTTCATCCACACCTCAATCGGTATACATGATTGAGTAACTATTATATCAATCCACTTACATGACTAGATCCACCTTTGTAGCTATTCCTACCATGGATTCACTTACATGAATATCTATATGTGTGGATCCTCTTATATGAATTTTCACATTTTTAAATATTTCATTCTAATGTATTCCAAGCCACTTAAAATGTATTTAATCTATCTCCAAATTAATTTAAATCATATTAGATCAACTTTAAATCATCATGGGAATTATTAAATTATTCCACACTCCTCTATATATTGTATAAGGTTATATAAAACACTTAAATAATCAAGATTTAGTTTGTAAATAACTCTTATGCCATCTTAGTTATAGCATTGAATTCACCTGTTAAGGTCTCCATCTAAGTTCATAGTCATTACTAGTTTTAGTAGCATTCAAGCTAAGTATCACTGAGATGGATTCTAAAAATTCAATATATATTCCTTCAACACATTAAACTTGTTTAAATAATTTTAACAATTTATATATTCCTATATTATATATATGGGGTGAAAACATTAATTTTTCTATCCATCTATTCAGGGGTAACACCTTCATTCATCTTCCTTTTCTACGTGTACAACATGGTAGTAACTCACTACATTACCAATCAAGTTATGGGTATCTTTTTTACTACATTTGGATGAATACTTGATCCAACATCCAACATTTTCCATGGAAAAATATTAATTCTTATTGAAAAAAATTACAACCATTCAAACATAGGCCACTTTAATCAATCTCATTTATTTCCAAACACTCCCTCTTAACTCAGACCACTCGAATAATTCATTGAAAACAAGGGAAATTAAGTGTAACTCATAAGACCCTACTGTTTCTAATTAAAATAGGAAACTAACAAGTCATGGTGAAACACCCCATGTTATGACACAATTAAGGTTGACCAATAAGATATTAAAAAATCATGGTGTGGCTCCTCATAAATCCTTCCACATATCTTGATCAATATCCATTCCAAATCAATGAAAACATGGTAAAATATGGAATAAAGGGATTATTCATGTTTTAGGGGATGAATCTATGAACTTCATATTTTAATATTCACCTATTTTAAATTTCTTAACCAATCCACCATTTAAATTCAAAATCTACTAAATAAAATTAGAATTCAATAATGGTAATCATGAGAAAACATACCAGTTCAAAAGTAACACTTACACATCACCAATATGGATTTATGGTGTAATATAACACATAATTACACAAATTTACAAATTTTGGTGCAATTATTTGGATATTAATAAAAAATTTGAATCTTATTATTTAGCTCTAATGAATAAAAAACTATTGAATAACAATAACCTATTAGGACCTGATTTTTCTTCCAGCTAAAATTTTTTATTTATCATCAACTATTCACATCTAAATTCACTCTAAAAACCTCTAACATCTCAAAAAATATATAGGAATAGAAAAATATGAGCATCTATGTTAATTACCTTTAAAATTATTCTCATATCGAGGAATCAAATAAAAACAGAAGAAAAGCAAAACTACATAAAAAATTAAAACATCTTTTGAGAAACTACATAAAAAGGAATCTATCTATCAAAAATCTCAATCACAACAAAAATATATCAACTCAATTATATCATAATAAAAATAAATTCCATCACCATTAAAATAAAAAATAAAAAAATCTAGATATTGATCATATATTTTTGAATTATGCTTCAGTGTACATTTCTCCAAACCACCATTCCTCTTCAAGACATAAACCAAAGTAACGACATGTACTCAAATATATTATCTTGATGATCCTGAATCTCAATAGGATACCCTACAAAATATGACATACTTATCAATATACAACTCACCCAAATCGATGATATGTGATTCATCATTAATATATCATCAATGTTATGACACATGAAATATTTCTTGAATCCAATACATATATAGGGGAAGTGAGAGTTGATACACAACCTCACTAACTAGTTATAACAACTAAAATGGTATAATAAATCACAGAGAAGCATTAGTAACTTTACTATACCTCTACATAATAAAAATGGAAAAATTCAAAAATGCATGATCACTAACCTCAAATTGAAAAGGTATCCTCCACTGACTAACATAAAATTTTAGATGGTCCTGGGTAACCAATATCTACTCATGAACCACCTGATTTTTTCCTATCATACTTAACACGAATTTTATTCCAAGAATAATCATCTCTCTAACCTTGATCTATAACAATGGAGGTTTACACCAAAACCTATATAATGTAAAAAATAGAGACATAACAATTGATGTGTGATGAGTATTATTATAGGAAAACTCAATCAAGCATAATTGTTTCAATCACAAAAATCTAAAATAAAAAAAAAACGCATGCATATTACACGTACACTTTCATTCAGATCATCCACTTCTTCTGACCATCCATCTATGAATAAAAAATTACGCTATGGTATAAATGAGATCCAAAATAATGTTTGATAATCTTCCTTACTCATAAAGTAAAATAAGGATCTTGATCAAAGATGATCATTTTTAGAACCACTTAAATCCTAAATAACTTATCTATGTAAAAAATCATTAAATAACCCCCACTAAACACTTTAATTTTTAATAAATGATCCAAATTCATCAATAAGTCTATAAAAATCCAAATTCCATCCCAAATACTCAGATATCATGGTAGTTTGGTAAACCTATCTATTGAAAAGTCATCCCATGCCCCTAATGGATATTCAGTGGGTGGAATAGTCACACAAGGGATCAATTGTTGGCTTCCATCCAATGACATTCAAAACACTATTACAAGAATTATCCAATGACCTATTCATTCCTTATCACTAAAAATTCTACTTCATAGCATGATACATCTTGGTAATAATGGGTTATACTTGTAAGAACCTGGACCTTCTTTTCATGTATGGGTTTTATTTTCTGGTGTTTTTGAGAAAAAATGAGGAGAATCTAGAAATTTTTGGAGTACACGTCGTGTAATTTTAAGTACACATCATGTACCCAATTGCCACGGGTAACTGTGTATTGGCCATTTAACAGCCGAGTACATGGCTGTGTGGGGAGACCTGGAGACCACCTAACGTGGGGCCCAATAAAGGAATATACACACCATTTACTTTTAAAAGACACACAATGTACTTTTATTATTAATTGTTATATCAGACTGGGGTCGCGTCTCATTCACAGAAAACCCTTCTTCTCAGCCTGTCTCATCCAAGAGAATCCGAAGCCAATGATTCTTCTCAGAGCCCCCGATTAATCATCCATTTTCTGAATTGACCACCGTCAATTGCGTTGGAGTCATCACTATGAGTTATTCCTTCTTGTAGAGCCTCACCTCTTGATTTCTATCCTTTTGTGAGATATCCTTGGTTGAAATTTTTAGATTTTTTGAAGATTTATGTCATTCTGGACCGATTCATGGGCCGATGCTGGAGTATATAGATCGTACAATGCCGAGGTAGGTGTTTGGTGCCTTTCCATAGTTAGTCTTTGAATATTATGTGAAAAATTTCCAAATACCCTAGAATGGGGTATTGTGTGTTTAGAGATTTTAACCCTATTGATTCCTGCTATGCTTTCTTACTTGAGATAGGGCTCTTGTTTGTAAATAGGGTTACTTTTCCATGACATAGAGGTGTTTTCCTATGCTTGTTTTGATGTTTACTATGTGGTCTAGTTTTTCCTGCTAGACTGCTTTCTTTCCAGGCCTAGTATTTTTAGGATGGAGTGATTTTTTTTGATGCTATGACATGCTTTATTGTAGTTTAACCAAGTATTAATTTTAGGTTTACATTGGTTGATGAACATCACTATGAACGATTAACTTACAGAGGGCTGTGGGAACCTGGTGTAGTAGACCATATAGAGAATGGATACTGAGGGATTCTCTAGAGTGTCTATTTACTTTTATATTGTGAGAACATGGGGGGGGGGCATAAGTTCTCCCTCAGAGTGTCTATAGTTCCACGTTACAAGACCACAAGGGGGAATTAGATGTTGTGTGCTTCCTCAGAGAGTCTTTTCTAAAGATGAACCAAAGGGTTTAGACTATGAGTACTTCCCAAAGGGTCGATTGTGTTTGATTTGGTTGAACCAGAGGGGTTAGGCTATCAGTATTTACCATAGGGTTACTTGATTTTGATTAGATGCATACTTGATATATGATAATGTCTGCATTAGGAAATATAGGATTTTTTACTTTTGAGTACTTCCTTATTTTCTACTTCATTTTGGTTATTGCCTGCCATATATATTCAATGACTATTAGGCACAGGTATTTGGGTGGTTTCCTACTGGGATTCATCTCACACACTATTTAGATCATGATTTTGGTCCCAAACAGATTATATTGCTGCAGGTATAGATAAGGGAAAGCACCCTTCTACGTTAGGTACTTGATAGCTGTGGAGATGGAGAGCATGGGACCAAGCTGAGTCTTGCAATGCTGTTGGAGTTTATTGGTTTTCTTTGTACTTTGGTTTAGTATTTTACTCTAGAATTGTGACTTGTTTGGATGATTTACTAGACATATGTATCATGTATCATTTATATATATGTGCTGCAGTTGGTTATTACTTCTAGTCTTTCGTTGTTTACTTATAGCATGTTATTACTACTTTCTCTATTGTTATCTATTTCTTTCCACTGCATTACTCTTACAATGAGTGCATAGTTTCCCCACTGTCACATCCAAGGCCCTAAATATTAGTCGTAAGCCTCTGAAGTTTGGGGAAATGTGATTGAGGCCATGTGACCAACTGGGTACGGGGCACCTCAAGGCGGCACTCATAACCAGGATGTTACAAAGTGGTATCAAAGGGATTCTTTTTTTCCTCTTGACTTACTATTGGGAGACTATAGTTAGGGATATGATATTATAGGTACTTGGTAATAAGCTATGCTCGGGAGTAGCTAACCCACATACAGGGAAAAACTGATTTACCTCGATTATTGAAATTTTTATGGTTTTGCAATTATTATAGTTGATTTGATTTCACCGTTGGGTGATTCAAATGTTTTGTGCTATTATCATTGATATTATTGAGGTTCTATTTATGTTACAACTTGATGATATGAGGGTATTCCATCTCATACATCATATATGCACTTACTAGAAATCACATGTCATTCATTCTTTCCATGCCATTTAGGGTTCATTTCTGATTGTGTGTTATTGTGATAAATGTTTTCATGGATATGCATGATATTGTGATAGAAATATTGATAGAATACCTACTATTTTATAGGGTATTGGATTGTGTAAGGTTTAATTTGGATGAATACCAAAATTTGGTTCTTGAGGTGTTATGGGCCCTCATGGATCAGAATTTGGTGGATAATTGCACTGTTATGCTTGTTTATGACATGTATAAGATTCCAAAATTGGATTCGTGGGGAGTATGGGCCCTCAAGGATTTGAATTTAGGACTTTAATGTTTGTTTCAGTGTTTTTATGGGTTCCGAAGTAGTTTTTGAGGCTTACTATCCAAAAAAAAACCATAATACATGACATGTATTGTAGAGTACATGCTATGTATCCTTCTGTTCGGGAAGGAACTGTTTTTCTTAAGTACATGCCTTGTAATGTATGTATACGCCATGTAGTCTCTAACCATGTCACTGGCTATGTGGGAAGAGACACAGGGTTGGGAAATCCTTGAGGAACATGTAGTGTACTAGAGGTACACACCATGTTATAAGGATCGTGTGTCCTACCATGTGTTAAATGACATGGATGGATGAAAATCAGGTAGTAAACAATGTGTCCAAATTAAGCATGCCATGTAAGGTCTACCATATAACCGACTATGTGACTAATGACACAGGTTGATAAATTTATTCCTAGTACACTTCATATTTGTCACAAACAAGCTGTGTAGTCTCATTCTAGGAGAACCGTGTGGGTTAGTCATGTAGAAGAACTCAGACAGGGGATAATTATTCAAGTACATGCCATGTATTGGGAGAATACACCGTGTGTATGGGGTGTTACATGATCAAGGTTTGTAGGAGTACACTCCCATATGAATGCTTAAGGGAACATGTCATGTAGGATTTGTAAACATTATGTATCCACCTTTTATAAATCTTGATTGATTTTCTTCTCCTGTTCCCTTCCTTGAACTTCTAAGTTTCAGTCCTTGTTAATCTTGAGCTGTGTTGTGCACTTGACCTTGTAGAGTCATGCCACCAAGACATACTCTGGTTGTACATTAGATACAAGATATTGATAAGACACCAGACATAGAAAAGTAGGAACTGGCAGCAGATCCTCCAGTTGTGCCCGTCTTGGCACCAACCGTTATCCCGGATATAGGTGCAGATGAATAGTTCTGAGAAGGCTTCATGAAGTTCATTCAGACCTTCAGGGGATCACAACATCATGCCTCATCTATGGTAGAGTTGACATAGGTCTTTTAGATGTAGTATCATCTCACCTTATCAGGGGATGGAGGACCTCAAGCTACAGAGTCATGGTTAGAAGCCGTGTTGTCGATATTCGAGCATCTAGATACGCCACCAGAAATGAGGGTGAAGCTCACTACCTATATGCTTTAGGATTACTCCAAGAGATGGTGGGATGTGATCTCACAGGTGGGACACTAGCATGTTATGGCTTGGGATGAATTCCATCATGCCTTCTATGATTACTTCTACCCAGAGACTTTGAGGGCCGATCGAGCCTGAGAGTTCATGAGTTTAGTGTAGGGTACTCTCTCAGTCATGGAGTATTATTCTCACTTCATAGAGCTGCAGTGATTCACACCCATTCCAGAAGGTGATGAATTATTCATGGCGAGGAAGTTTGAGGATGGTCTCAGGCATGAAATTTGATATCAAGTGAACATATTTATGTTGACTTAAATCACATCTATAGTCAACCAGGATCTGATCATGGAGTAAAATTTGAGGGATTATGGAGATATGAGCTAGGGAGGCTCGACATTCAGAGTTGGTACCCCTCCTAATGATAGTAGGAAGCACCACATGGAGTTTACGCACAAAGATCCAAGGAAGTGGGATACTTCTTCTAGTGGTGAGGTGGGGGTGCTACCAGCATGGGAAGAGTGGGAATATGAGACTGCATTTCCCGAGAGACCCATTGGAGTGTTGATATTATGGAAATATAGGTCATCTTCATCATTTCTAACAGATATTCTCACCAGCATATGGTGACAGAGGTTCTTATTTGACTCCTCATTTAGAAGAAGGACCACTAGTTTCTCATCAGTTTGGGAACTGGAGTTCGTCCGTTTGTTCAGGCTGAGGTGGAGGTCACAAACATGGTATCTAGTCGGCCGACCTTTAGGGAAAATAGGGTGTATTAGCTCAGGGTGGTCAGGAAGGGTCCCAGGGATTTGGTACATGTCAGACTTTTTCATTGGAGAAATACGCTTGAGGCCATGAGACCAATTGGGTACAGGGCACCTCTGGGCAGCACCCAGAATCGGAACGCTACACTACTTATAGAGACAATCTATAAATTATATGAAGGACCCCCTCTCACATCACCATTATAATGAATATTTATTCCCAAATCCCCATTCAGTTTTGATCATCCTTCAAC
Source organism: Viscum album (assembly GCA_963277665.1). Taxonomy (NCBI): domain Eukaryota; kingdom Viridiplantae; phylum Streptophyta; class Magnoliopsida; order Santalales; family Viscaceae; genus Viscum; species Viscum album. The sequence goes on along the minus strand of OY728145.1, from coordinate 615,251,107 downwards.
CATCCCTTAGGAGAATCACTACATATGACATGATCATTTCATTCCCACACCTTAGGATCTCTTAGCAAAGACTCCTCCACTTGTTAAAATAAGGAAGAAAACACTATCATCATATACATATAAACTCCACCACTAAACTACTATATATCTCAATATAAATAAATAATATACTCCACCATTCTCCACTCATCTCTAATATCATGAGAAATATCACCATGATACTTTATAATATACACATCATCAACCACATTTCCTTTAATCAAAGTATAAAAGTTCTCAAAGTCATAATACTATATGAACTACACCTATCCCTACTAAAATAAATTTAAATCCCATTAAGAGAATATATACTACTAATTATTATGACATGTGAATTCCATAAAGTTCTCTATGATAATGTAATACCAATAAAACTTCATAGAAAAAACTTCTATTGCAATATTGAGATCATATGTATCATAATTATGTTCACAGGAACATAACTGTTGAGAGAAAAAAGAATATAACCTCTAACTCTTATATCAAAATAAAACCTAAGTTGAGATGAGAAGCATTGTAATACACCTAGAACATAAATCCTTCTTCAGAAATATGAATTTTAGGAGCACTGTGAAACTTATCTTTAAAGTACTCAAACATCTCCTCATATTGTTCAGTCCATATGAAATCCTAGTACTTCCTAGTAAACATTGTCAAGTGCACCACATTTATTAAAAAACTAGATAAAAACCACCAGTAATACCCTAGAGTACCAAGAAAATTATAATCTACTACCATGTTCTTTGGTTCCATCTATCATTAATTAATGTTGATGGACCCATTTCTTTTATAATGTCTAAGATAAGCCTAGTTGGCAAGTGTTTGTTGTGAGGAACTATATGACCAAATATTCTTAGGCGATGAACCATATGTGTACTTTGAAGGTGGGGAGCATGTTATCCTATTTCAAGGAAGTATAGTGGTGTCATCCAAGTTGATTGAGGATGTGCTGAAGGAGTTTGATAATTCAACCTTAGCGGTAAATCCAGCTGTGATGAAAATATACCAAAACCAAAGGCATCAATTCTAGAGGCCCGATATGATGTGGAGTGTTGATGATTTTATCTTATAGCACCTTATTTGTTAGCAAGTGAAGAATGAGAACCAGGTTCGAGTAGGTTTTTCTTAACCTATATAGGTTCTAGAAAATAAGTGATATGATATATAAAATGAATTCATAATGGTACTACCATATTTATTGAAGATTCATGAAATGATATGGGAGATCCTTGATCAATTCACCATGTTATCCCATTATTCTACATATTTAGGAGAAGATTTTAGTGGAAATATTAAGATTCTTGTATGTATATGATATATTTGAGATGCATGGAGTACCTTAAGTGATCAATTTTAATTGAGATACTCATTTATCATCCTATTTATTGAGGATATTGAAGGAAGAATTTTGGATATTGTCTCAATTGAGTACAATTTTACACCCTAAGATAGATATACAAATAGAGAGAAACATATAAGTGTTGTTGGATAAGTGGAGGGATTTTCCACTAGATTTTGGCCAGACTTGGTAGAATCACTTAACCTTAGTAGATTTAATGTACAAAAAAAACTATTGCTTCACTTTCTTTATGGTTCATTTTGAGAATATTTATAGGAGGAATTGTAGGTCACCCCTATACTGGATGAAAATTAGAGATTCATTAATGATGGGGATAGAGTTATAGTGACTAATGATAGAGAAGGTGTATGTTATCTAGGAGTGGATGAGGAAAGATCAGAGTTGTCAAAATTATTATATGGAATAATGATAAGGGCCTTTGAAATTTGAGGGGGGAGACCATGTCTTTATGAATGAATTTGCATGAAGCAGTTTTGTAGAGGTTTGGCAGGGGAATAAAGATATCCACTAGGTTCATATGGATATTCTAGATTTTGTATATTGTGTATGATGTTTCTTAATACCTAGAATTACCTCTTAAGATAAACTAGGAACACAAAACCATCCACATGTCACAACTGAGGTGATACATATGTGTACCATCACACATAATAAAATGGGGTGATCTTAACATTGAGGATGATTCTACCTTCTCAGAGTTCCCAGTGGTGATCAAGGATTGAAAGAAGTGAATCCTTAAAGTTTAGGAGATACCTTTGGTGTGAGTGTTGTTGAAATGAAGAAATCTTCAAGAGATCTCTTTGCAAGCCTGAGAGTTAGATTCAGACTTAGTACCCTATTATTTTTGAGTAACTATTTATTTTCAAGGAATAAAACACATTATGTTGGGGAAGGTTAAATGAATTTTTTTAAACATGAACTATTTATATTATTTTTGAGTCAAGGGCCTCATTGAAATAAGGTGTTCATTTTTGTGACGTGATTATATTCATTGAATCATGGGGTTGGGGGTTGAGACATGGGGAGTTATGTCACCTTTGGATTAATATTATATAGGATGTGTTTAACTATAATAACATGTGATATGATGTGTCCATAATTTCATCCATTATATTTATCCTGATGTAGGATAAGTTGCATTGTGAAAAGCCTTTCCATGCCAAAATGGGGGCCATGCTACTTGAAGTTATGAGAGTCCACTAATTTTTCTAGCGAGTTAAGAAAGTAGTTGACCATTCCATAGTTTTTGGCTAAAAAAATTGATTAAGGTCCTTTACATTGTGATGGTAACTATTGCACAATGGGTTTTTTCTAGATTTAAAGAGTTTAATTATAAGCTTTAATATTTCTCCATGAAAGGTGTAGTCTAGGGATTATTTATAAATATTACCCAAAACCTCACAATATCTCTCAAATTTTCCATCACCCTCCTGACCTATTAATTTTTTTTGGTGTTTTTCTCATTCCCTAGGAATATTGGATGATCCTTTAACCAACAATGAGCATGCAATGATCCATTTTCACATATTATGTATGAATTGGAGCAACATCAATGAATAAGATCCAAGGTAGGAATCTTTTCTCATACCATGCTATGTTATAACATTATTTTGTATTATGAATCTATTTGATATTATTGTTAATATTTTTTTATATTATTTTTGAGAAACTCTTTTTTATTTCAATAAGAATTTACCTTTTATATAAAAATTAACCCTTTTGATTAGTTCTATCAAAAGCATTATCACATTTCAAAATATTTCTATTGAGTCACGCATTCTCACGACAATTTTATTGAGAGGAGGCCACTGGAACTTGTAGTGGTGGAGTATGATTTTTTTTAGTAGTGGAGTAATTTAATGGAAGTGATGGTATGATATGGAATTAATGATATCAACAATTTTATGTTGTGTAAGGTCATATAATGATGCAGGGGACTCTTAAATATCATCTTTCCCTTGATAGTAAGGATAATATTGAAAAATTACATGTTGTTATATGAATAACCTTTTCTTATGTAGTGTGGGTGATTTGAGTTAATTTTAAATAGAGGAAATATATTTTCCACTTAATCATACTAGACAAGAGCCACAACATGGTGTTTTTTGATGTATTGTGAACGATATGGTTGTGACATGAGCGTGTGGATTATGGAGCATAGTGGACGAAAATATCCACTATTTTTGTAATATAGGTCATTTATTATAGAATATAACTGTTGGGTATGGTGATCAGGTAATGAAATTGTATCTCATTCCATGAATGTGTTGATCCCTAGAGAGAATGACTTGACAAGATCCCTTCAAGGATATTGAAATATCTTTTCATATGTATATTAGATTAGGGTAAGGAAATAGTCTATTATTTGTTTTTTACTATGTAGAGTTTGATGGTGAAATAATTTAGGCCACCTGAGGCCATTTAAATTGTGTTTTAGGTAGGTTTAGGGTTTATCTCCATAGGGATAATGATGATGTTCAGGTAAGATGATCAAAGTGAACACAAGACTAGGTACTACCCTTGAAGCATGTGATAGATAGGGTGAGAGTATTCAATATTATTCCTAGGGTTATTAATCCCCTATATTATTTGTGAATGGGTCCTCTATATTGGGAATGGGGTTGGTACTCCCTTAGTCCCAAACAAGTTGTGGTCCCCATACATAACTGATAGAGTTAGGTACCCCCATATACTCATGATTGGAGTCTTCTACTGAAGGAGTTTGGTACTCCCCTGTCTAACACATACTGCTTAACAAGTCATGGGACCTCCATTAGGGTTTGGTACTCTATCTATTGACATTTTTACCTCTGTATTATATACTTTAATAGGTGGTATAGGTTTGGTTTAGCTAGGTAGATTTGATTATTTGGTTTCTCTTGAGGCGACAAATTACCTTGTAATGATAGGATGTAGTTGGTTGGGACTTCGTGTTCCTGGTTATCAATCTTGAATAAATATCTCAACATTTGCACATCTCCCTATTCCTCTTCCCTGATTCATCTACAATTTACCTTTGTGGTTTTGAGTTGACTGGACTTTCCCTTATTTATTTCTTTAGTATTTTTGTGTTATTTTACTAGGTATTTATATATTCACACATGCATAGTGGTTTTTAGTACATGTTTGGTGCCTTAGTTAGATGAAGGTTAGTTCAATGGGGACTTTGGTGGACATGGTGATAGTGGGATAATTTATTAGTGGTTCCCAGAGGTGAGATGAAAAAATGGTGTTTTTCTTCTGGTTCTAGATAATGGAAGATATCCATTAACCTTATATTCCTTATGTTTGTTTCCTATAGTGTTATCATTCATATATGTTTTCCAATTTTTTACATTATTGTTTATACATTTTTAGTCTTTTATAGATCTAAATATTTTTCACATGAATTATATATTATAGTTGGTTCTTATTATCTCCCTCATATTATTATGTCTTGTATGGATATGTGTGTTTGTAAAAAAGAGAATTAGGCTATGTACTCACATCATGTGTGATGTGCTTAGTCTTTGTTAGTCATCATCCCCTATCCATTAGAGGAAATCTTGGAGTGACACACTTAACCTACTACTAACCCATGTTGGGTCTTGGTGGGTTAGGTCAGGTTAGGGGAATCCTACCATACTTCACTAACCTATACCACACAAGGTAAAAATCAAAAATGAATATCTAAAAACCTAGAGTATAACTCCTTAGCCTAAGACATTGAATTCATTTACATTATTCTAAATTCATTTTATTTTAACTTTCCTTATAATCACCCCAATTAAATCATAGATGTAAATTAGTATGATTCATATACCAATACTACGAAGAAACCACATAACCAGAACACTATTAATTAAACATGATCAATCATCTATCAACATCCTTGATTCATTTTATAAGGGCCCTTCTACATCTTAACTGGTTTCCCTTTATTATATGACGTGCTTAGTTCAATAAAACGGTTACCCTAAAAAACTAAATGAAATCCTCACCAATTTATAACTCTAAATTTCATTCTAACTCTCAACCAAATATCTGATATGAATCCACCCCTCCTAAAATGGTATATAAGTCAACTGTAACCCCAAAATATCATATCTAATAGGGTATATAGACTAGCCTTGAGGGTATAATCACATAACCTAGGACACATTACCTTTAAAATATATGGAATGGTAAAAAACCACCAATCATTTCCATCATAACAAAATAAAATAACCCATAATCCAATACACAATATAAAGTGAATATAATATCACACAAGAAAAAAATTATCCATGTAAAATAATTCCAAGATCAAATCCCACAACAACAACTCCACAAAAACTAGCCACCCTTGCACCAAAAACTAGTATGGTCCAACCCAATCCCTGAATCAACCCTATAAATCTATAAAAATAGTATGTATAATTAGGTAATAGGATAAAAGAATACTTAGTATGTTCCTATAAAAATTTCTTATTCTGATGTGGAAGAATTATACAAAATAATTATTGAATAAAGAGTGAAACTGACTCATTAACTATCCCACATAAATGATTACCAAAACCCCACCAAGGATAACTCAGCAAATCCACATAAATTAAAGTAATTTAGTAATCATGAAAAATATATCAAGAAAGGTACCACACACTCACTTCCCTACTAATCTAGTTTTCCTTACACCCCAATAGTATATTTTCTAGTGCTCTCATCCTTTTCTATATTGACTTACCACAACCATATAATGAAAAACCAAACAAAATCCACATACCACATCATATTAACATACCCCATACCATATCACACACTCAAACCACATAGTAAAACCCAATAATATACTTTAACCACACATACAAAATGACATAACCACATCATTACTATATCACTACCTCATGCCACATCAACACCACATCACCACAACATCACCACATAACCATTCTAACTCTAAAAGAGAGGTTTAGAGAGGGGGGTAGTTATCTATCCATATCAACCACATTTTAGATATTGGGGGTACACAATAAACCAAAACCTAATATGGGAATAAGTCACATTACTCAAATCAAGTGGTTGTTCATAAGAAATAAAAAACATAAAATGATATATAGTTTCATAAAATAGCAACCCAATTTCCACTTCCTATCATAACACCACTACAACCACAACCCCTCAATACATCATTTCCACCATAGAACAATAAAAATTATTTCTTCCACCAATAGACACATCATGACCAACAAATACCCCAACCATAAAAAATAACATAAATTACATTTTCATATTTAAGTACAAAGTACCAATTAATAATTTAACAAACACATTATATTTATTATCCATATTTATTTCTAGCCACTTAGAATTCAATTAAACCAATTAAACTTTCAATATTTATGTTTTAATAACTCAAAACAGAGTTCAAAATTTCAATTCATTTATATTCAACGCATCATTATATCCCCCCACACACTCCCATTCCACTTATTTAACTCATTTAAATAGTTAACCATTAGTCTATATCTCTATGTGCCTACCACACATATCCACATTAATCTCATTACACCACTACAATATCAAATTAAAATACTATCTCTCCTATCACCACATCAAACAAACCATAAAAATAATTCCACCACTACCACTATATTTCCACAACATAATAAAAATATAGAATTATAAACATAATTTAAAAAACAATTCAGTTTACTCATCTATTATTTATTAAATTATCTGATCATGCTTAATACAACAATTCAAGGAACAATTTCATGTTTTCTACTTTATCATGTTACCACTTTCTCAATTTAATAAACCAAATAATTTTATAATTTCTTTCACAATAGTATGAAAACACATATATTAAACAATATAACCATAATATGGAAATTATGTAAAAAATAATTGATACCCATTGGATATATTTATTTATTCTATTGAAATATATTTAATTAGGATAATTCTAATACTTCACCTAATAAAAAATAATGTATGACAATATCACATCAACATAGTAAATTAAAGAAATGATTTGAATCATCACTAAATCCTTGGATTTTAACCCCAATATCATATGTTATATTTTTACACACTAAAGTTCTATGATGTAAAATTGGGCTCACCTTAGTGTGTATGATGATCTAGGACACATTATGAATGAATTTAACTGATCATAATGAGAGGTGAACATAATAAACTATGGATTCATATTGGTTGATGATGATTCTATAAGAATAATCATTATATAAATTCACGTAAACAACATTACATTAAAGATAAAAGTATCAAAAATGATTTAAATCATTGGTTAGTTTATAGGTATAAAAATTCAAGCCCCTGGTAGTAACATATCAAATTTTCTAGAGATTTATGAATATTTTACAAACACTTGGGTGGACAATGATGTGGTACAATTGAGACTTTCATTTCTCACTAAAGGATCTAAATAAATATTGATATATGTCACTAACCTCTAAATCTATCACCATGTAGAATGATATTACAAATAGGTTTCTAGAAATGTACTTCATATAGGTGAAAACAGAGAATATCTGAAAATATTTAATTTTTTTCTCAATAATAATGATAATCCACATACCAAGGATGAAAAATCATTAATGAGTTATTAATAAAGTGAAGAATCCATGGAGTGATGCTTTGAATACAACTGTTAAACTTTTAATTTGGTTTATAACCAAATTCCATAGAGGTGATTGATTTTGTAGTTAGAAGAGTATTCATGAGGAAAAAACTATCTTAGACCTGTCACTACTAGTATAGGAATCAATGAAATAAGTGAAATAAGTGCGAGTATGGAGGGACATGATGAGTAGTTGAAAGTTAATGTCTGATGAAATAGTGGGGAAAAGGTAGTGATATAGGACAACCTCTAAGAAATTATCAAATAAAATAGAACAAATGAAGGGTAGATTGTGGGTGTGTGGGTATAGGCATAATCTATATTTCAGGTCCTTTTGAGATTCATTAAGATAGGGTTATTCAAGAATATATTTTGTTATGGGATAGAGTTCAATAACATGATCTCACTATAAGACATTTTACTAGATTGGATATTTTAGTCAATCACGGTGATAATGTAATATATCATGGTGATAAATCCTAGGGAAGGAGATATGAGATTCATTGAGAAACTATTTTTTTGGAGTGATGAGTTGAACATATAAGGGTGGGCGAATGGGATCTTGGAACTACAAGATACTCCCTGATCTACATAAATTTAAGTAATCGTCTAAAGGCACTGTATTTATAAATGAAATATTATTATTATTTTTTCATTGAAAAAGAATGTTCAGAATAAATTTTATGGATATAATATGATGGGGTTAATGATAAGTGTGACATATTTTCTAACATACCATAAATATTTGGCAGATCATGAAGCAATTGACTGTATAATCATCATGAAATGTGGGGCCCTTAAAGTTGGTGGGTTTCACTCATTCTATTTCTTCTAGATCAGTAACCTATATTATTGGTTATATATAACTCTGTTTATCTTATTCATATTATTAATTTTTTACAATGTGTATAATTATATATTTTGTGAAGTAAAAAGTAATTTGGCCTTTTTGTTTAAGTTTTGATATATTCAGTTATTAAAATCCATTTTTAATATTTTTTTTTTATTTTTTTTAGAATAACATGTTAATATTATACATGTTTTTTAAAATTTATTTTAAATCACCAATAAAAATTTTATATTATGTTGAAATTATAATGTGAACTTTAGTGTAGTAAAAACGATGTTGAGTGAAATTAATGTACTTGGAGGTGATTAAAAAAATAAAATCCAAATAAAATAATCAAAAATAAGGACAAGAAGAATGAAGATAATAATAGAGATATATGTTTTTATTTCATTATCATGTAAACATATATATAAGTTATAAGTATATATCATCTTCACTGTATATTAATCACTATCATCAAATATAAATACAATGGTTATGATTAACTAAATTAGATAATGGTTGGATATTAATATACATGAGAAATTATTTCCATGGTAATGAGACCCTTATGAATAACCACCCATGGGAAAAAGATTCATCCATAATTATTTCATACCACTTATCTCGGTATTGCATCAATTTTATGAAATATTATTCATCCTTAATTAAAAAAACCATATGTGATAAAAAATGAATTTTTTTAGTAAATTTAATGCCAATTTTAGTTTCTCATTCAACTGCATAGCAATAAAAATAGTGTAAAAACAAATGAAGTGGAAAAGAATATAACATTACCCCCACCCCATTTTTAAATTATGATACAATTTTTAGTTTTCAAATTCCTATTTTACAAATAAACACCTCAAAGGTTTATATTGGTAAATAATGTTTTAATAAATCTATAATATTATCACATGATCTAATTTATTATATATCTCTCTCAAAAGTATTTTGAATTTTATGAGTTAAAAATTATTTTGGGAAATATTTTTTACTGAATAACTATTAATAAACTAACCTTTTAATTACACTATACAAGTAGAATGATCATTATGTAAATTATAGTCCTTGAAAAGGGATAAGAAAGAAAAGGGGGTTAAAATTGTGTCTTGATACATCCTTCCCTTCTAGGTTTATATCAAAGCCAACTATGATCCACCCAAGTTTCTATTCTAATAAGACATGGGTTGGTGACTAGTGTCGAGGGTATAATTATATAATTTGAGATGCATTACCCAAAAACATTCCACAAATGGTAAAGAAAATACCAATAAACTAGATAATCATAAAATAAAACAACTCATAATCCCATATATAATATAAAATTTCTATAATTCTATAAAAGAAATAAGTCTATGAGTATAGAAATACCAAAATTAACTCTTATTTAAGTAACACCACAAACACCATCAGACAACCGCACCATGAACTACTATTGTAATGACCCAATGTTTTGTATGTATGATTTTGATTTTATTTATCGAAGTCCTGGAATTTATTTTAGTTTATTTCAAGTCAATTTTGGAGGTAATGGGTTTAGGAATGAGTTTAGAGGAGGAAATCAAGTTGTATTTTTCTAAAATGATATAGAAAAGGGCACTAGGTACTGGGTACCCAGTGGAGGAGTCAAAGGTGGGGTACTCTACGCCAACCACTGGGTATCTAGTGGATAAGAACTGGGTACCTGATGGGATTTTGTGTGATATTTTAAAAAGAAAATTTTATTGATTGTTTAGTCATGGGATATGGATTATGTCTCCCCTTTTCCATTTCTATGTTAATCATTTTATGGATTTATCTTCCTTTAATCTCTCTATTTATCCCTCTAAATCCAATAAGTAAATTTTTACTCTTTTATTAGAAGGATTTCAATCCATCAGTGGAATTAAATTTTTATTATAAATAGATTCAATAACCCCTTTATTTTATGTGAAAGTGTTAAGGTTTGGTTTCTCTTCACATTCTAATTCTCCATATTTACTTCATGTTTAGTGATTTTATTGATTCATTATATTTTAGAAATAATCGAGCTTTTTCTGTTTGTGTGAAATATCTACCTAGTGTGATGTAAGTGACGTATTGCATTACAAAGTGTTTAATCACATTATTTTATATTTATTACATGCCGTATTTATGATTTAATAATTCATTTGAGTTAATTAGAGTAAAAAATATGTTCGAATGAAATTGAATATTTTTTGATGAATTATTAAGTGATTATTTTATTTAATAAATTTTATTTGAAGGGTGAAAGTGCAAAATTCCTTGTGTTAAGGTATGTATTAATGAGAAATATGTTGACTTAACTTAGTGATTTCATGAAATCATTAATGGTAGAATTCATGATGTGAATGTAAGGGATGAAATTCATGTTATTACATTAAATTTATATGTTCAAGTGTTTTTTATAATATAGAAATACATTTCATGAGTGATTGGAGTTTTTTTAAATGTTATGTTTTAATTTTTTTTGAATGATATAATTTCTAATAAATTATGTAATAACTGTAATTTTAAGTTAAAATACAAGTTTTATAGGTATATATACTTCCAAATGAACTAGAATATCTAGTTTTTAATTTTAGAAATTTTTTGTAATAAAAAACTCTATAATCTAATATTTACTTACTATAAAAGTTATTTATAATGAGGTAGTGAGAAGATAAAAAACTATTTTTCATTGGAAATTTTATCAAGGAATTAATATAATCTTACTAAATTGTTTTTTTGTGAAATATGATTTGAAGAAATTCTATGTTAAAATATAAAATTTTATTTAAAAATATGTTTTCATATGTTTTTAGAAATCGATTGACTTATTATAATGGGATAACATGTGGATTTTTTTTGAAATGTTTTGTTGAAAATTAAGTGGGTTTTGATATATTTTACTCTAACTATTTTTGTTTTAAAAATTTATATGAATTTGATCACTTATAGGTAGCATGGGGTTAGGCTAAGACGAGATATTGAAATGTGATCGATGATTTTGGATTGGCATTGAGTTAGGATTGTAAATTTATATAATTACATTTTTTTATAATGATATGATATATGGGCAATATGTTTATGTTAAAATAATGTGATTCAAGTTAGAAAGGGATATTTTGTTTGTATCCAATTGATGTACTGGTTTTTTTGAATGTTTTTTTGTAACCAAGGAAGACAGATTTAAGTGGTAGAGATTTCTACAGTTTTCCAAATTTTTTGGGATCAAAATTTTAGAATATGTTTTTGGGTTTCTTAAGGGAAGATAAAAAAGTAATTATGGATAAAAGGGGGGATTTTAATTCTTGTTATTTTAGTAAACATGTTTTAGTGAAACACAGAGGTGATGAATACCTGTTTATGTGGGAAATGTACTGAGGTATCATGTAAGATGGCCATGCATTAGTCTAGGTACCACACGAAGGAAGGGGTTTTTTACAAGTTGAGTTTGGTGAGTGGTGCAATGATTTTTCTGAACCGAGGGATACATGATGGTCATTATTTTTTCCTACAAATACTTAGAAAATCCCCTCATTTGAGTTTAATAAAAATTATAAGAAATATTATAGGATTTTTTATCACATAAGGCACACATGTGTGAAGTATACCTGAATGAATCACTTGAGAGAAGGAGTAACACAAAGTAAGATCATGAAAATTGAAGAGTAAATAAGTTTCATAAACATGGTTTCCTAAAAAGGAAATAAAAAAGGTAGTGGGAATAACATACTTAAAAAAAACCCAATAGAAAATGATTTTGGTAAAATTGGGTTTTGCGTGATAGCTTAAACAAACTTTTTTCGAAAAGACACACTTTGGTGATGTTAGGGACATAGTTTAATCATTCTTGGGTGAAGCTAAGGAATTGGTTAAAGAATATTTGGGTTAAGTTAATGACTAGAGAAAATCTATCCTGGGTGATTCTAGGGACATGGGAGAACTACATGAGTGTGAATTTAAGAATTTCGAGGATCATCAAAATTGAAATTTAATAATTCATTTATAAATCAACATTTAGAGGTGTCCTTAGAGTCATTCAATCAAGGGAGAATTCATTTGTAATAGTGATAAATGAGGATTTGATGAAAGTGATCTGAAGGAGGCAGTGTGTTATTCCCTAAAATTTAGTAAAGGTAGTGAATGGTGTGACCATGAAAACCAATTATAATCCAAAAAAGAAGTTATGAATAATGTATTTTGATATGATAGACACATGGTCAACATATTCTCCTTAGACATTCCATTAGTTGTGAACCAAGTAAAAATTCTTTTGTTATATATATATATTTTCTATATTTCTATGATTCTTAAATGATAAAGAAAATCAGATAGGTTTAAATAGTTCTTAAAATATAGGTACATGATCCTTCAAATAAAAGGAAAATTTGACACCTTGATTCACCCCTCCCCTCTCAGGGCATCCCAGGAAAAAACAATTGTTATTAGAACTGAGGTTTTTAGAATGAAATCTATCTTTTGTACATTAAATACAAAAAATTTAGTTAATATTAAAGGAGTTCCCCTATTTTATGGTGAAAAATATAATATTTGAAGAAAATGGTATGAGCATAACTTTATTATGCTAGAATGGATATTCTTTTTTCCATCATTCACATGCCACATGTTAATTATGTAATTGGTTAGTCTATGACTGAAGCTATCAAGAAAATTAATATGATGATTGAAAAGATCAAAATTCTCTATTTATAGCTCTATCAGATCATATATATGTTAAGGTGATGAGATTCATGAGTTCCCAGTCCATATGGGAAAAAATATTTAATATATATAATGGGGATAATAAGGTGAATGAGTATAAGCTATAGGTTCTCTACAATATATTTGATGATCAAAAACTTATTCCTAATGAAAATGATGAAAATTTCTTCAACCAAATCACTAAGGTTATTGGATATATTGAAGATATTAGTGAAAAAATTATGTATATTGATATTTTAAAGAAAATTATATAGTGGTTGAAACCTTTATATAATCCAAAAGTATGAGTTCTAAAAGAAAGGGATTTGGAAAAGTTATCTTTTGTTGGTCTGTTTAGAAACATGGAGACTTATGAAATGAATGTAAATTTAGAAGGATTTTCTAGTCATTTAAATAAGGAAATAGATTTCAATATAAGGGAATGAAATTAATTTTCTAAAGGTTGTAAAGATGAGTAATATTTGGTTAATGAATTCCTATATCTTATGGCCATAAAATTTAATAGAGGAAAAGAAAGGTTTGAAGGCAAGCTACCTTTAGAATTTTTTCAATGTGGTAAAGTAGGGCATATTGCTTCAAAGTTCTTAAGAAAATTTGATGGTGAAGAAAAAAAATTATAAAACACAAAAAGGCCTTGGATAATATTAAAAAAAATCTAATTCAACAAATTATTGAGGAATAGATTCATAATTAAAGAAAAATGTGATGATAAATTCTATAAAAATTGAGTTTTAGTCTAATATTAAAGATTCCATGATGGCTACAGCTGATAAGTTAGAACCTTTAAAGGAGGAAGATAATAAAACATATGGTGTATTTGATCATAATTTGTAAGTTAAGGGAGATCCCAAAGATCTTAATCTCTAAAGAAAAAAAATACCTAAATAGTTAATGGTATATTAAAATAATCATATGAATATGTGGATTATCTCAAAGAAGATATTGAACAACTACAAGAAGAGTTAAATAATTAGTTCTCCAATCAAGTAAATTCAAAAGATTTTTTTAATTTTAAGATGAAGGCTGAAGAACATACTAAGGTTATTGATGAACTTAATGCTTTTCTAAAATGGTGAATGAATAAGGTAGAATCATTTATAGAATAAGTTGTTACTCTTAGAAAAAATTGGAAAAAATATTGATACTAAGTGATCTATATAAGAATATATAATTTGGGAATTTCATAGATAAATAACTAATAGAAAAAGTCAAGTGAGGATTGAAAGGTGTAAAAAACATTCTGAATGAACAAATACCTAGATTTATTGGTAAACTTTTAATCAGATATGATGTATAAACTTCAAAATGAGAAAAAATAATGTATTAAAGTAATGGTAAACCAAATGTTGATTCTACTAATTCTAAATATAAATCACCATTTTTTAGATAATATAGTTCACGTCAAATGGAAATAAGTGTGAATCAAATAATCCTCAATATTCAAGAGTTAATCAATGAAAATAATAGTGTTTTTTGAAGGCTAGGGACAGTGTAGGAATGAATGATAGAATATATTTTCTCTTATAAATGTCAATTCTGTGGATTTCTTGGTCATTGAATGTTTTACCATAAAGAGGAAAAATATAAATCTAAATGAGGAAATTCCTAGATGTATGTAAATTATAATGAGGAAATATACTTCATCACATAAAAAATAACTTTCTATAGACATTTATTTCAGTGTTTTGACATTGGGAATAAATCTATAAATTGTAAGTAGAGAATAAGAGGAGGTTACAATCATGAGATTCAGAGACAAGATTGTAGAGACCCGTATCTTGACGTACATGGATATTACATTACTTTTGCGGAATACTTAGTACATAACAAAAACACACACACAAGGACCGCAATAGTTTAGTGTCTTTGGAAACTCGGAATATAATCTTCTAATCGTGGTGAAAGATCTTCAAAATCTCCCATAAAGATCTTCCTTTTTTTTACCTAAAACCTTTCTTTATATCCTGGGGAAAAGAAAACATAAAAGGGTGAGCTCAAATGCTCAGTAAGGGTATACAAAAGAAATAAAAATCATATCATATCTTTTTGAAAATCATAACCTGCAAAAGAGATCATAATATCTTAACATGGAACAAATCATAGAAGTGAAAATGAGATCACCATAATCATAACATGAAACTTGAAACTTTGTGTCATGCACACATAATCATGGAAAATCATTTCTTGTTATTCATGAATCATTGCCAAGACTATCTTAGTGGACAAAGTCCCTTTCTAAATCGAGTAACCCTCGTTTCAGTCCTGTTTCACTGAACCGGTATAACCTACCGTTCCAGCCCTGTCTATCTCATGAGATATAAAATCTTTACCCAATGCATTGGAGGGAGATATAGGTCCCACCCATCTTATAATGAATCATTTCTTATGTGTGCCACATAATCATAAAACATACATCATCGCATAACACATGTAACAAAAATGGGATTCTTGAAACATCATGACATCATAAATCAATTCATATAAGATAATGGAATTCATAAAAATAATTCCATCACAACATGATCAAATCAATGTAATAATAGGGATAAAAACAGGACCCTTTATTATCTTAGATGGAAAATAATTTTGATAAAACACTTGAACTTCATTCTTGAGGAAAATATCCTTTCTTCTTCAAAAACATTTTTCCTTTCATAACATGTCATACAACATTAAAATAAAAGAAGTTGATTAAAAATAAACATGAAAACTTTTAAAGGAAGCTTCTTGGAAATAATGTTTTAAAAATCCATTCAAGCCGTATAAGTTAAAAAAAACATTCTTCGTACTTTTGTCGGAAAAGTCAAAAAGTACCTCGTATGAAAAACGACAAAAGATTCCTTTCATATCTTTTACAAAAAAACTTACCGAAGGGTAAAATTGGATATAAACTATTGTAGAAGGATGGAAATAATATTACATGTTGAGGGAACATGGATGTGGATGATAAAATACACCCCAGTAATTACCAAAGTAAATACAATCTCGGATAAAAGTGAGATTGTGATATTTCCCTTACCTTAGGTCCGATTTGCTTCGTATGTGTCCGAACCTCCTGTATAATGATTTAAATAATGTCATTGACTTATTATGGAATCATATTCATTGTTATGATATCATATATGGTTCACTTATGACATTATATTACCCGTTCTTTTGTAAATTCCATGTTAAAGAAGCGTTTTGGGTAAAATCGTTTCATTTATCGTAGGTGTTTTGACTTGTTGTTCTTGACATTATTATTACTTATATCATGATTTAATTACTTCCAGAATATAAAATTTGATTTATATATCATATATATTCAGTATATATATATATATAATAGATAGATAAATAAAATGAAAAACACCGTTCATGGAGACGGTAGTCCGTACGTACGCATGAACGCTGTTTTCCATTCCTTATTGTCTTGAAATGGAAGTAAGTAGATGAAATACATATATATATATATACATAATCCAGTAGCTTTATAATGTCATATATTTCATTATTATTTCTTATATATACTTTATAATCATTCTTAAATGGTTAACATGGAGAATGAATCTCATCGCGTCGTGGAGACGGTAGTCCGTACGTACGCACGAGCGATGATATCATTTTCATAAATAATGAATTGAATAGGAGTGGATTATAAAATATATCAGAATCAATATGATGTTGTAATAACTATGTATAGTTATTCTTTACACCATTATACCCATCCATGTAAGGTGGTGGTGGAAAATAGATTACACCACGGCGTGGAGACGGTATTCCGTACGTACGCACGCGCAGTGATTTCTTTTTCTGTAGGATGGATAGATGGTGAAATAGGGTTGTTTCATACTTATAATAACATATCAGTATATGAGTGATACTGATGTTATTACTTCATAATGAAACAACCTAAGAAGAAGAAGTGGAAGAAGAAATAAAGATGAAAGAATTGGTAACGGTAATTACCTCTTCTTTGAAGCGCCTCTTTGAGACCTCCTCTTAGGGCACTAAAATTGGTCTTTGAGGAAGACCAGAACCTCTAGTATGTTTCTAGGGAAGTGGAGAAGAGAGTTTGGCAGGGGTTGGACGAGGTTGAGTGCTCAAATTGGTGTGAGGAGGAGGGGGAGGAGGTGTCCTTTTATAAGGGAGGAGAGGGGCACCTTAGGAATATCTCAAAATATTATTTTATATTAAAGTCAAAATCGGTTTATAATGGTTCCAAAGGGTCTTATTTCGAAGATAAAGTGGGGATGGGTCAAAATCCTATCAACCAATAGGATTCAGACAAGTTTAGGTTATTATTTTAACCTTATCAATTAGATTTAACTCTAAGTTAAATAATTTAACTTTTACCGTGTCTTTTTGTTTTCTTTCACTATATGGTTAATACACTTACTATAACATGCCAAACTAACCCCAAATTGTATATTATTAATAAATATATCCTTATCTAAGTTATTTTGCCGAAACTTAGATTTTTAGGAATAAAATAACAATTAATAATATAATATTTGATTTAAAAACTATTTTGTGTCAATTTTGACACTATTTGATATATGATTTTTGTGAAAGTCATAACAGAATTATATGTTCGAACCAAGTTGATTAAATCAACACTAATATATCATAGTAACCTAGAAAATTAGTTTAAGTCATAAAAAGTCTCAAATTACATTCATTTGAGCATTTATAACATCAATTATGTTAATATTTCCTTAAAAGGGTAATTACTGCATCATCGTTGTGTCATAAATAAATTAATTTATTTAAAGTCTAAAAATTATAAATAAAATATCATTATGTAGGAAATATTTTTAGCTTTCTAATGAATATTTATAGTCGAATTTATCTTATGTATAACCCCATATTAAAAATGTTTTAGTTATTAAACTTTGATTTTAACTATTTTAACTATTCATTAAATAATATAATATTAAATGTCATAATCTAATCCAAATGGACCTAAATGGTCATATTATATTCATAAGGTTGTTTTTGGTCGAATTACACTTATCCAATAGAATTAGGACATGTGTTAGGGTAATAGTAATATCATATTTACCCTTAGTTACCCTATTTACTATTAACCGTGGTAAAAAAAAGTAAAAAGTTACTATTCACCAAAAATTATTTTCATCTCATTGAACCACATTTTACTTACTGACATCAACCGTGTCTCTCGGATTTTTGAAATTCCATTCACAGAAGCGGTAAAATTAAGATTTATGAAGAAATTAATTTTTTTAACTACCACTTAGTAGTTTCACTATTCATCAAAAATTGATGTTTTTCAGAACAATGCCAAAATTTCATCCTAAGCTATATTTCATATTCCGAATTCAAAAATGAAGTCTATTTTACCAAATTCATATAATAGAATTTTCATTAATTAATTTTATAATTAAATCCCGCTGTTAAAACAAATAGCGTTTTTTTAAGAAACAATATCTATCAAAAGATTGACACTTGATTATGTCTGGTTTAAATGTGAAATTACATCCAATGACCAACATTGTATTAAATTGTAAAAATATATTCTAAATATACTTTAAAACCACTCAAATTAATAATTTATCACTATTAATTATTTCGATTAAAAAAGTTGTTTTTAATTATAATTTAGTAATTTTCACTATTCATCAGAATATGAAAGTTATCCGAAAAGTAAAAAAATTTAACCTTAGGCTAAATTCGATACTCCGAATCCAAAAATGAAGTTCATTTTGAAAAATAAGATTTACAGAGTTTTAAAAAGTGGTTATTACTATTCATAACAGCTAGTTTTAATAATATTTTAATAGCATATCGTTGTTTAGTGAAACTCGGTATTGCGTATTACACACGCTATCGAGGAAGGTCGTGATTGCGTGTAATGCAAGGCAAGTCAAGGATGCGTGTTGTGCAAGCTCCTTTTGGTGTAGCGTACAACACAAGACTTTAATAAAATTAAAAAGATTATTTTTTATAAAATCTTGGGCTGTTACATTCTACCCCCCTTAAAATGAATTTCTCCCACGAAATTCGTCGGGGTTATAAATGGTTTACTATTCGAAAGTTTCTTTAATAGAAACCCACATCGTAAAAAGGAATATCAAAACCAATCTTTAAAAACAAAAGTATGAAACGTAACGGTTACCCAAATAAACTAATCATTGGGTTTCCACATAGGTGAAAATATGGATATGGAAGAGAAATCTAACCATCATGTTCTGATGGAGAGTGGTAGAGAACATGGCTATGGAAAAGCCAGTAATCACAAATCCATAGATTTGTGATGATATAAGGTACCATCTGATTAATCAGGTATAAGATCACTAGGACAACATTTTTGGTTTTCAAGATCATTTCCCTAAAGTTGAAAATTTGAATTAGAATAAATACTTACTTTATTTTGGTACAATCTCACTGTTGTTCGTGCCTTGAACAATTTCCACTTCATCTCTTAAATAAATGAAGTTGAATTTGTTATTCATGAAGTGTTAGCAGATCATGTGATAGAATGACGGGTCATTCCATCTGTCTCAAACAAAAGGTTAGCAAAAATTATATGCATAAGTCGATCTATAGTGAGATTAATCATATATGGTTCCTAAAATGGACTTATACTTCATATATCATACTGCTTAATATAATAAAACTAGTTTATACTAAACAGGGACTTCCTGTAGGCCAGTGGTAGGCGATAAAGGCCAGTCGCACTTCGGTTGTGGGTTCGATTCCCACAGCCTTGTCCGAAGCGATGGGCTGTCGCCCGTCCTGCAGGTTGTCCTTTTTCCAAAACTATATAACATCCCATCAATAATATCGAAAAAACAAACAATACTAACTTATGTCCAACATAATCCATTCCAATCTTTTAGGCTTATCCATAATACTGCAGTCGACTCTCATAATATAGTGAAAACGATTCTCAGAGATTTAATACCATCGTTGATCCCCATATATCATAATATATGTTTTGTTGGTCACATTCCAAATATTCAAAGGCCTTAATCACGTATTCTCTTGAATACCCATTGAACCTTAGTGAAAACATGAATGTTGTCAAAAGTTAATTATATATACTCAAACCATGATATCACTTAGTCCTTATATCAATCATGAGCTCATGAATACAATCAAACATCTCATTATCTTCTTATCCTTTCATTATGAACTTATCATCTACTTTCCAAAAGTATCTGAATAACCTTTCATGGTTACTGGTACCATTCATCATACACTTTCAAAACTTAAGGAAAGACAACAGTGTAATAATCCTTTGATGTCTCCTTATTCCATGAGATTACTTATACAACATTACACATGATAAACATGTAATCATTCCACTACATTCTTAGACCATTGATCGAGATTCAACATTTCTTTCATCTCACATATCATTTGTAGTTTCTTCATCATCATCAACATAAATACTTCCCATATGACCATACTGATTCTCTTCATGAGACTTTCCCTTAGGGCATTGGTTTGCATAATGCCCGTACATTCCACATTTAAAGCATTTAACCATTGTTGATGTCGTAGAAATACCATTATCCTCATCCATGGTGTTAACTGAACCTTTTCCTTTGCACTTACTTGCTTTGTGTCCTTATTTTCCACACCCAAAGCATCTTCCAGTTCCTTTGAAACATTCTCCTTGATGCCTCTTCCCACATGAATTACATAGGGGAAATTGAACTTTCTTTCCTCTATGATCATCATGAAACTCCATCTTTCTCTTATTAGCCGAGTCATGAAACTTACCAAATTTTACTTTATTGATCATATTATGAGATTGCTGATTCGACATAATAATGATGTTTGGACTTCCAAATCCCATTTCATTATGAAGAATATCATTCCATTGTCCATCATATCCTCCATTATTGTGAATCATCTTGTTTCCAGCCATTTTCTAAAACCCAAAAAGAATAGTGTGAGAGGCAAAAATCATGCTAGGGAAAACAACATAATAAAGGGGGAGTACCTTCAATATCTAACATATTAGGTTTAATTCTAAGATCGTTACCATAGTTCTAGGACTATCCTATACGTATACGTATCCTTAGGGACATCCCTAGACATACCTTAGAAATATCTCTAGGGATCTCACTAACGTTTTCACATCCTTGTTTCCAAAGGTTGACTAAACCTTTCCTCTGATACCAATTGTAGAGACCCGTATCTTGACGTACATGGATATTACATTACTTTTGCGGAATACTTAGTACATAACAAAAACACACACACAAGGACCATAATAGTTTAGTGTCTTTGGAAACTCGGAATATAATCTTCTAATTGTGGTGAAAGATCTTCAAAATCTCCCATAAAGATCTTCCTTTTTTTTACCTAAAACCTTTCTTTATATCCTTGGGAAAAGAAAACATAAAAGGGTGAGCTCAAATGCTCAGTAAGGGTATACAAAAGAAATAAAAATCATATCATATCTTTTTGAAAATCATAACCTGCAAAAGAGATCATAATATCTTAACATGGAACAAATCATAGAAGTGAAAATGAGATCACCATAATCATAACATGAAACTTGAAACTTTGTGGCATGCACACATAATCATGGAAAATTATTTCTTGTTAGTCATGACTCATTGCCAAGACTATCTTAGTGGACAAAGTCCCTTTCTGAATCGAGTAACCCTCGTTTCAGTCCTGTTTCACTGAACCGGTATAACCTACCGTTCCAGCCCTGTCTATCTCATGAGATATAAAATCTTTACCCAATGCATTGGAGGGAGATATAGGTCCCACCCATCTTATAATGAATCCTTTCTTATGTGTGCCAGATAATCATAAAACATACATCATCGCATAACACATGTAACAAAAATGGGATTCTTGAAACATCATGACATCATAAATCAATTCATATAAGATAATGGAATTCATAAAAATAATTCCATCACAACATGATCAAATCAATGTAATAATAGGGATAAAAATAGGACCCTTTATTATCTTAGATGGAAAATAATTTTGATAAAACACTTGAACTTCATTCTTGAGGAAAATATCCTTTCCTCTTTAAAAACATTTTTCCTTTCATAACATGTCATACAACTTTAAAATAAAATAAGTTGATTAAAAATAAACTTGAAAACTTGTAAAGGAATCTTCTTGGAAATAATGTTTTAAAAATCCATTCAAGCCGTATAAGTTAAAAAAAAACATTCTTCGTACTTTTGTCAGAAAAGTCAAAAAGTACCTCGTATGAAAAACGACAAAAGATTCCTTTCATATCTTTTACAAAAAAACTTACCGAAGGGTAAAATTGGATATAAACTATTGTAGAAGGATGGAAATAATATTACATGTTGAGGGAACTGGATGTGGATGATAAAATACACCCCAGTAATTACCAAAGTAAATACAATCTCGGATAAAAGTGAGATTGTGATATTTCCCTTACCTTAGGTTCGATTTGCTTCGTATGTGTCCGAACCTCCTGTATAATGATTTAAATAATGTCATTGACTTATTATAGAATCATATTCATTGTTATGATATCATATATGGTTCACTTATGACATTAAATTACCCGTTCTTTTGTAAATTCCATGTTAAAGAAGCGTTTTGGGTAAAATCGTTTCATTTATCGTAGGTGTTTTGACTTATTGTTCTTGACATTATTATTACTTATATCATGATTTACTTACTTCCAGAATATAAAATTTGATTTATATATCATATATATTCAGTATATATATATATATAATAGATAGATAAATAAAATGAAAAACACCGTTCATGGAGACGGTAGTCCGTACGTACGCATGAACGCTGTTTTCCATTCCTTATTGTCTTGAAATGGAAGTAAGTAGATGACATACATATATATATATACATAATCCAGTAGCTTTATAATGTCATATATTTCATTATTATTTCTTATATATACTTTATAATCATTCTTAAATGGTTAACATGGAGAATGAATCTCATCGCGTCGTGGAGACGGTAGTCCGTACGTACGCACGAGCGATGATATCATTTTCATAAATATTGAATTGAATAGGAGTGGATTATACAATATATCAGAATCAATATGATGTTGTAATAACTATGTATAGTTATTCTTTACACCATTATACCCATCCATGTAAGGTGGTGGTGGAAAATAGATTACACCACGGCGTGGAGACGGTATTCTGTACGTACGCACGCGCAGTGATTTCTTTTTCCGTAGGATGGATAGATGGTGAAATAGGGTTGTTTCATACTTATAATAACATATCAGTATATTAGTGATACTGATGTTATTACTTCATAATGAAACAACCTAAGAAGAAGAAGCGGAAGAAGAAATAAAGATGAAAGAATTGGTAACGGTAATTACCTCTTCTTTGAAGCGCCTCTTTGAGACCTCCTCTTAGGGCACTAAAATTGGTCGTTGAGGAAGACCAGAACCTCTAGGATGTTTCTAGGGAAGTGGAGAAGAGATTTTGGCAGGGGTTGGCCGAGGTTGAGTGCTCAAATTGGTGTGAGGAGGAGGGGGAGGAGGTGTCCTTTTATAAGGGAGGAGAGGGGCACCTTAGGAATATCTCAAAATATTATTTTATATTAAAGTCAAAATCAGTTTATAATGGTTCCAAAGGGTCTTATTTCTAATATAAAGTGGGGATGGGTCGAAATACTATCAACCAATAGGATTTAGACAAGTTTAGGTTATTATTTTAACCTTATCAATTAAATTTAACTCTAAGTTAAATAATTTAACTTTTACCGTGTCTTTTTGTTTTCTTTCACTATATGGTTAATACACTTACTATAACATGCCAAACGAACCCCAAATTGTATATTATTAATCAATATATCCTTATCTAAGTTATTTGGACAAACCTTAGATTTTTAGGAACAAAATAACAATTAATAATATAATATTTGATTTAAAAACTGTTTTGTGTCAATTTTGACACTATTTGATATATGATTTTTGTGAAAGTCATAAAAGAATTATATGTTCGAACCAAGTTGATTAAATCAACACTAATATATCATAGTAACCTAGAAAATTAGTTTAAGTCATAAAAAGTCTCAAATTACATTCATTTGAGCATTTATAACATCAATTATGTTAATATTTCCTTAAAAGGGTAATTACTGCATCATCGTTGTGTCATAAATAAATTAATTTATTTAAAGTCTAAAAATTATAAATAAAATATCATTATGTAGGAAATCTTTTTAGCTTTCTAATTAATATTTATAGTCGAATTTATCTTATGTATAACCCCATATTAAAAATGTTGTAGTTATTAAACTTTGATTTTAACTATTTTAACTATTCATTAAATAATATAATATTAAATGTCATAATCTAATCCAAGTGGACCTAAATGGTCATATTATATTCATAAGGTTGTTTTTGGTCGAATTACACTTATCCAATAGAATTAGGACATGTGTTAGGGTAATAGTAATATCATATTTACCCTTAGTTACCCTATTTACTATTAACCGTGGTAAAAAAAAGTAAAAAGTTACTATTCACCAAAAATTATTTTCATCTCATTGAACCACATTTTACTTACTGACATCAACCGTGTCTCTCGGATTTTTGAAATTCCATTCACAGAAGCGGTAAAATTAAGATTTATGAAGAAATTAATTTTTTTAACTACCACTTAGTAGTTTCACTATTCATCAAAAATTGATGTTTTTCAGAACAATGCCAAAATTTCATCCTAAGCTATATTTCATATTCCGAATTCAAAAATGAAGTCTATTTTACCAAATTCATATCATAGAATTTGCATTAATTAATTTTATAATTAAATCCCGCTGTTAAAACAAATAGCGTTTTTTTAAGAAACAATATCTATCAAAAGATTGACACTTGATTATGTCTGGTTTAAATGTGAAATTATATCCAATGACCAACATTGTATTAAATTGTAAAAATATATTCTAAATATACTTTAAAACCACTCAAATTAATAATTTATCACTATTAATTATTTCGATTAAAAAAGTTGTTTTTAATTATAATTTAGTAATTTTCACTATTCATCAGAATATGAAAGTTATCTGAAAAGTACCAAAATTTCACCTTAGGCTAAATTCGATACTCCGAATCCAAAAATGAAGTTCATTTTCAAAAATAAGATTTACAGAGTTTTAAAAAGTGGTTATTACTATTCATAACGGCTAGTTTTAATAATATTTTAATAGCATATCGTTGTTTAGTGAAACTCGGTATTGCGTATTACACACGCTATCGAGGAAGGTCGTGATTGCGTGTAATGCAAGGCAAGTCAAGGATGCGTGTTGTGCAAGCTCCTTTTGGTGTAGCGTACAACACAAGACTTTAATAAAATTAAAAAGAATATTTTTTATAAAATCTTGGGCTGTTACAAAGATAATGAAAAAAACATAAAAAGATTGATTTGAGTAACATATTATCTCTTTTATAAGAATATAACCAATATGACTGTACTTATAGTATCAAAGATAAATAGGAGTGGGAATATTACGATTTGACTCAATCAGGGTTCTCTTAGAAGGAAAATAAGAAGAGATATATGTCTATTCTGGCTAAAATTACTCTTAAGTCTAAAAAGAATAAGAGAACCTAGATCCTTGATATAGATTATTCATAACACATTATTGGTAATTCAAATATTCTAAAAAACCTGGAGGAATAAGTAAATGGTATAATGTGTTTTGGCAATGATGGATCCTTAAAGATCAAAGGGGTTGGAAATAACTGCCTCGTAGGTGTTGAAATTAATAATAAATAATTTATATTTATTATTGGTCTACAACACAACCTTTTGAGTGTGGTTAAACTATGTAACTATAGACATCATTTTTTATTTAATCATAAAGGTTTTGTTATCAAGGAAAATTCCATAAATTCTCTTATGAAGGGCTGAAGGAAAAATGGAAATATGTATATGGTGGATAGTAAATAGAAAACTAGTCTCCTACTAGTTAAACCAGATAAATAACTATAGAATTAGTGGCTTTTATAAACTATCTAATACATCATAGAGAATTAGTATTATAGAAAGTGAAACTCTATTTTTCATGGTGGAGCTAACCTCATTTGCAGAAATAGCAAATGATAAGCCTTGGATTAAATCCACGAATGAATAATTGGATCAAATTGACAAAATGAAGATCAGAGCCTATTAATATGATATACAACCATAATTTTATTATAATTAAATGGATATTTAAGAATAAATATGATGACCATGATAATTTAATTATAAATAAGGATCTTTTAGTATTCAAAGGTTATGAAAATACTAAAGGAATTAATGTCAAAGAAACATTATATCATTTGGCTTGATTGGATTAAATCATAATATTTCTATATATATATATTTGATGTGGGAATTTTTTTCATGAAAACATCAATCAAGAAATTTATCCCCAAGACAAATTTAATATAGCAGTCCTTGGATTGTCTCTCGAGGAGGTTACAAATTGAGTTTCAAAACTCTCACTTTTGTTTTGTTTGTTTTTATAGAAATAAAATTTGTGGATTTTATTTAATGTTCAAAAATAGAATATAAGTAGAAATAAAGTACAAGTACATTTAATGTAAATATATAAAATTTATAGAAAAAAAGGGTTTGAAATGAGAATTTAAACAGTGTTCGTAGACAAGATTGAACCTCTCAGACACTCCCTTATTCTTTGTATAGATATATTTCTCAATTGAATTTGAAAATAAACCCCCAATGACCCCCAGGTGAACACTCAAATTTTAATAAACATCATATCGAGACCTCAATATAATTTGTTTCCTTCCATTTGAAGTGATTCATTTACTAAAAGACCTCTAAATAATTAAACCTAATTGAATCCACAATGCTCAACGCAAAGACCTCGCTATATAAATTTAAATAGTGAAGTCAAATAATTTACTTCATAGATCAAGAAACCATCCAAATAAATTTGTTGAATTTATATTCCAAAAATAAAAAAATACAAAAATATATGTTCTAGAGAAATTAAAAAAGTTATTAAATAATAAGATCTCAACTCAGAAGAGGGTGTCCATTGGTTGTCACTGTCTACAACCACATGGGGATTAGGCACACATCACTTGAGAAGCCTTCATATTATCCATTATAGTATCAGTGGATAGAATATTCCTAAAGGTATTGATCTCCACCATGGCGAAGAAAGCCTCCAGATTGTCTGGAAGATGTTCGACGGTGTTATGCTGTTGTTCCTAGACCAAGACTGTCTCCAAGAAGCAGCTAAGGGGTACCTTTTATAGGCAATCCAGTCAAAAAGTTTACCCACTTCATCTTTATTATTTTTCAACACATATACAACTACATTATGTTTAATGGACTTACACGATGTGCAATTAATCATTTAACAGTCGTTTCAAATCTCAGCATGATCTTCTCCAAAAACTCATCCTGAAAAAAGTCACATCGTGTAATGAAGTTACATGATGTGTATTGGTCCTTCAAGGATTGTAATGATGTCATGAATTTTCTTGTGCAAAAAAGTACTTTTTGAAAATTCATGATGTGTAATGGTATTACATGATGTGTAATCATTCTACTTCAGTTTTCAACTCCTCTTCTTCTAAAAAATTTGGTGTCGCATTGTGAGCGAAGCTGGTGGTGTGAAGTTTCCTTTAGCTACTGTCCAAGAATATGGAATCTATTGAAAAAATTTAAAAGTCTAGAATTGTGAAAATTTATATTTCAAGATCAAAACATCCCTAAATTCCAAAAATATTGAAATTTCACATAAAATCACACATTTATGGGGTTTAAATCCTTAAATTAGATATAAAAAATAGTGGAAATATTATCTATATCACTATTCAAAAATATTTCATGGTTTATCAAATGGAATTAAAAATATAATTATTGAGTGGTATAATTCAAGTGGAGGTTTATATTGAACAACCAGTGAGTTTCTCGATAGGTGATGATGAAACTGAAGTGTGTTGATTGATTAAATCCTTATATAGTCTTAAAAAACATGAAATGTATGTTTTTATTTCTTTGAATCATACTTAAAGTAGTTTTAATTAAAAATAGTTAGTTCCATCAATATTTTTTTTTATCAAAATACATATCAAGAAGTATAATTCATGGTGTTTATGTATTTATATCATATTTGACAGAAGAAAATAGAAGTCTATGGAATAATTTTCTAATTCAATGATATCAGAGTTAAAAATGTATATGGTAGGTGAAATAACTTATTTTATAGTGATCTAAGTGATTTAGATAACGTGAAATAATTTTGTCTCTTAAATAATATACACTAGATAGTTTCTAAATAAATTTTACATGCACAATTCCAAACAAATTTCAACTATGATTATAGATAGAACCAAGATTGGTAAGGATGGTGATTGAAAATAATTGGATCCCACAATATAAAAGAGGATTATTGGATGATTATAATATTTTACTATGACACAACTTGATATATAATTTTTCAACATGTTTAGGGACCTATTTATGAATTAATCCAAAGGGAGGAGTACCATTCTGCAGTTAAATAATTCATGAGGTGTATTCAAGGTACTATAATTTTTTCTTACTCTTTGATGCTGAGAATATTCATGTGTTATTGAAATTTAATTATTTGTAATAGGAAAGTGATGTTGTGTATTGAAAATTCCACAAGTGGTGATGAATTATTTATTAGTTGTAAATGTGTTGGATGGATAAGAAAGACATAAAAATCACATATCTAACAAAAAAAGAAAAATATATCTCAATTACTATGCCATGGAATCAACTTTTGTGGATGAATAAATATTTGTAAGATATATTTAGGAATAAATTTAGTAACCAATGGTGATCTATTTTGATAATAACAGTGAGATTGAACTCACAAAGAATCCCCTACAACACTATTGTTCCAATAATAGTTATATTTGGTAGGAATTTGTAAAATAAAAGGAGGAAAAAGTACTAATTAAACTATAATATATTATAAATAATAAAAAAGTGGTAGGCACTATGAATAATTCATTGGCCACTCCATTTTTTGGGAAACATCGGTTGAACAACAATGTTCAACCATCTCCTTCCACTTGAAGAGGTTTAGATTCCCCCCTCTTCCTATTGTTATCTAGCTTTCTATCTATCATGTTTCATATTTGGTAGGACACTTTGTATTTATTTTCAAAGGGGGATAAATGATGGTGAAATTCAATAGAGACAACCTATATTTTAAGTGATTATAAAGTGCCATCAAAGATAAAATATCAAATTCAAGGGATATATGGTATGAATATTAGGGGGAGATGAAATCAATGAGGAATGATGTTTTGTTGTGTGATGGTTTTTTATGATAAGGGGAGTTATGGAATGATGAATTTCATGAGTTATTGAATTTTCTCTTGAAATATTTTTTTGTACATCGATATCTACTCACTTTGACTTTGAGTGGTGGGTGAGTTATTTCACTACCATCTGGGAGATGTAAGGAGATTTCACTAAATATAATTTCCCTCTGGATGCCAACAAACATAAAGGGGGAGAATTTTGGAACCAAATTGATTCAATGTGAAGATGTATATTTTGTTTTATACCAATTAATGTATAGTTTATTTAGGTGGTTTATGACCAAGGGAGATGAATTTAAGTGGAAAATGTTTGTAGTGTTTTCGAAATTCTTTAGTTTCAAAATTCTAGATTAATTTAAGGTGGTTATTTATGGAATATTTAAAAGTTATTACAGAGAAAATGAGGCATTTTTATCATAGTGGAGTTGGGATCTTTGTGATAGTTATTTTAAATAGTGTTGTGTATAGGTGATTCATGATTATATAGGTGGGTGCCACACTGAGGTCTAACACGAGTATGTTGTGTGCTCATCTAGCTATCATGAAAAGTAATGAGGTGCCATGTAAGTTGAGTTGGGTGAGTGACACACCAATTTTTCTAGAACCATGTATATTTTTCTATATTTGTTTCTTTATTTCCTTGATTGGTGAACATGGAATAGAATTATATAGGTTTATAAATTTTCAAAAAAACATCGGGAAAATATCCTTTCAACAAAACAAAAATTTGACACACTAATTCACCCTTTCTCTAGGAATCCACAACTACAATAGTTTTTCTATTTGTTCCAAAATTAATATTATATGTTATATAAGAATTAACTGAATTGTGTTTTATACGATTAAGTTGATTGGATATATACTAAAATATTATTTTCATGTTGAATATTATATTGTTAAATCATTTAAAATATTCACACTTTTTATATGTGATTACATTAAACTCTAAGGGATAGTTGGGGTCACAATGGTTTCTAGGAAGGATTTATTATCACTTTGTAAAAATACACACCTCATACGCATATAAAATATATGCATGAAATTACAGGTAAATTTAATAGGCCGTACTAGTTTGGAGATAGTGTTAGAAGACATCTTGGATTAGTGAATATATGGGTTTGTGGTCATATGGTAGAGATATTCACATGTTATTTTATTTTTATTTATAGTTGTAATGTTCATGTTTTTGGTACGTGAGTTTTAGTTAAAATTATTATTTGGATTTATGAACCATTTGTGAATAGGTGAGATGTTGTTACAACATACCGAGAATGTTATTTATGTTTTCCAGGGTTTGTTGTTATTGTATTTTTTAGATAGTGTGGAACATTGGAAGGTAAAAAACTCTCTAAGAGTTAAGTTGAAACCCAAGATGGTAGTCACTAGTCCTTGATAATTAGGGATCAATCTTGAGGATATGTGATGTCTCAACTTATCAATACAGTTTTTCAATGGTTAGAATGTTATAAAATGTTATTAGATTTGTGTCTTCTCGAAGGTCATTATATTTTTGAAATATTATTTGATTATATATTAATTTTCAGTGTTGTTATGAACTCTATGTCTGTGTCTGTCCAGTATAACCATTATATAAGGCCAAGTGACCTAGAGAGTATGAGATAGTATTTATTTATTTTATAATTGTGATTTTGGGACATTATTATCACTAATTTAAGGTAATGTGGAAGGAAATTCATGCCTCATTTTTTCACATATAATGATGAAATATGTGTGTGCACATGTGTTTATGATTATTTAGTGGTTATATTTTTAATAATTGAATTATCGATAAAAAAATTAGTGTTTTCTATAATAATTTATTAATAATGGATCAATTACCTAGATTGTATGGAACTAGATTTGGTTGAAATGACCCATAACCTGATCCAGCCCACAATGCCAGAGGCTACTAACAAGTGGTGAGGGACTAAAACGATATAGTTGGGATACTATGACCTTAGATCAGAGTGTAGTAATAGAAGAAATAAACTTAACATGTAAGCATCCATTAACATTAAAGTGTGCATAAATAAATAAATAAATAAATAAATAAATAAATAAATAAATAAATATAATGAATGAAATGATATATATAGAATCAAGGAAAAGGTATATAGAAACAAGTCGCCCACTAGGCCGACCAAACAAAAAATAATTTAAATGAAAATAAATACACAAGGCTCTATTTCTACTCTATTCTAAACTATGTACTTATTATCCACGATGGATGAATAGATACCACATGAACCTTATAATGAACATGATCTCTCCCACTCAAATAATAAATATTGGGAATCTTCTTGATCCACTTTACTATGCTCAACCTAAAAGTAGACATGAGATCTACACATACACTAAGGTGCACGCGTAGGCGGTGAGAAACATATCTCAACAAGCCACCACCGATGGTGTTACTAACATCTATTTTCATAAAAATTTCACAAAACACACATCATGTATATCCTTGATGAACATTACTACCAAAATAATAGATAAACAAATAATATAAAAGAAACAAACAGGGATCAACAAAAGGGAAAACAAAAAACATTGGGTTCTAGCTTGAGACTCGCAAGTAACTATACCCTTGGTTTGGACCCAACCATAGGAATTAAAGAACATGGATCATGTATCCATAACATCAAGTGAGTCCACATGATCAAGAAGGATCTATAAAATATAATGGAAGGATATACAATCATGTTGGACTAGATTATCTCCTCATAGGAATCAGAACACCAAATCACATCTATCTATAACTAGGAATCCAATGAAATGATCTCAACTGGTGATAGGGACTCCCTATTAACCTTAGGAGTATACTACCATGCCGAAAAGTCATGAAAAAACATGATTGGTGAATTAACTTGTCAGTGAATTTCTGGGCTACTTGAACACGTAATAAACCTATATACTAATCCCAAAGAGCACAATAGCCTCAACGGTCCACTAAACCTATCCCTAGGATAACAATAGAGATAAGGTAGTTTCACTCATCCATATAATCTACTAGCTCCCTATACCCTCCCCACAACAACCAACCAACTAATGGAGGAGAGTAAAGAAACCAATCCAATGGAAAATTACTTGTCCAATAATTTCCATAAGGTCTCCTCTCTCATCATTCCTAAAAAAACTACCTCAAACCTCTAATACACAACTCAAACACCAAGGTCAAATATCACCTGGACCCTCCATCCAAAAACACTGAACCATCAATAACCACCTCAAAGGTTAACCAAACATATGGAAGCCACAAGGGTTCCCAGAAACACAACATCATAGGAAAACCTATAAGGGGTTCATATAGAAATCCTCATCATAGGAAAGACACCCTACAAGGGGATCCTTTAGTAGAACCAAACCTTAGGCCAAGACCACTATAAGGAACCATGGCTAGAATCCCAACTCAAACCCATAGAGAAACTTCTTAGAAGGGAAACCTTAAGAAACATCCTAACCAAATGAGAAACCTCAAGAAACACATCACCCAGAAGGGAATTCCTCAGAGAAGGTATCCCAGACCAATATCAAACTATTCTCAATGGAACCTATCCATACATAACATCCAATAATGTTAAAACATTTTGAAGGATCCTATCGGTCCCAACCCTAGGAAACTAGACCCAAACCTTATAGAAAAAAACTAATGATTACCACTAGGAAGACACCCGATTCTACCTCCTAAAATATATCTAAAGAACCTAAAGTATTATAACCTGGATTTCTATAGACAATGCGATCAACAATCACACATAATCACACATGTCTCACAATAAACAACCCAACCCTAGAAAGATTATAGAACCACAACTTCAAAAAAAACCTCCTAAAAACTATATCTATCTAAAAAACCATATAGACAACCTCTAAATACCAAAATACCCACCACTAAGATCCAAATGAAAAAACACATATAATGGAATAATCACAAGTCCAACTATGAATTCAGGGAACAAAGAAACGAAAAACCCTTTTTGATCTGATTTTCATTCCACAATACCTGCACGTTGAGATGATGTGACCTGAGCTCTGTAGCATCACATCTTTATACCTCTCTCCCTCTTCTCTCCCTCTACCACTACCTCTCCTATATCAGCTTAAGGAATCCCCAAGGGGGCATATAAGACACATCATGGTAGGAACTATGGAAAAAATAAAGAAAAAATCAAATAAAAAGGAAAAAAAGAGAGAGAAGAAAAGGGGACTTAGTCTAGACATCATGCTCGGCACGAGGCTATACCCCAACTAGGAAAATACCCCCATTATAGACTCAATGATGAAGTCAGAATTCATATCCAACACTCTTAATAGAAGATATAACCAACTGAACATACATAAATAAATAATATTTAATTAATTAAATATTAAGTATTTGGTTAAAATTTCAATAGCTCAAAATTACACAAAACTCTTATACTGGGTAAACACCATATTCTACAACTAATAGAGTGGTAATAAAAATTATTCCTAATCTTATGATAGGAGAAACTACCCCCCATAAAAGTCACAAGAGAAAAAAAATCAAACTTCCCCTCATTTTATTAAACCATAATTATGTGGTTTATGAAAATATCCACACTATAAATGGGCATCGCCCTTGAGAAGCCTAAGTGTTCATCCAACACCCATGATTGACCAAAAACATTGGTTCTCCCAACACTACCATTACTATCCATTAATTGTTCTCATAGCGCCGACAACACCTCCAACATGAGGGAAGTTTAGACGTGAATGATATGATGATCCCCACTATAAGATTATCCTTATCATCTCCCCTCAACCAAGCACCAAACTCCATGTCCCATGGTCCTTACACTACAAATTACAATGGAAAGATGTGGCCATACTACTCACACCAGAGTGCTAACATGGGAAACCAACCACCACCCATTCCCATCACACCATGAATGGAAACCCCACAGTCAAAAAACCTCTTAAAACAATGTCCAAAACCCAAGATGGACTATTGTACGCACCCCAACATAAGGATTAATCAAGACCAAAACAAATCTCAGTAAACTCACACAACCCAATCAGTAGTGCATCTAATCAGCACACAAATGCCTTATCAATGAGTATTTCTTCTAAAAACCACAACAAACCCACTCCCCACCTCATAGAAGAGTGATATATGAAAAAACTATAAAAAACACTCAAGATAAAATGATCCATGACCTAAAAAACCAAGGCTAATTCTATTAAACCCATAGACCATTCACATCACATAGGCCAATCCGAGCAAACCCGAGCAAACCCGAGCACCCTCGACACCCCTCTTCTAAAACAAGACATATCCCTCATTACAAGATCCACCAACAAGAACAAAATCCATATGAGAATCAATTGAAACCATTTTATAACCATGATACCCAAAGAAAAATAAGAAACCACAAGGGCCAAGAATCCAACCACACCTTCCCTCTCATCCAACCACAAAACCACAGAACCAATCAAATAACAAAGTTAACTCCTAAAGATCAACCACACAAGACGAAGGTGACCTCAGACCTACCATAGAACTTATCTAGGATACCAAAACCATAGTGAAACTCAATCCCAATCCAAGCATATCTCAAGTATCCTATCCATCATCAAGATAACCACCACCAATAGCCGCAGAGAACACCAAAGACCGCACCAACATGAAAGGGATTCCATGAATCCCTAAATGAAGGGAATATATTACATCACTAAAGAACACCTCTCCATGATATAAACATGAATTTTAATCATACTAAAGGTACCATTGGTTTAGTAAAGTAGAATACCATCAAGTACATATACGAGAAAACACCATATAAGAATTTTCTAACACTTTACCCAACTGAACCTCCATCATCAGTAAAACACACACAGAAAAGCATATACATCATATGTACCTAGAATAATGCATGAACACAGACCTATTTCCACTGGTACAAGAGTTAAAAACAAAGAAATAAAAATGTTCACAAACAAAAGTGCTTCACTATGTGTGAAAATAACAAAATGGTAACAAAGTAAACAAAGAACAATAATACCGTAACCCTAGTAACCAAGAATTCTAATCAGAATTGGTCTTCATAATGCACCAGCTAGATATCCATCAAAGGCTCAGAAATATTCCAAGATCTACTTTCTACAAACCCCACAAATAGTAATTAAAATAAAAACAATACCCTAATACCATTTTGTCATGAACCGTACCGGGTCGACCCGATACATTCACCGATATATCCTATAATAAGATCTCAAGGACGCCTCTATGTAGACCAAAGGAGTCTGACTAGAAGCGATGGTCTAAAATGATACAATTGGGAGATTATTCCCTCAGATAAGAGTGTAGTAATGGAGGGAAAAAACTAAACATGTAAATAAATATGAAAATTATAGTGTGCACAAATAAATAAATAAATAAGTTAAATAACTGTAATAAATGGAATGCTACATACAGACTTAATGAAAAGGTATAAAGACACTAGTCTCCCACTGGGCCAACAACCTAAAAAATAAAATAAAATAAAATAAATATATAAAGATCTACCACTACTATAGGACAAAACAAAAAAACCGGTCTCCACGATGGATGAACAACTCCACTGCAAACCTCAGACTCTACATGGGCTATTTAGCTCAAAAAAGAAACACTAGGACCCCGCCTCATCAAATGCACCACGTTTGAGTTGAAATAAGACACGAGATATACCTATACACTAAGTTTCATGTAATGGGGGTGTGAAAAAAATCTCCATAGGCCACCCCCAATGGTGGTCCTAACATCAACTATCAAAACTAGTGAAAACAACATGCGTCATGTCAAGTGTAGCCAAACATGACTTACAACATAAAAGATAAAAAAAATAACATAAGAGAAACAAAATGGCTCAAAAAAAGGGAAAAAACCTTGGGTTATATCTTAACACTAGAAGGTAAGACTACCCTCATTCTGACCCCATCCAGAGGAATTAAAATCTGTGTATCGTGTATCCAATACATCAAGCATGTATGCCTGATCAAGAAGGATATCTAAAGTACAACTCAAGGACATATATACATATTGGACCCTAGGATCTCAGCCTAGGAATAAAAATATGAAAGAACATCTAATGGGCACTAGAACTCCAATAGAACAATCTAAATTGGAAGTAGGGACCCCATGTTGACCTCAAGAGTATACTACGGTGACCAAATGTTCTGAAGAACGTTACAAGTGAATGGACATATCATTGCAACATTGAGATACCTAAATAAAAAAACCCATAAACTAGGACCTGAAAGCACAATATCCCCGATGTTATACTAACCCTAACCCTGGGAGAATAGCCAAGATAAAGTGGTTTCAATCCTCCGGATCTTCTATTATCTCCCTATCCCTTCCTCACAACAACTAACCACCCAATGAAGAAGAGAAATAAAATCAATCTCAGGGAAAATGACCTATCCAATAATACCCCAAAGGTCTCCTCTCTCATTAGTTATGAAAAATAACAACGTAAATCCTCCAAGACACATACCAAGCAATAGGGTTAGCTATCACTCACACCCTCCAAACAAAACTGTTGAACCAACACCAACCACCTCACAAGACAACCAGAACCAGGAAAGCCACCATGTTTCCAAGAACCTCGTCACAATAAGAAACCCTACAAGGTTTTCCTCTATAAAACATTAGCTTAGAAATGAAACATTACACGGGGCTCCTCCAACAGAACCAAACCTTGGACGAAGCCCACTCAGAGGAACCATGGTTGGAATCCCATATCAAACAAACAGTTAACTGCCTAGAAGGTAAACCTCAAACAACCCACCCATAAGGGAAACCTCAATCAATACCTCACCCATAGGGTCATTACTTAGACCATGTCTCTCAGACCCATCTCAAACTCTACTCAATGAAACTAGCCATAACTGATATCCAATGATATCAAACCACCTCAAACGCTCCTAATTATCCCAACCCTAGGAAACAAGACCTAAACCTCAAACAACCGAAAAAAATTCCCACCATGAAGAAACACAATTATGACTTACATAATCAATCCAAATAACCTCAAGTAGACTCACATGGATTCCTCAAGACAAGGTGGTCTACAAGTGCACACCCTTACATGATCCTCACAACACAAAACCTAACCTTTGGAAGGATTCTATAACAAAAAAATCAATGAATCTTATAGAAAAATGCTATCATTCCAATACACCATATAGAAATACTATAAATGATGAAAGGATACAAACACTATGATCTATACAGAAAAACCCTTAGAATGGACTACTCACAGGTCCAATTTTGACTTAAGGGCACAAAGTCACTTGAAACACCTTTATAGAAAAAGTACATGGTGTGTAATTCTAAGTACATAGTGTGTACTCTCAACGATGATCCTAGCCATGTAATTCTACATAGATAGAGAAGACGTGGGGTATATCAATTTATCAATACATTACCAAGGAATGCATGGGGTCTGGTAGTGTACCACTACATAGGGTGTCTACCCGAGCACATGGACACATGGCCATGTCCCACTAAATGGGGTGTACAAAAAGTACACAATGTGTAGTTTCACATGTCCTTCTACCCAAGTACTTGGATACATGACCAAGTACCAATACATGGGGTTTACCTTGGGTACATAGCATGTACTTCCCCAACTCCAAATTCCCATGTACAAAACCACATGTAATGGTACATGGACAATTCTTACTACAAAACATGTACTTAAAGTACATGGAGTGAAATTCTAAAAACATTATCTTCCCCAAATAGAAAAACACACGATGTGTGTTTGTCAAACCACACACCATGTGATTGGGATTTACCAAACAGAAATCCCCCAAACAACTTGAAACACCCCGATTCACTTGGAAACCACCAAATCGACATTCTAGGGGTATTAAACAACCCCAAAACAAGATGAAAACATAAAAAAACTAATCTATGTGGACTTATGGTTGAAATATTAAGAAGGTACTACCTCTATACAGCACTTTCATGCTGAATTAGCATGATCCAAGCTCTACGGAAGAACCTCATTCTCCCTCCCACCCTATTCTCTCCCTCTCCCTCTCCCTCTCCTCTCTATCAATTGAAGGAATACCCATGTGGGTTATATGATACACAATATGGGAGTAATTGAGAAAAAAATAAAAAGGAGAAGATAAAGAAAAAAGGAAAAAAAGAAAAAGAGGGGAGAGGAGAAAAGGGGACTCAGCCCAGACCCAACGCTTAACACAAAGTTATGCCCCACCTTGGAAAAACTCCCCATTATGGACTCAATGGATAAT
This sequence comes from Viscum album, assembly GCA_963277665.1. Taxonomy (NCBI): domain Eukaryota; kingdom Viridiplantae; phylum Streptophyta; class Magnoliopsida; order Santalales; family Viscaceae; genus Viscum; species Viscum album. The sequence continues at coordinate 615,212,031 of OY728145.1, read as the reverse complement.
TTTTAATTCATATAATATTATCAAAATAAAAAATATCATTGAAAGAACTTGTGTGAAGAAATAATATTTAATTAAATAAATATTAAATATTCTTTCAACATTTGAACGTCTTAGAATTCTACCAAACTCTTATACTACTGAAAAAACCATATTCCAGGACAAAAAAAAGTGGTCAGAAAAATTTTCTGAGTTCTACTGATAGGATAAATTACATTTTTTATCTTTGAAGCCACCAGAGAGAAGAAGTTAAAATTTCCCCTTATTTTCTTAAACCATCAATGCGGTTCGAGACATAGAACTTATAGAATAAATTTGATGATGTTATGTGGTTATTTTTATTTAACTAATTATATTATGACTTGGTACATGAATTTTTGAATTATATGTTTATTTATTTATTTATTTTTTATTTCTATCTAGTGTGTTAATTTTTATATAATTATGAAACTTGAGAATTTTTTTCATTATCCTCAAAAGATGGAGGTTGAGAAATATTGTTTTAATATAGAGAATATAGAAGGGGTTGATAATCATGTTTCTCTAAAGGTTTTTCCGGAAACTCTATTGGAGAAGAATATTACTGAGAGTCTTTAAATTTAAATTTAAAATTTATAAGGTAGACAACCAAACGAGGTGACATGGTTGTATAATGAGATTAAATATTTTAGAGTATAACATCCCTCTTTATTTAGAGGATATGATGATCTTTATGGATCTAAGGAGTGGATGTATGGAATATATAGGTATCTTCAAGATAATTGGTATATTTTATGGGATGAATCTAGAGAATTCCATTTTCATGTTTGAGGGACTATCTTAGCACCAATGCGATATATTGGCCTAGGTAAAGAGGGTCATGGGGTTTTTGTGAGAGGCATTACAGGATATTTTCTTTGAGAAGATAGACACATAGACATTGATAATGGATATAGGTTAAAATTTTATAGAGTTTAAGAAAGGAAATTTGTTTTTTATAATTATACTTCTAATGGGTTTCCCATTTTTTTACAGATTTTTATGAAAGAAGTAGATATGGATATCATCACATAGAAAGATCATAAAGAATAGGGATTTAGTGGGAGCCAGTGAATCTCATAGTTGTAAAAAGAGGAAAAGTGAAGAATATATCTTTGATAATGATTATTCATATAGTCAGGGGAAAATTTATCTTCTCCTTCATCTAAGAGAAGGGTTCCATTGGAATGTTATAAGTGTGGTTGTAAAGACAATACCCAATTTATTTGTCACAATGATACAATAGATTCTCAATTTTATAAAAAAGGTTGATATCATTAGAATTTATTTATAAGGGATATTAGTGGGGCTGTGTCCATGATTAGTATTCTATATATTTATCTTGAGCATGGGATAGTGTACTAAAGTATAGTTCAATCATATTTCATCTAGGTGATTTGGTCTCATAGTTGGAATATGTTCTCAGGGGTAGAGTTAGTATGGGGATTCTATACTGGGGAGTGAAGAAATTCGGGGGGTAGGGATGATATATATGTTCTATTATATTATTTACAGTTAATAGGCATAATGTAAAGAAAATTACTTCTATGATTAATAAAAAGAAATCTCTTTTTTTATAATGACTATTTTATTATATTTCATAGTGGAAAGTACATAGAAAGAGTTTTATATATATACATGTCCTGTAATAATACTGATTACTGTATCTAAGAATATTACAAGGATATAAAAAGAAAAAAAATAGCGACCATGAAATGGTGTACTCTATAGGATCGAAATATTCATAGAAGATTAAAAATACCATGAAAATTGTTAAAATAAAAAGAAAAATTAAGAATACAATAGACATTATCAAATTAATTGTAAAAACCATTAGGTATTAAGTAGTAAATATTAATGTTTCATGGATTATATATTGGATGAAATAAAATATGTGACCACTGGGATATGACCATTGATTAATATGACCATTGAGAACTATGATCATTGGTAGTCATATTACCATTTTAATCAGTGTTTATATATGGTAATGAAAATTGATAGTTAATTCAGAAAGGATAAATGATATAATTAACCAATAGAGTCATGCCTTTTGATACCATTTGTCATAACTGGAGTGGGAGGTATTATCAAGAGGGTTTTTCCTTAACCAACCTGAAATAGAGATTCAATAAGTAATACTTTAATGAAATTTCCTACATGAGCAGTTAAAATTAGTAGAGATCCCAGTTCGGTCAATGTTAGCTAAGCCACCCCATGAAACCACAAGCATTGCACACCTTACCCTTAGGTCTTATATCGGTTAAACAAGGGGTTATGTGTTGTAATGACTCATATTCTCCATGTATTATTTTTTTGATATTGTATGGATTATTTTTGATACCAAACATTGAGATGAAATGTAATTCCTAGGCTCGATGTGGCCAAAATAAATGTTTGAGATATATTAAATATATTAAGTATCGCACACACACCATTTTCATGAAAAAGTAGAATGAATTATAAATAGAGCCCCGATTCAAAAATACAAGGGCACCATTGAGTTCAGAATGCAGGTTTTACCTTAGGTGTGACATAACCTTTTTTTGGTGTGGGAAGTTTGTGGAAAAGTCACTGTGGATGTAAAAATAAATAAAATAAATAAAATAAATAAAATATATAATATATATATATATATTCATTGATGTAGTGACATGATTTCATCTATAAGTAAACTATTATTATGGGGTTATAGGGTTATCCATGTAACGCTAGAGCCATTAGAAAACCATTAGAGAGAGTGTTAGAGGATCTATCTCAGAAAAAAGACTGCCAGATCATAGTTTGATGATCCGTATGTAATAAAATTATGGGATCTCATCAATAATTATGATGAAACTATTTTTCATCATTGATTAATATGAATCAATTTGGGATTTTTTTTATTTCTTCCTTTTTTATGATTCTTTTGAACAACACGAATCAATCAACTAACAAATTTATTCACAAGTCATTCATATTGTGGGTACTTGATAGTTTCATCTTGAAATTACAGAAATTTATTGTTATTAATTTTTTATCTCTTAGTTCATCATTATAAAAAAACAAAATTGAGGCCAACAAGAACATTAGACAATGATTATTCCTTATGTTTTCATTTTTTTTATTTTCTTCCCCATTTATTCATTCATCGCAGGTGATCTTTTGGCCCACAGTTCCATGAATATCATGGAATGAAACTTTGAAAACCTATTTATTTGTGAAATGATTCGATATCATATATCCTGGCTCAAAAAAAAAACAAAAAATTGTGTGATGATGGAAGTAGCAGTTGATCAGATAGTTTGTGATACTTAATTTTTCATTATTCAATGTGAAATAGAGGATGAAATGTGAATATTATTTGTGAGTGGTTTTGGTGGAAAACGTATGATGAATAATGATGGAAAGGTTCAACTAGAGTATATCCATGATTCTTGGTGAGATTGAGGATGAAATCTGAGGTGATGGAAGCATGAGTATACACGAGAGGAAGAACTTGGTTTCTGGAAGATTTTACTCAAAACAACGTATAGTTCAAAGATACATGCCATGTAGGGATGTAACAATGAAATCTAGGGTTTTAGGATGATGTTAAGGATCACATGGTGGGGGACCCCTATCACACAGAACATGACCACTTTCCATCTAGTATGACATAAACCATAGAGGGTACACTAGAATGACCTGGAGTATATGGGATTGAGTACATCTTGTACTCCCAAATAGACATGGAAAACCCAGATGTACAAGGTTAGAGCCTTTTACTTGGTCATAGGAAGAAGTACATGCACATGGAAAAATTTTGTAATTCTACATGGACACAAAAATAGTCTGTTTACATGGGATGAAACCAACATTGAAGGGATATGCCGTGCACTACTAGTACACATCATGTACTCCTTCAAAAAAGGTTTAAACCCCTTGTCTTATGTATCATGGAAAAGTTTCATTAGGGTGTATCCCTATTTCAATTCCCTAAGGGTATGTAGGGAATCAAATCCTACATATAAGATTGTTATCCCTCCAACAAAACTTCTTGGATAGAGTTGTTGGAATCTTTCTGTGAGTCCCAAATTAAGGTCCTTTACCATCTTCTTTCCCTAGGTGGGGTTCTTGGTATCATCGTGACCAAAAATATATGGGTTCCAATACTCTACTTATAAAGTTAATATTGATTGAGTTTTTGGTATACCGCAGGTAATTGGGAGTGATCCTCATCTATGTATCATATCTCTTTAGACTTACAATGTATCTTTTCTATGATGAGACCTAATTAGAATGACCACTCAGATGAACGTCATCAGTGCTATCTAACACATGGATGTGTTCGATTAGATGAGTGCTATGTGGAACCTTCAAGTAGAAATCCTTGGTTGTAATTACAATTGTGACATTATCTAGAGAGTTTGATTCTTTATTATGTATATCTAGATATTCTTGTTATATGTGTTGTAGACATATACCTATGTAGAGGTGACTGTTATTATTATGTTATATGCTTTGTGGATTTGTGGTGTCCTACTCGGTATTATTATTCTCACCCATAAATAGGATTTCCCCACACATGTCGTGGGTTTTTCATATTATCATACTTTTTTTAGATTCCTAGAGGGACAAGTACTAGGTGGTGCTTAGTAATCCATCATACCAGGGTATGTTCCTATAGTATCTGGATCGCAGTCCCCATATTTACTTTCAAGTTTGACTTATTTTTAGACTCTTTGTTGTGAGATTATATTTACACCTATTTACTTTCAATTACGTATTTTCATACTTCTTTTATGGGATTTAGATGTATGATTTCTTGTTTTTTTAGTAATTTTACATTTCACCATTTGTATATTCTTGGAGATGAGTGCATGTGTAAATTTATTTTTGGATAAGGACTCCTATGTTTGTGATAAACCTACTTGGAACTAGTCTTTATCCCCTAGCTTATTGGAGGTGGTCTTAGATAGTCTCTAAATGGATCTCATTTGGACATGTCATGAAAAAGTGGTATCAGAGTAGTTGATTCCACCTTAGTATCAAAGTTTGTGAGATTGATTTGGGGTAACCATATTTTGTGTTTCAATTTTTCAATTTAGGATAGGGAGCCCAGTGTTGGTGGGACATTCGATGTATCCATACAACAATACTCTGATCAAATGACTTTCGAATCAGTACATGGGAACATTGGTTATAGGGAGAAAATGATAAATGAATCATATAATAATGTGTTTTGGTTTCCATATCCTTCTTGAGTCAGCTCTCCATATATAATCATTGATCATGGTACATATTATTTATTTTAGGATGTAACCGTGATGTATTCTTTCTAGGATTATTAATTAGGATCATAAGGATGATCCCTTTTGTGATGAGGCATTAATACAGAGACTAGTTCTAGAGATGTTACCACCTGGTGGTGCCCCAACTATACAATCACCTGTAGAGAAGAATATGGTACCCACAGTACTAGCAGATGAGCTGTACAAGATGAGTGCACTTCATGAGTTCCAATGATAGTGACCCCTCAGGTTCTGAGGTGAACCTCATGCACTAGCGGCTGAGGACTAGTTTGAGGCAGTGACATGAGTTTTCTATCTAATCACGACACTAGTAGATTAGATAGTGGTCCTGGTGGTGAGCCTTCCCCAAGGCTCAGTAGGACGACGGTGTGGTTTAGTAACCTAATTGTATGATGATTTAACTAGAGAATTATTATTATTTGAGCGCATTTTCGTAGAGTAGTTCTATCTAGGTATGATAAGGTCTATATGTATCGAGGAGATTCTATATCTTCAGCTGGGTAGTATGACAGTAACTAAGTATTCATTGAGGTTCACCAACCGATCTAGACACTTGATGGATATGGTCCCTAATTAGTTTTTTCTGGATCGGACCTTTGAGCAAGGAATTCACAGAGACATATTGGCTAGTGTTGTGTCTATATAAATTCCTACTTATTCTGGGGTGCTAGATAAATATTTGGTGGTTGAGGGTTTCCAGGATAAGAAAATGCATACAATAGTTGCTAGAAATGGGAACACGAGAGCAGAGTCTTTGATAACAAGGAGTAAATGTTTATCTCAGGGAACTGGATGTATGAGAAATTTTTGGAGGATGTCCCTAGAAAATATTTATATGGTTTGGGGATCATAGTGTGGGTCCATTCATCATGGAGATATGTGGTGCTACACATGTAACGATAGGGGACTTATTAACTAATATTTTCTGAACCACCATATTGATAATAGGGAGACAGTGGATGGACCGCTAAAGATAAGGTAGTGATAGGAGAGGATAGGTGTACAATGCATTGGATGTGGTAGAGGAGCTAGGAGAGCAGCTAGAGGTGGTAAGCTTTTTTACTTGTTTCCACTACCAACCCCATGTGGTTTATGCCAAGCTTAGAGATCTGTAAGACAAGGCCAGGGGAAGCAACATGTGGTTGAGGCTTATGACTTGGAGGCTCTGTAAATGATATGAGGTACAATCTATGCCTTTTATACCTTATCTATAGTATTGATAAACACTGGTACTGGTCATTCATTTATTTCTGCATATCTTGTTCGAGAGTTAGAGGTTCAAGTTAATCCCTTAACTCGACCCTTGGACTTGTAGACTCCTACTAGAGACGACTCAATGATCACACACTTGTGCATACAGGGTGACCTAACCCTTAGAGGTGAGATGTTTTGTTGGGATCTCTTTATAGAATATACTAGGCCTTATGATATCATATTAAGTATGTAATGGCTATCTATAGTTCATTCTCATATTGATTATTACTGGAGGAGGGTGTGATATGTCCTTTGTGACAGGACCATATTTTTCTTTGTGGGTAAAGATGAAGCCCAAGTAGTGAAAGGTGGATTCATGCATAAAAGGGTTCAACTGATTATTCATCAGTTGCCTAAAATGAACCTTGGTGCAGGGGATGTTATAAGTTTTCAATTCCCTTCCATGGTGGCAGAGTATGAGGGAATCTTTTTAAGGATGTTCCATTATTACCTCCCCATCGAGAGATAAACTTCCACATTAATCAACACCCCAGGGAAACACCAATATTTTCACCAGAATATCGGATGGTTCCCATAGAGCTTCATGAGCAAAGGGTGCATTTAGATGAATTATGGAAGAAGGGATTTGTTATACCCAGTGAACTAACCTTATGAAGCTCCAATTTGGTTCGACAAGAGGTGGATGGGGGATTCAAGTTATGTATGGAATATAAACACTTGAACCAGGTGACCATTCAAAAAAAGTATCCACTATCGAGGATCAACGACCTCTTTGATCATTTGATAGGGGAAAAATAGTTTTCAAAGGTTGACCTCAGATCAGGATATCACCAGTTGCGAGTATGAGATGGTGATATAACAAAGATGACATTCATGTTTCATTATGATCATTATGAGTAATTGGTGATTCCAACTAGAATGATGAATTACTTAACTGTGTTTATGGGACTCATGAATTGAATCTTCCAGCTCTTCTTAGTTTGGTTTATGGTAGTCTTTATTGATGATATCTTTATGTACCCAAAATCCAAAGAGGAGCACACGAGTCAATTGAGTATTTTTCAAGACATACACCGAGAGCACCATCTCTACAAGAATATATCAAAGTTCTAATTATAGATTCAGAAGGTCCCCTTTGTAAGACATGTTATATTAGTAGATGGAGAGGAAGTGGTCCTATCAAAGGTTGAGGCAGTGTTATCTTGGGACCCAACCAAGAGTGTGATGGAGGTACAGAGCTTCCTTGGGTTGGAAGGCTATTACAAGATATTCATACATGATTTCTCCAAGATATCAACTCCCACGAGAGCTCTGATTTGAAAGGGTTAGTCTTTCATGTGGAAAGAGGAGTGTCAGTAGGCTTTTCATGAGTTAAGGTAGAGAATGATGAGCCCTCACATCTTGAGATCACCAGATGTGTGTGTCGAGTACATAGTGTTCTGTGATGTATTGGGAATCAGAATTGGTTGTGTTCTAATGAATTGGTAGGTTGTTATTGACTATGGTTCACACCTTTTAATACCACATGATTAGAACTATGCGGCACACAATCTTGAGTTAGCACCAGTAGTATTCACACTAAATATGTGGTGAAACTACCTAATGAGATATCATTTTATCATATATTATAACTGTAAGAGTCTCAAGTATATCTTATATCAGAATAATATTAACATATTATAGAGGTGGATTATTGTTTTCCTCCAAGATTATGACTTTAAGATTGTCTATAATCTTAGGAAGGGAAACATGGTATCATATGCACTAAATATGAGATATTTTTTTCAATTATTTTTTGAGGAGCAATATTATTTAGCCTCGTTATAGTTTTCTTTTATAGATGTAGATAGATTAATTCACCTCCATTTGATGGTCTTTACCCCTCTACTTTGGCAGATAGTCAAGGAAGCACATCTTGGAGATATCAACTGTGAGACCCTACATACCCTGATATCCACTGGACATGCTCCTGATGAATTTTCTGATGGTGGGTATCATGTTATTTTTTGAGACACATGTTGGTACCAGTGGATTTGTGGGAGGAGGTTCTAAGAGAGTTTCATACATATTATTTCATGGTACTTTTAGAGGTTGAAATAATGTACCAGGACCTCCGATGTTAGTTTTGGTTTCAAAGGATTAAGGTAGGAAATTTTAGAGTTTGTCTCTTGATGCCTACTTTTTATGAGGTGAAGGCTGAGAACCAAGTTTAATCAGGTTAACTTAACCCCTTGAGGTTCAATAGTGGAAGTGGTATGGGATATCAATGTAATTTGTGGCGTTTTTACCACATACATCCAAGTCATCCCACGATTCCATTTGGATGATCATTGACTGACTCCCCAAGTTAGCCTAATACCTAGCTATTTGAGATAAGACTTCAACATAAATCATGGGATGCATCTACATAAAGAAGATAGAATGAATCTATGGAGATCCATAGATTATAATTTTAATCAATGATAGTCACTTTAGATATCATCTATGGAAGGGATTTTATGTGGATATTTCGATTCAACTACGTTTGAGAATGGTTTTTTACCCCTAGACTGATGGCCAGATGAAGCAGAACATTCAGGTCTTGGAGGACATACTACAACCTTGCATGCTGGACTTTTGTTGTATTTGGGAGGATCTCCTATCATTGGTGGGTTTATCAAAAAAACATCTACCATTACACCATTGGTATAGAACCATTTGAGGCCTTGCACAGGTGGCTTGGAGATTCACCACATTATTGGAATGACTAAGGAGAGTCAACACTAATGGTCCAAGAGTTAGTGTGATCCACTATTGAGAATGTTTAGACCATCCAGTAGTGGACCAGGACTACAAAGATCCATTATAAGTCTTATGTGGATAGATGATAGAGGAATTTGGAGTCTGACATGAGAGGCCATGTGTTCCTATAGGTTTCACATCAACATGGATGACAAATATTTGGATGGGGGAAAAATCTATCTCCAAGATTCATTGGACCTTTCCAGATACTACATAGAGTTAGTGAGGTGGAATACCACTTATCACTAACTCTATAGTTAGACTAGGTACATGAAGTCTTCCACTTGTTGTAGCTGAGGAGGTATGTGCATAAACCATTTCACATTATCGACTAAGGAAATTTAGACATCATGGATGGAGCTACATCTGCTGAGTACCTAGTAGATATTGAATATTATTAAGATAGGACCCATTGAGGGAAATAAATTCCTTTAGATCATTTATGGTGGTAGTAAAGGAATATCCAATATATAACCTGGGAGCAGGAGTCTAAAATTCATGCTCAGTACCTATATCTCTTTTTGTAGACACTTGTTTTGGATTTTTGGGATGTAGGTACCAAAGGTGGCGAGAATGTTGTGACTCAGATTTTCAATGTATTTTTTTGATATTTTATGGATAATTTTATAGAACAAGAACTGATATAACATTTGATTCCTTGGCCTAATGTTTTTTGAATAAATTGTTGAAATATATTAAAAATATTAAGTAGCATACACATACAATTTTACTAAAGAAGTGGAATAACTTCTAAATAGATGTTAGGATCAGAAATCAGAGGGAACCATTGAGTTCAGAATGTGGGTTTTACCTTATACAGGATATAACCTTCATTGATATAGGAAATTTATGAAAAATTCATCATGTGAATAAATATGAATAAAATAAATAAAATAAAATAATTAAATTTATTTATTTATTTATTTATTTATTGTTGAAATGACCTAATTTCATCTATAAGTATAATATTATGATGGAATTCTAGGGTTATCTCTATAAAATTGTATTCGTTAAAGAATCTTCAGAGAGAGTATTGGAAGATATCTCTCAGATGAGTAACAACCAGATTGTAGTTTGATAATTGGTATAGAATATAATTAGGGGACATCACCAATGATGATGAAGCAACTTCATTCTTCATCAGTGATAAATATGAATTGAAGTAAGGCATTTTCCTAACTTGATTTATTCTTGTTTTATTATTCCTATTATGAAAATTAATTAATCAACTAATGAATTGATTCAGGGATCATGCATATTGTAGATATGCAATAGTTTCATCTGAGAATTGAGGAAATATCTTGTGATTAATTTTTTATCTCTTCGTTCAATGTTCTAACAACAAAGAATAAAGACTAACATGAACATTGGTAGATGATTGTTCCTTGTTTATGAATTTATGATTTTATTACCCATTTCTTTGTTCATCATGGGTGATCCTTTGGCCTATGGTTTAATGAATATCGAGGAATAAAACATTTCACACCCATTTCTTGTCACAATGATTTAATATCATATATTTGATCTAAGAAATACATGAAGATTTTGTGATAATGGAAGCGATAACAGATCAAATGGTTTTGGATACCTGATTTTTTTTTCTTTGGTGTGTGATAGAGAATGACATTTACAAATGATTTCATATATTTTTTTGGTTTCTAGAATCTAGTGATTGATGAAAGCAAGGTTAGTTCATAGTTAATCCATGATTACTAGTGGGATCGATCCTAGAATCTATAGCAGTGGTACTTTGAGCATTCAGTGGAGGACTAAATTTTTTTATGGAAAATCCCAATCAACACGGTGTTTACATAAGAGATTCACACTTTATAGGGCCCTCACAGTGGCGAATAGGGTTTTGGGATGATGTTATGGATAATATGTTGTGTCAACCCTATCACATAGTGTTTGAACCATTTCCAGTGGATTCAGCATGTACCACTAACAGTACATGGACATGGATATAGGTACATGGGATTGGGTATACTGTGTACTCCCACATAGACCGACCATTCCAGTTGTACATGGGAATAAGTGCATGGAAATGGGATCATCGTGGAATTATACGCAAACATAGACATGGTTTTTTTACATAGGTAGAACCTAAAGTTTAAGGGACACACCATGTATAAATATTACACACCACATAGTCCTTAAAATAAGGCATGAAACCCTTATCCTCTGTATCTTGGAAAACTTTTGTTAGGGTGAGTTCCCTATATCTATTATTTGAGAGTTATTATGGAATCATGTACTATACATAAGATGGTGATCCCTATAGAAAGACTTCTTGGATAGATTTCTTAGAATCCTTCTTTGAGGCCCGTAGTGAGATCCTCTATCATCTTCATTCCCTAGGTGGAGTTATTCATATGGTTGCTACCAACACTATGTGAGGGATGATACTCTATATAGATAATTAATCTATATTGAGTTGTTGGTATTCCGCAATGGCGATGGGAGAAATCCTCATATATATATTATATCTCTTCAAACTTCTAGAAAATCCTTTCTATTATGAGACCCAGTGAGCATGACCTCTCAGACGGATGTCATCAGTGCTATCCGACTAATGGACTGGGTTCTCCTAAATGATTATTATGTGGAACCTTTAAGAAGTAATCCTAGTCTGGAATTATAGTTGTGATTTTTCCCTAAGAACATGTGTCTTAATTGAGTATATCTGAATATTCTTATTATATATGCTCTAGACATATACCTGTGGAGATAAATGTTATTATTTTGTTATATGTTTTTTGGTTTTGTGGTTTTCTACTGGGTATTTTTACACTAAACCCTACATGAGATTTTCCCATACATGTCATGTCTTGTGCAGAAGATCGACCATTTGATAGAGTCCTAGAGGGACTGTTTCCTCACGGATTTCGGGGATGACTTCGTTGATTTGAGATTCAAACATTCCGATCGGTTTCTAGCGGGTTTGTTCGTAGAACCAGAAACATCCAATGATTCCACATCCGTTTGGACCTACTTTCCAAAGGTAGGCGCTCATTATCTTGTGGACTGATAAGGCTTAGGAATTTGCATTGGTCGAGAGGATGGGAGGTCGGACTCATCACACCTTTTTGAGGGGAATTATTGTCTACTCCGGGACTCTCTTTATAGATTTAAGTTATGTTCGTGAATCCTTATTACATTACCAAGTATAAAATGTGCTTTCCTTTAGTTTTAACAATCAATGATTAAATATGCACGAAATTTAGAGAATCTTTTATATGTATTCGAGGTTCTTCATCAATAGAGAATCATCTATAACTGTTTATAGATTCTTGGTCAATGGTATCCTTAAAAACATTAATATAAAAGTCTCTTGGTCATTATAATGACCAGGCTGGTTTTAAAGCCACTCAGTGGGGCACTTGAAGTTTATCGTCATTCAGAAGGACATGGATTATTTCAAAGTTGGGATCGAACCCAAAAAATGGGCTACCTACGTATCCTTTTTTTTGAAAAGGAATCAGAACCCACGTAGTTCGAGTAATGGAGTATGATGTTTATGATTGATGGCTCAAAGAAGAATGTCATAATTACTTTTACACTCTAAGCTCACGTGAGTCATGCTCGGTGTGAGAAACAAGAGGTATTGGTAAAAATTAGACAATTGTGCCATGAAAGATGCAATCATAAGAAATTGTTTGGGGCTTATGTATGTATGACTGCCCAAATAGATGAAGGTTTAGGATTTACTTTTAGGGAGAAAATCCATGAACAGGGTCCATAAAGGTATATGTGCTTTATGGAGATTTGAATACTCTAGCATGGGACTTATTCCTGAGAAGGAAACCCAAATTAGGAGAGGATTGATAATTGGGTTTTACTCCTGAGAAGGAATCCCATATCAAACGTAATTTAGCACTGGTTAAGAGAAATTAAGGGACTTGGGGTTCACTCCTGAAAAGGAAGCCCAAGATTATGACTGGGACTTGCTCCTAAAAAAGGAGGCCCAGGTTAGGGGACTTGGGGCTTACTCCTGAAAAGGAAGCCCAAGATTATAACTGAGTCTTATTCCTGAAAAGGAGACCCAAGTTTAGGGATTAAGGTTTGGGGCTTACTCCTAAAAAGGATGCCCATATTTGAGATTGGGGCTTACTCCTGAGGAGGATGCCCAAGTTAAAGGATTATGACTGGGGCTTACTCCTGAGGAGGATGCCCAAGTTAAAGGATTATGATTGGGGATTACTCCTGATGAGGATGCCCATTTTTAAGGAATTAAGGTTTGGGGCTTACTCCTGAGGAGGATGCCCAAGTTTGGGAACTTTAAGAATTTGGGGCTTACTCCTGAGGAAGATGCCCAGATTAAAGGATTTATAACTGGGGATTATTCCTGAAAAGGAGACCAAGGTTAAGGATTCTCTCATCTTAAAGGATGAGGTTGAATGAATGAACTCTCCATATTTAGTGACATAAGGATCTTTAAATCACTAGGTTTTGAGAGATATTCCACAGAATTCCTTTCAGATAAGGAAGTCGAATCAAGAAATCATGCCATAAATGGCTTTGAAGAGTGTCTTGAAGACTGAATCTTGAAAAGGAAAGGTGTGATGGCTTAAGAGGGGTAAAAAGGGCAAGATAGGCACCCAAAAAGGTAGGGGCGCACAAGTCTTGAAAGGCGCACAAGTCTTCCGTGGGCGCGCAAGTATTGGTCGCGCAAGTATACTTGCGCAACATGAGGGGTACTTGCGCGATTTTCAACCCGCATTAGAATACTTGAGCAACTCCTTTTTAATAACTTTAGAATCCTCTTGAGGTTCTTCCAGAAAAGGGACGCACAAGTTATATTGAAAGAAATAAGTCAGCGCGCAAGTGTTGATAAGTTTCAACACTTAGGCCTTCCTTCTTCTCTTTAGATCTTCCGTTCTAGGTAAGAAATTACCTTAGAAGTGTTCTGGAAGCTTTGAGAAGAGACTTGGGCGTCAGGAGATTCAATCCGAGTTTCTGGAAAAAGATCCTCTCGAATGGGGGGCCCACAGGGTCTATTTATAGGCAAAAGAAGACCCTGGGTGGTTACCGAGCGGTTATCACTTAGGTCGCGCAAGTCACTTGCACGACCATAAGGCGTCGCGCAAGTAGACTTGCACGTCCACTAGGCAGCGCGTAAGTACTTTCACGACCACTAGGCGGCGCACAAGTGTACTTGCGCGACAATGAGGGAACTTGCGCGACCTATGGGCAATGTTCTCCTTGTTCATCCCTTTGTCGATTTTTGATGTTTTCTTCAAAGGATGAATCAATTTGGACTCAGATATTTCCTTTTTTTAGTAGTTAGACTCTGTGATGGAAAGGAGTGTCAACAAAAGTCCCCCCTCAGAGTTGGATCTGGAGAGAAAAGAGGATTTGACTCTGAGGTGAAAAGAAAAACAAGAAATCTGGAAGTTTAAAGTCATGCATGTCGGACATAAAGGGGCTAATGTTTAAGGTCGAAATAGCTTTGACCAAAATGGATTAAAATTTATTCAATTCCTTGACAATTTATGTAAAAACATATTACCATACTCAAGTATGAGAGAAAATATGTAAACTATGGATTAAGAATATTTGAATATGAGGAATGATATGAAAAAAGAGCTAAAAGGAATTAGAAGAAGTAGTTTCCAAGAATGAAGTTACTATTATTTAACAAAACCCGTTAGGGGGTTGAAATATGTAGGGCCACCTAAGGGCATTGGCTGCATGGTTAAATAAATAACATCTTTCGGCTGACAAGTCTGTTATGTGGACTGATTATGCAAGGCCACCTATGGGCACGTGCTGCATAGTCAGGCAAAAGAACTCCCAGAAATTTACTTTCCTAGTGCTAAGAGCCAATGAAAGTTTATGGAGATTCAAATTTTCTAAAGTATAGAGTTTGTTGTATGGAAATAGGTACTTGAATATGGAGAAGATATTTCCGAACAAGAATATCGAAGAACTGGATGAATATCACTCCTACGAAGGTCTGACCCAAACGTAGGGAAGAAGAAAAAACCATAGACTTGAATATTTTCAGATCATGAAAAAGGATATGGGACAAATATGTTAAGGATGGCTATTTTTTTGCGGATCCCTACATACTGTCGTTTAAGACAAATAAGGACAAAAGAGGCATTCTTCCCAAGAATGAAGTTACCATTATTTAACAAACCCGTTAGGGGGTTGAAATATGCAGGGCCACCTAAGGCCATTGGCTGCATGGTCAAATAAATAGCATCTTTCGGCTGACAAGTCTGTTATGTGGACTGTTTATGCAAGGCCACCTATGGGCACGTGCTGCATAGTCAGGCAAAAGAATTCTCAGAAGTTTGACATTTTTGTGACTAGAAGTCATGAAAAGGGTTATGAAGATCTGAAAATATTTAAGGATAGGATTATAACATATAAAGATGGGTATTTTCCAATGTATATAGAGATACATAGGTCAATGATAACCATAATCATGTTGTGGCTGGGTCTTGAATTGAACTTTTGGACTTCACTACGTATCTCATAAGAATGAGAATCAAGCCATAAGTAGTTCTTGAAATGCAGTTTAACGTCGTGCAGGATGAAAGTATGAGTGATCTTAGTTTAGGGTCATAGAATTCGGACCATAATAATGAATACACAGTGTGTGTTTTCATGAGGACTTTTCAGCCAAGGGACTGAAAGTGAAATTTGGGGTTAGGCCCAAAAGACTTGGGACTGGATTCGAGGGATACTCGAATGTTCCTACGTATCCCATAAGGATGGTAATCAAGTCCACGTAGTTCTAGAACTACCCTATGTACAAATTTGGTTCGTACATGTGAAGGGTGAAAGGGGACTTTAGTGCAATGATGGTTTAACCTAAGATAAAAAGTTTAGGCATTACCATGTATGCACGTAGTCTTTTGAAAAATGAAAACCATGATTGAAAAATCAATGTCAATAATAATTCTCTCTCAAGTGAGGAAATCAAAGAATATTGTAGTTTATTGTCGTACCGGACAAAAGTGTTGCATAGTTTAACGTCATATAACAAGGACGAAAGTGAATCAATGTAAAGATATTGATTCTAGGTGCGGTTTCACGAATCAACATCATTTGAGATGGTGGTGAACCGATGTGAAGAGATTGTTTTTGGGCTTGAACCCTGGGAGGTTGCCTACATACCCAGCCTGGAGGGCAAGGATCAAAGTCCGTGTAGTTCAATTAAAGAATGAATTAATGATCAAGTTGTTCTTGGGGACAATGTTCTAATAAAAAAGGTTGTTGGGACTTACACATGTTTAGTGGCCCAAAGGGAGTGTTATGGTTGATGTTCGCTCTAAGCTCGCGTGATTCATACTCGGTGTGAGAAACAAGAGGTAATAAAAACCTTAACGATGCACAGTTTAATGTCATGTAGGACATAAAAAAGGGACTATGCAGTTTAAAGTCTTGCAGTTAGGACTATTGGTGCTGCACAGTTTAGTGTCATGTAGTAGGGACAAAATAACAGTTTAATGTCATTAGGACATATCAAGGACTTTCTGTACAGTTTAGCGTCATGTAGTTAGGACGATGGGGACAATACGGTTTAACGTCATATTGGACGAAAGGGGGACTGTGCAGTTTAATGTCATGCAATAAGGACAAAATAACACACCATTTATGTCATGTTGGACGAAAGTGCGAATAGTTTAAGGTCATATGCATGGACCGTGGATGGTGCAGTTTAATGTCATGTTGGACCTTTGATGATTATATAGTTTAACGTCTTTCCGGACGTGAGGGACTTTTATACAGTTTAGCGTCATGTAGTTAGGACGTCACAGTTTAACGTCTTGCTAGACATAAGGGATTTTCAAATAGTTTATGGTCATATACATGGACCAGGGATGCTGCAGTTTAAGGTCATGCTGGACGGTTTAGGTAATTTTTTCACAGTTTAATGTCGTGTGGGACGAAGTTGCAGTTTAAAGTCATACTGGACCATTGCTGTATAGTTTAACGTCATATAGCAAGGATGGACTGGTGCTGTACAGTTTAAAGTCATGTAGCTAGGACTAATGTGAACCAATATGAGGATATCAGTTCTGGGGACTTTTTACAGTTTATCGTCATGCTGGACGTTGGAAGTGCCACACAGTTTAATGTCATGTTGCTAGGACACAATATAGTTTAATGTCATCTCGGACAAAAATATAGTTTAATGTCATCTCGGACAAAATATAGTAACCAATGTGACAGTTTAACGTCATGTTGGATGATAAGGGAACTGACACAGTTTAACGTCATGCTGGACGATGAAAGTGCCACACAGTTTAATGTCATGTTGCTAGGACACAATATAGTTTAATGTCATCTCGGACAAAATATAGTTTAATGTCATCTCGGACAAAATATGGAACTTCTGTACAGTTTAATGTCATGTAGATAGGACAAAATACAGTTTAGTGTCATGTAGGACATATCATGAACCAATGTGACTGTTTTGGCTCTGGGAACAATATTTTGTGTTTATACAAAATACTTCTTCAGAAATATGGCATTAGTTGGAGTCGTGATGTGTTCTCCATCCATTGAGATTAGAGAATACGCTCCATTGGAGTAGACCTTATGTATTGAATAAGGTCCTTCCCATTTTGGTTCAAGCTTGGGAGGCTTCTTTCCTGGTATCATTGGTGCTCTGAGAACCAATACCAATTCTCCCTGAATGAATGAACGAAGACGAACTTTTTTGTTAAAAGCTCGTGATATTCGATTCTGATAGATTTATAAGTGGTGCAAAGTGCACAATCTTTTCTCATATAACTGTTCCAATTCATTCAACCGCTTTTGGGATTGCTCATCTGTAGATAACTGATCACAAATGGCTATTCTGAGTTAGGGCAATTGAACTTCAATTGGCAAGACTGCTTCTGTTCCATATACCAATGAATATGGAGTTGACTGCGTTGCATTGCGAGTGGTAGTCCGATAAGCCCATAAAGCATGAAAGAGTTTATCAGGCCATGACCTCTTATCTTTATCCACCATCTTTTGCAGTATACTTGAAAGAGTCTTGTTGAAGGCTTCTATCTGGCCATTAGCCGCCGCATGATATCGAGATGAATGGTTGGACTTAATGTTGTATTCTTGATACAATTTCTTTACCTCAGAGGAACAGAAGTTAGTGCCGTTGTCCGTCAATATGGTATGAGGGACACCAAATCTAGTAATGATGTTAGACTTGATGAAGCTAACAATGCATTTAGAACTGACTTCTTTGAGAGGTACTGCCTCTGCTCACTTGGAAAAGAAATCAGTAGCAGTAAGAATGTACTTAAACTGCTTGGCCGTAGCTGAAGGGTAAGGTCCCACCACATCCATTCCCCATGTGGAAAATGGCCATGAGTATTTAGCTGTATGAAGAAACTCTGGAGGTTTATGAATGAAGTTGGCATATACTTGGAATGAATGACACTTATTTGTGAAATCAACACAATCTTGTATCATTGAAGGCCAAAAGTATCCAAGCCTTCGAATTTTATCAGATAGTCTATGTCCAGAATGGTGGGCACCACAGACTCCTACATGCACTTCTTTCATGACAGCCATTGTCTCTTCACCATCAATGCATCTGAAGAGAACTCCATCAAAACCACGTTTGTAGAGAATTTTCTCAAGGTGGTTTGGGCTATCATAAAGAGTAAAATTGACCACACGTCGCCATATTTGTTCTTTCTTGGCTCTATCAGGTGGAAGTGTTCCATTTTGAAGGTATTCCCTGATAGGTGACATCCATCTTGTAGTATGACCATACGGTTCAGGAATGGGACTAATTTCATTAATTTCCTCTGTTCTAACTTGAACATAAGGTGAAATTGCACGACGGTGGGCAATACAAATGGTTGTCTCGTCCCGATTTGGATCTTCTAAAGCTGTGGCTATATTAGCCAGTGCATCAGCTTGAGCATTTTGTGATCTTGGGACATAAGAAAATGTCGGTTCTGAAGGGAATTCCGACATTAACTCTCTGACGTAATCATATAAAGGGATTAATTCTTCTTTTCTGATGGCATAATCCCCATTGACTTGTTTGATTACCAGGTCTGAATCACCTTTCACCTTTAAGTGATTCACTTGTGCTTGAAGCGCTAACTCCAATCCTGTAATGAGAGCTTGGTATTCAACTTCATTATTGGTACCACCTTCCCACAACAAAAAGGAATAAGGTAACACTGCCTTATCTGGAGAAATGAGCACAATTCCTAAACCAACTTTGTTGAATTTTGGATTTTCCATTTTCTTCCCTATTGGACTTCTGGAAGCACCATCAAAATACATTTCCCAGGTTTGAGGATTCTCTTGAATAGAGAAAACTTCCTCATCAGGGAGTTCAATATCTGAAGACGTGTCTTCCACTGAAGGATGTTCAGCCAGGAAATCAGCCAGAGCTTGGCCCTTAATTGCCTTTTGAGACACATACTGAATGTCGAACTGCTGTAGAATAACCGCCCACCTTGCCAGACGTCCTGTAAGAATTGGACGACTAAGGATTAATTTGAGCGGATTATTACGAGATAGCAATTGGACCTAGTGATGTTGCAGGTAGTGTCTCAATTTCTGAACTGCAAAGATTAATGCTAGGCAGCACTTTTCAATACTTGAATACCGGGTTTCTGCTTCAAGCATAGTTCTACTGAGATAGTAGAGACTATTTTCATTCCCAGCATCATTCTTTTGAGGGAGAAAGGCACCCAATGATAGTTCTAAATCTGTCACATAGAGGATAAGCGGTCTACCCTCAACAGGTGGCATGAGTACTGGTGGACTCAAGAGTTATTTCTTGAGAACATAAAATTTTTCTTGACATTCTTCAGTCCACTGGTAAGTGACTCCTTTCTTCAATAATTTGGTAAAGGGTAAACTTTTGCCTGCCAAATTGGCGATGAAACGCCGAATATAGGCTAAGTGTCCTTGAAGTCCTCTTAATTATTTCAAATTCTGAGGAGGTGACATACCAAGGATTGATTTGGTCTTCTCAGGATCGACGTCAATACCACGATGGCGTACAACAAAGCCGAGGAATTTTCCTGAGGTTACCCCAAAAGCACATTTTAAGGGGTTCATCTTCAAATTATGTTGTCGAAGCTTGTGGAATATGACTTCCAAATCAGCAAAGTGATTAGAACGTTGTTTGGATTTAACCACCAAATCATCTACATAGAATTCAACAAACTTCCCTAAAAGAGGTTTGAAGATACGATGCATGGCGCGTTGATATGTTGCACCTGCATTCTTTAAACCAAAGGGCATCACCCGGTAACAAAACACACCTTGAGGAGCTCTGAAGGCTGTATATTCCTCATCTTCTGGGGCCATTCGGATCTGATTATATCCGGAATATCCATCCATGAAATAAAGTACTTCATAGCCATCCGTCGCATCAATTAAGAGTTCTGTAATCGGAACTGGGAAATCATCTTTAGGACAATACTGATTAAGATCTCTGAAATCGATGCAAACCCTAATTTTTCCGTTCTTCTTCTTTACAGGGACAATATTATACAACCACTTGGGATATTGAACTTCTCTGACAAAGTTGGCTTTGATCAGCTTATCCACTTCAGCTTCAATTTTGGAAGCATAGGTTGGGTGTGTTCTTCTCGCGGCTTGCTTAAAACCTTGATGTTCTTTTGGTAAACCCAAATGATGAGTAGCAACATCAGGATGAAGCCCAGGCATTTCTATATAATTCCAAGCAAAAATATCTTTATTTTTCTTCAGAAAAGAAATATACATCTCTTTCTCTTCAAGGGTCATGGCCGCACTAATTAAAGTGGGGCGTGGATCTTTCTCTGTACCCAGATTTACTTCTCTGAGTTCATCCACAGTGGTAGAGATACCCTCTCCAAATGCTGGAGGAGCATCTCTAAGATCTTCCTCTTCCTCTTCATCATGTGTTATTTCTTCCATTTCTACTTGCAAAGTAGATGAAAAAATGAAATTCTCATGATCATAAGAGATGTCAAAATTTTCACATTTTGAAGAAGAAGCTTCCATTTCCGACCCTATTGATGATAAAGGGTCTTCTTTGGGAAATAAAGAGGATATGATGGATTGAGAATCGACATCATTATTCACCTCTGGTGTTGCTATAACTTCTTCTGGCCTGATTAGCGAAGTATAGACTTGTTGGACTTCAGCAGATGAAATGAAAACGTCACCACTTATGCTTTCATCCCTGCTTGGTAGGTTACGAATTTCTCCCATGTTGTCTGGATCGATCGCCGTAATTGACATTATGGATCTTTCCATAAGAGTATTTTGATTTGGGCCTATTTTGTCAATTTGACTGATAGGTAACACATAATCTGTACTCACATGTAAAAATGGATTTATTGGATTTTTCTCCAAACCATATGGAGGATTAACTTTGGTAATTTCCTTCATTGTAGAATTTTCTCTTCCCTTCATGTGATAAAATTCCGCCTCAATGTATTGAGATTCACATGTCCTGAATGGGGCCTTATCACCATACAATGTTCCAACTTGACCATCGAAACAGTATTTGAGACATTGATGGTAATGCAAGGAATAGCTGCATGCTGATGTAGCCAGGGTCTTCCAAGCAAGATATTGAAAGCTGAGTCTTGATCAACAATCATGAAATCCGAATTGGATACAAGATCTACATACTGAGTTCTGAGTGTAACTTCTCCCAGTGGTTCTTGTTCATTTTTATCATATCCTTGTAACATCATGGTAGAAGGAGATAAATCAGATTCCGTGAGGCCCAATCGACGAAGTGTACGAATGGGCATGAGGTTGACTCCTGAACCCTTGTCAATGAAATCTCTTCAAACATCTACACCATTGACTTTGCCAGATAAGTACAAAGGTTTTATGTGCCCATGCACAACATCATCTTCATCTTTATCAGTAAAAGATATCACTGCATGGCATTCTGCAGGATTATTCTCTATGTGATAGATTTCAGCTGCAGCAATTTCAGCTTCAAACTCCTGAGGACTTGACAATGCTTCGATGAGTGCTTCCCGAAGATCTTTTGATAGATTCAAAGCATCCAAAATTGATAACTTGGCTGGTACTTGGGCCAAGTGTTTCAATATATCATACTTTTGATCTAGAGGTCTGCGTTTCCCAATAGGAATATGCGGTTTAGCAGGTACCTTGGAAGCAGATGATTTGGAAGCTGATGCATCTTGTATTGAAGTTGGCAACATCCTTGGTTTTGGAATATTAGACTGATTAGATCCATTTACTTGCTGAGATAAAGAAGATGGAAACTTTAATCGGTCTTCCAAAATAACTGTGCCAAAACTGAGTTGGCCATTGGCAGAAGAACTTGCTTGTTCTTTTTGAGCTCGCTGAAGGGCTCTACCACGAGTTTCTACTGCATATACAGTGCTAGCAGGGGTAAAATTAGAGTATTGGCTTCGGAAAGATCCACGTCTTCCCCTATATAATGAACCTCTAGAACCTCCTCGGATTCCCTTATTTGATACAGGGAATTCAGGCTCATCAAGACTGGAATATGGATCTGTTAATTGAATCATATTAACAGAACCAAAGAATAACTCTTCGTCTAATAAAGACTCTTCCTGGTTAGCCTGTTTAGGCTGTGCCATTTGATGGGGCGGTGCCCGTGGCTTTGAAGTAGATGACATGAAATCTGCCAGAGTCAAAGACAATTTAGGCTTTGATACATACTCATCTTCTCCTGATTCCTCTTTCTTCTTTGAATTGCACTGCCCTTTTGAGGATTTGTCTTTTGATGGAGGCTTTACTGCAGCTTTTGTAGGAGACACAATTGTCTTCTTCAATTGTGTTCGCAAAATGGAATGGGTCCGATTGATTGTCTTTCTGACCATCCAATCATCATATTTTTTCGCAGTTTTGCTTTTGACTTCCTGCCACTCGCCTCCTTCCTCTGGATCTGTAGCGGTAATACACGCTACATGAGCTGAATAACCCTTCAATTTGACTTGTCCCAAGTAGACCATCTTTTGCAGGAGGTCTTTAAAGACAAAACACTCCTGGATGGGATGCCCCAACATTTGATGAAAGGGAAAATAATTGGGACGGTCTTCATCTCCTTCCTTGTTTGGCCTCTTGGGCACTGGTAATTGAACCAAATTATTTTCCAGAGCTGAAATGAAGTAACCAGGAACTTGCTCACTTCGGAAAGAGTATGTTTTACTCTTCAAATCCTCAAATTGTTTTCTTCGTTGATCTTTTTGATCATTTGGACGAAACATCCTTTGTTGTTGGCGTTCAGGAGGTGGATCCCTTCGAGAAGATGAAGGTTTTGAAGTAGAAATAGGTACAGGTGCTTGTTTAAGCATAACTGTAGCATTTTATGCTTTACCCATTATCCTTCCTGGAACTGATGGAATTATACGAGATTTAACCTTAGCCTGTATAAGGAAATCTTCAATCTGTTGAGCGATTGAAGTAAGGTCTCGAAACCCTCCTGTGTATTTCACAGGGATCAATGGTGTGCGTAATTCGTCACGCAAATTTGCCACACAGATTGTCAACAATTTCTTCTGAGGGAGTGCTAAACTTAGGGAATACGTTAATCCCTTCCAACGAGCAATGAAATCAGAGACTCTTTCATTCTCCATTTGTTTGCAGTTTGTAAGATCGAAAACTGTCATTTTTGGCAATGTTGAGCTAAACCGAAGAAGGAATTTTTGACGAAGATCCTCACATCTGATGATTGACCGGGATTGCAAGCTTGTGTACCAGACAAAAGCTGGTCCTTGAAAGGTTCGCACGAAGCATCTGAGTTTCACTGCTTCTTGCTGCTCTGGAGTTCCCATCATAGGATCACAACAAGACACATAATGCATCAAATGTTGTTCAGGGTCGCCTGATCCATTGAAAGTAGGGAAAACAGAGTTTCCAAAACTAGATGGAGGAGAAATTGAATCTACCCATTCAGGGTAAACTTTCTTTTCAGGTTGAACTTGCGCCCGTTTCCCTTCCATAGTTTCTAACCGATCTGTTAATGACTCAATAGTAGTTATTAACTTTTGAGAAACATCAGGTTGAACTTGGTTTTGGGTAGGTGAAATGAATGGAGCTTGGACATACGTGGTGGTTGGTGCTGCAACTGATGGTAGTGCTGCCAACCGTTGTTGCGTTTGACCCGTAGGATTAGACCTATGAGGGTGTACTGATAAAGGAGGATATTACGGATCCATCTCAGTAGTTACAAAAAATTCCTTCGGCTGTCCGACTTCAGCATTCTTAAGAAGAAGACTACTCTGAAGTAGTTCTACATTCAAACTTCTTAATTCTTTCATTTCTTCCTCCTGTTGTGCAAACCTTTTCTCTAATGAGAGTGATTGACCTCCTTCAGAGGAAGGGTGAGAAGTAACCTGATTCTTTCCTTTCCCCTTATTGGATCCTTTTTGGAGAGGGGGAAGTGGGTTACTTGAAGGAATACCCAGATTTTGGGTAAGCCTTTGATTACGTGTGCGCACACCTTCTTCATTTAAGTCTGTGTGTGCAACATCTTGAGCAGGAATCTCTTCGTCTGATCCCTCTGATTGAGCCTCATCTGGTGAATCAGCAGCAACAGCATTGATGACATTAATGGATGCATATTGCATGGAATCCTTTCTATCAGCATTTCTGTGATATTGTCTTCTTCCATGTCCTTGATGAGACATGGAATTCTGTTGACTTGATCCCTCAGGAACTTCTTGGAGAACCGTCACTTGGAGAGAATCTCTTGATAGCTTGGCTCTTCGTTCCTCTTGAGTCTTATTCCCTAATCAAGAGAATACTGAATTTCTATGAGGGAGGGATTGAGGATTTGAAAAAGTCCCCAGTCCGGTGGACTGGGGATGTTCCTGATGCTTCCGCTCAACTCCTCGAATCCCACTTGTTGACTCTGAGGGTTGGTTTAGAGACGTCCCCAGTCTGACAATCTGGGGTGTCTCTTGACATGCTATGTCTAAGATCTTCTTAAAATCTCTCTTGATCTTGCGAATCTTAGTTTGGAAATTAGCTGGATGCATTAACCTGTATCCACTTTTATCACCTGGTTCAACAGACCGTTGGATGATTTCCGAAACTTCTGTCATTTGATGACGTGTTTGCTCCAGACGAGAGGCTTGTGAAATATTCTCTCCTTCTTGATGTAGGAGAAATTCAACAACTTGTTCTCTATATACTTGATTTTGAGAGGAACTAGTTGAAGCCTATTCTTGAGCAAGCTTTTGATTATGAACAAAGCCCATTGACTGTGGCCGGCCAAGGGCAATAACATTGCATGAGACCATTTTCGGCGGGCTTTGCTGACTGGAAAGCACTGTGAAATGTAGTGATCCGTGAACACCCCATCCTCTGATATGAACATCAGATGGAGCATAGGAAATTAACTGACCCAATTTTCTTAGTGCACCAAGGCATGAACGTTGAAGGGTTCTCTGTTGCTTTTCAGCCTTCGGATACCGAGAGACTGATAGAGATGCCAAATCAATCTGACGTTGTAGCCCTTCTATTATCTTAAGATGATTTTCATATTCATCATAAGATAATACCTTCTTCTTTAATTGACAAAGAGTTTTCCATATGTTGAGACGAACATCATGGATTCCATCATTCGTCAACATCTTTGGAATGTCGTACTGGGAGTCAGCCAAAGGCCAAAACATGACTGGTACTTCACCTTTTGCCAGTTTTTTCCTCATGTTCAGCATTTCCTTTTTATCATTAAATGAATATTCTTCTACCTGTTTGTACCGGAGCTGGTGCTTCCTTGTTGCTTCATTAGGTTCGACAAGGTTGGTAGAGAGTCCTCTATTCATGCTGTAAGATGAATGACCTGGGGATGGTTCGGAGAATAACCTGAACCCCAGGCTATCCTCTGATGGAGAAAGAGTTTCACCTGCCGATAGTAAAGCATCAGACATGACTGGCTTTACGTTTGCAAGTTCCTCGAGATAGGAGGGATTTCTCGTCACTACATTGCCTTCTGAAGAATTTTCGAGACAACGTGAATCACTACTGCGGAGAGGACTTTCGCAGCGAAGTTCATCACCATGAGGAGGACCGTCATGATGGGTTACAGCAAAAGATGAAATCTCTTGCTCCTTGGTCTTCTGACCACACAGAGGGTTCTTGTAGCTCTCATCTGAAGAAGAAACTTCAAGATTGACCGAACTTTCCTGAAGCAAGCCTTCATGAGGAAGTGTCTGTTGAAGACCTTCAAAATTAATGTTCCCGTTATTGGGAACTGAGGGAGTAGAATCTTGAATTCCGACAGATAAATATCTGAGGGTTTCAAGAACTCCAGCATCGAGCAAGGCCTTGTTGCAGATTGGCATTTGATCTCCTGACTGTGCTGGGAAGATCTTTTTTTATATGCCTTTTTACTCACTTTAGAAACCACCTATTGACGAAAGTGGTTACTCTGAGCAGGTGTATGTGCCTGATCAGGAAATATGGTCAGGTTAGGCTGATGATCTCCACTCAAATCAGG
The DNA here is from genome assembly GCA_963277665.1 of Viscum album. Classification (NCBI taxonomy): domain Eukaryota; kingdom Viridiplantae; phylum Streptophyta; class Magnoliopsida; order Santalales; family Viscaceae; genus Viscum; species Viscum album. The sequence continues at coordinate 615,185,304 of OY728145.1, read as the reverse complement.
TGTATGTGCCTGACTTGGTTGTCCGTATGATATGGGGGAGTATGCCCCATAACCCTCTTGGACTGGAACAGATGTGTGTGTCTGTTCCGGAGTGAATCGTTGATGTGTCACTCCACTGCTAGGGATAGATTTATGTGTCTGTCCCTGTGATGATGCTGAAGCTATTATGATATCCTGACAAGCATCCAGAATATGAGCAGGAATTTGCTTCTGCTCTTTCACCATTGACAAAATATGTTTGGTGACTTCAGCCGCTAGAATGGGGATATATGTTCATTCCGGGCTTGGCGTAGGTGTATGTGCCTGCTCCTGTCCTCATTTTCCTGTAATTGAATCCTGACAGTACTCAAGTGTGGAGGCAGAGAGTTGAGTCTGCCTCCTGTTTGTCGTCGCGGCTTTCCGACTGACTTCTCCGTGCGCTACCAAGAGAGACTGTTGGTAGGCTTGATTAGTATTAGCAGGTGTATGTGCCTGCTGATTACACTTCGCCAAACGCGGTTGATGAGATCCATCATATGTAGTCAGACGAGCCTGCTGACTAACTGGTGATGTATAATCAGGTGTATGTTCCTGCCTATAGTACTCCGCCGGGATTGCATGGCGGGATTGGCGTGATGCTGCCAGACGAGTCTGCTGGACAGTGGAATTAAAACGGACAGGTGATTGTGCCTGCTCATTGTTTGCCACCAAGTTAGGTTGGTGGACTTCTCCGGAGATGGAAGGGAGGACAACCTTCCCATTGTTCACCAGATTCCGTCTCTGGCGGTTCATCTTGCCTGCTCGGGTTCGAGGAACCTGAGCTGAATGCCTGGATTCGGTACCCTCATCATGCTGAGGGCACACTACCGCACGAGTCTGGCGGCGATTGTTGATGGGAGACCTTGAGAAGGACTCCCGTCTTTTTGAATTAAGGTCCTGCGGGACCTGCTCATTCACTTCCTCAGAGTAAGGGAGTGAATGGAAATTGCGTTCCGGGGATAACGACCCGAAACGGTTGAAGACGGTAGTCAGCACCGCCTGCTTCTTGATCACTGGTCGCCGTTGTCCGGACGACCAGGTAGAGTTGTTAACTTGGAGGGCTTGACGAGCGGCCTCCAAAGTTGGGATAGTACCGTTGCGACGGTACTCCTTAACCAGTGCATTAGAAACCCAGTTTTGAAGATGCTGAGTTGGTGATGTCATCCTTAGAGCGGACGACGTTCCAGCAGGAGTAGCAGCATTGGTTTTCACAGCAGCAGACCTCACAGTAGAGGTGTTCACAGTAGCAGTATTCACAGGGGTGAATTTAAGGAAAGACATTTTGCAGAAGATCTTGAGAAAAGAGTGCCTGTTCCATATAACAGACATAATCAAGATGAATCCGGCCACTACATCTTTTGGATGAGAACATGTCAATGATTGCTTTGTTGGCCCAAGGGGCCTAACAAATAAGAAGAACATCACTTTAACTTGGTTAAGGATTCACGTCGGGTTCACCATTTTTGTTTCCTCACGGATTTCGGGGATGACCTCGTTGATTTGAGATTCAAACGTTCCGATCAGTTTCTAGCGGGTTTGTTCATAGAACCGGAAACATCTAATGATTCCACATCCGTTTGGACCTACTTTCCAAAGGTAGGCGGTCATTAGCTTGTGGAATGATAAGGATTAAGAATTTTCATTGGTCGAGAGGATGGGAGGTCAGACTCATCACACCTTTTTGAGGGGAATTGTTGTCTACTCTGGGACTCTCTTTATAGATTTAAGTTATGTTCGTGAATCCTTATTACATTACCAAGTATAAAATGTTCTTTCCTTTAGTTTTAACAATCAATGATTAAATATTCAAGAAATTTAGAGAATCTTTTATATGTATTCGAGGTTCTTCATCAATAGAGAATCATCTATATCTATTTAGAGATTCTTAGTCAATGGTATCCTTCAAAACATTTATATAAAAGTCTCTTGGTCATTATGATGACCAGGCTGGTTTTAAAGCCACTTAGTGGGGCACTTGAAGTTTATCGTCATTCAGAAGGACAGGGATTATTTCAATGTTGGGATCGAACCCAAAAAATGGGCTACCTACGTATCCTTTGTTTTGGAAAAGGAATCAGAACCCACGTAGTTCGAGTAATGGAGTATGATGTTTATGATTGATGGCTCAAAGAAGAATGTCATAATTACTTTTACACTCTAAGCTCACATGAGTCATGCTCTGTGTGAGAAACAAGAGGTATTGGTAAAAATTATACAATTGTGCCATGAAAGATGCAATCATAAGAAATTGTTTGGGGCTTATGTATGTATGACTGCCCAAATAGATGAAGGTTTAGGATTTACTTTTAGGGAGAAAATCTAGGAATATGGTCCATAAAGGTATATGTGCTTTATGGAGATTTGAATACTCTAACTTGGGACTTATTCCTGAGAAGGAAACCCAAATTAGGAGAGGATTGATAATTGGGTTTTACTCCTGAGAAGGAATCCCATATCAAACGTAATTTAGGACTAGTTAAGAGAAATTAAGGGACTTGGGGTTCACTCCTGAAAAGGAAGCCCAAGATTATGTCTGGGACTTGCTCCTAAAAAAGGATGCCCAGGTTAGGGGAATTGGGGATTACTCCTGAAAAGGAAGCCCAAGATTATAACTGAGTCTTATTCCTGAAAAGGAGACCCAAGTTTAGGGATTAAGGTTTGGGGCTTACTCCTAAAAAGGATGCCCATATTTGATATTGGGGCTTACTCCTGAGGAGGATGCCCAAGTTAAAGGATTATAATTGGGGCTTACTCCTGAGGAGGATGCCCAAGTTAAAGGATTATGATTGGGGCTTACTCCTAAGGAGGATTCCCATTTTTAAGGAATTAAGGTTTGGGGCTTACTCCTGAGGAGGATGCCCAAGTTTGGGAACTTTAAGAATTTGGGGCCTACTCCTGAGGAAGATGCCTAGATTAAAGGATTTATAACTGGGGATTATTTTTGAAAAGGAGACCCAGGTTAAGGATTCTCTCATCTTAAAGGATGCGGTTGAATGAATGAACTCTCCATATTTAGTGACATAAGGATCTTTAAATCACTAGGTTTTGAGAGATATTCCACAGAATTCCTTTCAGATAAGGAAGTCGAATCAAGAAATCATGCCATAAATGGCTTTGAAGAGTGTCTTGAAGACTAAATATTGAAAAGGAAAGGTGTGATGGCTTAAGAGGGGTAAAAAGGGCAAGATAGACACCCAAAAAGGTAGGGGCGCGGAAGTCCTGAAAGGCGCACAAGTCTTCCGTGGGCGCGCAAGTATTGGTCGCGCAAGTATACTTGCGCGACATGAGGGGTACTTGCGCGATTTTCAACCAGCATTAGAATATTTGAGCGAATCCTTTTTAATCACTTTAGAATCCTCTTGAGGTTCTTCCAGAAAAGGGACGCGCAAGTTATATTGAAGGAAATAAGTCGGCGCGCAAGTGTTGATAAGTTTCAACACTTAGGCCTTCCTTCTTCTCTTTAGATCTTCCGTTCTAGGTAAGAAATTACCTTAGAAGTGTTCCGGAAGCTTTGAGAAGAGACTTGGGCGTCGGGAGCTTCAATCCGAGTTTCTGGAAAAAGATCCTCTCGAATGGGGGGCCCACAGGGTCTATTTATAGGAAAAAGAAGACCCGGGGCGGTTACCGAGCGGTTATCACTTAGGTCGCGCAAGTCACTTGCATGACCATAAGGCGTCGCGCAAGTAGACTTGCACATCCACTGGGCAGCGCGCAAGTACTTGCACGACCACTAGGCGGCGCGCAAGTGTACTTGCGCGACAATGAGGGATCTTGCACGACCTATGGGCAATGTTCTCCTTGTTCATCCCTTTGTCGATTTTTGATGTTTTCTTCAAAGGATGAATCACTTTGGACTCAGATATTTCCTTTTTTTTCAGTAGTTAGACTCTGTGACGGAAAGGAGCGTCAACAGGGACCTGGACCAGATGGTGCTTAGTGATCTGGAAAAACTGGGGCATGTTCCTACTATATCTTGACATCAGTCATAATATTTAATTTCATTCTGGGATTGTTTTTAGACTATTTGTGGTGGAGATGGTGTAGGTTGGTGGGGACTCTCCGGGGTGACAATGTGAGTAAGACAACGAGGAGAGGATTCGACGGGAGTTTCAGGCTACACACAAGCTGGGAATGCTTCTATCATAGGTTATGTAGGTGGGATAACATGACATAGCTAAGGCATAAGAAATGATGTGAGCAAGCTAGAAAGGAGTGGATTTAATGGGACTTTCGGGCTACATGTAGGCTGAGATAGTTTTCTTCATAGGTGATGTTGATGGGATAGCAGGACACAGCTAAGGCGTTAGCATGTTTTAAAATTGGGTCATGGAAAATGGGACATATAATGGGATTTATTTCCCACCGGGCCTACATGTCATATGTTATGGGTTCCCTCTACCCAATTTAAAAAGATATGTTTGTTGGTTTAATAAAATAAAGGAGGGGATTCCCTATTACATGTTTAAAAAAATCAAATTTAGGAGAATATTTTGATAGAAAAAAAATTATATTTGAAATAATCTTTTCAAAATTAGGTTAGGGTGAAATTTTTAGAGTTTTCTTATCTTTTTTAATTTAAAGTGAATAGTAAAAATATTGTTTTTTTTCTTTTGGTATGTTTTATGTCTACATGTGTTTGTGACAATGACTTAATAATTAATTAAACAAAATTTATGTCCAAAAATGTGTTATTTTATTAATATTATGTATTTTAATCTATTTAAATCAATTTAAAAACCTATAAATGACTTTAAAATTATTAAATAGAAATTATGATCTTAAAAACAATATTTTGTAGAAAATTTTACTTTCCATTTCCAAAGTAATATTAAAAAATAGGTTTTAGTTATAATGGAAAAAATATTATAAAACATGACTTAAATACCCAAAACCATGAAGAAAAATCATGGTTAAGACATTATTTTTTCATTTAACACAACCTAAAATTCCAAGAAATATATTTAGAAATTATTAAACAATTCCTCCACTTTTACTATAAATAACCACCAATCTAACCACTCATCTCCATTAAAAATACATTATCCACGAATTTATGGTCATATTTACCCCCAATGAGTCTCTATAAGGTGTCTTTAAGGTCTTGAGGTGTCATCATCAATTTTTAAGAAGCAACTCTTCTGGTTAAGGGAATTTACTGTTTCCTGTTTTCCATTTAAGCACCTCATTTGTGGTATGGTTTATAAGTGTTGAATTACATTATTTTATTACTATTTTTATCATCCCATTACCACCAAAATAGTTTTTTTATAAATGTTATACCTTCATTTCCTCCCATTATTCCCATTCCTCAATCCACGTTGTATACTATCATGCTAATAAATTTATTTCTTGAATTTCATTCTTTCAAATGAAATATTATTATATTTTGAATACTTTAACCCCTTAATTATCCATGGGAATTAAACTAAATGTAAAAATAATTTATTTATTTGGGGATTTAAATATATTAAACCCACATTCTCTTCCCAAGGGTTAAAAATGATTTAATTTTCAAGTCTATGAAGCACTTATTATGCACACACTAATTTTATTAGAAACTCGTTCTTTATTATCCTTGGGTTATTTATAAAGTGATTTAGTATGGTTGATATCACTCAAAATAATTAAGACATATGAATGGTGGACCTTGATAGAACTCCAACACATTTGGTAAATAATTAATCACTAGATATGACATGTTTTACAATACCTTTGTGAATAAGCTTGGTAATTATGTATTATGACACCTTAGTGACACACCTATTGATAATCTTATAAGTATTTCATTTTCATATTGTAACCACATTTCCATGTTATGTATCAAGTACTTAAAATAATTCAATCATGTTATGTCTGTTTGTTTTATCAATGATGATTATTGATGTTTTGTTTCCTTTTTCATCCCTTACTAGAATTTATGATCACACTTTATATTGTTGTATGTCCCTAAGAAATTAATTATAGTGAGCTTACATAGGAAGGATTAACAAAGGATATTTTAAATAGGATTCAATATTGTTTAGGTTTATGTTTTCTGTATGCAATTCATTTATTATGTACCTAGTTTTTAATGCACTATACCTAACAAGATCATTTGAATTTATTAATGTAATATTTTTAAGGAATTATATTAAAATTAATGTATTTAAAATGTGGGATTACATAGTAATTTTTCAATGGATATTGGTGGGGGATCATCCACATTTAGAGGTATGATATTGGTTAGCGTTATCTTTGTTTAGTGTTTTATTTAATTATAGTTCTTCTCATTCTTTTATTTATACTTATTTTCTATCTAAATTGGGTTTTGAGATTGAGATTCTATATTGAGATATTTTTTTGGATACTTCTTTGGTAATAAGGTAGGATCCAATGATAATATTCCCATATTGTGACAAGTTATTTTTGGATATGAAAATATTTGTAACTTATTTATCCTAGAGGTAAAAGGATTTGATGTGATTATGATAATGGATTAGTTGTTATATTTTAGGGAACTTATTTATTTTTATTAGACATAGGTGACATTATTTCTACCTTATTATGAATCATATATTTCCCCATGTGAAATATATTATCAAGATAGAAAATATGGATAAGGTTTGGGAAAGCTAAAGAGGATTACACATTAGGTTGAAAAGATATTTCTAAAAATATTTGAGGGTGCATACAGTGCAATTTTTTATCATATGGTTAATAAATATCCAAATGTTTTTTCAAAAGATTTTATATATTTTTTATATTGATAGGAAAGGTGATTTTTTAATTGGATTGGTTCCAGGTACCAAGAATATTTCTTTACATCATTATTGTATGGATTTAGTTAGTATTAAAGAGTTAAAGTAAATGTTGTAAGATCTTGAATCCAAAGGATTTATTAGGTATATTGTTTATCTATGGGGTTCACTTGTTCATTTTACAAAGAAGGAAAATTATAGCCATATATTATGTGTTAATTATCATAAATATAATTACGATTACATTAAGAATCATTATTATTTTCAATGAACCAATTATTTATTCAATCATTTGTGAGGATTTTCTTGGTTTTTAAAGAAAATTATTTGGTTAGGTTATCATCTGTTGAGGGTGGGAGATTAATATGCACCAAAATAGGTTTCTAGATATGATATTATAAATTTTAATTATTTGTGATATAATATAAGTTGTGGAATGCACAAAGAGTGTTTATGGAATTAAAGAATTTTTTTATTTGGATTCATTGATGATTATTCTTATCAATGATATATTGATATACTCAATATCTTATGAAGATAATGTGGATAATTTAGTTATTTTAATACAAATATTTATATATCATCATTTGAATTCCAATAAATAAAAGTTTTACTTTTGGATTCAAAAGGTGATGTTTTTGGGCCATGTTGTCTCTGGATATATGATATTATTGAATTTAATGAAATTTGTAATTGTTATTTCTTTTGAGATCCCCAAGAATATATTTAAAATTTATAATTTCTTAGGATATATAGTTTATTATGATTAATTCTATAATAATCTCTTATATAGATACATCAACAAGGGAATTGGCTTGTAAAAGAGCGATGTTTTAGTGTGAAGATAAATATGAGGTAAAATTTCAAGAGTTTAAGAAGTGATTGATATCAACACCTATTTTTATATTACTATATCTATAGAATTTTATGTGTTATATTTTTATTCCTCTTATATTATAATAGTTTTTTTATTTAAGAGGGAAGTATCATGGCATATGGTTATCAAAATACTAGACAAGAGAAGATAAATTACAATACATGTGATCGTGATTTATATGTGGCTGTGTATGTGCTCAAAGGATAGAAACATTATATATCTAGTTTAATGTTTGGGGTATTCACTAACTGTAACAGTTTGATACATATATTTTCTTAGAGGTATTTATATATACAATCTAAAATATGGTTTTAATATATTTAATTTTTTAATTTTGACATGATATGTACTATTAGAAAGGGTAATTCAATTAATTATTCTTTGAATAGGATGTCTCAAGGGGATGCAGTTCATGCGTTGAAGGATAAATGGTAGCATATTTCAATTTTATAAAAATTGTACATACATTTATTTTATATGAAATGACTTAGTTCCTTTAAACTTTAGTCTATATTTAATAGAGTGAGTAAATAAAGTTCAAACTTTATGTTCTGAGAGTTGAGTTTTTACTGTAGGACTATATGTCATTGATCTGATAACCAGATGAGTCCATAGTTGGGATTAAATATTATATTTCCATGGATTCCTTTTTTTTTGATTCCTTAAAGAGAGGTAGTGATTATATATTTTTATATTTATCGACGACAAGTTCATATTGGCTTGTCTAATATGAATCTTTGTGTTTGATGATAGTTTTGGTGGATAGTTTTGAAATAAGAATTGGATGGTTTTGTTTTAAAAAAATTTACTTATCAATGAGTGAAAAATAAATTTCAAAGGCCAAAAGGAAGGATTCATTCCTTACCTATTATATAATTTTAATGGGATTATATTAACATATATGTTTTTGTCGGTTTCTTAAGACCAAAGAAAGGAAAATACACAGTCTAGTTTATTATTGATGAACTGATTGAATTTTCACATTTTCATGAAATTATAAATAAATATAATGTTAAGTATCTTGGGATGATTTGTGATAGAGAAATTTTTAGTCTTCATGGGATACCCAAAAATAATTTATTTAATCATAATGTGACGCTCACATATCAATTTTAGTAAGTCTTGAATAAGGATTTGTCTGATCAAGTGAAGTTGAGCATGGATTTTCATCTATAGAAAAGTAGAAAATATCAGTGTACTAATCAAATTCATGAGGATATTATCCTTGAAAGTGATAGTGTTTTTAATGTATCTTAGGATGATCATATACCCTTGATGTATATTTTTTATAAACAAAATCTTCCTATAATATATTTAGATGGTTTTGTTTCAATATTTATATATGAGGTAATATTGATCACCTTTGTCTTGGATGAAAGCAAGTGAGAATTATTTCTCATAACATAGTTTAAGAGACTTACGATTATGTTTGAATGATAAAAATGAGATTATCTATAGATTTGAGTATGAAAAATTCATATAATGATTGTATATATCATCTTATTTAGTTTGATATTGGATATCATGTCTTTCTTCATGTCCCACTTCAGTTGGGACATTGAAGAATTTGTAAGCAGGGAAAGTTAAATATATAGTTTATTAGGAAATTTTACATTCTAGAAAGGATTGAAGAAGTTTTTTTATCTTTCATCTTTACCTATGAAATATATTGATAAGCACTATGAATTTAATGTGTCACAATTGAAGAAATATGGGCCAGAACAATCCCATGTGATTCACTGTGAGGATGTAGAGGTAGATCTATGTGCATGTTTTATAGAGGGAGAAATGTTTATTTTTTATCATAGTGATAAGATATTATATGAAAACTTTATAGCATTCATATGTGTTTTATGGAATCATGGTCATGTACAAGAGGATACATTAGGGTGGGAAGTGTATATAAGGTCTTAATGGATAAATTTGTTAATTATAGATTCTCAATGAAAATTTCTGAGTGAGAGAAACCATATTATGGGTAGTTTGTTAAAAATCAGTGTTTTTGAGGTTTGATTTTTGATTTTAATTCTTGACATCCTTAAATTTATTTAAGTTTATTTTTAGCGAATTTTGGAGTTTATTAGTAAAGTAAAGAGATGATAAGAAATAAATAAGGTTTCCTATGATGGATTTTTCCAATATAGTCTATCGTGTACCATGTGATAGGGTAATAGACACAGAGTGGAGGAGGCATAGATTGAGTACCCCAGTCTAAATATTGTATTTCCATAGGATAAAAATTGGGTACTTGATGGGATTCTAGGTGGTTTTTAATGGGGGAATTTTTGTAATTATATAGTTATGATATTTTGAATAAGTCTTCCCTTTTCTATTTACATGAGGATTATTTCCTAATTTTTTCTTCCCCTAACCCCTATATGTTTCCCACTAATATCAAGAAGTGACTAATCTCTCATTTCTTAGTGAAATAATAATCCATTCAGGGTGATGTATTTATCTTGGTAAGGGAATTAAGAAAAATATAATTTTATGCAAAGGTGTCAATGTTTGGCCACTTTTTTGTTCCAATTCTCTTTCTTTACTTATATTTTAGTGATTTTATTGATTATTTAGGATTTAAATGGAATCAATACTTCAGTATTGGCATATATTATACACCTAGTGTGTGGTATATGACTACTTACACTCTTCAATGTTTAATCTTGTTATTTTATATGAATTGCATACTACCATTATGATTTCATAAATCATGTGAGTTAATTGATATGAAAAATTTGTTCTAATGATGTAAAATATTATCTCATGAAATTTAAAGTGATTTTTGTATTTGATAAATGTGTTTCAGTGTGAAATTATAGAAATAAAAGTGTTAAGGGATTGATTAATGATAAATAAGGTGAATTAAATTGTGAATTTAATTTATTAATTAATGGCGGAATTAATTATTATAATGTAAGTTTTTAAATTAAGGTTATGATATTAAAATAATGTGTCCAAGTGTTGTTCACTATTATAAAAAATTAGTTCATAGGTAATTGATTTTTTTATTCTTTTGGTTTAATTGATTGAGGTTGGGAATGAGTTTTTGGATTAACTATAATATTAAATGTATTTTTAAGTAAAAATACCTAATGTAAGGGGGTAAATACATCTAAATGAACTATAATAACAATTAATATGTTTTATTGTTATTTTTTAACATGAAAACCATGGGATATAATATGAAATTCATATAACCAAAATATGTATTTATAATTAAGTAAAGTAAAGATTCAAAATGGGTTATTAATTATAATTTCATTGAGAAATTGGTTTAAATAAAATTAATTGAGTTTTTTTAGTGAAATATATTTTTTTGGAAATAATATATTAAATTATAAAAGTATTCTTTGAATTAAATTTGGTTTAATGTTGTAATATCCCACCACAGTATGACCATGTTGCTGAGGAAACACATCACATGGCCTCAAGCGTGCTCCCTAATCACTAGAGCCTGATGACTAGTGTTGTGGGTATAAGGATATTTATAAGAGGGCGATAAACCTAAAATGGTTCATCACATCAAAAATACAAAAACATATCCCAATAACAATAATCCTTTGAAAATAATAATTATTTTATAAATATAACATAATAATATCCCATATATGATCAAATTAGTCACATAACCAAAAAATACTCAAAGGTAAAACTTATGTACCAACGTATGAACAATTCAACTGAAATGGAAAGAGAAAAAGGTATAATCAAATCCTTATACACCACCCCAAAAGCAGACAAAAAAAGATCCAAAATATTTTAAACATCATCTCCATACTACCGAGGCCTCTTTCCTTCACCTGAAACATCATACATATATTATGTATGAACAAGAGGTGTGTATGTACAAGTCATGAGAGTTAATTCCACGTAGAAATAACTATAAACCTAACATATAATATAGTTTAACTATGATTATATATAAATTGTTTAAAGCTTTAAAGTAATTAAAAAATCATTTTTATAATGAAAATAAATTATTAGGTGAAAAAGGTCACCCGAATAAATTCATGCCTACTTTGACAAATGCCGGTAATCATAGAATGTGGTATCCAAATACACAAATAATCATCAAATCTTATTCCGAACACATTCCATCAAATAATCTCATATTCTAAAAATATATAAATATTTAATTCCTTATTCCTAACTTAAGTAAAATCCAAACGCATGGCTCTGATATCAATATCTCATGTCTTAACCTAACCCAAGACTCCTTATATGTAACTAACTTCATTGAAATTTTCACAACCCAAAAGTGTTAGATAAAAAAATATTACACATAAATTTAGTTTTATTTTATCACATTAAATTAAACCCCAAGTTATTCAACTTGAATAACTTAAAAACTTTGAATAAAAGTTTTAATTGGAAATAATCCAAAAAGAAAGATCATATTCAAACACTTAAATTTATAGAAAATATTTATATGATAAAAACGTCAATATTAATTGAATTTAACCATTTATTTATTCAATTAATAGTAAGTAACAATTTCCTGATATTCAAGTCACATTCTTTCAATTTAAATGCATGATCTAGTTTTCATTCATCTATTAGTACCACAATATTTAAAAAAACAAAAAACAAAAAACAAAAAAAAACAAAAAAAAACTTATTTAGTTTAATTTTTGTGTTAAAAATTTTTATATGAGTATTATCACTCAAATAATCTTTCTTTATATTTGAAATTATGAATAAAAAAACACATAAAATCTTGTTTTAATACCCTAATGGATAAATTAAAATTGGTTGGTTGTATTTTTTGTCAATATATTAGTTATAAGAAAACTCAATATATGTGTTATAGTTGGTTAAATTATACGATACCAATGAAGATGAATTAAGATTATGTCTATATATTTGGGTATATTAGATTAGATCTGTAGCCCTTGTAATTGGTGTAATTAAATATAATGATAGGTGCCCATTTTTTTGGTGTATACCATCGACCATAGTTTTCTAAATATGTAAAATAACTAATTTTTGACTATTATAGAGATTATTGATTAAAAAATTTGGTAACTTAATATATATTGCAAAATATCTATTCAAATGAAGAAAATATTAGTGCGTATTGTTTTGAAAACAACTTGTAAGGTTGTATTTAAATGTCCTGACAAAAGATAGTTTAATGTTGACAATGTAGAAAGAGTTGGTTGGCATTTGTGAGAATATATCACAATATAATAGAGCTTAAACATTATAAAATGTGCTGATTATTATTTATTATATAAATATTTATTTCAATTTAGTATTATAAGTGTACTGTAATTATCTAGAATTACTCAAAGTGGAGTAAAAATGATTCAGGTGACTTGGGAATAATGGTTAAAACATATTGGAAATATTTTGATATTTCTTAATGTATTCAAAGTCATGAGATTTATTGTAAAAGAAGAAATACTCTAGAATTTTATTTTTATCTAGTAAATAGGAACTAAAAATTTTTTAGGTAGATATGTTTAATGTATTGGTTTTTGTTTTCAATATATAAAACATATTCAAAATCACATAAAATAAATTTTAATATATGAGGTGAGGTATTTGGGGAATTTTATAGGTGTTTTCAGGTAAAATAATTTCTTTGAGTTAAAGGATAAATTAAATTAAATTGAATATGGAATATTGAAACAATGTTAATATTTTTAATTTCTTAAAATTAGGTAGTTATATGATGGAAATTTTATCGGTATCAAGCTAAAGATGTTTGGAAATATTTTGATTATTCCTAGATTTATATTAATTTATTTTGAAATGACTTAATGTGATTAAAAAGTCTTGGTATGCTTTAAAGTGAGGTTAAACCTAAAAAGTGGTAAAGTATTGATGTATTATGAAGATTCATATAGTTTAGCTCATGTTATAAAAATATGAAAATTTCATGAGTTTGGAAGAGTTAATAAAGACTTCAAAAGAGAAACTGGTCACCTAAAAAGCATAAAGAGAATGTTTTGATGAGTAACTAGAACTTCAGAAGAGTGAACCTAGAGTTTGGAAGAGTAGACTAGACTTTAGAAGGGAAAGTTTATAGTTTTAAAGAGTAATTTCTACTTCATAAGAGCTAGTGAAAACTTTGAAAGAGTAAAGAAAAATTCTATAAAGTAGTTTCAGAACATTGGAAGAGTAAATCCATTTTCGATATATTAGTTTAGAACTTCATAAGATCAACTAAATGTTTGGAAGAGTAAGTGGGGTGTTTAGAATAGTAAATCTTAATTTAGAAGATTAGTTTTCAACTTTTTGGAGAGTAAAATACTTTGTGAAATTTTAAATTCTTTATAGACTAAATATTTTATATTTATAGAATATTAAATATTCTATAATAAAACTATGTTATATGACACTTGGTGATGTGATCTAAATTGAATTGAAATCCCAATAACAAAATTATGATTCAAGATTATGTTTCATAATTCCATACTATAAAGGAAGAGTGACACATCACATCCTTGAACAGGTGGTTAAATAAGTAAAAATAATAAAAAGTATATATTTTTTAGAGTTGAGAAGAAGAAAACTACTATATTATTGAATAGGAAATTGATGAAGAAATTGATTCGTATTGAAATGATATTTAAACTGTAAAATGTCTACAAGTTTAAATTAAGGAATAAAAAGATCATAAATTAATTCAAGGTAATTTACATATCATAAATATGAAAATAATAATCAATATATTTATATTATATTCTATGAATATAAATATTTCATGAGAATAAGGGTAAATTAGGGTGATTTGAGAGGCTTTGATGCTACATTGAAAGAAATAAAAACTTGATGATATTAAAGATAATACCGAGATTGTAATAAGAATAACATGTTTATGTGTCAAATAATTTAAATAAAAAAGTGTTGATACTCTACTATAATGAGGAGAGAACTAAAGGGAAATAATAATAAGAAGAAGGTGATGATATCAAAGTGATTTGTTTTTGTTCGTCGAAGGAATTTAAATGAGAATAAGAAGTAAAAAATTTAGTGTTTTTTCGACATTAATCGTTATTTAAATAGTCCAATAAAAAAATGAAATAATTTAATATGTGGAAGGAAACAATATGTTTATGTTTATTAGATTTAGTTAGTTGAGGCATGAAGAATATGAAGAGGGAGAACATGTATAGATATTAGTTCATACAATATCTTATGTTAACAGAGATGAAAATTTATAGAGTGAATACTCCATACTATGCTAGTATTAGAAGAGGAATAAGAAGGAACATACAATAGTGAATGTAAAATAGAAAGGAATAACCACCACAATAACCCAGTTGAAGTCTCAATTTTTAGAATACTCTTTTTTTGTTACAAGAAACTTTTAAGAGTTTCACATGGTCTGGAAGTAGTATAATGATCTAGTTGGATTCTATATTTCTGTTAAGGCTATAAAAAACCTAAGGATTCAAGGTGATTCCAACCCACCTTATTAAGTATAGTGAAAATATCTTCAGGTTAAAAGATAATCACTAGATGAACCACTTATAGTTTTGGGTGGATATTACTGAGAAACTCACATGTTAGATAATCTTGAACACAACTAGTACATAGCCACCCACATCATGGTAAAAACCATATAAAATTACTTTGTACCAATATTTACTGTTTTCATCATTACATAGGGAACTATATATTTGACAAAGAAATAGATAAAATTTTATCTTAATCGGTAATAGAGATTCTAAAAATAAACTATTTCAAAATAAATAAAATATAATATAGAAATTGGTAAAACAATTCCGCACATGATTTAGCTCCCCTATCAAGTATTTACACCGATCCCATGGGATCTACAATTTTTAGCTGAGGAATGTTTACTCTAGTTGGATATTTTTTTATTTCATATTGAGTTTTATATGACATATATTAAGTGAATAATTAAATGTTTTTTAGAGGATTCTTATATAGACAACTGTGTCTCCATTCCTGTTAAAGATGAATTGACAGTATTAGCGAGGACTCTTAGTTATTGTAATAAAAAAAGAGGAAAATCTATTGACATAGTTATCAAAAAGTAAAAAAGTAATATATCATTATTAGATATTGATTAAAGTGATAATACTTCAATTAGATAAATTTTTTATAGTGATTACTTTGAAGAATAAATTTTAATTAATAAATATTATGAGATAAATGATTCCCCCAAGATATTCAAATGTATCTACTATAAACTCATAATGTATATGAAGAAAACTATTATAGAGGTATTATATCTGATATTTTGTTTTATCAAGGAACTAATTAAAGAAAAATAAACAATAAGAAGATTAGGATAAGGCAATTGTTAATTTTTTTAGCTAATACATCCAAAAAATTCAAGGATCCCACCAAACGTATTGATTTTATGGTGAAATAATTATTAATTTGAAGTGAAATATATTTTTGACTGAAGTGGAATGGTAAATGAGTAATTGAATGATATTTGTGACTCTGGAAGTTATTTATGAATTGGAAAAAATGAACATGACCTATATGGATATCCATTAGGCACAACCAGATATTAAAGCTAGAATAATTAAATAACTATATAATTATCTACTATATTTGAGTAACGTGTTTGAATATTTTATTCTAAAGATGAAAATTGAATTTAAAGAAAGGGTAAAATCTATTAAATATCATGAGAGTTCTCTCAGTCTAAATTTTATGGAGTTGGAAGTGAAATTTAGAAATAAATATGTTACCCTTGATGAATATTCATGTGTAACTGAGAAAAGAAGAGAATCTACCATAGAAAATTATTATGAGAGTTTTGCATCAAAAATACCCTGCTTTGTGAATTTTTTTGAGGGTATCCACTGATTTATCCACTATATGTTAATTGACAAAGGTAAATAAAATTTTGGGAAATCTATTAGTACTATTGTAGTTTTATTTTCTAGTATAGGTTAATAACCACAATCCAAAAAAAATCTAGGTGATTAAAAATGTTGGGAATCCCACCATATCAACTAAGCTATATTTGTGAAAGAATAAAAACTAGGATTTGAAAATAAATATCAAGAGATAATTTTTCATAAAACAATATATATGGAAAACTATCCAGACTACATCTAATAAAAGTATGGGGAGATTTATTGGTCACTATTGGTGATGCATGCATTTTGGATACAATTCCATTGAATTTTGGGATAATAAGTCAACCTATACAATATATATAAGGACAATACTTAAGGGGAGCACCAATAATATTAAAATAATAACTTATATAAAATTTATAATTTATATCATTGGAGGAATCTTTCTTAAATAAATAGATTTTATTGTATCTATAATTTCTGTGACTATTTCACTAAAATTGTTCGCAATGAAGAAGTGTGTCTGTATATAACAACTCAAAAAAATATCACCCTGATGAGAGAATAATACAACAATATAAATTAATGTAAGTCTGAAAATGATGAGAATATTCCTTGAGAAGGAAACAAAATAATACTTTTAAATAAAATGATCTCAAGAATACAAAGAAATTTTTTGAAGAGGATTTCAAAACAAGTAAGAGAGTCTTATTTTGTGGAAAGAGAGGTCACATCATGGAACATTTCACATTTTATATGATTATAAATAATAATGGAATTAAATTTAAGCAACAAAAGGAATAAAATCATGAAAGTAATAGATGGATTGGTTTAATAAAATACAAACTTGAAGAAAAATTGTATATCATTCCAAATAAATCTAAACAAATAACACTAAAGAATTTTGTAGAATATGTCCAGCACATTCCTGAACATAATTCCTAAATAAGAATAATTACTAAAGAGAATGAGGAAATAATCAGTGAATCAAAATATCAAGTATACTATTTGAAAAAATGGGTACAAAAACATGAATAAGGCCGAGAATATTCCTAAATATTACATGATCATATGGTGTGATTAGTTGGTAGAGTTTAAGAACATGGAACATGTTAGAATGAATGAATGTGTTTTAGTTTTGAAAGTAAATAATCCAATTTCAACTATGAATAATGTTGAAAAGAGTAAGAAAAAATGTTTCCCAATAAGGAATATAACTTAAAGATTAAGGGTAAATATATCATGAAAAGTTATCACCAGGTTAAAACTAGATAGGAATGTGTTTCTAGGTGGAGAGATAAGTATTATCCCTCTGGATGTATTTATGGATTTTTTTGAAATATAACTTATTCTCTTAATTATTGAGTTATTATAATTTTAACTGAATGTGATGTTAAAATAGGTAGAGCATCTTGAAAGAAGTAATTATTTCATAAATAAGGATGTTATCCATCATATAACCTTAAAAATGGTATTAAAATATCTTTTATAAATCCCATAATTTTTTCCCAGTGATTATTCGTAGAGTTTATAACTAAATAAAACCATCCATGATGAATATTTTCAAGGAGCATCCCTAGAGGAGGAACTATCAAAGGGGTAAATTTTTCAAGAACAATAACAATTATTGGATAAATATTGAATTTTATATATATTTTAAAAAATGGAAAATTGAGTTATAGTGATCATTTTTCCCATTACATTGTGAATTATATTTAATCATTTTGATGAAGTTGAGGACATGATAAAATTTCATGCATTTGTTTA
This sequence comes from Viscum album, assembly GCA_963277665.1. NCBI lineage: Eukaryota > Viridiplantae > Streptophyta > Magnoliopsida > Santalales > Viscaceae > Viscum > Viscum album. The sequence continues at coordinate 615,167,110 of OY728145.1, read as the reverse complement.
TCAGACCTAATAGAATGAATTATAATTGATAATTTGTTGCTAACTTCTTATGTACATATTTTTTATTTAAATTATTCACTTTATATTTCTATAATTGGATAGTCCACATAGACTTATATTTGATTAATTTATGGATATTTCTTAAAAAAATGGGATATCTTATATCTTTTATAAGAAATTGGTTGAAAGATGAGAAAAAGAAAAAGGTATAGAAGATATTTCTTTGAAATCAGTATGAAGAAGAATAAATTCCAAAGGAATTGAATAATATATAGGATAAGAATAAAAGTTTTGAATATAATGTTCTAATAGGTATCAATTAATTCCTATAGTAACTTTATAATTGGTATCTTAAAATGGTATCAATTACTATCTTATAATTGGTATCAATTGTTATAAAGAGTCTGTTGAAATCACATTTGAATTTATTATCAATTGGATGGCCTATTGTCTTTATTATAGAAGTGAGTATTGAAAAGAAATATAAAGGGGGACATTGAAGTACCTTAAAGGAAAAATATAATCTAGTTGGTTGGGTTTGTTGTACATATATTAGTTAGAAGAAAAGTTAATATATGTGTTAATGTTTGTTAATGTAAAAGATATGGATATGGATGTATTAAGGATCTTTTTATACATTTATGTGAAGAATATTGATGAAACCTACCTTTTTATTCATTTTTTTCAATATAATGATAGATACCAATTAGTTTAGTTAGTACTTTCCACTATTGTTTAAAAAAAATTAAAGTAGATGAGTTTTTCACTACGAAGGATATTGATGAGAATATGAGTTATTCAAAAAATATATCTTGTAAAAATGAAATTCTCATAAAGAAAATATGGGTACTAAAGGATGTACATAAATTTTCATAATAAAGAGAGTTTAAGGATAATAATTGATAAAGATCTTACTGGTTGTTGGGGAATCAATCCATGAATAAATGAGAATAAAATAATCTAAAATATAGTGTGAATTATTTATTTTATTAAGACTAATTTGAATATTTAAATATAATTGAAGTGTAATTAGATTGAATTACTCAAAGTGGAGTACAAATTCTATAAGTGACTCTGGAATAATGGTAGAATCACATTGTAAATAGTCTAATATTTCATAAATTCATTTTAATTCATGTGATTTTTATCGAAGAAGAAATCCTTTAGAAGGTGGTTTTTATCTATAGAAGAACAATTAAATATTTTTGGAGGTGGATATGTTTAATGTTTTGGGTTTTATTTCAAATACATAATTCAAATTCAAACTCACATAAAATAAATTATAATATGTTGGGTGAAGGATTTATGGGAATCTTGAGGTGTTTCTATGTTCTTTGGAATTTTGAATTAAAGGTAGGATTGATTTAAATTAAAGATATAATATTGAGGTAGTGGTAATATATTTTAATTACCCAAAATTGGGTAATTAAATGATGAAAAGTACCTTGGAAAAATTTTAAAAGATAATATTTTCATATATATTGTCTTGATATTTTAATGATATAGATCGCACCATTTCACCATTTTATGGGTAATTTTCATTTATGTGTATTATATCAGTATTTTGGGTTTATATTTAAAATTTGTTTAATTATTTAATTTTAATTGTTTTATCTCTCTTTGGAATTATTAGAATAAAAACTATATTTAATATTTAGTGTTTTGATGATTATTTTATGTGGTTGGAAAAAATATTTGAGAATCAAAATGGAACTATAAGGATATTTGGAATTTATATAGTTTTGAAGGCTAGAATTTAGTAAATGGAATTTTTCTTAGCTCTCATTATATTTTTACATTGGTGTCATTCTTAGAACTCATCGAAGGGAAAATGGAAATGGAAGATGAATGTATATATGAACCTGCCCCAACATAGGTGTCTTTTGGATCTACGTAAATTTAAATTACACCAGTATTGGTTTCATCCACTCAATATATATGTGAATTTACTTGATGAATGTGTCATCTTCCACTAACATAGGTGTGCATTATCCAGTTTATGTGTCGTCCATGACTTTTTATAAATAAACCAAAGTATGGTCACAAAAAGACTTAGGGGAGTTCACCTAGACATTGACTTGGATCAATGAGATGCCAAATAAGAACTCCTGAAGTGAATAAGAGGATACCACATAGATGATAATATTAGAATATTTCAATAAAATAATTAGAGGAGGAAACTGTAGATCTTTTTGAATATCAGATCATGACTAAGAAAATACAAGCCAAAGTGAAAAGAAAGGAGGAATATTTTAAAAGAGATATAATCTCATAAATATGACCATAACCAAAATAGTGGGATGTAAATGAACTTAAAAAAAGAATTAATGATCAAAGAAAGGGTGTTTGGCATATATAAATAGTTGGATAACATATTTCTACTTTAATTTTATAGTTTTCTTAGTTTCTCCAAGCTTATCTTTCTCCTTTTTTCTTTGATACACTTTGAATGATGGGGAAATATTCTGAGTGATTGGGGAAGGGAACTTTCTCACTTATAATACTTTTTTACTCATTATTCAGTGAATAAAAATATTTTATATTGATTTATTTCATCTTATAGTGACTATTTTATCCTTTTTATGAAATTGTGTTGAATGTTTTGGGTTTTTTATTTTTTTACTAATTATATTGATTATTTAAAATCACCCACCACCTAGTACAACTTTTCTTAAAGAAATAAGTCTTATTGAGTGGAGAGTTACTAATAATTGTTGTCATGAATGTGAGGGAAATAAGTTACTCTCATATATCCTATAACAACCAACACATAAAAGGGTATTATATTGGTATTTTTATGGGTGTTTTGTAGAATTTTCACATACACATAATATAATGATGATTGAAAAGTAATCATTATTTGATCGGTATCTACAATAACCTTACCCCTAATGTGTTTAATGAATCAATTAATAAATATTGAACTTATAATTTAATAAGAAGAGATGTAAAACCATATTAGGGACAATGATAACAATGGAAGTTGAAATACAACCCTAAAAAAGTCACCCATTCATCAAACTATTTTCATATATCACTTTCATTACTTACTTTTATTTAGAAAATAACACACCAAAAACACATTCTTTCTATAACCAATAAGTGAAAGTATATTTTGTGTTCTTCTCTATAGAGAAAACCTATTTTTACTACTAATAATATATTATAATAGGAAATAAATTTATTTTTTCACACTACATGATGGGTGAGGGTAAATAAAATGAAATCATTTATAGGGAGGGAGTTCTAAAAAATATATATAACTTTTAAATTAAATGAACTGATTTTATAATCATCAAATATTTTGATTTTATCTAGAAATTGAAAATAATATACTAAATAGATTTAGGAACATTAATTTACAATATGATTTTGAAGAAACAACCCTTTCAATCTCAATTGAAACATCAAGTGTCCACCTTGAGCCTCAAACCAAAGATGAAAATCCCAACTTGAATTTGAGATATTTATATTCCCCATAGTTTATCCATCAGAATGATAATATATGCATGAATTCCCTTCAAACTTGTTTTGGAAAAAATCTCATTTAATCTAAATAATACCAAAATTTTATGGCCTGATAGGTGAATATTTTAACATGAACATAAATTATTTCACACTAGTTTTATATACTTTATAACACAAAGGAGTAGCTAAGGAAAAAGTTAAGTAGTGGGAATTCCCTTTTTCACTTAAAGGAGTATCAAGGTAATGATTGTATAGCTTATAAATAGGATAGATCAATGACTGATATGAATTTTAAATAAGATTCCTAAAAATATTTTTCTCCACCTCATAGAAAATAACAATAAGGAAAGAGATTTATTCTATTATAAACTCATCAGGAGTTACACTCTACAAGTATTGGGAGATTTTTAAGAAGATCTATACCAATTTTTCACATCAATATTTATAGTTTAACCGCCTTATATTATTAATATATCAAGGATTGATGGATAATGATATGAAATTTATGGATACAACATCTAAAGGAGAATTAATAGACAAATACCTAAATGAATCTAAGGGACTTATTGAGAATATTTCATAGAACTCACAATAATTAGGAATAAGAGTTTCTTGTACAAGAGTAATACATGAGGTAAGAAAATTTGATACATCTCTGTTATTAGAATGTAGACTTTAATAGATAAAAATAATTATGATATAGATGGATCTAAAAAGAAGGAGTGGATATCAAAACCCATTAAAGGTATGTGGTTTTACGTTAATCCACCCATTATTGTACTAATTAGTGTTATAAGGTGTAGAGAACATAAAACTTCTTATAAATATATCAAAAAAGGAAATTTCAACAAAAAAATCAAAGATAAAGGATAAATCCTCAAGTCCAATCTGGGTTTGAAATCAACAAGAGAAAACAAGAATCAAATTTTGGTTGTAAAACTATCAGAAGAAACGCACATAAACCTTGATAAAACCTTACATGAAACCTCACAGTAAACAAAATTTCTAAAAATATCCCACTCCATTTAAAAAAAGAGACCATGTGAATAAACATTCACCAATTCACAACCCATAGAAAAATAAAACCCAAAACCTGGAGTTGAAATGCTAAAGAATGATTTATAGGAATTTAAAATCTTGTTCAATAGTTTCATGTATGTTTTCAATAAAATACATGGAAATATTCCAAATAAAATAGTTTTTAACCTAAAGGATAACATGACCATGATAATAATAAAAAGTTTTAAGGAGAAGGATACCAATGACACCCATAAACTTTATCAATTTCCACTAGAACCTGAAGAAAATGAAGATATAAATTGTGGGAAGATTATTGATATACAATCACCACAAGAAGAGAATAAAGAGGATGAGTAAAAGGATAAACCAATGAGAAAGAAACATTAAACACCAATGAAAAGGAAACAAAAGGATTCCAAATACCCACCACTCCCATTCACATCAAGAGTGATCTAATCAAAGAATATTTAAGAGGAATCACTTCTAAAGTAAATTATGGAAACTTTCCAAGAAATAGATATCAATATATATCTTATATAAGTTCTCATTAATATTCATAGGTATTATAATTTCATCTAGTGACTTTTCACCAATATGTGTAGGCTCTAAAGAAATGATAGGATGAACCTAAGATAAAGTGTATCATCCCTTATCACATAATAATTTCATACTCAATGTCAATATCTAGGGATATTTTATGTCACTTTTACCATTAAATATATAAAAATTTTAAATTATTTATGTGATTTAGGTGCTTCTATAAATGTTATACCTGACATAATGTTTTTATATTTGTAGATGGGATACTTGAATTCCATAAGAGTGGGTTTTCATCTTGAAAAGAGATATAATATTTTTTAAACAGGATTATTAAAATATATCCATATGATATTACAAGATCTAATGTTACCACTAGACTATTATGTGCTCAAAATAGAATAATACATAAGCACAACACACCCACCTATTATTTTTTTAGAGACACTTATTAAATATTGTTAAAACAATCATCAATGTATATGAAGAAAAACTCACCATTGAGTTTGGAGATAGTACTGTCCATTTCAAAATCTTTTACACGATGATGAGCCATCCAACTAACTATTATATCCAAAAAATTTACCACATTAATGATACTGAACCCATAGAATATCCTGGTATGATATATGAGATTTTATCCTTAGTGAAACATTTAATCATTGAAAAATCCCAAGAGAGTGAAACTGTCTAGAATTCTAAGGACTCTGTTTTTAGTGTGGAGTTTGAGGTAAATTGTGTGTTTTTATATATTTTATTTTCTATTCATTAATAAGGAAACTTATATACAATTTTATATAAAAAGTATAATTTATTGAAGTAATAAACCATAATTTCATTTCAACTTTAAAACAAACAACAATTATGGAATTAAAACCTTTAATGACTGATTTAATATATATGTACCAAATTAAAGGAGAAAAACTATATATAATAAATGATAATAAGTTTTCTACAACAAAAAAAAATTAACCACTGAAAGAAAATTTTAATTAAATTGGTTATAGTTTAGGATACATCCTAAGAATAAATCGCTAGTTCTTCTTGCAAAGAATTAAACTTATGGGGAATTACAAAACTCTTAGGCATCCCCAATGAAGGATTAATCCTACCATGATAGAGGTTGTTAAAAAATTAAATATATAGATTATTTTATTTTTACATCATCTACCCCATTTTAGACTCATAATGGGTTATCCACATTCACATTTTTCCAAATAAAAAAATATTGACCATTGTGTGGAATAAACAAACTCAGTTAATCCCTATATGAATATAGAAAAGTTTGAGAGTTTTTATAGATTATAGGTAGTTTAATAAGGTCAATTGTAAAGTTCATTTAAATATTCCTTTTAATTAATAAATGTTAAAAAGGTTAGTATTGAAAACATATTATTTCTTCTTAGATGGGTTTTAAAGATATTCTTAGGTACACATTACTCTAGAGGAATAAGATAATATAACATTTACATATCCTCATAAGACATTTTATTATAATAAAATTCCATTCAGATTTTGAAATACCGTAGTTATATTTTAGAGGTGCATGGTAATTATATTTTCCAATCACATTGAATACTATATGGAGGCATTTATAGAAGATTTCATTATTTTTTGGAAAATTTTTTTTATCATTGTTTGAAAAATATATAATTTTTATGAAGACATACATTGAAATAATGTAGGTTTTTTATTTTAGGAAGTTTAATTTTATAGTGAAAAAATATTCTTATGGAATTTCATTTCATAAAAAAGAATTTGAGTGGATTAATATAAAATTGAAGTGATACATTCTTTACCATACCCGACTTATGTCAAACAAGTAAGATAATTTAAAGGACATTATGGATTCTGTAAAATGTTTATCAAGAGTTATAATAATTTTTATTTCCCAATATATTTATTTCTTTTAAATAATGTATATTTTTATTTTAATGGTCATTTAAATGAATATTTTGATGAATTTAAGTTTAGATTAATTTCCTCAATAATGATGTAGCTGCCCTAATTGCAGAACCCTTTTGATCTCCATTATAATGCCTCTAGTAAAGATATGTGAATAGTTATTTCCCACTTAATTTAGGGTAGAACTAAAGTTAATACATATTTTGTAACAACCTTATATTATTCTCTTCTCAATTATATAACCATTTTAATGGAGTTTATTGTATTTATTTCTCATTAAAAAAATAAGATCCCATTTTTCATGGAACTAAAGTCACCATGTATTATGATTATAAAATACATAGATACTTGATGAAGAAAATTGAAGCCAAATAATGTTTATTTGTATGGATTCCTGTATTACAAAAGTTCAATCTAGATATCAAGGAAAAGAAATGAGTTGAAAACCAAGTGGATGATCACCTAATAATATTTACCAATATAATATAAAATAAAAGTATAGATGAACAACCACAGAATTATTACATTCCAGGAGATTATTTTAAGTTGGTTGATGGAGAATTTCCTTGGTATGCTGAAATGGTTAACTATTTAGTAACTTCCCAAGTACTATCACATTTAAATATTTAAAAAATTCGTTAAATAAAAAATGACTAAAAACAATATATTTGATAAGATCTATAGAATTGTTAAAAATTTAATGACCATGTGAAAATAATATTATTGATTGCAAGTGAAATATAATTTGTTTTTTGTTTTTTCACACACAAGATTTTTTAACCCACATTTTAAATAAAAGGAAAACAAATAATTTTTTGGAATTATGAATTTTTTCGTTTAAATTGTTAAAATATACAAATAAATGTTTTAAAAAATATAAAAAATGATAGTTTTTTCTAAAAAAATTCAAATAGGCCAAACATGACCTAAAAACTAATCACATTATGTGAAAATTTTAATGTTTAGGGAATATATTTTATGGGATATTTTCCTATGTTTTTAGACTCTATTACATTTTTAGATATGTATTATATATCAAAATCAGTGGAATCCAAGATCACCGAAATTGATGATTCCAAAGATGTGTTTTCTTTTTTCAGATCTAACATCTTTTGTCGGTTTGGATGTCTTAGTTCAATCATAAATAATCTAAAGAAAGACTTTTTTAATTAGAGAATAAAATATTGGATGAAGAGATATGGACTATATCTATCACGACCCATCCCTTGGGGCTCATGTCGTGACTACCCCAAGCCCGCCTTCCATAGGACAGAGTCTAGAGACTAGCACCAAAGGCGTAATTCCCTAAAACTGGGAAGTAATTTCCTTTATAACCTGTAAATGCACACAAAAGAGCACACAAATGGATACAAAACACTAAGTAAACTATTTAAAAAAAGTGTGATGAAAAGTAAAAGGGGTTGAAAAAACAAGCCCAACTGTAAAGTACAAGGAACTGGAAGTACAATTACAACTGAAGAAAGAAAAAATAGCAGCTGGGTCGTCCTCTAGGATTCCTACCTGAAGGATAGGTAAAAATAGCCTCCTTAGCACTCCACGTCCATTAGTCTCCTCCATGTACCAACTCGTCGTAAGGTCCACCTATGGGTGCCGTCCAGTCCTGGAACTCTCAACCTTAGTCAGCGTTGTCCGTCGTCTGTATCCAACACAACAAGGTGCGGGCATAGCCCGTGCATGGGTGAGTATAACGATACACAGTAGGGACCCCGATACCCTCAAGGTCTCACAAATCCACCAAGTATAAACTAAAACATTAGGAAACAACAGATAAAACTACTTAGGTATGTGACCCTACATATGTCTAAGTTATCAGGTAATCCATCTCAATAATGAGGAAAACACAAAAGTACCAACTCAGCTCAACCAGGATTTTATTCACATTATCGAAATCTTGGCTACTGGAGAACTCCTTCTCAATCGAGTACAGTGTGCCTGTCGTGTCACATAGAGGCACTTCCCACTAACCTTAGACTGCTAAGGTACTCCTCATGTCGAGTATTGTGAGTCTGCTTTGTCACACAGAGGCCCTCCCCACCGTGGGTCTACCGCCACACCCAGGCACTCCCCCTCATAGTCTGCAGAGGTACTCCTCCTGTCGAGTACCGTGGGTTTTCCACCACAACCAGGAGCTCCTACACCGTGGGTATTCCTCCACAACCAGGCGCTCCCCACTAGGCTAGTTGAGTCACTCAGAGTCAAACGGTCAGCAGTCGTCAAGTCTCAGCCAGCTACTAGGTTTCCGCACAAAAGCTCGCTCATCTCTATAAGATCCTCTCTATAAGCTACCGGTCGATGCTCTACTGTCAAGAATTCCCACGAATAAGTATCCCAAAGGTCTGCCATGTCATAGGGGTCGCAACGCAACAAACAACGTGTCAATCGAATGCCCGGTCAGTGAGTTATTAGCCTTTTAGTCCCAGGGGCCCGGTGAAATTCATGCATGATCTGAACTGACCGTATCTCAAATATACCCCAAAATCTAGTGGGGTATACCCAAAGGGACTGTCATACTCCAAGATAACCAGCGCCACAAATGGTTCTTCAAATGGACGTCCAATTCCAAATATATGGACAAAAGAAGGTAAAGGGCTATAGTGGGCCCAGGTCCGGTCTGACCCGATCAGACCAACCTGGATAGACCCAGTCTAGGCTGACCTGGTTCAGGTCGACCTTGCCCGACCTGTTGGGTCTGGCCCAACCCGTGATTCGGTCCGATCTGATGGGAGTTCCGACAGGCTGTGAGGGCCGCGAGTGGCCGTGGAGAGCCAACAGGGCGCGGAACGGCCGTGAGGGTGCGGACTGCCGGTGAGGGCGCAGACCGACCAGGGGTCGACATGAGGGAATTTCATCCCATAGGGTGTCGTGTGGGTGAATCAGCCCAGAGGGCACCGTGAGGGCGCGTGCCAGTTCTACCGAGGCGCTGCGATGGGCGCAAGAGGCTGGGCCTTCCGCGACGCCACAAGGGTCACAGGAGGCGGGATCGAACGAGGCACCGTGAGGGGAGTGGGATACCTGCTCAGCTCGGGTGCCGTGATGACACAGGTTCACCCAGGGGTTTGGGAGGCCGGTGGCTGGCACAGCCAGGGTGACTCGGAAGGGTGCAACGAGCCCGTTTCAGTCGAGAGGCACGGGCGGGGAAAAGCCGGGGAGTGGCGCGGTCGGGGCGTGGCACGACTTAGGAAGGATCAGCCAGTGGATGGAACAGACTCTAGCCGATGCAGATGGTGCGGGTCGGAAGCTGACAGGTGGCGCAGTTTGTCCCATGGCAGTGGAGGCCGGTTCGGCCGGAGAGCCAGAGCGTCGTGGGGGTGGTGCGAGTTGCAGATGCTGTGGGTACCACGGTCGTTGCCTTCGTTTCCTTTGACTCCTTCAACACCGTTGTCGCCTTCTTACCTTTTGAAGAACACCGCAAATCAACAAAAGTGTTACAAAGAGGATGAGCCATGTTAGTTTGGCCTTCATTCTCCTCATTAGAGCGGTTTCATGAGTTTTACCATGAACATAAACCAGAATGAGCACAAAATCTATTTTCAATTCCCATAATCCCTCATTAATTTACCTTCCCAACCTGCAAGGAAAAACATCCACAGATAAACTAGATAATAATTTGGTCCACGTTCTTTGTTTTAGAAGGAAAGAATCAGGGGAATAATATTATACTTAAAGAAAATCCCTACCTTGTTCATTGTTCATCGACATTGGCGTGAGAAGGCGGACGTCGATCCATTGGAGACGAACACGTCCTACGTCGAAGGAGGTTCCGAAGAAGAAGTTAGTAGTTGAGGTCATTCTTTATAATTGAAGACGTTCCTCATCGGCATTCTTCATCAGTGGAGCATTCTTCTTTGGGATCTTTCTCCCAAGTTCCTCCTCTCCCCAATCCTCCTTTTCCAACCAAATGAAAATTCCAAGCCAAAATAATAGATCGAGTTATCTATTATTTAATTGTTGACACAAATTTCAAAATGGTTAAGTTGGCCTAATAAAATCTTAGAGGAGTTTGCATATTTAAGGGCATGTGCGTTGGCACAATAAAGGTGGAGGTGGTCAAGAGACTCTCCCTTATTTATGAGGGAGTTAAGAGGTTTTCCCCAATTAAATGGGGGGGGGGGGTTTAGTACTAGGTGGTCCCCAATTCGTAACCTCTTGTGGGAGGTTAGGTTAGGGTGGGCCCCACCACTATAACCTCTCATGTGAGGTTAAGGTGTGGTGGTCCCCACCTCCAACTTCCACATGGGTGGTTATAATAGATAAATAAAATAAAACATGCTTTTATTTTATTCTATTATTTCCATGAAAAACCCAAAATCTAACTCTCACCCTCGACCAACTGCTGTTGAGGTGAAAGTCTTCGTAATCGAATACCGGTGTTGCAAGTTCAAAGATGCCCTCAGATTTCAATTCTGATCACCAGTTCAAAAGTTATAAAAACCCGCTCGAACATTCACTGAACGTACCCGAACAAAACTTCAGAAATTGATTTCAGGCACTTCAAGCCTTGAAATCACATGCCGTCAATTTTCACAGACTCATAAAATTCCCATTTAACTAAAAACAATTACCTGGAAATTATAGGTCTTTACATTATCCCCACCTCAGGCTTTACATCCCCATAATCTACAACTCAAACTAAGGGAACAAGTGGGGGTACTGAGCACGCATTTGAGCGTTCTGCTCCTATGTGCTCTCCTGGAGGTTCTCGTGTTGCCAGTGAATGCGCACCAATGGTATCGACTGTCCATGAAGGACCCGCTCATGCCGATCCTCAATCTCTATTGGAACCTCCGTAAATGTTTCCCCATCGTCAACATCCAACTCTCCATGGTTTATGATGTGGGAAGGGTCATGCACATATCTCCTTTGCTGGGATAGGTGGAAGACGTCGTGCACCCGGTGCAAATGAGGTGGAAGAGCTAAGTGGTAAGACACCTCACCAACTCTACTGAGGACCTAGAAAGGTCTAATGAACCTCAGAGATAACTTTCTGCCTTGGCCAAATCATCGCAAACCTTGTCGAGGTGAGACCCATAGAAAGGCGTGGTCACCATACTCGAAATCTAGAGGTCTCTGTTCCCTGTCGGCATACAAATTCTTCCTGCTTTATGCAGTCTTCATCCGCTCCTGGATGTACCTCTAGAGGGGAAGTGTGAAAATCCCTCATCACTTCCTCCTGAAGTGACACTGTTACCGTGGTACGTCATCTGAAGAGGCTGATGTGCTCCCCACCTTCTGAAAATCCATTAGGTGCCTATCCTATGGATATCTAAGCATGTCGTGTCTCGCAGTCAGCATCCCCACATTGCACCTCCCTAACTCACTGAAGGAGTGGGGGAGTGACTGTAATAGACTGAATAAAAACTGCGCCATCTCTATCCACAAAGGATATCTGTAAAGTGGCCAGCTGCTCTGTCGCCTTGCCTAGCAGTTTTATACCAGACCTCCTGCTTAGTGCATCTGCAACAATGTTCCCCTTTCCAGAAGTATAGACTATCTCAAAGTCATAGTCCTGGAAGAACTAAAGACAACGTTGTAGTCTTAGGTTCAGGTCCTTCAGGGAGAAGATATAACTAAGACTCTTGTGATCAGAGTACACAGTAAAATGATCACCCATCTGATAGTGTCACCACATCTTCAAGGTCAAGACCATATCTGGTAACTCCAGGTCATGGGTAGCATAGTTCTGATCATGTTGTCTCATATTTTGATAGTCATATGCGATCACTTCTCTCTCCTTCATTAGAACACGTCCGAGTCCGGTCCCTGTTATGTCGCAGTAGACTACGTACCCTACGCCTTCCTCTGGAAGCCTCAAGATGGGGGCACTAGTCAGCCTCTGGCTCAGCTCCTGAAAGATCAGTTGGCATCTCTCTGACCACAAAAAGGGTTTTGCCATCTTTTTCAAGGCTGATAGTGGTGCTGAAACTCTAGAGAAATCTGGTAGAAATATCTGGTAGTACCCATCAAAACCCAGGAAACTCCGTACCCGAATCACACTCTTAGGTGGCTCCCAAGCTTGTACCGCCTCAATATTTGCTGGATCCACTGCAACTCCAACCTCCGAGATGACATGTCCTAGAAAGTGAACCTCTCGGATCCAGAACTGGCACTTCGAGAGCTTACCATAAAGCTAGTTCTCTCGGAGTGTGTCCAGTACTACCTGTAAATGGTAGGAATGCCTCTCCTCAGTAGTCAAGTAGATCAGAATGTCGTCAATGAAGACTACGACAAAGAGATCAAGGTATGGCTGAAAGATCTTGTTCATGAGCCCCATGAACACTACTAGAGTGTTTGTTACACTGAAAGGCATAAACTAGAACTCATAGCGGCCGTACCGACATCTGAAAGTCGTCTTCTGCACATCCTCATCACGAAATCTGAGCTCGTGATATCCTGATCTGTGGCCTATCTTCGAGAACCACTATGCTACCTTCAGCTAATCAAAGAGGTTGTGAATCCTTGGAAGTAGGTACTTGTTTTTCATGGTCACCTAGTTCAGGAACCGATATTAAACACAAAGACTCAAGATCCCATCCACTTTCATGGAGAACCGAATCGGGGCTTCCCATGGTGAAACACTGGGCCGAATGAATCCCTTCCCCTGCAAGTCCCCTAGCTGTACCCACAACTCACGAAGCTCTGCGAGAGCTATCCGATATGATGGTGTAGATATCATTGCCATATCAGGGTACAAGACAATTTAAAAGTACACCTCTCTACGAGGAGGTAGACCTAGGACATCATCAGGGAAACTATCCACATACTGGTCCACCACTATAGGATAGCTCAGACTCTCTACATCAACAGCTCTGAGGGTAAGGCTAGCCAACTGATGAATGATCGGCTGCAATCTCCTCGGAGCAAGTCCATCCTTAGCTGCAAAGGCTCCCTTCTCACTAGTGAAGGTAAACCTGGTACCATCCATGCAGACACACCGCACATTGCGCCAAATATAGTCAATATGAGAATGGAATGTAGATAACTAGTCCATACCAAAGAGGACATCGTAAGGCCTTGACACCGCTACTAGGAGATCCCAGCCGAAGCTCTCGCCTCATAGAGTAAGCTCACATTATCGGCACCGGTTAGTAATCGTTGAATCTGCTCCTGTAGGAGTCTCTAGATGTAAGGATCGAGCAAACAACTCCGTTGGAATATCCAAGCTATGAACGAGGGTAGTGGAAATAAAATAATGACTATCACCTGTGTCTATAAGTACTGGATATATGGTGGAGTAGACATAGATCATACCTTGGATCATCTCCGAAGTACCATGATTGTATGCCTCAGCTACCTGGAGCTGAGCTCTACCCTGTCCACTTGCTCCCTGTGGTCAGGGTGGACCTCCTTGTGGTGGTGGCTGTAACACCTCAAAATGTCACCCACCACCATCTGCACGACCAGCTCCTCTACCACGTCTGCCTACGCCCTGCAGATCGACTTGATCAAATCTTTATCTCTGCCAGGGCAGTCCACCGACCAGCTACTGATCATCTATACGATGGGTCGGACAATAACAAGCCATGTGATCTGCCCGCCGCATGCGTAACACTGTCCACTTTTGGTATATCTGTCTCCACTTTGGGTGCCCCGCACAACCGATCCTGAGTCATGCGGTCGTCCACCGGTAGGTCTGGTCTTCTTGGACCTCTATGAAATCTATCTGCTATCAGGTGGAGAAGACTCTGATACTAGTCGACTGGTGGTGGATCTCGCTGCTGGAGACTTCTCAGCAAGGAAACTCTCCACTAGGAGGGCTCTCTATAACACTCCAGCCTACGTTGGGATACTGAGTGAGATCACTGAAGCCCTGATCTCTCACCTGAGTCCCTGATCGAAGGTCCAGGCCCTGAAGAATGGGTCTCGCACCATATCGGTGGAGTAGCATGGGAGTTCTTTGAACCTCGCTGAGTACTGAGCTATAGTCATGCTGCCCAACTGCAGATGAAGTAGCTCGTGTATGCACACTATGCGAAGAGTTTCTAGGACAAAATCTTCCCAAAACAGGCTCTCGATGTCTTCCCAGATAAGTTTCACCTTGTCATGAACATGGAGCATCAAGATCCACCATCTGCCCACTGTTGCCTGTAGAAGGTTGGGAACAAGAATCACCATGTAATCGGTTGGTGTCCCTGCCAGTCAAAAAACTTTGACCACAACCTCTAGAAAATCCTCAGCCACCTGTGGGTCCATCTCTCCTCTGAACCTAGGTGACCTCTGGCACTAGAAATCTTGCAAGGAACTCAAGAGGTTTTCATCTTCTTCTGTTGGGGTTGGTTGAATTAGTGGCCCAACGGGGAGTGGTACCACTAGTGCCTCCACTGGAAAAGGGCCCTGCACCGAGGCCTCATCACCCGATGGGCTATCGGTGCGTACAACTCTCAGAAGTCAAGAGGTCTGTCTACGTGGTGGCATCCTAAAAAGAAATACGTGCACTATGGTTAAAAAGGTATACCTAGTGAGATGACCTGGTGAAGTGATTTAAAGAAATCTTTTTAAAACACACACGCAATCAGTGTTTTCGTGCACTGAGTAGAAAATTAGAAGTTAGGGTCCTGATGTATTGATAAATTGTCCACCGCACCAACACTGGACTCCCGGAATAGAAAAACTCAATCACTACACTTAACACTATTGCTTCATAGAAAATATCAGAGTCCTAAGTTCTACGGTAGAACCGACACCTCTGATACCAATTTGTCACGACCCGTCCCCCATGGCTCATGCCGTGACTACCCCAAACCGACCTTTTATAGGCCAGGGGCTAGGAACTAGCACCAAAGGCGTAATTCCCTAAAACTGGGAGGGCATTGCCTTTATAACCTATAAACGCACACAACAGAGCACACAACTAGATAAAAAACACTAAGTAAACTATATAACAAAAGAGTGCTGAAAAGTAAAAGGGGATGAAAATATAAGCCCAACAGTAAAGTACAAGAAACTAGAAGTACAAGTACAACTGAAAAAAGTAAAAATAGCAGTTGGGTCATCCTATAGGATTCTTACCTGAAGGGTAGGTACAGATACCCTCCTCAGTGCTCCACGTCTGTCAGTCTTCTTCTTGTACCGACTCATCGTAAGGTCCACCTCATGGTACCATCCAGTCCCGGTACTCTCAGCTTCAGTCAGCGTTGTCCGTCATCTACATCCAACACAATAAGGTGTAGGCATATCCCATGAAGGGGTGAGTATAACGATACTCAATAGGGACCCTGAGACCCTCAAGGTCTCACAAATCCATTAAGGATAAACCACAAAGTAAGGAAACAATAGATATCCCTACTTTGGTATATGCCCATACACATACCTAAGTTATCAGGTAATTCATCTCAATCATGAGGAAAACACAATAGTACTGACTCAACTCAACTAGGATTTTATTCACATTATCAAAACCTCGGATGCTGGAGAACTCCTGCTCAATCGAGTATAGTGGGCCTTCCACATCACACAGAGGCACTTACCACTAACCTTAGAATGCTTAGGTACTCCTCCTATCGAGTATCGTGGGTGTGCTACGTCACATAGAGGTGCTCCCCACCGTGGTTCTGCAGCCACACCCAGGTGCTCCCCGTCATAGCCTCTAGAGGTACTCCGCATGTCGAGTACCGTGGGACTGCCACCACAACTAGGCACTCCTCCACTGTGGGTCTTCCACCACAACCAGGCGCTCCCCACTAGGCTAGTCGAGTCACTCCGAGTCAAATGGTCATTAGTAGTCAAGTCTCAGTCAGCTACTAGGTTCCCACACAAAATCTCGCTCGTCTCCGGAATATCCTCTACAAAAGCTAATGGTCGATGATCAACTATCACTATGTCCCACAAGGAAGTATCCCAAATGTCTGCCATGTCATAAGGGTCTCAATGCAACAGATGGCGCGTCAATTTGACGCCCGGTCTGTATGTTATTAGCCTTTTAGTCCTGGGGGCCCAGTTGGATTCGTGCATGATCCGACCTGAACGTATCTCAACTATACCACAAAATCTAGTTGGGTATACTCAAAGGGACCATCATACTCCAAGAAAACCAGCACCGCAGACAGTTTATCAAACGGATGTCTGATGCCAAAGATATGGCCAAAAGAAGGTAAAGGGTCGTAGTGGGCCCGAGTCCGGTCCGACCCGGTCAGACCAACCCGGTGCGACCCAGTCTGGGCCAACCTGGTTTGATTTGACCCGACCTGAACCGTTGGGTCTTTCCCGACCCGTGATTTGGCCCTGTCCGCTAGGAGTTCTGTCAGTCCGTGAGGGCTGCGAGTGGCTGCGGAGAGCCGAGAGGGCGCTGACCGGCTGCGAGGGCGCGGACCGGCCACTGGTTGGTGTGAGGACGGTTCATCCCAGAGGGCGCCTCATGGGTGACCCAACCTGAAGGGCACCATGAGGGCATGAGCTGATTCGGCCGGGATGCCATGAGGGGTGCTGGAGGCTGACTCAGCCGCGACCCCGAGAGGGGCGCAGGAGGCAGGCTCAGCTGGGGTGCCGCGAGGGGTGCAGGAGGCCAGCTCGGCCAGGGTGCGACGAGGGCGCGGGTTTTTCTGGGGGTCGGGAGGCCAGCATCTGGTGCAGTCAGGGCGGCTCGAGAGGGCGCCGCGAGGCCGGTTCGGCCCAGAGGCGCAGGCGGTCGGAAGCTGGGGCGTGGTGCGGCTCGGGCCGATTTGGCCGATGGATGGCACGACCAGTGGGTGGCACGAACAACATGGGTCGGAAGCCTGCGGGCAGCGTGGTTCAGCCTAGGGCGATAGATGCCGTTTTGGCCAGAGAGCCAAAGTGTCGCAGGGGCATCGCGGGTTTCGGAGGCCGCGGGTAGTGCGTTCGTTGCCTTCATCGCATTCGTCGCCTTCAACACTGTTGCCAACTTCCTCCATTTCGAAGAACACTGCAAATCAACACAAGGGTTACGAAGAGCACGGGCCATGTTTTTTTGGCCCGTACTCTCTGAATTAGAGCAGAGCATGAGGTAAACCAAGAACATAAACAAGAACGAGCATGGAAGATATTTTCAATTCTCATAATCCCTCATTAATTTCTATTCCCAACTAGAAAGGAAAAACATCTATGGATCAACTTGATAATAAGTTGGTCTGTGTTCTTTGTTTTAGAAGGAAAGAATTAAGGGAATAATATAATACTTAAACAAAATCCCTACCTTGTTCGTTGTTCGTCGACGTTGGTGCGAGAATGCAGATGTCGATCCGTTGTAGACGAACACGTCCTATGTCAAACGAGGTTCCAAGGAAGAACGTAGTAGTCGAGGTCATTCTTCGTAGTTAGAAGAAGTTCCTCGTCGGCATTCTTTGTCGGTGGAGCGTTCTTCATTGGGAGCTTTCTCCCAAGTTCCTCCTCTCCCCAATCCACCTTTGCCAACCAAATGAAAATGTCAAGCTAGAATAATAGATTAATTTATCTATTATTTAATTGTTGACACAATTTTCAAAATGGTTAAGTTGGCTTAATTAAATGTTAGAGGAGTTGAATCATTTAATGGCAGGTGCATTGTCACAATAATGGTGGAGGTGGTCAAGAGACTCTCTCTTATTTATGAGTGTGTTGAGAGGTTTTCCTCAATTAAATGGGGGGTTTAGTCCCTGGTGGTCCCCACACCGTAACCTGTCATGGGATGTAAGGTTTGTGTGGGCCCCACCACCATAACCTTTCATGGGAGGTTAAGGTGTGGTGGTCCCCACCTCCAACTTCCACATGGGTGGTTATAATAGATAAAATAAAATAAAACATGCATTTATTTTATTTTATTATTTCCATGAAAACCCAAAATATAACTTTCACCCTCGACCAACTGCCTTCGAGGTGAAAGTCTTCTTAAGAAAATACTGGCGCTGCGAGTTCAACGGTGCCCTCAGATTTCAATTCCAAGCATCGGTTCAAAAGTCTTAAAAACCCACTCAAAATTTCACTGAATTTACCCAAACAAAACTTCAGAAATTTATTTCGGGCACTCCAAGACTCGAAATCACGCGCCGTCAATTTTCACAGAATCGTAAAATTCCCATTTAATTTAAAAAATACATCGAAATTCCAAGTCTTTATAATATCCCAAAACATATACACCCTACCATCCCCAAATAAATGGTAAAGATGATGTTTCAAACAGATAAATCAAATGAATTTTGGAAAATATTGTAAAACCAAATTGAAAAAACTAGAGCCAATAGTTGGTAGACAGATTATAGGATTATAGGATAGACTATAATAAGCTCATATAAATGAGCCCATATAGATTGATTTATGAAAATATTTTTCATCTTCCTGTAGAGTTGGAACAAAAATCATATAATACCATGAGGGAGAAGAATGAAGACATAAAAAGATATAGAAAATAGATGATACTACTATAAGAGTTGGGGTTCTAGAACCAACTTGTTGTACTTTTATTACATATACATTTAATTTATTTTAATATTAAACATCTTATTACATATTTTTCATTGTTTTTCTTGACTATGATGTAATAATTTCCAAGAGTATTAGTTGCATTGATAAGGACCTGGCAGTTCCCCACTATGATGAGAACCTTGAAATGCTATAATAATATTCTTAAACATAGGTATACAGTTGGATGACATACTATAATGGGACACATAGCATACATACCGTCAAGTGTGAGTACTCGTAAGAAGATGAGACTTCCTCTCATGAAGTTTGCGCTTAATAATCTCCAAGACAGAAGATTATGAGAATAGACATGCCGATAGGAATTCCGCATGTTTTGGTGTCATCAGATATTTACATCTACAAGAATGTGTAATGATCCTTAGACTTTAATATTATCATTAATATGAGTCACGACTCGCACAATTTGATTTAATGACGGAAACAATCACACAGACAACTGGAGGGAAGTAGGGTATGTTGGGTACGTCATGAGTGGCATGTTATTAATGGATAAGTCAAGGAAGGACTTGTCCCTTACATCTTTGGAAGCTGATATCTCAACCCTTTGATTGAAATTGAATCATTGCATGAAATTCCATGGACAGGGTGAAACGATGAGTTTATTTCAGGTATACAAATAACGACGTATCAAGCATAAAAGTTGATGACACTATCATGAATCCTAATTGATGATATATTACGACAAAAAGATTATACTACATAGTGAGAATTCATATCTGGATGTCATTGTTGTGACTTTATATTCTTTCTCTTTGGTGCCTTGACCTGTTTCTAGACATTACTCTTGGACTTTAGGCATGTTCTCTTAATTCCAACAAGAAAGAATCCTATAGGGTCACACAATAAGTGTTTTTGGTGGTCTCGATTAAATTCTATTTAAATTTAGTTAATGATATAAATATTATTCTCAAGACTATGGAATAATTTTATTCAAGTTAATATGAAGGCATAAATTAAATAAAATATATTTATTTATTTAATTGAACATTTCATTAATATTTATTTTCTAGTTTGTTAACAAAATATTTATTTAAGAGAATACATTATTTATTTATTTATTCATGTGTTCAATAAATGGAAGTGAAGTTTGAGCAGAACAAGGCCGGTCTGGTAGTAAAATAATTATTTTCAAGATGATAAATAATTATTAGTTGGCACAAGTTAAAATAATAATAATGTTGTAATTTTTTTGTGATGTGGAATTTTATTGATAATTCCATTTTGTACATGTTGGTGCACCATAAATAATGAGGCGGTATTATTATTATGAGCATGGGTTTTCATTAATTTTATGAATGTATTTAATTTCTCTTATGCAATTAAATATTTTAACTGAAGTTCCATGCATAAAAATAGACAAGTACGTCTATTGTGCCATAGTGAACACCCCACACACTTGGTTAATTGATAATTGTTTAGCTAGAAAATTTCTCTCTTCAATCCTATTCCTGACCCTCTCAAGAATTAGAGACGTTCTTCAAGGCTGAAGAACAAGAGATTAAGAATGACCAACACAAGACTCCTGCTTCGCTGTGCTAGCACCCGAAGAACAAGTGGTGTCGATCGAAGGCCATCGGAACACGTATGGATAACCACCGGAGGGATTCTTGTTCGGATCCTTGCAAGTGCAATAAGATAATCCAGAAGGGTCATGCTGAATGATCAATATCATCAAAAAAGAAAATACCGAAGATCATGGTATTCTTTTATTTATAAAATTAATTAAATTAATTATAAACATGATGTGAAATATCCTCTTTAAAGGTTTCATGCCTCTTATTTATTTATCTAAATCTTTGTTTTTATTTCATGGAGACTGATATTCATCATCGTATTGATCCCAAAATAATCATCGATCATGGTAAAAATTAAATTTGGGTTCTGTCCCAACCAAACATCCGCTATGATCGGAACCTAAAAGTGTTTTCAGAGAAATTACATCATCGTTTATAATTATTTAAATATTTATACGATGAATTACACATTTAATAATTTAGTTGTTTCAATTCAAGTTAATCATTCAACAAATCTTAATCTCATGATCTATTCATCCTCTCTCATTTCTCGTTTACCTTACAGAAATAATATTTTCTTTTAATTTTGATTAAAATAAAATAGTGGATCTCATCCTTAGGTTCCAAAGCTTCTTGGTCGTGCAACACTATAACGCATAGTGTATATTCAACAGTACACACTGTGTAGTTAAGATTCAATGCATCGGACTGGTTTTCCAAACCAATACATGTGTTGGAGTCTTTTTAAGTCTTAAATGACACCATGTGTTGACCAATAATTGGTGGCACACAGTTTCTAGATTATATTCCATGTAGTACACTGAACACGGTGTGTAGTCTCTTCAAGTTAGGGTTGGACTGTGTACCCCGTACACGGATTTCTCGACTGGAAACCATGTAACGCGGATAATACAGGGTGGGTGGACCACTGAACACTCCGTGTACTCTAAATATTTATGAAGTACACACACATGCCATTTTCCTAGGTATGTACTTCTGATGGATAGTGAAAATAGTACACGCTGTATAGTTGGAACTACACACCGTGTACTCATCCAAATTACACAGATTTATTAAAATTTATTATTATATTATACAAACCCTTGAGACGTGTACCATCGTGTGAGCGTAAAGATGAGGCACAACCTGTTATGGGTGATTTATATATATGTGTTTAATTTGACATATGTATAATGTTCATTTCTAATCATTGGGTAGTTATGAATAGGAATTCACCGAGTTTCTTCCAAGTACAAGTTACATACAAAGATAATTTTAAATGAATTTATTTGTTTAAAATTATGATGGAGGAGAATCTCAAGGAAATTACTAAAAAGGGTTTAAAATAAAATTATTGATTAATTAAAGATGATAATTAACTGATTTGAGCGTGATTTATTTTAAACAAGAACGATTAAAGAATTTAATTCTAGATTTATTTATGTGTAAACATCGTTGCATGTATGGGTGATAATGAGCTGGACCAAGACCTTTGTATGTGGATGGTTTCTTTTAATTAATTTATTTAAATTATTTTTTTTGTCCTGCGAGCCATCTCCCCTCATTAATATGTAGGTCCTACACGCCCAAAGTTTCTTTTATGTAAAAACCCTTTTTACCCCTCACCTGCATGTGAGTTAAATAAAATGCACATGTAATAGATGGAACTAAAATGATAGTTGAGTTGGTTCAATTTGAAGCCGAGACTAAACCAATCCCATGAGATACAGAGGTGGACAGGTGGAAAGCTGTAAACACGAAACCAAAAGTTTCATGATTTTTCTCCCCTAGGTTAGGGTTAGTTTATCAACCGCTAGATAAACTAACCATTAGAAAAGCTCATGATTATTTGATTTTATTTTCTTTCAGTTGCATGGTTTATAATTATGGATGTGTTGTCACGATCACATAATTTGTGAATTAAACAAGCATGCAAGATAGAATTAAAATAAACTAGACTTATGCGTAAATATTATCAAGACATGGTTAATCACTTAAGTTAGTTCCACTTAATATTAATAAGCATGTGATAATGATAATAATCAATTTATCCATAAGAGATAAAAATCCCTAAAACAAAATATTAAGTCAGACCAAGCCTTCTATTAAATGATTAAGTGAAAAACTCAATAAAACTATGTGTTTGACTAACTCTTGTTGGAACACATACTTTTATACAATAAATCCTTATGAAAGGTTTTAGGAGGACTTAACTATATTACATTAAGAGGAGTATCCCTTGTTAAACATGGTGTAATACTGGAGGCAAGAGTTGTGGAAATCCAAAAGTCATGATTTCCAGACTGGGGAGTCCACTCAATAGCTCAAGGATCTATATGCCCGTATTTGGAAAAGACTTGCCTACCTAAATTCCTTCAAATAGCTTGACCAACCCTTTTTGGGGTTTTGCGAAGGGGACTATGGATTCTTTCCACTAGAATGTCATAACAACAAGACATTTTGAGTTCAATGGTGAGGGCTATTGGGACCTGATAAAATAGTGGGAGACTTAATAAAAAAATATTATTTCTCATAAAATGTAATCAAGAAAGTACTAATGATCTGCTCTTTTAATTGTAGAATAAAAATGAAAATCATGTTAAACAAACTATCCCTATGATCAATTTTCGATAAAGACGACATCCTCATTGGAAGTAACTTACAGGAATGGTTTAGATGCCTTCGGGTTATCCTACGTCATGAATGGGTCTTATGTGATGGATTTAGCATTACCTAATCATCCTTCCAAAGAGGTGATGGATTCAGATTTCTTGTTCTATGAGAACCATATGAATGATGTGGTCGATGTTCAATGTTTGATGTCATAATCAATGCCTAGTGTGATCATGAAGTTTCATGAAAACATGGATGCTTATAGCATGCTCTAGTACCTATGTGGTCTTTAACAAGGGAGAAAGACAAGAAAGGTTTGAGATATCTTAGGAATTATTTTAGAGTATGATTGGAGAAGGTTCCCCAGCTGGGCCTCATATAGTAAAGCTCATTGGCTACATTGAGAACCTAAAGGTTCTAGGGTTTATACTCCGCTAAGAAATGGGCACTGATCTCATTCTTGCATCACTACCTCAGAGATTCTATAACTTTGTTGTCAATTTCAATATGAACAACATTGAGAAGACTCTATATGATATTCTTATTCTCATTCACCATGTGAAAAAAGATATAAAGTGTGAAAAGACTTCTGTCATTATACTGAATAATGGGAAAGGGAAGGAGAAGTGCTTTAATCCCAAATCTTCTTCATTACCTTCCAATAAAATGAAGATCAAAGGGGAGGTAAAGGAAAAGGAGGCTGTTTGTTTCACATGTGGCAAGAAGGGCCATTGGAAGAATAACTAAACCCATCCTAAGAAGCAAGGGGATGCTTCATGTATGTTTGATATAAAATGAAATATATATATTTCATAAATTGGGTTTTAGATACAGCTTGTGGTACTCACTTATGTATCCAAATACAAGAACCAAGTAGATCCAGAAAGATTGATCGAGGAGAGGTAGATCTACGAGAAGCAAATGGAGCCAGACTTGCTGTTATAGCTGTCGGGGACTACCACCTAACATTTTCAACTGGGATGATCTTGGTGTTAAAGGGTTGTTATTTGGTTACTTCTGTTACTAAAAACATTATTTCTGTATCCAGATTAGATATAGATAAAAAAAATTCAATTTTGGAAATGAATTTTGATTATTTTACTAAGATATCATATGTTTTGGTAGGGTACATTTATACAACGGTCTTTACATGTTGGATTACACAAACCAAATAATGGAAATCAATAATAATGATAATTCATAGGACACATATCACACCCAATTTTGGCATCACTAGCTAGGTCATATAAATGGGAAATGATTGAAAAAGTTACATCAAGATGGATATTTAGATTCTTTCGAACTAAAACCACTTCGTGTATGTCATGCATATTTAGAAGGCAAACTGACCAAATCTCCATTTAGTGGGAAAGGTGAAAGGGCTAAAGAACATCTTGAATTTGTTCATACCGATGTTTTTGGACCATTTATAGTTGAATAAAGGTGAGGGTACTCATACTTAATAACTTTTACTAATGATTTTAGTAGATATGGATATATCTAATTGATGAGGTATAAGTCAGATTCTTATGATAAGTTCAAAAAATACAAGAATGAAGTTGAGAACCATCCTGGTAAGAAGATTAAGAAACTCCGCTCAGACCGAGGTGGAGAATATCTTAATCAAGACATCATTGATTACTTATGGGAGTTTGGGATCCTATCTTAACTCACTCCTCTATATACACCCCAGTGGAATGGTGTGAGTGAAAGGAGGAACCACACCCTGTTAGACATGGTGAGATCAAAGATGAGTCATGCACATCTTCCAATATATTTTTGGGGATATTCATTACAAAAAGTGGAGCATATACTAAACCAAGAATCATATAAATAGATTAATGGTATTACATATGAGTTTTAGAGTGGAAATAAATCCATATTATCGAATTTACATGTGTGGGGAAGCGATACATTTGTTAACGCCTTTTCTGGTAATAAACTTACAACCCGAGGCAAAAAGTGTACCTTTATAGGATACCCCAAAGAAACAAGTTGATATTACCAATACAACCCCTCAGAAGAAAATGTTATAGTGGAAAGACACGACATATTACTTGAGAGGGAGAACATTTCTAAAAGAGACAGTGGGAGCGAGATAGACTTCGATTAATTTTAGGCTAAAGATACTCAAGAGTTGGTAAAGGAATAGATTCTACAAAGCCACGTAGAAGAAATAATTGTTCCAGAGACACAAAAACTACATAGGAGTATAAGAGATGTTAGAGAACTAGAACAATATGTTTTTCTAGTCACCGAGGATTGTGACTCATTATTTTTTGATAATAATGATCCTCTAACCTACAATGAAGCAGTAAGTGGAACATATGTTTCCTTGTGGAATGAAGCCATGAATTCTGAAATGGATTCCATGTACGAAAACAAAGTCTATATTTTGGTAGATCCTCATGTTGATGTAAAGCTTGTTGGTTGAAAATGGGTATTCAAGAAGAAAATATACATGGAAGGACAATTCAGGACCTATAAGTCATGGTTGGTTGCAAAAGGGTTCAAACAGCATTAAGGCATTGACTATGGTGAAACCTTTTCAGTAGTTGTAATGTTGAAATACATTATAATTATATTATCCATTTCAACTTAACATGACCATGAGATATATAAAATGGATGTCAAAATAGCCTTCCTTAATGGGAGCCTTCAGGAAGATGTCTACATGACACAACCTGAAGGATTTATGACTCCAAAATATTCCAATAATGTATTCAAGTTGAAAAAACCCATTTATGGATTAAAGAAAGCATCCAGGTCATAGAACATTCATTTTGATGAATCCATAACTAAATTTGGTTTTATCAAGTATGAATGTGAGCCTTGTGACTAGAAACAGTTTAGTGGGAGTGCAGTCGTTTTCCTAATATTATATGTTGATGACATATTAATATTTGTAATGAGATACCGGTCTTACAGTCTATTAAGGCATGGTTGAATCAATGATTCTCCATGAAGGACTTGGATGAGGTAGCATATATTCTTGGGATCATGATCCATCATGATAGATACAAGAGATTTTTGGGACTAAGTCAAAGTACACACATTTATAAGATACTGAAGAGATTCAGTATGGAACAATATAAGTGGGGATTTTTGTTAGCATCACATTTCATTCATTTTTTCAAGAAGATGTGTCCTTATACATGTGAGGAAAGAAATATAATGGAACATAATCTATATGCACCAGTGATTTGGTCAGTCATGTATGCCATGGTATGTACTATGCTAGATGTCGCCAACACATTGAGTGCAGTAGGTAGATATCAAGCTGACCCAGGTGACTGCCATTGGATGGTAGTCAAGAGTATCCTAAAGTATCTAAGGCATACAATGGATATGTTCCTTGTTTATGGAGGAGATAAGGAACTAGTCACAAAAGGATATGTAGATTCTAGTTTCCATACTAATCAAGATGACATGAAGTCGCAAACATGATACATCTTCATTTTTAACAGAGTTGCAGTAAGATGGAAGAGCTCAAAGAAGAGTGTGGTCATAGATTCTACAGTAGAGTCTGAGTATATCACAACTTCTGAGGAAGCTAAAGAAGTAGTTTGTATGAAAAGCTTCATCCTGGAGCAAGATGTTATATCTAGCAGAAAATATCCCATCACACTGTACTGTGACAATACTACAATGGTGGATCTCATTAAAGATCCAAGGTCACATCAGCGGGCAAAGAACATACACAAAAGTATCATCTCTTGATGGATTCTTCTTATAGAGGTGAAGTTTTCAGGAGTAGTATTTCCACAGAAGACAACATGGAAGATCCCTTGATAAAAGCCTTGACTCATTAGAAACATGATCACCATGTGAGGTCCAGTAGACTGAAAGTTGTAGGCAGTTGTCTCTATTCCATTTGGGAGTTCGTAAGAGTTTGTGTCCTAGAACCAACTAGTTGTACTTGGATTACATAGAAATTTAATGCATTTAAATATAAAACATCTTATTACATATTTTTCATAATTATTCCTGACTATGATGTAATAATGTCCTAGAGTATTTGTCGCATTGATAAGGTCAGGGCAGTTCCCCACTATGATGAGAACCTTGAAATGCTATAATAATATTCTTAAATATAGTTCTACAGTTAGATGAAATACTATGATGGGACATATATCATGCAATCCGTTAGGTGTGAGTACTCTTAAGCAGATGGGACTTCCTCTCATGAAGTTCTCACTTGGTAATCTCCAAGTCAAAAGATTATGAGAACATACCTGCCAGTAGAAATCCCACATGTTTGGGTGTCATCAGATATTTCTATCTGCGAGCATGTGTAATG
The DNA here is from genome assembly GCA_963277665.1 of Viscum album. Lineage (NCBI taxonomy): Eukaryota > Viridiplantae > Streptophyta > Magnoliopsida > Santalales > Viscaceae > Viscum > Viscum album. The sequence goes on along the minus strand of OY728145.1, from coordinate 615,139,321 downwards.
ATCCTTAGTATTTAGGATTATCATTAATATGTGTCACAACTTTCACACATTGATTTACTGATGAAAACCATCACATAGATAGTTGGCGGGAAGTAGGGTACGTTGGGTGTGTCAGGAGTGGCATGTTATTAAATGATAAGTCAAGGATGTATTTGTCTCTTCGATTTATAAAAGTTGATTTCTCATCCATTTGATTGAAATAGATCCTTCACACAAAATTCCATGGCCATGGTGTAATGATGAGTTTATTTCAGGTAGTCAAAGAATGACGTATCAAGCATAAATGTTGATGACACTATCATGAAACCTTCTTGATGAGATGTTGCGACAAAGGGGTTATATTACACAGTGAGCATTCATATGTGGATGTCATTGTTGTGACTTTACGTTCTTTCTCTTTGATGCATGGACTCGTTGCTAGACAGTACTCTTGGACTTTAAGGAAGTTCGTCTAATGCGAATGAGAAATAATCCTAGAGGGTCACACACTAAGTGTTTTTGGTGGTCTCAGTTAAATTCTATTCAAATATTATAAATAAAATAAATAATATTCTCAAGACCTTGAATAATTTTATTTAAGTTAATACAATCATATAAATTTAATTTAATATATTTATTTATTTTATTGAACATTTAATAAATATTTATTCTCTAGTTTGTAAATAAAATATTTATTTAATAGAATACATTATTTATTTATTTATTCAGGTGTTCAATAAATGTAAGTGGAGTTTGAGTGGACCAAGTCCGGTCTGGTAGTTAAATAATTATTCACAAGATAGTAAATAATTATTAGTGGGCACAAGTTAAAATAATAATGACACTGCTATTATTTGGTGATGAGGAATTTTATTCATAGTTCCATTTTTCACAAGTTGGTGCACCATAAATAATGACGCGGTATTATTATTATGATCATTTGTTTTATCTATGTTCATGAATGAATTTAATTTCTATTATTAAATTAAATATTATAAATGAATTTCCTTGCATATAAATAGACAAGTACGTCTATTGTACCATACCGAACACACTACACACTTGTTGAATTTAGAATTATTGAGCTAACAAATTTCACTCTTGAATTCTATTTTATCCCCTCTCAAGAATGAGATACTTTCTTCAAGTCCGAATAACAAGATATCGGGAATGACTAACACAATCCACTCACTTTTCCGCACTAGAAACCAGAGAATGAGTGGTGTCGATCGGAGGCCATCAGATCATGTTTGGATCACAAGTAGAGGAATTCTAGTTTGGATCCTCGTAAGAAAAATGATATAATATAGAAGGGTCATTTCAAATGATCAAAATCATTAACGAATAAAATACCTATGATCAAGGTATTTTTTTTGAAATTAATTAAATTTATTATAAACATGATGTGCAAGATCCCCTCCAAACGATTCAATCCTCTTCTTTCATTATCTAAATATTTGATTTTATTCCATGGAGACTGGAGTTCCTCGTTGTATTGATCCTAGAATAATCATTGATCATTGTAAAAATTAAAGTTGTGTTTTGTCCCAACCACGCTTCCACTGCGTTCGGAACCTAAAACTACAACTATAAGATCTATAATAAATATAAAGGTAAGATTTATAGAACTCAAAAATCCAAAAAAACACACACGTGGTCCATGAGAAGTTTTTCCAGAAAAAATAATTCCATCAAGGATACCAAGTGCTACTATACAACTCAAGGATGAAGATGATTATAGGTAAACTACATTCTATATGGGAAGGACCTTTTATAATTAATAATGAATAAATTTTTGGAATTGTGTAGGTTTTTAAAGAAGTAAAATAGAATTTTAATACCCCGACCCAAATCACCAAGTCTAGGATGAGGTTTCATATGACCTCATGTGAACATCCAACCATGTAAGAGGCTACCAAATAGTGGTGATGTCCTAGGAAACAACATGTGGATACTATTACCTTGGTATAAAATATCCAATAATAATAAATACAAAAGAATAAATGATAAAATAACTAAACTAACAATACCACATCAGTATATAATAAAAAAATAAATGATATCCATGTTGTAAAAAATGGAATACAGGAATAATATCAAGTGAAGAGGATCCCCACATATGGTGGATAATTATAAAAAATTAAAAAAATAAGATAAATGAGTCATGAATGAAAAAGATCCCAGATTTTGTCCCAACATTAAATCAATCCACCCTGCTCCTCCTTCCTCAAGTCCTCAATAAAGGGCCATTGGCTTTCACTTGATCCTTGACAAAAAAATTAGTCACTTTCATTGATATTCCCATGTAGGGTGTGAGTATAAAACCTAGTAGGATACCTCCAATGTATCCTTGGAATAGGTGCAATGTGTGTATATAAAGTTCTATATAATTAATGGAAATAAATGCAAGAATAAGCACACAACTAGTAAGGTCATCATACGCTAACCAGACTACCAAAACCCCAATCATACCCACTTAGGCTCCATGATGGAAGATATGTCATGTTAAGCCACCCACATAATTTGTACAAGGTCACATAATTATTTACATGACCCAACCATATTATGATGGATAACAATAATGTAGCCAGCATAAAAGCACATTTTAGTCTATAACTCAACCATCTCACTGAGGGATAACCACCGTATAATAAAAAATCACAGAATAATTTATTCCATGACTCAAATATTTCCTTGATGGATAACCAAAATATAATAAGAACACACATGATAAGAAAAAAATAGATTTCTTATAGGGTTACACATGAACCCCATTCCAATCAAATCACATGAAAAAGTTCTCTCAAGGATACACGTGCACCCAGATTTCAGTCATATAGGTTTCAGGCATAGTGGAAGCGCCTGTTGGGAAAGAACAAGTTAGTTTTTATTCAAAATCATTTAATAATATGATCTCTACATAATAAATTATGTGCTTATAATATATTTAAATATAATATTAATTTACTTATTTAAATTTCAAAAAAAGGTGGATCATCATATGTAATTTATAATTAATTCTATTTCCAGATATAGAATTACCTTGAGTTATAATTAATTATTTATTGGTGAATCTAATGACCTAATTTAATCATACCATCATTTAATAATATTAACCAAGAGTATAATACCTCTAATGTTAATCCACATGGGAAACAAAATATTGGAACACCGTTATAGAATCACTAGGTGCTAGTGCGATTGACCCAGATCACTTATGATGTTCTTTGTTAACCACATTAAGAAGTTATTCAATGGGAAAAGAACTTTTTCACTCTTGATCACTTGATATATGAGGATTATCCTCACTCTATATCATTAGTATGTTCTCGATATCACTATAGGGCTTAAGAGATCTTTTTTATCCATTTTTCAAAAATAAATTATAACTCAAGAAATTGATATAACCAAATATTTATTATGGATGGTTTAGCATTAACTATTTGAACAGATCTTGTACCATTTAAATAATTCTTAGTAACTCCCATGTCTAATAATAATTAAATAATTATTACTCTCTTTACATGTAAATCTCCTAAAAAAAAATAATCTTCATTTATATAATTTCTAACCAAACCAATAAACTTGATCCATTAATTCTCCTTGGAATTTTTCAAACCACGAATGGGGATTATTTATTTAATATATAAATAAAACTACATTATTCATCCGTAAATACAATAAATATTTTATTCACCAAACATTTCAAATAAGTAATTATTATTAATTTATTAACATATTCTTTTTAATAACTCATGATTAAAAACTAGCAATCAACCAAACCCGAATAAATATGAAATCAAAAAAATATAATAATATTAAAGATAGAATGTTAAATTAAACATTTAATTTAACTTAAATACTAGATACACTTAGTTTGTGACCCTCTAGTCCTCTTTCTTAGTGGAAATGGGAAGAGATACCTAATATACAAGGTTAGAATCATGAAACATAAAAAAGAACACATAGATAAAGTATTTAATTCCATAACACAATAAAACTTCTACCAATTCTTACTGTGTAATATAACCCCTTTATCATAATATATATAATCAAGATATTTGTATGCTAGTTTCATTAAGAAATGTTCATGAAGTCTATTTCTTTGACTTTTTAGAAATGAACTTTTCCACAAAAAAAAATATGGATACAGAATTATACAGTAAGTTCCATTATCATCCAATGGTCTAAGATAACAACTTCAATTAATACATAGAATGGATAAATCGTTTTCCCACATTATCTATAAATTCCATATAACTTGTGACATACCCATTGTATCGTAGTTCTCGATGAGAACATATCATTATGGTTTTCATAAATAATTTAAAGTAAATGACTTATGTTATATATTAATGATAATTTTCAAGTCTAAGTATCAATAAACATAACTGAAATTAGAGACATCCAATTTCATATATAAATGTTGATTTCTTACTAGTGGGTATCATTCTAATAATCTACTACTTTATAAATTACCAAGAGTGAAAACCATGGTAGGGTGCCTTAATGTCTCATGAGTGTCCACCACTAATATCCTATATCATTTATGTTCCATACAATGATATTATCCAACTAGAGAACATTTATATTCAAGAATATTATCACCATACCTCTAGTTTATCATCATAGAGGAGAACTTCTATGACATTTAATTATTAAATATATTCTTATGAAATTATCACATACTATGTCATGCAAAGAATATATAATTTTTTTAAAATAATATTTATTAATATTCAATATAATGAATATATGTAATCATCAAATAAATAGAATTTGGTTCTAGGGAACCAACTCCAATAGATTATCAATTTAACTAGAGACAACTTCTAGAAACCTTAATCCCAGTAAAACTCACATGATACTCATGCGTATACTAATATAGAGACTTCATAAAGGGCTATACCATGTTTTCCTTCATGAACACTCTTCTCACTTCAACTTAACCTTATTGAGAAAAATCACTCAACAAATAAAACATCCATGGTATATTCATTGTCATTTTATGTGAACATAGTTTATTAGAGAGATCCACCATTGTAGTGTTATCATAGTAAATTGTGATATGGTCTTGAAACTTTAAAACCACATCAAGATATTTGAAAAAGTTTCAAATCCAAACAATTTCCTTAACTGTATCAGAATTTGCAATATTCTCAAGCTCCACTATATAATTAACATCAACTAGCTGCATTAAATTCTTCCAACTCACAACTGATCTTTTTTAGGCTGAATAAATATATTTATCGTGACTTCATATAATTTTGATATATATTAAATCTATCATATGTAATACCCCTAATGACTAGCTCTTCATATCTTCTATACACCAGGAACATATCCTTAGTTATCCTTATGTACTTAAGGTTACCCTGAATGATAGTCAAAAGTTATTCACATAGATTGTCTTGATACCTTATTACCATGATCAAATCATATAAAACATCAATACTTGTACGTAACATGGAATACATGATTAATCCTATCATAAAATCATATGGTTTATTACTCATTATCTATCTTTTCTACTGTATATAAGGACACATCTTATTATAAAGATGTATTCCATGTGACACTAGAACTAATGCCATATTGGATTGTTATATACCAAACCACTTCAGTATTTGGTCAATGTATGTACTTTTACATATTCTATATTGCCTCTTTGATCGATCTTGCATGATCATGATACCTTGAATGTAGGATACTTAACCTAAGTACTTCATGGAGAACACTTACACAACCATGGATTAATATCTTGTAAGGCCAATATCTCATTTATAATTAATAATATTTCATCAATAGATAATACTATAAAAAATACCATATTACCACCAAACCACTTATAAATAAATAGATACCATTTATTATTAATAAAAAGAAATTCTTTTATAGCTTAATCAAACTAAATATTCCATGACACAAATTATTTCTTTAATCCATAAATGGTTCTCTACAAATTGTAAACCTTTTTTTGAATTTCATGGAGTCAAAAACCCTTATATTTTTGTCATGTACACATCTTCTTGAATGTTTCCATTGTGAAAATCATTTTCATACCCACATTAAAAATTTTATAGTCATAAAAAGATTCAATGCTAAGTAGAATTATTAGGGATTTAAGTAAGGTGACTGGATAAAATGTTTCATCATAGTCTATCCCTTGATGTTGAATCAATACTTTATCCACTAGCTATGATTTAATGGTAATAACGTGACCTTCCATGTCCAAAATTGTCTTAAATAAACATTTTCACCAAAAATGATTTACATTTTCTAGTATATCTAATAAAATCTACACATTTTTTATTACATGGAATATTTCTCTGAATTCATAGATTATTTATATTTTACATTTTTTATCTCTTTAATACATCCTTATATGATTGAGGGTAATTATTTTGAACCAATAATGATTCATTATCATCTATTACTAGAAAACCTTATATTTCTAGTTCTTTGACCTATTTGGTTATTCTATTAAGTACTTATGTCCTTTGAACTATATCTTACACATAGATAAATGTATTCTATTGTAATAAAAACTCTTATGTGTCTTGATCAAAAACTTCTAGGAATTTTATATTTCTCCCACTATCCTTCTTGAGGAGTGGTACCCTCTCAAGGAATACATATTTACAAATAACTATAACCATTTTATTTGAGAGATCATATAGGTTGTATCTGTAACATCGCAGGTAATTAAAGAATAAAGAATTTTCATATTTATTAATATTTATGAATTAAATATTAATTTTAATTAAAAGGGGTTTCTACGTTCGATAGCGTACTCGATACACAATGATGAGTTTCTTTGAAAACTTACGTTGCACACAAGTAATAAAATAATATTATTTTAAATGTTAGTTAACAAGTAGCCGTTGTACTGGAGGGAATGGATAGAAATAACTAAAATATGATTATATATGTTTTTAAATGTTTTTACATTTACCCAATAAAAGATATAGGCTTAAAATACGAAAAGAGTTCAATTTTAGGCATTTATACCCTAATTTTCACCAAGGGTTCACTTATCACCTTTTGACGGTGAACCGTCATTAAATATAGTTTTGATCAATCTTATAAATTCTATTGGACCAAAAATAAATTTTCTTTATAATCGGGACATCAAAATTTACTTTTTGTAAATTTTTTGTACCTTTCCGATAAAGTTCATTTTTTAATGAATAGTGTAAAATGTTGTATTTTAATTCAAAACCTCTTTTTAATCTAATTTATTTATATGATTAGATTATATTTTGAATTGGTTTTAAAGTGAAATTAGAAAATATTTTTACCATTAAATCCAATAGTGGTCGTTGGAATTAATTTCACTTTGAAATCGGACTTAAACTAGTGTCAATCTTTTGATACTTATTGTTTCAAAAAAACACGCTATTTGCTCTGACAGCGGGAATTAATTATTAAATTAATTAATGCGACTTATATGTTTTGAATTTTTTAAAATAGACTTCATTTTTTAATTCGTAATATCAAATATAGCTTAGGGTGAATTTTTGGTAATTTTCTGAAAAACAACAAATTTTGATGAATAGTGAAACCACTAAGTGGTATTTATAAAAACTGATTTTCCGTTTAAATGAAATTTTGCCATCATTGTGTTTTTATTTTCAAAAATCCGACATACATGGTTGTCATTAAGAAGTAAAATGTGGTTCAATGAGATTAAAATAATTTTTTGGTGAATAGTAACTTATTAAGTTTTTAATCGCGATTAGTGGTAATTAGTGTAGTTTAAGGTAAAAATAATGTTTTAATAATATGAGATGAGCTTGAAACATGTCCTACCCTCATTGGATGTGTCATGACCGACCAAGAAAAGACATGAGTCAACTTGGGGACCCCATGAATCCACTTTGGTTGGGAAATGACATAAATAACTTTTTATTTAATGTAAAAGTAAAAATGACACAAACATAATATGTTTTATGAAAACAATTTTTACATAGGGTTATAAAGATCTGATTTTTTATTATAAATATTAATTGGAAAGATAAAACGATTTCCTACATCATAGTATTTTTTTATAATTTTTAGACTTTAAATAAATTAAATTATTTATGACATCATGATGATGCAGCGATGACTTCATTATTTAACAATTTAAATAAAATGGAAAGATAATGTAATATCTAAAACCTACACATGGCCAAAACCAATTGGATGAGTGTATTTCGAAGCCTTATCACCATATCCTCGAATTATATCAATGTGGGACCTTTTGAATCCGAAAATCATTTTAAAATAAAGTAACTTATCTTTACTTTCCAAGAGTGCCCCTCCTCTCCTCTTATAAAAGGCCCCCACCTCTACCTCATTTAATACACTCCTCATGCCTTTGGCTCGGCCATCCCCTGCCCATTTACTCTCTCCACATACCTCTCCTCATCCTAGAGTATTCCCTTTGGGCAGAATCCTTTCAAAGGAAGCCTTTAGGCTCAAATCAAAAAAAGTTACACTTTTAAAGGCAATTCATTCTCTCTTGTTCATTTGTTTTAATTTTCTTCTCCAACCCCCTAAAATATTTTTATTTACTTCTTTTGTAACAAAACCAGTATCTTAAATATACTAGGATGTTTTTATAAGATTTATTCGAGCTACACTATCACACAACTACATCAAATGGTTAAAGAACATACGATTCGGTGGATGGCGAAATTCTGCCTCCCGAAACGATGATTGTTCAATACTCATTTAACACCTTAAAAGGTGGAAATTATGATGTCACTATTTTTATATATGATATATAATATGTTTATTATTTCCTTAAGCTCTTGTATTTTTCATTTTTGGCATACCATTATTGTTTCCATTATGGGTAAACACGATATCTTCATTTTAGGAAGTGCGGACTACCGCCCCCTGAAAGTGATTTGATCCGTTAATACCATATGTGGGATGTGTAAAGGACAAAGTTAATGATATTATATATGTTATTATACTGTAATTATAATATACTCTTATATCATTATGATTCCATTCTATAAAATAAAAAATAGAAATGAAAGTAGCGTTCATGCGTACGTACGACTTACCGTCTCCATGAACGGTGCATTTCATTTCTTACCTATAAATGATTATGAAATATTATAAATACATTTATATTCTGGATATATATGATATATATGATATCCAAATCAGGAATGTCATTCTGGATATAAAGAACCTTTGACCACACGAACAACATGTAATTGTAAGAAGTCCACTTTCGACTTAAGAACCAAATTTTGACAAAACAAACATTATTAACTTAAATGGTTACATAATGTTTATAACATGGCAATAAGTGATATAAAAGGAATAATGAACTTTAAAAAGGTTCTTAATCAAGTATAAATTAACTCAAGTTTATTATTCAGGACGTTAAAAAATGACCGAGTCCAGTCGGAGCTGAGGTAAGGGACTTCGTCTCAATCTCCTTTCATTGAGGCATATTTAATTTTATACACAACTTTCTTTTATATGGTGTATAAACCCCTTTGAACTTTACTTTTATACAAAAGGAATCTTTTTCTACAAAGCGTTTTACTAAACGACAAAAAGGAATGTTTTTTTAACGTACGTGGTGACAACGACCTTTTCCACCGCTGTGACTATTATTTGGTCTTTGGCTTCCTCAAAAAGTCATAGTGTTTTTAAAATAAAATAAATACCATATACTCTTTTATGTATTTTGGTATTGAAAATGGTTTTGATAAAGGATTCTATTATAATAAATTGTGATTGAAATGTGGAAATGTTATCATTCCTTTATATTGGTTTTATATTTTATGATTTTATATTGGTACTTGGACATTTGACGGGTGGTTACGTGATAAACCATATGACGGGTGGTGCCGTGAATACCAGGACGTGTGGTTACGTTATAACCTCCAATGCATTGGGTATGGAAGTCGGCCGTATGGCTATTCCATTAAGTATGTATGGAAATTGGCCGTATGGCTATTCCATTAAGTGATATGTCTGGAAGTCGACCGTATGGTTATTCCACTTAAGTATGTTTATGTCCCAAGTTACCTTTATATATGTTATGTGTTCTTTATATGGGTTTTATGGTAATCCTTTGGTTACAAAAAGGTAAGTAATGATACTTTATTCAGTGAAGAGTTTTTTCTAATTCATGAAGGTGAAGGTATTACTTTGATAGAGTATACATGGTTTACTTGATGTTTGAAAAACTAACAGTTTTCATTCTTTGTGTATCCCTTACTGAGCTTTTTATGCTCACCCCATGTTTTTTTGAAATGTTTTTCACGGGACTTAATGTGGAATAAGGTCAAGGATGGGATCAACGGAACGTCATGCTATATAAAACATGGAACTAGACATGTTTATTTTAGGAGTTTTTTATTTATTTATGGAAACTTAGTAGAAGTGAATACTTTGTAATCTTTTGAAATGTAATAGTTATGTTCTAGTTCTCTAAAACTCTAAACCTGAAAAGATCCTCAATGTGAATTATTCATTTAATTCAATATTAAGTAAGGTTTAAGGCCGGGGCCTTATAGTTGGTATCAAAGGTCGGTTTAGACAACTTTAGGGGTTAAAAAAGTGTTAAATTATAATATGATTGAAATGATATAGCATTTACGGATTACCATGTTGCTTCGCCTAAGATATTTCTGTGTTCAGAATGGTTTTCCGCAGAGGAAACAAAGCAACTATGTTGGGACGACATGAGGAGGAATACAACCTTCCAAATCAGCAACCTGAGATGGTCAGAATTAGAACTGAACAGTTTGTTGTAGTGATGGCACAGTTGAATCAGGCTATAAATGGTGGTGGTATCCATGCACGAGATCAACCAGATCAACCGCAGAGGAACATGTTAGTGGTGGAACATTTCATGAGGCAACATCCCCCATCATTCAGAGGATCATCTGACCCTGTGCAAGCTGAAGGGTGGATTAATGCACTGGAAAAGATTTTTGATGTCATGGGGTGTTCAGAACATCAAAAGGTTAGTCTTGCTGTTTACCGTTTTGAAGGTGAAGCTGATCAGTGGTGGTCGATGGTGAAAAATATCAAGGATAGTGATGAGATTGAGGATCTTCACTGGGACGAATTCAAAGGTATGTTTCTTGAGAAATATTTTCCTAAGGTGGTTCGTCTTAGGATGGAAAAACAGTTCCTAGAATTGAGGCAGGAGGACGATTCAGTGGCTGCTTATAAAGCAAAGTTCCCTTGATTGGAAAGGTATGCTCCAAACTTCATACGAGATCTAGATAGTAAAATAAACCGTTTTTACTCAGGGTTAAAGCCAAAGTATCGAAGGGCTTTAGCTTCTCGTGAGTTCAAAAGTTATGAAAAACTTGTTCGATGTGCGGAGAAGGTGGAAATAGAGTTTGCCGATGATCAGGTGTTCTATGACAAACAACAGAATAAGAGGTCTAGTTGGCTGGAAAAGGGGAATAATTCATCAAAGAAGCAAGGAGGTAAGAAAACCAAATATCCATCCTGTGAGAAGTGTGGTAAAATGAATCCTGGAGAATGTTTATCCAAGTCGGGTAAGTGCTTTCGGTGTGGTAAGTCTGGTCATATTGCTCGTCACTGTAAGGAAGATGATCAAGCAGGCAATGAAAAGCCAACGGTAAGATGTTTTAAGTGTAATGAAATGGGTCATTATGAAAACGAGTGTCCAACTAAGAACTCAACTGGGGGAATGCAGCCAGACTACAAGCAGAAAGGGGTGGTGAAATCCTTTGAAACAACTTCAGCAGATGTTGGGCCATCGAATGAAGTGGTATCAGGTACACTGATTGTTTGTTCAGATTATGCCAATGTGTTTTTTGATTCAGGGTCTACACACTCTTTCATTTCTGAGAAGTTTTTTAGTAAATTGGAAATTCCATATCAAGATATGAATCCTGAACTTATGGTAAAAACACCCGGAGGGAACGTTGAGACAAAAAGGAATTATAAGAACCTTCCTATCCTTGTGTGTGGAAAGAATATACCAGCAAACCTTATTGTTTTTCCTCTAGTAGAGTTTGATGTTATTTTGGGCATGGATTGGCTTTCTATTTATCATGCTAAGATTGACTGCAGAGCTAAAATGGTTTCTTTTCAGAAATATTTTCAGTTTGTGTACAAGAATGAACCCTTGATTTTGATAACATATCAGGAAGTTGAGAAACTAGTAAAATATGGAAATGAATGTTACCTTGCACATATTGTTGAAAATAAAGGAACTGTTCAGATTAATGATGTGCCAGTGGTAAATGAGTATCTTGATGTTTTTTCTGATGAGTTTCCTGGTATTATTCATGATCGGGAAGTTGAATTTACCGTTGACTTAGTTCCTGATTCTAATCCAATTTCAAAACCCCCTTATCGAATGTCTCAAGTTGAACTTTTAGAGTTAAAGAAACAATTGCAGGAGTTATTAGATAAAGGTTTCATTCGACCTAGCACATCACCATGGGGTTCTCCTATCTTGTTTGTTAAAAAGAAAGATGGATCAATGAGACTTTGCATTGATTATAGAGCCTTGAATAATATTACTATTAAGAAAAAGTTTCCTTTTCCTCATATCGATGATTTGTTTGATCAGCTCCAGGGAGCTCAGTATTTTTCGAAGATTGACTTGAGGTCGGGGTACCATCAGTTGAAAGTAAAAGAAGAAGACGTTCCGAAGACTGCGTTCCGTACTAGATATGGCCATTATGAATTTGTAGTTATACCTTTTGGGTTAACCAATTCACCTGTTGTATTCATGGACCTTATGAATAGAATTTTCCATGAGTTCTTGGATAAGTTTGTGGTTGTTTTCATCAATGATATTTTGGTGTTTTCTAAAAGTAATGAGGAGCATGAAAGTCATTTAAGGGTTATCTTGAAAACCTTAAAAGAAAAGAAACTATATGGAAAATTCAGCAAGTGTGAGTTTTGGTTACAAAAACTTTCTTTCCTAGGTCACATTGTTTCAAAATATGGCATAACTATTGATCCTACTAAAACAAAAGTTGTTGAAGAATGGCCAAGACCCACAAATGTAACCAAGATCCGTAGTTTTCTTGGTTTGGCAGGTTACTACCGAAGGTTTGTTGAAAATTTTTCACGGTTATCTAGTCCAATGACTAAGATAACTCATAAGGGTGTTAAGTTCATCTGGACAAAATAATGTGATGATTGTTTTCAGGAGTTGAAGAGAAGATTGGTGAATGCTCCAGTTTTGGCACTTCCTTCCAGGAATGGTGAGTTTGTTATATACAGTGATGCTTCGTTGAAGGGACTTGGATGTGTCCTTATGCAGAATGATCAGGTAATTGCTTATGCTTCACGACAGTTGAAAACTCATGAGGTAAATTACCCTACACATGATTTGGAATTAGCTGCTGTTGTCTTTGCTTTAAAAATTTGGAGGCATCATTTGTATGGAGTAAAGTGTGAAATATATACTGATCACAAAAGTTTAAAGTATATATTCACTCAGAAAGAATTGAACATGAGACATAGGAGATGGCTGGAATTAATCAAGGATTATGATTGTACAATTCATTACCATCCGGGAAAAGAAAATAAAGTGGCTGATGCTTTGAGTCGAAAAAGTAATGATTCATTAGCAATGTTGCGTTTGGAACGTGATCCTTTGGTCAAAGATTTGATGAACTTTGGCATAGAAGTTGTTGGTACAGGATGTTCTTCTGTTTTGTTTCAGGTATCAGTGAAATCTTCTCTATCAGACAGAATCAAGCAAGCACAGAAGCGAGACAGTGAGTTGAAGAAAAAGGTAGAGCTGGTTCAGAAAGGTAAGTTTCCTGAATTCAACATTGATAATGATTGTGTTTTGAGGTTTGGGAAGAGGTTATGTGTGACTTGTGATTCACAGTTGAAGAATGAGTTGTTATGTGAGGCTCATAGTTCCCCGTTTTTAGTTCATCCTGGCAGTATTAAGATGTACAGAGATCTGCGGGCGTATTACTGGTGGGATGGAATGAAAAGAGATATTGCTGATTTTACTGTGAAGTGTCTGACTTGTCAGCAGGTTAAAGCAGAGCGGCAGTTACCGAAAGGGATGCTTCAGCCTTTACCAGTTCCAGAGTGGAAATGGGAAAACATATCCATGGACTTTGTTGTGGGATTACCGAGGACATCTCGAGGTAATAATGCAATCTTGGTTATTGTTGATCGCTTGACTAAATCTGCTCATTTCCTTTCTATACGAGATACTTTTTCCCTAGATCAACTTTCCCGTTTGTATCTTAAAGAGATAGACAGGTTACATGGAGTTCCCCTCTCCATTGTATCTGATCGTGATCCCAGGTTCACATCTAACTTTTGGAAAGGCCTTCAGAAGTCGTTGGGTACTGAATTAAATTTTAGTACATCTTTTCATCCTCAATCAGATGGGCAGTCAGAACGAACAATTCAGACCTTGGAGGATATGCTACGAGCTTGTTCGATGGATTATCAGGGAAGTTGGGACCAACATCTTTCTTTGGTTGATTTTTCTTATAATAACATCTTTCATTCCAGCATACATATGGCACTATTTGAGGAATTATATGGGAAGCGGTGTCGAACTCCAGCATTTTGTGATGAAGTGGGTGAAAGGAAGCTGATGGGACCATAATTGGTAGAAGAGATGGCAGAAAAAGTTCTGTTGATTCAGAAGCACATGAGAACAGCTCAGAGCAGGCAGAATAGTTATGCGGATAACCGGAGGAAGGATCTATCTTTCGAGGTAGGTGATCATGTTTTTCTCAAGGTTTCTCCTTGGAAAAGTGTGATGAGATTTGGTAAGAAAGGAAAGCTGAGTCCAAGGTTTATTGGACCATATGAAATTTTGGAGAAAGTTGGATCAGTTGCTTACCGAGTGGATTTACCTCCGAGTTTATGTCAGGTACACAATGTTTTTCATGTTTCAATGTTGAGGAAGTATATGCCAGATCCATCTCATGTTTTGAGTCCAGAGGTAGTTCAGCTGGAGGAGAACCTATCTTATGAAGAACAACCAGTCCAGATTCTTGACCACAGGGAGTAGGTGTTACGGAATATGGTGATTCATCAGGTAAAGGTTTTGTGGAAAAACCATGTGATTGAAGAGGCAACGTGGGAATCTGAAAATGCTATGAGAGATAAATACCCGCACTTATTTTTATAAGTGAATAAAATTGCGAGGACGCAATTCCCAAAAGGGGGGAAGGATGTAACATCCTAGGTAATTAAAGAATACTGAATTTTCATATTTATTAATATTTATGAAATAAATATTAATTTTAATAAAAAGGGGTTTCTACGTTCGATAGCGTACTCGATACGCAACGATGAATTTCTTTAAAAACTTACGTTGCACACAAGTAATAAAATAATATTATTTTAAATGTTAGTTAACAAGTAGCCGTTGTACTGGCGGGAATGAATAGAAATAACTAAAATATGATTTTATATGTTTTTAAATGTTTTTACATTTACCCAATAAAAGATAAAGGCTTAAAATACGAAAAGAGTTCAATTTTAGGCATTTATACCCTAATTTTCACTAAGGGTTCACTTATCACCTTTTGACGGAGAACCGTCATTAAATATAGTTTTTATCAATCTTATAAATTCTATTGGACCAAAAATAACTCTTCTTTAGAATCAGGACATCAAAATTTACTTTGTGTAAATTTTTGGTACCTTTCCGATAAAGTTCATTTTTTAATGAATAGTGTAAAATGTTGTATTTTAATTCAAAACCTCTTTTTAATATAATTTATTTATATGATTAGATTATCTTTTGAATTGGGTTTAAAGTGAAATTAGAAAATATTTTTACCATTAAATCCAATAGTGGTCGTTGGAATTAATTTCACTTTGAAATCGGACTTAAACTACTGTCAATCTTTTGATACTTATTGTTTCATAAAAACACGCTATTTGCTCTGACAGCAGGAATTAATTATTAAATTAATTAATGTGACTTATATGTTTTGAATTTTTTAAAATAGACTTCATTTTTGAATTCGTAATATCAAATATAGCTTAGGGTAAATTTTTGATAATTTTCTGAAAAACTTCAAATTTTGATGAATAGTGAAACCACTATGTGGTACTTATAAAAACTGATTTTCCGTTTAAATGAAATTTTTCCATCATTGTGTTTTGATTTTAAAAAATCTGACATTCATGGTTGTCATTAAGAAGTAAAATGTGGTTCAATTAGATTAAAATAATTTTTTGGTGAATAGTAACTTATTAAGTTTTTAATCGCGATTAGTGGTAATTAGTGTAGTTTAAGGTAAAAATAATGTTTTAATAATATGAGATGAGCTTGACACTTGTCCTACCCTCATTGGATGTGTCATGGCAGACCAATACAAGCCATGGGTCAACTATGGGACCCCATGGAGCCACTTTGGTTGGGAAAGGACATAAATAACTTTTTATTTAATGTAAAAGTAAAAATGACACAAACATAATATGTTTTACGAAAAAAAAATTTACATGGGGTTATAAAGATCAGATATTTGATTATAAATAGTCATTGGAAAGCTAAAAAGCTTTCCTACATCATAGTATTTTTTTATAATTTTTAGACTTTAAATAAATTAAATTATTTTTGACATCATGATGATGCAGCGATGACTTCATTATTTAACGATTTAAATAAAATGGAAAGATAATGTAATATCTAAAACCTACACATGGACAAAACCAATTGGATGAGTGTATTTCGAAGCCTTATCACCTTATCCTCTAATTATATAAATGTGGGACCTTTTGAATCCGAAAATCATTTTAAAATAAAGTAACTTATCTTTACTTTCCAAGAGTGCCCTCCTCTCCTCTTATAAAAGGCCCCCACCTCTACCTCATTTCACACACTCCTCAAGCCTTTGGCTCGGCCATCCCCTGCCCATTTACTCTCTCCACATCCCTATACTCATCCTAGAGGATTCCCTTTGGGAATAATCCTTTCAAAGGAATCCTTTAGGCTCAAATCAAAAGGAGTTACACTTTTAAAGGTAATTCATTCTCTCTTGTTCATTTGTTTTATTTCGCTTCTCCAACCCCCTAAACTCTTTTTATTTACTTCTTTTGTAAAAACACCAGTATCTTCAATATACTAGGATGTTGTTATAAGATTTATTCGAGATACACTCTCACACAACTACATCAAATGGTTAAAGAACATACGGTTTCCGTGGATGGCGAAATTCTGTCTCCCGAAACGATGATTGTTCAATACTCATTTAACACCTTCAAAGGTGGCCATTATGATGTAACTATTTTTATATATGATATATAATATTTTTATTCTTTCCTTAAGCTTCTGTATTTTTCATTTTTGTCATACCATTACTGTTTCCATTATGGGTAAACACGATATCTTCATTTTAGGAAGTGCGGACTACCGCCCCCTGAAAGTGATTTGATTCGTTAATACCATATGTGGGATGTGTAAAGGATAAAGTTAATGATATTATATATGTTATTATACTGGAATTATAATATACTCTTATATCATTATGATTCTATTCTATAAAATACGAAATAGAAATGAAAGTAGCGTTCATGCGTACGTACGACTTACCGTCTCCATGAACGGTGCATTTCATTTCTTACCTCTAAATGATTATGTAATATTATAAATACATGTATATTCTGGATATATATGATATATATGATATCCAAATCAGGAATTTCATTCTGGATATAAAGAACCTTTGACCACATGAACAACATGTAATTGTAAGAAGTCCACTTTCGACTTAAGAACCAAATTTTGACAAAACAAACATTATTAACTTAAATGATTACATAATGTTTATAACATGGAAATAAGTGATATAAACGGAATAATGAACTTTAAAAAGGTTCTTAATCAAGTATAAATTAACTAAAGTTTATTATTCAGGACGTTAAAGAACGATCGAGTCAAGTCGGACCCGAGGTAAGGGACTTCGTCTCAATCTCCTTTCATTGAGGCATATTTAATTTTATACACAACTTTCTTTTATACGGTGTATAAACCCCTTTGACCTTTACATTTATACAAAATGAATCTTTTTCTACAAAGCGTTTTACTAAATGAAAAAAGGAATGTTTTTTTACGTATGTGGTGACAACGACCTTTTTCGCCGCCGCGAGTATTATTTGGTCTTTGGCTTCCTCAAAAAGCCGTAATGTTTTTAAAATAAAATAAATACCATATACTCTTTTATGTATTTTGGTATTGAAAATGGTTTTGATAAAGGATTCTATTATAATATATTGTGATTGAAATTTGTAAATGTTATCATTCCTTTATATTGGTTTTATATTTTATGATTTTATATTGGTACTTGGACATTTGACGGGTGGTTACGTGATAAACCATATGACGGGTGGTGCCATGAATACCAGCACGGGTGGTTACGTTATAACCTCCAATGCATTGGGTATGGAAGTCGGCCGTATGGCTATTCCATTAAGTATGTATGGAAATTCGCCGTATGGCTATTCCATTAAGTGATATGTCTGGAAGTCGACCGTATGGTTATTCCACTTAAGTATGTTTATGTCCCAAGTTACCTTTATATATGTTATGTGTTCTTTATATGGGTTTTATGGTAATCCTTTGGTTACAAAAAGGCAAGTAATGATACTTTATTCAGTGAAGAGTTTTTACTACTTCATGAAGGTGAAGGTATTACTTTGATAGAGTATACATGGTTTACTTGATGTTTAAAAAACTAACAGTTTTAATTCTTTGTGTATCCCTTACTGAGCTTTTTATGCTCACCCCAAGTTTTTTTGAAATGTTTTTCACAGGAATTAATGTGGAATAAGGTCAAGAATGGGATCAAGGGAATTTCATGCTATATAAAACATGGAACTAGACATGTTTCTTTTTAGAGTTTTTTTATTTATGGAAACTTAGTAGAAGTGACTACTTTGTAATCTTTTGAGATGTAATAGTTATGTTCTAATTCTCTAAAACTCTAAAACTTAAAAGATCCTCAACGTGAATTATTCATTTAATTCAATATTAAGTAAGGTTTAAGGCCGGGGCCTTATAGTATCCATTAATTTCATTAGGGTAACCTATAAAGATAAAATTTATTCCCCAGGGTGTTAGGTTATTGTTTTAGATAGAATTAAAAAAACTTCTCACCCTAATTCATGAATATGTGACAAAATAGTTTTCCTTTCACTCAATAACTTAAAAAAATATCATTTTCTACTTTAATTGGTACTCGAGATAGTATGTATACTTTTGTGTGTAATGCATATACCCAAAATGATTATGGAAGGATTGTATGATTCATCATGAACCATAACTTGTCAAATAAGGTACATTAAATCCTTTCACTAACACCATTACATTTTCATGTATAAGAAAGTGTGAGTTGAGATAAAATCCCATACTCCCATATAAAGTTTTTCAACTTATTGGTTAAGATATTCACTACATAGAAGCAATCAAAATTTCTTTATCATCTTACCAATATAATTCTAAACTTAATTCTATAAATACTTAAAATTATTAGAGGTTTCATACTTTGAACTCATCTAGTACAAATATTCATACATACTCAAGTCATTGGTAAAAGTCATAAAGTATTATAACCCACCTCTAGATTCTACTTGAAAATGTCTGCACACATTAGTGTGTACCAGTTATAGATTCTATATGGACCTTTCAACTTGAACACAACATGGTTTTTTGGTCATATATAATTATAAATAAGCAAGGAATCATTCAAGTTGTGTCATATCAAAAGAGTCTAGGTAACCATCTTGATATAGTTTCTTCAAATGCCTCTTATTTACATGACGAAGATGATGATGCTAGAATTGGGCATGAAATGATTCTTGTGAATTTAATTTTTTATCAATTTACAATATTTGTTTTTCATAAGTTAATAAATAAATGAATTTATTCAACTATTCCATACAATAACATATTCCAACTTTATAAGGGTATAAAATCATAATTTTTAAAATAAAAATGAATCCTTTCATATCTAAATAAGAAAAAAGTTGAAGTTTTTATTAACACTAGAAACATAATAATATTTTTTTAAAACAATAATAATTCATTTAAAAAAATTATGGTAGTATACAATTGAGAGATCAGTAAGCCTCACCACATTGACAACCCGTAGATCTACCCCACCTCAAGAAAACTTTTGAAAATTGGTTCATATATTTGGACATAAATGTGACCACCACATTCCATATATAATACCCAAATTGTAGATAAGAAAATATTACACTCAATAATGAATACACCTAAATATTCCCATTACTCAATAGGTTGGGTTCAGTTCCTCATCTAGTATCCTTGTTTTCCGCATGAAAAAAAAACTCTATTTTTCTCCTTTTCATACCACTAGATCTTCTTCTTCTTGGATGGACAATGCAGTGGATCCTTAGACATGGGTTGAGTCTTCATAACCCTTTATATATTATTCCTTTTTATATTCACCATAAAGACTATGGGTTTTCATGCCCCATGTCTTTATTAACTTGGAAAATAAGGTTAATAATTTTCAAAATATTCTTCTCACTATTTCTCATATTATAATTTACAAGGATGTTGGAGAAGTTATTAGGTAGGGAGGAAACATTTATATCATTGCATAAATCATCAGGTATCATTAAACCCAAGATATATAATCATGTTACAAATCTATTCATGCTTACTACATGATTCCTAGATTTCATATACTCTCTAAGATTTCATATGAAAAATGCATTGGATATCTCATATCTCTCTAGAAACACCTTCTCATGATAATTATCAAGAAGCTGAGATATGATGCTGTATGAATATATATACTCATGTTACTTTAAAATCTCATGATAAATGGAGGGAAACATGAAACATTAGATATCTATTGAATTATATTTATGTTTCAGGTAGATAGATACTTCTTCCTTAGTATCCTCTTTCACAACCATCAAAGGAAGGGGGTTTTCTGTATGTATAATTTACAGTGATGGAATATTATAACACATAACTATACTATTCTTGTAAATTCATACTATTTACAAGGTTATCTTTCTCTTGTAGGATCATAATGATATGGTAAAATTCACATGGTTTTACTTTTTTCTAAAATCAATAACACGTGATTGATACTTATTTCATTACCAAATTAAATAAATAAATTTAAATTAAGTTTTATTAATCTCCAACTATTTTTTCAAAACATAATATCCCTCCATATGAGTTTTATAATATATTATTTCATGGATATTCTAGTGTAAATGACCCATATTCCCCTTATCATAATGGTGACTTGTTCTTGTAAAGTTATTTGAATGGTTTTAGGTACATGTAATATCCCAAATACATTAAATCATAGTTCCTTGATTTGTTGAGTAAAATCCCCAATCCCAAAATCTTGAATAAATGTTTTCTCAACTTTTCCCTCTTAGTTACAGCAAGTCCAACTTGGGTAGTCAACCCTTGATTTGAAATACGTTATGTTAACCTAAAATATCCAGCCAAAATTTTACTAATAATTGAAAGCACAATGACTTGGGCAAATCAAGAACATTGAACTATGAGTTTAATTAAAACATAGGTAGTGGAAGGATAAACCAACATTATATTTTATTTGATGTATTTTTAACTTTATTCAAATATCCAAGTTTTACCATTTCACATTCCTTGTTAATATTAAGCATATTTAACTTATGTGATTAATTATGTCTGATAAAATTTAAGTATAACCTGACATTATTTTATTCTATCTTGTATTCTTGTTAATTTATTCATTAAGTGATAGAGTAACATTTATAAAAATATATAATATACCATGAAAATGATATAAATATAAGTGTCATGATCATGAGATTCTCTAATGGTTAGTTTATCTTGAAGATGATAAACTAAACCTCAACCCTAGGGGAGAACACCTTGAACTACATCTTAGTTCATGTTACAACATTCCACCTCATATCCTATGTATTTCCTTGATTGGTTGTGCCTTGGATCCTTGACTTGGATAATCTCCTCTCACCTGAGAGATCTATCCTTAAGTCATATTTTACTCATATTCAGGGTCCTTACATAACAAGAAGGAGAGTTTGAATCACAGAACAACATTTTAATTTTATATTAATTAATTAAAAGGATATAAATCACATACAAATATTTGGACTGAGCTCATGACCACTTACATAGCATGAAATAAACAAAATTTTCTATCTATTTATGAATTACTTATATTCATTATTTAATTAAGATAAAATGCCACAAATGAGTGAAATTAAATCAATTTATCTTAATTCCATCCAATAATCCTTGAAATTACATCATCCATATTTTTTTAAAAAAAATAATTAATTTTAATTAAAATTAATAAAGTACAGAAGTGTTCATAGAGGAAAAAAACATGCACTCATCCAAGATACCCAACATGATGTTTATACTTGTGCATTCCCATGGAATCCAACATACATTTCATAGAAGGTAATTATATTTCATGTAATATTTTAAAATAGTTCACATATAACACATGTGAATTACATTGCATGTGATTATATGGATGTGTGTGGAGTACACTATAAGAAATTACCATGCACAAATTTTAGATTTATAATTTAACATTGAAATTAATGCCATATATAATAAAAAATCTTAAGAAATGATATTTACTATTAACTAAATGACACACGAAACACGTATTAATATATTTAATTATATAATTTGTCCTTCTATGCACATTTAATTAAGAACATTGGACATAGAATACTAAACAGTGTGTAATGGATTACATGGCATGTGATCTCTCTTGCCTATTCCCCCGAAACATGCATAGGGAATTAGGATGTTTTTAATCCATGGGTGTGTACATGTTACATGATGTGTAATATTTCTACATGATGTGTGGCCTTGAGGTTGCAATGATTTTTAGTCCTTTTTTCAGGTAATAGATACATGACATGCTTGGAACCTCATATTCCATTCCATAAGAACATGAGGATTACACATCATGTATGTGAGTTACATGGTGTGTAGTTATTTAAACAACATGAATTATAGTCCAAATATATATAGATTCATTTTTTTGGATATGATCTGATATAATTATAATGATATGATAAAAATATGATATAAACACTAGATAAATGGTTACATGGGGTGTAGTCTTCTGTTATCTGACTAGAATGTTTGGCATCTTCAAATGAAAATTTAGGATGTTTATTCATTTTTATTTTAATAGATTATTGGTTATATGAGAATGATAAAATAAATAAAGAGAAAATGAGGTTTTTATTCCAAGAATGAATATATATGAAGCAAAATAACTTGAAAATTCATTCCATTCAATCAAATATTGGTAAATGTTTATAAATTAACCATGTTACTACTTTGATTCCATTAATATGTTCTAAGAATAGTGGAAGTCTATTTTGGGAAAGACCATCACATATTTTAATCATAATCATAGAATAATCTGAGCTACACATGATGAATGATTTCATGATTAGTATATTTAAATAAAAAATTAATTAACTTATTTATTCCCTAGAACCAAAGGTAAATCATCATATGTAATTTTTAATTAGCATATGAACATTTATAGATTTACCATGAATTTTAATTATTTATTAATTGATGAATCATTCGACTTGATCCCATCATAAAATCATTGTATCATTAGATCCAAGAGTAGAATCCCTCCATAATTGATCCACCCATGTACCAAAATCTAAGAGCACCTCCATAGAATTTTCAGGTGCTAGAATGACTAATCCCAATCTCCTGCAATTTTGTTTTTGAATACATCAAGAAGATCTTCATGGATGAGGAACTCTTTTATCCCTCTTGATCACTTGATAGGTGAGGAGGATCTATACTATATATCTTTAGTTAATTATTGTGATCTATCTAGGGCTTTAGAGAACCATTTTTATCTATTATGTACAATGAATTGTATCTCAAGGAACTAATATAACTAGATATTTGTTATGGAAGGTTTAAGGACAACTATTTTCTCGTAGATCCATTAAAATTTACATAATTATTTGTAATACTAGTAAAATATATTTTTATTTTATAAATAAAAGAGGGTTCTACATATGTCAAGAAAAATGAAACTTGTGCAGGAGATAAACAATTATTGAGGAGGTCTAAAATAATGAATCCATGTGAATCTTCTTCTGCTAGATTCACCTCTCATCCAGAAGAGAGATATTATTTGAGAAGAAATAGGTCCTCTCTCTATGTCCCTCCATTTAAGTAATAAAGTATGCCACACTCAAAATTAGATGGGGGAATGTGGCATACAAGTGGTGGGTTGGGCCTAGGACATGCATGGTATGTCGCACACCTATACCTCATTGCCAAAATAACACATTTTTAGTTGGGTTTTTGCTTAGTGGTAAGAAACCCGTAATATTACATCAAGGTTGGGGTTTTAAAACTCATGGATCATAGGTACTTTAGAAACATTGTAGTGGTACTGTAGTAGCACTATAGCAGTGGAAGAACTATAGAAATTATGAAACTGTAGTGGTGGTGAGCACTGTAGCAGGAATTTTAGTAGTGAAAACACTGTAGAGAATACTATATCAGATCGAGTATTATAGCATCAATATTTATCAATGGTCCTTTGGGTCAAAATTATGCACCTACAAGCAATGTAATAGGATTTCATGCCCACATGGCCTATGGACCATGTAATGGTCTTCATGGTCACTGGGCCTATGAGCCATATATTGAATAAATAAGGCTTGATGGTTGGGTTATCCCCTTCAGGGGGATATGGGATTCATTTCAAGCATTTGTGTGAGTTGTGTGTGTCTTTAATTGTAATTTTACCCCCAAGAACCTAATATATATAAGCAATATAACAATGAACGTTTCCTAAGTTGAGGAATGGATTATACAAGATGAATAATTCTATTTCAACCTTGATCAGACAAATATTTTCTTGTTTTCTTAAGATATTCTCCATGAGAAAAGCCTTTTCCTCTTTTTGAATACATTCCCTAGTTCCATACACCACAATGAACACAATAATGATAACCACCCACTGATCCTGCACCATTTCTCCTCTCCTCATGAAGCTTGAACTGAATGACTGTTCCGTGTTTTATTTTAATCCAAAAGGAAGAGGATGATAGCGTAACCATCATCCCTATTTAACATTCATAATATATTGATTGGAATACCTAACTGTAAGAATAAAATTGATAATGGGAACATCTTCCCAATTCCTAATGAGGTGGACAAAATCAACCTAAAAATTCATGTTACCAATCGAAATGACTCTTCTCGTGCATGAAGTGTCAAAAACTCAAGCACTATTCCATGCCTTCCAGATACTCTAGTAGATTTTTAAAAGAACCAGCATTCTTACTTTCCTTTCTTCTCCCATTGAATCTGCTCATGAAAACCAAAAATACATGAAATTTAATCTCTATTCGTTCTAGACATCAAAACCCATTAAATACCCAAACACAGTCCATACTGAATGGCCCTATTCCACTTTAAAAAACAAGTGTTCTGAACTCTCTTCCCTACTGTTCATGTAGAAAGTGCACCTAGATATCATATTGATACCTAAAATATTGATATTTTCATTAGTTGGTAGAGTCCAGTTTCATATAAACCATATAAGGAAGTTATATTTCATTGGAGACTCCTTTCACCACAACGTTTCACACCACCTATCAACAGGATTGGAAAACATCAAAACCGTTCTGAATTCCTTTACTGAAAACCCTCCTTAAAATGATTCCTTAAAGACCCATATGTCTAGTTGATTTTTCATGTCAATGAGATCAATGATATCCCAATTTTTCTTATCCAGTGTTGCATTAATGATGTTTATATGCACATAAGCACTCATGAAGGAAATTTACGGGACCTGGTAGCTTAGAAACCCGTGCTTTGAACCAAACCAATTATGATTCCAATAAGAAATATCCCCTACCTAAAATACATTGAGTATGGTCTTGGAGATTCATGAGTTGTCGTTGTATTTAAGACCATAAAGAATTGGGGAAACCTCTCACCATAACCATAATTCCTTTGTGTTTCCTTTATATGAACCTACCCTAGGGAGTACATTCCTCAAGAATCTCCCATGATAAATTTTCATGAAAAAAATGGAGTATATCTGAGAGTTTTTCACATTTATGCCACCCTAATTAACCGATTTGGAAATTCTATTCTACGAGGCCGAATGGTGCATACCTTCTGAGTGTGCATCCCAAATGAACGAAGGTAGAATATTGTCAATGTGAGTGATGACTGTCTTTGGAACCTTTGTATCCTAGAGAGCATGAATCAGTATATAGCTGAGAATGTTGTTCACCAGAGTTATTCTACCTATAAATGAGGGGAATTTTCTTTTCCAATTTATGGTCCTCCCAAAAATCCTATCTAAATTTTTTACAAAGTAATGTATATAGGGCCTGTAAGATGAGATAGATACTCCTAAATTGTCCATTTTAATAGTTATCCTCAATATATAAATATCATTGATGAGCAAGAAAGTTATTCATTATTTATCAAACCTTAAATAATGATTATTTATTTGAAAAATAAATATCATTTAATTATTTATTAATAAATATAATAAATATTATATTCACATAATCTTGAAAATAAATATTTATTACCATTTAACTCACATATTCTTTCAAATAACTCATGATTAAATATTATTCATCAACAAAACCCAAATAATTAATAAGATACAAATCTAGAATAATATTTATTATAATTTATTAAATTCAACATTTAATTTAACTAAGATTATGGATACACTTGTTGTGTGACTGTCTAGGCCTATTTCTCAATGGAAATATATGGAGACTTATAAAGTTCAAGATTGGTTTCTAGAAACATGAAAAGATACCTATAGAGAAATAATTTAATTCCACCATGAAATAAAACCTACTATGAATTATTTCTATTTAATAAAATCCCTTTACCATGATATCTCTAATCAATAAGGTTGTATTCTGGTGTGAACAACTTATGTTCTTGACCAATCGTTCTTTGAATTTCAGAAAATGAAATTTCCCACAAAACACCATGGACATGGATTTATCTATGAAATTGCATTCCCATCAAAGGGAATGAGTTATAAAAAAATATTAATTGAAAAAAGGTATATTTATTTTTATCACATTATCTATTAATGAAATATCACTCATGATATACCTAACATATGCTAACTCGTCGTGAGAATAATTCATATCAATTTTTATCAATACATCAAAATATGTGACTTATGATATTAATTAATGATAAATTTAATTTATAAGGATAAACACACATGTATGAAGATATAAACATCCAATGACACATATAGACACAGATTTCCTATAGGATAGTCTCATTCTCACAATCACCTGGTCTAGAAATTACCAAGGCTGCACACCATGAGAGGGTTCCTCAAAGTCCTATGAGACTACACCTCAAATATATCATATCATCTATTTCATGTAAAATTATATCATCTCAATGTGGAATATATATATATATATATATATTCAATAATACTATCATGGCATCTATAGGTTCTCATCATAGAGAGGAACTTTTATGACCATTCAGTGTGACAAATATTCTTATAAAATTATCACATACTATACCGTGCAAAGGAAAAATCGTGATGTGATAAGAAAATTCATTAATATTTAGTAAAATGACTATATTTAATCAAAAATACTTAAAATTTGGTTATAGGGAACCAACTCTAAGAAATAAAATTCACACCTCTATAAAAAAGTTGTAACATGGTAAGACTTCCTACCTCAAATGAAATAGAGTCCAATTTTCAAGATCCAACACCCAAAAAAGTCCAAAGCACCAAATCCCTAGAATGTATCCTAAAACACTCACATTATGATTCTATAATGAATATCCACGAATAAGGAATCATCTATGGTTAATATAGGCATAAAATTACGAAAAAACTACCATAATGAATATATCTCATATTGGCCAAGAGAATTTAAACATTTATAGTAGGTCTAGGTTCCTCCCCTTAAATAATGAAAGCATTATTAATTATATCACAATATATAACTTATATATATTTATTTAAGATTATATATGGAGTTTATTTTAGTATAGGATGTGTAGACCATGGAGACAAAGAACAAAACAGAGACATATCTTCAATTTCTAGGTCTAATGAGTCATGATCTGATAAAAAGACATTTCAAAGAGAAATAAATCCATAAAATATTCTAAAGGAGTATCCTGGTTTTATATTTCTATCCATAGGAGGTATAATTATGGTTTTTAGGGTGGTTTCATGTTATAATTCTAAATGTAATAATAATTAATACCGTATAATCTATTTGCAAAACCATACATAAATCGTGCATAATATAGTGTCCAGACCATGGCTGGGGCACACAGTTGGTAAACACGGGTTTCTAAATTGCGTTCCAACCATGTGAATGACACTATGTTCAAATTCTCTACTTTCATGGTTACCTTGGTAATATGTACATTTTCTTTTAACCATGAAATAACTCTGTTTCCTCTAAACTACTAACAACGTGACCCAAACCTACCTAGAAAATCCCAAGTTTATAACCCAATAAAAAATATCTCAAAACAAAAAATGATAATCTTAAAAAGAAATAAAATACAAGCATAACTAACCTTATAAATTTTATGGGGCATTACAAATCCCCCCTCTAAATAAATTATTATCATTGAAAAATTCCTTTAGGAGTCCTGATTGAAAAAAATTTTCCAATAAGCCCTTACATTCAATTCCCACTCCCAAGAATCTTCATAAACATTATTATATTACCGAAAAACTCAATAAATAGTCACATTATTCACTAATATCACCATTTCACTCTGTGCAATAATATTCACAAGATGTTCATCATATGAATCATTTTCCCCCAACTACATATCTTTGCTATGAATCACATGAACATGATATGGAACATACTTTTGGAGATGAGACACATGAAACACATTATGAATATCTTGATTTCATGGATGAAGGTATAACCTATAGGTCAATATCTCAATATGTTCCATGATCTCGAACTATCCCAAAAACCTAAATGCAAACTTTTTATGCTTCTGCAACCATTGATGCCCCATGGAAAACTCCATGGTTCATCACCTTTGTCAATATATGAAATTTTCCTACTCTGAGTGGTAACCAAACACTTCTAAATCAACTAAACCCATTTATCTATCTCTTGTATTGGGATCAACTTGATCAATTCTCACTCAAACATCTTAAGAAAACACAATGGTGAAAGACCTGGTCAACCATAAAGTTCCTCAAATATAGCCATCTGAAAAAAATTCTGAAAGCTATTATTATATGAAGAATATTACAAGCCATATAGAAATCTTGTTAACCACCAAAATACAGCACACAAGATCTGTAAATATCATACAAAAACTAGATCTTATTCTTAGTCTTTCCATTTGTCTATTGGTGATATTCATTACTCAGTTTTATATATGATTCAAATACTTTCTATAGTCCTTTCTAAAACCATGGTTTAAAACATGTATCCAAATATAATATTATACTCATAGTAACCCATTTCACACTATTTATTGTATATAAAACCTACCTAAATCATCCACATACTAGGTTTCTTGAATAATAATAAATTTTAAACCTTCATCAGTCAGTGAGCCACTACTCACCTACATCTTAAATACTCAAGGTCCTGGGTAGTCCCATGAAAAATTATATCATCACCTTATCCCAATTCTATAGAGGAACTGAAAGTGATTATTATAATCCATCTATTCACTGGTGCACTTTCTTTTCCCTATGACTGGTAAGGAAATAAGAGATGAACCCCACTACATATTTCTTTATAACCAACTGAACGAAATTATTTTTCATGTCATGATACATTTTGGTTGATCTTGGATGTACCACCTATTGTAAGGCATGATATTTTATCATGAACACTTACCTCATGGTCTTGGTAACCAATAATCTTCGCTGAACATTAATTATATCAATCTCACCTAAGGACCATCCTAAAACAGAGTCATCTTCTATCAGTTGTTCTTGCATCGACTGAAAAATTGAATCATATTTTTGGTCTAACCTTGATGAAATCTACCAATTATTATTTGATGAAAATTTTGATATAACTTACTACCCCTTGGTCCTTATACATACCCATCTACAATTATTCTAACAAGATCATCGGCTTCCAATCCTTTTATGATGTTCTAGTTCAAAGTTCTTATGTATGCCTAATAAGATCATCCACAAAAAAATTCCTTTTCCTGGGGTTTGTACCATTTAAAATATGAATGTATGTAAGTAATCAACCCAATGACACTATTATATGTTTTATTCTCATTGGGAGAAAATATATTTTAAGATTTTATGGTCTTTGTTGATAAAACATCTCTCACTAAAGAGATAATGATACTAACATATCATGGAATATACCAAAATAGATAAATATAGCTCATGATTAAGGTATTTACATTCATAGGTTCATAGTTTATGAGTCTCACAAATGAATACTCAATATTATCATTTTTAGACACCCACTTACCAACTCTTGAAGCATCACAATATACTGCAAATCCAATTACTAGGTTATGAAGATAGAGAATAGTAGCAGATGTCAACCTTTTATTTAGTTCTTTAAAATCCTCTGCAACTTCCATTTTTTTGAATTATTAAAAGAAACTTTTTGGATAAGTGGGAAACCATACAAAGACCAATTCTTGCCAAACCTCCATCCACTACACACCTTTTCCAAAATTCAAAAAACAAAATTCAAATTTTAAAACCAAAATAGAACAACGACAAAGTCAACATTGAACCATGAACTTCCCACATTGATCTACCTCACCAATCGCCATAATCATAGAGTTGTCCTATAATATCATATCACTACCATCACATCATCACATAACCAAATACGTCATCTATATTAGCTTATCATCATTGACCACATCTACAACCATCGACCACATCACTGAATTCCACCTCCAGAACATTGAAACCCATCACTTACATCACACTATCAGTCACGTCCCTTCCAATTACCATCATCAAAAACATTGGATATAAACTCATAAAGGACTCCCTGCTTAGTCATCTCGGTCATAGAAATCTAAAAACGATTGATGTTTGGAATGAACCACCAGTAATATCTGACCATCCCCATAAATAACAAAAACTTAAACATGTTATTTGGTCATGAACATGATATCATTGCTTCCACCTTCTCCAAATTGATTGATATTTCTCTTTTAGAGATCAAAATAATACGAGAACATAAAAATTGGATCTATAAATAACTCTTAGATAACTTGGAATTAAGTTGATGCACTTGAATCATACTCAGCACAATCTTCAAATGTCTATCATGTATCTCTCGGGTCCCTAAGTATAACACGATATCAATGAAAAATTGATGAAAAAATAATCTTGTTAGGAATGAATAATTTATTGAATGGAATCTAAAAACACCCAAAGTGAATTCATTAACCATAATGACATAATAATATACTCATACAATCTATACCTACTCCTGAACACTATTTATGAAATGTCATTGGTCTAAACACAAATTTGATGATATCCAGATTGCAAGTCAACCATAGAAAAGCATAAAGATTCTATCAACTAGTAAAATAGATCATATATACTTATAATTTGGTACATATTATTCACTATAACCTGATTCATATTTTGATAAAACACACACAAACGAATAAAACTATCCAGGTTCTTAGTAAATAGAACTAGTGCATCCCAAGGGGAAGTGCTTGGGAGAATAAAACCATTCGGTTCAAGATCCTCAAGATTAAATTTTAACTCCTTCAACTCAGCTAGTTCCATATCTTATGGATCAATTCATATCTTCTCTAAACTTAACAGAATTTTAGTATCAAATTTATTTCCCATTTTAGGATAAATTCCTGAGAAATACTTAGAAAAAAAATCCATGTAATGGTCCACCATAGAAGGAAGAGTTGATGGAATGGTCACCTCATCATATATAAGAGTTATGTCTGGTACATGTGCTATAATGGTACTGATCTAACTTATTCTCAATTCCATTTTATCATTATCTTAAATCCCATTCCCTAATAAAATAATACGTCTTTACCTCAAGAGAGGAAAATGATAGTTCCCTATGGTAGCAGTCGATGCGATCTTGGAAACTCATCATCCAGTTCATAACAAATATAACATTAAAGCTTTTATTTTCTAGAATAAAAAAATCCAATTGATTTTCTATCCCACAATCACTATAGGACACTCTGGGAATCTCTAAATATGACCTACTCTCTATAGATGAGTAATTTCAAGGGATAAAAACCCTAATGTTATCTTTACTATCAAATATAATCCATAAATGAATGAAGAAGTTAAAAAAGAATAAGAAGACCATATATCATAAATGGTAGTAGAAATCATAGAAATAATAAAAAACATACTTATCACCATTTAAGGTCCCTCTCCAACATCACCCAAAACATGATCCATATAATAAAATATTCCTACATCAAATATATGGTAATTTATATTATGTTAGTGGATCACATAGGCCCAAAAATATGGCATGGTCTATAGTTATTAATGAGATTCCCATCCCTCTCTCGGTCCCGAACATTTTGTAGTAGCCTGATTATTAGTTTGAGTTCCCCCTTACCAATACCTCGATGTTCTTGTCTACCTATATTCCATTTCTGAACCTCTCTATGATACCCTAGAGAAATAAACGAGAGGTTCCCGATCTTACCAAATAGATGGTACTCTTTAGTTTGATGAGTATAGAACTTCTGGTGATTCACCCTTTACTTGTATTAAAAAAACAGATAAGGACCACCACCAAAAGGCAAAGCTAAAAAACCCCTACTTTTCATTGGTTATATATCACCACCCAAGTGATTATCCTCAACTCTCATATTCCCACCACCAGAAGAGGAATCCATAACACCACTAGAGAAACCATTCATCATTTCACTAAAATTAGGAATAATTCATGCTTCCTCATCTTCCTCCAGACCCTTATCAGTCATAAGAACATTGTGAAGCACATCAAGATATTATTTCATGCTAATGTAACAAACCGAGAAACTCACCTCACTTTATAACCCAACTTCATATTCCTTATCCTTTTGGGATCATTACAATTCAAGGGAGGGGTAAAGTAAATTAACTCTAAAAAATGAGTGGCACAACTATCCAGTAATAATGCTCCCCACTAAATCTCTATAGATTCATATTCACAATCTAATCTCAGTATTTCTGGATAGAATTACTTGAAGAAGAGGTCCTTGAAGGACCTCCATGTCTGATCCTCATTCCTATTTTCCCTAAACATGATTCTAAAACACATATTAGTGGGTCCGTGAAGTATATACACAACTGTATTATCCTTTAAATTGTTAGGATTCTCAATCAAATCAAATATACCTTTGATGATATCTATCAGATCATCTTCATCATGAGGAACTCCATTTTTTGGAATACTGGAGGATGATACAATTAAAAATCCCAACCAAAATCTACCATTTCAACACAACCCTTTACACTCCTTCACTGTAAGCTGCCTCTAAAAGAAAAAAACTAGGCTAAATCAATTCCACTACCTAGAATGATTTTAAAATTTTTGGAACATTACTCACCACACACTCTTATACTTCCAAAGGAACGAGAAGAGTGTATCCCACCTCAAGATCTTTTGACCTGTGTTACTTGGTGGCTTAATGAGACATCATCTAGACAATACCAATAAAATTTCATATGAAATCATATAAGTTCTATTGATATCCAAAAATACAAACCAATTTTTCTAGTAATTAATAGTTAGATTCCAACAAAAGTAAACACAACCTAAGATTCTACCCAATACTAATTGATGTGAAATTTCTTAACTAACCAAGGCCTAAACCCATCATAAATTCTGAACATTAGTCAGAATTATTTTCATAACAATTTATAACATATTAAGTTCATATAAATCATAGAAAATAGGTGCATAAAATGTCAACCTATGTCCCTATACATGATGAGTTAACTCACCCACTTTTTACACCCAAACAAGAGTAAATCCCATAAAACATAACATAAAATGAACGCATATCACTCGATGTGAAAAATGATAAAAAGTAATTGTGAAAACCTAAAATGAAAATACCACTTCCCTAGTAACTCATAGGTACACTGTATGAGTGCTGGATAGAAACCAGTATTATTCCCTTACCCATGTTTTACCATTTTATCTCCAAAATTACCAAATCATAGTAAAAGAAAAATGTTCTAATACTACTTTGTAACACGCTGACCCAAATCAATCAGTACAGACCATGGTGAAACACAACCTTATGCATTCCTACCTTATACAAGAGGAATATATATAATGGTGAGGGCTTGGGAAGAAACATGGGGACATTATTCCCTACATAGAAAATCTCCAATTATCATAAATACATCTTTAGTAATGATAAAATAACTAAACCAGAAAACACAAAATTATAAAATAAAAGTAAAGAAAGGAAATTATATCCATACTATAAAAAAGGGAATACAAAAGTAATATCATTTCAAGAGGATCCCCACATGTTGTGGATCAATGTACCAAAATAAACAAAATGATGTAGGTGAATGAGGAATCAAAACAAAAGATCCCAGAGGTTGTCATGATATTACATTGATATACCCTTCTCTTCCAACTTAACACCCTGACTTAGGGCCCATTCCATTCACTATATCCCTAACCATAATTGTTTCACATGACTCGAGATTATCGTGAAGGGTTTGAGTATAAAACCAAGTGGGACACCATAAATTAATTCATAACATAGGTTAATCTTGTGTATATAAAGGGGTATGCAATAAATATAAATAAATACATATACAAACACAAAAATAATAGGGTCATTGTGTGCTAACTGAGATTCCAAAAAACCTGATCCAACCCCTTTTTTCTCCATGTCAAGATAAATTTCATGTCAATATAGTAAAATAATATGAATAAGGTCACATAATTTTTTTTGAATTGACAATCTCACAATGGATAACCATAATGTAGTCAACAAAAAAGAATAATTTATTTCATTACTCGATGATCTATTTGATGGATAACCATAATATAATCAAAACACATAACACAATTTATTCTACAACTCAACCATCAAATTAATGGATAACCACCGTATAATGAAAATACACATTCCAAACGAACCTCAAAAGAGAGTCCTTATAGAGCCACACACACAACCACATACCAATAAAATAACACAATAAGCTTATTATATGGTTTAACATGCACCCAAATGGTTATACAATTACAAAAAAATGTTCTCATAGGGATATACATGCACCAACATGACAATAAAACATGCATATTTATATTAATGTAGTAACACAGTAAGGATTTCTTGCCTAAAATGTAACAAATACTAATTATCAAGAAAAACTATCCAAAATAATAAGAATTCACAATACCCTAAGGATTACGTACAAAATCATTACATAGGGATTCATGATAATAAATTCCAAAAATAAGGAAACATCTAGGGTTAATATAGTCTTAGAAATTTCAAATGGAGACCACTGTAATGAATAGATCTCATATCATGTGACAAAATTTAATTTTTTAAAGGATCTAGGTTCCTCTCCTTCAACAATGAAAGGAATGTTAATTAGATCAAGATCAATACATTAGATACATGAATAAAATATCCAATCTAGGTTTTATTTTGATAAAATATGTGTATATCATGGAGAAGAAGAAAAAAATAGAGGTATAACTTTTATTCCTAGTTCTAATAATTCAATAACTAAAAAAATGAATTTTAGATAAAAAGTAATCCTGAAATCACCCAGAAGAGTCTTCTGATTAGAGAGCATTAGTTGTAGGAAGATTAACGCGGTATTTTAGAGACAATAATGAAAAAATTATAATTTTTAGGTTAATTAATATTTTATGCATGAATTTAAAAAATTGTTTAGAAAACTGTGTGTCAACAATGTGGGAGTCACTATCAAAACCTAGATTTGGTTACATGGTTGGGCCACATAGTTCGGTAAGTTGTGTTCTAACCATGAGAACACCACTATATCAAATGTTTCTACTCACATGGTTATTTAGGGAGTCTTTATGATTTATCTAAATAGTTTTCCAACCATTAAACCTATAAAAAGTTTCTAAGACATAATAAAACTACCTAGAAACTCCACAAGTCTAATCCCCAAAAAACCAAAGCTTAGAAAATACAATTATAAGATACAAAAGTAATAAAAGAAAAATGTAATACACCTTATAAATTTGTGAGGATGTATATTAAACCATTCACTATTAATGGGAATAATATGAAAAAGGTTATATATAAATTTACCCTATGAACCAGTGGAGGAGATCACACTCCTCCAACCCATCTATCAATGAAGAACCATCAAGTTGAACCAATCCTTAACAGTTGATTGAAAGTTGTGATTATATTAAAAAATTTCTTACATGATAAATATTTTAAGATAAATTGAGGAAAATATATCCATTAATTTTAGGGGAAGAAAAATTTATATTCTAGGGTGTTTAATATGTTTTTTTTCAAGTATTAGTGTTATGTTTTTTAAAATTATGTGTTCTTCTTTTAAATTTTAGAGTATTTTTGAAACATTTTTGAGCTTAAATTTAATTCCCTAGTTACTTTTGTATCTTTTCCAATGTAGAGGAATTAGTTTTACCCATTTAATCACCTTATAAGAATGTGGAAATGAACATATTAAAAAAAATATAAGTGAGGTAAATTCAATCTACGACCACTAATTTTTTAATCCCCTTATATGATATATTGTCCAAAATTTTAATCACCCACCATGATAATTCTGAGATAATTTTGACATCTTATTTATAATAAACTATTTATTTTAAATGAAATAAAATTTTAAATTAAAATATATTGTCAAGTATACCATTAAATTTATTCCTCATGGACCTTATAAGAAAAGAATTACTTTTTTGGTATCCACATTACAATCCAAATATCACTGTATACCTTTATTTAGAAGCTAATGCATGATCTAGTTTGAATTAAAGTTTTCAAGAAGGGATAATGTTACATAGAAAAATATTCTTTGAAATTTTTTCTTAAGATAAAGAAATGAAGTTATACAAATTTGGTTTTGATGTTTTTTGGGAAAAATCATTCTAGGAAGAATGAAAAGATACCCTAGATATCATACAAGGATGGTCATGGAATTATACAATAGCATGAATTAAAAAATTACTATATTTATTGCTAAAATTAAATTATGAAAAAAATTATATATCAAAATTTAGCATGAAACAAAGAATAAAATGGGTAAATAGTGAAGTAATATATAATTTATGTTGATGCTGTATAAGGGTTTGTTTACTAAGAAGTTGTAGAGGAGTTGGGGGACATATGGAGTGGTATTGAAGCTGATATATGTTATGAAATATTCTGTTTACGTGTTTACAAGTTAGAGATAGTTGAGAAAAGGTTATAAATTTATATAATAAGGGCTTTTGAAAAAATAACATGTAAGGAATATAATTTATAATATAGGGAATAACATATCACATACACATCAAAATAAATTTCAAAGTCCCTCTTTACTTTCAAAAGAATATTTTTTTTTGAAATTGCTGAAATAAACAGAGTGGAATATTTTATACTATGGAAATATTAAAATGTTTGAACTAACATCATAAAATTAAAAGGAGTTATGTTTAAATGAGTGAATGAGAGAATTTATAATTTATTATTAAAGTAAATTTAAAATCATTCATTGTTCTTTAACATATAAGATTTATAGTTCTAGTTTAATTGGAAAATTAGGTACATTGTATAATGACTTAATACATGAAAAACAACATGTTTATTGAAAAATTCTTAAACATGATCAATCGTTTCTTCATACATAACACTAAATGGGATAACCCAAGGACATACATAAGAAATGGGTGACTATAAATCTCAGTAAGGGAATAAACAAGGAATAACATAAATAATACAATACATGTTATACAATAGGCATATCAACAGATCATTAAAGAAACATGAATAATAAGTCATCATATAGCATGATAATCATAACATGGGAAATGTGACAACTTAAAACACTGCGTCATAAACATAGGTCTAGGATAAACCTTCCAAGACATAATGGTGTAAAAAGTACCAAAAATTAATTAGGAAAACCCATTTTCCCAATGTGTCTTATCATAATGCTAACCATTGCCCAATGGATTCGGTCGGTATATAATTCCAGGACCACCTATCACTTTCATTTCATTCTCATGCTTAAGTGTGCCACATAGATCAATAAACATGGATTAATTCATCAGAATAATATATTATGCCATCAAGGAGTGTGAAATAAATACACTTATGTCCCAAATAAAATAATTATATGTGTATAAAGGTGAAGACCCATTATAAAAAATGGGTATGGTATTCACTATACATTGGTTTTGGAATACAAAATCACGCTGCAATTTCTGCAGCATAATGACAACACATAAAAATTATAAAATGGATTTATAAGAGATAAATGGGTATCTAATAATTTATATATGAAATGGAAAGTATGATGTATATGGAAAGAAATTTCCCAACATAAGTAATTGAAAAAATAAGGGGTAACATAATAAAGAAACTTGGAGAAATAAGAGAAAGAAATAAACCCTTACATGAATGCGTGACACCAAAGGCTTTGGAAGGGATTATTGAAATCTTGTGGGAGAATTGAGAGGACTATTGGGAGTGTAAGGAAGAGTGTGTACATTATCCAGGATTTCTAGTGAAGATAAATGGGATCTTGGGTGGGATTATATAGGAAAGGAGGTAGATTTAATTATTTTTTTTGGTTTTTGATTCTACATAATAAAATATTCAAAAACATAAACCATATCATGATTCTTCACATGTTTTCTTAAAAATTGGAGTGTTTTACATTATATTTTAAGTCCAATGGTAGAAATTATTCAAATATTACCCTTGGGGATGTAGAGGCGAGTCACACTCATAAAGAAATGATTTTAAAATCATAAAATATATTATAACTCTTGGAGGATTCACAATGGTTTTAAAAAATAAATAAAATAAACATAAAATCACATTATTTTTAATTTAAAACATATATTTGGTCTTGGATAATATTTATATTATTTATTATATAACTTTTGTGTCTTATTTATGTCGTAAAACACATGGTATATTTATATTGTATTTAATGTTTACCTGAAAACTCAACTATCTCGAAAAATTATGGAAAAATAAATGTTAGATAATTTCAATTTTATGATTCCAAAAATTATATTAATTTTATATATATTTTTTTAAATATCTTAAACTTCACTTTTAAAATAAAAAATTACATTTATTGAAAATGACATGTTTTTGAAAATAACATTTTTTTAAACCCTTATAAAAATTACATTTGACTTCATAAAAATTATATGATCATTTATATTTGATAAAAATTATTTAATAATAAAATTTTATTAATTTTTTTTATTTTAAAAATCTTTTAATCCATTAATTCATTAATTTAATTTGAATATTAACCAAAAATATAATGTATGCTTTAAAAATATTTTACTAAGTGACAATAATATGATTAAAATATATTCACTATTTTATAAAAAATAATTTACATATTCCTATTGCTAGGGTCTTGATACACATCCATTTAATTCACCTGTATATTCTCTAAGAGTGTGGTGTGTGAAAGTGTGGCTTTCAAGGGGCCATTTTATGAACATGGTTTGGGATGTGATCTCAATGAGCTTGGAATTATCCTATAAAATATTTCCCTCATGAATAAGTTATTGGATATCATCTTGTGCATGGTAATATAAAAACCCCAAAAATTATATATCCCTGATATGCTCTAATAAATGGGATTCATAGGGTATGACCATACTGGTTGAGTCCATCACTTCCTTTGTTTGTGTCAAAAGGATTTGTTAAAACGCCTATATTTATACTAGTCATGTGATCATTATTCAATGGCTATATTATTAATAGTAATGATAATTAATGTTAATATAAATCTAATTGGATATAATAAAATAAAACAAGTTCATATGTTTTCTATAACTATATGACAATTAATTAAATCAAAAAGGATAATTTTATTCATAA
Organism: Viscum album; assembly: GCA_963277665.1. Classification (NCBI taxonomy): domain Eukaryota; kingdom Viridiplantae; phylum Streptophyta; class Magnoliopsida; order Santalales; family Viscaceae; genus Viscum; species Viscum album. The sequence goes on along the minus strand of OY728145.1, from coordinate 615,099,267 downwards.
CAGTTTGGTTCATTACAATCTTCCCCCTTTAAAAATTTATCCCTCAAAAATTTATTTTCCCCACTCTAAAATAGATTAGGGTAACTTTGATTCACCACCTCCTCCAATTCCCACATTTCTTCTTAAAACATGGGGTTTCTCTACAAAACTTTGACAAGGGGAATTGTATTATATTGTAGAAATTTTTCTCTATGATCTATGATCTTCAACAACTTCTCTTTATAGGAATGATCATCCGCCAATAGTACCACCTATGGATTGAGTACATGTGAGGGGTCTGGTATGTACTTTCTCAATAAGGATACATTGAATACATCATGTAATTGATTTATTTATGGTGGAAGTGCTAGTCGATAGGCCACTACTCTGATGTGATCAATGATCTCAAAAGGGATGATGTATCATGGACTATGCTTTTACTTTTTCCCAAATATCCTCAATTTCTTCCATGAAGATATGCAGTGGAATAACATGTCTCCAAAATTAAACTCCAGGTCTCATCAATTATTTTTAGCATAGCTCATCTATAGACTCTAAGTAGGCATGATGTGATGCTATATGGTCTTAAACTTCTCCACCATTTCCTTATCAATTTCAAGACCTAGATGTTTTTTTGTCCAAATTCATCCCAAAATTTTAGTGTTCTGCACCTCTTCCCATAAAGGTATTCACAATGAGAAATTTGGATACTTGAGTGAAAAGTGTGGTTGTAAGAGAACTCAAACAAAGGAAGATGTTCGTCCCATATACCTACGAAGTCTGTAGAATATGATGACAAGATGTCTTCCAATGTCTAAATAGTTCCCTGAAATTGGCAATCAGTTTGAGGATGATATGCCCTATTGAAATTCATCTCAGTGTTTATAGAATGCTGGAAAATTTTCTAAAACATGGAGGTGAATCTTGGATCTTGATTGGATATAATCAATAGTGGTACTTCATGTAACCTACCACTTCTCTGATGAATATCCATTCTAGTTGATCTAGTGAGAAATCCACTCAAATCATAATAAAGTGTGAAGTCATTGTAAGATGATCAACAATATCCAAGATAAAATTGTTTCCTTTTTATTTCATTAGAAGTCTCATGAAATATTCTATGGTGATGTTTACCCATTTCCTTACTACTATAGGTAATGGTTTCATCATCCCCTTAGGATTATCCCTTTCAGACTTCACTTACTAAAATACCATGCACATTGATGTATATTCAGTGATATCCATCTTCATGTTGTCACACCAATAGTTCTATCAGATATCTCAATACATATTTGTGTTTCCTAGGTGAATGAAGAATGTCAAACTTTGTGCATCATCCAGTATTTCATTATTTAACTCAGGATTTGATGGAACACATATCCTTGACCCAAATATCACAATTCATTATTTATTGACATTTAAATCCAAGGATTTCCCATTACTTACAGTTTCCACTCTCTTATGAATTCACACATCGTATTTTTTATCATTTTTATCCTTTCCAAAAGATATGGTTGAGAAATAATTTGTGAAGGGATTGATGATGTTCCTTTCTTTATGACTCCCTTGTCTATCCTCTTAAAATACAAGAAGATTTGATCCTTCTTAATTATAATCAATGATAGAATTGTTGGGTCCTTTCTGCTTAGAGCATCTGCCACATTGTTTTATTTACCCAGATGACACTGGATTGAGAAATTATAATCCTTGATGATATCTAACCATATTCATTAACTCATATTAAGCTCTTTCTATGTGAATATATATTTGAGGCTCTTGTGATCAGTATATATCTCTGACATCTCCCCATAAAGATAATGTCACCATATTTTAAACACAAAGATCACATCTTTTAAATATAGATCAATCATGGTATATTTTTTCTCATGAATTTTCAACTACTTTGAGGTGTAAGACATGACTTTGTAAATTTTAGTCCACACACAACCAAATACCTTCTTTGATGCATCACTAAAAATTATGAAAAGTTCCCCACTTTTAAGTAGTGTGAGAACCGGGGAAGTGATAAGACCCATTTTCAACTCCATGATGCTTTCTTCACATTCCTAAATCCAAGAAAACTTGAGTCCCTTCTGAGTTATCTTGGTAAGATTTTTTTAACATCATGATAGATTTATCAAAAATAGAAGATTATATCCAATTATCCCATGAAAGATATAGACATCTTTCATGGATGTTATGCTCGGACATTCATCAATTTTATTTTAAGGATTCACATATATCCAATTTCTTACGATGACATTCCACAATAATGAGACTTCCTTAAACCTTAAATCACACTTGTTTTACTATTCATAAATATTATCCTTTCCCAATGTCTTTAGCATAGTGCTTAAATGCTCCTCATGGTCCTCCTCAGTTTTAGTGTATATTAGAATATCATCTATAAATACTACTAATGATTTGTCAAGGTAATATCTAAAGACACTATTAATCAAGTCCATGAAGATTTATAGAGAATTAGTGAGTCTGAATGACATCACTAAGAACTCATAGTGCTTGTACCTTGTATGAAAAGTAGTATTGTGGATATCTTACTTCTCTATCCTTACTTGATAATATCCCGACAAAAGATTCACCTTGGAGAACAATTTTTCTACGCATAGCTAATTGAAAAATTTATAAATCCATGGAAAAGGATACTTGTTCTTTATCATGATCTTGTTGACCTCATGATAATCAATGCAAAGGAAAATTTACATATCCTTCTTCTTGATGAAGTGGATTGGTGCACCCCATGGTGAAGCACTTGTCCATATGAACCCTTTATGTAGATTCACATATATTTGTTTATTTATATCCTCAAATTCCACAACATCCATTCTATAAGGAGTTTTGGATTTTTGAAATTTCCCAATTAATAGATCAATGTAAAATTTAAACTCTCACCTAGGAGTAAAACTAAGAAATTACTCAGGAAATATATCACCATATTTCCTAAAAAAGGAATATATTTGGGTATGGTTCTTTATATATACACAATCATTTTAGATAGATATGCTATCTCATAGGTAAATAATATTCATGCTTGAGATGATGGTGATAAATATGATTCATCATCCTCCTTTCAATTATAAAAAATCAACGTTCGATTTGCAATATAGAGTGTGATTTCCTCCTTGTGGAAATTTATATAGGATCTATATAGGTAAAGATAATCCATGCCTAGAATTGAATCAAATACCACCAAAGGGAGTGTTAAAAGGTTCTCAAGGATGTTCTCCCACAAAAATTTATAGGGGAGTAATTATATTCTTGGGATGCGATAATTTACCCATTTTTTCAAGGGCATCTCTACTTACATGCTTTGTGGTGGTGTTGGAATAGTTATAATAAACTTTAATGATAATAAGGAATGTATAGACCCTGAATAAAAAAGTACATTCACGATTCTAGAATGAATAACTAGAATACATATCACCACTTCATTTTTGGGATACACCTTAGTGGTCATGAGAGAAAAAGATCTTCCTTGCTACTTTAGAGGTTGTTGGTTACCTCCGAAGACCCTTAGATTAGTTCACTTGTTCCCAAAGTGCCCTATTTCTTTGCAGGTGAAGTAGTGAACAACACATTGAGGGTTGACCATAACATTATTTTTCTCTTTAACATTGGTTGTTTTCTCCTATCCGAAATCATTGGCCAGGTGACCATCTCTTTAACACCTAAATCATTTCTTTATTCCCCTTTTTCATTTTTTGGGTGCTTCTTTCCACACCTTTGACAAGTAGAATGATGAAATTTCATACCAACATTTAATTTAACCATCAGAATTCCAGAATTAATCTCCACTTTCCATTTATTATCCCCATAATACCCTTGGGATTCTCTGATCTCCATTTCTACTTTGAGGGGACATCGAACAATTTCATCATCGCTATCAAAGTCACAGATCACCAGACCATCTCATAAACTAGGATTTATCCCACCATAGAAGTGTTCAAACTTACATTATGGGGTAACGAGAAAGCTAAAGGCATATAACGTAAGTCTTTTGAACTTTTTCTTATACATCCTGATAGATGTTTCATCTTTTGGCTTAAGTTCAAGAAAATACTATTCTATTTAAAGATAAATAGCGTGAGGAAAATTTTATCGAAAAACATTTTCCATAATTCCTTCCACTCCATGATTTTGATCTCTTCCTCAGGATTTGTATTCTTGATCAATTTACACCATAGATCAACTTCTCCATCTATATGATAAACAACTAGAATAAACTTATCGTATTCATAACATTGAAGGACGAAGAAGAACTTCTCAATGGATTTGATCCATTTTTTCATAATTAAGTGATTAGATGGTCCATTGAAAGTAGGAGGCCCTTATCGCATAAAGCTCTTGATTGAGGCATGTTCTCTCTTAGGATAGTTTGGGAGATCCTCTTGATCTAGGTTTTTATTAATGACATGGGTTAGCTGAGAGAGTATCATGACAATGTTTTTGATTCCCGCCCCCATCAGGCTGGGCATCTCATTGGTGCAGTCATCACATTTCCCATCACATTGATTCTTCACCTGATTCCTCTTATTTACATCCATTGTATAAAATAAGAGTAAAATTATTGATGATTATTTTTAAAATATTAAACATATAAAGTGAAATCCAATGAAATTAAATGGATATCATTAAATATTAAATTTCTAGGCTTCAATGTATGTTATCCATGATATATTTCCTAAAAAATATTCTTATGGGGACATTTCTCCTTAATTATAGTTCTTAAAACTACTATAAAAAAGGCCTTTAATATCACTAGAAAATTCCTTTATTAGTGTTAAAAAATAAAAGATAATCAAAGTGCCGTTAAAAGCCTAAAATTTTTATCAACACTAAAAATGTACTATTAAAGGAACCCTTTAATAGCACAAAAAATGCACTGTTAAAAGAGTTATTTAACAGTGTTGTTAAAGGGGGCCTTTAATTGTTCTCTTTTAGAATTGATAAAGGTAATACAATTAAAGGGGTAATTTGTTTTTTAGAGACCTATGTGCCTGACCTTTCTATCGACGCTTCTATGACCCCATTAACAAAGCTTCACACCACCTTTACCAGCACTGCTCACCCACCCACCCATTTTATCAGTGATTTGATAATTTCCAACCTCAGGTGTGCCCACATAGATTCAAACCTTGAACCTCCCCTTCAAAGATGGAATGAATTTACTACTACAACATGTTGTTTTGCTATCTGTTTACTGATATTTCTATTTATTTATATATATATATATATACATATATTTAAATAATTATTTTTAAATACATTTATACAATATACCAGTGTGTGTGACATATATTATATTTATTTAAATATATTATATATTATATTCATTTATATATATTAGATTATAATATATATATATGATTATTAATATACACACATATGTATATATAAAAATTATAAATGTATTTTTATAATGTAAAAAGGTTATATATTATTTTAAATACATTTTTAGATGTTTTATTTATTTAGATATATTAAAATTACATTTTTACATAAATATATTATCATATGTATTTATATGAGTGATTTATTATAAGTAAATATAAGTAACCATCCATATATTTAATTATAAATAAAATAATATTGTGAAAAAAAATAAAATTTCAAAACCATAATATCAATATGAATGCAATCCCAATAAATAAATTCATTTTCCACAAAAAAGGTAATAATATTCCATTTAACGAGGATGAAAATCAATCAAATATTAATAAATAATTGTACTCCCACGAAAAAGTAAGTTTTAGAGGCCTTATAAGCATTTTTTGGCCCTGAAAAAATGTAACCTATGTTCACGTATGTCACAAAGGGTATAGATCTCATTGAAGGCTTCCATTTGACATGTGTTAGAGCCCAAACAGACACCCTGATGAAAATTTATGTCCATTTGAAGTTTCAGTTATGTTTTTAACTTATTTTAGATATTTTTTAAATTTTTTGACCTTTTTATCTTTAAATTGTTATTAAATTACTATTTCTTGGTAATAATATGAAAATTATTAATTAAAAATAACTTTTTTGTAATTTTATAATCTATTTTCATTAAATATCTTATATATTAAGTGTAAATGACTATTTACCTTATCTAAAACATATTAAAAAAAATATACATTATATATATAAATATAATTATATATTAATATATTATTTTTAATGAAAAATAATTTTTTATGTATAATTTTATCAGTGCTTTTAAAAAAGAGCTGATAAAGGGGGTTCTTTATCAGTGCTTCTAAAAAACACTAATAACCCCCTTTATTAGTTCAGATAAAAGACTCTATTTATAAGTGTTTTTTTAAATCACTAATATTGGTCAGGCCTTTAACAGTGCTTGTAAAAAATCACATATAAAGTTGGGTCTTTAACAGTTCTTTTTTAGCACCATTAAAGACCCCTTTTATAGTGCTCTTTTTAGCGCTGACAAAGGGGGTTTTTAATAACATTTTTAGCTAGTTTAATTAAATAACTATCACTGGATAAACCTATTTTTGAAATATTGTAATTATCTTATGAATTTACCAAATCATATTCCCTAGTAGTGTCAACCCAGGTTCACAATAAGGCCCATTTTTAGGTACCACATTACCCCGAGTCAGGCCCAAAACATCCTGTCGGAGTTGCTACCCCTAGGTATATTAGTGCCAGAACCATTTCTACTTGTAATATCCATATAAGGATGTATTTTCTTGATAAATCAATTACTATATACTAACAATAATTTATCTATGTTTCCTTATACTTAGTCTTATCCCTAATGACTTCTATAAAGTTCTCCAATCTTAATCTAAAAAATAAGTAAACTATTCCTTTGATACCAACTACAAAAACAATGATATTTATTTTACAATTAAATATGATTTATTACATAGAAATACACTTAATAAAACCTGGAATATTGATATTTCTTGTGTCTGTGAACATAGGTAAATTACATAATAACTTAAAACATGAAAAACAATATCTTTATTGAGAACTTATTTAACATGATCGAGCATTCCTTCATAGTTAACACTGCATGGGATAACCTGAGAACATAGATAAGAAAGGGGAAATATATAAATCCTATTATGGGAATAAAAAATGAATAACATGAATGATACAATACATGTTAGACAATAGGAATATCAATGAAGCATAAAAGGAACATGAATAATAAGGCATGATATAACATGAAAATCATAACATGGGAAATGTGGAAATAACTTAAAACACTTCATCATAAATATAAGTGAATGATAAACCCACCAAGACATAATGGTGAGAAAAGTACCATAAAGTAATTAGGTAAACCCCCTATTCCAATGTGACGTATCATGATACTAACCATTACCCAATGCATTGGAGCACTATATAATATCGAGCGCACCCATCACTTTCTTTTCATTCTCATGCTTAAGTGTGTCACATTGATCAATCAACATTGATTCATTAAAAATAATAATTTATTACATGATCTCGGAGTGTGGAAAAAATAAATTTAAGTACCCAATCAAGGAAGTATATATGTATAATGGTGAATAACCATGATAGAAAATGGGCATGGTATTCACTACACAATTTCTTTGGAATGTGAAATCATGGTGAAATTTTGGAAACTTCACAACATCACATTAAAATTCATAAAATGAGTTTATGATAGATAAAGGGGTCTATAATAATTTATATATGAAATTTAAATTAGTATATAAATGTAAATACATGTACCATCATAATTAATTTAAAAAATAAGGTGTAACATAATAATGAAACTTGAAGAAAGGGGATAAAGGAAATAACCCTTACTTGAATGGGTGACTCCAAATGCTTGGTAGTGGCTTCTTGAAATCTTGGGGGAATATTGGTAGGACTATAGGGAGTATATGTAAGATTTTGGATGTGCTCCAAAGAGTTTAGGTGAATATAAATGGGTTATTGGATGGGTTTATATAGGAAAAGAGAGAGATTTCTTTATTATTTTGGTTTTAGTTTCTATATAATAAAATACTCAAAAATAGAAACCATGCAATGTTTTTTTCTCATGGTTTCTTCCAAATGGGTTTTTTGAAATTATTTTATAATTCAAAGGGCTGAACTTATTAAAATTTTACCCTTGGTGATGTGGCGGTGAGTCACTCTCTTAAGGAAATGATTTTAAAATCATAAAATATATTATAACTCTTAGAGGATTCATAATTTCTTTAAAAATAATAAAAATAAACTTAAAATAAAATCCTTTTAAAGGGAAAAAATATATTTTAAAGGGTATACTATTTATATTAATTATTACCTCACTTTTGGGTCATTGTGAGGTCATAAAACACAAGTTATATTTATACAGTATTTAATTTTTACCCGGAAAATTGACTATCTTATAAAATAATGAAAAAATAACTATTAGATAATTTTGAAATCCTATTTCAAAAATAACATTAATTTTATATATTTTTTAAATAAACATGTTAATTTTCACTTTTAACATAAAAGCCAACATTTATTGAAAATGATGAGTTTTTGACAATAACATTTTTTTAACCCTTATAAAAATTTCATTTGAATTCATAAAAATTATAAGATAATTTATATTTAATAAAAATTATTTAATAATAAAATTTTATTAAAATATTATTTATTTAAAAGATTAAAAAATTCATTAATTCCTTAATTGAATTTGAATATTAACCAAAAATAAAATTTGTACTTTAAAAATAATTTACAAAGTAACAATAATAGGATTAAAATATATTCATTATTTTATAAAATCCAATGTATAAATTACTATTTCTAGGGTCTTAACACATATCAGTTAAATAATCTAGTATAAAATCTTTGAGTGATGTATGAAATGGTGGGGATTTTATGGGGTCGTTCGACAAACATGGTTTGGGTCATGATCTCGATGATCCCAAACTTCCCCTGTAAATGATTTCACTCATGCTTAAGTTGTTGGATCTCATTTTGGGATTGGTCAAGGGAAAATACTCTATCTCCCTTATAATCTATAATAAACGGGCTTCATAGGGTACGATCTTACGGGTTGAGGCTATCACTTCCTTTGTCTATGTCAAAAAGGATTTTTTAACCCTATATTTAAGCTTGTCATGTGATCACTTTTAAATGACTATGTTATTAATTTTAGTGATATTTAATAGTCATCTAAATAGAGTTGTATATAATAAAAGAAAATTAGTGCATGTGTTTTCTATAACAATAAGGCATTTAATTAAATCAAAAATGGGAATTTTATTCAAAATAGTTTGGGTCATTACAATATAAGTTTGTTTACTTGAATAGATACAGTGGAAATTAATTGAATATATTTAATGAGGAAAATGGAACCAATAACATTTAGGCACTGTGATAAGATTGAGGAACACTATATTAAAAGGGGACTCGTGTTGGTTGGTATTTGAATTTTTTCTCCTATAATCTTTTTGTTAAATCACTTTTTTGAAGGTCTATTGTTATGTGTTGGGGAACTAATAAGAAAATGTTTTCATACAGTTTTTATTGATATTTTAATGATTTAAATACCACAATTTCACCATTTTAATGTCAATTTTCACACATTTATATTTTAGGAGTATTTTTTGTTTAATTGTGAAAAAGGTTTAATTCTTGATGTTTGATTATTTTATATATATTAGGAATTATTAGAATGAAACCTATATTTAATATTTGGTATTTTCATGATTATTTTAGTAGGTTAGAAGGAAAATTAAATAATAGAAATGGTTTTGTAAGGAAATATAGTATTAATATAGGATTGATTGCTAAAATTTGGAAAAGTAAATTCTATATAGGTGTCATCAAAACCCCATGTTAGTTTCATTTTTAGCGTATGTGGATGGGAAAATTGGAAAAGGAAGATAGTATTATGTGCGAACCTTTCCCAATGTAGGTTTATTTTGGATCTACATACATTTCAATTTCACCAATGTAGGTTTCATATGATAAATATATGTGTGAAGCTACTTAGTGTATGTGTTGTTTTTTAGTAGCGTAGGTGTGAATCAGCTAGTATAAATATCATCTATGTATTTGAAAAAAATCATCCTATAGATGATCAAAAACATAATTTTATGGATTCATGTAAAATTTTAGTTTAATATTTTTCCTACCACATCAGTACCCATGAATCTAATAGAATTATATAACATGGAAGGTAATTTGAAAAATATTTAGATCAATGAATTAAAGGAGGAACCATACGATTTTGTGGAATGCCAGATCATGAGTAAAGAAATACGAGTTAACGAAAAAGAAAATAGGGAAGATTTGAAAATAATAGTAATAATAGATGTTGTACCAAAACCAAAATAGATGAAATATAAGGAACTTCAAAAAATGATTAGAGTCCAAATTATGGGGTTTAAAAATGTGTATACGACTAGAGAACCCATTGTTTCTTTCATTTTACTACTTTCTTAGTTATATAATGAATTTTATTCCACCTTCTTCTATGTTACTCTTAAAATGGATGGGAAATATTTTGAGAGATTAGATAAGGGAGGTTTCTCCCTTATAATGATTAAATACTCATGTTTTAATGAATAAAACTCTTTAATGTTGATTTATTTCAGTTCATAGTGAAAATTTGATCCACCTCATGCAATTGTGTTTGATGATTTGGAATTCTTCATTGTTTTCTTCTTAGGTCGATTATTTTCAACTTCCCTTATCCTAATCAAAATTTTCACTAAGAAACATGTTGTATTTCTTAGTGAGTTCCAATAAATATTTGGTATAAGTTTGAGGTCCGTAATCTTCTCTTGGATTTCCAAGTACCACCAACACACAATTTGTTATTGACTTAGTAGTTTGGGGGGGGGTGGTTCACTGACTTTTCATGCATATATGAAGGGAGGATGATTGATCATTAAGTACTATTAGATAAATTTACACAATAACCTTTGGGTTATGGTGTTAAATGTGTTAATTGTGTAATATTACACTAATCAATTAATAAGAAGACAAGAAAAACCACTTTAGGGACTATGGAAGCATCATAAATGGAAATAAAACCTCAAACTAGTCACCCTTTTTATAATATGTTTCAAAATATCTATTTCATCACTTAATATTTTTTCCCAAAATCATAAACCAAAAGCATCCCCTTTTCTAAAACTATCATGAAACAAAAAATATTGTGAACTTCTCTTGAAATACAACCTAGGGTTACTACTAATACAATATCTTGCTTTGAAAATTTGTTAACGTTTTCTACATTCTATGATAGGTGGAATTGAAAAGTTAAAAATTTTCATAATAATTTTGACAATTATTAAAATTATTTGAAGTGTTATAAGGTGAATAAAAGTTATTAAGAAATTATAATATGATTTTAAATGACTCAACAAATTATTTTAAGTAATATGGATTTTTGAGGTTAACGATAAAAAAAGCAAAAGTATTGAAGACTTCATAAGAGTCATATAGTTAAGATTATGTTGTGAATATAAAAAAGGAATGAATTAAAAAGAGTAAATAAAGTATTCATATGATTCATTGGTCACTTCATAAGAGTAAGGAAAAAATTTCTAAGAGTAACCGAAAATTCAAAAGAGTAATCGTATAGTTTTGAAAAGTAAACCCGAATTCACAAGAGTAATTCTATAAATTGGAAGAGTACGTAATACTTTAAAAGAGTTAGATCCATTTCAAGAAGAGTTAAGTAGCTCTTTATAGAAATCGTTTTAAAAACTAAGATGGGTAAATCCATATTTGAAATTGTAGTTTTTCAACTTTAAAAGAGTAACTCGATATATGAAAGAGTAAGTGGAGAGTTCCGAAGAGAATATGTTAATTCATAAGAGTTTTATACCACTTTAGAAGAGAATGATACTTTGTGATATTTTAAATTTTCAAAAGGCTGAATATTTGAGATTTCTAAAATATTAAATATTTGAAAGAATTTAATTTAATTAGATAATTATTAGTGATGTGATATTTAATGAATTAAAATCACTAAAATATAAATTTTATTCAAGTTTGTCTTTGATAATTCCATACTGAAATGTTAGAGAACTATGTCACAGTCATGAATTTATTGATGGAAAATTTTAATGTTTTAAAAGAATAGATTTCATAGAGCTGGGAAGACGGAAACTAGCTTATTATTAAAGAGGATTTTGAGGAAGTCATGGATAAAGATTTAAATGTTTATTAAACTAAAAAAATATTTACCAGTTTAAATTCAATATTTAGAATATAATTTTATAATTCATGGGATTTTCTATATCAAAAATATAAAAATAATAAACAAAATATTACTATTATATTTTTTTGAATATAAATATTTTTTGATTAGAATAAATTGTATTTGATTTTATATATTTTGATAATACACTAAAACGAATGAAAAAAATGATGGTATTGAAGAGAATACCCAGACTACATTTAGAATAACAAATTTATTTGTAGATGAAGTGAAAATAGTTTGAATAATAGGAAAAACCAATAGATTCATTGATATGTTACTATAGTACTCAATATAGAACAATTTCAGTAATAATATGAAATAAGAATATATATTTATGTAATTGATGTGTTTTAATTAATTAGATCTAGTGAGATAAGGAAGGTATAAGAGGAAGATAAATAACATGTTTAAATATCATTTCATATAGTATCAAGTGTTTCTAAATCTGAATACTGTGGAATAAAGAGGAGTACATTCTCATTGCTATGAAATTATCAAGAAAAGAAGAAGAAATAACTTGTAAGATTGAAATTAATATATGTAGGAAACAACATAATGAAAACCTAGTTGAAGTCACAACTAGTATAGGAATCATTTATTATTTAAAATAACTTTAAAGAGTTTCACACTATTAAGAGGTAGTATAAATATGCATCAATATAAAGTATTTGGGATAAGTATACAAACTAACCATGGGTTTAGAGTGATCCCTTCGCTCATTCTTAAGTGTACGGAACAACACATCAAGTTATAGAATAATCCTTAGCTAAACCACTAATAACTCTATAATGGATATTAGTAGAAAATATTTGAATAAAATGATCCAAACTATATCAAGGATATAGTCACCCATCATGTGGATAACCTCATAAATATAATATATTCCATTATTTACTTATTTTATATATTTTATATGGTAATGTTTATTCAATAAAAAATAGACCACATATATATATTAAACACTAAAAAATTTCAAAATTTAAAGGGGTTTGAAAAAATTAAAAAGGAAATTAAAAATTGGGAAATTATATGCACACTTGATTCAACCCTCTATTAGGTGTCTACAATGATCATATTCACTCTATAGTGAAAACACTTTACAATATATTACAAAAATTCATATAAAAAATATTAAATTATATTAAAATAAATCACACTTAACACATCAATTTTTCCATCACAATATCAATTTTATTCCATGACTACTCATCATTAATTATTCCACCAATGATTACATTAATTCCATATTTTATTTAGCCAATTTACTCATCAAATCATCCATTTTTACATTAATCCCAATGATTCCATCACTTAAACCCAATATTAACCCCAATAATCACTCATTATTTAATAAAAAACTAATCATCAATCACATAATAGATTGTCCATTAAAAAAACCAAAAAGAATCATTAAATAAAAAAACAATAAAAAAATTATATAAAATAACAAGATTAAACAGAAAAATAATAAATAGGTAATCTACCTTACATAAGAAGCATAAAACTTACAATAAATAAAGCCTCAGATAATATTAAAACAAAAGAACCCATGAAAATCACTGAACTATAACCAAAGAGAAGAAATTGGATCATGAAAGTGACCAAATATTGTGGGTTTCATATGATAAATAATGTTATTATATATCCTACTATGATAGAGATACAAAAACTAATGGATCATAAAAACAATTTATATAATATAAGAAATCAATCTATGATGTTTCAGAGATAAAGTTTGAAATTTGTGTGAGATAGGTTCATAAAAAATGACCAATATATTGATAAAATATGGATTAAAAGACAAATAATAGAGAAACACAATTATATAAATCCCCTTCCTTAAAAAAGTACAATATAGGATACTAGGTACCTGATCACCCAACACTGGGTTCCCGGTAGCACCCCTAGTGATCCACCCTTCTATCTCCTTAATTGGTTACCTGATATCCCACATCGAGTACCAAGTGTTATCTGTTGTACAATTTCAAGCTTGGCCCACCTCTTTAACCAACATGTTCTCACTAATTCACATAAAAGAACAAAAATTAACCTAAAATACACAAAACTAAATATCTGTGTGCCAAAAATAAATTTAGACTCATTAAACATAAAATAAATAGAATGGATCAGGGATCTAGGTCATTAAAAACTCTCTAATATTGGGATCCTCATCCTTGAGAAGCATCATTGGGTTTCACTAATAAACAACTATAACCACTAGGACCTTATTTCAGCATCGTGTTTTAAGGTATCCTGTTATACACATCAATTATACCATAGATAATGTAAAAGTGTCCTTCCAAAACTACTTATTAAAATGATCAATAATACACACCAACCTCTCCATAAAAGAATCATCAAACTTAAGCTCTGCATCATCACAATAAATAACATGAAACTAATTTTTTTCATATATCCTCATCTAAAATACATGAAAAAATCATGAATAGTGATATACTTTGGAGGTAATTCAAATCAATTTGAAAATTACCTAATAATATTTTATATCACAAATAGTTTAAGAAACCATTGATCACACTTAACCAAATTTCAAATTATATGATATCTCTATTGATGTGATACATGAGGAAATAAATATTCTACAACATCAAACTCAATAGAAATATTCCAATAATCAGTATATAATTTTAATATACTATGAACCACAACAAACCTTATCCTGATTATCTATAAATAAACTTAATTTTTTTCTCTAATCTAGGCCCAATTAAAGACACCTCACTTGCATCCATCCAATATAATATTAATCAATACAACCCCCTATGAAATGATATGAAACGATCACTTTGAATAGATATTTTTTGTTTTTTTATAAAAAAATATATCAATGTAATATGATTTCCCCCCACACCAATAAAATCAAGAATTCATTATCTTATCATATCCTCAAGAATCTAAATGGAACACTTAGTTTAGACATCTTCTTATATATGATAAATTATACTCAACTTCACTTAAGAACCTAATTATTTATAAATACCATGAAATATATGATATATAAATATCACATAATGATAAGATATAATACTATTAGGTATTTTTTGAAGTCTTATAATTTCCATAACATAAACCTTTCCAAGACCTGCAAATATTCAAGTCTCTCTAATTAGGAGGAAATAGGAATAAAATTACAATTGATCACTCTTGAACCTAAATGAATCCTTCCCATTCTATGAAATTGGAAATCCTTTCATAACAAACATAGTGAAACCAACCCATTTACAATCTTCAGTAGGTAATGATTATAGTTCACCCAAAAAAATTTGAACCTCATCCTTCAACCATTGTTAAGTTAAATATTTCTAAACCAAATGAGCCATGTTATATTTTATACCTATCCATCAAACATAACATTTAACAACATGGTATATATTGATTAAACCAAGGCGATCTTCCCATAAAGAAATATACAAATATCTTTTCACTACCTCTCTCAGAACGATCAAAACAAAGATACTTCTAGGTATAGACAAGAGATAATCCTGACCAATCACATATTTAGGCATTTACTACCTACCCTATAATCTATATTAATAAACATGGGACTTAGAATATAAAATTGAAATTATTTGACCCACACCAACAAGGATGAGTTTATGGTCAATGGTTCTGAAAAATATGAACTTCATCCTTAGAAACATCAGCATGCATCTTTAGGAATATAGAAATAAGTTGTTACTCCACTTTTGACTCACGTCCAACATCCACTTGTGAATTTATACTTAAAACATACATAATGACATTCTATTTCACATAAGTATATATCATCTTGAAATCAAACAAATAGAGATATTCAAACCACATCCCCAATCATAAGTTCACACTCCATTAAGAAAATGTATACTCAAACATCTTATGGTTAGTAAATACCAAAATATTCTCCCCGTATAGATAATGATGAACACTTTTAAGAGTATGTAAAACCAAAAAACACTTTATAGCATGAGTAGGTTAATTCCTATCATGGATCCTAAGACACTAATAACTGTATACCACTACTTTCAATTCATGTAACAATACACATCCAAATCCCACACTGGTGGTTTCATAGTATAAATCATAACAATTCCTAGTCTTAGGTAAGATAAGAATATGTTCTGATGTTAACCACTTCTTCAACCCCTAAAATAAATCTTCTTATTTATCTCCCCACTAAAAAACCACTCACTTCATAGTTAGAGACATCATCAATATATATAGTGTAAATAATTATTTAATAAAGTAGAGATATTATACCATAAGACCTAAGAAAATTTGAATATAAAAAAATTATGATTTTTTACATTACCAAATTCCACCTTTTTAGGACCCATTAATATCCCTGATTCATAAACAACATGCCCAAGAAAAATACCCTCTTGAATATAGAACTAGAAATTTAGAATCACAACAAAAAAATAACGAGAACTCACCACATATCCAAATTATCTCCATGATACACATATGATTTTAAGTATATAAATATATTATTGACCAATATAATAATGATTAAATCTAAATAAGGATGAAAGACATAATTTATCAATTCGATAAACATAATTGGTCTATTCATCACATTAGATAATATCACCAGGAATTCATAATGACCTAACTATATCCAAAAGGATATCTGGTATATCTTAAAATCACACCCTTAACTAATGATAAATTTATCAGAGACCAATATTTGAGAACCATCGATCTACTATTTAATTATCAAATAAATAATTCACCTATGATAAATGATATATGTTCTTAATGTTATCCTTATTAAACTAATAATTTTTAACCCAAAATCTGAAGCTCCCATCCACCTTCTTAGAAAAAGTCACTAGATATATATAGTAACCAGCTCTAGATAAAGTCTTAGTACCTAGTTCCCATTTAATCTAAAACTACAATTCCATCAATATCGGAAACTCTAAAAAATATATAAGAAAAAAATATTGATACCAATTAATAATATGAGGAAACATTTAATTCAAAATACCTTCATCTGAACCAATAATCATCTCTACTATATGAGCAATAGTACTCCTAAGATTCACCAAATAAAAACTGGACCTACTATCATGATAGTCGAGTTCTTAAAAAAACAGATAATTCATCTAGATATAAATAGAATGTCATCATCTATGGTAGAAATCAATATGTGACAGAAAAATTGAAAACAATTACATACTAATAATTACATTTAATCCTATCATCTATAAGGTAATTAAATCCCAAAGGTGTCCATAAGCATAGATATCACTGATACAACTAGAAATATTTTTATAGGATCCTCTCTTATTTATAATGGGTAATTCATAGATAGAATTCTAGATAAAAAGACAATAACTAAACCTAGGAGAAGAATCAAACAAAAATACACAATGTAATGAGATGCACTACAACCAACCTATACACTAAACATGGAAGTGGAAACCAACATCATACCTATCACCATATAAGAACTCTCACCAAGATTTATTAGCTCCTTATAAATATCCAAAAACTGACCTCATATTGCATCTTTATCCTAATTTTTTTTGCCTTACTCACCTATATAGAATCTCCCCACTGAACATATCCTTGAAAACTCGTGTTTCCTTCATAACCATACCTTTCAAATGAAATATGAATTTTACTCTACTATAGTAAAATTTCCCATGAACTTGATTCCAATTTGGAAGTTTAATCTTTTCCTCTACTCATTTCATATCCCATCTAGAAAAATTTTGGAAGATATTCTACCTTTTTTTAATGGTGAAACTCCACAGGCTCAGTTGGACAAACCGATTTGGTATAGTATCATTAGCCACATTTATAACACTCTAATGAAACATTTCCTCTAAAAAGTAGAATAAAAGGCATTCCCCAAACCACCCAATCACTCACCATATCTATGATAATCATCTACCTTCCACTTCTTGAAATTATTAGACTCACTTACTCTTATCAATGCGTTCTTTTCCTCCCTATGATATTTATTTAGCATTAGATCCTTGTTTGCCACATTTAATTAATTAGGTAATATAAAGGGATGAACCTTAAACCGAATCTTTATCTTTATCACATACTCAAATATATAATATTTATAAACCTCATCATCTACCAAGTCTAGGTAAAATGGAGAAAGTATGTAAATCTAGAGGTATAATCAAGCAACAAAACATTTATCTACATCAACCCCATAAAATATTGGATTATATCCATACATAATGTTTTAGGGTAGAATATGTCAAAGAATATTTCATAAAAATTATCAAATGTTAACACCTCAGTCCTTTTTTACGAAACCAAAATATTCAAATAGTTTTGGGATAGTCTTATAAGCATAAAAACAATGGGAACCACTTTCTTCCACTATAGATAAATAATCAGTTTTAATATATAATCTATTCCCTAAAACCATTCCTTAGCTCATCAATACCTTAAATATCCGCTAAATAAAATAGAATATTATTATCTAAAATCTCAGATCATAATGGAATCCACAACCACTTCATGAGGTATACTTTCCTCCACATTATAGATCAATTTCAAAAAATATCTATAATCTTCTTCTCTACTAGAGTATCTGGATCACTCAACAAAATTCTTATCTTCCCATTCTATATTTCCCTCATCAAAAAAAATATTATTCATCCTCATTTTCTATAATCTCCTCAAATTTCATCTTAGGTTCCATAATTACTAAAAAAATAAATACACCAATAAGCAATCAACTTCAAAATCCAGGAAAAAAAAACATATCATACACCAATTTATGCACATAATCACATACCAATTAGTCAAATATACAAATCACAAAATATTATAATGATAAACTTATAAAATATATTTAATTAAACTATTATTAATAAACTATTTATAAAGATTGATAATTTTATTAATAATTAAATTATTTAATAGAAACTTAAATCACCAACCTATCATAAGTACATGAACACACACATACATTGTGTCACTGTATTCCAAAATGTTGTATGCATTACTGACTATTGTCCCATAAGGTAATCAAGTCTTACCTTAAAAATAAATAAAAATGACCAAGGCGATCCACCAAAGAAGAAAGGAAAAAGCATCTCCAAGGTTGGGAGAGGGATGATCATGCATGGGGAAGGATAAATGAGGGTATAAGAGTTAAATAAATGATATTGGAAAAATGGTCTTTCACAATTTTTAATGAATTCTAGGAAGACCTCCTAGTTTCCCAAACCATGGACAACCATGTGGGTTACATCCCTTTTATAAAATGGGTGACATATTATTATTTGAGAGTCCACATGCTTATAAAAACCATGTGAAACTAATGTACCCCCAAACACCACTCTTATATGGTTAGGTTCATAGTTACACATATCATTGCACTAACTATTCACATTGACATACTTCCACAAGAAATATTTATTTTTAACCTCCAAATCCAATAATTTTAAATATAAATAAAATAATAACAAAAACATAAAATTAAACACAAAAGTTACTAAATAGGTATCACACAATGATCATTCCGTATAAGAATAACTACATACAACATTACCTCTCTATACCTCCACATGAGATCTCATAATCGAGACATCTCCACCTGTTGAAACAAGGAATAATTCATTGTCACATAATATAAGATAACTTCACTACTAGACTAGTCTATATTTAAATATAAATATTTAAGCTTATCCATTATTATCCACACACACCAAACCTCACAAGCATCATCCCCATGATACTTTATGATTAGTGAATTAGTAAACACATTTTCTTTCCGAGGAGTATAAGAGTCTCCAAAGTAATAATCTTCCTAGAACTTTACCAATCTATTTGATGAAAATTAAAAACATTGTAAGAAATAATATACCACAAAATCAAGTGACTAGTATGGACAAAAAATCTCTCTTTGATAAAAAAATTACTATCAAATTTTATAGAAAACAAAACCACTATAAGCTTAAGATCATGGGTATATAATTATATTCAGAGGGATATAATTTTCAAGAAATGTCAGATATCACCACTCTCTCTTATTAGTCCCATGGATTATGATGTTGTATTTTTTCAATGAATGTTTTCATAATGTTTTTGATTTGATTTGAAATTAATCATGTTGTTCGTAGATTATTTTATAAGGTTTGATCTATGTTTTACAAGTTTTGAGTTATATATTTTGAATATTTAGAAATGTGTTGAGAAGCATATAAATAATCTAAATCATAGACATGTTGTGTTATATTTACTCCAATGTTCTTCTAGATATATAAGAGTAACTTAAGGATTATAGGGGGTATTTAAGAGTAAAATTTTATCTTGTAAGAAAATATATTTATTAAATCAAAGTTCATGTGGTAATGAAGGAACTACATAATGTTAATCAAAATCGAAAATATATTAACTAAAAAACTTCAAATGATATGTAAAATTTCAGAGTTTGTGATATTTTCAAATAAAAGGTCAATTGGTTACATGAGAATAAATATGAGAAGATTAATGATACATACAAGTAAACATTATATATTTGGTCATGTAAGAATAACAAAATCTTACACATGGGGTTTTTGAGTGGTTTATAGAATCTATTATTATAATAGAATTTAGAATAAGTTTACAAATTATTTAATGAGTGTTTTTTGAGTGAGTTTCATATAAATTTAAATAATGTGATTTGTGTCATTATTTTTAGGTAATATATTAAATATTTCCCAGGATATGTTTGAAAAATAAAGAATAATGATCATATAGATTGGTTATGTTTGAGATTGTTTGAAAAATTCTCTATGAGATTTACTGAATGTTTTCTTAAGTCTTACTTTTTGATATAATTTTTAAAAAATATAGTTTCATCCTTAAAAATAATTCTATAATAGTTATTTGAGAGAAAAATCCTGAATATATTATTGTGAATAAGTGTAATACAATTATATTTTTCTAGTTCATTAGAGGCTCATACATTCTTACATGACCATACTTTCATAGGTTATTTATTTCATTATAAAATCTTTATTCTTGTTAGGACTATTTGGTTCTAGTGTTATAATGGGTTCAAGGATAAACCCTTTACTGAGTCATCAAAATGATAATAATGTAATATATATGTGCTTGTGGGATAATAGACAATATACACTAGGGATAGTAACCGATATTGGGGATAAATCTTGTTAAAATTTCTTATGTGACTCATTTATTTTTTATAAGAAGTGAGATTGAGAAATGTTTTCTTAAAAACATATAGAGGTAAAATATTTAAAAAGAAAATAATTGAATATTGATTCACCCTATCTCATTGTTGGTCACATAGTCAAGTGATCATAATATTTTTTATAACATCCTCCATTTTCTATTGAAGACATATCTTTGAAGTTTTTTATGGACCATAAATACACTATCAATAACAAATGGATTCAAACATTAAATGGTAAATAGTTTCATATATTTAATGAATGAATGGTACCATATACTATCTCTTTTGGAATTTATGTTTAGAGTCTTTTATTCAAGTTTAACTATTCCAAAAGAGAATATGATTAGTCCCAATCTAAGAAGAAAAATTTTTATGTGATCTGAAGTAATGGTATGCACTACTATATTTATTATCAAAGAAAGAGCTAACAAAATTAAGGGGATGTAAAAATACTCATGAAAATTGGAATTTTTTTAGTATCTATAGGGAAGAAAGGTATAGGAAGAAAACCTATAACTTCTTGAAATTATGTTTAAGTATGTGATAATATAAGAATATAAATTTTTTCATGTTTCTTTACCAAACTGAATTTTATTTTCAATACTATTAAATGATATAGAGAAAATCTTGAAGACTCAAAATTGGTGAAGAAATGCTTGAGAATTATTTCAGGCAAGTTTTATTCCAAGATATCAGTCTTTAAATATAGATTTCTTTGAAACATCATTATTAATTCACATCATAGTATTCAAAATACCTATTAGATGAGAAGTGGAAAATCTAAAAAATAATTACTAATAAGAATATTTATTTTTCATTTTAATTCTATAAAAATATAAATATTAAATATTTCCTCGCGGTGCATGACGGGGTCATGGGGGAGAAACGTATGCTACCCGATGGTTGATTAGAGAAGATTGGGTTCTATTTAATCACTAATATCGAGTGAACCATTTTCGCCTCGAAATGCCCAATGGTTCCATATCCAGCAATATGTGGACCTGCTTTCTAAAGGCAGGCGGTCACTGGGTGGTTTTACCAACGATGCTTAAGAACTCACAATGGTCAAGAGGATGGGAAGTCGGGCTCATTGCACCCTTTTGGGGGGAATTATTTCCTGTTTCGGGCCTCTCTTATAGATTTAAGATGTATTCATATGTTCACGAATCTTTGGTTTATACACAAGCATGGTATGCACAGATTACACCTGGTTGGTAATTGTCAGCTGGACATAGGGGTTCGAAATCATTTTTTCCGGAGGTTTACCATCCCTCATTGGATTAATGACTCTGAGGAGTCTGGACTCATTGAGATGGTGCTGATTTGAAGCCTCATAATTGGGCGCTCTGGAGTTTATTGTCATCCAGGAGGGGGAAAGATAACGACTTGGGCGTTTGGATCAAACCCATTATACGGACTTCCTACATATCTTTATGAGAGGAATCAGAATCCATGTAGTTCGGTTTGGTATGGGGCTTACACTCCAGGCTACCCAAGGTTTGTGTGGTGAACTGACGTGAAGATGATTGGATCAACTGGTTGTTGGGCTTGAACTTCGGGAAGGCTTCCTACATACCCTTCCAAGGAGACAGGGATCAAAGTCCACATAGTTCTAATGGGAGTGTTATAGAACCGATGTGAATGTGGACCCGAGGGTCCAATGGTGATCAGGCTTGAACCTCTTGGAGGCTTCCTACGTATCTTTATAGTGGTGAATCAATTTCCATGTAGTTTGGATGTGAGTGTCGGAGAACCGACGTGAATGTAGACCCGAGGGTCCAATGGTGATCAGGCTTGAAGCTCTTGGAGGCTTCCTACATATCCCTATGGTGGGGAATCAATGTCTGAATAGTTTAGATGAGAGTGACAGAGAACCGACATGAATGTGGATCCGTGGGTCCAATGGTGATCGATCTTGAACCTCTTAGAGGCTTCCTACATATCCCTATGGTGCGGAATCAAAGTTTATGTAGCTCGGATGGGCATGGGGATTACACTCTGAGGCATCCTAGGAGAGGATTCCATGGTCGATGCTTACTCTAAGCCCACATGAGTCATGCTCAGTGTGAAAAACTAGAGGCAGCAGGGACCAGAAGATCACGTCGCGAAAGGTGTATCCATGGGAAGTGGAGTGGGACTTATGCATGGGGGCCGCCGAAAAAGTCGAGTCTTACTCTGAGATGGACGCCCATGGCGAAAAAGCGCATCGGGAGAGGGACTTGGACCCAAAGAGGAATGGAGCATCACCCTTCCCCACTACACCCTTCCTTGGCCGTGGCGGTGGGGAAGTACAGAGGTGCATGGGGGCTTCCTTCTGATGGGTAGTCCGCCACACCCTGGTGAGGGTAGGAGTTCCCTAGTCCTAACAAATGGAGGGGTAGAAAGGGAAATCCCGGACTCAGAATCTGCATTATCGTGGGAATGTCAACCCAAAAATGCTTCGGGAATCCGCTCAAGGGCAGTAGCAACCCCTTTTCCCTCGCTTACTATGGGTATGTGAACTCAAAACGGCGCGCTGATGCGCCTGATGGTTACATCACACGGGTCCGGTGGCTCTAGTGAAAGCCTCGGCTTGGGGATGATGAATGGGCCAATCAGGGGGTTGCGGAGGATCATGCCGGATTGGAAGGATCTTATCTGGCTTGGTGAATAGGAACTCTGAATGATCTGGTGAGCCACATAGGTTTATGAGTGGTGACACCTTTTTCGTAGGGAGGTGCTACGCAGCTGGAGAAGTCTTCCGTGAACCAGGGTGGTCCGGGACTGGTGGGAATCCCGTGAAACAGGGTGGTTCATGACTTCGGGTTCGGCCCGCGTACCAGGTTGGTACGCGGAAGGGTCCATGTGAGCAGTGGCATCCAAGGGTGGCGCCGGTCGGGGTTTCATCGGTCGGGGCTTCACCCACGTAGGAGGGTGCTACGCGGTACGACGGATCGGAAAACGGGCATAAACTCCCTGGTCCGTAGGGGGTGCATCCGTGGAGGGAGGTATGCTTTGTGGTCTTATTTTCCTTATTATTTTAGGTGCACGGTTCACCAATATTTTATGCATTTTCGGTTCCTTATTAATTCGCTTCCAACTTCATACCTATTCTGGTTCACAAACTGGAACATCACTATTTGTGAAATCCTAAGTTCCTTCTTTCAAATTCCTTCCACCTGAATCTGATCGATCTCCCCCAAATCTTCCCCATTTCTTCTCCTCCTTCTCCTTTTATAGAGTGGGGAGAGAGATGTATCTATGGTCATGCAAAAGCTTTTGCGAAGGCCCATGATTAGAAAATCGGTTTACAGATGACTTGGTCAATCCGCAACTCACGGGGGGCATTGAACTCATCTCCCCCGTGAACCAAACTAGCTCAAGGAGTGATTCACGACCACATAGGGTTCTGCCTCAATTCCATGAACGATAGAGGATGCGTCCTGGGATGGTCAACGTGGTCCGTGGCTGGGGCGGTTCGTGATGGTGGACCGGTCTTGGCGCCTGTCCTACTTCACACCCGCGGAGGATCCCCACCTCCGTTCCGTGAAGGACAGTAGTCAACTGAGGGGGGTGCTTCGCGGAACCAGCCGCGTACCGTTATCATTGGATTGGTTTGTAGAGTGGTTCGGCTTGTTCCATATATTGAGTATTCTCTACCATTTTCCCCAACTCTTTGGGGAAAAATTGGGTAGAATATCCCTTGTATTAAAGGGGATTATCATTCTCCTTTGAGGATTTTTCAAGACCCTAAAAATGCCCCCCCATCAGAATGGGGTCTGATCGGAACGAAGAGGAGGCCATTCTGATGTAGAGTGGTCCTGAAACATGGATGGTTTGAGGTAGGAGAGTGGACCCGGCAGGGGACCACACTTATAAATATGGTGGCCCTTCCTTTATGTTTTACCAGATTTTTCGTGAAATCAAAGCTCTCTTGCTTTTTTGTCTACGCGTGCTCATTCATACGCAAAATTCCTCATCTGCGAACCATCTTCCACTTCCGCAAACCATTCTTTGTTCGCGATCGCCTTCACCTGCGGACCAATATCCTAGCTGCAAACTAACACTTTAAATTAATAAAAAAGTAAGTCACAAAGGGCCGCGTAGGAACTCGCTCCACGATTTTGATGGTCCACGGTTTGAAACCTTCCAGACTTTAAAAATTTCTTATGTCTTCCAAACCTAATTATTTAAATTTGGGATTAAGATTCTGTGGAGCAACCTGGTTCATGGTCTTCTGGCCAACACTCCGCGGGCTAGAGTACTGCGGACCATCTTCTGCATCGGGTTTGTTCGCGGGATGCACTCATTGTGAAACACATTTTGAGGCTTTCATGCGGACCACGTCATGAAGGCTCTTTGACTCCTTTTCCATATGATTGGTATTTTTTGTCCAGATTTTATTATTCTGGACTAACCATTTGCTTGGTTTTCATAATGCAGGGAGAAAACATGGTTCCCCCTCACCCCGCACCCAGGCCTGCTGCCGAGCCTCTTCCGATTGGTGAAAAATGCCTAAAGGATGTGACCAGATCTGTTAAGGATGGAATCCGCCACTCTTCACTATGCTCCTTTCATGCCGATCGGCTCTCTGAGTCACAGCGAGAGTACCCAATTTCCAACAGCCTTCCTGCTGATGGGTTTGGTTTACTGTCCGATACACCGATTCTGGTACCATCTCGTGACAAAAATCCTATAGCATGGATATTTAATAGAACCATCCCTTGATCTATGATATTCTCTAGAGGGTGGCCTTCTGTAAGGGATACAACTACCAGATCTGTGTTGAATCACCTTCTTGTGTCCCCAACAGGGGACCAACATCAGCTAGACGGGACAATTCATTGTTACCAGAGCATTTCCTGCAATGCTATGGTAAACAACCAGCATGGCGGGTCAATGGACCAGGACCTTAGGCCTGGAGGGGAATTAAAGTCATTGTATTGGGGGTGGCCCTTCTGGGTTCGTCAGATCTGTGCAGCGTTTGAAGAAGAATTGCGAGCCGTAGGATTATATGAAGCTGTCTAGGTGTCCCAAACTTATACCTATTGGCCTCAATCCATCACCAGGAAACTTATGAGCTGTTGGAGTCCAGACACTAACACATTCCATCTGGTCCATGGTGAGGTGGGTATTATTCTTTGGGATGTCTTCCAGGTTTCATGGGTCCCCATTGTAGGGGGTATGTATGACAAATTCCTACCTCTCACTTCTGTGTGGGACAACGAAGAGAGGACCCCCCCATTGGTAAAGCAGCTTATTGACCAGGCCCAGAAGAATTCAAAGGATATGTCTCTGAAATAGCTTGTCCCATATCGTGAATGGGTCAAGGCTTTTTCTAGAGAGAGAAAGTCCATGGCTCTCCCACATAGGCCCACGACCTGCCCTACAATGGAGTCCTGTAGGCAGAGAGGCAGTTTCTAGCTGATCCTGGAGGAAGGCCAGTTCAATGACTCAGCCTAGGAGGTTGTCCCAGACATCGATCAATAGCTCTATCTGGCGGCGTTCCTATTCATTTTCTTGAGTGGCAAGTTATTGCCCGTAAGTGAGAATAGTGGCGTGCGGGTCTCTACTTTTGTCGTGGCAGCACAACTGGCTACCAGCAAAATCATCAACTTGGTCGTCCAAGTATTGGCCAGGATTTATTGGTTGCTTAGAAATATTACTGATCAGAGTCAGCCAAACTGGGTAGACGATCCATTTCAAATCATCTAGGGATAGTTGGGAGTTCATATCAAGAACTGCTACACTTTCATTAACCCTCTTCAGATTCCAGGTACTACATTCCGGCCATACTTTCAAATGACCGGCGGGGTTATGCCCGAAGAGTGGGTGACCCAAGATAAGGATGGACAACAAATGGTTCATAATATGAATCTGATGTCAAGTCGGATCTCGAGGTATGATCATTTCAATTTCCGACCATATCCCTCCCCGACTGGTGTAATTAAGAACACCATATCAGATGAGTTTAGCAAGCAGGGCGACCTCTTTTCCCTCCGAGAGGGTATTCTGGTGGCTCGTATCAGTGGTGAACTGATCTGTGAGGGGTATGCGCCTTGCCGATTAGGACGTCAATTTGGATTCGTCCTGGCACTGTGCCCTCCCACACTTAATGATGCCCGCGAGAACCACCATTTAATGGTGGACAAGCAACTGTGGTTAATGTTTACCTGGGAAGATACCGATTGCGAGGTTATGATTCATGCGCTTGCAGACTCCATGCC
The DNA here is from genome assembly GCA_963277665.1 of Viscum album. NCBI lineage: Eukaryota > Viridiplantae > Streptophyta > Magnoliopsida > Santalales > Viscaceae > Viscum > Viscum album. The sequence goes on along the minus strand of OY728145.1, from coordinate 615,071,720 downwards.
TTTCTTGTCTAAGAGCTATACCAAATCCTGGGTATAGTCGTACCTGAATGGCTAGCTAGGGCTGCGGGTGCCCACTGTCTCAAGTCCTAAGCCATCGAAGGGAAAGAAGAAGCGGAAGGGGGATAATGCTTCAACCAGGCCGGGCATGGTTCTTCTCAACCCTACTGGTCCTGTGCTTCTAGGGAAGATCTTAACGGATACAGGTGTATCCTCTCATGCCCTTGAAGCTTCCTGGAGAGAGATGGTAATTCCTACAGATGCTACCTTTCCGACGGCCTGGGGTCAAAGGGATGAATTTAAAGGCTGATCATCCTTTCACAGTCAATACCCCCATTCTCTGTAGTAGTCCCTCCAGGAATTAGAAGTAGCATTTGATGGGATGGGCTACAAATCTACTCCTATTTACATTCTTTATGATGAGGACTCGGAGATGGCCAAACTGTATCTCAGGGACCTCAAGGCTTACATTCATGCATTCCAGGGTTATGCAGTTTCTACTCATCGAGTCCAAGCCATGCTACAGTTGGTGACTGATGAGGAGGAGGAAGATAATGACTACTCTTCAAGTGGAGGTGATCTTTGTGGTTCCCCCACTGCGGTTGAGGTAAGGAAATCCCCCCTTGCCCGTGAGGTCCCACCCACAGGTAGCTCTAGAGAGTTCAAGGGCAGCGGTGATATCGAGAAAACAAACACGGCCATTGGTGCCCTTACTAGCCCCTGTCACTGCCAAACCCTCTCAGGTCGATCCTCCCTAGCTATCCATTCCTGTTACAGCCGCATTTCTGGATTCTTGGAGGATTTGGGATGACTAGAGAGTCAGTGGCTAGGATGAAGAGGTTTGGGCATTACTCCAAATGGGCCCTCTCGAGCTTTCGGGTTTTGGGATGATCTTCACTCCACCTCACTTGCTACTGGAAGACGATCTGGATGAAATAGTCGCATCATTGAAGGAGATGGACGTATGCGTTCATTCACTCCAGAACCAGATTTATGGGTCTACCTAGGTGTCTATGATGGTAGGACATCCTGAATCGTCCGATCCTGAAGAAGAGGTTGTCCTCTTCGTCCATTCTGGTTTTCCTCCTCCTTTACTACTAAGGTTCTAAAATTCCTTCTCTTTATTCAGGGTGCCAAGTAATCCCAGTGGGAAATTCCTTCCCCGGAGTATACTCCCCGTAGTACCGCAGCATGAGAACACGTGCTATCGGCTATGGGGATTAACGAGGAGGGGTCTCCTGGCACAGCTGAACTCATGGAAGTGACCATTGCGGACCTAGCCATAGTCTTTCCTCCTCCAGCTCATTTCAGCATTCTGGGTGAAGAAATATCCCTTGGGAAAATCCAGAGACGTCAAAAGGCGTCCCATTTACCAGAATGTCTCAGAAAGGGGACATAGGTTAATCATGACTTCCCATTTCCTCGATTACCAACTCGGATATTCTGATTCTACAAGTTATTAACTTGTTCTGATGCATGGTGTAGGGACACTCGGAGGCCTGGTCGTGGCTTCCCAAGTGGTCATACCTTCTACCCCCTTATCACCTGAGGGATCACCTGTAGCCACACCTGAGTGTGACTAAATGTAGGGCCCTGCTGAAGGGGGTAGTGATATGGACGCTTTACTCCTGCCTTCATCAGTCATATATAGGTCAGAGGAGGAATGACTGGTAGCCGAGACTCCTGCTGATCATATGGCCTCTTTAATTACAGGGGAGGATGGGGAATTCGTGCCTACCGAAGAGGCCCCAAATCCAATAGGGACAACTGAATCAGACCCAATGGATCCCGTGGCGATGGAGGAAGTGCCCACTATCAGGCCAGTTGTCAGAAAGCCAGAGCGTGCCATTATTTTGCTTACCTGGGGAGTGATTTCCCCAGGCTTGATCTTCATAGCTGACCACTTGGGGAAAGCTTTAGGAGCTACTGGCCTTGGGTATGTCCTTAGGCACTAGACACATTTGGGGGTTCCTAGGACTCCCTTTCCTCTCAAAGATGTAGCATCTTCCTCAAGTTGCCGCAGTGGCGCAGAGCTTGAGGATACCGACACATTGATGATCAGGGGTAAGATTCTCAGTCTTCTTCCACTGACTCTTTCCTCTTCCATTTTCTTATTATGGATACTTATCTATCTTATCGACTCTCGGGATTTAGGACCATGACCTTTGGAATTGGCGATTGAGCTATCGGATCCCATCGTGCCTGTGACCACAACCGCCAGGGGCGAAGTTGCTGTGGCACCAGAGTTTGCGGGTGAAGCCGCATCAGGTCCCTCCTTGGTGAAGTTCATCCCTGAATATGTATCTTCATCCGAGAGTGACTCCTAGCCTAATCAACAAGTCCTTTCCAGTCTTCAACCTGCTCTCCAAAGAGCTTGGGAGAAAATTTGGAAGCTGATTTCTCGGACGCCCTTGGACGAAATCCAGACCAAATTACCGAAGTTGCGCAATCTGTTTATGCTACTGGGATTTGAAGGCTTTGAATACCATGGTATTTATGATATAGTCAAGCAGGTGGTCACTGACCAGGAAGTACTGGGTGGTTTTGAATCTCGCCTTTATGCTGCTCAGTCTGAAGCCTACCTTTCCTTGACCCGACAGCTTTTCCTAACAGAGGCTCATAATCATGCTGGGGTTTTTGCGAGACTCCAGGGAGAAGTATTTAAGCAGAATTTTTAACTGGAGGTGCTGAGTAATGACATACAATATCTGCAGCAGGAAGTGACTAATGTCACTTCCATAATTGAGGAAGGGGAGCGGCAGAAGGAGGAGAAAACGAGGGCGAGCTCAAGGGCGGCCCAAGAGGAGGAAGCGTTGTGGGCTGGTGCAGAAGCTGAGACAGCCTTACTATAGAATCTCTATCAAGAAATCAAGGATTCTCATCAGCACCTAATACAACTATGTGAATCTGCTAAAAACCTCCTCTAATAACCTTTCATGCTAGAGGAGGCTTCATATTTTGGATGCCCTTCTTACCAAATTTATTATGGAACAAAGAAATATTTTTCCCTATCTCTCTTGTTGTCTTCTCCTTTGACATGAATTATTTGGCATGATTGCTGTATATGTTAATTCACCGAACTTAGAATAATTAGAGTTCAGAACAATTGATAAAAACGAGCTCTAACCTTTTCCTGGATCATGGGATCCAGTATGCATAGTTTGACTATTGTTAGGGTTTTATAGATAAAACCCCACAAAATTTTTGTCTTTTCTTTTAATACCCTAATTTTTCCTGGGCCCATTTTGTGTGGACCCAGTGGGTATGACCCGACTTTTACTTAGGTCTCCCTTTTTTGGTTTTCGGCCTAACAGGATTTGCGCCTGTTTTTGGGAGCGGTTTAAAGTCCCGCCGACAAGAATATCATTACTGATGTTTTACGTTGAACAGATTTGACCAGGTATGGTTGGGCGAGGTCCCCAATGAGGTTTGGTTGATTAAAAGATGTCCTCATATCCTTGAGATGCATGTGGGGGGAGTGTGTTTAGAGGATGTTGTGCAGTTTAACGTCAGGTAGTGAGGACTGGGGGTGGGGCACTTATGCCGATGCTGTGTAGTTTTAATGTCGTGCAGCGAGGACATAGGACATTTTAAATTCTGTGTAGTTTAATGTCATGTGGTAAGGACAAGAATCATTTTTTGAAGATGCTGTGCAGTTTAACGTCATGAAGCGAGGACAAGAGCATTTTTTATATCTGTAAAAATTATTACAATTGGAGGTATTTCTATGGATGCTTAATGCTAGGTCTTCGCAGTTTCTCACCAAGCGGCAAAGAAATGTTCCGTGCAGTTTTAACCGTCATGTGATAAGGACGTAGTTTCAAAGTCCGCTCTTGATCAGAATGTAATTGGGCTTGAACATCTAGGTGTGCCCAAGACGTGGAGAGGGGTGGATTGGTGTAAATCATGGTTCTAGGGATTCTTGGATCAGGAGAAAGGATATGGGGCCTCTGAGGCCGGTAAGCGTACAGAGCAAGGAAGAGTATCGCCTGAGGAAATATTGCCTTTGGTAGATGGGACAGGGGCTATCAATATGCAGAGCCACTGAAGGCATGGTATTCATAGTCATTCAAATGTGTCCCTGGGTCAATAAATTTCCACTTTCGATGGACGTGAATGGTTATGAGGTTCCGCGATTGTCCAGGCCACGAAGTCTGTCATTTGGTAAGAAAATGTCTGGATATAGCTGGCATATTCGGCCTTGGTTGCTGTTAAAGCTTAGATAGCTCCCTGCACTGATTTATCTTATTCGCGGGGGTGTACCTTCACTCCACACAGTTTAACGTCATGTAGTAAGGATGAAGTACTCCTAGTTTACCGGTCATAGAGCTCGGACCAGTGGGGTGACTATTGCTGCAGTCACTCAAAGGATAAATAAGTTAACATGCTCTGATATACTCTGAAGAGGGTGGGGGATGAAGGGTGTAAACTATAAATCTGAGGTTTCCTAGATCAGAATATGTGGTGTGGGGGTTTTGAGGCTAGTAAGCTTATGGAGCTAGGAAGATTACCGCCCGAGGGAATCTTTCCTTTGTTAGATGGGCCAAGGGTTATCAATATGCAGAGCTGCCGAGGGAATGTTATGTATAATCATGAAAAGGTGTCCCCGGGTTGATGAATTTCCACTTCCGATGGCCATGAGTGATTATGAAAATCTGATATTGCTCATAGTATAGAGTTCAGCATGCGGGGATAATGGTGTCCGAGCATACAAGAAACATCTTCACTGTAATTGTCTATTGAGTCAAAGTAGCCTAGCCCTGGCTTGATGTTCGTAGATGCTGGTCATCATGTGAACCACGGGCGGATACATAGTCTAACCGGGTAGGGATACCCTGGAAACATTTGGATGTGAAAAGGGTGCCAAACTTGTAAACCACTGCACCACAAACTTCTAGATTGGGAGATATGATATGGGGTCTTTGAGGCCGGTAAGAGTATGGAGCTAGGAAGAGAATCGCCTGAAGAAATCTTTCATTTGTAGACGGGCCATGGGATATCAATATGCATAGCTACTGAGGGCATGGTATACATAGTCATACAAAGTTTTCCACAGGTTGATATCTTTCGACTTCCGATGGCCATGAATGGTTATGAAGATCCACCATTATCTAGGTTGTGGAGTCTGATGAACAGAGGGGATGCATCCAAATGTGCATGAATTATTTCCGTCTCATTTCCCCATATATATTGGGTGGGTTGTGATGAAGTCTGTGTAGTTTAACTTCATGCGGTGAGGACGAAGTCTGTGTAGTTTAACATCGTGCGGTGAGGATGGGGGTATATGTACCTGCATTTTCTTTTCTTGGCGGCTGGGCTAAGAGATAAGATCCCGACGTCGCTACGTTTCCCACGAGGGAAGGAATCAAGCCACACGTAGTTCTTCATGGAGTACACCCCTTCCAGGTCTGGTCCTTACCTGGGGGGAAGGGGCATATTTCTTTTATCCTTATCTGGGTAGTTTAACGCCGTGCGGCAAGGACGATGAACACACCCCGTGCAGGTCCGGTCCATACACGGGGGAAAAGGCCATCTTTTAAATCTTCATTCTGGGGTGGATGGGATAGGATAGGGGATCCTGGCATCGCTTCGTATCCTGCAAGGGTAGGAATCAAGCCGTACGTAGTTCTTTTTGGAGTACACCACATGCAGGTCAGGTTCGTACATGGGGGAGATGGCATTTTTAATCTTTCTTTTTTCATGCAGTTTAACATCGTGCGGTAAGGAAGAGGAAGACTCATTGTGCAGGGTTGGTCCGTACATGGGGGAAAAGGGAATTTTTCTTTTTTACTTCCATCCTTATCCATTCAGTTTAACGTCATTCGTTAAGGATGAGGAATACACCCCATCCAGGGCTGGTCTGTACATGGGGGGAGAGGGAATTTTTAAATTTTATTTGGGGATGGATGTGCCAAGATGGGGAACTCTGGTGTCACTATGTATCATGCGAAGGAAGGAATCAAGATGTATGTAGTTCTCTGAATGAAGTACACACTGTGTAGGGCTGGTCCGTACATGGTGGAAGGGGGCATTTTTTTCTTTATTTTCATCCTTATTCGTGTAGTTTAATGTCATGCGGTAAGGACGAGGAAGACACCCCGTGCAGGGCTGGTCCATACATGGGGGGATAGGGAATTTTTAACTTTTATTTCAGGATGGCTGGTCCAGAGTGGGGAACTCTGGCGTCACTACGTATCCTGCGAAGGTAGGAATCAAGCCGTACGTAGTTCTCTGAAATCTTTGCAGTTTAGCATCGTGCAGTGGGGATGAGGAATACACCCCTTGCAGGTCTGGTCCATATATGGGGAAAAGGGCATTTTTAACTTTTACTTGGGGGTCGATGGGCTAGGATGGAGAACTCTAGCGTCGCTACGTATCCTGCGAAGTTAGGAATTATGCCGTATGTAGTTCTCTGAAATAAGTACACCCCGTGTAGGGCTAGGTCCGTACACGGGGGAAGGGACATTGTTTTATTCATTTTTTTATTTTGGAGTGGCTGGGACAAGATAGGGGATCCCGACGTCACTACGTATCCCGCGGGGGCAGGAATCAAGCCATACGTAGTTCTATTTAGAGTACACCCCGTGCAGGTCTGGTCCATACACAGGGGGAAAAGGGGCATTTTTAACTTTTAATTGGGGATGACTGGCCTGAGATGGGGAACCCTAGCGTCACTATGTATCCTGCGAGGGAATGAATCAAGCCATACATAGTTATCTAAAATATGTGTAGTTTAATGTCATGTGGTAAGGATGAAATACTCTTAGTTTAAGGTCATAGATTTTAGACCATTGAGTGCTTGGAAGTTTAACGTCCAGTTTCTCAAACGATATCTACTTTTAGTTATACCGGTGCAGACGAAATACTCTTAGTTTAAGGTCATAAAGTTTGGACTATTGGGTGCTTGGTAGTTTAACGTCATGCAGCTCAGACGATAACTGCTTTTAGTTATGCCAGTGTGGATGAAATAATCTTAGTTTAAGGACATAGAGTTTGGACCGTTGGGTGCTTGGAAGTTTAACGTCCTACAGCTCAGACGATAACAACTTTTAGTTATACCGGTGCGGATGAAATATTCTTAGTTTAAGGTCATAGAGTTTTGACCGTTATGTGCTTGGCAGCTTAACATCCTACAGCTCAGATGATAACTGCTTTTAGTTATGCTGGTTCGGATGAAATGCTCTTAGTTTAAGGTCATAAGGTTTGGACCGTTGGGTGCTTGGCTGTTTAACGTCCTGCAGCTCGGAAGATATCTGCTTTTAGTTATTCCAGTGCAGAAAAAATACTCTTAGATTAAGGTCATAGAGTTTGTACCGTTGGGTGCTTAGAAATTTTACGTCTTGTAGCTCATATGATAACTTCTTTTAGCTTTCTATGTGAAATACTTCTTCAGGAATCTTACATTTGTAGGAGCAGTGGTGAACTACGCGTCTATGGAGATTAGGGAATATGCTCCATTGGAGTAGACCTTGTGTATAACATATAGTCCCTCCCACTTGGGCTCTAGATTTGTAGGTTTCTTTCTAGGTATCATTGGGGTCTAGAGGACCAACACCAATTCTCCTTCCAAGAAAGGCCTAAGACGGACCTTTTTATTGAAGGCTCGTGCAATCCGGTTCTGGTATACTTCCAGATGGTGCAAAGTGTGCAACCGCTTCTCGTCTAGTTTCTCCAATTCTCATAGCCACTTTTTTGATTTCTCATCGATGGATAACTGATCAAAAATGGAAACAAGGAGTGAGGGAAATTGGAGCTCAATGGGAAGGACTGCTTCTATTCCGTATACTAATGAGTATGGAGTGGCCTGAGTAGCGGTGCTGATTGTTGTTCGGTAAGCCCACAATGCATGGAAGAGATTATCTGGCCATGAATTCTTGTATTTGTCCGCCATTTTTTTGAGAATGTTGGACGAGGTATTTTTGAAAGCCTTTATCTGTCTTTTGGCCGCTACATGGTAGTAGGATGAGTGGTTAGCCTTGATACCGTATTCTCAGTATAGTTTCTCCAATTCAGCAGAGTAGAAGTTGGTGCCGTTATCCGTCAGTATGGTATGAGGGACACCGAATCTGGTGATGATATTGGTTTTCAAAAAGCTGACAATACTTCTTTCCCTGACTTCCCTAAGGGGTACTGCTTCTACCCATTTGAAAAGAAGTCAGTTGTCATGAGGATATACTTCAGTTGTTTGGCTGTGACAATAGGATATGGTCCCACGACTTCCATTCCCCAGATGGAAAATGGCCAGGAGTACTTGGCCTGATGAAGTAACTATGTGGGTTGGTGTATGAAGTTGGCATGGATTTGGCATGAGTGGTATTTTGCGGTAAAGCACTCGCAATCTCATGCCACTGTGGGCCAATAGTACCAAATCCTTCGAACCTGATGGGAAAGCTTGGACCCCTACGGATGTGCCCCACATACTCTGGCATGTACCTTAGACATGACGACAACAGTTTCTTCTCCATAAATGCATCTGAGGAGGATTCTGTCGATGCCTCATTTGTAGAGGACCTCTTGCTGACCCGCGTCGCCATATAGGACAAAATTGATTGCCCTTATCTGCATTTGCTCTCGTTCAGACCTATCTAGTGGAAGTTCTCCCTATTGAATGTAGCTTGTAATGGGGGTCATCCAACCGGTGATAGGACCATATGGCTTAGGGACAGGACAGACTTCATTGATTTCTTCCATCTTGGCCAGAACAGACAGTAGGACCATTCGACGATGGAAAATACTGATAGTTGTTTCATCCTGGTTTGGGTCAGCTAGGGCTGTGGCCGCATTTGATAATGCGTCAGCCTGGGCATTCTGAGACCAGGGAATATCGGTCAATGTTGGTTCTATGCAGAAGTCCGTCATTAACCCTCCGACATGGTCAAACAGGGGAATCAAATCCTCATTTTTAATAGCACCGTCACCATTGACTAGCATTACGACCAGTTCCGAGTCAATTTTTACCTTAAGGTGCTGTAATTGTTCCTGGAGTGCGAGCTCCAGGCCAGCAATGATGGCTTGAAACTCCACTTCATTGTTCATACATCCTTCTGACAGGTGGAAGGAATATGGTAAGACTTCCTTTTCTGGGGACATGAGTATCATTCACAAACCCACCTTGTTAAATTTGGGATCTTCCATCCTCTTCCCAGTTGGGCTTCGGGAGGTGCCGTCAAAGTACATTTCCCATGCTAGGAATTCCTCTTTAACCAAGAAGATGTCTTCATTTGGTAGCTCAGCATCCGGTGTGGCGGTCCTTGTTAAAGGGTGCTTCACCAAAATGTGTGCTAATTCCTGGCCTTTGATGGCCTTCTGAGGCACAAACAGGATGTCAACCTGTTGCAGTATGACTGCCCATCGGGATAGGCACCCAATCAGCATCGGGCGACTGAGAATGTAATTGAGTGGGTTACTACGCGAGACCAAATGAACTTCATGATGCTGCAGATAATGTCACAAATTTTGAACTGTGAAGACCAAGGCCAAACAACTCTTCTCGATGTTTGAGTATCAAGTCTCAGCATCAATCATGGTTCAGCTGAGGTAATAGAGATTTTTTTCACTGCTGGCGTCGTTTTTCTGTGCGAGGAAGGCTCATAGTGACTGCTCTAGGGCTGTTACGTATAGGATGAGAGGTCTTCCTTCAACTGGGTGGCATGGGCATCGGTGGGATTAAGAGATACTTCTTTAGCCTGTCGAAGACCTCTTGGAAGTCATCTATCCGTTGGTATGTGACTCCATTGTTCATTAACCTGGTAAAGGGAAATGATTTGCCTACCAGGTTGGATGTGAATCACCTGATGTAGGCCAGGTTACCTTGGAATGCTCTTAACTCAGTGAGATTGTGGGGGCCTGGCAGGCTGGAGATATCCTTTGTCTTTTCAGGGTTGACTTAGATGCCACAATGGTGTATGACGAAGATAAGGAACCCTACGGTAACCCCGAAGGCGCATTTCAAGTGGTTCATCTTCAGGCTATGCTGCTGAAGTTTGATGAAGATAGTTTCGAGGTATGACAGGTGATATGAGCACTATCTGGACATAACCACCGATTCATCCATGTAGCAGTCAACGAATCTCCCTAGGAATGGTTTAATGATACGATGCATGGCAAACTGATATGTGGCGCCAGCGTTCTTGAGACCAAAGGGCATGACTCTGTAACAGAATATTTCTTGAGGGGCCCTGAAGGCAGTGGCTTCTTTGTCTTCTCGGGCCATCCTGATTTGATTATACCAAGAATAGCCATCCATGAAGGATATATTCTCATACCTGGTTGTTGCATCGATTAATAATTCGGTGATCAGAAAATCATCTTTCAGGAAATGCCGATTGAGATCTCTGAAATCAATGAAGACACGGATTTTTCCATTCTTTTTCTTGACGGGGAAGATGTTGGCCAACCATATGGGGTACTAGACCTCCCAAATGAAGCCTAATTTAATTATCTTTTCAACTTTAGCCTCTATTTTTTCATCATGTGAGGGGTGTATCTTTCTGGCAGCCTGTTTATAGCCCGGTGGTCTTCTGGCGGACCTAGGTGATGCGTTACCACTTCAGGACCGAGTCTCGAAATTTCTGTGTAATTCCAGGCAAAAAAATCCCGATGTTGCTTCAAGAAAGAGGTATATACCTTGTGCTCTTTGAGGGACATGGATGTACTAACAAGAGTTGGCTTCGTGTCTTCTTTGTTACCCATGTTTATTTCCTTGAGCTCGTCCACAGTGGTGGAGATACCTTCCTCAAATGCAGGAGGTGCATCCCTGAGATATTCCTCATCATCTTCTCCCAGATCCTCATCTTGTTGATCCGGTGAGGGGAGATCCTTTGACTCAGGCTCCTAGGAGTCCGGAGGCGAGGCATTGTGGGCGTCCTCGCTCAAGTATTCACCCTCAGATTGAGGGTTTGTGGACATTCTTGCATTGTTATGCTCGACCTTCAAGGATGAAGTCATGAGGACAGTTGAGTGCGTGTCCAAACTTGAACCCTTGCTGTCAATATGGTTGATGGGCAGTGCATATTCTCTACCAAGCTGTCTGAGGGGGTTGTCAGGAACCATTTCCAGAGCATTTAGAGCGGAGATCCAGTCGACACCAGCGACTGAAGGCTTCTTCTTCTTTTGCTCATAAAACCTGGTGTCAATGTAGTGTGACTCGGAGAGCTTGAAAGGGGCCTTTCCGGCATGCAATGTCCCACTTTTCCAAATGACGCAGTACTTAATACACTGGTGGTAGGATGAAGGAATGACCATGTGCTTATGGAGCCACGACATTTCCCAGTAGGGCATTGAATGATGTGTCCAGCCAAACCCCCATGAATTACGAATTTGCCACAAGGTCACCAAAATGGGTCATTAGCTTAATTTGTTCCATTGGCTTCTATTGACTCTTGTTATAGCCTAACAGAGTGGTGGCTGATGGAATTAAATCACCCTCACTGTAACCCAACTTACAGAGTGTCCATAGGGGAAGGAGGTTAACTCTAGTGCTGTTGTTAATGAAGACTTTGTGGTTCTCAACATCATTTAGTGTGCCGAACACATATAGTGGTTTGATGTGTCCCTTCATGATGGAATCTTCATCCTGATCGGTGAAGTAAATCACCGAATTACAATAAGATGAACCAGTCTCCATCCGATAAATCATGGCGGTAGCTACCTCAGCTCGAAACTCCTGGGGGATGTGCAAGGCTTCAATAAGCGCCTCCCTAAGGTCTACTGACAAACTCAGAGCATCCAGGATTGACAGATTGGCTGGTACCGATGCCAGCAGCTTAAGGATGATGTATTTTTACTCCAACAACCGACACTTCTCTATTGGTTGGAGAGTTGTAGCAGGCACTCTAGGAGTTGACGCATTTGGCGAGGAGGGACCGACCGCGGGGTCAAATGTCGACAGTGTTCCTGTATTCTGGGGTCTTGGCCTGACCGGTCTGTTTGTGCGCACTAGGTGGCTAGACATCTGTTCCTCCTCTGATGGGTATTGCAGAATGATGGGGGAAGAGTGACCGGTTTTTGAGGTGGAGGGATATTCTTTCTCCTACTGAGTCTGTTGAAGGGCTCTCCCATGGGTTTCTGCGATATTGACGGTCTGGGCCGAGGTACAATCATAGGGTTGATTTCGGCCCCGACTACTCCTCCCCTGATATCCCTTGCCTCTTCTATTCCCCCTCCTAGCCATTTACATCGGGAACTCGGGTTCATAACCAAACCCTTCATCAGAGAACGATTCCATAAGATGGATGATGTTGATGGAACCAAAGATTGGCTCGTCATCATCTAACAAGTCAACCCGGTCAGTTGTCCTTGATGGTGCCATTTAGTGGGTCTGTACCCATGGCGCCGAGTTTGGGGGCATAAAATCCGACAACATCAGGGTGAACTTCAGCCTCGTTGCAGAGTGCTCCTCTTGATCTTGTCTCCTCTCTTTTTGATTACGCCTGGATGACCGACTCGAGGAGGGTTGTGGGGCCGATATTTTCAGCTATGCGGCATAAGGGGATGTTGGCAACAACACTGGATGTTGTAGTTGAGCTCGGAGTATGACCTGAGCTCGATTGATAGTCTTCCAAGTCATCTAGTTATCAAATTTCAGCCCCTTCTTATAGGTGACTTCATGCCACCCCTCCCCTTTGTCAGAGTCAGTGGTGGAAATATATGTCACATGTGCTGTGGGTGGTCCCAGCTCAACCTGCCCGGAGTCTACCATCCTTTTCATGAGGTCTTTGAAGATAAAGAATTCCTGAATATTGTTCCCCAACATTCTATGGTAGGGAAAGTAATCCAGGCTGTCATCACGGCCGACTTCATCAGGTTTTCTTGGCTCTGGGAGGCAGAGCAAGTTTCAATTCGTGGCGGTGATGAAGTAGTCATGGACTTGGTCCTCTCAGAATGAGCATACTTTGTGACTTCGCTCCTCAAACTAGTTCTTCTTCGATTCTCTCTGATCGTACCACTTAGGTGGAGGAGGCTGCTAATATACAAGGGGCCCTTGATGATTTGGTGGAGTAATGAGCGGTGGGGTAGGCACATGGTCTGGCTTGAGCGTGACAGAGGACGCTTCCGCTCTAACTGCTCTATTTGTGGGATTCTGTGAGGCTATTTAGGACTTTAAGTTGGTCCTCTACAAGGAGTCCTCAATTCTATAGGCAATGGACAAGAGATGGCAGAAGCTAGTGGTGCACTCCACTGGTATGAGCAGTGTTCGCAGCTCATCTCAAAGATTATCGACGCATATGGCAAGAAACTCGTCTTGAGGAATTGGCCTGTTCAGGGAGTAGGTCAGATCTTTCCATCTAGCGATGAAATCTGAGACCCTCTCATTCTCCCTTTGCTTGCAGTTCATGAGGTCACTGACAGTTGTTTTAGGAAACATCGAACTGAAGTGGAACATGAACTGTTGTCGAAGGTCTTCCCAGTTTTTTATTAACTGGGCTGGCAGGCTCATATACTAGACGAAAGAAGATCCTTGCAAGGTCCGTATGAAGTATCTGAGTTTCACTGCTTCTTATTGTCCCGAAGTTCCCATCACAGGGTTGTAATAATACGCGTAGTGCATCAAATTCTATTCTGGATCGCCCGATCCATTTAAAATAGGGAATACATGGCTCCCACAATTGGGTGGAGGAGGTGTGTTGCTCACCCAATCTGTGTAAGGTTTCCGCTCTAGCTGTATCGGAGCGTATTAACCTTCCATTTCCACTAATAGAGCTGTCAGTGCCTTGATGGTGTTGGTGAGACCCTGGTTTACATCCTGTTTGGCCCGTTCCCGGGCAGCTGTAGCCCGAGCCATTGCTTGATGATCCAGCTCGGTTGGCAGTAGGGGTGCATGTGCCATTTGTGACACCTTTAGAAGGTTCAGACGTACTCTCTCTGGTTTCTTCCTGAGTGGGGGGAAGTCTTGGTATTCATCTAGATCTACATTTAGGTAGTTGGAAACGTCGTGTGCTTTGTTGGGCGGGAGTCCTGACCGTGCTTCATTTTCCGGGGAAAACGTTGGTTTTTGAGGTGCACTTACTGGGAGTGCATGATGTGGATCCTCTTGGGATGCACTTTCAATAAGATGGTTCCTCTGTAGTAGCTCGGCGTTAATCCTCCTCAATTTATTCATTTCCTCTTCCTGTCGAGCGATCCTCTCTTCGAGCATAAGTGGCTCATTTTCATCAAGATAGGGGGGGGGGTTAAGGGAAACCGGTCCTTTGTTCTTATCCTTATTGGAAGCTCACAGGGTCAGCGGAGGAAGGTTTGCTGAAGGGGTATCCATATTTAGAGAGGCCCCGTGGTTCTGGGTGTGCACACCTAGTGGTTTTTTGTGAGTCACAACCTGTCTGGAACCATCGTCTCCCGACCCATGGGGATTTGCATCATCTTCGGTGTTACCTGCGAGGTTAACCTCTCTGGCGTTGATGGATCTATATCACGGGGCGGAGAAGATGTCATCTTCCAAATAGGAAGTGGATCTCTCGCGTCTCTTACTGGTCTTCCCTCTTATGTCCTAGGATTTCTTTAGGTCTCCTTGACTAAGGGTGAGATAGAGAGTTCTTTGATGCGACCATACGGTACTCCTCCCTCTTTAAGGGGATGGTGATTCAAACAACGAGATAGGTTTGGAACCTCCTCTTCTGCCTGTCATCCCTAGACGAGAAAATACTAATTCTCATGGGGGAGGTTGTTGTTGAGCTGGTAAAAATTCCCCCAGCCCTGAGGGCTGGGATTGGATCCATTCTTTGGATGTTGAGTCTCTTCCCGTTCCTATTGGTCTTATGGGGGAATTTGTTATTAAAAATACCCCCAGCCCTGCAGGTTGGGGTTGGCCCTAGATTGTGGTAGTGGCTACTTCTATCGCTACCTACCTGATCTTGCATGCCCCCATTCGGGGGTGAACTGGGTTTGGTGTCGAGTTCTTCTATGAATCGACCCCTTTTTTGGTGGAAAGAAATGACCGTTGATTGGCCTCTCTTAGCAAAGAGGCCTGTTGTATGCTCTCAATGGCTTGATTCAAGAGTTCTTAGATGTATTGTTCCCGTTGGGCCTGACGCTTCTGGGACTTAGTCAAGGCCTGTCTCTGTTGGGTGTGTTGTCTCTCCTAAGAAGGGACCCCACTCGATTGCTGTCTCGATGTGATCGTGTTGCAAGACACCATGATGAATAGGTTCTTCTGGGTAGGGAGCGCAGTTAAATGCAGAGCTCTATGTTCTCCCCATCCTCTGATATGGAATCCCATCGGGGCATCACCAATGAGGCAGCACAGCTATTGCAGCGCACGGAGGAAGGCTATATCCATGTTTCCTTTATGGCTCTCGGGTCGCTGTTGTCGCGCCAAAGGAAGGGCTTCCAGGTCGATGTGACGCAAGAGGTCTCCTATTGTCATGGCATGGTCTACATACCTGTCGTGGGGCAGGAAGCTTGATTTCAGCTAATGGAGGGTAGTCCATATATTGTAGCGGATTTCGTGCATGCATTCTTCCGATAGATTTCTGGGTATGTCAAATTGGGAGGTGGTCGTGGGCTAAAACATATCTGGTATATCATCCCTGGCCAGTCATTTCCTCAGGAATAACATGTCGGCATACTCTTATGCTAGCGATTCCTCTACCTGTTCGGCCCAACTGAGATGCTCACTGATAGTGTGGTCAGAGGCAGTGGGACTAGTAGGTATCACATTATCATTTGAGCGATTCTGAGGTGGTTCAGAAGATGAATGTGGCCCCAGAACGTCTCCCAATTGAAGATGGGTGTCGTTGGCGACTAGCTAGGAGTCTTCCATGATTGATCCCATCCTTCGGAGTACCTCGACATACAAGGGCTTTTCTATGCTTGATTTGGTAGGGGGAGGAACTTCCTATCGATATGATATGTCATTGCGGGGAGGACCTTTGCAATGGCAGCCACAATGGCGAGGACTACCATTAATTCTTGACGCCTCACTACATAGAAGAATTTTGTAGTGAATACCCTAGGGAGGACCTCCAAGGTGTTTGACAGCAAGGGTAGGACCTTATGGATACGTAGTGTTGTTATAGGGAGCACTTTCACAACAAGTACCATCATGGTGAGGATGACCATCATGGTTTGACGTTCGATGTGCATCCTGGGGAGGACCTTCAAGACACACTGCGATAAGGGGATTAACTTCTTGTCGCTTGGGGCCACTGCAGGGAGGACCTTCACAATGGAGGCCGTGGTGGTGAGGACTACCATCACAGCTACTGCAATGGCAAGGAATACCATTACAGCTACCGCATGGAGAATATCAGTGGGGTACACCCTGGGGAGGGCCTTCAGAATGTACAACAATAAGGGGAATGACTTCTCATTGCTTGACGTCTCTATAGGGAGGACTGCCGTTATCAGGGTGGCAAGGACTACCACTGTGATCTGATGCCCAGCTGCGCGGAGTGTCGTTACAACGTAACCCCTGGGGAGGAACTTCAGGGCAGGCCACAACAAGGGGAGGGCCTTCTTTTCGTGATGAGACATCACTGCGGGGAGGGCCTCTGTAGTTGCGACTATGATTGCGAGGACTACTATCATAATCTATGGTCCCACTGTATGGAGAATGTTTGTAGTGAATAACCTAGGGAGGACATTTAGGGTGGACCGCAACAAGTGGAGGGCCTTCTTTCTGCTCGATCTTCTGGTCACGTGGAGGGTTTTCGTGAGTTGCATCAAAAGAGGAGCTCTCGTGATCGGTCATTATATGCCAGTGGGGGAGTCCCCTGCGGGTGCTATAGGGAGGACCTTCAGAGCTGCTGGTAGCGAAATTGTGGGGAGGACCTTCGCAATAGATATTGCCTCTCCTATAATATGGTAATGGGTGGGCAGGGTTCTGAACCTTTGATATGTTCTTAGCGGCATTGGGAACCCCAGATTCTAGCAGAGCGGAGTCATGAACCCACTCTTTATTTTCCAGATGCCTTCAGTGTGTTCGAGGAACTTTCTTGCAGGCAATGGGGACTGTCTACTATTGACAACGAACTTCACCTTTGGGTCCCTGTCTAATTGGGTCCCGTGATGTTTCTAGGATATGATGACAAACATCATGACTTTTAGTAGGAATATATACCTGCCCTGGAGCATCCACCGTGATGGACGGGTGTCCCCTAGTTTGAACGAGTGAAGCTGCTCGATCTGGTTTCCCTTGCATCGCGGAATATGTCCGGTGAAACTTCTGGGCATAAACAGGGATGTAGATATGCTCCGAGGCGGCTATCTCGTCTCTTAGACGAGTAGCCTCAATTGTGGAGATGGGCTCACGGGCCCGAGTCCTTTCTATTTCTGCTAATGTAATCACATTCTGGAAAGGCTGCAAGATATGATCTGGGATTGATACCTGCTCCTCCATCATTTCCGGGATATACAGAGAAACATCTTTGCCTAGAATGTGTATGAAGTCCCATTTCGGTATCAGAGTAGGAATATCCTACTCCGGTCCTTCGATAGTCAATGGGTACTGAAAATTCTCCTATGTCGGGGTGGGTGAACTAATCTTCCCCTATGCCGAGATAGGGAAGTTTATCTCTCCATTTGCTGCCACATTGGGATAGCAGACTTTACTTGCATTTGCAGGGAGCAGGCCCTACTTATATTGGTTTCCCACCGTATCGAGTCTGTGGCCTTTGTTGGCAGGGAGACGTGCCCGCCTATTAATTTCCAACACATCTAAATGGTGGGATTTGTTGATCACCACCACATCGGGATTGTAGGCACCAAGAGCATCTTTTAGGATCTGGTTCTGTAGGCGTTGGGTCACCACCATGTTGGGTTGGCGGGCTTCATGACCCTGGGTAGGGAGAGGTGCCTACCAGGTAGGTGTCGTCCTACGTGAGCGACGAGCTTGATAGAGCATGGAGGGGATGTGCGCCTGCTTGTATGATGCTGCCATGTTTGGATGACAGGCTTTGGAGGAAGGAACAGGTGTATGTGCCTGTTCGTGATATGTCTCCATGACTGGGCAGCGGAGCTCCTCCTCAGGGACAAGGGGGATGGCCGAACCCTGTTTGTAAGTTTACTGCCCTCGTCAGGTGGTCCGAGGGGCTGTAGCTCGGGGAGAATTGTCCTGGATCCTTGAGGCGACATCCTCCTTGTTGTGAGGATGTTGAGTTGCAGTGTGACCATGATGACGTCTACTGACGGGGGCCTTGGAGCGGAACCACCATTCAGTAGGGATGATGTTCTCAATGTCGACCTCATCCGCCTCCCTAAGATTAGGGAGGTATGCGTTGTCTCATTTTGGGGATAGACTCCTAAAATGATTTGAGACAGCCACATGGGTCGTCTAGATCTGCTTTCGTGGCCCATGCTGGGCGGGCGACTGGTGGGTCTTGGTGGATTGGAGGGCGTGCATGGCCGCCTCCACCGTCGGGAGAGCACCGTTCACATGGTACTCTCGGATCAATGCATCCGAGATCCAACATTGAAGAGGCTGAGTAGGTAAAGGGGTCCTCTGTTGGTGAGGAAGTCCAATCAATGTGTTTTTGGAAGCATGCACCTGTGAGTTCCTTCGTGACACTATTGGATCGAAGGAAGTTCTGAGTGGTACCTGTAAAATATTTTAACAAATACCAACAACAAACTCATCAAAGCTGCATCTCATGACCCCATGCATAATTAATGTCCTTGATTGGCCCTCCTCATGAGTATAAAGGGGCACAGAGTAGATTAGTTTAAATTCGTCATGCTTGGTCAAAGTTCATGTCGGGTTCACCATTTTTTGTCTCGCGGCGCACGACAGGGTTGTGGGGGAGAAACGTTCACTACCCGATGGTTGATTAGTAAAGATTGGGTTCTGCTTAATCACTTATATCGGGTGCACTGTTCTCACCTCGAAATTCCCAATGGTTCCTTATGCAGAAAAATGTGGACCTACATTCCAAAGGCAGGCATTCATTGGGTGGTTTGACCAGCGATTCTTATGAACTCACATTGTTTGAGAGGATGGGAAGTCGGGCTCATCGCACCCTGTTGGGGTGAATTATTTCCAATTCCGGGACTCTCTTATAGATTTAAGATGTATTCATATGTTCATGAATATTTGGTTTATACCCAAGAATAGTATCCCCAGATTACTCTTGGTTGGAAATGGTCAGCTCAACGCAGGGGTTCAGAATCGTTTAGGCATGAGGTTTACCATCCCTCACTTGATTAATGACTCCGAGGAGTCTGGAATCATTGAGACGGTGCTGATTTAAAGCCTCATAATTGGGCACTCTGGAGTTTATTGTCATCCAGGGGGGATAGATATTAACTTGGGCGTTTGGATCGAACCCGTGATACAGGCTTCCTACGTATCCTCATGAGAGGAATCAGAAACCATGTAGTCAGGTATGATATGGAGCTTACATTCCAGGCTTCCCAGGGTTGGTGTGGTGAAGTGAGGTGAAGATAGTCGGATCAACCGGTTGATGGGGTTGAACCTTGGGGAAAATTATTACGTACCCTGCCTAGGAGATATGGATCAAAGTCCACGTAGTTCAAATGGGAGTGTCAGAGAATCGACATGAATGTGGACCCCGGGGTCCAATGGTGATTGGTCTTGAACCTCTTGAAGGCTTCCTACGTATCCCTATGGTGGGGAATCAAAGTCCACGTAGTTCGGATGATAGTGTCGGAGAACTGATGTGAATGTGGACTCGGGGGTCCAATGGTGATCGGGATTGAACCTCTTGGAGGCTTCCTATGTATCCCTGTGGTGGGGAATAAAATTCCGCGTATTTCGGATGAGAGTGTTGGAGAACCGACATGAATGTGGATCAGGGGGTCCAATGGTGATCAGTCTTGAACCACTTGGAGTATTCCTACGTATCCTTGTTGTCGGGAATCAAAGTCTACGTAGTTTGGATGGGCATGGAGATTATGCTCTGAGGCATCCCAGGAGAGGATTCCATGGTCGATTCTTACTCTAAGCCCACGTGAGCCATGTTTGGTGTGAGAAACAAGAGGCAACAGGGACCAGACGATCACGTCGCGAAAGGTGCTTCTGTGGGAAGCAGGCTTACGCATGGGGGCTGCCCAAAAATTCGGGGCTTACTCCAAGATGGACGCCCATGGCGATAAAGTGCAGTGGGAGAGGTACTTGGCCCCAAAGAAGAACGGAGGATAACCCCTCCCCACTACACCCTTCCTTGGCCGTGGCTGTGGGGAAGTACGAAGGTTCTTGGGGACTTCCTTCTGATGGGTAGTCCACCACACCTCGGGGAGGGGAGGAGTGCCCTAGTCCTAACAAGTGGAGGGGAAGAGAGGGAACTCCCAGACTCAGACTCCACATTACCGTGGGAATGTGAACCTAGGAATGATTCGAGAATCTACTCAAGGGACGGAGAAACCTCTTCACCCTCGCTTACCTTGGTACGTGAACTCAAAAAAGCACACTGATGCACCTGAAGGTTACATCACAAGGGTCCGGTGGCTCTGGTGGAGGCCTCGGCTCGGGGCCGATGAATGGGCCAATGAGGGGGTTGTGGAGGATCTGGCCGGATTGGAAGGATTTTATCTAGCTTGGGGAATAGGAACTTTGAAAGATCTGGTAGGCCACATAGGTGTATGCGTGGTGACGCCCTTCGGGTAGGGAGGTGATACACGGCTGGAGAAGCCGTCTGCGAACCAAGGTGGTCCGTGGACTGGTGGGCATCCCACGAACTAGGGTGGTTTTCGGTTCTGGGTTCATCCCTTGTACCAGGTAGGTATGCGGAGGGGTCCATGCAAGCAGCATCGACCGAGGGCAGCGCCAATCAGGGGTTCATCAGTCAGGGCTTTGCCCACATAGGATGGTTCTATCCGGTGTAATGGATCAGAAAAGGGGAATAAACTCCTTGGTCCGTGGGGGGGGGGGGGTGCATCTGTGGAGGGGGGCATGAATCGTGGTCTTCTTTTCGTTATTATTTTAGGTTCATGGTTCACCAAGTTGTTATACGTTTTTGGTTCCTTATAAATTAGCTTCCAGCTTCA
This sequence comes from Viscum album, assembly GCA_963277665.1. Classification (NCBI taxonomy): domain Eukaryota; kingdom Viridiplantae; phylum Streptophyta; class Magnoliopsida; order Santalales; family Viscaceae; genus Viscum; species Viscum album. Next base: position 615,050,786 of record OY728145.1, on the reverse strand, counting down.
TGCCAGTTCTGGTTTGCGAACTGGACCTTCGCTGTTTGCAAAATCCTAAGCTCCTTCCTTCGAAATCCTTCCACCCGAATCTGATCGATCTCCCCAAAATCTTCCCCCTTTACATCTCCCTTTTCTCCTTTTATAGTGTGGGGAAAGAGTTGTATCTGTGGTTATGCGACAACTTTTGCGGAGGCCCATGATCAGAAACCTGGTTTACAGATGACTTGGTCAATCTGCAACTCACGAGGGGCATTGAACGCATCTCCTTGCGAACCAAAATAGATCGAGGAGTACTTTGCAGTCGCGCAGGGTTCCGCCTATATTCCGCGAATGACAGCCAAATGCGACCTGGGCTGATCGACGCGGTCCGCAGCTGGGGCAGTTTGTGATGGTGGACCAATCTTGGCGCCCGTACTGCTTTTCACCCGTGGAGGATCCCCGCCTCCGTTCGGTGAACGACAACAGTCCGCAGAGGGGGGGTGCTTCGTGGAACTGGCCGCGTACCATTATTATTGGACCGGTTCATGGACCGGTTCAGCATGTGCTATCCTTTGAGAATTCTCCACCCTTTTCCCCAAATATTTGGGGTGAAATTTGGTAGAATCTCCCTTGTATTAAAAGGGATTATCATTCTCCTTTGTGGATTTTTCCGGACCCTACAATGATGAATAAAATGGTCATGATTATGATGAGAAAATAAAAGTCTTTGACAAGATCCTATCTTTAAAGTCAATAAATTTCAAAAGGGTAAAGTTTAAATATCAAGGACAATTACCTTTTAAATGATTCAATTATTGTAAAATTTGTTACCTTTTTACGAGGTTTCTATGATAATTAATGATGAGAATGATGATGATAAAGTAAACATGGAATCCATTGGGAATGAATAATTTTCAAAAGAAAACATACCTAATATAATGTAATGAAGAAGATGTCATACAAGTATTTTATAAGTAACATTATTTCTCTTGAAAAAAGATTTTATGTTAGTGAGGTGAGTAGCTATGATAATGAGAGTCCTAAAAAACATCTAGTAAGTTTTGATTTATAAAAAAGATGAATAAAGGAAAATTTTATAGGATAATACTCCACAAGACACTAATCTTACTAAATAAAGAGAAACTACGTATGATTACACAATAAAAATTTAGTTCATAACATGCCTAAAGGAGATTTGAAGACTGAGAGATGAAAACTTATATCTTAAAGAAATATAGACTAAAGGTAAAAAAATCATGATTAAAAATGTATATCTTTTCAAGAAAGATGAGAAGTAAAATATTTAGAATTTAGTGGGAAGGAAGATCATTTATGATATGGAATATTCTACCATTATTAGAGATTAATAGAGTAATAAGATTAAGATGATTTGTTTTTGAATTTGAGAAGAACATGAATAAAATCATGTTAAATTGTAAAACATATTTCATAGAATCATGTTAAATCTATAACATATCTAAGGATAAAATTAGTGGAACTAAATTTTTGAATTAGTTTATAATTTAGTAATTCCTAAGTTCTTTTAGTGTAAAAGTTCTTTGATATTATGAATGAAATTATATAGACAAAACATGTCAAAATTAAACTATATTTTTAGATAAATCTGGAAAACAATATATCATTATTCTAGATGAAAATTTTGAATAAAATTTGAAATATTCTCATTTTTAGTGAGAAAAAATGTATGAAAATTTCTAAAAAATCAGAAAATACCCAAGGATGTGATATGATAAATAAAAGAGTGAAATAATCACATCAAATATATATAAATTATGATGGATATAAAACCAAACAAAAACATAATTTTAAACAAATAATAAGATTTCAAAGTTTCTACTACAATAGTGGTTTATTTGGATAAAAATATTATCATCAATGGTATAATATTAGACTACCTATAAAAAGGAAAGAGTATTATCCATGGTTTAGAAAACAATTACGAAATTCAAATCATAAGATGTAACAAGTTGAGTAGAACATTGATGTGAAAATATATTTTTTGAGAAGCTAAAGGATGATTATAGATGGAATGATCAAGAAAAAAACAATTCAAAATGAGATTTTCACTATTATACCTTCTTAATTAATTATTATTTGATATTTTATAATTTTTAGAATAAGAATAAATCAAAAATACTATAAAATAATGTGAAATTTTCTTTCTAGGAATGTAAAATTGAGAAGCCATGGATTATGGATAATGTAGCTCATTACATATTGTAAGTTAATTAACTAACTTGATTTTTTTTAAATTATATAAAGGAGTAGTTTTAACATTTGTTAATAAAATATCATCATATAATTAGGGTTTTGGACTAGAAAACATTAGTGAGAAACAAAAAAACATTAACAACTTCATATTTGATAAAGGAATAAAAAATATTTTGTTGAGTATGTCACAAATTATTAATGATTTAAATTAGGTGATATTCATAAAAATATATGCATTCTGAAAAGTATTAAAGTAAGAGTAGTGATATGAAGTAGGTTTATAACTCAAGAAAAGTTATTTTAGGTTAGATAATTTAAAACTGGTTGATACATGAGTATGTAAACTGAATATAATTTTCAGAAAAAAGACCTGGCCATATTTTCCAAATGAGAATGAAAATGTTAATTAAAGGGAAGGCTTTTAGTTTTGTTCGTCGATTAATTAAATTAAAACCATTTTAAAAAAATTTAAAAAGGGAAATATAGTAATTTAAATTCATAAGGGAATTGAGATTTAAACCATAAACACACCATAGATTGTCTATTCTGATGTTTTTGAACCTATGAGTAAAAATTAAACAAGAGGAGATAAGTATTTCATCAAATTTAGTAAAAATTTTACAAGAATTAAATTCATTAATTTTATATATCATAAATCCTAATATTTGATCTAATTCAAGAGTTTTATAAGACTTACTAAGAAGTAAACTAGTTATACTCTAAAGATAATGAGATATAGTAAGAGGAGTCAATATGCCAATATAATGTTTTATAATATCTTGAAAAAATGGAATAAAACATGTGTTTAATTCACCATAAAATTAATAAAAAAAGTGTATTTAAAATAATTATACAGGGCTTATCGATATGGCTAGAACCATACTAAATAAGAATGATACTTCAAGTTATTTATTGATAAAATCCATTACAACTACTAGAATTATTCAAAATATGTTTTTATTGAGGATTAATTTAGATATGAATCTAGATGATATTTGGTTCAAGGAGAATCCAAATAAAAAACAACTAATTACTTAGGAGACTAATATTGATCTATAATAAAATAACATGTGACTGAAAATTTGAAGAGAAATATTATGTTCGAATATTTTCTATCTACACACATAATGAATGTTCTTATCGATTTCATAATAAAAACTACAAGGATAATTAACTATGATTGAGGAAACTTGAGCATTTCGTACAAATATATTACATAATATCAGATGAATATTCATTTCTTATCATAATAGTACATTACCTAGAACTATAAAGGTTTAGTTTCTTCATATTATGGATAGATAATAATCTTATTTCATGAATTATCTTCAATATCTCCCACAAAATCCTTCTCACATAGTACTCTACTTAGACATACCCTTCATAAAACCTTTCGTCAAAACATTGGGAAAGGAAACTCAGTAAAGGGCGTACAGAGATACTATGTAACATCCTAGGTAAAAAAAGAATATTAAAATTTCATATTTATTAATATTTTTAAAATAAATATTAATTTTACTTTAAAAAGGATACTATGTTTTATGGAATACCTAATACACAACAACGTGCTTATTTGAAATCTTACGCTGCGCACAATGTTGAGTTGTACTGCAAAATAATATAATATTATTATTATTTTAAATGGTAGTTAACTCCTAGATATTGTAATGGTTGGAATAAATTTAACTAACTAAAAAAATGATTATACACGTTTGTTAAATATTTTTATATTTATCCAATAAAAGTTAGAGCCAAAAAATGTGAATGAATCTAATTTACTTTAAAAGTTTGATTTACCGCCTTTTAATGGAGAACCCTCTTTAAATAGAGTTTTGGTCACTTTAATATGTTATTTTTGATAAAATAAAATTCTTCTTTATAATTAGGAAATCAAAATTCACTTTGGGTAATATTTTGGTATTTTTCTGATAAAATTTGTTTTTTGATGAATAGTTAAAAATACTGTATTTTAATTCCAAAATGCCTTTTAATATAATTAATTTATATAGTTAGATTATATTTTTAATTGGTTTTAAAGTTTAATTAGATTATAATTTTACCATTTAATCCAATTTTGGTCATTGGAATTAATTTCACTTTGAAATTGGACATAAACAAGTGTCAATCATTTGATATTTAATATTTCTAAAAAACACACTTTTCATTTTGACAGTGGAAATTAATTTTAATTTTATTTATTCCACTTATTTGTTTTGAATTTAGAAAATTTAATTTAATATTTGGAATTAGGAGGTCAAAATTATGTAAATAGGTAACTTTTATTTTGAGACATTATGAATATTTACTTCTGTAAAAATTTTATTTACCATGGTTAAAGGATAAATATGGTAAAGAAGGGTAAACAATATCATTATACTAATATAAAATTACCCTAAAAGGTTCCCTAATCCTATTTTTTGATACATATCTGACCATGGTCATTTTCAGGTTGATTTTGGGACCCCATGGAGCCACATGGGAGTGATAATGACACTTTATTTTAATTAACTTAAAGTAAAGAAAAAAATGACATAAACAAATATATTTTAGTAAATTAATTTTTACATAGGACTATATAAGTTATAATTTAGACAATAAATATTATTTGGAAATATAAAAATATTTCCTACATCATGGTAATTTTTTTATAATTTTTAGACATAAATTAAATTAAATTATTTATGATACAATAATGATGCAGTGTTTACCTCATTAATAAACGATTTAAATAAATAAGGTTATAAAGATTAAAATATTGTTTAAAACTAGTCCAATTCTTATTGTATGATTTTATTTCCACCATTAAGCATCTTATCTTCTACATTAACAAGTTTTGGACCTTTAGAAACTGAAAATCATTATATAATAAAATAATAGTTTCACACTTTCCTAAAGATCCCCTCCCCCCTATAAAAATCCCTCACCTATAACCCGTTACTCACACCTCTCACACCCCTTGGCTCATCCAAACCCTAAAAAAAAGCTCTCAATATTCCTCTCTTACACCTAGAATCCATCACTTAGGTAAAAGGCACATCAAGAAACCCTTTTGGTTTAAACCAAAGGGAGTTACCTGATTTAAAGGTAACATCTTTTCTTAAGTTCTTTTGTTTTAATTTACTTATCCAACACATAAACCCTTTTTATTGTTTTCTTTTATAAAAAAAATTATCATAAATATACTAGGATGTTGTTATGATAAGGATTCGAACTACACTTTCACACACCTCCATTTAATGGGTAAGGAACATATTGTTTATGTGGATGGAAACAAACACCTCCCGAAACGATGATTGTTCAATTATCTCCTACCACATCCCATGGAGGAAATTATGATGGAACTATATTTATATATGATATTTATTACTATTATATTTTCTTTATAATTTGGTATTTTTCATTTATAACATACCTTTATGGTTTCCATTATGGGTAAATGCGATAATTTCATTTTAGGAAGTGCGGAATACCTCCCCTCAATGTGATATGACTCGTTAATGCTATATGAGGGACATATAAAGGATTTATTTAATGATATTACATATTATATTATACTGAAATTATAATATAACTATGTATCATTATGTTTTAATTCCATTAAATATTAAATATAAATGAATTTAGCGTTAATGCGTACATACGGCTTACCATATCCATGAACGGTGCATTTCATTTCTTACCTCCAAATGTTATGTACTATTATAAATACATCTATATACTGGATATATAATATATATGTGATATCTAAATCATGAATATAATTCTGGAGATAATGGACTCTTGACCACATGTACAACTTGTAATTATAAGGTGTTCATTTTTTACTCAAGTACCAAATATCGACAAAACAATCTGTATTAACTTAAATGATTACATATTGTTTATAACATGGTAATGAGTGATATAAAAGAAATAATAAAAATTAATTTTTTTTAATCAAGTATAAATTAACTTATGTTTATTATCTAGGAAGAACAAGGAACAAACAAGTCTAGTCAGACACGAGGTAAGGGGTTTCTTATCTCACTTTTAATTCCATGAGATTTCCATTGTTCGCCACTAATTTATTGCACGTGGTGTATTGTGTACTGAAATTGGATGTATATTATCATGATTATATTTATATTCATGTTATTATGTGAATCATTTGGTGGTTATTAACTTTTTTTTTCATATGACTTGATTTATTACAATGTGGTAAGGTATTTTCATCTCACTTTTTATTCCCATGAGATTCATGCTATATTTGCCACTATTTCCTTTTGTATAGTGTATGTACAACCCAAGAATGTATTCATTGTGTAAAATACGTCAAATTATGGGTACATACAACTTCATTTTATGATCCTTATTTCATGGGTTGTATGTTATGTAATTTACTAAATCGGTAAGGGAACATTTTAACCCAATTTACTAAATCGGTAAGGGAACATTTTAACCCAATCAGTAATAAGATCTCAAGATTCCTCTCTTACACCTAGTATTATTTATTTCAACATCTTGATTTGATATATTGTGATTAGAATATGGAAATATATCTTTCCTTTATGCTTATGTTATGTATAATTATTAGGCTACGGTTATTGGGAATTGTTTATGTATACGGGTGGTTTCGTGATAAACCTAGGGCGGGTGAGCCCGAGATAGCTCTCCAATGCATTGGTTAAAGTGATGAAGGTAAACGTTAATGTTTCTCCTAAGAGATTTAGGGAATATACTGTGATGGGTATTCCAAACGTAACTCCCTACGTAGCTGTGAATGATACAATGTAAGTATATTAATGGATTCCACAAGTTACATTTATGATTTATAACTTCTATATGTTATTCATAAATCTTATTATTTCATGAGGTATGTTATGATTGAAAATTATGGTTTCATTGATTTGTATATCTTGATATTACAATGTTTTCTTTTCTTATTTTATAACCCTTACTGAGATTTTTATGCTCATCCCATGTTTTTTAAATTTTTTCCACATGACTTAAAGATGAATATGGGTCAAGGATGGGATCATGGAAAATTCATGTTGTATAAAACAAGAATCTAGACATTATTTTTTTAAGAGTTTTTATTTTATTATAAAATGGATACTGAGTAGTAGTGTCTATATGTTATATTCAAGTTGATATGAAACAGTTATGGAAATTTTTTCTAAAACTCTAAACCTGAAAAGGTACTCAATGTGAATTATTCATTTAATTCATGATTTTTTAATGTTTAAGTTCAGGTCCTTATAGTTGAACACAAATACTTATTTATATATGGATATTTATTAGTAGTGTTTTTTAATTTGTTTTAATGTTTAATTATATTATATTTTTACTATTTAATCCAATTTTGGTCATTTGAATTAATTTTACTTCGAAATTGAACATAAACAACTGTCAATCTTTTAGTAGTTAATATTTAAAAAAACATGATTTTCGTTTTGACAATGAGAATTAATTTTAAATTAATCTCTTCCAATTATATGATTTGAATTTGGAAAATTGGATATCATATTTGGAATTAGGAGGTATAAATTTTGTAAATAGGTAACTTTTATTTTTAGACATTATGAGTATTTGCTTCAGTAAAAATTTTATTTACCATGGTTAAAGGGTAAATATGGTAAACAAGGGTTAAAAAATATTATTATAATAATATAAAATTACCCTAAAATGTGTCTTGATACTTTTTGTTGACAAATATCTGACCATGTTAATATTTAAGTCGACTTTTGGACCCCATTGAGCCACATGGGAGTGACAATGACACTTTATTTTAATTAACTTAAAGTAAAGTAAAAAATGACATAAAAAATATCTTTTTTTAAATTAATTTTTACATAGGCTTATATAAGTTATCTTTTAAACTATAAATATTCTCTAGAAATATAAAAATATTTCTTACATCATGGTAATTTTTTTTTTAAAATTTTAGACATCAAATTATATATGACACAATAATGATGCAGTGTTTACCTCATTAATAAAAGATTTAAATAAATAAGATTATATAGATTACAATAATTTACAAACCCTGTCCAATTCTTATTTTATGACTTTATTTTTACCATGAGTCATATTATCTTTTAATTTAATATGTTTTGTATTTTTAGAAACCAAAAATCATTATATAATAAAATGATAGTTTCACACTTTTCAAAAAGCCCCTCCTCCCCCTTATTAAAAGCCCTCACCTCTAACCCATTACTCACACCTCTCAATCCCCTTGGATCATTCCAACCCCTGCCCAAATAAGCTCTCAATATCCCTCTCTTTGTCCTAGAAGTATTAACTTAGGCATAAGTCACATCAATAAACCCTTTTGGTTCAAACCAAATGAAGTTACATGATTTAAAGGTAACATCTTCTCTAAAGTTCTTTTTGTTTTATTTTATTTCTCCAACCCCTAAACTTTTTTATTATTTTATTTTATTACAACACCAGTATAATCAATACACTAGGATTATTTTATGATAATTATTCAAACTAAATTTTCACATTCCTCCATCTAATGGGTAGTGAACATACTATTTCTGTGGATGGAAAACTAACGCCTCACGAAAGAATAATTGTTCAATTATCTCTTAACACCTTTAATGGTGGCCATTATGATGGAAATGTATTTATATATGATATTGTTTTTTAATTTTTTCTTTATGATTTAGTATTTTTAATTTATATCATACCTTTATGGTTTCCATTATGGGTAAACCTGATAATTTCATTTTAGGAAGTGAGAACTATCACCCCCTCAAAGTGATATGACTCGTTAATTCCATATGTGGGACGTATAAAGGATGGGGTTAATGATATTATATATGATATTATTATGGAATTATAATATAACTATGTATCATTATGTTTTAATTCCCTTAAATATGAAATATAAATGAAAGTCGCGTTCATGTGTACGAACGGCTTAGCGTCTCCATGAACGGTGCATTTCATTTATTACCTCCAAATGTTATGTACTATTATAAATAAATATATATAATAGATATATAATAGATATATGATATCTAAATCATGAATATATTTATGTAGATAATGGACTCTTGACCAAATGGACAACTTGTAATTATAAGTTGTTCATTTTTGACTAAAGTACCAGATATCGAAAAAATGACCACTATTAACTTAAATGATTACATAATGTTTATAACATGGTAATGAGTGATATAAAAGGAATAATAAACTTTAAAAAGTTTCTTAATAATTTATAAATTAACTTAAGGTTTATTAATTATGAATAACAAGGAACAAACATGTCATCCTGGACACGAGGTAAGGGGTTTCTTATCTCACTTTTAATTACATGAGATTTACATTTTTCGCCACTAATTTATTACATGTGGTGTATTGTGTACTTCCATTTAATATATATTATAATGATTATATTTATATTCATTTTATTATGTGAATCATTTGGTGGTTATTAAATTTTGGTCATACGACTCGATTGATTACAACGTGGTAAGGTATTTTCATCTCACTTTTATCCCCATGAGATTCATGCTATATTTACCACTATTTCCTCTTTTGTGGTGTATTTACTATGAAATATTGCATTCATTGTGTAATATACTTCAATTTATGGGTATTTAAATCTTCATTTTATGATCCTTCATTCATGGGTTGTATGTTTTGTATGTTACCAAATCGGTAAGGGAACCTTTTAACCCAATTTCCATTCCTTGGGTTAGTATTCTAATTCTTAATAATGTCATGCTATGAATATTTGTGGAATAAATATTTATTTACATATGTTGTAATTTATACTCCCTTTTGGGTGGATATATTTTTGATACACATAATCACTCCATTTATAAATTCTCAAGTCATCGATATGAACTTGATAAGAGTAATTTTAACACAATTTCCATTCATTTAGTTAAACATCAAAGTCATTGGTTTTTTATTAAAAAGAATATGTTTGAATTTTCTCTGATTTATTTACAGATAATATCCAATCATATTTAGTGTATTAATATTCTTCATATATTATTATTTAATTTATTTATCCTTAATTTAAGGATATAATTTTTATAAGGTATTTCATCTCAATTTACATTTTATTGAGACTTCATTGTTGTTATGCCCCAATTCACTCTTATATTGCATATATACATTCCATTGGAATATTATATAATGAATCCCTTTATTATCATGATGTTTTAAAGTTATGATTTAATGTTATTCCCCAATTATTTTCATTCAATATTCTCTCATTTTGTTAAAAACTCTTTAACTAAAATATCGTTTTAAATGTTTTAATGATTTATTCTTCTAAATATTTATCATAAATGTCCATGTTTTAAAAAATGTTTTTAAGGATTTATTTATATAGAAATAAAAGTTTTCAAATGATAATTTATTTAAAAGTTTCAAATTGGTATGGGACACTTTGATTTAAAAATCTCTTTATTAAATGTTTTAAATGGTTTTAAAAATGGTTTGATAAAGTATTGTTTATTTCAACATATTTATTTGATATATTTTGATTATAATATGAAAATGTATCCTTCATTTATTATTGTGTTATGTGTTGTGATTATGTTATGGTTATTGGTCATTTTTTACATATACGGGTGGTTCCGTGATAAACCTAGGGCAGGTGAACCCGAGATATCTCTCTAATGCATTGGGTAATGTGACAGAGGTAAACGTTAATGTTTATCCTAAGATATTTAGGGAATATAATATGATGGATATTCTAAACATAAATCCCTACGTAGCTATGAAAGAAACAATATAAGTATTTTATAGATTCCACAAGTTATCTTTATGATTTATGACTTCTGTGTGTTATTCATAAATCTTATCATTTCATGAGGTATGTTATAATTGAAAAGTATAGTTTCATGGATTTGTATTTATTTATGGGATAATGTTTTATTTCCTTATTTTATAACCCTTACCAAGGTTTTTATTCTCATCCCATGTATTTGAAATGTTTTCCATAGGACTTAAAGATGAATATGGGTCAATGATGGTACCAAGGGAAATTCATGCAAACATGGAACCAGACATGTTTCTTTTTAAGTGTTTTTTTAATAAAAAAATGTATTCTGAGTAGTAGTGTCTACATGTAATATTCATGTTGGTATGAAATGTTTATGGCCTAATTCTCGAAAACTCTAATCTTGAAAGGATCCTCAATGTGAATTATTCATTTAATTCATGATTATATAATGTTTAAAGTTGGGTACTTATATACCCATTAAGGGTAAACATAATAGATATAAATAAATGATTATAAGTGAGTATAAGATAAGTATAATTCTATTAGAACATGATAATAACATGAAAAAATCATAAACAATAAATCAAATATCATTATTCATAAATCATGGCATACAACATTTTCATAAAAATCATTATTCATAATTGTGTGGAATCATCAATAATTAATTATGATCCCAAATAATATATCATATGAATAAGACATAACTGTGTCTAATAAACATAATTATATAAAATCACTTCCTTAGTCAAGGTTTACTCTCAATACTATCATTATGTAAATAATTCAATAATAGAATTCCCAAAATAGTTATTTCTAAATTTATGTTATGATTAAATTCCATCTAGTTAACTATATCCTCTCTTAGGATTTTATTAACTCCTTTGTCTCTTATGAGATTCTCAACTCTTCCATGATAACCCAATATATTGGAGGAATATATAATTCTATTCCCACCCATCACATAATTAAAACCATATATATGTGAACCAAAAGATTATAAAACATTCATTATATTATCATATAATAACATGTGAAAAGAAAACAGGTTACATAATCTTTTGGTCCTTCCATAACAACATAACTCATGGAAAAGAAAATATTTTCACAAAGGTTTTATTATAAATTATTTTACTCATAAAAATAAATGTCTTTTATAGAATTATCCATAAATCATCATCATTATCATAATCCACCTAGAGAAATAGATTTTATGGTATCATAAGACCATATCCCCATTGAAAAATAAGAATTAATGAAATATATTTAAATATATGAAAATTAACATTAAAATATCATACGAACCGTTTTTCAAAAACTGGAGAAAAATATCATTTAGTTTTGATTAAATTTTAACAAAAAATTAAAAAAAAAATTGATGAAATTATTTTCATTGAAAATAACCATGGAAAAATATAAATGACCCTTAGAATAAGACAACATTCATTACTGGGAAATTGTTTTTATTTTTTATATGTTTAAATAAAACCTTCAATTCACACCGTTGTAAAAATTCAAGAATGATTTGTTTAGAAACACATTTATTTAAAATAATTACATTTTATAAATTTGTAAAAAAATAAAAATTTAGTGAAAATAAAAAACATAAAACATTTAAAGTATATGTAAGAACATTCATAAAACAATTTTTAATAGCATGGATATGAAAGAAAAATTTTAAAGAACAAAGAGGAAATAAGGTTCTCTTTTATTTCAAAACATTTTCTTGATCATTTTAATTACCAAATAGAGGAAAATGGAACTAAATCTTAAAAATTATAGGAATAACCATAGAATAATGAAATATATTGGGTTTAAAGGATACTATCCATATAATTTCACTCAATGTATATTTATCGTAGAAAATACTAAAAATAAATTAGATTATAAAATAACCCCTACATCATGTACCATATTGTATTGTACAAGTTCCAATAATATATATAATAAATATATTCCCAAACCATATTCAAACATAACCTTCTCTTTATAACCTATATAACCATAATAAACTATAATATGTATTTATTATAAATATATTAGCAAACCATATTTACAGATAAACTACTATTTATAATTTATTTATAATTTTCAATTATCCTTTTATTAACAATTTATTCATTAAAATGAACATTCAGGTGAAACTGGTCGGTTGTCTATGAATTTTTTGGTTTGATGGTTCCGATACATACAAATTATTCATGGTTTCATAATTATCATAATATTAATCATAAAATACTTATCATATTTATTTATAAAATACACTTTTACAATCAGTCATATAAATCCTTGGTGAAAAATGAATTTCATAGCTTCGTGGTGATGATAGTTCGTACATATGCTCAATAGATGTTTCCACTTTTTAATGGTTGTAATAAAAGAAATGAAAATAATAATTCACCTTGAAAAAATCATAGTTTTATAATAAAAATATATATTGTCATTAAATATATCATTATTACCATCTATGTAAAACAAAATAGAAAAACGAATCACATCACTTTGTGGATGTGGTAGTCCACACATACACACAACTAAAATTATCATTTTCCAATGGATGGAAGAATAAAAGGTAGATAATATAATATAATAATAGAATAATTATTATATCATAAATATAATCTATATATATATATTAAATCCATAAAAATAACTATCCATGAAATATGGTGATGGAAAATGAATCATATTGGTACGTGGAGGTGATAATCCACACATATACAGAAGTAATACTTTCATTTCCTATTTGATAGAATGGATATGGAAAATGGTTGATACATAATCATAATAAAAATTAAGTATATTTAAGATAATTAATTAGTTATTTTTTAATGCATACAATATCATTAGAGAACATGTAAGAAGAAATAAAATTGAAAGTACTCAATTAAGAATTATACTTCATTATTGAGAAACATCCTTTGGACTACTCCTTAAGACATGAATGAATTGTTTTATGGTAAAAAAAGGACCTATAGAAAATTAATAGGTATGTTAGTAAGGTATTATTTATGGTGTTTACAAATTTATAAGTCTCATGAAGTTCAAGGAAGAGAGAAGTTGTGGTATCCTTTTATAAGGGATGGAGATGACACACTTGGAATTTTCCAAAAGATTACAACATATTAATGTATTAATCAAGTCATTTGGCTAAAAAAATTAAGAAATTTAAATATAATAAATCTAAGTTATAAATAACATTAAGAAATTAAATTAAATCTAGTTTTTTGTGATGTTTAAGACTTTTCTCTCAAGTTAACCCTTGGTAAACCATTTTTAACCCTAACCATGATAATTGAATTTTATTATTTTAACTATTAATTATGAAAAAATAAGTTTTGAATATTAAATTATATTAATTGTTGTGATTAAAAATGTGTAATCAATTTTATAAGATTCAATTTCTATATTTCCTAGAAATTCATTTTAAAATAAGCACGCAAAGCATAATAAAAACTATTTTTAGAAAAATGAATTTGAAAGAATAGATCTAGATTTATTCTTATTATCCACCTAATAAAAAAAATTATATAAATTTTATAAAAGTGGTTGAATATATAATATATATTTTAAATTAAAATAATTCATCAATATATATTAATCTATTTTAGCAAGATAAAAATACATTATGCACAATAAAATTATTTTCTAGAAAATCATCTCTATTTAGCTTCAAATGGTTTAATTTTAATTTCTAAATAATTGATAAACTATGAATTAATTATTATAAATAATAAAATGATAACTTTTCATAATTTAGTTAGTTTTTTTTCATACTCAAAAATCCAGTAACTAGGATATAACAATCACATTAACTAATAATATTTTAATATTATATCACTATTTGTTTCAACTCAGTGTTGTGTGTAATAAAGATATCAATGAAATCATATTTATTTAAATAGAAATATATCATTAAAATATAAAAGTGCAAAATAATACCTCCTTATAATAGTTCATCCCTTTAAATTCCATTAATATGACACAAACAACGGGTGATACTTCTGCCACATCACATCTTTAGGATCCCACATAGTTTCCCCATAATTATGGTTTCACCACAAGACATTTACTAGGTGAGTGGTCTTATTTATCAAAACATTATCTACTCAATAAAGAATTTGAACTTATTATTCCTTATAATAGAGGTCAGGATCCAGTGGTACAAACTCTATGTTTATTATATGTGAAGTATCAAGTATGCACTTTATTAGGAGAGATACATAGAGCACACTGGGATCTTCAGAGTGGTTCGGTGGAAGCTCTATGATTTATAAAGTTGTCTGTATATGATAAATCATTTTGAGGTGCCTAATATATATATATGGTTAAAATTTCACTTATTTATAAATATTATATCCTTATTCCATGGAAATATTTAAAGGAATACATTCTCACCATTTTTGAATTCCATATTTCACCGACGAGTGTTAACCTAACTATTTTGCTGACTTTGGGCTTCCTTGATGTGATGTTGAATGTATCTAACCTAATATTCCATTTTCTCATCTTGATTATGACCCATTATCTTTATTTCTACAACTTTATCCCATCACATTTTATTTATGCACTTCTGACCATAAAGGGGTTCATAAAAATCAATCTGAATACTCAAGTGAAAGCTATTATTGTATGAAAATTCATCCGGAGAAGGGTGTTAATCTCAAAAACCATTAAAATACATATAATATTATGTCTAAATATTATATAGGGTTTAAATAGTCCTCTATGACTAAAAATATATATGTGTATGATATATAGTGCTAAAGATCAACTCCATATTCAAATCGTGGTGAATACTTCTCTCGAACATTGAGTTAAACTGTAGATCTCAATTAGATACAATATAATGTGGTACTCTATGAAACCTTAAAAATTAAATAATTTATACATTATAAATAGGATCTAGAGTTAAATATTATATAATATCAATAAAATGTGATGATTTTACAATGTGAACGACTACAACCAAAGGGAATTTTTTCATTTAGATGTCTTGAGAAGCTAACAATGAAATCTATGGTAATGTTTTTTAATTTACATTATTTTATGGGTAATGATTGTAATATCCCATTAAATATTTTTCTCTGATCATTAACATGTTTCCATACTAAGGACTGACATACATACTCTGAAATATCCGTTTTCATGTTATCCCACCAGAAATACTCTTTCAGATATTTATACAACATTATACTTCTAGAATGAATAGAGAGTGAGAAACTATGAGATTTATCCAAAAACTCCATTTTCATTTCATTTATTGATTGGAAACATACTCAGTTCTTGAAGCATATAATTTCATCTCAATCATGGTTGAACTTAGGTACCTTACTCACTTTCATATATAATTTTACATCTTCCTTTTGAACCTCTTTAATCCTTATATGGATGGATTATTGAACATTCATCTAAGAAATATAGGATCTGTACCCTTTCCTTAGGACTTCAAGATACATATTCTACCTATCCATAAATATTAGGTCCATTTAAATCCTAATCATAGAAAAAATAGCATGGTATTTCCTAATAAGATCATCAACCACCTTGTTCACCTTCCTAGGGTGGTAGTATATTGAGCAGTTATAATATTTAATTAATTAAAACCATCTCATTTAGAACATATTCAACTCTTTATATGGTAATATATACCTCAAGATTTTATAATTATTAAATATATCACACAGTTCACCATAATAATAATGGATTCATATTTTCAGTGAAAAAATTACTATTTCCCACCCTAAATCATGAGTGAGATATTTTTTCTCATGAATTTTCAATTATTGAAAGGAATAATCTATTACCATATAGTTTTTCATAAGAAAAAATATTCATCCCTTATTTAATGTACAAATAAATATCACAAACCCTTCTCAAATGTAAGGTAGTGTAAGCACAGATGTTCTAACCCACCTTGTTTTTCACTCCAAGAAATTTTCCTCACATTCGCCTATCTAAAGGAACATAGCTCCATTATAATTAAAATTAGTTATTATATTGGATAGCCATTATAAATCTCTAAAAAATAATTGGTAGTATACTTTCATCCTAATAAAAATAGAGATATTAGCTACCAAGGTTCATTTAGGACATTGTTTAATAACTCTTTTCTTTAAAGGATCCATCGATATAACCTTACTTGAGATTATGTAACCAAATAATGTGACTTTATATATAAAAAATACAAACTTTCTCAATTTATCATACAATTTATCCTTCCTCAGGGTCTTCAACACAATAATTAAATTTTCTTTATTATCTTACATGTGCTTCAAATGTATAATAATAATTTTTAATAAGACTACTAAAAAGTAATAAATGTTATCTCTGAAGATATTATTCATTAAGTATACGAAAATAGAAGGAGCATTGGTAAGTAAAATTGGAATCACTATAAATTCATAATAATCAAACCATTTCCAAAAGGTTGTCTTGGGTATATCCTCCTTGATTCTCAATTTATGATATCTAAATTGAATATAAATCTTGAAAAAAATTTGAACTCCTTATAATTGAACAAACATATCATTGATACGTGTTTAAGGATACTTATTCTTAATGTAGATGTTGTTATGTTCTTTATAAAAAATGAAAATCCACATGAAAACATACTTGTTAAAAAAATATATGTACTCTATGGGGAAACACTAGGGCTTATAAATCCCTTATCAAGATTCTCCTAGATTCAATTCTTGAATTCTTTCAACTTAATTTGATTCATTCTATAAGGAGTCCTTGAAAAAAGTGTACCACCATGTATGAGATCTATTAGAAAATCAAATTCATAATTTGGGGGAATATTAGGAAAGTATGTAATAAATACATTAGTATAATCCTTAAAAAAAATCATATATTTTATTTTTAAATTATCCTCAATCATTGGAGATAAATATTCCTCATGAATAGGTAGTAAGGGAAAAACCTCAAGATTTTGTGAAATTTTGTCAAATAAATATAATATTCCTGGTATTTTTTACACAAAACACTGAGTTTATATCTACTTACATGCAACACCGAGTTTATCTTGCATTATATGTAACATGGAGTTTATCATGCATTATACACAACACCGAGTTTTAACGAAATGTGTGACAATATTAAAATATTAATATTCAACATGATAGTTATAACCAAGCCATTGGAATGGAGGGTATGAATATGATTAACTAAATGATTAAAATTTATGGTCTATAAATTCATTAATAATGAATTCATTCATGACCATTTAATTATAAATAAAAATAAAACCCATTAGAAAATAAATAAAATATTTTATGAAAACTAATTTTATATACATAGATGTTTTTACCTAAATAAATTAAAAAAATCACTTTTTTGAATTAATTTATATATATATTATATTAAATCAACATTTTAACAGTTATATTATATTCTTTATATACAGGAGATAAGAATAAATCTAATTTTACGTAAAAAACTGCATTCTTCTAAAAAGCATTTTTATTGTATTTTGTACACTTAATTTAATATTACATTTTTCAAATTTTAATTGATTTATTGAAAAAATAATATTAATTTTTTAAATTATCATGTCAAAATTATCTTAGACAGATATTTTGATAATTTTCTAAAAGGATAAATATTTCGATGAATACTGATAATACTTGTTTGCATTAAGAATATTCATTTCATTTAAGGAATTTAAAAACATAAAAAATTGTTTTAAAATTGTTTTAAAATTAAAATTAGTTCAATTATATATCTATTAATCCATTTTATGTCACTTAAATTAATTTCATATTTAATTATAAGTTATATATAATTTAAACTTTTGATACTTTTCTCATTGGAAAACCTCTTTTTCATTGCATACGTAGGAATAATTTTAATTTTTTTTCCACTTATATGATTAGAAATTTTAAAAATGTATTACATATTTTTAATAATAATAATATATATTATATAATAATTTTACATAATTTTTTACTTTTATGAATAGTAAAAATAAAAAAAATTAATTATCGCGGTTAGGGTGAAAATGGGTTCACTAGGGGATTGAACTAAATAGATAAGGGATAAAATGACCTAAAAATTATAAAAAATATATTTTATGCCCATATTTCGACTTTATACCGTATAGGGTTCAATATGTTTCATTTTTATTCATTTTTAAGTGAAAAATGTGGGTACACCTTTTTCTTTTCAAAAATTACAAGTGTGTCACTCACCTTACTTATAAAAGCTACCCCATCTCCTATTATCTTCACTCATAAAAACCCAAATGGTTTATAAAATAACTACCTAAATGTATTAATTAATTCTCTATTATCATTATATAAGCCTTGTTTTGATCATAAATTCATCCTACAATGGACTTTGGTGCAAACCAAAAGATGTTGTATGAAGAAGAGGTAACATCTATAACCAAGTGTTTTTTTCTTCCTCCATCTAATTCAATTATTATTAAACAACGATGATAAAACAAACTCATTATATTAAATATAATAATATGTTTTTATGTTAAGGTATTTAAATACAACCATCTCCTCCTCTCTCAAATGGGAAACAAAACCTTTCGATTGTGTGTACAGTGGAATACCATCTAGTGAAATGATGTTATTAGTTTTCAATCACCACCTATCACATATGGATATAATAATGGATTTCATATATATATATATATATATCATATTTATGATATATTTATACATATTTAATTATAACACCACATATACCTTCTTAAATTCCCACCCTTTGAAAAATAATAATGTCGCTTTTGTGTATGATGAACTACCATCTCACGAACAAAGGTGATGTGTTTTTCATTTTTTTATACATAGATGGTACTAAGGATAGTTTAAATGAATATATTTGATATTATTAAAATAATTGTACTTATATAATTATTATATCACATATACCTTATTACTTTCCATTCCATGGGGGATACAATAATGTTACTCGTCTGTTTAGCGGACTACCGCCTCACAAAGCGATGTGATCATTATTCTCTAACGATTTGCATGAAAGGTAATTAGGGTAAATTTAATGAATATATATGAAAAATATATATAAAAATAATAATTATTGAAATATAATATTTTATTTACCCTTTTTTCAATTTCATCATATGAAAAAAATGGAAACAATGTTCATGCATATGTAGGACCTACTGTCTCCATTAACGATGTAATTCATTTTTATGTCCAACATTTATGAATTACTCTAAATATGTATATAGTAAATATATATGATATTTATTTAATTTTTAACATTATCGATATTATGAAACCATGATCAAATTAATATTACCTAAAATAAAAAATCAAAACATATATAAAATACAAAGTAGTTATTGTCTAAAATGTGGTTTTAACATGAAATTGTTAACAAATTGGTAATAAATGGTCATAATAAAATAATATATGATATTATATATGTAAATATGGCTATTTGAAAGATTTATAATAAAATTATGTAGATTATATAGGAGTTTTGAACATGTATTAAGGATGTCAAGAATTATGGTAAGGGATTTTCGTCATACTTTTTACTTCAGTGAGACACATTCCACATGAACCACCTATTTATTTTATACAATTTATATACTAACCATGAATTTATTTTATGATTATTATCCCAAAAATTATAGTGATATATATTTCCATTTTATTATATATCATTCATGTGGTTGGCAGTTCAAAAGTTACCAAAGCATTAAGGGATTTTTGTCTCATATTACCTTCTTTGGGATATAAGTTATATTATGCACTGATTTTCTTCTATAAGGTGTATATAGTATAAATTTGAAATTTTAAATAATTAACTTAATTATTTTAATGATATTAAAATTTTCATTTTATGTTAATCTTTAACGGGTACTGTAATACAAAAGATAAAAAAGTGGTAAGTGATTTAAGATACAACCTCATCGTGTATCTATATTGTTTATGTTTATGTTTATGATGATGAAATATTATGGTATATCGATTAAGAAACTCCTTAATTTTATTCTCCACTAGTTAAGTCCTTAAAATACATGTTTTTCATTTATTTTCCTCTCTTTTTGCATTTAATAATTCAAAATAATTTTTTTTAAAGAAACCAACATTATTTCTCTGTTCATTCTAAAATCCTTTTTCTTATAAAAAATGTTTTTTAAAAAAGTTTTAAAAAAAAATTTTAAACTTAAAAAATGATTTATTAAATACATTTTGACCCATTTATGACTTTTTTTAAATTTTTTGATAGAAATTATCATATAATTTTTCAAACAATTCATGTCTGGATTTTACCAAAAATGAGAAAGGTATATTTATTTTAACATGTATGACATGAAACGAATTTATTTCATAATGAACACTAAATATTTTAAAGATTCATTTATAAGTTTTAAATTTTATATTCGAATAATGTGATTTAAAAAATATTTTAGGAGTTTTTATCTTTAAGAATTATTTTCAAAGTAGAAAGGATATATTCCTCAAGAAATGTGCTAATTATTTTTAATGATTCCTTTTTTACAATTTAAAGTTTATTTTAAAATAAAAGTATTTTAAAATTTATTATGAGTTAATAAGTTTTTTTCAACGTGGAATGGCTATTTTCCTCAAGAAATGTTTCAAGTGATATTTCAAAATAAAGTTCTCATCAAAAATGAAATATATTGATGTTACTTATGCTTTATTAGTGATAAGATTTAATAGTACCATATTTATTCATTTTATAGAGGGTTAATATTTATGTTCATGAATTTTTAATTAATCCCATTTATTTTTTATGGGTTATGATATAGTGAATTGATAAAATGTTAATAAATCTTATTTTCTTTACATGGGATATGATGTGATGATATGATAAATATTTTGTTATATTATAAGACACATAAGTATAGATTTAAATATGAGATGGATGAGATCTATATCTCCCTCTAATTCATTGGTAGAGCTTTATATCTCATGAGATAACAATTGGGAATAAGATAATAGTCTTGATACACTATAAGAAATAGGTGAGTCCTGGTACACTATGGGAAATAGGTGCATCCTGATACATAATGGGGAACAAATTATAATTCATGATCCACTATTTTGACCGTATTGGTAGTTAATGTTTACACATGAAATTGTTTTCAATATTTATGATTGTGAAACATTTTTATGGCATGATCTTTGGGTTCATTATTGATTTATAATGATTTTCATTCTTGCGAGCGATGTTTTCATTAATGGTAATGTTTTATTCCATGAATATTGTTTATGATCTATGACTAGTTGGGCATGAACTTTGTAAGTTATGTTAATGATAACATAACCTTATTATTATCTTATGATTTCATATGATCATAGATTGATATCTTCTATGTTTACCATTACTGAGCATATGAGATAACCTTTTCTTATGTTTCCTTCCCAAGGTTATGAATAAAGCTGTAGGTAGGGTATATATAAGAGAAGTACTATTTGAGAATATATTTTTGGGAGATATTGAAGATATTTTATGAAATAATACAATTGTGCTTCTATTATCCTAATACACTAAACTATTATAGTCCTTAAGCATGTGTTTATGAAATGTATTGAATATTCAACTAATTTTTTTTATATCTATGTATGAAAATACTAGTTCATTATATTTGGAATTATAAGAATGTTTTGGCCAATATTTGGTGATTATGATTAAGAAAAAAGTAGTAAAGACCCTAGGGATAAGTCTGAGTATAGGATAACATCCTAAAGTTTTAGTAAGAAAGATATTTTTTGGTTTTCATAGAAACACATACCTATATTGATATTACAAGTGAATGTGTCCCTATAATAGAGGTACCTAGGGGTAATAACTCTGAAAAAAGAACATTAAGTCAGAATTAATCGTCACATGGTGTACAAAAATAGGCCATGATGGAAACATTCTTTGACCCTTATGGGGGATATTATTTGGCTAATCTATAATTTCCTTGAAGACCATTTTGGATTATTTAAATCGATTATGACCATGGAAGACCTAGGATAAACCTAATGTGTCATAGATTGAAAAATATGTGCCTTGATTTAGTCATCCAATAAATGAATTTTCATGATTATATGGTTTTCCACTATGATTAATGTTTATCAAACTATGTTTTTTTTGTTTTTTCAGGGGATAAAACTTGAAGGAACCAAGTTAATGTTGAATATAATAGAAATTGAAATGATTGTTCACATAAGAAACCAAATTTTGTTTGATATGAGATAAAAATCCTACTTTCTTTGCTCATAAAACTTTCTCAATTCATAAACCATGATTATATTCCAAACGATCAGAGGAGGGAACAAAGTTATGTTGAATCCTTCATCAGAAAAAATCCACCTTTTTTAGTGGGTCCTCTGATCCACTTGTATTTTAGTAATGGATCATCACTATTGAGAAGATATTTCTTATAATCTAGTGCTAAAAATATGAAACTTTTATCTTATATATTTATCATTTAGAAGGTAAAGAAGATCAATATTTGAACCTTATTAAGAACACAAGTCCAGAGAAAGAAATTGAATCCATGGAATGGGATCAGTTTAGGAAGATATTTTTTTAGTAAGTAATATCCTCATATTATGTTTACAAGGATGGAGATGGAATTTGTTGAGATTAAGAAGAAGTACGATGAATATATTAGTACTTAAAAAGTTAATTTTATAATAATTTGAAGTTATGATTATAGTTCAATCATCTGTCTAGGAAGAAAAATTGATCGTTTTTTTGTGGTTGAAAACCATGTCTCCAAATGGAATTAGATATAAGAGACTTCGGTAGCTATGAATAAATTGGTCACTGTTCATTCAAGGGAGAAAGGGAAATTTTATATTCCCACCATTCACATGGTTTTGATAATAATAGGTATATAGAGTATCATGAAAACTCGAATAAATCACATGGTGGAAATAAATTCCATCCATATAGAAGCTAGAAATACGGGAAGATGCATCTAGGGAATTACTAGAATGGAACTGGGGGCATATTAAATATATAAAGGTGGTTCCTAAATCCCATGAATGTTGAAATGTTTTTAATGGGAAGGTCAATTTTAAACCTTGATGGCTCCTCAATCTCTCATATATCGGTGCTCTTATCACTTTTCTTCCTTTAATTCCCTCTAGGATTTCTCTGCTCAGCGTGAAGGTGCTCCTTGCCTCACCAATTTCTTTCTCAGGATCTTCTTCTCTTCCCCATCCTCGACCGAAGCTGTGGCTAGTGCGGATTTTGTTCGCCTCTCACCACCCCTCAGGCCTACTAACCCTTTCGCATTAGACCTCCATCTAGGTCCTTGTGATGGTGCTTCAGATAGATTGGGTTAGCATCGGTGGTGGTTTCTAGTTCCCTCTTTATCCACTACACTTTACAACCAAGCCATTGGGCTTGACTCCATCTTGGTTGGTCTTGATGCATATCTTATGTTATATTGGGATACTACTGGAGGTGGACCAATAACATTCTCGATCTTGTTTCTTTTTTGAGGTTTCTTTCCTTTCCTTTCCTCCTCAACTTGGTCCTTTCTTATCTTCTTATTTGGGTTTTATTTTTGATGGTGGGTTTCAACTTTTATTTGTGTGTTTTTGTAATTTATGTTCCTGTGTGGATGGATAATGTTGTGATATGCTTTGAAATGGCTATTGTTTTACTAGGATTCCTCAAGCTAGAGGATTAAAATTTCAATGGAAGCTTAAGATGCCAAACTCCACCCTAGCATCGAGTCCCACCTCCTCTCTCTAGGTTAGTCTGACGTGGTGGTTCATCGTTACTTTGGGAAGTAGTGTTCGGGTGGCCAACAACTTTCCAGGTGGATTTTTCATGGGGTTTTCTCATGATGCAATGATATAGTAATGATGTCTGTGAGGATGATTATGGTAGATCAGTGATATCTTCTACTAGTTTCATGTTTTCATTTATTCATCGAGGCTGTGGAGTGGTGTTGATCGGCTCCAGTAGATGGAGGCTCCGGCCCACTGGTGTGATGATGAATGATGATGACATTGGAGGTTAGGTCGGTGTCATTGTCTGGTGTCACTCATGATGGTGATGTCGTCTCTCAGCGAATGTATAGGCTTTGGTGGGCATGTGTTATGGGTTGGTTCATGTCCCGATATCGGTTATGATGTTTTTTTTTCTTTTGAAATTTGAATTTTAGGAAACTTGGTATGTTCATGGTTTTTCATCTCTTTGAATTCTAAAGTGGGTAGGTTGTGATGTTGTATTTCCTTGATGGTTTTTATTTGCATGGAATCGTGTTGGGGTTCACACTAAGCCTTAAAATATTCATTTGAAAATATAAAAATATGGATTGTTTGATTAATGGGAAGGTTAATGAAATAGAGGATAAGAGGACTCCAAACAATGAACCACCCACACTCCAGTGCATCAATTTTAAGGAGTTTGAGAATTATATAGATAAATACATCAATTCAAGGACTATGGTGGATGATAAGCAACAAAAACCTCTCAATAAAAAGGAAAAAGGAAAATCTTATGCATTCACAATGGATGGAGTGAATTATTATAATTAAGGAACAATTATCCTCCACTCCTTAGTTGGGAATTAAATGTTTGATTTTGTATAAATGAGACCTATAAAAATCTTATTGTTCATTATTTAGTGAAATTTCATGTGATTATATCCCTCTACATAGATTCTATAAAAAAGAAACCACATTTGATATTCTATCAATACAAGGATGAACCCAAACTTCTAATGAGAATGTTATTATAAAAGATAATATCTTATATAAGAAATAATGGGTGTATTAGATTTTTTAAGGGTATAAGTATCCATGAAAAATTAAATCATGATTTATAGATACCATCATGGGTTTTTGAGTTGAAGGATAATAATAATTTGGAATCTATTAACACCCCTTTTTAGGTTTTATGTGATAGTATTTTATCATGATTATGGATATTTTTAGAGACATTCATGGAAATACAACCATTTAGTCTTGTATATGTTTTAGTATTGATGTAATTTAAGGATGAATGCCTTTACACATTGTGGAAATATGATTAATGATACTTGTAACATTTAGGGTTTATCTTATATTTGATGTTATGGTATATATGGGTTGTATTCAATCACCTTTCGAAGATATAAAACATCATTGATAGAAAAGAAAATTTCTCTACAGATCTACTTTCTAGAATATACTTCAAGGAAATGGTAAGGTTGTATGAAGTACTACATTCAATTGTATCTCATTAGGATCTGAATTTTTCCTAAAATGTTTAGTGAATTACTTAGTACTCTCATGATATAGAATTGCGTTTTAGCACTAAGTATCATCCTCAAGATGATGATCAGTCTAAAAGAACAATTAAAACTCTATAGGTTATGTTAATATATTGGTTTATAGATTCAAAATGTGGTTGGGATGGAAAACTTATTCTAGTTGTGTTTTATTATAATAATAGATTTCACTTGAGCATCCAAATGGCTCCTTATAAAGACTTTTACAGAAATAAGTGTAAAAATCTAATATGTTGAAATGGAGTTATAGAAATAAAACAATTGGGAGATAAGATGGATGACGAAATGATAGATAAGGTCACACCATTAGACAACACATAAGGGTAGAAAAATGTTTACAAAAATTTTATGATGATAATAATTGAAATGATCTAGAATTTTAAGTTTGTGATATGTTGTTTTAATGAATTTTTCCATGGAATAAATAAGGGAAAGCTAAACCCTAATTATATCAGTAAATTTAAAATTCTTGATCATATAAGGACCATAAATTAAAATTTTGAACTTCCACTAATCCTAAATCATGTTCAAAATGTGTTCCATGTATCTAACTTGTGGAAGTACATACCTGATCCATCACACGTACTGATCTCAGAGTTCATACCACTAAAACATTATATTTTTTATAAGGAACAACCAGTAGAGATTAGAGATCATACAAACAAAGTTCTACAAAACAAGACCACTCAAATGGGTAATTTGTTTTGTTGAAATAACCAGTCTGAGGAAGTTTTGTGGGAACCCAAGGATGCAATTAAGAAGTAGTTTCCACAGTAAAAGTGATGAATTTTGAGTAAAAAATTCATTTTATGGGGGTAGAATGTAACAACCCAATATTTTGTGATTTTTTCCAAGTAAATTTAACATTTTTGTTATTTTGAGTTACATGAAAAAACAATTATATCTTGTAATGAAAGAAACACCGATTTTAGATTTCATTATACACAATAATTAATTTAGCTTGCATAACATTAATCATCGAGTTTTAATTAAACATGACATACTATGAAAATATTATAATCTAACAAGATAGTTGTAACATAGTTTTTGGAATGTCAGGTATGAATAAGATTAACAAGATTTTGAAAATATGGATTATTAATGTATATATAATGAATTATTTTGTAACCAAATAAATAAAAATGTAAATAAAAAACATTTGAAAATAAAGGAAATATTTTTCTAAAGAACTATTTATATACGCACAAATGCATTTTACCTCAATAAATTTAAAAAAAATCAATTATTCTTAATAATTTTAATAAAATGTATATTTTATATATTCAATTGAATATTTAACATTTATATAATGTTTTTTCTATATAAGAGATCATAACAATCTAATTTTATGAATAAAAACCTTATTTTTCAAAAAAGATATTTTGTCACCTTTTGGGCACTAATTTTAAAATTATATTTTGTCACTTTTAAAAAAAATATTTGAAAAAATAATATTTGAAATAATCTTGTAAAAATTAGCATGGATTAAATATTTTATAATTTTATAAAAAGATAATTTTTTTGATGAATAATGAAAAATAATGGTTTTTATTATGAATTGTCAATTCTTTTAAAGCATTTTAAAACATAAAAATTATATTAAGATGTTTTAAAAAGTAAAATTAATTCAATTATATATATATTTATCCAATTTAAGTCATTTTAATCAATTTTATAATCGATATTTATGTAGAAATGATTTTAAACTTTTGAAACTTTTCTCTTAGGAAAACCGCTTTTCGTGGCGTCTACACGATTAATTTTAAATTACATTTTACCATTTTTGTGATTATAATTGAGAAAATTTGATTCCATATTTTGAAAAAAATAATTTATATTACCCAAAATTTTCAAATAATTTTCTTACCATTATAAATAGTAAAATAATTATAAATTAATTACAGCAGTTAAGGTGAAAATGGGTTTATTAGGGGTTATACTTAAAAGATATAGAAACAATGACCTATAAAATTTTCCAAAACCAATTTTATAGACATATAGAGACCTTATAAACTCTAAGGTTTGATAATGGAACATTGTTTATCATTTCTACCCTTGAAAATAGTGGGTATAATGTTTTCTTTTAAAAAATTACTGGTGTGACACTCACCTCACTTATAAAAGGTCACCCTCTTTCCTTCCATATTCACACTAACAAAACTATTTGTTTCGACCAATAAATATCCAAATATCTTAATTAATTCCATAATATTATCCTAAAATCCTTATTTTTTTCAAAAATCCATCATATGAAGGTTTTTGGGGCAAACCAAAAGAAGATGTTCGAAGAAGAGGTAAAGTCCCTAATCGATTGTTTTATTTTTTTTTCTTTCTCCACCTCTTTAAATTATTATAAAAACATAAATAAACAATAAAATAATAATATTTCCTATAATAATATGTTTTTATGTTAATTTCATGACCTATAAACATCTCCCCCCCCTAAATGGGAAACAAAACTGTTGATCATGTGTACGGAGAACTACCACCTCACGAACCAATGTTATTCATTTTTCAAAACCAAGTTTCATGGATGGATATAATGAAATAATTAATGTTTATATATTATATCTATTATATTATTATACCTATGGAATTATAATATCACATAAAACTTCTTACCTCCCAACTCGTTTGAAAAAATAATGGCGCCTATGCATATGGAGAACTACCGTCTCATGAACCAATGTGATGTGTTTTTCATTTATATTTTAATTAAATGGTAATAAGGATATATTAAATGAATATATATGGTATATATAATATAATTATACTTATATAATAATTATATCACATATAACTTATTTCATTCCATTCTGTGAAGGATATTATAACGTCGTTCGTGTATACAGAAAATTACCACCTCACAAAGTGATGTGACTCATTTCTCACTAACTATTTGGTTAAAAGGTAATGAGGTAAAGTTTAATGATTATATTTTATATATATTTGACATAAAAATATTCTTTATAGGTAATATATTATTTAACTTTCTTTCATTTCATCCACTAAAAAATGGTAACAACGTCCATGTGTACGTACGGCCTACCATCTCCATGAATGGTATATTTAATTTTCTATTTAGAATATTTATGGATTAATATAAAAACATATATACTAAATTTATATTATATTAATATCATGGTTAATGTTATTGTTATAATGTAACCATGATCAAATCAATAGGACTAAAAACAACAAATCAAAACCAACATGAAAAACAAAGTTGTTATTGCCTGAAATGTGATTCTAACAAGGAATTGTTAATAAGCTAGTAAAAAGGTCATAAGTTAATAATATATGGTGTGATATAATTATGTGATTTTATTTAATATATTTATAATAAAATCATATCTATGATTAATAAGGTTCAAATGTGTATGAATAAATTCAATACCTATGGTAAGTTATTTCCATCTAACTTTTTACTTTTGTGGGACACATGCCATTTTCACCACATATCTAGTTTATATAGTGTATATAGATCCCATAAATTTATTCTATTATTATTAAAATAAAAATTATGGATAATCACATATCCATTTTAGGATATCTCCTTCATGTATCTTAGGATTCAAAACTTACCAAAGTGGTAAGGATGTTTTTTCTCCTATTGCCTTCTTTGGGATATAAATTATATTATGCACCTATATTATTCTATGAGGTGTATACACTATAACATGGACATGTTATACCATTAATATATTTATTTTAATGATATTTAAAGTTCAATTTGATGTTATTCTTTTACTAGGAATTTGATTCAAAAGATACCAAAGTTGTAAGGGGTTTAAAATACAATATCATTTTTTATCAGGATTGTTTTTGTTTCTGCTTCCAATGATGAAATATTATTACATATCACTAAAAAAAATCATAAAATTTATTATACTATATTTCTTTTATTAGAATAATTTTTTCCATTCATTTTTACTCTTAAATTACTCAATAGCTCAAAAGAAGGTTTTTAAATAAAACTGACTTTATTTATCTCTTCAATTGAAATCCCTTTTCTTTCAAAATCATGTTTTCAAAAAATTTATTAAAACATGTTTTTAAAATTATAAAATAATTTACCAATAAAAAAATTACCCATGATTACCTTTTCACAATTTTTTTAATGTAATCTTCATGTCTTTGTCTAAACAACTCCCATTTGGATTTTTTCAAAAATGTGAAAGGAATATTTGTTTTAAAATATATTAAATGAATATAATTAGTATTTTCATGACCCCTAAATGTTCTAATTATTACTTTATAAGATTCAATTTTTTTATTGAAATTTATTTCCAAAATATTTTATGAATTTTTAGCTTTAAAATGTGTTTCTCCAAGTGGAAAGGATACTTTCCTCAAGAAATATTTGAAATAACTTTTAAATAATCCATTATAAGTTTGCAAGTTCATTTTAAAAGAAAATGATTTAAAAAATGGTTTACGTTTTAAAAAGTATTTTTGAAATTTTAAAGGATATCTTCGTCAATAAAATTTCCAAGTGATCTTTCAAAATCATTTTTCCATCTAAGATTTCATCCTTTGAAATTAAATATGCTTTAATAAGATAATATTGAATGATACCATCCTTATTATTTATATAGAAGGTTAATGTTTATGTTCTTGAAATGTTTATAAAACCCATTTATTTTTCCTCGGTTATACTATGGTGAATTGATGAAATTTTTATGAAACCAATTTTCTTTACATGGGATATGTTGTTATGACAAGATAACTTTTTTATGATATTTTGGAACAATAAGTCTTGTTTTCATTATTAAATGTCTGGGACCTATATCTCCCTCCAATTAATGAGATAATTATTTATTAATCATGAGATAAAAATGGAAAAAATCAATGAGATTTATCCATTATGGGAAACTGGTGAGTCCTGATCCACTATGGGAAACAGGTGCATCCTGATCCAGAATAGGAAACAAATGAAAAGTAGGGATCCATTCTATTGATAGTCATTATAGTTATCCTTTGCATATTAAATGGGTCTCTATATTTATTATGTTGGAATAATTTGATGAAATGAGATTTGGGTTAATCATTGATTTATGATGATTTATCATTCTTGTTGGCCATGTTTTTGGAAATGATAATGTTTTATTCCATTACTCATGTTTGTGATCTATGAAAAGTTAGGTATGAAAATTGTAAGTTATGTTCATGATCACACATCCTTACGATTTTCTTATACTTTTATATGATCATATTTTGATATATCCTATGTTTAACCTTAATGATAATATGAGCTCACCCTTTCATATTTTACCTTCTGCACATTATGAAAAAAGGTTTAGGTATGGTATTTATAATATTAGTACTATGTGAGAAGATATTTATGGGATACATAGAATATATTTTATGAAAGAAGTTTATTTTATTTTTAGTATCAGAAGACACTAAACTGTTATGATCCGTGAGAAAGTGTTTATGAAATTTATTGACTATTCATATAAAATTATGTCATATATATGTAAGAAAATATTGGGTTGCTATTATAAGACACATAAAATGGAAGTAACTTCCATTGGATGTTTATATTCATCCTCTTATCGAAATATGATCATAAGTTGATTCATATTATCAGACATGACTTCAATTTCTAAAACATTGATATGGGATCTATATATAGGGCGATAATCCATACCCAAAATCACACCAAATTTAACAAGAGATATAATCATAATATTTTTAGGAATTACATTGCCATAAAACTTTATAGAAGATAAGATATAGACTTTAGATTTGATCATCATTCCATTAAGATTTTTTAATATTAACTCAACATTTAATCTTTAAGGAAGTGACATGATTCCATTAGAAAATTAATCATATATAAAAGATTAGAAAGATCCATAATCAAATGAAATATTTGGAGTTTTAAAATGGATGATAAGTGCACCTTTTACCACTTAATTATCTTACCCCACTTTTTCAGTTGTGATCACAAGATATTTCACCTAACACTTAAATTAAGTGGTTGAAAACATAAATTGTCATCATGAACCCCTATATTCATTCAATAATTTGAATAATTTTTATACTCCTTGAAATTATTGCATTGGACTATGGGTGAAACATTCAGTTAATAAGTTTTAGCATTCTATTTATTAACTACTCTATAAATATTACTTTATAAATCCTTTTCTTGATAACCTTCTTTTACACACATTAAACATATAGCATACCCTATAGGGAAATTTCCTCCATCATTCCTCCCACACATCTAAAATTAAGTAATATTAATTTTCTATCCTCCCTGGGTATTATTATAATAATTTCATTGAAATTCTATATTTTTTTTTTGCCCCAAAACTATGAGAAAACTGAGAGTATCTAATTTCCAATTATATCTTGAGAGAACATATAAATATTTCTTTATATCCTTCAAAGTTTCTCATATCCAATTTCTTTTAAATAATTAGCCTCAAACCATTAATGAATTGATCAAATTTTCTTTTAGTATTGATGAAAAAACATGAAGCATGACTTGTAGGTCTGGTGGTATTTTACTTATAGGTACTAATGAATTTTTCATCTTTGTACTCTAGTTATATGAATTTTCTTTCAATTTTATATGAATAGTTTAGGGAAAGAAATTACTGAAAGATAAATCCTTAAACTCTTACGTTGTCATGAAGTCAATATTCTCATTATGCCTCATATTATTCATGATATTCCACTATTGATAAACTTTATCATCCAAATGATATAATATTCGGAAAAAAATTCTTACTCCATAAACTAGAGAATGTAAAATATGTTTTCAGTGGTACTAATACATTTCTCAGAAATTACTATATTAGAGAAACCCTTGAAGGAAGATGGGAGTTTCCAAATAAAGGACTCAATAATGTTTTATTCCTTCTTTAGTTATTCCTAAGTTCAATATAATATGATTTAACATTAATATATTGAGATAATTGGGTTAGACTAGCCTCATGATTCTTCATCAGACCCCACATTTCATTGGGTTCCTCATGAGTATTATCACTCCATTTCCCATCAAATTCTGGATTAACACAGTTTCATCTGGGTTCGTCCACTGAATAAGTCAAAAAATCATAGTGTGAGAAATAGTAATCATAGAAATTAATCATGTTATCATGAAAAAGAATTGAAAATATGTGTAAATCATGAAACCTTATTTTCAATCTATCTCATCTTAGGTGTAACCTAACTAATTCATGTTCATAATCATTACAAATCCGTCCTAATTGTTTATAAAGAAAATGTGAATTAAACCAATCATATCCCTTAGGAGTGTTTATCAAGTTGTGTGGCCTTAGGCCCACTCATTTTTCATCAGTAATGATGAGTTAATAAACAGTCATCCACGTTCAGAGTTGTCAAAAGTGAAAAATGGTTTTTTTCACAATGGGTTTTTGGGGGTTTTAATTTTTATTAGAACATAAAATTAATAGAGGCGATGTTTTAAATATTTTTTTTAAAGATGGTTAATAATAATAGTCATTATAAATAAATTTTTGAGGGGTTTTTCACAGTAGTAATGACAAAACGGAGGAGGAAATGTATATTTAACATTAGTTTTTCTAAAACATTATCGTCAAAAATAAATTATCATGTTGGTTTTTCATAACTGGCATGGAAAAGTGTATAATTCTTGGTTTTCAGGTCATATATATATAAAAATACATGATAAATTTTATTATACTTGTTTTTCATGTTGTTTATAAGAAAATCGACGTGAAAAACCTTTTATCATGTCAGTTTTTTAAGAAACGAAATGATATATAATGTTTTTAAAATTTTCACATTGTTTATGAAATAATCAATATGAAAATATATTTTTTAAAATAAAATTAATTTAATTCATCCATTATAATTTTATATATGCCAAATTGAAAAATGGTAGGAGAAAGATAATACATATGAAAAACAACAGCAACACAAACATTTACAATTTAAACATTAAACACTAAATATATATTTAAAATAAAATAAATCCCAATTAAACCTATGAAATAATTATCCCATTCACTTTTTATGTGTTTTATATCTTTAATGATATAAATACAAGGGTCAAAAAAATAATTCAAATTAAAAATAAATCATTTAATATAAATTCTGAATAAAACGAATGAAAATCTAAAGGAATGATTTACAGAAAAATCTAATCATCTGAAAATTTATAATAGTATTAGTTGGAATTATTTAAAAAATAAATATTAGAAAAAATTATCCACATTACTTTACTCATTCTTGTTTATGACACTCGTATTTGAAAAGAATTATTTTATTAAAAATAAAATTTTAAGTACTTATAACCAAAATGCAGTAATTGTAAATGAAAATAAAAATTTTCTTTTACATAATTAAATTTTTCACTATGATTTATTATTGTCTATATAAATTAATAACATTCCTTGTTTGAAAAAATTTGTATTTAATAAATTCAGATGTCATTATAATATGTAAATGTATTCCAATATTCAAACTTATGTGTTCAATACATTCTTTAAAAGTTTCTCGCACTTCACCATGGATAAATCATAGATAGTAAAGTGTATTTTTCTCTTGAAAAAAATTAGAATAAAATGGACACTAATATACAAGAAATAATATGTTATTGGTTATTTTGTTCTGATATATGTAACACTTTATGAGAAATATGTTTTATACTCTTGAAGATAAGAAAGAATTCAACCCTGAATAATTGTATTCTTTTGAATTATTTTAGAAATATAAATATTTCTTTCTGTATCATTTATTATTCTCACTATATGTGGAATAAATTGTGGGTCTATAAATCAATATAACACAATTGTATCATGATAAACACAAAATTTTGTAAAGATACATAATATAAAAAAACAAAAGACTAATGTTTCAATGAATTAAAACAATTTAATGATATATATTAATTCAATTACATGGAAAAGTCTTAAATCATGTTGATTACCAACTCATCTCTAGTTACAAACTCTGTGATATTTTTTAAAACGTTATATTCATTGAATGCCCAAAAATTTCAGCTTCTTTTTGAATTTTGTAAACTTAAAAAAACAAATTTGTATATGTGGATAATATATTAAGACTAGAAGAAGTTATATTTGAAGTCATAATTTCATACATTTGTTTTTTTCTATGAATGTTTTCTTTACCTTTAAAGGATTCATTTTAAATATAGATAAATACATAAAAATTAAAATATTAAACAAATTTTACGGTAATACAAAATAAATAATATAATATAGAAATTCCTTAATGGTGTTTTTTAGAATAATTATAGTTATCCAAACTAAAAAATGGATAATAATTTTCACAAATGTATTGAACTTATTACTAGGAAGTGATATTTTTACAGATCTATTTATAATATCCTATACAGTGACCCTATGATTATTTATCTATATTTTTTGATGATGAATGTTATTGCTAATAAAATATATCATTCCTTACACAACAAGATTATTTTGGGGATCATAAAAATATAACTCACAATAAATGGGATTTTGTAAAGGATGAGGTGTGAGATTTTGAGAAGTGGTAGTTGGAGGAGGAGTGGGATCTATAGGAAAAGATGGACTAGTGGGATTAGCAACCTTAAACTATCGTTGAATGTCCGAAAATTTCAACTGAATCAAAGATCTTATCTTATACTCCATAATCTCATGAATATCCTAAATTTTATATTCCAAATAATCTATTTTTATTTTATAAACATTCTTTATTAAAAAAGATTCATAATGAGGAAACGATTTTTTACCAATAGACATGTCAGGTATCCTCCTTCACAGATCATGTGTTTATGCTTTCCCAATGTAGTTGCTAAAATATCCTTCCTACCTTTAGATATGAAGTTCCCCTATTTTATCTTATCCTCAAGGGATTCATATATAGAATATTTTAGAAAATCATTAGTAAATAAATATATATACATATAAATACATAAAGTTAAATTCTTAAAATTATCTTAACTATATCACTTGAATATTTAATAAGATATTGTCCCTTTTTACTCATCCAAGACCTCTTCTATTTTTCTTGTTTATATGAGGGGTGTAAGGGGGATCAACCTATATAAAGCCCAAACACATAACTCTCAGTTTTTGAAAACTTTCAGCTATCATTTTTTTTCCAATAACATATTCCCCCATGAGATAAAGTGTGAGGGTATATGTTTTTAGATTGGATCTCCTGATGATTTATCCTCATTAGATGAAAATTCAGAATAAATAAATCATTAATATTACCATCAATATATAAAAAAACGTTTAAACACTTACATTTCATGTACCAAAAACACTTATTTTCATCTACTTTCGAAAAACTAATTCCATATATCTGTATCTATAAATGGAAATATATCACATGGATTTTGATATGGTCTATGTTAAAAAATTTAATCTAATGTGATGGTTGATTTAAAATCCATCCATCTTATAAAATACAATGCTATACATTTCATTTCAACTCCTCCAGTATCAATTATATAATAATCCATATGATAAGATGGTGGAAAACCTATATTATTAACATTTAAAGATAAAATAAAATAATAAAAAAAGTTCTTACAATAAGTTTTTAATATAATTTTGATATTTTCATTTTTTCAACACTTCTCTGACCAAAAATCAAAATATTAACTTGTATTTTATCTCACACTACAAAAAATGGTTTTAATTGTTTTTTAAATTGAAACTTTAGGAATATCTTAATAATTAAATTCAAATAGTACCATATAGTTCCTATAATGTGTAACTGATAATTTTGGTAAATCTGTCCTACCACATTTACCAACCCTCAAATTCTTTTCCCCTTTAGAAATAGATGTCTTCTATGTGTAATATGAGGAGGCTCATTAATTAGATTTTGTGTATAGTCTTCCCCAGAAGTATGTGAGTGGTTCTCCCCTAAAATATATAGTCTATGATATATTAAATCATTCATTATATTAAAAATCAAAATAATGAACAATTATAACAAAAATATACAAATCCAACTTTTACATACAGAAGTAAATAAAAAATAAAAAAACAGAAAACAAAAATTAAATTAAACTAATTTTTTATTCATATTTTTTATAGTTAAATAAAATGATAACAAAATTAATAAGGGATAAAATTACATAAATGAATGAAAATAAATTTAAAAATTTTGTGTGAATAACAAAAAATTAGAAAACACACATAGAAATTAAACTACTACATATAAAATTAAATTAAAAAAGAATGATGATACAGAAAAAGTAAACTAAAATAAGCATATTTTAATTCATACTTAGTAAAGTATTTAACTGAATGTATAAAAAAATTACTCAGAGATAACATGAAATAAATTAATGAAAATAAACCGAAAAAATGGTGAGTGAATAGAAAAAATTATCCAACATATTACACAATTTTTTACAAGAGTATTAATATTCTATGAATATGAACTTTTTAAAAATTTATTTATTTTTATTTAACACATTATATTAGAATTAATCTTATTCCAAAGAAATTGAAAAATTGATAAGTTAAGTAAGGGTAAAAACAGTGAATCAAACAAAACTAAACTAGTATAAACATAAAATATAACTTATTATTTATAATATATATTTTTATAAAGAAAATAAAACTAATATATCTAAAATTTTATGAAATTTTAAAAAGTAAATATGAAATAAATATATATTACCTATAATATTAGAAAATTACTAAATAATTTTTTCCTAAATTCATTCCTCATGATCGTTACATATAGCACAAATCATGTATATGACATGGTCGTCAATATTATCTCTTATTATTTCTATGAAAGTAGGGATCTCACATAAATCAGCATCTTTTCCAAGATTTTTATTACCAACACACGTGTTTTTATAGTTAAATGATATACCAATACATATCAGATTGATCAATAACATAGATTTTTATTCATATATTGTTAGGATAAAAGGATCACATGTGTATTCTAATCTATTTAGATTAACTTGTGTCATTCTGAACCAACACTATTGTTACCAATAACCCAATTGAAGTTAAAAATGGAACTTGAATTTTAAAGTAATCAACCTATCATATTTCTTTAGTGAACCATAATATAAACATGATGTAGAAATTGAGTTTTTTTCTTTGGTACTCAAAAAATGCATTGATTTGGTGAACACTAGTAGACTACTATTCTGAACTACGCTTCTATTGTCATGATCATCAGTATAAAATTTCTATCCATTAATTTGATAACTAGGACATGTTATAAAATTTAAAACTAGGCCACCCAATAACCATATCAATGTTTATTATAGATCTGATATACCAGTCATGGTTTCCTTAAACCATGAATGTTTTTGTTATTCTTATTCAAAATCCACATATCCTTCTTATTTTTATAACATTTATTTAAAAAATTTACATTCACTGCTATATATTGTTGAGAATAATCTATGTTATTCAATATATATAAATGTAAAATATTTATTTGTTAACCTATAAAAAATTTACTTTCTACCCATGAATCCCCTTTCTCCAATAATTGAATTGTTTAATCTGAGATATAGTCAAACCTATGTACTCTACAATAGCCAAGTATCTTGTACAAAACTCTCCAAAGTCATAAGAAATATACTTCTGAATAATTGAGGCTTGAGGTCAATATGAATTCTTTACATTCCCCTTAAATATCATTATATACCTTTCAAAAGGATACATACAACATAGATATATAGGTATTCAAATCTTTATTTCTCATGAAAAATAAACCATTAAATACACAATGATATCAAAAATAGATAAAGGATAATTCATTTCTAGTTGTCATAGTATACAAAATACTTCATTCTCTAAATTTTTTAAATCATTCAGATCAATCACCTTATTAAAAATTGAATTAGAAAAAATAACACACCATCATGATAGCCCTTATGACGTGTAAGGGAAATATTCAATGCAATACAACTAGTAGCAGTTATTGAATCATTCCATGAAAATTTTGATATTTCATACTAGTCAACTTAAAATCTTGTAGTGACACAAATTTTTTTACATTTGAATAATAACCCTACATAACTTTGATAGCATGGATATAATGAAAAAATCTCATTTTATTCTCTTGTATAATGTTAAACAATTATGTAGCAGGTATTTTCTCCTTCCATCGAGAGTGTAGGCTAAATATTAATGTATTCCCATTGAGAGTAAGTACAATATTTCATTTAACCCATCTTTGATCTTTACATTAATATATAAAAATGTTCTAATCAAGAAATCATCAATACTCCACTCCACATGCATGAAATAAATTTCATTTATGAAATATTTATTTATCCAACATGGTATCTCAAAAAATATTAATCATTTATTCTAAATATTATATCATTACCAGATTATTGTATCTTTTTAAATATCACGTCAATGTTTTTTAACCTCTAAAAATAATGATTGGTTAGAAAATATTTTATACAAATATTAAATTACTGTGATCCATCGAATGCCTATTTTTAATGTTCAATAAGAGTGATCCATAGAAAAAACCTCTGACGAACCATATATATAATTTTTCTCCCATGCTGCAGTTGATAATATAAAGACTATTGTTCACAAATTGGATAATCATTATTACCTTGAACACTATATCCAAAAAAAAAATCTATATGTTGGGAAGTCATTTATAGTGAATATAACTATTGCATGTTATTAAAAATTTTCCATTTTATAAGATTCATACACTCTAATTCCTTCCTCCCATAAAATTTTATATTCATCAATTAATGGTGATAAGAAAAAATTAATATCAATATTTTGATGTTTTGTTCTATAGATCATTAAACTAACGATGAAATATTTTCCCTTCATAAAAAATTTAGAATAAAAGTTGTAAATTGCCAATAAATAAATCCATTAACTATATGTACTACTATGTTTTTGACATGGATTCATTTCATTTATGTTCATTTTGAGTAGGATATGTCTAACTTCAGTTTCATATATAGAAAATAGTTGATCAATTTTGTTACAAAATGGAAAATAAAATATATGATATAAATTTCCATCACATATCAACTCATTTTAATGAAATATTCACCCTTTTTAAGTATTTTAATTTTCAAATAAACTTTTCCAATAATAAATTAAAGAAAGATACAAAAATTCCTTAGTAGAAGTCTCTGTAACTACTAAATTAGTGGTTGAATTTTCTTTAAACTTATATCATGACATCCCATATTTTGGAGACTCTTATAGAAGTTCATATTCATTCCTATATATCACAAAATAATTTTGGTAAATATATTTTTTCTTATACCATAAACCCATCTGGCATAATATTTTCTTCATTTTATAATGTTAATATAGAATATCATTATATTTAGGCTATATCTATTTCAAAAGATCTAGAAAATCTATAAATATTTTGTCACTCCATCCATTTTTTTCTTCAAGTTAATCAATCATAAAACCATTGAAAAACTATAAATTCCTTAGAACCCAAATATAGTTTTTTTTATTATCAATATATAGACACTCAATTGTCGATTTGTTTTCATTTTCCTCTGCTTCAATATCATGAATCCTTTATTCTATTTGATCAGACTTATAATCTTAAAAACCATCATCACTAATAGATATGGAATTATTCGTAGTTTCACCATGACAAATCCAAGGGATGTAACTCAGATTAAAATAATGACAAATTAAATGATCTTTGATCTCTCTTATTTTGAAATTATTTATATTAAAATATTTTAGGTATAGCTAGAAAAACGTGTCATTTTTCTGGAATATTTCATTTAGAAAATTCCAAAAATAATCAACACCTTCCTCATATTCATCACTTATTCAAAGTTATTTAATCCAACATAGACTCATTATTATCTATAACAAAAATTAAAAATTGAAAATAATTTTTTATATTTTCAAATTTAAATTCAAATATAATTTTATAAATAAAAATAATAAATAAAATAAAATATTTTTTAAAAATAAGAAATATAATATATTTGATAAACAAAGATATAAATTTGAACAAATTTAATTGTCATTCCTTAATAAAAATTCAAAAAATATAAATTGAAAACAATAATTTATCAATTATAAAAATATCCAAGATGTGAGAATAATTAGGACATTAAATAAAAATAGTGAAGATAACATGACATAAGTTAAAAATTGGAACATAAAATCATTTTAAAAATACATTGGATGAATAAAAAATCAAAACAATAAAAACAGACCATAAATTGATTTTATAACTGGGAGGATCGAGAAGGTGACAACAATATAATGAATGCACAATTGGTATTTGATGGCGGGTGTCTTTGGATAGTGGTGGTGGATTCCAACTGAAATAAAAATTAAAATAAATAAAATATTGGAACCAAAATAATAAATGAAAATACCATGGATGTAGGAAAAATGTAATCAGTAAACAAAAAACATAAATTGGAATTGAAATTAGGATGATTGAGAAGGCGACACCAATGAGAAAAACGTGCAATATGTGGCTGATGATAGGTGGAAATGGACATCACATGGTGGTGGATGCTAACATTAAGAGAAATCAATAAAAATAGAAAATTTGAACCATAAATAAAAATTAAAATACCTATAATGCATGGAAAATGGAAATAATAAACACCAAACATACATTGAAATATGAATTTAAATGACTGAGAAGGTTAACCAAATGAGAATAACACTCAAGCAATGAACAATGACAGATAATGGTAGACAACGTGCGGTGGTGGATGCCAAATGAAATATATTAAAGTAAAAATAATAAATAAAGAAGATATTTAAAAACAAT
Source organism: Viscum album (assembly GCA_963277665.1). Taxonomy (NCBI): domain Eukaryota; kingdom Viridiplantae; phylum Streptophyta; class Magnoliopsida; order Santalales; family Viscaceae; genus Viscum; species Viscum album. Next base: position 615,008,862 of record OY728145.1, on the reverse strand, counting down.
GATATAATAGTGTATAAATTTGAGTCCAAAGATAAAAAATTATGGGTGTTAAGGTTCACTGCATGAGAGAAAACCTCAGTATGTAACACAATCGAATGAAAAAAAAATGAATGATCTTAACCCCCAATGAAAATTATAAATCCTTTACATGACATTTTCTTTATAAACAATATATAAAAGCTGGGTTTTCATGTCATTTATTGAATAGATTATATGAAAAAAATCCAAGTTTTATTTACCACATCGGTTATAAATAACCAATGTAAATAATGTGTTCGGAAAAATGAATTTTCTATTGGGGTGTTATCCCTAGGTGAATCTCTGCCATATCTACATCTATTTTACAATATCGAGAGAGGGATGTATTAGCTAGGAAAACCACATAATCTATATTTTACTAATGATTAAGGATGTTATCTTATATAAATACACACCCTAGGTTTTCAACAATGTTCTGTAATTGTAATCTCTAAAAATTACTAAACCCTACTCTAATACAAACTAAGGTGAACCAATAATTTCATATATATTTATATATAACATAATTATATATGTATTCTCAATACATTTAATTATAATACGCACCCCGGAATTTTAATTATTTAGAATCATTGGTGACTAGATACATAATCATCTTTTTTCAAAAAATGTAGTTAAAATATTTGATGAATCTCTTATCACATAGTACACTTCTTAGATATAACCTACTTAAAATATTTCTCTTTAACCTGGGGAAATAAAAAATGAGAATGGGGACCTTTTATTTTTAGTTATGGTAAGAATAATATATATCAATTAGTGATCATAGATGATCATAATATAAGAATAAGGGTATAATAATGTGATTATAAATTATGAAAATCATTCCCAATTAATCCATTATCATTGATCCAAATCATGGAATAATACATTTTCATAACAAAATACATAATTCATAAGTGCGCGGAATCATCAATAATAAAACATGATCCATGATAACATATCATTATCATAAGACATAAAATATTGGCATATATATAAGAATAAAATATATCTTCCTTATACAAGGTTTTCTCCCAAGGCTATCATTGTGTAAAAAGTTTCATAATAGAAATGCCTAAACAGTCATATAAAACATTTTATTAGGATTAAATTACATGTAGTTAACTTTCTCATCTCTTATTAATTTATTAACTTTATCAACTCTTTAGAGATTCTCAACTTTATCATCATTACCCAATGCATTAGAAGGCTTTATAATTTCTTTCACACCCATCACATAATGAAAAATATACATATATGTTCTATAAGTACAAAACACATTCATTAAATCATTATATCATAACCTATGTAAAGGAAATGGGTTTCATAAAGATTTCATCATTACATAATTGTATAACCTATGGAAATGAAATGAATTTCATAAAGGTTTCATCATAACTTAATTAACCAATGATAAAAAAATTAGTTTCATGGAATCATCATTAAATCATCATCATATTATTCCATATAGTGAAGTAATATGGATGGTACCATAATATTATGTCCCTAGTGAATCATAAAAAACCATAAATTATTTTTATATAGATAAAATATTCATTTAAAATATCATTTGAACATTTCTTCTAAAACAAGGAAAAAAATCAATATCTATTGATAACATGTTAACTAAAAATTTCAAAAATATTGAAGAAAATATTTTCTATGAAAATAAAACTGGTAAAGGAAGATTAAAATAATATAATGGTCATGATGGAATGAAAATGTGTTTATTATATATATATATATATATATATTAAAATATAACATTCCATTTACACTTTTTTTAAAAAGTCAAAAATTATTTGTTTGGAAAAATATTTCTTTGAAATGATTCATTTTAAAACCTTTTTAAAAAATGTAAAAGGTAGTGAAAATGAAAATTTTAAAACATTTAAAGTATTAGTAATAACTTTAACAGAACATTTTTTAAGAGCATGGATATGGAAGAAAAGTATTGATGAGCAAAGAGGAAATAAGGCAAACATTTCTTGGAAAACATTTCCTAGATCATTTGATGTAAAAATGAGAGAAAAGTGGTTATAATAAAAAAATTCCTATAATATAATGAGTGTAATAAAATAGATTTGGTTTAAAGGATAATAACTATATAATTTACCTTAATTGAAATTTAGCATAGAAAATCTCAAAAATAAATGATATTATTACACAAACCTTACCTCAAGTCCCTTGTTGCTTCATGTACATTCAAATAGCCTATATAATAAACATATATTTTTTATAGATATATTATAGAACCATATTCATACATAAATTAAAAATTTTAATTCCTTTATAATTTCAAATTATCCATTTATTGATAATATAATCATATGAATGGACATTCGGGTGAAAATTATCCCATTTCCTAGGCATGTTTCAGTTTGATGGTTCATATACTTGCAGCTTGTTTATAGTTTCACCATCTAAAAATATTAACCATGAAATTAGTTTCATATCTATTCATTATATTCAATTTTATAATTTTTCATATAAATCAGTGTTGAGAAACTAATAACAACAATTCGTGGAGACAGTTGTCAATATGTACACACGAGTGATGTCTCTACTTTTCCATGGTTGAAAAAATGATTAATAATATTTAAATTTTATAGAATCATTATTATTTCACAAATATACTATATATTCATTAAATATATACATATTACCATTTATTAAAAATTTAAATGAAAAATAAGTCACATCGCTTCATGGAGGTGCTAGTCCGCACATACACACAAGCAACATAATTATTTTCTGATGGGTGGAAAGGATAAAAGATAGATAATATTTTATAATTAGAGAAGAATAATTATTCATAAAAATAATATAAAACATTATATTAATCACAAAAAACAACCATTAATTATGTTTTTGGAAGATGAATCATATCTCTAAGCAGAGGAGGTTGTACACACATACGCACGAGCAATACGTTAATTTACCATTTGATAAAAAGGAGGTGGAAAATGGTTGATCCATCAACATAATAAAAATTAAGTATATTTAAGATACTGAATTAATTATTTTAAAATGGATTCTATAGATTTATATAAGGTGGAATATGAAATAAAACTAAAAGTATGCAGTTAAGATTTATACCTCTTCATTGAGAAACCTCCTTTGTCTTACAACTTAATAACTGAAAGGAGGGTGTTATTATCAATCCATGACCATAGGTGGTTGTAAGATATGTTAATAATGGATTATGGAATTAATATACTGATATATAAGGATAATTAAGTGTTGTGAATAGAGGAGAATTGGTAACGATTTATATGGGAGGGAGAAGACACACTTGGAATATTTCAAAACATTAAAATATATTAATTTATTACTCAATTAAAGTGGCTCAAAAATGAAAATTTATTTTCATATAATAAATATATAGTTTAAATATCATAAATTAATCGAATTAAAGAATGTTGTTTTATATTTTAAACTTTATCTCGTAGGCTAACCTCCTTGGTAAACCCTTTTTAACCCTAATAGTGGTAACAAAATTTTACTATTTTTGTTCTTAATGAAGAAAATTATTAAGTTAAATCTATTAAATTATATTAATTATGATGATTAAAAACTTTTAATCCATTTTAAAAGATTAAATTTATCTATTTATCAAAAATTTATTTTAAAATAAGCACATAAAAAGCAATATAAATAGTTTTTAGAAAGGTTCACTTCAAAACATAATACTAAATGGGTTCTTATTCCATGACAAATAAAAACTATTTTATTAATTTTAAAAACTTTTATTTTATATATAATATATAAATTTCATTAAAAACATTCATACATATATATTATTCTAATTTATTAAGATAAAAACATTGTGCATAAAAAACTATTTTTCAGAAAAACATCTATATTAAACTTCAAATGATTTTAAATTTATTTATAAATAATTTATAAGTAATGAATTAATTTTATAAATCTGTAAACAATAATTTTTCATAATTTAGTTAGTCTTATTCATACCCTATAATCCAATTCATAGGTGATAACTATCATATTAAATAATAATATTTCAGTAGTATATCATGGTTCATTTCAACTCAATGTTGCATGTAAAGAAAATTATCAGTGAAATAAAATTTATTCAAATGTAAATATATCATAAAATCAAGGGTTTTAGTATTGATGATGTGATAGTAATTTAAAATTAACATGTGTCCAAAATATTATATAGGAATTATAAAAAGGATGATGATATCACTATTGAACATGTTATATAAACATAAGAAAATTATTGAATTCACGATGATCACATAGATTTTTCTAATTAAACTGATTATAATGAATAATTGAGGACTGTAAGAGCACATAATATATTGAAAAATAATTTTCATACTAATATTCCCATTTAATATAAATATCAAGGGTTACCCATAAGGAAATAAAATAAAATGGTTAGTTACATTATTTGTATTTCAAAGGTTGAGCACCTAAATATTGATAAAGACTTTAATAAAAGGAAAAGGATTAAAGGTATAAATACTGTTTTGTACCAAATTAAAAATAATGAAACATCAGATTTTTATCAAGACCTAAATAGAAGAACATTATTTCCACAAATTTGGATTTAAAAAATCAACTAAATGAAAATTATGAGTCTATAAGAAAAAATCATGGAATTGATTGAAAGAGATATTCTCAAACTGAAGGAATAGAATTTGATGAAACATATTCCCATGTTTCCCTACATGATTCTCTCATGATATTTCTTTTCATTACAAAAAAAAATATAGTAATGTCTTTCAAATATATGTGGGTTATACATTTTAGAAAAGTGATTTAAATAAAGAAGTGTACATTGTGAAACCTGAAATATTTTTACTTGATGAATATGGAAACAAGGACATCAAATTTTAAAAAAGGTTATATATAGGTTGCAGTAATACCCAAAATATTTTTATTTTAATACCCATGGTTATTTAAGAAACATGAAATTCAAAAAATGATAAGTTCAAAAGAACTTTTATATGCATAATACTAATAATACATTAATCATTATGACTATATGTGTGTGTGATATAATATTTTTAAGTCATGAAGATACATTTTGTGAATATTATCCAATATAAATAATGAGAATATCTGAGATGGACCTACATGGTGAAATAAATATTTTCCCGGGTTTACTAATTAAACAAACTATTTTTCAGTTATTTATATCTCAATAAAATTATTTCAAGGAGTTTTTGAAAAGATTTGGAATTGTAATAATCAAGTGGAGTATCGATACCAATCCATATAGGAACAAAATGTGAAAAGATGATGAATAATGTTTTCAATGAGAATGATTTCACAAAACTAATTGGTAGTATCTTATATTTTACTACCTGAATCCCAATACTTGTTTTTACCATCATAGTATATTATATATATAATTATAATCAAAATCCATCACACTTAATGGAAACTAAAAGTGTTTTGATATGTAAAATTAATATATCCAATTATGGCCTATTGAAAGATAAAAAAGGTAATTTGAAATTATAGGGATTTAAAAATGCTGATTGGGAAGGTCATGTCAATTATAAAAATTCTATATCATGATTAAAATTCATCATTTGCGGTAGATGTGGGAAATGGATTCCAAGAATAAATCCTCTATCACTATGAGTAATATTGAGGATGAGTATGGTTTAGAATCACAAAAATAAAATCAAAATATTTATATAAAAACTATAATTAATTAAATTAATTACACTACTTAATATCCATTTATTATTGGATGTGACAACAAAATATCAATTTTTTTTAAATAATCTAGAGAAGTGTTCAATATAAAATAATTTAAACAGAAAAATATCATTTCTTGAAGGAGAAAGTGACCAAAGGTTCTTTAAAAAAGGAAGTATTTTATCTAAGGAGAAAGTTTCTGTAATTATTAAAAAATATATATAAACGAAAACTTATGAAAAGAAGAGATTTAAAATGGTGGTGAAACCTATTATTTAACATTAATGAGATATGAACATTATACAACTTTTAATCATGTTTTATTTATAGTTATCATGTTTTTTATGTTATTATATCTCAGGTATACTTATAATTGATCAGTTCTTGGAACATTTATTTGAGAATTATGTGATATACCATATCTACGTAACCATTAAATATAATTTCCAATAGGGGTAGATGATAGGACATAAAATTTATGTTTTTGAAAAAAAATTATATGTGATGATTCAGGTGGATAACATATGAACAACTAAAGGACTGAAATGGTTGAGTGTTTCCAATAAATCTTATAAGGGAGATTGTTAATCCCACAAATGATAATATTGTGTTTTTTTCAATAAATTTTTTGAGAATGTTTGCAAATTTATTAAATATGTATGTGTTTTTTATTTTACTTAATAATGTTAGATATGATTTCTAGAAGTTCCAAGTATTATATTTTTATGATTTAAAAATGTGTTAAGGTATTTGATAATGAACTAAAATTTTTACAATCGACATAAAATAAAATCTTAATTTATTATGAATATGTAAGAGTAACTTAGAAATTACACAAATTATATAAGATTAAACTTATATCATATAAGAAAATATGTTTATTGTAAAATAGTATATATTGTAGAAAATTACCTATATAAGATTAATCAAAATATATGTAATAGTAACTCAAAAATTTCAAAGGATAGATAATATTTATAATATTGAAAGACTTTTGAAGAAAAGGTTAAGTGGTCACAATATAATAAATCAAATAAATCCAAATATACCTATGAGTAACCATGAAAGTTTTGGTCGTGTGAGAATAACATGAGTTTGTACACAAGATTTTTGAATGAGTAGAAGAAGTTGGTTTTATAGGAGAATTTAAGAGAAGTTTGAAGAATATTTTATGAGTTGTTTTTAATGATATTAATGTATTTTTAAATGAGGTAATTTATGTCTCTAATATTAATAAATATACCATATTTTTATTTATCTATGTTTTCTAGTGAATAATGAGGACTATATAAATAGTTATGTATAATATTGGTTGAAATTTTATCTTTGAGATTTGATGATGTTTTCCTTATCTTTAAAACTTGTAGAGACAAGTTTAAAAAATGATTTAGGTATCCATAAGAATAATTATATAATAATACCATGAATGTTATATCCCATGTAGATTACTATGTATAGGAGGAATGATAAGATCATATTAGTCTAGCCTATTATAGTCTCGTAATTTATTTAGTGATAATTATTTTAGATGTTATTTTACTTTTACTTATTTGTAACAAGTTAATGCATGTTTGGATGAGTTAGTTACAAATATCTATTTAGTTCATGAATATAACCTTTCCCATGCATTCATATTGACTATAAAAGAGAATATGTGAAATTATTGAATAACAAACAACATACTTTAGGGAATTAATCACCCATATTAGGCATGGACCTAGATAAATTCAGTTATACAACACATTTATTTTCTATACCATGTTATATTGTGTGATTGTTTTTGAATAATAAATATAGAGACTATGTATGAAAATAAACTATAAAAAAAAATTACACCTCTTAGAATTGATCAAATATTCATGAGATCCTAACAATTGTTGAATCAAAACCAAACCCAAGTTGAGATGATATTAATGATAATATACCTAAAATAAAATTGTTTATTTAGAAAGATATAGGATAAAATAACTAATTAGATTATCCTTTGGATACTCATACATCAATTCGTACTTGTTATTTTAAATGAAAGTTTTATCCTTTATGGTCAAAGTTTCTAAATGTGTAAATATTTATGAGAAATTGGATAAAATATTTCTATAATAGCTAATAAGACTAAGGAACCCTCATACCTACACTATGTTCATGGGTGTTACAAAAAAATATATCTCAATATTTTAAGTATCAACAATCATACGCTTCCATGTCATGAAATTTCCATAGAAATTCACCTCACACATATAGAAAAAACAGTAGAATATATTTCTAAATATATGATATCATTGAAGAAACTAAAAATTGATTCTCAAATTCTTTACAGTATTCTATTATGAAAAAAATACACCAATATATCATTAATTAATACTATAAAAATATCAACACTCTGGTAATATATTGATCATTAATCCTAAGAAACAAATAATTAATTCATGAAATCTAAAGGTGTAATTAGAAATTTAAAAGGCATGTAGAGAAATTGTAATGTAGTATTAAGAACATCCTCCTCCTTCACCCTTATATAATGATATCCAAAAAAAATCTTTCAGAACAAGTTATTTCCCTTTTATTATTTGAACAAATCATTAATCCATGGGAGGGGATAGTATTTATTTACTATCACATAATTTTTAACATCATGTTACCAGATTTTAGGTATTTGTATTCTCTTTACCTGTTTTTATATTTATTTGGGTGCATATTTGGACTCATAAGGATGGAGAATATTTTATAAGAAAAATTACCTAAAGTCAGGGGATTTAATTTTGTTTTAATTAAGGGATTCAAAGTATAAATGTGTTAATGGATTTTTTGGGTTCTCCCTGAGTTCATAAGATAGTCGAGGTGTTTTCGGTTTTTGTGTAATAATCTAATGTTTTCATTATATATTGGGAAATTCACTTGCAATGTATTGGGAGTACATTATGTGTAATTGTTTCTAGGATCATGAGATGAGATGTGTATATGATAGAATATAAATCATGTTAATGTAACTCTCTATGTAATGTTAAAAGATAAATTTTTAATATAAAGGATATTTGTTTTGGATTATGTGATCCTGGAGGATTATACAGCATGTAAAGGGATTATATGTTGTGTAAATGTTTCAGATAGGTATTTTAGGGCACTATACAAGTGATATGTTTTATCATTCATCCACATGACTCCATGTTCTTGACCTAGATCCCTCTTATAATGATTTTGGGAACCTCTATTCAATACTAAGTGATTAATTCAATGATTGATCACTATTTTGGATGGGTTTCGCCTCTTCAAGTGAGTAATCCTTTTTTATTATTCATTGACTTTTATCATGGTAGAAATATTTCACTTCACTATTGGTTTTTTTGATATGTAGTGATGTTTCCTTGGTTCCTCTTTTAAATCCATTGTACGATCTTATTCCAAGGTCTGTTCTGTTGTTAGTTGTGGTGAGGAAGGTTTTCATTATTCATGGTATGTGTAATAAATCAACTTTTTACGACCCTTTGGGATGTATTAGATCAATTATAAGATGTGTAGATTGGTTATATGACTCTGTTGTCATTTTTTCATTCTTCTTATTAGTGGATCCATTTGTGCATATGTACAAAATCGAGTTTGAGGTATGTGGTTCTATCTCCATCCTATGTTGTTGAACTTCATAGCTAATAATTTTGACAATTTGATTTATTAAATTTAATGGAATTATATGATTAATTTTGTGTGTGTGTTTAGAACTAGTTTTTTTTATAAAATACTATTTTCCCCTAGTTTTTGTAAATGATTTTTTTAAATCATTATGAAATAGTTTTTTGTAGTATGAAATGATGAATAGGTTTGGTAAAATAGATCACATGAGAAGCCTTGGGTACTTAGTTGTATGGTATAAAGATATGTCTTATCCACTGTCAAGGGGAGTTATCATGAGGATTTCCTATAATCCTAATGCCTGTTGTTCTATGGACTTGTTAGAACTATGGGGGGATCAACTAATGGGTTGTTCCTATTTTTTCTAGAATCATTGCATATGTCTACTGGATTAATGCGTACACAAGTTTCAATGTTAGGTACGAGTGTCCTAACTATCCTCACCTAGTGTGATCCTTGGCGTGATGTTACTTATGCTTCTGCTTTTTTCATGTACTCTTGTTTTGAACTACCAAGGATTTGATATGATATGTGGTTCATGGTTTTATTTGAAATGCTATATTATCTTTGATATATGGTTAAGAAATTCATTGAAACTAATTTACCAATTTTATTTGGAAATGTGGAAAAGGGAAAATTGAATTGTTTTCCCCTATTTTTTATATAAAAACTGTTAAAATATTATATTTCCTTTTTTCTTTAAAGTTGATCATACTTGGATTATTTTTAAAATACATGAAATGGAACACCTAGGTGAGTCCCTACTGATCCTGTTGTCACACACCATATGTATCCCTTTATTGTTGCGTAGACCAGATTAAGTATATTGTTGAAGATAAACGAAAGGCACCACAGTGAGGTGGTGAGGTTCTTGGTTAGCTGGGTTTCGGGTAGCTGGTGGTGAGACGATGAGATGCTTCACACGTTATCATATGGTTCCATTAGAGTGGATTTTTGGTTTTTTAGTCCTTTTAGTTAGAATTTTCACTTGCTGATTATTTTATACCTTTTTCAGTTGTATTTCTTCAATCATTATCTTCATGTTATGTAATATATATACATCTTCACTCATTTCTCTAAATTGTGTATATATATATTCCATTTTTTTCCTTAGGTAGATAAAAATCATCCTCACTGGTTGTTGTTTGATTCCTAGTTGCTTGTCACCATCCCGTGGGGTTCGAGAATAACCGTCGGGTTTGTAAAAAATCAATTCAGGTATCTATTTGAGAGGGTATCTGGGTTAGATTCCTTACAAATTAGTGTTAGAGGAGTTTTTTCCCCAAGAGTCCTTTTCTGGGATAATTTGGTATACTGAAGATATGATTTTCAGGACTTGAGAGTTATATTGTGGTGAGTTAATGGCTAGATCTTTCTATGATGAGATTCAAATTTTCATGGTACGTTGGGATGTGTGTCTCCTATTTTTAATTCTTGATGTTAATCTCAATTTTTTTATGGGTTTTTTATTTTGAAATAATATATTTCTATTTTTTAATCATTTCCATTATTTTCATGTGCAATAGTATGCCTTTGAGACATGTTCTGCAAGTTCCATAGGAGGGTGGAATTGATGCTCCTCAGGAGAATACTCTAATAGATCAAAAAATTATCAAGGATATCATATAATAATTTCATGTATTGGATAAAAATGTACCATAATCTTAGAACATAGTTTTTGAGGTACAAACAAAAGCTATAGAAGAAAAAGATTTATCACAAGTGTTCTTTCATAAGAATACTTCCTACTTTAATCATATAAATGAACCTAAATATGTGGATGGATGGATTGAAAATATTGAACAAATATTTTACTTCTTGGATGCACCAGAGAGCATCAAGTTAAAGTGTGAAACGTTCATACTTGATCGTCCCAACAAGCATTGGTGGCATTCCATGGTGAAGGCAGATAGAAATGTGGGATTTGACTGGAAGAGTTTCAAGACTCTAATATTCTAATAGATATTTTCAAGATTCCTAGATAATGGAAATGTCGTTAAAGTTACTCTCTTTTTAGTAAGGAGATAATTTAGAGCCATATTACACCAATCGGTTTCCTAAGCTAGTTCTTTTTTCACTAGAGTTTGTGATGAATGACCAGCAAAAAGCTCAGAAGTACCTATAGGGTTTGCGAGTAGATATCAGATCACAGGTATTTATTATAAATATTTTTACCTATAAAGAGATAGTAGATAGAGTGATGATGGAATACATGAATATGGAAAGCAATTTTATATATCCTTCCCATTCTGTTCCACCTATAGGTGGTTTTAGTGGAATATATGAAAGAATAGAGAGTAGAAATATCATAACATGAGTGGTGGAGGTGGTTCTTGAGTGCATGAATCTTTATCACCTCTAGCGGAAGATAATGGTGGGCATATGACTTTATATCAGTGTGGAATTTTCGAAAAAACCAGGCATTCTTGTCCTTGCCATGAGAATATGAGTAACAATTATGGAGGTTGTGGTCATATGTAGCATTTCTGTCCGGCATTTTCTGCACCTTAATATGGCCGGATATCATCATCTCTAAAGTCCACTGATAGGAAGCAAGATGATTCAAATACTATAGGGATCCAACCATTGGACTTATAAGTGTATAACATTCATGTAGTATATGAGTTTTTGAAAAGGTAGACGAGGGTCCATCAATAGTGAGAGGTACCATCTTTATTGAATCCTTTGTAATGATTAATTTATTTGATACTGGTTCTTCCCACTCATTTATATATGGTCATTTTTTATATTCGTAAACTTTTAATGGATCTTAGGTCATTTTTTATGTAGTTAGAAATACCTCTTGGGAAGAGGAAAAATCAAGGGTTTTGATGTCCTTCTTCTGCGTTATATGTAACTGATCCAGAGTTAGTATGAGATTTTATTGTCTTTATCTAGATATAATTGAGTTTATCATCAGGATGGATTAGATTGTTTCTCATCATGCTATGGTTTATTGTTATCTTCATTGTTTCTCATTCCTTATGTCCAATGGGATCTCATGAGTGTTTTAGGGAGAGTGGGATCTAAAGTCTGGTCATATAGGACCTTCCCACCAAGAGATCAGGAGTCTTTGTCTACCGTTACTAAGTACGCATCCAATTTTGATACCTTCTTGTTGTATAGAACCAATGGAATAGAGATAGGTTAAGGTTCATTTTGATGATATGATGGTGAAGGGTTTTTCTGCCCCAGTGTTTCACCTTGGGTAGCCCCGATGCTCTTTTCTAAGAAAGAATATGGTTCACTCCAATTTTTTGTGGATTATCAAATGCTGAAATGGGTAATGGTTAAGAACGCGTATCATTGGCCTCAAGTGGATTATTTTTAACCAGTTAAATGAGGAAATTTGGTTTTAAAGGATTGATCTTTGGTCAGGTTATCATCAGATCAGATTTCAAGAGTATAATATACCAAATATATCTTTCAAGGTAAATTATGCCCATTATGAATATCTAGTGATTCTATTTGGTTAGTCTAATGATTTTTTAGTTTTTATAGATTTTTTTAATCTAAAATTCCATCAGTATCTTAACTCTTTTTAGGTAGTTTTCATGGTTGATATTTTGGTTTACTCGAGATGCAAGCATAATCATGAGCACCATCTGAGTTTGGTTTTGGGAATCCTGAGGAGTCACCATTTACATCAAAATCATTGAAAATAGAATTTTAATATTAAATAAGTGAAGTAATTAGGAAACATGATTTCATAGAATGGATTGGAAGTTGATCCTGATAAGGTAAAGGTTATTTTTTCATGTGAGGAACCTTGAAATTTCATTGATATTCAAAGTTTCAATGGTATTTTTGGATACTATCAATGGTTCTTCAAGGATTTCTCTAATATGAAATCACCTTTGACTACTCTTACCAGGTAAGGGGTGAAATTCAAATGGGATAAAACTATCAGTCTTATTTTGATGAGTTGAAATAACCTTTAACTTCAGATTATATTTTGATCTTAACTAAGATCAATAATAAGTTTATTGTTTTCTATGATTATTTTGGAACTATTTTGGGTTGTGTGTCCATGTAGTATGATCACGTGGTAGCTTACACTTCAAATTTATTTAGACCAAATGAGATGAATTACCCAAATAATGATTTATATCTTGCCTTAGTCATGCACGTTCTTAAGTGATGGTGACATTATCTTTTTTCGGAATGGTTCAAAGTCTTTTTTGACCATAATGGTTTAGGATATATGTTTTATTATGAAGACTTAAATATTACACATAGGAAGTGGGTGGAATACATTTATATATTTGACATCGATATTTCCTATAGCCTAAAGAAGTGGAATGTAATTTCAGATGCTCTTTGTAGGAAAGTTCCATCGTAAGCTATTATGGAATTGATAGAGGAGTGGGACATTATTGGGATTTTTACTGAGTTTCATCTATATTACTAAGAGTATTTTATAGGAATATAAGTAGAATGTTGATTTCATTGGAATTAATGAAACCATATATGGTGGATATATCATTTTGGTTTCTCTATCTCTCTATCTTTAAATGGTATAATCTATTTTTGGGTTTTGTTTATTGTCCCAAAATTAGTGAATACCTATGTTTTGTTTAATATTCATTGTTATTCATGGTTCATTAATCTATGAACAATGAGAATGTATTATAACATGAGGTGATTATTTTCTTGGCTAGGAATGAATCATGAAATTGCTGATTTTGTGCCTCATTGTTACACCTATCTGTAGATAAAGGCAGGGCATCTGAAACCTTATAGTTTGTTCTAGCCTCTTGCAGTACTAGTTTGGAAATGGGATGGGGTATTAATGGAATTTGTTTTTGATTACCATATACTCCCAAATTTAGGAATACTAGATGTTTTGTGATTGATCAGTTGAAAAAGGCATCTCATTTCATCTTAATAAAAGAGACCACAAAAGTTTAAGATCTGGGTGAGATGTATTTTCAAGAAATTTGTGAAGGTACATGGGGTTACTTTTTACATAGTTTCAGATTGGGATCTTAGGTTTACATTGAGGTTCTAGAGAAGTCTCTAAGAGGTGGTGGGAACTCATTTTAGATTGCGTACAACTTATCATCCATAGGAAGACATTCAGATGGAGTGTGTTATTTAGATTTTGGAGGATATGCTTCGTGTCTATGTCTAGGATTTCACTAGATCTTGGGATAGTGATGTGAGACAATTTGAGTTTTATTATGACAATGATTATCAATAATCGAACATATTGGATATTTTTGAATCTTTTTATGGTCTCTCAGGTAGATCACTTATTTATAGGGCAGTGGTGGGTGAAGATTCTTTAGTGGTACTGAGTATGGTTTAGGAGATGTTTGTGAGAATTCTTGATATATATCATTGTTTGGTTTCTCTTTAGATTCAGAATAAATCTTATGTGAATCAACAACATCATCCTTTACAGTTTTCTGTAGATGACTAGTTTTCCTTGAATGTTTCTCCACTATTGGGCCACCATCAACTTTAAAAATAGGGAACATTTGATTCGAGATATGTTTGATCATTTGAGGTCACTAAGTGGATTGCATAGGTTTCTTATCAATTTTCATTTATGGTTTATTTGATATTAAAATATGATTTTCTCCACAGATCATATCTTAAGAAATATCAACCTCATCCCTCTCATGTTTTTATTTGGTAGGATATTGAGTTAGAGCTAGACATTTTTGTTGTTGAGAAAATAGTTGAGATTGTTGACTCTCAAGTGAAATTATTTCATGGGAAGTCTATTTCATTTTTCAGAGTGTTATTGAGGCATCAATCATATTCTCATGATACTTAGGATCATGATTTTTTTTATGAGGGAGGATTTTCCTCAACTCCTTACAAAACTTCATTAATCTATATGACTACTCAGATATAGAAAGCATTATGATGGTGAGTTTATAACTTCTTGTTATATACTTTCATGTATTTTACTTATTTTTTCTTATTTTTATCTTTCCTTGGATGTGTATTTAAACTGCATAGGATAGATAAAATTTTATATAAAAATGACCTAAATTTAGGGGATGTATGTTTTTTGAATTAATGGAGTATGGGTTTAATTTTGTTAATAGATTGTTTAGGTTCTCCATTAGTTTAGTGGTTTCTTAAGGTGTTTTGGGATTCCATGTAAGAATAATAGTTTTCACTATCTCTAGGAAATTTACATCTTGTGTAATGGGAGTACATGACTTGTAATTTTTACTAAGCACATTTTTTGAGCAAACTAAATAATGTAAAATAATACACTCCATGTAATAGTTACACCCCATGTAATGTTAAATGATTGGTTCTTAATAAAAAGGATTTGGATTTTTGGATTTATGTGATACTTGAAAATTACACCACATGTAAAGGTATTACATGAATTATACAAAGATTTTAGGGTACCATACAAGTGATATGTTTTCTCATTCATATGTAGGCCTCCTTGTTCATGACCTAGAGATCTCTTCCAGTGATTCTAGGAGTCTTCATTCAATATAGAGTGATTCACTCAATGATTGACCACCATTGTGTTTGGGTTTTATCTCTTTGGGTCAATAGTCATTTATAATAAATCATTTCCTTTTATCGTGGTAGCACTATTTCATTACGATATTAATTTTGTGGATCCATGGTGTTGTTTCCTTGGTTTCTCTTCTACATCTATTGTGAAATCTTGTTCTAGGGGCCATTCCCTTGTTGTTTTCAGTGAAGAAGGTGTGTGTTATTTAAGGTATGTGTAATATATCCTCTTATCCAAAATGTACTACGGAATTGGATCCATTATAACATGTTTAGATTGGTTATAGGTCCTCTATTTTCATTTTTGTATTCTTTTTGTATGTCTATCCCATTATAGGCATGTGAGACCCTGATTTTTAGGTTGGTGGTTCCATCTATATCCTATGATGGTGAATTTCACTACTTCTATTTTTGATAAATGTTTTATTTATTTTAGTAGCATGATACAATTGGTTTTGTGTGTGTGTATGAAGCTAGATTTTTTATTAAATATATTGTTTTCATGGTTCTCATAAATGAAAAAAGTTTTTTTATTAATTGTGAAAGGGTTTTGTGAAATTGTTTCTAAAGTATGAAATAGTGAACTGTTTTGTCAAAATAGAGAACATGGGAATCCTTGGGTTCTTAGGTGTAAGGTAAAGTAATAGGTATGGTCCACTATTAGGGTTTTTATCAGTGGGATTTCCATTGATACTTAAGAAAGTTGTTCTAGAGACTTGTTACACCTATTAGGGGGTTCAATTGCTGGGATGTTCTTCTTGTCTCTAGAGTCAATGCATCTATCTAATAGCTTGATTCATAAACATTTTTCTATATTAGGTACAAGTGTACTAGATATATTGACCTAGTGTACTCTCTAGTGTGATGTTATGTTTGCTTCTAATTTTGGCTTGTATTATTTTTCTATACATCCATGGATTTGATATGACATGTGATGCAAGATTTTTTTAACATGATATATATACTCTGATGTATGGTTATGAAATAATTTGAAACGAATTTGACTATTTTATATAGAAATGTGGAAATGGTGAAATTAAATTGTTTTTATGATTTTGATATAAAAACTATTAAAATATTATCATTCATTTTTTTCTATAATGTTGAGAATACTTGGATTATTGTTCAGATACTTGATATGGAACACCTGGGGGAGACCCTATTGAGCCTGTTATCTAACACCCTTCATACCCCTTCGGTAGTGCATAGTCATGATTGTGTATTTTGTTATAGGGAAAGGCATGGTGACACAATGGGGTGTGAGTTTTTTTTCAGTAGGGTTTTAGGCAGCTGGTGGTGAGATGATGGGAGGTTTCCATATTATCACCTGGAGTTGTTTGAGTAGCTATTTTATTTTTTATTCCTTTATAGTTAGAAATATCACATGGATATTTTTTTCTACATTCTTTAGTTTTATTTATTTCTTTATTCTCTTTTTAATAGAATATTTATATATGTATATCTCTAATTCCGTTTCTCTATTTTGTGTATATTTATTCCATGTTTTTTCTTCAATTTAGGAAAGAAGTTTCTTTATAGTTGTTGTTTGATGTTTGGGTGATATTCTCTAGTCTGTGGGGATCATGAACACCTTTCAGGTATATGAAAATTCAAGCCGGGTACTAGTTTGATTGGGTATCTGGGTCAGTTTCCTTACATCATTAAATTAAAAATAATTAATGCATATTCATAGTCTAACGTATTTATTCATTAAAAACATCACTATAGTGCTCATTAGTTATATATTAGGCTGAATAAAAACATTCTAAAATAAGTCATCAATATGAATCTATAACTCCAAAATATTCAAAGTCACCTCTGATTGGAAGAAATAAAAATTAATAAAACATCAGGTGATGATTTTATCAAAAACATAATCCCATGTTAATTGGGTATTACTACAACCAATTCAAGAAAAACATCATAAAATCCATTTATAACTCTTTGAATCTTCTTCTCCCAGACTTCACTAAAACCCAATAATAAAACCACTAACTAAAAAGAAAGAGGAACCAAAGAATAATGGATTATATGATATTCTATCTCACTAGTAAAATCTAAATTACTTTCCTCTAGATGAAAGAAAAAATTTTCTAATAGAAATAAATAATGCCTTCTGTATAGTAAAACCAATCCATTCTAAATATCAACTGATTTGGTTATATATGAAATAAGATGAATTCTCTCAAGGATTGATGCTTCCACATCATCAACTCATATCCCCAACATAACTAAAATCCATAATCAGTAACAAGAGAACTATAATTCTCTCAAGATCAAGATCCAAGGATGGGAGTATGCTAGGATCCTTGAAGGAGTGAAAATATCTCAAATAAATCTTATAATAATACAAGGTAATATATAAAAATATGATTCCTGAAATGAATTCTGGTCTATCTTATGCTAGAAACTCTATCACATGAAACTGCCCATGACTTTTAAATCTACCCCATTTACTTTTTTTGTCATCCAACACCTTATATAATCCCAATCCTATGGCCTTGGTGGTGGAGAATATACTGGGTATTTCATCTACCAACTCAATCATCTCTTAATGGTATAAAATATTGAGTTCCCTATTGTTGTTACTGATAAATCTTTATAGGAAACTTATATTGATATTTCATCCACAACTAAGTGCCACCCATTGACCATTAAGAGAGGTTGGATAATAAAAATGCCAATATATGCATCCTCTATAGATATATAATACCCCACTATAGCTCTAAATAAGGGCTTAATTATTTTTAATTGTATTTAAATATGAGAGAGGATATTTCGATCAACATCCCACTGATAAAAAACCCAAACTTCCTCGATAAAATAGAACTCCCCTATCAAGTAAAAATAGTTTTCATCAGCATCTCTTATGTTAGATAGTATCTCTTTATCACCTCAATATACATTAAAATCAATAGTGTTCTAATTTCATATGGGATATCTTGATTCACGCTATCATCAAAATTATTTTCCCTTATATAATCAACTAAAATAAGATAAAGAGAATAAAGTAGAAGGCTTATAAATCACACTACAAACCACATTACACATACGCTCCTCTATTAAAGGGTAAAAATACTACCACAACGATACAATCAAAATTTTAGATAAAAATAATTATTGATTTAAATCTAAAAATTATCCCATATAACATGGGACACCTCACATATATGGATAATTCCTTAAACATTTCATAATCTTGAGTATTAAGTCAATAATTATTTATCTTGTTTTTATGATCCATCCAATTTTAGAGTTTTATAGAATTATCCCATAACTCATACAAAAAAAACATAAATTAAAAAGTGGTAACCTCTTATTAATATCCATTTTTTCCATAATATAAAACTTTTAAAATAAATAATATATTCATTTCATGGGAAATCATCAGTAATTTTAACTAGACTAAGTTGTTTCCTTTAGACATACTTAAACCCTGTGAAAAAATATATTAAAATGTTGTATCAGCATAAAACAAGTTAGTAAGTTGCATAAAAATAAGAATTACATTAGTCTAGTGAAAATCATGAAAACCCATGATAACCCTTTTCATTAAAAAAAATTATTTCTTAAAAAATGGAATCATTTCTCCTTGACAAAATATCATTATCTTGTCTTTTGAAATAAAATAATTTCCTTAAAAATACATTTGAAAACATAGAAAATTCATGTATGTCCCTTGGGACAACAACTCATAGAATCCTTACAAACCACAAATAGAACCCTTATAAATTGGAATAACCACACGACTAACTCACAATATAATTATCTGAAGAAAAAAATCATTACCCAATGAATTGGAGCACTATCTGGAATCACCGAATGAATAATCTATGATAGGACCACCCATGATATATAATAGGGATAAATTCTTGGTAAAAAATTTATAGTGACCATATCCTGAATAAAACATTTTATGATTTAACTTTTAATTATAAAAAATTTGAAAAAAATATTTTAAATGTTTCTAAAAATCACTTCAAGGTATCAAAATAACAGTTCCATTTAAAACCCCATTTTCAAAAACAAAATACCCAGAAAAAGGGGAGTATAATTTTTCATTAAAGGAAACACAAAATCTTGTAATGTCGGATAATCTTAAAATATTTTATACAGTGAAGGGAAAAGTTGTTAGTGTTGTATATGTTAAAATATAACATTCATTTTTCATTTGTAAAGAAAGTCAAGCATTCCATACAAAGATTAATTTTTCTCCAAAAACATTGAATTAAAGACATAAATTTCCTTTATAAAATAGTTTTTTTCACAATAAAATCATTTTAAAAACCTGGACATGGATGAAAAAGATAGTTAGAATGAAAATATTTAAAAAAAGTAAAGATAAGTCACTTATTAAATTGAAAATATTTGAATCATAATCCCCATTAAAAAATATCATTAAAAAACATTAAATTCCATTATAATAGATAAATTTATGATTTAAAATGTCAAATGGGATGTATATACACATTATAAAATAATATAGGTCCATAACACCAAAATATGCCTCAACAAAGAAAATTGTGACGAAGTCCATTACCTTGAGTTTTATTCATCACGTTCATTCTTTATCTTATTGAATAGTAAAGTTATATTTACTATTTACTTTAATAGGAATATTTTTTATGTTTATTATACCTTTTATATCAATTATTACTATTTCATTTACTATTACTTGATCAATTAATTTTATGTTAGTTGTTTTGATGATATTTGGATTATGTGTCAAAATAGCATTGGTAGGTCTAATATTATTTTAAGAGGTAATTATTTCAACATTTATATGATAATAATATTTTTATATTTATCATATTCTTTCATAAATTACACTTTTTAAACTAGTCATGAAAGATGGTTATGAAAAATGGACTATGTTACGTTCGTGGAGATGGTAAGACATATCTACCTATGAGTAATGTTTCTATTTTTCAGTGATCATTATGGAAAAGAGGTAAGTAATAAATTTTAAAGGAATAAATACATGTAGTATGAAACATTTTTGGTTTTTGAATCCCATGCTATAAAAAAGAGGCATATAGAAGGTTTGGAGATTTTTTAATGTGAAATATTGGGAGTAGGGAGAATTCACGATGTGTAAGTTTTTCACATTATGTATATGTAGTTCATAGATTGTATGAGAAACCATTCATAGACTTAAATCTATTTATGGTGTCTATAAAGGTAGATCCCGAGGTTCCTCAAGATGTGTAAAAATCTAAAGTTAGATTCTTCAAGGTGACTCTTTTTTTACAGAACATAATGCACATTATTTATATAGCATGAAAGGGTTTCATGCCATGTAAATACACTATGTAGTACGGATTTATAAATAGTAGTTCCGTAGTTTAACTCAAAACCTATATCCTTCCTATGAAATTCCAGGCAATCAATGTTGATCCCTTCAAGAAATTTGGGATTCCTTCAATGGGGATATATTTTCAGCTTTCCATCTTTGATCTATAGTGATACATGGTACATTATACCTCTTATCATGATTTATTTTTATCTTATTCCATTAAATTATTCTTAAAATGTTATGGAAGTTCTTATCAATGTCTCTAATGGATATTTAATTTTTTATTTTTTGGTGTTGTTGTGCCATGATATCTTGGGAGCGATGAAACTTTTTATGGGAGAGGTGATTGAGATTTATGACATTGGTACACTCTCATAAATAGAATGTTGATGCCTTTGAGAAAGGGGATTTGTTTCCTCTTCTATTTATTTACATGAAATCATATTTCTAGTATGGTTTATCCATTTTTATGTATAATTGAATTAACCTAATAATTATTAAACTATATTAATAATGAATTAGTTGTGGCGATCACTTGTTGATGATTTATACTGATATAACAAGTTGCATCTTTTTCTTTTAGAAAATGTTCTGTCTATCCTATTCATATTAGCATGTTTTTCTGGATAGAAACTAATAAATAATGTAAATATGAAAATAATTGATAAAATATACTAATAATTAAAGAAGAGTCATGTTTGAATCCAGTGTTTCTTGTAATTCGATAATGATCAAATTAATGTAATGTTAATATATAATTGTAATTGAACTTCCATGTGATTAATAGAATGTATAAAGAATTTGAAGCAATGAAATGCTTGTTCACAATGTTGATAATGATAAAATGAATTTAAATTGAGAATGGTTATTCACACAATTTTTTGAAACTAGTTTTAATGCTAAGAGAATGTTTATATTTTAGCAGCTTGTTATAGATTGATGGCTTAGGTTTCTTATAGTTCAAACCTATGAATAAAAAATCAGTTATTTTAATATTGAGTAAGAAACAATTTAATGATAAATATAAATTCCAGGTCATGAGTTTCCCTTCTTATTGATAAGGATGAGTGTCTTGAGTTTGGATCCATGAGATCTCATATATGTGTGAAGGTTGGATTCCTTGTTTTAAGTCATAGACTACCCTATTGGCTATGATTGTTTTATTCTTGCTGATTTTGTGATGTGATCTAGATGTAAGCTTTGATTTTTGATGTTATTGTTTAGGGAGGCCCAAATGTGTTATGATCCTCCTATGAATGATATGATATAAGGTGTGGAGGCCTAGATGATGTGGAATCATTTGACATATATGATGGTGAGATGAGTTGGGATATGAATGTGGGTGTTGGGGATGGAATTAGAGGTGGTGGAATTGGTTAGAGCTTGTCTTAAACTTTGATGTTAATTCTAATAGTTTGGATTACCACTTATGAATATATTTAATGGATTATATTTGTGTCTCTTGTTTTATCTTCATTCCTTTCCCCAACTGCTTCAGGAAGTGGGATTTCATGGTTGCATGTTTCATATTAGTGATAGTTTAGGATTTTTCTCTTAATGTACCAGAATTATGGAACTATTATCACACCAAATAAATAACTTTTAATCCATGGAGTTGGTTTTGATGGAATGAAAATTTTGGAAATATATTAATCTTGAGAAACTATAGACCAAGTTGGGATTATTCCTCGAGGGAATGGACATTACTCTAATGATTAATGAAAAAGAGTTGCAAATAATATTGATGGTTAATTAAATTATAATGAATTAAATAATGGATGGGATTGAGAAAATAGAAATATGTGATTGATTTAGCTCTCTTAAATGTGTATGTGCTTATAGTATATCTAGTATTAAAAATGGAGACAAAGAGTCTGAGTGACATTAGTCATAGTTGAGTCTATGAATAGGTTATCCCAATGTTTAGTTATGAGCTATATTATATATTGTATATTATGTGATATCATATGATACCCCACCCATGTTAGTTAGGGTGACTTATTCCTTGTGGATTCTATGAGGGTGTTTTCCCCAACAACTTTGTGGGATGATGGATAGTTGACTACCCCTGGCCTAGTTCTCTTATCTTGGTAGTTACTTTTTCTAGTAAACATGGTGGTCAATTTCTGTACATATATTTGTAGAGAGTTTTGATAGATTATGGTTATTCAAACACATGTATCCATGTATATAGTATCCAAATTATTATTATAGGTATGATGTTTATAGAATGTAATGTCATGAGGTACATGGTGTATGGGTTGTGATTTCTTTAGGTATAATACCCTATGTGTGTTACAAATCCTATAGGATATAGTGAATCATAGAAACTACTTGGTTACTATATATGAAAATGTGATATGGGATGATGTGATGCATGAGGTGCATGTTTTGATTCATTTCCCACGTGTCTTCGAGTTTCCTTATTTTGGAGATAGATGGATCAGGACGTACGATGTTGGGGAAGAGAGGAAAAATTATGGGGAATTAAGAGTGGGGTACCCATGATGTTTCATTATTATATTATATGATTTTTTGTATGTGATACACGGTGAGAGTTATCCATGGTGGGGCTAGGAATATTGTATACCTCTTTGGGTGATGAGTTGGTTTCCCTATTGTTCACTATGCTTTAGCATGATTTCTTTATCTTTTGAACAAGAGGATTCAGGGAGGATCCAAGTGAGTATACTATTATTATCACCCTACATATATATAAACTATTATGGTCACCCATAGAAGGTTTTAGAATAATAGTAATATCACTAACTAATGTTTTTTGAATAGTAGTTTGGGATTTATAGTCACTGCCATCTTTCCCTTTTTTTATTGATGTTTCCTTTTTAGTTGTTTTAGTATTGTATGAAATTGAATCTATGAACATAGGATTTATTATATATATATATATATATATTTGAACTAGTTTTGATTTGTGTATCCATCTTATATCTCTCTCTTCTGCATGTTTTCCAAGATCATAATTCCTCCCATTATATGATTATTATACCCTCAGTGCTAGTCATCAACCTGAGGCCTACTGGATGTCGAACTCGGGTAGTCATCATATCCATTCCCTCACTGTTATTATAGTATGGGTACACTTTGGTGTGAGGGGATAATGATATAGTGGTATCAAAGGTTCATGTTTGAGGGATAGGATGATGTTTTTAGTTAGGCATAGGTGAGATTCCAGGGGTTGGTAGGGACACATTGTCAGCTAAGTTTAATAAACAATGTAAACACGAGATACCAACTAATAAATGGTTATTTGGATCCCCCCTATGATATGATGCATATAACAATAAGTTTACTACGACTACTAAAAGAGGTGATATTGTTTTCGTGGTAAATACCTAAAAATGATCATACATCATTCTTTTTTTAACATATGTTTTAAATGAATTGACATTGAGATAGGTTAAAAACTTATCAATAGAACAAATAATTAATTAATTAATGTTAAGTACTAAACATTCAAGGGTTATAAGTCAAATAATTTGTTATTTTTTAGGTATGGATCCAAATTTATGTCCTCATTAGGTTTAGACTGAAGATATTCTGTAGGATGTTCCAGTATATTTTCACAGAGTTGAGGCTGATGACAATGAGAATTATAGGAGGACACTCTAAGAATTTTTGTGTTAGAGAATATAGAAGTACAAGGGAGGCATTTAAAATTTATTCATTTAATACTAGTTCAAGGAGATAGAGATATATTTCAGTTTGATCTGTGATTTGAAGTATCACTAGGTTTGATTGGTTATGAAGATGATGTGTGGAGCGGTGAGGTGGTGGTGGTTTTTGTTCTTTAATGATCGGGAGGAGTCATAAGTATCATGGAAGAAGTTATAAGGTTTTTTATAAGCATAATTTCATTCTTCTACCATGAAGGTGGCTAGGAACCAAGAACTTCTTACCCTTTAGTGGGATATTTTCAATGTGCGAGAGTTTGAGATCCATTTCATAACCCTTCTATGATATGCTTAAGACTTTCTTCTAGATTAGGAGGCCAAGTGGATGAATTTCAAGGACTATTTTCATCTATAGATCCGGTTCTAGGTCACACCATTTATGCATATGAAATATCTCTAATTGTTGGTGAGAGAAGAGGTTATTGAGACGATGTTGGCCGAAACCAAATCATCATGAGTTTGGATTCATTAGTATTCCTCATAAATAAGGGATGTGGTTTGTGGTTACTATTTTCTTTGATAGATGATATTTCAATTAGCCAAGGTTAGGTCCCATCTCTCATCATCTCGTTTCTTCGAGGGAGGAATCTCTTAGGCCAATGCTGGGGGATCATACATGGGTTTTTCTTATCAAGGATAAGGTCATCAGTGGCAAGAGTTCATGACATTTCTAATGAGTTAGCATGTTCCATTTGTTTTGATTTCTATTCCTTCATTCAGTTAGTATCATCTTATATAGTAGAAGTAATGTCTTATAGTTTGGGATCAGCATATAAGAGATGAGGTATGAAAATTACCGCCCTGAGATACTCCTCTCCCTCAGAGAGCAGAGTGTGTCCATTGACGTTGTAATGACCCAATGTTTTATCAATAACAATTCCCTTCCTATAATTATCGAATAATCATATAATATTACATATAGAACACAATAAAAACCTTATAAATGAAGAATGAGTGAAATAAAATGTATCTCTAGAATTTACGAAACACATACAGATGAAATAGAAAATTGATCTTTGGAATAGCAATGCGACCCTTATAAATAGTAAACTGACTAATTGAATAGTAAACTCACTAATGAATGTAAAAATAAAATTTATCAATCTTATAAGTGATAAAATGATATAATTATATCATGGTATAAGTAAATAAATTTTTAAAAAATTATTATGAAAGTGTAGGTATATTTGTAAGTCTTGTATATTTAATTACAATTTTATGATTAATTTAATAATTTAAAATAAAATTTATTATCATAAAATGTATTCATAAATAAGTGTTTTGATTAATTAAGATTATATTATAATTTTAATAGACCTTAATTAATTTTTCAATGTGTTAGAAAAACAGTTTTAATTATAAATTTATATTTTCAGGTATATTATAATTTTAATTAAAAATTAAATTTTACATATTTAAAAAAATATTTTTTTAAAATGGAGTTTATTTTTGAATTCTACACATAAAAAAACTTGTTGGGGTGAATTTTTTGGGATTTTTAAAAAATACTTGAATTTTTTATGAATAGAAAAATACGACAATTTACGATAAATTCTAATACCGGAATTTCTACATCATTCTTGAGTAATGGATAATGTAAATAGCCATTGGTTAAAACTAACATGCTCTATATAATATTCTTTGTCATAATAATAAAGACTATTCATAGTCTTGAGATGAAATATTAAACTAATGATAAAAATAATGGGAAACCCCTCCTCTCCTCCACTATAAATACCACCCCACTTTACCTCTTCTTGGCACATCTCTCAAGACTTGTGCCTATTCCAAATTCTACTCAAATTTCTCTCTACGACCCTATAAGGAGTTAATAAGACCTAGGTCTCTTAAAAAGACCAAACAATTTTCCCTAAAGAGGTTCTCAAGGAAGATATATTAAAGAGGTAAGTTCCTCTTTTCATTTCTTTTATTTTTTAAAGTTCTTTTCTTTATTTTTCATTCCTTGATTCCATTCATCCAAATGTCATGATAACTCTAGTACCTTACATGTGATATAAGTTTGTTATGATAATGGAATACTTTATCATCATCTCTCCTTTCCCCACCTTTTCTGTTTCTAGAAATGAAAACACCATCCAATATGTGCTAATTTATCACATTCAAGGATGACGAGTTTTCAATTTCTTTTACCATATTAAATTATTGTCATGAAACCATTATGATGGTCAAAAAAAAATATAATATATTTATTATTCATAATTTATGGTTCTTTAATCTTTTGGACACATGATATAAATTTATAAATCAAAATGAGTTCGTTGTGATCAAAGAACTGCCAAAATAACGAATACAGTTATCATTAAAGTCTTATATAATTACTTATATCCACTCTAAATAAAAAAATAAATTTTATAACCATGTAATATGCTGGATATAAACTAATAACCTGAAACTTCAATTCTCTACCACCATTCTCATATTACATGTTTATCCTCACATGTATGTAAGTAAACTAATCATGAAAACCAATGAAACAAACAATGAAATTAAACCTATTAACCCATCAAAAAGGTCATTAATGAATGTAATAAGGTTATAATAAATCAATTAAATGAATAATAGGTTCAGGAAATATTAATTAATGAATTTAATTTTTTTACCCATGACATTAATATTATGTTAAGGACACCATCAGATTTAAGTTAAGGGATTATACTCGAACCTCTATTATTTTTTCGGGTTTCTTTGTCTTTCTTTCTACCCAAATGAAGTTACCATTTATTTTCTTTAAATATTATAAATTCTATACATATTCTCTAAACTCATGTATCAAATTCCATTCATCATTCTCTTTTGTGGATATACATGTTTTTAAGTGGTTACCTCCTCAATACTTCCCGAAAAGAAAACTCGTTTTAAGAGAACATCCCAAAATCTTACCCAATTTAAAGCACACTCTATAATATTTTTTAAGCCACAATTGTTTTATAAAATAAGTTTTTTATTATTAAAACCATATTGGTTCACTTCTGGTTTTATATAATATATTATTCAATTTTCTATTTTAAATTCTCTTTAATATTTTCCTTAAAACTGCACTAAAATGTTTTAATGCTAAAATTTCTTAAATACTATTCTTACATATTTTCACTTATGTTTAACATAACTTTACATTATATATTCCTATTTTAAATTATGAATTTCCATATATTTGTTAATTCTTTTCTCTCATGCAAACTCGTATGATACACCCATTTATTATGCTTTATTACACGATTATGATACCCACTTATTTCCATGGCTACCCTTTTGTTTATGTATGATAGATTATATATGATTCACTATGTGGAAAGAATATTCATGAACATGTTATGATGGGTGTTCCTAAATATCTCTCCAATTAATTATGTAAATTTGAGTCTCATGAGATGTTATGTGAAATGATCTTGGCGGTTATCCTTGACTCGTGCTACCATGTGAAACGGTCTTGGTGGTTAACCTTGAC
The DNA here is from genome assembly GCA_963277665.1 of Viscum album. Taxonomy (NCBI): domain Eukaryota; kingdom Viridiplantae; phylum Streptophyta; class Magnoliopsida; order Santalales; family Viscaceae; genus Viscum; species Viscum album. The sequence goes on along the minus strand of OY728145.1, from coordinate 614,980,586 downwards.
TTGTGATCCTATATGTGAAATGAGCCTTGAATCATGCTAAAGTTATGTTTTATATTTCTCCCAAAATACTATTAATCCATGTTTATATGATCTCATATTTATATGTTATGATTCCATATATTCCTTACATTTTTATATCAATATTTCATGCCTTCTAGCCCATGTGCTAATTATTTATTCTTATGTTTATTCCCTTACTATGATATTTAGCTCATCCCTTGGATCATGTTGTCTTTAGGTTATCTTATGAATATGTATGAGAAAAATTAAAGTTAGTATATCTTTATGAAGAATAAATAAATAAATGTTTTATTATTTTCTATAATTCTATTTTTATGTACCTAGTCTTTCAAGATACTTGACTATACGATCCTTGGCATGGAATATGATGGTTTATTATGCTTAAAATAATGTATTGATATGTGTAAAAGGAAAGGGTCACTATAGTTTGTATTAGAGGATGATCTATTTATTTTTGTAGATTAGGAATAGAACACTTTAGTTAGAACCTTAGAGATCACACTAAGTATAAGAAAACATCCCAAAATTTTGGTAAGTATTGAGTAAGTGGTTTATCAAGAAAATACATTCCTATATAGATAGAGGCAAGTGGATTTGTCTATATGAAATATGTATTTAGGGGTAAAACCCAAGAAACCCACATTGTTCTAGACTCAAATGGGAACTAGTGCATGACAATGGGCCTTTCTTCACTCCTAGTTTGACACTCTCCGGGGATATACTTTTGTAAATTCATAAGCATAGTGTAAACCATTAATAAGGGAACATAAAAAGGATCCCATAAGAATACATGTTAAGTAATATATCAAGGATAACCTACATTAAAATCTAAGGAATCATAAGTGAGGATATACGTTTCTTTTAAGAGTTTATCCTTTTTTGTTTAAAGATTCCATTTTATGTTAATAGCTATGTATTGAAGCCCTCTAATTGTACATTATTTTTTTAATTGATGATAGGAAATAGAATATCATGTGCCAAAAATCAATGTGATAGGTAATGTGAAGACATCCCTAATGATATGCATTATATGATGTGAATGTGTGCTCAAAACAATACGAAAGTACTTACTCAGCTAGCTCATGTTATGAATAATAACTTGAATCAAGTGGAACTCCATACTCCTCTAAGAATGAAGCAAGTTTCTATTGAATCCTTCACGTGGAAAAGGCCTCCTATGTTTAGTGGATCTTTTGATATTACCCTAAAAAATAGTGGATTAACTCCATTGAAAAGATATTCACTATCCTCCTATGCTCAGAAGAAGAGAAAGTTATGTTGGAGGTCTATCATATTGATGGGGAAGCTGATCATTGGTGGAAACTGATTAGGAATACTAATTCTTAAAAGAAAATTGATTCCATGGATTGTGAAGAATTCAAGAAAATGTTTTTCAATAAATATTTTCTCTGAACCCTCTATCACAAGATGGGAAAGTAGTTCCTCAGACTTATGCATAATAAAGATGATTCCATCAGGGCGTATGCAGCAAACTTCACAAGGATTGCATGATACACCTAAAATTTTTTCATGAACACCGAAAGAAAGGTGGATCACTTATTTAGCATAATAAAGTTTAGTATATGAAAATCATTGGTGATTTATGACTTGGACAGTTATGAAGAGATTGTTCGTTGTTCCCGAAATATTGAAATGGAGATCAGATACTATTAATGGACTCATGGTCCCGATGAAAAAAAGGAAAATGGATTCTAACATGGGTGTTTTGGAAAATAAATCCCATGATGGAAAGAATATCAAACAACCCACGTGTCAAAATCATGGGAAGAAGCATATTGGGAACTATCTAATGGGAATCATGAATGGCTTAAAATGTGGAAGAATGGGACATCTTGCTAAGAACTACCTGAGGGAAATGAAGAATCCCATTAATTTATAAGAATAAACAAAGGTTCAGATAAAAAATGACCCTATTGTGCAGTGTGAAAACTTCATTAAGTATGGGAATTATGAAAATAATTTCCATAAGCCGAGGGTTTTTAGAGGAAATCAACAACAACCGCCAAGGAAAAAAGGAAGGCCTTATTCTATCACTACTGCTAAGGTGGATCTAGAAAATAATGTGGTGACAGGTATTCTAGTTATTTATTCAATAATAGATAACAAACTATTTGATTATAGTTCAATGCATTCTTTTATATCGTTAAAGTTTAGTAGAACTATTCATACACCACCTCAAAATATGGAGGTTAATTTTTCTGTGACAACAACGAATGGGGAAATTATTACATCCAAGGTTCATAACTCCTCCTTGGTAAATGTTTGTGTACATAACCTCCTAGAAAATCTTTTCATTCTTATTTTAGTGGAGTTCGATGTTGTATTGGGCAAGGATTAGATATCTTTATATAGAGCTGACATCAACTATCTAGGAATGGAGATCTCTATTCACATTCTGAAGTATCCTCCAATTCTTTAAAAGTGTAAATAGGAAGATAACTCTCTTTTATAATCATTTTATCAAGTGTATATATAACTACCTTATAAGAAATTATGTCTATCTAAAATTATTGAGACAAAGTAGATGACACTTATCGAAGATATTCCCATCGTGAGGGATTACACTAATGTATTCCCTAAAGAATTGTCTGGTCTTCCTCCTGATCGATAGGTTGAGTTCTTAATTTAACTTATACCTGGATCTCTATCTATATCAAATAAACCTTATAGAATGGATACTATATAGTTAGAAGAGCTGAATAAATATTTACAGGAGAATGTGGACAAGGGTTTTACACACCCAATTTCTTCACCACGGGGTGCACCAATCCTCTTCATCGAGAGAAAGGATGGAGCAATGTTCTTATACATTGATTATTGTGAGCTCAATAAAATCATGATAAAAAACAAGTATCCCTGTCTCAGATTGATGATCAAATATGTGGGTCTAGTTATTTCTCTATGATGGATCTTTGGTTAGTATATCACTAATTAAATGTGAGGAAGGAAGATATTCCTAATAATGACTTTAGAACAAAGTATGGACACTATGATTTCATATTGATTCCCTTATGACTCACTAATTCTCTAGTAATATTCCTGTTTTTAATTCATTGAGTCTTTAGAGATTACCTTGACCATTTTTTGGTAGTATTTGTCAATGATATTATGATTTAACACAAGAGCAAGGAGGAACATGAGGATCATTTGAATATTATGCTAATTACTTTTCAAAGGGAGAAACATTATGAGAAATAAAGTAAATGTGAGTTATGGATGAAGGAAGTATCATTCTTTGGGCATGTTATCACTACCAATGGGCTAGATTTGGAATTTTCTAAGATAAAGGAAATCTAAGAGTGGCCTAGTACAACATCTATAACAGAGATCTATAGTTTCTTTGGTCTAGTTGGGTATTACCAATGTTTTGTTGATAACTTTTCATGATTTTAAAACCCAATAACCAAGTATACATAGAAGGGGGTGAAGTTTATACGAACTATATAATGTGAGGAAATATTTGAGGAGCTCAAAAAGAGTCTTATCACTATGCTAGTACTCACACTCCTAAGAAGTGGAGAACTCTTTGTTTCTTATAATGATTATTTAAAGAAGGGGTTAGTCTATGTGTTGATGAAAATGATAAAGTTATATAGTATTCCTCAAGGAACCCAAAAATAGTTAAGAAAAACTATCCTACACAACATTTGAAGTTGGAGGCTGTGATCTTTGCATCGAAAATATGGCGGCATTATATCTATGGGGAGAAGTGTGAGATATATACTGATCACAAGAATCTAAAATATATATTCACAAAAAAAGAGATTAATATGTGCTATCAAAGATGGTTAGAACTCATTAAGGATTATGAATACTCAATCCAATACCATCCCGGTAAGGAAAATAAGGTAGAAGATGCTCTAAGTAGAAATGATCTTATATCTTTATCAATGATGATAATTGAAAAAGATCAAATATTATTATATTTTTAGAGGATGTACATGGGAATCATTAAGGGAGGAACATCATCATTTCTTTCTCAAATTATTTCTCAACCATACCTCATGGAGAAAATAAAAGATGATTAAAGAAATGATATGAAATTTTTAAAGAGGGTGGAAGCTATGAGAAATGTGAAATCCATTAAGTTCATGATTAATGAATAAGAATTTGTAATATTTGGGTCAAAATTATGTGTACCATCTGATCCAGAGATAAAGAAGGAGATTCTGAATGACATACATACTTCAACCTTCTCTATTCACCTATAGTTCACAATGCTGTATCAATATCTCTGATAGAACTTTTGGTGGGAAAATATGATAAAGTAGATTGTTGAATATACATCAAAGTTCCTGGAATGTCAAAAAGTGAAGGCTGGATAAAAAAGGTCTAAGGGGGTGATGAATCCACTATCCATACCAACATGAAAGTTGGAGAACATCACCATGGATTTTTTCAATTTGATTCCAAGGAAATCTAGAATAAACAATGCTATATGGGTCATTGTGGATCATCTTAAAAATATAACTCACTCTATCACAATTTGAATGGACTTCTCATTGGATCAACTTGAACAGATTTATATCGAATAGGTGGTAAGGTTTCATGGAGTACCACTATCAATTATATCTGATAGAGATAATATATTTACCACTATGTTCTGAAAAAGTATCCAACATGATCTAAGCAATGAACTAGACTTTAGTATGGCCTATCATCCCCAAAATGATGATCAATCTAAGTGAACTATTTATACATTGGAAGATACATTAGGAGAATTTTATATAGACTTTAAAAAAGGGTGTGACCAACATATTCCACTGGATAACTTCTCCTATAACAATAGTTTTCACTCTGATATTTGAATGGCATGATATGAATACCTTTAAAGGAAAAGGTACAGAACACTGGAATGTTGGGTTGAAGTTGGTGACCCTATGAAAATAGGACCTAAAATGGTTGAAGAAATGGTGGAGAAGTTGAAAACCATTCAGCATCACATCAAGGAAGCCCAAAGTCAATAGAAGAGTTATGTAGACAATCGTCGATGGGACCTTGAGTTCAAAGTTGGAGACACGGTATTCCTCTGCATATCCCCATGGAAAAAGGTCATGATGTTTGTGAAGAAAGGAAATCTAAGTCCTAGGTACATCAGCCCCTTAAATATTGTATATCATGTTGGATCTATGGCCTATCGACTAACACATCCACCTACCATGTCTAAAGTACATGATTTCTTCCATGTATCTATCCTAAGGATATATATATCAGGCCCTATATTTTTACCATCTTCAATTGTGGTATAGTTAGAGAATGATCTTTCTTATGAGGATCAACCCATGAAGATCATAGATCGTAGAGATAAATTTCAACACAAAAAGACTACTCACCTAGTCAAAGTACTATGACAGAAACATAACTATGAAGAATCAACATGGGAACTGGAGGATGTAATAAAGGAAATGTACATGTACCTATTTATGGCTTTTAATGTAAAAAAAATTTTGAGGGTGAAATTTCATAAGGGGAGAAGGATGTAATGAGACAATGTTTTATCAAAAAATTTTCCCTTCATATAATTATAGTATAATAATATATTATTTCATATAGAACACAATACAAACCTTATAAACGAATAATGACTGAAATAAATGGTATCTCTAGATGTTAAAGAACACATACCGATGGAATAATAACTTGAACTTTGGAATAGTAACGTGAAACTTATGAATAGTAAACCTTCCAATTGAATATAACCACACTAATAATGTATAAATAAAATTTATCCATCTTATAAGTGATAATATGATATAATCATGTCATGGTGTAAGTAAATAGTTTTTTTAAAAAAAATTATTAACAATGTTTTGGAATTTTTGTAAGTCTTGTATATTTAATTAACATTTATGATTAATTTAATAATTTAAAGGGGAAATTAGTTTCCTAAAATGTATTCATAATTATTTATTTTTATGAATTAATATTTCATGATAATTTTATGATACCTTAATTAATTTTTCAAAGTGTTAGAAAAGCGGTTTTAATTTTAAAATTTATATTTTTCAAGTAAATTATGATTTTAATTAAAAATTATATTTCACATATTTAGATTTTTTTTTTCATAAAATGGAGTTCACTTCTGAACTCTATACATCAAAAAATAGTTGGGGTGAATTTTTGGTATTTGTATAAAATACTTGAATTTTTATGAATAATATAATATGATAATTTATGATAAATGCTAAAACATGAATTTCTACATCATGATTGAGTAATGGATGATATAAATGTAAATTGGTTCAAAATCAGAAGTCACATTTTCTTTTTTTGTCACAATAATCAATACTATTAATATTCTTGAAAATAATATTAATCAAATGATTAAAATAATGGGAAACCTCTCCTCTCATCCAATATAAATATGATCCCTCTTTACCTATTCTCTTCACTCCTCTAAAGTCTTGTTCCTAGTCCAAATATTTCTAAAATATCTCCCTAAGACCCTCTACCACTTCTAGAATCCCTTGGTCTCTTAAAAAGACCAATTCCTCTCCCCTAAATAGGTTCTCACGAAAGATATATTCAAGATGTAAATTCCTCTTTTCATTTCTTTTATTTTATTTCATATTCTTTATTTCTATTTATTTCCTCACCTCCATTCATCCAAATGTTATGATAACTACATTAACTTACATGTAATGGAGTTGTATTTATGATAATGGAATAATTCATCATCATCTTTCATTTACCCTCCATTTTTTCTACTTGAAATTAAAACACCATCCGAGATGTGTTAACTTATCACATTCAAGGACGACGAGTTTTCAATTTCTATTACTGTCTTCAATTATGGTCATGAAACCATTTTTATGGTTAAACAATAATTTAATAGATGTATTATTTCTAATGTAATGCTTTGTAATCTTTTGTACACATGATATTAATTTATAAATCATTGAGTTCGTTGTGATCAAAGTACCACTAATTAACCAAAACAGTTATCATTAAAGACTTATATAATTATCCATCCTCACACCAAATGACCAAATTAATTTTATAACCATGTAATATAATTTATTTTAACTAATAACATAAAACATAAATTCTGTATAACCAATCTCATATAACATGTTTATCCTCACATGTATATTAGTAATCCAATCATAAAAACCAAAGAAACAAATAATGAAATTGGACCTCTTAGACCATTAAAAAGGTCATGAATGAACATAATAAGGTTATAATAAATAAATTAAATAAATAATAGTTTATTTAAAAATTAATTAATTAAAATAATTTGTTAATCTAGGAAATTAGGATCAAGTGAATGACACAATTGGATTTAAGGTAAGGGATTCTACAGAGACCTCCATTATTCCTTCAGGTTACTCTATCATTCTTTATACCAAAATAAATTCATCCATTTTTATTTTAACTTAAATATTATAAATGATTTTTATAATCTCTAAAATATTGTATCAAATTCCATTCATCATTATCTTTTGGGAATATATATGTTTTTAAGTGGTTTTCTCCTCAATACTTCCCGAAAAGAAAACATTTTTTAAGAGAACTTCTTATATTCATACTTAATTTCAAGTAATTTATATAAGATATTTTAATCCCCCATTGTTTTTATAAAATAATTATTTTTTTATTAAAAAATTATCGTTTCTCTTCTTGTTTTATAGAAAATATTATTCCATTTTCTATTTCAAATGTTCTTTAGTCTTTTCCTTAAAACTGCACTAAAATGTTTTAATAGTAAAAATTTTTAAATCATATTCTTACAAGTTGTCACTTATATTTGAAATAAATTACAACGATATGTGCCTATTTTATGTTATTAATGTCTACATATGTTTTAATTCTTTCTTTCATGGACACTTTTATTATACGCCCATTTATTATGCTTTTGACAAGATTATGATACTGAATTCATTCCATGGGTAACCTTTTGTTTATGTATGATAGATTATGTAAGATTAATTATGTGGAAAGAATATTCATGAATGTGTTATTATGGTTGTTTCCAGATAAAACTCCAATGCATTGGGTAAAGTTGAGTCTCATGAGATGTTATGTGTAATGGTCTTGGTGGTTAGCCTTGACTCGTGCTACCATGTGCAATGGTCTTAGTAGTTAACCTTGACTTGTGCCCCTATATGAGAAACAATACTTGAATCATGATAAAGTGATTTTTTATGTTACTAACACATTACTATGAATCCATGTTTATATTCTCCCATGTTTATATGTTAAAATTATATATGTTCCATGCCTTTTTATATCAATGTGTCATGCCTTCTAACCCATGTGCTAAAGCTTTATTCTAATGTTTATTACCTTAATGAGATTTTTAGTTCATACCTTTGATCATTTTATCCCTAGGTTATCCTATTAAGAGGTATAATAACAATGGAAGTTAGGATCTCTTTATGAATAATAAATATTGAAATATTTTATTTAGTCCTTTAATTTCTATTTTATGTAGCTAGTATTCCAAGACACTAGACATTACGATCCATATATTTTAATATGTTGTTTTATTATGACTAAAAATATGTAATTATATGTGTAGAAGGTAAGGGTATCTATATAGGTGGATGTTGGCAGGGTCATAGAGGCCATGAAACAAGTTACAGTTAGCTTCATTATTTGTCATTAGTAGCTCCAAGAGTGATAGATGTTGTTCAGGGAACCCTTTTATTATTTTCTACATGGTTGAATACAATTTTTGATTCAGGAACGACACACTCCTTTATATTACCTACCATTTTTCCATGGTTTGAGATTTAAGGTAGTGAGGCTTCTATTTCCCTTGGTGTTTACTACACTTGTTGGAGGTCAAGATGACCTGTATGAAGTATGTAGAGACTATAAGCCTGTTCTAGGGTAGAACCGATCTTGGGGAGACTTGCTAGGTTTATGGATACAATAGGAAAACAAATATCAATCCATTATATTAGGAGGGAAATGGTGCTATATGGGTGATATTTGATCATTAGAAAAAATCATCCCACTTTATAGCTATTAGGTAGTCGTGATCAATGAAAGTTTTGTCAAAGTAGTATTTGGAGGAGGTGGTGTGAGTCCATAGGGTCCTAAAGACGATAATATCTCATTGAGATCCTTGTCTTACTTATAGGGTGTGGAGAGGTCTCCAAAATTATTTTGAATCTCAGTTATGCCTTATAAGTACCTTTCATCCACATACATGTAGTCATATAAAGAAAATCATATAGACTCATAAAGACATGTTGCACACTTATGTCCTAGATTTTGGATGTTCATGGATGAGTCACCTACCCTTGGTTGAGTTTTCTTATAATAATATTTTCCGCTCTACTATTTTTATGACACCGTTTGATGATTTTTATGGATTCCCTTTATATTCTCCTTTTTTCTACACTAGGGTTGGAGAGGAAACAATTCTTATACTATAATTAGTACAAAATACAATAGAGATGATTCAGATAATTAGTTATAGGATGAAAAAAGCACATGATCATTATAAATCCTATAACGATCAAACAATGAGACTTATAGAGCTCTATGTTGCAGACCACATGTTCATAAAGTTGGTTACTTATCTTGGGTAGTGAAGGTTTAGTCATGGGAGTATTCTTTCTCCACGGTTTTTAGGACTTTTGAGGTATTGGCTCATATAGAATCCATGGTGTGTTGGATAATAGTTACCCCATAAATGAATTATTTACATGATGTTTTCCACATGTTATATCAGCATCGTTATCTTTATGATGAATCTAATGTCATTGATTGGGGTGAGATCAATGTAGATGATGACTCAACCTCTAAGGAGAATCTTGTAGAGATGCAAGACTACTAGGAGAATGTATTTCATGAGAATTATATTCCTTTAGTTCATGTCTTGAGGATACACCATGGAATTTAGAAGAGTACCTGGGAATTTGAATTGCATATGCACTCTCTATACGATGATTGTTTTATGGTTAGCTCTTCTCATGTGACATTTTTCATTTTTTGGATATTGACCTTTTCAGTTGTTTCATATCGGTAACCTTTCTCATGTTTGTGAGGTATATCCCATAAAAAATTGTTATAAGATTTTTGTTTCTATTTCTTCATCTTGTGTTATTCTTATGATGAGGTGTTTAAGCTCCTATAGTGGAAATATCCTTCAAAGGTATCTCATGGGGTGGTTTTTAGATGACCCCTTTTCATTTTCTCCTTAGGTATGGTTTTATATTCTTGAGGAAAATAATTGTTTGATATGTATCTAATATAATGAATTAGATATATATATTCCATCCCTTTGGTGTTTCGGAATATCATGGTGCTCAGATGAGGCTTAGATCAGGTGTAGAGGTGTTTATCTATAAAATATTGCATATAAGGAGAATTCATGACATGTAATATTTCCCTATCATGTATATGTAGTAAAGACTTGGGTGATATATCATTTATGGAATGAAATCCATTCATGTCTTATGTAATGATGGCTTATGGGGTTTCTTATGATTTGTAAAAATTTATGGTTAAATTCTTTGAGGTGAAGAAATGTTTGGAAGAACTTAATTCTCAACATTTACATGGTTTTAAAGGGTTTCATTCTATTTAAATCCACTACATAGAGTGAAATTATAAATTGAAGGTCCTCAGGCTTTCTCAAACCCTATGACCATCATCTTGAATTCCAAGTGATTGGTGGTGATCCTTCAGTCAATTTGGGATTCCTTTGATTGGGATCGATTCTTAGCTTCCCATATTTGATATGTGGTGATCCAAGGTATGTTTTACCTCTTTCCTTATATATTTTTATCTAGTTACTTTCACTTCTTCTTTCTATGTGATGGAGGCTCATCTCTATGTTTCCAATAGATAATTTCTTTTTTATTTTTTGGTGCAACTGTGTCGTTGTGTCTTTTAAGAGATGCAACTTCTTATAGGAGAGGTGATCAGGTTATTTGATGTTGGTTTGTTGTCATGTGGATAACATTCACACCATTAGGGTAGAGTTTTTTTCAATTTTCCATTTATTTAATTGAAATCGTAGAGATATCATGGTTTATCCCTTTGGATGGAAATGTAATTAAACTATTAATTATTGAACCAGATTAATAATTAATTGGTTGTACCGATCACATGTTGATTATTTAGACTCATATAATGGGAAACTTATTGTTTTTATTAAGATTTTTCTATCTACCTTATACTTATTAAAATTTTTCTATTGATGGAATTGATAAATAAACTAATTCAATAATTGATAGATTAATTCACTTAAGAATTAAAGAAGTGGGATGTTTAAATATGTTGTTTATTATAATTAAATAATGATCAAATTGATGAAATTTGCATGTTTATTTGAAAATAATATTCTATGTGATTAGTGAAGTTAACAATGAATTTGAATAACATAAATTCTTATTCATAATAATAAAAGTCAAATTAATTGAGTATAGTTCTTATCACATTTTTTTGAAACTATTTTTAATGTTAAGAGGATGTTTAGATTTTGATAGATTGTTATATTTTGATTCCATAAGTTCCTATAGTTGTAAACTATGATTAATATATTGGTTAATTTAAGAAGGAATAAGATCCAATTGTGTGATAAATATAAATTTTAGGGACTGATTTTCTAATTTATTGAGAATGCCTAGTGCCTTGAGTTTGGTGTCATGATATATCATTTATGTGTGAAGGTTGGATGAATTATTTTAGGGCCTATATTTCCCTACTAAATGTTCTTTTCTATTTTTTGTCAGTTTTGTGATGTTCTCTAGATGTGCGATTCACATTGCAATTTGATAGGATAGGGAGGCCTGAATGTGTTATGATCCTGTAATTTCTGATGTGATATGGGTCAGGTAGGCTCGAATGATGTTCTAGTAGTTGATAGTTGTGAAGGTGAGATGCATCAGGATATAGATGTGGGTGTCGGGGATGGAACCTGAGATGATGGAAAAGTTTGAAGCGATAGTTACCCATTGATGTGAATGTTGAAATATGGGAAGCTGTATAATGAATTTGTTTAATGGTTTATGGTTGGGTTTATTTGTTATCTATTTTCCTTTCCCCACTTCTTAGGTAGTTGGGTGTTCTCAGTTTCATGTTTCCTTTTAGTGGTATCTTAAGATTGTTTTCCTAGAGTACCTATATTATGGAATGATTCTAATAATTAATTAATAATTCTTGACCCATGATTCTTATGTTAATGGAATGAAAATGATATAAATATGTTATTCATGAGAAACCGTGGACTGCGTTTGTATTATCCCCAGAGGGAATGGAATTTACTCTGATTATTAAAGTAATAAAATCGAGAATAATGTTGTTGGATTATTAATTAATTAATTAATGAAATTAGATAATAAAAAATAAATCAATAATTAAGGTATCTCTTTGAAATTTGTGTGTACTTATAGGATATATATTCTTATAAGTGGTATCAGAGATTCCAAGTGGCGTTAGCTGCAATAGATTCTAATACTAGGTCACACCCCTAGTGTGGTTGTAAACTATATTATATTCTGTATATTTTTTTATTTCAAAATCTACCATACCCATGTTAGTTAGGATGACTGACACCTATTGGATTTTGAGAGGGTGTTTTCCCTAAAATTCTAGTGGTTGGATGGATGTCTAACTAATCCAATAGGTCCGCCCCCTTCTCTTGGTAGTCACTTGTATTTATATGCAAACCAGTTAGTTTCCCCATATACGTTTATTGACGGATACAATAGATTTTGGTTATTCACACACATGTATTCGAGAATATAGTATCTAATGAAATATTATAGGAAATATATGTATAAGTTATTATGGTTGAGGTACTTTCTTGGTGTATGGACTGTAATGGATTGAGGTGTAATACCAGATGAATGATACACATAATAAGGGTTGTAGTGGTTGTTTAAAATTACTAGGTTTATATATATTGTGATTTGGTATGGGATGATGTGATGATTTTGTGTATGAGGTACATGTTACGATTCATTTCCCAGATGTATTTAAGATAGCTTATTTTTGAGAGATATGGATTTGGACTTGCAACATTGGGGAGGAGTGCCAAACCATTAGGTAAGAGGGAGCACATTACCCATGATGTGTATTTATTATATTATATTATATTATCTATTATATGCAACAGTTTGTGATTTTTAGACATGGTTAGGCTAGGATCTTAGTACAATGATTGAGGTGTTGAGTTAGTTTCACTATTTTTCACCGTGCTTTGAAATCTATTCTTTGTCTTTTGCATAAGAGTCTCTATGGAGTATCCTAATGATTATACTCTTATGCTCATCCTATCTATATATAAAATGTATTATAGTTTAGGATAAGTAAGTAAGATATTGGGCTGGATATTACTAACATGTGGTTTTGTAGGAGCTGTTTGGGCTTCATGGTCACTTCTATCTTTTAATTTTATTTCTTCTAGTTTCCTTTTAACTTGTTTGAGTACCGTATGACATTGCATGTATGGACATGGGATTTCTATTATATATATTTATGAGTATTTATTTATAAGTGTATCCATATTATCACTCAATTCATAATTTCTAGTAGAAAAATCCTTCTCATTATATTATTATTATACCCTTAGTGCTGGTCAACAACCTGAGGCCTACTAGTTGAGGTACTCAAGTAGTTACCATATCCCTTCCCTCATTGCCAGCCCGGGAGGGGTACACATTGGGGGAGGGTTCATGAAATATTTTATCCTTATATAATGATAAAAATATCTTATATACCATATTATATTTTTAAATATACCGTTATATATTATTCTTTTGATGTGGAGGTGATAAAGAGAATTAGTTACTTCATAGAGGCGGTAGTCCAGACGTAAAGAAATGACATTATCATTTTTTATTATAGGAACCAATATGATATATTATATTTTATTAATTATAAATATGAAATTAATATCATAATTATATCATTAATATCAAATATATATATCCATTAACTTTAAAATTATTACCTTATATGCAAAGCGTTAGTGAAAAACGAATCACATCTCTTTATGTGGTGGTAGTCCACCGCATACACAAGTGATGTTATCATATGCCCCACAATATGGAAATCAAGAATTTATGTGTGATATCAAAACTATATAAGTATAAATAAATGAAAAATAGAATATATATACTTTAAATATATCATTATAAAAATCCATTAGAGGTGATGATGGAAAATTATTGTCATCAGTTGACGGGGCGGTAATCCATCGTACACATGAACAATGATTTTGTATCACATTTGATGGAAGAGAAGATGAAATTTGGTTATGAAATTAACACAATAAAATCTAATTATATGGGGGATACTATTGTTATTATATAATAATAATTGAATAATTGTTTAAGGATGTGGAATAATAAATAAAATGATGATTATCGGTAAAGCATAATACATATTATTCGGACAACCTCCTTAGCTAAGAATCAAAACCCTTATTAGTATAGATTTATGATACAAATAATGGGTATAATTCATGTTTATGGAAGTTATTAAGTTATTTGGACATGAATTAGCTAATCCAAAGTGATTTGAAGGTGTGAATAAAATAGGAGAGGAGTTTCCTTTTATAAGTTAGGTGAGTTGAACAATTGTAATTATTTTACAAAGAAAAACGGGTAACCATGATTGTTCACAAGAAAAAAGGTTCTAAAATGGACAATTATTAATAAATATACATTATATGATCAAAATATTATAATAAAATATATATTTTACAAATTCATAGTTCATTTCACCCTCAATAAATCTATTTTGACCTTAACCGCGGTAATTAATTTTTACTATTTTCACAATTCATTAGGGTCAAAAATTAAGTTGACATTAATAGATAATATAAATTATTCTAAATAAAAATATGGAATCAATTTTAACAAATTAAATTTACTATATTTTAAAATTTTAATTTATTTTTAAACCTACAATCACAATGGAAAAGCAGGTATTTAGGAAGTGTATTTTTCAAGAAAAAATATGATTTTATATTAACTCTGATAATAATTATTGTATTATTATAAATTAATAATTATTAATATATAATATATAAATTTAATTTAAAAACTTCTCATTAAGAATAATTTTAATCAATTAAAATTTAAAAACATTATCCACTTTAAAACAGTTTTCAGAAATACCCTGTTTTAAACCCAAAAACAAACTTATATTAAAATCCAATATAAAGTTGATTCAAAAGTAATTAGTTAAATTAAATATATCTAAATAATAATTATGTTACATTAAATCATATTAAAAACATAATGTTACTTTTAAATTACTAAATTTCTTGAAAGGAAATTATTTTTTTATAAAAATCTCTATTTATACTATTCACTAGAAAACCATTATTTTCAAAAAAAATTCAACTCTAATTGAACATTGGTACGATTATTTAAAAAATGAAATTAATGTTGTAAAATTCAAATTCTAAAATTTAGAAATTAAACTTTAAAATAAAACCTTATATTGATTTTTTTAATTAAAACAATTTCAATTTTATTTAAAAAATTAATAATTGTTTTCAGAATGAATATAATTATATTAAAAAACATGATAGGGATTTATTCTATCATTACATGGGTGGTTAAATTCTTCTACCTCTTTTTAAATAGTCTCCTATAAATTGTATTCACTTATTAAACATGTTTGGATATCTTCCCCTCGTAGCATTTTCAGATACCCATGTTGGCTCTTCAACCATATGGTTTTTTCATAACTTATTAACCTGGTGAACCACCTGATTCAAAACACTTGATTTTTATGTTCAGTGATTTCAAAAATAATTTATTCATAGGAAATTTTATATTCCAATTGAATTCTAAAAACATGATATGAATCTAACATAGATTTTCTTGTCATTAAGATATGTAACATGTTGTGTACCTGGGATAAACATGAAGTAAAATCAACTCGGTAAAAATATAATCGAACATTTTCCAATATTTATTAAGTTAAAATGAACTATAAACTCATATTCCTATTTCCTTACCAAAATTCATAACACTTTTCCTTGGATACAATTTTAAAAAAAACAAGACCGCTACATTTGAAATAAATATATTTCATTTGGTTATTATCATAACTTTACTTTCTACTTTGTGCCATCCTCATATGTTGCTAAATAACCTACACCTTCCCATCCATTTCCTATAATAACTCTAGTCCCATAAACATCCTTTATCATAATTCACCCTAATAATATTGTGCTCAAAACCTCTTTCCATATAATGCCTAAAATGGTTCTATATATATAATATAATAAAAACTATTATTATAAGAAAACTCAACAAAAAAAGTTGTTGAAATCAACTTCATTTTAATCCATTGAACATGAAAAAATCATATATTCCATGTTCTGAATCATCCACTCATTCTGACCTTTGGTTTTTGGATGAAAATATATAATAAAGATTAATTTAGTACCCAAATATTTATAAAGTCTACTCCAAAAAATAGATGTGAACTTGGGATCACTTTCTAATAAAATGGAGATAGAAACACTAGGTAACCTAAAAATATACTTTAGATATAGTCAAGAAAGATGATATAAATATATAATTACTTTAATGGGAAGAAAATTTGTAGATTTAGTTAATTTATCAAAAATATCCCAAATCACATTGTTACCTCAAAAATTATTTTGTAATCCCACTATGAAACCCATTGATATATTTTACTATTTCCACTCCAACACTAAAAAAAGATGAAGTGTTCCCTTCCGTAATTTGCATTATAATTTCACATACTAACTAGTCAAAAACTTAATGGTAAAGTCAATAATATATCTTTTCATTCCATCCCACAAGTTATGCCTGTGAAGGTATCTATACATCTTGGTGCTGCTCAGATAAATAGAAAATGGAGAACTATGAGTTTCACGCAATAAATCTTTCTTCAAATGGGAATCACAAGGCACACACAATCATTTTCTAAATCATATAACACCTTCTAAATGAATATTAAAACCAGTAAACATACCATTATCAATATATTTTATCTTTTTTTAATCATGATCCTCCTTCCGAGCTTACTTAATTCTTTCTGGAAAAGTAAAATTCTCTAAAACCTGAAACAAAATAGAGGATGTCCCAATATCCAAAAATTATATCGAATAATTTATTAAATTATAAACCAAAGTGTAATATTCCAAATATAACATGGTTAATGTAGATTTATTTTTTTGACTAAAAGTATCAGACACTTTGGTTTCTTTTCCAGGATGCTAATGAATCATGCAAACATAATCCCTGATCTATTCTAGCCATCTTCTCTATCCCATGTTCAATTATTTCTAAGTGAACATATACTTCAATATTTTTTTTATCATTATATATTTCACACTTTACTCCATATAAATTAATCATTTGTATTATTAAATTAAAATCCATATAATATAATTTTATAACATGTGTAGGGTAATTTTACTCATGAGATTTCAACTAAGATGAATAATAATCAATTACCTAATCATTATTTATAAAGAAACAACCATTTTCGTTCAATAAAGTATCAATATAGATGAAAAATTCACCATTTTTTGATAGTTTACTTTAAAATGGAGAATTTATTGCTATGAATTTTAGTACATAAACACAATCATCACATTCTTTTTTTCTAGATGAATTTATCTCCCTTTCAAGTTAAATTATTTATTGGACTAGAAAACTGAGCATGGTTTTCAACAAACAGTCAATAGAAACAAAATAATCAAAGAAAACTATTAATGTCTATTATATTTTTGTGTATTCATCATTATTTAACTAATTTTATTTTATAAGGGTCAATATCTATACAATATTTAGAAACAATTTGTCCAAGGAGATAATTTTTTTGTAACCAAAATCCAACTTTTTAAATTTCCCATATATTTTATTTTATTTTATTATTTGTAAATCAATCCTTGTGAGTCTTTAATGTTCTTCATATCTTTTATAATACACCAAAATATTATCAATAAACATAACCAAAAAATTATCTAAGAACTTATCGAAAACTCTATTCATAAGATTTATAAATACAATAGATTAATTAGACAACCCAAATGACACAAATAAAAACTCATACTGCCCATATCTAGTATGAAATCAAGCTTTTAAAATTACATCCTACATTAACTTTAGCTGATGATAATCAAAACATAAAT
This sequence comes from Viscum album, assembly GCA_963277665.1. Lineage (NCBI taxonomy): Eukaryota > Viridiplantae > Streptophyta > Magnoliopsida > Santalales > Viscaceae > Viscum > Viscum album. Next base: position 614,962,450 of record OY728145.1, on the reverse strand, counting down.
CAACCATTAAAAAAACTAATCTCCTTCGATCTGATCAAATAAATCATCGATTTGAGGAAAATGATTTTTTTTCTTATTAGTGATGTTATTTTGGGCTTAATAATGAATGAAAAGTCTCATTGAACCATATTTATTTTTAACAAAAAAAATAAGAACACCATATATAGAAGTTATAGGTCAAATGAAAACTCTATCTAATAACTCATAAAATTTCTTTCTCAATTCTAAAAGTTACACTTGATTCATTTAATTAGGGGGTTTAGAAATAGGATTAGCATTAGACACTAATTAAATCGTAAAATCAATCTCTTAATTAGGTAAAAAACTAGGAACATTATCATGAAATACAACCACGTATTCATTCACTACGGAAAAATCACTAATTTGAATAGTTTCTTTTTTTCATAATATGATCCAGGTAACATTCATCATCATATCTAATTAATTTCTCATCTTCTTGGTAAGTTATAAAAGGCATGAAATTATTGAACATTACTTTCGATGCTCTATAATCTATCTTAACATTATATTATACAATGTAATCCATATCAAGACTGATATCAAACAATACTATGGTCAGTTAACAAATATTTATAGGAAAGAAAAAACCCACCGATCACAATAAAAATATTATTATAAATATTGGTTTCTTTAATATTTCCACCTGAATTTTTCACCAAACGATTCATCTTTTTTCATGTGGTGATATTCACAATTTACATAAAAAATTTATCATGAATTAAATAATGAAAATATTCAATGTTAAAAGGGAATTGTCATTGTTCAGATACAAAATTAACATACTTGTCACCACTTCATTTTATGGAACAACATCAACCATAGTGGTATAAAAATATTTTCCACACCCTATTTCTTTTAATATAGAATCTTCTCATCTCGAGTTAATAACTTCAGGAACACAAAAGCATAATGACCTAAATCATTACAAATAAAACATATCACTATTGTTTGGTTATCTGTTACACCATTATTGGATTCTTCAATATTTTGTTCCTTGAAATCACATTCCATATGACCAAACTTTCCCCATTGGTAACAATTCCCTAATTTCATAATATATTATCCAATGTTCTTTTTACCACACTTACCAAAATATGGGAACTTCATTTTATTACCTTATGATTTATCTTATGTATGTTTCCTGATCTATTTCCATCTAGAGCACTTCTTACTTTCATCATCATGGGCTTATAAGTGTTAGAAAAATCCATCTGAAATTATTCAGCACATTGAACAACTTTTTCGTAGCTTTTAAATTCTTATGCAACCAAACATCTTCAAGACTTTGTTCCAATAATAAATAAAATCAATTAATTTTACTATCAATATCCTAAAAAATCTAGTATGTACGTAGACAATCTTGTAAAATAGGCTTCATATGTGTCTACTAAATCACCATCTTTTTGTAGTAAATCAAGGAATTGTTTTAACATCTTGATCCGAACAAACTTAGGGAAATATTTCTCAAGGAACATGTAATTAAATTTTTCCCATAAAATGGAATGAAGATCATATTTCTCTTCAATATTCTTAATCAAAGATCACCATTGATCAATTTCAACATCAAATAAATAAATTTAATGTGTTACCTTTTTTATGTTCTAAATATTCCAAAACTTCAAACATATTCTCCAAATAATTATTCCATCCTTCAACTACCTTTGGGTTTGATGATCCATTGAATGATGAAGGATGATAAATCATGAAATAATCCACTATATGCATGTTCCTTTATAGTATATTGGGTTACTATCTAGCATAGTTACCTCCAAATTTTATATCTTGTGTCACCCATCTCAGAATACAAATTTGGATGGATATTTTTCTCTTGGTTCCTTCCCACTAAAACTTCCATGTTTATTCTATAGAAAATATTTCTAAATAAACTTAGTTTAAATGAATGAAAATGGTAATCTTAAAATTCTATATCATTTCAACTTAACCATACAGTAAAATAGTTTAAGGTAATGATATTAACATTATACTAACCTCTAATGTTATATAAACCCTCCTCTTATACCAAATATAATGACCCTACCTTAAGAATTACATTATTTGGGGTTCTAAGTCATGTATTCATTTTATTTCATTTGATAATTCTTTTAAGTTTTGAGTTTTAGAGAATTAGGTCATAACTAATACATAAAAAATTCATAAATTAAAAATTATATGGTTATTATTTGTAACCATTTTTCCTATAATATAAAACTTTTAAAATAAAGAATGATTTATTTTCATGAGAAATATTCACAACTTTTAACTTGACTTATTTTGTTCCTTTAAAAATCCTTAAAACCTATGTAAAACATTTTAAAACATAGTATTATGATAAAAAACTAAATAACATACATAAAAATAAGAAGAATTATAGTCTAGTGAAAAAAGTGAAAACCAATGAAAACCCATTTCTTAAAAAACATAGATTTGTCCCATAAAGGGACTCATTTTTCTTTAAAAAATATTATTATCCTGGATTTTGAAATAAAATTATTTCCTAGAAAACTCACTAGAAAACAAAATAAATTTATCTAGGTGCCTTGGGAAATCATCCCATTGAACCCTTAAAACCCCTTACAAATTAGAATAAGGATATGACTAACTTCCAATATAGTTCTCCGGAAAACATAATCATTACCCAACACATTGAATTACTATACGGTTCAACCCATCATAAAAGATATAATAGGGTTTGCCATCAACTATAACGGGTACCAACCCATTGAAAAAAATTTGTAATGACCATATCATGAATAAAAAAATTTATTGTTCCGCTTTTTCATCATAAAACATTTTTAAAACTCTGTTAAACTCATATAAAAATCACTTTTTGATATCAAAATACCCATTTCCTTTAAAATACATTTTCAATAGAAAAATAATAAAAAATGGGAGGATGGTTTTTCTTTGAATAAAATATGAAATTCTTTAAAATAATTCAAACTTTAAATAATGGTTATGGCTGCTGGAAAAGTCATCGTATTCATATATATTAAAATATAACATTCCTTTTTTTTATCTGTAAAGAAAGTAAAACATTCCATATAAACACAAATTTTTTCTCAAAAAAACATTGTAATAAATATATAAATTTCATTTATAAAAATTTCATGTCTATAATAAAATCTTTCTAAAAACATGCACATGTAATTAAAAGATAGTTAGAAGGAAAAAAATAAAAGCAACATTTATAAAATAAATTTACCTTATCACTTTTGAAATATTTCAATCATAATCCCCATGAAATAAAAACATTAAAAAATTAAATACCATTATAATATAGAAATTAATGATATCAAATGTGTAATGGGTTGTATATGTATCTCTTAAAATAATGATGGTGCATAACATAAAAATACTCTACAATGAAAGGAAATTGAGATGAAGTCCCTTATCTTAAGTTCTATTCCTCATGTTTGTTATTCGTATTACTAAATAGTAAAATTATGTTAATTATTTAATTTCTTAAGAAAATTTTAAATTTTATTATTCCTTTTGTTTCACTTATTAACATGTCATATAAAATTACTTAATCAATTAAATTTACATTGTATGTTTCTATGATATTTTTGTTATTCAAAATGACTTCAGTGGGATAAGTATTGGTCTAAGAGGTTATTATTTAGACATTTATAGAATAATAATAATTTAATATTTATCATATGTATACATAAATTATAATTTTAAAACCAATCATTAAATATGGTTAGGTAAACAAAAAACAATACGATAATAGAGAGGGTAGGGCACATGTATATATTAGTAACATTTCCATTTTTCAATGATAATTATGGAAAAAACATTAGTATATTTAATATTTAAAAAATGATAATAATATCCTATATATAATATTAATCATTTAAATATATTTATATATATCATTATTTTCATGTGGTGATGAAAAAAAAGAAATAAAATCTCTTTTTGGAGGTAGTAGTCCACACATACATGAATGATGTTATAATTTTTTAGTGAAAAAAAGAAAATGATATATTATATTTTATGAATTATAAATATGTCATGAATATAATAATAATTTCATTTATATTATATATTTTTATTAAATTTATCCTTATTACCATCCATGTAATGCACTAGTGAAAAACAAATCACATCGCTACATGAGGCGGTAGTCCGCCGTACATAGGAGCGACATTATTATGTTCCCCATGGAATAGAAAGTAAGAAGGTATGTATGATATCATTAATAAAAAACTATAAATATGTTATAAATATCATATATAGATAAATAAAATGCATCATTACAACAATATGTGATAGGTGATAATGTAAAAATACTAACATTGATTAATGAAGAGGTAATCTACCAAACACACAAACAAAGATTTTGTATCCCATTTGATGGAAGAGGATATTTATTTTCGTTATTAAATTAAAATAATAACATAAAATTATATTTGATATACTATTTTTATTATATAATTACAATTGATGAAGATTTTTGTGAAGTGGAAGAATAAGTAAAATAAAAACACTCGATAAAGCACAACACCCCCTCTTGGGACAACCTTCTTATGTAAGCACCAAAATCCTTGTTTGGATAGATTTATGATCAAAATAATGGATCTAGTTTATGTGTAGATAATTTATTAAGGTATTTGGTTGGGTAATTTCCAATACAAATGAATTTCTAGGTGAGAAGAGGAGAGTAAATGGGGCGACCTTCTATAAGTGAGGTAAGTGTCATACTTGTAATTTTTTGAAAAAAAGGTGTTTCCATATTTTTCACATGAAAAAAGTATAAAAAATAGAGTATTATAGAGACTTATACATGATAAGATCAAAATATGGACATTAAAGATATTTTAGAAAATTTGTTAGGTTATTTAAACCATTATCAATTTAGTTTAATTCATGGTAAATTTATTTTTACCCTAACCGTGGTAATTATTTTTTATTATTTTCATGATTCATTTGGGTAAAAAAATAAGTTTAACATAATATATGATATAAATTATAATGATTAAAAAATTTATATTAATTTTATGATATTTTATTCACAAAATTTTTATAATTTAATTTAAGACTGATTCTTGAGATACACTAAAAAAGGAGTTTTTTAAGAAATATATTTTTCAAGAAAAAGATGATTTTATATTAACTCTATGATTAAAAATAATCCTTTTATGAATATAAATTAATATTTATTGATATAATATAGATATATATATTTCATTTAAAATATTCATCATTAGATATTCTTCTAATTAATTAAAATGGAGAAACATTATTCCCTTTAAAATAGTTTTTAGAAAAAACTAGTTTTTAAACCCAAAAAACAAACTTATACTAAAATACAATATAAATTTTATTAAAAATTAATTATGTGGATTAAATATTATTGACTAATAATTATGTTACATTAAATTATATTCAAAAAATAATGGTACTTTCAAATTAGTTAACTTGTTAAAAAGAAATAACTTTTTTAAAAAATTTTGTATTTTCACTATTCACTAAAACCCAATATTTTTCAAAGAAAACCAAAATTTCATCGTAAGTTAATTGTTATATGATTATTAAAAAAATTATATTCATTTTATAAAATTAATATTACGAGGTTTATAAATTAAATTTTAAAATTAACACTTATAATAAAAGTGTTTAATCGAAACTATTTCCTCTTTGATTTAAAAAATTAATTAATATATTTATAATGAATATAACTCTATTAATAAAAATGAAAGTGATTTATTATATAATTATCAATATAGCTAAATAAAAATCATCTATAAATAGGGTTAATCATAGAAAAACTATCCCTATAAACATAATAAAAAATTAGGGAATCCATTTTTTCCTTTCTTGTATGAATCAATATAAAATAATTTTCAACAGTATTTCACTATCACTCTATATGTTGATCAAATAATGTCCCCTAATAATTTAGAAATATCTGGAATTGCAACTCACACAATTCTATCTTCCAAAAATAATTCTCCTTGGGATCAACCGACCAATGATTAAGCTGGGAATCCCTTTATACTTCTCAAACATCGACTATAAGAGGTTAATATCCACCATAAATCTCTATAAATAATGAAAAAACTCATAATACCAGGATATATAATTAATTATAAGTATTCCAAATTCATTTAATTTTCCCCATAGAATTACCCTAAATTCAATCACCAGATATAACATATATAATTCAATTTATATACCTACATATCAACCCTAAAATCATGATAGTTTTATCTAAAAATGTTCATTAAACTATGAATGGGATTATTTTAGATCATTGGATCTAATCTATATCCAGGATAATGACCATGGATTACACCAAATAGTAAGTTCAAGTAAATTATTTCTCAACCAAACCAAATTCAATCATCTCTAGTTACAAATTAAATATCAGTACAAAATCTAAAATAAAGCTCAAATACTATTATTTAATCATTTTTAAGGATTAGAACACCTCTTAATCTTATATTAATTATAATTTCAATCACCAATGTAACAACTTGTAACTGTCTTTAGGTACTTATCAACCCCTCTTTTGATCATTCTTTTTCTGGGTTTTATTTAAGGATTTTTCTGGTGAAAATTTGTGGATTTTTGGAAACTTTGGGATATGTACAGTTGGATCACGACTTTCGCAAACCATGTACCCATAAAGGAAAACTGTACGAAACCAAATTGTGGGGGTTTGCATGGATGGGGAATGTTCTTTGAAACTGTGCACCCACCAAGGAGAAAATGTGCAACCCTGCCACTAGGGGCTCATAGTTAGGGTGTATAGTTTGACAAACCATGTAGTCCTTCCTAGCTAACCATGCATGGGGATTTAATTACTCTAAAAATTATTTATAAATTCCTTAAACCACCATTTTATCTCCCTCTTGTGCCTAACTAGCCATATTATGATAAACTAGTTTTGTTAGGCTCCCAAGAACCAATTTTGGATCCTCTAAATCCCCTCCAAGATGGATTGAAGCTAAGAAATCATCATCCAATCATTTCCTAATAGGAATTCTGTACTTCTTATTTCTCTTCCACTTTATTCCTCTCTCATCCTTAGGGTTTGATAGATCTTTGAGTTGTTGGATGATATAATCTCCTTTGTTTAGGATATTTAACCTATAGTTGACTTCTTGATCTCCATTCCTGGCATTCCTCATTGGAATTTCCCATTGCAGGTGTTGTAATTCATGATCTCCTTGATTCTGTTGGCGGTTCTATTTAAGATTGAACAATTTATTTAAACCTAAAGTGATTTATTTAAATTAATTTTTTTTAATTAAATTGTGAAAATCCAATTCTTTATGTATTTTCGTTGAAATCTCCTTTGGAATGAAAATTGGGGAAAACCCCCAATTCTAATGAATTAGGGTGTGTTTAGGGAATTTGATAGAAAATTTTAAAATTAAATTGTGGAATTTAAATTGGGTAATTTAAATTGTGAAATTGATTTGTGAAATTGATTTGTGAAATTGATTTCGAATCTATATTAAAAAAAATTGGTTTATTATTATTTTTATAGGAACTCATTGGTTTTATCCTGGAAAATGAATTGAAATGATTAAATAATCATCTTGGTTTTTAAATAAGAATTATAATATTGAAATGAGAAAAGGTTTCATTATATTTTAAATTGTTTAAAATTAAATATAAAATTAGTAATTATTGTTAGGTCACATTAATGCCTTTGTATTTAGTGATTTATTTAGGACAACAATATATTGACACTTTACAACTCTAACAAAACATATGAATATGGTCACGTCCCTGATGGTATGATGATGATTCCACATTGACTAATGTATAAGGTAAATGTGTATATATATTACCACTATCACCTATTCATGTTTGTGAGGACCCCATAACCGGGAAATATCATACCTTTTGGAAGATGACCATGTTTCTACTTTGTTATTATTTCGATATATATTCCATTTTTTTCAATTATTTTTAAAATGACTTGTGAATTTATATGCAATAATTTATATAAAATTTTTATTAATGTATTTTTTAGAAATGTTTTCCCTTAATTGAAATGTAAAGAATGATTTTTTAAAATATTTTTTTTTCTACCATGTCAGTTTATTAAAATTGAAATAGTTATTTGGTTAATAAATTATGGAATCTTCCTATGGAATACTTGGTGAGACCCTAATGGTATTTTATCACACACCCCAAATGTGCTTTATTATGTTTGTAGATTACCTTCTTCTAGGTTAGAGATAGGGCAAAGTTCACCTTGGAGGTGGTTATAATTTTTTATCTTTGTGGCTTGGATATGATTTTCTTATTAAGATGTTGGATGTTTATCTTCCTATTTTTGTGTAGTTTGTGGTAGTATTTTTGGTTTTTTATACCTGTTCGACTTTTGGTACTATTCTCCCTATAGAGTTCTCTTTTGAGCATATTTACTTTTTTTGTTCTTTCAATTTTTAAGTGATAAAATAATTCCCAAATTTTCTTGAATGATGCTATGTGCTAGAAACCACCCTATGTGGATCGAGAATGCCCTTCAGGCAATGTCCGGATTGGCTTAGGTATCTGGGTACTAGGGTATTCAGCCCAGTTCATGATAAAGTGGTATCTAAGAGAAGTTAAGAATCTATCATTCATGTCAATATTCAATTGTGTAATCTTGTAGATACTTAGGAGGTAGTAACAATTGAGATATTATCCAACTATCACTATAATAAACCTTAATTCACCAGGGGTGGTTTGGGAAAGACATATGGAGGATTATTTCAAGTATATTCCTTTATTTTTATTTGGATATATTGAAATCCAAATGTTTTTTATCTCTCAGTTGGGATTAATTTTCCATGTTTCTCATGTTTATGAGGTTGTTTGTGCAAAGTTTTTGATGCCTTTTAATTTTATCTACTAATTTTGTGTAGCATCATGCCTCTAAGATGATGTGTAAATCAAATCCAAGAGGAAGATGCTAGTAAACCAAAATGATAAAATTGTCCCATGGACTAGAATATGGTTGAAGTTATTGAATGTGTTGTCCAGGATCTGGGATAGGCACCTACACCTGTTCCCATTCAGTCTTCAGCATCGAAACCTCAGAGGGATGACTTCAATATTCATGATAATGAGATCCTTTTCCAAAATCCACCAGTGATCCAAAGATATAATGATCCTCAACTATATGAGGAATGGTTGAGTAATATCAGGGTTATGTTTGATAAATTTGATATGATGGATGAAATCAAGGTGAAATATACCACCTTCAAGCTAGATGGACCAAGAAAGAGATGGTGGGGCACAATGTCAATGATAATGAATCATTGTGTATTATATTTAAAAGATATTAGTGTTCTTTTCACTAACTAGTTCTATCCAGAGTCAATTATGTTCTCTAAGGCTATAGATTTTTTGAAACTCGAGCAAGAAAATAAGACCATGAAAAAATATGGAAATTATTTTATTGAGCATGTACTGTTTACACATAAGATTGTGTCCAATGATATGATAGAGACTCAATAGTTTGAGATGTGACTTAGATCTTATTTTCATTCATACGTTTTATTTTTTAAATCTTCCTTCTCATATTGATGTGATGGGTAAAGTGTTGATGGATGAAATAGACCCGGATGGTAAGTCAGGGTTTATTTGAGTTTATTTTTCTCCCAATGATAGTTTTATGACATCATTTAATGGAAAATGAAGCATGATGATTCTCATGGTGGTTCTTTATAGTAGTGTTTTTCTATACATCCTATAGTTTTGACCACCGACTCACTGATTTGTTACCAATGTGGCAATTCTGGGAACTTAAAATAGGTTTCCACTAAGGCACCCAACATATGTGCTTCCTGCAGATTCTATGGCCATATTAAAAAGGTATATTATGTCTATTCTACTCCATGTAGTGAATTAATATCTTCAACACTAAAAAATATTTCATTGAAATCAGATGCTTTATGAAAAATGGGCTTCTATCCATGGGAATCTTGAAAAAATATTTTTTTCACATTTGAAGAGTCTCCAAAGGAATCAGATACAGGTCTAATGAAAGAGAGATGTTCTTTCACTATTGATTCATCTTTAGAGACTACTTTATTTGACACTGGTACATCACACTCATTCATTTCAACTCGTATTTTGAATTTGGTAAATCTTTCTATGGATCTTTTATCTTCTGTGATGGATATTACTATATCCCTCATAATGAAGAGAGAGTAGGGTCTTTGTAGTCTCTCTTATGATATATCTTTATCATATATTTATATTTCTTGGGATTTTATGATTCTCGACATGAAACTAGTTGACATCATTTTCAAGATATATTGGATCATTACCAATAATGCATGGATTGATTTTTTTAAGTATAGTTATTCTTCCATATGTAAATTTTGGGAATGTAATATCACTGTTCTATTTTTATTTTGAGTGGGAATCCTTTGGTGGAGATCTCCGTCTAGTTTTCATTGAGTGCCCTGATGTTTTTCCTTCTAATTTCAAGGGATTTACACCGGCCAGTGAGGTAATGTTTTCTAGGGATTTAGTGCCTGGTACTTAACTAGTATCTATTCCTTTATACTACATGGTTCAATCTAAAATGAAAGAGTTGAAGTCGTATCTTGATGATATTTCAGAGAAAGGCTTTATACCCCCCGGTTTGTCACCTTGGATGCTTCACATTCTCTTTGCAAAGAAAGATAATAGGTCACTGTAGCTTGGTATTGATTACTAAAAACTCAACCGATTAATGGTAAATGAAAAATATATGTTACCACAGATTGATGATATGTTTGACTAGGTGAAAGGGGAAACATGTTTCTCAAAGATTGATTATCGATCTGGTTACCAAAAATTTATAATAAAAGAATCTGACATTAATAAAATCACCTTTTAGAGAAGGTACGACCATTATGATTACCTTGTCAAACCAGTTTGTTTAACCAATTATTAGATAGTTTTAATGGATTTAATTAATAGGATATTTCATGAGTATCTTGATACTTTTGTTGTGGTCTTTGTGCATGACATCCTTGTTTACTCTATGTCGGAAGAGGATCACGCAAATCATTTAAGAGGAGTTATGGAATTGTGGATAAATCACTAACATTATGTCAAGTTATAGAAATGTGATTTATATATTTGGGAAGTGATGTTCTTGGGACATGTGGTGTTAGAAAATGGAATATTAGTTGATCTTGAGAAGGTGAAGGATGTTATAACATGGGAGAAACCAAGGATTTTTTGAGATTCAGAGCTTCATAGGATTAGTTAGATATTATATCCAGTTTGTAATGGAATTCTGAAATTTGGATTCTTTGATGACTTATCTAAATAGAAAGGGTGTAATGTTTTCTTAGGATGACAAATTTCCAAGTTATTTTTTGAGTTGAACCTTTATTTTGACTATTATTCTAGTGTTTACTCTTCTAGAGGTCGGTCATAACTATGTGGCCTTCTGTGATGCATCATGTTTGGATTTGGGAAGTGTTTTTATACAATGTGGTTATGTCATTTAATATAGCTTTAGAAATCATGGGCCACATGAGAATAATTATTTGACCCATGAGCTTGAAATTACTGTTGTGATTCATTAACTTAAGAGTTAGTGACATTATATTTTCATAGAATGGTTTACTGTGTATTCCAAAAATAAGATATTGAGTTATATCTTCTCTCTATAAGATTTGAATATCTTACAGAGTTTTTTGATGGAATACCTATAATGTTTTGTCATTGAAATCACATTTAACCCAGGAAAATTGAATTTCATAATAGATGCTTTGAGCTGGAAACATTCGACCGACGCCATGAAAGCCTCATCGAATGAGTGTAACTCAATGGGTCCTTTTTTATAGTTTCATATTGGAGATCAGGAATCAGGGGTTGAGGGTTTTTGGCCAATGTTTCATTTGAATCCACTCTTCTTGAGTTGATTATTCAAGAGAATCATCTTGACATTGAGTTCAATAGTAGTATAGGCTCTCTTTATAGTGGGGAGAACATTGTTGAGTGATCAATATCCATGGAGGGAGTTATATGTTATCAAAATTGTTTTGTGGTACTGTTATAGGTTTGGAAATTTGTGATGGTGGATTTCTATAACTCCCTATGGACAGTGTACCCAAGAACCACGCATATGTTCTATGACATGCATTAATGATTTTGGTGTCTAGGTATGAGATGGGGAATTGTTGATTTTGTCTCTCATTATTATACCTATCAACATGTCAAGGCTAAGAACCAAAGATATTTGGGATTTCTTTAGCTACATCGAGGGCCATCTTGAATGTGTGGTGAGATCTCCATGGAATTTGTGTTTGGGTTTTTATATACAAGAAAAATATGATTTAGATATCAATTTCGATCAATAGGCTGATGAAATTAGCTCACTTTATACTAATTTAGATTCAACAAAAGGTGAAGAGATTGTAAATTTCTTTGTGAAAGATATTTTTCATTTCCACAGAGTTCTATCTATTATAGTTTCTAATAGGGATGCCTAGTTTCCTTCTCATTTTTTGAGAGGCCTCTAGGAGCCATAAGGATCTCAGGTTCGATTGTGTATGCCATACCATCCATAGTCAGATGTCCAGAAAGAATGATCTATATAGATTCCTAAGGATATTATTTATTCCCATGCTATTGAATTTGGTGGTTCTTGGGATTACCATTTGAGACTGGTTGAGTTTTCCTATAATAATAATTACCAATCAGTGATTAGAATGGATACTTTTGAGGCATTTTATGGCCAAACAAGTAAATATCTATTATGTTGGTCAAAGATCGGTGAAAGTTCCTTGGTTGGATCAAGCATGGTTGAAGAGTTGAAAAAAAATTTGATCCTTTATATATTGTTGATGGAATAGATCTGGTATAAGTCTTTTGTTGATCGTCATCCCAGACCATTGTAATTTTCAATTGGTGACTAGGTGTTCTTGAAATTTAAACCCTATTTGTGTCATCCACAGCTTGGGAGGCAAGGTAATATTTATAACAATTTTGTTTTACCTTCTAAGGTTTTTGGGGATGTTGGTAAAGTGTAATAAAATCTAAAAATTCCTCCAAAGATGATATCAATACATAATGTGTTCTACGTATCTCGACTCTGAAAATATCTTTCTGATCCTTCTCATGTTCTTAGATGAAATGATCTTGATGTCAATATTGATTTATCTATGAATGAGCATCCAGTAAGGATAGTTGATTCTGAAACTAAGGTATTTAATTGGAATATGATACCTTTGGTTTGATTTCTATGGTAGCATGGTTCTGATACTCCCGATACTTATGATAGGGATATATTGATGAGAGAGTAGTGACCTCATCATTTTGACATTGAAGCTTATTAACAAGATTTTTGGGGACATACAGTTTCTATGGTGGAAAAGTTTTAACATCCAATTTATTTTTAGGTACCCTTCTTCCACTATTTTGATCATTCATTTTTTGGGTATTGTTTAGGGATGCTTCAGGTGAAAATTTGTATATTTTTAGAACATTTTAGGTTGTTCACGGTTGGTGCATGACATTCCCAAAATATGCTCCAACCCAAGGAAAAATATACAAACCCAAATAGTGAGGGTTTTCACAGCTGGCACATGGTTTATCAATTCATGTCCCCATAAAAAACAATGTAAACCCACCAACTGGGGTTTAAAGTTTGAATAACCATGCTGCCCTACCCAGCTACCCATTCATGCAGGATTTACTTATTCTGAAAGTTATTTAAAAAATTTATAAAGCCACTTTATACCTGTTTCTCAGGACCAAGTCACCATATTACGATTTCCTTGGTTGGTAGGCCTCGCAAGAAATAATGCTTTCTCCTTCAAATCCTCTCCAATGTGGATTGATGCTAGGAAATGATCATTCGATCCTTTCTCAATAAGAATTATTTCCCTATTTTTTATCTCCCTCCATCTTTTTCTCTCATCCTTGGGTTTTGATTTATATCAATTTTTTAGAGAATATAATAATCTTTGTTTGGGATCTTGAAACTAGGGTTTATTTCTTGATCTCTTTGGCTGATATTATTAGTTGGAGTTTCCCATTTTGGTCAATATGATATGTGCTCTCCTTATTATGGTAAGTGATTCTGTTTAATATTGTCAAATTTATTAAACCCTTAAGTAAATGATTTAAATTATATTTATTTCAATTAAATTGTTAAATATTTTTTATTTGGGTTGTGTTTTAAATTTTATTTAGCATAAAATATTGGGAAACACCCCATTCTAAGGAATTGGGTGTGTTTATAGAATTTGATATAAATTTTTAAAATTAAATTGTTAAATTTAAATTGTTAAATTTATTTAAAAATTTTATTTAAGAAAAATGTAATTTTTGTATAATAACCCATTTATTTTATCATAGAAAAGACATGAATTGATTAAAAGTGCATTTTTGTTTTCAAATGGGAATTGACATATTGAAATGGGAAGTGGGTTAATTTTATTTTAAACCATTTTAAATTAAATTTCCCATTATTGATTGTTTTTAGAGAACATAAAATCCTAGATAGTTAGTGATTTATTTGGAAAAATAATTTATTGATGCTTTATAAATCTGAAAAAACATATGCATCATGTCACATCCCTAATGGGATGGTGATGAGTCTCCTTTGACCAATGTTTGAGGGACGTGTGTACACCTATTATTGTGATCACCTATTTGAGTGCGTAGGATCCCATAACCTGGAACTATCATACCTCTTAAAGAATGACCATGTTGCACCTTTGTGATGATTTATATATATATATATTCCATTAATTTTAAGCAATTTTACACATGCCTTATGAATTTATATAAACTATTTTCTATAAAATTGTTTTTAATCCATTTTTTAGAAATGTTTTATATCAATTGAAATGTAACGAATGATTTGTTTAAAAAATTATTTTATCCTACCATTCATGTTTATTTAAAATTGATATATTTATTTGGTTTATTAATTGTGGAATCTTCTTCTATAATCCTTAGTGAGACCCTACTAGGGCTTTACCTCATACCCTACCAGTGTATTTGGGTGTTTTAATTTTATATTCTTCCAGTTTCAAGTAAGGGTAAAGCGCCACTTCGAGGTGGTTCTTTTTGTTGATATTTTGGGCATGAAGAGTTGTGTCTTTTTTGGAATTTCATTGTTTATCGTCCTATTTTATGGCACTTCTTGGTTGTACTTTTGGATTTTTATACCTATTTGAATTTTGGTACTATTATCCCTATGGATTTTTCTTTTGAGCATACTAACTTGTTTTTCTTCTTCTGCTATTTATTTGGAAAAATAGTTCCCACCATTTTGTTATATGATTCCAACTACTAGTCACCAATGTGTGGGGATTGGGACCACCCTTAGGGTGACGTCGGGATCAACTTGGGTATCAGGGTACTAGGGTATCTCAACCGGTTTGTGACGCCCAAATCCCAAATATTCAAAAGGCCTAGTTTGGTGATGTGAGTTGATGGTATAATCACAAAACATGGGGGATTCTCCTGAAAAAATTATAGGAATGATAAAAAACCACCATTAAAATCTATAATAATAAAATAACACAACATATAATACCATCATTCATTTTAAAATTCATTTTAAAAAAAATCTAGGAAAAATATTGGAAAAGGAGAAAAATAAAGGGGTCAAAAAAATTATAGATCAAGAGAATTTATTCTAACCACATCATTATATTTAGGGGGGAAGAGGAACACAATCCATTAAAATAATACCATAATAAATTTTTATAATATCATGTCCTAGAATAAAAAAAACACAACTCCATGAACTCGTACTGTCTAACAAAATAACCAAATCAAACCTAAAAAATATAAAAATATTATAGATAAGTTTGGATAAGAATATAAGTATATAATATTGTTTTATTCCAAGACTCTCTCATTCCAATATGGAAGAAGGATACTGAAAAATTATAAAACAAATATAAAAGCATACTTTTTTACTTATTCCATATTTACTATTACCCCAATATAACAAAGACTCATCAAATCTACATCAAGTAGAGTTATACATTGATAATGAAAAATATATCAAAAAGGTACCCATAACTCACTTTTTGATCCAATCACACTCACATCATAAAGACAGAAATACTAGCACTCTCATCACTTCTATATTTGTATAAAATAACTATATACCATTCAACCATAATAATATATGAATACCACATCCTATCCACATACCAATACCACATTATAAACACAAGCTGCATAGCATAAATTTATCACATATCATGTAAATACATCCATATTCATATAAATACATCATCACCACATAAATACCACATTCCACATCACAACTACACCAAAAAACATTAACATATAATAAAACTCTATGTAACGGCCCTTGATCTTAGTAAATACTTTTCCTTAAATAAATATCATGTTGAGTGGATTGTAATAAAAATAAAGCTAAAATAAAAACATCTGTGATACTTTAATAAAATAAAATCAATATATATAACTGATATATTATGGATGTTAAAATTTTGGGTATCAATAGAGGTTTTATTTGATGAAAACTATTTAAAAGTATATATTAATATAAGAGTCATTTCATTAAAATTTCTTTGTTTTCCACTAATGAGTTTTTTTATTGAAACTAATTTTTATCAAATTTAAAACTTGAATATTATATAATGAAATTAATTTTCAAATTCCAAATATCAAAATTATCCAAATATGGGTTTTAGGATTTTTCTAAATTAATTTATTTTTAGTTGAATAGAGAAAAACACAGTATTTGATAAAATGGTGAATTTTATTACTTAATCAGTATATAAGAAAAAACTATATATTTTTAATTAGTCAAATATGTGTTTATGAAATAATTTTATATATTTTAATAATAATTTTTTAAATTTATAAAACCAATTTTTAAATTTATAACACAAAATTAATATTTTAATTATAATAAAAAATACTTTTAATGTTTTCTTTTAATTATGCGTTTAATTTTAAAAATCAGATTTTTATTTCTTTAAATGATAAAAAACTTTTTTATTTTATATTAAATAAATTTTTGTCTTTAAAGTTGATAATTTTGATAACAATAGCTTACAGATATGTTTAAATCTTAAAACCAGATTTTCTCTTAAAAAAAGTACTTTTACGCAATATGTGTGTTTATTTAAAAATTATTGTTTCAAATTATTATAAATTTTATTTGATAAAATTAAATTAAAATTTTAAATCAAAAGGATAAAATTTGGTAAAATTTATAATTTTTAATTTGGTTATAAAAATTAATTACTAAGGTTAAAAATTAATGACCCAGATAAACTTAAATTTAGCATAAATTAACTTATGATGAGAAAATAAATTACAAAATGTTAAAAACAAGTATCCAAATTTATTCTATAGGAATATATTTACAATAAATTACACCCTATCTTATTTTTAATTATTTTATCCTTTTCCAATGGAATTATAACTTTATATTATTGAAAATTTAAAGGGTGCTTCTAAAATTTCCCTCTACTTCACTTATAAAAGAGGATTCTTCAACCACTTCTTATTAAACCATTACCTTCTAATATATTTCTATAAAATTTATCATTTTATTACTCCTATAATCTTTCCTCATTTTAATCTTCCTATGTGAACTATAATTTATCCTAAGCCCTTCATTTCTAAGTAGATGTTGAAGAGAAAGTTCAAGGTCCCAGAGTGTGTATTACATGATCCTCATCTTTTTGATCTTATTATTCCCCTTCCAGAACCATCCTAAACATAGTAATATAATTAAATAATTTCCATTATTATACTAAAGTGTTATTATATTAGTTAAATGAACATTATTTATTCATTCCCATCTACTTATAAAAATAAAAGAACATCAATCGTGCATTGTGCAGACTATCGCTTGCAAGAAGTAAAATTTTTCGTCATTCATCTTGATTTTCATTTTTTAACAAAAATATTAAAATAAGATTTAATAGGATTAAAATAAAAAACCATCATTATAATTGTACTATAATAATATTATGTCAAAATAAACAATTTATTAATGAAAATCAACCATCAAATTATGGTATGTTCATGTTTGGGTCCATTTAACCACCTATATGAAGAATGTTATAAACTTTATCCTAGATAAATATTGGAAATTAAACAATAAAATTTATATTATATAATAATAAAATAATTATTGGTATATGGTTTCAGAAATGTTATATTAAATGTTGAAATTAGTGTCTTTAATTGATAAAATTACCAAAAATAATCCAATATTGATTCCATTTTCATAAAAATGCAAGAAAAATTAATTTAATAAATAAATAAAATATAATAATAAATAGTGATTATTTAATGAAACATATATGAATAAGGTAACTATGTAGGCATATAATAAACTTAATTTGTTAAGTTAGGAAGCTAGGCACATTCCCTTAATGAATCAGGACTATGGTAAGGGTTCCATCGACACAATTTTCGATTCATTAGGTAATTGTATTTCTAATTTTAACACATATTTCATGATTTATCTAATAATTCAATTCCTAGATTTTATATGTTACTTTATATTTATCTTTGGTGAAATTAATTATCAATATTAATAACCACTTCTTTGATAAAATATTTTTTAAATTAAAAGTACAATGTAGGTAAGAATAACTCCCATGTTTACAAATTAATCTTGTCATACATTTCCTTGTTTTACCTATAAAAATTGTATTATTTAATGAAATCCATGTATTTTTTGGTCTTTTAAATTTTTCATTTTTTTAATATATTTAATGAAACTAAATTAATTCAATGTTTTTCTAATGGGATTTAAAAAAATGACCTAAAAATTTTAATAATGGAATTTATTTTCCTTATTACCACTCTAGATTTAAAAACATTATTTTTTATCCTTTTAAGGAATTTTTATTTAAAAATATCTATAATAAGATTTTAAAAACCCATATATTTACATTATTAAAAAAATGAATATACTTTTCATTTTGAAATACCTTGGTATTTTATAATATATTTCTCTTTAAATAAATTTAATTCCCATAATAGATTTATTTGTACGCAACGTAGATTTTAAATAAAACATAATGTACTATTAGAATATTATGTGACATTTATTTACAAGTCATTTTATTAGTAGTTATGAATAGTATTAAATAAATTATGAAATATTATTTTTTAAATATGTATAAAATGAATTCATTTGTCATCAATTGGTTAGAAATGAAATAAGAATAATTTGAAGGTAAATTTAGATGTTTTTTTCTCAAAAATAGTTTTTTATGCTTGATTTTTTAATGTTAATAAATTAGATAAAAGTTTATTATTTAATTAATCCATTTAAATTTATATTTTATATATTCAATAATTTTTTATATTCATCTAATAGTTTTTACTTTTCCTGGATTAAGAATAAATCTATTTTTATGCTAAGAAATTCATTTTCCAAAAATTATTTTTTGTTTTATTTTGAATTATTATTATAAAATTAATTTATAACACTTATAGAAATTTAATCTTGTTAAATTGATTACATATTTTTATGAATTAAAATTTATATAATATAATATTCGTTCCATAATTTTATGTTATAATAAATAGTTAAAATAAAAATATTTTGATGCCATGATTAGGGTTAAAAAGGGTTTTTCAGGGGTTAACATTTGATATAAGGATTAAAATAGCACTAAAAACTTGATTTAATTTGATTGGTAAAAGATAATTTGAAAGGAATCTTATATTCAAATATTTTTAATTTTTTTCACTTGAATTGAGTAGTACATTAATAGATTTTAATATTTTTAAAATGATCAATGTGTGACCTCTCCCTCTATTATAAAAGGGTACCATTTCTCATCTCCTCGTCACACTTCAAAAGACTACTGTCAAAACAAATCATTTCAAAAATACCTTCAAAAAATCTCTCCCCACTGTAACACCATGAGTTGTAAGGAACCTCTATTTCAAATCAATTAAATTTGTTTGATGTCTTGTGTTACATGCTACACTAACATAAACATTCAATAAACCCTAAACAATGTTATGTCTATACTAAATTCTACACAGATCTTAGATAGAGGTACAAAAAACAATAATATTATATTTTCTTTCGTGAAACACTATGTTTTTCTTTAGTTACACACAATACCAAGTTGCTCCAACATATTGTGCTATACACAAGTCTTAGTTTTTCTAAACTATAATATAATATTAATAATAGCATTAAAATATTCTTATAGTTATCACCTAGCCATTGAGAAGGAAAATATGAAAATAATTTACTAAATTATGAATCTATAGTTTAAACATGTTTATAAAATGAATTGTTTGGTTATCAATTAATTGGAAATGTAAATAAAAACAAATTTAATATAAAGGATATGTTTTTATGGAAAACTCTTTTTTTGTCCACAATGGATTTTTTCATAATAAATTATCTTAATATTTATTATTTATAGATGCTAATGAAAATTATATATTATAAATTTATCCAAATGTTTTTTAATTCATCAAAAAAGTTTCATAGACATAAAATATTTACAAATCTTGTTTTATGTATAAAAGCCTTGTTATTCTAAAAGGCAGTTTTACCACCTTTTAATTAAAACCTATTTTAAAAATAATTTTTGACAGTTTTATCATTTCTATTTGAAAAAATAAACTTTATTTTAGAAAAAATAAGGTGAAAATTATCTTAGGTTTATTGTTTGGTATATTTATAAGAAGTTTCATTTTTTATTAATAGTGAAAACACTGAATTTTAATTAAAAGTACAGTTTCATATATTTTATTTACATAGATAAATTATATTTTAAATTTATTTAAATTAAATTTATATCAATTGTGTATATATTAATATAATTTAGGACAATATTGTCAATTTGACATTGAAATTGGTTATAAAAACATTGCAAACTTTGGAACATTTTCACTTTAAAAAACATGTTATTTCATCCCATATATGGGATTATTTTAAATTAATTCACACCACTTATATGATTATAATTTGAAAAAATGAATTCCATATATTTAATCCTTATAATTTATAATTTCTAAAAATTTCAACTTAATTTATTACAAAAGTAATTTGTGAAATAAATAAAAAATAATTATAATGATTAATGTAAAAACAATATTTCTTAGTGATTAAACTTAATAAATAAGGTTTAAAAATGGAAATAAACACATCAAAAATCTATTGGATTCAAAATTTTAGACCATTTACCATATTTTATCTAAAAAAATTCATTATTTTAGGCACATTATGTAAGTTATACCACTCAATAGTGTTTACCATTTTGTATTTACAATAATGTAGCTCCTCCTCCACTATAAAAGGGAATTCACCCCCTCACATACTCACACATCCCAAGAAAATTTTATTGGAAATTCCCTATAAATATCTTCACTGAAAATACATCATGTGAACCTATAAGCCTCTATTTTGGGAATTAATCCAACCAATTAAGTCCCTTGGTGCAAACTAAATGGAGTAATCTATAAAAGATGTTTCATCCTTTAACGTGCATTTTTGTTTTGTTTCCCTATCCCCCCCTTTAATTAATATTATATAAAGACAATATAATAACCGTATTATCCTCAAAATAGTAATATTTTGTTATTTTATGTTTAAAACCGACACCTACACACACATCCATCAAATGGGATACACGATAATCATTCGTGTGTACAGAACTACTGCCTCTTGAACCAGTGTCATTCGATCTTCCATTATCATCAATCAAGGATGATAATACTGATGGAATTAATATTTTTATATGATATATATGATATTTATTATGTATTTATTTTTATTTAATTATTATATAACACATATATTCATGTTCTCAATTTTTTTAGAATTTGATAACATCGTTTGTGGAATTGTGGACTACCGCCTCCTCAAAGTGATATGATTCTTTAACGCTTTAAATGAAATGTATTAAGTATAGGTTTGATTAAAATATTTTTTAAATATTAAATAAAAAATATAATATATTATAATATATATATCATTTAATTTTATCTCTTTCAATACACTAAGAAAATGGAATCAACATTCATGTATACATTTGGCCTACCATCTCCATGAATGGTGCATTTCATTTTCTATTTATATATTTTATAGATTATTATACATAGATATATAATTAATATATATGATATTTAAATCATCTTTTAAATTCTTGAAAACATTAAATCAATATATAATTAATAGTACCAATAATAACAAGTCAAAACGTGTACAAAAAACAAAGTAGTTACTACCTAAAACGTATTATTAACATGGAATTGTTAATAAAAAGTAATAAAAGGTCATAAAAAACATATATGGTATGATATAAATTAATATATTTTTTAATATAATTATAATAAACTTATATTTATTATACATGAGGTTTGAACTAGTACGAAGAGAGTCGAAACATAAGGTGGTGGAATTTCAAGTCACACTTTTATTTCTGTGAGACTTATACCTTATTCACCACTCCTTTATTTTGTGTGGGGTATGAAATGATCGTGAATTTATTATATTATTATTATCATTAAATTTTATGGGTATTTACTTATCCATTTTCTAATATCTTTTTCATGGGTTTTATGGTCATATGTTACCAAATCGGTAAGGTAATTTTTTTTAACAATTTTCCTTATTTGAGACACATGTTATTCTATACAGCTAAATTATTTTACTAGGTGTATATAATTCCCTTGAACATGTTATATTATGAATATTATTATTTTCATGATATTATAAGCTTATTTTAATGTCATTCTCTCATGGGGATTATGATTAAAAGTTAACAATGTGGTAGGATTTTATTGCTACAGTATAATCATTATCAAGATTATTTATAGATATGATTCTCTTAATGAAATATTATGATCTATATATTAGAAAATCTCATTAATATATTATCCTAGAGTTATTCATGACATATTCATGTATTGGTTCCATTTTTTCTCTCTTTTTTTACATAAGATAATTCAGAAAAAATCAATAAAACTTTATATATTTTTCTACTATATTGGTAACTTGTTTTCTCCCAAAATCATGTTTTATAAAAATATTTTTGAAAATTTTCTAACATGATTTTTAAGAGATATTTTTAGACGTGTTTTACTTTTTTAAAATGGTTTTAAAAAGAACCTTTTTTTATCTTCTGATCAAATCTCTTTTAACTCTTACCAATAGTATGAAAAAAATAATTATTTCTATGTATACGTCATGTACAAAATTATCTTCCTTTATGAACAATCCATTTGTTGAAGATTCCATTAAAATTTTCTAAGTATACTGTCAAATAAAAACGTTTTCAATTTTTTTAAATATTCCTTTATATATTTTTAATGTTATTTTCAAAGAAAAGTATTGCAAAAAAATTATTATGTTTTAAAAATCGTTTTTCATACCTTAAAAGATATTTTCCTTGAGGAATATTTTTAAAAGATTTATAGAAATTATTTTCCATATAAGATTACATCTGTTGATGTTATTTATGTATTACTGGGGTTATGATCCAATGATATCATTCTCATTATTTCTTTGAATGGTTATTCTTTTATTGAAATATTGTTTATCAAAAGCATTTATCTTGCACAAGTTATATCATGATAAATACTCATGAAACCCATTTCATTTTGCGAGGTATTCTATGATGAAATTATTATGAAAACTATATTTTTTCCATAGGCTAATATATTTTGAGATGAATATGATTAACATTTTTTTTTTCATTTCATGGGTTATGATATGATGATTTTTATAATCTTGTGGAAAAAATATGTATAATTTAATTATTAGATAGATGGGACCTATATCACCCTTTAATTAATTGCAATGTGATTTATATCTCTGGAGATATACATGTCTAGAATAAAGATTGAACTCGGTTCAATAAGGGACTTTGTCCGTTAATATTTTCTTGGTTGTGAATGTTGACTATTAAGTTGGTTTGGGGAGTAAACTCATTCTACAAATATGGAATTTTTAATAAGGGATTACTATTATGGAAACCATTTTATATTCTTATTTGTTTTCCACAATTCCATGTATTATTCCTATGTTATTATTTTATGTCTAATACTATTTATTCCCTTAGGATTCATGTCTTATTAACTGTCAAAATTTATTCCACGACTCTTGATTATGATCTTTGATGTGTAGGGTATGATCTTCTACTGTTATGATCATGTTCACATACTCTTATGCACATTATTATGCGTATATATCTCCATTGTTTTCCCTTACTGAATATCTGATCTCACCCTTTATAATGATTCATTTCCCTAGGTTATGAATATATGTATTATGTATGATGTCTCTAAGATTTTTTCTTGTCTTGGAGAACCTATTTGAAGATAATTTACCTCACTTATGTACCTGTGTCTACGTTTCTATGTTTCTAAAAGCACAAAACTAATATGGTATCTGAGAATGTGTTTGTGTAAAGTATTAAATGTTCCAAAAAAAGTTATTTAATTTATATGTATGAGATTATAGGGTTTATATTATTGGTATTAGAGTAAAATTTTATTTAAAATTTGGAAAAAATGATGATAAAACCTTTGTAAAATCCCTAAGGTAATGTCTCTAAGGATAAGTTCAAGGATGAGTCAATGTATAATAAAATATCCTTAAATTTTGGTAAAGGATAGAGTGATTGGTTTCTTAGGAATAAATACCTGTCTAGATACTATAGGTGGATGTGCCTATGGAACAAAATTATATAGGGGTAGCAACCCCGAAAACACCACATTGAGGTAGACTTTATCTGGAACTAGTGCATGACAATGGGACTTACTACCCACTTGGTTTGACACTATCAGGGGATATGATTTGAAAATTTACAAACTCTTTATGAAACATCATGAAATATTTAAATATAATTTGTCTATGAATAACCTATAAATAACCAAAGGTTTCATAGTTTAAATATCATGTCATAATTTAGACACCCTATAAGTGGATTTTAATTATTATGTGGTTTCCAAATATGATTATTATTTATTAATCTATGATTTTTAGTTTTATATAGTGGATATAAATGTATAGAATCATGTTAACATTGAATATTATAGAAAATTTAGTGACTATGAGAAACCAAAGTGGATGATAACTTGAAAGAAAGATATTCCCATTATGCCTAATCAGCTACCGTGTTATATGACTAATAATGTGATCTTTGGTGAGATTCCTAACGCATAAAATAATATTAATATTAGATTTTATGAAATTTAATGTGGGAATGAACATCAAGGATTAATGATATATCTTCTTGTATGTTTATAATAATGGAAGAAGAACTATAAGTAACACCTAAAATAGAGGACAAGATGTAATTTGTGCAGAAAAAGGGGTCATAGAGTGACAAATTGTAGAGGATTTCAACTTATTATCTTTGGAGAATATGGGAATTACCCAACTCAATTCTACTACCAAATAATTTACTTCTAAACCAAGGAATGATCTATTCAATGCTAATAATTGAAGTGGAAGTATTTATGTATTTATGTATTTGGATTTAATATTTTTGAAATTTATATGTATTGTTTTGTATAAGTTTTTTTGTTAGTGATTTGAAAGAATATTTTCAATGGTACTAATGACCTAGATAATTTATTTAATAGAAATATTATATTTTCTAGAAAATAAATGATTATGAGAAGGTACCCCTTAGTATATTCTGAATGCTAAGAAATTGATGTTTTGTATTGATAAAGAGATGATTGATATAGATAAAGTAAATTTGATAGTATTGATTACCTCATAATTGATAAAGAATTTATTGACTATCTGTTTTGTGATATTATTGATGGATATTATTAAAAGTTTGGATTTAAGGATATATCTAATGATATTTGGAATAATAAAGAATTTATGTTTTCAATAAGGATGTATGGTAATTCTATTTATTATTGTGTTTAAAGATAATACATGATGAATTTATTAACATATTTGGAATGTGATAAGGAATGGATACTTTATGATATATGGGGGAACAATGATAATCTGATTGAGTGACCTTATTTCTAAATCTATGGTTTTTCATCTCTCAGAAGTGTTATAAGCTTGACAATTTATGGAATGGTTGAAGATTAAATTCAAATGATGTTTTAGAGATTAAATTATTATCTCTTAATAAGAAGATTTATTCATATTGGATAACCAGTTATATTATTTTTTATGAATACATATAAAGACATATGGAAAGACTTATCATTCTATATATGAATCTTATTATCTATTAGTTATTCAAGCATAAAAAAGTGACCTTCATTTTTGGAGTAAGAGATAGAATGTAAATTGATTAGGACAGAACCAAATGGTGAGATTGTGCATATGAAATGGAATGAAATCATGTAAGTATATATCCTTGTGATAATAATGAAACATTAATAAAATTTTCTTGAAATAAAGCGTAATCACATTATCATCATGTTTTATGATATCAATGGCCTTTTTCACGTTGCTTTGGTTTATGGATTTGTGATGACTAACTTTATCTTGACCATGATCTCTATCACTAATAATTCGGACATAATAGTTATATTTCTATTTAATATCAATGTTTTAACTTTCCACCTATGTTATTTTATGTGGAAATCTAATTCTGAGTTAATTTTGGTAACCGTTATGTTTCTGACTTTGTTTTTTTAATGGAGGTTTTAGTATTGATTTTTATAATGTGGGATTCTATCTAATAAAATTTAAATTAATAAACTGTTGATAACCCAGATTAATTTTAATGTTAAATTTATTTTTATGGGGGGTATAATGTAACACCTTGAGTTTTTAGTAACCTTTTTTTCTAATAAATTAAATTTCTTTGGTATCTTGCATTGCATGCTACACCAAGTTAAGCTTTCATTATACTCTGCCCCACAATATGTTTATGTTACACTAAAACCCAATCATTGGTTTATCTACATGAAACATTGGTATTAGCTTGCATTATAATAAAAACTATGTTTTGATCGTGTGACACATAATACCATGTTTCTTTGACAGCTTACGTTACATGGAAGATTGAGTTTTAACGAACTATAACATACTATTAATAAAATTATTAAAATATTATTATAGTTATAACCCACGCATTGAAATGGTAGATATGAATAAGATTAACTAAATTATAAAAATATGGTTTAAAAAAGTTTATAAAATTAATTCATTGGTTATCATTTAATTATAAATGAAAATAAAAACCAATTGAATATAAAGGATATGTTTATATGAAAATCTATTTTTATTCCCACAATGGAGTTTTATATTAATAAAATAAACTAATCATTATTGATGAGATATTTTATGGAAATTTATATATTATATATTCAACCAAATGGTTATATATTCATCAAATAAGTTTTATAGGCAATAAATAAGAAAATATCCAATTTTAGGCAATAAAAACTATACTAATCTAAAAAGTAGTTTTCCACCTTTTGATGGAAATATTTTTTTAAAACTAACTTTTGACACTTTTATAATTTATATATGACAAAATAAACATCATTTTTAATGTATAATTTCAAAATTATCTTAGGGTGAATTGTTGGTACTTTTTTGAGAAGTTTAATATTTGAGGAATAGTGAAAAACACAAAATTTTAATTAAAAATGCATTTTTTCTAATTAATTTATATAGTTAGATTTTATTTTAAGTTATTTATAAAATATATTTAGATAAATTATAAATATATTAATACAATTTAATGTATTATAATTAATTTCAATTTTTAATTGGATATAAAAACATTTCATACTTTTGACCACTTTGACTTTAAAAAGTTGTTGTTTCGACCATTGTCAGGACCAGTCACCCAGGGCCAGTGCCGTGACTACCCCAAGCCCGCCTTCCATAGTCTAGGGGCTGACGACTATCATCAAAGGCGTATTCCAAAAAATCGGGAAGGCATTGCATTTATATCCGGTAAACACACGCAACCATGCACACATCAAGATACAAGCACGAGTAAACTGTATAGGAAAAGAGTGCTGAAAGCAAGTTAAAAGGGGCTAGAATACAAGACCAACTAGAAAGTACAAGAAAACTAAAAGGTACAAGTAAACTGAAATAGCTCCTGTGAACACCCGCTAAGGATCCTACCTGAAGGGTTGGTACAGCTCTCGAATGGCCATCTCTACGGCATGCCTTGTCTAATGTCCACCTCCGAGCTACCTCCAATCCTGGTACTATCGTCCTCAGTCAGCGTTGTCTGTCATCTACACCAAACACAACAACGTTTGGGAATATCCTGTACAATGGTGAGTATGACAATACTCAGTAGGGACCCCGAGACCCTCAATGTCTCATAAAATCCACAAAGTATAAACCACAATGCATCAAATCAATTGACAACCTTACTTAGGTACATGCCCATACATATACCTAAGATATCAAGTATACATATCTCAACCATGAGGAAACATAGGGTCCAACCCAAAAGCCCAACGATCAACTATTCCACAAAGGTAGGAATACCATAATGGTAATTACCACATAGGTACGCCACATAGAAGAATACCAAAAAGGTATCACCACGAAGGTAAGGACTCAACTCATACTAGGTATAATTTTGGTACAATAGTAGAGATGATTTGAAGTAACTACTGAATAATCTTACTCTATTAAAAGGAAAACCAATGAAGGATCCCAAATTGTAGACCCACACAGTACCCTAGTACATCGTCAGACCCACACAACATCCTAGTAGAATGTCAGTACATCGCCAGACCCACACAGGATCCTAGTACATCGTCAATACATCGTCACAGCCAGCTACATGGTATATTCACTAAGCTTTCTCGTCTCCAGGAGAGTTTTCTCTTCATTCTACTAGTCGATACTCCAACTACTACGAATTCCCATGAATATGTATCCCAAAGTACCACCATGTAATATGGGTCTCAACGTAATAGACGGTGCATCAATTGGACAACTATTCTGTAAGTTATTAGCCTTTTAGTTCCGAGGGCCCAGTTGGATTCATGCTCGATCCAACCAGACTGTACTATAACATTATCTAAATATAATGTTGGGTATACCAACAAGACCTTCTTTCCCTAAGGTTTCTAGTGCCACAGACGGTTTGTTAAATGGACACACGATTCCAATGTTACGACCAAAAGAACATATACGGTCAAAATTGGTCTGGCTCTGGTCTGATCCGGTTCGGTTCTGGTCAATCCACGGTGCGGCCGGATGACCACGATGGGGTAGGTCATCCATGGTGCAGTGGTCCGCTGCAGCTGTCAAGATGGCCAGCCATCCTCTCTGTGCGGTGTGGTCGCGCGCAGTGCCTTCGCCGGTGGCCAGCTCAGCTGGCCGTCCTCCCTTCGTCGCCGCGACACATACTGCGACCCCTTGTTTGCAGGGCATCACGGACGTGTGCCGCCAACCCCATCATGCAACCAGCATCTGGTTTCCATATTCCTCTGTCACAAAGATTTCATCAAAAACTACAAGGGATTATGGAGAGGTCGGCCCATGTTCATTTGGCATCCACCCTCCATGTTAGAGGGGTAGCAAGTGGTTCACAACGTTTGAATCACGAAGAACATCAAGAATGGTTAAGGGAGGTATTTAAGACATCCAACCCTAACTCAATGGTTTTTTGTCGTGTTTTGAGATGAAAACAGTGAAGGAGAAGAAGGTTCCAACATTTGTTACTTCCTCAATCATGCTTCCAAAGTTGGCTCATGTGTCATCCTCTTCCTTGATTCCGAAGAACGTTCTTCTATGGAGATGACATTTCTTTGTTTGGAGGAGAAGTTCTTCAATGTAGAGGAAGGGTTTCTCCATAGATTTCTCACAATTCACCACACTTTATCTACCAATCCTATGAAAGAAAAGAGGTTCCAATATAAATTTAATTATGTAGATTAATTTATGTAGGCATAATTAAATGTTGAAACATTTGATTAATTTATGCTGGCTCCAACAATTAAATGGTGAGTTGAAAGGGGTTTATCCCTTTAAAGAGTGTTCAGGTGGTCCCCACCTTTAATTTCAAAATGGGGGTTTTAGTTCAGGTGGTCCCCACCTTTAATTTCAAAATGGGGGTTTTAGTTCAGGTGGTCCCCACCTCTTTATCATTCATGTGGGAGGTTTTATTAGAAATAGAATAAAACTTTATTTTATTTTATTTTTCATTTCCACAAAGAACACAAAATCTATCTTTCACCCTTTACCTACTGTGGTCGAGGTGAAGTCTGCTTTTGTGAATACTAGTGCTGTAAGTTCAACGGTGCCCTCATATTTCAATTTCGAGCACCGGTTTTAAAATTTACAAAAACCCACTCGTACTTTTACTGAACTTACCTAAAAAAAGTTTAAAAATTCATTTCGGGCACACTAGGCCTCAGAATCATGCACTGTAGATATTTGTGGACTCATAAAATTCCCTTATAATTAAAAAAAATACATGGAAATTCGGTGTCTTTAAAACCAGTATACTGGATTATTTTAAATTAATTTTCACCATATATGTGATTGTAATTTGAACAAATGGATTCCATATTTAGAATAAGAATATTTTATAATTTCTAAAAATTCAAAAAAAAAATTTTACCCAAGTAATTAGTGAATTAAAGTAAAAGTAATTACAATGATTAAAGTAAAAACAAGATTACATAATGGTTAAACATAACACATAAGGTGAAAAAACGACCCTACACAATTAAAAAAACCATTATATGGCTATATTTCATTCATTAACCCAATTTTATAGAAAATAGACCATTATTAGAAAACACTATGTAAGAGATACCTCTCAATAGTTTTTACCTTTTTTGTTTTTACATGAATTTCACTCCTCCACTATAAAAGGGAACTCACCCCTCTCACTTATTAACACATATCTAACCCTTTGGATTAGAAAAAAAATAAAAATAAATTCCAAAAATCCATCATATAAAACTAGAATCCAAAATTGTTTCATAAATATAACCATGTATGTCCTTTAGTGCAAACCCAAAGGAGTTACACGAAGAAGAGGTGGCGTCCTTCAACCTGCATTTTTATTTTCATTCCTCCTTCTAGTCCTTAAATTACTCTTATATAAAGCTAATATAAGAACATAATTATACTAAATATACTTATAATTTTTTATTTTAAGGGTATTACCTACACCTTTACACACTTTTATCAAATGGGATACACAATCACCATTCGTGAGCATGGTGAACTACCGAATCACGAACCAATGTTGTTTGTTCTTCCATTACCAGCTCTCAAGGTTTATAATAATGATATAATTACAATTTTTATATTATATATATTATATTTATGATGTATATGTTCTTATATAACTATTTTATAACACATACATTTGTGCTTTCTATTTAATGGGAATACAATTACATTGCTTCTGGATGTTCGAACAGCCACCTCCTCAATACAATGTGATTCATTCATGATTTACAATGAATTTCTTGAGTATGGGTTTAATAAAAATAAATGTTTTATATGAAATATTAATTATAATGGAATTATAATATATATATATATATATATATCATTTACTCTTCGGTTTTAAACAAGATAAGAAAATAGAAACAACATTCATGCATACGTACGACCTACCGTCTCCATGAATGATGTACTAAATTTTCTACATATATTCTTTATATATTATTATAAATAAATATATACTGATTATATATAATATTTATATCATGGTTTACATTCATTACATATGAAAATAATGATCTAATAAAGTTAACCAAGAATAACAAGTCAAAACATGAACGAAAGATAAAGCGGTTAGTACGTGAAATGTAAAAATAACATGGAATTGCTAATAATTGAGTATTAAAAGGTAATAAGAAAATAATAAATCACATGATATAAATTAATATGGACCTTTAATATATTTATAATAAACTTATAATTATTTTACATGAGTTTTGAATGAGTATGATGTGATTCAAGATAAAAGGTAAGGTGATTTCTTGTCTCACTTTTATTTCTGTGAGAATTATGCCTTATTTAATGATCATTTATTTTGTGTGGTGTATATACTGAACATGAAAGTATTATGTGATTATTATACATAAATTTATGTTTATATACTTATCTATTTTATTACCTCTTTTTCTTGGGGTTTATAGTTCCAATGTTTCTAAATAAGTAAGGTAAATTTGTCATAATTTTTTTTATTTGAGACACATGTTATGTTATGCATCTATATTATTTTACAAGGTGTATATAAAACCATTTGACATGTTATATCAGGAATACTTTTATTTTCATGATGTTTTAATCTTATTTTAATGTCATAATCTCATTGTGATTATGATTAATAGTTAACAAAGTGGTTAGAGTTTATTGATACAATCTCATCATTATCGGGATTGTTTATGTTTATGCTTCCATGGATGAAATTTTATGATAAATCTCCCTCAAAATAAAATTAATTTATTATCCTATGTTTTTAATTCTATATTCATGTATTGTTTCAATTTTCCACTCTTTGGTACTTATTATAATTAATAAAATTGTTTTAATAAAATCTAACATTTTCCCTCCTCGATTGAAAATCTATTTTATCCCAAAACCATATGTTCTAAAAACGTTTTTAAAAATTTTATACCAATTTGTTTTTTAAAAATTACTCTTGTTTTACCATTTTTAAAAATGTCTTAAAAAGGAATTTTATTTTCATCTTCTAATCAAGGATCTTCATAATTCTACTGATTATATGAAAGGAATTATTGATTTTACATATGCATCATGTACAGAATTATCCATTTATTTGTCCATACAATTCGTTGAAAGTTCCCTTATAAATTTACAAGGCTAACTTCCAAGAAATGTTTTTTAATTTTTTTTTAAAATATTCCATTATAGGTTTTCAATGAGATTTTCAATAAATGTATTTTCAAAATGTTAATGTTTTAAAAAAAATCAATGCAAAAATAATATAATACATGTGTAATGTTTTTTAAATATTTCTCAAAATTATTTTACATTTAAAATTAAATATGTTGATGTTACCTATGTATTAATGGGATTATAACCCAAGGATAAAATTATTATTCTTTCTATGAATGGTTATTTATTTGATGACTTTTTTTTTGTGAAACATGTTTCTCTTACATGGATTATACAGCAATAAATTGTCAAGAAACTAATTTATTTTCACTTGTTCTTCTATAATGAAATGATTATGAAACTTTTATCTTTTCCATAGGTTACGATATACTTAAATGAAAATGATAGCAATTTATTATTTTCATGGGTTATGATATGATGTTTTTTTATGATCTGATGGAACACATATGTTTGATTTCATTATGAGAGTGGTGAGTCCTATATATACCTCTAATGAATTGGGTAAATATTTATATATAATGAGATAGACATGGATGGAATTAGGAGTGAAATCAGTTCAGTACGGGAATTTTCGCACTAAGATAGTCTTTGGGTGAACATTCACCACCAATACGGTTTCGAGAGTGAACCCATTCTACTAACATGTCCATCGAAATAATCCTTGACTATTATGGAAATAATTTTTATATGCTTATGTGTCTGATAAAATACCATTTCTTAGTTCTATGTTATGATTTCATGGATTATTCCCTTGATTTCATTATGATTCATGTATTAATAACATCCAATATTTATTCTAAGACTCTTTATTATGAACTTTGATATGAAGGGTATGATCTTCTAATGTTATGATCATGTTCTCATACCCTTATGCTCATTCTAATGTTTACATATCTCCATTTTTTACCCTTACTGAGCATATGGCCTGGCCCTTTATTATGTTTTATTTCACCAGGTTATGAAGATATGTATTATATTTGATGATTGTAAAATGTTTTTCTCATTGATAACCTACTAAGAGATAATGTATCTCACTTATGTACCAATGTTTATGTTTCCTTGTTTTTAAAAGCACTAAACTAATACGATATTTGGGTGTGTGTTTGTGCAATGTATAAATTATTCCTCAAAAGTGAAGAAATTTCTTTTTATGAGGAATTTGGTTTATTAAAGCCTCATCTTAGAGTTACTTTATTGATCATAATATCATCCTTAGAAGGATTTATTTTTAAGCTAAACGAGGTTTCTCAAATAAGAGGTATAATTCTTAACCGAGTACTTTCAATTTTATTTCTTCTCTTACCTTATATAAATCAATAATGTCTCTAATAAAATAATGATTTTTTTATATTTAATATACATTATTATTATTTTTATGATTTATAAGAAATTTACCACCCCTTTCTACTGAATTGGAAAAGGAAGTGCCTCTCATGCGTACTTGTGGATTACCGCCTTCACCCAGTGATATGAGTTATTTTACTTAATAATCCTTCCTGGTTGGTTATTATTATGGATTTAGTGTTTTTATATAATATTTATGAAATAATGTAGAGTTTAAAATTATAATATATTATCTTCATATTTACCTTTTCATTTATTGGAAAATTAAAACGTCGCTCGTGTATACGTGTGGACTACCACCTTATTGAAGCTATGTAAATCATTTTTCATTTTCATTTTACATGGATTGAAATAATGATATATTTAATGAATATATATAAAATTTATGATTTATTTATTATTCTGTAATGTTGAATTATTATATTTTATTCTTTCATTTTAACCATGAAAATGTGCAACCATCACTTGTGTGTATGTGTGGACTACAGTCTCCTTAAAGAGAAGTAATTAATTTTTCATCACCGATTTATATGAATAACTATAAAATGGTATTTTATGAATAAATATGATAATTATTTTATGATTAAAATTCCAGATATGATGAAACCATGAATATGGTGCATGTACCCAAACCATAAAATAAAAATATGCATGGAAAACAGACCAGTTTTTACCCAAATGATCATTTTAATAAAGAAATTATTAACAAAGGGATAATTGGAAATTATAAAGAAACGATAAATAATAAGTTATCTATAAATATTTTTATTTAATATATTTAATATATTTGATATAAATATATATTTATTATACAATAAATTTTAACCCGTATGAAGAAATATAGAACTTAAGGTAAGTGGTTTATGTAATATCCAATTACTAGTATTCAGGTACTCCCCAACCCAATATTTTGATCATTCATGGGTTGGGGTATGTATTGGGTTATTTTATTTGGAAATTTATTTTTTTGTAAATTTATGCATTGTGAGAAATTGGCGCACAGTTCTCCAAAATCGTGAGTCCACCAAATTCAAACCATGAAACCCTAGGTGGTGGGTGTTTTCACAACGAGAACATAGTTTGATAAACCATGCACCAACTTAGTAGAAACCATGAACCCCAGTATAGGGGAACATAATAAGATTTCATGGTTTTTGTAACAGTTCAATCCTACCCAGCTAATCATTCATGTGGTAATTTTAATATGAAAAATTATTTTAACATTCCATGAACCCCCATTTGAACTCCTACATGACCCTGACTTGACGTATCTAGAAATTTTGGTCTTAGATGCTCTCAATAACCCTTTTTGGATCATCCAAACACATTATTAAGAAATAGTAAATGTGGAAGATATTATTCATTCAATATTTGGTGTGTTTTTCTCCTCTTGTTCCTTTTATAATACCCTCTCTTTCTTTATTTGATAGGGTTTGTTAGATCATTTCATTTTTTATGGACCTCAACTCTGTTTATCTGAACATTTAATCTATGTTGGATTTCTAGCTCTCCATTATTATCATTCATCATTGGAAAATCTCTTTGTGGGTGTTTTGTTTTTAAAACTATGAAAAGCATAGGTTGTACCATTTAATATTACACAATTGAATAACCATTGAATTTATTGATTATTTGAAATTAATTTTAATTAAATTTTGAAAAAAATTATGAAAATTAAAATTTGAATTGATTTGGTATGAAATTTTTGAAAAACCACAATTCCAATAGAATTAGAATTTTGTGTGAAATTTGAAACTGAATGAATTTTTTAATTGATTTATAAATTGATTTTGAGAAAAATGGATTAAATTGATATTAAAGATAACCTATAATTATTTTTATTTTAAAAAATAATTAACTAATCAAAAAATCCTTTTGTTGGTTTTTAATGATTTTTAATTTTTGAAAAAAAAGTGGGTAATTGAACTATGAATGATTATTTATTTGAAATGAAATTATTTTCCCTTTTTCAATTGATTAATTGATCACATGTAGGCCTTTGTAGTTAGTGGATTATTTAAGAATAGCACACAATAATGGTAATTCCATAGAAATATATTAATAATTAAAAATCTTAAAAAATTTAATTAGGTAGATCATATCATATTTGGCTAGCCTGAGGGATGTGTGTACACCTATGCCATGATCATTGATGTGAGGGTGTGAGGTTCGGGTAACTAGAAACAATCTTACCTTAGGAAAGATAAAAATGGTTCTTATAGTGACTTTTTTTATAAATTACATTGATTGTGAATCTCCTTTACTCAGGTTTATTGATTTAAATAAATTATTTTATATAAAATGTTTACCTATACCATTGTTTGAAATGTTTTCCATTATTTGAATTGAAATAATGTTTTGTTTAAAATGTGAAATTTATTTCCCTGGCTTATTTTATTTAAATTGAAAGTATGAATTAGTTTATTATTATAAAATCTTATTATGAAGAACATGGTATGACCCTATTGGGATTTTGAGCTCACAACCTACCATTTCGTTCAGTCATTTTTATATTTTTTATGATAGATTCGAGTAAAGGGAATGTAAATATTAGAGGAGGTGGATGTTCTTGATCCTTAAATAATATATTATTGATTCTTATGGGATGTTTGAGTTTATCTTATCTTTTATTAATACATTTACGATGTATTTTTATGGGTTTTTAATATACCTATTTGGTTTTTGGTAATTTTCCCTAATGAGTATTTAAAATACTAATATTTGTCTATTATCTTCTTCTATTTTTTTCGAATATTAATTCATTATTTATATCATATAATATTAGGTTATTGTGGACAACCAATGGGGATTGAGAACTTAATTATGTCGATGTTAGTTTTTCTTAGGTATCATGGTACAAGTATATTAGGCCCGATTCACAACAGTTTATATTACAATATCATTTTTTTCAAGATTTTATATGATAAATTTCTCTTGTGGGAAGATATATAGATATTATCATTTAAAACCCTTATAATTTATTATACTTTGGTTATTACTTTATTTTTTACTTGTATTTACTATTTTATAATATTTTTTTATTTATAATGAACACGAATTGTTTTTAAAGAAAAGTGGAATTTATTTCTTCTTGGGTCACTAACAATTTTCTTCCATGTACATAATCATAAAAAATATTTTATGAAAGCTATTTCCTATACATAAATGTTTTAAAAAGATAATTTTTATTTACAATGACAATATTTTAAAAAAATTAAAAATTAACCATTTTAATGGAATATTTTTTCCAAACAATTTGTTTTTTAAATTTTTATAAAGGTGTCAAGGAAATTTTTCCTTTTAACTTATAAAACATAAATGATTTTCTATCCATCATGTATTTTATTTATAATGAGGCTTACTTTTAGTTTTTCTGTATATATTTAAAATCTAAAGTATTTTATAAATATTATGGGAATTTCCAGTTAAAATTTTATCAAAATAAAAGGATATTTTCTCATGGTTTCAAAGAAAGGTTCAAATGATCTTTTAAAGTATTTTATATCTATATATAATTCCTCTAAAGATTGTGATGATTTACTGGGGATATGATATTATAATTTCATATACATTATTTGTCTAGATATCTTATAATGCTGATGATTTAAGGATGATTCTATAAAACTAATTTTATTACCATAGGTTAATTATGTTCTAATAAAGCCTTTGTGAAACCTAATATTTCTCCATGGGTTATGCTATGATAGAATTATGAAATTTTTATGAAACCCATTTATTTTCAAAAGGCTATGATATGATGTATTTTAATGACCTTTTATCACACATATATATGGTTTTCATTATATGAAATATGGTTCCAAAATTAAATATCCCTCCAACGCATTGGGTAATGATAATAGGGTTGATAATATCCTAACAGATGATGGAGTTAATAAATTCATAAGAGATGTAAGAGTTAACTAAATGGAATTTATTTCTGAGAGAATTTTTTAAATGACCAGGTAAACATTTCCATTATTTGAATTTTTCTACAATGATAGTATAGATATCTAATCGTGACTAATAAAGTTATTATCTATACTTATGTGTATGTAAAAAAATTATATCATATGCTTTTAATATGTTCCCATGGATCGTGATTGATTATCAATGATTCCATACCCGTATTTATTATGTATTTTAAATTTTAAATCCTTATTCCATGATTCATGATTAAAAATATATGACTGATTGAGTATTATTATTATCATATTTGATCATGTTATCAAACCATTGTGATTATATTATACTCACTTATGGTCATTGATCAATATCTTTTATGTATACCCTTACTAAGAAATTGAGATCTCCCATTCATCAGTTTCCTTTCCCAAGGTTATAAAGAAAGGTTTTATGATGGGTTTATCTAAGAAGTGTACTATATATGAAGATCTTTATGGAATATGTTGAAGATAATTCAAGAAACAAGATGATTATTTACACTAAACCTTTGATTTCATCAAGTGTGTATTATTGTGAAATTTATTTAATATTTATCTAAAATGATAAAATTCTAATGTATGAAATTCTTAGGCTACCTCAATTAATATTAGAGAAGGTTTTAGTGCGTTTTTAAAGATTTGGGTTAAA
This sequence comes from Viscum album, assembly GCA_963277665.1. Lineage (NCBI taxonomy): Eukaryota > Viridiplantae > Streptophyta > Magnoliopsida > Santalales > Viscaceae > Viscum > Viscum album. The sequence goes on along the minus strand of OY728145.1, from coordinate 614,923,743 downwards.
GAATATTATTAATAATTCTTGGGATAAGTCTAGGTATATGATTTCATCCTAATGTTTTGGTAAAGTAGATATTGTACGATTTTCCTAGAAAATAAATACCAATATATATAATGGAAAGTGGATACAATTGTTGCAAAATTAATCTAGAGAAAACAACTCTGAAAGGTCCATATTAGGAATTAAATTGATCATCATTAGTGAACAATTTGTGGGTCTAAGACTTCACATCAAGATAGACACTCTTAGGGGATATGCTTGGGAAAATTACCATTTTCTTCATAAACCATTATGATTTATTTTAATATACATCGGTCATGAATGATATAAGTTAATCCTAATGAATTATAGATTAAAAATAAGGTTTCCTAATTTTGAAATCATATGAATAATTATTCATGATTACATGATTAATCACTATGATTATTGTTTCTCTCATAATGATTTTAGACATTTTTAATGGTTGGAACAAGGAGGAATCGGGTCAAGAGGAAACATGATAGGTATTTAAATGAACATCCTATGGATCAACCAAAAGAAATGGAAGATTGGATGAGAAATAATTGGATTATACTCACCAAATCTAACAATATATAAATAGTAACAAGAATTCTGTAAATCTTCCAATGCCCAAAATAAGAAATAACTCACTTTTGAATCTTTTATATATAAATTTCCCACATGATTTAATGGTCCTTATGATCTAGTAATTACTAGGAAATTTATCATTAACATTATGACCATATTTTCTATTCTCTAGGTTTTAGAACATGATAAATTTATCATAGTAGTATATTGTTTGGAAGGTGAAGTGGATCAATGGTGGAATCTTATCAAGAATACAAGATAAGAAAAGAAAACTCACTCTATGAAATGGTAAAAGTTTAAGAAGTTATTTTCAATAATTATTTCCTCAAATACTTTTTATAGAAATGGAAATGGGATTACTAGAACAAATTCAGAAATATAATGAATTCATTAGTACCTATGATGAAAATTTCACCAGAATTGAAAGTTATACTTTTGGTTTTATCCTTGATCTTAAAATAAATACGGATAGATTATTTAGTAGATCAAGATGAAGTAATTGAATAGAATTTTCCATAAAATACTTTGATATCTATGAATAAATTTATTTATGTTCTCCAAAATAGGAAATGGAAATTGGAGACTCTTATGGTTTTCTTGGTTTTAGGAACAAAAATAGAAAGATGGAATTTTAAATAAAATATTATAATAAAATCCATAGATAAAAAAAATATTAAACTTCCTTCATGTAAAAATTGTGGATATAATCATGGGGTAAATTTATTTATGTTTTAGGGTAAATGTTTTAATAGTATAAAAGTAGTACATTGAGAAAAATAATGTTGATGTGATGTGAAGAGGCTAGTCAATGAAAGGATCAATGAAAAATCTCAACCAAATGTGTCACGCACACTTTGATTATATAATTAAAAAGAGTATAGACAGTTTTCAAATCCATGAACAAATATTAGGGTTAATGATGATAATTAGTGTTTGAAACCTATTAATCCATGAGACAAAGGGAGGGATCGTGTGATCATAAATGCTGATGTGCGTTACAAGAATGAAGTTTCAAAAGTTTGACTTATTATCAACTATAGAACTAAATTTGATTTATTTTATTCTTGATCAACCCGCACTTATATATCTTTTCAATTTTCCTTGTGTATCACATCACCAGCTTAATTATTAGATGTTGAGTTATAATTTAAATCATTTAATGGTATGATGATCACATCTCAAGTGTATTACTCCTCTCTAATAAAAGTTTGTGGGAATGTACTTTTTTGAAAATATTAAGAATATCCCTCTAGTTGAATTTGATTTTATTTTGGGATTAGATAGGATCCCTATATATAAATATCATAACCAATTCTGATGATGTGAAGTCACATTTTATATTCTAAATCAAACTACGATCATATTTCCATATTAAGATGAATATGAACTTCTGATGGGAGATACATCAATTGAATGGGTCATACTACCTATTCATGAGGTATATTTTTCTAAAATGGTTATGGATAAACTAATAATTTAATATATACTTATTTTTCAATATTATGATGATGCATTTACAAAATACTTTCCAAATATTCCCATGAATCATGAAATTAAGGTTTCAAAAAAACTCATACCCGGTGTTATAGTTTTTTAAAATACTCCATATATAATATACCCAATTGAGTAGCTATAATCGAATAAGAAATAGTAGTAAATATTGATGAGATTAATACACCATATTGTGTCTCCATAGAGTGCACTATCCTTTTTGTAAATAAGTAAAGCGGGTCAATGAATCTTTGCATTGATTGTCAAGAAAATAAACAAGATTACTATTAAGAAAAGGTTTCATTTACCCCTTCTCGACAACTGTTTGATAAATTATGAGAAACCCAATATTTTTGAAAGATTCACCTTTAACCTGGATACCATTAAATAATAATTAAGATGGAGGATATACCCAAGAGATCTTTCTATACAAGGTATGGTCATTATGAATTCATAGTGATTCCATTTGGACTCACGAATGCTCCTTTTATTTTCATGTATTTTATGAATACATTCTTTATAAATTACGTTGACCACTTTGTGATAGTTTTTATAGATTATATCATTATATATTAAAATATTAAGGAAGTTCATAAATAGAATTTTAGGATTCTGATGAATACCTCTATGAAGGATAACCTGTATAATAAATTTATGAAGTGTAAATTTTGGATATAAAAAGTAACATTTCTTAGTTATATAATATAACGATAGGGTATATAGGTAGATCCTTAAAAGATGGGAGATAGTGAAAAATGGTCTATTCTAACCACAAAAATTGAGATCTATAGTTTTCATAGTTTTAATGTACACTATGAGTTCTTTGTGAGAGATTTATCATGGTTATCTAATATAATTACTGAGTTGACTCAAAATAAATCCAATTTCCTTTGGATAGATGAATGTGATAAAAAGAATAAGCAATGGAAAAAAAGTTTAAAAAGTGCACATAGTCTTATACTATCCTACAATGGATAAGGGTTTGTGATATTTAGTGATTCATCAAAGAAGTAAATAATATTAATCCTCATACAAAATGATATGGTGATTTTTTATTCCTTATGTTAATTGAAAATTAATGAGTAAAATTACCCAGCTCATGTTTTAGAGTTGATAGTAATAATTTTTACACTAAAAATATAGATGAATTATCTTTATAATTAATGATGTGACATATATACTAATAAAAAAATCTTGAATTATACATTCATATAGAAAGAGTTGAATATTCACCAAAAGAAATGGTCGGAGTAGATTAAAGATTATGTTTCCTCAATATACTACATCCATGAGAATGTAAACAAGGTGGCTAGTGGTCTGAGTTAGAAAGAAAATTGTAGTTTATCCATTATGAGGATTTAAATATATCTAATATTTATGGATTTTTAGAATATGTACATTGAAATCATGGGTGAAGGTGAAAATCAAAACATATCAAAATAATGTGTAACCAACCATCCATGTAAGGATTAAAGACATGCATAAGGAGGATGTGGAACTGAAGAAGAAGGTGGGAAATGTCATTATATTCAACCATGATTGTAATGGAATGATAAGGTATAGGAACCAATATGTGTCACTTAAATACCAAAATTGAAGAAGGAATTATTGAGTAAATCTCAAAGTTAATATTTATCTATTCATAATAGATGTAAAAAAGATATATAGAGATTTTAAAGAGTATTTCTAGTGGGATAACATAAAAGGGATAATTTAGAGTATGCATCTCTATGTGGGTTAATCAGTAAATAATGGTTGGGAGAAAACTTTTTAAGGGGATGTTACAACCATTAAAAAAACTATAATTTAAATGGATAAACATTACCATAGATTTCATCTTCAGACTCCTGAAAAAAATCTAAAGCGAACAGTCCTATATAGGTTATATTTGATCACCTTATAAAATAAGTTCATTTAATTTCCATTAGATAATATTTATATCTTGATAATACTTTTTGGATATGCATTAAGCAAGTGGTAACTTTATATATATTATAAAATTCTATTTTATATGATCAAGACCCTAGGTGTACTTCAGTGTTATAGAGAATTCTTCAGCAATATCTTGATACAAATTTGAGTTTTATTATTATACTCCATCCTTATATAGATGTTTAGTCTAATAGGACCATTAATACTATAGAATACATGTTGAGATATTTCTATTTTGATTTCAATGTTGGTTGGGACCAACACCTTCATTTGGAAGAATTTTATTACAATAATAGCTTTCACTGAAGTATCAATATGTCTTCTTATGAAGACCTCTATAGTAGGAAATGAAGAACTCATAAATGATGGGATTAATTTAGGGATAGAAAGTTATTGGTGTATGTTCTATCTGAGTAAATGAAAGATAATTTTACCACTATTCAATAATACATTAGAGAAGCTCAGAGCCAATATAAAATTTATGATAATAATCATCCACATTCTCTAGATATTGATGTTAGTGAAAATATATTCCTATGAATACCTCATTAGAAGAGGGTTATAATATTTTTAAATAAGGGAATGTTTTTCACTATATATATAAGTTATTTTGAAATTCATTATTACATCATGATGGTTTCTTATCTCTTAGAACTTCTATTAAATCTCTCTAAAGTTCACAATGTGTTTTATTTATCTATTTCAAGGAAATATATACCAGATCATCTACATGTAATGGGATAAAAGGTTATAACCCTAGTTTATGATATATATTTTAGGGAAAAACCAATGTGGATTTTAGATCTATTAGATAACATGCCACAAAATAAGACCACTTACCAAGTCAAAGTTTTGTGGTGAAACCATAAATTTGAGAAATCTGCGTAAGAACCTAAAGATGTGATGAGGTAGAAGTATCTTTATTGTTTCTATTAGAGTGATATAATTTTTAGGGATAATGTATTATGAAGTGGTTATAATTTAACACAATTATATTTTATGATATATTAATCTTTAAATAAATTAAATTTCTTTGATATCTTTCTTTAAACGCAAAACCAAGTTTAAATAGACTGTGATGTACTATTAAAGTATTTTGTGAAAATTGTCAAATATTTGTTTGACTAGTGGGTATAAATAACAAAAAAAAATTATTAATAATTATTTTTTACATATTTATAAAATTAATTCATTGGTTTCCAATTGGTTATAAATGAAAATAAAATCCGTTGATGGTAAATAGAGTTTTTTTTCAAAAAAAAAACATTTCTATGTATAATGTGTTTTTATCTTAATAAATTATATTAAAATATATTGATGAATTTTTTTAAAAAAAATTATATATTGTATATTTTATTATATGTTTTAATATTCATTTAACAACTTTTATTAGGTATTAAATAATAATAAATCTAGTTTTGTGCTTAAAAATGCATTCATCTAAAAATATATTTATTGAATTTTCATGCATATTTTAAAATGAATTTCTACCACTTAATAAATTAAATCATTTTAGATGGATTAAATACTTTGAATTATAATAATTAATATAATTTAATAGTTTCAACTAAATTTTTTATCATAATGAATATTAAAAATAGTAAAATTTTGTTACCATGGTTAGTATTAAAAAGGCTTTACCAAAGGTAAACATAAGAGATAAGGTTTAAAATATCACAAAACACTTACTTTCATTTGATTAGATGGTTTTATTTAAATAATATAAATTTTATATTTTATATTTTTCATTTTATATCCACTTAACTTGAGAATGAAATAAATATATTTTAATCTTTATAAAAATTCTAATTCTGTCCTCTCCATCCCTAATAAAAGGAAACCACTTGTCCTATATTCCACACACTTCATAAGCCTTATATATTGTCCATGACCTACCCAAATCCCTTATTAAGAACTCTATATATTTTCTAGAGTTATCTTTTGATCATAATACCTTACTTTTGTGGATTAATGTGTGAGCCAAAGGAGGTTTCAAAATAAAGAGGTATAACTATTAGTCGAGTATATTAAATTTTATTTCTTATTACACATTATATAAATATATAGTTTATAATCTAAAATAATTAATTTTGTGTCTTAAATATAATTAATTTTCATTATATTTATGAATCATTTATTTTACACCTTCTTTATATAAAATTGTAAATGAAATTATTGCTTGTGTGTATGTGCAGACTACCGCCTCCACATAGAATGAGAGTTATTTTTCATTTCCATAATTCATGGTCGGTTATTATGATAGATTTAATGTTTACATAAGATATTTATGAAATAATTGTAATTTTGTAATTAAAATATCTTATATAAATTTTTACCATTATATCTATTATAAAATGATTACGTTACTCATGCGTTGTATATATGAACTACCACATCCACAAAGTGATGTGATTCATTTTTTATATTCGTTATACATGGTTGGTAATAAAGTTATATTTAATTAATATATATATATATATATTATTTATGAATGAATAATGATTCTATAATGGTTAATTAATATTTACCTTTATTTTGTTCCAAGAATCAAAAAGTTAAAGCATCACTCGTGTGTATGTGAGGAGTATCATCTCCACGAAGAGATAGAATTAATTTTTCATCATTAATTTAATTGAATAGTTATAAAATTTATATGAAGAATAAATATGATAATTATTTAATTATTAATATTATGGAAATTCTGAATCTATGACCAAGGTGCATGTATTGAAACTATATAACAAAAATATGTATGAAAAACTGACCAATTTTTACCCAAATATTAATTTTAAGGAAGAAATTTTCAATAAAATGATAATTGTAATTTATAAAAGACCATTGAAAATTATTTTATATATAAATATGTTTCCAAAATATATTTATAATCAATATATATTTATTATATAATAAATTTGAATGTGTAGGAAGTAAGAAAATACTTGAGTTAAGGGATTTATGTTACAATCACATCTCTTTTCAGGATTGCCTATATTAAATTTCAATTTTGGTAAATTATAAGGATAATATAATTTAATCACCATATACGTAATTATATTATTGTTATTCCTAGAATTTTTAGGTATTAGTTCTATTTTCATCTCTTTGGTACTTAAAATGACTGGGAAAAGGTTTTTAATGAAAATCAGACTTTATTTCCTATTTGGTCAACAAACTTTTTTCCCATTTCCATACTATTTAATTTTTTTATGAAATTTATTACCTTTACATATACATTTTTTGAAAGTTAGTTTTCACTAAATTTGAGTTTTTAAAAAAGTTTTAAACGTAATATTTATAAATAAATGTAATAACCAGTAATTTTATCCAAGGAAATTCTATTTTGAATATATAATTGAATCATATTTAGTAATATAATATTAATAATGAACACACACCAAATGATAAAACCTACTAAATTTTATAATATTAATTCAAAAAATTACATTAATAGAATTAACATGGCCATAATAATTGGAATTAATATAATGGTATCATAAATGAAAAATAAGATAATTAAAATATGAAAATTTGGATATGCTCATCCCAGAACCCTATTGAAATGATGTAGAATATTAATAATGAAATATGCATCATGAAATGAATATATATATACATATAATGTTGAGAGAAAATAAAATCTAGTGAATAATTAATAAAATTTGTGGTATTTATAGAAAGTGGGGAACCCATTTGACTATTATAAATCTAACCATTAGAATAGTAATCTGACCGTTAGAATAGTAACATGACTGTTGGAATTTTAATATGACTTTTAGGAATATTAAACTGACTATTAAAATAGTACCCTCACCTATGGATGTGTAAAATAATATCCAGGCATCTTATAAAATGAATATATGATATATTTATATCATTATACAAGTAAATAAATGTTCTAAAAGTGATAAAATAAGTGTCTGTATTTTGGGAAAATTTAAATGTTTTATTGGTATTTTTATAAAAAAATAACTATTTAAAAGAAAATTAATTTTCATAAATATAGTTTAAAAATTAATATTAAGTTGTATTATAATGATAATATTATTTTATGAGACCTTAAGTAATTTTTAAAAGGGTAATAAGCTTTATCATAATACTAAAATTTTTATTTTTAAAATAAATAAGGATTTTATTTAAAAATAAATTTCTCATAATTATAAAATTATTTTCTTAAAATTGATTTCATTTTTGGAATATATATATCAAAAACTGATTAGGTTGAATTTTCTATATTTTTCTAAAATATTTGAATTTTTTTGAATAGTGAAATATGAAAAATTATAGTATTTATCATTATAAGCTAAATACATAAATTTTGGGTTCCTGGTTGATGTAAGTAAACATTGGTTAGAACTCACATGCACCATTTTCTATATATAGTCGCAAGAATCAACATTATTGATATTCTTGAGCAAAAATAATAAAATAATGATTATAATATTCAAAAACATCCCATACCCCTTTTAAATACCACCCTCACCACCCCTTTTACTCAAACCTTATAATTATTTGAGATTTCCAAATTTCTATCCACATATCGTCTCAATCCTCTCCCCAACATCATAGTTCTACTATTCACATCCAAAGACTATTCCAAGGAGCCTTAAGAGGGTAGACTAAGGGGGGACAACCAAAGGAAGAGAATATTAAGTGAAAGTAAAGAACGATTCTATAACATACTGTAGAAGATCTCTTAGAACCACCATTTTTCATTAGGTTATTACATTTCTCTCTCTAACTCAATTTCCCCATCTCTCTAACGTTATGGAATACTTCTAATGTAAGGATATAACCTTAAACATTACATATTATAGCGAATTTAAACTAGAATTCACTTTATTACATTCCCAAAGAACTTTTAAGTTTAGGGTTTTAGATAGATATTCCATAACTCTTACATAACAAACCTAAATATTACATAGTGGAAACTTGTAATCAGAATCCATTTCCCTATAATATAACACTTTTAAAATGAAACAGTTTTTATTTTCATGAAAATTCTTTATGACATTAAACTTGAATTCTTTTTTCCCCTTACCCATCGTTAAAACCTATGAATAAAATTTAAACATGGGATGAGCACAAAAAATATCAGTAAGTGGCATAAAAAGAAATAAACTATGATTCCATGAAAACATATAAATTTTCCAATTTTAAAAATAAACTTTGGGCTTAAAATAAACATTTTCTTACCCAAGAAGTCACCATCTCTTATTAAATAATTTCACAAAAATTTCAAAATAAATATAAAAGTAAAAATAAAACTCATAATGTTTTCTTTTTAATCATGAAAAAACTAATAATAACTTTTCACAAAGTTATAATATTTTACCTTAAAAGGGAGTATTTGATCATTATCTTTCTTTGAGAAATCATAATATTCTTATAAAAACCCATATAAAGAATAGATAAAACATTTAGGTCACCTAATATGTCATTAACATGTCATAATTACAATCACTCTTATAAATCGAATAACCATATAGTTTACTTCTATAACCAATGAATTTGAGGGCTGTTATGGACCCACCCATCCTTGGTTTATCATGAAACCACCTGTCATTAGTTAATAACATAACCACCCATCCTTGGATTATTATATAATCACACATAATTGGTTAATAACATTACCACACATATTTTATTCATAATGTAACCAACCATCATCATTAAAAATCTCAATAACTATAACATAATCACAACACATAATTCTTACAATTTCCAACATTACACTCATAATAATATTTATTGCATCTATAAGAACACAATTCTAGATATTGAAATATACATTCTTTTTTTAACACCTTTTTTAAAATAAATATAATTTTGGTAAAGATTTTTTTTATTTGAATAAAACAATAAATATTGTAAATTTATCAAAAAATCAAATAACTATTATGGAAGTGGGAAAAGTCTTCATTGTTGTATACGTAAAAAATGAACATTAATTATTAATATTTGTAATGAACATCAAAAAATTTCACAAAAAAATATTCATTTTGAAACCTTTAAAAAAAATTAAAAATACAGATAAAATTCTCTTTATAATTATTTTATATCTATAAAATAAATTAAAAAATATGGACATGTAAGAAAAATGAGTCTTAAGGGAAACTTTAAAAGAGGATTGGTAAAGAAAGTCTCTTACATTAAGTTTGACTCATCAAATATTTTCTTTATATTCATGAATAATAAACTTCTGTTAATTATTTAATTTCTTTATATTACTTTTCATTATTTTTAGTCCTTTTATCTCAATTATTTCCATGTTATAGCAGTTAAAAAAACATTTTTGTTCATTCAAGTTTTGGACGATATTCATTTCATAAGTCCAAAATGACTTCAATAGATTGAATATAGTAAAATAAGTTATTATTAAATCATATTCATAGTAATAATCATGATATAATTATAATTTTTATACATAAATTTTACTTTTAAATCCAACCATTACATATGGTTATGATAAAATGAACTACATTATAATCATGGAGAGGGTAGGTCGTACGTACTCATGAATAATGTTTCCATTTTTCAACAATCATTATAGAGATAAAGTAAGTATTATATTATCTTTATAAAAAGATCATAATATTATAAATATAATATTAATTATTTAAATATACTTATATAAATCATTCATGTGAAGTGGTGTTGAAAAATGAATCACGTCGCTTCATGGTGGTGGTAGTCCACACGTACACATGAAAAACATTATCATTTTTCAATGAATGGAAAGGTAAAACAGTAAATATTATATTATTTTAATAATAATAAATACTTAATGAATATCATATAGAAAAATTAATTTCATCGTGACTATCCATCCATGGGACACTATGATGGAAAATGATTTGCAACGGTTCACGAGACGACAGTCCTCCGTACACATGAACGATGGTTTTGCTTCTCATTTGATGGAATAATAGGTTTATATAGGTTATAATAACATATAATTATTTTTATTATACATGTGTTATTATTTTATCAAGGTTGAAGAATAATTTAAATTGGTGGATGAAGAAATAGAACTAAAATATACAGTTAAAACAATATCTGTTCTTTGGAAAATATCATTTTCTTAACACATTAAGTATTATAACATTGGTATTATACCGAAAAAATAACTATTTAACATGTTGATGGATTTTTTAATGGATATGGGTATATTTGGGCTGAACTAAGTGGGTTTTTTGGTGTGAATAAATAATAAGAAATGGTGTTATTTTATAAGAGAGAGGAGGGGAACTCTTGGAATTTCTTATAACATTAAGCTATTATAAATTAATTGTGTTGTAAAAATGCATTCAAATTGATAATATGTGAATATAATACATGTATGAGTATAAATAATCTTATAAAATAATTTTTTTACATTTTTGGATCATAATTATACACTTTTATTTTGGTTTTAACCCTCATTAACCCTTTTCACACTTACCGTGATAATAAGGCTTTTTACTCCTTGGGGGTCAAGATTGTTTCCATAAATGAAAAAATGAACCATAAATGGACCATGGTTAATATTTTTAACTATATAATAATCAGTTATATTATGATTTGTATTTTTGTAATATTATATCAATTTATAAAATATTATTTTTATAAAAAATATTAATAATTTAAATTTTAAAACTATTCATTTATGTTGAAGTTTATAACCCCAAGACAAAAAATTAAATTAAAATTTAATATTTTAATAAATTTATAAAATTTTATTTGTATCTAGAAAATTCTTGGGTCACCATTATTATTTCAAATTATATAATTGTTAATATTTTTAATATAATTTATTTTATTTTTCCATTATTTAAATAATTACTCTGTTATTATTTTATAAGCATTATTTATTCACTAAAAACTAAAAATAAACTATCAAGATAAAGATAAATAATTTATTTTTCCAATAATATTTATAACCAAACATATCATCTATTTATCCCTATCTAAAAAATATTTTATTTATTTGAAACAAAAATGGGACATTTTTTATATTTATTTAAATAAAATATTATAAATTTTATAATAACATAAAAAATAGAAAAATGGCCATATATTAAAACAAATTGGGACTATGGATGATATTTAATTATCTAATAAAATTTAGGCATGTTTTAGGGTCATTTTATAGTCTTTTTCATTTTATTTTTAACTTTAATTACTCGATGTACGCTTTACTGTAGTAACAAAATTACTAAGGATACTATTCCTACTGACCTAAACAAAAAGGTGATATTTACCAAATTTGAAATTTATAATTCAAAATATTGGTTTTATTATTAAAGATTCAAAACATTGAAGTTAGAGAATTTATGTTAAAATAAAATTGAAAAAACATGATGAAAAAACATTTTTTATAAAATATATTTTTTAAGTATAAAAATGTTTTTATACTAAATTCAAGTTTAAAATCTATTAAAAATAATATAATTATATTTTTCATAATAAAAATGAATTAAATAAATTTTAAAAATAATGAAAAATATAGTTTTTCACTGTAAATACATGAAAAAAAATATTATTTTCCCTAAATATTTGTATTTCCCCTATCTATTAAAAAATCAATAATTTTAGATACTTTTAAAAAAATATCCATGTTATTTTTTAAATGATGAATAAAAAATAGAATTCATTTTTTTAAATTAAAATTATATTATATGGAAACTAAATAAAAAATATATATAATTCCTTAAAATCCAATTTGGTTAAAATAAATCTTTTTTTCTTTTGAGTTGAAAATTACATAATTTTCATATAATGAATACAAATTTATAATATCTAACAAATGGATGATTTATTCTAACATTTCCTAGGTTGTTAAATTATTCCCCCATTTTTAAAATTTTACCCTTATAATTTATTTTCTTTATAAATAAGTGGGGATACCTTTCCCTCAGAGCATTTTTTGACTCCTATGTTGAATCTTCAACTATATAGTTTTTCCATAAAACATTAACCTAGTGAATTAACTTTTTTGTAGTACTCACTCTGAATGGTCAAGAATATGAATAAGTTATTCCTAATAAGAATTATCATATTCCAATTGAACTACCTTATAATTCAAAATATGAGATTAATATGGAAGATACATTATCTACATTGAATCATGAAATACATTGGGTACTTGGGATAAACTGAGAGGAAAGGCTAATCGGTAAGCGAATGATCCAACTTTATCCAGGATTTCATATGGTGAAATGAACCGAGGAATTAGATACCCAATTTTACTAAAATAAATTACACTTTTCCATTGAGATACTTTATAAATAACATGATCACCTACCTCAAAAGAAATATCTTTATTATGATTATCTGAATTACATTTCTACATGATATGATATTTCTTCTTATGTTGTTTTCGTTACCAATAACTTTTAAATAATTTCCTCTACTAATTCTAGTTCCATCAAATTCCTTTCACATATTTCATCCCAAAAATAAGGATTTCAACACTACTGTCTATATAATGTATCAAAAGGTTCCATCTGTGTACTAGAATAAAAACTATTATTATAAGAAAACTTAACGAATGATAGATGTTGATCCCAAAATCCTTGGTAATCCATTGAAAAAGAATAAATCATGTATTCCAATGTCTTAATTTTTCGTTTAAACTACGTGTCAAACTGAGGATGAAATTTTATACTGAAATTTAATTCAGTGCCTAATAACTTATGAAGTCCTTTCCAAAAATATTAAGTGATCCTTAGATTATGGTCAATTACAATGGGTGTAAAAATTATATATAAAAAGACTATCTCCTTGATATATATCAATAAATATAATACAAATACATTGTATCTCTAATAGGAAGAAAATGATCATATTTAATTAATCGATCAATAAAAAAAATCAAATTATTACCTTGAGAAATATTTGATAATCCAGCCATGAAATCCATAGATATATTTTTCCATTTCCACTCTATCACTAAAAGAGATTGAAGCATCCCCTTTAGTAATTATCATTCTATATTAACCTATTGATAAATAAATCATTTCATGGTAAAGTTGGAAATATTTTTTCATTCCTTCCCACCAGAAATAATCTTGAAGGTCTCTGTAAAACATAGTGATTCCAGGATAAATAGAAAATGGGGAACTATGAGCTTTACTCAACAATTCTCTATTCAACTGGGAGTCACACATAACACATAATCTCTATTAAAATATTAAGATGTAATATTTATCAATAATAAATTCATAAAACATACCCTTCTAAACAAATTTTACCTTTTCCCATAACTCATATCCTTCCTTCCAATATTTCTCAATTCATTATCCTAGAGATAATTATACTGACATAGGAATCCAATAGGGGAATTTCCTGTATCCACAACTTATAGGAAAAAATTCATCAAATAATTAACCAAAGGGTTATGTTCAAAACACAAAATTATTAATAAAGCATTTATTTTCCCAATCAAACCATTAAATACCTTCTTTTCCTTTTTACGATGATAATAGATCATGTAATAATTATCCTTTATTAGTTTTATCCATATTCTCTTACTCATTTTCAACACTTTATAAGTGAATATACTTTTGTGATCAGTATATATTTCCCTCTTTATTCCATATAAATAACGACTCATTGTTTTTATAAAAAACATAAAAAACTAATTTTATATCATTTATAGGATATTTTAACTCATGGGGTTTCAGTTTTTATGAAACATAATAAATAAACTAATCATTATACATTAACTCACAACTAAGACACTTAAAGAAAGAATCACTACCTATAAAAAATTCACTATTTCCGGAGGGTAAATCTAATTGAATAACATTAAATATTCTAATTCAGAGCTCCTAAAAACAATAATCACATTCTTTCATCATAATAAATCTAACTTTTTTTGAAGTTACCATTGTTAGTGTATTAGACAACTAATAAAAATTTATAAAAAACCATAGGTATTAGCACAATAATCCAAGAAATCTACAAATATTGGGGAATTTTTTAGTATTGGACACTCCTAAACAACTTTAGTTTTAGTAGAGTCAATAGTTATTCTATCATTAGAAACAATATGAACAAGGAAATAAATCTGTTTTAACTCAAATTCAAACTTACTAAATTTTCCATATATATTATTTTCTTTTAAGGTTTGTAGAAAATCCTTATGTCTTTCTTGATCCCCATTAATTTTAGAATATACCGATATATTATTAATAAAAAAACCACTATCTTATCCAATAACTCATGGAAAAATCTATTCATGAGATCCATAAATATAGTTGATTCATTAGACAACCCAAAAATGCATAACTCAAAACTCAGATTTCCCATATCTTGTATAAAATAGATTCTTCAGAATAACTACCTCCTTCACCTTTAACTAATGGTACCCTAAACTGAGAGCAATCTTCAAAAATTACTAAACTCTCTTGAGATGATAAGAAAATCATTGATGTGAGGAAAAGGTTACTTGTTCTTAATAGTGATGTTTCTCAATTATCTATACACTACTAGAAAAGAATGTTATACCAACGGTTTTAAACCATTGGTATAGGCTGGAAAACTATGGGTATAGCCTATACCAATGGTTTTCCAAAACATAGGGTAGTAATCCATGAGGAAATCCCTATTCAAACAATTTGATCTAAACCATTGGTATAGCCCACTGTATTTATTGATTTACCAACAGTTGTAGACTAACTGTTGGTATATGTTTGTATAACAATTTTACCAATGGCTTCAAGAAAATGTGCGTATATATTAAATAAAAAACACTGTAAAAATGGTTTTAAAACCATTGGGATAGTTTTTAAATTTATCTCAATGAATACCAATGGTTTAAAATAGTTGGTGTTGTGTTTTTCCAGACCTACTGCACAGTAGCCCATCAAGAATACAAAACACTACACCAACAGTTTTAAAACCATTAGGATAGTTTTTAAATTTATGTCAAAGTATACCAATGTTTTAAAACCATTGGTATTGTGTTTTTCCAGACCTACTGCACAACATCCCCTCCATTAGTCCCTCCAGTATACACCTACAAAAAAATAGCACAAAAAACACATATAAACAGACTTAAAACAACATAAAAAACACTTAAAATTTCACACACAAAAACACATAAAACCATCAAACTCTTCCAACCATTCCATGTACTACAATTCCCTATTTCAATATTCATATGAATATAATAATTCAGTAGAGTTAATAACAGTTTCAATAACTCAAACACTATTTACACCCATTTCAATCTTAATATGACAACCACTCTTCCAGTAGTAATTCACCTCACTCCTGCACAACCCCCCAACCAGCACAACCCCCCCACATCCCCATAAAATTCTAATAGGCAAAATTATCTGAGAAATACTTATTAGAGTTGAATAAGTGTTTACATTGGCTCAAATCCCAATTTTTTTCTTCTGATCCTATATTTTGGTATGTAATGATTTGTGCTACATTTTGCATTGAACATGTATTTTTTATAATATATGGTGAAAAGGTATTTTCTTAGGAGTATCATCACATATGACCCCATGATTGAAACTACCGAACTCATGAAAAATATTTTACGACTATCGTTGATTAGTGTAAATTTCCATTGTTGTATTCACTTAAAGTGATGTCCTTTTGAAACAAAAGAGAGAAACTTTGAGTGGTGCCGACCACACCGCACCTTGGATTGAAGTGGGGTTGACTCGTACATGTCAAAAATCACCCATGGATCATTTTCCTAACGTATCAACAGAATCTGAATTCGTTTGGTCCATTTTCCGTATGTCAGTTGTTGCATTCAATTAAAATGTTGTCCATTTCAAAGAAACATGCAACACTTTGAGTGGTGTCAGGCACACCATGCCTCTAATTGAGATGAGGTTAACTTATACACATCAATAATGACCCATGGATCATTGTCCTAAAGTTTCAATAGAATCTGAATGTATTTGGTCAGTTTTCTGTATGTCAGTTGTTGCTTCCACATAAAATGATGTCCATTTAAAATAAAAGAGAGACATTTTGAGTGGTTTCGGCCACACCATGCCTTGGATTTTGAAAGGGTTGACTCATAAACGTCACAAATGACCCATAGATCGTTGTCTTAAAATATCAACACAATCTGAATGCGTTTGTTCGGTTTTAAGTATGCCAGTTGTTGTTTCACTTAAAATCTTGTCCATATAAATCAAAAGAGAAACACTTTGAGTGGTGCTGGCCACACTGGCCCTCGGATTGAGGCAAGGTTGACTCGTACACGTCACATATGACCCATGGATCATTTTACTAAAGTTTTAATAGAATCTGAATGCATTTGGTCAGTTTTCTGTATGTCAGTTGTTGTATTTACTTAAAATGATGTCCTTTTGAAACAAAAGAGAGATACTTTGAGTGGTGCTGGAAACACTGCACCTTGGATTGAGGCTAGGTTGACTCATAAACGTCGCAAATGACATATAGATCATTTTCCTAAAGTATAAACACAATCCGAATGCGCTCGGTTGGTTCGACAACCCCACGCATGATTTTCAAGCGCGCCAAACACCTAAAAAACACATATTCAGTCGTGTCGCGCAAAACGCACATCTGAATGACGTTTTGTCTCCTCATACACCTCAATAATAATAATTAGGGTGTTTTGGTGTGATTTGAATTCATTACGATGTTGTTCGGCATGCATTGGACCATTAAACGCATGTTTTGGCCATTTAAGACATGTGGAGGGCGTTTTCGGCCAGCACGGTCACACGACACCCCCAATTGACGTGCCGTCTAGTCGACCATTTCATAATTCATCCACCCTTTGTTTTCATCCGATTTCATTGAATCCTAAGGTCATTAGGTCAATTTCGGTCACCCCACGCATGCTTTTCAAGTGCGCCAAACACCTAAAAAACACATATTCAACTGTTCTAGGCAAACCATGTGTCTGAATGATGTAGAGTCTCCTCATACACCTCAAGAATAATAATTAGGGTGTTTTTTTGTGATTTAAATTCATTCTCATGTAGTTTGGAAAGCATTTGACCATTAAACACATGTTTTGGCCATTTACGACACGCATAGTGCTTTTTTGGCCAGCACGGTCACACGACACCTCCGATTGATGTGTCGTCTAGCGGACCATTTAAAAATTCACCCACCCTTTGTTGTTGTCTGATTTCGTGGCATTCCGAGGTCGTTAGGCTGGTTTTGACCAACCCACGTATGCTTTTCAAGCATGCCACACACCTAAAAAACACATATTCAGACATACTATTCAAACTGTGTTTCTGAATGACGTTATTTATCCTCTTACACCTCAAGAATAATAATTATGGTGTTTTCGTGTGATTTCAAGTCATTCTGATGTTGTTCGGCATGAATTTGACCATTAAACGCACGATTTGGCCATTTACGACACGTAGAGTGTGTTTTCGGCTAGCGCGGTCACACGACACCTCCGATTGAAATCCCGTCTAGATGACCATTTTACAATTCAACCACCCTATGTTGTTGTCTGATTTCATGGCATTCCGAGGTTGTTTGGCCGGTTTCGACCACCCCACGCACACTTTTCAAGCGCGGCAAACACCTAAAAAACACATATTCAGTCGTGCCGCACAAAGCGCATGTCCAAATGACGTGGTGTCTCCCCGTACACGACATGAATAATAATTAGGGTGTTTTTTTGTTATTTCAAGTCATTTCGATGTCGTTCGGCATGCATTTGACCATTAAACGCATGTTTTGGCCATTTACGACACGCAAAGTGCTTTTATAGCCAGCACGGTCACACGACACCTCCGATTGATGTGACATCTGGACAAACATTTCAAAACTCACCTACCATTTATTGTTGTCTGATTTCATGGCATTATGAGATCATTAGACTAGTTTATACCATCCCATGCATGCTTTTCTAGTGCGCCAAACACCTAAAAAAACACATATTCAGACGTGCCACACAATCCAAATTCCCGAATGATGTTCCTTCTCCTCGTACACCTCTCGAATAATAATTAGGATGTTTTTGTGTGATTTCAAGTCATTCCTATGTTGTTTGGCATGAATTTGACCATTAAACACATGTTTTGGCCATTAACGACACCTGGAGTCCTTTTTCGGCCAGTGCGGTCACACAACACCTCCGATTGATGTGCCGTCTAGCTGACCATTTCAAAATTCACCCACCCTTTGTTTTCGTCTGATTACATGGAATTCTGAGGTCATTAGGCTGGGTTTGACCACCCCACGCATGCTTTTCAAGTGCGTCAAACACCTAAAAAACACATATTCCATCGTGTCGCGCAAACCGCTTGTCTGAATGGCGTGTTGTCTCCTCGTACATCTCACGAATAATAATTATTTTGTTTTCATGTGATTTCAAGTCATCTCGATGTTGTTCGACATGAATTTGACTGTTAAATGCATGTTTTGTCCATTTACGACATTTGTAGTGCATTTTTGGCCAGCGCAGTCACAAGACACCTCTGATTGACAAGTCGTCTAGCCGACCATTTCACAATTCACCCACCCTTTGTTATCATCCGATTTCATGGAATTTTGAGGTTGTTCGGCCAGTTTTGACCACCCCACGTACACTTTTCAAGCACGCCAAACACCAAAAAAACACATATTCATTCGTGCCGTGCAAACCGTGCATCCAAATGATGTGGTGTCTCCTCGTACACCTTACGAATAATAAATATGGTGTTTTCATGTGATTTCAAGTCATTCCGATGACGTTTGGCTTTCATTTGACCGTTAAATGCATGTTTTGTCCATTTACGACAAGTGGAGTGCGTTTTCGGCCATCATGGTCACACGACACATCTCAACCGCCCTTTTTGTTGTCTGATTTCATGGCATTTCTAGGTCATTCGACTTGTTTCAAACACCCCACACACGTTTTTCAAGCACACTAAACACCTTAAAAAAACATATTCAGCCGTGTCGTGCAAATCACACATTCGAATGACGTTCCATCTCCTCTTACACCTCACAAATAATAATTAGGGTGTGTTTGTGTGATTTTCAAGTCATTTCGATGTCGGTAAGCATGCATTTAACCATTAAACGCATGGTTTGGCCATTTACAACACGTGAAGTGTGTTTTTGGCTAGCACAGTCACACGACACATCCGATTGACATGCCTTCTAGATGACCATTTCACAATTCACCAACACATTGTTGTCATCTGATTTCATGGAATTTCGAGGTCGTTCGGACGGTTTTGGCCACCCCATGCATTCTTTTCAAATGCGCTAACCACCTAAAAACACATTTTCATCCATGTCGTGCAAACCGTGCATCCGAATTACATGAAATATCCTCTTACACCTCAAAAATAATAATTAGGATGTATTCCTGTGATTTCAAGTCATTACTATGTCTTTCGGCATGCATTTGACCATTTAACGCATGTTTGGGCAATTTACGACATGAAGAGTGTGTTTTTGGCCTGCGTGGTCACACCACACTTCCGATTGACATGTGGTATGGCCGACCATTTCAAAATTCACCCACCCTTTGTTGTCGTCCGATTTCATGGAATTCTGATGCCGTTCGGCGGGTTGTGACCACCCCACACATGATTTTAAAGCATGCCAAACACATAAAAAACACATATTCATCCATACCACGCAAACCGCGCATCCGAATGATTTTCTATCTCCTCGTACAACTCACGAGTAATAATTAGGGTGTTTTCTTATGATTTCAAGTCAATCTGATGTCATTCGACATGAATTTGACCGTTAAACGCATGTTTTGGCCATTTATGACATAGGGAGAGCATTTTTTGGCAGTGTGGTCATAAGACACCTCTGATTGACGTTTCATTTAGCCGACCATTTAAAAATTCACCCACCCATTGTTTTCATCTGATTTCATGGCATTCTGAGGTCTTTCGGCCTGTTTTGACCACCCCACGAACACTTTTCAAGCACGCCAAACACGTAAAAAACGCATATTCAGCCTTGTCGCAAAAACCACATGTCTGAATGACATTTCATACCCTCATACACCTCATGAATAATAATTAGGGTGTTTTCGTGTGATTTAAAGTCATTCTGATGTCGTTCGGCATGAATTTGACCATTAAACGCTTGTTTTGGCCATTTGCGACACACAGAGTGTGTTTTCGGCCATTGCAGTCACATGAAACCTCTGATTTACATGTTGTCTAGCCGACCATTTCAAAATTCACTGAATCTTTGTTGTCATCTGATTTCATGGCATTCCATGGTCATTCGGCTGGTTTCGACAATCCCACATGCGCTTTTCAAGTGTGCCAAACACCTAAAAAACACATGTTCAGCCGTTCTGTGCAAACCACACGTCCGAGTGATTTTTCGTCTCCTTGTACACCTCACGAATAATAATTAGTGTGTTTTAATTTGATTTCAAGTCATTCAGATGTCGTTTGACATGCATTTGACCATTAAATGCATGTTTTGGCCATTTACGACACGTGGAGAGCATTTTAGGCCAGCGTAGTCACACGACACCACCGATTGACGTGCCGTCTGGCCGAAAATTTCACAATTCACCCACCCTTTGTTGTTGTCTAATTTCATGGCATTCTGAGGTCGTTCGGTTGGTTTTGACCACCCCACACATGCTTTTCAAGCGCGCAAAACACCTAAAAAACACATATTCAGCCGTGTCGCGCAAACTGCGAGTCTGAATGATGTTCCATCTCCTCGAAAACATCATTAATAATAATTAGGGTGTTTTGTGTGATTTACAGTCATTCTGATGTCGTTCGGCATCCATTTGACCATTAAACGCATGTTTTGGTCATTTACAACACGTGGAGTGCATTTTCAGCCTGCGTGGTCACACGACACCTCTGATTGACGTGCCGTCTAGCCGAGAATTTTAGAATTCACCCCACCTTTGTTATATTTAGATTTCATGGCATTCTGAGGTCGTTCGGTTGGGTTCAACCACCCCATGCATGCTTTTTAAGGGTGCCAAACACCTAAAAAACACATATTCATCCATGGTGCACAAACTGCACATCTGAATGACATATCGTCCCCTCGTACACCTCAAAAATAATAATTAGGATGTTTTTGTATTATTTCAAGTTATTCTGCTATCGTTCGGCATACATTTGACCATTAAACACTTGTTTTGGCCATTTATGACACGTGAAAAGCGTTTTCGACCAGCACAATCATACGACACCGCCGATTGACGTGCCTTCTATCCAACCATTTTAAAATTCACCCACCATTTTTTTCGTTCGATTTCATGGCATTCCGAGGTCGTTCGGCTAGTTTTGACCACCCCACACATGCTTTTCAAGTGCGGCAAACACCTAAAAACACATATTCAGTCGTGCCGTGCAAACCGCGAGTTCAAATAATGTGTCGTCACATCGTACACCTCATGAATAATAATTAGGGTGTTTTAGTGTTATTTTAAGTTATTTTGATGTCTTTCGACATGCATTTGACTGTTAAACACATGTTTTGGCCATTTACGACACGTGGAGTGCATTTTTGGCTTGTTCAGTCACACGACACCTCTAATTGACGTGCCATCTGGCCGACCATTACATAATTCACCCATCATATGTTTTTGTCCAATTTCATGGAATTCTGAGGTCGTTTGGCTAGTTTCAATCACCCCACGCACGCTCTTCAAGCGCACTAAACACCTAAAAAACACATATTCAGTCGTTCCCTACAAACTGCACATACAAATGACATGCCATATCCTCGTACTCAACAATAATAATAATTAGGGTGTTTGGGTGTGATTTCAATTCATTCTGATGTCGTTCGGCATGCATTTGACCGTAAAACGTATGTTTTGGCCATTTACAACATGCAGAGAGAATTTTCATCCAGTGCAGTTACAAGACACCTCTTATTGATGTCTCTTCTAGCCGAAAATATCACAATTCATCCACCCTTTGTTTTTGTTTGATTTCATGGCTTTTTGAGGTATTTCTTCCAGTTTCAACAACCCCATGAACGCTTTTAAAGGGCTTCAAACTCCTAAAAACACAAATTTCATCGTGTCGTGAAAACCGCGCGGCCGAATGACGTTCCATCTTCTAGTACACCAAAAGAATAATAATTAGGGTGTTTTCATGTGATTTCAAGTCATTTCGATGTCATTCGGCATGCATTTGACCATAAAACCCATGGTTTGGCCATTTACAACACGCGGAGTGCGTTTTCGGCCAGTGCGGTCACACGATACCACCGCTTGACATACCTTCTAACAGAACATTTCAGAATTCACCCACCATTTGTTGTCATTCGATTTTATGGATGTCCTAGGTTGTTTGGCTGGTTTTGACCACCCCACACATGCTTTTCAAGCGCGCCAAACACCTAAAAACCCATATTCAGCCGTGCCGTGCAAACCGCATATCTGAATGACATGTCATATCCTCAAACACCTCACGAATAATAATTAGGGTGTTTCTGTGTGATTTCAAGTCATTCTGAGGTCGTTCAGCATTCATTTGACCGTTAAACGCATGTTTTGGCCATTTACGACACGCGGAGAGCATTTTTGGATAGCACGGTCACAAAACACTTCTGATTCATGTGACGTCTAGCCGACCATTTTGAAATTCACCCACCCTTTATTGTCGTCTGATTTCATGGCATTCTGAGGTTGTTCGGCCAGTTTCGACCCCCCCCACGCACGCTTTTCAAGGGCGCCAAACACCTAAAAAACACATATTCAGCTGTGCCATGAAAACCACACGTAAGAATGATGTGTCATCTCCTCTTACACCTAAAGAATAATAATTACGGTGTCTTCATTTGATCTGAAGTCATTCTGATGTCGTTCGACATGCATTTGACCGTAAAACACATGTTTTGGCCATTTATGACACGCGGAGTGCGTTTTCAGCCAGCGCGGTCACATGACATCTCCGATTGATGTTCTGTCTTGCCGAACAATTCACAATTAACCCATGGATTGTTGTGTTGAAATACCAACACAATCCAAATGCGTTTTGTCAGTTTTCCGTATGCTAGTTGTAGTTTTCACTTAAAATGTAGTCCATCTCAAATAAAAGTGAGACACTTTGAGTGGTTCCAGTAAGACCATGCCTCAGATTGAGGAAGGGTTGACTCGTAAACATCAAAAATGACCCATGGATAGTTTTCCTAAAGTATCGACACAATCCGAATGTGTTTGGTCAGTTTTCCATATGCCAGTTGTTTTTACTTAAAAGAGTATCCATTTTAAACGAAAGAAAGAAACTTTGAGTGGTACCGACCACACCGTGCCTCAGATTGAGGTGGGTGGGGGGGCTATCCGGGGGGACTGTCCAGTAAAGAGGGTGGGTAATGTATCTAATCTCTATCTAGGTGTCATACATCAAATTCCGACAGGACTTTGATCCTCCACGGGGTGTTGTCCTGGAGAAGGGCCAAATCACGACATTACTGCAGCATGACCGCGGCGTGACCACGGAGTGTTAGCCCGGTCTAGAGACATTCGTGTGGTAGCATCTTCTGGCCAGGATTCTGAATAAATCCTCTGTAGTTGTCCTTCACATTATAGAAAATCATCTGATGTTATAAAAAACTGACTCTTGATTCAGGATTGTGGTATGATAAAGCTATATATTTTATATTATTTGTTTTTAAAAGTGGTTCTATGTAGTTGAAACTACTAATTGAGAGTCAAATTATCACACCCTAAACTATCACTTTGAGTTTTCGCAGATAGAACACCTCCATTTGAGGGGTTTTATTATAAAAACATGAATTTATTTATGAAATGAAAAAATTATATTAAAGAAAACTTATTCAAGATATGAAATTCAATAAAATTAAGAAGAATTAAGAAAGAAGCTAAATTAAATTTAAATCATTCTTAAATTAAAGAGGCCTCCATATTTTGTCAAAAATAAAGAGTTATACAAAATTCAAAAATATCCATACCCGAGTGAAAAACCAGGTTCAAAAATAAAGAGTTATACAGAATTCAAAAATGTAAACGATCAATCTGCCCCTGATCACCATCACCACTATCATCATCATCCTCATCCTTGCCGCCATCTCTGTCCTCTTCGTCATCCCCATCATCATCCCTATGCTCATCCATGGCCCCATCCTCACCCTTGGCACCATCCTCGCCCTCCGCCCCATCCGCACCCTCGTCCTCATCCTCATCCTCACCCTCATCCTCTTCAGCATCCTTGTCATCACCAGGAACGTCATCATCTCGACCGCCACTAGAACTGACACTTGTTTCATTGGATAATGAACCCATCGATGACATATATGTCTGACAAGCTGCATTGGCCTCTGGTGGAGGTGATGAAGATAAAGCTTTCATCAGTTTCATAAATTCTTTGTCCCTCGTTTGAACATGTACTTCCAACTCTGTGACCCTTTTATCAGATTGTCTTTCAAGATTCTTGACATGTTCTAACTCGGTTGTACTAGAATTGATACCTGGAGAGGACCAATACCTCATCAGGTCTATATTCTTACCAGGTTGGTAGCATACTCGTCCAGAGTGCTCATCTCCCAAAACCTTTTATAAATGATCATGTGGCCCTAAATTGTTAGGCTCCAGGTCATCAAGGGCCTCTAAAGCTTCCTGTTAAAATATTAATAGATTATTAAATTTCACAATAGATATTAAACTTTTAAATAAACAAATTAAAACTTACAGTCTTTTCTTGTGTCGATTCGTTAATTGCCGTTCCATCTTTTTTCCCTCTACTCGAGCAAAACAATTTTGCTTGAGGGATTCATCCTTAAATATTCAATTTGTGCTTCTGTAATGACATTGAAACAATATAATGAAAAAGTATAATCATATATTCAATATTCAATAAATCATATAATTGAAGTATAAAACATTAAAAGGGCAGGTCCTAAAGAAAAATTATAAACAACTATATCATACCAGCTACCTCTCATGATCTGACATAGTAGTGTGCCCCAATGTGTGGAGGTATTGCTTTGAATCAATGTTTTATCAGTTTTTTCAAGAATATTCCTAAAAAATGTTTAATAATAAATTAGATAATATTAATGATAAATATGAAAACTGTCATTTAAATAACTCAAATGGGATTAATACCTTAAATTTGGCAGTCGCCCAATGAGTAATCATTTGGCGATATTTCTCTATCGGGTAGTCATCAATGATTGGTAATGTCTGAAACTCCATTCCCACTCAATCACACCATCCAACATACATCTCATGCTTATAAGCTCTTAACATCTCTCCTAGCTCCTTTAAACGCGCTAGTCATGCACCTTCTCCAACAGGGATGTTATACCAAAGCTGACACCCAATAGAATAAATAATTTAAACAAAAAAAATACAACATTAAATCCAATATATTTTTTACCCATATTTGTGCCCACACATTATCCTAGAATTCATGTGGTAGATTTCTCCAAGAGAGAGGGCTGACCAGAATGATGTCAGAGTATTTGTCTAGCATCGCCAGAAAACCCTGACATTCCTACCCATATTTATCAATCATCTGTGCCTAATCATTTTATTCAACCATACACTGTGTCTAGCGGTTCCATACCGCACGCAAGTAAGTACTCCCCCTCCCCCACCTCCTATCAGTAGATGAATCTGTTATTAAAGAAATAAATATCATTTAATGTTATAATAAAAATAAATTTTGGTATAAAGAATTTGTTAGAGTTCTATAAATATACCTATGGTAGTCAGATCAATGCATGTTACTGGATGTGTAGACGCTGAAGGAATATCATATACAGGTGGAGTGTCCCTTAGTGTACGCTCCTCAGCCACATGTTGTGTCAGAGTAGGAGTCAAAGAATGTGGAATATAAAAGCTCATATATGATGAAACAGAAGCAAATGATGATGGCACAGACGTCTGTCCAACTGTTAGTGTAAACATCAGAGGCCTAAATATACCATGTGTCCCAAAAGACACACAAAGATCAAAATGGGTATATAAGATACATCTGTGGTAGGGGCATAGTCCAATCAGGTATGACCAGTGGATCGTCTAACTCTCACACTATGAGCCCTCGTACCAGCGACCTCAGTACAAGGACCACCATATGATTATCTAACTCTTACACCACCCCTCCCACCACCAGCCTCTGAACTGGGAGAAATATCAAGGTCCTCGTCATATATCTCTTATCTAGGGGGTGAATCCTGAAAAAAAGTGTAACACAAAATTAAACAGATGATATTATAAGTTACTGAAATATATATATTTGAAATAAAATACTCACAATAGGGATGGATGGAGGAACACCCATCTGTGTCATGTGACGATTATTTTCTGTCATTTTTTTCCATTGCCTCTCTTTAATGGGTGTCATTTCTTACAATGAAAACAAATATGAAAGTAATTAAAAATAGATAACTAATGTGCAACACAAAAAAAAAATAAAGAAAAACCATTGGATTGTACGGTTAAGTATTTCTTATTTCTTCTATGAAGAATAATCTGGGACCAGATACTAATTTTCAAAGTTCAAGAAGATACTCCAAATGTTCTATTGTGCAAAGGATATGTGAATAGGGTGTCATTTAATATATATATATAGATTTTGATAGAAATATGATACATAATTGTTATATAATAGACATATTGTACAAAAATTTAGATGAATAAGATCTTCATGTTTTACATGATTTTAATAAAAGGAGTGGTTTTCATGAAATAATTTGAATAAATATTACAAACAATTTTTTTATGAGTACATATACATGAAGCTTTAATATTTGATGCATTAAGATTAAAAAAACTATGAATAGTTAAAATTAGAACACAAGAAAGAGACATCGTGACCTTATAAATGTACATGTGTAATGAAAACATTAATTGGACAATGTGTACACCAATGTAGTGATTTGAGTACACAATTCGTGGATTTAGTGATTTGAGTACACGTGGAGTAGTGAATCATAAAATTTTCCAAAAACCCAAGAAATACTGAATAACAATATCCTTGAGAATAGAAGGATATCATTGATAAGTGGTGGAAGGATATCCTTGAGAAGAGGTGGAAGGAGACTAACCTAGAAGCTGATCCAATAGAAGAGGTGCACCTGTGTTGGGGAATCTCAAGGGATTATGGGAGTCGAGAATCGCTTCTGGGAGAGTCACGCACCTTCTGCAATCTACTTCTGCAATCGGGGGGGGGGGGGGGGGTCTCCTGCCTTAGTCAAAATTGGTGTTTTTTTCCAATGGTAATTAAAAACCTTTGGTAAAACAATGGTTTCCCAGTGGTTTGATGAAACCATTGGAAAAACTAATCTAAACTCCATCTTTACCAATGGTTCTCATGAACCATTTTTAAAGAACAATGCTTTCCCAATGGTTTCATCAAAACATTGGGAAAAATCATCTAAATTCTATCTTTACCATTGGTTCATGCAGACCGTTGGTAAAGAACACCTATACCAACGGTTCTTTTGAACCGTTGGTATACAAGTGTTGGGATAACAGTGATGTCCAATAGTGATAAAAAAAATTAAAAGTATCATTTAACCGTATTTACTTTTAATAAATAAGAAATTATCACCCCTCGGTGATGTGATAGGATGAATGAATCATTTATCTAACAAATTATGAAATTTATTTTTCAATTCTATATATTATACTTGATCCATTTTATTAGGGGGTATTCAAATAGTCTTATAATCTAGGATTATTTTAAAATTAAAGTCAACCTATCACTAATGAATAAAATATTGTAGATCCTCAAGAAAGAAAACCATATAATCATCCAATATAGGGATATCACTAATCTAAATATTTTAATTCATTTCCATAACATGTCCAAAGTATCTTTAAGTTCCATTTCGATTTATTTTTTATCTTGTTGATATGTTATTAAAGTCATGAAATCATTAAATAAAACATTATTATCTCAAAAATATATTTTATCATAATAAACCAATAGTTAATCCTTGCCCAAAATCATATCAAACTATACTATGGGAAGTTCAAAAGGTTATTTAGGAAATACCATTCCACTGATAACAATAATAGGAATCTTATAAATTTTGGATGCATTAATATTTCTACCTAGAGATTTCAAAAAAAAGTTATATTATATTTTCATGAAATACTATTCCCTATTTACAAGAAAAGTTCTCAGAAATCAATGAATATGAAGATACATAGTTGAATAGGGTATTGGCATAATTCGAATAAAACAATAACATACCTATCACCGCTTCATTTTTTAGACCAATATCAACCATAGTAGTATAAAAATATTTTTTCACACCATTTTTCTTTTTATCTTTGTGATTTTAATTCTGAGTTTCTAAATTTTGTCACATGTTAGTATACTATCTCAACTCATTAAAATTAAATCATCTTACCACTGACGTTTCATTATTTTAATTATTATTTTTCTTATTGTCACAATCCATATTGAAAGAAATATACATATCAAAAGCATTTACTAGATTTAATAAAACATTCCACATGGCTATTTTTACCATACATTTCAAAAACTAGAAACATTTATTTCTTACATTTAGATTTCTTTGATGAATTCTTCCCCATTTCCTACCAACTAAACATTTCTTTTGTTTTTTATCAGGAAATTATTTATCATTATAAAAATATATTTCTATACTCTTAGAATATAAAAAATAATTCTCATAACATTTAAACTCATGAGAATCTAATTTCCTTTAATATATTGTCTTCAATACTGAGTAAAATTTATTAATTTTAAAATCAAGATATTGGATAAAATGTGATACATAACTTGATAAATCTGTGATGTTTTCTTTATATGAAACCATTGAATTGTCTTTCTTTTGTTTTAATTCAAATAACTTATTTTCCATCCTAATTATAATATCCTTAAATAAAATATGTCTCAAAAAAAATATTCTTAATTCCATATCATTCCAAGATATTAATATCTTTAATTTATTTAGTATTTTTAACAGTTTTCCACCATTGATCAACATTACCATCAAAATAGAAATTAAAAAGACTTACATTTTGATGATATGAAAAAACCATTACATCATATATATTCTATAATGATTAAATCCATCCTTCAGCTATCACGTTTATAGAAGATCTATTGAATGGTGTAGGATGTTGTATTATAAAATGCTCTATTATTATCATGTTCCTGTATGACATATTTGGATGCTCTCTTTAATAGATACCACCAACATTTATATATTGTTTTAAATAATACATTACCATAAAAAAACTACATTTTTCCAATTTTAACCATTATAGGTTGTTGATTCAGGAGGATATCATCCCCTCGGTGCCATCCAAAATCATCTTCCCTCTTCCCTCTGCAGAAAACCATTTTGAATAGGCATAGTTTATATTAAGAAACATGGTAATATTTAAATTCTATATCATTTTAACAAAACAATAAAGTAAATTTTTTTATGTGAATTATATTAATTTTATTATAACCTCTAAATTTATCTAAACCATTCCATGATAGAAACTGTAAGGGACCAATATTAAACATTACATATTCTAGGGACTTTAAACTAGAATTCAAAGTATTACATTCACTAAGATAATTTATGATTAATGGTTTAAATATTAGGTCATAAATATTACATAAAAAACCAATATATTTTAAATATAGAACATCTAATTTAGAACCCTGTTCTCATAATATAAAAATTTTAATATTAAACATGATTTATTTTCATTACAAATATTTATAACTTCCAACCTGACTTATTTTTTTACCTTACTCATCCTTAAACCCTATTTTTTAAAATGTTGGATGAGCAAAAAAATATCATTAAGAGATATAAAAATAATTAAATAAACATCCAGTCCATGAATAAATATAAACAATTCCCGTTTTAAAATAAAGTTTGGACATAAAATAATCATTTTCTTACCCAATAAATCACCATCTTTGCACAAATATTTTCATAAAAAGTTTCTGAATAAATATTAAAAGAAAAAATAAAACTAATAAAGTTTTATTTAAAATCATGAAAAACTATTAACAAATTTTTAAAAAGTAATAAATTTTACCCTTAAAATTTAGCATATACTTTCTATTAAACATTAAATAATTAAATTACCTTGAGAAGTCATTATATTCCTGTAAAAACCCAAGGAAAGAATAAATAAAACAAGTAGTCTATTTAGGAAATAATTTCCTTATAACAAATAAAATAACTCCTACAAATGGAATAACTATATGTTCAAATTACATAACGAATTCATTAGAGGGTTATCATTTACCGACTCATCCTTGGTTTATCATGGAACTACCCATCATTGGTTAATAACCTAGAAAAACATCCTTGATTTATAATGGATCTTCCCATCATTGGTTAATAATTTAACCACCAATCCTATGTTTATCATGGAACCCCCCATTACCAAAAGAATTCCCAATAAGCAAAAAATAATTTAAACAAATTAAAGCTTGAAATTTACAACATTACACATAGAAAAATATTCTCTTCATCCATAAGAAAAAATTTCTATATATTGAAATATCTCTTCAATTTTAAAAATATTTTTTAGAATAACCAAAATATAAGAAAATAAGTTTTTTCATAGAATGTAACATGAAATATTTTAAAGGATTTCAAAAATCAAATTATGGTTATAGCAGCATGAAAATTCATTATTGATGTAAATTTAAAAAAAGAACATTCGTTTTGTCTTTTTATAATTAATTTCAAAACATTATATAAAATATTCATTTGAAAGCCTTTTAAATATAGTGAAAAAGGATATATTATTTCTTTTATAAATCTTTTATATCCATAAAATATTTTTATAAAAATGGACAAGGAATAAAAAGGGGGTTTTATGGGAAACTTAAAAATAAGATTTTTAAATGAAATTACCTCACCCTGGGCCCGATAAATAATAGTTGTTCTTCGTCCTCTTGAATAATAAAATAATATTAATTATTTTATTTATTGAGAATATTTTTCATGTTTATCATTCCTTTTATCTCAACTGTTACCATGTTATAATAATTTCATAATCATTTAAGTTCACATTTGATGCTTTAACAATATTCTTTTCATAAGTCCAAAATGAATTTGGAAGTTAGACTATGATCATATAGGTTATTATTTCATAATCTCTAGAATAATAATCATGATATAATTATCATTTTTACATCAATTTTACTTTTAAATCTACCCATTAAATATGGTTATGAAAAATGAACTACATTACAATCTTAGAGATGGATGGTATTATGAATGCATGAGTAACATTTCCATTTTTTCAAAAGTCATTATAGAAAGAAGGTAAATATTATTTTATCATTATAAAAATATAAAAATATCATAAATATCATATTAATTATTCAATGATACTTTTAAATATCATCCAAGTGATGCGGTGATTAAAAATGAATCACATCGCTTTGTGGAGGTGGTAATCCACATATACGCACGAACGACATTTCCATTTTTAGTGAATGAAATTCTAATAATGTAAATGATATATTATATTTTGAGTATGATATATATTTTATGAATATAATATATAAAAATAAATTCCATCATTATTATATAGACATGAGAGAAGGAGATTGAAAATGAATTACATCTGTTCGTGAGGTGATAGCCCTCCATACACATGAACGACAGTTTCACTTACTATTTTATGAAAGTGGAGATAGATATAGGTTAGATTCACATATAAGTATATTTATGATACTATTTTTATTATTTTATAATGGTTTAAAAATATTTTAAATTTGTGGACGAATAAATAAAACAAAAATATTCGGTTAAAACTATACATCTTCTTTGGAAAATGTCATTTTCTTAACACCTTAAAGAACCCTGAGACTTGTATTATGACACAATTAAGGCCTATAGTACATGGATATGGATTTTATTAAGGCATTTTAATTGATATTTTATAATCCAAATTGGGTTTTGAGTGTGAATAAATGATAATAAGTGGTTCCTTTTTATAAGAGTGGGAATGGGCGGTCTTGGAATTTCATAAAATAATAAATTCAAATAATTTAATTATGTTTTCCAAAAGGATAAAAATTAAAAATATTAATATCATCGATGATTATGACTATAATTTATATCATTTAATAAAATTTGGACAATTTGTATCACATTTTTATCCATATATGTTTGTTTTAACCCCCCATTAACACATTTCACACATACTATGATAACAAGGTTTTTTACTCCTTCATGTTCAAGATAGCTACCATAAAAAAATAGTCTCTAAAAAGACCACGGTTGATATTAAAAACCATATAAAAATAAATTTTATAAAAATAATATTTTTATGTATTTTATATAATTTAATAAAAAAAGTTTCTTAAAATGTCAATATAGTCAATTTTAGAACTATTCATTTACTTTTAATTTTAAAAAACAAATAAAAAAAATTAAATTTGAATAAATATTTTAATTCATACCTAAAATTTTATTATTATATATAAAATTAGTGGTTCAACTTAACTCTTTAAAATTATACTGCTTTTAATATTTTGAATATAATTTATTTTATTTCTCAACTAATTGAATAATTAATGGGTCTGTGTTGTGTAAGAATTTAAGGTAATTATCTCTTCAATAAAAATTAAAAATAGATTACCATGATGAAGATAAATAATTTATAATTAAAAATAGTAATTATAATATAACATATCCTCTGGTTATCCCTAATTTAAAAATATAATTATTTTTAAAAACAAAATCCGTGACATTTTTTAGTTTTATTTAAATAAAATATTATAAAGATTATAATCACATAAAAATGTAAAAAGACCATATATTAGATATTTAGAGGACTAGGGATGAAATATACTCATCCAATAGTATTTAGTCAAGTGTTAGGTTCATTTTATAGTCCTTATCCTATTATATTTTACTTTAATTACCTGATTTACACTTTATCGTGGTAATAAAATTACTATGGTTACTATTTATATTGACTAACAATAAATAGAAAATATTTAGTAAAAATTAAAATCATGATTAAAAATTTGGAATACATTTCTAAGGAATAAAAAAAAGAAGTGTAAGGATTTAATTTAAAATAAAAATGTCAAAATTTTATGAAAATATTTTTTTAAAAATACCTTTTTAAGTATAAAAATGTTTTAATATTAATTTAAAGGATAAAATTAATGGAAAATAATATAAATGTATTTTTTTAATCAAAATGTAATAAAAAACTTTTAAAATTAATAAATAATAGATTTTTACTTTCTAAATACTTAAAAAAATACAATTTTTAATAAATATCTCTATTTTCACTATTTGTTATAAAATCAATATTTTTTGAAAAATTTTAAAAGATTATCCAAATATAATTTTGAAAATTTAAATATAAAAATTAAATTGATTTTTTTCAAACTAAAATTCTATTATAATGAAACTAATATTTTAAATAAAACTAGATAATGCCTCAGTATCCAATTTGGTTAGACATAAATCTTTTTTAATTTTGCATCACGAACAAACACGGGTACCCTAGTAACCTGATAACCATGCAAGCCTTGACATATCCTGAAGGTAATTTACAATCCCCATGGGTTGAAAAATAGCACATGTAATCATAAAACATGCAAGTGGGAATGATTTTTTCACTAACAATGTGGAAGTAAAAGAAGAAAAATAATATGCATATCAAAAGAAAACGTCTATAGGAGTAAAGTACCAGAATACATTAAGGAATAAACAAGACCAAAGTACTACTACCCATGTACTAAAATAGGGAAACACAACCTAGTTACCTAAGTACACAATTCACAAAGACCATTGTTCAGCAGCTAGATCTACCTCCAATTGATCCTTCCCCATTACTGGAACCTGGAATATGTTAATTTAAAAACACCTGAAGGCACAAGTAGGGTGTGAGATAAATATTATAGTAGGGACTCCCCATATATTCCATAATATATTCCAAATATAGATTATTAAAATAAAATATTTCAACTTTTAAAATAAATAGGTTTTGAAATTCAATAACATATATTTACAAAGCAGGTTATAAATTTTCAAAATAATTTAAAATACATTAAAAGCATAGGCTTTACATTATAAGAGATGGAATATTTTATAAAAATAATTACCAAAGTAAAAAATTTATATAAAATTGTTTATATAAATTCACAAAGGCATGTAAAATAGTTTTACAACATTGGCAAACATTTATATCTCATATATAAATAAACAAGCGAGCAACATGGTCATCTGCCAATTTATTTCCATTTAAAACCACAACATGTTTTATTAAAAAACATGAATTTTAAAAATATAAAACCATTGGGTTTTTATAAAATCATTTTAATCAATTTTCACCAGTTTTAAATCCATTAAAAACCAATTCCGTCAATACACCATTTATTTCAACAATTAAATTAAACAATATAATTGAAATCATTTCCATCAAATCCACAATTTAAATTAAACAATTTAAATCATCCAATTTCCATAAACACACCCAATTCAATGGAATTGGGAGTTTTCGAAATTTTCATGCCAAACACATTTCAAATATCTCAATTCACTAGAATCATGTTTTTATCAATTTAATTGACATCAAATTTGAGAAATTGAATTTAAATCAACAATTAAAATAAATGAAGAAATACAAGGATAATCAATTTGGCTAATCATGAGGGAACAACCTACCTCAAGATCATTGATGTTATTGATAATGATAATCCAACCTATGTGGTTCAAGACCCCTCCTCATAACTGTATTATCGTAAGCGTCGACAAACCTATATTCGACGTTCATCAAGGGTTCATAGAAATAATACAAGTTATTTTATTTGAAAAGAAAATAAAATATCACATACGATTATAGTTTCTATCTCCTGAATAATTTTCCAATTATGGATTAAAATATTACATGTGATAATATTATTTTATCTCTCAAGGATAATTTCAAATCATGTATTAAAATAATACATGTGGCGATAGCTTCTCTCTCCTTGATAATTCTCAAATTATCACATCTGATGATAGTTCCAATCTACTTGATAAAATTCCAAATTATCATTTATGTCAATGAATATGTTCACAATATTTTCCTTCAAATAATTATAAATGACATTCTATATTATAATATCATTAAATTAAAACAATAACACAAGTGGTAGTTCATTATAATTATTCATTGATAATTTAAATAATTATCCTTTGATAATTTATTTTAATAATTATCATTTATTAATCTCATGATTATCTCATGATTATTTATTATAATTATCATTTGAAAATTATTTATAATTATACTTTCAAAAAAAGAGACTAAATTATCCTTTGGTGATTCTTCTTAATTATTATTCAACAATTTGACATAATTATCATTTGATAATTTTTTTAATAAATTACCCTCGATAATTTGATGAAATTATCATTTGATTAATCTTTACAATTACCCATGAAAATTTACAGAAAATATTACATTATTAAACCTTATAATTATCTTTAATAATACCTCATAATTATCCTATAATAATTTAGTGAAATTGTCCTTTAATAAAACACATAATTATCCCATGATAATTTCAATAATTCATGTCATATGATAATTCCTTTATAATTGTCCATTAATAATTTTTTCATAATTATTTACAACAAGACATGTAATTGTCCTTTAATAATTAAAAAAATATATTGTTTGACAATATTATAAGTTATTGTTAGATAAAACCACAAGATTATATTTTATAATTATTTCAATAATTATCTTGTGATAATACACATAATTATTTATTTAAAATAGCCCATTTAAAATGTGAAAAAATAAATTAAACCAAACCTTGATGCTGTTGAAACAAAATTATGATTTATATTCTTATTATCGATTTGATTCCAATGAAACAAACTGTGTATAATTATGACTAATAACATAGATGTTATTGAAATTACAATATTGGAAGGAAAATAAAAATAAATAAATAATTAATTAATTTAAAATACACCTCATTCTCTACGCACAGGGAATGAATGGTCGACGAATGCAAAAAATAATAAAAGGGAAGATGGGTCACCCGTCATAAAAGATCGTTAGACCTTCACTCATCACAAACAACAGAGTCTGCAGACCATCCAGATTTGAAGAAATCAACTAATAATGAATTTTAACAAATTCAATTATTTAATAACCCCCAAAACCAGATAAATTAAAACCACAATTTTAAACACTCTTTTTAATCTTATGTTTCAACCAAAATTCATCGCAGACTCATTTATTTTACCCATTTAAGGCATTGAAAATGAAACCATTCAGAACGTTCAAGAAATAGATGATTTTGAAATCATGAATTGTCAAAAATGGGGTTCAGTGTGATTTTAGAAGTGATCATATAGTTAAACCCATATTTTTTTAATAAATTTATTAAATTAGTATAATAAATTATGAAATATAACAATTAAAAACATAAAATAATTAGAGACATAACCAAACGCTCTTTGTGTACAAATTTTATACCCTTCCTAGGGTAAACTCCCTATTCCAGACACAAAGGTGATCTCTATTTTCTCAAACAATGAACCCTTTGTGAGATATTAATTATTCATTATTTAAAAAATAGAATAAATAAATAATTAAAATAAAAATTGTTATTTTTTGGAACGAGATATCCAAAATCCCAATGCTTACGAATGTTATACCCATCTAGGGTAAAACCTTTATTTTAAAACCATTCGCGGTATCAGATTTCTCATACAATACACTGTTTGAGAGACAATTAATTATTTTTAATAAAACAATAAAATAAATATTATTTAATACTTTATCTCATGGGCGAGGTACCCAAGTGTCTGCTGCTTTCAAATTTTGTACCCATCCTAGGGTAAAAACCAGATTTTGTACATAATATTATGCTCAGATTTCATATATGATAAACTATTTTGGAGTTATTCAATAATTTTGAATAAATCCCTCATGCTTAAAATAATATATTTAATATTTTTAATCCATCCTCCTCAAGGATTTGTAGACCACAAAAACTCATACTTACTCTGTTTTTAACTTATAAAATATTTAATAGAATATTCTAGAGTATTAATTGGATGTTTTACCATTCTGTGATGTGCTTAAAAAATATAACTTTTCACTAGTAAACCATTTTTTTCCATTTAACGTAATAATAATTTAACATCAGAGGGTTTAGGAATACCTAAAATAGCAATGGGATGTTAAAACCTCCCCACTATAGAAATTTCTATCCTCATAAATCCTACAAAGAAGCCTCCACATAAAAAACAAGGTCATTATTCTATCATCAATGTCTCCCTCTCTCACGTCTCATGAGAATTAGAACCATGATTCCATATCAAATGGACTAGAGGTATCTTCCTCCAATGAAGTACCTTGGTCTCATAATCAACAAACCTAACTGGTCATTCAGTCACAGATAAAACAGGTTCCACTTCAAGATCACAACAGCTCAGAATAGGATATGTGTCAGATAAATGCATTTGAAGCTAAGATACGTGAAACACATTATGTATCGTCATTTGTTGAAGACGTAGTTTCAAAATTTATGTAATTTTATCCTCGTTCTCAAAAACCTCATAAGGTCCAAAAAAACTGGATCAAGCTTCCCATGCCTCACAATATGTCAATGGTTAAACCAGGGTGAAATCATCAAGAATACCTAATCACCAACTTAAAATTTCCAATGACTATGATAATGATCAACATAAGAGATATACCAACTTTGTGCTGTCAATATTCTCTAATGAAATAAATAAATATTAGATGTTATCTCTTGGACTAAACTTGGTCTAAATAAGGAACTTTCATGAATCTCCAACCAACACAAAGGATATTTAGATGGGTGACCATTGCATATCAAAATATCCATGCTAAAGAGAGTCTATAATGCTATAGAATTTATCATCAATCTGTTATTCCTGAAGAATTATCTCGAGAAGATAATATGTTAGAGAACCATCATCTTTCATGGTGGAGATATCCAGTGCCACCCAAGGTGACACATATGGGTGTATAAAGGCTTTCACAAGATGATCGTATAATTGGGAAATTAGTTTTTTCAGTTTAGCTAAATCCATTTGGTAAGATGAAATTGAAATTAGTTTAGTACCATGTATTAATTAAATAGAAAAATTAGCATTCATTACTGATGGGAAACCAGATAAGTTAGAATGAAACATGTTGTAAAACTCAATATTGACCAGAGGGAGATCTCAACCCATTTAATCACTCTCTAGATCAAAATAAAACCCTGATATCGCTTTCTGAAACTCCGAATAAGAAGATTTGGCTTTACTCAACCTTTGGTCTCATCTCTTTAAATGAAAAGAGGTACACCACTGGTTGTAGTAAGGTAGAACCATCAATGGTAATAATAAATACATAATTTATTGGCAAAGAGCCAATTCATATCGAATATGACATCAAGAGATTCCATATAGAGCATTAGAAAACTTCAAGCATGATCAACATCTGATAGAGAGAATACAAAAGAGGTACTATAGAGACCCTACTATCTCTTTACACCTAAGAGTGTAATAATTTCCATTGCACAATATAAAATCTCTATAAGAAGATTATGAAGATTAATGATATGGGTTGAAATAAATGAGTGAGATGCACCAGTATCAAATATAGCAGTCACTAACAATGAATCTACAATAATGATACCTCTGATGATCATTGAACCAGTATTTGTTATCTCTAGAGACTCTTACATTGTGTGAAGAAGATTCATTCTGGATTCTTGTGGATAGAATGCTTTTGTACATGAATAATTTGAGTTACCTTCAGTTTTTTGAGGTTTTGATTATCTCGTGTCATTGCATGGAGTGGAAAAATTGTGGAAGAACTTCTGCAAGTTCCCTAAATGTAACACCCCGAGCTTCCACGATACGCTTCTCATTCAATAATGCAATAGCTTGCGTTGTACGCAAGTTCGAGTTCTAACACACCGCAACTAATCAAAATAGCCGTTATGAATAGTAATAACCACTTTTTAAAATTATAGAAATTTTATATTTCAAAATGGACTTCATTTTTGTATTCGTAATATCGAAATTAGCCTATGTTGAATTTTTGGTATTTTTCTGAGAACTTCTAATTTTTTATGAATAGTGAAAAATACATAAAAACAACTTTTTTAATCAAAATAATTTATACAGATAAATTATACTATTTAGTGGTTTTAAGGTATAATTAGAAAATATTTTTACCATTTTATCCAATGGTGGTCATTAGAATTAATTTAACATTGAAATTGGACATAAACAATTGCCAAACTTTTGATATAAATTGTTTCTTAAAAACAAGCTATTTGTTGTAACAGCGGGAATTAATTATGAAATTAATTAATACAACTTATATGTTTGGAATTTTGTAAAATAGACATCGTTTTTGAATTCGGAATATCAATTATAGCTTAGGGTGAAATTTTGGCCTTATTCTGAAAAACTTCAATTTTTGATGAATAGTGAAACCACTAAGTGGTAGTTAAATAACTGATTTTTCGTTTAAATGAAATATTACAACTTCTGTGATTTGATTTTCAAAAATCCGACATACATGGTTGTCATTAAGAAGTAAAATGTGGTTCAATGAGATCAAAATAATTTTTTGGTGAATAGTAACTTTTAAGTTCTTAATCGCGATTAGTGGTAATTAGTGTAGCTTAAGGTATAAATAATACATTAATAATATGAAATGACCTAGACACATGTCCCAACCTCATTGGTTGAGTCATGGCCGACCAAGACAAGCCATGTCCTAACTTGGGGACCCCATGGATCCACTTTTGTTGGGAAATAACATAAATTACTTTTTATTTAATGTTAAAGTGAAAATGACACTAACATAAATTGTTCTACTAAAACAATTTTTAATTGGGGTTATACAAGTCCAAATTTTGATTATAAATAGTCATTGGAAAGCTAAAAAGATTTCCTACATCATAGTATTTGTTTTATAATTTTTAGACATTAAATAAATTAAAGTATTTATGACATAATAATGATGCAGCGATGACATCATTATTTACGATTTAAATAAAATGAGAAGATAATGCAAAATCCGAGGCTTACACTTGTCCAAAGCCTATTGGATGAAGATATTTCGAAACCTTATCACCTTAGCCTCGAATTATATAGATGTGGGACCTTTAGAATCCGAAAAGCATTTTGAAATAATGTAACATTTCATTACTTTCCAAAAGTGCCCCTCCTCTCCACTTATAAAAGGCCCCCACCTCTCCCACCTTATTCACACCATCAAGCCATTTGGCTCGTCCAACCTCTGCCCAAATACTCTCCCAACATTCCTTCCTTACTCCTAGAAACCTCACTTTGGGCATAACTCTTCCCAAGGAAGCCTTTAGCTCAAATCAAAAAGAGTTACCCGATTTTGAGGTAATGTCTTTTCTAATGTTGTTTTGTTTTATTTTTCTTCTCCAACCCCCTAAACTCTTTTTATTCATTTCTTTTGTAACAACACCAGTATCCTCAATATACTAGGATGTTGTTATAAGAAGGATTCGAGCTACACTTACACACACCTACATCTAATGGTTAAAGAACATACGGTTTCTGTGGATGGCGAATTTCTGCCTCACGAAACGATGATTGTTCAACACTCATATAACACCTCCAAAGGTGGCCATTAAGATGTCACTATTTTTATATATGATATATAATATGTTTTTGTTTTACTTATGCTTCTGTATTTCTCATTTATGGCATACTTTATGATTTCCATTATGGGTAAAACGCGATAATTTCATTTTAGGAAGTGCGGACTACCGCCCCCTCAAAGTGATTTGAATCGTTAATGTCATGTGTGGGATGTATAAAGGATGGAGTAAATGGTATTATACACTATATTATACTGGAATTATATTATACATTTATATCATTATGATTTCATTCCATTAAATATGAAATTGAAATTAAAGTAGCGTTCATGCGTACGTACGGCTTACCGTCTCCATGAACGGTGCATTTCATTTCTTACCTCTAAATGTTACGTAATATTATAAATGAATGTACATACTGTATATATATGATATATATGATATCTACATCATTAATATAATTCTGGATATAATGGATATTTCACCACATGAACAACTTATAATTATAAGAAGTTTATTGTTGACTCATGTACCAAAGATCGACAAAACGACCGTTATTAACTTAAATAATTACATAATGTTCATAACATTGTAATAAGTGATATAAAAAGGATAATGAAATTGAAAATGGTTCTTAATAAGGTATATATTAACTCTAGTTTATTATTCAGGAGGTTAAAGAACGGTTGAGTCAAGTCAGACACGAGGTAAGGGAATTTCTTAACCCAACTTCCATTCTTTGGGTTAATCTCCTACTTTCAAATTATGTCATGATATTATTATGTCCTATTTTGTATTTTTACTTTCTTTATGTGTACCTATAGTGAATACACATAATAGATCTATTTTATTTTAAAAATGATCTTTTTAAGGACTTCGTCTCAATCTCCTTTCATTGAGGCATATTTGGTTTTATACACAACCTTCTTTTATACGATGTATAAACCCCTTTGACTTTTACGTTTATTCAAAAGGAATCTTTTTTATACGAAGCATTTTGCTAAACGACAAAAGGGAATGTTTTTCTTTCCGTACTTATGCGGCGACAACGACTTCTCCGCCGCCGTGACCATTATTTGAGTTTCGGCTTCCTCTACAAGCCATCATTTTCTTTTTTAATGAAAAATAAATACAAAGTTTTAACATTCTTTTATTTTGGTATTGAAAATGGTTTTGAAAGAGTTTTTATTATATCAATGTGTTGTATTGATATCTTGTGATTGAAATGTGGAAATGTTATGTTTCCTTTATGCATGTTTTATGTGATACGATTATGTTATGGTTTATGATATGTTTAAACCTATTCATATGAGGAATGCATTGGACTTAATAAGTGACGGGTGGAGCCCGCTATAGCTCCTCGATGCATCGGCAGGTCTCATGAGACAAACTAGTGTCTTGGCACAAGGCCTTGACAAAATCTTATTTGTAGTCTTGGCACGAGGCCTTGGCTATGTGGTTATGATAGTCTGGCATTATGCATTCCATCATTATGAAAGTGGTTATTGATATTGCATGTGAATATTCGACCAGTAGAATATCCATGTGAAGAAGTAAATGGCATAATCTCATTTTACTTTTGCCATATTATGTTGAAGTTCATGTTTAAAAGGCTTTTGTTTTAGTTATACATTGCCTTAAATGTTAATGTTTATTTATGAAAGCTTCCGCATTATTGTTATCCTTACTGAGCATTTGAGCTCACCCCTTTCAATGTTTTAATATTTTCCAGGATGTGAAGAAGTATTTTATGAATGACCTGCAGGGATAGTCAGAAGAGGATATGAGTGTGGACTATGGAGACTTTGTTATTGTAGTTTTTCACTTTTTGATGTAATGAAAGACTTATGAATGTATCTAGTGTTTCCAAGGCTACTAAACTAATCGGTCTTTCGAGACTTGATCCTTTGTGATCATGCCAATGTTACGAAGTAATGCACCGACTCTGGGTAGCTGGGGTCGGGGCGTTACAGTTGGTATCAGAGGCAGTTTAGTACTAACCTTGGAAGCTAGATTTAGATAAACTCTGATTAGAGCACATAGCCCAAAGATAGACTTTGAGGATTAGTATAGAAGAACTTCCTAGAATTTTAGTATTGTAGAGATGTTGTGAGTTTTCCGAGCAATACATCCCTGTCTGGATACGAGCAGGTAGAGGTGGCTCTGGCACAGATGTACCTAGGGGTAAAACCCGAAAACACCGCTTTGAGCTAGACTCAAACGGGAACTGGTGCACGACAACGGGCCTTGCTGCACTCTTGGTTATGACACTCCCGGGGGATATGCTTAGGATAATTCTCATTTTCTTTACAAACCATTATGTAAGGTTTATGAGTACATACTTCCTCAAAGGAAACATTTCTTTTTATGATTATGGATTATATCCATAAATAGTTCAATTTATGTTAAGTATTATACAAGTATGGAATTATGTATTTTGATTCATAAACTAATCTGGATTATGCCATTGTTTAGAAATGGCGCCTAGTAGAAGGAATGGAAACTGTATCAATGCAC
The DNA here is from genome assembly GCA_963277665.1 of Viscum album. Taxonomy (NCBI): domain Eukaryota; kingdom Viridiplantae; phylum Streptophyta; class Magnoliopsida; order Santalales; family Viscaceae; genus Viscum; species Viscum album. Next base: position 614,879,716 of record OY728145.1, on the reverse strand, counting down.
GAACTCCGTGTAGGGATTGCCCTCCTGCTCAAGATAATTATTGTGGACCTGGAGATACAACTGGTGCTGATCAACTTATTACCATACTGGGACAACTCACGCAGGTTATGAATAACAACCTTACTCGTATGGAGCACCCTGATTCGCAACGTGGAGGATCAATGCTAGACCGTTTCATGAGGCAACAACCGCCAACCTTCAATGGGAGTACAAATCCTACAGTAGCTGAGCAATGGATAAATTCCTTAGAGAAAATATTCCATGCCTTGGGGAGTAGTGAAAGGGAGAAGGTTGTCATGGCAGTTTACCGCCTCACTGGAGATGCCGATCAGTGGTGGTCACTGATTCAAAACACAAAGGAAGATGATGACGTATCGAATATGGAATGGAGGGAGTTCAAAGAGCTTTTCTTAGAAAAATACTTTCCTCGTGACCATCGAGCAGATATGGAAAGGCAATTTCTGAGTCTGAGGCAGAAGGAGGATGAGAATGTCGCAAAGTATGAGGCTAACTTTACAAGGTTAGCGAGGCATGCTGCCGATTATATACGTAACCCAAGGAGTAAGATTGATCGTTTCTTTGATGGGTTAAAACCATTTCTCCGTCGAGCTTTAGTATCACAATCCTTCTCATCATACGAATATATAGTCTCATGTGCTATCAAGACAGAAAAGGAATTCTCTAAGTCTTATGACAACAAAGTAAAGCAAGAGAAGAAGAGAACGGTGGAACAAGAGACAGATAAAGGGAAAAAGGGAAAGAAGGATTTTCCATTATGTGATAATTGTGGGAAGAATCACCCTGGTACTTGCCTAAAAGGAATGGGAGTCTGTTATAAATGTGGAGAAAAAGGTCACCAGGCACGTGATTGCAAGGGAAAGAAAGAGGCTGTCAAAGTTGAATGCTACAATTGTAGAGAAATGGGTCATTACGCAAATGAATGTCCTAAGCGTCAAGGAATCTTACCTCAGAAAAGGCCAAGGGATCAAGGACAATCTTATGCTATTACTACAGTTGAAGCAGAATAACTAATGTATTGATGCTTTCGGACTCATGGATTATATTCTGGTTATTAGAATAATGTGATCTATATAAGGATTGTACTGCAGTACTTGTTGGTTTCAGTAAGGTTTTAATATGATTAAGGTAATCATATTTTTAGTATGTGACAATAAGAGAAACTTTTCTTTGTTTGGGGAATCTGATGTTACAATTGATTTTGGAATTAAGAGACCTTTTAGAGAAAGTTTGGACAGAGGTATTTTGGATAACTATAAATGTTGGGATGGATTAAGTTGAACTTTGAATAGTATTGTTTAAGGTTAAAACTTTTCTGAAGATTATTTCTGGAATACTATAATACTATATTTTTAGAAAAAGGACAACCTGCAGGGTGGGGAATAACCCGTCGCGTCGGACACAGCTGCAGGAATCGAACCCACAACCATAGTGCGACAAGCCTTTATTTCCTACCACTAGCCTACAGGAAGTCCCTGGTTATTACAAAATCGTTTTACTAATCTAAATGGTATGTGTTAACATTTGGAACCTTATACAATTAGGATAAATAGAATATTTTTGAGTTCCGTTACCATTTGGAGTAAAAGTTGGGTTTGTGGTAAAAATTTATTAACGAATGAAAGTATACATAACAAGTATGTATATTCCCCTACGTTCTTAGTAAATCTCATAAATAAATTCCTCAACATTATAAAAGGTAACTTAAAACAAAAATGTTGTCGGTTAACTTTTCCAACTGGGGATTCAATGACCGTTTAACCAATCACAAGTTTGTGATTTTCTTGTGGTTAAACATTCTCCTAATCCTGTTTTCTATAACTCTCCATCAGACCTTGATGGTTTGTTTCTCCTCCATATCCATATTTTCATAGAATCCTAGAATGGGCTATATCGGGTGACCTTTGTACTTATCCTGCTTTCTTTTAATGTTATATATTTATTAACCTTATTTCCGATGTGGGTTTTCCACAAAGGTATTTTCTATTTTCAGCCTTTTATTATCAAAGAAAAATTTCAAATTGCGAGGACGCAATTTATTGAAGGAGGGGAGAATGTAACACCCCGAGCTTCCACGATACGCTTCTCATTCAATAATGCAATAGCTTGCATTGTACGCAAGTTCGAGTTCTAACACACCGCAACTAATCAAAATAGCCGTTATGAATAGTAATAACCACTTTTTAAAATTATAGAAATTTTATATTTCAAAATGGACTTCATTTTTGTATTCGTAATATCGAAATTAGCCTATGTTGAATTTTTGGTATTTTTCTGAGAACTTCTAATTTTTTATGAATAGTGAAAAATACATAAAAACAACTTTTTTAATCAAAATAATTTATACAGATAAATTATACTATTTAGTGGTTTTAAGGTATAATTAGAAAATATTTTTACCATTTTATCCAATGGTGGTCATTAGAATTAATTTAACATTGAAATTGGACATAAACAATTGCCAAACTTTTGATATAAATTGTTTCTTAAAAACAAGCTATTTGTTGTAACAGCGGGAATTAATTATGAAATTAATTAATACAACTTATATGTTTGGAATTTTGTAAAATAGACATCATTTTTGAATTCGGAATATCAATTATAGCTTAGGGTGAAATTTTGGCCTTATTCTGAAAAACTTCAATTTTTGATGAATAGTGAAACCACTAAGTGGTAGTTAAATAACTGATTTTTCGTTTAAATGAAATATTACAACTTCTGTGATTTGATTTTCAAAAATCCGACATACATGGTTGTCATTAAGAAGTAAAATGTGGTTCAATGAGATCAAAATAATTTTTTGGTGAATAGTAACTTTTAAGTTCTTAATCGCGATTAGTGGTAATTAGTGTAGCTTAAGGTATAAATAATACATTAATAATATGAAATGACCTAGACACATGTCCCAACCTCATTGGTTGAGTCATGGCCGACCAAGACAAGCCATGGCCTAACTTGGGGACCCCATGGATCCACTTTTGTTGGGAAATAACATAAATTACTTTTTATTTAATGTTAAAGTGAAAATGACACTAACATAAATTGTTCTACTCAAAACAATTTTTAATTGGGGTTATACAAGTCCAAATTTTGATTATAAATAGTCATTGGAAAGCTAAAAAGATTTCCTACATCATAGTATTTGTTTTATAATTTTTAGACATTAAATAAATTAAAGTATTTATGACATAATAATGATGCAGCGATGACATCATTATTTGACGATTTAAATAAAATGAGAAGATAATGCAAAATCCGAGGCTTACACTTGTCCAAAGCCTATTGGATGAAGATATTTCGAAACCTTATCACCTTAGCCTCGAATTATATAGATGTGGGACCTTTAGAATCCGAAAAGCATTTTGAAATAATGTAACATTTCATTACTTTCCAAAAGTGCCCCTCCTCTCCACTTATAAAAGGCCCCCACCTCTCCCACCTTATTCACACCATCAAGCCATTTGGCTCGGCCAACCTCTGCCCAAATACTCTCCCAACATTCCTTCCTTACTCCTAGAAACCTCACTTTGGGCAGAACTCTTCCCAAGGAAGCCTTTAGCTCAAATCAAAAAGAGTTACCCGATTTTGAGGTAATGTCTTTTCTAATGTTGTTTTGTTTTATTTTTCTTCTCCAACCCCCTAAACTCTTTTTATTCATTTCTTTTGTAACAACACCAGTATCCTCAATATACTAGGATGTTGTTATAAGAAGGATTCGAGCTACACTTACACACACCTACATCTAATGGTTAAAGAACATACGGTTTCTGTGGATGGCGAATTTCTGCCTCACGAAACGATGATTGTTCAACACTCATATAACACCTCCAAAGGTGGCCATTAAGATGTCACTATTTTTATATATGATATATAATATGTTTTTGTTTTACTTATGCTTCTGTATTTCTCATTTATGGCATACTTTATGATTTCCATTATGGGTAAAACGCGATAATTTCATTTTAGGAAGTGCGGACTACCGCCCCCTCAAAGTGATTTGAATCGTTAATGCCATGTGTGAGATGTATAAAGGATGGAGTAAATGGTATTATACACTATATTATACTGGAATTATATTATACATTTATATCATTATGATTTCATTCCATTAAATATGAAATTGAAATGAAAGTAGCCTTCATGCGTACGTACGGCTTACCGTCTCCATGAACGGTGCATTTCATTTCTTACCTCTAAATGTTACGTAATATTATAAATGAATGTACATACTGTATATATATGATATATATGATATCTACATCATTAATATAATTCTGGATATAATGGATATTTCACCACATGAACAACTTATAATTATAAGAAGTTTATTGTTGACTCATGTACCAAAGATCGACAAAACGACCGTTATTAACTTAAATAATTACATAATGTTCATAACATTGTAATAAGTGATATAAAAAGGATAATGAAATTGAAAATGGTTCTTAATAAGGTATATATTAACTCTAGTTTATTATTCAGGAGGTTAAAGAACGGTTGAGTCAAGTCAGACACGAGGTAAGGGAATTTCTTAACCCAACTTCCATTCTTTGGGTTAATCTCCTACTTTCAAATTATGTCATGATATTATTATGTCCTATTTTGTATTTTTACTTTCTTTATGTGTACCTATAGTGAATACACATAATAGATCTATTTTATTTTAAAAATGATCTTTTTAAGGACTTCGTCTCAATCTCCTTTCATTGAGGCATATTTGGTTTTATACACAACCTTCTTTTATACGATGTATAAACCCCTTTGACTTTTACGTTTATTCAAAAGGAATCTTTTTTATACGAAGCATTTTGCTAAACGACAAAAGGGAATGTTTTTCTTTCCGTACTTATGCGGCGACAACGACTTCTCCGCCGCCGTGACCATTATTTGAGTTTCGGCTTCCTCTACAAGCCATCATTTTCTTTTTTAATGAAAAATAAATACAAAGTTTTAACATTCTTTTATTTTGGTATTGAAAATGGTTTTGAAAGAGTTTTTATTATATCAATGTGTTGTATTGATATCTTGTGATTGAAATGTGGAAATGTTATGTTTCCTTTATGCATGTTTTATGTGATACGATTATGTTATGGTTTATGATATGTTTAAACCTATTCATATGAGGAATGCATTGGACTTAATAAGTGACGGGTGGAGCCCGCTATAGCTCCTCGATGCATCGGCAGGTCTCATGAGACAAACTAGTGTCTTGGAACAAGGCCTTGACAAAATCTTATTTGTAGTCTTGGCACGAGGCCTTGGCTATGTGGTTATGATAGTCTGGCATTATGCATTCCATCATTATGAAAGTGGTTATTGATATTGCATGTGAATATTCGACCAGTAGAATATCCATGTGAAGAAGTAAATGGCATAATCTCATTTTACTTTTGCCATATTATGTTGAAGTTCATGTTTAAAAGGCTTTTGTTTTAGTTATACATTGCCTTAAATGTTAATGTTTATTTATGAAAGCTTCCGCATTATTGTTATCCTTACTGAGCATTTGAGCTCACCCCTTTCAATGTTTTAATATTTTCCAGGATGTGAAGAAGTATTTTATGAATGACCTGCAGGGATAGTCAGAAGAGGATATGAGTGTGGACTATGGAGACTTTGTTATTGTAGTTTTTCACTTTTTGATGTAATGAAAGACTTATGAATGTATCTAGTGTTTCCAAGGCTACTAAACTAATCGGTCTTTCGAGACTTGATCCTTTGTGATCATGCCAATGTTACGAAGTAATGCACCGACTCTGGGTAGCTGGGGTCGGGGCGTTACACTAAACATCTGCAGGTGTGATGGTTCTATCGGCCTGCTCAAGCTTAAAAAAATCCATAGCCTTGGCCAAAACCATTAACTCTGGATAGAAGTGGCCAGTGAAAATAACCCTGATGTCCTTCCACTCTAGTCCCCTATGTTTCTTTTCCATCACAATCATATCCCACCATCTCCTTCTTGGTCCCTCCAACACGAAGGTGGCATACTTCACTATGATCTCATCCAGTTTCTCCAAGAACTTAAATAGATATTCAATCCAACCCAACTATACCTCAGTATATTGAGGATCATCGGAGCTTAAATAGGGGCATTTGGGGGTTCCTTCCCCAAAACATGGACAATACGCATGATCACCTCAACTAGATTCAGATGCACAACAAGATTCACTCATTAAGGTTCAAAATACGTATCCTCATAGATCTAATTCACATGTCTTATTGGAGGCATGATGTTACACAACATCATCAGACAACAAGGTTGATATTAGACTAATGTTCAGATAGAGTAACTAGAGAAAACATTCTCAATAGAAGGAACAAACATGATTTGGATTTCACTCTATCAAAATCACAATAAGAAAAAATACTAGAACTATAATACAAGACATATTTCCCTAACCACCCATAGAGACTTAAGGTTCATTGCGATGAGAGCTATCCAGTCACTCAATCACAACTAACTCCTAATTCCTGACAAGATTTCACAAATTCATAATGACTTCAAGACAAAAGTTGAACCACCCTCTAATACCATTTTGTCATGAACTAGCCTGGGCACCCTAGTAACCTAATAACTGAGCCATCCCTTACATATCCCAAAAGGTGTTCCCGATCCCCATGGGTTGGCCACTAGCACCTGTCATTATACAACATTAATGTGGGAAAATATTTTTTCACTAACAATTTAGAAGTAAAAGAATCAAAATAATATGCATATCAAAAGAAAAATCCACTATGAGTAAAGTACCATAATATAATAAGGAATAAAAAATCCCAAAGTACTACTACCCAAGAACTAAAATAGGGAAACATTAGACAGGTCCCCAAGGATAGAACTCACCAAGACCACTGTTCAGCAGCTAGATCCACCTCCAAGTGATCCTTTCCCTTTACTCAAACCTGGAAGAAGTTAGTCTATAGACACTTGAATGTACATGTAGGGAATGAGATAAAAAATACTAGTAGGGTCTCACCACAGATTCCATAACAGATTCTAAATACATATTATCTAATGAAAAAATTCCAACTTTTAAAATAAATAGGATTATAAATTCAAAAGAATATTTATTCAAAACATGCTATACATTTTAAAAATGATGGAAAATACATTCAAATCACAAATTTTTTTATACCAGAGATGGAATATTTTTTTAAAATAATGGATTAAGTAAAAACATTATATAAAATAATTTATATAAATTTATAAGAGGCATTTAAAATATTTTTACAATATTGGAATACATTTCAATGACATATATAAATAAACAAGCACGCAATATGGTCATCTTCCAATTTCCTTCCATTTAAAACTAAAATATGTTTTATTTAAAAACATGCCATTTTCATAAGATAAAACCATTGGTTTTCTATAAAATCATTTTAATCCATTTTTACCAGTTCATTACACAGTTTATTTCCACCATTAAATTTAAAAATTTAATTGAATTCATTTCCATAAAATCCACAATTTAAATTAAACAATTAATATCCGCCAATTTTTATAAACAAACCCAATACAATGGAATTTGGGGTTTTCTAAATTTTCACGCCAAAACCATTTCAAATATCTCGATTAACTAGAATCAGGTTTTTATCAACTTTATTGAAATCAAATTTGAGAAATTGAATTTAAATCAACAATCAAAATAAATCAAACAATACATGGATAATCAATTTGGCTAATCGGGAGGGCACCACCAACCTCAAGGTCATTGATGTTAGTGATAATGATAAACCACCATGTGTGGTTCAATACCCTTCCTCGTAACTATATTATTGTAAGCATCGACACACTAATATTCGACATTTATAAAGGGTTTATAAAACCAATACTGGATATTTTATTTCAAAAGAAAATAAAATATCACATGCCATCATAGTTTCTCTCTCCTGAATAATTTTCCAATTATAGATTAAAATATAATAATCCATAAATATTATTTTATCTCTCATAAATAATTTCAAATTATCGATAACAATATTAGATAAGGTAATAACTACTCTCTCTTTGATAATTCTTAAATTATCATTTTGATTATCACATGCGATGATAGTTCCAATCTCCATGATAAAAATACAAATTATGATTTTATGTCAATGAATATTTTCACAATATTTTCCTCAGAATATTTATAAACCAAATCTGATTGTATAATATCTTAAAATTAAAACAAGAACACATGTGTTAGTCATTTATAATTATTCATTAATAATTTAAATAATAATCCTTCGATATTTTATTCTAATAATTATTAGTTTGAAACATCATGATTATCCCATGATTATTTATTTTAATTAACGTTTGATAATTATTTATAATTATCCTTTCAATAAAAAGAGGAAATTATAATTTAGTGATTCTTCATAATTATTATTCGATAATTTGAAATAATTATCTTTCGATAATTGTTTTATAAATTACCCTTGACTATTTAATGAAATTATCATTTGATTAATCATTATAATTATCCATGAGAATTTCTAAAAAATATTTCATTATTAAACATTACAATTATCTTTAATAATACCTCACAATTATCCTTTAATAATTTAGTGCAGTTAATCTTTAATAAAACACGTAATTATCCAATGATAATTTCAATAATCCATGTCACACAATAAAAACCTTATAACTATCCATTAATAATTTTTTCATAATTATTTACAATAAGATGTGTAATTGTCCTTTAAAAATTCCAAACAATTATCATATGATAATTTTATAAATTATCATTAGATAAAACCACATTATAATCTTTTACAACTATTTCAATAATTATCTTTTTATAATACACATAATTGTTTATTTAAAATAACCCATTTAAAATGTGAAAAGGAATATAAATCAAAACCTTGTTGCCTTAGAAATAAAATTATAATTTAGATTCTTATTTTTGATACAAGTCCAATGAAATAAATAGTGTGTAATTCCAACCAATATCATAGAAGTTATTGAAATTAAATGATTGGAAGAATAATAAAAATAAATAAATAATTAATTAATTTTTAACACACCTCTTCTCTATGCACAGGGAAGGAATGGTCGATGAACACATCAAATAGGAAAAAGTAAGATGGGTCACCGGTCACAGAAGATCGTTAGGCCTTCACTGATCACAAACAACAGAGTCCCAGGACCATACAAATTTAAAGAAATCAACCAACAATTAATGCGAAAATTTTAGTTATTTAATAAAACCAAAAACTAGATGAATTAAAACCACAATTTTAAACTCTTGTTTTAATGTTCTATTTCACTTGAAATTCATTATAGAATCATTTTTTCAGCCATTTTATATGTTTCAATTGAAACCATTCAAAACGGTCAAGAAATAGATGATTTTGGAATCAAGAATCGTCAAAAATGGGGTTCGCCGTGATGTTAGAGGTGATTCAATAGTGAAACCCATATTTTTAAAAAATAAATTAAATTAATATAATTAATTATTTAATATAATTATTAATAACATAAAATAATTAGCGACATGAAAAAATTCTCTTTGAGTACAAATTTTATACCCTTCATAGGGTAAAATCCCCGTTCTGGACACAACAATGTTCTCATATTTCTCAAACAATGAAACATTTGAGAGATATTAATGATTTAATATTTAAAAATTTAATAAATAATTAATTAACATAAAAAGTGTTATTTTATTTAGGGTGGATTCCAAACATTCTAGTGTGTTATTTGGATACACTATGTACTATGACAACTTTTTAAAACATACCTGTAGTAGGTCACATCCCCGATGTGTTAGTGATGAGTCGCCTTTTTCCAGTGTCATAAGGACGTGTGTATACAAATTTTTCTAAGTTCATATAGAGAGTACAGAGTACTATATATGGTTAATACTATCGTACCTTTTGAAAGATTACAATGTGACAACTAGGTCCCAGTGACAGTACATACACCCCGTCTAAAAATGGTTGTCGGGTCCTGGCCCACCATGTACCACCAGTTGCCCCATGGACACATGGTCCCCACTATGATTTTTGAGTGGGACATCTAACTAATAACAGTCCCCACAGGCCAACATATGTTCCTTCCAATTTTCTTTATTCTCACTAACACACACCCTATGAAACATTCTATAAGTTCCCAGAAGGTCACCCATTCTAATCACTACTCCAAGCCAAACACACTTAACTATGGAGTTCTAATCAGGTAGGCTCTCAAAAATTAAGGTGCAGCTTTTTGACATGTGTCATATCATTTAGTAATTTAACCCTTTATCATTCTAAGGTGTTACATTTTCCCCCTCTTTAGAGCACAATGTCCTCATTGGGGGCCTACATCTCAACCCAGGTAGTGCACCACACTTAAGGTTAGGTACCACTTCTGATACCAAATGTGACAAATGGGTCCCAGTGATAGTGCATACACCCCTCCTTAACATGGTTGTTGGGTCTTAGCCCTCCAGGTCCCACCAGTTTACCCGTAGAAATGTAGTCCCCATCCTAGGGCCCACCCACATACCGGAATGGGTCATCTGACTAATGAAAGTCCCCACAGGTCAAAACGGGTTCTTTCTAATGTGATTTGTTCTCACTCACACACACCCAGGGAAACTTCTAATAAGTTCACCCATCCTGATCACTATTCCATGCCAAGCATGATTAACTGTGGAGTTCTAATCAGGTAGGATCCCTAAAAGGAAGGTTCACCTTGTTGACACGAGTCATATCATTTATTCATCTAACCCTTTATCATTCTGGGGTGTTACACTTTGACTAGAAAATTACTTAATATTTTTATAATGAATATAACTCTTTAATATCTAGCTAATGAATTATTTATTGTAATTTTATATGTGTTTTTAGATCTTAATATGGTAAATATTCCTTTTACATATATACCTAGCTTAATATCTCTTCCTTTTATGGAGTAAAACACGCCTTTACATCATTTCTAAAATGTATTCTTCATAATCAAACTTGATTAAGGGGAATTTTCTCTCCCTTAATCTCATTATGTAATTATTATATAAATTATTTCTCCCAAATTAACACCATATTTCAATAACTATGATTATGTACTCATATCCTAACTTCCATAAAATTTAATTTATTCTTCTATTTTCTATCTTTATGAAATCTCATTTGATTATGATTTGAGACATGATTATGTAACCCATTTCATTCCATGGGAAATTATTATTTTTATGCCTTATATTTTATATATTTTTGTTTCACCCATAATCATGTACATGTTATGATGGGTATACAAAAATAATGTTCCGATTCATTACGTAACAATTTTTCTCCTGAGATGTTACACATTGGATTAAGAAGTAAACCTAATCCATGATGGAAATTTTTCCACCATGTGTTGTTGTATTGGAAGTTATCCTTGACACATTCTTATGTTATTTTTATGTTTGTACCACTTTACTATATTTCTATTATTGTACAATTCAATTTTATTCATGTTACGCCTCTATATGATTATTCCGAAGCCTTTCCTTTTCTGATACCATTTTTTGTTAATTGACTCACATGTTTTTCCTCATTTCCAGGTCTATTTGCTTACTTGTATTTATAGCTCACTTCTTTATTTTATCATTTCCCTATGTTATATTATGTTGTTTTATGAGCTTAAATGGATTTTGGAGCTCATTATAAAGATTAAAAATATAATATTTTATTTTAGTTTCTTTTTTATGAATTATGAAATTAATATTCCAAATACAATAGGCCTCTTAATCATTTGGTTGTGTTTATTGGATATTTATTTCAAAAATCAAGTAATTATATGTATAAAATGATTGAGACTCTATAGTTTTTATCATAGGATGGACTAGTTTTCTATGGTATTAAGACTAGAATAATTTAGTGAGAAACCTTGGGTTAAGTCTAAGTATGGGAGAATATCCAAAAACATTAGTCAAGTATGAAGTGAGTGGTTTCAAAAAAATAACTTACCTTTCTAGATACTATTAATGTATTTTTTTGGAATAGTTGTACCTAGGGGAAAGGGTGAATTGATTATAAATTTATCATCACCAGGTTCACAAAAAATATCCCTCACTGCACAATTTTTTTGAAACTCACAAGGGATATGCATTATAAAATTCATATACTCTTTACAAACCATTTTGAAAGACTTGAATAGATTATCAGGTTAAAAACCTAATAGGAAACATTACTATGGATAACTGAGATTCAAACCTAAATACTCATAAGTTAGGATATTTATTTAATTTATATGTTATTCCTTCTATATTCATAGTTTCCATTTTTTAGATGTTTTTTAGTTTACATAATGTCATCCATTTTTTTATTTTTGTTAATGGTGTGAAATTTGAGGAACCAACTCAATAACCACTATGATAGGTAATATGATGATTTACCTCATAACATGCCTAAAATTATGGGAGTGGGAGCTAGGAATATCATGGATGTATTGACTCAGTTACTCATTCTATGAATAAGAACCTGAATCATGTGGAATTCCTTACTCCTAAGGAATAGAAGGTTGTGGTAGAGTCCTTTATATGGAAAATACCTCCTATATTTACTGGAAATTCTGATCCATGTATTATAGAGTAATTTATTAACATCATTTAGTTTATATTCCCTATATGAAATTTCTAGGAACAAGTGAATGTTGTGAAAGATATTTTTCATCTTGAATGGGAAGCTGATCAGGGGTGGAAACTGATCAAGAACATGGATTCCAAGGAGTAAATTGATTCTATATAATGGTAAGGATTCAAGAAAATATTTTTCAATATTTGTTTTCATGAACACTCCATACTAAATTATAGAGTGATTTCCTTTAATTAAAGAAAAATGAATATGAGTCTATTGGGGCATATAAGGAAAACATTACAAGGATTTCATGGTATTCCTATGTCTTTTTCATCAAAAGTAAAAGTAAGGTGGATTATTTATTTATTCGGTAAAGCTATGTTTATAAAAATATTTAGTGATTTAAAACATTGATAGCTATGAATATATTTTCTATTAGTCCCTCAAGGACATGATGGATATTGGAGACTCTTTATGGTCTCATGGGGCTATATATAACAATAGAAAAATAAATTTTCCTTCAAGGGGTAAATAAATAAATATCATAGAGAAAATATAAAATCAATTTCTTATTTGTAAAAAATGCTGGAAGAAACATCCCGAAAACTATTTTAAGGGAACTGGTAGATACATAATATATGTAAAAGAGGGGCATTAGGATAATCAATGCTTAAGAGTAACAAATAAACCCACTAATGTGATGGAAGAAAAGAAGCTCCAGATCAACACTAATCCTATAGTACAATGTTTGAATAGTAATTAACATGAGAATTATGTAATTCAATGCCTTAATCTAATTCTTGTTGGATAAAATCAACAATAACAACTTCTTAACCAAGAGAGAAAGGTAGATGATATAATATCCCTATTACTGACATGGATATGACAATCATGTGGTGATAGGAATGTTGGTTATTCATTTAAGAGTATCAAAAATAATTTTTAATTATTGTTCTATGAATTATTTCATATAATTAAATTTTAGTAGAACTATTAAAATACCACCTCAAAACATGTGGGTTGGCTATCTATGAGAACACCAAAATAAGAAATTATTTCATCCCAAATATATAACCCCACCCTAGTCAATGTTTGAGGACATAACCTCCAAAAAAATTAATACTTCCTTTAGTGGAGTTTGATTCTATATTAGGCCTAGATTGGTTATCTTTATATAAATCCAACATCAAATATCATGAGAGGGAGATCCATCTCCACATCCAAAGTCATCCTATAATTTAGTGCAAGTGTAAAGAGGATAATGAATCTCAATTATAATATTAATCTCAAGTATGGTTATTATTATCTTATTAGTAAACATATCTAGATCAAATTATTTAAACAAAGGAGAGAGCCATGAACAAAGACATTCCCATTCTTAGGGATTATACTGATGCATTTCCGGAAGAGTTTCTTGGTTTTCCTTTTAACTGAGAGGTTCAGTTCTCAATTGAACTTATACATGGACATCATCATATATCTATGACTCTTTATATAATAGCCACCATTGAGTTAGAATAACTAAATAAATAGTTATGAGAGAAAATGAAAAAAGGTATCAAATGGTCAATTGATTCACTATGGATTGTGCCTATCCTCTTTGACGAAAAGATGTATGGGTCAATGCACATCTAAATTTATTATCTTTAGCTCAACAAAACCACAACTGAGGCAAGTATCTGCTAACAATTATAGTTGAATCATTCAATAACCTATGTGGGGACTATTATTTCTCTAAGGTGGACCTTTAGTTGGGATGTCACCAATGTGAAGAAGGAAGATACCCCCAGTACTTCCTTTCAAATAAGTTAGAGACACTATGAATTCATAACGATTCTATTAAAACTCACTAATGCTCCAAAAAAAATTTATATACTCCATTAATAGTGTCTATATAGATTAGTTATACAAATTTTTGGTATTATATATAGATTATATATGATGTACTCCAAAATCATGGATGGGATTGTGGAGTATTTGAATACTTTGCTAAAAAAAGTTTTGAAATGAGAAGATATGTGAGAAGTTCACTAATTGTGAGTTTTGGAAGGTGAAAGTATCAAATATGGGGTATGTTATCACTGAAAATTGGATATATGTAGATTTTTATAAGATAAAGTAAATTTAGGAGTGTCCCAGACCGATATATGTGATTAAGATCTATAGTTTCCTTAGACTAGCTTGGAATCATCGATGATTTATTAGAAAATACTCATGATTGTGAAACTCATTAACCAAGATAAATAAGAAGAGATAAGAAATTTATAGACTTATGAATATGAATTAAACATTAAGGGATTAAAAATGGTATTATCACTACACCAGTACTCACATTACCTTAAAGTGAATAACTTTTCATGGAATAATTTTATGCTTCAAAGAAGGGATTAGGTTGTTTACTAAGAAAAAATGATGAAGTAATTTTTAGGACTCAAGGATGTTTAAAGTTCATAAGCATAACTACCCCATTCATGATATGGAGTTTGATGTAGTGATTTACACATTGAAAAAATAGAAGCATTATCTCTATGTTGAGAAGTTTGAAATGGATATATACCATAATATCCTCAAGTATATTTTCACATCAAAGAAGCTTTATATGTCCCCATCAAGATAGTTAGATAAGATTTAGTAATACAACTATTAAATTCACTACTATATTGGGAAACCAAATAATGTGGAGAATGTTATAAATATAAAAAATCTTCCAACCTTATCAATGATGAGATTTGAGAAGGATCCAATCTTCTTATAATTTCATAGGATGAAAATGGGGATCATAAAGGAAGTGAAATCATTATTCATTTCTCCAATGATTTATCAATCATCCTTCTATAGAAGATAATTTATTCTTAAAGACATGATGTGGAGATACATAAGAATGGGGAAGCTATAAGAAATGGAAAATCATCAAAGATCGAAATTGAAGAAGAAAGATTTGTAATATTGGGGTCAAGATTATATATACATCAAATATTGAGATAAAGGAGTAACTTTGAATGATGCACATAGCTCAACCTTCCCTATCTACCCTGAGATCATGAAGATGTATCGATATCTTTGAGGTCACTATTGGTTGGAAAATATAATGAAGGTGATTTAATACTATATAAAAAAGTGCATGGTATTTTAGTAAGTGAAAGGTTAAAAGAAAAAAGTCTAATGGAATGATTAAACCATTACACATACCAATATTGAAATGGGAAAACATCACCATAAACTTTGACATAAATATTCTAATCACATCCATGAATAATAATGATATATGGGTTCTATTTGATTTTAATATAAATACTCCTCAATTCATATATATTTGATAGGAATATTCACTCAACCAACACTAATGAATATACACCAGAGAAGTGATAAGGCTTTATAGAACACCAATATTGATTGTATTCTATTGAGATCTAAGATTTACCTCTATTTTCCAGAATAGTATTCAAATTATCTAAACACTGAGTAAAATATTAACATGACTTATCACCCCAAAGTGATAGATAAATTGAGTGGAACGTCTAAACACTAAAAGACATGTTGTATTCATGTTCGATAGAATTCAGTAGAGGATGGAATTGTCGTCTTCCTCTAGTCGAGTTCTCGTACAATAATATCTTTTAATCATGCATCAAAATGGTTCCATATAAATCCCTTTATTGTAAGATATTTATAAAACCTTAATGCTCAAATGAAGTTGGTGAATGCAAGCTGTTGGGACCTAAAATGGTTAATAAAATAATAAAAAATTTCAAGACCATTCAATAACATATTAGGCCTGCCCAAATTTGACATAAGTTCTATACTAACAATCATCAACAAGACCTATAGTTTGAGGTTATAGATAAATCATTCCTCCACATATCTATATATAGCAGAGTCAGGATATTAAGGAATAATTGTATTCTAAGTTTGAAGTACATCAGCCCCTTTGAGATTTTTGACTGTAACAGAATAGTAGCTTATCAATTAGTACTTCCACCAACCTTATCTCAAGTACATGAAATATTCCCCATTTCTCTCTTAAGTATGTAGATATCAGATCCATAACATGTACTGAATTCATAGGTGGTAAAATTGGAAAATGATCTCTCTTATGAGTAGAATTAGGTGAAGATCTTTTACTATAGATAAAATGTTATACACAATAAGAGAACTCACCTAGTCAATGTAGAATGTAGAAACCATAATTATAATTATGTGACATGGGAACTAGAGGAATCCCTAAAGTCAAGGCACCCTAAAATATTTTCAACTTAGTATGTAAAATGAGATTTTGATGGTGAAATTTATTAAGGGGGTAAAATGTAATGACTCATTGTTTTATCAAAGGAATTTCCCTTATGAATACACAATTGTGTCATATTTAGTAATATAATATTATGTAATACACATGAAACACATGATAAAACTAACTAAATTTTATTATATTAATTAAAAAAATAAAATTTAGAGAATAAACATGGCTATAATAATATATCATATTACAATGGGATAAAAATTGAAAATGAGATAACTAAAATAAAAAAAATTGGATATGATTGATCCACCAGAATAACCACAATCATGAACAAAACTCTATAAATGATGTAAAATATTATTAATGTAATGTTCATCATAAAATGAAAATATATATAACCACTATATAAAATAGAATTTAATTAAAAATAAATGAAACGTGAGTTATTTATAGAAGGGGAGAACCCATATTGTTTGAAAACAATTGACCATTAGAATAGTTATATAACCATTATAATAGTAACTTGGAAGTTGAAATAGAAAATATAACCATTGGGATTATTAACCTATCAATTAGAATAGTATCCTCACCCATGTATGTGTAAAATAATATTAAGTAATCTTATAAAATGAAAATATGACATATTTATTTCATTATATAAGTAAATAAATGTTTCAAAAATGATAAAATTAGTATTTTTATTTTTATAAGACACAAATGTTTTATTTCTATTTTTTAAAAAATATAATGATTTAAAATAAATATTTTTCTTTATAAAATTGGTTTATAAATTAATATTTAGTTGTATTATAATGATAATATAATTTTTTTATATCTTAATTAATTTCCAAAAGTGTAAGAAAATTGATCATAATATTGAAATTAGTATTTTGAAAATATATGTGGGTTTAATTAAGAGTTAAAATCCTTTTATTTATAAAATTAGTTTCATAAAATGAATTCCGTTTTTTAGAAATAGCTCACTAAAAAATTGTTGAGGTGATGATTTATGTATTTTTTAAAATAGTTTATTTTTTGGTGAATAGTGAAATATAGTAAATTACGGTATTTAACATTATAATGTAACAACATGAATATTTTAGTAATGTATTACGTAAGAACCCATTAATTCAAATTCACTTGAAATATTTACTATATAAAGTAATAATGATTAATTATATAGATAGTCTTGATCCAAAATAAAAAAAAACTAATGATTATAATGATAAAGAACTTCACTCCTCCCTTTATAAATACCACCCCTTGTGACCCCTTCTTCTCGCACAGTATAAGATTTTTAGCTTTCCAAATTTCTAAAAAAAACTTTACGATCATTCTCCCCAATGTATTATTACTTCTAGAGTCATTTAATTACCATTTCCTGGAGCCTTAAGGGGTATCCCTTGAGGATACAGCCAAAAGAAGAGGACATTAAGTGCAAGTGTAGAACAATTTGGGAACCTATGGTAATAAATCCCTTTGAACCACCCTTTCTCATTTGGTTATGATATTTACCTCTATTACTCACATGTTCTCTCTCATTAATGTTATGGAATAATTCTAAATTATGTATATATGTCTATTAAATTTATAACTATCTTAATATCTATTATTTTTAAGGGGTAATACATATATTAACATCATTTCTCAAATGTATTATTTAAAATAATATCTGATTAAATAGAACTTTTATTTCCTGAAATATTTTTATGTAATTTTCAATTAAATTGTTTTTTCCAAAAAGATCACCATATTTTGAGAAAAGTACTTATGTACTCAGATATAAATGTATATAATATTTAATCCCTTATTATCATTGTAATATTTACATAATATACTTTGATTATGATATGTGACAATATTGTGCAACTATTTCTTTCCAAAAATAATTTTTATGTTTATTCAATATCATTTATTTTATTTAGTGGCAAAAATTTACATTTACATGTTACGATGGGTGTGACAATATTTAAATCTAATTAATTAAGTTATATTTTTGTCTAATGTGATGTTATTTATAGGATTTGGGAGTAACCCTAATCCATGATGGGACTTTTTCCACCATGTAATGTTCTCTTGGAAGTTATATATTAATTATGTCTATTTTATTATTTATATTTCTTCCACTTCCCTATGTTTCCATGATCTCATTATTCCATGTTCTTTATGTTATTATTCCATATGATTATTCATGAGACATTCCTTTTATGATATGATGTTATGCTGATTGACTCACATGTTTTTCATCCTTACCATGTTTATTCCCTTATTTGGATTTATGTCTAACCCCCTTTCTTTTATGTATTTCACCAGTTATCCTATACAGTTTTTTGGAGTTCAAAGGTATTTAAGAGATAATTATATATTTCGAAATGATGGTGTTTTATTTTAGTTTCTTTATTTATTATTAACCAAATCATCATAATAAATTATCCCTCTCAATCTATTGTTTGTTTTTATTTGATATTTATGTTAAAAATCATGTAATAATATGTGTAAAAGGTTTTGGTCCCCATAAAAAAATATTTTTTAGATTAAGTCATTTTAAAACAAATTTATGAAACATACATTTTCTTTTAACATATATATAATTAATAGATTTTATAGCCATAGTTACTGTTTATTACTATGAAGATTCCTTTAAAATATTACATGAATATTATCAAAAAAAATTATTTCTCAATATTATTATAATTTTTCTACAAAATGTTATAAAAAGAAAAGAAAATTTTCTTATTTTTTTAAAAAAAGAATGGTCTTTTGAAGGAACATTACATATATGTTAATATACATCAATGATTGTTATGATTAACTATAGATATGAACTTATAATACCATCCAATTCTTATCTTTTGATGACTTATAATGATGATGATGATTTTGGATAATTCTTTGTATCTCATTTCTTTCACATAGGTTAATTATGTTATGATGAAACCTTCATGAAACCCATTTCTTTATCAAAGTTTATTCTATTATGGATTGATGAAATGATTATGAAACATCTTTTATTTACATGGATTATAATATGATGATATGATGAATGTTTTTTAGTCTTGTGGAACATGTATATATGATTCTCATAACATGAAAGGTGGGCCTATAATTATATAGACCTCAAATACATTGAGTAATTATGACAGATGTAATAATATCCTAAGAGATGATGGAGTTAATAAAATACAAAGTAATAATGAAGTTAACTAGATGGATGTTTATCCTGTGAGAATTTTTGAAATGATTGGGTAGACATTTCTATTATGGGTCATTGTCCACAATGATAATTTAGTGAGTGAACCTTGACTAAGGAAGTGATTTTCTATGCTTATGTTAATACCACAAACTTATATATTTTTCTTATAATATTCTCCAATAGATCATGATCGATTATTGATGATTACAATCTTTTATGTCTTGTGTATTTTTATTGATAAAAACTTATTCCATGATTCGTTATTAAATATATTTGACTGATTGGGTATGATTATTGTAAGTTATGATTATTTTATTATAACGTTGTTCTTATATTATGTTCACTTATGATCATTGACTAATATCTACTATGTTTACCCTTATAGAGAATCTAATCACACCGTGTTTTCATTTCCTCCCCTCGAGTTAGGTAGAATGGTTTTAAGCAGGGAATGACCAATAAGTGTACTATATGGGAAGATATTTAATATTGATGTTGAATATATCTCAATAAATAAGATGATTAATTATTTACTCTCCAAATAAACTAAATATGTACAGCCCTTTGGCATTTTTTATTGTGTAATGTTTTGAATATTTTTAAAAAATTATGTAATATTAATGTATGAAATGCTCAAATCTCCACACACTTCATCTTATAAAACATTTGTAAATGTTTTTTTTAATTTTATTTCACTTCTAATTTTCATCCTATATTTTTCTCCCATGAAGTGATATTTTAACCACCCTATCTATATATATATATATTTTAATGTTACTATTTTAAAAAATGGGATATTTTATATTATATGATCTCATAAGTTTATGTTATGTGATGTTTTTGGAACTGTTTAAGAATCCTTTTATTTTTATATAGGTTCATTAAGACATGACTATGATAGATTTTAAGTGGAATTCATAGGCCTGAATGATGATGGGTGGGGTCCTATATAACCCTATAATGTATTAGTTTAAGTTTATATATCATAAAATAGTTAAGCTTGGACATAATGAGTTTGTTCACATAGGTGTGGCATAATGATTTTTCTTATATTTTCAGACATGGACATAATGAGTTTGTTCACATAGAAATGGGTATAATGATTTTTCTCAAAATGGATTTCATATGCATATGATTTTGGAATATTTTTCAATATATTTTTCAAGTTATGATATTTTCAATCATGTATTTAATTTTCATGATATTTCTTAATTTCATTTTATGATTTATTTTTAATGTTTTCTGCACTCTTATGTCATTCACATGTGCTTTATGTGCATTAAGGTGCGTTTTGAGCTATGACATAACCTTTATGCTTCCTTAAAAATATTTTTACGATCTTATGTTTCTCTATAATGTTCTTTGTTTATCATATATGATCTTATGATACTTTATTAATATATTTACCCCTTCCTCTTGTTCTCCTTTATTTTTATGATTATATACATTATGATTATATTATCGATTAATATGTGTTTGATCTCAAACCATTCTTATTTTTCCATTATCTAAGTTATAAAGATTAATATATCTTGTGAGATGTCAAGAAAATGGTTTACATTGGCATGATTATGGATTAATGTTTGAAATTTATTTAAAACAATTTGTTCATATAGGTAATCTATAATACACTGAACCTTTTAGTCATTGGGTTACGCATCTGTTTGTGAGTTGTATTATCTAAATAATTAAATTATTGTATTATTTATGATATGTTTATCCAGGGATAATTCCCACTTCCTATAATATAGATAGGATAATGGGACTATTCATTCAATAAATCACCAACATCATAAATGTTGGGGGTATACCCATAATATAAAACATAATATTGAAATTAGTGGAATTATATTAATCAAGTGTTGGTCTATTCAAAATAACAAACCACAAAATTATATAAATATAAAAACATGGACATACTTAGGCATGCTTACTACCATGAAACTACTCTAACTACTTCAAAAAACAAATTATTTTCATATAATAAAAAACACATTATTTTACCTTTACGAACATTGTTTCCAACTATTTTCAAAACAACACAGAAATCCAAAAATGTCTATTTTATATTTTAATTGAAATTACTTATTAACTATTTACTAGAAAAATTAAATTTATTTAATTTAATTTTTTTGTATCAACTTTCCAGTCACTTAAATAACTTACACATTTAGCAATCATATTTCAATTTCTGCACAACTTAGTTAAAAACTCAATTAATTCCTATTCATAACATCCTTATCTCAAGACACTCATTCCCATTAAATTTATTAAACTAATTTCATTGGGATATCTTCAATCCATATTTGTGTGAAACTACCACACATAGCCACACTAATGATAGTACATCACTGCAATATTAAAACACAGCAACATCTATTCTATCACAACATCAAATATATTATAATACGTTTTCACCTCTACCACAATATTTGAGTAACACAAAAATAATATAACATTATCAAACAATTTAAATAAATCTAATCTTCTAATTTATTATTTTTATATAACTATAAAATTATTATAAAAATTAAGAAATAATCTTTAATTTTCCATTTCCTTTATCATAACACATCCATATCAATTTAATCAACCAAGTCATACTTTTATTTCCACATATTATAAAAAAATTTAATAACAATTTTATAATATAACCTCAAGTAGGAAAATTCTAATGATTTCCCAAGAAATGAAAATGTATTAAAATTATAAATAAATACCATAAAAAGATATAACGTAAATCACCAAGTGAAATGATTATTGAATCAGTTCCACAATGAGAAGGATCAAAATATAAATATAAAATCTATAATGTTGTTTAATAATTATCTAACTAATAAAATATACATAAATACATATCAATTATATATTTCACTAATATCCTAATAATAACAAAATTTATCGTAAGATATGGAAGGTGAAAAGAATAATATTAAAAGGAAACATAAAAAAATAACACCGATAGATGTGAAACTCGACTAAAATATGTGGAGGAATCTAGGTCTGTTATGAAATGATTTTTAGGGAATCATGAAAACATATTAGATCTCTAATAGTTGACCAAAAAATATTAAATTTAGTGTAATTTATAAAAATGATTTAATTTATAATTAAAAAAACTAAAAAATCATGGGGAAGCACCCCGCATTTAAATATAATGTCGTTCGAATAACTAGATCATTAAAAATTATGTCATGGTTTTTTTTAAAATCCCCCTTATATCTTAGTCTATGAACACTAAAAATCAATAAAACAAGGTACATTATTATACAATGTGATTCTTAATATAATAAATATTTAGTCAACAAATGTTTCGGTGTAATATTCACCCCACTTCAATCCCTCAACCGATCAATTTCATAAATTAAACATATTCCCAATAATTTCATAGAATAAGGGTGATCATATAAAAATTACACATCAATCTAGAAGTTACAATAATACATCATTTATAGTGACCCCCACTTCTCATACACATACATTATATAATTTTTTGAATACTTAATACATTACAAAAAAACATGCCTAGAGACCATATTAGTTTAGTGACTTTGGAAACATGGAAACAAAAAAATGATCTATAAGTGGGCTACATCATCTACCACTATGTTATTAACAACTAGAATCCCTATAATATACATCATAAAATATTCAAATATTTATAACTTGGGAAAATGATACATAAAAAAGGGTGAAATCATATGCTCAATATGGGTAAAGAAGGGATATATTTAAGCATAATCATGATCATAAGGGTATGAGAATGTTATAATAACATTCGAAGTTAATACCATGCATATCAAAGATCATAAAAAAGAATCATGGAATAATGGTTGGTAGTTTAAAATACATGAATCATAAGGGAATCGAGACTATAATCCCTGAAATAATAACATATCAATAAGATATGGAATTGTTGCAGACACAGATACATATAAAAAATAGTTTTAATAATAGTGAAGGATTATTTCAAAGTCCATAACTGTGGAATGGGTTCACTCCCAAAACCATCTTAGTAGTCAAGGTTCACTCCAGACACCATCTTATAAGAAAAAATCATTTACTTAACGAGGTTAACTCCCCATTACATCCATGTCTATATCATGAGATATAAATCATTACCTAATGCATTGCAAGAAGATTTGGGTCTCAACCGACTCATAATGAAATCATATATATGTTTGGAACAAGATCATAAGAATTCTTTATATTATAACCCAAAAAATGAAATTAATATCATAAAAATAACCTCATATCATAACCTGTATAAAAGAGATAGTTTTCAAAATCATTTCATCAATGCATAACATGTGAAAATAAGTGGGTTTCAAAAGCCTTTTATCATTCTATAAACCATGGAAGAGAAATAGGTGTCATAAATATCATGTGAAAAAAACATAAACCATTCATAGAAAGAATGTGAATTCTATTCATGGGTAACATTCATAGTAAGTAGTAGGTAACACAAATGTATTTCATCTTAGATGGAAAATATTTTTTGAATGATATTTTGAAATCATTTCTTCAAGAAAGTATATATTATTCTTTGAAAAATACTTTTTAAAACATAAATTTTTTTGAAAATACATTCCTTTAAAAATAACTATGAAATTTAATAAAGCAATCTTTGAAATTAGTTTTAAAAAAACATTATTTTAACATATCTTTCAAAACATATAAGGTAATCATAAAATAATTTAGTAGTCTTGATAGTGGAAAATTCTGTACATGACGTATACCTAAAAACAAACATTTCTTTCATACTATTGGTAGATTCATAAGATCCTTTTTCAGAATATGGAAAGAATATTCTTTTTTAAACCCATTTTGAAAAAAGTTAAAACATTGGTGAAATTTTCATTTAAAAATTACAGTATAAAATTTTTGAAAACATTTTTAGAAAACATAGTTTTGGGAGAAAATAGATTTTTTACTAAAGTGGTAAATAAGGTCAGATTTTATTAAAAACATCTTCCTAATCATATTAAATACCAAAGAGAGGGAAAATGGTACAAATAGATTAATATATCCTAAATAACCATAGTAGAATAAAAATATTGAAATAAATTGATATATGGGTCATAATATTTCATCATTAGAGGAATAATCATAAACAATCCTCATAATGATGAGATTGTAGCAATAAAATCTTACCACTTCAGTAAAATTGAATCAAAATCCCAATGAGATATTGAAATTAAATTATTATTAAAATTTATTGAAAATAAATATATTTATGATAAAAATTTTCCAAGGGTTTTATGTACACATTATAAAATAATATAGGTGCATAACATAACATGTGTCTCAAAGAAAAAAAAATTGAGACATAATTACCTTACCAATTTAGTAACATTTGAACTGTAAACCCCATGAAATTGAAGTCATAAAATATATAAATAAATAACCATAAATATAATGATAATAATCAAAGGATACAATCATGGTCATTATATTCCCCACACAAAATAAATGTGTGGTGAATAAGGCATAAGTTTCACATAAATATAAGTTAGAATACAAATCCCCTTATTGATTATGTAACCTTTGAATCCCATTACCCATGAAAGAATAACATCAAATAAATAATTTAATATAATAAAATAAATTAAATTCATGAAATAACTTGTCATAGTGTATTATATAAACAACGTAAAATAAATGAGTGGTGATTATGGAATGTATCTCACGGATATAAAAAGTTAGATGAAATTCACATACCTTAAGTTATGACTCCCAACTTAATAGTTCAAAAAAACCTTTATAATTAATATAATTTTATTATAACTATATAAATTAAACATATTCATATATGTAATACCATATATTATTTACTTGTGACTTTATATTTCCAGTTTACTAACAATTCCATGTTAATGTACTGTTTCGGGTAATAACTACTTTATTTTTCATACATGTTTTGACTTGTCATTCTTAGTCATCTTATATAGATCATAATTTCCTTATATAAATAATTTAAACCATGATATAAATATAATATATATTTAGTGCATATTTATTTACAATAATCTATAAAATATATAATTATAAAATGAAGTACACTATTCATAGAGACGGTAGGTTGTACGTATGCACGAACGTTGTTTCTATTTTCTTATTGTATTTAACGAAACAAAAGTAAATTATATATATATATATTATCATTAAAGTATAATTATTATTTCATAAATATCACATATTTTTAATGAACCCATCCTTAATACATTCCATGTAAAACATGAATGAATCACATCGCATTGAGGAGGCAACAGTCCACATGTCCACAAATGATGTTATCATATTACCACAAAATGTAAATAATGAAGTTATGTGCTATATAAAAATTCCAAAAGTATACATAAATCTTATATATCATATATATTATATAAAAATAGTAATTCTATCATTACATCCAACCTTGATAGGTGGTAATGGAAGAACAAATGACATCGGTTCACGAGGCGGTTGTCCTTCATACACACGAATGATGATTGTGTATCCCATTGGATAGAAGTATGTGTATGTGTAATTAAAAAACCTAAAAAAATATAAGTATATTGAGGATACTGAAGATAATATATAATCATGGAATAAGAATAATTTAAGGGGTGTATAATTAAATAAAACAAAGTGGTTGTTGAAGATCATTTTTTCTTTTTCAGGTATCTCCTTTTGGTTTTCAGCAAAGGTATTACATGGTTTACTATATTCCCAAACTAAGGATTTATGTATGATAATAGGGATTTTGGGGTATATTTTGATCCATTTTTCGATGATCAAAAATGCCTTAAAGGTTTGAAGATAGGGGGATATTGAATTTCCTTTTATAGTGGATGACGACTCACATTCATGTAAATACAAAAAGGTAAACACTATTGGGAGTTATCCCTTACCTAATGTGCTTATAAAATGACAAATAATGGGTTTTATTGGAATTAAGATTTATAAAAACTCAAATAAAAAAAATTAATTGATCTTCTAAATTATTTTATTCTATAACTCCTAAGTTTCCTTATATTTTTCATTTTTGGATTTTCATTAAGGTAACTAGTTTTCTATCCTCTTTAATTCATCCATTAAGACTAAATTAAAGCAATAATTTTTAGAAAATTTATATCTACAGATTTAAATATTGAAACAGAATTATAAAATAAAAATATCTTGTGTGTTGGAATTTAAATTTACCATAAGAACTTGTAACGCACAAAAATACTACTTTAACCCAAACTATACCAACCATGCTTTTATTATTTAGAGGTCAATATGTTCATTTTAAAATAACAATTACTTACTAAATGGACCATATTTTAACTTTTTTAAAATTTAGAAAATATATCTACATAATATAGGTTTGTTATAAATATTTAATCATTTAATAAAATATTATTTATTATAAAACAACATTGATGTTAATTTTGACAATATATATTTAATTAAGTTTTAAAAAGATAAACACAGTAATGGAATTGAAATATATTATTTTCAAAGTGGTTTATAATTATATATTAATCTAAAAACAATGTGTAACTCAAAAAACTTTATTCTATTTACATTATATATAATATTTTTAGTATCATTTATTTTACATTATTATTAACTAAGTAATCCATGTGTTGGTGTTTCTTAATCAATTTATATATTTATATCATATCAAAAAATTAAATATAAATTATTATGATAAAAAATTATTTTATATTTAAAAATAATATTTATAAGCAAATATATATAGTTCTTCCCTATCCCAAAGTTTAATAAGAAATAAAATGAGGAATGGTACATTTTTTATCTTTTTATTTTCTCAACTTAGTATATGGGTCAATTTCATTGAATAGTATTCCCAATAAATCATATAAATATAGAATAATGTCATATGGGTGGATATATGGACATAAAATTGGTGTTATACATGTTTATATTCGATTTTTACCCTTAAGATTAAAATATAACTACTAAGTAATCTTGTTTTTACCATAATCATAATAATTAATTTTAATTGTTTTTACTAATTAATTTAGTCAAAAACTATGTTTACCTTAACAGAAATTATAAATTATTTTTATTCCAAATATGGAATCCATTTTCCAAAATTCCAATCCCATAATTTTCATCAATTAATTTCAAATTAATCTAGTAGAAGGGACGAAACAATGAATTTTTTTAGTGAAAATGTTCAAAAGATTGGATTATTTTTATACATAATTTCAATTTAAAATTGATTCCAATTAACTAAATTTTTTTAATAGATGTATAATATATCTAAATATAATTTAAAAAAAATTTAAAACATAATATTCTATATAAATAATCTCTATGAAATATCATTTTTCAATTAAAATTCAGTATTTTTAACTATTCATCAAAAAATGAAACTCCTCAGAAAAAGGAAAAAAATCACCCTATGATAATTTTGAATTCCAATTTGAAAAATGAATTTTATTTTTTCAAATAAAAATTTCAAAAGTTTCAAAAAAAAGTTTTAAAACATGTTCCCTATTAATAGGCAGTAAAAATGCCTTTTAGAAAAATAAATCTTTTTATGCCTAAAATTGGATTTATTCTTATCTATTTTCTAGAAAATAATGAGGATTAATTTTAAATAATTTATTTAATATGTAATATTTTTAGTACATAAAAATAATTCACTAAAAATAGTTTAATTAATTTATTGAGGTAAGACTTTTTTGATAAAATTATTTTCTAGAAAATGATTTTCTATTTTTTCAAATTGGATTTATTTTCAGTTCTAGTAAATTTGTCACTAAAAAATTTATCTTATATAAATTTGTAAACCATATTTTCATAATTTATTTAATTTTTTCGTACCCTCTATTCCAACAGCTTGGTGATAAATAAAATAATATTTTATCATTAAGTTAAATTTTTTGTTTGGTGAAACTATGACTTGTGTGTAATCTATGTTATCGAAGGAACTCGGGATTATTTTTAAATCAGGAAAAACATAGTGTTTCATGTATAAAAATATAATATAAGTATTGTATGTAGTGGAATAATACATTTTTATTACATATAATGAAATAAATACTATGTGAAGTGTTCAATATAATCCATCTAATAAATTTAATTTAGTCGAAAAAAATTAATTCATAGAAACTTGGGATGTTACATTCTACCCCACCCAATGAATTTCACCCTCAAAATTAATTTGGGTTATTAAAGGTTTAATACATAAAATTTCCTTTCATAGAAACCCAAATCATAAAAATTAATACTAAAAATTCCTTTTAAAACGGTAAAGTTTGAAATATAGTAGTTACAAAAAGTAACTCATAGATAGGTTTCCACATATGAGAACATATGTGAAGATTTGGACATGGAAGAAAAAGAAAAAATAATTATTGAGAGTGATAAAGATAACTTATCAAAAAAAATTGGGTGATCTTGTGAAATTTTTCAATCATAAAACCATAAACCAAAGAGGCATGAACAAGGTCATTGATATAAAAAAATGATGAAAATAATAAAAAAAAAATTAAGATCCATTTCATAAAGTTTAAGAATTTTTAAAAGATTATATACATACTTGATTTTATTACATTTTATATACACTATCTCACCAATTGGTATTGTCTTAAAAAAATTTCACTTCCTCTCTTACTCCAATAATAAAGGTGAATTTATTATTTCTGAAACACTAACATGTCATAAGATTCATAGGTAGAATGATAAGTCATTCCATCTCTCAGTAGTTATCATCATAGAAAATTGGTTAGAACATGTTATCCAATATGCACAAATTCTCATATGAAAATACAATACTTTAATATCTAAAACCACATTCAAAGTTTACCTTAAACTATTCCATAAATGGTTTATGTTACAACCCTTCCAAAAGAAAAAAATCCAAGACTTTAGAAAGAAGGTCACAAAATTTCCCAATCATCAACTTAACATTGACCCCCTATATATCATAAAGTAGATCCTGGTTCACATTCTAAAAAAATCAATAAATTCATCATGTATTATCTTAAACTGTGGTAATAATCTAAATTTCCATAAATCCTTATTGAAAACTTGCATGATTTATTATTCTAAAGACCATTAAATATGTTACTTTTATAAAAAAAATTCGTAATCTCCAGCCATGAGAGAAAAACCAACATTTTTAAAAAATCCTTTACTAGTTTTTATTTTGATTAACAATATCCAATTTAATTTTTTAATACCAATCATCTCTTTATCCAAGCTAAAACATTTTTCTCTCCATCAAGAACACATTGAGGGTTACCTTCCCTTAATAAAAATAGCACCTTTCCATTAAATCCCTTTTCTTGGTCATCAAAAACATTAAATATATTTATTTGAATCCTTAATGGAAAACATATACTTCATGATTAATATAACATAATTCTTTAATTCAAATATATATACCCTTAAATCATCCATTTTTTTATTAAATCATTACTTATGCTTCATCATATTACTCTTTAATACCCATTTCCTTGAATTTCAAAATATAAAATATGTATTAACATTACTCAATGTTAATTTAATCATGATCCTTACATTTAATGTAATCAATACTATTAGAACCTCGCATAACATTAACATTTTATTCTCGATCTCTTTATCTTTAAAATTATAACCAATACTTATACTACCTTCCTGATTCTATTCTCGAGATTTTCTATTATGAAATCGATTTTCATAATTCACATACTTTCCATATCTAAAACATTCAAATTCAAAAATGTTAATTCTAGTTCCTTTAACTAACTAAAACCAAAATTTAAAGTTTGAGGAACACTTATCATAGAAAAAAACCACATAATCATGAAAATCACAAATAGGATATCTAAATCATGAAACCTTATTTTAAATATATTAAAACTTTGGATTTAACTAGGTTATTTATATATAAATTATATTTAAATCCTTTTTAATGGTTGATAAAAAGTTTTTGAATTCCGAAATCTTATCCCCCAAGAGTATCAAACCAGGTGTGCAGTAAGGTTCATTGTCGTGCACCTGCACCCGATAAGGTCTATCTTAATATGGTGTTTTCAAGGTTATTACCCCTATGTTCATTTGTTCCAGATCCACCTCCACTTATAGTATCTATACAGGGATGTATCTCTAGAAAACTAATCACTTTATCCTTTAACAAAATTCCATGTAATTTTCCTATACTTTGAATCAGCCTTATACATATCCTTAAATAAATCCATTGACATATCTTTAGAAAAATCCATAAGGGTATCACTAAAAATCATTCATCCTAGATTCCAAATGTTAACTAAACTATCTCTCTGATATCAACTATAGTGACCTTCACTTTTCATACATAAACATTACAATATTTTTTCATAATACTTTATAAATTGGACACATAGAATGCCAATGATCATATTAGTCTAGTTCTTTTTGAAACATGAAAACATAAACACTAGTCCATAATTGAGATACATCACCTCCCACTATATTATTCACAACTAGAACCCTTCTTAGACACATCATACATATTAAAAATCCCCATAACATGAAAAAAAAACATAAGAAAGGATTATCTCAAAATTATTAGTAAGGGTTGTCAAGGGAGATATGTAAGCCTAAAAATGAGAATAAGGGTATGAGAATGTGATTATAACATTAAAAGATCATACAATATATATCAAAGACCATAAACAAAAATAATGGCATAAAGGTTGGTATTTTATAAGATATTAATCATAAGGGAATGAAATTCATTATCCATGAAATCATAACATAGTAATAAGACATGGAATTGAGGAAGACACATGAAAATAACAAATGATTTCCATCATAGTCAAGTATTATTTTCAAGTCCTTCTTAATAGAATAGGTTCACTCCCAAAACCATCTTAGTAGTAATGGTATGCTCCCAAGACCATATTAGTAGACAATGTCATATATTGAACTAAGTTCACTCACCATTTCAGCCATGTCTATCTCATGAGATATAAATATTTAACCAATTAATTGGAGAGAGATATAGGTCCCACCTATCTCATAATGTAATCATACATATGTGTGCCACAAGATCACAAAAAAATCATAACACATGAAATGTAAAAGGTAACATAAAACTTTCATCGTATTATAACCTATGGAAAAGGGACAGGTTTCATAATCATTTCATTAAAGAATAACCCATGAAAAGAAGTGGGTTTAAAAATAATTTTATCATTGTATAACCTAGAGAATAGAAACACGTGTAATAAAAATCATTCCATTAAAACATAAACCATTTAAATAATGAATATTAATGGTATTCATGGATCATAAACCAATTAAAGAATATGTAACACTAATGGTAGTCATCTTACATGGAAAATAATTTTGAAATATCATTAAAAACATTTATTGAGGAAAATATCATTTTCACATTTAAAATTTATTTTTAAAACATAAAACATTTTGAATGTTATTTTCATTGAAAATAAATTTTAAAACATATAATGGAATATGTGAAAACATTTATGAAAATATGTTTCACTGAAAATATCTTTGAAAACATATATGGTAATCTTAAACAAATGGAGTTGTCATGATGGTGGAAAATTTCACACATGACATATACATAAGAGCAAGGATTCCTTTCAAACTGTTGGTGGAAGTCAAAAGAGAATTGATTAGAAGAATAAGAGAAGATTCATTTTAAAAACCATTATTTAAAAAGGCAAAACATGGGTAAAAATGCGTTTTAAAAATCATGGTATAACATTTTATAAAACAACAAATTTCTAACCGAATAGGAAAGTAAAGTCGAATTTTATAAAAACATTTTTTTAATCATATTAAATAAAAAAGAGTGGAAAATGGTTCCAAAAAATTAATATATCAAGAATAACCATATAAGAAGGAAATTTAAGATAGTTCTTGAGATATGGATCATAATATTTCATCTTTGTAAGAATAATCATAAATAATCCCGATCACATTGAGATTGTAGCAATAAACACTTACCACTTTGCTAAAATTGAATCATAATCCCCATGAAATAATGACATTAAAAGAAGATAAAAATTTCATTAAAATAATGAGATTCATGATATAACAAGTCAAAGAAAATTATATACACCTTGTAAAAGAATATAGGTTCATAACATAACATGTGTCTCAAATAAGGAAAATTAAGACAAAATTACCTCCCAGATTTGGTATCTTTTGAAACATAAAACCTATAAAATAGAGGTCCTAAAATGGATAATTAAATAACTATAAATTTAAGTATATTATCATTGAATACATTCATATACAGTATATAAACAACACAAAATAAACGAGTGGTGAAGAAGGAACAAGCCTCACAGGAATCAATTGACACTACAAATACCCTTATTACTTGAGTAACTTTTGAATCAGCATACCCATGAAATAAAAACATAAATGTAAAAATTTAATATAATTAAATGAATTAAATTCATGATATAATATTTCATATAGAATTATATACATTACTTAAAATAAACAAGTGGTGAATATGGCATGTATCTCATGGATATATAAAGTGAGATGAAATTCCCTTAATATAATTATTGAATCATATCGTACATGTTAAAATAAATTTTGTAATATATATAGGTTTATTTTAAAGATATAAAATAACCATATATATAATAAAATTGTAGGTTCCTGAAAAAAATCACCAAAGGAGATTCTACCCAAATCCCCTAAGAATTGGGGCAAATAAACAAAGAAGAGACACAAGTAAGACTGGTCCGCGAACTGGTCCCATGGAAGCATGAAGTGTCTAGGCCCCGCGAGCCCCCCCCCTGCGAACCATTTTTGTTCGTGAAATATAGGCGGAGAGCCTCTGCGGTCGCGAGGCAGGATGGGCACTAGTCCGGTTCACCATAACAAACCGCCCCAATCACGGACCGCATCGACCGGTTCAAGCCGTACCCGCTGTCATTTGCGAAATAGAGGCGGAACCCTCTGTAGTCATGTAGCACTCCCTAAGTTTGCCTCGCAGAAGGGGGGGAAGCGTTCAATACCCACCGCGAATCACGGATTGACCAAGTCTGCTGTGAACCATTTATTTGGTTATAGGCCTCCGCAAAAGATGTCGTATGGCCAGAGATACATCCATTTCCCTACTCTATAAAAGGAGACTCAGGGGGAAAGAGAATCGAATCGGAGAACTAGAATCATATTTGGAGGGATTGGAGATTCGGAAGGAGATCGGTTGAAGGTAGGCTTCAGATTTTGCAAATAGAAAAATTCCAATCTGCGAACCACAACAGGTATATGAATGAACAAGGAATTGGAAAACGCATAATAATTTGATGGACCGTGAACCTAAAATAACAAAAAAAGGAGAACCGCGAACCATACCCCCTCCGTGGATGGCTTCCACGCAGACCAGGGAGTTTATGCCTTTTTCACATCCATCGTACCGTGTAACACTCTCCTATGCGGGCGAAGCCCCGACCGACGAGACTCCGACCGGCATCGTCCTTGGTCGTCGCTTCCCTCTTGGAACCCTCCATGAACCACCCTGGTTCATGGATTGAACTCAAAGCCATGAACCACCCTGGATCGCAGATTGAACCCGATGCCGCGAACAACCCTAATTCACGGATTATACCTGAAGCCGCAAACCACCATGGTTCACGGGATGCCAATTAGTCTGCATACCACCCTGGTTTGCGGATGACTTCTCCAGCCGTGTGGCACTCCCCCACGTGAAAGGCGCCAACACCCATACATCCCAGTGGCTTGTCAAATACTTCAGTGTTATCATTTCCAGAGCCAGGTAAAATCCTTCAGATCTAGCCAAGTCCTCCGCGACTCCCTCATTGGCCTGTTCATCGGCTCGAGCCAAGGCCTCAACTGGAGCCACCAGATCCACATGGTGTATCTTTCAGGTGCATCAGCGCTCCATTTTGAGTTCACATACCCACGGTAAATAGGGGAAAAGGGGTTTCCCTGACCCTTGAGCAGATTTCTGAAGCATTCCTAGGTTCACATTCGCACGGTAATGGAGAGCATGAGCTCGGGAATCCCTTTTCTGCCCCTACACTTGTTGAGGGTTCCTTGGAGGTGGTAAAATAGCCATCAAAAGGAATCTCTCATGCCCTGCAAGAGAGGATAAGGGAAGCACCCCCCTTTCCCTCTCCCGCTGGGCTTTGTCGCCCCAGGCGTCCATCTTAGAGTATGTCTCGACCTTCTGGGCCTCCTCAGAGTGTAAGACCCAATCCATAATTATGGGCCTCCTCAGAGTGTAAGCCCCAATCCATCATTCTAGGCCTCCTCAGAGTGTAATCCCTGATCCATAATTATGGTCATCCTCAGAGTGTAAGCCCCAATCCATCATTCTGGGCCTCCTCAGAGTGTATGCACCAATCCATCATTCTGGGCCTCCTCAGAGTGTAAGCCCCAATCTATCATTATGAGCCTCCTTAGTGTGTAAGCCCCAATCCATCATTCTGGGCCTCCATAGAGTGTAAGCCCCAAGTCAAAGAAAACTATGGGGACTTTGATCCACGCCAAATCATGGTACATAGGAATCCTCAATGAGGTTCAAGCCCACCACTCGGTCGTTTCTTCATGGCGAGTTCCACCCTCATCCAGCATGACGTTACATTGTGTATCCGAAATACGTGGAATTTTATCCTTGCCTCTTAGGTAGGGTACGTAGAGATCCTCCATGAGGTTCAATCCCACCACCCATCAGACCACCCGGTCTCTCTTCACATCAGTTCCCCGACACTTATCCGAACTACATGGACTTTGATCCCTGGTTCCTAAGCAGGGTATGTAGGAAGCCTCCCTGAGGCTCAAGCCGAACAATCGGTCGATCCGATCATCTCTA
Source organism: Viscum album (assembly GCA_963277665.1). Lineage (NCBI taxonomy): Eukaryota > Viridiplantae > Streptophyta > Magnoliopsida > Santalales > Viscaceae > Viscum > Viscum album. Next base: position 614,843,938 of record OY728145.1, on the reverse strand, counting down.
TATCGTTTCACCGAGCCACCCATAGTGCCACCTCAAGAGAGTTCCAACCCGTCAAGGTCATTAATCCAATGAGTGATGGTAAACCTCAGGCATAAATGATTCTGAAACCCTACGTCTAGTTGACCGCTGCCCACCATGGTTGAATCCGTGGATACTATGTTTGGGTATAAACCAAAGATTCAGGAACATATGAATACGTCTTAAATCTATAAGAGAGTCCCAAAACAGGCAATAATCCCCCCCCCCCCAAAAGTGTGTGATGAGCCCAAATTCCCATCCTCTCGACCAATGTGAGTTCTTAAGAGTCGCTGGTCAGACCATTCGGTGAATGCCTGCCTTTGGAAAGCAGGTCCATCAATCATTGGATATGGAGTCGTTGGGAGTTTCATGTCCGAAACCAGAACAAAACAAAAAATGGTGAACAAGACGTGAATATTTAACCAAACATGACATATTCAACTTAATCCCACCCTGTTCCACTTATTCCCTAAAGGAGGGCCAAGAAAGGTCATTAATTAAGCATGAGATTATGAGATGCTGCTTTGATGGGTTTTCTCCTTGTATTTTATAAAATGTTTTGCAGATACCACTTTCAGAACTCCCTTTGATCCAATGGCATCACAAAGTAACTCCCAAGTGCGCATTTCCAACGACGCAGGAACATGACTTCCTCAATAATGGAGGACCCCATCCCCCACCCTGTGTCTTCAACGCTGGGGTTTAGACGCACTGATCCGAGAGTACCACATGAACGGTACTCTCCAACGGTGGAGGCAGCCATGAACGCCCTCCAATCCATCAAGATTCACTGGTCACCTGCTCAGCAGCGACCACAGAGGCAGATCCAGACAGCCCTTGTCACTGTCTCCAACCGTTTCAGGAGTCTATCCCAAGAACGGGACAATGCGTACCTCCCTTATCTTAGGGAGATGGATAAGGTCGAGGTTGAGGACTTAATCCCCACCAAATGGGGGTTCCTCTCAAAGGACCCCTCTAGAAGACGTCATCACGGTCACGCCATGACCCAATATCCTCATGCTGAGGAGGATGTCTCCCTGAGGATTCATGCTCCCGCTCCCTGAGCTCCGGCCCCTCGGACCACCCGACGAGGGCGGCAGACGTACAATCGGGGACCGATCATCAAACAGGTCCCTGAGGAGGATCTCCGCTACCTGGCCATGGAGACGTACCACGAACATGGACCTACACCTATTTTCTCCTCCAAAGCCCGCCATCCAGACATGGCGGCATCGTACGAGCCAACGCACATCCTCGCTGAGCTCCATCAAGCCCGTCGCTCACGCAGGACATCACTTAACAGGCATGGACCTCTCCCTGCCCAGGGTCGTGAAGCCCACCAGCTTGACGTGGTGGAAACCCAACACCTGCAGGACCAACTCTTGGCAGTTGCTTCAGATGCCCGCCATCTTGACATGGCAACAATCAACAAAGGCCACCACCCAGATATGGTGGAAAATCATAGGCGGACACATCTCCCCGCTATCAAAGGCCACCGACTCGATATGGTGGGAAACCAATATATGTAGGTCCAGCTCCCTGCAGGTGCAAGCAAAGTCCGCCACCCTGATGTGGCAGAAAATGGAGAGATAAACCGGTGTATCCCAGTACAGGGGCAGATTCGTTCACCTACCATGACACAGGAGAATTGTTAGTACCCACTGACCACTGGAGAACCAGAGCAGGATATTCTTACTCCAATACTAGAATGGGCCTTCATACCCATTGCAGCCAATGATGTCTCTCTACATATTCTGGTGATGATGGAGGAGTAGGTATCGATCCCATATCATATCTTGCAGACTTTCCGGAATGTTATTACATAGGCGGAAACAGTAAGGACTCATGATCGTGAGCCCATCTCCCTAATTGAGGCTACTGATCTAAGAGACGAGATAGCTGCCTCGAAGAAGATCTGTATCCTTGCTTCTACCCAGTAGGCTTGCCGACCATATTCCGTGACGCAAGAGCAATCGGATCGAGAAGCTTCCCTCGTTCCAACTGGGGGACACCCATCCATCACGGTGGATGCTCCAGATCATGCTTATATCCCTGCTAAAAGTCAAGATGTTCATCAGCGTATCCCATTTGCCTCACGGGACCCAATTAGATAGGGACCCAAAGGAGGTGAAGGTCATTGTCAACAGCAGACGGTCCCCACTGCCCGCAAAAGAGCATCCGGAACGTGCCGAAGGCAGCCAGAAAATAAAGAGCGGGTTCATGACTCTGCTCTGCTGGAAGATGGGGTTCCCAACGCTACTAAGAACACATCAAAGGCTCAGAAACCTACCCACCCATTACCATATTAAGGGAGAAGCAGTAGCAGTTGTGAAGGTCCTCCCCACAATTTCTCTAATAGCAGCTCTGAAGGTCCTCCCCAGAGCACTCATGGGGGCTTCCCTCATGGGCATATAACGATCGGTCCCGAGAGATTATCTCTTGATGAGAGTCATGGAAACCCTCCACATGACCAGAAGATCGAGCAGCAAGAAGGTCCTCTACTTGCTGCGGTCCACCCTAAAGGTCCTCCCCAGGGTATACACGTCAATCACTCTCCATGAAGTAGGACCATAGATTGTTCTATCATAGTCGAAAATACGGAGGCCCTCCCCGTAGTGACGTCTCATCATGACAAGAAGGCCCTCCCCTAGTCATGGCCTACCCTGAGGGTACTCCCCAAAGGTTATGATAAAATGGGACTCCATACGGATAGGCATTATATTACGGTGGTAGTCCTCACCACCCTGATAACAAAGGTCCTCCCCATAGAGACATCAAGCAACGAGAAGGACCTCCTCTCGTTGCGGTACATTCTGGATGCCCTCCACAGGATGTATCCCGTAGATATTCTCCCAGTGGTAGATGTAATGGTAGTCCTCACCATTTCCACAGCTATGATGGTAGTCCTTGCCACCATGGACTCCATTGCAAAGGTCCTCCCCGTAATGACCCTAAGAAACAATATGGTCCTCCCCATGTTGTGGCGTGTCCTGAAGGTCCTCCCCCGGATGCACGTCGAACATCATGACATGATGTTCATCCTCACAATGATGGCATTTGTTGCGAAGTTCCTCCTTGTAATGATTCTACGCAGCCAGAAGGTCCTCCCCTTGCTGCAACATGCCTTGGAGGTCCTCCCCAGGGTGTGCACTGCAAAATTCCTTTATGTAGTGAAGCATCAAGCATTAATAGTATCCCTCGCCAATACGACCACCATTGTGGAGGTCCTCCCCACGATGACATGTTATTTCGACAGGAAGGTCCTCCTCTGGCCAAATAAAGAACCCAAAGACCCTTGTATGCTGAGGCACTCAGAAGGATGGGATCGAGCATGTTATATTCCCAGTTTGTTGCTAGCAACACCCTTCTTCGATCAGGAGCCGTTCCAGGGCCGTGTTCATCATCTGAACCACCTCAGAATCGCCCACAAGACAATTCAATACCTACTGGTCCCACTGCCTCCGACTACAGTGAGTGCCTTAGTTGGGCTGACCAGGTAGAGGAATCAATGGCGGAGAAGTATCCCGATATGTTGCACTTGAGGAAAATACTGGCTAGGAATGATATACCAGTTATGTTTTGTCCCACAACCACCTCTCTGTACGACATACCCAGAGATTTGTCAGAAGAATGCATGTACGGCATCCACCAAAATATATGGATGAACCTCCGCCGGATGAAATCAAGCTTTCTTCCCTATGATGGGTATGTATACCACGTCAAGATGATAGGGGACCTCCTACATCACATTGAACTGGAGGTCCTTTCATCAATGCGCCAACAATGCCCTGAGAGGCACAAAGGGAATATGGAGGCAGCTTGCCTCCGTGCACTACATGAACTACGCCGCCTCATCGGTGACGCTCCGACGAGAGTTCATATCAGGGGATGGGGGGAACAAGAAGCTCTTCATTTCACTCCGATCCCCGCCCAGAAGAACCCATTCGGTATGGTGTCTTGCAACGTCGTCACATCAAGACGGCAGTCAAGTGGTCCCCCTGTTTAGGAAAGGAAAAACACCCAACAGAGTCAGGCCTTGAGTAAGTCCCAGATGCGTCAGACCTGGCGGGAACGAGCCATTCAAGAACTCCTGAATCAGGTCACTGAGAGCATATAGAAGGCCTCTCAGCTAAGAGAGGCCAATCAGAGATCTTTGCGTACCTACCCAGAAGGTATTGATCCACAGGTGAATTCGGCATCAAATCTGGTTCACCCCCAAATGGGGGCACGTGAGATTAGGCAGGTCGCGATAGCCGCAGCCACTACCGCCATTCAGGGTCAACCCAATCCTATTTTTTTGGGGGTATTTTTAACAACAAATACACCCGTAAGACCAATAACACCTGGAAGGGACTCAACATCCATGGAACGGAGCCATCCCCAGCCCTCGGGGATGGGGGCATTATTACCCCCTCACCAAAAATATCCCCCATGAGAATCGGTATTCTCTCGTCTAGGGAGGACAATCATAAGAGGAGGTTCCCGTCCTATCCGCTCATTTTAATCATCATCCCCTTTGAGAGGAAGGCACACCGTAAGGTCGCATCAAAGAACCCTCCACATCACCCTTCGTTAAGAAGTCCGAGGGAAATCCCAGTTCATGAAAGGAAAGGCCAGCTGAAGACGCAGGATATCCACTTCCTATTTGAAAGATGACGTCCCCTCCTCCCTGAAATATGAGTTCATCAATTCCATAGAGGCTAACCCCATGGGAGACACTAGAGAAAATGAAAATCCGGACGGATCAGGAGACGACGGTTCCAGTCAGGCTGTGACTCACAACGAACCCCCAGGTGTGCACACCCAGAACCAGAGGGCCGCCTTAAATATGGCCACCCCTTTAGCTAACCTACATCCGCTTACCTTGGGAACTTCCAAAAAGGATAATAATAAAGGAATGTTTACCCTTAACTCGTCCCCCTCTCTCGATAAAAACGAGCCACTCATGCTCGAAGAGAGGTTCACACGACAAGAAGAAGAGATGAAAGAATTGAGGCGTCTTAACGCCGAGCTACTCCAGAGGAACCGTATTATTGAAAGTGAAGCCCAAGAAGAGCCACATCATGCACTCCCAGCAAGTGCACCTCAAAGGCTAAGGCTTTCCCTGGAAAATGAAGCACGATCAGGGCTCCTGCCCAATGAGGCGCCTGGTTCGTCCAGCTACCTAAACGTGGATGATCAATACCAGGATTTCCCTCCACATAGTAGGAAACCGGAGCAAGTACGCCCAAGCCCTCCGATGGTACCCCAAACAGAATATTCACCCTTGTTGCCGGCCAATCCGGATCCTCAAGAAATGCCTCAGGATATGCCTGCCCAGGACCGGGCCCAACAGGATGTAAACGAGGGACTCACCAACACCATCGAGGCACTAACAGCTCAATTGGAAGTGATGGAAGGTCGACGAGATCCGATACAGCCGGTGCTGAAACCCTACGCAAACTGGGTGACTAACACACCACCTCCACCTAGTTTTGGGAGCCCTGTATTCCCCATCTTCAATGGATCAGGTGATCCAGAGCAGCATTTGATTCACTACGCATCCTATTTCGACCCTATGATGGGGACTCCAGAACAACAAGAAGCAGTGAAACTCAGATGCTTCGTACGGACCTTGTAAGAATTCTCCTTCATCTGGTACACGAGTCTACTGGCCATGTCGATAAAGATATGGGATGACCTCTGACAGCAGTTCCTGTTCCACTTCAGCTCAATGTTTCCTAAAACAACAGTCAAAGATCTCATGAACTACAAGCAGAGGGAGAACGAGAGGGTCTTAGATTTCATTTCCAGATTGAAAGGTCTGACCTATTATCTAAATAGGTGAATGCCTCAAGATGAGATGATAGCCATATGCATCGATAATCTTAGAGATGAGCTGCGAACACCACTCATACCAGTGGAGTGCACCACTGGCTTCCGCCATCTCTCGGCCATTGCCCAGAGAATTGAGGACTCCCGGTAGCGGACTAATTCAATGTCCCGAATAGCCTCGCAGGCTCCGGTGAAAAGAGCTCCTAGAGCTAAAGCGTCTGCTATCACACTCAATACAGACCCTGTGCCCACTCCACCGCTTAGGCCTCCACCAAATCGTCAAGGTCCCCCAACACATCAGCAACCGCCCCCACCTAAACGGGATTATTAGAGAGAACCGAAGCAGAACTAGTTTGTGGAATGACGACAAAAAGTATACTGGTTCTCGGACGATCAAGTCTATGGCTACTTCATTGCCACCATGAACTGCAACATGTTCTGACTCCCGGAGCCGATGAGACCTGAAGAAGTCGGCCGCGATGACAGGCTAGATTAATGCCCCTACCATTGGATATTGGGGCACAGTATCCGAGAATGCTTCGTCTTCAATGACCTTCTGCAGAGGATGGTAGTCCCTGGAAAGGTCGAGTTGGGACCACCCCCAGCACATGTGGCACATATCTCTACCACCGACTCCAACAAAAAAGAGGGGTGGTAGAAATTCACCAGCAAGTAGGGGAAGAATTTTGAAAACTAGATGACTTGAAAGACTATCAACCCAGCCTAGGGCATACTCCGAGCTCAACTACAACAGTCGGTGTTGCCACTAATATCTTCTGGAGCCGCAAAGATGACCACATCGGCCTCACAACCCTCCATGAGCCGGTCAATTGGAAGGAGTCAAAGGAGGAAACAATCAAAAGAGGATCAGCCCACGACAGGGCCGAAGTTAGTCCCGATCCTAGTAGATTTCATGCCCTCGAATTTGGCACCACAGACACCGACCCACCAAACATCACCATTGGAGACAACTGACCAAGTTGACCCGTCATAGGATGAAGAGCCAATATTTGGTTCTATCAATGTCATACATCTCATGGAATCCTTCCCTGACGAAGGGTATGGTTACGAACCCGATTTCCCTACACGAGGAGACATGAGGAGGAATCGCAGAGGCATAGGATACCAGGGGAGGCGCAACTGCGGCCAAAACCAACCCTATGATTGGAGCCCAGCCCAAACTGTCAATATTGAATAATCCCATGGTGTATCCCTTCAATGGACTCAGTAGGAGAGGTAATTCCCCACCACTTACACAAGCGGCCACTCTGGACCTGTTGTTCTGTGATACCCACCAGAGGAGGAGCAAGTGTCTGGTCACCTAGTGTGCACAAACAGACCAATCGGGCCAAGTCCTCAAAATGCTGGAACACCATCAACATCTGTCCCCACGGCCGGTCCCTCGTCGTCAAATGCTCCATCTCCCAAAGCACCCACTAAGACTCTCCCGCCAACGGAGAAGCCTCGATCGCTAGAGAAAAAATACGACATACTTAAGCAGCTGGCGTCAGTACCATCCAAGTTGTCAATCCTGGATGCCCTGGGTTTTTCAGCCGACCTTAGGGAGGTGCTTATCGAAGCTTTGATCTACCCCTAGGAATTTCAAGCCGAGGTAGCTGCCACCGAGATTTACCAGACGGAGACTGGCCCGACTGAATTCTATGAAGTGATTTACTTCACCGATCAGGACGAAGATTCCATCATGCAAGGACATATCATACTTCTATATGTGTCTGGAATGCTTAATGGTGTTGAGATCCGGAAAGTCTTTATAGACAATGGCTTTGGATTTAACATCCTTCCCCTATGGACACTCCGTAAGTTGGGCTACAGTGAGGACGATATAATTCCCTCAGCCACAACTTTGTTGGGTTACGAAAAGAGTGAGCATAAACCAATGGGACAGATTAAGCTAAAGAGCCATTTTAGTGACCTGGTAGCCTACACGGAATTCTTGGTGGTCCGGCAGAGCACAGCATTCAATGCCCTACTGGGAAGGCCATGGCTCCATAAGCACATGGTTGTTCTCTCATCTTACCACCATTGTATCAAGTACTGCGTCAATGGACAATGTGGGACGTTGCACACAGACAAGGCCCCTTTCGAGCTCTCCGAGTCACATTACATCGACACCGGGTTCTATGAGAAAAAGAAAAAGAAGCCTTTGGTCGATGGCGTTGATTGGATCCCCACTCCAAATGGCCTAGAAATGGTTCTTGACGACCCCCATAGGAGGCTTGGAAGAGATTATGTCCTGCCCATCAACCACGTGGAAGGTAGGAGTTCAAGTCTGGACATGCACTCAGATGTCCTCATGACTTCCCCAAAAACGGATGAGTGTTACAATGTGGGAACGCCCACTGACCCTCAATCAGGGGGTGAAAGCTCGAGCAAGGTCACCCACGACACCCCACCTCCGGACTTCCAAGAGCTCGTGTCAGGAGCTCTCTCCTCGTCAGACCAATAAGATGAGGATTTTCAAGAAGGAGAGGAAGATCTTAGGGATGCACCTCCCGCATTTGAGGAAGGTATCTCTACCACTGTGGATGAACTCAGGGAATTAAACCTGGGTACCGAGGAAGACCCGAGGCCCACTTTCATTAGTGCGGCCATGTCTCCCGATGAACACGAGGTATATACCTCCTTCCTAAGGAAACACCGGGATGTCTTCACCTTTAATTACACATAAATGCCGGGACTAGATCCTGAGGTAGCGACGCATCACCTAGGTCTTCCAAAAGACCACCGGGTCTGCAAACAGGCCGCCATAAGGACACACCCCTCACATGTTACAAAGTTAGAGGCTGAAGTCGATAATCTCATTAAAGCAGGCTTCATTAGGGAGGTCCATCACCCCATTTGGTTGGCCAAAATAATCCATGTCAAGAAAAAGAATGGGAAAATCTATGTCTACATTGACATCAGATACCTTAATCGGCATTGTCCTAAAGATGACTTCCCGGTTCCAATCAACGAGTTGTTAATTGATGCAACGGATGGCTATGAGGCTCTATTCTTCATGGATGGCTATTCTGGATATAATCAAATCAGGATGGCCTGAGAAGATGAAGAAGCCACTGCCTTTAGGGCCCCTCAATGGGTATTCTATTACAGGGTCATGTGCTTTGGTCTCATGAATGCTGGCGCCACATATCAGCGTGCCATGAATCGGATCTTTAAGTCATTCCTGGGGAAATTCGTTGAATGAAACGTGGATGACATAGTGGTCAAGTCCAGATAGTGCTCGGATCACCTGTCGGACCTTGATACCATCTTCAACAATCTCCAACATCATAGCTTGAAGATCAACCTCTTGAAATGCGCCTTTGGGGTTACCTCAGGGAAATTCCTTGGCTTCTTCATACACAATCATGGCATCGAAGTCAACCCTAAGAAGACGGAGGCTATCCTAAGCCTGCCACCTCCTCGAAATCTCACTGAGTTGAGTGGATTCCAAGGGAACCTTGCCTATATTAGGCTGTTTATAGCCAACCTGGCAGGAAATTTTTTGCCTTTCACTAGGTTAATGAAGAAGGGGGTCACAAATCAATGGATGGACGACTGCCAAGAGGCGTTCAACAACTTGAGGAAGTAACTCTTATTCCCACCAGTGCTCATGCCCCTGGTTGATGGAAGACCTCTCATTCTGTATGTGGCGGCCATAGAAAGGTCACTAGGAGCCTTCCTCTCATAGAAGAACGGCATTGGTAGTGAAAACAGTCTCTATTACCTTAGTCGAACCATGATTGATGCTGAGACTCGATATTCAAATATCGAGAAGAGCTGTCTGGCCTTGGTCTTTGCGGTTTAAAAGCAGGAACATTATCTGCAGCATCATGAAGTCCATTTGATCTCACGGAGTAACCTGCTCATGTACATCCTCAGTCGCCCAATGCTAAACAGACACCTATCCCGATGGGCGGTCATCCTGCAACAGTTTGACATCCGGTTCATGCCTCAAAAAGCCATCAAGGGCCGGGAATTAGTAGACTTTCTGGTAGATAACCCTTCAACAGGGACCACTGCACCAGATGCTGGAATACCTGATGAAGATATCTTCTCGGTTCAAGAGGAGTTCCCAGCTTGGGAAATGTACTTTGACAGCAGGTCCAGAAGCCCCACCGGGAAGAGGATGGAGGATCCCAGATTCAATAATGTGGGTCTTGGGATAATACTCATGTACCCAGAAAAGGTAGTTTTTTCGTATTCCTTCCCCCGGTCAGAGGGATGTACAAAAAATGAAGCGGAATATCAATCTCTCATTGCAGACCTGGAGCTTGCACTCTAGGAACAAGTACAACACTTTAAGGTAATAAGCGACTCGGAGCTGGTCATCTAGCAAGTCAATGGTGACTATGCTATCAAAAAGGAGGAGTTGATCCCCTATTTTGACCATGTCCGAGGGATAATGGCCGAGTTCTCCACAGAACCAACATTGACTTATATTCCCTTGGCCCCGAATGCTCAGGCTGATGCATTATCCAACGTGGCCACAACCCTAGCCGGCCCAGATCGGGATGAAACGGTCATCAGCATTGCTCACCATCGAATGGTATTGCTATTTGTTCAATCTAAGATGAAGGAAATCCATGAAGTGAGTCCTGTCCCTGAGCCATATGCTCCTAAAAATGGGTGGATGATCCCCATCACGAACTACCTTCAACAGGGAGAGCTTCCATCAGACAGGGCTGAACGAGAGAAAATACGGAGAAGGGCAATAAATTTGGCCCTATATGGCAGCACAGGTTAACAAGAGGTCCTCTACAAATGAGGCCTCAATGGAGTGCTCCTCATATGCATTGAAAGAGAAGAAACTGCCACCATCATGATTGAAGTACATGCCGGAGTGTGTAGAGTACATCAACAAGGGACCAAGTATTCCCATTAGGTTTGAAGGCTTAGGTACTACTGGACTACAATGGCACGAGACTATGAGTGTTTTACCACAAAAATTCCACTCATTCCAAATTCATGCTAACTTCATACACCAGCTCCCGAAGTTACTTTATCAAGCTTGGTACTCCTGGCTGTTTTCCATCTAGGGGACGGATGTCGTGGGACCATATCCTCCCGCCATATCCAAACAAATGAAGTATATCCTCACAGACACTAACTTCTTTTCCAAATGGGTAGAAGCCATACCCCTCAAGGAATCCCGTGCAAGAAATATTGTCACCTTTGTAAAGACCAATATCATCACCAGATTTGGTGTCCCTCATACTATACTGATGGACAACGACACCAATTTCTTCTCTGCCGAGTTGGAAAAGCTATACCACGAGTATGGTATCAGGGCTAACCACTCATCCCGCTACCATGCAGCAACCAACGGACAAATTGAAGCTTTCATCAAGACCATATCCAACATCCTCCAGAAAATGGTGGACAAGGACAAGAAGTAATGACTGGATAAACACCTCCATGCATTGTGGGATTATCGAACCACAATCTTCACCGCTACTCGATCTACCCCATACTCATTGGTGTATGTCATAGAGGCATTCTTGACCATTGAACTCCAAATTCCCTCACTTTGTGTTGCCATTTGTTATCAATTATCCGATGATAAGTAGGAAAAAAAGCGGCTAGTTGAATTGGAATAGTTTGACAAGAAGCGGTTCCACACTCTGCACCACCGAGAAGTGTACCAGAACCAGATCGCACGAGCCTTCAACAAAAAGGTCCGCCTCCAGTATTTCTTGGAAGGAGAATTAGTGCTGGTCCTCCAAACCTCAATGATACCTGGCAATAAGCCCCCAAAACTAGATCCCAAGTGGGAGGGACCATATGTTGTACATAGGGTCTACTACAATGGAGCATATGCCCTAATCTCCATGGACGGGCAATTCACCATGGCTCTTACCAATGCGAGATTCCTGAAGAAGTATTTCGCATAGAGACCAAGAACTTCACGTCCTCACTGCATGATGTTAAACTGCATGGATTTCGTCCTTACCCCACGATGCTAAACTGCACGGGTGAAGAAAAAAAAGACATGTATTCATCGTCCGAGATGTATGATGTTAAACTTCCCATCACCCAATGGTCCAAACTCTATAACCTTAAACTAAGATCATTCCATCCTCACCCCATGATGTTAAACTGTACAGACGAGGTGACATAAAAATTCCCTCTTCCCCTGTGTACGGACCAGACCTATACAAGGTGTATCATCTTTCAGAGAACTACGTGAGGCTTGATTCCTGCCCTCACAGGATACGTAGTGATGCCAGAAGTTCACACCCTGGCCCATCCACCTCAAAAGAGAAACAAAAAATGTTCATTCCCCACTGTATGGACCAGACCTGCACGAGGTGTATTCACGTCCTCACCACATGACATTAAACTTCATGGATAATGAGATTTAAGAGTGCCCCTCCCCTAGTGTATGGAACAGACCTCCATGGGGTGTATTCATCGTCCGATCTGTATGACATTAAACTACCAAGCACCCAACGGTCCATACTTTATGACCATAGACTAAGAGTATGTCATCATCACTGCACGACATTAAACTGAACGGATTCCAAAGAACTACGTACGGCTTAATTCCTGCCCTCACATGATACGTAGCGACTCCAGGATCTCTAGTCCTGGTCCAAACCCCAGTATAAACAAAAATTATTCCCTTTCCCCTAGTGTAAAAACCAGACCGACATGGGGTGTACTTCTCGTACTTACCGCACAATGTTAAACTACACAAACAATGATGATAAAAAATTCCCCCTTCCCCCGTGTACGAACCAGACCTGCATGGAGTGTATATCCTTGTCCTTACCGCATGACGCTAAACTGTAGGGACTTTGTCGCAACCCACCCAAGACACGTGGCGATACGATGTGGAGATACACCTTGCACATTTGGATGCATCCTCTCCATACATCAGACTCCATGAACCAAGTAATTATGGATCTTAATAACAACTCATGGACATCAGAAGTGGAAAGTCATCGACCCATGGACACCTTTGAATGACTATGCATACCATTCCCTCAGCGGGTCTGCATAATGATAGCCCCTGGCTCGTCTACCAAAGGCAAGATTTCCACAGGCGACACTCTTCCTAGCTCTGTACTCTTACCAGCCTTCAAGTCCCCATACCATACCTCCTAGCCCAGAAGTTTTTGGAGAAGTGTTTTACAAGTTCATTCCCCTTTTCACATCCAGGTGTTGCGAGGGTATCCCTATTTGGCTAGCCTATGTGTCTGTTAGTGGTTCACATAGCGACCTCCATCAACAAACATCATGTCAGGACTAGGATACTTTGACTCAATAGACAATTGCAGTGAAGAAGTTTCTGGTATACCCGGACACCATTATCCCCACATGTCGAACATTGCACTGTGAGAAATCACAGATTTTCATAATCATTCATGGCCATTGGATGTGGAAAGTTATAGACACGGGGACACCTTTGCATGACTATGAATACCATTCCCTCAACAGTTCTTCATATTTATATCCCATGGCTAATCCATCAAAGGCGTGATTTCCTCAGGCAGTACCCTTCCTAGCTCTGTATGTCTACCGACCTCAGATCCCCCACACCACACCTCCTAATATAGGAAAACTCAAAGTTGTAGTTTACAACCTTCATCCCCACCTTGTTCCAAGTATATCAAAACATGTTGACTCAGTTATCCTTTGAGTGACTACAGCAAGAGTCACCCAATGGTCCAAGGTCTATGACTGATAAACTAGGAGTACCTCGTTATTACCGCATGATGTGAAACTACATGGAATGAAGGTACACCCCCACGCACAAAGAATTTTTTTGAAAAGATCAGCGCATGGGGCTCTTTGAAACTTAACAGGAAAACAAGGATAGGTATCCCTGACATGTCCAGACATTCCCCTACCAAATGACAGACTTCATGGCCCGGATAATTGCATATCCTCATAACTATTCATGGCCATCGAAAGTGGAAAGTGATTGACCTGTGAATAGCTTTGTACGACTATTCATACCATGCCCTTAGCGGCTCTGCATAATGATCACCCTTGGCTCATCCATTAAAGGCAAGATTTCCACATGTGATGCTCTTCCTAGCTCCATACGCTTACCGGCCTCAGAGCCCCCATATCACCTTTTCTGATCCAAGAAGCCCCAGAACCATGATTTACACCAATAAACCCCCCCCCCCCCCCACATCTCAGGCATGTTGAGTTCTTCAAGAATAGTTATATTCTGATGAAGAGAACCCTTTGCAAAAATACCCCCCATCCTCACTTCATGACGGTAAAATGCATAGAAACCTTCAAAAAAATCCATGTCCTTGTTGCATGATGGTAAACTACACAGAAACCTTAAAAAATGCCTCGTCCCAGCCGCATGATGCTAAACTGCACGGATTATGTCCCAACCACATGACGATAAACTACACGGTCATAATTGTCATGGGTTCAATGAGAAACATAGGATTTTATCCATCTTTCAGTGCATGGTTCTGACCTGCATGAACCACCGCCTCACACCAGCATGATAAAAAATTACTTCACTCGTTCTCGGGAAGTTGAGTCTAGATATTTCCCCCGTATTCAGGAACCCTCTCATCATAAGCCATACCCTGTACTCAATAAAAATCCGAACTATCATAATTCACCTCTGGTGGTCGCAAATCTCAACTTCCCTGAAGTTTCTCGGATATCAGAAGTGGATAGTCTTTGACTTAAGGACACCTTTGTAAGACTATGCATACCATGTCCTCAGCAGCTCTGCATATTGATCACCTCGGGCCCGTCTACCAAAGGAAATATTTCCTTTGGCAATGCTTCTCTCTGTATGCCTCTTGGCCTCTGAGCCCCCATTTCTATATCGGGATTTGGAAACCCTCTAAGGTATAGTTTACCAACCTATTCCAAAATCCTGCATGAATTAGGTGGAACGTCTTTGATGAAATTACCAAGAACCAGGAGAAGTCGTTCCATTTCAGATGATGTCCCAACTGCATGACTTTAAAATGCACCAAGCCCCAACCGTCCTTTACACTAGATAAATGCGTAGGAAGGGAACCTTGCTTCCACACTCCTAATTGATATGGATGTTCTCAAAACCTTTTAGACATCACATACCCTTTCCGAGCCACCCCCGATGGTTTTTATTTTTCTTTTCCAAACCACCCATCATGATTTCCATGAGCAAGACATCCATGAAGTCCCCTAGACATCAGAAATAGACACCTTTTTTGACTTAAGGACACCTTTGTATGACTATGCATACCATGCCCTCAACAGCTCTGCTTATTGACCACCCTGGCCCATCTACCAAAGGAAAGTTTTCCTTAGACAATACTCTTCCTACCTCTATATGCTAACACGACTCCCATGCCTTGAGACATGCCATGCATGCCGTTCAAATTTAAACATGTTTCCCCCCAAGTACGTCTGAAGGTTATTAAGACATCTTTAAATAAGTTGAACCCCATTGGGTCCCTCTCCCCACCATATTTGGTCAAATATGTTCGATCTAAAACATCAGTAGTGGCAGTCTTAACGACAGGACTTTAAACCGCTCACAAAAGAAAGAGGCACAAAGCCTGTTAGGCTGAAAATCTGGATAGGGAAACCTAAGAAAAATCCGTGTTATAACCACTGGGTCCATACCAAATTGGACTAGGAAAATTCTGGGCATTAAAAGAAAAAAAAAGACAAAAAGATTGTGGGGATTTCCTAAAAACCCTAGCAATAGTTAGACTATACTCGCTGGACCCCATGGTGCAGGAAAAAGTTAGAGCTTGATTTATTTTTAGTCCTGGACTCGGATTATTCTATGTTCATGGAACTAGAATATGTAGAAATCATTCCAAATAGTTTCTATCACGGGAAAAGGTGACAAGGGCACTAAGGGTAAATTTTTCTTTGTTCCATTACAAAGATGGTAAGAAGGGCATCCACAATCTGGATCATCCTCTAGTGAGAAAGCTGATTACAGAAGTTTTTCGGCGGATTCACAAAGCTGTATCAGGCATTGGCGAGAATCCTCAATTGTTTGAGAAAGATTCTGCAGGAAGGTCGTCTCAGCTTCTGCACCAGCCCACAATTTTTCTACCTCCTGAGCCGCCTTTGTGATTGCCCTTATTTTCTCCTCCATCTGCTGCTCCCCTTCTCCAATCATGGCAGCAACATTTGCCTTGTCTTGCTACATCCGTTGTATCTCATTTCTCAGCACCTCCAGGTGATAACGCTGCTCAATAACTTCTCTCTGAAGCCCTGTGATGACCCCGACGTGGTCATGATCCTCTATTAGGCAGAGCTGTCATGTTGAGGAAAGGTAGGCTTCGGATTGGGCGGGGGAAAGGTGAGATTCAAAATCACCTAGCCTCTCCCGATCAGCGACTACCTACTTGACTATGTCATAAACACCATTATAGTCGAAGCCCTCAAATCACAACAACATAAAAATATTGTGTAGCCTCGGTAATTTGGTCAGCATCTTGACCAAGGGCATTTGAGAGATCTGTCTCCATATTTTCTCCCAAGTCCTTTGGAGAGTGGGTTGAAGGCTGGAGAGGACTTGTTGATCGGTCTCCAAATCACTCCCAGATGAGGACACATATTCGAGGATGAATGTCACCAAGGAGGGACCCAAGGCGGCTTCACCCGCAAATTCTGGCACTGTGATAGATTTTCCCCTGACTGGTGACACAATTTTCAACGCTAGAGGTTTTGGTACTGAAGCCCGAGAGTTAATAAGATAGATGAGTACCCCTAATTAGAAAAGGGAAGAAAAGAAGTCAGTGGTAGGAGACTGGGGAACTTACTCCTAATCAACGATGCATCAGTATCCGTAAGCTATGCACTACCATGAAAGCCACTCGAGGAGGATGCTACATCATTGATAGGAAATGGAATCTGGGGAGCCCCCAGAGGGGTCCAGGGCCTGAGGCCATGCCAAAGGGCATCAGTTTCCAAAACCGTCCCCAAGTGATCACCTACGGAGACCAAGCTCGAAGAAATCACTCCCATGGTGAACAAGATAATGGCCCGATCCAGGTTCCCAGCAACTGGATTAATGCCAGGCTCTTTCTCCATCATCACGGGATTCGTTGGGCCTTGGGTGGTTGGATCTGTCAGATCTGGAGCCCCCTCAGCGATCATAGGCACCCCGTCGTCCTCCGCAATTGAAAAGGTTATCTGATCAGTAGGGGTCTCAGATACCAGCGATTCCTCCTCTAGCATATCTCTGACTAATAAAGGCAGGATTAGAGTATCCATATCATCGGCCCCTCTAATAGGGATCACCATCTCGTCATGATCGGATGTGGTTCTGGTTGATTTCGCAGAAGACAAGGAGGCGGAAGGTAAAACCACTTGGGTAGCCACAACCAGACCCCCCAAGTTGCCCTACACCATACGTCAAATAGTTCATGACTGATGAATTATAAGAATTCAAGTTGGCGATTGAGAAAATGGGAAGTCATGATTACCCGACATTCCCTATTTGAGCCGTTCTGATAAATGGAATGCCTGTCGCCATCTCTGGATCTGCCTAGGGGACAGTTCGCCCAGAATTTTGGATGGAGTGGGAGGAGGAAAAACCCTACCCGAGTCTGCGATGGCTGCCTCCATGAGCTCAGTTGTGCCAGGGTATCCTTCCCCGCTGACCCATGTGGGAGAAAGCGCATGATCTCGTGCCGCAGTACCACAAGGGGTATACTTCAGAGAAGGAATTACTCCCTGAGATTATTCGGCACCCTTCATGAAAGGGAAGAAAGCTTAGAACCTCTACAATAAAGGAGGGAGAAAGTCAGACTGGGCGAGCAGAGAAACCTATTCTTCAGGGTCGGACAATTCGTGACGCCTAATCATCATAGACACCCGGATGCTCCCATAGAGACGATTCTGGAGTGAATGAATGTATGCATCCATTTCCTTTAACGAGGTGATTATTTCATCTAAATCCTCTTCCAACTGCATGTGGGGTGGAGTAAAGATCATCCTGATACCCAGAAGTTTAAGAGGGCCTATTTGAAGAAACACTAAAACTTCTTCATCCAAACCACTGACCCTCAGGTCATCCCAAATCCTCCAAGCCTTCGGGAATGCAGCCATGGCATGAATTGCCGACCAGGGACGATCAACCTGAGAAGGTCAGGCATTGATAGGGGCTGGTAAGGGAACCAATGGCCGTATTTTTGTTGCAGATCCCACCGTCACCCTAGAACTCTCTAGGGATACCTGTGGATGGGACCTCATGGGTAGGGAGGGGAATTCCCTTGCTTCAGATGTGACAAAAAGATCCTCAAAATCATCGCCCCCTGAAGGACGGTCACTTCCTTCTTCCTCTTCATCAGTAATCGGGTGCAGCATGGCCAGGACTCGGTGTGTCAATACCGCATAACCCCGAAGTGCGTGAATATAGACCTCAAGGTCCCTGAGATATCGAACGGCCCTCTCGGGGTCCGCGTCATAGAGAATGCCAACGAGAGTAGATATGTAGCCCAGCCCGTCAAAAGATACCACTGATTCTTGAAGATACTACCACAGAGGATGGGGGTAGTGGATGTGAAAGGCTGACTGGGCTTTGAATTCATCCCATTGGCCCCAAGCCATCGGAAAGGAAGCATCAACGAGAATAACTACCCCCCTCTGGGCAGCCTCGGGGGCATGAGAGGATACACCCATGTCTGTTAAAATATTCCCCGGAAGCATGGGACCAGTAGGATGATGAAGTATTTTGCCCGCACTAGTTGGAGTACCGTCCTCCTTTCTCTTGCATTGGGCCTTTGATGTCTTGGAACATGAGAGGGTAGGAACCAATGTCCATAGCTGTCCATTTGGGTATGATTGTACCAAGGAGTCAGCATAATGCTTAGATAAGAAAGGCACGGAGTCCGCAAGAGTGGGGTTCATAACCTCACAACTGGTATCCTCCCAGGTAAACATTAACCACAGTTGTCTAGCCATCAACAAATGATGGTTCTCACGGGCACCATTAAGGGCGGGGGGACACTGTGCTTGGATGTATCCAAATTAACGCCCAAATCGGCAGGACGTGTACCCCTCACAGATCAGTTCTCCACCAATACGAGCTACCAGAATACCCTCTCAGAGGGAGAGGAGGTAGCCCCACTTTATAAACTCTCCTATTAAGGTGTTTGTAATTACACCGGCCGAGGAAGAAAACGGATGAATATTTAAATAGTCATAATTCGAAATTCGACTTGATAGCAGACGCCTGTTCGAAACTATCTGTTGACTATCCTTCTCTTGGGTCTCCCTCTCTTCGGGTATAAGCCCACTGCTCAGCTGCAAGTATGGACAGAATGTGGTTCCTGGAATCTTAAGAGGGTTGATAAAGGTGTAGCAGTTCTTGATGTGTACGCTAAACCATCCCCAGAGAATTAGGAAAGGGTTGGCCACTTGGATTGGCCGATTCCAATTAGTAATGTTACCAAGTAACCAGTAAATCATGGCCAGTACTGGGAATGCTAGGTTGATAACGTTACCGATATCCAAGTGTTCTTACATGACGAAAGTAGTGACCCAAACACCGCCAACCTTGCGTACGGGTAATAACCATCCACTTAAGAACATGGCCAGAAAAGTTTCTAGGCGGAGCAATCGATCGACATCCGGAATAAGCTCCCACCCCCAGCCGTGAAAATAGCCTTGTTCCAAATTCAGCCAATAGCTGCCCCTGTTTATGGGACTCCATCTTACGGAAATTCGTGGGCCTTCATGGGAGAGCTGCGGATTCATCATATTTGTTCTCTATGAAAAAATCCTTGACCCATTCAGGGTATGGGATGAGCTGTTTTGGAGACGTATCCTTTGAGTGCTTCCGTGCCTGATTATTAAGCTGATTCACTAAGGGGGAGTCTTCTCTTAGTTCCCCCACATAGAGGAAGGAGGCAGGAACTCGTCATACATTCTCCCAATGACGGGGACCCTTAAAATCTGAAAGACGTCCCATGGACTAATGCCCACTTCCCCATGGACCAGATGGAAGGTGTCGGTGTACGGGCTCCAACGGCTTATAAGTTTCCTGGAGAGGGCTTGAGGTCAGTGGGTATAGGTTTGGGACACCCAAGAAGCTTCATACAAGACTACGACTCACAACTCTGCCCCAAATTCTACGCAACTCTAGAGAACTGAGAAGGGCCACCCCCAATCCAGTGACTTGAATGCTCCTCCCGGTCAGAGATCCCAATTCACCGGCCAGCCATGCTGGTCGCTTACCATGGAACTGTGAGAAATACTCCGATAGCAGTGGATTGTTCATTCCTATTGATGTGGTCCTCCTGTAGGAGATACTGGAAGGTGATTCAACAAAGATATGACAGTTGTACCCCTCGAGGCAGGCCGCCCGCCGGTAGGTCTCACAAACTAGGGAATAGTGGCGGTTAATATCCATGCTTCAGGATTGTTTTCATGGGAGGGTTTATGAATCGGGTTATGAGACAATAAAACAAACCCATAGGCAGGAAGGTTGTTAGAAAAAGGATATTCCTAATGTTATTGAGAGAGACGGTCAGCAAGGAAGGAAGACGGTAGAGAGTGGCAGACTCCATCTTGAACAGATCCATCCATGTCCTTCAGGCGTCGACCAGTGGTTGAGAGGGGCTCTGCAGTAGGCGTCGACACAGAATGAGGGGGAACCATATTTTCTCCCTGAGCAATTAGAGCCAACAATTGGTTAGTCCGGAATAAATGTGTAGACAAAAATAACCAAATGAATTGTTAAGGGGACTTCATAATCAAAATCCGCAGGAGGCCTTGGAGGATGGTTCGCGATGACATCATCTCGCGAACCATCCCTCTACGAAATCAGTCCGCGAAGCCCTGGCCCGTGGAGCGTTGGCCAGGAAACCGCGAACCAATTCGCTCTGCGGAATTTTAATCCTGGGTTTATTCGAAAGACACAAATACTTTTTAAAGTTCAAGAGTTTTTTAGTCCGTGGAGCATCGAAATTGCGAAGCAAGTCCCTCCACAGCCCGTCATCACTTACTTTTTAATTAATTAAGAGTAATGGTTAACGGTTGGGGAGTGGGTTCGTGGGTGAAGGCCACCGCGAAGAAGGAATGGTTCGCGGTGGATTGCTGCAGGTTCGCGGAAGAGGCGCTTTGTGAAGGTGCAAACACACGGAGGTGAAGGAGCTCTAGTTTTGCGAAGAATTCTGTAAAGGACAAGTGAAGGTCTCCCCATATTTATAGGCATGGTCCCCTATCGGGTCCACCTTTCTATCGAAAACCATATCAGTTTCAGGACCACTTTGCATCGGAATGGCCTCCTCTTCATTCTGATCAGACACCATTCCTATGGGGGCATTTGTAGGGTCCTGAAAAAATATGCAGAAGATATTCTACACAAATCCACTAAGAATGGGGGAAAATAATCAAAGAAGAGACACAAGCAGGACCGATCCGCAAACCGGTCCCATGGAAGCGCGATGTGGCCAGGCCCCGCGAGGCACCCCCCCCCCCTCGGCGAAGCATTTTCATTCGCGAAATAGAGGCGGAGAGCCTCTGCGGTCGCAAGGCAGGATGGGCGCCAGTACGGTTCTCTGTAACGAACCGCCCCAACTGCGGACCGCGTCGATTGGTTAATTTCGTACCCACTATCGTTCACGGAATAGAGTCGGAACCCTCCGCAGCCGCGAAGCACTCCCGAAGTTTTCCACACGGAAGGGGGGGGGGAGCGTTCAATACCCACCACGAATCGCGGATTCACCAAGTCAGCTGTGAACTGGGTATTTGGTTATGGGACTCCAAAAAAGTTGTCATATGGCCACATATAAATCCCTTTCCCCACTATATAAAAGGAGACTCAGGGGGAAAGAGAATCGGATCGGAGAACTAGAATCGGATTTGGGGGGATTAGAGATTCGGAAGGAGATCGGTTGAAGGAAGGCTTCGGATTTTGCAAACAACGAAATTACCATCTGCGAACCACAGAAGGTATATGAATGAACAAGGAATTGAAAAATACATAAAAATTTGGTGGACCGTGAACCCAAAATAATGCAAAAAATGAGAATCGTGAATCATACACCCTCCGCGGATGGCTTCCCCGTGGACAAGGGAGTTTATGCCTTTTTTCCCATCTGTCGTACCGCGTAGCACTCTCCTATGCGAAAAAAGCCCTGACCGACGAGCCTCCGACCGATGTCGGCCCTAGCCACCATTGCACGCTTGGAACCCTCCGCAAACCACCCTAGTTCGTGGATTTAACTCAAATCCGTGAACCACCCTTGTTCAGGGATTGGACCCGAAGCCGCGAACCACCCTGGTTTGCGGATTTAACCCGAAGCCACGAAACACCCTGGTTCGCTGATTGAACCCGAAGCCGTGAAACACCCTAGTTCACGGGACACCAATCAGTCCGCAGACCACCTTGGTTTTCAAAAATCTTCACCAGCCACGTGGCACTACCCCACATGAAGGGCGCTAACACCCATACATCCCAATGGCTCACCAAATAATTTGGTGTTCTCATTTCCAGAGCTAGGTAAAATCCTTCTGATCCAGCCAAGTCCTCCACGACTCCCTCATTGGCCTGTTCATCGGCCCCGAGCTAAGGCCTCCACTGGAGCCACTGGATCCGCATGGTGTAACTTTCAGGCTCATCAGTGTGCCATTTTGAGTTCCCATACCCATAGTAAATAGGGGAAAAGGGGTTGCCCCGACCCTTGAGAAGATTCCCAAAGCATTCCTGGGTTCACATTCCCACGGTAATGCGGAGCCTAAGCTCAGGAATCACTTTTCTTCCCCTCCACTTGTTGAGGGTTCCTCGGAGGTGGTAAAATAGCCATCATAATGAACCCATCATGCAATTCAAGAGAGGTGATGGGAAACAGAGCAACCCCTTTCCCTCTCCCGATGGGATTTGTCACCTCGGGCGTCTATCTCGGAGTTTGCCCCAACCTTATGGGCCTCCTCAGAGTGTAATCCACAATCCATCGTTCCGGGACTCCTCAGAGTGTAAGCCCCAATCCATCATTCTGGGCCTCCTCAGAGTGTAATCCCCAATCCATCATTCTTGGCCTCCTCAGAGTGTAAGCCACAATCCATCATTATGGGCCTCCTCAGAGTGTAATCCCCAATCCATCATTATGGAACTCCTCATATTGTAAGCCCCAATCCATCATTCTGGACCTCCTCAAAGTGTAATCCCCAATCCATCATTTTGGTCCTCTTGAGAGTGTAAGCCCCAATCCATAATTTTGGGCCTCCTCAGAGTGTAATCCCCAAGCCAAAGCAAACTACATGGACTTTGATCTATGCCAAAGCATGGTACGTTGGAAGCATTCACGAGGTTCAAGCCCACCACTCGGTTGTTTCTTCACTTCGAGTTCCACCCTTGTCCAGCATGATGTTAAAATGTGTATCTGAACTATGTGGAATTTGATCCTTGCCTCCTAGGCAAGGTACGTAGGAATCCTCCATGAGGTTCAAGCCCACCACCCATCGGACCACCCGATCTCTCTTCACGTCGGTTCCTCGACACTTATCCGAACTACATGGACTTTGATCTCTGCTTCCTAAGAAGGGTATGTAGGAAGCCTCCCTAAGGTTCAATCCCAACAACCGATCGATCTGATCATCTCCATATCAGTTCACCATGCCACCCCTAGTGCCGCCTCAAGAGAGTTCCAACCCTTCAGGGTCATTAATCCAACGAGGGATGGTAAAACTTGAGCATAAATGATTACAAACCCCTACGTCCAGTTGACCGCTGCCCACCAAGGTTGAATCCATGGATACTATGTTTGGGTATAAACCAATGATTCACGAACATATGAGTACGTCTTAAATATATAAGAGAGTCCCAGAACAGGCAATAATTCCCCCCAAAAGGGTGTGATGAGCCTGACTTCCCATCCTCTTGACCAATGTGAGTTCTTAAGAGTCGCTCATCAGACCATCCAGCGAATTCCTGCCTTTGGAAAGCAGGTCCATCAATCATTGGATATGGAGCCGTTGGGCGTTTCTTGGCCAAAAACCCAAACGAAACAACCATATATTATTTACATATGACTTTATATTAATCATTTTTTGAAAATTCCATGTTAATGTTATGTTTTTGGTAGAAGGTGCTTTGTATTTTCATATAAGATTTGAATTCTCATTCTTAGTAATCTTACTTAGATATTGATTTAATTATTTGAAGAATTTATAAAATGACATAAATTTCATATATATTCATTTTATATATATATTATAATCTATAAAATATAAAAATAGAAAATGAAATGCATCGTTTATGGAGATGGTAGGTCGTACGTACGTATGGACGTTGCATCCATTTTCCAAACATATTGAAAGAAATAAAAGTAAATGTTATATATATATTTATTACACAAGTAAAATTATTATTTAAAAAATATCACATATATTTAATAAACCCATCCTTAATACATTCCTTGTAAATCATGTACCAATCACGTCGCATTAATGAGGTGGTAGTCCACACATCCACAAAAGATGCTATTGTATTCCCAAGAAATGGAAGGCATTAAGTAATCTATTACATAATAATTAAATAATCAAAAATAAATCATAAATATAATATATATATATATCATATAAAATTAGTAATTTCATCATTATTCCAAACTTTGATATGTCATAATGGGAGAACGAATGATATCGGTTTGCGAGGAGGTAGTCCTCCGTACATACAAACTATGATTGCATATCAATTTGATGGAAGTGTGCGTAGGTTTAGGTCAAAAAAAATTTCATAAAACATATCTATATATTTAAAATACATATTTTATTATATAATGATGAAATAATAATAATTAAATGGGTGGTGAAATAAATAAAACAAAAGTGTTTGTTGAAGAATGTTACCTCTTTTTGGGGTAACTACTTTTTTATTGATCCCAAAAACACAATTGGTTTTTTATTCTGAAAGTGAGACTTATAGAATGATAGGAGGGATTTTTTTAGGTTATTAGGGTAGGTTTAGGATGATCCAAAATGTTTTATAGGTGTAAAGAGCGGGGGAGAGGGAATGTCCTTTTATAATGGAAGAGGAATAGAATTCTAGTCAATACAAAAGGTATACACTGTTAGAATGTATCTCGTACCTCATGTACTTCCAAAATGAAAACTAATATGTTTTATAGGATGTATGGATGATAAAAACTCACACCATATAAACTAAATTCATTTTTTGAAACATTTTATTCCTTAATTCATAAGATTGTTTATTTTTTTCATTTAGGTTTTTCATTATGGTAACAAGTTTTCTAACCTTGTTAATTCATCCATTAAGACTAAATTAAAGTAAGAAATATTATAAAATATTTAACTAAATATTTTAAATATTAAAACCATATTATAAAATAAAAATATCAAGTGTGTTGGAAATTAAATTTAGCAGAAGTGCACATAACCCATAAAAATACCGCTTTAACCCTAACCGTGATAACAATGTTTTTATTATTTAGGTGTTAATATTTTAATTATAAAAGGTCATTTGGTACATGAATAGACCATATTTTATATTTTTTAACATTTAAAAATCACTTTACATATGATAGTATTTTTAGTAATTTTTAATCATTTAATAAAATATCATTTATTATAAGACAACATTAATATCAATTTTAACATAATATATTTAATTAAATTTAAAAAATATCAATATAATAATTGAATTCAAATATATATTTTTTAAATATATGTATCGTTATATATTATCTAAAAAAATTATGGAACCCAAAAAAATCCTTATATATACCATACTTTTAATATTATTATTATTATATATTTATGTAACTATAAACTAAATAAACCACGCATTGGAGTTTCTTAAAAACCTAATGTGGTTATATAATATATAAAAATTAAATATAAATAATGATGATTCCAAAAATTATTTTATATTTTAAAATAATAATTAAAAAAAATATATAATTTTCTTATCCCCAAAGATTTATAGAAAATAAACAGAAAAAATTGACATTTTTTTCGTTTTCTTTTCTTAACTTATTACATAGGTCACCTTCAAAAAATAATATTCCGAAAAAATTATATAAATATATAATAAGCGAATATGTGTCTATATATTTCCATTGAAGGGGTGTTATAGAATTTTATAAGTCATTTGGCCCCTTAAGATTAACGTTTTACCACTAAGTAATCTTGTTTTCTTAATCGCTTTAATTAATGTTAATTACTTTCAATAATATTTTTAGTAAAACAATAAGGTAAATTTATTATTAAATATAAATTATTCTTATTAAAAATATGTAATATATTTTTCCAAATTCCAATTATATAACTAGTATAATTTAATTTAAAATTAATCCCGTATACAGGACAAAACAACGAGTTTTTAAAGTGAAAATGTTCAAATGTTTAAAATGATTTTTACAACATTGTAATGTGAAATTGATACCAATTACATAAATTGAATTAATATATGTATTATTAATCTAAATATAATTTAAAAACAATTTAAAACATAATTTAACAATATAAATAAATTTTACAAAAAGTCATTTTTCAATATGTATTCAGTATTTTTCACTATGCATCAAAAAATGAAATTTCTCATAGAAATAGAAAACAAATTGACTATAAAAAAGTTTTTAAATTAATATTTAAAAGAGTATCTTTATTTTTTAAAATTAAATTTATTAAAGTCTCAAAATTTATTTTTAAAACAAGATCACCATTAAAAGGCAATAAAACTGCCTTTTAGACAATTACAACTTGTTACGACTAAAATTTGATTTATTCTTATCTATTTTATAGAAAACACATAGATTGAATGTTAAATAATTGATTTAATATATATTATATTTATTAAATCTAATTAATTAACTAAAATTTATTTAATTAATTTATTTAGTTAAAACATGTTTAATGAAAATAGTTTTCTAAAAAACAATTTCTTATATTTTCAAAAGGGTTTTATTTTCATTTCTAGTAAATTATTTACAAAAAAAAATCATCTTATATTAATGTGTAAGATATATTTACCTAATTTAGTTAATCATTTTCATACCCTCCACTCCAACGGTTGGGTAATAAATATAATTATATTTTAATGTTAATAGTAATTTATAGTTTGGTAAAATTAAGTCTTGCATGTAACACAAGATATCGAAGGAACTAAAACTTGTGTGTAACATAATAAAAAAATAGTTATTTATGTACCTAAATCTATTATAAGTGTCTCTTATATTACAAAAATTATGTTTTTTTCATATAAATAAATCATTACATTATGTGGAGTGTAATGTAAGCCATCAATAAAATTTAATTTATTAAAAAAATAATAATTAATAAAAACTCAGGGTGTTAAATCTTGTCCAAGGATTCATGGAATAATATAACATATCACACTACAAATTCACAAACCATGATTCAATGATTGGGTTTTAATAGTTATAAGAAATTATTCTTCTCCAGCTCCGTTAAAAAACAAACCACAACATAATGATAACAAGTTACAATGTGATTTTAATTTTATTTGAAAATCATGACTTATCATCCACCATTTACCTCCAAAATCATTGATAAAACCAAAAAATCTACTAAAACACAGAGTAGGTGGCTATTAATATATATTCCTCTACAAATTTTATTCTTAAAAAGTTTTATACAAGTTATACATAGTCAATATTAGAAAATAAAGAAGAATAATGTGGACTAGATAAAATACTTAAAATAGTATTTCGATCAAAAAAATTGGTAAAAAATAAATAAATATGTATAGTTAGAAAGAATACATAATAGTGAATTTTTTGTTTTATAGTGTTTTAGACAGAAAGTAATAATACATTCTTAAAAAATTACCTAACTCCTTGAGAGGTTTGAATCACAAAAAACCTAGTTTAGAATGGGATTAATAACCCATATAAGAAGTCACTCCACTTATAATTTCTAAAGTAATAAAACATATAAATAATTTTTTGGTTACTGAGTCATAACCATGAACTGATTTTAATGATAATGAATTACAGTGTTTATGCTCTTTAATATGGAATAATAACCTAGCGTAGCTGATTATACAAATGATATAAATAGTTTAACTATAATAAATAAATAAAAATTAAATATTCAGAACAAATTATTAATGATTAATTCCATATGTTGGGAGATGTAATTTCAGGACATTGATCGAAAAATAATAAAATGAATGGAAATAGTAAATTTCTTCTCACTTATTGATATTATTTTGAGTTCATACTATCAAGTGTAATATATTATCTCACATCCCTGTGTTCATCTTTAATTTTTAGCAAATATAGTATCATTGAGATCCAATGGTAATTTAGATCAATAGAAATAATAAAAATTGATCATACCAATGATATATTTTGAGGAATTTTATCATACAAAATGTTTTCCTTTAATTTCATTAAACATTATGAAATAATTAATAAAATATATATTAATAATATGGTTACTGACTATTACACTTAGCTCTGTTCAGTGGTGGGTTAATATTGTTGTGTGTGCCATCTGAAAGTTACAACATTCATTTAGTTCACACTCCCATGAATGATCTTCGAATAACATTCACTCTTTTTCATAGTCTTATGTAATAACTCAAAAAAAAATTGTAATGTTTTTTCTACATGTATATCTTCTTCATGAAATGTTTCCAAATTCTCACCATCCACGTTAACTTAAGATCACAATGACATATCTTATATCCATTCTATTTTTACAACACACCCTCATTAATACCTCACATAAGCCTATAACAAGTTAGAGTGTGACCCATAAATTCCACCGTTAATTGATAATGAGTTGAAAACTAGAAAAACATTTATAATATAACACGTACATTGATGTAATTTACTTTAATTATATAAACTAAACAACAACAAAAATAAATATTTATAAATAACCCATACTCAGTATATGAATATTTTATTATAATATATTTCATTTTATAAAATAAAAACAAAGAATAAAAAAATAACCGTATTCAATGTTATCTTTTGTACATCCAGCATGGTTTAGTTTAGAACACATCTGATAAAAGTCATATGTGTCAGTAGATAATGTCACTTAATACTACCACTAACTATTTCTAAGTAATATGAAAAATAATTTTTTAAAATATGGATGAGTATATAAATATACTCAGTTGGTTCCTCTATAAAACTTTATTATACCAATGTGAAGGGAATATACTAATGCATCTATTTATGGAATAAATAAATATACAATTTATCATCAATTATCCCTAAGTGACATTAATATAACCTCAACCATTTAAAAAAACAAAATCATTACACTATCTAAAAATAACTCATTCTATCACAAATCATCATATATTCATCACTACCTCATCCAAAATCATATAATTTATTAACCTGAAGGTAGATCATGGTAATATCATTTTTACTATGAAGCTATCAACTTTAAGGTAAATCGTTGAATACTTTTATTTTTTATTAAACTATCCACTTGAAGGGATTAAAATTATTTCTTGGTGTGCACCTTTAGTGACTCTCTCCACTATAACCCTCCATCATTACCTAGAAATCCAACATCTCTACATTCGATTGGTGGTGAAGCTATCCACTAGCTAATTCATTAGGTTCTCTTAAGATATCCACCCTTTGGTATTGGTAAAATAAAAAAAGTGAATTTTTATTCTATTTACATTTCCAAAATTCCACCATATTCTCACAATTTAAGAGAATTTTCCATGTTTTTGGAATTTTGTTGTGTATTGGAACAAATTGTAATATAAATTAATTTTTGTGTAAGTAATTTTTTAATTAATTTTGTTATTAAAAATATTGATACCAACTTTTATTTTTGGTATATTTTTTGAATTATATATTACGAAGTAATAAGTAATAGGGATAAGCCCTAGAATCGAAGAAAAAATAAAGGGATATGGAGAAATGACCTAGTAATATTTGAAATAAAGTACATATTTTAGGTCATGATTCACAGATTAATATGGAATAAAGTAGTCACTAACTATGATGAATAATTACCCTACAATATACTTCTATGTAATACTAGATCAGGCTAAACACAATTATTTGAGAATAAAAACCATGTCTAAATTCATTATTTAATATTAATCATTTACAATGTCTCTCATGTATTATTAAAACACATTAGAATATGATCAATAAATACAATTGGATAAATTCATGTAGATATATATAATTAATTGGGAATTATTAATGCTGCATCAAAGTGACCCCAAATCCTAGTGCTGCATCAGAATAAATTATAACCACCACATATGAGATTCTACATAAGTGTAAGAGTACTGAGACTTTATCAAAATCCATGATTCAGAATCATGTTTTAGAAAGTAATCATCTTTTATGAATCCCTCACATTAGTTCCTATGAACTAGATCATATCCTACAACCTAATAAAATCACCATTGTATTATGATGCTATGTTTTCTAGGTTGTTCTATAGTGGTCATGCACTCATCATATTATATATTATGGGATCTCATCTACAGTAATATAAGCTTCATATAATTTATTCCTTGATTAAAAAATAAAAATTCATATCATCACCACTGATCAATATAGAAACCTTTGACGACCATGATCCACTACTTGTGATTCAAACATTTACAGTGATACCTATAATTGTAGATCGAGATACGCACTACCATGAATCCCCAAACTCACATGTAGATCAAGAAAATATTTAAAAATGGTTTTGGAATTACTATTATGCCTCTAATAAAACATTATGAAGAAATGGATGCCCTGGTATTGATAAATGAAAACATAGAATACATTCACGCCTCAGATACCAAAAAGAATATTCCCACACCCAATATCGAGATAAATTATATAATGGATAGGAAATAATCCCTTGTATCTCTCATCAATAAAAAATCACCATCATGGTATCATGGGGTGATTGGGGTGATTTTATAAATGGGGAATAATAATTGAGTGTTTTTCCACATTTTATCATCCATTAATAACTAACTTCTCACATGGTTTTATCCCCTGAATGAATAAAAATCCCTATTAACTATTAATAAAAACCATTTTTCCACTTATAAATGTTTCAAAACATCTAATCTATATCTTAACTTATATTGGTTTAGGTTTCATTACATTTTATTTTATATTTAATGTAGTAAACTTTGGTTTATGCTATGTTCTTTCCATTTCCATGTTGTGATTCATTTCCCCATGTTGTGATCTCCTACATAAATTATTGAAATAGAGATAAGAGACTTCACCTACGTGTGGATTCCATGAGTTCTCTAATTTTTTTCAATATTTTATTATCTTGTTTGCACAATAATAATCTAGAGGTGTTTTGGAAAATTTAATAGGTGAAAAAATCTATTCAATCTATTTTTTTAGCTTTCTCTGTTCCACATTACCATAAAACATCATGCCTTACCATTATCACTATGATGATAACCATGGTGTTTTTTAAGGAACAAAACTTGAGAAACCAATTTATGTGTCCCTCACCTCACTTATTACTAACCACTTTTTTTCCATAGGAACCTAAGGAACAATCTTAATGGAAGAATCATGAGCAACCACTTGAGAATAAAAATTTATGGGAGGAAGATTTTAGATACACCAATTAAATGATTCAATCTAAACTTTAAGATCCTTGATTACATCAAGATATATAATAACAAAACCTAGATAAATCTGAATGTGTGGTAAATATTTAATTTATTCTATTTAAACATGTAAATGAGAAATAAGTTAAGATGAGAGATTTGAAGGGCATGATCTAAATGATGACCACCACTCTCCAAGTTTGCATGGAGAAAATTTATCAACAATAATAAGAAAAATATGGATACTAACATTTTTTCTTTACTCAAGAATAAATTGAGGATATGTAATCTCAACATGTAAAAACTCCTCTCCCACATCCCTCAGATTTCCTTCCAAAAAACTCTAATAACTAATAAACCTCAAGGTAAAATTAATTAAAAGAGTACAATTTTATTATGGTTCATTACTATTTTATTTTTCATTTATTATGTTTCCTTATAACACACTAATATTTTAGTTTCTTTTAAATGAATACAATGTTTAATATCATTCACCACACACAACCCCAA
The DNA here is from genome assembly GCA_963277665.1 of Viscum album. NCBI lineage: Eukaryota > Viridiplantae > Streptophyta > Magnoliopsida > Santalales > Viscaceae > Viscum > Viscum album. The sequence continues at coordinate 614,812,095 of OY728145.1, read as the reverse complement.
TCTTAAACAAATCATGAAATAATATTATTTAAATATAATTTTTATATCCTATTTGTTCGGATGGATGACATGAATATGAATAAAAGAATTATGAAATATATGTTAAAATATTTCCATAATACAAAAAAGTAATTAAATCAATAATATACATTTATATAATTTTTTAAATAGAAAAGTATTAGAATATATTTATTTTATTCCCAAAGAATGAATTCTTTATAAAAATGGGTTTTAGATATTTTATGTGTAAATAATTATAAATAAATTCATCATTTTTTAGAAATATTATTTGACACAATAAATTTAATTTTTTCAATACATCATGTCAAAATTATATTAGGATGAATTTTTAAGATATTTTTAGAAATAACTGGTTTTGGAGTGAATAGTGAAAAATACCAATTTTACAAATATTTTCACTTTTATGCCATTATGATGGTATAATAAAAATATTAAAAGATTATAAAATATTTTTTATTGACTAAATATAAATTAAATAATGAATATAAGTCATACAGATAAATAATGTTGAAGTTATAAGTTTATTCTTATCATTTTAGAAATCTAAGTAATGTTTTTGTAATAATAAAACCTATTTTTAGTTATTATATATCAATAAAATATTTACTAGGTTCTTTTTGGTTATTTTAGTTTTAAGGTAAAATTAAAATCCTTTTATTTAACATAATCTCATAAATTCTATTAGAATCAACATTATACTTAATTTTTTTATAAAATAAATGTTATTCTTAAAACAATCATTTTTTCAAAAACCATTTTCAATGAATTTTATGAGAATATTTAAAAATTAGTTTTTATAAATTCAATAAATTGAATCTGGTAAATTTTATTACATATTTTAATCAATTTAAATATTGGGTAATAAGGTCAACTTAATTTTTTGTCATAATGAATAGTAAAAATAGTGAAAATTGGTTACAATGGTTAATGTTAAAAGTGTTTATCTTTGGAAAGACTTATATATAAGGGTACAAATTCAACATAAACTTGTTTAAATATTATCTTTTGAAGATATTTCAATCTAATATTATCTTAAATTCAAATATACATCCATTTTTTTCCACATTCATAAGAAAATTACTTCATAATATTTAAATCTTATAAGTAATTCCTTGTGTGTCCCTCCCCTAACTTATAAAATGGGGAGCTCTTCTCTACCCTTTTTTACAAACTTTGAGACCTCTAGGGTGGAGAATAACAACCAAAAAACATTCCTTTAATCCTTCCTTAATTTCTTGAGTTTATTTTCTTAACATAATATTATCCTAAGAAGGATGAATGTGTAAGCTAAACAAGTTCTTTCAATGAATAGGTAATCATCTTACCCGACTCTTTCAAAGTTTATTTCTTCTTCTACGTACCCTAAATCTATTGTATCCATACTAACATAGTGAATGAACATGAGCCTCATCTCATTTATTGATGACTCGTCAAGTCTATCTAGGAGACCTGAGATCAAATTCAAGCGGAGACATATTTTAGGGTGTACTATAGTAGTTTGTAGCAGTATTGTTGAACTACTATCGCGGGAACATAAATAGTAATATAATAGTAATATAGTAGGTAATGTTTGGTACTGTAGCAACCAGAACTATTCATCCATCTCGGCCTTTAGGTCATAAGTTTTGTCCTTGTATCCTGTAAGGAATTTGGGCCACACAAGGTCTTTCGTTGAGTTGTCTCTCAAGGGATTTAGGCTACCTAAAGGCCTCTAAATCGCCCCAAGTCTTTTTTTAACACATGAATATATAGATTTACTGGTCATACTATAAGGTAAAAGGCCCCAGATGAGGATTAGAGCAGGCATATTCACCAGAGCAGAGCTAACTAGAATTGGAAGAACAAGAAGGTATGGCATTTACATTGGTATTGGGCCTATGCGGCTCTACACAGGACAACTATCTGACTAGCCTTATGAACGGGGAGTGATGATATCATAACATGTGGTGGGGGAGTAGTTCCAAGTTGTATTGTCTGGGTAATTTCCTCCCAATACCTACAGGTCATGTAATTGTCTCTAAGCCTTCGGGCCTTGTAAGGGTTATACCTCACCCCTTGAAAGGTGGATTATCAAAAAAAATGCATCAAGGCCATTTATTCATACTAAAATAGTGAATAGAGTATAATAAATATAATAATTTGTTATCATTATTTTGGTTAAATGATTTTTCACCCACTTCCCATTAAATGGAAATGAATGTATTACATGTGCGTACATGTGGAAAACCACCTCCACTTACTGATATCATTAATTTGTCATCAACCAATCACATTAAGTTATAAAATTATGGAATATATATATATGGTATTTTTTATATAATTATGATTGTATAATGATAAAGTATTATTTATCTTTCATTCCTTCTATCCATTAGAAAATGAAAATAGAATTCATGCACACATATAGACTATAGTATCCTTGAACAATGTAATTCATTTTCTATATATTAACTGTATGGATGGTTGTAAATATTTATATAATAAATAAATATTATATTTATATCATTATTTTAATTCTTTATATGATAGAACCATGTTAAAGATTAAAGGACCATAACTTTGGGATAAAAACATATATGAAAAATGAAGTAGTTAATAATAATTCAATACGAGGTCTTGGACCTACCCCCTGGTCCATTGAATAAAATATTCAAAAGGGACAAATGATGATCAACACTATAGAGGTTATCAATACTAGGCATGAAAGGAATATTTTTTCAGACTTCTTGGCATCTAATGTAAGGCACATACTGAATCTTTCTTGTATCTCTAATATTGAATTATTTCCAGTGGAGAGAGTTAATATAGTCTATGAAAACACACTAGGAATCCTCTGAATTAGGCCCCCATGACCCTGATTCCTTACTTCTTTTTTACTTTTTCTATTGTATTTTCAGATATTTTTAAAATTAAATAAAAATTATTTTTTTGGAAAGTAGTTAATACCAAAAATGACGACAGTAATGAAATATTATTAATAGAAAAGTGATATAATGTTATATATAAACCATGTGAACTATTATAGGTATGGTTATTATTATTTTATATAATTATAATAAATTAATATTTATTATACTAGATTTTATTGTCACGTATGTATAAAATTGGACCAGATGTAAGGGTTTCTCATCTCAACTTTTCTTCTATGAGACATATGTCATTTTCAAAACTTATTGCATTCATATAATGTATAAACTAACTCATTAATACGATATATTATTAATATATTTATTTTCATGAAATATAATGTATCATTTTATGTTATTTATTTTATGGGGTTTATGATTCAAGTGTTACCAGTGGTATGGATTTTATGTTTTAACAGCACTTTTTACCATGATTTTTTATTCGTAAATTAATAGTGATGAAATTATATAATATAACATTCAAAAATATTATTCATTTTATTCTCCTTGATATATTTATTGAAATTTAATGCTTTTCTTTCATTTCCCTTTATCTAAGTACTCAAAATTCCAAAATAATATTTTTAAGGAAAACTGGATATGTTTTTCTATTCGGTCATGCCTTTTTTATCAAATGTCTATATTTTCATTAAAATGATTAGAATAATTATTTTAATATTCTATAATGGTTAATTATATTCATTTATACCCTTCTTTTATTTTCTTTTAAAAATATTAAAAGGAATCTTCGTGTCATTTTCTGAATGAGGCACTTTTAACCTTCTGTGTGAACAAAATATTTATTTTAATGTTTAATACACAAATGAATTTTTTCCATCATTACAAAAATTCTTTTCCTTCAATCCTCCATTCAATTTTACCATGGTTATTTCCAAAAAAATTATACTATTTTGGTAATTTTTAGATTTTAAATAAGAGGTTTTAAAATTAAAAGGGTCTTTTCCTCAAGAAACAATCTAATAGATTTTTTAAAGTATTTTCACCTATATAAACATACATTAATTAATATTGTGATTTATTGGGAATATACACTAGGGAAACCATTTTCAAAATTATTATGGAAATCTTATGATCATTTTTTCAAGTGTTTTACTATGAAAAATATTAACAATTCATATTTTAGTTTTTTAATACGAATTTTATATAGATTATGTGTTGAATTTCTATTAATTTATTTTGAATGATGAATCCATTAGACTATATATCTGATGGTTATATTCCATTATAGCCCCTAGATTTATCGATGGGTTCATAAAACAAACTAGATTCGGTGTTTGGTGTATGAATTACCAATTTATTTTTAATGTCTTGTCACAAGGACTTGATGTTAAGATAATGATATCCAAAATTATGAAATATATTATTATAAAGATAGTTATTGTTATAAATGAAATTATCTATTTTGGTATGTCAGGAATGGATATATTACCCATTTGTGATATTAGTTATATGGTATATTTCACTGTTATTTATCAATTACATATTATTAATGCATTATTTATTCTATGATAGCTTATATTGTACACTTTCCCTAAATATGAGCTCACCCTTTATTATGTTTTCATTTCACTAGAATACCAAGAAGGGTTCTACGAATTATTTTATGGATATATTATGAAAAAATAAAAAATCACTATATTTTTATATTGTAATTCAAGTTTACCAAAGTAATGTGAGAAACACATATGAATATAGTCTACCAATACTACTAAACTATTTCACCAATCAATGTGATATCTTGTGTATCTTGTGTTAATACAGTAAGATAAACATTGGATCAGGGTCATTGGAGTTAGGGTGTTAAAATTGGTATCAAATAATGTTTAGTATAAAACATGGGAACTAGATTTAGAAAAATATAGATTACAGAACATATCCTTATGATAGAGTTTAGGGAAAGTCAATGTAAAAGATAATGTCATAATGTTTTAGTGAGGTAATGATTGTGTGGTTTCCAAGAAATTAAATCAACATAATAACTATAGAAAGTGGATAAGACTATGGAATAGATGTACCTTGGAAAAAATAACCTAAAAAGGCTAGTTGAGTATCAACTTGATCTTTAACTAGTGCATAATGAGTGTTCCTAAGACTCAACACCAAATTAAACACTATTAGAGGATATATTTTGGTTGATTCACAGGTTCTTTATGAAACATTTTGAGAAATTAGATAATATTTTTATTGTAATGGTCTGGACCTTATCAGTCATTCCATTGTGGTTTCATAAGGCCTGAAGGTGTAAATAGGTTGTTTGGAGTCTTTTCCCCCTATAATTTTCAGGCTTGTCTCAGAGTCATAATTTCCCATCTCATAGATATATTTTTTCCATTCCCATGGTTTAACTTTGGTCTCATTATTTTAGGATGGTATCATAGTCACATCTTCCCTTATTATGATTAGATTTTCCCTTCTCACATTCCCATGGTGGTCTCAAGGTATGTGTTTGGTCTCACAATCAAAATTTCCATTCTTTTGGATATTGTTTCCCTTCTCATGGTCATATTTATCCATATCACAATCTCAATTTTCCTTTTCATAGTCACAGGTTGGTCTCATAGTTCTAGGTTTATAACACAGTAATAGTTTCCCTTTTCATAGTAATATTTTGTGTCATGATCTCACATTCCCTTCTCACAATTAATCTATCCCTTCTCATGATTTTAGGTTGGTCTCACGGTTGTACATTCCCTTCTCACAATTAATCTCTCCCTTCTCATGATTTTAGGTTGGTCTCATGGTTGTACATTCCCTTCTCACCATTAAACCCTTCATGGTCACATTTGTTTTTCAAAATGTTCATATTTCTATAATATGTCATGAATATTGTTTTTAATGGCCTACAGAAATGTTTTAAATATGTTTGGTGGAGAAATAAATTTCATAATAAAATTCCTCAAACACTATAGTTTTAAAAATGGGTATTCTTAATATTTTAAATGAAACAAAATTAAATGTCAATTATAGGAAGTTAACCACATTATTATTTGGAAAATAGTATCTAAAATCTTTAAAGTATGAAATATAATCTATTTGAATATTTCTCTATTTTATTCATGTCTATAAAAATAAAAAACCTATTCGTAAACCTTGAAGAGTTGTTTTCATTCACATAGGCCAATTTGTGATTCCAAGAGTGTTCAATAGCTTGGATTTCAATCTTTTTTCTACAGTAGTGTGTCACATTTTGAGGTGGGATCTTTTTCTCGATTATTTTCATAATTATCACTTTCTCATCTTTATATTTTATCCATGAGTTTAATATGGAATTCTTTACCTCTATTTTGTATAGTTCTTCTATGGGTCATTTATGTGTATATCATTCAGTGGTGATTCTTATGCAATCAGTGGTTGATAATCCTAGATTCTTATGTGGTTCTTACTTGATGCTTCATTGAGGAAGGGGGTCCTTCATATCTCCTTTATATTTACATGTGGAAATATCATGATTTTTTCCTGTGGGGTAAATGGTACATGCTTTCTTAATAAATAAGAATATTTTTATAAATTAAAATTTAAGTGTAAGGGATGAAATCACATGAGTTTTACCTGTTATTTTTTTCACCTATTCCTTTTCCAATTTGAATTTTATAGATACTATTATATTTTTATGACTATAGAATTTGTGAACGTAATTAGTTTTTTTAACGAAACTCAATACATATGAAAAAGGAAAAGAATGTATATCTAGTTAATAATTTTGTGGCCCATGGAATATTAGATTTGTGCGTGAATTCCCTAAAAAATAATGAAATTATTATTATAAAATATTTATTAAAAATATGTTTGTGGTCTGTAGTTTTTGAGGTATGTTGTGGCTATGATATGTGGGGGTTATTTTGTATGGTGGTTGTGAAGAGGGGTTCATTGTCATGGGATAGATGGTTTGTTATGTGTTTTGATGTGTAGTTTCCAAGTAGGTATGGAATAAACATGAAATTTTCACTTGGATATTTAATGAGATAGACCTAAATATGAAATCAATGGTCTTGTTAAATAAATATGTTTGGAAATTATAATATATGGGAGTTTGTTTACTTGAAAAGAAATATGGTATATGGCTTGTGTGTGAGTCTTATTTGTGTGGTGTGGTATATCTAGATGTAAAAACATTAGTGGAGAAGGTTTTCATACCTTTCGGTAATGTGGTGAGATTTTTTGGTACAATTTTCATGAACCCATAGGTTGGGATTGAGTGATTATATTTGCAATATAATTTTTATGTTATTTTTATATTTACCACGCTCGAGTCACATTTTTACAACAATACCCAAAGGATTTGGGTTTCGAGTGTTTTCCACAACATCCAGAATGGTGAAGAAGGATCACTAACTACCCCATCTTCCCTACTATATCTTCTAATGTAGATTTATATGAAGATAATGTGATGACCATAAATAAAAATTGAATAAGATGTGGTATTTTAAAAGTGGAAGAGGTGGTTCATGATGGGGGTTATTCATGGTAAGATGAGGTAACATGATTGATTTCCTTTATGTGTATGATAGAATATAAATATAGTTTTATGTAAATGTTTATGGAATGATATTGTTTCCTAAGTGTCTTCAGGTGGTATGTGATGTGGTAACCCGTGTGTCTATAGACATGTTTCATTTTAGTATCTTATTTGTCTTTGGGAATGGTTATTATGGAAGGTATGAGAGTTCTAGGATGTATGAAATTGGAGGGATTGAGAGTGAAAAATCAATTGGACTGTGGTGCAAGGTACCCTACACCCATATGATTCTTATTACATTACTATATTGGATAAATTATTTGGTGAACATTCATTGGTGAGGATGAGATTCGTTAATTGATCAGTTTAGGTTTATATTATCTCTAATGTTTGTTCACAGGTGCATTATTTTTCTATTTTCAAATTTTCGTGAGATACCTTGGGTATGATACTAATGAGTATACATGTTATTCTCACCCGATATATATATAAATATTTTTTCATGTTTCCAAGAGGACTTTGGAGAATAAGCTAGGCATTACAATCCTGGGAATTGGAGTTGTTGCTGATTCATTCCCTTAGGGTTTCTTTTAATATTTATTTTTTGAATTTATTTTGTATCAGTTTACATTACCCATGAGTTAATGGATGGTTTGGGTGTTCATTTCCTTTTAATGAGATGTATTTTATTTTAAATTCCATCATATATCCTGATTTTACTTTTATCAATGAGGGTTATTCCATCAATATGTTATATTTTTATTCCCTTGGTGCTAGTCACAAACTACGGTTCTAGTAAATGTAGGAATTGGGGTTAATTATCTCTTTTAATTTATTTCCATCCTAGAAGTGTTATATATAGGGGTGTAACACCCGATCTTGATAAAGGGTTGAATGACTAAATGATATGACTCATGTCAACAATGTGCACCTTCCTTTTCGAGAGCATGTATGATTAAAACTCAACAGTTAAGTGTGCTAGGCCTGGAGTAGTGATCAGGATGGGTGACCTTCTGGGATTTTTTCAAGGGTGTGTGTGAGTGAGGACAAATCACACTAGAAAGGACATGTGTTGTCTTGTGGGGATATTCATTAGTCAGATGATCCATTCAATCATGTGGGTGGAGCCTTGGATGGGGACCACGTGTCTGCGGGGCAACTAGTGGTACCTGACGGGCCAAGACCCGACGACCATGTTATGGTGGGGTGTCTATGCTATCACTAGGCGCACTTCTTGTGTTGAGTTTTAAGGCCCATAATGAGGGAATGTTTCTCTAAGGGGGGGTGATTATAACACCCCAGATTGATAAAGGGTTGAATGACTAAATGATATGACTCATGTCAACAAGGTGCACCTTCTTTTTCAAAAGCATGTCTAATTAGATCTCCAAAGTTAAAAGTTTTTGGCATGGAGTTGTGATCAGGATGGGTGATCTTTTGAGAAGTTTTATAGGGTGTGTGTGAGTGAGGACAAAGCACACTGGAAAGGATATGTGTTATCTTGTGGGGATTTTCATTAGTCAGATAATCCGTTTAGGCATATGGGTGGACCCTTGGTTGGAGATCAAGTGTATGTGGGGCAACCGGTGGTACCTGCTAGGCCAGGACCTGATGACCATGTTAAGTCCGGGTGTATGTGCTGTCACTGGGGCCCGATTGTTACATTAATTTTCACACCCACTTCATACACCCCTTTCAGGTCATGGTTTTGATCCAGTTCATTGAAAATACTGATCCTTTTCTTGGGTGCTGGGTGAGATTAATTTTGATTTTTGAATAATCATATATGTGTAATCACCCTAATTTGGGTTCCACATTGCTTGTTTAGGAGTTTTTGGAGAATGGGTGGTTAATTCATGATTTGAGCAAACCATGAGCCCATTTCCAGTTTAAAAAACCCAATTTTTTTCTTTAATAACTCCATTTTTATTCTACATTTTCACCCATTAAACTTCATAAATTTCCTCCACTGACATATTCAAACCACCATATCCTTTTGGACCCCTTAATAATTAATAATTAGGATGAATTTCGGTTACTTATTTAGGTAATGGGTCAGCCCATGGGCCCATTTCTAGTTTTTTAAAAAATAATTTGTTTATTTTATATCTTTTTCAATTTTCAATATTTTTCAGTGATTCTACATCCTTCTATAAGAAACAATACCTATCCCTACCCCCATTATTTAGTTTACATTTTTGGATCTCACTGGAATCTAATATTTGGGTGAATGTTCCCAGGTTACCACAAATATTCTAGAATTTAGAAGGTAAATTTATTCATACATAACTCATTCAATTCGAGCTCTTTTTTCTAAAAATCTTCTTTCCATGTTTCTTCCTGACCTTAGGATCCTCTCCAAGATGTTCTAGCCCATTAGTAATTCTATATGGTTTCATATATAATGGAATACGAAGAGTTTTCTAGTTGAAAAGGCGAGATTCCTTCTCCTTTATCCTCCCTCTTCTTCCTCCTATCATTATTTCTTATTTTTATAATCTCCCCTAGTCATTATAAACCTTGGTTTCTGTTATCACATGATTTTTTATGGTGGTTTTGTTCGTTTAGGGCTGGTCATCAAAGTTTTAGGGTTTTCAAACCCTCAAATGGTGATATTGGGTGTGCGTTTCCATTACACCAAGGATTTGAGGTACGATATCCCTTGCACATTCCTTCATCATTTATGTTTCATCATTTTCTTATTGTTTTCATATGATATATATGTCTACTATTATCATACATCATTTTTATAATTTTCTTGGTGTGCAAAATGATTTTTAATCCTTGTTTTATGAAAGGTAGTGTTTTTTTATTCATAAAAGCGCACACCAAGTTTTTGTTTAAATGTTCCACAATCTTTTGAAACTTCTTTATGAGGTTTTGAACCTGGTTTAGGGTATTTTGAATATTTTACTATATATTTTATAAAATATGTCATGCAATTGGTGTTTTATACATTTTCAAGTTCTTAAAATAAATTGATTTTTAAAAGGGCATGTCATGTGTTTGGTAAATTGCCGGGTTGGATTTTATGTGTTCTGTTTGATTTAAAAAAAATTTGTTTGGATTTATAAATGAATTGGAAGAATGAAAAATGTTTTTTGGTCCCTTCTATGGATTTCCAATTTGGATTTGGTTTTACAAAAAAATGGGTTTTTGTTTACAACATGTTTTGGCCTGAGTTGCTTGAAAAGAGGCTGTTCCACATCCTTATGAAAATAGTTTTGTTTTGAATATGTAACCTGAGTTTTTAAGGGATTTATGATTGCGTTCTGATGATTTAAATGGTGTTTATAAACCTCCTTAATAAAATTTAAATGAATAACATTTTCAAATGTGAGTTTTCAGAAAATGTTTAAAGGCATGTTTGGCCTTTCCTAAAAAATAAAGATTGAGTGTTTTACATGAATATACAATGTTGTGTCAATTGGGATTGTTTTATGGTCCATGAAATGATTTTATTAAATGTTTAATGTGCTTAAAAATATGTTTGGGTATGGTTTTGTTGTGTGTTTATACTAAAAATAGTCTTTTCAAATGAGTTTTATGTGCAAAGCCCCAATACACTCCTTGAAATTGATTTACAAAAATATTTAGTGTTTTATTTCTTCATGAAAGAAATGTGAAGAAAGTTTGTGGGATTTTTGTGTTTTTATGGTTTGGGAATTTAATTTTTATGTAAAATTTTTATTTTATAATATGTTTAACTTGATTGACCGCTAAAGGGATTCCCAGGTATCTAGGTGAGCGGACGTGTATTAGTATGCTAGTGATTCTGTGGGGTTTGGCCCCTGTTTCACATAGCAAGATTGACGATGACAAAAATAACTAAAATATGATGATAATGATGTTGGGGGACCATTAGGTTATGGGTATTCTTCCAATTAGTGGCTCATGTGCATGATCATGGATAGTTATTATGGTTACTTTCACCAAGATATGAGGTCCATGGGGCTTACAATTAACTAGTGCCTAGGGGTGTTCCCGTGACTTGTGCTCATTGGCTATTTTGTACTCGCTTTTGGTATATGGTGTGTTTTTTTGGTAAATTAAGTAGTGTGTATGATTTATTTAAATGTTTAAATTCATTAAAGTGGCCCTCTTGAAAACTACTTTCATTTTAAAGTTACACCTCTTTGAAAATTGTTACTAGCATTCTTGTTTATAAAACATGCATGTTTTTTTCTAGTAATTTTTTTATAGTATGGGACCTCATTTGGAAAACATAGATTTATATATTGTATTTAAAATTAAAAAATTTATGTTTTGTTTATTTTAAGGTATGTGAATTGGGAATAGAATATCAGGCTAACCTACTGAGTTTCAATTCTCGTTTATATAGTGTTCTTCTATTTTTATCCCTTGTGAAGGTTTCAGCATGAGTTTGATTACCATGGGAAAGGTGTGATCATTGTGCTGGAGAGTGAATAGAGGGGTCACATGGAGTTATTTGTTTATTAGTTTTGGTTAGTTGATTTGTTAGTTTAGTTATACTTTCAGTTTCTTGTACAAATAATGTTTAGTTCAATTTTTATGCAAATGTATTTTGGGCTGTCCATTTCTTTCTGTTTTTTGTTAGATTATTTATATTTGGGAGAAATCATTCCCTTTTTTACTCTATTGATTCCCTCAGTGCTTGTCACCATCCCATAAAGATTGGTAACACCTCTCGGGACTTTTCACAGGCTTTCCTAGGTGACCGGTTCAGGGTCGACTCGGGCTGGTTCATGAAAAGTGAGAAGGAGTCATGATAAAGTGGTATCAAAGGTTTAGATTACGATATAAGATATATTTAGAGGTAGGAATTGTGAGGATTTCTTGGGTTGGTTGGGAAATGATGTCAGTCAATCTTAGTGCATGACATAGTGCAAGGAGACCAACAGGGACATATGATTTTTGGGCTCCCATGATCCAATGTAATGACCTTGAGTCTACCAAATGGTCATGTGAGATGGTGCTTATTGCAGGGTAGAGACCTAAGATAGGAACATGCATTATGATAGTATGTGTTCATTTTTTAATTGGATGATATTTGGGAAATTGAAATGCTTTAATTAAATAATCCCTAATAAGATTTAATGCTACCAATCTTAGGGTTTCTCCTTGTTTTTAGAGATGTCTCTTCTTCACTGTCTATGGGTAGCTTGGGTGGTAGAGGTTAAAAATGGTATCCAAGTAGACCACAAGAGGATTTATCTAGATGAGTATGATTATTAGTGGTAGAGGATGATTCATTCACTTATGTGGAAATATTTATTGATGTATAAGGGAAACATTTCTGATATGAAGAAGAAGCAAATGCTAGAGGATCTTGAGAACGCCTTTAGTTTGATTCAGGCCCTAATAGAGTACTAGGTTCCACTAGAAGTATATTGTATGAGGGGTATTTCATATTAGGTGTAGATTATGAATCTTGGTTATCAGTACATGATGGGTGTTTCAAGGGAATATTTATAGAATGCGTTTCAAGAGGATTTTGTATCATAGATCATGAATTCAGTGAATTTGTAGGATATTATTTCTCTTCTATAGTAGAATATGTCTATGTGAGAGATTTGGATCAATTTTTATGGATATTTTTTTACTTATACCCTAATCATTCTTCTAACAAGGATCGCCTACAAGACATCTTTAAGAGTCACACCACTTATTTATCCAGTATGTGTTTACACCAATTATATTGCTGACATACTTAGAAGTGCATAAGCAGGAAGCGGTGATCAAACGTATAAACTCACAAGGGGGCCTATCATGAGAGTGGATCCGTACGGGTTCCTCATGAAGTATAGTTTTTAGTACAAGGAATCAAATTTTTGGGCCTTCGAGGTCTTAAACATAATAGAGTCATTAATAGTTTTTACCCTATATTTTCCTAAGGCTAGTGGTTCCTAAGGGTATATTAGAGGCTTTACATTCATATTATTTACATATAGAGGTTTTTGTCACTATCATGATCAGTTTATGAATTCTCAAAGAGAATGGTTTATTTTGGGTGGCCAAGACTACCCACAATAGTAGTAGTGACCACCACATATTCTTCAGCAGCCCAGAGGATATGGGGCTGATAGATGTTAACCCTATGATGGACCTAATCCTAAAGGGCCTAGAACTAAGTATGGTCATAGAGGTGATCTTTAGGAGAGAGATAATAGATCTTAGTATGAATAGTTTCATTTTATAGGGGTGTTTTCACCAAAGGGGATAACGAAAATTAGATGTATGATTACCTTATAATATACAATTTTTTAATTATTTTTTTATTTAGGATCCTCATACTCCATCATTTCACCCACCATAGTTTGTACATTGGGACTATACATGGAGAGGATTCGTATGCCCCTATTGTTGAGTACACTGTTAAGAGGATAGAACATTTTATTTTATTTGTGAAAGGGGTGTATGAAGATAACAGAAAAACATAAACCTTGTGGGAATATATTTTTACAATAGATACAGTTATATCTTTCCATTCATGACATTGATTAGTTTCATTCTATACATGAAATTATCAATTTATTCTAGAGGAAGTTCAAATTCTCGGATGAGGATTGTTAGTTTTTAGTTTTCATCAATGAAAAAGGTTGTTAGATAATAAATAGGTATGGAAAGAACCTTCTTTCCAAGATGGAAGAAATGTCAATGAAGTCAATGGGTGCTGTAATAGTGGAAACTCACAGAGTTTTCAAGGAATTTTTTGATATCTTTTCCAAAGAGGTGGTGACCCTACCCCCTCGAAATTACATTGAGTTTGGGATAGATTTACAACTAGTTTATTCTTATATTTCAATGGATCCTTATCAGATAAAACCAAATGAGTTAGTAGGAGTTGAGTATTTAGATATAATACCTAATGAAAAAAGTTTCCTTTAAGCCCAATGTGTCACTCTGGGATTGGGATGCATCTTGAAGTAGAAAAATGTGGTCCTCTATTAAGGATATCAGATGTTATTTATTTATTATTTTAACCATTCCACCCATGATCTAGAGATATAATTAGTTGTGTTTACACTTAATTAATGGTAATACTTCCTTTTTAGGGAACAATTTATATTCTTTACAATTCATAATAGCTTGCGGTATGTTTTTTCTTAGTGTGACATAAATATAAGAAAATAGAGGTAGATAGAGTTTCTTTAGGTAAATAGATTTAATATCACCTATAACATAGGGAAGGGTAACACATTAGTTAAGAATTCATAAAGGGGCATTTTTCAGAGGTTTGGGGATGCTTAGAGGGTTATGGAGGATTCATAATTCATGCACCTATATACTGGGGTGGTTGATGGTATATGTTTCTCATTTTAGATAATAGTGTAGTATTTCTTGATGTAGGGGGTAGAGTATTCTCAGTGGGGAGACATAGAGGCATAGGTGATGCACAATCCTGTTTTCTATAGTGATTCCCTAGAGGGATGGTTAGAGGATGGTCCAAACCAGATGTTGTTTTAGGGGAGACTATTCATCCAGGTGGAGTTGTGCAAGGGATTCCTTCGTGAGTTTCACATATCATCTTATAATCTCATTTTTAGAGTTCAAAAATTCTTTACATCTCTTAAACCTGAACTTAGTGGCTCAGTTTTAATATCATATCCCTTTGGTCTATGCTTTTGATCACATTATTTTTGGATCCTAGGTTTTATAGGAAATCAAGGATGTAGGGATTTTGAAAAAAAGGCATATTATAATCAGGTTTTCATAGTTTGACGATTTTATTATCACATGGTCCCACTACCACAAAACATGGAAAGGTAGGCGCCTGCCTTTATCAGTGCTATCAGAAAAGCACTAATAAAGTGGTAGGACTTTATCAGTGAGAAAAAAGCGCTGATAAATGTACCCTTTATCAGTGCTAAAACAAACGTTGGTAAATGTGTACCCTTTTTCAGTTCTTTTTTTAGCACTACTAGAGGGTACAATTATCAGCGCTTTAAATATCCCTTTATCAATGCTTTTCTTAGCACTGATAAAGGTTACATTTATCAGTGCTTTTCTTAGCGCTGATAATGCTTATTGTATACATTAAATAAAAAACATAGGTTATAAATATATATATATATATAATTAAATAATTATAAGATTAATAATAAATATATTTATTAGATTTATAAGATTTATTTGATTTATTAATTATAATATTTATTAGATTATTAAATATATATGTGTTTTCCAATGAATTGGGGTCAATGAATATCATATGTGCGTATATGTTATGTGATCATATTTGTGCATGAATAATGTTCATTTATAGATTATAATTACAAATCACATTGATGTGTTATTGATTTATAATTTATTATGTTACCCATATAATATATATGTTCTAAATAATGTACACTTATAATTAAAATTAAATTATATTTAAAAAATAAATATATATTTTATTATATTTTCAATGATATAAATATAAATATACCTTTCAAATAATTTTATAAGTATAAATAAATATATATTTATTTAGATTTATAATTATTAATATATATATATATATATATATTTATTTATTTATTTATCATAAATATAATTTTAAATAAATATATAATAATATAAAAAAATTATTAAATTTATACATTTATCAGTGCTTTTATTAGTGCTGATAATGTGGGTCTTTATCAGCTCTAAAATCAAAATCACTGATAATGATACCCTTTATCAGCACTAAAAAGGCGCTTATAAAGTCCTACATTTATCAGCACTAAAAAAGCGCAGATAAAGGTGGTATTTATCAGTGATTTTTATTTTGGATCTATTAAAGGTCCCAGTAGGATTTATAAGTGCCACCAAGTCCTCCTCCTCCTCCCCGCACCCTGTCATGCTTTTGCGAAAGCCCTTCCCTGTACCTCTGCTGCTTCCTCCTCTCCACCACGGCCTCCTTCTCCTCCTCCTCTTCTATGGTCGT
This sequence comes from Viscum album, assembly GCA_963277665.1. NCBI lineage: Eukaryota > Viridiplantae > Streptophyta > Magnoliopsida > Santalales > Viscaceae > Viscum > Viscum album. Next base: position 614,795,795 of record OY728145.1, on the reverse strand, counting down.
GGCCCCATTATCCTCCTCCAGCGCCTATTTCTCCTCCTCCTCCTCTTGTCGCAGCTCCTCCTCCCTACACCCTATCAATTGTGGAAGACCTACCTTACGCCTCTGCCCCTGCCTCCTCTCTGTCACCACCTCCTTCTCCTCCTCTGACGCCTACCTCTCCTCCTCATCAACCTCCTCCACCGCAGCTTCTCCTCCTCCTCCTCCTATGTCACGGCTCCTCCTCCTCTTCCTCCCCCACAATGGTCTCCATTTCCTCCTTCTCCACCTCTACCTCCTCCTCCTTCTCTTCCTCCTCCTCCACCTACTTTGCTGCCTCCGCTACCTTAGCTGCCACCGAGCTGCCTCCTCTACCTCCACACTGCCTCCACCCAGCCTCCACTGCCTCCGCTGTCAATGTCTTTTCCTCCTCCACCACCGGGTCCTCCTCCTTATGTTGAGTAAAATTTTATATTAATGAATTAATTATTTTTTCATTTATTGTCAATATTGAGATTAATTATGATTTGGCACGATTCTTGTGTGTGATTCTTGTGTGTGTGACACATGTATATGTGGTTGGTTACTTGTTTGATCTTGATTAGCTCTTCCCATTATAGCCTTGTGGTAGAAACCTGAATAGAGAGAGTATTTTTTGTGAAATTTTGTTACACTAGATTAGGATTTCACTCCCTCTAGTGGCCCTTAGTATGGATCTTTTTCTGATTTTGTATACTACCCCATAGCTAGGCCAGGTAGGTCTGGAACCGTTTGTGTTGGTGAAGTCATGTCATCAGGTGAGGCATGCCAACAGGATGAGACATATGTTTAGTATGTTCTATATTGTACACTATTATCCTTGGGATCGAAAAAAATGAACCTTAATAGGGTTTCTACAAATTTCTTCCCACTACCCACTGTCTCGGGGTTGAGTCTTATACCAATTTAAATATCACATTCTTTCTTATAATATAAAAGTTCCACCAACCTCTCACATTGGGTGTGATTCAAATATACTCTAATTCCACAACATAGTAGCTTCTCCCCTCTCACTTATGGTTGGTATCACCATCAAATCACATAAAAAACAATTTGAGGAGGGAACCTCTACAGAAAACCTCTCACAAAACTACCCTAAACCAATACTAACTGATCCCCATTTCTATATCTCACATCATAATATCATAAAAAAATATCTAAGTAGGGAATCACAATATCCAACCTCTATAACAAGTCAAAATGCACCATCAATAGGTGGATACCATGGATGTCACACACCGATCCCCTTTTACCAATGCCTTCTCACTCAAACTAAGGTCATACCAACACCTTATCACTTAAATAAATGGGATCCATCTTGTCTCATGACAGAAAACATAAAAATGGTAATCTAAGGAGGGTATCTAGATATCGAACCTCTCGTACTAGATAAACCACATCATAAAAAGGTGGGACCCATGGATGATCATACTTTAACTCGGTGAAAGTCATATGAAGTCCCAATCTCTTAGTTGGTCTGACTATAAATGATAAAAGTCACTATCCATTTAGCCTTGCAGAATAATCTCCTTAAAACCGTCTTGGTTATACATGAAGATTATTCCCAACCTATCAACATTCTAATTCCGCATATAAGGGAATCTATTGGGTTCTACAAACCTAACCCATATCTACTCATTGATACCAACACACACTCATCTCTATTTGGTAATGTAACAACCCACATGCTATACTTGATCTAGGCCTTGATAGTCTAGTCTATATAATCTTCTAATTCCCACATTAAAACTCATTAATACTAAATAATTAACATCCTAAGAAACTCACACTAAGAGCCTTTGATACCCTATGCTATGTCATCTAGACTATTACCATGAGACTCACTTAGGTACCATATCATATATCCCCATTCAGATCTCTTAATCCAATTATAAGGATGAAATCCTCTATGTCACACATCACCAATCCCTATATGGAATATACTACTCATCATACACACCATGACTCCTATATATCATTAAGAGGGTGTTCCCCATCATACATAGATATAAAACTATATTACCCATCTTCTTTAGGCCTAAGACTCTAATACTTACTCAAATGGCCTTAGAAAACCTAACTAGGCTATAAAAATCTCATACCAAACCCAGTCCTCTCATACAAAAAACTAGAAACCTCACCTCGATGGAGACATAATATTTGGATGATCACAAAATCAGAAACATTCAATAGAACCCTCACTCTATCTTTTGGTGGATCAAAAACACCATACTTATTTACCTAGGTTGCTCTTGATTTCTATCCCTTTCACAGGAACACATATACTCATGCATGAACACACAATCATGCATAAATTGGAACATGATTTTCTATTATAGGTTACACATACCTCAAAAAATGGAGTAACCCCCTCACCAAGATCAAAACATCCTCAGCCAAGACTATACATGACTTATCTAATCCTGTACCAATGAATGAGAGCCAATCTCAAGGAACAATTCGCAAATAATTAATTATAGAAACTTATAAATAAATTTTCACTTTAATATACTTAGTAATAATATTTTAAAATCTCACTGGAAAAAAACCACCACCTAAACCATAAAAACATGGTGCATTCATCAAATGAGGATAATCTCTATCCAATACAAAAAAAATCTACATCATCTGAATTTATTTGAAGATGATATAGTGAAATCATCACACAAATCCTTGTTAAAATCATCCCAAATCATAGGGAAATAATAGATAATATTAATGGAGTAATTATGAGGGAATAACTCACTAACACATAGTAAAAAAACTACCAAGAATCACCCCTCATCAGGGGGATTGAAGAGATGAAGAGAATGGATGAATCCTAAGAACCACCCAAGAGTTTCTATTAATGAGAACGCCCCCACCATTTCTGAAGAATCTAGTTTTTTTATCTAAATTATACTCATATTATTTCTCCCCTAACCTATATACCAATCCTTTTGATTTCAAATAGGATGAATATAAATAAAGAGTGGATGAATGCCAATCGGTTGACAAAAGAGTATGAAGAAGGCATGAAAGAGTTTATCGTGTTTGAAAAAGATCATGCATATGACCCATCTCAAATCCTTTTTCCGTGTTTATGTTGTAGTTATTTAAAGCAAATTAGTCCAGAGGAGTTGGAAGAACACTTGATCTGTCACGGAATAGATCAGAGTTACAAATGTCGGAATAAACACGGGGAAACAATTAATGTAGGTAGTGGATGGGATAAGACTGTGTTTTACGGATCATCTGATATGATTACAGGTATGAAAAATGTATATGACCGTATGGAGGATGTGATTATAGATATGAATGATGATGAAGATCGTATTGAAGAAATGACAAAGACCGCCGAAGATGAACTTCGTGATTGCCCAAAATTGTCGGAGAAGTTAAAAAGTTGTGGAAAGACGCCATTGTATGTTGGTTTCACTAAATATACAACACTATCAGTCGTACTGAAGCTATATAATTTGAAAGTAGACAACGGAGGGAGTGAATCAAGTTTTACTGAACTACTTGCACTCCTGAATGACAGGCTCCAAGAAGATAATGATCTCTCGTGTCGAACATACGATGCCAGACGAATGCTATGCTCGATGGGTATGATCTCTGAAAGAATACACGCCTGCCCGAATGACTGTATTGTATTTCGCAAGGACCACAAATCACTTAAAGAATTCCCAAAGTGCGGTGCTTCTCGATACAAGAAATATGAATCCATTCCTACTAAAGTTTTATGGTACATTCCAATCATTTCAAGGTTTAGGCGCCTATATGGAAGTGAGGAGACTACAAGACAATTGACATGGTATGCAGATACAAGAATTAAAGTTGGGATGCTTCATCACCTGGCAGACTCTCCTCAGTGGAAGAGAATTCATCATCAGTATCCTGAATTTGGAAACGAGTCAAGAAACCTTCGTCTTTAATTATCAACAGATGGAGTGAACCCTTTTGTTTTCAAAGCAGCAGTCACACTACATGGCCGGTTATGTTGGTAAATTATAACTTACCACTATGGTTATGCATGAAATGAAACTAAATCATGTTATCTATGCTTATTTTAGCACCAAAACAACCGGGTAATGATATTGATGTTTATTTATCTCTATTGATCGATAATTTGAAATTATTGTGGTAATCAGTTGTTACATTGTATGATTCATACAAAAACGAAGATTTCACAATGAGATCCATGTTTTACGGGATGATAAATGACTTCCCTGCTTATGGAAATTTTTTAGGATATAGCATTAAAGGAACTCAAGGGTGACCCATTTGTGAACAAGGTACACAATCAATTATGTTGAAACATTCATCTAAAAACGTGTTTCTAGGACACCACATATTTCCACCATGACAACATAAGTACCGATCTAGGACAACATCATTCTATGGATGTTCATAAGAACATACAGCACCATCTCCACTAATAGGCGATTAATTGTTTGAGAAAGTTAAAAATGTGGACACAACTTGTGGTAAACCAGCTTCAAAAAACCTTAGGAAAATCAGTTGGATAAGGGGATCAGTTTTTTTTGAATTACCATTATCGAATTGTCTATATGTCATACATTTTCTTGATGTTATGCATGTAGAAAAAATTTATTTGATAGTGTCATCGGAACATTGCTAAATACACCTGAAAAAACAAAAGATGTAATTAAGGCTAGGTTGGACATGGTTGAGATGAGAATATGAGAAGAGTTAGCACCAGCGAATGGTGAAAAAATGAACATTTCTTCCTCCTACTACTTACACTATTTCCAGGAAAGAGAGATATCCATTTTTAACTTCTTTAATGACATAAAGGTTCCATAGGGGTATTCGTCAAATATCAAGAACCACGTGTTAATTTGTGATTTTAAGTTAAAAGGTCTGAAATTAGATGGCTGCCATGTTTTGATGCAAGATAACATTTTTATTACTTTACGTTGCACGTTTTTACAAGAATGTCCACCATAAATTAATTAAATTGTGTTTCTTCTTCAAAGCTATATGCAGCAGAGTTATTAACCTGGCAAAATTTCCAACTATGGAAAGATAAATTGCCGTCATATTATGTGAATTAGAAATGTTCTTCCCAAATTCATTTTTTGATATGATGGTTCATTTGATGGTCCACTTGGTAAGAGATATTCAACTATGTGGTCTTATACATTATAGATGGATGTACCCCATTGAACAGTATATGATGATTTTGAAAGGGTATGTCTAAAATCCTTATAAATTTTATACTAATAAACTTGATCAAGAGAGTATTAATGAACATGATAAAGATAGTACCATGAGGAATAGTGGGGTTACATTTGTGGCTGAAGCGATGCATTTTTCCGGTACTAAGGATAAAAATACAATTTATGCAAATATTTCATACTTTGGCATCATCAAAAAATATGGGAGTTGGATTATACATAATTCCAAGTTCCGATTATTCAATGCATGTAGGTTGATAATAGGAGTGCTGTTAAAATAGATGAATTGGGATTCGTGAAAGTTTATTTTAGTAAGGGTGGGGAGAAATACGAACCATTTACAATGGCATCACAGGCAGTGCGAGTATTTTATGTTCCAGATAATGAAAACTGAAACTGGTCAATTGTTCTATTATCGACCAAAAAAATTGAAGGGTTAGATGAAAATTCAATATAGGATGACCCTTTCATTGGGACATCGCAATCATTTCACAGTGGTCCCAATGTTGACGATGTTTTCTATGTCAGATGAGACCACAAGAAAGGGACATGGATAATCGATAGAGGGGTCAAATCCCTTCAGCCATTAAAAAAAAGAGAGTTCCATAATCAGGTTATTTATTTATTGTAATATAGATTGTGTTACATTATGTTATTATTTGTTTGCTTCTACTTTTATGTGATCTAAATTAAATGTTAAACCAATTTTGAAGATAATGACTTCTACACCTACTGATGCACCCAATCCCAAGACACAACAAGTTTCTCAACCTGTTGCAGTTGGTCCCACTGATGAGGTACAACGAGTCTCTCAACTTGTTGCAGCTGGTCCCACTACTGAGGTACAATAGGTTTCTCAAACTGTTGCTGCTAGTCCCACTGCTGAAGTACAACAGGTTTCTCAACCTGTTGTTGCTGGTCCCAGTGCTGATGGTAGCACATTAGAGAAACATAATGATGATGCAGAAATTGAGGAAATGGTAGGAAATGAAACCTTGGTGGCACAAAAAAATAGGTGTGCTGTAGTTTGACAGTTTTAGCCAAAATACTTAAGGAAAAAAGGCATCAAAAATGAGGTGGGATGGAATAAGTGAGGCCATCATGTAAACGCCAACGAAGCCATGTTTAGTAGATACTTTGGAATCGTCACTCAGAAATGTGTGCCGACTAATATAGAGCCATGGAACCATGTTATTAGTGTGCTGAATACATTAATGTTGGAAGAGATTATGGTAACCTTATGATATCATTTAATTAATTTATTAATATAAAATAAAATAAAATACTGAAATATTGACTAACTCTACATCATCTCTTACAGAGTGCATTTATAGTAGATGTCTCACACAAAGAATTTGTATTAAGATTGGAAGGAAGAGTTCATAGAGGCTTTCGCACCATTTTAAAGAAATTCCATCTGAAAGATGATGAAGGGAAAATCAAGCCACACCCACCTCCTCTTTATGCACAATTGATATCTCAAGGAGCATGGGATGCGTTTTACAACCGTCATGTAGAACATACTTTTCAGGTACATTGTTTTTGGTAACACGTTTTTTAACGTTTCATGTATTCATCACTTTGATTGATAGTTTTTTATCTATGAAATAGAAACTGGGTGATGAAAATAAACAACGGGCAGCAAAACCTGCGTACCCCTACCATAATGCAAGGCTGGGGTACGCTTCAATTAAAAAAATTGGTACGTATTTTAAAAGTATTGTAATACTTTTATGTGACATAAAACAACACTGTAACCAGGATTCTCTGTTTATATGAAGATTGATAAATCAAAATCCCAAACCACTTCAATCCAACGCCATTTGCTATGGAAGGAGGCTCGTGTTAATAAAGAGGGGAAACTGATAGATGAAAAGACACAAAAATGTGGGAAACATGTGTATATATGACATAATATAAATTTGTTTTCATTTAAATCACTATTACATAATTATGATTACTTATTTTCCCATATTTTCTATTTTACATAGTCAAAGGAATCAACAACACCTGCACCGGAAGCAGACATACTTTCAGAGGCCTTGAAACAACCAGAAAAGTATGGCCGCGTCAGAGGTGCGGGTTTTGGGGTGACACCCCAGACATATTTTCAGAAAACAAACAAGAGGAGGAACAAACATAAGAAATGCAAATAATGTGAGATAGAATATCTAACCTTGTTGAAAAACTCGAATGTCAGGGAGAGTTGTTAGAAACTTTGATGGGGGAGAGGTGAAGAGAAGACACAACTTAAGAACAACCCACCCCACCCCCCACCAGCTTTGAGGTGAGCCATTTACCTCAAAGACCTGACTTGACCAAGGTAATCAATGTTCTAATATCTTTTTCTGTGAAACGTGAATCATATAGACATTTATACCTTTCTTTTAATGATATTCTATAGGGTGAAAATAACTGTGATTTATATCTGTCAACTCCCACCCATTGCCTTGTAGTGAGGGCTACGATGTTCAAAATGAATAATGACATGCTACACTCCAGACCACTTCCAACCGGTCATGTCAAAGTATTGATTAACGGAACTCATGAGCCGAGTGTTGAGATACCCATGCCAAATGATGATGATGACATTCATACAGTGGAAAAATTTGTCGGAACATTCGTTGCATTTACGTCGAATTAGGTAAAAAAATGTCATCCTAATGGTATTAATTTTCAATTAATTTTTCAAGAAGAACCTTTAAAATTTATTTAGAAAAGGGCCAAACTGATGAAAGATATTACATAAGGGCAGTACGAAGGATCTAAAATGAAATAATGGCTCAAAAGGATCAACAAATTGATCAAAACGATCTACTGAGAGCACCTTCACCCCACCCGTTCTATATCCACATTTAATATCATTACAAGATCATGTGGATATGAAAATTAAAGGCGGAAATAATCACACAATTGTTTGTTTAAAAGATATTTAAATATAAGAAACATTATATTTCATTAGTGCTGAAGTTGTAGCTGAAATCATCACATACGACTGGCTAGGCACCTCAGTTATAAATGTATACGTGAGGTATGTTTTCCTGATTTGATTTTACAGAAGATGATATACACTGATAATTATGGATAAATACATTTTATATTCTTTGTAGGCATATATAAGAAAAACAATTGAGGGTATTTTCCTATGAATACAAATTTGGACTCGTTAGTCCCCACAAAATGTCTACAAATCAAAAAGAAATAGATTCTGATTTTTAGGCTGAATTAATTTCAAACCTTCTCAGAACATTTCAAGGAAAAATTACGACTGACATGCCCTTTTTAATACCTACATTGCAGGGGTAAAACTCTTCATTTTAATCATATAAATTATATTTTCATTTATATCATTACTTACTCCTTTTTGTGTTTTTAGGCAGCATTGAATGCTCATTCCAGTCAATTTGGATACACCAAAGATTTATTTTTTGGACTCATTGCTGGGATATCCAACAAACCGACCACACATGATGGAGATTGTCAATTTTTAATACAATAGATCCAAAATTTTAGATCTAAATATCTAGTTATATAATTTATATTATCTTTTACTGAGGATTCTATTATGACAGGGTGGTGTATGAATATTGTCTAATGGCTGGAATGAATCCAGGGAATAAGGACGACAAGGCGCAAGAGATCTACAAATGGAAAAGTATTAGGGTATATATAATTATATTGTACTATAAAATACATATCAAAATATATTGCTTATTTTTCTCGATGTTTCTGCAGTGTATGAAACAAACAAATAGAAAGGATTGCAGTTATTATGTTTGTAAATTTATGAAAGAGATCATATTTAATGAACAAACTAGAATCCCTAAAGAGGTATTTTTGAAAATAATTACTATTTAATTTAAAATATTTATTAATCCTTTTTGTATTTATATTTTTTCAGTACTACTATGACTGTTGCAAAAACTCCAATTCAAAAGATGACATAGATGTATTTAGAAATGAATGGGAAGCATACCAGATAGAAGAATGTAAATAAATATGACAATGAAGGTGAATTCCTACTACTTATGTTATCATTATATGATCATTTATATATCCCTTTTTTTACACTTATTGAGTATCTATGATCACCCTTTCTTATGTTTCGTTTCCTTAGATTATGAAAAATGGTTTTAGAAATGATTTGAGTTTCTAGTAAAGAATAACTTAATGAGAGACTCTTATGAACTACTGACATACATATAACTAAGAAAAAGAGTTCGGATTGTTTGGATACTTTAGGAAAAAAATCCATGAGTCTTTTGTGATGTGTACAAATCAACCTCACTTCAATCCAAAACACAGTGTGACTGGTATGTCTAAAAGAGTTTAATATTAGTTTAAAATTGACAATAAATTTAGAAAACAACACAAGTGACATATGGAAAACCGAGAAAACACATTCATATTGTTTTTATACTTTAGGAAAATGATCCATGAGTCATTTGTGACATGTACGAATGAATCACAACTCAATCTGATGCATGGTGTGACTGGTATGGATAAAAGTGACTGATATCAGTTTAAAATTGACATTAACTATAGAAAACAACACAATTGACATACGGAAAACCAAGAAAAAGGATTCGAATTGTTTTTATATTTTAGGACAACAATCCATGAGTCATTTGTGACATGTGAAATCAACCGCACCTCAATCCAATGCACGGTGTTATCTGTATAACTAAAAGTGTCTGATATCAGTTTGAAATTGACATTAAATTTTAAAAACAACACAAGTGACATACAGAAAACCAAGAAAACACATTCATATTGTTTTGATACTTTATAAAAAAGATCTATGAGTCATTTTTGATGTGTAAGAATCAATCACACCTCAATCCGACACACAGTGTGACCGGTATGGCTAAAAGTGTCTGATAATAGTTTGAAATTAACATTAACTTTAGAAAACCACCCAAGTGACATACGCGAAACCGAGAAAACATGTTCAGATTATTTTGATACATTAGGAAAACGATCCATTAGTCATTTGTGATGTGTACGAATAAATTACACCACAATCTGACATATGATGTGACCGTTATGGCTAAAAGTGTCTGATATCACTTTGAAATTGACATTAACTTTATAAAACAACACAAGTGACATACAGAAAACTGAGCAAACGCGTTCATATTGTTTTGATACATTAGTAAAACAATCCATGAGCCATTTGTGATATGTACGAATCATCCAAACCTCAATTTGATACACGGTGGTACCAGTATGGCTAAACGTTTCTGATATCAGTATAAAATTGAAATTAACTTTAGAAAACAACACAAGTGACATATGGAAAACTGATAAAACACGTTAGGATTGTTTTGATACTTTAGGAAAATGATCCATGAGTCATTTGTGATGTGTACGAGTCAACCGAACCTTAATCTGACACACGGTGTGACTGGTATGGCTAAAAGTGTATAATATCATTTTAAAATTGACATTAAATTTAGAAAACAACACAAGTGAGATACAAAAAACTAAGAAAACACATTCGGATTATTTTGATACTTTAGGAAAACGATACATGAGTCATTTGTGACATGTAAAAATCAACCACACCTCAATCTGAAGCAATGGTGTGACCGGTATGGCTAAAAGTGTCTGATATCAGTTTGAAATTGACATTATCTTTAGAAAACAACACAAGTGACATATGTTAAACCAAGAAAATGCATTTGGATCGTTTTGATACTTTATGAAAATGATCCATGAGTCATTTGTGACCTAGAAATATCACCCGCACCTCAATCTGATGCACGGTGTGACCGGTATGGCTAAAAGTACCTGATATCAGTTTGAAATTGAAATTAACTTTAGAAAACAACACAGGGGACATAAGGAAAACCGATCAAATGTGTTCGGATTGTTTTGATACTTTTGGAAAGCTATTAATGATTCATTTTTGATGTGTACAAATCAATCCAATGCATGGTGTGACTGATATAACTAAAAGTGTGTTTATATGTTTGAAATTGACAATAATTTTAGAAAACTACACAATTGACATACAAAAAACTGATAAAATGCATTTACATTGTTTTGATCCATTAGGAAAATGATCCATGACTTATTTTTGATGTATATGAATCAACCTCACCTCAATCCGATGCATGATGTGACTGGTATAGCTAAATGTGTCTGATATTAGTTTGAAATTTACATTAACATTAGAAAACAACACAAGTGACATAATGATAATAGAGAAAATGCATTCGGATTGTTTTGATACATTAAGAAAAAAATCCATGAGTCATTTGCGACATGTAAGAATCAACCAAACATAAATCCGATGCATGGTGTGATCGTTATGGCTAAAAGTGTTTGATATCATTTTAAATTTGAAATTAAATTTAGAAAAAAAAACAAGTGACATATGACAAACCGAAAAAACGCATTCTAATTGTTTTGATAATTTATGAAAATAATCCATGAGTCATTTGTGATGTGTACAAATCAATCACACCTCAATCTGATTCACAATGCGACCGGTATGGCTAAAAGTGTCTGATATTAGTTTGAAATTCACATTAACATTAGAAAACAACAAAAGTTACAAACAGAAAACCAAGAAAATGGTTTCAGATTGTGTTGATACTTTAGTAAAATGATCCATGAGTCATTTGTGATGTTTAATAATCAACCAAACCTCAATATGATTCACAGTGTGACCGGTATGGCTAAAATTGTCTGATATCAGTTTGAAATTAACATTAACTTTAAAAAACAACACAAGTGACATATGAAAAACCGAGAAAATGCATTTGGATTATTTTGATACATTAGGAAAACGATCCATGACTCATTTTTGATGTGTAAGACTCAACCACACCTCAATATGATGCACGGTGTGACTAGTATGGCTAAAAGTGTCTGATATTAGTTTGAAATTGACATTAACTTTAGAAAATGATATAAGTGACATAGTACAAACTAAGAAAACACATTCGTATTGTTTTGATACTTTAGGACAACAATCCATGAGTCATTTGTGATGTGTAAGAATCAACTAAACCTCAATCTGACACACAGTGTGACCGGAATGGATAAAAGTGTCTGATATCAGTTTGAAATTGATATTAAATTTAGAAAACAACAAAACTGACATACGGAAAACCAAGAAAACGCATTAAGATTGTTCTGATACTTTAGGAAAACGATCCATGAGTCATTTGTGACTTGTATGAATCAACTATTCCTCAATCCGACACACGATGTGAACAGTATGGATAAAAGTGTCTGATATCAGTTTGAAATTTACATTAACTTTAGAAAACAACACAACTGACATTCGACAAACCGAGAAAACGCTTTCAGATTGTTTTGATACTTTAGGAAAACGATCCATGAGTCATTTGTGACATGTACGAATCAATTGAACCTCAATCCGATGCATGTTGTGACTTGTATGGCTAGATGTGTCTGATATTAGTTTTGAGATTGACATTAACTTTAAAAAACAACACAAGTGACATACAAAAAACTAAGCAAACACGTTCGGATTGTTTTGATACTTTAGGACAATGATCCATGAGTCCTATGTGACATGTGAGAATCAACCATACCTCAATATGATGAATTTTTTAACCGGTATGGATAAATGTGTCTGATATCAGTTTGAAATTGAATTTAACTTTATACAACAAGACAAGTTACATACAAAAAACTGAGAAAACACATTTGTATTGATTTTATACTTTAGGAAAATGGTCCATGAGTCATTTGGGATGTGTACAAATCAAACGCACCTCAATCCGATGCACAGTGTGACCGGTAAATCTTTTCATTAGATGAAGAATCAGTATTTATTAAATGAGATAAATCATCCAAACAAATATTGATTTTACATTATTCCCATTCATTGTTATCAGAATGAAAACATTTGAGTTTATCATTTCCATATTTTCATTTCACATTTCCATATTAATGTATTCTTTCATATTAATGTTTTAGTTTATTCCATTATTGTATTAATAACATAATGTTTGTTTTCTTTTGTATGTGAATTTATTTCCTTGAGTTCGGATGCTTTGTTCTGCAACAAATATCGTGGACGACAATTTTTGAGAGAGGATCATAGATATCAATGGATGAAACATTAATGTATATAACTGTTGTAGGATAATTTTAATTGTAACCATGTAAAACATTGTTGGAAATGTATATAGCAGCTTTTTTTTGTATTCATGATGTTAAGTAAATGTATATACCATCATTTGTCAAAATATTGTGTGCGATGTGTCGTCTTTCAGTTCTTGGTTCATGTGCTGGTTCTATTTTTTGTAGGTGTGCAGCTATGAAGATGTACAGGTGTGTAGGTGTGTAGGTGTGCAGGTGTGCAGGTGTGCAGGTGTGCAGGTGTGCATGTGGTGGTTGTGCAGGTGCAGGGGAAGGTGCCTTTATCAGTGCTTTTTTGAGTGTTGATACAAGGCTATATTATCAGCTCTCAAGATAGCGCTGATAAAGGCACCACTTTATCAGCACTAGAATAGTGCTATAAATGCCGACATAGATAAATGGGTGGGAGGGTTCCCTTTATCAGTGCTCCAAAAAGTGCTGATAAAGGCCACCTTTATCAGCGCTAAAAAAACACTGATAAAGGGGGTCCTTTATGAGTGCTTCTTAAGCGTTGATAAAGGAGGCCTTTATCAACTCTTTTTAGAGCATTGATAATGGGGACTCCCCCCCCCCTTATCTACATTGGAATTAACATCACTTTTATAGCATTGTTAATGTCATTTTTTAGCCATGATAAAAGGCCAAGTTGTAGTAGTGTCCAAATATCCTCAAAACATTAATGGTTAATTCTTCTATATACTCTGATGAACCTTTGATTTTTACTTGAATTGAGATGCTTCCGTTTCAAAAACCTAGGAATGTTTCCCTGACCTACAACCACACTTTAAAAAACCACTATTTTTCTTATAGTATGAAATCTGGTAGGTCACTACTTGTTCTATGAAAGTAGAATGAATGTCATGATTCATCCTGTTTTTTCCTATATTTGTGTGGAGTTTGGTGTGTCTAAGTCACTAATGGAGTTGGTGTGGGTAACTATTGGATAATAAGTATAGTCAAAATAGGTTATTGTCTTTAAATCATGGAAATATTATTATGCATCAGGTGGTTGATTGGGAAATTTGGATTAATCTATCATAGTGGTTATTGGAACAATAAAGTACAAGAGTCAATGGAGAGGGAGGTTGCAACCAATGAAGATGCATCTAAAAGGCTTATGGAAAGAGGAAAGAAGGATGAATTTAGAACCTAAGGTTGTGGTTATCTATGATTAATTGAGGTGCGACTTGGGTAACCCTTGTCCGAGGTAGGTTTAGGATCTACTAAGGGGACAAGAGGGGTGCATGAAGGTGGTTCATAGATCTGAAGCATCAGAAATCCAAACTCTCTTTCATATGCTAAGGTGGTAAGACAGTTCAATAATCCTACTATGGGTATGGTACTGAAGGCAAGAAAGAGTGGTCCAAATAGTTGTAATAACTATGAGACAAATATGCAAGGGGAATTAGCTGAGAAAGGGGTACAATTGAATTAATTAAATAGTCAAAATTCTGTGAGAACTGTAAAAAAAATTCAACTAAATAATCATTTTTAATGGAGGGATATTGAGGAGAAAATATAGGATAAAAGCGCTGCAATAGAGTCCATTAGGGATTAGATAGATGAGGAACACAAAAAATGAGATAGATACATATGATAATAGTGAAATCATCTCTTTAGGTGATTGTGTAGGGGAAAGATTAATAGAAGAATTCACTACCCAAGAAGGAATAAAGGGAAGAAAGATTATAGAGATTCCAGGAGCTATATTTCTATTAAAGGGAAAAACTCAAATGGAGGAAGGATTACTCCCATTTTCCCAAGAAAATGGAAAAAAGGTACACCAAGAAGAGAAAACTTAAGTCAATGGAAGGTGAGATATCAAACATTATAAATACCGAAGAGATAATCTTACACTAAGGGGAATTCATGGTGGAGGAGGCCATACTGATTCCGGACCCCTCATAATATTCTTATTGGATAGTTAAAATATTACCTCCAATGGAAACCAATGATGAGCAGTGTGAGTGGTTCAATAAGAAAGAATGTACTTTGATCAGAGGAATCAATGAAACAAAATTAAATGGTGAGGAGTGTTTACAAATGTTGGTAAAAATGGTGTATTTCTCCAAATCTCTTATCAAGGATGATCTAGAATCAAAGGTTAGTAAATTTTTCTAGAAATTATTTAGGGATAATGTTTCTAATAGTATAAAATTTACTTTAATGGATTTCATATATCTTATGGGGTTTGATGTTTTTTGATTTTGATGTGGGGGGGTTGTTTGGGATGTAGTCTGTTTAAGAACTTGATTTCTTCTTAGAGGGATCTCAATTAAACATAAAAATATATCTCTTTGAAAAAAAACTATTGAATTAAATGTTGTGGGAACTCAAAGGAACGTGATTATAAACTTGATTTCAGATAACTCCTTTGGATATCATTTCATTTGTGAAAGAGGTACATAAATAGGAATAAATTCCCTGATAAAAACAAAGATAGACATACCAAAGTAATACCATGATATCTATGGAGACATTTATCCACCACTCATTTGAGTTGGGGAGAAAAATATTTCCAAATAGAGTGCCCACATTTTCATGGATTGAGTTTAGGCTAGGGGAAGGATTAATTTATAAAATGGGGGTTTTATTGGAAAATAACATTACTACACATACCAAAACATGAAATATTGATACAATTGATAGTCTTTTATCCTCCACCGGTTAGATGGTGGACCACTAGCTGTCTAGTGGTGATGAGCTAGTTTTCCAATGGTATTCATAATAATTACTACATTTTTCCTCCTACGTGATAATTATAGTTGATAAAATAGAATGATATAGCCACTTTCAACCCCCCCACCAACTTTATGTTTTCTTCTATATATTGTTTGGTTGGTTGTAGTTCGCATCCCCACTATATAACATCTCAAGTTAGGCCTTTGATCCTTCTTGAAAAACTAAAAATAACCAGAGAAAATTTGAATTAAGAAAAATTATGATGAAAATGAAAAAAGTATATGGTAGTACATGAAAACAGTACCTAGATGTTATAATGACTACCCAAATTATAGAGTCCACCAACTAGTGGAAATGATTTATAACAATTATTAGGGGGGTTATACCCTTTATATCATAACCATATAATGAAAATAATAAAGTAAAATCTATAATTCTAAATCCTCAATACAAAATAATGAATTATATCAATAATACATCCATAAAAAATATTTATCATGATGCCATAACAGATTAGCACATTATAATATAATACATTAGATATAAATATGATGTTTAACCCATTAATGGTCATTCACATAGATGGTAGAATATAAAAATAAATAATAAAAATACTAGAAAATCAATATCCAAATAGTTATTGATCATTTCCTTTGAAAAAAATCACATTATAGTTATGATAACCTTCCCAATCAATTGTTTTCAATCACTTTACATGGAATGTGTATTGACTATGAGGTCATCATATTCATTGAGGATCACATAAAAGGGGTGGGGTTAAAAATTAGTAGGTTACTATCTCTATGGACCCAAAAAAGTATATCACAATGAATATATGTGAGTACATAAATAATGTAATATAAATATATATAAATCTAAACACGGAATGTAAAAGTGGAGTCAACTTATAAAAATGAGTTCAACATATCTTCATACCCAACATACTTCAGCCAATTCAGATCTAAATTCTCAATCACATTATGATTTCAAACCAGGATGATACAATGACCACTATGTTTGGCTACTAAACATGATATTAACATCTAAATGAGAAAAATAAATATAACTCGAGATACATAAGAATTTCCCTTATTCCCATGTTATCATAGAATAAATATTAAGAACTACTCATATACATATAAGAAGAATTTTATAAATGGTAAGGTTTTCACATTTTCAGGTCCCTTAGGAATGAGGCAAATAATGGGTAATATAACACCCATCTTAGGCTATTATCTGACACAAAACTATGATAATATTCATCTCACCTCTTCAATGAGTCACATTAGAGTAGGGATAATAATAATTAAAAAGAAATTGTTTCATTTAAACTATCATTTATTCCCTGACTAGTAACTAAGGATCATTTCCTAAAATGAATTATATATCACCATTATTGGGCTCATTCATTCCAAAGAGAACTAATATGAAAAAATTGAAAATAAAAAGGAATCTTATAGGCTAAAAGATAAAGTTACACAATATATATTATATGTTATAAAAAGATAAACTAATCAAATATCTCTTCTTTCACACATCCAAAAATAATATAATCCTAGATTGGTAATCGTTGGAATTAATCATAAGTCTAAATTTAATATCTTAGATGCTCACATGGTATATAGTCCCTTACTCATTATTCCAACAACTTGACACTCAAGTTAATCTAGAATGAATGATTAATAAACCCACCATACCAATGGTATGTTATCTCACTCTATCACTAAGGACCGCACTCTATATTCTATACCATATTATTGACCACTACAAGGGTGAGATTGATTCCTTAGTATGAATTTATATCCATTCCAAAAAAATAATGTATGATAAATAATTGAATAATAATAATGACTATAGTGAACTTTTTTAAGTCTCCAATCATAAATCATACTATGACTCATGGTTCCTAGCGTACTCAACACACACAGATCTCAAAACTCAACACTGAGATGATACTAATTGGTTATTCAACTTATAATTATCCAATTTCAATATTTTTAAAATTTGGAATAACTACCTTAGTCTAATATATCACGTAAAAAAGTCTTGGTAGGAACTGTTACATAGCCACTATAGACCACTGTAAGACCGTCCTTTATTTCAAGCTCAACTACCCAATTTTGTTCCGGTTTTATTAACATGTTCATTTTAATAAATAAAGATGATCATTGAAAGATCGTTAAAATGAATGAATCACCTGTGGTAAACAATTTTTATAATGACCCATTCTTTACATACATTATTAATACTTCAAAATTGAAGTACACTTATTACTACACATAACAAAACCATGAAAGGACCATATAGGTATAGTGTCCTTAGAAACTGGGAAACCAAAACAACTGGTTCATAAATCATCTACGTTGTCTCCCATTTATTTCATCATATCTAGAGTCCCTTTTGGAATATTCTACTTAATACCCTTCTTCCAGACCTGGGGAAAAGAAAAATACAAAAGGGTGAGCTCGAATGCTCAGTAAGTGTAAACAAAAGAAATATCATTCATATCATATTCTTAAGAATATAACATTTTTGAAAATCATGTCATGCAAAAGAGATCATAATATCATGACATGGGATCAATCATAATAGTGAAATCTAATCCAAATAATCATAACTTAATACATGAAACTTTTTGTAATACACAAATAATTATAGAGAATCATTTCTTATTAGTCAAGACTCATTGCCAAGACAATCTTAGTGGATAAGGTCCATTTCTAAACTGAGTTCACTCCTCGTTTCATTCCTGTTTCACAGAACCAGATTAACCTGTTGTTCAGCCATGTCTATCTCATGAGATATAAATCATTACCCAATGCATTGGAGGGAGATATAGGTCCCACCCATCTCATAATGAAACCATTCGTATGTGTGCCACAAAATCATAAATCAAACATGATAGCATAACCCATTTAATAAAAATGGGATTCTTAAACATCATGCCATCATAAAATAATCCATATAAGATAAAAGGACATCATAAAAATAATTACATCATAACATAATCAAATCAATGTAAAAATAGGGATAGAAACAGAACCCTATATTATCTAATATGGAAAATAATTTTTATAAAACGCTTGAACTCCATTCTTCAGGAAAATATCCTTTCTACTTCAAAAACATTTTTCCATACTTAACATGTTAAACAATTTTAAACTAAAAGAAGTTGATTAAAAATAAACATGAAAACATTTAAAGGAAGATTCATGGAAATAATGTTCTAAAAATAAATTCATGCCGTATAAGTTAAATAAAAACATTCTTCTCATACTATGGCTGGAAAAGTCCAAAAAGTACCTCGTACAAAAAAATGACAAAAGATTTATTTCATATATTTTACTAAAAACTTACTGAAGGGTAAAATTGGATTTAAAAATTTTTAGGTGGATGGAAATAATATTACATATTGAGGAAACATGTATGTGGATGATAAATATTCCCCAGTAAATTCGGAAGTATAAACAATCTCAGATAAAAATGAGATTATGATATTTTCCATTACCTTAGGTCAGATTTGCTTTGTACGTGTCTAAACATCCTGTATAATGATTTAAATAATGTTATTGACTTATTAAATAATCATTCCCATTTTTATTATATCATATACGGTCATATTCTTAGATTCTTAGCTTCTTATTAGTAATATATCATTGCTACTTTTTATTCGGGTGTTTATTGCTTTTTGTTCTTATGTGTGTTTTGTCGAATAAATTCTTATTATTCTTTTTTAGGTTATATATATCCCATTTCTAGAATTTTATTAGTGTAATATATATCATATTTATTCATTCAATTCATTTATGTAATCATTATGCAATGAAGATCATCTAGAACGAGTCACAACACATCGTGGAGACTATAGGCCGTACGTACGCACGAGTGATGATATCATTCTCATGATCATGGAATTATATTGAAGTGTTTGTATACAATTTAAGAATCAATATCAATTTTAAAAAATAATATATAGTTATTATTTACACCATTATACCCATCCAAGTAAGGTGGTGGTGGAAAACAGATTAAACCACGGCGTGGAGATGGTATTCCGTACGTACGCACGCGTGGTGGTTTTATTTTCCGTAGGAAAGATAGAAGGTGAAATAGGGTTGTTTCATATTTATAATAACATATCAGTATATGAGTGATACTGATGCTATTACTTCATAATGAAACAACTAATCAAGAATAAGTAGAAGAAGAAATAATGTTGAAAGAATCGGTAACAGACATTACCTCTTCTTTGAAGCGCCACTTCATAACCTCCTCTTAGGGAACTAAATATGGTCTTTAAAGAATACCAGGACCACTAGGATGTTTCTAAGGAAGTGGAGAAGTAAAATTGGTTGGGTTTCGATGAGCTTGAAGGCTCAATGTGGTGTGAGGAGGAGAGGGAGGAGGTGCCCTTTTATAAGGGAGGAGAGGGGCACCCTTGAAAAAACTAAAAATATTATTTTATTATAAAATCATATTCGGTTTTCAATAGCTAAAAATTGATTTATTTCTAAGATAAGGTGGTGATCGGTAGAAATCCTCTCATACAATAGAATTTAGACATGTTTAGGTTTCTATTTTTACCTTATAATTTAGATTTAACTTTAAGTTAAATAATTTTACTTTTACCATGTCTTCTTGTTTTCTTATACTATAAGGTTAATAAACTTTCTATAAAAATCCGAACGAACCCCAATCTGTTCAATATTAATATATATAACCTTATCTAAGTCATTTGGCCGAACCTTTTATTTTTAGGAATAAAATAACAATTAATAATATAATATTTGTTTTAAAACCCATTTTATGTCAATTTTGACACTATTTGGTAATTGATTTTTGTGAAAATCATAACAGCATGATTAGTTAAAAAAAAGTTAATTAAATCAATTATAACATGTAATATTAACCTATAAAATTATTTTAATTCATAAAAAGTATCGAATTACATTTATTTGGGTATTTATAACATCAATTATGTTAATTATTCATTAATAAGGTAATTACTACATCATCATTGTGTGAAAAATAAATTAACATATTTATTGTCTAAAAATTACAAATAAAACATCATTATGTAGGAAATATTTTTAGATTTCTAATGAATAATTATAATTGAAATTAACTCATTTATATCTCTATATTAAAAATGTTTTAGTTATTAAACTTTGATTTTAACTATTTTAACTCTTCTTTCAATAAAATAATATTAAATGTCCTAATCTAATCCAAGTGGACCTAAATGGTCATATGTTATTCCTAAGGTTGTTTTTGGTCGAATTAATCTTATCCAATCGTATTAGGACATTTTTAGGGTAATAATAATATCATTTTTACCCTTAATTATCCTATTTACTTTTAACTGTGGTTAAAAAAGTAAAAAGTTACTATTCACCAAAAAATATTTTAATCTTATTGAACAAAATTTTACCTCTTGATATTAGCCGTGTCTCTCAGATTTTTTGAAATTCCACTCACAGAAGTGGTAAAATTATGTTTTATGTAAATTTTCAAATTCTCCTAGGAGGTGGGTAAAAGACGGGGAAAAGTTCAAAAAAAAAATTATATATCTAAAATTATTATAAAATGACTCCACTAAATTAAATTGAACTTATATAGGTATTATGTATCTATTTTGTCCTAAAATAAATAAATATTTAAATAAAAAGTTGGTTTTTAAATAGTAACCCAGTGTTTTCATTGTTCATCAAAAATTGAAAGTGTTTAGAAAAATAAGAAAATTTTACTCTAGGATAATTTAGATATTCCAAATCCAAAAATGAAGTTCTTTTTGAAAGATAAAATTTATAAAATTTCAAAAAGTGTGTATTACTATTCATAATGACTAGTTTTAATAATATTTTAATAGCATATCATTGTTTAGTGGAACTCGGTATTTCATACAACGCAAACTATTGAGGAAGGTCGTGATTTCATGTAAAGAAATCCATGGTAGTGTTGTGTGTAGTGAAATATTCATTTGATGATAATAAAATATTTCTCATAAAAATCTCGGGTGTCACATTCTACCCCACTTAAAATGAATTTTTCCCTTGAAATTCATCACTTGGTAACAAACAGATGAGGATACCTCTCCTTCATCATATCCTCAAGCTCCCATGTAGCTTCTTCTAATTGGTGGTTCCTACAAAAAACATTCACTAAGCAAGTGGTCTTGTTTCGTAGAACTTTTTCGCTTCGATCCAGAATCTCTATCGGCTGTTCTTCATAAGAAAGATCTTTCTCTAGCGGTACAACTTCTGAGGTGAGTACATGTGAAGGATTGGGTATGTACTTTCTCAAGAGAGATACATGGAACACATAATGAACTTGAGAGATATTTGGTGGAAGCGCCAATCAGTAAGCTACCTTCCCAACACGATCCAGTAGTTCGAAAGGACCGATTTACCTAGGGCTCAACTTTCCCTTCTTTCCAAATCTCATTACTCTCATCCAAGAATATATTCATAAGAACACTTTATCACCCACTTCAACCTGTAGGTCTTTTCTTCGATTATCAGAATAACGTTTTTTTCGACTCTGAGCTGCTCTTATGTGTTGTTGAATAGATCGAACCTTTTTTTCCATCTCATCAACATGATCAGGTCCTAATAACTTTCTTTCCCCAAATTCATCTCAGCAAGTTGGAGTCCTGCATTTCATTACATAGAGAGCTTCATAAGGATATATCTGAATACTAGAGTGAAAGCTATTATTATAAAAAAAATTCCACCAAATTTAGGTGTTGATCCCAACCTCCTTTGAAATCCATAAAGCAAGCTCTCAACATATCTTCTAGAGTTTGAATTGTTCTCTCAGACTGACCGTTTGTCTGAGGATGATAAGCAGTGCTAAAACTCAACTCTGTATCCAGAGTATGTTGAAGACTTCGCCAAAACTTTGAGGTAAACTTCAGATTCCGATCAGATATAATGGAAAGTGTTACTCCATGCAATCTTACCACTTCCTTTACATATATCATGGAAAGATGAACCAGAGAGAAATATTCTCTAATAGCAATTAAGTGTGCTGACTTTGTAAGACGACCAGCTATGACCCAGATAGCATTATTTCTTTTGGATGTTTTAGGAAGTCAGGTGACAAAGTCCATAGTGATGTTTTCCCATTTCCATTCGGGTATGGGTAATGGTTGTAACATCCCCTTAAACTTTTGTCTCCCAGATTTAACTTTCTGAAAAACCATGCATCAAGAGACATATTCAGCAACACCTCTTTTCATGCCATCCCACCAGAAGTACACTTTAAGGTCCCTATACATCTTCATGTTTCTAGGATGAATAGAGAATGAAAAACTATGAGCCTCATCCAGCATCTCCTTCTTTAATTCTGGTATGGGAGGAACACAAACCCTATTTCTGAACATTATTAACCCATCACAATCAAGGTTGAATTTAGGAACATTTCTCACCTTTTCTTTTAACAATACATCTTTTTTCTGTGCCTCTTTAATAATCACATTTTTAGATGGTTGGACATTCATTTGAGAATGATAAGATTTTTCCCCTTCCATTATAATTCCAAGATCCATCCTTTGTAAATCCATAAATGTTGGATCTTTTGTGATCCTCATCATGGATAATCTAGCATGGTCTTGTCAACTTAATTCATATGACAACTTGTTTGATTTCACAGGGTGGTAATGAATTGAGCAGTCATAATCCTTAATCAGCTACAACCATCTTCTTTGGCACATATTCATCTCCTTTTGTGTGAAAATATACTTTAAAATTTTATGATTAGTATAAATATCACACCTTTCTCCATAAAGATAATGCCTCCAAATCTTTAATGCAATGATTACCTTAGCTAACTCCAAATCATGAGTTGGGTAATTTTTCTCATGGATTTTCAATTGTCGTGAGGCATAAGCTACCACCATATCATTTTTCATGAGAACACACCCCAATCCCTTCTTGGATGCATCACAGTAGATCACAAAACTTTCTCCACTACAAGGAAGTGTGAGCACAGGTGCACAAGATAACCTTCCTTTTAACTCCTTGAAATTATCTTCACACTCCTCCGTCCAAACAAACATAACTCCTTTTCATGTCAACCTGGTGAGTTGATTAGATAATCCTGAAAAATCTTTCACAAAATGTCAATAATATCCAGAGAAACCAAGGAAACTTCGGATCTCAGTTATTGTTGTTTGTCTCGACCATCTTTTGATAACATCTGTTTTTGCTGGATCCATAGATATCCCCTCTTTTGAGATTATGTGACCCAAAAATGAAACTTTTTGAATCCAAAATTCACAGTTGGTAAATTTTTCATAAATCTTATCCTTTCTCAGGGTCTTCAAAACAATTCGTAAGTGATCTTCATGTTCTTCCTTGCTCTTTGAATAGACAAGAATATCGCCTATAAAGACTACCACAAAGTGATTAAGATAGTCTCTATAGACTCTATTAATTAGATCCATGAAGATAGCAGGGGAATTAGTAAGACCAAATGGCATCACTATAAATTCATAGTGTCCATACCTTTTACGGAAAGCCGTCTTTGGTGTATACTCCCTTTTTACCCTTAATTAATGATACCCTGAACGAAGATCAATCTGGGAAAAGTATTGAGCTCTGCATAGTTGGTCAAGTAAGTCATCAATGCGTGGGAGAGGATATTTGTTCTTGATAGTGATCTTGAAATGTTCTTGATAATCAATGAAGAGTCTCATTGATCTATCTTTCTTCTTAATAAAAAGAACAGGTGCTCCCCAAGGTGATGCACTAGGGCGTATGAATCCCTTATCAAGATTCTCTTGGAGTTGCTTCTTCAATTCCTGCAACTCAATTGGGGCCATTCTATAAGGTGTCTTTGAAATAGTTAAAGCAACCGGTATGAGTTATATTGAAAACTTAACTTCACGATTTGTTGGAAGACCAGGGAATTCCTCCAGAAACACATCATGAAACTCCCATACAATGGGAATATTCTTAATCATGAATTTATCTCCAACCATTTGAGATAAATAACCATCATTTAGTGGAATAAAGTCCAATAATATGGAATAAATTTCCACTGGAAGGTTATGTTCTTCCTTGCATCGATAAATGATCATAGATTAATCTGGAATATGAAATGTGACTTCCCTTCTTTGATAATTGATATGAGATCCATATAAAGAAAGCTAATACATTCCAAGAATCACATTAAATTACACTATAGGAAGGATCACAAGATTTCCAAGAAGCACTTTCCCACAAAATTTAATCAGATAAGAATTATAAACTTTTGATGCGACTGTTGTGCCATTTGGGTTTGTCACAACTAACTCAACATCTAATTGTTGAGGTAATACGGTGATACCCATAGAAAACTCTTCATAAATAAAAGAGTGGGTGGATACAGAATCAAATAAAACATTTTCTACTTTAGAGTGGATGATAAGTGTACCTTTCACCACTTCGTTATCATATCCCAGATCGCTGATAGAAATTTCATGTGACTTTCCTTTGTATTTAATGTTAAGAGTTCTTTGACAATGATCATCATAAAAAACCCTTGGATTAGGGCATTGATGGGCATAATTACCCATTTATTTTCACTTGTAACATTGAAGTGTAGGAGGTGCCCTCTGTGCAGCCTTTTCTTTGTTTGTATCATTAGACATATTCTTCCCATCATTGCGGCATTCAAATGCCTGATGACCTTCTTTTACACATTTGAAACATTTACTTGTCCCTTTAAGAGAACTACCTCCGTGTTTCTTTCCAAACATTGAGCATAAGGGTAAACTCATCTTCTTTTCAATGTGGTCTTTATATTTTCCTTTGAATTCCATTTTCCTCTTCTTATCAAACACATGTGACTGATGGCTTACTCCAATCTACATCTCAACCTTGAGAGCAGATCGAACGATTTCCTCGTAGCTATTGAAGTCCCTTATGGCTACCACCCTTCGAAGACTTGGTTTTAAGCCACTAAAGAATCGATCGATCTTAATCTCAGGTTGGATAATAATCCCAGAAGCATACCTTGCAAGTCTTGTAAAATTTTCTTCGTAGGTACCAACAAATTCATCATCCTTTTTCTTTAGTTCAAGAAACTCCTTCTCTATATTTGTTCGAATAATACGAGGTAAGTACTTATTGAAAAATAAGTTCTTGAACTCGTCCCATTCCATGGACTCAATTTCATCTTTTTGCCTTGTATTCTTGATAAGATTCCACCATTGAATAGCATCACCCTCCAAATGATACACTTCTAAGATGACTTTGTCATGTTCAGAACATTGAAGAACTGAAAATATATTTTCAGTTGTACTGATCCATTGTTCAGAAACTAATGGATCAGTAAACCCACTGAATGAGGGTGGACGCTGCCTCATGAAGGATTCAACAGAATGTTGATCCTTCCTTTTCTCAAATAGAAGTCCTGCATGATTCATTACTTGAGAATGTTGTGTGAGCATGGCTACAAAATTTTGCATTCCAACTCCCATAATGTTTTGTTGCTCAGGGGGACAATCATTTCATTGCCCGTCGGATTCAAAATTAACACGGTACCTTTGGGTTCTAGCCATTGACTAAAACCGAGAAGAATAGTGTGAGTAATACTAATTATAAAAGGAAAACCACATAATCAAGAATAAAATTTCACGCTTTAGGTATTATCATAGGTTATTCATGGCCATTTCTAAAACATTAAGACTGTGTTCTATGCTTAGATATATCCTTAGGGTTTTTACTAAGTCTTTCACATCCTAGTTTCCAAAGGATGACTATACCTTTCCTCTGATACCAACTATAACAACCCATACTTTACATACATTGTTAATAATTCAAAATTGAAGAAGACTTATTACGACATATAACAAAACCTTGAAAGTGCCATATAGGTTTAGTGTCTTTAGAAAATGCGAAACATAAACAACCGGTTCATAGATCATCTATATTGTCTCCCATTTATTTCATCATATCTAGAGTCCCTTTTGGAATATTCCACTTAATACCATTCTTCCAGACCTGGGGAAAAGAAAACATACAAAAGGGTGACCTCAAATGCTCAATAAGGGTAAAAAAAAGAAATATCAATCATATTATATTCTTAAGAACATAACATTTTGAAAATCATGTCCTGTAAAAGAGATCATAATATCATGACATATGATCCATAATAATAGTGAAATGTAATCCAAATAATCATAACTTAAAACATTAAACATTGTGGCATACACACATAATCATATAGAATCATTTCTTATTAGTCAAGACTCATTACCAAGACTATCTTAGTAGACAAAGCCCATTTCTGAACTGAGTTCACTCCTCGTTTCAGTCCGGTTTCACTAAATCAGATTAACCTTCCATTCCATCCATGTCTATCTCATGAGATATAAATCTTTAACCAATTCATTGGAGGGAGATATAGGTCCCACCCATATCATAATGAAACCATTCTTATGTGTTCCACAAAATCATAAATCATACATCATGCCATAACCCATGCAAATAAAAATGGGATTCTTAAACATCATGCCATAATAACACAATCCATATAAGATAAAAGTACATCATAAAAATAATTACATCATAACATAATCAAATCAATGTAAAAATAGGGATAGAAACAGAACCCTATATTATCTTAGATGGAAGATAATTTTGATAAAACGCTTGAACTCCATTCTTGAGGACAATATCCTTTCTATTTCAAAAACATTTTTCTTTTCTTAACATGTCATACAATTTAAAGAAGTTGATTAAAAATAAACTTGAGAGCTTGTAAAGGATGATTCATGGAAATAATGTTGAAAAATCCATTCATTCTATATAAGTTAAATAAAAACATTCTTCTCTTACTTTGGCCGGAAAAGTCAAAAAAAGTACCTCGTACAAAAAATGACAAAAGATTCCTTTCATATATTTTACTAAAAACTCACCGAATGGTAAAATTGGATTTAAAAAATTGTCGGTTGATGGAAATAATATTATATATTTAGGAAACATGGATGTGGATGATAAATATTCCCCAGTATATTCAGAAGTATAAACAATCTCGGATAAAAATGAGATTGTGATATTTTCCCTATCCTTAGGTCCAATTTGCTTCGGACGTGTCCGAACCTCCTGTGTAATGATTTAAATAATGTTATTGACTTATTTAAGAATCAAAACCATTGTTATGATATCATATATGGTCATATTCTTATATTCTTAGCTTCTTATTAGTAATATTTCATTGCTACTTGTTATTCGGGTGTTTATTGTTTTTTGTTCTTATGCTTGTTTTGTCGAATAAATTCGTATTCTTATTTTTGGGTTATAGATACCTCATTTCCAAAATGGTATTAGTGTAATATATATCATATGTATTCATTCAATTCATTTATATAATAATTATTCAATGAAGATCATGTAGAATGAGTCACATCACATCGTGGATATGGTAGGCCGTACGTACGCACGAGTGATGATATCGTTCCCATTATCATGAAATTGTATTGAAAGGTATGTATACTATTTCAGAATCAATATAAAATTACAATAATCATATATAGTTATTATTTACACCATTATACCCATCCATGTAAGGTGGTTGTGGAAAACAGATTACACCACAGCGTGGAGACAGTATTCCGTACGTACGCATGCGCGGTGATTTCTTTTTCCATAGGATGGATAGAAGGTGAAATAGGGTTGTTTAATTTTTATAATAACATATCAATATATTAATGATACTTATGTTATTACTTCATAATTAAAAAACTATATAAGAATAAGTTGAAGAAGAAATAAAGTTGAAAGAATCGGTAACAGACATTACCTTTTCTTTGAAACGCCTCTTCTTAACCTCTTCTTCGGGAAATAAATATGGTATTTGAAGAAGACCAAGACATCTAGGATGTTTCTATGGGAGTTTAGAAGAGAAATTTTGAGGGGTTTTCCGAGATTGAAGGCTCAAAGTTGTGTGAGGAGGAGAGGGAGGAGGTGCCATTTTATAAGGGAGGAGAGGGGCACCCTTGGAAAAACGAAAAATATTATTTTATTATAAAATTATATTCAGTTTTTAATAGCTACATATTGATTTATTTCGAAGATAAGGTGGGTATGGGTCTGAATTCTCTCATCTAATATAATTTATAGAAGTATAAGATTGTATTTTAACCTTTTCATTTAGATTTAGCTTTAAGTTAAATTATTTTACTTTTACAATGTCTTCTTGTTTTCTTACACTATAAGGTTAGTAAACTTACTATAACAAGCCAAACGAACCCCAAGTTGTTCATTATTAATATATATAACCTTATCTAAGTCATTTGGACGAAAATTATATTTTTAGGAGAAAAATAACAATTAATAATATAATATTTGTTTTAAAAAATATTCTATGTCAATTTTGACACTATTTGGTAATTGATTTTTTGTGAAAATCATAACAGAATTATTAGTTCTAAAAAATTTAATTAACTCAATTATAACATGTCCAATTAACCTATAAAATTAGGTTAATTCATAAAAGGTCTCAAATTACATTTATTTTTGTATTTATATCATCAATTATGTTAATATTTCATTAATAAGGTAATTACTACATCATTATTGTGTCAAAAATAAATTAACTTATTTAATGTCTAAAAATTACAAATAAAATATAATTATTTAGAAAATATTTGTATATTTCTATCGAATTATTATAGTTGAAATTATCTTATTTATTACCCTATATTAAAAATGTTTTAGTTATTAAACTTTGATTCTAACTATTTTAAATCTTTTTTAAATAAAATAATATTAAATGTCCTAATCTAATCCAAGTGGACCTAAATGGTCATATTTTATTCCTAAGGTTGTTTTTGGTCGAATTAAACATATGAAATTGAATTAGGACATGTTTTAGGGTAATAATAATATCATGGTTATCCTTAATTACCCTATTTACTATTAACCGTGGTTAAAAAAGTAAAACGTTACTATTCACAAAAAATTATTTTTATCTTATTGAACCACATTTTAATCCTTGATATTAATCGTGTCTCTCGGAATTTCAAAATTCCACTCACATAAGCGGTAAAATTATGTTTTTTGTAAATTTGCAAATTCTCATAGGAGGTTGGTAAAAGACGGGATAAAGTTCAATAAAATTTTTACATATATAAAATTATTATAAAATGACTCCAATGAATTACGTTGAACTTATAAATATATTATGTATCAATTTTTACCTAAAATAAATTTAAATAAAATCAATAATTATTTAAATAAAAGTCAGGTTTTAAATAGTAACCCAGTGTTTTCACTATTCATCAAAAATTGAATGTTTTTAGAAAAATACAAAAATTTCACCCTAGGCTAATTTCGATATTCCGAATCCAAAAATGAAGTCCATTTTTAAAGATAAAATTTATTAAATTTCAAAAAGTGGGTATTACTATTCATAATAGATAGTTTTAATAATATTTTAATAGCATATCGTTGTTTAGTTAAACTCGGTATTGCGTACAACACAAGCTATCGAGGAAGGTCGCGATTGCATGTTAAACAAGCCAAGATATTGTTGTGTGTAATGAAAGAATCCTTTAATGACAACAAAATATTTCTCATAAAAATCTCAGGTGTTACAATTTTCTCCCATTGGCCTCTATATATTCATTCATAGTATTCTATATTTTATTATTTCTCATTATAGTAACCCTAACCCAGAACCTCATGAACATATACAATATTTTACATGAATTATAACACATAGAATCCAATAAATAGGATTCAGTGGCCAGATTACTACATTGAACAAGTTATAAAAGATCACATCATGAAGGATCTAATAGTTTAATAGTCTTGGGTTACTAGATATGTAAATGATTATCACATTACATTTGAGAAAATTAAAGAAAACATAAAAATATAAGGTTATATTTATTATTTCATCTATTAAATCCATGAAGTCATTCATAGATCACTTCTTGGTATCCTAGGTAAATTAAAACATATTAAAGGGTTATCTTATATGCTTATTATGGGAAATATAACATGATAAGATATCATTGAATAAATAAAGGATAAATACTAAGGCATAAATAATAAATAATCAAATAATATATATAACTAATATCCTAAAATAGGAATATATCCATCTATTTCATAACAATATAAATAATCACATGGATAATAATAAATTGTTTCATAATGGTAGAATTAATAATTCTAGACATCATAATCTTACCACTATAGAATAATTCATAAACATCATACATAAACAATTATGGCATATTCCAAATACCCAAACTATAATGTCTCTTTAGACTTACCAATGCATTGAGGGGCTACAATAGTCCCCATCCATCACTGTTGAATTCCAATACATTTATAATATCAATGAAATGAACAAAAATAAAATATATAATCAACTTAAATATTAATATTTTATAGATTTCAAACCAAATGATAATATTATTGAATGTCAAAAAAAAATAAAAGGATGATAATCTATCCAGATTAGTAAGGTGGATAGTATAATTACATTATATTCCAAAAAAAGTATTATAATCATCAAAGTATATTGGTATAGATGAAAATACCTTTGAAGGAACACTTTATCTATTCGTTGAGAATATGAGAGAATTATATTTTTCCTTTGATAACATTTTATATAAAAATTTGAAGAATATTAAGAAAAATCTTTTTTAGGGTAATAACCAAAGAAACGTTTAATGGATGATTTATATAAATGAATAGTTATAGAAGATGAGAAATCACTTTCATTCGATAGATGTTAAAATAAAGATTCCCTTCACACATTTATTAAAAATTAAGATTAATTTTTTTTAAATTAAAAGATGATTCATTGTAAAACATTATAAATAATGTAAAATATATATTATAATAACATTAAATAATCATTGGTTATTTGTAAATACAATCTTAAAAAAATTGAACATGGATATAGTGGTGAAATATTCCCGATCAAAAAAAGAAATAAGGTTGGATTTCATTTAATATATTTGTAGTAAATTTATTTATTAAATAGAGGAAGATGAAAGGAAATATATAAGCTACATATATTATTTAAATAGAATAATATAAATGTTTTTTAATGGATAACATTTTTATAATTTTAATAAATGGGTATTTAAATATAAAAAAGCATGAATAAAAAATGAGAGTCTAGAATTAACCCTTACCTCAAGTTGGATTCCCTATATAATTACTCTATCTCATGTATAATAAATTTATATTAATTTTTTACTTATTAACCTTTTTTAAGATTACTAAATTTTCATAATACATTTTATTTAATTTATTATTTTGTATTATAGTGTTAGTAAATCAATTTAGGTCATGTTTGACATTTTGGGGTCTTTCAATTTGAAAACACAATATGTCCTCGGTGCATATACTGGGGTCAAAGAGGTAATGGTTCATTTACTATAAAAATATTAATAATTAAATAATAATAATTTTCATATATCAAAACATTTCTATAGTCATCCTTGAAGCATGGATTAATAATCAAACATGAGAAGAATCTATTAAGACTTATACATATTCTTTGGAAAACCTCATTTGTCTTACCCTTTAATCCTTCTTGGATTAGTCATTTGGTGAAACCATGGAATCTCGAACATAGGGAAGAATGATTTTAAGGTATTCTATTAAGAAATTTTTGAGTTAAATTTTTTAATTGGTGTGAAGATGAGAGAATAGTTCATTCCCTTTTATAATTTTGGTGAGGTTCAGACTTGTAATTATTCTTAACTATTAAATAAAATATGTGTAATACTCATGGATATGTGGAACATAACCAATAAATATTTGTATACAATGTGATATGGGTAAAACTAATCTCTTCCAAAAAGAATTGATATGATATTTTATGAATTCTTTCTAAAGTATTTAACTTAAATTAACCCATTTTACCCAAGTACCATGGTGACCACATTTTAACCAATGTTACTAATAATATTGATAAAAAATGAAATTGACCTCAATAATAAATTTAAAAATCCTAATTCCAAATATGAGATCCAATTTCCATTATTAATGTTTTATAATTGGTGGAAATTAATTTTATGGTAAGTGTAAAAAGTTCAATAAAAACCATTTTTTAACATGAATTTTTAAGAATATAAATAATATTATACCAAAACCAAATATAACACCAATTCCTATGGAATTAATTATATTATTTTTACGAAAATGTATATTATCTTCATTTAGAAAAAAATCCGAAAATTATGGGAATTTCATATGACTTTATTTAAAGATTATTAATGATAGTTTTTCACAAATCATTCTTTTTCACTATTCAACCAAAAATCATCCATTTTTAAAAAA
The DNA here is from genome assembly GCA_963277665.1 of Viscum album. Classification (NCBI taxonomy): domain Eukaryota; kingdom Viridiplantae; phylum Streptophyta; class Magnoliopsida; order Santalales; family Viscaceae; genus Viscum; species Viscum album. Next base: position 614,762,494 of record OY728145.1, on the reverse strand, counting down.
ATCTCAAAAATTATCCTAATAAAAAAAATTTCTTATAAAACTCAAAAAAAAATATCCATTTAATATAATTCAACTTCTAAAATTTAGAAATTTAATTTTTAAATATAACCATGATATATTCTTATGATAAAATAAAAGGATCTGTATTGGGAAATAGTATAGGGATGTAATGATTACCTATTATAGAATAATACCCAATATTACATTCTTCACATTAATTAGTTTTTTATTAATAATTATTTGTAATGATATTTTCTAAATAAATTTTTTAATCCTTCTTTATATCTTATTGAGGATCTTATGTCACAACTTCTTGTTTATGAATTCTCCGAAGAACCTTTATCAGTTGTGTTGTTTGATTTTGTATCAATTTCCCTTTAATAGAAAGAATATAGATAGTCACATGCTCATAGGTTAAATAAATGTTCAATTTTACTTCCTTATATGTGAGCACATGCATTGGTTCTTGAATTATCTTTCTCAATAGTGAGATATAGAATATGTCATGAACATTAGAGATGATATGTGATATTTTTAAATGGTAAACCACAACTCAATTTCATTATAGAATTTAAAAAGTCATGATATACCTTAAGTATTAGTTTCCCTTTATTTTCAAACCTTATTACCACATTTCATATATATATATATATATATATATATATATATATCTTTATGAAAATATGATCACTGATTTGGAATTATAAATCCTTCCTTCAATTATCCGCATATATTTTTTGTCTAATTTGAGCTAACTTAATATGATTCTAAATATTATTAAAATTACCCTTTGTATATTCTATGAGATATAAGTTACAAGCTTACTTTCACAAAATTCATCAACAAAACAAAGATTATGTCTTGTATTTCCCTTTAATTATTCATGTAGTGCAATTTGAATGTGAGATTAAAATATATTATTATATGAAAATCCCACCAATGGTAAATAATAACCCCATATAACTTGAAAGTAAATTGAGCATGACCTCAATATATTATAAAATGATTGAAAAGTACTTTCAGACTGCCCATCTATTATAGGATGATAGGTGGTTCTCAAATGTATCTTAGGGATAAGAGACTTATGAATACTCCTATATAAATTTGAGGTAATCCATAGATCATGATCAAATACAATTGAAGGAGGTGAAAAATTATTTTTTAAAACCTTATTCATATAGATATGAGTAAGGTGATCAAGAGATATCAATTCCATTATAGTGATGGAATGTGGGGAATTTTTAAGATGTTTCATAATAACCTATATGTAATCATTCTTTCAGATGTATTTTTAAATCCTATGACAGATTCTATAGTAATATCATCACATTTCAACACAATAATAGGTAGAGGATTCATGATTCAGTTAGAATGTTTTCATTGAAGCTTTACTTATTAACATAAAAATAATTTCGATATATAGTCTGTAATTTCCTATTTTATATTATCCCACCAATAATATTCGGTCAAATATCGATACATTTTGGTGCAATTGGTGTGAATAGAAAAATTTCATCTATGAGATTCATCTAAGAATTTTTTTAGCTCAATTACAAATGGAACATATAGAATCCTTCCAAATTTAAATGTACAGTCATCATAGACGAAGTATACCAACTACCCAACATTATTTAAATATATTTTTATTTGAATTAATACTAATATCATCATTCTATGAACCTTTTTATTTTATATTATTATTATTGTTTAGAAAACATTTTGGAATATACATGATATTTTTTTCCATGATGTCAATTTAGTAGCCACCTTATTTTACATCCAATGGCTGTAGTGTATTAATAAATTGTAATTCGTGAATATTTTTTAGCATCACCTCAGCCTCATATTGGTCTATTTCTATGAGAATATGTATTTCAAACATATGGGTTCTTTAAAAAGATAAAAGATTTCATCATAAAAGTATTGAATTTGTATCATAAATTTAATTATTATAGTTTCTTACTCTAGTTCTTGGGTTGGATAATTCTCTTCATGAAACATAAATAAAATAATTTGATAATACAAAAAAATATAATTGTCCATATGGAAAAATTCACGTCTCTTAATTGATGCATCAATATATATCCCAAATCAATACCTTCCCAATAGTAAAGCCAATATTCATGAATTGACTAGTATCCTCTTTAATTCTTTGAAACTTTCTTTAAATACATTTAATGATATAAACATAATCCCATTACATGTAACCTTGGTTAATGAGTTAGATAATTGGGAAAAATTTGAAAATATCCTCAATAGTGAATTTATAATCCAATGAAACCATGTATCTTAGTTATATTCATTAACATTGGCTACTTCATTCTTCATTTTTCCTTGAATGATCAACTGGTATTATATCCGTAGATACAACATGAAAATGAACAAAATATATTTTATTTAGAATCCACATTTGATAAATTTTTATTATAACATCGTTTTGTTAAGATTTTGAAAAATGATATGAAAATAAAACTTTTTATCATCTTGAATTTTGGAGTATACAATTATATCATTAATAAATAACACAATAAAATTATCACGAAATTATTTGAATACTCTATTCGTCAGATTGATAAAAAATATTGGGTTCCTTAGTCAATTAAATGAATAATATTATACATTCATAATGTTGATACCTTTTATGAAATATCATCTTTGGAATATCTTCGTTCTTTGTAGTTGATGATACCCAAAACTAATATCAATATCTAAAAAATATTGATCTATATTAATTTGATCAAACAAATAACCAATGTGGAAAATATTACACTTTTTATTTATATATGTTGAATTAATTTTCATGTAATCAATGTACAACCTCATAGACCCAACTTTATTTTTAATAAAAATAACAAGGGTTCCCCATGGTGAAAAACTAGAGTGTATAAATCAAATATCACATAATTCCTACTATTGATTCTATAGTTTTACTATTTACATTATGGATATCCTATAGAGAGTATTAGATATATGTTATTACTCAAGATGATGTCAATAGAAAAATATTATTCACACTCAGATGGATGTCTAAATAGTTCTTCTGAAAAAACATCAAAGTACTAATTCACAATAAGTATATCCTCTATTATAATGAAACATTTATAATTCATAGGTGGTGCCAACTATTTTTCTCAATAAATACCATTAACAATAGCTGTTAGAGGTAGATCATGACCTGATTTATATGATGTAGTCTCCAATATGATGATAAGGGTTTCTACATCTCTATCCTGAATAGTAATGTCATTCTCTTGAAAATATATTTCTTAATTATAAATTGAATTGTAATCCTTAAAAATTATTATATAAAGGTCACCAATTTTAATAATAATCAATTTTGAAAATAGGTTATTCCCATCTATCTTAATGGTAAAAAACTAACATATCCTTGTTGAAGTAAAATTTCTATTCAGAGTCCTAATTGAAAACACCCTTATTAAGTTTCTAGGGAAATTTATATTTTTAATGGGAAACATTGATGATATATGTAGTGAATAAACCTAGTTTAACTAGAAAATCAACTTAAACTAGACCATAATGTAATATAGATAAAATATTATAATAAAAAATAGTCATTAATATAAGAAAAAAAGACATAAAAGAAGGCTTTAAAGTGTAAATGGATGATATGATACAATGAAATAAAATCCCAATAAAAAATAGGATAAACCAAAATGTTAGTAAATATAACACATTATAAATACACATACTTAACATACATGGATATTACATCATCTTAGATGACTATTTGGTATATTACAAAAATCCATGCCTGGGGATCATAATAGTTTAATGTCATTGGAATACTGGCAACAAAATCTTCTATCCTGGGGAAAGATATTCAATAACTCCTATTAATCACTCCACCTTTAGTACTTCTATATAAAACCCTCATTCATAACCTGGGGAATGGAAACCTAAAAAATAGGTGAGCTCAGATGCTCAGTAAGGGTAACTAATGGAAATGTGTAAGCCTAACATGAACAAATGGGCATGGAACTTGAAAATAACATTTGAAGGTCATACCATGAATATCAAAGAACATAATAAAGAATATATGTTCATATGAAATGAATCATAAGTAAATAACGAACATAATACATGAAATCATAACATAGGAATAAATCATGAAATTTTGGAAAACACATAAGCATATAAAAACAATATGTCAAGGAGGCCTACCAAGGAATTTATAATATTTTACACTTGGGTTAATCACTCGTGAACCTACTTTAGGCTTGTGATTCCCTATTATGTGCTCTTTGGATTCGGTCTTGGGATGTCCTCTCATGTACCCTCTTATTTAAATATTGGGATTTCCACCCATATACCCTCTTATTTCACACATGGTATGTCCTCTCGTATACTCTTTTGTTTTATTCTTGGGATGTCCTCCTGTATACCCTTTGTTTTGGGCTTCAGATATACTTGCATATACCTTTTGTTTTTGGATTAGGATGTCGTGTTGTGTAACCTCTAGTTTGGGGCTTGGGATTCCTTCCCATGTGCCATTTTATCTCATAAAACATTTATCATTACCCAATGAATTGGAGGGAGATATAGCTCCCACCCATCACATAATGAAATCATACATTCATGTGACACAAAACATACATCATATCATAACCCATGAAAATAAAAGGTTTCTATAAAAATAAAATTATAACCCATGAAATGAAATGGGTATCATTAACATTTCATCACATCATAAACTACGAAAAATATATAGGTTTCATAATCACTCTATCGAATCATAACTCGTGAAAATAAGCAAGTTTCAAAAACATATAACTCATAGAAGAGAAACGAATTTCATTAACATAATGAAATCAAATCATAAACCATTCAGAGAAACAATATGAATGGAACCTTTATATAATTTACAGATGGTCTTGATTAACATCAATGTATGTTATCTTATATGGAAAATAATTTTGAAATATCTTTCAAAAACCTTTCTTGAAGAAAATATACTTTCTTGTTTAAAATATTATTTTTAAAATAGAGAACATTTTGAAAACCATTTCATTTAAAAATAATTTGAAAACAAATAAATAAGGATTGAGATAATTTTGAAAACATATAAAATAAGCTTCAAAACATTTTAAAAGTCATTTTCTTTGAAAACTTTATGAAAACCTATAAATAATGATATAAAACAATTTCTAAACCATTTCTTTAAAAATAACTTTAAAAAAATAGGAGGAAATATTTTAAAAACATAGAAAATCTATAAAAATAATTTTTACATGAAAATTATCTTGAAATATAATTTGAAAACATTTTTTAATTTTTTTGAAAACATGGTTTTGAAATGAAACAGATTTCTAACGGAAGAGAGAGATACAATCATATTTTTCTTAAAACAATTTTTTAATTATCTTAAGTACCAAAGAGTAAAAAAATTGTACTAATACATGGATATATCTTTAATAATTATAGGATAAGTAATATCAAAAGTGGTCTTGAGATATAGATCATAATATTACATCAAAATAACTATAATCATTAATAATCACAAAAAGTGATGAGATTGTTTCAATAAACTCATACCACTTGGTTACATGGGATGATACTCTTAATGTAAGAAAATGAAATTTCATAAAGCATAAAATATCATTAAAATAATGAGATTCATGAGATAACATTTATATTGTAATAACATATACCTTTTTAAATAACATTGGTTCATAATAAGCATGTGTCTCAAAGAAGGCAATTTGAGACAAAACTACTTTACCGATTTGGTAACTTTTAAAGTACTAACCCCACTAAATAAAGATAATTGAGTGGATATGTAAATAAAAAATAAATATAATTATGTGAATCATATAATACATTTATTTGAATTATACACACCACACAAAATGAATGGGCGGTGAATAAAACAAGTATCTCATGTATATAAAAAGTGAGATGAAACTTAATTACCTTATGTATTTACTCTCATCATACTTGATCAAACCTTCTATACAATAAATAAAAATTTATTATAAATATTTTACATAACCATATTATTATATATAATAACCTATATTTATTTATTATGACTTTATATTACCCTCTTTTTAGTAATTTCATGTTAAGGTTATGCTTTGGGTAATATTCATTTTGTCTTTTACTTGTGTCTTAATTTGTTATATCATTGGTCCTCATACTTAAATCATGATTTAAATAATTTAAAACATGATATATATATATATTTATATTAATAATATTTTCATTATAATAACCTATAGATTATATAAGTATCAAATGGAATTCATCGTTCATGGAGACGATTAGTTGTACGTACGAATGAATGTTGTTTCCATTTTTTTATTATCGTGTAGAAAAGAAGTAATGTACATGAAATATAAGTATAAATATTTATATATTAATTTATTAAATTATAATTATTATATCATATATATAATATAAGTTTACTAAACCCATCCACAATACATTCCATGTAGTGTGTGAATAGATCACATTGCTTTGAGGGGGCGGTAGTCTACACTTCCTCAAATGAAATTATCGTATTTACATCACATAGAAAGTAAAAAAGATATTTTTTTAAAAAGTAATAAAAAAGATTAAGGACATAATAAATATAATATATTACATATATATATATATATTCATTCATAATTTTCACCATGATAGGTGTTAAAGGATAAATGAGCAATCATCGTCGAGTGAGACGATAGTTTTTCCGTACCCATAAACAATATATTTGTTACCCATTAGATGGATTGTGTGTATGTTTAGGTAAAAACCTCAGAATATATACATATTATTATATATAGGATGATATTTTTTATAATATAATGGAATAAATATATTTTAGTGGGTGGAGAATGAAAATAAAATAAAGGATCTTGAGAGAAGAGGTTACCTCTTAATTAAGTGACTCTTTTTGGTTTATGCCAAAAGGCTTACCTGGATTACCTTCAACCCAAGTAGAGGATTATAGGAGGAAGGTAGAGATATTTAGGAGTTTATTGGTAAGATATTGGTTGAACATAATAGGTTTTATAGTTGGTAAGAATAAGTAGATGTGGTGTACTTTTATATGGAAGGAAAATGACTCACTTGGAATTTTTGAAAACAAGTTTGGTGTACACATGTTATTTCCAAAAAAGTTATAAAAACAAACAAAAATAAATAATATAAGGTTTATGAATGAAAAATGACCATAAAATGGATTTTTGAAAAGTGTATAGGTGATTTGGGCCCCTGTGATGATGGTTCAGTCCCTAATTAAGCTTAATTTTACCATAACCGCTGTGATTATTTTAAATTGTTTTTGCTAATATTTTTAGTCAAAGATTAATATGATATAGTTAAATTATAAATAATATATGTATTAAAATTTTGTATATAAATTATTCAAAAATGAATTCAAAAATCATAAAAAATAAGATTAAAGCTAATCCAAAAAACAAGAAGAGATAACGAGTTTTTAAAGTTGAAAAATGTTCATTAGTTTGTTAGGTTTCTAGATTCAAATTCAAAGTTAAATTTATTATAATGAACTAAATTGTATTAATATTTGTTTAATTGATCTAATTTAACAATAAAAAAAATAAACTATAATTTAATATTAATAATTATTTAACAGAAAAGGCAGTTATTAACTAAAATGCAGTATTTTTCACTATTCATCAAAAAAAGAAGTTTCCCAGAAATATCCCTAAAATTAACCATAATAAAATTTATGAATTATAAATTAAAAAATTATGTTTATTTTATCAAATTAAATTTCTATGTTTCTAAAAATAATTTTTTATTATTCATAGAAGGATATGAAAAGCAGTTCATTCGAGAAAATTGTATTTTTAAACATATAAAGACATTAAAAACTATTATATTTTTCATTATCAATATTTTTTATTTATATAAAATCATTATAAAAATATATGAAAATTAATTATTACTATTTATATTACAATGGTTTAATGACTAGGTTATAAATAACTCATTTAAATAATTATAGTGATAAAATGATGTTTTTTAGAAACTCGGAATTTTGTTTAATGTATGCCAAGTTGATGTTGTGTGTAACTGATCGCATTATCGAGTGTGTCAAATTAGATGTTTATTTTTAAATTAAATTTCTATAGTATAGTAGCAACCCTTAGTCATCTCTTTACAGAGCTTTAGATCATTAATTCCAATATGTGGTTCTAATTATGAAAGTAAAAATAGGAAATGGGGGTTTTATTATTCTTGGTTTTTGATAATTAAATATGACAATAGAAAATTAAATCGATAAAACAAAGTAAAAGTAAACAAAGTTAATTAAACATGATCAACCCAGGGAAGTTTCATGATGCTCATCCTTCATCACTTTAAGATAAAGGGTATAGATATTTTAATCCATGGTTTGTAACACATATTACCATAATGTTACTGAATCTATACTTTGATACCTCTTAGGGTTCTGTCAAAAACACACAATGATTCACCAGACAGCACTAATTATTGGGTGACTTGTGTTTGACTTCATAACTGAAACTCACCAAGGAAACACACGAAGAACTCGATGTTGTGTCCATGTTTGTATATTTTTTATTTGTTATACCATTTTATAAATGTTCATGGCCTATAAAGTGCTTATGTGAGTTCAATTGACCAATATGAACCACATAAACACCACAATTGAATACCAGTATATGACTCAATTAAATAAAAATACAGGATGAAGATAAAAAACATACAACCTGGAATTAAAAATAACAATCAAAATAATACAAGTATGAAGCTCGAGATTACATCACGTTCCTCCCCGAGTGATCAAAATGGGTTTAGAAACCCATGATAGGGGAGGAAGAAGATGTTTAATTAGCACTGACCATAGCCTCTATAACTTATAATAATGATCGGGAGACACATTTGGGACTCCAAAATGGCAGAAACTTTCCTCCTGGTCGAACTCCCAAATGGGGTGGCCAAGGAGCCAAATTATAGGCAAAGTAGGAAGTGGTTTATAGCCCCCTAATTTCATGAATCCTCTTAGTCCATAGATTCAGCGGGTTATAAAGTCACAAATCACATTAAAAAACTAAAAAGTAGTTTACTGCAAACTTTTCTACCTCCATGTCAATTTTTTTGGTCAGATATGAAATATAATAAGAGATATTTTTAAAATATAGTAGAATTGTTTTGACCCCGTGTAGATCCACTTTATTAGACAGATGAGTCTGTATGGGACTCTTAATGGATGAATTGGGCTTCAGTTCCTTCAGATTTAATGTGTGTAATTAAATTTAGGACCATGCAAAACATTTGTAGGACATTGTAATGCACGGTTTAGAATAATAATGTGTTTTAGTCCACTGGTGTGCTTGGATAATGGGATGATTGACCCATTTATCTTGGACTTCATCATGGGGCCTACAAATCACCTCCACCTACAATATAATTATAAAAAATGTAACATTTACCTTTTTAAAAGTGTTAAACAAAAAACAATTGAATAAAAAATGGAGTGAAATTTTTTATTATACTTGCAATTTTCAATACAAAACCAGTTTAATACATTGGTATAAGGGTTAAATAAAATAGTGAATCATGGTGCGATCACACCCACACACCTAAACATTTTTACTCTTAGGAAAATTATAATATCTTAATCATGTACCATTCCTAAATAAAAGTTTTTAAAACATCCATGATTATTTTTAAATGAAAATTATCATGTCTCTTTTATGGAATCAATTTTCCTATTATTTTTCTTTTCTCACATTCAAATTTTTTCAATATCATTTGTTATCCCATGAAATATGTCACAACCTACCTCAGTTAAACATTTTCCCTCATCACTCAAAGAGCACATAAAAGTGGATTTATGATCTTTTTAGAGTTCATGTGATCTTACGATATTCTTGAAAAGATTCTATGTTCATTACTAGTAGAAACTAGTGTGCTACTCAAGAGGACTTCCAATAGGTTGTTCTGAGGTTCAAGGGTTGGTATGAATTAATGATTAAAAATTTGAGGCTGAAGATGAGTTTTTAATATCTTCTGTACAAAACATGTCAATATTCAACAAGTATTCACAAGGAATATAAACACTCAATAGATCACAATGTATATTACCTCCCACTCACTATCCTCATTGTCCATTTGTGTGGGTCACAACCAAACGATGAATAATAATGAGTAAACATCCTATTTTCTCCATTATGTTTTGTTCTCTGTTTTTTTCATATGTACAGAACTACAATTTTTTAGTTTTTTTGGAGATAAATAGGTAAAAATGTATAAAACAATGAAGTAATATGGCTTGTAAACCCATAGCCCAAGGAAAATGTAGGCACACTTTATATCAACCCATAACAATGATTCTCCCCCCAGAATTCCCATGGAAACCCCCTCTCAAACACACTTACTAAAAATAAACAAGAATATACGCAAGAGATGGGTAGGAAGGGATAAATTAGCTTGTAATGTGGCTACCTAAAAGGAATTTCATGGTCTCTAAGGCATAAGAAGGATAAAATGTAAAGGTGGCTGAAAATAGAGAATAATTGTACAAAGGATTTTAAATGAACGATTAACTCTACCATGAATGTTACATACATGAATCATATGGCTTCAAATAGAATTAATGAATACTCTAGTTTCTCTTCATGACCTGAGACTCTCAAGAAATTGATTAAAAAGAAGAATATGAAATAAAGGGCTTAGAATGTCTCCCGGGTAAGGGATTAAAATATTTGTCAGTGCGAATGAGGCATGGGATTCAAAATCCATTAAACACCTATGAATAATTTGAAAATACAAATTCTAGAAAAATATTTCATATCAATATTCATTTGAATTTTTTTTTCCAAAAACAATTTAATTTTCCACACAATTGACTTAAGGATGAATATTGAATTTGGATATTCTTTTAAAGATCAATTTTTTTCCAAAAACACAAAATAATGAAAAAGAAATAAAAAATGAAAACTATTTTTTTGTTTTTTTGTTTTAATCATAACTATGACATGTCACCCTCCCCCACACCTAAATGTTACATTGTCCTTAGTGAACATATTTTAAACAAATAGACATGTAAATAAAGGTAGGGAGAAGGTACACTCTGCTAAGTGGTGTCATATGTTGCATCTATCAGTTGGATTTCCTCCACGAGATGATTTGGAAAATCCTTATAGAAGTGTTTAAGCCTCTGCCCAATTACAGTAATCCTTTTTCCACTCTTCTCATGCAAAACCTTTATGGCACTAAAAGGGTTAACATTAGTAACGGTATAAAGAGTGAGCCATCAGGAGTGAAGCTTACCTGGGTGGAGCTTTAGCATGGAATTGTACATGAGAACCTTCTCACCAATATATTACTTCGATTGATGAATCATGATATCATGGATAGCCTTTTTCTTTACTTTATAGATTTCAGTGTTCTCATAAGAATTACGTCTAATTTCTTCCAACTCTAGAATCTGTATCTTTCTATGCTCATCTACATATGAAAGATTCATATTACATTGTCTAACAGCCCAATATGCACGTTGTTCTACCTCTACTGGGAGGTGACAAGCCTTTCCAAAAAAAATCTTGTACGGTAAAATTCTGATTGAGGTTTTAAAAGTTTTACGGTATTCCCAAAGTACATCATCCAAGAACAAACTCCAATCTTTCCTATTGGTTTGTATGATTTTTTCCATGATTCTCTTAACTTCCTGATTTGATATTTCTGTTTGTCCGTTAGTTTGAGGGTGATATGTAGTAGAGACTTTACGATCAACCCCATACTTACAAAGAAAATATTTCATGTTGTGATTGAAAAAATGGGAACCCTAATCACTAATGACGAATCTCTGCAAAACAAGCCGAATAAAAATTTGGGACCTCAAAAAAACAACAACAACTCGAGAGTCATCCGTCTTAGTATCTTTTTCTTCCACCCATTTAGATAGGTAGTCCACAGCTAATAATATGTACATGTTGCCAAATGAATTTGGAAAAGGCCCCATGAATTCAATGCCCCATGCATCAATGATTTCACAAAATAACATGGGTTGTTAGGGCATTTCATTCCTCTTGGAGATATTCCTTGTGAATTTACATCAACTACATGACTTTAAAAATCTATGGGCATCCCTATACAATGTTGTCCAATAATGTCTTGAGTCAAGGACCTTTCAAGATGTACGTTGAGAGTTAAAGTGGCCCCCATAGACCAAGGTGTGGTAGAAGGTTAAAACAGAGGTGAACTCATTGATAGGGACACACCGATGAATTAAATGCTCACCACAAATTCTACACAAATATTGGTCATCTCAAAATTACCACCTATAATCATGCTTAAGTCATTGGGATTGTGAAGTGATGAAATCATTGGGGACCCTAGATGTTGCTAGAAAATTCACAATGTCAACATACCGGGGGTAATTTCCACAACATCACCATGGTTCTCATGGGGGAGGGGTGTGTCAACATGATGGTCCAATGGTGGGGAAATCCCACTAATGTGGTTATCTACCACATTTTCTACTCCTCTCTTGTCACGAATCTCAAGGTCAAACTCTTGGAGGAGGAGCATCCACCGAATGAGGTGGGGCTTGGCTTCAATTTTCTTTAAAAGGAAATGAAGGGTAGTGTGATCAGAGAAAATAATGAATTTTGACCCAATATGATATGAAAAAATAATTCAAGCAAAACAAAACAGAAAATTTTCTTTTTCAATTATTGTGTAGTTCTCCTAGGTCAGGTCAAGGCTACATGAGGCATATGAAATGACGTGAGGAGCCTTCTCAAATCGTTGTGATAAAAATTCCCCAACTGCAAAGTTAAGGGCATCATAGAAAATTTGGAGGGGGAGATCCCACCTTGGTGGTTGGATGATGGGAGGTGATGTGATGATCCTTTTAGTAAATTGAAAGAATACTTTCATTTTTTTATCAAAAAAAATTCAAAACCCTTTTTCAATAACTTGGATAAGGCAAGTTCGATCTTACTAAAGTCTTTAATGAATCGGTGGTAAGAACCCACATGACCCAAGAAAGATCACACCTCACGAACATATTTTAGATATGTAAGGGTTAAAATTAATTCAAATTTTGATTTATCCACTTGAATTCCAACTTTTTAAATAACATTCCCAAGAACCATCTCTCATTCAACTATGAAATGGAATTTCATATAATTTAAAAGATGATATTTTTCTATTCATCAATAGAGGATAAAACCTAGGTGAGCCAAACAATCATCAAAGGAAGTTCCATAAACTTTGAAATCATCCATAAAAACTTCCATGAAATTCCTTAGGTGCTCAAAAAAAATACGCAACATACATTGCTGAAAATTACCAGGAGAATTACATAGACCAAAAGGCATTCTTCTCTATGAAAATGTGCAAAATGGAGAAGTAAATGTTTTATTTTCTTGATCCTCAGAGGCTATATATATTTGGAAATAACCCGAATTACCATGAAGGAAACAATAATGGGACTTACCTGCCAATCGTTCTAACATTTGGTCAATGGAAGGTAGAGAAAAGTGGTCCTTCCACGTGGCTTGATTCAGTATTCGGTAGTCAATACAAACTCTCTAATTATTTTGCACACGTGTTGGAACCAATTCATTACTTTCATTTGACATGCCTGATATTCCTATTTTCATAGGAACAAATTTCACTAGTCTAACCCATTTACTATTAGATATAGAATAAATGATCCCCAAAGTAATTAATTTATTAATTTCTAATTTTTCCACTTCTTGGAGAGTGGGATTCAACCGGTGTTTATATGGTCTAATAGGATTAGCATCATCATCCAAAATTATATGGTGCATACAAATATATGGGATAATCTAAGGAATATTAGCCAATGTCCATCCTATTGCCTTTATACACTCTCTCAAAAGATCAAGTAGTTCTGATTCCTACTATTGAGAGAGGTTATTTGCAATAATGATGGGAAATTGGTCAATACCCTCAATATAGGCATATTTTAAATTATAAGTAATTTTTTTAATTCCAACACCATGGGTTTTTGGAATGACGGAGGGAATTTAGGGGAAGTCAGGTCCACTAAACTATCTATCTACTCATGTTTATTCTCTACAGATAAAGAATCAATTGAAATGAGATTTATAGAATCATCGACGGTCATGGGTACCTCAGAATGAACACACTCATAAATTAATGAACACAATTTACACTTTTCATAACCCACACAACACTCAAAACATGAATCAAAATTCAATTCATCCAAGGGTTAAGAAGAGGAAAATTAATTAGAGTATGGGTTGGGGAGAGAATTGTTTTTGTGAACATCATTTGAGGGAACTTACATCAAATAGATCGAAAGAGTGGAGTGTTCTTCAACGAGGTGTTTCATAGCCTCAAGGATGTTAAAACATACCTTTTCTCCGATAAACTCCATGGAAAACATACCATTGTGAACAATGATGATCGTATTTGTTGTTTTGAAGAATGGCCTCCCAAGTATGAGAGGAGCATGTCCTTGGGTTCAGGTATCTTCCATCTCAAGAATGTAGAAATCAGTATGGAAGATGAGATTCTTTTCCTGTACAAGGATATCCTCAATAACTCTTGTTGGATGCGTAGTACATCAGTTGGAATGTTGTATGACAATTCCAATTGTTTTAAGCCCTCCAACTTGCAGAGAAGTGTACACGGAATGTGGTATTACATTAATGGATACACCTAAATCTATCATAGCATCAAAAAATAAGGTTTCCCCTATGCTACATGTTATTGTGAATGTGACTGGATCCTTGAATTTGGTTGGCATTGCTGGTTGAATCAAGGCTGAGACATTCCTTCCCAAGTGAACTCTCTCATTCACCTTTAGCCTTTGTCTATGGGTTCAATGTTCTTTATGAAATTTGGCATATCAATGGATTTGTTTAACTGCATCCAATAAAGTAATTTTAACTTCCACTTATTTAAATGTATCCATTATTACATTATCAACGTAATTATAAAAAATCTTCTTATATTTAGAGAGTCTTTGGGGGAAAGTAAGATGAATGGATTGTTCATGGGAATCCTGAATGATAATTGGTCAACCCTTTTGGCTTTTTTCTTCACTTGAATCATTTATAGGTGGATAATGAGTGTTTTCAAGAGGGGGACATACATATTCTGTAGAATAAGTATAAGGAGAAACTTATTTATAACTACGAAGTGTAACTACATGTACATTACCTTTATTCCTTGTATTGGCAATGGGTTGGGATGATAGTTTTCCAAAACCTTGAATCTTAAGCTCACTAATGGTGTTTTCCAATAGTCTCGCTTGAGTTCATAGGTCTTGCATAACTGATTGTGTAGAATATTGGAATTGTAGGTTATGTTTTTCCATTTTCTTCACCATATCCTTGAGGATTGGTTCAGATTTGGGAGGAAGCAGATGATTTTTTGGGATGTTGGAGGATAAGAAGGTTGCATACTTTGGCCTTGTTCACACCAATTGTGTTTGGGGTAGCTTGAGTTTCCTCATTGTTGGTACTGGGGTTGTTCTTTCCACCTGGGGTTTAGATTTTCCCTGAATTGTTCTTGAATTAAGGGAGGTTTTTGTTGGTAAGGAAGCCCTAGGAAAACAACTGCACAAGACTTGGGTGAATCTTGAAGTTGTGGGAACTGATCAAAAAAATGTGTATTGTCAGAGAAAATACCACAATGTAATGGAACTGAAGAAGAGTACGAGTTACCCTGTTCTTGATATAATTTTCATAGAAGGGTATGCATCTTATGAAGTTCATTTTCTTCTATTTGTTCTAGGTTTGAATAAATTACCTCATGAACTCCTCGGGCTGGTGCAATTGCTTGTGTTCCAAATTGTTGTGCATTTTGAGCCATGTTGGCTATTAAATCACAAGTGGTGGAAGAAGTTTTATCAACTAGGGAACCACCAGCTATTGCATCAATCATTCCATGATCCATGGGGATAATTCCATCATATAATTATTGGATTAATAGTTGTTCACTAATTTTGTGGGGGGGGGGACATTTTGGGCAAAGTCATTTGAATCTCTCCCAGTATTCATGAAGTGTCTCTCCTTGTGATTGCCTAATGCCAAAATATTTCATTCCTAATTGATGCAGTTTCAGAGGTAGGGAATAAATTCTATAAAAATAGTATTTTCAAGTCATTCCATCCCCCAATTGTGGTAGGAAAATAGTATAGCTACTCTTTTTCTACACCATCAAGGGAGAAATGGAAGGCCCTAAATTTATTTAGGTCCTCAGACACATTTAGGTGTTTCATTATTGATCAAACTATGTGAAAATCCTTAAGGTTTTTATGAGGGCCCTCACCAAGAAGAACATGGAATTTAGGAAGAAGGTGTATGAGTCCTGATCTTAGATCAAAGTTGGACGTTTCCTCAGGATATTGGATGTACACAGGTTGGTACTCCACATCCTGGGTGGTTAGTTCTTTTAAGGTTCTATTATTTGCAGCCATGTTTTATTGGATTTGATTGGGTTAAATTTTTGATTGGTTTATGAACACTTTAGGTTCCACAATTGGTTCCTTAGTGTTACTTGATTTTCCTCCTCTGGATTCCATGATTTGTGTGTGAAGTGTCTTTTCAATTTCAGGGTCAAATTCAAGCAGTTTTTCTTTTTCTTATCAGGTCATGCAAATAAGTAGTGAAGTTTGATTATTTATTGAATATGGATAAATTCACTTAAGAAGAGTTAAAATTTAATATAATATTATAATATAGAATTATATAGAGAGATATATGGAGAAGAAGAAGAAGATATAGACAGAGTGAGAGAGAGAGGAAGAATACACAAAAACAAACAAAAATAAAGACTAAAACCCAAGACAAAAACAATCAAATGGGGGTGGGGTTTTGAAATGTGTTCTAATTAAGAAGTAAAATAAATAAATAAAAGGAAATAAAGAAAATTAACTATCTTGGATCCCATAAAATGACAAAAAAAAATTGATCGCATTGTCGAGTGTGTCAAATTAGATGTTTATTTTTAACTAGAATTTCTATAGTATAGTAGCTAACCTAGGTCATCTCTTGATGGAGCCTTAGATCATTAATTCCAAAATTTGGTTCTAATTATGATAGTAAAAAATGGAAATTGGGGTTTTATAATACTTGGTTTTTATGATTAAACATGACAATAGAAAATGAAATCGATAAAACAAAGTATAAGTAAATAAGATTAATTAAATGTGATCAACCCAGGGGAGTATCGTGATGCTCATCCTTTATCACATCAATATAAAGGGTATAAATATTTTAACAAATGGTTTTATTATACCTATTACCATAATTTTACTGAGTTTATACTAGGATACCCCCTAGGGATCATTGAAAAACAACCAATGTTTCACCGAACACCGCCGATGAATGGGTGACTTGTGTTCGACATCATAACCAAAAATCACAAAGGAAACACACAAAGAACATGATGTGTTGTCCATATTTGTATGTTATTTATTTGTGACACCATTTCATAAATGTATATGGCCGTGACAGTTCTTATGTGAGTTTAATTGACTAATATAAACCACACAAACACCGTAATTGATTGAGGGAGGAAAATGGGAAGAACGGTGTGTGAAACATCACATGAAAGTGTACCCCCAAACATGATCATTTGATTTTTAGTATAACATAACAATATATAATGCTATTAAATAAAAAGATATGATGTATAAAAATAACATACAACCTATAATTAAAAATATCATTCAAAATAATACAAGTATAAAGATCAGGATTACATCACGTTCCTCCCCAAGTGATCACAAGGGGTTTAGAAACCCATGGGAGGGGAGGAAGAAGAAGATGTTGAAGTAGAACTTCACACAGACTCCATAACTTCTAAGAATAATGGGAAAAAACCTTTTGGACTCCAAAATTGAAACACCTTATCTCTTGGTCGAACTCCAAAATGGGGTCCCCAAGGTGCTAATTTATAAGCAAAGTGGGAAGTGGTTTTGGGAACCGAGATTTCACAAATCCTCTTGGTACATGGTTTTGGATAGTCAAACTATCATAACTCACTTTGGAAAAAACTAAAGCATTGTTTCCCTACAACTTTTATACCTCCATGTGAAATTTGGAAGCCAGTTATAAAATATAATAAGAGATTTTGCAAAAATACAGAGGAAATGTTTCGACCCCATCCAGATCCACTTTATTGGATAGATCAGTCTGTATGGGCCTCTTAATGGATGAATTGGGATTTGGTTACTGAAGATTAAATGTATGTAATTACTCTCTAGACCATCCCCCAAATGTTCATCACTTTTTAATGAAAATTTTAGATGAATCATGCGTTTTAGTCCATTGGTGTGCCTGGATCATGTGCAGATTTTCCCATTTTTCGTGGACTTCATCATGGGTCCTCCAAATCACCTCCACCTACAATATAATTATCAAAACAAGTAACATTACCCTTGTTAACAGTTTTAAAAAAAATAATTGAGTCAAACATGAAGTAAAATTTTTTATTATACTTTTTATATTCAATAAAAAACAAGTTTATTACGTTGGTATAAGGGTGAAATAAAATAGCAAATCGTGGTATGATCAGTAACGCATGCCAAGTTAGTGTTTCATGTAGCGCATGGAAATTCATTTTTTTGTGTTGCACAATACAAGTTATTTGTGTAGAATGGAATTTTGGACTTACTATTTTAATATATATATATATATATATATATAATATTTTTTAGTGTCATGAGAAATGAAAAATATAAAAAAATTCAATTAATTCAAAAAAAATATTTCACAAAATCTTGAGGTGTTACATTCTACCCCCTTAAAATAAATTTCTCCCAATAAATTTGTCTGGTTTATCAACAATTTAATACTTGAAAGTTCATTTCATATAAACCCACATCATAAAAATGAATTATAAACCTTCTATTAAAAATACAATGTTGGAACCATAATGGTTACCCAATGTAACATATAACTAGGTTTCCACATAGGAGAAAATAAGTTCGGAAGGATTACTGTACATGGAGGGAAAAATTAAATATCTTTAGGGAGTGATTGAGTTAATCAATAAAAAAAAAGTGAATGATTATGAAAAGGTTAGCGCCTCATATTCATAAACCTGTGATGATTTTAAAGGCCATTGGTTCAACCAAAATTAATTTATTAGGATAATAAATTTTTTTATCATTATCCTAATATTAGATAATTATTTTATTAACCAGAAATATAAAGAAATATAATTTTTTGAAATATTTAAAAAAAATTCTTTCTTTTGTTTTTCTTTTATATATTTCTAATTCATCTATTACATTAAGAAATGAACTTTTTGAAATTGACTTTGATGCCTGAAGTACTAAAATAAAATTTTGTAGATCTTAAGGCCTATAAAAAAATGAAAAGAATAGCAATTTTCCCCTAAATATTATTCAAAATGAATATGATTAATACATTAATATAAACATAAAAATTACCAACAATATTTAATCATAAATAATTATTAATAGAAAATAATTATACATAATAAGGATGTCATATAGGCCAGTGGTAGGTGTGAAATCTATATCATCCATCGGCCATGGGTTCAAGAATCACAACCTTGCCGAACTTGATTGGTTTTCACCCGACATACATGATGTCCTTTTCTAAAACCATATTAATATAATTTCTAAAATATTATGGACATACCTGAAATAAGTTTAATAAATAAATATCCTTTTAAGAAATGTTTTAAATTAAATCTCAATACACAAATACTTTATCTAAAGTATAAATTATACTTTTCATGAATGGTTAACCTTATAACCCTTTTGACAAATAAAAATCCAAAACTTCATAAATAATGTCAGGAAATTATCTTAACATGCATCCCACGTATATCAAAAAGTACCACTTGGTTTTCACATTCCAAACATCTGAATACCCTCATCATATTTTCTCTTGAAACATGGTGATAACCAGAATTGCCATCAATACTTCTTGAAAACATAAATGCTTCCCTATTCCATAAATTACTGGTTATATTCCATAAATCCAAGAATTTGTAAACTTTATCCATGATAGTATAGACTACAAGTTAATAATTCCTTAATTAGTTCTAAGGTAATTATTACCATACAATTTACATATATCAAACACATCTTTATATAAAAAACATTATGAGTAACATAATAAGGGTCATCTTTCCCTTAATCATGTGTTTTACATGTATATCATATTTATATTAAATAACTTTTCTATTCCATTGGATCCATTTAACATATTCTTGTAAATCCTTAAAGAAAAAAACATAAACTGAATAATCCTTATATATTTCACGTTTAATAATTCTCGAATCCAAATAGATAAAAACATAGATTACTTCATCCTTAGGCCATTAACAAGGCTACTTCATCCTACTACATAATACCTCTTTCCTTCCACATTTCATATGTATCCTCTTCATCATCATCAATGTAACACTTACACCCACCTCCTTTTCAATTCTCTTCCGGAGCATTCCTATTGGAAGATTGAGTTACATAATGACTATTTATTCCACACTTAAAATACTTAACCTTTGATGATGTCTTAGGGTTTCCAACATTATCATATATTTCATTAAATTAACACATCATTTTCCGCTTACATTCACATTATTTGTGTCATTATTTTAAATATTCAAATCATCTTATTTTTCCTCCAAGACATTCACTTAGGTGATTTTTCCCACATTTTGGAAGGAAACCAAATATTATTTTCAATATGGTCTACATTACCTGAAATCTCAGGAAACTCCTTTCTCTTCCATGGGGAGTCTGAGACTTTCTTAAGGTACATGTTTTTAATCATGTTAAATGAAAAATTCTTAGGCATGACCACAACATCTTTTAGTCCAGCAATTATCCCACTTGTCTATTAATCAGAAAACCATATATCATATTCAACGTTATTCCAATTACTTGTGGTTACCGTCATTGACTAAACCCAGAAGCATTGTGTGATCATTAATTATCATAGTAGAAAACCACATATTCATAAAATGATTTACTTATAGGATTTATAAATAATGATACCTTCCTTAATATATGAAACCCTAGGTTCATCCTAGGTTTTTCATATCCAACTTATATTTAAATCCTTCATAATGATTTGTGAATATTTTTGTGAATTCCCATAGCATATCCCCAAGGAGTGTCAAACTAGGTGTGTAGTAAGGCCTATTGTAATGTACCAGGTAACCCTGAGTAAGGCACAAAGTATCTTGTTAGAGTTTTTACCCCTAGGTACATCTATACCAGAGCCACATCCACTTATAATATCCATACAAGGATTTATTTATAGGAATCCACTCACTCTATACTTTACCAAAATTATAGGAAATTTCCCTAAATGTTAACCCTTTGTTCTACCTATTCTTCTATACATCACAAGACATATCCTTAGAATTATACCTAGGGATATGATTAAAGTTTTATCATCATATTTTCCAAAGGTTTAATAAACCTTTTTGTTGATAACAGTTGTAGTGACCCAGGCTTAGCATAAATGGATATTACATCATTTTAGATGAATATTTAGTACATTACAAAAATACATGCCAAAGGACCATAATGGTTGATTGTCTTTAGAAACTTTGAAAAAAAAATCATTTATCCTAGTAAAATATCTTTAAAATATCCCATAAAAATCTCCACATTTTGTACTTATACCTAAAATATGTATTCATAACATGGGGAAAGGAAACATATGAAAGGGGTGATCTCAGATGCATAGTAAGGGTAAATAAAGGAAATGTGTAAGTGTAACATGAAAAAAGGGTATAGAACTGGATCATAACATTTTAAGATCATAACCTTCATATCAGAGATCACAATAAAGATTGGCAGTTCATAATACATGAATAATAAGAAAATAATGAACATAAGCCATGAAAGCATAACATAGGAATAGAACGTGGAATTTTGGAAAACACATAATCATATTAAAACACTATGTCAAGTCATCTTACTAAGTCCTTTGTAACATGTTAGGATTTAATCACCTGTTTACCAGCTTCAAGCTTGGGGTTCCCTCCTGTGTACCCTCTTGTTTTAGGCTTGAGATGTCCTCCCATTTACCCTCTTGTTTTTGGATTGGGGTTTCCTCTTGTATAATTTTTTTTGGGATTGGTATTTCCTCTTGTATACAATCTTATTTCGGTCTTGGGATTTCCTCATGTTTAACCACTTATTTCAGTCTTGGGATATACACTTGTATACCCTATTATTTTTGGATTGGGATATCCTCCTTTGTACCCTATTATTTTGGGATTGGGATTCCCTACCATGTACCCTTTTATCTCATAAAATATTTATCATTACCCAATGAATTAGAGGGATATATAGGTCCCACCCATCACCTAACGAAATCATACATGCACGTGCCACAAAACATACATCATATCATAACTCATGAAAAGAGATGGGTTCAAAAAACATATAATCATAACGCATAAAATGAAATTCGTATCATTAATATTTAATCACATCACAACCTATAAAAAATAGATAGTTTTCATTATCACTCCATCAAAGAATAACCCATGAAAAAACAGGTTTTAAAGGCATATTACTTGTATAAGAGAAATGGGTTTTATAAACATCCTGACATAAAAGCATAACCCATTCAGAGAAACAATATGAATGGATCCTTAATATCATTTCTTATAATGGAATGAGTAACATCAAAATATTTTATATTTGATGTAAAAAAAATTTGAAATATTTTTCGAAAAAAAATTCTTCTGAAAAATATCCTTATTTCTTTGAAAATTAGTTTTTAAAACATAAAACCTTTTGAAAACAATTTATTTTTAAAATAATTTTAAAACTTTGAAAGAAGTATTGAAACAATTTTGAAATTTTTTTTCCTTAAAAACATAGGAAGGAAACTTGAAAAACCAATTGAAAACAGTTTTCCTTTAAAACATTTAAAATAATCGTCAATACATTTTAAAAGCCTTTTTCTTTGAAAAAATTGAAACCTTATAGAGAAATATTGAGAACTTTTTGAAAGAAATTCTTTGAAAATAACTTCAAAAAATTATAAATAAATATTTCAAAAACATATTACATTTTTAAAATCCTTTTTCTATGAAAATTACTTTCAAATATCATTTCAAACATTTTTGTAAACATGGTTTTGAAATAAAACATATTTCTAAATAAAGAGAGATATACAATAAGATTTTTATTATAAAAATTTCTTTAATTATATTTAGTAAAAAATTGTAAAAAATTGTACTAATACATTGATATAACTTCAATAAACATCTTATAATTAAGATAATGATTTTTCTTTTGATACTTATCATAATATTTCATCAAAATAAGAATAATCATTACAAATATTGAAAAGTGATGAGATTGTTTCAATAAAATCTTACCAATCGGTTACTTGGGATCATACTATTAATGTAAGAAAATGAAATTTAATTAAGAATAAAATATCATAAAAATAAATATATTCATTATATAAAATTTCAATTGGAATAATATACTCCTAAATAAATAACCTAGGTGCATAACAAAACATGTGTCTCAAAAAAAGACAATTTGAGACAAAAATACATTTCCAATTTGGTAAATTTTGAGACATTAATCCCATAAAATAAAGATCATAGAATTTATATTTAAATACCCATGAAAATAATTATAAGAATAATATACTACATACATGTTATTTATAAAAAACAAAGAAAAGGGATGGGTGGTGAATAAAGCATGTATCTCACAGAAATAAAAAGTGAGATGAAACTCACATGCCTTGTGTTTTCAGTCTCGTCATACTCATTCAAAACTCCTGTATAATAAATATAAATATGTTATAAATATTTTAAAGAATTATATTATTATATCTAATACCATATATGGATTTATTATGACTTTATATTACCCTATTTCTTACAATTTCATGTTAAGGTTACACTTTAGGTAATATTCTCTCTTTTTTCGCTTGTGTCTTAATATGTTATAACATTAGTCCCTATACTTATATAAAGATTTAAATAATTTAAAACATGATATAAATATAATTCATGTTAATTATATTTTTATTATAATACTCATTAGAATATATAATTATGAAATGGAATACACAGTTCATGGAGACGGTAAGTCATACATACGCATGAACGTTGTTTGCTTTTTTTATTGTCGTATTGAAAGAAACAAAGTACATAAAATATATATATATATATGTATACATATAACATTATATAGTAGAATTATTATATCATATATATAATATAATTTCACTAAACCTATCTTTAATACATTCTATATAGTCTGTGAACGAATCACATCATGTTAAGGGGGTGGTAGTCCACACATCCTCAAACAAAATTATCGTAATTACACCAAATGGAAGGTAAAAAAGATATGTGTTGTAAAAGGAATGAATAATATTAAATAAATAATAAATATAATATATTTAATATATAAATATAGTGTCCATTATATTTTCCACAATGAGAGACAATGAAGGAAAAATGAATAATCATCGTTTTGTGATGTGGTAGTTCACCGTACACATAAATAGTATGTTCATTACCCATTAGATGGATGTGTGAGTAGGTTTAGGTATAACGCTTAGAATAATAATATAATAGTATCTTTAAGACATTTTTGATGTTATAAAATCATGGAATAAATAGTGTAGAGGGTGGAGAAGTAAAAGTAACAGAAAGGGGCTTGAGAGAAGAGATTACCTATTAATCGGGTAACTCTTTTTGGTTTGTACCAAAATGTTTCCTTTGAATGATCTCTGTAGAAGGAGAATCTTCTAAGACGAATGGGTAATTTTTATATGTTTATTTGGAATTTATTGGACGAACCTATGAGTTTTTAGAGTTGTGAAGAATTAAAAGAAGTGGTGGACTTTTATATGGAAGGAAAATAGATCACATTGAATTTTTGAAAACAAGTTAGGTGTGCACATATTATTACCTACAAAAAGTCATAAAAAATAATTACGGATTTTTTGCATAAATAGAGACATAAAATGAGTTTTGTAGAGGTGGATACTTCATTTTTCCCCTATGATTAAGGTTTAGTCCCTAATTAAGCTTAATTTAACCATAATCATTGTATTTAATTTTAATCACTTTTATTAATCCTTTTGGTTAAAAATTAACATGATCTAATTAGACAATTAAAATTATAATGATTACAATGGTGTATTTCTATTTTCTAAACTTAATTCACAGAATATGAAAAATTAATATTAATGTTATTCATGAAAACGGGATGAAATAACGTTTTTTTGTAGTAGAAAAACGATCAAAAGTTTGTTTAGTTATTATATTAAATTTCACAGTAAAATTTATTATAATGACCTAAATTATATTAATAGATTTATAATTGATCTCATGTGACTGTAAAAAATAAATTATAATTTACCATTAATAATTATTTTAATGAAAAAAGGAAGTTATTAACAAAAATGCAGCATTTTTCACTATTAATAAAAAAAATGAAAACTCTCAGAAAAATCCCAAAAAATCACCCTAAGAGAATTCCAGCATTTTAAATCAAAAAATAAAGTATATTTATAAAATTAAATTTCTATGTGTGTTTAGAATTAATTTTACTATTCCTTACAGAAGGACATGTAAAGTAGTTCATTTTAGAAAATAGTATTTTTAAAAATATAAATACTTTACAAAAAATTATATTTTTCATTATAAATATGTTTTATTTATATAAAACACTTATAAAAATATTTGAAAAGTAGTTACTAATATATATATTACTAATTTTTTACCTCTATGTTATAAATACCTCATTTAAATAATTATAACAATAAAATGATGTTTTAAAGAAACTCGGTATTGCATGTAACATACACCAAGTCGGAGTTGCGTGTAACACATGTCATGTCGGTGTTGTGTGTAGTGCAAGACAAGTCATTGATGCATGGAGCACAATCCAAGTAGGTTCTGTGTGAAAGGAATTTTTTAATTATATATATATATATCATCTAATAGTATCACATAAAATGAAAAAAAATATAAATTAATTCGGAAAAAAATATTGCACAAAATTTTGGGGTGTTACATAAATGACCAATAGTCACCTCCAATCCAACGCAAACTGATGGAAACAACAAAAATTGAATCCGAAATACTATAAGATTCTCTTCCTTTTACTTGAATTCTATAATAAAACATCTATTAATTCTTGGAGACACAAGTAGGGTGTGATACAAATCCCAGTGGGATAACACAATATTTTCTATACAAGTTCAAGTACAAATAATTAAATAATTCTATATTTTAAAACAAAATAGTTTTAAAAAGAATTTATATAAATCCAAACTAGTTATAAATATTTTTTCCTTTTCCTTATTTGGGTTTCATAAAGTCCTTTAATGTTCTCAGTCCATAAATATGATAGCTATATGTAATAAAATCAGAATGAATATCCACACATCAAGAGGTAAATAGATAAACATATATCCTTGAAAAAACATATGATGTGAAACTATATGATACAAAATCATATTAAAACATTTGATCAACAATCAATGATAAAAAATCATGATATAAATAACCATAATTTAAAAAACACCTCACATATGGGATTTTTCTTCTAAAACATTTTGTACTAGACACTAGAAATCCTAAACAAGAAAAATTTTAGATCCTACATATATCGAGTCCTTATAGTCGATATCACAAAAGGTTACCTCCTAGTCATACAACACAAACTAAGGCTACCCATGACTCTTTCTTGATTCACCCAAGCATCCCAACATGCAATTTTCAAATACATTTTCAAAACCATGATAACAATTTTATTAAAAAAATAAAAGCTAAGACAATCTAGTTTAGAGTTATAAACCCCATTTTTAAATCATGAAAATACATTGTCAAAGAAAATACCCTTTTTAAAAATTATTGTTTCCATGAAATCATTTGAAAACATTTATCACCTAATATTAGTGAAAAAACCAAAGGAAGTTGTCAATAACATCATTCAATTAATCAAATTAACCCTTCGTAAAGAAAAAACTACAATAACATAGTATAAACCTAATTTATTTCAAAAATAGTGACCTGAAATGAAAATAATGACCTTCAAAAGACAAGTCACATCATAAAACCAAACTAAATCAATAGAAAAAACTCTTTGATAAAAAATTATCATCTAAACCACAACCTCAACCAAAAAAGAATAACTAAAAGGATTGCATAACTAGAGAGAAGAAATACAACCAAAATGGAGATAAATCCTTCAAAAAAGTGATCTGGATAGTTAGGGAGTCATCCAAAATCACCTAGGAAGAGTCTCTAGGTCGAGAATAATAAATCATGTATGAATGAAATAATAATTTCATTTGAATTGATTGTTTAAAACCATCCCTCAAAAGATTACTTTGTTTTTATTCCATTATACTCCATGTAGTACAAGAGTCCCCCATTCACCAGAAAGCACATTAATATTTATTAAAAATATGATATTTTTTCATTACATGATGTGTTCCCTTTAATGTGCCTATAAATTATCATGTTGTGTATCTAGTTCATGGGTTATTTCCAGAGGCCATTACATGTCGTGTACTCCCATTAGACGTCATGTAAATTCCCATCCAATAGAAAATACTATAGGTTTTATGCTGAATATTCCAACAAATCCCTGACTTCTCTATTACAGGTGTCCTCTTAATTTTCTTCTCAATGTTACTCAACCAACCAAAAAGGAAAACCAAAACAAAGGTTAAAAAATACATGATAGAAAGGTAATGAGGCATTATATTCTCCCCACCATAAATTATGTTTGCCCCTATAAAGCTCTCAATATCTTAGATCCATAAAAATAGAAATCCAATGATTCCCCATCAATGACTCATACTCCCACATCTTGTTGTTATCCTATTTACATTTCCATAGTACTCAAACTAGGGGGATTGTTTAACGACACAATAACTAATCCTATAAATATATAATCTAATCTAGATACTCGACCAAAGTGGTATTGGGATCAAGATGAACATACTACCATATAAACATGGGAAGGATCTAGTATATACCTCCTCAATTGGGAAACGTGAAACACATCATGGGTATCTATAAAACCAGATGATAGGTGTAATTGATAGTCCACCCTCCCTAGTTGTGCAATGATCTCAAAGGGGCTCAAAAACCTCAGTGCTGACATATTGTTATTACCCACCTGGTGATGTCTCAAGTAAGGTGAAACACTGAGAAAGACCTAATCACCAACATAAAACTCTAACATTTTACATAGATAGTCCACATAGTATTTTTGATGACTTTTTTACATGATCAAATTCCTCCATGCCAACTTCACCATCTTCATCGTATCCTAATCGACACTAAACCAATCCAAGTACCATTATCCCGACTCTTCCCAACACAAGTAAGATCTAAATGGATACCCATAAAAATCCTAGAAGGGTTGTATCTATAATGAATCCTGATAAATATTGTTATTTTAAAACTCAACAAAAGTAAAAAAAATTCCGAAAATCCTCCAAAATCAATCACATAATCCTAGAGCATATCCCCTAGAACCTATATATCCCTCTCTGTTTGTCGATCCATCTATAGATGATAATATTTACTTAACTAAATCTATAAACCCATCAACTCCTAAAAACCATTCCAGAAATAAGATGTGAACCTTGGATACATATTTGAAACAACTATACAGTGAACACTATGAAGTTTCAAAATCTCCCAACCATACAAGTCCCCAATATATTCCACATTTGCTGCCTCCCAGATAGTTAGTAAATTTTCTAATTTTCTGAGTTTATCAATGATCACCCAAATCAAATACTCACCATAAGGATTTTATAGAAAAATAATGAAGAAATAAATTTAAAACTCATTCCACTTTTACACTAGAATGGGTATGTAATGAAACACCCCCATGTATCTAGTGTTATGCATTAATTGTCTAACATGTTTGCCATAGATGAACAAATTTTTTTATCTTCTGATCCATCCCTTTCCACCAATATTGATTCATCAATTAATGATACATATTATTATCCCCAAGGTGCATGAACCAATAAGAATAGTATCCTCATCCCAAAAACTCATGTCTCAAAAAAATGGAACAACCAACTTATTAAGGAAGAACAAATCTCCATTGGGAGAATGAGAACACTCACCTTATGTCACCTCACCATAATGGATTTCACTAAACAATTATAACTCAGTGTATGAAACCATCTCAATCTGAACTCACTCATAAAAATATGTTGGAGCTTTCATTAAAGAGAAGAATACCTTTCCACCAAATTCTTCTACTTCTAAGATCATATCTGCAAAAAAATTATCAGAGAATACTCCTCAAATAATTTCTTCATGTCTTGTGTCAGAAATGTTTTGCTGAATGCATCAAACAACAAAATTTATTTCCCGTGAGTATAAGAAATATAAAAATCCAAAGTATAATGATACTCCACCCAGTGTCTCTATATAAAATTCAGATCCCTTTAAGTAACAATAAATTTCATGCTCTTATGATCATAATATTTCATAAACCACACCCTAAAGATATAGTGATGTCACATTTTCACTTTATGCATAACAACTAATAACTCAAGGTCATGTGTAGGGCAGGTCTCATGGTGGTGTAAATGTTGAGAGCCATAAGCCACAACCTATTTACCCTACATCAAGAAACATCCAAAATCTGCACTAGCAGAATCATAGAAAACATTATAACCTTACCCCAGTTCTAGAAGAATCAAAACTAATGTTGAATTTGACCATGCCTTCAACTCTTAAAAATATCTCTAACAATTTTCATTCTATTCAAACATTACACCCATATGGGTTAAAGATAGAATTGAAGAAGTGATCTTGGAGAAGTCCATAACAAATCGTCTATAATAACCATCCAAAACCAAGAATCTCTAAATCTCAAACACATTCATATGCTACTCCATAAACATAAATGCCAATAAATTTTCATGATCTACGTAGATTCCCCCTCAGATATCATATTCCTGAGAAAAAACACCTCTTGGAACCAAAACTCACACTTGGAAAGCTTACCATATAGATGATTTTCTTCCAAAGTTTGAAGAATGATATCCAAATGGTCTATATGCTCCTCCTTTGACTTAGAGTACACCGAAATATCATCCAAAAATATATAAACAAAATATTCCATGAACTAAAAAAATGTATGATTCATCAAGTCCATAAGAACCAAAGGAGAATTAGTGAGACTGAATGGCATAAGCCAAAAATTTAAATTTCCATATGAACTCTTAAAATTTGTCATAGGTATATCCTATTACCCTGATATCAAATGGTGATACCCTGACTACATTTAAATATTAGATAACCAATTATCCCCTCTATGTTGATTAAACATATAATTAATCCTTGGTAAAGGATAGGTGTTCCTAACAGTCACCCGATTCAACTTTCAAAAATCAATACAAATTCTAAGGCTTGGTTATACCTTCTTAGAAAAATAGACATGAAAAGGCCACAATGACATGATAGGGTGAATAAATCCTTTATCCACAAGGTCCTCAAGTTTGACCCTTTATTCAAACAACCCAGCAGGTTTCATACAATAAGCCGGTATAGAAATGAGCATCATAACAGGGAGCATGTCAGTAGTAATTAGACCTCTCTTTATGGAATAAAATTAGAAAAATCATCTAAAAATTCCTCAGGGTACTGAAAACCAACTTCATGAAGTCAACTACATAGTTATGGGTCAACTTCTTCAATAAATATCTAAATAATTGTACGATATTATCCCATCATATGAAAAAATTGTCCCTACCATTCTTGATCTAGATTCCCACTCACCCTAGAAAACATATGTGACACTACTGGAAGATAAGAACTGATCTTGAGACTAATAATATCCTATCTAGGAATTAACACTAATCATCTGATCCATTTCGATAATCAAGTTGAATATGTCAACATCATGAAATAAGAACTCACACTCCACCTCAAATTCTACTATCATCACACGATATGTTGGACATCTGAAACCTTTTTTGGATCACATTACCAATGGAATGGAATAAGACAACAATAAGGAATAAGTTCTGAATAAAATCCCAACATTAAAAATAACTTTGAAATTAAAAAATAATGAGTACCACCTGTATCTAATAAATCAAGGACCATAGAAGATGAGATAAAAATGTACCTCTAATAAAAGATGGTCCTACTTTAGATTAATTAGAAACATACTCTATTTCATAAATTATTCCAGTCTTAGAAATATGAACATCTCCTTTGTCCTATGGTTTTGACCCACCACCCTTGGTAGCATCTATATGAACCTAAAAACATCTGGTGAGAGTGGATATTGTCCTTCTTCCCTAAGACAGCTTTTAACAAAATCGATGTAGAAGGCTAGATCGTTGACAAAGATAAAAATTATTAGGAGCCTCCACACATCTAGTCTTCATATGAACTCCTCTTTGACACTAGTAATAGATAGATATTTTATTCCCATTGATTACCCCTGATACTGGACCTGAGGAAAAATGACCACATGTAATCTACCTTATCTATCAAAAAGTTACTCCATGGCTATCCACAAAACCAACTAATGCTCCACACTAAAATTTCATCCTAAATATGGATACCTCAAATAAAATTACCATTTAAACTACCTCCATAATGTTTGAAGGAACATGAGAATCAAAATTGTCTAAATATTAGGCCTTAGTCCTAACTCAAACCTCTGAGCCTTCAGGTACACATTAGTGACTATCTCCAGTGCCACATGCACTAAATAAGAAAAACAGGTAGAATACTCTAGAATGGTACACTCTTCGTACTCTAATGTCATAAAATCTAATTTATTTTCCACAAACAATTTCTTAAGATAAAAATGTTGTATAATGGTTTTAGATAAGGATTCTTCTGTAAGATTCTCATGTGACTTACCATGAATAATAGAGTCTCGTCATCTTCGTCTCAATCCCTAAAGCATATACATGAAAAAACACACATTATATTTTTTAGAAAACATCAAGAAGTTGATGATCCTCTATATACTCTCAATACACTCCTCACATTTCTAAAGGTACTTTTTCACCACAAATGAAGGGTGGATTCTACTTAGTGACTTATAAGCCATGATCCATAATGCATCCTTGTTTCTTGAAACCCAGTTGACCCAGACTCTTAAATAGTGATAAAAAAACTTCTATCAAAGAAGTATCCACTGGTGGATTCACCTGCAGAACCTGTCTCACTTCATCGTTTCTTTGATTTGTAAGATCTCGTCGTGGAGGAATTTTCTAATAAAACGCAATAACCAATTATTCATCAACAAATTAAAAAAATCATATGACCTGATTCTAGTATCGATAACAAAGATTTAAATTATTAAAATTTTAAGGAAAACAGAAAACTATCAATGAAAAATCTTATGTAAAAAATTACAGGTCAATTAAAATAAATATCACATACAATACACAAAAATTACCCTAAATTCTATCTCTAAAACAAGGTAAAAGTACCTGACCACCCATGGTAACTTGGTTTCAATCACAGATGTGAGATGGATAGGACCCTTTTATGAACCTACTATCTGAATTCTATATTTCTTAACTCCTATCTACCTATGAAACATAACCAAACATAGGCAGACCTAACACACTTCAGGATAAGCTTCCATTTGAAAACAGATTTTAACGAATACTCTATGGTTAACTAGACTATCCAACCAAACCAGCCCATTACATAATAATGGTAAAACTGGATAACAAAAACTAATTCCAAATACTAAAAAAGACACACAACCTATGTATGAAGTAGAAAAAAATGATATAACAAAAATGCATACAATCCCAAGACAAAATAGGCTAAACCAGAAAGTCTATCAAGATCCCATGTGACCAACAGTCACCTCTAGACCAAACCAAAATGGATGTACCAGTAACAAGAGAATCCAACATGATACAAGATTCTATTCCCTTTATGCCAATCTGAAAATATATCATCTAAAAATTGAAAAATGCACAAGCAGGTTGTGAGCCAAATCCCATTAAGATACCACCATAGTTTCTATACAAGTTCTAATATCAATAATGTTTCAATTCTATCTTTTGAAACAAAATAGTTTAATTTTTTTTATAAATCCAAACCATGTATAAATATTTTCCCCTTTTCTAATTTGTTTTTCATAAATTCCTTTCATATTCTCAATACAGAAATAGGAAAATTAATTGTGATAAAATAGGAAATCATATCCATGCATCTAGAGATAAACATGTAAAAAAATATCCATAAAACAACCTATCTTGTGAATCTAATTTACAAAACCAAATATAAAAACCTATGAGCCGTAATCCATGATAAATAAAATCATATGATAAATAAAAATAAATTAAAAAAAACCTCATGTATAGGTTTTATCGTCTGGGATAGTGCATACTATAAACTAAAAAACCTAAACATGCATAACATTTTATCCAATCAATATAAAATTTTACCATTATATATCGCAAATGGTTACCTCCTAGTGGTGCAACACAGACTAAGGCTACTCTTCTCTCATTCCCAATGCTCCCAAGGTTCCCAATGTGAAATTTTTCAATATATTTTCAAAACCATTTTCATAATTTTATAAAAAAATTTCAAAAGAAATAAAATCTACTTTGGAGTTTTAAAATCCATTTCTGAATCTTGAAAATCAATTTAAAAATAAAAACCCCCTTTTTTCAAACCATTTTCCTTTACAAGAAATCATTTGAAATCAGTTATCACTACAAATAAATGAACAACCCAAATAAAATTATCAATAACATCTTGAAATTCATTAAATTAACCCAATATATATAAACATATACATCAACATGGTAGAAACCTAGCTACTTTTGACAATGATGACTATAATCCAAGAGGATAGCCTTTGAATGACAAGGAATGCCATGTAACTGAAAAGGATCAATAAAAATGATATATAATCATAAATCCACAACCAAATCATAGAAAAAAAACTGAAAACCAAAGTAGAACTAGAATTATTAAATTCCCAATGTGAATAAATCTATCACTAATGATGACCAATCATTGAATTAAGTGATTCATATGGGAGGGAGTCACCCAAAATCTCCTCAGAAGAGCCTATAGTTTGAGAATAAGGAAGCCTATATAAATGAAATAATAATTTCATCTGAAACACTTATTTCATACCAACCCTTGAGAGTTTACATTATGTGTAATAAAATTATAGATTGTGTAATCCTTGTATCCCACATACATCGAAAACACATCTCTTTGTATTGAAAACTGATATTTTTTCATTATTTTACATGTAAACTTTAAATTATTTATAAAATTAAAATGTTATGTATCCAGTTAATAGGTTCTTTTTGGCGGCCATTACACATCATGAACTCCATTTACAAGTTATATTATTACCTAGAAAATAAAAAAAATTACAGTTTTTTTTCTGAATATTCCAAAAATTCATTGACTTCACAATTATAGGTATACCCTGAATTACCTTCTTAACATTACTCATCCAATGAAAAGGGAAATCTAAAAAAATGGTTAAAACATACACATTATAAATTTAATAAGTCCTTACAAAATAAAATAATTCCATGATCCAAAATAAAATAAATATGTAGCTAATTTTTTTGTTATAATCAATATATCTAACACTATATATTTATGAACTTAAACCTTAGTTGTAGGGATCAATTAATATTCCCCTTCCTCTATTGGGATTTCTTAAGAATAATTCCTTGAAATATTAGGGAATTAATTTGATTAGTATTATATTTTCTTTCAATAGTTGCAATGATCATTAGTGTCTCTTTTAATTACCTTGTAATCACAAACCAGATGGATTTTTACTATATAATTAAAGAAAAATACCATTACCATAATGAATTTTTTATGTTTTTTTAGTGCAATGATTAAATGGAAGGAATTACACCCTTAACATCTTCGATTTTATAAATTTATTTTTTGTAGCATTGTTAGCTACCCTATTCTTTTGTTGTTTTGACTAGAAAACATAAGTCTTGTAGAATTTATTCTTATTCATTATGGAAATCAATACTATATCAAGATATATTGAAAAGGTATGATATAATAATACACTATGAAGTCTAGTTTTTCACCAATCAAATATGTGATCAATCATACTTCTTGGATTTTGTACATATTCCACATTATGAGTTTCTAAAATTTTATTATTGGATTCATATTCTAAAACATTTTCTACTTCTTTTTTTCATATAATGAGGAACTTCTTCTGCATAACAGCTCGTTTCCCATGAGGAAAGTATTTTTTAGAATGTACATGTTTTAATTTCAATCACTCTATAATATTAATTTCCTCTAAATAATTATTATTATACAATAGTGACCATCAAGGAATAATGGATTGTTTAATAGTATAAAATTCTAGGAAAACATCTGCCGTTTCAGAACTTCTTAAATGTGTAAAATATATTTTCCAAGGACATGATCCATTTATTAGTTAAAAATGGATTAATATTCCAATTCAATGAATGATTTTTCTATCACACGAAGTGGAATAAAAAATTTCCCCCGTATTGAGGATTATTAGGTAGTTCCATATGGGAAATTTTTTGGGTTATGACTAGATTAAACTAACACAATATAGTTATAATGTTTTCCACTCCGGATCCAAATTTATTATCATTCATTGGAGAGAAATACCTATATAGATTATATGTATTGATATCATTTTAATTCCTTACTCTAAGTAACATTTTTGAACAATGAAATATAATGAATTAGCTCATGAAATTGTTAATTTTAAATTATATAGTATAATTATAAATATTGTGTAATCATTAAAATAAATTGAAAATTTATTCATCGATAATTTCATAATTATAATATTTGTGTCATTTGGAATCACTTTAAATATTAAAAATATTTTCAAATCATTTATAATGGTTTTTAAAAATCAAGGGGGTTAACTAAAGCATATCCCCCTTGAGTGTCTAGCCAGATGTGCAGTCTTATGACAACTCATCATACATTTAGTAAAGATCAAATTGGTACTGAACTAGAATTTTTATAGGTGTTTATCCATTGGTTCATATATTTTATATATACATCCACTTTCCAATATCTATAAGAGTATGTACTTTATAAAAAACAACACATTATACACATTACCAAAACATCATGATATTAGCCTATACATATACTTATCTCTTGAGTATATCATAGTGTTATCTTTTAAAATCATGTGTTTATATATCAAATTCCCATCGATTATAGTAAAATTTCATTGATACCAAAAGTTAAACCATAACTTCAATAAGTTATATTTTATGGTTAGTTTACTGTATTGTAATGGGATATAATAGATATCATCCTAAATGATTGAAAAGTTTATATTTATTAGGAGACTAGACATATACATGATTCTCACGTTACATTTGAAACCACAAAATCCAACATAAAATTACTGTGAGAATTTTATTTTTTATATTATATTCTATAAATCATTCATATATTCCTTCATCAAGTCCTAGGTAAAGGAAAAAATAGTAATGGGTGATATTAGATTCTCAGTAATGGAAAGAATACAAAAAATACCATCAAAGAATAAATAAATCTTGAATAATATAGAAGAGATAGAAATTAGTAAAATATACCATATAACAAATATCATAAATGTTAA
The DNA here is from genome assembly GCA_963277665.1 of Viscum album. Taxonomy (NCBI): domain Eukaryota; kingdom Viridiplantae; phylum Streptophyta; class Magnoliopsida; order Santalales; family Viscaceae; genus Viscum; species Viscum album. The sequence goes on along the minus strand of OY728145.1, from coordinate 614,725,896 downwards.
TATATATAGGGAAAAAAATAAAATATAAATTACAACATGGATAATAAAAGCTAGTTTCATAATTATTGAATTTATATTTCCACAAATCATAATATTACCGTCAAGGACTCATACTTAGAAGACATATATAAATAGGTAAAGTGTATGGAAAAATCACATACTAGTTTCTCTCGTGATACCTAAAGATGAATTAAAGGGATATAACTAGACCATACCATCACATATTAATTGAAATAAATCAATAATATGAAATAAATGAATAAAAATTCAATACATTATCAATATAAACATTCATATTGATAAACTATTATATGAAGTGTTGATATTTAACTTAGTATGAAAATAGAACAAATGATCATATACAGTCAATATACGTAATATATATAGTATCATTACCTTATATTGATAGTAAATTTTAAGGATAATTAATCAATATTTTCATAGGTAGAAATACATTTAAATGAGAATTTGTTATATTCTTTGAAAACTAGAGAAAAATATTTGTTTTGAAAAAAAACATTGTGAATAAAAAATTATATATTATTGATAAAATACCATTTCATTAAATAACCATGTAAAATGGTATAGAAATATTTGATGAAAAGATTAACTATGATTGAAGGAAAATCTATTCATTAGGTAAACATCGCAAGAATGATTCCCTCCAAACATTTCATAAAAAATCAAATGTAACTTGTTTAGAAAAAAACAAGAAGATTACTTTAACCAAAATGATAATTATTTTCGTAAAATAAAATTAGGAATATATTGGTTATAAAAATAAAAATTAAAGAGAATCTGGGTATCAAGTGGGTTTGTAAAAATGGAGACCAAGTGCGTCTGCATAGAAACATTTCATCCCTATAGGGGGAAAGGACCCGAGATCAAAAAAAACATTCCGTAACTTGGATCTCTATAGAAGAAAGAAATTCAACAAATGTATTCTCGTCACATATGGTATTACAAACCTACATAACATTATTCATGAAACCTTTTTATTTTTTAATGATGTATTAAATTAGCCTGGGGGTCAATTTGATACCATGCATTACATTACAGAACATGAGGGAGTCAATTTCACCTACCACTAGATGAATATTCCTTTGTTCATAGAGTTGGAGGCTAGTGAATATGGATTTGGATTCAAATTGAAGTGAATATCCTCTCCCAAGGAAATTATAAATGGTTATTACATAGGTCCTTTAGTATCCTGAACCACCCTTGGCCCCGTATGAGGCCCATGTTACATGCTCCATTAGTGTTCAGCTTATGCCCCAAGTGATGAAGATGTGGTTGGTTTTCTTTAAAAACATTTTCTAAATTGTTTTAAATAAAAAATAGTATAAAATTAAAGGAAAACATACAAATTCTATATATTATGAGAGGAGATGAAGATTGATGGATTTTAAATGATAAAGTTCATATAATTTCCAACAATTGATATTGAAATATAAATATTTCTGAATAAAATATTTGATTGTATAATTATGACAACTCAAATTTTTATGTATATTATTTCATTATTTTGAACATACGGATTAAATTAATTCAATACCAAAATATTAATAGGCCTAATGTATTTGGGAATATAAATACATGGAATAATAACATGAAATAGTGATAAAAACTCTTTAAAAACTCTAAAATATTCTATTAAATTTAAGTCATCTTCTAATACAGAACGATATAACCTAGGGAAATATATAAGAAAGTGGCGATATATAAATACCATTAAGGTAATAATCATGTAATAATATAATGAAATATAGTATGTGTGATTCAATAGGTATATCATGATTAAAAATAAAGGTAAAAGTCATAATCGTGAACAATGAAGCATGATATAAGATCATAACATCAAGGCATCATATGAATATTGTAATAAGATAAATCATGTCATCATAAGAATAAGTTAGGGATAAATGGTGAAAAATCATTGAAATCTATTCACAATATTTCATTTCCTAAAGAATACTTGGTATATATTCTGAGGAAAAAACTACCTAATGAATTATAGAGGTATATAATTCCTACACCACGTGTCACATTCAAAAAATGTACATGAATTTATTTTCTACATAGATTTCACAACATATGAATGTATTTATTGAATTTTAATCCCATGGTTAATGATCGTGGATTACATATGTAGATACCCAAAATAAATATGGGATATGTATAAATAGGTGAATACCCTTAAGTGGAAATGGGAATAAATACACACAATAAAAAAATTGGTCACGGAAAATAACATAATAATTTTTGTAGCACAATGGGTGTATATAATATTTCATGGAGATGATTTGTGAGAGTCAGAGGTTTTATATTATTAAATGGGAATAATAATAATGTTAATAGAATGTTTATAAAAATATTTCAAAATGATAAATTAAAAAGGAAAATTCATAAAACAAATAAAGCACATGAAAATAGAGGAGTGAGTAAATCCATTACCTTGAAATAGTGCTTATAAAATCATGGAATGAGTTTATTAAGATCATAGACACAATGTGGTAGGGATTTATATAAGTATAGGGAGTGGACATTAATTCTAAATGGGTTTTTAGTGAAGGCTAATGGATGGTTCAATGGGTATTTATATAAAAAGAGAGGTGAATTTTTTTTTAATTTCTAAACATTGGTTTTTGACTCTAAGTAATAAATAATCAAACCAAATCAAAACTCATATGGGTTTTCCCCTTGATCTCTAAAAATTTAGAGTTGTTTCTAATATTTAAAAAGTTTTTGAATTTAACTCATCAAAATAATATCATTCAGGATGTGAATGTGAGTCATTTTTTTATTGATTTGTTTTTAAAACCCTAAAATATAATAATGGTCTAGGATTATCCTTGATTGGATTGTGAAATTAATCATATAACTTAAAAACATATTATTTTAAATGGAAAACTATTTTTTTATATATTCCTTTTATATTATTATTCTATCACGTTTTGGCTATTATTATTTCATAACACATACCATATAATTTTACCAAATTCTATATTTACCAAAAAATTCGTTGTCTCAGAAAATTATGAAAAATTACCCATTTAAAAATTAAATTTTTTTGATTTTTAAAATGTTATTTATTTTTTAAAAAACAAATTTTTATATATGATAATAAAGAATTTTAATTAAATTTTTTTTATGACACTAAAAACATTCTCACCATTATAAAAATTACATGTTACTTCATTAAACTCTAATACCAATTAAATTTAAACAAATATTATATAATAAGTTTAAATCATTAAAATAACATTTATTAAAAAATTATTGAATTTATAAGAGGTTGTGTTTTAATTTTATCTATATATTTCTGAAAAATACAATTTTGGTTTCATCATATCATAATATAATTTTTTTTCAATAACATTATATAATAATGTATAAACATTAAGTAATAATGAAAAGGGATCAACATAATCATTATTTTATGAAAAAATATAATATAAAAATTAATACTACATGGGTCAATATATATAACCTTGTATGATAGCAGTTTACTCCCTAAGGGTTTGGTTTCTGACTATAGTATTTTCTTAGGGTGGTTTGACAAACATGTTTTGGGAATCAATCTATATAATGATGAATATATCCTATAAATAGACATTATAGTGAACTTTAATATATAATAGTTTTAATGGAAACTATAGAATAACTATATTAATATATTTTATGATTATTAGTGGTATTTTAATCTTGATAGACAAATTATGGATATATTTTATAATGGCCCAAAATTAAAATTGTATTATATTGTATTTCATTTCTATAATTATATTACTTAATAAGTGATTTATTCATATAGATTTGAATTTATTTGATAAAAGTTTGGGTTATTACATTTTCCCCCTTGATAAATTTCACCCCCAAATATTCATTTCAAGCAATAAAATAGAAAAGGATACTTATGTTTTCTTTATTCTTTTGGTTTGAAAGTTGTATCTTAAAACATATGGTTCTGTTATAATAATTTGACTAGTTGAGTTGTCTTTATTCATAATACATTTACTCTACACTCTAATATAATATCCAGATAATCCTCATAGAAAAGATAATTCACAAAAAGAACTATTTATAGATTCATTACATGTGATGGGTTTGGTATGTGCTTCTTCAATAGGTGAAAATGGAACACATCGTGTAGTTGAGATTAGTTAGGTGGGAGTACCAGTCGATATGCCACCACTCTGATGTGATCAATGATCTCAATGGGACCAATGTATATTAGATTGAGATTTTTTTCTTCCAAAATCTGATAAATTTTATCAACAATGATTTATGATGGAAAAACTTATCATTGACATAAAACTCTTAGCATTGTTAATGATTCCCAGTGTAGATTTTCTACAGACTTTTCCTAGATTTAATATGGCATCGAATGGTTTGAATCTTCTATTTCATTTATTTAATAATATTAGGTCCCATAATCTTCCACTCTACAACTTTATCCAATATTTGTGGAATCGAACACATTTTCCCATATAGATTCTAATAAGGTGCATTTTTAAAACTAGAATAGAAAAAGTTGTTATATGATAACTCTAGTATGGGGAGGGGATGACTCCAACAACCATGAAAATTCATTGAGCATTATCATTGAATATCCTATAGTGTATTAATTTTTCCCTCATACTGACCATCCATGTGAGGGTGATATGCATTACTAAAAATCAACTCTATATCCAATTCTTATTAAATTCATCTCTATAACATTTAATTAATCCTCATATCTTTATCATATGCAATGGAGATTTAAACTCCATAAAGTCTTACCACTTATCTTATCTATTACTTTGTGAGATTGTTAACCGAGAAATATTATTTTTTATAATTAAATTATATTAATCTGTATGGTGATCTACTACCACCCAAATGTAATTATTTCTTTTAGATTCTATTGAGATTCTTATTACTAAATCTATGTTTATTTTTTCATATTTCTATACTGATATAGAGAATTATTACATCATACCCTTATTATTTTTTACTTCAGGCTTGACTTGATGGAATAATAAGAATCAAGATACAAATTGTACATTATTCCACATTTTGTTACTGTACCGGAAGATTTTATTCATATCTCTATACATCATACTACTTATAAGGTGAATTGAGAAATATAATCTATGAAAATTTCCTAGAAGTTTTCTCATTAGTTATTTTTTTATGGGACACATATATGGGTAAAAAAATTATAAATACATATTTATAAAATATAAAATCCAAAATACTCATTGCATTTATCTATATCATATCTTTTAGTTCTCCTTATTTCACTCAAGAATCGATGTTTAAGAATTTATTTTAGTTTGGTGAGATGATGTTCCATCTATGATTTTCATAACTATCCATTACACATCCAAGAATATTAAATCCCATTCAATCCTCATCAGTTAGGTATATATGATCCATTAGACTCATATAATATCCCACTTTCAAATCCTTCAAAGGATGATAATGGATTAAATAGTCATCATACTTGATTATCTCAATCTAAATTAATTGGTCCATATTTTTATACATTATTGTGAATATATACTTGAGGCTTTTTTGATTCTTATAATTTTCACACTTTTCCACATAAAGATAATTTCACCCAATCATCAATGTAAATATCACTATATATAATTAAAAATCTTACATTTGGTAGTTCTTCTATTGGATTTTCAATTTGTGGGAGGAATATGTTATCCAATTATAATTTTTCCTGAGTTAAAACCAAATATTATTTTAGATGCATAACTATAGATCACAATTAATTCCCCATTTTTGGGTAATGTGAAAAACAGTAAAATTATATTCCTCCACTATAACTATTTAAATCTCTCCTCAAATTCAATATTATAAATTAACATTACCCCATTCTAGGTTATCTTATATAGTGGTTTTGATAATTGTTAGAATTTTCTAAAAAATCAATGATAGTTTAAATCTAATTAAATAAAACTACTGATATCTATTATAGATGTTGATCATGGTCATCATTCAATTTACTCTATTCTCTAAAGATCCATAGATATACCTTTGGTGGTAATAACATTCCCCATGAATGTTATAATCTATATCCAAAACATATTTTTACTGTATTTAATAGATAAATTTTCCTTTCACTACATATCTAGGTCAACATTAGTATTCTTCTAATGTTATTCCTTGAGTTCATAGTACATAATAATATTTTCTATAAATATGAAAATAAATTTTCTGAGGTAATCGAAAAAGAAAAAATTAATTAATTCCATGTAGATAACTAGATCATTAGTGATTCCTAATGGAATCACTATGATCTCTTAGTGATGATACCTAGTATAAAATTTATTCTTTGATATATCCACCTTATTCACTATTACTTGATAATTTTTTTAATTAAAGATCCACCTAAGAGATGTAATGGGATTCACATAGCTAATCAAAAAACTCAAAAATCCATGGTGGATGGTACCTTTTCTTTATCATGATCTTATTAAGCTCACTATAATAAATAAGAAGGTTTATTAAACCATACTTATAATTGATAAAAAGGATTAATGAATATTATGATAAATAACATTATAATATAAAACCATTATCTTAATTATCTTTTGTTTCCTTCTTATGCACTTTAGGATCAATAGTGTCATTTTTTAGTGTCTTGGATTTTAGCATAACTCTGGATATAATTTTAATTATGAACTCATCGTCTCTTCTAAGAGGAAGACCATGAAATTTTTTAGGGAATCACATCATCATATTCCCTTACAATGGGCATGTCATCAAGGATGGTCTTTTCCTCTGTATAATTATATTTGATATATATATATGTTTTCTCATAAGGAAATAATATCCACACTTGATATTATGATTTTAAATGAAATATGTCATCATCCTTATAATTTTTTAGAATTAGTGGGTGATTCGTGATAAATATGGGGATTTTATCCTATTATAAATTAATGTTGTCTCTATACATGAAATTTTAACCCATACCAATGATAAAAATAAATTCCATTAAAGGATTTATTATAAGGGTTTCTAATAAATTCTTCAAACTAATATTGATAGTGGATAAATTATATACTTGTGTTGAAATAATACCAACATTTTTATTTTCAATAATAACTCAACTTCTATTATTTGGGGTGGTGTTTGAATTTTTCTACTAAAATTTTGTGATATAAAAGAATTCATTGAAAAATAATCATATAGTATATTCTCTACTATTGAATGAATATCTTGCATACCTGGAACGCCTTAATAATCAAGATACACTGTATTAATTATGATATATTTTTCTTTCTCGTGCCTATTGGGCCTTGAATGCTGTTATCCTTGATTATTTTTTATAATCCTTGGATTGGATCATTGGTTCACATAGTGTTGATGTTTCTTTCAGTTGAAACATAGGTCCATATATAGAGGGTTGACTAAAGTATTCCTTTATTCCATCACACTGGTGGGTTTCTCCTATTAAAATTTTTTACTTTGTTTCCCCTCCATACTAAAACTAAATAATTTTCTTTTCCCCTTTATGAACTTTTTTATGCTTCATTTTTCACTTTGGAAAGGTGGGATGTTGGTCTTTCTTACCACTTTGATATTTTTCCATCGCTCCAAAAAACATATCCTCTATTCTACACTTTATATGTATTTTTTAATGAGATAACTGAGATTATCTAATCACTATTTTGAATTTAAAGGAACATTAAATAATTTATTGATATGATTTATAGTCTTGAGTCTCTACAGTTTTTCATATATTCGGCTTTATATGAAAAAATAAATGACCAAATTTACATTTATGGTCAATGAAAATTCATGAGGAATATAATGAAATTATAGTTAAGTGTTACTTATATGTTTTAAGTGTGCAATACTTCGGCTATTTTTTATCCATACATCAAGTTATTGGTCTATTAAATATTGTAATAAATAAGCACCCGTGTTATTATCCAATGAGGTTTCCATTTTATAGTTTCTTTGCAATTATTTTTAAAATTATTTATAATTTAATTTTCTACATAAAATTTCATTAATGAAAAAGATTAATTTTCTACAATTTGAATAAGGAAATTTTATTAAAATAAGAAACAATGTGGTATAATTATAAAAACATCATAACCGAAACAATATCTTTTTTAATTGATTCTACTCGTTAATAATTTCATAATTATTATTTTTTATTTTCAAACCAAATATTCCCTTAACACATAGTTCAAAATCCCTATATGTGACTTCCATTTAGTTTATATAATTCATTTGAACAACTAATATCTCACTAATTAAACTCTTTTCTATAAGATCCTATTAAAGCATTAAATAATATATTTACACCAAAACACAATCAAACATTCGTTGTTCTCAAAATTATCAATGTAGAATTGATATTTTTAAATAAGTAGAGTCAACTTGAGACTCTTATCTAGACTGAGTTAACTGTATGCACTCCATGCACAACACCCTCTAATCGATATTGTGTTTGTCACAAAGTGGAAGAGATAAGATGAAATGAAATGAAAGATAATGTAATCATCAAACATAAATTGATTATTTAACAGTTATAATTATGAAGATAGTTTGCAGTTTGAAATAAGAAATGTGATCTTGGAAAATAATATCCATTTGATATCACTAGGTTTAACCATTAAAACACTTATCCACTCATGTTCATTGAATTAAAAATACCATCAAAATTAATCTCTATATTTATCAGCATTGTAGATAACAAATCCTCTTTAATCTATCCAAAATATCTATTATTTCAGATCTATGTACTCTATTTCTATGTATCTGAGTTGATGTACACTTTTTTAATGAATCACATAATTTTAAAAATTATTATTTTTATTTTTATCCTCATTAACAACATCAATTTTTAATTTGACCTTTAGATCATCACTTTCTCCAATTGATGTGTGGAAAAAGATTTTATTATTCATATTATTATCGTTGTTATTATTATTTGTAATTATTATTGTTATTGTTATTATTTTCTTTGTCTATTATTATGCAACTTATTTTTCAATTTTATAAGACATCATTCAAACACTTTTGATACATACATCAGAACTTAAATGTTTAAGGTGGGATTTTCATAAGCATGAAATCAAGAATGGTTTAACCTATGACTTAAGATATATGATTCCAACCATTATGATTTTTTTATCTCTCTAGAACCTTTGATAGTTACTTATCTTCATCTTTTTAACACAACCACAAGAACTAGGTTAACCGTATTTAATTCATCTTATCTCTAATTTCTCTACAGTGGAATAAAACTAACATCCACTTATTTTCATTGAAGAATTTGATCGAACTCCAGTTAAGAATGACACTTTAAACTCCCATAAATAAAAGTATAGATTGTAGGGGCCCACATTGCTTCTATCCCCATCAACTTATATAGAGAAGCACCCAAAAACTAAAAATTATAAAAACCATAACCAATGAATTCCTCATTTTCATTTTCTCCATCTGTTTTGGTCATTCTCAAATATGAATCTTCTTCACAAATACAAGATCGGGCCATTATCTCAATTGTGAACTCCCAATTATTGACCCCAATGGATTGATTCTCTCTGAATTGGATCAATCCATTTCCATGAATCATGGTCTCCAATATACAAATTAGATTCCATTTTTAAATAAAAAGAGATGTAGTTTTTTTAAACTCTCTTAGTTATCAAAACCATATCCGTTTGATAAATCATATTTATATTATACTCATCATTGGTCTTCAGGTGTCCATATTTGGAACAAATAAACATTAAACCCATGGATTTCATTATATGATAATCTTGTAATCGAGACTCGTCTATCAAACATTAGAAACCTAGATTCGTCCAACATCAGTTCGTCATATATCAAATCAAACACAATGTATACTTGGTTCATATTCCTCATCAATATCAAGTGGGTTCATCATAAACAAAAAATCTAGACATGATATCATCATGGATCCCATTTGGATTCATTTCTTCATGTTCCTTGTTGTTGATGTGAATATATATTATAATACATATTTAATGTCGGTGTCCATTCACTATCTTCCAATGTAACAACACTCCATTTGACTTCGGAGTAGAAGACATCCATGATTCCTTTTTAGTGTCTTGAGGATTAACATAAATGGATATTGAGTATTCCGATTGTTTTTAAGAGATTCAGTGAAATTTATATTCCTAAATAAATTGATATGTGAATAATTCCACTTAAAAATGACATTCATAGTGGTATCCAGTTTCCTATGTGAATTTATTCACCTATATAGAAAATTGGATACATGACTAAAAATTGAGTTTGGATAGGTGAGAAACAAAATGTTTGGCTATGTGGACATGATATCTCTTGAAAATTAAATAATAGGAAAGGTAAATTGTAAATAGAAACAAAACAAAATAAATATAAATTTAATTAATTACATCAAAGTAAAAAAAATTGATAAATTAAGTATGATAAAAAATAATGAAAATGTATGATAAATTTATTAAAACACAAATAATTATATGAAACAATTAAAATAGTTTTTTAATAACAATTGTGATTGAAATAAATAAATAAAATATTAAATTATTGAAGGTATATATTTTATAAGAACAAAAAAAATTAAGGTTTTTAAAAATTACCCTTTCAATTAAATAATAACCAGAAAAATAAAATTAAACTATTAAAAACATATATTAACATTAAAATAAGAGTTAAATTAATTTAATAAAAATTCATCAGTAATTCTTATTTTTTCAATAAAAACTACATTTAGCAATTAAATCTCAATTAAATTATTTAAAATGTGTTGAAAAATAATATCAAAATATAGTCACATAAAATTCTCCCAAACTAGGTTTTTTATCCTAAAGAAAATAATGAGTCAAATTCAGTGGAACAAAATTAATATAAAGTTTGAAATACTAGATTTCCAAAAAAACATTGTTTTCAAAATGATTTTCCCCTATGAATTTTCATCAAGAAGTGAATGAATTTACCCTCTAGAAATTAATTTTTTTAGTGTAAAATCAGATTTGGTTTTTATAAAATTGATTGACCTTATATTTTTTAAAATATATTGAACCCACATTAATTTTCATTCCATTTAAAATCCATAATTCTTTTAACCTCTGTGAGAATAGAGAAATATAATTAGAAATAAAAATTAGAACATGCAATGTAATAATGTACCGACATAAAAATTAACATAGATGTATAAATAAATCATCTAAAAGCATAAATAATAAATGAATGAGTTAAACCTAGATTATGATTTTATTTTTTAATTCATTTGAATGAATATTTTATGAGTTTATATAAAAATTAATGAATTTAATGGCAATGAAAATGTTGAAATAGTGGGTTCCCTAGACCCAATTATACAGTACTTTTGATTACCATATCATGTGTACAATGAGTTATATATGATGTCATCTTACAATTATATTGTAGAATTTTCTGCATCCACTATTATAATGGTAATTTTCAAAGATTGATTATCATGCCAAGAGGTTATAGAAGATCCCATGCTATAATGAGAACCTCAATAAACTATGACATTAATCTTAAATATATGTTCAATAGTCTAGATACGTCTTAATAACTGGAAACAGTAGATGTATGACTGTCAGGTGCTGGGGGATAATAAGCATTGAGGCTTTTTCTCATGATGTTCATAATTAGTGATCTCTAGTAGTGAGATCATGAGGACATTCTAGCCAATTGGAACACCACATGTTTTGGGTGTCATTCGTTGTTCCTATCTACAGACATGTGTGTTTGTCTCCTAACGTGAGACCATTACCAATGCGTACTATTTAATTACATACTTTGATGCAAGACAAAAACCATGGAAATGAAGTCATGGCTAGGTACTTTGTGTTGGGCTTGTCCTTGTTGGTTTGACATTGGATGAATGGTCAAGAAAGGATTTGTCGCTTCTAAGTTCAGGAAGTTGTATATCTCAAGCATGGTTGATCAGGATGGTGTTGCCTTATTAAGTCTTTGGCCAAAGTAGTAAAATGGTAAATCCATCCGATAAGATCAAAAAATAATAAATCAAGAAAAGGACGGTGACACAATTGTGCGTCATGCTTTATGAGATATTTAATGACAAAGAGATTATAGTACACAGTCAGTGTTCGTAGGATGGTAGTCATTGTTATGACTATCCTTATCTCTTTAGGGGCCATGATGGGTTACTAGACTCTGCTCTTGGTTTTTGGATTTTATTCATTGCTATCGAGATAAGGGTCTATATGGTTACACACATTAGCATATTCAAGAATCATCCCTATTCAGTTGAATAGGTATATAGACAATAGTGGGCCCCGCCACAGGGTCTGAGTGTTGTCCAAGTTATCAATCACTGATGAATTAAATAAATTCATTTATATTCAAGTTTTGAATAATTGGGATTGAAATTATTTAATTTATTTACAAGTTTATTAAATATAAGAAAAATATTAATCGAACGAATATTATTTTAATATTCAAGTTTTGATTACTATTAAGTGGGATAAAGAGTTGAGTTAAATGGCTCGGTTTTATCACATAATGTATTTTATATATATTACAAGTATGTGATAAAATAATAAATAATATTGGCATAGTTTATTTCTTCAAAATTATTTAATTAGTGAACGTTGAAATAAACGGGGGTCGGGGAACCCAACCGTGTATTTCTCAACTCCACTATAAATATAGGAGGAATAGCTCTCTTATGTGGTGCAGTTCACTATTCACTGATTTCATGGTGTGAAATCTAGAGACTCTCTCTCCCCCCGATATCTAGAGAGAGAAGCTCGAGATCCATGAATCTTGGATCAAGATCCATCTCATGCACCGAAGGCTTCTCAATGCAGTGATCGTCGGGACGTCGAAAGCATCATTAGATCTCCCTACTAGCACCTGGAATTCGATGATCGACGCTCCTGCAGATTTTTTGAGAGTGTATGGAAGATCTAAAGGGATCATGCTATGGATCCTTCAAGCGAAGATCACCATCAAAGAGTTTTAGCCAACCATAACTTTGGATTTGAAACTGTTACGTTTTCATTTATTGTTTGTGCTCCTTATAATTTACATAGGATCCTCGAACCTCTCCAGGGCTCGGATTTCCGACATTGACAAGTACCATCGATCCATTGACGAAAATTTTAAAATCCCCAGCCCAACGGCTTCTGTTGCGGGCCCCAGAACCTAACAGATAATTGTATAACATTAAACCAGTATTTTATGAAATTCATATACTTTTAAAGAGGGAAATGAAAAATGATTTACTCAACTAAATTTAAGTGGTAATAAAAATTTAACCTCTTAAAATAGAAAAAATATTATTAAATCTTTAGAATAATTTAAAACCTCTAAAAATTATTAATTTAAACTTGAAAAATAATCCAATGTAAAAAACAATTAAGGTGTTTCTGAAATGAATTTCATTTTGGTATAGTATAGCACAATGAAATACCCTTCTCACCCACTAAAACTCAACATTGTACGCAATGTTTAATTCAATGTAAAAAATATGTGAACTCAATTTAAATTTTGAAAAAATTGATCAATTCATTAGTTCGTAATCATGTATGTAGGGTCTCAAAAAATCTCAAAGTATGTTTCCACATAAATCAATTATTCAACATCTCAAAACATTAAAAAATGTTTCCTACTAGTTACCGCTTTAACAAACCAAGTTAAAAGTAAAACTTATATATCAGTGCATGTTAAATGAAGTGTGAAAAATTATTTTCCACAAAGAAAATAATATTCATCGTGTCATGGTACTAATATAATATAAAAAACAACCAATTTAATAGTAGTAACCAATTATTTTCAGCATTAATTTCAACATGAAAAAACTCTTCAATTTCAATTTTTATGATTAATTAATGTCCAAAGTAGAAACATAATAAATTGATTTTAAATTAATGAAAATTTTAATTATTAAAAAATAATTAATTCTAAAAATATGAAGCACTAATTTCATTTAAATGCACTGAAATACACCCTTTTTTACATTGTAATTGTCCATATTGTTAATAAAATCCAATCTCTTAAATATGAAAATAAATTAACATTATATTAACGAAATAACGACTCATGAAAAATGTAACTGGTGTATATAAATTAAGGGTGTTGATATAATTTTCCTTAGTATATAGATTCTTTTTATCATTTTATATCATAATGTATCTTCTCTAAATAATAAAATGTATCCCCTAAGTGATTTCTCATAGCGAAAAACTAACATAGACACTTATTTAAAGCCATAGTATGTTTTCATTCTCATTTTTATATCTATATGGCCATTAGATAATTTCAAGAGATATTTTACACTATATTTCCTATAATAAAATAAAAAAATTTCTGAAATTTTGTTGAAAAAAAACATATAACCAACATTAAATAGAATTTTAAGAAAAGGGAATATAAATCCTAGGTGAACCCCTATGAGTTTCTCCATTTTATATTTTCTTCACATGCGAATCATGTTATTTATCTTCAATTCATATGTATATGGGGATTGTGTGTTAATAATAACCATATATTGTCTTTTCCACAACCGTTCAATTTTACTCCCATGTTGAGGTCCCCATAGAAATGATTTGGTGTATCAAGATGCCTACTATTTTGGTTCAATTTGTTAAATGATAGTGGAAGAATAATATATAAGTCCCCTATATAACATATTGGGGTGGATCAGTTTCCCCTAGTCCCTGCACTACTTATTGGGAAAACATCAAACAGATAAATAAAACTATCATAATCAGTTATCTAGAAAACCTCATCTTTTATTTACAGATCCAAACAATATTCAATCAATACTATATCAAGTTATTCAACTTTTAAGATATGATTCATTTCCCCCATGTATTATACACACACAAAGTAAATTCTTCCACATTCACATAAAAATATTCATGGTCCTATGAAGAATATTATATTTCTATTGTGTAACAATAAAGTCGTTGAGTTATAATATCAAATTCAGAAATTTCTATATAGGATGAGTAAAAAATTACCAAATCACATGATGAAAATTAGTTGATATCCCATGTTCTTCTTATTATTTATTGGGAAAATCATCCATTTATGGAAGTTAATGTTCATTATATTAAGCCTCAACCAGTTGGATTTCATCCTCAAAATATGGGAATGTGATATCTCCTATAATATATTCAGGGAAAAATTATTAAAACTCTTATAGTTATTTAACTAAGGCTTCCCAAACATTGATATTTGAATATGATTTAAGGTATTCTATTATTGTTTTGAGTTTGTTCTCATTTAAATCCATGAAAATACCCTTGGTTTTATAGGAAAAATATCAACATATATCATCTAATGGTGGGAAAGATTCCATTTTCTCTTATTGATTTTTTTATTTAATTATAATTTTATTTAATATTAAAATGTTTAAATATTTTTTGAAAATCATTAGAGGTATCATGGAAAATTATTCCATTTGAACCATGAATATGTTGTGTCATTTTTACCCTTAATTCATGTATTTAATATCAATAATATTTTAATAAAGTAGAACTCAATGTTTTCTTTTAATAAGGTTTCTTTTTCAATTTCTCAGTCATAATTTTTAATATTTTTTGACATTTATATTTGTAGATTGAATTTCATTACTCGAGAAAAAACAAAATTATTTTTCAAAAATATGAACACCAAAAACCCGAAAAATAGGTAGCAATGTGAGAGAAGTGGAAAATAATTAGAATTGAAATAGTGGATTTTCCTTGAAATTATGTTGGTTCATTCTTTCCTTGTCACTTTTAATGATTTTCACTCTAAAAAATTCTTTGAGGTATTGGGATCCCCTCCGCTTCCCATGACAACGATGTCCACTCTGCTAGTCCCTCCCCACCTAGCGGGGGAGAGAAATTTTCCATTTTTCAAGGGAGCCTGATACCACTCTTTCCCCCACTTCTCTAATCAGGAACTCCTTCCTTCCTTTTGGTGGATTTCGCTTTTACCTAAGGTTCCCTATCTGTTTGAGGGTAATCTACAACTCCCTCTCTCAATTTTGGAGTTTAATGAGTCTTTTTCTATTCTTCACTTGATGTAGACCGCTTGGTTCAAGAAACGCCATCTATCGGTTGATGATTTTGATAGGTTCATTTTTAGATTTTGTGGTTTATAGGATCAATCTATGGTGGGGATTCTTCAATGCTGACACATCATGATTTGTTTTGCTAATGAGGAAGACATAATTCAACCATGGTGTAGTTCCCATAACACCTTCAACAGATCCATATTTTACCTATTCATATGGAGATATGATTTTCATCTGAAGCAAGACTCCCCAACTACAACTATTTTGGATAGATTTCCTAATCTACCGGTTCCTTTTCCAAACCCACTAATCATTCGTTTTCTAGGTAATCTAGTGGGTCAAAACCTATGTTCAGACACTAGAGCTCGGTTTGTTAGTCATCCAATTTCTCTAAGAGACTGTGTTGAAATTGATGTGTCTAGACTGCTGACTGATTTTGTAAGGATTGTGGTTGGATAAGATTTCAAATATAGGCAACCATTTAATTTTAATCATGGGTGGATTTCTATTCTTTATGTAAGAAATTGGGTCATGCAATGGTTGTGTGTAAGGGAAGGGGTATGTATAAGCCATGTTTGGGTTTCAAAAGAGGGGTTCCTTCTTCCATTAATGGGCCAATGGATGATCAAAGAATGAAATCGAAGGCTAGAGGACTTGGATTTCACATTTATGATGAGCCAACATGAACCATTTTGTCTTCATTAATAACTTAATAGATGGTTCTCAATGTAGTAAAGGATGGTTCCCCTCAAAATGAGGCACAACTATTTCCACTGCACATGAAGGTGGACAGTGGCTTTGGGTGTTTGAATTGTGATTTGAATTTGGTGTGTGATACTGGGCTTGTGGATACTCTGAATGAAACTCTAGCAGCAAGCATTAAGGAGGAAGAGGAAGTCAAGGATGGTGATGTAAGGGAAGGTTTCTTGAGAAACAACTATCTTGTACATTGATTACATGAATTTAATCATATTATATATTGTTTATTGTTTTGCATGACTCCAATATAATAATGTCCTGGAATATTTTGTGCATTAATAAGGTCATGGAAGATCCCCGCTATGACAAGAACGTTGACATTCTATAAAAATATTCTTACATTAGGTTCTATGGTTAGATGACATACTATGATAGGAAAAATAGTATACAGACCGTCATGTGCGAATACTCGTAAGAAGACGAGACTCTCTCTCATGGAGTTCACACTTGGTAATCTCCAAGATGGGAGATTATGAGAACAGACCCGCTAGTAGAAATTATGCATGTCTTAGTGTCATCAGACATTTCTACCTACGAGCGTGTATAATGGTCCTTAGACTGTAAGATTATCATTAACTCATGTCAAGACTCGTGCACTTAGATTTGCTGACAAAAACCGTCACAAAGAGAGTTGGTGGGATGTAGGGTACATTGTGTTCATCACGAATGACAATTTATTAATGGATAAGTCAAGGAAATATTTGTCCCTTCCATATTTATGGAAGTAGATATCTTGGGACCTATGATTGAAATAGAACTGTCACACAAATTCCATGGCCATAGTGTCATGAAGAGTTTATTTCTTGAAGTCAAAGAATGACAGATCAAGCATATAGGTTTATGACACTGCAATGAAACCTGCTTGATGAGATATTGAGACAAAGGGATTAAATTACACTGAAAACATTTGTATGAGGTGACACATCAATGCAGCGTCAACTTCTTTCTCTTGGGTGTCTTGACCTGTTGCTAGATAGTAATCTTGGACTTTAAGGAAGCCCACCTAATTTCAATGAAAAAGAGTCCTAGAGGGTCACACACTAAGTGTATCCAAGTATCTCAAGTAGAATAAATATTATTCACATATGTGGTTTAATAATTATTCACAAAAGACTAAATTGTTTTAATGTTGGAGGAAGAATAAAATGAAAACAAGTATACGACGTGTATTATTGATTACACACCACATAGTATTTATTTTGAAAACAAGTACACACTGTGTATTAATGATTACATGTTGAGTAGTTTTTAATGAAAAAAAGTACACTCTATGTATTTATGATTACACACAGTGCAGTTTTTTCAGTTAGGATTTTGAGGAAATATCATTTTATTAAAGGATATTTATTATAATTAGTGTGGGTGCATGTCAAGGAATTAATGATTGGACATGGGGTTTCCAAAAGAGTTAATGAAATAAATAAAACGCGTAACGCTTTTATTTATTTTCATAACTCTAAAACCTCAAACCCGATTATAAATATCCTTACAACCCCAACTCTTTTCCTAAGAATCGTTGTGCACAACAATTATGGAGAATTCTATCAAGACCAAAAGAACTCCTTCCTCCAAGAACACTCTCAAGACCGAGAGAGATCCTCTTCATCAGATCAAGATGATCTAAGGCGAGCAACGCAAGAAAAGGTTTCTCCATGATAGAACCTGGAGACACCTTTGGTGACGTCTAGAGATACGTGGTGCACATGTGTATCACCGCTAGAGGAAGTCTAACCTTGGATTCTACGACACAACGACGAATCACATCGGAATGTGATCAAGAATATCAATGAAGAAAGAACACCCAAAAGGCACTTCTTTCCAATTAATTAATTAAATTATAATCAACCTATGACGATCCAATTTTGTTGTTCTGTGACCTTTCTCTTTCTTTGTCTATTTTTGTTAATCGACCTATGGAGACTGATGTTTATCATTGTATTGATCCCGGATTGATCATTGATAATGACAAAAATCCAAGTGGGCACATCCACCCATGTGATTCCGCTACGCCCGAAACATTCAATTGGTATCAGAGGGAGGATACAACGATGATTATATTTATTTAATTTTCGTTGATAATAAACGCATTTATATTTGATTCAATTTGTGATAATTCGTTCTATTAAACTAAATGAATGAGATCTGTTCTTAGTCCTTTGTTTCTCGATTCACATCACAGAAATGACCTTTTAATTTTAATTTTGATTAAAAAAATGAGGAACTCATTCAGAGGATCCTCTCTTTCTGTCTGTAAAACATGGGAATACTTGACGTGTAATGAAATCTACACGCCATGTACTTAGGTTCAATGAACCGGTACTGGACCGCCAAACCACACCGTGTGAATTGATTATACCTGAGTATTATTACACAGTGTTGACCAGAAATTAACAGCACATGGAACCTGAATACATGGCATGTATGTTGAATCAACATGCCATGTAGTCCGATCAGGCCCAAGTGAAACCATGTACAAGGAAGAGCCGTGTTCCGCGTACATGGGATTTCCTGGCCGGTAAACATGTAACAAGGACGTACACGCCATGTTATATTAATCTACATGTCGTGTACTCCAAAATTTCCAAAGTAGAGAAAACACGCCAAATCCCCCGGCGTGTACTCTAGAAAAAGGGTGAAAAGAAATACATTCCATGTAAATATAAACTACACTCCGTGTACTTTCCATAAATGTAATTTCACTAGGTTTCCTCCAAATGTGTAAAGACATATACAAGGGATATTGATGCAAAGAATCTCAAGGAAATTCAGATAGGAATTTAAGTCAAATAATTGATTAATTATAAGATCATTATTAATTAATTTCAAGTGTGACTTATCTTAAAGAATAGAATAATTAAAAGAATTTGAATTCTCAATATCCGTAAATGTCGTTGCATGATATAGATGATCATGAGCTAGATCACAGACATTTTGTATCTGTGTTTGGTTTCATTTAAATTTGTTTATTTTAAATTTGTTGGCATGTGAGCCTTCTACTAATAAAATGTAGGGCTTGAATGCGCATGGTTTCTTTAATGTAAACCCCATGTAATTGAGGATATCCCTAGCTAGAGGAGATGGTTCAAAACCAGAATCTAAGGTGAAACTAACCCAGGAAGATACAAAGGTGGATAGGTGGGAGCTGTAAAACACAAACCATCGGTTCAAGGTGTTTTTACCTAGGTCAGGGTTAACTTATCAAACCACTAGATAAGCTAACCAAAAAAATATCATGATCATGCCATCTAATTTCATTTCAGTTTAATTTCATGGTTTATTTATTATGTATGTGTTTTCATGATCACATAGTTAATAAAATGAACAATCATGAAAAGATGGAATAAAAAACCAGACTATGTGCAAAAATTATCAGAACATGGTTAATCACTTAAGAAATCATCACATAATATTAACAAGCATGTGATAATGAGAAACTACACATAAAGGATTAAAATCACTTAATACCTTATTAAGACAAACCAAGCCTTCCATTACATGATTAAGGGAAAGAGTCAATAAAACTATGTGTTTGACCAACCCTTGTTGGGACACTTACTTTTTTAAAGGAAGCCCTTATGAAAGGTTTTAGGTTGACTTAACCATATTATATAAAGAAGAGTATCCCATTCTAGACTTGATGTAATATTGGAGGCAAGAGTTGAGGAAATCGAAGTCAGAATTTCAGGATTGGGGAGTCCACTCAGTAGACCAAGGAACTGTAAGCTCGTAGTTGGAAAATACCTACCTACCTAAATACCTTCAAATAGCATGACCAACCCTTGTTGGGGTTATGTGAAGGGGAATAAGGATCCCTTCAACTAGAATGTTAAAGCAATTAGACATTCCAGGTTCAATGGTGAGGGCCATTGGGACATGATAAAATAGTGGGAGAATTAATAAATTCATTTATTATTTTTCATAAAATGTAATCAAAAGGGACTGATAAATATGCTCTTTTAATTTGTAGAATCAATATGACAAACTCATCAACAACATTTTCTCTGCGATCAATTCTATAAAAAGACAATATCCTCACCGGTAGTAACTTTCAAGAATGGAGTAGGTGCCTTCAGGTTACCCCACACCATGAACGAATGTTTTACGTGCTGGAGTCCTCACTTCTTGATTCGCCTTCCCAAGGGGCGAGTTGTCATGACCCGTCTTCGGGGCCCATGCCGTGACTACCACAAGCCCCCCTTCGATAGGCCATGGGTTGGCGACTAGGACCAATGGTGTAAATCCCAATAAAAGAGAAGGAATTGACTTTATATAAGTAAATAAACATAATAGAGTATTCAAGCTGAAGTAAACACTATGTAAACTGAGTACAAAAGTATGTGCTGAAAAGTAAATGGGCCAAAATACAAACTCAACTGAAAGTACTGTATAACTGAAAAGAAAGTACAACAGTAGTAAAGTCAATAAGCAACCACTGAGTCGTCCTCTGGCTATCCCACTTGAAGTGTGGGTACAGATGGTCTCCTCAGCTCCTTGGGTCTGGTCGTCCGCTCCATGTACGTCCCGCCAAGTGGTCCACCTCCAGGTACCGTTCTGTTCCACAAGTCTCAACCATGATCAGCGTTCTCTGTCTTCTGCATCCAACACAACGTAGTGTGGGCATAGCCTATGCATTGGTTACTATATGATACTCAGTAGGGACCCCAAGACCCCCGAAGGTCTCACAAATCCACAAAGGATAAACCACAAAGTAAAGATACAAATATGAAGTATCAACCAATTCGACTTATGTATATGCCCATACATATATCTAAGTAATAAATTCCAGTTCAACTCCTACACACGAGACCATATTCAACCCAGTCCACACAGGAATGCACAACCCAATCCACACAAGAAAGCACAAACCAATCCACACAGGAAAACAAGTCATATCTATGATATTGATTGAAAGTCAAGACTCAACTCACTTAGGTATACTACTCACGAAGAGGGGTGGAGATGATAGATGTAGCCTCTGAATCATCTCCCATGATGAACCCATGTAGGATCCTAGTATAGTAACTATTTATGTTGAACCCATGTAGGATCCAAGTACAGTCATACTCACTACCGAACCCTCGTAGGATCCAAGTACAACCATCCTCATTGTCGAACCCATGTAGGATCCAAGTACAGTCATCATCGTCGTCGCGGTCGCAGTCATCTCTAGGGTTTCCGAACACAGCACACTCGATACAGGGAGGGTCTGATCTATGATCCAAGGGGTTGATACATCAACTGTCTCGAAGTCCAGAGTTGATGTATCACAAAGTTCTGTCTTGTCGATAGGAACTCAACGCGACAGAAGGCCCGTCTATCGGACGCCCGATCTGAGAGATATAGTTTTTTCCGTCCCAGGGTCCCTATTGATTTTTAAGTTAAAACCAACCTAACCATACTCTAGTTGCATACAAACCTCATGTGGAGTAATCCAAAAAACCTTCTCACCATGTGGAATTCATTGCATTTGATGGCATGTCATTTGGACGTATGGTCCTTAAGTTATAAGTGTCTCCGCTCCAAGGGCCCGGTTGCTTATGGGTTCGAACCAACAAGGCCTACACAAAAATTGATGAAACCTCAAGTGTAATATACTAAAATGACCTTCTTGATCCAAGGATCCATACGCAACTGACAATTCATCGACTGGAGATCCATAGCCTAAGATATGGGCGTTTGAAGTGACATGGTCTGAAAATAGGGGGACTAGGCCCAGTCCGACCAGGCCCAATACGCCCTGGGCATCCCGGCCCGGCCCGGTGGGGCGCGGTTGGCCCATCGGGGCGCAGTCCGGCCCGGAGGGGCATGGTCTGTCTAGCCTGCATGGCCTGCCGCTGGCCCAACCCCTGTGGCATGCGTCCGGCCTGGCCCGCGTGGCCTGCGACCCGGCTCGGAGGCCGGTCGCGGCTCGACGCTTGCCGAGCGGGTCGTAAAAGGGGTTGTCACCCCCATGTTTCCAATACGGCAGACCCGTGGGGTCCGCCCTAAGAATCTACAGGGGGGTTACTACCCATGGTTTTCCGAAACGACCGGCCATAATAGTCGGCATTGGTGGAACCGCTGGACCCCCTTGGGTCCTGCCTCCAAGTGGCATCGGCAGCTGGCACAACTGGCCGCCCTTGGATGACTGCTGCGACCATAGGCTACGGCTATTGATTGACCGATGCCGTATCACGACACCACGCCCCACCGTCACGACCCCCTGTTTGTTCCGATGCGGCACGACGACGCGACACCCCTCCGCCGCGGCATCCTTCGACCTCACCAGCGTGGCGCGACGGTGCCGCGCACCCCAACTGCGGCCCGCTCCGGCCGCGGTCCTCTTAGTTCTTGCACGGTGCAAGGAAACCGTGCCACCTTTTCCACAATGATCATCGAAGATCAGCAAGAAAAGGGGAGGAGGATTGGCTGTGTTTGTGTGATCTGATCAACTCCCGTTATGATGATAACAAGCGGCCAAATTTTAATCAACAAAGTTCAATAAACAAAACTTGAACGAAGATAACCCCAACCATGAAGAAAGTTCGTGGTTATCAAGCACTGCAGATGATGGCGTCGTTTCCCTCATCGTCGGTGTCTCCTACCTTGTCGTGGAGGAATAAGAGGATGGAGAAACTGAGGCTACCGAGCCGACGTTCTTCGTCAGAGAGTTGGCGTTCTTTGTTAAAGATAAAGTTCTTCAAAAGGGACTGGAGATCTCTCCTCCAAATCTCAACACATCTAGCTGGAGAAAATAAAATAAGCTTCCCCTTATTTTATTTTAATTTTCCAAGCATTCAAATTTACAAAATTTAAACACTTAAATCAATTAATTGATTAAATGTTTGTTGGCATGAATTAATGTGGAAGAGTGGGGAGACGAGGAGTTACCCAATTAAATACAAGGGGTTATGGATTGTGAATAGGGTTGGGCTCATGTGGGCCCAAAATTACATTTATCCTCACATGGGTAGTTAGTATGTTAGTGGGTTCCACCCTAACTCCCCCATGTTGGATAAAACCACCTTAGAATTATAAATAAAATTTTTCACAATTTTATTCACTTTTTATTTAATCCTCTTTTTTTACAACTCCTCCCAAGGAAACATATCTTTGGTAAACGTCCTATTAATCAATTATTAGCACTATGGTTCCATTGGTTCCCTCATATTTCAATTTCGAGCACTGGTTCAAAAGATAGAAAAACCTGCTCATCCGTTCACTGAACGTACCCGAGCTAAACTTTGGAAATTGATTCTTGGCACACCGGGCCACGGAATCTGGTGCCGTTAGAAACTGCATACTCGTAAAATCCCAAAGAATTTATGAAAAAAATTTCTTTGAATTTTACGGTTCTATACATTACTCCTAGATTAGGGCTTTACGTCATTGTAAAACTACATCATAACCTAGGGAAACAAATGATGGCACTATGCACGGATTCGTGCCTCCCGCTGCCATGTTCTCTCTTGGAGGTTCTCGTGCTGCCACCTGATTTTCACTAGAGGTTTAAGAACCCAGTTTTTTCTGTAAATGAATTTGGAATATTCTTGATGTTATTCCAGAGCAGTTCTTTCAGACGGTGTGCGATTATGAGCCCCGGTGTGGCTGGAATTAAGTTTTCAGTGCGTTCATACTAGAAACACAAAATAAATGGGATAACTCCTAAATGGTGTTTTGGATCAGATATATGAGTGTACAGATGGGTCCTAAATGGGGTTTTTACCCTAGGAACGACATAAAGTAAGTCAGCGTGGGGCGTTTGGACCCCTCGCTTGCTTCTGGAACATTAAACGGATAAATTAAATAATTAGTTTATTCGTTTAATGGCTAAACCCAAGCATCTCTTAAACGGTGGCTCGTATTGGGAAAATAAGGGCACCGTTGAGTCTGGAACGTGTCATTGACCCTAGGAGGGGTTTAGGTTTCGTGGGCGAGGTCCTTCTATGAAAAAATCCACCAAGGGCGTTTTCATAATTTAGCGACCTCAGTCGTTAAATTTTATAACTTTTGATTGGGGCCTTGGATTAAAATTCCAAGACTTCCATTATGTTTGGGAGGTGGTGTTTGGACTAGTGGAGGCTTTATCTCGACCCCACCAAATGTTCAGTTTCGGGCCGACGAGCGGGTGGTTAAGTGTGTTTCTATTCAAACACTTAACCCACCCTCTCTCCTCCTTTGTCCACCCCCTGGAAGGTGCTCTGAAGGAGGTACTCCTCCTCTCCTCCACCTCTCTGGTGAGGCGCAACATCTCTGTCGAGGTGCAGCAGCTCCGGCGGATCGACGGAGAAGCTTCGGGAAACGCCCAAGAGGTAGGATTTGTCGTTTTCATTTTCTTTTCCCTCACCTACTTTGAGCTCATTTATTTTCATAAAATTATTGTTGGATCTTTGAACAAAGCCCGTGGTCGTGTAGTATTAATTCTGCCCTTTCCAACGCACTTTTCGGAATTGAAATCTGATTTTGGATTTGATCACAAACATCCGCCGAATGGTGCGGGTTTTGGAGGTGTTTCCCGGAAGGTTTTGGTGGTCCGACGAGCTTCGGCGTGGCGGAAGGTGGCGGCGGAGTGCGCGATGGCGGCAACGACGTGAGGCCGAGTAGAGGGGGATGGGGGCATCGACAGCAGGGTGGAGGTCGAGCGGCCGGGCGAGCGGGCCTCACTGAGGGTGACGATGGATAGCCGGGGTGGCACCGGGCGCCTGCGAGCGGGGCTGCTCTGCAGCGCGGAGCGGGAGGACCGGCTGGCTGTGCCGGCCAATTGACGCAGCAGTCGCGATCGCAGCACGCGACCCCACTCGGGAGATAGAGACCCACCATCGGTGGTTCTCCGCATGGAATGCAGCTGACCGGCCAGCGCTGGTCAGTGGAATCCATAAAAAAATAAGTTTATAATAATTATAATAATATTATTTTTATTTTTATTATGGAAATGATTTATAAATCATAAATTATTCGCAGGGCATCTGATTTGGGCATTGTCTATGGAAACACATCCCTTAAAATGAGATGACGTTTTTGATATGGTTTTGGGGGGTTTTTATCTCCCGTAATGAGGGGCTTGAGGCGCGTCACGACGTTAAGTGGACGAGTGTTTTTCTCAGGGGTTCTTGTTTTGGAAGGCGTTGTCATATCTGATGTCCGAATTTGGCGCTGTCAGTCACGTTGTGACCCTATCATTGAGGAGGAGTTTTCCAATTTGGTTTCAGGTGTTGAAACCACAGTTGAGGTGTGGGCCACAAGCCCCGTCTTTCGAGCTGTGTGCAGCGCTTTACAACCTTTTCATCAGACGACTGTTCGGGGCATGCGAATAGTCGATGTTGGGTGTATTTCCAAGGGCATTACAATGGCGCAATCCACCCACTTTAATTCCACACGATGGTGTGGGCCCCACAGGGGCCATTTTGGGCGTTGATGGTGAATTTCTATCTCCTTCACTGGGTGTCCGTTTCGGACAAGTGATTAGTCAAACAAGTGTACTTTTTCAAGAAGATCGCAACGGTGCAATCCGTTCGTTGTGACTATTGACTGGGGTGTGGGTCCCACATAGAACCGCTCATGTGCGGTATGGTGAAATGAAACTTTTTCTCCTGATATCCGTTGCACTCAAGTGATGAGTCCTTTTGACGTGTTTTCCCAGGGGAATCGCAATGGTGCGATGTGGCTGACTGTTTTTGGGGGAGAGGCTCGGGATCACAAGACGTTGTTCGGGCGTGAGGCGGTGTTGGTGACTTTTCCATCGGATATCTATTTGAGGTGAGTAAATAGGCTATCTTGCGTGTTTTTCCACGAGGATTACAATGATTTCATCTGTTCAGGCATGCATAGCATCTTGAAAGATCTTATTAAATGTGAAAATATGAAAGGTGTACTGGTGGTGGTTCTTCCCGCGGTGTTTGTAGAGAACCATTGGCGTGTGATCACGTTCACTCTTGGGAGAGTGATGTGAATGCTTGAAGAGATAGAGTTGGCCGTGCCTCGGCCGATGAGGTGGCAAGTTGGAGTTGTTACATTATACCTTTGTGTTGACGTTGGGTGTTGTGTGCATGATAGCCTCTAGGCTGGAATGTGGTATACTCTAGGAGTATACGAGAACTCTTGGAGTTTCATGTGGTTGTTTGTGCCTGAGAATTTTTGTGCGCTTGGATGGGGTTGAATTGAGGCCACATATCATGTGGGCCCCATGCGCATGTTGTGTTCTGCTTTGCATACTTTTGACCTCTCGTGATGTAGAGGGTTCAACTGTTCTCGTTTGTTTGACCTGTGCGGTTGAGTTTTTCCCCTGGTCCTGTTCTCATTTGTTGACCATTAGGGTTGAGTTTTCCCCTGGTCCTATTCACGTTTGTTGACCAGTAGGGTTAAGATTTCCCCGGGATCTGTTCTCATTTGGCCGATAGAGATGGTTTGGTTCCTCTGTTTCTTTAGCTGTGAGGGGTTTCAGTACCGTGCCCATTCACTAGATTGTGACACCATTTACGAATACGTGTGCTCGTATAGTGTGGGTGTTTTCCCACTATATAGGATGAGTTGTCTCAGTCCGATTTGACGTTGACTCAGCGTATTGGAGTGTGATCGCCTTGAGAGGCCTAGGGAGTTTCTCCTTTTGTGTTCCCTGATAGAGTTCTTGTGGAATTGATGTGACCAACACTTTACGTAGGCACCGATCCTCTACCCAGGAGGTTGTTTCCAGCAGGGATGGCCAGGAGGTTGTTTCCAGTAGGGATGGCCAGTGGGGTACCATCCAGAAGGGATGGCCGGAGCAGAACCATCCACCAGGGATGGCCAGTACAATAGTGTTCACCGAGCAGTACCATCCAGTAGGGATGGCCAAAGTTGTTCCGGGTTTACCTCTAGTGGGGCTGGGCAGTGGTCCCCGATGCCGATCATATCTCCAGTGGGGCTGGGAAGTGGTCCCGGATGCCGGGTTTACCTCCAGTAGGGCTGGGAAGTGGTCCCCCATGATAGTTCCGAGCCTCCCTCCAGTGGAGTACCCTTTTATGGGACTGGGCATTGGGACTCGTCGATGACTTTAGCATGGTCTCCCTCTAGTGGATTACCCTTTTACAGGACTGGGTAGTGTGGCACCTGTCGACTCTTACCGGGACTCCCTCTGATGGGAACCCGCCGAATTCTAGGGATCACCCTCCAATGGGGCTGGGTAGGGGGTCGCCTGTCGACTATGAGGAGACCTCTCGATTGTGGGGCAGTGATGAGGTGTGGCTTGATATTCCCCTAAAACTCTCATGTATGAGGGGCACTTTCCCCACAGAGCCACATCCTTGTGACACGACCTAAAACTGTGAGGGAGAATCAGTGCCGCCCAAAACGGATAGTATCAAGGTTCGGTGATTTGAGCCCCTTGACTTGCAGTTCGGGGAAAACGTGTGGGATGTTGGGCATCCGTGGTGTTTAATTCTGGGACGGTTGGCTACTCACTTTCTTGGGCTGAGCTAATGGATGGATATCCCCTTATGATCTTGTTTGGGTTTCTGGATAGAGAATATATATATGTATATACCTTGTTCTAGTACCAACTCCTTGGGTTTTGGTTACTCTTCTTCCAGGAGAGGCAAAGACGCACGGGGTGTGCCACGTGATTTCCGTGTCTAGCTTCCCATGGGTGGACTAGTCTACTCTCCTGCTACAGGTAGTGAATTCTCAATTGGAAGTTGATATAAAAAATATTTTCAATTAATTTATATTGAATATAATTGTTTTAAACCCACAATATTGTTCCTCTAAGATGAATTGTTTCATTTTTTTTGATAATGGTGTTATTTTGAGCTGAATAGTAAAAATTGGCCATTTTGGATTTTTAACAGTTTTAAATTATTTCGGTAGTTTTGCCATAACATTATCTACACTGATCCAAATTGAAAAATTATTTCTTTTCCAGATTCTACACATCCAGGTATTCATTTAATATATTTGAACTAAAATCTGAATCGGCCATATGGAAGCTCAAAAGAAGCTCACATGTTGAATCAAGAAAACTGTATTCAGTTCTGCCTAATTTTGATGTGGGATCCATAACTCATCCACTGTGGGCCCAAAGCTAGTGAAATTAGGTGGGTGGACGCGTAAGGAGGTTTGGAGAATCTTTTATGAAGGAAGAACCGAGTGAATTGGCCATTTATGGGGTCATTAAATCACCCTAATCCGGAGGATTTCGTTTTGGAGAGTCTGACTGGACAGAATAAATTCTCATAGTAAAACGGCCATAACTCTCGGAATACATTTCCAAATCCGCTGGCATTTTGAGGGTACACGACCAAGGGGATTATGAACAACATTAAAGAAGGGATCAACACGTGAAGATTAAATTTAATGGGGATAAAACGCGTCGACATTCGGGGGAAACATTCTAGCTCTAAAAGGATGAGAGCTCCACCCTCTCAAAGCATCCATTCTTTACCCCATTCCTTCTGGGACACCAAGAAGGAGAACTTTTCAGCTTTCTATTTTATTTATTTTCTTTTTCATTGTTTTGTAATTCCTTATTCTTCCCCATTCAACTCGATTACCCTTACCATGGTGGGGTAAACTTTTGGAGTGATTGGGGAAGGGTTGGTTTTCTACATTGTTATGCTTGAGTTCTTGGACGCAATTGAATAAATTTCTTTCTTCTTCAAAGTTCTTTTCAATTTATTATAGAGGATTTTATAATCAAGTGCGATCATTCTTGAATATTAATTCCGTTATTTATTTTTTCCTTGGTAAAATAATCAATACCTCCCTCCACTAATTTCTGGTTTATATAGGATGGAATAAACCAGGAATTAGTGGTGAAGTACTCGACGATCGTCAGTACGTGTAAAAGGTGTAGTGAATGTTCTTGATTTTTTGGGACAAACAAAACCCGATCGGGTATTGCCCATTTCAATTAAAGATATTCAATACAACTATTTTACACCTGGAATGAGAGTTGACCAAACCGAGATCTTGGTAAGGTTTTCTCTCACAATAACAATTTCACCAAGGAAGTGAGAGGAAACAATTGTGGAAACTCACTTTAATCCACTAAGAAGAAGAGGTTTGAATTAAATTGAACAAGGATAGCATTATAATAAGGAAAACGACCCCGACCTAATCACCCTTTTAATTTCATAGTTTTTCAATCATTTGAATTTCAAATTTCCTTTCACAACATTTTTACCCCTGTTTTAAAGTGACAACCCGTTTTGTGTGCACTCCTCTTCAGGAGACATCCTAGGTCAACCACTTAACTACATTTTAACTTAGGAAATAATTGTTTTGCCACGCCCTACGACAGGCGTGCGTCAAACTTGGCGCCATTGCCGGGGAGGTAGTTCCACAAACTAATTGTAAATATTTGACTTTTTCAATTAAAAAAAATCTTTTTCCATGTTGATTTCAAATGATTATTTCTTTAATTCATGGAATAATTACCCACCAGTGAGAGAACCAATTTTTGAATCACCTTGGTCTATAGAGTATAAAGTTTCTTTCTTGGCTAAACAAATTCGGGGAGCTCGAATCCAAATCGTAACCGAGGATGAATTCAAGGATCTCGTTGAAAACCTTAAAGAGAACCTCGAATACCCAGTGTTGGAGGGATTGGCCAGAGAATTAATTGAACTTCATGAGTATTTTCCGGAATTTTATCAAGACATAATCAAAGTACAACACCAAGAAGAAGAAGGTCACAAATATATTGAATCCCAATTTGAAAGAATTAGTCAAACAGTTCAAAACCAAGAGACCTCAATACAGTGGATTGCGGAACAAGTACATGCATCCCAGGATCAACAACAAATGGAGCCCAAACAAGAACCAGAACCAGAAAAATTGATGGAAGAAGTATCCCCACAAATCCTT
The DNA here is from genome assembly GCA_963277665.1 of Viscum album. Classification (NCBI taxonomy): domain Eukaryota; kingdom Viridiplantae; phylum Streptophyta; class Magnoliopsida; order Santalales; family Viscaceae; genus Viscum; species Viscum album. The sequence continues at coordinate 614,695,286 of OY728145.1, read as the reverse complement.
CAAGTTGAAGAACCCATGGAAGCATTGATGAAATTAAAAGAAGAATCATTGAACCCATCTCAATCAATGTTGGATGAGATTGATGAAGAAGATTTAGCAATTGAAATACATATGGGAGATCAAAAAGATCTGGATAACTTCTGGAATGAGTGTGAGGAACTTCTTGAGCCAACTATTCCTCATAATGTAGATGATTCAACAACATTGAAGGAAGAAACCAACAAATCAGTGAAATTTGAAGAGAAGATAGAGGAGTCTGACTGCCTACCTCTATCTAGGGAAATTCAACATCAAGAAGCACCTCCCATTGAAGAACCAATTAAAGCCAAACCAGATCAGGGAGTCAATATTTTTATAAACTCATTATCTTTTGATTTTTTTGAAACTAAATTAAGTATTACCTCCCCTTGTTTTAATTTTTCAGATTCATCCAACACTTGTATTTCCTTGGAGGGAGAATATGCATCTGAAGAGGAACATCCGGATCTCCCCAAACCTATTGAACATTTAATGGAGGGAGTACATGAGAAGATAAAAGTGGTGTTTCTGGAGGAAAATGAGACACAATCTACTTGCTTTGAAAGGGAAGAATTTGATATTGATTCTTCATGCTTTAATTTTTTTCAAATAGAATTAAACTCTGACATTCCATTTGATTTTTCCCCAGATGTATCATACCTTCAGCAACCACTGGAGAATAAAGAAGATGTTATTCATGGAGAACCCAAGAAAGAAGAGGACTCATTCATTGTTCTAACCCCATAATTCATGTTGTATCTCATTACAAAGAGGGCGGACATGGTGAATTTTATCGATAGAGTCCTCAAGAAAAAGGAATACGTTCATCTTGGAAAGAAAAGTTTTTGTTGGTTCATGAGCAAGAAACCTCACCCACCATCAGATTGGGGATAACTTATTAGAACTGCCCCTCTGGAGGCAGTCAAAACCTAGGGACCACTTGGGGGATTAAACCAAGATTTATCCTTTTTTTTCTTATTCAATTTCTGTTTTCATTTATTTTAAAAAAAATCTTATGTTATGTTTTTTAATTTTTTTTAGGTTTTCAAAGAGCAACACATAGGATTCAAAATCAACGTTGCATTTCCAATAAGCCAGGTTGTACCTCTCCTTCACACTTGCTTGATGTTGTTATTAATTTTAAAATTGAATTACATGTTAAATCAACTTAAATGCATCGAGGACACTGCAACATTTAAGTGTGGGGGAGGGAACTTTTGTAGTATAGGATTTTTATTTGATGTTTGTTTTCAAAAATTATAAAAAATAAAAAAATGTGTGTTTTCAAATTTTTGTGTGTTTATTTTTCAATTTTGGGTGTGTTTCTGGAACTTTTTAGCTGAAATGATTATCAATACCATTTTTGAAACCCATGTCAATGACTGAACCAGTCTATTTCATGAAACTGATCTTAAATGAATGCTGAAATAACTTTGTTTCAAGTTAAAATCTTTTGTAAATTCATGAAAAGTACACAAATTTTTGAATATCATGCCATATTTCACTGTCTATATCTTTGAAATAACTTTCCTGCGAGGTTTCTGAACCATTTTTGTCATAATCGTTTCATTCACCTCATTTCTTGAGAGAACCAGATCATGCTTGCTTTAACCAGAATTTGATTTATTCCTTTCAAAACTTGAGGGTTGGGGTACGTGTGTTTTAAATGATTGAGGCATTTATTTTTTTTGAATCCCCCTTTTCAAAATAATATTTTTCATTATGGCCCACCTTTACATTTGTCCTTCATTGTAGCCCCTAGTAGCCATGAATTTCCTGTTAGGTTAGCCACATTACAAGCCAATTTTCCCTATCATACCTGCTCTTGAAGTAAAATTGCATGATCTAGTTGAACTTAAGTGTGGGGTAAGATGTATTGTGGTGTACTACCTCATTTGGTTATACATTGGGTGGAAAATAAATTGTGGAAGAGATGTGTGTGATGCTGAAAAATTATTCTGTTGAAAGCTGTGCCTTTTCTGGAGCTTTTATGACAAGAGAAGTTGTGTCTATCTGGAGCTTTAAAAAAATTATGTTTGAAAAGATTGAAATGTTTGCTGCTGACCTGATTGAATGATGATGGAGCCTATTTTCAACAAAGGGGAAGTGAAGGAGACCATATTTGAGTGAAAACTAGAATCTTGCAATTTTGCTTCAATAAGAGCCAAGCCTTCCTTTTTCGTCCTCAGAACTTTTAACATCTAAATCCTACCAATCGGAAGCCACAGAACAACCCTGAAAAGTACTCATGAGAAACACATGTCCTTGACTCACATCGGGTGGAGAAGTAGGAATTTATCAAACCTGTGGTGACTCTTGTGTGAGTTTGGATGAGAAAAGCCTTGTTCAACCTTTACATTTGTGAGATGAGAGAAAATTCATGTGAGGTAGGTGTTTTGTGTGCATGAGATAAGAAATGAAGTGGAAATATATTAAAATCTTAAATGGAGAACTTGAAATAGCAGTTTTTGATGAGCCAAGATATCTTTTTGTTTCTTGAAATTGATTTGATTGATCTCATTGATATGTGTTTTGGATTTGATTTGATTTGATTTTTATTTGTCCAGGAGTCCAAGTGCTAAGTGTGGGGGAATTGATAGAGAAAATATTTTCAATTAATTTATATTGAATATCATTGTTTTAAACCCACAAAATTGTTCCTCTAAGATGAATTGTTTCATTTTTTTGATAATGGTGTTATTTTGAGCTGAATAGTAAAAATTGGCCATTTTGGATTTTTAACAGTTTTAAATTATTTCGGTAGTTTGGCCATAACATTATCTACACTGATACAAATTCAAAAATTATTTCTTTTCCAGATTCTACACATCCAGTTATTCATTTAATATATTTGGACTAAAATCTGAATCGGCCATATGGAAGCCCAAAAGAAGCTCACAAGTTGGATCAAGAAAACTGTTTTCAGTTCTGCCTAGTTTTGATGTGGGATCCATAACTCATTCACTGTGAGCCCAAAGATAGTGAAATTCTATGGGTGGACGCGCAAGGAGGTTTGGAGCATCTTTCATGAAGGAAGAACCGAGTGAATTGGCCGTTAATGGGGTCATTAAAGCACCCTAATCTAGAGGATTTCGTTTTGGAGAGTCTGACTGGACAGAATAAATGCTCATAGTAAAACGGCCATAACTCTCGGGATACATTTCCAAATCCGCTGGAATTTTGAGGGGACACGGAAAAGGTAATTATGAACAACATTAAATAAGGAATCAACGCGTGAAGATGATATTTAATGGGGCTAAAACGCGTATACATTCGGGGGAAACAATATGGCTATAAAAGGAGGAGAGCTCCACCCTCTCAAAGCATCCATTCTCCACCCCATGCCTTCTGGGACACCAAGAAGGAGAACTTTTCAGCTTTCTCTTTTATTTATTTTCTTTTTTCATTGTTTTGTAATTTCTTATTCTTCCCCATTCAACTCGATTACCCTTACCATGGTGGGGTAAACTTTTGGAGTGATTGGGGAAGGGTTGGTTTTCTACATTGTAATGCTTGAGTTCTTGGACGCAATTGAATAAATTTCTTTCTTCTTCAAAGTTGTTTTCAATTTATTATAGAGGATTTTATAATCACGTGTGATCGTTCTTGAATATTAATTCCGTTATTTATTTTTTCCTTGGTAAAATAATCAATATCTCGCTCCACTAATTTCTGGTTTATATACGATGGAATAAACCAGGAATTAGTGGTGAAGTACTCGACGATCGTCAGTACGTGTAAAAGGTGTAGTGAATATTCTTGATTTTTTGGGACAAACAAAACCCGATCGGGTATTTCCCATTTCAATTAAAGATATTCAATACAACTATTTTACACATGGAAGGAGAGTTGACCAAACCGAGTTCTTGGTAAGGTTTTCTCTCACAATAACAATTTCACCAAGGAAGTGAGAGGAAACGATTGTGGAAACTCACCTTAATCAACTAAGAAGAAGAGGTTTGAATTAAATTGAACAAGGATAGCATTATAATTAGGAAACCAACACCGACCTAGTCACCCTTTTAATGTCATAGTTTTTCAATCATTTGAATTTCAAATTTCCTTTCACAACATTTTTACCCTCGTTTTAAAGTGACAACCCGTTTTGTGTGCACTCCTCTTCAGGAGACATCCTAGGTCAACCACTTAACTACATTTTAACTTAGGAAATAATTGTTTTGCCACGCCCTATGATAGGCGTGCGTCAAACTTGGCGCCGTTGCCGGGGAGGTAATGCCACAAACTAATTGTAAATATTTGACCTTTTCAATTAAAAAAAATCTTTTTCCATGTTGTTTTCAAATGATTATTTCCTTAATTCATGGAACAATTACCCACCAGTGAGAGAACCAATTTTTGAATCACCTTGGTCTATAGAGTATAATGTTTCTTTCTTGGCTAAAAAAATTCGGGGAGCTCGAATCCAAATCGTAACCGAGGATGAATTCAAGGATCTCATTGAAAACCTTAAAGAGAACCTCGAATACCCAGTGTTGGAGGGATTGGCCAGAGAATTAATTGAACTTCCAGAGTATTTTCCGGAATTTTATCAAGACATAATCAATGTACAACACCACGAAGAAGAAGTTCACAAAGATATTGAATCCCAATTTGAAAGAATTAGTCAAACAGTTCAAAACCTAGAGACCTCAATATAGTGGATTACGGAACAAGTACATGCATCCCCGGATCAACAACAAATGGAGCCCGAACAAGAACCAGAACCAGAAAAATTGATGGAAGAAGTATCCCCACAAATCCTTCAAGTTGAAGAACCCATGGAAGCATTGATGAAATTAAAAGAAGATCCATTGAACCCATATCAATCAATGTTGGATGAGATTGATGAAGAAGATCTAGCAATTGAAATACATATGGGAGATCAAAAAGATCTGGATAACTTCTGGAATGAGTGTGAGGAACTTCTTCAGCCAACTATTCCTCATAATGTAGATGATTCAACAACATTGAAGGAAGAAACCAACAAATCAGTGAAATTTGAAGAGAATATAGAGGAGTCTGACTGCCTACCTCTATCTAGGGAAACTCAACTTCAAGAAGCACCTCCCATTGAAGAACCAATTAAAGCCAAACCAGATCAGGGAGTCAATATTTTTTTAAACTCATTGTCTTTTGATTTTTTTGAAACTAAATTAAGTATTACCCCCCCTTGTTTTAATTTTTTAGATTCATCCAATGCTTGTATTTCCTTGGAGGGAGAATATGCATCTGAAGAGGAACATCTAGAGCTCCGAAAACCTATTGAACATTTAATGGAGGGAGTACATGAGAAGAAAAAAGTGGTGTTTCTGGAGGAAAATGAGACACAATCTACTTGCTTTGAAAGGGAAGAATTTGATATTTATTCTTCATTCTTTAAATTTTTTCAAATAGAATTAAACTCTGACATTCCATTTGATTTTTCCCCAAATGTATCATACCTTCAACAACCACTGGAGAATAAAGAAGATGTAATTCATGGAGAACCCAAGAAAGAGGAGGACTCATTCATTGTCCTAACCCCACCATTCATGTTGTATCTCATTACAAAGAGGGTGGACATGGTGAATTTTATCGATGGAGTCCTCAAGAAAAAGGAAGACGTTCATCTTGGAAAGAAAAGTTTTTGTTGGTTCATGAGCAAGAAACCTCACCCACCATCTGATTGGGGATAACTTATTAGAACTGCCCCTCTGGAGGCAGTCAAAACCCAGGGCCCACTTGGGGGATTAATCCAAGATTTATCCTTTTTTTTCTTATTCAATTTATGTTTTCATTTCTTTTAAAAAAAATTCTTATGTTATGTTTTTTACTTTTTTAGGTTTTCAAAGAGAAACACTTAGGAGTCAAAATCAACGTTGCATTGCCAATAAGCCAGGTTGTACCTCTCCTTCACAAACGCTTGATGTTGTTATTCATTTTAAAATTGTATTACATGTTAAATCAACTTAAATGCATCGAGGACACTGCATCATTTAAGTGTGGGGGAGGGAACTTTTGTAGTATAGGATTTTTATTTGATGTTTTTTTTTCAAAAAAAAAATGTGTGTTTATTTTTCAATTTTGGGTGTGTTTCTGAAACTTTTGAGCTGAAATGATTATCAATACCATTTCTGAAACCCATGTCAATGACTGAACCAGTCTATTTCATGAAACTGATCTTAAATGAATGCTGAAATAACTTTGTTTCAAGTTAAAATATTTTGGAAATTCATGAAAAGTACACTGATTTTTGAATATCATGCCATATTTCACTGTCTATATCTTTGAAATAACTTTCCTATGAGGTTTCTGAACCATTTTTGTCATATTCCTTTCATTCACCTCATTTCTTGAGGGAACCAGACCATTCTTGCTTTAACCAGAATTTGATTTATTCCTTTCAAAACTTGAGGGTTGGGGTACGTGTGTTTTAAATGATTGAGGAATTTATTTTGGTTGAAGCCCCCTTTTCAAAATAATCTTTTTCATTATGGCCCACCTTTACATTTATCCTTCATTGTAGCCCCTAGTAGCCATGAATTTCCTGTTAGGTTAGCCACATTACAAGCCAATTTTCCCTATCATACCTACTCTTGAAGTAAAATTGCATGATCTAGTTGAACTTAAGTGTGGGGGAAGATGTCTTGTGGTGTACTACCTAATTTGGTTATAGATTGGGTGGAAAATAAATTTTGGAAGAGAAGTGTGTGATGCTGAAAAATTATTCTGTTGAAAGCTGTGCCTTTTCTGGAGCTTTTATGACAAGACAAGCTGTGCCTTTCTAGAGCTTCCAATGTAAAAAGAAAGTTGTGCCTATCTGGAGCTTTAAAAAAAAATATGTTTGAAAAGATTGAAATGTTTGCTGCTGACTTGATTGAATGATGATAGAGCCTATTTTCAACAAAGGGGAAGTGAAGGAGACCATATTTGAGTGAAAACTAGAATCTTGCAATTTTGCTTCAATAAGAGCCAAGCCTTCCTTTTTCGGCCTCAGAACTATTAACATCTAAATCCTACCAACCGGAAGCCACATAACAACCCTAAAAAGTACTCATGAGAAACACATGTCCTTGACTCACATCGGGTGGAGAAGTATTAATTTATCAAACTTATGGTGACTCTTGTGAGAGTTTGGATGAGAAAAGCCTTGTTCAGCCTTTACATTTGTGAGATGAGAGAAAATTCATGTGAGGTAGGTGTTTTGTGTGCATGAGATAATAAATGAAGTGGAAATATATTAAAATATTAAATGGAGAACTTTAAATAACAGTTTTTGATGAGGCATGATATCTTTTTGTTTCTTGAAATTGATTTGATTGATCTCATTGATATGTGTTTTGGATTTGATTTGATTTGATTTTTACTTGTCCAGGAGTCCAAGTGCTAAGTGTGGGGGAATTGATAGAGAAAATATTTTCAATTAATTTATATTGAATATCATTTTTTTAAACCCACAAAATTGTTCCTCTAAGATGAATTGTTTCATTTTTTTGATAATGGTGTTATTTTGAGCTGAATAGTAAAAATTGGCCATTTTGGATTTTTAACAGTTTTAAATTATTTCGGTAGTTTTGCCATAACATTATCTACACTAATCCAAATTGAAAAATTATTTCTTATCCAGATTCTAAACATCCAGGTATTCATTTAATATATTTGGACTAAAATCTGAATCGGCCATATGGAAGCTCAAAAGAAGCTCATAAGTTGGATCAAGAAAACTATTTTCAGTTCTGCCTAGTTTTAATGTGGGATCCATAACTCATCCACTGTGGGCCCAAATCTAGTGAAATTCGGTGGGTGGACACGCAAGGAGGTTTGGAGCATCTTTAATGAAGGATGAATCGAGTGAATTGGCCGTTTATGGGGTCATTAAAGCACCCTAATCTAGAGGATTACGTTTTGGAGAGTCTGAATGGACAGAATAAATGCTCATAGTAAAATGGCCATAACTCTCGGAATACATTTCCAAATCCGCTGGCTTTTGAGGGGACACGGCCAAGGGAATTATAAACAACATTAAAGAAGGGCTCAACGCGTGATGATGACAGTTACTGGGGCTAAAACGTGTCGACATTCGGGGGAAACATTATGGCTATAAAAGGAGGAGAGCTCCACCCTCTCAAAGCATCCATTCTCCACACCTTTCCTTCTGGGACACCAAGAAGGAGAACTTTTCAGCTTTCTCTTTTATTTACATTATTTTTAATTGTTTTTTAATGCCTTCTTCTTCCCCATTCAACTCGATTACCCTTACCATGGTGGGGTAAACTTTTGGAGTGATTGGGGATGGGTTGGTTTTCTACATTGTAATGCTTGAGTTCTTGGACGCAATTGAATAAATTTCGTTCTTTTTCAAAGTTATTTTCAATTTATTATAGATGATTTTATAATCAAGTACGACCGTTCTTGAATATTAATTCCGTTATTTATTTTTGCCTTGGTAAAATAATCAATATCTCCCTCCACTAATTTCTGGTTTATATAAGATCGAATAAACCGGGAATTAGTGGTGAAGTACTCGACGATCGTCAGTACGTGTAAAAGGTGTAGTGAATATTCATGATTTTTTGGGACAAACAAAACCAGATCGGGTATTGCCAATTTCAATTAAAGATATTCAATACAACTATTTTACACATGGAAGGAGAGTTGACCAAACCGCGATCTTGGTAAGGTTTTCTCTCACAATAACAATTTCACCAAGGAAGTGAGAGGAAACGATTGTGGAAACTAACTTTAATCAACTAAGAAGAAGAGGTTTGAATTAAATTGATCATGGAGAGCATTATAATTCGGAAACTGACCCCGACCTAATCACCCTTTTAATTTCATAATTTTTCGATCATTTGAATTTCAAATTTCCTTTCACAACATTTTTACCCCCGTTTTAAAGTGACAACCCGTTTTGTGTGCACTCCTCTTCCGGAGACATCATAGTTCAACCACTTAACTACATTTTAACTTAGGAAATAATTGTTTTTCGACGCCCTACGACAGGCGTGCGTTAGAAGTTCATCATCTCACTGTTTCTAGCTCTTTGTGTTAGGATGAGTCTACTTCCTACCTCTTTTTTGGTTGAGTTTTACTCTTTACTACACTCTCGATTGTACTCCTTTACTTTTACCTATTTGATCTACTACTATCCTCTTCAGTACCTCCTTTTCTGCTCCCTTGAGCCTTTGGGGCATCCTTCTGAGTATTTTTATACTCACCCCTGCTTGGGCTTTGCCCACACTTGGTGTGCTCATGCAGACAATGGACAGGTTGGTCGTGACTTCAGTGGAGCTTTGGAGTTCAGGAGCTTAGACCATGTGCGGTGGTTGTAGTCGGGTTCCTGGTGTTGGAGCCTCCCAGTTGATTGCTTTTTTACCTGTTGTCGGGTTGTGGCACTTTTCTTGTTTGGCTCGTGTTTTTTCCTTTTCTTTTCAGTTTACCTTCAGCTTTTACTTTGTACTGATTAGAGGTCGATACACTTTTGTGGTTTATATATATTTCAGTTGCACTTTACTTTTCATGTCTTTTCTTTTACTTTGTACTTATACATTGTGTGGGCTATGTGTGCGCGTACAGGTACTTAGGGAAATGCCCCCTCGAGTTGTTTAGACTTTGGTGCTTATTGCCAACCCCTAGCCTATGGAGGCAGGCTTGGGGTAGTTGCCGCTTGAGCCTGGTTGGGGTCGGGTCATGAGAAAGTGTTATCCAAGGTGGTTTTTTCCACAGGATGTTGTTCGGATGTCCCTAAAAATGAATTGGTTGGGAATTTGGGCAACAGTGTTAACATGTCTCGAGAGTGGCTCTCATGCCAGGGAGTCCAGTGATGGTGCAGCGACCGACATATCCATTCACTATGACCCGGATAACCTTCTTTTCGACTCAGCATGATGAGACACTCGTTGCAGGGAAAATTGGTTTGTGCATCAAATAGTATTGAGTCTTAGACTGTCCTTCATGAGTCAGCTCCCCATTGTTGTGAATGTTATATACATATATTCTCATCTGACCGCAACACTCCTTGATAATATTCAGGATGTCTCCGTGAATACAGCCAGCCAAGATACTAGCTTTAGTTAATGACGATGACCCTGTGAGCTACGAGGCCATAGTACAGGACCCATCATGCGATCCCCTTTATCTTGGTGGGCCGGTAGCATCACCCCCACCTATTGAGCAACAGACAGCTTCAGTAAAGCAGGATGAGTTTGAGCACTGGTTGAGCGAACTCTGTGACTTCCAGTGACAGAGACTGCTAAGGTTCGGTGATGAGCCAGACCCTCAGGTAGCAGAGGTTTGGCTATAGACATTTATTTTCCTTTTTAGGCTTTTGCAGAGGCCGACAGATCTTATAAAGGCTTTGGCCGCCAACCTTTTCCGCGGAGCGACTTGGCATTGGTGGAGTCTGGTGACTCAGTTTCTTGACGAGTCGTCGCTTTCTAGGGAAGACTTTAAGTTTTTGTTTTGTGAGGAGTTTTCCCCTCCTGCTTACACTCTATTCGGATTCAGGAGCTCCTACAATTTCAGCAGGGAGGGAAGACGGTGGCCGAGTATGCGGCTAGTTTCGTAGACCGTGCACGCTTTTACCTGGACTTGGTCCATGACAACAACATCCAAGTGTGGATGTTTGAGGAGGGTCTCCGCTGAGAGATTCATGCTATCATAGTACCCTTGGGAATTTCCACATATGTTGGGGTGCTAGAGCAGGTGCTGGTGACAGAGAGCCTCTTGTCACGTTCTAGAGTCAGTGGTGGCAGCAGGCTTGACAGAGCCGAGACGTCTGTCGCAGCTAGCGGGCATCAGCAAGCAGAACCTCGACGCATGTGGCTTTTTGAAAACTAGACTTAGGGGCATAGTCATACACCACAGTGGATCCAGAGGGAACCAGTGCATCCCAGAGGGAATCAGTGATATTCTTGTGACGAGCGAGGTCACTTGGCGCGAGACTGCCCGACCAGGCACGGTGAGAATGTCGAGCAGGCAGCAGGTGCACCATCGCGACGGAGGCAGCGCCATTATCAGAGTAGTACCTAGAGAGGTGTTTCTAGCAAAGGAGGAGGAGGAGTTGAAATTGGAGGACAACCATATGTGGTCTTCCCATCACCACTAGGCGGTCCACATCAGGCTCCGAGAGCTGACAGTTGGGACCGTGGACAACCACAATCTTTGGATGTCTACGATCATGCAGAGCATGAGGTGATAAGAGGTACGCTCTACAGTTATTCTACTTTTTGCAGTGGAATTCTTAAACTCTGTGTGTGGAATTCTTTTCTCCATGATCCTTGTTTGAGGGGTTACCAGGCTGACGCAGGGCGTCGGGTGTAACCCTGTGTTGGTAGAGTAGAAGGTGTGCAACCTTCCTCATTAGTGTATGGTGTCGACTCCATCGCTCTCCAAGTGTGTAAGAGAGTCTTGGTTGTGGGACATATACTGTGAAATCTTGCGTGACCAGATATCCTTGGGTGTTTCACCATATGTATATTCTGAAGGAGGGAATCACCGGGCCTTGTTCCAGGTGCGTGCGGTGATTCCAGTCGTGGCATGTGACGTAGAGGTTTGGTCGGGGAGGTGACCTACCCCCAAGGTCCTTCTGAATGTTTGAGAACGTGAAAAGTGATGGTGAGGTTCCCTACCGCCTTGCCCTAACCCCAATGTCTAGAGTGGGTGCACGACATCTCCCATGTGACTTTCTAGAGAAGATGTGTGCATGCCTCTATGAACGTCATCGGAAAGGTCAAACCATGTGTGAATAGATCAAATCCTTTGGTCAGTGTGCGATGACGCAGAATAGTGGAAGATTTCTTCTGGGTATGGGAGAGCAAGGTGCGGGATTATTACCCTGATTTGTTCCCTATTTTTGCTTTTCAGGGATGAAAATATTGAAGGAGGGAATGATTTAAGAACCCCGGTTTCGCTGTAAAAGACTTTGGAATATTATTGATGTTATTCCAGAGCAGCGCCTTCAGACGGCGTGCGATTCTGGGCCCCGATGCGGCCAGAATTAAGTTTTTAGTGCGTTCACACTAGGAATGCCTAAAAAATGGGATAACTCCTAAATGGTGTTTCGGATCAATGATCTGAGGGTATGAATGTGTCCAAAATGGGGAGTTTACCCTAGTAACGACATAAAGTATGTCGGTCCAGGGTGTTTGGACCCCTCGCTCACTTCTGGAATGTTAAACGGATAAATTAAAAAATTAGTTTATTCTCTTAATAGATAAAACCACGTATCTCTTAAATGGTGGCTCAGATTAGGAAACTGAGGGCACCGTTGAGTCTGGAACGTGCCCCTGACCCTAGGAGAGGTGGAGGTTTCGCGGGCGTGGGACTTTTGTGAAAAACTCCGCCAAAGGCGTTTTCGTAATTTCGCGGCCTCAGACGTTAATTTTTATAACTTTTGAACAGGGCCTCGGATTAAAGTTTTGAGACCACCGTTGTGCTCGAGAGGTGGTTTTTGGCCTTCGGGAGGCATAATCTCAACCCCGTCGAAAGTTCGGGTTCGGGCCGACTGACGGGTGGTTAAGTGTGTTTCTATTTATACACTTAACCCCCCCTCTCTCCCCTTTGTCCACCCCCTGGAAGGTGCTCTAAAGGAGGAACTCCTCATCTCCTCCACCTCTTCGGTGAGGTACGACATCTCCGGCGAGGCGCGACAGCTCCGGCGGATCGACGACGAAGCTCCGGCCAAAGCCCAAGAGGTAGGATTTGTCATTTTGGATTTCTTTTCCCGCACCTAGTTTGAGATCATTTATTTGCATCAAATTGTTGTTGGATCTTTGAACAAAGACCATGGTCGTGTAGTGTAAATTCTGGTCTTTCCAACGCACTTTTTGGAATTGAAATCGGAGTTTGGAGTCGATCTCAAACGTCCGCCGAATGTTGCGGGTTTTGGAGGTGTTTCTCGGCAGGTTCCGGTGGTCCGGCGATCTACGGCGTGGCGGAAGGCGGCGGGGGAGTGCGCGATGGTGGTAGCGGCGTGAGGCTGAGCGGAGGAGGCCTGGGGTGTCAGCAGTAGGGCAGAGGTCGAGTGGCCGGGCCAGCGGGCCTCACCAAGGGCGACGATGGACAACAGGGGGCGCTGGGCGCCTGCCTGCAGGAGTGCTCCGCGGCGCGGAGTGGGATGACCGGAAGGCTGTGTTGGCCGGTTGACGCGGCAGCCGGGGACGTGGTGCGCGACCCCTCTCAGGAAACAGAGACCCACCGGCGGCGGGTATTTGTGTGGGAAGCCTCTGACCGGCCAGCGCCGTTCGGTGGAATCCTTAAAAAAAATAAGTTTATAATAATAATAATAATATTATTATTATTATTATGGAAATGATTTATAAATCATAAATTATATGCAGGGCGTCCGATTTGGGAACCGTCTATGGCGACGCGTCCCTTAAATTGAGACAACGTTTTTGAGATGGTTTCGAGGGTTTTTCATTCCTGAAATGAGGGGCTCGAGGCTCATCACAACGTTAAGTGGACGAGCATTTTTCTCAGCGGTTCTTGTTTTGGATGGCATGGGCACATCTGATGTCCAAATTGAGCGTCATCAGTGGAGTTGTGACCCTGGAGTTGAGCTGGAGTTTTCCAGTGTGGTTTTGGGCATTGAAACTGCAGTTGAGGAGTGGGCCCCACATCCCGTCATTCGAGCTGTGTGCAACGCTTTACATATTTGTCATCGGATGTCTGTTTTGGGCATTCAAGTAGTCGATGTTGGGTGTTTTTCCGAGGGCATTGAAATGGATCAATCTACCTGCTTTAATTCTGCACGATGGTGCGGGCGCCATGGGGTCCATTTTTGGCGTTGACAGTGAATGTTTATATCTTTCACCGGGTGTTCATTTTGGACAACTGATTAGTCAAACATGTGTAGTTTTTTCGAGAGGATCACAATGGTGTGATCCATTCATTGTGCTTCGGGACCAGGGTGTGGGTCCCACGTAAAACCGCTCATGTGTGGTACAGTGAAATGCAACTTGTTCTTCGGATATGTAATGACCTGACCCCAGTTTCCTAGAGTCGGTGCCTTATTACATAACATTGGCATGATCACAAGAAAGATCAAGTCTCGAAAGACCAATTAGTTCAGTAGCCTTTGAATAACTAGATACATTTATAAGGATTACATTACATCATAAAGTGAAAACTACTACAACAACATCTTGTCTTCACATCCCCTCATATTGTCCCTACAGGTCATTCATAAATTACTTCTTCACATCCTGGGAAGAATAAAACATTGAAAGGGGTGAGCTCAGATGCTCAGTAATATAACAATATAGCGGAAACATTCATAAATAAACATTTAAGGCAATGTATAGCTAAAACAAAAGCCTTTTAAACTTGGAATTCAGCATAATATGGCAAATATAAAATGAAATAATTCCATTTACATATTCACATGGATATTCTACTAGTAAAATAATCACATGCAATATCAATAACAACTTTCATAATGATGGAATTCATACTGCTAGACTATCATAACCACGTAGCCAAGGCCTCGTTCCAATACTACAAATAAGATTTTGTCAAGGCCTCATGCAAAGACACTAGTTTGTCTCATGAGACATACTGATGAATTGAAGAGCTATAGCGGTCTCCACTCGTCACTTATTAAGTCCAATGCATTTCTCATATGAACAGGTATAAACATAACATAAACATTCGTATTAAAACTAGCATTCGATATGTCAATACATTCACCATAAACCAAGAATGGTATAAAAATAACACATCCATAGTCAAACATATCACAAAACCTTCAATACAATATGGATGTTTTTTATCATAAAAATCAACTTCAAATAAGCTTAAAATCCATCAAAGGATGTTGACGTTGATGAAATCAAAACTATTTGAGAGAAATATCTACTTTTTTGAAATCATTTAAATGTCACATAATTATAAAATAAAACATTTAATTTGAAAATATCCTTATAATCTTGTAAGGGAAGCTTCTAAGATTTTATAATGGTGGAAAATAGCTGCACCTGTCGTATAAGTTAAAAAATACATTCTTACCTTAATTCTGTCGAAAAGGTTAAAAAGGGCCTTCTTTGGAAAACAACAAAAAAAATTCATTTATAAACCACTTATAAAAAGTCAAAAAATGGTATAAATGACTTTAACCCATATTCTGTAAAATAGAATGAATGTTTTGAAATACATTTTTAAGAAGCATGGATGTGGATGATAAAGAGGTCCCAGTAGATAATTACGTATAAACAACCTCAGATGATGAAGAGATTGTGAAATAACCCTTACCTTGTCATTTTCCTTAGTCGATGGTATTTTAACCTCCTATATAATAGTTAAAACATTGTTATTAAATTATAAAATAACCATATACATAATTATGATATCATATATGATCTTCTAATAATGCTTTGTTAATAATATTTTAGTATTATCATCGTTTTGGGTGTTAACTTACTCATTTTCTTTTATAAGTTTTGATACATAAGCTGTGTTTTTTCTAGAAAGGCTGTATATTATTCATATCTAGAATTATATCAAGTCCTTAAACATTATTTTTAATAATCGAATGAAAATTAGACTTGAATGGATACGATGTGGAATTAATCTCATCGTGTTCATGGAGACGGTAGTCTTTACGTATGCACGATGGACAATATCATTCTTTTGATATTAAAATAATATATAATTGTATGGTATATAATATATACAGAATAATTATCATGTTATATTTATTATTTACATGAATTACACATCATTATATAACCCATACAAATAATAATATATTGAATAACAATTACACCACGACGTGGAGACGGTAAGTCATATGTACGCACATATGGTGAAATGTCATTAAAAGGATGGATAGAATACTGAATATGGTTGTACCATATTTAAAAAAATATCATAGTATATAGGAGATACCGAAGTTATTAATTTAGAATATGAATAACAAAGAAAGAAGAAGTTGAAGAAAAATGAACTTGAAAAGGGGTGGTGAAAACATTACCTCTTCTTCATGTTCTTCATTTTGTTTTGATCAAAAGGGCTCCATAGGTGGACTTTCTGATCAAACTAAGGCCTCTAGGTTGAAGTGAAGGAAGTTGAGAGAGTATTTGTGTAGGGGTTGGCTGAACCAAAGGGTTTTAAAGTGTGAATAATTGGTTATAAGTGGTGTACTTTTATAAGGGGGAGGAGAGGAACCTTAGGAAAATCTAGAAATATTATTTTATAATAAATTCATATTCGGTTTCTATTGGCTCCAAAGTGGATTATTTAATGGTTAAGGTGGGGATGGGTCTTCAACCACTCAAACAACAGAATTTAGATATGTTTGGGTCATTATATTAACCTTATATTTTATTTTTAACTCATAGTTAATTAGTTTGACACTTACCATGTCACTTTGTATTTTTATATTATATAGATAATAAACATACTATATACCTCCATGTGACCCCCAAGTGGTCCATTAATGGTACACCTATCATGATATAAGTCTCTTGGATGAACCTTATATTTTTAGTAATTGAATATAAATTAATAATATAATATTTGTCTTAAAAACTCTTTTATGTCAATTTTGCATTATTGGGTATTTTGTTTTTGATAAATTCATAACAACATTATTACTTCGAACAAAATTTATATAAACAATCCTAAAATATCATAGTAACCTAAAAAAATATTGGAATTTAAAAACTAGTACTTGCCCATGATATTTCACGGTGTATTCGATTAGTGGTATTTCTTTTAATAAGTGATTAGTATTTATAAAAGTTAGATCAAACAATAATGTTGAATAAATAGTAAAAGATAAGTCAAACATAAAACAAATTGTAATAATAAAACTAAGATATGTGAAAATGCTTGTATTAAATAAGACAACATGAGAAAAACAACAAATATATAACTGATGAAAAATTTCCAGTTAAATGGAGAACTTCATATACAAAAAACCATCCAGCATGAAACAATATACAGTATGAAAAACAAAATTTAAGTAAACTTCCAATAGAAACTTACACAATCAAGAACATACTACATAACAAAAAAATATCCAGCATTATCCTCCTCCACTATGAGTAACTTCTAGCATGATGATAAACTATCAGTATGAAAAATAGATACAAAATCGTCCACCATGGAAACCGTCTAGCATGACAAGATAACAGTCAAGCATGAAGAAACATCCTGCATGAAAAACTTCATACGTGAAAAATAGATAATAAACTTGTAGAACAGTCACCGTAAATTTTCCAGTATGGGAAATCCCAAATACATCTGTCTTTATAATAGACCATAATAGAAATACTTTACAGACTATGCAGATTTTAGTACTAAGATTGTATACAAAAACTTATAACATGTATAAAAAAGGCTGAAAAACATGTACATATTAGACCATGTGGAAAAAATTTATAGAAAATTAGACCATAGAGGATTTATATGTTTTCGATTAGTTATTGTAAAAGCAAATGACATGTCATAATATTTGTAAAATGATACAGGTTCTGATGTGTAATGCAATTCTTTTTCTGTAAATGGAATGTCATAATTTTTATTATAATCTACAGAAATAGCTGAAATCTGAATTATTTTTCTATAAACTCACAGTATGTAATCTATATAAAACTTCATTTGTGCAGTCTATGTGAATAATATGTGTGTGCAAGCAGAGTATGTGTGTGTAATCTATTTTTGTGTGTAAACAGAGTATGTGTATATAATTTGTTTTTGGTTAAAATAGATGATTTAGTGTGTGTAATCTGTTTTTGATTAAAAGATAAATTTAGTGTGTGTAACCTGCATAGATTTTAAACAAAGTCTGTGTGTAATATGTTTTTGTGTGTAAATAGAGTCTGTGTGCGTAAACATAGACTATTTGTGTAATTTGGTTTTGGTTGAAAGATAAGATTTATTGTGCAGTATGTGTGTGTAATTTGTTTCTTGTGTATACTCTGTCTAAAATCTATTCTTGCTATCAGTGTGTACTTATGGTGTGCAGTATGTGACTGTAGGACAAATATGTGTGTAAAATCAGTTTGTAATTTGTCTGTTTAAACTGCAGTGTTTGATTTGTTTGTATAAACTACAGAAGGATAGTCAGTGTATAATATCATTGTGTAATCTATGTTTACAAGCTATCTATGTTTGAAAACTGTGTGTAAGAAAACCAAATTATCTTAGCCCAAACAGTATCCACTAAAAATTGAAATGTCCAATTTGATTAACACGTACACAATTAATTTTTTGACTGGTTTTAAAAAAAATAAACAGGTTGACAATTAAACTATGGTCATTGTTATAAGAAATAGGAAATCTGGTCCTTGTTAGTGAAAATTCCAGTACTGGTAAATTGACCATATGATACAATAATGGTTATTATTACTGTACTGGCTAACCTGTTATCTTGCATATAATTCTATTTCACTGCAAAATGAAATAGCAGTTGTGTTAGATTAAATAATATGGTTATGAATAGGTCAAATAATATAATCAAATACAGTAATTATTCATCATGCAAGGTAAATTGAAATGAAAGGGAACTGTAATGTCAACTCCAACGAATTGTCAGATGACATACCAATCAACTGAA
This sequence comes from Viscum album, assembly GCA_963277665.1. Classification (NCBI taxonomy): domain Eukaryota; kingdom Viridiplantae; phylum Streptophyta; class Magnoliopsida; order Santalales; family Viscaceae; genus Viscum; species Viscum album. The sequence continues at coordinate 614,676,727 of OY728145.1, read as the reverse complement.
GATTAAATTTAATCATTTTGAAATCCAAAAAACATTGAAGGAAACAATGGTTAGTGTTGTTATTTATTTAATTGTGCACTCATTCTTGAACATTCTTTAATGATCATAAGATATAACAAAAAAATGAGTGAAATAAAAAAATACCCATTATGTTTTATTACCAAGATGTTGGGGAAGAACATCTCAGTTTGACTGCTCATTTGAGTTGTCCAAATTTCCCTTGATTGTCCTCTGTACTTGAGAACAACCACAGGTTGTACTGTAACTGTCTGAACATATATCAGGATCATGTCTTACATCATCCTCCATATCGAATTCATGTGATAGGTTTTTCTACATAGAAAATATAGTTATAATAGTTGGAAAGTACTTACTGCAGTTGTAATAAAAAAAGAACATATCTTTTAGTTAATAGTAGACAGTTATAGATATATAGTAGGGTATGTCATAACTGTTAAAAACAACAAAACTCTATATTAATGATGGATGTATATTAACATAAATAGAATTAAGTTAATAGTGAATGCGGAGAACTGAAACATACCTTAGTAGATGACATATTTTATGTACAACCATCATATATACTCGTAATGCTTGAACATGATTTCGAAGACCTACCAGTTTGATGCTACTATTGTGCAAGGTTGCAATGGAAATTATAGTAAATAGATTTATGTTTTGGTAGTGGGAAAAAACTAAAACATATAGTACCTTGATATATTCAATTCCACTACTAACATTTGTGTAACTACTGGTTTGATGTCCTTATACAGTAAAATAATGACATCCCGTCAAATTCTGTAACATATACTTATATAAGCAAGATATGAATAACTATATTTGTATTACCTAATTCAGTTTGCGGATGTTATTAAAATTGGTGATGTAGTAATCATTATCACTGATAAATAGCACTTTGAAGCTGTTTTGTTCAAACGAATGATGAAGGTTTTGAATATTATAATTTGTTACATCAATTGATAATAGCACTTTAACTGATTTGAAAATATCTAATTTTGTAGGAAAATCATACTCATCATCGCCCTAAAATACAAATTATAAGAAGTGTTAAAATATATAATGGAAACAAATATTGAGGTCATACATGAAATTTTTTATACCTGTATCAAAGAAGATTTTAACTCTGCAGCTGTTTTATGTACGAATTGGATGACTTGTTTGTCAAATAAAACAACTGAACATGAGTTTGTCGCATCAGCAACCTTTAGTTGCACTCTGAATCTGTTGGATTTCATATTGTGGTTACAAAGTCAGCGATATTGAGTATTATTCTTTATTAGTTATAAGGCAAAATGTTGAACAAAAGGAATTTAAAATAAGATTTGAATCCTTGGAGTAGTGCTGTTGGGAGATAATTTACAACTGTGGCACTATATATTGTCATTTAAATCATGTATTTTCTTCATGCAGAAGTTACATGAATCAAAAAACCAGCTGTGAGTACTTTGAATATTTATTACTGTACCTGCTATTAAGCACCGTGTAGGCTGTAGAAGAGGTTGTACATAAGAATAAACTCATTAGTAAAGGATAGATGTAAATAGTTCATAAAAAAATTTACTGTATTTCCGATTATAATGATCTTATTGTTACCTCGAGAGATCTTTTTACTTCTGATATTGTTTTATTGTTATTCCAATACAAGACCTCTGTAGTGGGGTTGACATTAGTTGGTGTTGGGCTTTGTAACTATGATGTTATTAACACCCAAAACCTGGTAAATATATAATTATATACATTAAAATAAAAAATAAGAACATTTCTGAATTACAGTTGGGATGCATAGGGTATAAATTTTCAAATATACAGAACACAGAGTCTATATAATGTTACCTATTTCTGAAATTTTATACATTAGGAATTTGAAGATTGTAAATTATTATTTTTTTCATTCACAGAAGTTGTGACAATAACAGAGGATAAAAGGAGTTTGAAGTCAAAGAACACATAATTAGAGAGTTAGGTGGTCATGCAACATATTTTAGGAATTATTTAGAAATAGAAAAATGATATATATAGACATGAACCATTCTACTCAACCGCTTCACCCAGACGAGTTGTAATGTCATAATGGTAGACCCCTCCTTCTTCTTTTCCATGTAATCCATCAATTCATTCATGTAGTCCACCCATAAACTACAGGTTAGTTTCGAACCTCTGTACAAAAATTGAGTAACAATATGAGTACATATAAATTTTAAGCAGTCAATTAATATAAATTTTAAAAAATAATGACCATTCATCCTCAAGAGTAATTTTCATCCTGCGGTTGGAAGGACCCATATCTTTCACCGATTTTGTGTATCGAAGAATTCCAATAATTTCTATAAGATATATGACAAAAAGAGGCTTTAATTGGAAATAATACAGAGGTAGTATAAAATTATATAATGTTAAATGTATTTATCTTTCTAGAATGAAAAGAAATGTGCACTGCATAGTGGAATGTACCTATCAAATGTTCTTAGGGAACTTTCAATTGAATAATATCATCATATGAAGTAAAATCAAAAAAGAAAAACGGAATTTCTGCATCACATGGACGAACATATGTTATCGTCGTGAAAATTAGTCTACATACATGTCTAGATACCAAGTAACTGCCATGGTTTGAAGATATATGGATGTTTTGTATCATATAGCATCACCCCTCACGCAATAGATTTCTGTACTTAGAGATAAGCTGGTGGCTAATTATTGTACACTAAATTTTTATTCCCAAGACGTAGCATGTTAAAACATAGGAGAATACATTAAAAATATAAATATTCAAGGAATTAAAGATAATTTAGACATATTGAAAAATGTATACATCGAAATAGGATTATAGGGTAAAATTAACAAACAGCAGTCATGAAATGTAAACTTACCTCTTTATCAGAAAGTATTAGATCGATAGCCACAACAGAATTAGAGTCTTTTGGCATCGAATTACACCACATGTTTAGAACACGATCCTAAATCCATAGTGTTTCGTCATCCTCAGGTGTAATTGCATTCAACAGGGTAATTGATCTGGACATCTTGTTTTGACTGTGTACAAATATGATTAGTGCTGAAAAAAATAGTATACTAAGTAGTTAAAAACTATAGGAATTACATATTGCAGTCCCAAACAGTAGTAAAAAAATTGACTTGCTAGTTGAAAATAGTACCTAATAGAGGTTTTCAAATATTTCTTTGTACACAATATTATGTGTGTAATGAGATAATGTGTTACTGTTATCATCAACATAAATTTTCAAACCAGTAACTCATGTGACTTGAGAAACCACAACATATAATTGACCATGAGAAAACATAGGTTTCCAGAGAAATAAACCAACTTAAGACAATGATTGGACTTGACGTTTATTAATAGTAATTTCATAAGAAACTGTCAAAGGATATTGCCTTCTTTGTAATTTGAAAGGACATCTGAGATCAGAGTGTGTCAAAGTTAGTCTTGGAATGAATTCCAAATTCCCTGAATGATATCCAGTCAAAAGTTTTTCTCTAATGACATGGTCCCCTAAGTGTGTAACAATCATACGAGCACCGTTACATAAACCAATAGATTGATCAACATTTCTAAATAACATAACGGGGACACCAATCTTTAATGAAATTTTATGGGTAGCCAATCTAGAGACGTTTATGCCATTTAACATCTCAGAGGTATATATTTTTTCTGCCCTATCTATATCAAAACTCGCATTGTAGACTGAATCAGAGCTGAAGTAGTCTTTCTGTTCGGAATTTGTCAGAGGCAACATGTAATCATTTATTTCTTGAACAACATCACGGGTTGGAGCTAGAATGGAACGCTCTTTCAAATAAGAGAGATCACTATATTTGTCACTAGAATTAGGATAAGTATGCTCCACAATTGCAAACATTGGATTTCCTATTTAGTAAAGAAGATATCATGAAGGAATTTCGAAGAGCACTTCACCGTCATTATGTTATCCAACACATCCTTCGCCAATATCCAAAGTTCATTTAGCAAATTAAAGGATATGATTTGAATCATCGATGGATGTAGAGGAAAGAAATCTCATGTTCTTTGTTAGAGTTAATACCTTACAGTACTGCTAAATATACGACGACTTAATACTTGTAATGAAAATGTCATTTCTATTACCACTTGGTATTACATGCAATATTTGTCTGAAATCTCCACCCAATACAACTGTTAGACCACCGAATTGCAAATTCAATGCATTAAAATTTTTTACTCTCATAATATCCCTGAGAGTATGGTCTAGGGCCTCAATGTTGTATTTATGAACCATAGAAGCTTTATCCCAAATGATCAGTTTTATAGAGTGTAGAAGTTCAGCTACATCACTCCCTTGCTGAATATTGCAAATAGATTGCTCAGTAATGGTTATTGGAATTCAAAATTTAGAATGTGTTGTGAGTCCACCAGGAAGCAGTAATGATGCTATTCCACTCAAAGCAACCGCAAGTACAATAGATCCCTCAGATCACAAAAATGATGTTAAAATATTCCAAATGAATGTTTTACCTGTGCCTCCATATCCGTGCAAGAGGAAGAATCCTCTAATATTTGTAGATAATGAAGAAAAAATGACATCCATCACCTCTTTCTGTTCAACAGTTACCATAGTATGTAAAGTTTTGTACTCTCTTCGAAGGATATCTCTATTTTAATTTAGTTCTTATGCAACTAAATGATTCGAATGAGTACCAATTGAAGAATCTAGAATTGTCATGGGATGATAAAATCGAAGAGATGTTCTGTTGGTCCATAAAATCTATTCTATTTCAAGCAGAGAATGAATATGTATTTGATCTTCTATGAGTGTCAAAACTAGAAGAATGAGGTACATTGTTTCAGAGTAGTAAAAACAAAAACTACATGCATTGAATCAATTAAATAATATTAAATGAAATAATAGAACATATTGCATGTGAGAGAATTCATTATATAGACTAAAGTATGTATTATGCATTCCCTCTAATAGTTGATTGATATATACCTGTGCAACCATGTATTGGTAATAAATTAGACAAATATGATTTCTGGAAGATAGAAATTAATGTAATAGTTAAAAAGAAAGAAATTTATTAAAATATTAGCAGTAATGAATACTTATTCTATTTATGCATTCATATGGACAGTTGTTGACCCCTTGGATTTTAATGTTTTATGTCATTTGAGGATGAAATATCATTTAAATAACCTCACATGCTTGCATGTTTTTTCATATTTTATGTCATGTGAGTCTGAATTGTTATTTAAAAAACCCCTTGGATTTAAATTATTTAAGTTTCCTGTCATTTGAGGCTTAACTGTTGTTTAAATAACTATAGTAACTTGAAACGATCAGACCTTTATTTAAGACCCTCCCTAACTACATGGCAGCCAATAAGTAGCATTTAATGTCTGGAACTGTCAATATGATTTCTGGAAGAAAGTAGTTAATGTAACAATAAAATTGAAAGAAAAGTATTAAAATATCAGCAGTAATGAATAATTATTTTGTTTATGAATTTATATGGACAGTTGTTGTCCACTTGGATTTTAATGTTTTATGTCATTTGAGGATGAACTGTTATTTAAATAACCTCACATGCATGCTGTTTTTTCATGTTTTATGTCATGTGAGGCAGAAATGTCATTTAAAAAGCCCCTTGGATTTAAACGATTTATGTTTCTTATCATTTCAGGCTGAACTGTTGTTTAAATATCTATACTGACATGAAATGATCATACCTTTCTTTAAGAACCTCCCTAACTATATGGAATCCAATAACCAGAATTTAATTTATATATAACCAATGTTTTTCAGTCACGATTTAATGTCAATATTTTATAAATAAATTTTTCACGAACATAAGGAAAATGTTAATTCTCTAATTAGTTAGCAGCAACATGTTATAAAATATAAGCTGAGAAACTGCTTTTCACCTTGTAGTTGTAGCCTTCGTCTTTGAGAGTGTAATATATCTTCAGCTAGGATGTGAGAGGTTTGTTGCCAAACAATATCTAGATGAGAAATTTTATTGGAAAATAACTTGCTTGCAAAGTGTCTGCGCACATAATGTCCCATTCCCCAAGTTGAAACCTATTTTATTGCTTCAATAAATTATGTGTCATCTACTAGCACTCCTAGCGCATAATAGGTCTCTATAAATGTTCCATGAGTAATGTTGTTCACTGTTTCTAGATCATCAAATGAAGTAGCACCTTTGATTTTTGTTAGAAGTACCCGCATGTAAAATAGTTCCCCAGTTGTTGGAGGAACGTAGTATAGCCTACCAATAGAAAAACCATTATTTCTGAGATTTCGTGTCCTCTCATTTGAGTGGTAAACAAATCTAGCATGGAATTATGCAAATGTAATAGATCTTCTCTCCGAGTACATAATATTTTCTTGAAACCATGAGGTGAGCATCGTTTCAGATATGTCTGTGTGATTTAATACATCTCCAATATTATCATTATCTTTGAAGGTCACAGAATATTGTCCGGGTAAATGGAAACCTAACCTCTCAACCGGTGGATATCAATATTGGATATCATAAGAAAATATTCTTCAAGAGGCCTCACAAAGAGATATGAACCGACAATCATAGTACATTTTTATTTCATCTACGTCCTTCTATGATAAATCATTATTTCTAATCTCATAGAGTGCTGCTGTTACCTGATCATTTCCCTTGTTAATATACTTAAAAAGATATTTGATAGAAGGCGACTAATTGCAAACTTCAATATTTATATGTGCTTGATACTTTAATAGCAACACAAGACTGTATGGCACAACAAACCGATTATCTAAAGGGACTCCAATTTTTAGAACTGTTCTTCCATCATCACTTCTGTGATAGGCCACGTAACCATCATCATCAACAGTGGTATACCCCACAAATTTCATTGGAAAATATTTGTAACATTTACCATTTCTTATACAGGGAGATGTACGGTTGGCATCACCGCAAGGGCCATGGATCATAAAATTCTTAACATCTTCGTGTAGTCTTGGGTAGGCGCAATTATTGGGAATTTCAGAACATACAATCTTGTTTACATCTATTGGACTATGAAGTTTTTTTTCATGATAGAGAAATAGTAGGATGTTCACATGAGGAAAACCACGTTTTTGAAACTCCACTGCTCGAACAACTACAAGAGATAAAAATAGTTTGACAGTTAATATTAGATGAAAATATATAGAATAAGGAAATGAAAATATGGTTTATTATGTTCATAAAAACTAACCTGCGCGTGACTTCCCAAATAAACAACCATGGCTTAAATCTTTCAGTAGATGTTCAACCTTAATATTGAAAACCTGAGATAATATTTGTGGGAATCTGGTGGATGAAGATTGCGATGTCTAAGAAATCAAGTTATTTCAGGCCACATTGGGTTACATGTAAATGTTAAAAATAGACCCAGATACCCTTCCCAATTACATATTGAGATAAAATCCTGGTAATTATGAATCATATATCATGGACTGCCCATAAATGTAGAAGGTAACACAATACGCTTTCCATAGGATGTCCCTTCACGGTCACCTCAAAGCAGTGCATCCTGTAACCCATTATAATGTTCGACCCTCTGTTTCTTTTGATTGATGAGAATGATTGAATGTATTTGAGACTCAATCAATGTATAAGCATCAACAGTAAACTGTTAAAGTAATCTTCTGGAATGTAGTAAGATCGATGCTTCATTTTCAGAGAATTGTAAGGGGAATGCAAAGTACTATCTCATTGTTACCTTTTTGAGTGTAGTACATTTTGTGAATTGAGTAGCATGATGTAGCACATTATCGCAATATCCATCCTGGCCACCAGAGAAAATCAAAGGATATTGCAATGGAAGATTCAAAGTGTGAAGCTCATCGATTCACTATAAATCTCCATTTTTGGTTTGAATGATTATATCCCGTTCTTGGTTGAGATCCTCAATGTCACCGACAATCAGCATCACAATTTCAGATGTATTTGGAAGATTATATGTGGCATGATTTGTTTCTCTTCTTTTAAGCAGCTGTAGATTTACAGTTGGAACCTCGTAATGGCTAAGAACCTCTTTTGCACTTATAAATTCTCGTGCCAGAGCATTGTTTCGATGAAGAAATTGTTGTAGGTTTTCAACAATATTGCATTTAATAATAGATTGATGATTTTCGTCATCAAAGCTGGATAAATTATTAATGTTGGCATTAAAAGGTGAAGGCTTTGTCAATTTTACAGAAATCATTGAATATAAATGATACCTCATCCCGAGAATTCTATTTTGACACTCAGGTGTAGTATCATACACATAAAGTTGTGCGAACCTTAGTGGTTGTCCATTAGGCGGACATAAACTACCAATGCGATGGTAGTTTTTTCCATGTAATCTGAATATACTTGGAGGTCGACCATTGTTGAATGACCTATATACCTTCCAAACCATTTACGTGAATTCAAACATCGCATTGTAAATATGCATGTGGTCTTGGAATAATCAGGCTTCAGTAGTTGTTTGATTGAACACCAACATCCTAAGGTATTCTGGACAGTCAGGTAGTAAGTCTAATGCAACCTTTCCCATTGAGCAGCATAGGGAGAAGCACTGGTTTTTCTATTTCTGAATTTCTTGTTCCACTCATAAAACTTAAAGAAATAGTGACAATATTGGCAGACGTTAGTAGGGTCTCCAATATCATAATAACTTGAATGTACATAACAACAATGTAGAACGTTTTACTAGTAAAATTAAGTCACAATAAGAGAGAATGATAGTGTATTAAGGAACCATTAATGCATGTTTAGTAAGAACCCAAACCCGTATTCTCAGTTGTGTCTTCTTCCATTGACTCTCCTGCAGTAGGAAACACTATGTAATACTGGCCTTGCTTAAAAAATACAGAACTCAATAATGTTTGAGGATAAGTGTGTACATTAAATTACATCTGATGTTTTCTGCACCGTTACTATTATTATTTATGTTTTCTTGAGCCTCGATATTATTTGCTATCATTGCTTATCGAAAAAATGATTTTCGACCAGTACATGAAAGTAGTTAATGAAAACCACTCAATACTATAAAGGATGTGTAGTGGTCTATATGTGCGTGTGTGTCAACATATAGCATACATCATACCTGCAATGGATATCATATTGGAGTTTCCATCGGTATGAGTTAAGCTGCATCTGTTTGTATAGGGACTTAGAAGAAATATAAGTGGAAGTTCATCTAATGGTAATGTTTACAAATAGTAGTCGTTCTTACTGCATCGAGGTCACATCTGATGATTTGGAGGGAGTATTTTCTACATCCGCTAAATCTACACAAAAAGACGGCCAAACTTTTATAAGGGAAATACAAATGCAGCACCACATAACATATGGGAATGAAATAAACATCTTATCATATTTAATGAAAGGCACGGGGGAATTATTCGGTACTCTGGGTCCTTGTTTTCTTTTGTTAGATCCAACAGACAAAGTTGAATGAGGTGTAGATGTTTCAGCTTATAACAATGGAGAAGCAGTTTATTAGTAACAATATGTGTTACTATGAAATAAACTATATAGTTCAATGGGTAATACTTGTAAATTTAAACCGAACAAACCATTGTTACAGAGAGGTGATAATGGCATTTGTGTCATATCAATTTTGAATATATTTGTTGGTAGAGGTTGAGTGTTTGGAGTTCGAAACAGACAAGCAGCCACCACATTTGAGTTTCTCGTACATGTAGACACTATTGTTGTTATAAATAAATTGAAAATTTATAATAACTAAAAGTAAATTAATTGAAAAATTAAAAGTGATGGTATTAGTAAACTCAAAATCTTTATGCCGCTCCTTAATCAACAGTCTTCTTTGTAACAGTGCATCTGTATAGTTTGACGGTCAATTCAAGTTTGTATTCGACTGAGCAGACAACAGTTCACGAAATGTAATAAAACAAATTTAGTAAGATGTACCCCATTACTCTGATATGTAGTTTGATACATCGCAAAGACTCTAATGCCTAATGTATATTGAACTAACCATTGATACATAGAGATGACAGTGGTATCCGTGTAATCCCACATGTGATGTCACTTGTTGATATTGGTTTACTTGATGGACTAGCAGAGTCATTGGTTGATGACATTGAATCGTTTTGAGTATTTTTTGGCATGGATCATGAAGTAAGTATAATTATTGAAACTACTGAATAGAGGGTAGTAATTAAAACATTTCCAAGGGTACTGAGTAGAGAACTCACAAACTGCCTATCGTTCCTTAATAATTTGCCTCCATTGCAACCTTGCCTCTCTAGAGTTCGATGGACAATTCATGTTTGTTTGTTTTTTCATTATAGATTATATTCGAGGTGTGCAATGAGACCGTATAATGCAAGAGTGCACTGCTTTGTTGTAAAATTTGACATACTAAATGAAAAGACGTAATAGTCTGTAACATACAGTAGTAGAAATTTATGCATCATTCAGTTATTGTAATATTAGCAAACCATATATGTATGTGGATATCCACATGGATATTGTCAATGTAGTTGAAAAAACTGTAAAAGAAACTCTTACATCTGATGACAATAGAAGTTTATTTTTTCTTAAATGGTTTTCTAAAATCAGACAAATAAACATGTTGTTTGATATGAACATGTTAAATTGAAATGTAAACTGAATAAGTTTTGCTTGGAACCTCGTACAGGAAACCGATTTATAACTAACACTATGTGAAAGTGAATAGTTATATTGGATAAGAAGATCCAAACATGTGGTTTAAAGGATTTACTTTTTCCAGTACGTGTATATGTTATTATGTGTAGTGCAAAGATGAAGCGGGTGTGAAATCGAATAGCCTCAAGGCTGTGGAGATCAAAAAGACAATATCACTGAAATAGGAATCCAAACAATCCTTGGAATACCAGACTGAGATTACAATATGCAAGGGGTGGCGACTGTATGGAAATAGAGTGGTTACAATAAAATATTATGGAACTAAATCGAACTTAAACGAAGCAGTGTAGGTTTTCGAACGATTACCTGGAGGTTGTGCTGTTTGGTTCAAAGGGTACCGCGATTCAGTCTGGAATGTTGGAAATCTGTGTCCGCCTTCTTGAAGGATGGAGGTTATGCTACTACCGGTGCAAGGAGGAAGACGATGTCTGAGAACGACGATTTTTAAGATATCTAGGAGGTAGCTAACGACCACGTGCATAGACAACTAGAACCCTAACTCGTCAATATACTTACCCCGACGCAAACCTGGAGAACCCTAAATCGGCGAGAACGCAGTAGAAATTGGGTCGTGGCGGTCAGCAGAGGACAACTACTCGATCTATGGTTGGCGATAAAACAGGGTAGTTTGAGGGATCGAGAGGGAAAGATGGGAACGGTATCAGTCGGGCGAGGTAGTGGTAGGCTGATGAAATTTTTTGACTCCCACGGTGTGCACATGACCGAAATGGGAGATGAAGCGGGGACAGTAGGTGTGGAGCTCTGTTTGAGTGGCACGTATGAGTTTACAGATGTGGAATTACCGGATATTGACACAGGTAGGTATGAAATCAAGGATTAGTAGTTATAGTAGAAGACTCAATTTGCATTAATTTGGGTATTTATAATATCAATTATCTTAATCTCTTCATTAATACAGTAATTACTACATCATCATTGTGTCATAAATAAATTATATTATTTAATTTCTAAAAATTATAAATAAAAAACCATTATGTAGGAAATCTTTTTATCTTTATAATGAATATTTATAGTCAAAAATATAACATATATAACCCTATTTAAAAATTATTTTGCTAAAAGATATATGCTTATTATATTTTTATATTTACTTTAACTTAATTAATATAAAGTGTCCCTATCACCTAAAAGTGGCTCCATGGGGTCCCAAAATCGACCCAAAGATGCCTATGGTCGGACATTTATCCACAAATAATGTTAGGACACATTTTAGGGTCATTTATTATTATTATAATATTATTGTTTTCCCTTATTTACCAGAATTACAGTTTATCCATGGTAAATAAAATATTTACCGAAATAATTATTCAAAATGTCTAAAAATGAAAGTTACCTATTTACACAATTTGTACATCCTGATTCTAAATATAGAATCCATTTTTCCAAATTCAAAACACAGAAGTGGTAAAAATTAATTTAATATTAATTCCCGCTGTCAAAACAAATAGCGTGTTTTTAAGAAATAATAACTATCAAAAGATTGATACTTGTTTATGTCCAATTTAATTATGAAATTATGTCCAATGGAAAACATTGTATTAAATGGTAAAAATAAATTCTAAATATACTTTAAAACCACTCAAATTCATAATTTATCACTATTAATTATTTTGATTAAAAAATTTGTTTTTAATAAAAATTTAGTAATTTTCACTATTCATCAAAATATAAAAGTTATCCGAAAAGTACCAAAATTTTATCGTAGGATAATTTCAATATTCTGAATCCAAAAATTAAGTCCATTTTGAATGATAAAATGAATAAAATTTCAAATAGTGGGTATTACTATACATAATGGCTACTTTGATTGGTCATAGCGTGTTAGAATCTCGAAGTTGTGTACAACACACACTACTATATTATTCAAAGAGAAGCATACCATGGAAGCTTGGGGTGTTACATGATATCCATTGCACTCAAGTGAGCAGTACTTTTGACGTGTTTTCCCTAGGGGATCAAAATGGTGTGATGCACCTGACTGTTTTTGGGGTCGAGGCTCAGGATCACGTGATGTCGTTCGGGCATAAGGCGATGTTGGTGACTTCTCCATCAGATATCTGTTTGAGGTGAGTAAATTGTCTATCTCATGTGTTTTTCCATGAGGATTACAAAGGTGTAATCTGAACAGGCATGCAGAGCCTCTTGAACGATCTTATTAAATGTGGAAATATGAAAGGTGTACCAGGGGTGGTTCTTCCTGCGGTGTTTGTAGAGAACCCTTGGTGTGTGATCGCATTCACTCTTCGGAGAGTAAAGTGAATGCTTGAAGAGATGTATTTGGATGTTCCTAGGACGATGAGGTGGAAATTTGTAGTTTTTATGTTATGCCTCCGCGATGACGTTGGGTGCTGTGTTCACGATATCCTTTGGGCTGGAACATGGTATACACTGGGAGTATACGAGAAATTTTGGTGGTTGATGTGGTTGTTTGTGCCTGAGAATGTTTGTACGCTTGGTTGTGGTTGACTTGATTCCACACATCGTGTGGGACCCATGCACGTTCTGTGTTCTGGTTTGTGTAATTTTGACCTCTCGTGACGTAGAGGGTTCCTCTATTCTCGTTTGTTTGACCAGTGGGGTTGAGTTTTTCTCGTGGTCCTGTTCTTATTTGTTGATCAGCAGGGGTGAGTTTTCCCCAGGTCCTGTACTCGTTTGGTTGGCAGAGATGGTTTGGTTTCTCTGTTTCTTCAGTTGTGAGGGGTTTCAGTACCGTTCCCTTTCACCAGACTGCGTCACTGTTTACGACTATGTGTGCTCGTACAGCGTGGGTGTTTTCCCACTTTCTGGGATGAGATGTCTCAGTCCGCTTAGACAGTGACTCAGTGGATTGGAGCGTGATCACCCTGAGAGGCCCAGGGAGTTTCTACCATTCTATCATGTTCCCTGGTAGAGTTCTTGTGGAATCAGTGTGACCAACACTTTACGTGGGCACCGATCCTCTACCCGGTAGGTTGTTTCCATCAGGGCTTCCCAGGAGGTTGTTTCCAGCAGGGATGGCCGATGGGGTACCATCCCGCAGGGATGGCCAAAGCAGTACCATCCAGCAGGGATGGCTAGCAGGATACCATCCAGCCGGAATGGCCAGTACAGCGGTGTTCACAGAGCAGTACCATCTAGTAGGGATGGCCAGAGCGGTTCCGGGTTTACCTCCAACGGCGCAGAGAAGTCGTCCCTGATGTCAGGCTTACCTCTAGTGGGGCTGGGAAGTGGTCCCCAATGTCGAGTTTACCTCCAGCAGGGCTGGGAAGTGGTCCCTGATGATGGTTCTGAGCCTCCCACTAGTGGAGTACCCTTTTACGGGACTAGGCATTGGGAATCTTCAACTACTTTAGCCGGGTCTCCCTCTAGTGGATTACCCTTTTTACGGGACAAGGCATTGTGGAACTCATTGAATCTTTCCAGGTCTCCCTCCAGTGGAAACCCATCGACATCCCGGGATCACCTTCTAGTGGAGGTGGGCAGGGGGTCGCCTATCAAATTTTAGGAGGCGTCTCGACTACGGGGCTCTGACAAGGTGTGGGTTGATGTTCCCTAGAACTCTCAAGTATGAGGGGAAATTTCCCCAAAAAGAAACATCATTGTGACGCGACCTAAAACCGTGAGTGTGAGTCAGTGCCACCCAAAGCGGATAGTATCACGATGTGGTGATTTGAGCCCCTTGACTTGCAGCTCGGGGCAGACGTGCGGGATGCTGGGCATCTATGGTGTTTACTTCTAGGACTATTGGATACTCACTTTCATGGGATGAGCTACAGGATGGAGATCCCCTTATGATATTGTTTGGGTTTCTTGACAGATCATATATATGTATATGTATATACCATGTTCCAGTACCCACTCCTTGGGTTTTGGATACTCTTCTTCTAGGAGAGGTAAAGACACATGGGGTATTCCATGTTCTTTCCGTGTCTAGCTTCTCATGTTTGGACGAGTCTACTCTCCTACTATAGGTAGATAAGGCTCGACGAGATGTTCATCTTCTCACCGTTTCTAGCTCCTTCTGTTAGGAAAATTCTACTTACTACCTCTTGTTTGGTTGAACTATACTCTTTACTACACTATCGGTTGTACTCCTTTACTTTTCCATGTTCGATCTACTGCTCACCTCTTTAGTACCTCCTTTGTTTCTCCCTCGAGCCTTCGGGGAATCCTACTGAGTATTTTTATACTCACCCCTGCTTGGGATTTTCCCGCACTGGGTTTTCCCTTGCAGACGACATATAGGTTAGTCATGACTTTAGTGGATATTAGGAGTTCGGAAGCTTGGACCGCGTGTGGTGGTCATAGTCGGGTTCTTGGTGTGGGACCCTCCTAGTTGTTTTCTTTTGTTTACCTGTTTCCGGGTTGTGGTACTTTTCTAGTTGGGCACGTGTTTTGCCCTTTTCTTTTCAGTTTACCTTCAGCTTTTAATTTCTACTGAATAGAGGTTGATGCACTTTTGTGGTTTATATATATTGTTGTTGCACTTTACTCTGCTTGTCTTTTCTTTTACTCTGCACTTCTGCATTGGGTGGGTTGTGTGTGTGTGTACAGGTACTTAAGAAAAGGCCTCCCCGAGTTGTTTAGCTTTCGGCACTTGTCACCACCCCTGGCCTAGGGAGGCGGGCTAGGGGTAATTGCAGATCGAGCCCGGGTAGGGTCGGGTCGTGACAAGAGGGATCGACCGTCCACGTAGGACCCACTCCTGTTGATCCTCGATCTCTACCAGGACCTCCGTAAATGTTTCCCCGTCATCGACGTCTAGCTCTCTGTGGTTGATGATATGCATCGGGTTGTGCACAGATCTCCTCAGGTGAGATACGTGGAAGACTTCATGCACCCAGTGAAATTGAGGTGAAAGAGCCCGGAGATAAGCCACCTCGCCTATCCTGCTGAGAACCTGGAATGGTCCGATGAAGTGCGAAGATAACTTTCCACCCCGGCCAAATCTATGTAATCCACGTCGAGGTGATACCCATAATAACACATGGTCTCCATCCTCGAACTCCAGTGGTCTCCACCTTCTATCAGCATAGAAATTCTGTCGGTTCTCTGTTGTCTTCATCCTCTTTTGGATGATATGAACCTTCTCTGTCGTAGCCTGAACCATCTCTGGTCCTACGAGTGCTGACTCCCCAGGGTCAGTCTAGCACGGTGGTGATATGCAAGGTCAACCATACAGTTCCTCATATGTTTCCATCCCTATGGTGGAGTGGTAGATGTTGTTTTAAGAAAACACCACTAAAGGTAGGTGATCCTCCTAGTTGTGACCAATGTCGAGGACACATGCACAGAGCATGTCCTTGAGAGTCTGAATGGTCCTCTCCGTCTGGCCATCCGTCTAAGGGTGAATTTCGGTGCTCAGGCATTGTTGTGTCCCAAATGCCTCCCATAACCCCTTCCAAATCCAAGAAAAAAAATAAGCATCTTGATCGGAGATGATGGACGATGGAACACCATGAAGCCGTATGATCTCCTAAATGTAGAGGAATCCCAAGATCTCCACTGAGCCCTGCTCTCTGATAGGTAGGAAGTGGGCCGACCTGGTGAGTCGGTTGATGATCACCCAGATGGAGTCATGTCTTCTATATGTATGTGGAAGCCCTGTCATGAAATCCATATTTATCTTGTCCCACTTCCACTCTGGGACCTCTAAGAGCTTCACCAAACCTACTGGTTCTTGGTTCTCTACCTTCACCTACTATCAGGTGAGACATCAAGAAATGAACTCTGCCACAACCTTCTTCATACCCGGCCACCGGTTCTGTCGTCTATGATCCTGGTACATCTTCACTACACCTGGATGTACCGCCAATAGGGATGTGTGAAACTCCCTCAGCACCTCTTCCTATAATGCAACTGGTTCCACGGTATATCCCCTATAGAGGATGACATGCTCCCCGCCTTCATAAAATCCATCAGGTGCCATCCTTGAGGATATCTAAGCACATCGCTCCTCATAGTCAATGTCCCCACGTTGTGCATCACTGACCCACTGAAGTAGTGGAGGAGTGACTGTGAGCGACTGTAGGAAGGATTCCCCATCTCTATCCATGAAGGATATCTGCAAAGCTGCTAACTGCTCTGTCGCCTCTCCATGTTTCTAAATGCCCGACCCCCTGCTGAGAGCATCAGCTACTACATTCCCCTTCCCAGGAGTATAGACAATCTCAATGTCATAGTCCTATAGGAACTCGATCCATCGCCGCAGTCTCTGGTTCAGGTCCTTCTGCGAGAAGATGTACCTGAGACTCTGCTGGTCAGAGTAGACTGCAAAGCACTCACCCATTAGATAGTGCCGCCACATCTTCAAGGTGAATACCACTGCTGCTATCTCCAGGTCATGAGTAGCGTATTTCTGCTCATGCTTCCCCAACTGTCATGAAACATAGGCAATCACTGCCCACTCTTGCATCAGGACACACCCGCGTCCGGTTCCTGATGCATCGCAGTAAACTATGTACCCTACGCCCTCCTCCAGTATCCTAAATATGGGTGCACTAGTCAATCTTTGTCTCAGCTCCTAGAATCTTTGCTGACATCTATCTGACCACATGAAGGGTTTTCCCTTCTTCGTCAAAGATAAAAGTGGTTCTAAAACTCTGGAAAATACTGACACAAATCTCTGATAGTATCCAGCCAGACCTAGGAAACTCCGCACCTCTGTCATGCTCCTGGGTGGCTCCCAAGAATGTACTGCCTCAATCTTCACAGAATCCACTGCAACTCCCACCTTAGAGATGACATGCACCATGAAGTGGGCCTCTCGAATCTAGAACTGACACTTCAAGAGATTAGCATAATGTTAGTGCTCTCAGAGTGTGTCCAGTACAACCCGCAAGTGGTAGGCGTGCTCCTCCTTAGTAGTCGAGTAAATCAGTATGTCATCAATGAAGACTATGAAAAATCGATCGAGGTAAGGCTGGAAGATCTTATTCTTGAGACTCATGAACACTTCTGGAGTGTTGGTTATGCTGAAATTCATAACCAAGAACTCATAGTGGTCATACAGATACCTGAAGGCCGTCTTCTAAACATCCTCGTCTCGAACTCCCAACTGATGATAGCCTGAGCTGAGGTCTATCTTTGAGAGCAATCGTGCTCCTTTAAGCTGATCAAAGAGTTCATAAATCCTTGGAAGTGGATACTTGTTCTTCACGGTCACCTGGTTCAAGCAAGGGTAGTCGAAACATAGTCGCAAGATCTTATCCGCCTTCATGGCGAACAAAATCGGGGAAGCCCAGTGTGAAACACTGGGTTGAATGAATCCCTTTTCCTACAAGTCCTCCAACTCCACCTGTAGCTCAAGAAGCTCAGCGGGAGCTATCTGATATGCTGGAGTAGATATCGGGGCTGTCTCGGGGTACATGTCAATATATAAGTCTACCTCTCCGCGAGGAGCTAGTCCTATAACATCATCAGGAAAAACATCCGCATATTGATCCAGGACAATAGGAAAACTCAGACACTGCACATCAACCGCTATGAGGATGAGACTAGCCAACTGATGTGTGATCAGCTGCCCTCTCCTCTACGTAAGTCCATCCTGCACTGCAAAGTCTCCCTTCTTGCCGGTGAAGTTGAACCTACTCCCATCTATGCAGACACACCACACTTTGCGCCTAATATAGTCGATTAGAGCATGAACCATAGATAAACAATCCATGCCCAAGATGACATCATAATGCCTCGATGCCACTACAAGAAGATCCCAACTGAAGCTCTCGCCTCCTAGACTAAGCTTAGACTGCCGGAATCAGTGCGTAATCGTCGAGTCTGCTAATGTAGGAGTCTCTATCCTTAAAGATCGAGTCAATGGCTCCGTCGGAATCTCCGAACTCTGAACAAGGGCAGCGTAAATGAAAGAATTACTCACTCCTATGTCAATAAGAACTGCAACAAGGGTGGATTAGACACAGATATTTCCTCAAATCATCTCAGGTGTGCCATAGTCGTAAGACTCCACTTCATGAAGCTGAGCCTGCCTCTGTCCTCCAGCTCCCTGTAGTCGGGGTGGACCTCCTAGTGGTGGTGGCAGTAGAGCCCCGAAGCGTCGTCCACCACCTGCTGCTTGGCCAGCTCCTCTACATTGTCTGACTTCTTCCTGCGGACTACCATGTTCGAACCTCAGCCTCTGCCTGGGTGGTCCCTCAACCGTTTGCTACTCCTCTGCATGACGGGTCAGGGAGTCACGATCCATGTGGTCCTGCCCGTCGCATGCATAGAATTGTCTACCTCTCGTATGACTAGCTCTGTTTCATGTGCCCCACACCTCAGAACCAATATACTGAGGTCTCCCACCTGATGGTCTAGTCTGCTTGGACCTCAGTGACATCTGTCTACTACCTGCTACAGAAGTCTCCGCTACGTGTCACCCTGCGGTAGGCCTCGCTGCTGGTGTAGGCTCATCAAGAAATCTCTCCACAAGAGGGGCTCGATTCAGTAATCCTTCCTGCATCGGAATACTGAGGGAGATCATCGAAGCCCTGATCTCATGCCTCAGTCCCTGCTCGAAGGTTCGGGCCCGGAAGAATGAGTCATGTACCATGTCTGTGAGGTAGCACGAGAGGTCGGTAAATCTCGCCTAGCACTGGGCTACTATCATGTTGCCTTACCGCAACTGTAGTAACTACTGAATGCGCACCGCACAGAGGGTGGCTGGAACAAAATATGAGTGGAAAAGGCTCTCGAAGTCCGTCCAAAGTAGCAATCCATCGTCTTGCACCTAGAGCATCAGTCTCCACCATCTTCCTGCTACTGCATGTAGGAGACTCACCACAAGGATCACCATGAGGTCAGCTTGTGTCCCTACTAATTTGAAGACTCAGATGATATCCTCCAGCCAATCCTCAGCTTCCTGAGGGTCCATCTCTTTGTGGAACTTGGGCTGCCTCTGACGCTGAAACTCGTGCAGTGCACTCAGGCAACGTGCACTCTCAGCTTTTGGGGCTGGTGGCATTGGTGGATCGATGGTTAGAGGTACTGCCGGTGCCTCTGCTGTAATGGGGCCCTGCACCGAGGCCTCATCGCTCAGTGGGCTTCCATCTATCATGAATCTCGGAACCCTAGCTGGCTTTCATCGTGGGGCCATCCTAAGTGAAACAGGTGTACCACGATTCATACAGTATACCAGGTGAGCTGACAAAAATTAATCACAAAGAAAACTTTTAAAACACACATGCAATCAATGTTTTCATGCACTGAGTCGAAAATCAGAAGTCAGGGTCCTGGTGTATGGATAGTTTGTCGGCGCACCAACACTAGACTCCCTAGAGTGATAACCACACTCAATACCCTAAACACGATTGCTTCACATGGAAGAAATTATCAGAGTCCTAAGTTCTTCGGTAGAACTGACTACTCTGATACCAATTTGTCACGACCCGTCCTTGGGGCCTGTGTTGTGACTACCCCAAGCCCACCTTCCATAGGCCAGGGGCTGGTGACTAGAACCAAAGGCGTAAATCCTGATAAAAGGGAAGACATTGCCTTTATATAAGTAAATAAAAACAATAGAGTACACAAGCTAAAGTAAACACTAAGTAAACAGAGCACAAAAGTAAGTGCTGAAAATTAAATTGGCCAGAATAAAAACCCAACTGAAAGTACATTACAACTGAAAAGAAATTTCAGCAGTAGTAAATTAAATCAGCAACCACTGAGTCATCCTCAGGCTATCTCACCTGAATGGGGGGTACAGATGGTCTCCTCAGCTGCTCGGGTCCGACCGTACACTCCGTGTACGTCCCGCCAAGTGGTCCACCTCTAGGTACCGTTCTGCTCCACAAGTCTCAACCATGATCAGCGTTATCCGTCGTCTACATCCAACAACACGTAGTGCGGGTATAGCCCATGTAGGGGTGAGTATACGATACTCAGTAGGGACCCCGAGACCCCCAAAGGCATCAAAAATACAAAAAAGATAAACCACAAAGGAAAGATACAAATACTCAGTATCAACCTATTCTAATTAGGTATATGCACATATATATACCTAAGTCATCAATTCATGTTCGACTCCTATACATGAGCCCAAGTACAACCCAGTCCACACAGGAAAGAACAACCCAATCCACAGAGGAAAGCACAACCCAATTCACATAGTAAAACAAGTCAATCATATCGATTATACATATTGAAAGTCAAGAATCAGCTCACACATGTATACTACTCACGAAGAGGGGTGGAGATGACAAATGTAGCCTCTGAATCATCTCCCCTGCAGAACCCACGTAGGATCCAAGTACAGAAGTCGTCGCTGCCAAACCCATGTAGGATCCTAGTACAGTAACCATCACTGTCGAACCCACATAGGATCCATGTATAACCATCCTCACTTCCAAACCCACGTAGGATCCAAGTACAGTTGTCCTCACTGTTGAACCCACGTAGGATCCAAATACAGTCGTCATCGTTGTCACTGTCACAGCCAGCTCTAGGGTTTCCGCCCACAGCACACTCGATTCCGTTAGGGTCCGCTCCACGAGCCAAAGAGTCGATACATCAACTGTCACAATGTCTAGGGTTGATGTATCCCAAAGTTTTTTCTCGTCTATAAACGCAAGAGACGACCCGTCAATCAGACACCTGGTCTGAGAGATATTGGCTTTTCCGTCATAAGGGATCAGTTGGTTTCTAAGTTAAAACCAACCTGACCATACTCCAGCTATGTCCAAAACTCAAGTGCAGTAATCCAATAGAACCTTCTTACCAAGAGGAATTCATCGCATTTTATGGCACTTCATTTGGACATCTGGTCCTTAAGTTATAAGTGTTTCCACTCCAAGGGCTCGGTTGGTTTCGGGTTCAAACCAACCCGGACGTACCCAAACATCGCTGAAAACCTCAAGTGGAATATACCAAAACGGATGTCCCGATCTAAGGATCCCTATGCAACTGACGGTACGTCGATCGGAGGTGCATAGACCAATATATGTGCATTTGAATGAACCTGGTCTGAAAATTGGGGGTCCGGGCCCATTCTGACCCAGACCAATACCCTTTGGGTCAGCCCAAACCGGGTCGACCTGACCCGAGTACGGGTCCGGCCCGATTGGGTGCAGCCCAGCCTGGCGGGCACGACCTAGCCCACAGTTGGGCGCGGCCCGACCCAATGGGGTGCAGCTCGGCCCGGATGGGCACGGTCGGCCCGACCCGCGTAGCCTGCGACTGTCTCAGACCACGTGGCATGCGGCTGGCCTGGCCCGCGTGGCCTGCGGCCTAGCTCAGAAGTCGGCCCCTGCTCGACACTTGTAGAGCAGGGCACAAAGGGGGGCACCACCCCCTTGTTTCTGATACGTCGGACCTGTGGGGTCTGCCCTATGAATCTGCAGGGGGGTTACACCCCCTGGTTTTCCAAAACGGCCGGCTGTAATGGCCGACCTTGGTGTAGCCGCAGGGCCCCCTCTGTTCCCACCTTAAGGTGGCACCAGCGTCCGGCACAACTGGCCTCCCTTGGATGACCGTCACGGCCTTAGGCTGCAACTCTTGATCTACCGGCGCGGCATGATGGCGTTGCGGCCCACCCCAGCCGCGGCCCCCTTGAAGTTTCAGCGGGGCGTGTTGGCACCGCGCCCCTCCACCGTGGCCCGCTCCTAGTCGTGGCCTCCTTCAGCCTCACTAGTGTGGTGCGATGGTGCCACGCACCACCGCCGCAATCCGCTCCGGGCACGGTCCCTTTCGTTCCCATGCGGTGCAACGACACCGCGCAGCCTTTGCCACAATGATCAATGAAGATCAACAAGAAAAATGGAGGAGGATCGGCCGTGTTTGTGCGGTCCGATCTTCTCCCGTTATGACGATAACAAGAGGCCAAATTTTAATCAACAAATGTTGATAAATAAAACATGAATGAAGATAACCCCTACCTTGAAGAAAGTTCGCAGTTGTCAAGTTCCACGGATGATGGTGTCATTTCCCTCATTGTTGGTGTCTCCTTCCTTCTTGCAGAGGAAGAAGAGGATGGAGAAAATGGGGCCGCCGAGCTGACGTTCTTTTTCAGAGAGTTGGCATTCTTTTTTGTAGATGAAGTTCTTTAAAAGGCACTAGAGCTCTCTCCTCCAATTCTCAACACAACCAGCTAACCAAAATAAAATAGGCTTCCCCTTATTTTATTTTACTTTGTCATGAATTCAAATTTATAAAATTTAAACACTTAAATCAATTAATTGATTAAATATGTGTTTGCAAGAATTAATGTGGAAGAGTGGGGAGAGGAGGAGTTACCCAATTAAATACAATGGGTTTAAGGGGTTATGGAAAGTGAAAAGTTTGGGGCTTGTGTGGTCCCCACTATACATTTATCCTCACATGGGTAGTTAGGATGTTAGTGGGTCCCACCCTAACTCCACCATGTAGGATAAAACCACCTTAGAATTATAAATAAAATTGTACACAATGTTATTCACTTTTTACTCAATCCACTTTTTTTTAACAAATCCTCCCAAGAAAATGAATCTTCGGTAAAGGTCCTCCTATGAAATTATCACCAACGAGGTTCCATCGATGCCATCAGATTTCTATTCTGAGCACCGGTTCAAAAGATAGAAAAACCCGCTCGTTCGTTCACTGAACATACCCGAGCTAAACATCAGAAATTGATTCTGGGCACACCAGGCCTTAGAATTAAGTGCCGTCAGAAACTGCGTACTTGTAAAATCCCAAATAATTTTAGAAAAAATTTCCTCAAAATTTACGTGTCTTTACATGAGTTATGACGATTTCCTTGTCTATGATCAACATTTGAATGACACACTCGATGTTCAATGTTTAATGTTATCATCAATGTCTATTGAGATCATGAAGACTCATGAGGACATGGATGCCTATAGTATGCTCGAGAACCTCTGTCTTCTATACCAGGAGAGAGAAAGATAGAAATGTTTGAGATCTCCCAGGATCTATTTCAGAGAAATATTAGAGAGGGTGCCCCAAACGAGCCTCATGTAGTCAATCTCATTGGCTACATTGAGCGCTTGAAAGTTCTAGGGTTTAAACTACCCAAAGAACTTGGTACCAATCTCATTCTTGCATCACTCCCCTAGATCTTCTCAAACTTTATTGTGAACTTCAACATGAACAACATTGAGAAGTTTTTGTCTGGACTTCTTATCCTCATTCTCCAAGTGGACAATGACATGAAGTGTGAAAATCCTTCTGTCCTCATGGTGAATAAAATGAAAGGGAAGGAAAAGAGCATTAATACAAAACCTTCTTCAAGGCCTTCCAATAAATGGAAGATCGAATGGGATGCAAGAGAACAAGAGGTTGTTTGTTTCACATGTGGAAAGATGGGACACTGGAAGACAAAAGGAACCCAGCCAAGGAAGCAAGGGGAAGCTTCAGGTGTGTTTATTATCGAATTCAATCTATCTATTTCTACCAATTATGTATTAGTTACTTCTTTTGGTGCTCACATTTTTATTCAAATACTGGAACCTACTTGATTTAGTAAGTTGACCAAGGTGAGGTGGATCTACAAGCAGCCAACGGAGCCAGACTCGCTGCTGTAGCTGTAGAGACTACCACCTCACATTGCCTATTGGGATGGTCTTTGTTTTGAAAGGATGTTATTATGTACCCACTGTATCCAAAAACATTATTTTAGTATCCAGATTAGATACTAATGGATTCATCTTCATGTTTGGAAGTGGATGTTTCTACTTTTATAAAGATAGAACTTGTTTTGGTAGGGAACATTTATATAACGTCCTTTATGTGTTAGACTACACAAACCAAGTAATGGCAATCAATGACAAAGATAATTCACATGAATCATACCACACCCATCTTTGGCATCTTTACCTAGTTTATGTCAATGAGCAATGTTTGACAAAATTATATCAATATGGGTATTTATATTCTTTTGATCTAAAACCACTTGGTGTATGTCATGCGTGTCTACAAGGTAAAATGACCAAAGACCCATTTAGTGGGAAAGGTGAAAGGGATAAAGAGCTTCTAGAATTAGTTCACACAGATGTGTGTGGACAATTTTCAGTTGATGTAAGGGGTGGGTTCTCATACTTCATAACTTTTACTGATGATTTTAGTAGATATGGATATATTTACTTAATGAGGTATAAGTCAGATTCTTTTGATCGGTTCAACGAATACAATAATGAAGTTGAGAACCATCTTGGTAAGAAGATTAAGAAACTCCACTCAGACAGAGTAGGAGAATATATTAATCAGTACTTCATTGATTTCTTATGGGAGGTTGGGATTCTATCTCAACTCACTCCTCCTTACACATCTCAGTGGAGTGGTGTATGTGAAAGGAGGAACCGCACCTTGTTGGACATGGTGAGATCAATGATGAGTCATGAGATTCTTCCATTA
The DNA here is from genome assembly GCA_963277665.1 of Viscum album. Classification (NCBI taxonomy): domain Eukaryota; kingdom Viridiplantae; phylum Streptophyta; class Magnoliopsida; order Santalales; family Viscaceae; genus Viscum; species Viscum album. Next base: position 614,651,662 of record OY728145.1, on the reverse strand, counting down.
TCCTTTTGGTGAAATGAATTACAAACAACATCACATATACTAAACCAAGTACCAACTAAATTGATAAATGGTATTCCATACAAGTTTGGTAGTGGACACAAATCCATGTTTTTGAATTTACAAGTGTGTGGTAGTGAATCATTTTTTAAGGCCAATTCATGTAACAAAAATGCACCCTGAGGCACACAGTTTATCTTTATAGGATTTTCCAAGGAAACAAAGGGATATTACCTATAAAACCCCTCATACAAAAATGTTACAGTGGAAAGACACGCTATATTACTTGATAGGGAGCACATAATCAAAAGAGATAGTGGGAGTGGGATAGACTTTGATGAAGTCGAGGCTCAAGATACACACGAGTTAATACATGAACTAATTCCACAAAGCCCCGTGGAAGAAAAATCTGTTCTAGAGACACAAGAACTACATAGGAGCATGAGGGAGGTGAGAGAACAGGAACAATATGGTTTTCTTGTCCCCGAGTATGGTGACTCATTATTGGTTGAAAATGATGATCCTCTTACCTACAGGGAACCATTTGAAGGCAATGATGTTGCCAAGTGTCAATAAGCCATTAATTCATAAATGGATACCATGTGCCAAAACCGAGTCTTGATTTTGGTAGATCCTCCAGTTGATGTAAATCATATTTGTAATAAATGGGTATTCAAGAAGAAACTGGACATGGAGGGGAAATTCAGCACCTATAAGGCAAGACTGGTTGCCAAATGTTTTAGACATCATCAAGGAATTGAATATGATGAAATATTTTCACCGGTTTCGATGCTAAAATCCATCAGAATCCTATTGTCTATTACTGCTTACCATGACCTTGAAATTTGGAAGATGGATGTCAAAACATCATTCCTTAACGGGAACCTCTAGGACGATGTGTACATGACACAACCTAAAGGGTTTGTGACTATAAAGGATGCCAACAAGGTATGTAAGTTGTAGAAATCAATTTATGGATTAAAGAAAGCATCAAGGTCATGGAACATTCATTTTTATGAAGCTAAAACAGAATTTGGCTTTGTTAAGAATGAATGTGATACTTGTGTCTACAAGAGGTTTAGTGGAAGTGCAGTAATTTTCCTAATAGTATATGTTGAAGACATATTACTAATTGGAAATGAAGTACCTGTATTATAGTCAATTAATTCATGGTTAGATAAATTTTTCTCCATGAAAGACTTGGGAAAGGAAATATATATTCCTGGGATCAAGATCCATCATGATAGATCCAAGAGAATACTGGGCCTGAGTCAAAGTACATACATTGACATGATACTGAAGAGATTCAGTATGTAACAATCCAATAGGGAATTTTTTCCACTGTCACATGGAATTCGTCTTTCCAAGAAAATGTGTCCTCAAACATATCTGGAATGAAAGAAATTGGCAAGGATATATTAGACATCCATGATTGGGTCAGTCATGTATGTTATTCTATGTACAAGGCTAGATGCTTATTATGCATTAAGTGTTGTAGGTAGATATCAAGGTGATCCAGGAGACCTCCATTGGATGGAATTCAAGACTATCCTTAAGTATCTGAGGTGTACTAAGGATATGTTCCTGGTTTATGGAGGAGATGAGGAACTAGTCATCATCGGACATGTAGATGCTAGTTTTCAGACTGATCAAGATGACATGAACTCACAAAATGGATACCTTATCAGTTTGAATGGAGGTGCAGTGAGCTGGAAGAGATCAAAGAAAAGTGTGGTGGCAGATTCTACAGTTATGGAACTTGCAAAAGATCCAAGGTCAAATTAGTGAAAAAAGAACATACTTCATAAGTATCATCTATTGAGGGATTTTTCTCAGAGAGGTAAAGTTGTAGTGAGCAATATTTCCATGGAAGACAATGTGGTGGAACCCTTGACTAAAGCCTTCGCTCAGGAGAAACATGATCATCATGTGAGGTCTATCAGACTAAAAGTTGTAGGTAGTTATCTCTAGTCCAAATGGGAGTTTGTAAGGAATGGTATCCTGAGAACCAACTGGTTTGTACATTGATTACATAAATGTACTCTTATTATATATTTTTCATTGTTTTGAATGACTATAATATAATAATTTCCTGGAATATTTGTTACACTAATAAGGTCATGGACGATCCCCACTATGATGACAAACTTGAAATACTATAACAATATTCTTAAATAAAGCTCTACGGTTGTATGACATACTAAGATAGGACACATAGTACACATATCATCATGTTCGGATAATCATAAGAATACGATACTCTCTCTCATGGAGTTTTCACTTGGTAATCTTAAAGATGTGAGATTATGAGAATTGACCCACCAGTAGCAATTCCTCATATCTTAGTGTCATCGGATATTTCTATCTACGAGAGTGTGTAATGGTCCTTAGAATGGAATATTATCATTAACTCATGTCATGATTTTCACACTTAGATTGCTGACGAAAACCATCATGAAGAGAGTTGGAGGGATGTAGATTATGTTGGGTGTGTCACCAATAATATGTTGTTAATGGATAAGTCGAGGAAGGATTTTTCCCTTCCATATTTATGGAATTATATATCTCACACCCATTTATTGAAATAGAACTATCGCACAAAGTCCATGGCCATGGAGTCTTGCCAAGTTTATTTCTAGAAGTCATAGAATAACTGATCAGGAATACAGGTTTATGACACTACCATTAAACCTACTTGATGAGACATTGAGACAAAGGTAATAAATTACATAGTAAGCATTTGTATGAGGTGACATGTCAATGTGGTGTCAGCTTCTTCCTCTTGGGTGACTTGACCCATTGCTGGACAGTAATCTTGGACATTAGGCATGCCCGCCTAATGCCAATGAGAAAGAGGCCTAGAGGGTTACACACCATGTGTATCAAAGTATCTCAAGTAGAATAAATATTATTCCCATACATGGTTTAATAATTAATCAAGGAATCCTAAATTGTTTTAATGTTGGAGGAAGAGTAAAATGAAAACATGTACATGACATGTATTAATGATTACACGCCGTGTAGTTTTTATTTTGAAAACAAGTACATGCCAATTATTAATGATTACACACCGTGTAATTTTTAATGAAAAACAAGAACACACCATGTATTAATGATTACACACCGTGTAGTTTTTTCAATTGATATTTTGAGGAAATATTGTTTTATTAAATGATATTTATTATAATCAGCAGGGGCGCATGTCAAGGAATTAATGATTCAACATGGGTTTTTCAAAAGAGTTAATGAAATAAATAAAATACGTAATGTGTTTATTTATTGTCATAACTCTACAACCTCAAACCCGATTATAAATATCCTCACAACCCCAACTCTTTATTTCAGAATCATTGTGCACAAAAATTCGGGAGAATTCTCTCAAGACTGAAAGAACTTCTTCCTCCAAGAACACTCTCAAGACCGAGAGAGATCCTCTTCATCGGATCAAGATGATCTAAGGTGGGAAACAAAAGAAAAGTTTTCTCCATGCTAGCACTTAGGGACACCTTTGGTGACGTCCAGAGATACGTGGTGCACGTGTGGATCATCGCTAACGGAAGTCTAACGTTGGCATCTAGGACACAACAATGAATCACATCAGAACATGATCAAGAATATCAATGAATAAAGAACTCCCACAAGGTAATTCTTTTCAATTAGTTAAATTAATTATAATCAACCTATGACGATCCACTTTTGTGGTTCTAGGACCTTTCTTCAACTTTGTCTATTTCTGTGAATTGACTCATGGAGACTGGTGTTTATCATCATATTTATCCCAGATTGATCATTGCTAATGACAAAAATCCAACTGGGAACATCCACCCACGTGCTTCTACTTCACCCAGAACCTTCAGGTATATGGCTATGGTGGTGTCTTGGGAAGAAGGTAAGGGAGTGGCTTCTAGAAGTGCTCCTTCAAGAGGAAGAGGAGTGTGGGTAAAGGTTTTAGGTAGGGTGGGGTAGAGGGGGATAAGCCACACCATTCAGATTGATAACCGTTTTGGGATCCTAGAGGTCTAAGGTCTGGCACTTAAACAAGTGGCTACTATGCTTCTATCCAACCGTCAAACCACATCACCAATAAATACCCCATCGAATAAATACTTCATTAGGACCGGATCAGAAGACAATTCTTTTGGCCAAGACTCAGCAGATAGTGTGGTTGAAGGGATCGACATAGGTCTTCATAGTCTTATGAGGAAGAAAGGGAGGAAATCTAATAGGGACATAAGGATCTTCACTGTTCTAAAGGGAAAGAAGATGAAAAGTCATAAGGACTCCTCTCACTTACCAAAGATTATGGAAACTAGATCACCCAACAAGAATAAGGCGGGGGAAATCGATCCCAAGGTCCATATTCAGGTTGATAAGAAGAAGTCAATTTCTTAGAATACAAACCAGGCGAAGGAGGGTGGTGAAGTCAAGTTAACCAAACAAGGTGATGACATTATGGAGGATTCGCATCCGATGCAGGCGGGAGACAAGGATACATTCACAACATATGATGTCGTTCAAGAGGGAAGGGACGATTGGGAGCTCATCATGCATTCTAAGGAAGAAATGTTAGAGGAGGAATTCGAGCTCAATGCTACAAAAGAAGAATATGGAAGGATGATTGAGAGGATCCTTCGAGTGGACCTCAATTGGGATAAGTGTGATTGGATCAATAGAAAAAACCAAATATTGGATTGTGGATTCAATGAAAGTAAGGTTAATGTGGAACAGTTTAATCATGCATGGGACAAGATGGCATATAATTTTGAAGATATCATCATGGATGACTCGGACATGGAGGCCTCTGTGCTGCAATGTTTCCTTTATAGAGGTAAGGTTTATAATATAATTAAACATGACTTTAATAACTCGGTCATTTATTTTGATTTCAATTAATTTCCTATCTTGAACTGGTTTAGTTTCCTTTTTTCCTCAAAAGATCAACTTTTAATAAAAAAAAGTTAATTTTCAGTCAGTCAGTCACTCCAAAAATTGAGTCAATAAACAATGTAAAATATCAATCTATGAATTTCATTATGTTAGGAATTTGAGTTCAAAAACTAAGAAGTCAATTATTAAACACATTTTGGTAAGATCCATTCAAATAAATCATTGTCCATAGAGCGCCAGAACCCAACCAAGTTTCCATTGGTATAACTATTCTTTATCTATAATTGATAATTTTAAACAATGAGAGCCAACTCCAAAATATTCACATAACTGAGTCAAAAATCTTCACTAGATAAAAAACACAGTCCAAACATATTGTCTCAGTCATAAAATAGATGAGAGAACATGATAACGAAATGATAGAAAAAGTAATCATAAAACATGAATTGGTTATTTATAAATCATAATTCTAAAGAGAATTTACAATTTCGAAAAATAAATATCATCATTCAAAACACACACTAGTGAATTTCCACTAAAATACACAAACTCAATTTTTTAGGATTGAGACATGCCTTCGATATTTTTCTCTATATTTATATAACTGATTATTAACAGATCTTATTTGATATCTCCAGAATATATCCTCATTCTACTATTTGTGAACTATTACTAGGTATTTTTCTTACTTTTTTCTTTCATTAATTCATTTCCTCTTATCTCCAAAATTATATTTATTTTTCTATTCATCCCCAAATTCATTTGGTAATCTGACTTGTAGTTCATCATCACATCCTTATGATGAATGGATAGAGAGTTTGATAATAGTATTATTATTTTCAATTTTACACATTAAATGGTTTTTTAGAAAATCGCATCTAACAAATTTTTCCACTTCAACATGAGACTAAATTCACCTGGTGGAACTTTCATAATAAAAACATCATGAAAGGATGCTTCTACTCCTCCTAGAAGCTTCCAACCATCAAAAATATAATTTATCTCCAACAGTACCATTGATAATTCTTTATCTCCATCATTGAAAAACAATGACCCGATCAAGGTCTAATATATTTAATTCATACCAGCCACTTATTATCTCTAGTAGAAGCATTTTTTACTTCACTTGATTTAAAATTATTGAATAATTTGAATTAACACCTCCTTCACACAACTCTTTGAAAAACCAGTAGTAACATTGAAGAGGAATGAGGCCCATATTGTCTCTATGGTCATCAAACTGAACTGAAAAAACCCTGTAACCAAATATTAAAAAAACCATAATCAGTCTTTCCCAGTCTTGTTATCAGTATCAATTTTGGTCAATATCAAAGTTTCATATCTTTAACAAAATCAATCATGGTACGTCTTCTCAAATGTGAACCCCAGTTATTCTTTCCAATAGATTAGTTATCCTCAAAATGGGCCAGATCTTTGAATTTGAGCATTGTCTTTTATCATTAAATAAGAATACATTTTCAATTTAAAAGAGTTGTGGTTCATCAACACTCCCTTCAGCTTCACTTCCATATCCATTCGAGAAATCATATTCTTTCCATCTTCAACATCAGTCCTCATTTTTTCTTCCTTAGGATACTTCATCATTGAACTCATTGATGTCATCATCATAAAATCTCAAAATCGATGATTATCCATCAAGAATAATAATCCCATATTATAACAACTTGATTTCGCCAGGTCTATGATAGAAATCAAATAATCCATGGTTTATGTGCATCATCTAACTCTAGTGGGTTATTAATCAATAACAATGGTGGCCTTAGGATCATCTCATATCTGGTTAAACTTCTTTTCTTCAATATTTTTGGCATCATTAATAATATTCATTATAATGGATCCTTAATGCTAGAGATCATTCACTAGATTTAGGCCTATTTTCACCCCCTTTAAACTCATAGTAGAAGATGTCTTTACCTCTTATTCAAGAGCTCAAGAATTCAGGGGTGTGGATCCTCAGGTGTTTCCATTGTTTTTAACAGAATTTGGTATGTGAATTTCACATAATGGAATAAATGGACATGTGATTTCTTCCACATAACAAATTCCCTATGTGGTAGTAAGCAGTTTCTTAGGTGAATGAATTCACTAGTGTAGAAAATTGGCTTGTTAAAAGAACATTGTATTTGGATATGTGAGAAATTGAATATTTGGCTATGTGGAATGACACTATCCTAAAAATTAAATTACAAAAAAGTTAAAATGTAAAAAAACTATAAACATAAAAGGAAGAGAAATTATATTAAAATAAAAACACTAATAAATTTATTATAAACAAAATTATATAACAAATTAAATTTAGTAAAACATGAATAATATTTTAATACATGTAAAATAATATTTCAAAAAAAATTTAAATATTGATAGTAAAAAAATTAAATAATCAAAAAAATGTGAATTTTCAACAATTACTAATTCAATTTTATTAAAAAAAAGAAAATTAAAATTAAACAATTAAAACCATATATTAACATAAAATTTATTTTTTTGTAAATTTGAAAACATTTCATTAAAAATTCTACATTTTTCTATAAAATATAGTTTTAAAAATTAAAAGACAATTGAATTAAAAAATATATGGAAAGATAGTATGAAAAAATAGTCACATCAATTCCTCAATGGATTCATCCTCCTTTTTCATGAAGTTGATGAAAATTAAAATTTATGTCTGAGAGTGTGAGGAAAACATTTATTGAAAAAATATTTCTTGGTTTCCATCCACTCCACCACTTCCTCACTTTAATTTCATCCTTTGGGTGATTCTGGTTCTTATTTTGGTAGGATGATTGTGCATGGAGGGTTGGTTTGTAGTTTGACTTGATCGCATGGAATAGGCCCAAGAGGAGGATTTAGAGCCTGTGGTTTATCTTTACAGAGCTTTTCGGATTTGGTTATTTAAGAGGGTATGACGTTTGTCGTCAGATAGAGCATGTGCTTTGACACATGACACATACTGAACTGTCATGCAATGGTGGAAGTCTTTTTCACTATCAAATACTGGGGTGGGGCAACTCCATATTGTTAGTCCAGTTTTTCTCTCTTTGACATTTGGGTCCTATAATGTCTTATGTCCTTGAATTCTGGGTTCCTACCTTATTCCCTTAAAAGGGGGTTCATTATCTTTATAATAAAAATTTTTATGACCTTCAAGCCATTGGATCGATAAAGAAGATATTTCCAATGGATTTGATCCACTATTCAGTGATTAAGGGTTCTTAAGATCCACTGAAAATAAGAAGCCTTTGTTGCATAAATTCATATTTTGAAACAATATCTTTCTTAGGGGGATGTGGGTGTTCTGAAAGATTTATGTTTTTATTCAAAACTTGTGTTAATTGAGTATGGGGATTTAGTTTTTCCTCCTGATTCAAGTTTTTATTCAAAATATGATTGAATTGAGTATATATTTTATTGAAGTAATTGAATCGTACTCTTATCAGGATGACATATTATTTTTGTATTAATCAAATTAACAATCACAGTGGTTATTGAATCATATCCTCTTTTTCTCATCCATTAACAAAAATAAAAGAGAAATATAACTTTTAAACTATTAATCATGAAATAGGTAAACTATGAACATTAACAGGACAACGAATAGATGGAATTTATTCGATAACCTATGAATTTAAAGGGTTCAATCTATTTTATAAATTTCATATTTCCTAAAATTTAATTTCTTTTGTATTTTTATTCCCTTTAAATAGTTTGTAAAAAAATGATTAACTGAAACATATCCTTTTGGATTGTTTGGCTAGGTGTGTAGTCTTATGACTCATTGTCATGCACTAGGTACATGTCATTTTAATACTCAAATAGACTCTTCTGTGTTTTTACCCATGAGTATATCTATTCCATATCATCATCCACATTCCAGTATCTAAACATGGATGTATCTTTTTGAAAAATGAGAAAAACTATTATTTACCAAAATTTAAGGATTTTTCCCAATGTTTATCCCTAACCCTTTGTATTTTAGTATGGTTTTCAATCGTAATCCCAAAAAATAACTTCTCCTTTCTGTAATACCAACTATGAAAACCCATATCTTTCATACACTCAATTTTATTAAAACTTAAAAAAGGATAAACTGAATACAATCCCAATATATTGAATGGAATACTGTATTTTGGAAATTAAATAACTTAGAAAATATACAGAAACATGGATATAAAATATTATTTAAAAAATAAATATCACGCCCTTATATTCCATTTATCCTCTACTATTTGGAATAATGTGAGGGTATGGCTATGCCATCAAGACCAACATCTACTTGCACGAGAAGCCTAGCCAGACGACCATACAAAGGTGGAGAGCTACCATCACGATGCAGATTCTGGGGAGGGGTAGTTCTTTGTAGTTATAGTCTGGTTGAAATCCCTAAGACCTTCCAGTTATATAATCTCTTAAGCCTATAGGCCATTTAATCTCTGAGCCTACTAGTCTTGTAAGAGTCCCCCATTATCCCTTGGAAGGGGGATATCAAAAATCAATAAAAATGAAGGCCTTTTGGATATTTAGGTAATAGGTATAACATGATGAAATATTAATGTGATAATCATAATCATAGACATCTAAAAATGATATAATATGATATGATCTATGTATCTTAGGAATGCAACAATAATAGAAATCTTTATATCAAATGCATAAGTCAAATCGAACCACTGATACATCATAACATTGTTCACTTAAGATAATTATCCATTCACTATACCAGATATCTCTGGAGATAAAAAGTTACCTAATGTATTAGAGGGTTATATAATTATGATCTCACCTTCCACATTAATACCATGTATATGATTTTTTGTTCCACATATATCCCACAATATAAGAGTGTTTTTCATCACTTATAATCCAATGATTGAGGAGTACGGGTCAAATACAATGAGTTACCAATAAAATCTGGATAATTAAAACTAAGTGAATACCCTTGATTCTAAATAGTAATGTGTATTCAAAATACAAATTTTTGGCATTGAAAATCACAAAATAATTTCAACAATATAATAGCTACATATAAAGGTTCATAGACGAGATTAATGGTAGTGAAATGTTGTATCTAATTACATGGGAATCATAAGGAACATATATGGATGGGTATAAACTTATTTTAGAATGAATTATCCATGAATGGATGATATGACTAGTGATATTATTATCATTTTTAGACATTAGTTACAATTTTAGAATTATCCATGAATAGTAGACATGGATAATGAATCACACCACTACCTGGTTGTGATAGTCCACATGAATTCATAAGCGGATTTATATTTTTAATGGGTTTAATGTAAGAATTTAGATGATATTTGATATTTACATAGTCATAATTATGTAATAAATTTCATATATATTCATTATGTCCATATATATATCCATCAATGTATAGTGATGACTAAAAATTAATTACACCGCTATGTAAAGATGGAAATCCTTACTCAAACATGAGCGATGTTTTCATTATAAATAGGATAGAAATAGAGATAATAAGGGGTTATTCCATCAACATAAAAATATGTATGTATATGGAATATACTGATGTTATATTATTAATATTTTTATATAATACCATAATGATTTTGAAGAAGAAATAAAAATGAAAACACACGGTTAATCATTTTATTACTTTTTTGAAAAACATACTTTGACATACACCTCATGAGATCAAGGATAGATCTTTTGGTGAGATAAGGACTTAAAAAATTTGTGTAGGGATTTAGGGAAGGTATTTAGGAAGTATATGGTTGAAAAAGTCTCATAATTGATGTAATGAATAAAAGATATTTGGTTCCAATTGATAAGTGATGTGAGTAACACACCTATAATTATTTTTAGGTATTAAATAATATACGTGCCTAACTATTGGTTAAGTATCATTTAAAAAAATAAATTTGAAATGAAAGGAGATATATTTAGAAATAACTACTTTCCATAAGAGTTAATATTATATTTTATGAACTTATAATAATAATTTAACATTAATTAACGTTTTTACACCATTTCCATAGTGAAAACGTTTTTACATATGTTACAATTCATAATGACCAAAAATGAAATCGAACATAGTACAAAATTTTGACCTCCAGATTCCAAATATGAGATATATTTAACGAGACACACTTAATGTAGGTGTAATAAATTAATTTTAATATAATTACGCAAAACACAATGAAAATTTTTTTTAGGAAAATGAGATTTTAAGCATAAAAATAATCATACATAAAAACCAAATTAAATGATGATTCTTAAAGAATTAATTATATTATGTTTAATTAAATATATATTATATTACTTTAAATCAAAATATAAATAATAAATGGAATTTTAAATTACACAACATAATGAATATATATATATATATATATATTAGTTTGGGAAAATTTTCCATTTTTACTATTCACCCATGAATCAACTATTTTTGAAAAGGAAAAAAATCACCATAAGTTAAATTCAATTTTCTAAACTCAAAAATGATATCTATATTAACTAATTAAATTTCTATAATTTATTGATTTTTTTTCAAATATAACCATAATATTTTTTGTATGATAATTTAATAAGATATGTAACTGGATGCTGTCTGATAATATAATTTTTACCTTTTATAAGATTATCTTAAGTATTATATGAATCAAAAAATTCATGTGGTAATAATTTAAGCAATAATTTCTTTCCTAAAAGGAGTTTACACTTAAAATTTTATTTATTGAATAATTATCCAGCAATAATTGGTCATTTTAAGCACACGAATCCTTCTCGCATTTAATTTTTCTTTTAATTAATTATAAAATAAATTTCTAAATACATTACCAAATAAGAATAATTGTGGAAAAGTTCCTCAATTAGTGCTATAATAATAGGACATAATATAACTACATATAAGTAGACAACGTTTTTTTCCTTACTCAAAATAATTCCCCAAGTTATTAGTTTTCATTATGTAAAAATTTAAAAAATATAAAAATTAATAATTTAAATAATTTATGTTAATGAAATTTGAAATCAAATTTATTTGGCCATCCATTATTAGACTCATTTGTCTACTAAAAAGTAAACCCCTTTTATATCTATTGGATTTTAATACACTCTAATTAAATTGGAAATAAATTCATAGATAATGAAACGAATCTATGAGGATAATAAATATAAGAAAAGAACTGTTGTTGGGGGAACACTTTTACCTAATTATCGATTAATAATTCCATTATCCTAACTCCCAATAAAGTTGAATAAAGGCTTAAAATAAAGAGGATAGTCCTTCTAAATGTTAATCCTTGGATTCTAATTTTCTATATACAATCATGTGGTTATCTGTAATATAAAAATGTGGTTGTTCCCCTATATAAAAACAATCTATCTACCACCAAATATATACCCAGAGCTACCAGATTGATTGTTTCATAACTTGTGGGTTCTCCCTCCTGTTGAGAATTTGTCTAACAGATCGACACCACCAATAGCTACTTGGTGGATTCTCCTAAGCTTTTTTAGTTGAAACAATCTTTATTTTTTCATAAACTATTATGATATCCACTAATTTGTATAATTTATTAAAACATAATCATTTATTTTATAAAAAATGGATAAAATTTAAACATGAATCCATAAAATCATATATTTATCAAAACTAGTTTATGTACTGTCAATTCTTTTTATAATTACACTAACAAATAATGATGATAGTCATTTCAAACTCCATAACATATGAATTATCATCATAATGAAGAATTTAAATTTATATTTAGTGAAAAATTCCATCAATTGAGACTCAATGTCTTCCTCTAACTATTCTATATACTCCTAAATAACATAAAAATAATATCACACATAACATAGATGATCTATCATAAATCCAAACGCTTCTATCCTTGAATACTAAAACCTACTCTATATTTATAAAATTTCACATATTACTTAAAATGAACATGAAATTAACCAATCACTTAAAAAAATCATTTGATACTACACTACAAAAAATTTCATATAAATATATATGATCCCACACATAGTGGAACTGACTATCTCAATTTATTCAAATAATAATATCACCTTCTAGGAATAAACTATAAAACGCCCAATCCATTCATTTATTTTGAACTCCACAGTTCCATGTCACTTACATGTGCTAGAATGTTTCTTAATGTATGTTTTACTCATAAATTAATTTGATCAAATAAATTTAATTTGTATCCACATACTTTAGACTTATACCACAAGATAGTCTAAATCTTATAAGTCAGTCAATTTAATCTCTTATAAATAATAGTCACTTCTAAAAATTTTCAGGTTACACAATAATCTTCTAATATGGTACTCCCTACCATAAGATTACACATATCATAGTCTCATACCACCGATATCCTGATATTTTTTTATTCTTAAAAAAATACCCCTCAAGATAAATCTAAACACAATACATATTTCTTGAACCAAAATCCTCACGCAGAACAATAATACATTATTTTGATACCAACCACTATTTTTCATTATAAAAAACCATCGATCAAAAATAGGTGTGTCCCCCCTTTGGTTATGTGGTTTAACATTTAACCATATTAATTCCTAAAGAATTTAGTTAATCACTATATTAAAATTTACTAGGATACTTAGTTGTTTTATTTATTTCCCCATCCAGAAAACCCTAGTCACGTCTTCCCTATACTGGATTCACATGAGTTGAACTCAATATATATATATATATATATAAAGTCATATACAACATCTACAAATGTCTTACTCATTATAGATGACACATTATCTCTTTAACCCTCCCACTCTATGATCATATATCATGAATTAGTATTACATTTAAGGATTCACAATGTATTGTTTGATGTTCCTTTTTATCACAACATCATTCAAATTAACCATTGACTTATGGTTCAAATCTAATTCCGGTTATCCTTTATTCATTATTTAATTTATTTTGAATTTCACAAGAATTTATTAGATATAATGATCAATTCCCTTACTCGATTTGCAATCCCTTAATCAATAGTTTTAAAGATCAAAAAAAATCTCACATAAAGGAATATTTTTTTCTGATGAACTACCCATTAGAGTCATATTACTATTCATTATCAATATTTTATGATCAGTTAACTCATAGTTGCCTCTCTATAGTACTATCCTACAAACTCAATGATCCCTTTACACTAAGCCATCCATTTTTATTTTCACATGTATTCACTAAAAATATATATATATCCCCTTAAAACCACCTAAGGTTACATAAAAAAACATGATCCTAGGTAATTGTTCATTTTTTCAAGATTATTAGTACACAAAATTCACATCACATATTGAAATTTAAAAACTAATTCAATTCAAAAACTATATAACCAAAATAAAATATTAATAATTAATCTTTACAAACATGCTTCCTACATCAATGTTTCAAATGAATTAATATGATCACACAACTATCATAGGCTTGATAATCCATTTCAAAACATAACATTGATTTTTAAGTAGCACTAAAATTCAAATAAACAATCCTTATAGGACATATATGTTAATTAAAATCAAATATATCACTTAAAATTTTTATCATGGTCAAAAAAACATCCTATCCCAAATGATTATCTTGAGAAGAGGTGGGGCACCCCTAACCCTAAGTGAAATCCCCCAGAAATTAAATACCAAAAAATTCCAAGTTCTAAAAAAAGATATGGGGGAAATTTTTTATGAATACCTAACCAACCATAGAAATAGTACAGAACAACCAATCCCACAATATAATGCATATATAATAATAATGAAAACTAAATACCAAAAAATTATTATTATTTTGTGTTAAGTGGTAAATTACAAAACAAGAAACTAGAATACATCTACACACATCAACAATAATGTGGAATCACTACCTTGACAATAGAAAAAATATCTCCAAGCTTTCAACATCAACCAAGGAATAACATCATAATTCTCTACTAGAGAAATGTGATACATTGTTTTTACATGTGTAACGCCCCGACCCTAGTTACCCACAGTCGGTGCATTATTACATAACATTGGCATGATCACAAGAAAGATCAAATCTCGAAAGACCGATTGGTTTAGTAGCCTTGGAAACACTAGATATATTCATAAGTTTTACATTACATCATAAAATGAAAAACTACTAAAACAACATAATGTCTCCATAATCCACACTCATATCCCCACATAATATCCCTACAGGTCATTCATAATTTACTTCTTCACTTCCTGGGAAAAATAAAACATAGAAAAGGGGTGAGCTCAAATGCCCAGTAAGGATAACAATATAGCAGAAACTTTCATAAATAAGAATAAACATTTAAGGCAATGTATAACTAAAACAAAAGCCTTTCAAAAATGAACTTTCAACATGGTACGACATAAATAAAATGAAATAATTCCATTTACTTATTCACATGGATATTCTACTAATCGAATAATCACATGAAAAAATCAATAACCACTTTCATAATGTTGGAATGCATAATGCCAGACTATCATAACCACATAGTCAAGGCCTCGTGCCAAGACTACAAATAAGATTTTGTCAAGGCCTTGTGCCAAGACACTATTTTGTCTCATTATACCTACCGATGCATCGAGGAGCTATAGCGGGCTCCACCCATCACTTACTATGTCCAATGCATTCCCATATGAAAAGGTTTAAACATAACATAAACATTCGTATTAAAACTAGCATACGTAATGTCAATAATTTCACCATAAACTATGAATGGTATAAAAATAGCACATCCACAGTCAAACATATCACAAAACCTTCAATACAATATAGAAGTTTTGTATCATAATAAATCAACTTCAAATAATCCTAAAATCCATCAAAGGATGTTGACATAGATGAAATCAATATTTTTTTAAAGAATATCTTCTTTTGTTTTGAAATCATTTAAGATCCATATAAAATAAAATATTTTCTTGGAAAATATTCTTATAAGCTTGTAAGGGAAGCTTTGAAGATTTTATAATGGCGGAAAATAGCCGCACCCGCCGTATAAGTTAAAAAAACATTCTTACCATAATTTTGTCGAAAAGGTTAAAAAGGACCTTGTTTTGAAAACGACAGAAATATTCCTTTATAAACCTCTTATAAAAAGTCAAACAAGGGTATAAATGACTTTAACCCATATTTTTGTAAATAATAAATATGTTTTGAAATACATTTCTAAGAAACATGGATGTGTATGATAAAGAAATCCTAGTAGATTATTACGTATAAACAACCTCAGATAATGAAGAGATTGTGAAATAACCCTTACCTTGTACTTTTCCTTGGTTGGGGTAGGTTAACCTCCTGTATAATGGTGAAATAACTGTTATTAAATTATACAATAATCATATACATTAATATGATATCATATATGATCTTTTAATATTGATTTGATAATAATATCTTAGTATTATCGTTGTTTCGGGTGTTAACTTACTTGTTTTCTTTTATATGTTTTGTTACATAAGACATGTTTGTAAAGGATAGGTTTTATATTATTCATATCCAGAATGATATCAAGTCCTTAAACATCATTTTTTAAATCATCAAATGATAATTATACTTGAATGGATACGATGGAGAATGAATCTCATCGCGTTCGTGGAGACGGTAGTCCGTACGTACGCACGAGCGACAATATCATTCTTTTGATATTAAAATAATATATAAATGGATGGTATATCATATATACAGAATCATTAACATGTTATATTTATTATTTACATGAGTTACACATCATTATTATACCCATCCAAATAATAATATATTGAATAACAATTACACCACGACGTGGAGACGGTAAGCCGTACGTACGCACGTATGGTGACATGTTATTCCAAGGGTGGATAGAATACTGAATATGGTTGTACCATATTTATAATAAAATCACATTATATGTGAGATAATAGAGTTATTATTTTAGAATGGTAAGAACAAAGAAAGAAGAAGTGGAAGAAGAAAGGAACTTTAAAAGGGGTGGTGAAAACATTACCTCTTCTTCGGGTTCTTCCTTTTGATTTGATCAAAAGGGCTCCTTAGGTTGGCTTTCTGATCAAACTAAGGCCTCTCGGTTGTAGTGACGGATGTTGGAAGAGTATTTGGGAAGTTTTTGGACGAACCAAAAGGCTTTGAAGGTGTGAAGAAATGAGAAGGAGGAGTTCCCTTTTATAAGAGGGGTGAGGGTCACCTTTGGAAAAGCTAGAAATATTAATTTATAATAAATTCATATTCGGTTTCTAGTGGATAAAAAGTTGATTATTAAAAGGTTAAGGTGGGGATGGGTCGAAAACAACTCAACCAATAGAATTTAGACAGGTTTGGGTACTTATATTAACCTTATCTTTAAGTATTAACTCTAAGTTAATTAGTTTCACTTTTACAATGTCTCTTTGTATTTTTATATAATATGGTTAATAAACTTACTAAATACATCCAAGAGACCCCCAAGTGGTCCATTAATGATGAACATATCATGATATAAGTCTCTTGGCCGAACCTTAGATTTTTAGGAATTTAATATCAATTAATAATATAATATTTGTTTTAAGAATTCTTTTATGTCAATTTTGACACTATTCAATAGTTGATTTTTGGGAAACTCATAACAGATTGATTACTTCGAGAAAAGTAAATTAAATCAATACTAATATATCATATTATCCTAGAAAATTAGTTTAATTCATTAAAAGTTTCATATTATATTTATTTGGGTATTTATAATAACAATTATTTTAATTTTTCACTATTATAGTAATTACTGCATCATCATTGTGACATAAATAAAATAAATTATTTAATGTCTAAAAATTATAAACAAAATATCATTATGTAGGAAATATTTTTATCTTTCTAATGAATATTTATAATCTAAAATAAAACATATATAACCCTATGTAACAATTGTTTTGCTAAAAGATATATGCTTGTGTCATTTTTGTATTCATTTTAACTTAATTAAAATAAAGTGTCATTATCACTTATAAGTGGATCCATGGGGTCCCAAAATCGACCCAAAGATGTCCATGGTCGACCCTGTATCAACCAATAGGGTTAAGACACGTTTTAGGGTAATTTAGTATTATTATAATATTTTTTTAACCCTTATTTACCGGATTTACCCTTAACCATGGTAAATAAAATATTTACCGCAGTAATTATTCAAAATGTCTAAAAATAAAAGTTACCTATTTACACAATTTGAACATCCTGATTCTAAATATGGAATACATTTTCATAAATGCAAAACAAATAAGTGGAAGAAATTAATTTAAAATTAATTCCCGCTGTCAAAACAAAAAGCGTGTTTTTAAGAGATAATAACTATCAAAAGATTGACACTTGTTTATGTTTGGTTTAATTGTAAAATTATGTCCAATGACCAAAATTATATTAAATGGTAAAAATATATTCTAAATATACTTTAAAACTACTAAAATTCATAATTTATCACTATTAATTATTTTGATTAAAAAAGTTGTTTTTAATTAAAATTTAGTAATTTTCACTATTCATCAAAATATGAAAGTTATCCGAAAAGTACCAAAATTTCACCTTAGGCTAAATTAGATATTCCGAATCCAAAAATGAAGTCTATTTTGAAATATAAAATATATATAAAATTTTAAAAAGTAGGTATTACTATTCATAACGGCTAGTTTGATTGGTTGTTAGAACTCGGTGTTGCGTACAACACACGCTATCGCATTATTCAAAGAGAAGCGTACCGTAGAAGCTTGGGGTGTTACATTCTCCCCTCCAAATAATTTCGTCCTCGAAATTTCTAGAATACTATCGTATGAAAAGGCTCAGGTGGTTCTTCATCATAAGTTCCTCGGGTTCCCACGTTTCCTCTTCCATCTTATGGTTTCTCCACAAAACTTTTACCAGACGCGTCGTCCGGTTTCTCAGTACTTGTTCTCTCGTATCAAGAATCCTGACGGGCTCTTCACAATAGGAAAGATCGGGTTCCAGTTCTAATTCCTCATAGGTGAGTGCATGCATTGGATCAGGAATGTATTTCCTCAACAGAGATACGTGGAACACATCGTGAACTTTGGAGAGACTTGGCGGCATTGCCAATCGGTAAGCTACAACCCCAATTCGTTCTAGAATTTCAAAGGGTCCGATGTACCTGGGACTCAATTTACCTTTCTTACCAAAACGTATGACTCCCTTCCACGGATATACCTTTAGGAATACATGATCACCGACTTGATATTCCAAATCCTTCCTTCGATTATCGGCATAGCTCTTCTGCCTACTTTGAGCTGCTTTGATGTTATTTTGGATTACTTTCACCTTTTCCACCGTTTCCTCCACCAGTTCTGGGCCTACAAGTTTTCTTTCACCAATGTCATCCCAACAGGTTGGTGTACGACATCTCTTTCCGTATAACGCTTCATATGGTGCCATCTGTATACTCGAATGGAAGCTATTGTTATAGGAAAATTCTACCAGTGGTAAATATTGATCCCACATACCCTGAAAGTCAAGTGAGCAAGATCTCAACATGTCTTCTAAGGTTTTAATAGTCCGTTCTGATTGTCCGTCTGTCTGAGGGTGGTAAGCAGTGCTCAAATGAAGTTCAGTATCCTGGTATTTCTGAAGACTTTTTCAAAATTTTGAAGTAAAACGGGGATCACGATAAAAAACAATTGATAAGGGTAGTCCATGAAGTCTCACAAATTCATTAATATATAGTCTTGCTAGACGTTCCAGGGGTAGATCTTCTCTTATAGCAAGAAAATGTACTGACTTGGTAAGACGATCAACAATAACCCATATTGCATCATTCCTTCTAGGTGTCTTTGGTAGCCCCATGACAAAGTCCATCATAATATTGTCCCATTTCCACTCCGGTATGGGAAGAGGTTGCATGACTCCTCCATGCTGTTTCCTTCCAGCTTTCACTTGTTGACAAACCATACATCTTGACACAAAATCAGCAATCTCCCTCTTCATGTTGTCCCACCAAAAATGTTCCATCAAATCTCTATACATTTTTGTGCTTCCAGGGTGTATAGAGAAATTGGAACTATGAGCATCATCCAGCAATTCCCTTTTTAGATCAGGTAAATCGGGAACACAAAGTCTCTTCCCGAATTTCAAAATTCCATCTTCATACACAAAGTCTCTCAATCTCCCATCATTCACAACTTTAATATTCTTTTGGAATTCTTCATCATCGGTCTGTGAACTCTTAATCCTTTCTAGTAAAGATGGTTTGGCAACCATTTGAAAAAGCATTGATGTTTCACCTTCCCTGGTTATTCCCATGTCCATCATTACTAGATCCATGAAAATTGGATCTCTTTCAATTCTCATATTGTTCAAAACTCCATGGTCTTTTCTACTCAAAGCATCTGCCACCTTGTTTGCCTTCCCCGGGTGGTAGTGTATCGTACAATCGTAATCCTTGAGTAATTAAAGCCATCTCCTTTGCCTCATGTTGAGTTCTTTTTGTGAGAAAATATACTTCAAACTCTTGTGATCAGTATAAATCTCACATTTTCACCACAGAGGTAGTGACCCCATATCTTCAAAGCAAAAAATCACAGCTGCTAACTCGAGATCATGAGTAGGATAGTTTTGTTCATGAAAATTCAACTGTCGTGATGCATAGGCAATAACTCTATCATTCTGCATAAGGACACAGCCAAGTCCTTTCTTTGATGCATCACTATAAATAACGAACCCATCATTCCCCGATGGTAGAGTCAATATAGGAGCATTGACTAACCTTTTCTTCAGTTATTCAAAACATTCTTCACAATCTTTTGTCCAAACAAATTTAACCCCTTTACGTGTGAGCTTCATTAATGGGTTAGCCAATCGGGAAAAATTCTGGACGAAACGTCGATAATAACCTGCCAAACCAATAAAACTGCGTACCTCAGTTATACTCGTAGGTGCTGGCCATTCTTGGATTGCCTTGGTCTTAGAAGGATCAACAGAGATTCCATCTTTAAAGAAAATATGGCCATGAAAAGAATCTCATGAAGCCAGAATTCACACTTGCTAAACTTCCCATATAATTCATGCCTCCTCAGATTCTTCAAGATAATGCGCAAGTGATTTTCATGATCTTCGTAGGTTTTGGAGTATACCAAGATATCATCAATAAATACCACCACAAATTCCTCGAGATACTCCTTGAAAACTCTATTCATCAGATCCATGAATATAGAGGGTGCATTAGTCAATCCAAACGGCATTATAGTAAACTCGTAATGCCCGTACCTGGTTCGAAATGCTGTCTTCGGAATGTCTTCCTTCTTCACACACAACTGATGGTATCCAGATCGAAGGTCAATCTTTGAAAAGTATTGAGCTCCATGTAGTTGGTCAAATAAATCATCAATACGAGTTAGGGGATACTTGTTCTTTATCGTTATAGCATTGATCTCCCTGTAGTCGATACATAACCTCATAGATCCATCTTTCTTTTTAACAAAAAGAACAGGGGCTCCCCATGGAGAAACACTAGGGCGAATAAATCCCTTATTACTCAATTCCTCTAGTTGTTTCTTTAGTTCGACTAACTCTACAGTGTCCATTCTATAAGGGTTCTTTGATATAGGCCTTGATCCAGGAATCAAATCAATGGAAAACTCAACTTCTCGTTCTGGAGGATGTCCAGGTAAATCTTCCGGAAATAAATCTACAAATTTTTTCACAACAGGTACATCCTCTATTTGAACATTCCTTTCCTCACTGACAGTTATTTCATTCTCTTCCTCCCCAATAATTGAATTAAGTTGAGCTACTGGGGGTGGATCTAAATAAGAATTAGGTGGTGACGATTCTGCTCTAAAGATAAGGTGTTCCTTATCATTATTATCAAGAATCGTAACCTCTTTCTTCTTACAATAAATCTTCACATCATAGTCCAAAACCCAGTCCATACCGAGGATTATATAAAACTCAATCATAGGTATGACGATGAGATCAGCAGATAAAGAACATTTATGTGCTCTAATGTGGACTGATTCACAAAACGTTGTTGCAATGATACTTCCCTTAGGAGTTTTAACTAACAACTCCCTTGTTAAATCAAATTGGAAATATCTAATTTTCTTAGAAAACTGGGAAGATATGAAACAATGCGATGATCCAGAATCAAATAATGCATTTTCTAAACTTGAGGAAACCATTAAATTACCTGCCACCAAGTCTTTCAGAGCTTCTACCTCAGCAGTAGTGATAGCATAAGCTGGGCCTTGATCCCTTGGCCTTTTCTAAGGTAAGTTCTCCTGACGCTTAGGACATTCATTCGCATAATGTCCCATCTCCCTGCAATTGTAGCACTGAATGTTGGTGGCTTCCTTCTTCCCTTTGCAATCACGAGGTTGGTGGCCTTTTTCACCACACTTGTAACAGACTCCCATTCCCTTCAAGCAAGCACCGGGGTGTTTCTTCCCACATTAACCACAGAATGGATATTCAACCTTTCCTTTATTCCCCTTATTTCCATTCCCAGATTGATCAGCAGGTCTCTTCTTCTCTTTCTTTTCTTTAAAGTCATAAGACTTAGAGAATTCTTTTTCGGTCTTGATAGCACATGAGACAATGTCTTCGTACGATGAAAAGGATTGTGAGACTAATGCTCGACGGAGAAATGGTTCTAACCCATCAAAGAAACGATCAATATTACTTCTTGGGTTGCGAATATAATCTCCAGCATACCTTTCTAACCTTGTAAAGTTAGCCTCATACTTTGTGACATTCTCATCCTCCTTTTGTCTCAGACTCAGAAATTGCCTTTCCAAATCTGCTCGATGGTCGCGAGGAAAGTATTTTTCTAAAAACAGATCTTTGAACTCCCTCCATTCCATATTTGATACTTCATCATCTTCCTTTGTATTTTGAATCAATGACCACCATTGATCAGCATCTACAGTGAGGCGGTAAACTGCCATGATAACTTTTTCCCTTTCACTGCTCCCTAAAGCCTGAAATATTTTCTCTAGGGAAAATATCCATTGCTCAGCTAATAAGGGATTTGTACTCCCATTGAACGTTGGTGGTTGTTGCCTCATGAATCGATCTAACATTGATCCTCCACGCTGCGGATCAGGGTGCTCCATACGGGTAATGTTATTATTCATAACCTGAGTAAGTTGTCCCAGTATGGTGATTAGCTGATCGGCACCAGTTGCATCACCAGCTCCACTATAATTATCTTGAGCAGGAGGGAAATCCCTACATGGAGTGCATGCATTGATACGGTTTCCATTTCTTCCACTACGCGCCATTTCTAAACAATGGCATAAACTAGATCAGTTTATGAATCAAAATACATAATCCCATACTTATAAAACACTTAACATAAATTGAACTATTTATGGATATATTCCATAATCATAAGAATGTTTTCTTTGAGGAAGTATATACTCATAATCCCTTCAAAATGATTTGTAATGAAAATGAGAGTTATCCTAAGAATATCCCCCGGGAGTGTCGTAACCAAGAGTGCAGCAAGGCCCGTTGTCGTGCACCAGTTCCCGTTCAAGTCTAGCTCAAAGCGGTGTTTTCGGGTTTTACCTCTAGGTACATCTGTGCCAGAGCCGCCTCTACCTGCTCGTATCCAGACATGGATGTATTGCTCGGAAAACTCACAAAATCTCTAGAATACCAAAATTCTAGGAAGTTCTTCTATACTAATCCTCAAAGTTCATCTTAGGTCTACGTGCTCTAATCAGAGTTTATCTAAATCTAGTTTCCAAGGTTTGTACTAAACTTCCTCTAATACCAACTATAACGCCCCGACCCTAGTAACCCAGAGTCGTTGCATTATTACATAACATTGGCATGATCACAAGAAAGATCAAATCTCGAAAGACCGATTGGTTTAGTAGCCTTGGAAACACTAGATATATTCATAAGTTTTACATTACATCATAAAATGAAAAACTACTACAACAACATAATGTCTCCATAATCCACACTCATATCCCCACATAATATCCCTGAAGGTCATTCATAATTTACTTCTTCACTTCCTGGGAAAAATAAAACATAGAAAAGGGGTGAGCTCAAATGCCCAGTAAGGATAA
Organism: Viscum album; assembly: GCA_963277665.1. Classification (NCBI taxonomy): domain Eukaryota; kingdom Viridiplantae; phylum Streptophyta; class Magnoliopsida; order Santalales; family Viscaceae; genus Viscum; species Viscum album. Next base: position 614,627,707 of record OY728145.1, on the reverse strand, counting down.
CAATATAGCAGAAACTTTCATAAATAAGAATAAACATTTAAGGCAATGTATAACTAAAACAAAAGCCTTTCAAACATGAACTTTCAACATGGTACGACATAAATAAAATTAAATAATGCCATTTACTTATTCACATGGATATTCTACTAATCGAATAATCACATGAAAAAATCAATAACCACTTTCATAATGTTGGAATGCATAATGCCAGACTATCATAACCACATAGTCAAGGCCTCGTGCCAAGACTACAAACAAGATTTTTTCAAGGCCTTGTGACAAGACACTAGTTTGTCTCATGAGACCTACCGATGCATCGAGGAGCTATAGCGGGCTCCACCCGTCACTTACTAAGTCCAATGCATTCCCATATGAAAAGGTTTAAACATAACATAAACATTCGTATTAAAATTAGCATACGAAATGTCAATAATTTCACCATAAACTATGAATGGTATAAAAATAGCACATCCACAGTCAAACATATCACAAAACCTTCAATACAGTATAGAAGTTTTGTATCATAATAAATCAACTTCAAATAATCTTAAAATCCATCAAAGGATGTTGACATAGATGAAATCAATAATCTTTTTAAAGAAATATATTCTTTTATTTTGAAATCATTTAAGATCCATATAAAATAAAACATTTTCTTTGAAAATATTCTTATAATCTTGTAAGGGAAGCTTTGAAGATTTTATAACGGCGTAAAATAGCTGCACCCGCCGTATAAGTTAAAAAAAACATTCTTACCATAATTTTGTCGAAAAGGTTAAAAAGGACCTTGTTTTGAAAACGACGGAAAGATTCCTTTATAAACCTCTTATAAAAAGTCAAACAAGGGTATAAATGACTTTAACCCATATTTTTGTAAATAATAAATATGTTTTGAAATACATTTCAAAGAAACAAGGATGTGGATGATAAAGAAATCCCAGTAGATTATTACGTATAAACAACCTCGGATAATGAAGAGATTGTGAAATAACCCTTACCTTGTACTTTTCCTTGGTTGGGGTAGGTTAACCTCCTGTATTATGGTGAAATAATTGTTATTAAATTATACAATAATCATATACATTAATATGATATCATATATGATCTTTTAATATTGATTTGATAATAATATCTTAGTATTATCGTTGTTTCGGGTGTTAACTTACTTGTTTTCGTTTATATGTTTTGTTACATAAGACATGTTTGTAAAGGATAGGTTTTATATTATTAATATCCAGAATGATATCAAGTCCTTAAACATCATTTTTTAAATCATCAAATGATAATTATACTTGAATGGATACGATGGAGAATGAATCTCATCGCGTTCGTGGAGACGGTAGTCCGTACGTACGCACGAGCGACAATATCATTCTTTTGATATTAAAATAATATATAAATGGATGGTATATCATATATACAGAATCATTAACATGTTATATTTATTATTTACATGAGTTAAACATCATTATTATACCCATCCAAATAATAATATATTGAATAACAATTACACCACGGCGTGGAGACGGTAAGCCATACGTACGCACGTATGGTGACATGTTATTCAAAGGGTGGATAGAATACTGAATATGGTTGTACCATATTTATAATAACATCACAGTATATGTGAGATACTGGAGTTATTATTTTATAATGGTAAGAACAAAGATAGAATAAGTGGAAGAAGAAAGGAACTTTAAAAGGGGTGGTGAAAACATTACCCCTTCTTCGGGTTCTTCCTTTTGATTTGATCAAAAGGTCTCCTTAGGTTGGATTTCTGATAAAACTAAGGCCTCTAGGTTGTAGTGAGGGATGTTGGGAGAGTATTTGGGTAGAGTTTGGCCGAACCAAAATGCTTTTAAGGTGTGAAGAAATGAGAAGGAGGAGTGCCCTTTTATAAGAGGGGTGAGGGGCACCTTTGGAAAAGCTAGAAATATTAATTTATAATAAATTCATATTCAGTTTATAATGGATCAAAAGTTTATTATTCAAAGGTTAAGGTGGGGATGGGTCGAAAAAAACTCAACCAATAGAATTTAGACAGGTTTGGGTACTTATATTAACCTTATCTTTAAGTATTAACTCTAACTTAATTAGTTTCACTTTTACAATGTCTCTTTGTATTTTTATATAATATGGTTAATAAACTTACTACATACATCCAAGCGACCCCCCAAGTGGTCCATTAATGATTAACCTATCATGATATAAGTCTCTTGGCCGAACCTTAGATCTTTAGGAATTTAATATCAATTAGTAATATAATATTTATTTTAAGAAGTCTTTTATGTCAATTTTGACACTATTCAATAGTTGATTTTTGAGAAACTCATAACAGAATGATTAATTCTAAAAAAGTCAATTAAATCAATACTAATATATCATATTATCCTATAAAATTAGTTTAATTCATTAAAAGTTTCATATTATATTTTTTGGGTATTAATAATATCAATTATTTTAATTTTTCACTATTATAGTAATTACTGCATCATCATTGTGTCATAAATAAAATACATTATTTAATGTCTAAAAATTATAAATAAAATATAATTATGTGGGAAAGCTTTTTATCTTTCTAATTAATATTTATAATCTAAAATCCAACATATATAACCCTATGTAACAATTGTTTTTCTAAAAGATATATGCTTGTGTCATTTTTGTATTCATTTTAACTTAATTAAAATAAAGTGTCATTATCACTTACAAGTGGATCCATGGGGTCCCAAAATCGACCCAAAGATGCCCATGTTTGACCATGTATCAACCAATAGGGTTAAGACACTTTTTAGGGTAATTTAGTATTATTATAATATTTTTTAACCCTTATTTACCGGATTTACCCTTAACCATGGTAAATAAAATATTTACCGCAGTAATTATTCAAAATGTCTAAAAATAAAAGTTACGTATTTACACAATTTGAACATCCTGATTCCAAATATGGAATCCATTTTCCTAAATTCAAAACACATAAGTGGCAGAAATTAATTTAAAATTAATTCCCGCTGTCAAAACAAAAAGCGTGTTTTTAAGAGATAATAACTATCAAAAGATTGACACTTGTTTATGTTCGGTTTAATTGTAAAATTATGTCCAATGGCCAACATTATATTAAATGGTAAAAATATATTCTAAATATACTTTAAAACTACTAAAATTCATAATTTATCACTATTAATTATTTTGATTAAAAAAGTTGTTTTTAATTAAAATTTTGTAATTTTCACTATTCATCAAAATATGAAAGTTATCCGAAAAGTACCAAAATTTCACCTTAGGCTAAATTAGATATTCTGAATCCAAAAATGAAGTCTATTTTAAAATATAAAATATATATAAAATTTTAAAAAGTAGGTATTACTATTCATAACGGCTAGTTTGATTGGTTGTTAGAACTCAGTGTTGCGTACAACACACGCTATCGCATTATTCAAAGAGAAGCGTACCGTAGAATCTTGGGGTGTTACAAAATGTGTCTTAGTATACAATATATTCAAATGTAGAAAAACTAAACAAGAAGAGTGTGAGTATAACTATGTAGGAATTCCCCATAGACTTCCTATTACATACCCCTATGCCAAGAACATGTTTGAAAATTTTATATAAAAATCTAGAGTAGAAATAAAGTTCATTGCAAAGACATAAATACTTTCATGGATAAATTATCAGAACATATAAACCATTTATAACAACATAAAATAACCACCCCATTCTAGTATCCATATCCACACACACATGCATTCCAACCATGGACCTATCTATACTTGTGATGGGTGAGTTATAATTTCACCATGTTTTCACTTGGTGAACTATCTTGATGGGGGAACATTAATGCCCTTATCTATCACAGTTTTATGATGGAAATTTCATGCCATGTTCTATCCCAAATTCAAATGATAAAACTTCCATGGATGCCAATAATCAAATATTATATTATTCCAATCATAAATCTTATTTTTAAAACCATTTTCTTTTAATAATTTTTCTAAACACATTGTGATCATCATTCAAAAACCAGTGATTTTTTGTACAAAAAAAGGATTTTCCCAATGAAATTAAAGTGAAAAGAATTTAAACACTAAACTTAAAAGTTATCTTGAAATTAGAGTGGTATAAAATAGAAATTAATCTCCATGGATGATGAAAATAAACAATCACACTATTAAATTTTATATCTAATTCAATAACACAATCCATTAATTAAATTCTATATGATCTCATCAGGATTCAAATCATATCACATATATCTATCTACAAAAGATCATATCTACAGAACAAAGTGATTAGATAAAATTTGATCAAATAAGAACAAGGTTGAATATTGTCTTACCATTGATTATGGATCTATAATGGAATTTTATTGACAAAAACTTTCTTTCAGTTCAAAGGGAATCACCTTTGGAATCCATAAAAGAAAAAATGATTGAGACAAATGAAAAATATAAAAATATTGAGGGTTGTAGGGCTTTAATACATATTAATTTTTTCAGAGCATTGACTGCATGTCGCATGGTTGGGCCCCAAGGAATGGAAAACCGTTAAACAACCATGCATGAGCTTCTATAAATTACCCAATTAGCTGCATGGTGGTGCCACTTGATTTGTAAAACCATGAACCAATCATGTGGCTCTAAAAACTTTAATGTAACCCTCTCATATGGTTTCCTCACATAATTTTAAAAAATGTGCGTCAACCATTCTTTTCCACTGTATTCAATTTCATGTATTCTCCTAATAAATTGTATGGTTTTACCAAATTGTGAGCCAACTCACTTTACCAGTAACTCCAAAATCACATTTCATGGATTCTTATAGAAAATGAATGATTTCAAATAACTATTCCCAAACCGTTTAACTTTATAATAACCCCAAAAACACTCCAATATCATTCAAAAACTCTTGAAACTAGACCCATGTATTATATAAGATCAAATTAAAAAATTAAATTGAAAAGTAATTAAAACTAGGAGTGATAAATTATTCCCACCATTGGTATTTATATCCCCATAAATGCAGAGACCGATGATGTTTTGGAAGAGCTCAAGCAAATAATCCAACATTTCATTTTTAGACTCCCATATCACTTCCTAATCCATACCATGTTACCATAAAAACCACACTAAATTAATGCATTTAAAATGAAACATATTCCATTACATATCCAAAATTCATATCAGAACATCAATAAATGCAGTATCCAACTCATGATCAATATAGTTCCCTCAAATCCCAGGGTTGGGATCAGGATGGTACTACATTAATTATCATAAATGAAACACAATACAGACAAAAATAAATATCGGTGTTAAATATAACATAATATAGAAATAAAATATTTTTAATTATCTCAGAACATCTAATGTACTAACGAGAAAACTCAAATTGATTACCAAAAATGGAGATGCCATACCCTCTCTTTCTGACAACTAATCATTTGAATAATTTCTATTGTCTCAATCACTATTCTAGGTCTATTTAGTGATTTCTTTACCATTTATACATTAAAAATTGTAGAATGACAAGGACAACCATATAAGAATTATAAACGAGCGATATGTATTAAATATTGATAACTATTATTTTATGAGAAATTCAATAATTATATATGATCCCCTCACGAGTCCCTAAAATCCACCACAAAATCTCTATGCATATCTTCCATTGTTTGGATCATCTGCTCTAAATAGACATCTATTTGAAAATGATATGATGTGCTCAGTATCAACTGTGTTCCAAGGGATTATTGTAAATACATCCAAATATATGATATAAATATGGGGTCTCATTTGGATACAGTCAAAATTATAATTTCATGCATCCTTGCAACATCCAAAATATAGATTTTGGAAAATAATTCCACCATATTGGATTATAGAATACGAATGAAGTGAGGTGGAAATATTAACTGATCCATAATCATCCATATGGTATCATGTTTCTAAACCATTATTGGAATATCTATGATAAAATACATTTGTATTTTCTACTATTTCCATGTGGGAAAATAAAATGATTGAAACATACCAATTGGTCATTGGTTATCATCATTTACCTACTAATAGGTGAGGCATTTTGAGACAAACTCCTCTACAATCATTTTCATAAAATCCCACAAAAACTATGTAATTTTTGTTTTATAAATAATATTAATTCCATGGTGAAAAACCATACTCAAATGGATGTAGGCCGAAAGGATGTTTTCTAGATAGTATAAATATACCATGATCAGATCTCAAAAACCTAACACTAAAGTCCAATCTAGCATCTGTCACCGAATGACATCCTCAAAATTTTGTTTTAACATCATAGAATGATATTCTAGATATAATTTATGATAATGTATAACTTTCTCAACCAAATAAAGAACCATAGTAATAGGAATTAAAACCTTGACATCACCTTCCTCATCATAGCTCAGATGTATATTGGCTATGACCAAAGTTAGATTTTGTCGATCTTAATAATCTTTAGACAAATGATAATATAACTTTGTACCAAATGAAAAATCCATGAAATTTCATTTACTCAATGTATAAATCCTATAAAAGTCAAAAAAATATATAGATATTCCATCCATATTCATTGTATTAGGACCAAATACCATTCTATGGAAATGTGAAAAAAGATATCCCAATCTAGTAATAAACATACATTTCTCTAAAAAATGATAATAACATAATGTTTTTAAATCCTGTACAACTGAATCCAATTAAAAATCACATGCAGGGTAGGTTTTTTTCAAGCCCCCATTATTATCATGAGCCATAATCAATAATTTTTTCACCCTACATGAAATCACAACCTATATACCCTGTGAAACTAATTCAATAACTATTCCCTCATGATAGCATAAACACCCTACCTTAAAATGGTCATCGGGTCTTGGCCCAATCGGTACCACCAATTGCCTCACAGAAATGTGATACTGTACTTATGGCTTACCCACATTCCTAAACAGGTCATCCAAGTGATGAATGTCCCCACAGGTTAATAAGGTGAAACTTTATTATTGAGAGATTAACTTATTATAACTCCATGGTTATGAGTTCTTGGCCTTGAGTAGTGTTCATGATGGGTGTCCTTCTTGGATGTTTCTCAGTGTGTGTGTGTGTGTGTGAGGAAAAGGTACAATGGAAAGAAAAGTTTTTGGCTAGTGGGTAAAGTCATTAGTCGAATGACCTGTTCTGGCATGTGGGTGGGCCCTAAGGAGTGGACCACATGTCTATAGGGAAACTGGTCATAACTGGAGGACAAGAACCCGATGACCATATTAAGGAAGGGTGTCCCTACTAACAGCAGGGCCCAGTTGTTGCAATCTAGATACCAATTCATCACAATTGAACACAACACATTATAATGATTCTAAAATTAAAAGGATACATGTGCATGCAAATAAAACCTTAATATCATGGAAATATTATAGGCACTAAGGTATCCATTATAAAGTAAACCCTTTCATAGTCTAATCTATAATTGTTTGGGAAATAATTCAAAAATCATTAACAAAGTTTCAGAAATATCCATATAAGATAAGGTACCTATGTATCTCAAAAACATTCATTATGGGTTTACAATAGATAATATACTCTTATTTATTAGGATTAGTTGATAATCCTATGTCATAAGTTACATTAACTAGTAAATTTAACTCTTGTATCCAGAAATAAGTCTTAGAAAGATTAATATAGAGGTGATGTTCTCAAAAGATATCAAACACTTTAGCAATGTGTTGTTAATGAATAGAAATCATTTTAATATATACTAGAATATTGTTAATGAAAACCACTAAATATTATCATGATACTTATAAATGAACCAATTCATCAATTCTATAAACACCAATAGTTCATTCATAAGACCAAATGGTATAACCACATATTAATAGTGACCATAGCGGCTCCAGAAGGAAGCCATTGGATTGTAAACCAAATGGACTCAAAGTTGATGTTACCCTGAACAAAATATCTTATTAGATAAATAATAGTATCCCCTAAATTGTTTAAACAGACCATAAATAAATGGAAGAAGAGAATAGTTCATTATCATAACCTAGTTGAGATTATAATAATTGAAAATGATCTATTGAGTTATATATTACTTTAATAAAAAAATAACTACTGCTACCCATTGAGACCTCCTAGGTCACATGATCCCTTTACCTTCCAACTCTTAATGTTAAAATTTCAATTCCCAAACAAAATTTCTATGATACTATAATATGAAAGTGAAATAGGAATGATCCTTAGTGGTAGATAATCCATTAAACATTCTTCGCTTTCTTTGAAAACTCTAAGAAATTTTTTGGAATGGATTCAGGAATTTGGCCAATGCTAGTTAGAAAATATAAAATTTTGATCTCATCAATAGATTCAAAAGTAACTACTTTTAGATTATATGAGATATTTGGACTACTAATACCATTGAAACTACTTCACTTTCATTCAAATTAAAATATCCTTTAAATATATGTTTATGATCACCATGGGATGTGAAATTAACCCATCAGGTATAATGGTCGACATGGGCCTTGATTATTTTCAAACAATGATTTCCAAAAATTAGTTTATAGATATCCATCTCATGAATAGTGAAATCCCAAACTACATAATTCCCATATATAGTTATAGAATATATTAAATTGTTAAAAGAACAATTTTCTCATTTCTTGAGAGGTGTTTTATGTTTCAGGAAAAAATGGCATCATCTAAACATGAAAAACCTTGTAATCAACAATATGAGAAGAAATGAAATAGTGGGATGAAACCATATTAAAAAGTATTTCATTAATTTAGAATTAAAATAAACCATTACTTGCACAAATTTAAGGACTATATTTATCCTCTATTTCCATCTACATAGCACCATAATATTTATTACTTGCACCCCCATGATTCCATATTCCCTGTTATGATTTGACTTCTCAATGAGTCATGAAGTTCTCAGAATAACCTTGGATCGCTCAAATATGAGGGAAAATTTTTATTTTTAATGGTCATATCATTTAAGCGTTTTCTTTCTAATGGAAATAAGATGAATATCCATCACTATACGTTAGAGAACTATGACTATAACACTGCATATTTCCTACCTGATTATAGTTATGATATGATAAAGGTGGTTCTACATAGCCTAACATCATATGAGTGAAGTATCCACACTAAAATAAACCTATCATGAAATTGTTTTTTGAAATAACATTAACTGATTTAGTAATAACATCATGAGATGAGAAACCTCCATATGAATAGGGGTACCTCTTTCAATTATTCCTAGTATTAGTATTTCCACTTGTTCCCAGAGATACAATCATATTTCCTCCTATAGGAATCACAAGAAGAAAAAGTTATCATAGAGTATCCCATTTCAATATATTTGTTTTATTAGTAATATAGTGGAATGATATTAGGGAACAAATCTTTAATCATATCCCTAATTCAAAGAATCAATTATTCAAGGGGATACTAGAAGCTACCTCCTGAGTGAAATGAATAATGTTCAAAAAAATAGCAACATGCTCTATCACTAATAGTTTTTCTTTATTAAATAGGATTACATATATTATTCTTTCTATCATGAATGTACGTGGATAAAATTTCTTCTTGAATAATTCTTCAATGTCCTCAAATGTGAGACATTGATCAAATTTATCTTGAACTGATAAATCCCCCAATTTAAATTCAAGATCCTACAATATATAGGTTTCCAATATATCCTTTAGCTTAGGGAGTATATAAATTAAATAGAAGATTCAATTCGTTCTATTTAGCCACACTTCCTCTTTTTCAGGCTTGAATTATGCACTCAAAAAATGGATGGATTCTGTTTATGAAACTGTTTACAGGGATACAATTGTCAATTTTAATCATTTTTATTTTATTTATCAATATAATAAATAGCAAAAATTATTATTTGTACATGTTATTGGTTCACCTATGGCATAGGTGAAACAATACATTCTATTTCCACTTCTTTATAATCATTATAATTTCTACCTAGTTCCTTTTTTTATAAATAGAACCAAACATCACATAGTCAATGATCACCAGAAATTGAAGGGTTATAATTTTATAACTACAACAATAAATAATAAATAAAACCATTGTTTTAAAAAATCCATCCACATCAACAATTTTATTTAAATCATCAAACTAAAAATAAAAAATTTAGCCCTAGTGGAATTTCTCACTATTAGTTCAGGACATGTAATAATCATTTTTTGAAATAATGACGATGTGGTGAAAAGAATCCTTGAAGTGTCTTATAATTTTTTTTACCCAAACCACTATATTAATTTTTTGTTCAAAGAAAAAGGTTAGATAAATATTTTTAAGATATAATTATTAACTTCTAACATTCATATCTTATTACTATCATCATCGACCTTTGGTGTTTTCTATTCTCTTCCTTGAGTCATCCTTTCACTAAGAAATAACATGTTGAACTATCTTGATAGGTGTACATTCACAACATTATCCATAATAATGTGATGGTGATAAATTTACACCATTATCCATTCCAAATGAATAAGAACACACACTATAATGTATACCATGATTCTCATTTCATGCTATTTCAATAAAAAATATCATTTGGAAAACCAATTTCTTTTTATAATTTTATGACATACCTTATGAGAATAATTACAAAAGCACATATTTCAGTACTAAAACCTAAAAAGTATTCCAAAATATAAATGAGAGAGGAAAATAAATAACAATACATAATGTTCAGGAAACACTAATATAAAATAAGGTTATAGCCACTGTTTGGATCCATGGCTATAGACCAAAAAACCATGGCTGTAGGTTATCGCCATGGTTTCATGAACCATGGTTGGTATTGGTTGGTCTATAGGTCTATATTCATGGTTCAATCCATGGAAGAAGATTAGGTCATGCAAGAACTATATCCACAGTTGAAAACTGTGGATATTGGTCTTCCCATTCTATAAAAAACAACATGGTTCAGCCAGTTCTGGATGTTGAGATAACTATATTTTACAGAGAAAAGTCTTATGTAATGTATTCTATATTTACCTATACATTTTTCTAGGTAAACATTGTTGATTTTAAATCTCGAAGGAAATGAGATAAAAAATTAAAATACAACCCCACACCTGGGAAGAACTAATGTCCCAACATGCACTTAGCTTCTTGGTGGACACACCACCCTACCCCACCCATCCCCCCTTGTGCACCACCGACAACCTCCCCTTACCCCTTTAACCCCATACACACCTCCCCCTTCCCCTTGAACCCCCTACCCCCCCCCATTCACACCCCTTGAACCCCTACCCCATCACCCTAGCCACTAAACACCCTAATACCATCCCTTATACACCCCTTCCCCCTCCCCTCCTCCAACACACCCCCAACACACCCCATGCAACCCATGCACTCCCACTAACCACCCCCATGAACACCCTATACACCCTCACCATGTCCCTTGAAACAGAACCCATCACACCCCCTATACCCTCCCCTATATCTTTCAACAAAACCCATCAAACCCCCTACCCCTACCCATACCCCTTCCACCCCCTGCACCCTCACCCTACCCTTGACTACCCCTTTCACACCCCCACACCCTCCCCCTGCCCCTTGCAATAGAACCCAACACACCCCTACCATGTACACCCCTTTCAACCCCTGCACCCTCCCCCTCCCCCATACATCAAAACCCAAAACTCCCCTACCCGCTCCCCTATACACCCCTTACACCCCCTGCACCCTCCCCTTATCCCTTAAAATAGAACCAAACACTACCCCTACCTCTAGAACACCCCTTCTCACCCCCTTTCACCCTCCCCATGCCCCTTACAACAGAACCCAACACACCCCCTCACCTGTACACCCCCCCCCCCTCGCACACCCCCTTCACCCTCACCCTACCCCTTACGACAAAATACATCACACCCCTACCCCTACCCCCTCCCCTTCACACCCCTTTCCACCCCTGCACCCTCCCACTTCCCATTGCAATAGAACCTAGTACACCACTCCCCATATTTAGAGGTGATACAGTTCTTAGAGTGGGAGAATGATGGAGGGAGAAAATAGTTGGTGATCCAACCATGAAATTACACTGGGAGTCGGGGATCAGACTCAGGTGTAGGTATTATATGATATCATGATTCCTTAAGAGGTGAAGTCATATTGATTATGATATGTGATAGCACACCAGTGGGTGAAACCAGGAATTTTTAGGAAAATTCATCTAGAAGAGAATGAACTGGGGTTTTTCATGTGGTTGGATGCAGTGAGATAAAAAACACATTGAGATCATTTGTCAAAATCTAGTAACCAGGTTGATAGACCATTGGAAGATCATTATCAATTGGAAATTTATATGGTTAGGATCACCATGATGTTTAGTCAACCTTTACGAGAATATTAGTATGGTGGGGGTAACCATAATCATTAGGATGAATTAGTTGAAGACAATGAGGAGTGTCTAGATATATAGGTGCGGTGAGATCCTTCTTTGTGTTAGCATTTGTAGTGAGTGAGTGGATTGAAATATAGTGCAAAGCATTCCTTAATGTTTGGATTTTTGTAAAATTAACATTTTTAGAATTTAGATATAGATAATAGTGAGTTTTCAAGGGATTGACAACCATTGTAGTTTGTGAGATATTTTTGGACAAATACCATGGCTTCTTAGGGATGAGAAGTGTTAAAGTGGGGAGTTTGTAATTCCCCAAAGGTTTCCGATTCATTATTTTTGGGGGATATTTTTGTTTTTAATATGATGCATGGATTGTTTCTTAAATTGTATGTTGGATCATGAATCTGAAAATTAGATGTTTCTAAATGGTATTTTTGGATTTGGTTTGAGTCCCCTATTGCTACCTCATAGGTTTGGGTGGATGTTCATGGAGGTTCAGGGGAAAAAATAAATGAAATTTAAGCTACCATATCCTTTCATGCTCTGAACCATATATTTTTTTCATTGAATGGGTTTGGTTTAGGGTTGAACCCCCTATCTCTAACATTTTCATCTGTGAACCTCAATTCAAGACATGAAATTACCATGGGGTAGATATTCATGGTGTGAAACCCATAGCCACATGATGAATCCTAACTAGGTTGATTTATTTTAATAAGTTAAATTTTGTATTTTTCTAGGTCATGTGTTCCATGATATATGATATATAGAGAGAATAGAAGAGGAAATTTTAAGTTGTTTCTCCCCCCACACCACTCCTTCCATCACCTTTAGGTTGGTCTATTTTCAAATTCATTTTGATGGATGTTCGAGGTATATTTATCTTTTCATTCCTCTAATTGTGTTTCCCCTTGGTTTTTAATAATTTTTATTCAGTTTCATATAGATTTTAGTGTAAATTCTACCAGAGCATGCTGGAATTGACCAAGGATTATGGTGATTTCATGTGTGGAAGCTAGAAGAGGACTTGATAAGGTTTTCCATGCTATCATTGTTTCAGTTGAGTTAATATACTACCCTAATGCATTTAGTTTTTTTTCTGAAGAAATTAGATGAAATTTATGGTTGGGTGGGTACTGGTGGTTATTTATTTTACATAGGATGGTGTTGGGGGTATGCTATGGACATTATGGGAGTAGTTGGCCAAGGTTCTGGGATATTTTGGTGTGACGATGACACTCGACCACTTTAACATTGAAACATTAACATAGAATGGTAAATGAAATAGAACCGATAAAGGTGATTTATGTAGTTCAAAGAAAACTATTTACTTATGTACTATGTGGTGAATTCAGCTGGGTATGGTAGTCGATTTTATCTAGTTTAATTTCATTATGATGTTAACAAAGAAATTGTCAAATCTTCAAGGCTGGTTATTTGTGTTTGATGATATGAAAAAAAAAATTCATTAATTTTTATATTTTTATGAGAATTCTCAGTTCATGTTTTCTCAAAATGAGGAAAATGTCATCTCTTAAGTGAAGGAAATTTCATTTTATACTACTAAGTGGACTGAAATTTTCTACTAGTCCACATTGAAGGCTTAGGGAAAATATGTAAAATAGGTGAAAATGTAATTTCAGAGAGACGCAACCAATTTGAATAGCATATAAACATTATATAATAATGAAATAAATTTTTTAAAATACTCATGAAATTATAGAATTAAAATTAAACGGTTTGGTAGAGGGAACCTACCTAAACCTTAAGGCACAATTCTTTTGATGACAACAATTCAAATCTTTATTTTTCAAACCTTTACACATATGAAACTTCACAGATATATTAGGACACCTAGCCCCTATGTACATATCATCATGTAGACATATGCACAACGGGGTCCTTAGATATATGTTTATACTTGAATATACCCTTTTATACTTACACGTGTATGAATTTTTCATATCTATATTTAATCACCCCTAGCCCCAATATATATATTCAATATGCCATTACTGAATATATATAATGGGGGAACATATATATGTATATTCTTACCTATGCATACACAAGTAAGAATTCATCAATGAAATCTCGAATCCACTTAAAAATTTCTAAAAAGAACTAAAATAATATAAAGAACCCAAAAATCACAAGATCACAAAATAAAGTTTGGCCAAAAATAAAAATAGAATAAAGATTATACAAATCCTATTTTTAAATAACTATCTTTGATTGTGGTGGATAGGACATGACTCATCATAAGAAACCATGTGTAAGGAAATAGTGGGAAAATAAATGATATATAATGGTTTCTTATATATATATGTGATCAGTGATGATAAATGATACATGAATACATAAAAAACAATGAAATAATAATATTCAAATTGATATGCACATCCCAATACTAAATAACATGATTATTAATAAAGGATTTTGTTCAAATTACCTCATCATCTATGTTGAAATATCCTTCTTTAGTTTAGAATGTAATAAAAATTCATTTTTTCGATTTCCCTCATCTTCTTGGTTATTTAGTCCCCCTGCACATCCCCCCATTACCCTTTAAATAGCCCCCCCTCCCCCATCCCTGCACAGCCCCTACTCCCCATGCAGTACCACAAACTCCCTCCCCCCTTCATCCCCCACCTCCCACACCTCCCCACCCCCGCACAGCCCCTCCCCCTATAGTATCCCCACCTACACACATCCCCCTCCCCTATCCCTGAAGTAGCCCCACCAACCGACTGCCCCCACCCCTCCCCCTGTATATAGCCCCAACTCTACTTGTAGTAGCCCCCTCCCCCATCCCACTACACGACCCCCTCCCCCTTGTAGTATCACATCCCCCCACTCCCCATGCAGTTTCCCCCTACCTACCCCCCTACCCACCTTCTCCCCTCTGCCTACAGTAGCACAACCCCCTCTCCCACCTGAAACCCCTACCTCCCACCCCACTCCCCCACACCTCCCCTATAGTATCCCTAGCTGCACATATCCCCCTCCCCCCTACAGTAGTCCCACCTATCCACTTCCCCCACCCCTCCCCCTGCATATCCCCCACTCCCCCTACAGTATCCCCACTCCCCCTACAGTATCCCCACTCCTCCTGAACAACCCCATCCCCCTAAAGTAGAACAACCCTCCCCCAATCACCCTACAGCATCCCCCCTCCCACCACCCCCTGCACATCACCCACCCCTCCCCTATAGTAGCACATACCCCTCTCCCACTTGTATCCCCCACCCCTCTGCATAGCCACCTCCCCTGTAGTATCACCACCTACCCACTGCCAGGTTACTACATGAAACTAAAATACCACATATGGCCTATCCCCACCAGGTTCCTTCTGAGTACAATATAAAAACCTTGGATAATATAATATACCTTTGGAAAAGGTAGCCTATTCACACTAATTTACTATAGAACACATCCAAACCTTCTACTTAGTTACTCATGATTTGTATGATATCAATAAATGAAGGTGAGAAGAATGAATGAATCACATGATCATCAAATAAATCAACATTTTAAGACAAACCAATAAACATCATCTCACCTCCATAACCCTATAATAAAATATCCCCTTTCATATATATGAATAATAATGAATAATAATAAATATCTTTAGTGGATCCATAATCCATAAGGAGAATAATATAAAAAAGGGCATCGACACTGGGGGTATCCATGACATCATGAAAATTAATTTATAAGGTTCCAAAAAGACTATACAAAAACATTCCTAGTATTTGAAGAAATTTCATTTCCATATGAAATCTCATTTTAGAAGAAATTATTTATAATTAATTTGAAAATAAAATTTTCCTATGAAAATTCCATAAAACATCTCAAATAGTCATAAAGACCATGAAAGTATTAAAATAACTGAAAACAAGGGACAAAAACCTTATTTTAATAAATCAATCCTTTAAACCACACAAATCACCCTCTTTTAAAACCAAATTGGGGTAAAGCACCATTTTAAAATACGTAAATTTATTTGAATGATCCTCTCAGGAATTTTTACAGACCCTTGGCATGCAATAACTCCATGGCAAGTATAAAAACAATTTTAAAGTAATTTAAAATCCCTCATGGGTATCAATTATAGATATATTTTGTAAATAATAACATTTTAATAATTTCAAGATACCCATGGAATGCAATATAAAATAACTGAATATAAACACCTTCCTTAATCAAATATGAAACAAGTCCCAACACGTCGCCTTTGAGTGAGGAAGCAAAAACAAGCAAGGATATGAATTGTACAAACCCACGAAAATGAAAACTCTTTGATTAGAATTTACATGAACCCTAAATCCATCCACTATTTAGAATTCATCTAAAATATTGAAACAAATGATAGACACACCCATGATAGAAAACATCACCAAAACAACCATATTTCCACTATTCATCATATGAAATTATAATATTCCACCAATCATAAGAAACCATGAAAGACCACCTCAAATACATAATGGAATAAATTTCCCAATAAAATATGAGAGGATACTAGATTGGGTCACTAATCCAAGACATCCCCTATTAATAGGAGGAACACACCAATCATGCACATGACTCATCATGGAATAACATGGCTCTATCCTTGATTTGAAAAACTATTTGTAGGGTAATTTTATTCCAAAGTCATAGAACACATAGTCATGGTGATCCTAATATAATATTATAACATGGTAGAACTCATAGTCTAATTGTAAAACAACTACTCATCCTTGTTACTTTATCACATTCCATAGGTATCCCCAAATTATCCATCTAAAAAACTGCATCCCATGGTCTAAACCATGAATAAACAATAATGATCATCATAAACCAATGAGGCATGAGAATCCCAAAATAACAACCGCACACATAAGAACAATCGACAAGGTAACCAAAAGGATACAAAAATGAATGTATATATAAAAGTATATACTAACCATAACACACAATAGGAAATATTATAAATGAAATAGAAAAATGAAATAGTTAGTCCATTCCAAGATTAAATAATTTCCCATGGATGTTTTATCCACTCATACATCTTTTATAAGTTACTAGTTTTAATTAATTATTTAATCACCATTACTAAATATTACTATAATGGACATGTTAATACTTCTAATATATTAATTATCCAATTTAATACTTCACATAATTATCTATTTAATTATATTTTACCTCTAGGAATAACCCAATCTTAAAACTCCTCACACAATCTCCTAAGGTAATACTAACCATCATGGATAAAACCAAAGCGATCTATCCTTCTAGTCAACCAATCAAAAAAAAATATCCTAAATGGAAACCTTAATAATTATACCATAATACCACTACATTAAGTGGTAATTACTACTCTCCTAGAACAAAAATTACTTCACTATAAACTATACTAATTTTAACAATATTAATCATAACTTAACACATCATTTTATGCCCTTTTGTTCCATTAATATAAATTTTGGATTGATATTCATTGTTACCATCACTATTTTATCACCTTTATTACGTAAAATCATGAATTTCATTATTATAATAAATTTAAACACATGAAAATTTGACACTTCATATTATAATCATTTCAGGGTATCATACTTTAAGGAATGTTTTAGATGGTTGTATTTATTTTTTACCATTGTTCATTAAAATTATATATTCTATAATTCCTTTTTATTATTACCACAATATCTTTATTTAGTCACTCCCATTGGACTGATGATTTATGGCTGTCATTTCAAAACAAAACATCTACAAACACACACAATGTTCATCATAATATCAATAATCATTGCATCAGTACATGCATAAACAATAGAAATAACACATTCGTGAAGCATACCCCATTATTACAAATTATAATTTCCATTATATATTCTATTTCTATAATTTCATTCCAATATATATCCCAATTACCATATCAAATCATATGAAACTAGTTGTTCATGGTTAGTATATAATTAGCAAATATAATATAAAGGAAATCATATTCATCTTCTATTTTCTATTCCCTTCAATTTTCCATATTTTGTTCATTTCCAAAACACTTCCCAAATTTGACTTCCAAAAACTATGATTTCTTTTGGATGACCACATATTATAATATCCAAAACTAGTTCTTCCCAATCTGTATAATAATGATATAGACAAAAAAAACATTTCATGCAGGAATTTAAAGGAGAAAGAATATCTATAACAATATGACATAAATTAAACATACATTTAATAAATAAAACAAAAAAGAGAAATTAAATACCCTCTTCCCTCAAATAAAAAAATTCATGAGATAAGTGTATGATTTTAAAATGAATTAAGTAAATTGGAATCCCTCCATTTAAATTATATAATCTTCACTGAGACTGAGGAGAGAGTATAGTCATAACATGATCTCTAGAGTTTGGGAAAGGTTTATTCTTAATTTATTAGTACCTTTCAAGAAGACAAGAGAAAATATATATATCTCCTACCACAATAAAAATCTCAACAAAGGTTTAGAATGTTCCACAGCATATCATGAACATAATATTCCATAATATAAGAGAAAAAATATAAATCCCCCACCTCAATAAACTAAACATTTATTGTTATTGATGAAGCTACAAGTGAACAACGATGAATATATAAGGAGTTATCACCATCCTATTGTGCACCAATTTTTATCCCATAATCCAATAGTTCCATGTATCCATGATACTATGGAAGATCTTCATCAAAATCGGTACAAATCATAGATACTATTGGTTGCGAGTCATCGGGGGAGGCGTTTGGGAGTGTGTTGAGGGTGGTGGGAGAGAGTTATCAAGATGGAATGTATGAGGTGGTATGGCCTCTTAGAGTAGCTCCTTTGTAGGAGGAGGATCGTGAGGAGGAGGGTCACAGTGAGGAGGCATCAGGGGTGTTGAGGGTTGTCAGGGAGGAGGCATCGGGGGTCAACCATGGCATTGGGTGTGTTGAAAGTTGTGGTGGGGAGATATTGGGAGGGAAGAGAGGAGGTGGGGCGGCTGATCGGAGTAGCTTCACTGGAGGAGGAGGATCGTGGTGAGGAGGATTTGGGGGTGATGATGGTTTTCAGGTAGGATAGATCAAGAGGAATGGAAGAAATGAAAGGGGTATTGGGCTACTACCACAGAACTGTGAATAAATTTGATGTTGTAGTCACAGGTTTTTTAAATTGTGGCTATATAGGTGAGGATATTTACTAGTATTCTAGTAGTGAAAAAGTGGAATGAAATATAAGGCACCTGCCTCTTTATGGATGTTGAAAATTAAGAACAGCCCCAAGAACATCAGGTTCCAGGCTCAAAATAATCCCATTAATATATCCAATAGAATTTCATCGTGATTCACATCAACTAACATAGATGTATTAATAATGGATTAGATATATGTTTTTAAGAGAGGGGATAGTAGTAGATATATAAAGATTATGGTGAAAAAGAATTTACCATCAATTCAGGATGTCCTACACACCTTTAGTTTCAAAAAAATGATTTTGGGTGAAAGTGAATGACATTGGGATACTAGGAAGGATAATGATTCATAGAACCCATAAGAATAGGGAAATAAGGCATGTTACAGGGCCATAATCATAATTAAAATAATTTTTTTAGAGAATTAACTAAATTTCGCATGGTTAGGAGACACAATATGTCAAACTATTTGCTGACCAATAACATGTTACTGCACATCACCCTGGAAGACACACAGTTGCACTATATGGTTTGGAGAATTGTGAACTAGCTATGTAATGATATTTTGTTATGTACACACCTTCATAAAGTTGTCTCATACATTTTGACATATCCTGTGACAACTTATATTTTCCAATTATAACCCCTTGAATGGTTTCTCCTTGGAACAGATGTAGTTTAGATGAACCTTTCATAAACTATGCACCTTCCCAATGACTCAAAAATCACATTTCATTGTTTTCGAGTGTTTTTTAATGATTTCTACTACTATTTTTCAAACCATAATACTCCATAAAAACTTCCAACACACATTAATACCTTCTAAAAACACCAGAAACTCAAACCAATTATTATATAATCTTGAAGGACCTAATAAAAGTTAAAAACACCTATAATAGGGGTTTTATAGTCAAACCTATATCATTCTATTTTATGCATCTCATATGATATCACACACACTCTCATATAGATAAAAAGATAATATAAACAATGCTATAATAATTCACAAGGAACCATTCCATATACATGTGTAGTTGCACTCAATCCCACCACTATTCCTTAGAATAATGCTACAATGATACCTCTCTCACCAACACTATGATTTCATATATATTTTAAATAATGATAGGAATAATGCATATCATAATATTAAACCCTTAAAGATATCCCACAATCACTATATATGATTCAATTTACCCATTCATTAAATTTATCTAACTAAAAATACTCTACACAATTTTTGATTCATAAATAGAGAGGTATCCATTACATATACTAATTAACATTAAATGCATAAAATTCCTACAAAAACCATTCCAAGGAAGCCATCATACAAAATCCACATCTAAACAATCATCATTAATATAGTTCCACATGGAAAATGATTCTAGTGGGATTTTTTTCTTTTATCCACCCATAATAACATACTCTTTGAAACATAAAATAATTCATGGTTGAAAATTTATTCATCAAAAAAAATATAGACCAAATATTATAATTTCAAATAATCAATTACTTTGATATAACTATTAAAAAAATGGATTTACTATTACCTTGAAAACTAACTTGTTCTGTAAATTTTCTAGCTATACATACCACTATGTTCCATATAACGTTCTAACAACTAATCTCCATCTACCATCCCACAAATCATAACATAAAAAATAAAATTTCCTAAATCTATTTTATACGGCTTAACTATAGATTAATTGGTTTTTGTTAAAATTCAAGGGAACCTAGGTGCTCTCACCTTTATGAAAAATTATATGCACTGCATTAACAATCTATGACAATCATTGGGGAGACCATGGCCTTGATATCATATCATTTAAATGATAATAATATTATAAAATCCATAAATAAACAACATAAAAACCTAGTTTCAAATCATAGAAGAGGGAAAACCATAAATAATAAAAAAAATCAATCCATAACAAATTAATACATACTCATGAAGAAAATATGACTTATATAAAATAACTTCCCATTATAGGAAAATCACATACATCAAAGAATATAAAAAAATTATATTATTTTTTGAATGTAAATAAAAAATATGTTACTCAACCTCACAATGGAACCAACTACCATATCAGTTAATCTATATTGAATATATCTGTCATAACCTAACCGAGGTCATCCCTAAACTAATAACCTGATTCATCTCTTGGAAAAGATGGAAAGGTGTTCTCGATCCCCACAATATATTGAAAAGTTCTTGGGAATCCAAAACCATCGTTGGGAATATATCCTCCCCCAAAGTTAACAAAAGGGAAAAAACGTTTGGAATATATATATATAAGAGAAGGATTCGTCAATAAATGAATAATACTTATATCTAGAAAACCATTGGCCAAGTCAAAACAGACAAGGCCAATTATGTAGGTGATGGGAAACCTATCACCATGTGAACCATGCCACCACTATATTCGAATACCCCACTATCATAGATATATGCCTCCTTGATGTGGCACATTGACTTTACCTACATCAGATAGAACAAGGACTATACACACCTAAGTTTATGCTTTTTTTGTAAGAAAACCATCCCAATATGATTACACCATGGGTTCCATAAGTAGTATTTATAAGATAAATCACTTATTATCGTGTAATAAATATAATTTCATAGAATTTATTTATATATTTAATATAAAAAACAACATTCCTTGAAATAAATTTTCATTAAAACACTTCATGATTTGAAATCTGATCACATAAAATTAACATCTTCTATGAAATTAACCTCAAAGAAATACAATGTTATATGAAAAAAAATTCATAATCACATCTAAAGGGAAAATACTTTTCCTAAATAATTACAATATAACAATAATTTAATAATTATTCATTTAAAACCATTCTCAATCCATTTTTTCAAAATAAATCCACAAAAAAATCCCAAAAATGAATTCAAAAAACCAATTTTAAATGAACACAAAATATTAGTTTATAAGACAAAGACTTATATAAAAACTAACCACCTCAAGAACCTGGTAATATATAATGATTTAAAAAATCCACAAACCAAAGAGAGTGAGTAGACTATGGAGATAATAAGGATCCCTAAACCAAAAAATCCATGTCATGAATCCCTAATTATATGATATCTATATTAATTAAGGTAAATAATATACATATAACACAAGACTGATAATTGAAATAATATGAGGTAAAATGTCAATGAAGAAGAAAATGTGAAAAAAATACCATGAATTTAGATAAAATGAAAAATCTATAAAGATAATGAAAGATAGGGGTTTATGATAATGAAATATGAGTAAAAATGATTTAAAAAAATCTCTTAATAACATAATATTCCCCCATTAATTGGTGTAACACCCCTCTATAATACTAGAGAGCCTATTAAACCATTAAAAAATATTAAACCACTTAAACCATGACATGGTCCATGAACACAAAATCCATGGTGGACTCAATCTTGCCACACCCCAGATCCATACACAGATAATGAAAATGATGTCTTGAATAATTACATTCATTTAGAACTTTAAACTCCCTTCACCGCAACATGGTGGAGCAGAATTGGCTATGGTGGAGAGGAAGATTCCCAAATCCTTATGCCTGAATCCTTTCACTACACTAGGCTTGTTTTTTATTCCCAAGGTATAAAGGAAAACACCGCTATCAACACATCTTAAAAAATTGTGTGTTCTATCCCATGTTTCATTAGGAAGTGAAAAAATCAATTTTCAATTCACAAACACCAAACAACATGTATCGAACCCAAAAGAACCACCTCAAATATTGAAAAGTATACATACCTCAAACTAAGAAGTGGAAACCTCTCCTCCATTTGTACATTTGTTCATCATAATGTCATGATGAATATAATTGTTTAATAAAGAGATAGAAATATTAATATTTTATCAAATATTCTATCTTCCATGTCTCATGACAACAAATTTTGTGACTTTAAAAAATAAACTAACAAAACATACTTCCCATGAATGATCATTTCTATAGAATCAATTGTCTAAACTAAATGTTAAGTCACTGACATATTAGGTTACATATAATGTTATTCCAAATTCAAAACATGACAACGATCATGAAGATAATTAATAAAATGAGATATGTGGAAAATGTCATTGATAGAAGTAATCTGAGACATCATAGCTAATCGATAATCCAATATTATAATTAGCCCAGTCATCTTAGATATTCCCATGTATCTTTGAACATACATTCCCTATTTCCAAAGATGATGGTGACCCAACCGACACAAGGATGTAAAAAAAATTGATTCATCATATAGAATTATGAAGGATGATACTAATATTCCACATAATATTTATACCAACTACAAGTAGTCAACATACATCAATGTATGACATTAACATTTTCCTAGGGTTACTATCTGAGATAATAATAGTAAACACCCAATGAATCCTCATGATATATTTCTTATATAGCATCTGAAGATCCTCAACCTTGGTGGTGTCCAAAATTAGAACGAAAATATTTAACTAAGTTTACCAATTGATCATCACCCAAATATAATTCTTCCCTTGGTGAGTCTATGGTATCCCCAAAATGAAATATATGGGAATGTAATCCCACTTCCATAATGGAACCAGAATAGGTTTTAGTAACCTAAAAGGATTTTTCACTCTGATCAAATTTTATAGAAATTTACTAATAAGTCATATAATTAGAGACTTCACAATTAGTACCTGGATAACATAACTGATGTTTCATGACATGATACATTTGAGTAGTTCCTACATGATTGAGATACTATGAAATTTTATAGCCTTTCATCAAAAATATTCCTAGGGATACATTCACAACATATAATCTATTAAATCAAATAACTCCTTATGAAGAGAGAGTTCATTTTTTGATGGTATCTATACTATATAAATAACTTCTAAAAGTCCTTAACTCAACAAAATTGTAATTATCATGAAGTATAAACTCAGTAAGAGGTGGTATCGACTATGTGTTCACTATAACAATAGTATTATCTCTCATCCATCGCATTATGGTGAATATGATAAAAGTGACATATGATTTGTCATTCATTATTAGACTAAACCACAACTTGAGAAGGTAAATTTCTACTGAGAGTACCGTCAATAATATTACCATTTCCTATGGTGTAAAATATATTGAAGTCAAAAGCTTGAAGGTACTGTATACATCACCTCCGCTTGATGATCAAGTCCCTTTGAGAGAAGATATAAATCAAACCCTTTTGATAAAAAAACATGGTGAAAATTTACCCCAAGAGGTAATGCAATAAAATATTATGTGCATACATAATAACTGTATGTTTATGGTCATGAGTGGGGTATTTATACCAAGAGGTTGAAGATACCAAGAATCATATAAGACAACATGATCTTCTATTTTTAGGATATATACTATGAATATAAATGATGTATTATAATAAACTACATACCTATTTCTTAGTTTTGGGATGTTCAAAATAGAAGATGAAGTCATAAATTATTTAAACACATAAATGGATGTCTAGAACATAGAATCCTTAAAACATTTCACTCTCATCTTAGTAAAAGAAACTTGCGGTAGTTAACATTTTCATAAATCCTCTGCAAAAAACTGATAATATAATAAAAAGACTAAGAAGAATAAAATATCAATGAAATTATGTGGTCCCTTCAAAGATAAAATTGATTTACCCTAATTAAGATGACATGAAATTCCTCCTTTTCAAACCAAATCTCCTAATAATTTTACACCCTAAATAAAGAAAATAAATTAAGACAATTTGGTAAAAATATATTTTTCCATAAATATTTAAAAAATATACTTTTGGTGAATATCATATAATTCCTCAAATTTTTATTAAATTGAAATTTCATCCATGAATACCACAAAAATAGAATCATGGGAATATTGGAATACTTTGTTCATTAATTCCATGGAAACTAAATAATCATTATTCATGAAAAATGAAATCATAAGATATTAAAAGTTTCCATTCTTACTCAGTAAAATAGGATTAAAAATAAATATTTCAATAACTCATTATTGAAGTTATCCAGACCAAAGTTCACTTTTTGAAAACCACATTTCTTCTATAAAATAGTTAAAAAATTCATCAATATGGGTCATATGGTAATTATTACTAACCGTTACATGGATAAGTATACAGTAATATTCATAAAGATAAAGAGTCTTATAATACTTCTAATAAAAAAAATGAGATCTAAAAAGATGATATGCTTAAGTGAATGAAATGATTTTTCTTCAAATCATCTCATTAAAATTTAATCTCTTTCCGTTCAAAAAGTTACATGCGATAAAAAAGAATAGATTTTAGTTAAATTCTAGGAACCAAACGAAACTAGAACATCACTTCTATATCAGGAGTTCAACTAAAAAATTCATTAGAAAAAACATTATAAGGTTCCCTCACAAAAAAAGGATGCTCATAAACTAAGGTATCATCCATATTCTCAACTGTGAAATTTTATATCCATCATAAATTTTAAATAAATAGAGATCCCATTGAACTAGAACCCATATCCAACTCTCCCTTAAATACACAGAATTTCCCATTAGAGGAAATAAATAACACATTAAAATAATAAGAAAATTATTTATTTTATGTTTAATTAACCAATCCATTATAATAATATCATCAAATAATCTAATTCAAGAAATAGTAAATCCCAAACAAACTCAACTTCATACATTAATAAAGAATATGAGGAACATCAGAAACCCTACTCCTTATTCTTCTTAAGGGGAGTCACCATCTCTATAACATAAGTCATGAGTTGTATTAGAGGTTTCCAAATATTCAAAAATCATGTTTATTTTAAAGATTGTGGAAAACTCATATCAAATAAAGAAGTCACTAAAGATGAAAAAATTTATATTGTACTCCCCATTATCACTTTACTTAATTAACCTTCAACTAGAGACCCTTCCATTGTATATAATGGATTTTGTTATAGAGGCCTATGGATAGAACCATGTTGTCCATGTAGAATCTAACTTCCCCATATATAATTTAGGGTAATATGAACCTACTTAATAATAAATAATATAATAATATAGATTAAATATCTACATCTGATTGATGCATCCACATAAGTTTCAAATATTTGAATATATGAGGAAAAAAGGCTTTGAGTTCCTAGACATTCTATAACGGGAGTATGTAAAAAAAATTCTATCTTCTCATCTAAAAGGTGTAGAGTAATTATATTATTTAAAACCACTACCCCCACCAAAGAATGTTTTTTTTCACTTCTTCTTATTTTTAGGGAAATTATAGAACTACCACTTAACCAAAGAAGAATTCCATCCGACTAAATATTTTTTTTCTTAGTTAATATTTACCTTCATAATTATAATAACCACTTAGAATAAGAAGTAACATTCATAAAAAACATGAAAATGAATATAGTTAGATATGACCATTTGAAACATAAGAGCCTTCATCATATAATTTGATACCACCTCATGAAAAATAGTCAATCTCCCAAAAAAATGGTTTGTGTACTCAGTCATAATGTGATATCCCTGTTAAAAGGTAAGGATATCCATGTATTTTTATATCATCAATGATTAAAGTTATAACTATTTAAGGAATTGTTTTTATATATTTCTACTCCAAGACATCATGCTTAATAGCCTGAACCAATGAACCCACCATCTCTAGACTAAGCCCCCAAGATTAAAGGATTGGGATTTATAGTTTATAAAATCATGGGAATGATCCTTATGCTAACCAGTAATTTGTTATACATCTCTGTAATAAGAAAGTATAGGGATTATATTTTTTCCCATGAAAAGGACTACTTTTATAATCAATTTGAAAGTATTCTAATAAACATGTGGGTTTCCCTACTGAACATCATCTACAACACCCACATTATAAACAATTAGAAGTATTTTTTAGAAATGTAAATATATCAATGAATTGAAAAATATCATCATATAAGATTAAAATATAAATTTTAATTAAGAGTGAACAATCAATGAACAAGGATAAGATCTGAAATCAGTATGAGATATACACTTGACAATGTACATTACTAACTTAAGGATCATTATGATAATTGATAAACACTCAAATTATTATAAATTACCAATTAACTTCCAATAATAATATATCTTATCATGAATAACATCATTAAGGAATAATATTATGAAGTTAAACATTCCTCTAACACTAAATACTCATGATCTAACCCAAGTTATCTCTGAACCTCACACCCAAGCCAGCCTATGGCAAGGATCGAAGAGATTTCTGATATCCATGGGCTTGAAAACATTTCTTAGGTATCAAGAACTATCATTTGGATATTTTTACCACAAATATAACACAAATAGAAAAGATAAGAACATATATATATTTATGAGAAAGAGTCAAGAATGGGAGAATAAAACATATAAATGGAAACACATGTGCCAAAAAAATAGATAATACAATATACACCAATGATTAGTTTCTCATCTCTATATAAGCATTGTGACCAACATAAACCCATAACTTCTATTCCAGATAACTTCCACCTTTATAAGGTGGCTTTCATTTAGCTGGATTAGATAAAAAATTCTACACACACCGAAGGGTTTGTGCATTGTGTGAGAAAAAAAATCGTGTTAAGATCCCATAATGTGTTTATAATCACTCATTTTATGATAAATTGGTTGTTATCATTTAATAAAAATAATATAATTAAATACATTTTCATAGTTTTTATCAAAACATGAAAATTATCACCCATTAAATGATTCTTAAATCCATTACAAATATACCAATTATTAATAAAAAATTTATGAAACCATTTTCCTACACAATGAATTAAAATATTAATAGGAATTTCAATGATTTAAGTTATCAAACCCCAAATAGACAATCATATGATAAGAGAAGATACCTAGAAACAGTTTCATAGGATATGATTTTCCCGATCTAGATATGATCTTCACACTTTAGAAAAAATTCATATCTGGTGTCTATTACATGTCCCTAGGATATTATATAGAAATATATAGAAGAACACCCTAATAAGTGAACCCCCTAATAGTGTCATGAAATTCTTAATTTAGTTAGAGTCATAACCTTATATCCTAAATATGAAAAACATTCTATGCATATAATGTCAATAAATATTCATAACATAAATAATGAGGTAATTAAATTTCATATACCATTCATTGAAATAAATTTTTCATCAAAATACTACTTTCATGGAATTCATTTTTCAAAAAAACACAACTGGAATAAAAATTAATTCACTTAAAAATAAATAATTCTTAAAAATCACTTCTCATTAAAATACAACGTGCATTGAAAACATGAGTCATCAACATATATAAAGGATAAATATATTTATTAATATTTTCATAAATAATTTTAATTCACAATTCATGCCTTTAAAAAAATCATTCCATTTTTAATGATAAATCAACAAACCATTCCATTCAAATATTTTTAAAATCCATAAAAATGAGAATGAAAATATATTTTATATGATAAAGGTTTATTATGAAACCACCCACCTCAAAAACTTGTTATTTTAAAATGATCATGTAATCAACAATCCATGTATAAATAAGTGTCTAGGGAGAAAAGAAAGATCCCTTGACAAACAAATTCTTGTTGTGAATATCCAATACAAATACCTCCATATTAATGATGGAAAAAAACCACATACCACTAAAAATATATTATAACAAAAACTATAATTAAAAAAAATATAGAATGTCGAGGCCATCTGAGTAAAAGGATAAAAAAATTATAGAATATAAAAAACACACTTTAGAATTTGGTTGAAATGAAAAATATAGAAAGGAAATGAAATAGAGTATTTTTAGATAAGTAGAACCAAGAAAAATGGAACTTAAACACATAATTTAATAATCATGTGTGCCCCTATCAATGGGAATATACACCCCCCTTTGTAATTATAGTATGTAGATTCAACCATTTTAGAATATGAAACTGCAACCCACATGACATGGTGGGAATTAACTATGCTAGTGGTGGCCTTGATCACATAATACCCTGAAAGATGACATTGAAAAAGAACATGAAATATTTTTATGATACTAGTTGTTTAGAGATCTCCATGACCTAGACCACGAAATAGTGGTGCCTAACCTTCCATCATGTATAGGTGGACTCCCTATTCCCAATGCCTAATACCACACCCTATCTTGATCATAGTAGTTATTATTTGTGGTATAAAGGTGATTCTAGTTCCCAAAAAGGTTTGTACTATGAAATGTTATATCCCTTTTTGAACTATATGATGCCAAAACCACCATTTCAGACATTGATACCCAATAAACAAATCCTCAACATAACAGAACAACCCAAATTCTCAATAAAAGGATTTTTATGAAACCAGGATGTGACATGATCACTTTTCATACTGCCCCTTCTATGACCTTTATATTGATTATAAAGTATGCACATCAACTCAAGGGATTTTATAGGGCGTGAATCTAATATTCAATTTTACACCACCAAATATAATCCTTAAATATACCATAATTCTTATAGGCGAGTCTATATAAAATGAATTATATAAATCTATAAGAATTGATTGGAAAACCACAAATCATTTAACCATGTATTATTTACGGAACCATGATTTTTGAGAAATCTTTATTCAACTCGTTTAAGTAAAAAGAATTAGTAAAACCAATAGTTATTACAATAGTGATAACATTAACTTTATGTTGGTCCACCAAAAATTTGATTAACATATATATCATGAGAGAATCGTATTATTTCCAATCCCTTTGGAATAGTTTACAATGTGGGGTTAAAAACCTCATTATTGTTCCCCTAAAATCTAAGAATGACCTTAATAATAGTAACAATATACGAATTTAAATTTTTTTATTAAAAAAATTAATATTTTTGATAGTGTGTACTACCCACAAAATCATATATAAATGATCTATGATATACTATAGAAATATAATTATTTTAATATGATGGTTATAACATACACATTGTATTGGGGTTATGATTAGATGTAATAGGAATATGAAATATTTTTAAAATTTTAATCCTAATATAAATTATTTTATTATTAAATTTTACGTAGTACTCAATTTTTAGTGAGAAAAAATAAATCAAACTAGGTTAAGAATAGTTACAGTAGAAAATTGTCATTTTTCTATAATATTGATTTTGTAATATATTTTTCATCTTAATTTAAAATAAAAATGTAAAAAATTATAAAATTTCATTTGATATCGGTTGTTCGTTTTTTTGATTCATCATTTTATAATTAACACAGGGTTATTTTTTGTAATTTGACAAAAAATTTGATTATTGGGTGAATAATGAAAAATTAGGATTTTACAAATAATATCACTTTTCATATGTTATCATGATATAATAATTAAATTAATACATATATATAACCATTTTTATTGAAAAATTATATATCTATGAATTAAAACAAATATTTTAAAATAAAATGTTTATCGTTTAAATCATTGTTTATGATTTTGGAAATAACTAGTGTTTTCTTTCAAATAAAATCATATTGTGGTACTTATATTTTATTCATGATTTCAAAAGGATACCGTCAATTCTAATTTTTATTAAAATTAAAATAGTTGTCATTTCATTAAATATATGCTAATTTATTTCATGGGAATGAATATTAAGTAGGGTTTGTGTGTAAAATAATTTTTATACTTAACACATGAGTTTTAAAAAAAAATGTGTTTTCATTGAATTCTGTTAACTTTTATTAAAATTATTTTTTACTGCTTATGTAAAATGAATATTATAAAATGTATTATATATTTTTTACAATAATGTTCTAATTTTTTAATGATTTATATTTCATTTATTGACATAATAAATAATAAAAACTGTTAAATTTTATCACCACAGTAAAGGGTAAAAGTGGTTGATCAGTGATAAAACCATGGGATGTTATCCAAAAAATAACTATGTTAAATAAAATTTTTTCAATGGATAAGTAAATTTATAATAAAATCATACTATATTCTAAAGTATATAATTTTTATGCATGGTTCCTTTGATATTGACCATTGTAAAATTATAAGTGAAGAATAATTAAATAATGTAACTCACTTTCAGTTAATATCTCTAATATTATTTAAATTTTTTTACATGAATGGTTATAAATAGTTATTTTTATATGTATAAAATTATTTATATGTTTTTAATGTATTTTATTTTTTTGTAAATCTTATAATTACCTAAAACACATATGCATTGTTGAGTTTTCACTTTTTTATGTGAGTAAAAAATCAAAGTAAATAGTTTTAAAATATTAAGTGTTTTATTTTTGTACAAGTTAAAATAATGTACATTTTTTACGGATAAATATGAAATTTAAGAAATTTATTAAATATTTAAATTTAAATTTCATGATTATCATGATGTTTTTAAAATAAAATTTTGTAAATAGGTGCAAAAATTAATATAAAAAAACATTATGTTATAAAAAATTATTTATTCATTTTAAAATTCATAAAATATTATATTTTGAAAAGTTAATGCGGAATAGTATATCATATGCACCATTTTCCTATTAATATCGAATTAATCATTTATAATTCTTAATTGAAACTTAAATAGAAATAATGATGTTACAATGATAAGAGTTAAAAGGGTTAATAAGGGGTTAAACTAAATAGATATGGGTTAACATATCCTAAAAACCTATCTAAATCCTATTGTAAGAATTTATTTATCACTTATATAATCCCAGCTTCTAATTTGTGCCAATTTTGAGTCACTCATCCATCAACATGACCATATAAAAGTTTATTGACAAGAAAAATATAAATTGTGCCACTACCCTCACTAATAAAAAGGAACCTCAAATACTATTCAATTCACACCCTCACAAGACAAATATATCAACCAAAATATACCAAATAATCTTAAAAAAATTCCTTTATATTTTTTAGATATGCTAGTGTTCTTAAAAGATCATCCAAGTATCCTTTAAAAGATATCAAAATTATGTCTCTTTAAGAAGAGGTAACTATCTTCACAAGATGTGTTTAACTTTATTTCTTCTTCATATTAAATAACTATTATAAAAACACATAAGATAGCTAAACCTATATAATTAAATTATTGAAATTATAATATTTCAATATAATTAGCATTATTTATTTATCATCCATTCAAATAGAAATTAAAAATTTCTTCGTGCATATATACAGACTACCATCTCTACAACTGGGATATTTTATTTTTAATAATTTCCTATCATGGTTTGTAAAATATAAATGTTAATGAATTTAAATGATGTTTATAAGAATGTTATTATTTTTTAATGATATAATATTATCTTCCTTCTCACCCTCCCTTTCACTGTAAGATGATAACGCCACTCAAGCGTGTGTATGGACTGATACATCCACAAAGCAATGTGATTCATTTTGAATTTCAAAATTATAAGGATTTTCATAAGGATATATTTAATAAATATATATGATATATATGATATTATTATTTTCATTATTTCAAGGCCAATTAAAATTTACCGATCTTTTCTTTATCCTAAGAAAAATTAATACCACACATGTGCATACATGTAGACTACCACATCCTAGATGTCATGTAATTAATTTTTCATCTCCAAATTATAAAAATGATTTAAAAAATTTATATAATTTATTAATATAGAAATTATTACATGATTAATATATTATATATGATGAAACAATGACCAAGGTTTATGGGATGGAACTACCAATCTGATACATTCATGAAAAACAGAATAGTGAGCACACAGAATGATTATTTTAAGGATGAATAGTTAATAAAAGATAAATTATAAGTTATATGTTAATTATATAGTAAAATAACCATGAATATGGTTCTATTATTAATTTTAAATAAATATAAATTTATTATATAAGAGTTTAAGATAGAGTATGAATAAGGTGATGATATAAGTTAACGGTTTCACATCACACTTTTATTTCTATGAGACATATTCTATATTAACAACATTTTTCTTTTGTGTTTTGCATAAACAATCCATGAATATATTTAATGGTGTTTTTAAGGAATGTTATAGTTATTTACAAATAAATCCTAGCTTAAAATTTTTATAGTGATTCGATTTAGTGATTACCAAAATTGAACGTGTTCTTCATCCCAAAGTTATTTTTTGAGACATTAATCATGTGATGCACATATTTTTTATATAGTGTATGTAATGATCCTTTCCTTGAAGAAAATTACAAATTTTCTAAGTATGCTTCTTTTTTTACACAAAAAGACTCCGTAGGTTGGACTTCTACCCAAACTATGGATTATAAGATGAGTGAAGGGAATTTTTGAGGGGATTTGGGATGGTCTTGGACAAAAAAATGTTTTGAAGGTTTGTATAAGAGAGGATTGGGGTGGAATTTTATAAGTGGGTGAATGAAACACTTGAAATTTTTGAAATGAAAAATTTGTTGTCACATTTTCCACAAGAAAAAATTGTCCAAAATGTAGTACTATAGATCCTTAGAAATTATGATGTTGAAATATGGCCACAAAATAGTGTTTTGAAAAATATTTGGGTAATTGTACCCCTTATCCATTTAGTTTATCCTCCAGTTAACCCATTTCCTACCATAATCGTAGTAAATAATTTTTACAATTTTTACTATTTATTATGGTCAAAAAAAATTCCCCTTATTAAGCGAAAAAAAATTATTCTGATTCTAAATAACTATTCTTTTTTTCATATTCTATTCACAAAATTCGAAAATTTTAATTTAAAAATTATCCTAGCAGTCGTGATGAAAAGAGGGGTTCAAAAGTGAAAATATTCAAAACCTAAAGATGTTTTTATGTCAAAATTATGTATAAAAATTATTATAGTAAACTAAATTGGATTAATATATGTATAATTGTACTAATTTTTCATTAAAATAATCTGAAAATATAATTTGACATTATAAATAATTTTAACGAAAAGGTGGTTTTTGATTTAAATTCAATCTTGTTCACTATTCATCAAAAAATAAAACCTTCCACAAAATATCAATATTTCACCCTAAGATATTTTTCATATGGTGATTTAAAAAATTATTATTATTTTTTAAAATTAATTTTATAAAATTGGTAAAAAACAATAATTTTAATTTTTTTATAAAATCTTGATGAAAACAACTTTTAGAAAAAAATGCAGTTTTTTGGAAAGAATTTCCTTCTCTTTAAAATCATTATTATTTTATTTATAATTAATCGATAACCATTTAATTTATTTAAAACATTTTTAAAACATGAAATTTTCATAATTTATTTATTACAATTCATACCCTCCAATATAATGACTAGGTTGTAATGGCAATGTTTAAATAATAACATTTTAATAGAGTATAATATATCATTAAAACCTGGTGTTGCATGTACTGTAAGAAATAGAAGTGATTGAATTTATTTAAAAAGTAAATATGTCATAAATTCATTGGGTTTTATATTCTATTCTAATATTTGTTTTGTTTCAAACACACTAACATATATGATATTACATTTTAAAATAATTGGTGTTATATTATACCCCTAAAATAAATTACATCCCCACAATTTACTATTGATCTCAGTAATCAAGGATTTTAAATTTTAAAATACCTTTACTCAAATCCCACATTGTGAGAAGGGACATTAAAAATTACTCTTTATAAGAGGGAAAGTAATGTATGATGGTCATATGGAATAACACGTAAATAATTTTCTATATAATAGAACAATGGTGGAAAGTAAAGATACAACCATAGAAGATATGAATAAATAATTATATATAATTTTAGAAATCATTTATCACAGGAAAGTGAATGATAAATGGAAATTTGAGGACCTCCGCACCATAAATATGTCATAATTTAAAAGACCATCATTTTGACATAACTCAAATTATTAGGATAGCATTTTTTCTTAACATAATTTTCATAGAGTTAATGAATTCTTTTACTATCTCATAATATAAGGAAATATTCTTACTTGATACATTTTTATTTCAAATGAACACATTATTGTATTGTTTCCTATTATATAAATTTCCATTTCATCTCTTACTCGAAGATGTGAAAGTCCAAAAAAGAATTTTTTATACTATAAGAAATAACATTTAATTTAAATATATTGTTAGTTCCATAAAAGAGTGATAAGTATTTCTACCCCCCTCTAACTATTTTACAAATCCAATATGGTTAGCATAATATATTTAATATTACACATTAATATCTAATCCTAAAAAGTATAACCAATAGCCCATAATTAATATAAATTCATAAAATCATTTAACTAAAAATAATGACATATTAACTATGAAATAACATTGCCCAGTGGTAGGTATCAAACACTCATCATCCTTTGACCATGGGTTAAAGCCCCATGACATTTTCGAATACAATGGGTTGTCCCTCAGAATCTAGGTTGTCTTTTTTCTACAACAATATTAATATATGTATTATGATGTTTCAAAATTGTAATAGCCTAAAATTAATTCAACAGCAAAGATTAGATAAACCATAAATGATATCAATACCATAATAAATACCTCTTTATCATCATTGTCTAAATATTTAGATGATATTAAGTGTTATCATCTCTTAATCATGTGTTTTCAAATATATTAAAATTGATACTAAACCAAATTTCATGGTCATCAGTAAAATTTAAAATATTCTCCAAAAAACCTAATGAAAAACTATTGTAGTACAATCATTATATATTTCATAAATCTTTTTGTAAGAACCTGACCTTAAACATTACATATTCTAGTGATTTTAAACTAGAATTCACATTATTACGTTTGCACAAATCATTTCAATTTAAAGTTTTATATAACTAGGATTAAATATTATACATTAAACTCTTAAATTTCAAGTGGACACTTATAATAAGTATCCATTATTTTCATAATAATAACTCTTAAAAATAAAAAAAACGACTTCCTTTGATGATCAAACTTCACAATTTTCCCTCAAATCTCATCCTTGTATCTATTATCCATTGAATTCTATGTAAAATTTTTTAAAACTTGTGATGAGAAAAAAATATCACTAATGTAAATAATATAAATGAAACTATTATTCTAGTGAAAATCCATAAAAATATTTTCTCTTAAACATTAATTTTTACCTTAAAAATAAATCCTCCTTTTGAAAATATCATTGTGTTACCATATGAAAATCAATTGACTTCATTAAAATCAAATTATAAATAAAATAAAAAATAATTAAGTAAACTGACATATAATTTTTCATTACACTCTTACAAATGGAGTAACTAATATGGCCAACCTCAAATTCTAGAGTACCCAATGCAATGGAGGATATAACATAACCACTAGTCCTTAGTTTATCAAAGAACCAATAGTAATTGGTTTATCATGTAACCTACTTTCATTATTTTATCACATAAACACCCATCATCAGTTTATCACATAAACACCCATCATCAGTTTATCACATAACCACCATCAATTATAAAAATTTTCCACGAAACATAACATAAACATAAATCATGAAGGAATGCATGATAAAAACTCTCTTTGAAGAAAATGAACATTTTCATTTTGAAATCACTAATTTTGAAAACACTACACACGTACAATGGAAAAAAATTTATTTGAAAGTAAAAATATAAACATGAAAATTAATATTTTTAATATTAATTTGACATTAATGTAGGAAATAAAATTTATGACATATGTGAAAAAACATTACTTTTGATCTTTTTAAACAAAAATATTAAATGGTGTTTTTTAAAGGAAATTCCATTATAAATATCATATGATTAAAGTAAGCCTTAATTAAATGAATCAGTTATATGAATTCACTATAAATCCACATAAAATATATAAAATAAAACATAATGTTTTAAAATTTTATATCCCATATAATCTTATCATGAGATAATTAAGAAGTTGAAGCTTACCTTAAAGAATAAAAATTGTTTTACCAATTCAATTACCTCAGGCTCTAATTCCATAAAACATCTTCAAAACACCTGTATAATGGTTTAAATAATATTATTAATTTATTTTATAACTATATTCATATTTATAATACCATATATTATCTTTTAATAATATCTTACAAAACATTCATTAATAATATTTCATTATTTTTATTGTTTTCTGTGTGTTTGTTTCATGGTTTCATGGTTGGTTCATTTGTGTATAATTAGGGATGTTATTGTAAAATGGAAATAAAAAAGGAGAAATTCAATTTTATTCATAAAAATTAATAATTTTAAATACTCCCATATATCATTTTTATTTCTTTAATGAGGTTGATTCATTTGATAAAATGTTAATGATAAATGTTTCGTCTGATTTAGCATTTTTTTGAGCATCACTAACTAGATTCATTTTATTTTATATTATATCTATATATTAGATCCAGAAAATAAAATATGTTATAATATACCTATTATAATTTGATTTAACCAGAATTATAATTTTATGACTATCCTTGAATGTGGTAATGGAGAACGGAAAATCATTATCCAAGAAGATGGTGAACCACAATAATTTGGACAATAGTTTCATTTCATTGAATATAAGGAGATAATAAAAATAATGGATATAATATATTACATTAGAAATAAAAACATATATTATATATATGATAATATATTTACTATGCATTTATGTATTAATTATTTGAGGATAAATTATAATAAGAAAAGAAAATATGAGAGGAACTTTGAGAAAATCACCTCTTGAATATCACCAACTTGAAGGTCCCCTTAAGGACCTTGGATTTGGTATTTTGGTAAGACCATAAGCAATTTAACATGGGGAGAGTAAGGATTTTAGGTTTTGATAGATATTTTAGTAAATTCAAGGATTTTTTAGAGAAATGGATGGTGTTTAGTGGTATTTATACTTGAGAAGGGGTTATTTTTATGTGATTAAATAATGATTATTTTATTTTTAAATCCAACCACATTAAGGTGTAATTAATTAAAAATAATTAGATTGATATTTAATGTTTTAAAATATTTGTATGGTTCATAACCACATTAAATATTTATTTAATGTTTTATTTTTTAGGTATTTTTATATTTTACGTTTTAACTTTAACTCATTTCATTGTTTTACATATATTACGGTAAATATTTATTTTTACTATGGTATGTTTTTTATAAATAAAAATTAAAAATAAAATTAAAACATAATTTGGAACTTACGATTGGATACATGGAATTCATTTTACCAAATTAAATTCCAATAATATGAAAAAGTAAAAACAAAACATGCTGACGCAATGAAAAATAAGGTTTTCAAGAAGTATATTTTCTTCAAGAAAAAGAATATATTATATTAACTATATGAATAAAAATAATCATTGTATGAAACTAAAATAATATTTAATGATATATAATATATACATTTAGTTTAAAACATTACCCATTGGTGATTATTTTAATAAATTAAAATTTTAAAACATTAAGTACTTTAAAATAGTTTTTAGAAAAAATATCTTTTTTAAAACACAAAAATAAACATATTCTAAAATAAAATATATAGGTATATTCAAAATAATTTAAGTGGATTAAAATTAAATAAATATTACTAATATTACTTGAAACCATATTTAAAATACATTGTTACTTTTAAATATCTTAATTTGTTAAAAATAAATGACATTTTTCTTAAAAATTGGCTATTTTTCAGTGTTCACAAAAAAATTAATCTTTTAAGAAAATATAAAAATATTAATTATAATATAATTTTTACATGATTAATCTGAAAATGAAATTAGTTTTTTCAAATTAAAATAAAATATTTTGAAAATTAATCTTTTAAATATAACCTTATAAGAAATAAAACTATTTCCTATTTAAAATATATATAATGAACTTAAATATTTAATTCGATAATAATAATAAATAATTTAAAAAATAATCTATAGGTACCTAAGGTGTTACATTATACACCATATGGATACTTAATCCTTGAAATTTTATTCACTTACTAAACAAATGGGGAAATTTTTTGGTCAAAACATTTTCGTATTCTTATGTTTCTTCTTCAACTATATGGTTTCTCCACAAAACCATAACATGGGGAAATAGCCTGTTCTAAAATACCTACCCTCTATAGTCAAGAATTTAAATACATTTTTACTAATAAGAAATGTTTTATTTCAACTGAATTACTTCAGGTCTCAGGATATTAGATCAATTCCTAACATATTTTCTTACCATCAAAACACAAAAAATGTTGTGTACCTAGGATAAACTCGGATGAAAAGCTAATCAATTGGAAACTTCTACAAATTTTTAGATATTTTTATATCTTCTAATGATAAATATACTTATAATTCCTTTTTTTACAAAAATATGTAACACTTTTCCATGTAGATATTTTAATAGAAACATGATCACCAACCATGAATGAAATACATTTCCTCTAGTTAACCTCATAGATTTTCTGCTTGCTATTTTCTGACCTCATGTGTTGCTGAATTAGAATTTCCATATAAATCATCCACTCTACCAATTATGGTCCCATAAAATTCGTTTATCCTAAGTCATTAAAAAAACATATATTTCTAAACTACCTTCCATATAATTCCCCAAAAGGTTCCATCTATACACTAGAATGAATACTATTATTAAAATAATTCTCAACTAATGAATGATTTTGATCAGAAAATCCATAGTATTTCATAAAAAAATATTAAAAAATATCCTGAAATTTCTAACTTTTTCACTCAAACTATCTATCAGAAGGAGGATAAAAATCTGTTCTGAAATTTAATTCCATTCCAGAATACTTTTTTAGTCATTTTAAAAAATTATAGGTGAACATAGCTAGATAAAATAGAGAGAGCAACACCATGTAACTTAACTATATCAATAACATAAACCAGAGAAAGTTTATTTAAATATATTGTATCTCAAATGGGAAGAAAATGTGTAGATTTAGTTAGTTGATCAATAATAACCCAAATTTCATTGTTACATCCAGAAGTATTTTATAGTCCCACTATGAAATCCATGGAAGTATTTTTATATTTCCAAACAGTCATTGGAAAAGGCTAAAGTTTCCCATTTAATAGATTCAATTCTACATTAACATGTTAACAGGTTATGAATTGCATGGTAATGTTTTCAATATATATTTTTATTCCATCCCACCAATAATCCTCTTGAAGGTCTCTGTAAAACATATTACTGTCAAGATGAATGAGAAATATGAAGCAATGGGTTAATTTAAATAACCCTTATTTAATTGAGAATCACATGGAACACATAATCCCTTCTCAAATATCAAAACACACACTTTATTAATTTTAAATTTAGGTAACATACCCCTTTTGACCAGCTATTTTTTTGGTATCTCATTATATTTAATATGAGCTTTCTTTATTCCATCTGATTAAGATTATTGCACTAAAAACTGAAACAAAATAGAGGAAGTATCTACATCTACAACTTCTCAAAAAATTATCAAGTCATTAACCAGATGGTCATGTTCCAAAAATAACATGGGTAATGATGCCTGGTGTTTTTCACTCAAGGCATAAATCAATTTGTTTTTTTAGGATGGTAATTGATTATGAAATCATAATATTTAATGAGTTCCAGCCATATTCTCACCATCCTGTTCAAATATTTTGAGAAAAATTATACTTTTTACTTTTATGGATAGAGTATATTTCATACTTGGATTTATATAAATGATGCCTTTAAATTTTTAATGTAAAAAACCACAAAAACTAATTCCAAATCATGTGTAAGATGATTTTTTCTCATGGTGTTTTAATTTATGAGAAGAATAATCAATTACATTATCATTATAAATTAGAACACAACCAATTAACTTCAATGAATAATCATTATAGATGAATAAGTCTCTATTTTTTTAGGGTAGGGACAAAACTAATGAAATTCCCAATCTTTTTTTAATACTAGAAAACAAACATTACATTATTTTTTCTTGATAAATTTAACTCCTTTTCATGTTAACATAGTTAGTAAACTTGAAAACCGTGAAATGTTTTTATCAAACCGTGGATAATATCCCACTAATCCAAGAAAACGTAAAATATAGGTAACATTTTTTGGTCTGGGAATGGGATAATTACCCGAGACTATAAGAGTACTATAGTAGCAGTGGTACTGTAGTAGCAGCAAAACTGTAACAGTAGAGGTACTATAGCAGATACTATAGCGGCGGCAGTACTGTAGCTCGGACTGTAGCATTGTGGGTACTGTAGCAGTACTGTTTACTGAGGGGTCATTTGGGCCAAGAAAATGGGCTTTCATGCTTTGTATTCAGGCACTTGGCCTTGGGCTGTTAGGCTATATAATGGGTCTCCCTCTACCCAGTCTAAAGTTGTCTTTTCTTTAAAAAAGAAATTGAGGATTGAACCCCAACTTTTAAACAAAACTTATCTAAAAAATCCAGAAAGACTATTTTCATAAGATCAATAAATACAACAAGGTCATTTGTTAATAAAAAGGTAATAAGTAGAAACTAATTATGATCATATGTAGTTTGAAATTTAGTCTTTGGAAAATATTTCTCCTTCAATTTCAACTGATTGTATCCCAAACTGAGGTCAATCTTTGAAAAGAAATTCTCTCCATGAAGCTGATAAAAAATCATTTATACGTGGCAAAGGGTACTTTTTATTAATAGTGATGTAATTAAAAGGTCTGTAATAAAAAAATAAGTCTCATGGAATAATATTTCTTTTTAATAAATAAAAGTGGAATTCCCCATGATGAAGTGGTAGGTCGAATAAAACTTTTTTCTAGTAACTCTTGTAATTTCTTTTTTAGTTCGGAAAGTTATACTTGTGCCATTTGATAAGGGGTATTGAAATTGTCTTAACATTTGGGGACTAAGTCAACAATAATCTTAACCTATCAATCAGGTATAG
The DNA here is from genome assembly GCA_963277665.1 of Viscum album. NCBI lineage: Eukaryota > Viridiplantae > Streptophyta > Magnoliopsida > Santalales > Viscaceae > Viscum > Viscum album. The sequence continues at coordinate 614,585,240 of OY728145.1, read as the reverse complement.
CCCCAAAAAATTCATTAGTGTAAAAATCCATTTATTCATTCAAAATTTGTATATCACTAATATGAACAATTCTATTTTTTTCAAAAATATAATCTAGGTATCTTTCACTACCATTTCATCAATTTAATTTTTTCTTGGTAGATTTTTAATGGTATGAAATCATTAAAAAAGACATTCCTAGCTCTAAAATTTATCTTAACATGATAATCTAAAATCTAATCCATACCCAAAATAATATCAAACTCAACTATGAGTAGTTCCAAAATATTTTTTGTAAAGGCCATGTTTTCTATAATAATAGATCTATTTCTATAAATCATGGTTTCTTTGATACATACATGTGGATTTTTTAAAAAAATCTATATCATTCATTTATGATGTGATATTACCAGTATTAATTAAAATTTTAAAATATGAAAGAATATGAAGATCCAGAATCAAACAGAGTATTGGCATAATTTTAATTCATAAGTAACATACTAGTGCCCAATTCAATTGATGGCCCAATATCAACCATAGTAACAGAAAAAAGATTTTTTCTCACCATTTTCTTTATTATCTTACATATTTCCCCTATTAGTGACTAACCTTGGACACATGTTAGTATAATATCACAGCTCATTGAAATTAAAGCATCTTACCTTCAAATTTTCATTATTATTATTGTAATTTTCCTTACAGTAATGATCCATATGACCAATAATTCCACATCAAAATCAATTCCAATATTTTGAGATACATTCCCCATGGTGCTTCTTAAAAAATTATTCACGAGAAGGGAATTTTATTTTCTAACCTCCAAATTTCATTTCATAATTCATCACCAATTCCTTACAAATTGACTATATCTTATTCTTGGTATTATGAGGCATATACATGTTAAAAATCTCCATCTCAACATTTTCATCAAATATGATAATTTTCTCATAGAGTTTAAACTTTCATGACTCCATTTTTATTCATAAAATTCGTTTCAAACTAGATTAAAATATATTAATTTTATGTCCAATTTCCTAATGAAAAAATTGGTACATACCAGGATAGTTATATAAAATTTGATTCACATGCAGCTACAATATCTTCATATTTTTACCTCTGTACAATGAATTTTTTCTCCATTATGATTCAAATATTCTAAAAATAATAATTTTCTAGTAAAATACTCTTATAATAACCCCATTACATAATTTACATATCATCTCTCTCTAGTGTTCTTAATCAGAGACCACCGTCGTCTGACTTCTCCTTAAAAACGATAAATGGATTGGGTCAAATATTTTTCATTCTGAATATTCCAAGACACCAAATATCTTTTCTTGATAACTGATCTGTCCTTCAAATACCACTAGATCTGAGGTTCTATTAAAATTTTGATGTTTTTTCCTCTTAAAATTATACACTATTGATATATATCATGGTGGTTGATTTGGATGCCCTATTTCCTGGAAGACACCACAATTTATATATTTTTTCAACTAAACCATCACAATAAAAAACTACTATGTTCCAATTCTAACCATTTCAAGATGAATATTTGGAATAATATTTTCCACTCAATGCCTTATCACCAAACATGCTTTGTTTCCTCTTTGGAAAACCAATCTGAACAGACATATTATAGATTAAAAAATATAGTAGTGTTAAAATGATATTTCAACATAACCGTAATGTAAAAAATAATTAATGTATATTCTACTAATGTTATCATGACTCCTAAATTTATCTAAACCATTATATGATACCAACTGTAATATGTTGAACTTTAACATTACATATTCTCATGATTTTAAATGAGGATTCACATTAATACATTCCAAAAAATCATTTTAGTTTAGAGTTTTTGATAATTTTGAATAACTATTACACAGTAAACCCTTATATTACAAGTAGAGGCTTATATATATATATATATATATCCATTTTTATAAAACAAAAGTCTTAAAATATATATTTTTTAGGATCAATATTAAAATTTTCCCTCTGAGCTTATCCTTATCTCTATTCTCCCATTAATACTATAAAAAATTTAAAATATGGGATGGGAATAAAATCTCAGTAAGGTATATAAAATAAAGGAAACTGTTATTCCAGTGAAAATCCACAATAACATTTTCTCTTAATCATACCTTTTTACCTTGAAATATAAATCCATATTTCAAAAACATCATTATCTTACCTTATAAAAATAAATCAATTTCTATATAACCTTTTATATAGGTGTGTAACTTTGGGAAAAATTTTAAATATCACTCTTACTATTAGATTAACCAATATATGAAACCTCCAACTCTATAGTACCCAATGCATTAGAGGTTATAACATAACCACCCACACATAGTTTATTATGGAACCACCCATCATTGGTTTATCAAATAACCCTCCACATTTATTTTATAATATAACCACCCATAACTGATTTATCACGTAACCACCCTTTAACATAAATAATTCAGAGGAACTATAATATAAAAATAAATCATGAAGTATAACAACATAAAAAACTTTTTTAAGAAAATATACTCTTTATTTTTAAGTCACTCATTTTGAAAACCTCCAGATGTATAATAGAAAAAAATTTCATTAAAAGTAACCATAAAAAATAAAAAGTAAATTTTAATATATTAATGATGCATAATATTATAATATTATATTCCTTCCATATAAGAAAAAAAATAATTTCTACCTTTTAAAAGGAAACTTGAAAATAAGTATTTTAATGGAATATCCCTTATCAATATCATATCATTGAAATGAAAATTAATAAAATGAGAAGATTATATTTATCCACTGTAAATCTACATAAAAGAAGTGAAAACCCAATATAATACTTAAAAAATTAATTTTACACATAATATTAGAACTACATAACCAATAATTATAAGTTTAACCGAAAGAATATAAATTGCCTTAATAATTATCTTACCTCAGGTTCAACTTCAATAAAAACTTTTCAAAAATCATTTATAATTTTTTAAATAATGTTATTAATTTATTATAGAACTATATTAATATTTTTTATACCTTATATGATATATTAATAACATATTACCACCCATTAAATAATAATATTTCATTATTTTCATTATTTATGGTGCATTTGTTTCATGGTTTCATGGGGAGTTCATTTTTTTATAATTATAGATTTTCATGTAAAATGGAAATAAAACACCAGAAGTGAAATGAAATAGTATTAATGCAATTTAAAAAGCTTAAATTTTCCCATATATCATTTTTATTTCTTACATGTGGATGATTCATTTGAAAACATGTTCATGGTAAATTCCAAGTTTAATTTGTCTATTTTTTCAACCATCATGAACTTGTTTTTTACATAATATTATATCCATATATTAGTTATAGAACATGAAATATGTTAGAATATAAATAATTAAATAACGTTTTACATAATATTACTATTATGACCAACTATGAAGGTGATAATGGAAAATCAGAAATTGTTATCCATGGAGAAGGTTAATCGCTATAATTTGGACAATGGTTACATTTCTTTGAATTAGAGAATATAATAAAATGGATTAAAATAAGATATTACATGATAAATATAAAATTTAATAATATAAATGATACTGCAGTTATTATACCTTGATAGATGAATAAGGTTATGAGATTGTAGATGAAGAAAATAAAATAAGAGAGGTGCTTTGAGAAAAATACCTCTTGAGTATCACCTCCTTGAAGAAAAAATTGAGTGCAATGGATTAGGTATTTCAAGGAGAACTTCATAAAATGGACATGGGGAGAGTTTTTAAATTTTTATTTTTATGATATTTGATTATCTTCAAGGATTTTTAGAAGAAAGGTGGTGATGAGAAGTGGTATTTATACTTTATATGGTAAGGTTTTAAGTGATTAAATAATGATTATTTTATATTTAAATCCAACCATAGTGGCATGGAATTAGTTAAAAAAAATTATATTGATAATCATTTTATAAATTTTGTTTATGATAAAAAAACATATCAACCATGTATTTTTTTAGTTATTTTAATCTTTTACCTTTTAACATTAACCTCTTTCATTATTTTACCTATACTGCGGTAAATCTATTTTTTACCATGGTAACTTTTTTATACCTAAAAATAAAAATAATTGTACCAAATAATTTGGAACTTATGATTCCAAATATTAAATTTATTTTACCAAATTCTATTTTAATAATTATAAAAATTAAAAAAACTATACCCCCCATATGTGATGAAAACACAAATTTTCAACTGGTGTATTTTTTTCATCAAAATGATTATTTTATATTCACATCATGACAAATAATATTAATTTTATGAAAATCAATTAATAACTTGGGATATATAGTATATATATATTGGATTTTAAAAATTCCCCATTATGTATTATTTTAATTAATTAAAAAGGAGATAAATTATGTACTTTAAAATTGATTCCATAAAAATATCTTTTTTGATGCAAAAAATAATCTTATTCTAAAATAAAATGTAAAGTTGATTAAAAATAATTTAATTAGATGAAATATAACTAAATAAAAATTATATTTAAAACATTATTGTACTTTTAAATTTCTTAATTTTTAGAAAAGAAATTCCATTTAAAAAAAAATTAGTAATTTCACTATTCATTGTAAAATTAACATTTTCAGAAAATCATCAAAAAAATATCCTAAGATAAATTTGACATGAGGAATCCCAAAATGATTTTTTTGAAATTAAAATTATATAATTTTAAATTTAATATTTTATGTATAAACTTATAGTAATAAAATTATTTCCAGCTTATCATATTTATAATGTATTTAAATATTTAATTAAAGAATACTAATAAATATAAAAAAAATTATTCTACCTATACCTAGGTTATTACACTATTAACCACAATACTATAGGTAAAAATATTTCTATGAAATTATACATGATTCTAAAATCATAAACTCTTTAATAAACCCACTTCATCTGTTGTAATATCATAAGATTTACCTTGATCCCTTATATTATTTTTACTTATATTCAATTAAGGTCTTGGGAATTAATTAGTTTAATTCTCTATATCCTTTCATTGGAATAATTTCTTAATGTTAGATTATTTTTGTCCCATGAAATCATGATCATGGTGGAATTTTTCTCCACACGTGAAGCAAACTCCTTTCCCTTTTAAACTTGTACCAAGGTGTTTCCTTCACCAAGCATCACATGTTAGAAAATATGTCATTCCCTTATTCCAATTATCCATTTTCTCTTTATAAACCTCTTATTATGTTACTTCCCTTATAAGATATAATACTTGGAGAATTATTTCTCTTTCAAAATAGCAAATGATACTATGTCCCCATATGAGGAGAGAGTTTTTGAGACTGGTGTCCTTCAAAATAATGGATTAACCCCAATAAATAAATGACCAATATTTCTCTTTGAATTATTAACATAGTCTGAAATATTCCTTGATAACCTTGTAATGTTTGATTTATACTTAAAAATATTTCTATATTCTTTCTATCTTATATTTAGAAGCTCTCAATACTTATCTGTTCATTGCTCGTGATGAAAATATTTTTCTATGAAGAGTACCCAGAAACAATTTTTTCATGTTTTATATTTCTTCATCATCCTTAGTGTTTTGAATAAATAAACACTATTTATCCATATCTCCCAATAGGTGGTAAATTTCTGAGATAAATTTATCCCTTTCACTACTTCTCATAGTGAGAAATATCTTATCTAAAGAACTTATCAATTTCTTAGATAAAAAATGATTTTTATTCCGATTGAATGATGGATATTGTTGAAAAATGAATAAGTATAAAATTATTACCATATATCATGGGTCATTAGGCTAATCCATACAAGAGAGGTTATTATTCATAATGTGACTCATTTACCCTAATATGGTTATAATTTGATCAGTTCAAGCTACAGTTCCAACCGTAGCTTCATTATCATACCTAGGAGGATAATACCAACATGGATTATGTGCATTGATATGGTTCCCAATCCTTTAGTAAGACACTATTTCTAAAAAAATTCGTATAATATATTATATCATAAAATTATGACACATATTATATAATAAAAAAACTAGTGAGACACATAACATAAATTAGAACATTTATTCATAGATAATCTCATAATCGTAAATATGGTTTCATTGGAAATGTTTTCAAATCATGAAAATATTTTCAAATCCTTCATAGTGGGTTGTAAAGAAGATATGGATTAACCCAAGCACATCCCCAGGGAGTTCCAAACTTGGTTCATATTATGGCTCATTTTTACTCACCATGTGAAGATTGTATCAAACATAATATGACCTTTTTAGAGTTATTAACCTTAAGTACATATATAATATAACTAAAACCACTTTTAGTAACTTGGAAGGTATTTATTTTCTAGTAAAAACAAGAAAATATATTTCTTACAAAAACATTGAGATGTTCTTCAATTTGTATCATCAAATTCTATTATAGAGTTATGTTCCCTAGTCTATGATTTCTTAAATCTCCTTCTGATGGATTCTACTCAATATAAACTGATACCAACTGTAGATACCCAAAACTCATTTACCCAGATATTATTTCTATATTATTACATTTTCAAAAGATACAAGTAATCACATGCCAATGGACCTAATAGTTTTGTATTATTGGTAAAATAGACACATACTTGAATTTATATTACATTTCAAAAAAAATAAAAAAAAGTATTTTCTTTGAAAATATAATTATTCCCATTAGATTATACCTTCATATAAATTAAAATACACTTCATATTATCCTGGGGAAAATAAAATATAAAAAATGGTGATCTTATATGCACAGTAATAGTAAGTATACATTATAATCCTTGAATAAATATGTAATAATTTTTTTAAAAGTTAAATAACTAAAACACATTCCATTTAATCAATAACTTGAGAATAATATTTCTGAAATACACAATGATAAATTAATTCTATATAATTATCAAATGAGTTTGAAAAAATAATCATCAATATTCTAACTAATGAAATAATCACATGGAATATATATAAATGAATTCATAATGAAAGAATTCATAATATTGGACATTTAAAAAATACAATTAAGGATTTTTTATATGACATATATTACCATTTAGGCCTTATTAAATTACATATAATACAGTCTAGGATAGTTCTAGGACATCTATATAAATTGGTAAGGCCTCAGCCAAAACCCAATATAGTTTTCCTTATGAAACCTACTAATGTATCATGTGACTATAGCAATCCTTTCCTATTAGTTACTAAGACCAATGAATTTATCGTATGAAATTCATGAAACATAATCAAAAAAAACATTCATATTGATAAAATAACATAAGAAATATTAATACTTACCCTAATTAAAAAATATAATCATGAACCTCCCAGAGTAAAATCATGAATGGAAATGAAATTGTACACCCCCATTCATAATGATCATAAATAATCTATATAAATAATATGGATGGTATCAATTCAACATATACTTAGTGAATAATAAGTAATATGGTTTTTTTATTTTGTTGATGAATATAAATACCCTGAAATATCCTTAAAATCATATTTAAGAAAAATAACATTTTCATTTTAAAAAAAACTATTTAAGAAAACTGAAAATCATTGAAAATTTTTTTTATTGAAAATAAAATATTAAAACTTATAAAATAATCATTATAAAATTTATTGGCCATGAAGGTGGACGAATATATTCATGCCATACAGATTAAAAATAATATTCCTTTCACATTTTTAGTAAAATCCAAATGGGAATTTCTTTCAAAATGACTTGAATATTACTTTTAATTTTATTTAAAAAATGGGTAATAATTTATTTAATAAAAAATTTGAAAAGCTTAAAAAAATTGGAAATAAATTTCAAAAAACATGGGTTTTGATGAAAATGGATTTCTGACTAAAGAGAGAAATAAGGATATATTTTCTTAAACAAAATCTTGATCATTTTTCATTTTGAGTACCAAATACTGTAAAAAAGGTATTATTAATTCCCCTATGGGATATGTAAACTTAAACAATCATAATAATGATGATATTGTGATATAATATTTTACTACTTTGGTAACACTCAAATCGTAGGTCCCATAAAATATATGACAAAAAAATGAAACATTATATAATATAAAGATTAAAAAAATATGATAGAAGATATCAAAGGGTTATTATATACCCCATACAATTGAAATAAGTTGGATAATTTGGAATATGTCCCATGGAAGTAAAAGTGAGATGAAAAATCCATACCTTATGTTCGACCAATCCAGTACATTTTTTATCTTATAGAATAATAAAATTATGTAAATTATTTTCAATCATAATAAACCTTAAATTTTTTATTATTATTTTTAGTTCACTTACTAATTTTTTTATATTATTATTTAATCAATTATTTTTATGTCGTTTGTTTCGAAGATATTCGGATTATATGTCAAAAATGAATTTTTAGGTTGAATGTGGTTAAAGAGATAATTATTTAAACTCATCTAGAATAATTATTATTAAATAATTATCATATTTATAAATAAAATATAATTGTAAAAATAACAATAAAATATAGTTATGAAAATGAACTATATTATAATCATTGAGACAGTAAGTTATACGTACCCATGAGTTACATTTCTATTTTGCATTGATCATTATGGAAATAACTTAAATTATATTTCATATTTATATAATGATAATAATATTATTTATAAAATATTATTTCCCTTAATATACTTATATATATATATCATCAATGTGTTGTGGGGATGAAAAGAGCATCACATCGCTTTATAATAGAGGTAGTCCACAAGTACATGAATGATGTTATCATCTTTAAGTGAGTAAAAAGGAGTGAAATAAAATGATATATTATCTTTTTAGAATGATATATATTATATTAATATCATAATTTTTTCATTTATATCACATATACTACTTAAAAGTTTCCTTATTATCTCCAATCTGAAGTGTTAGTGAAAAATGAATCCCATCGCTTCACAAGAAGGTAACCCATAATACACATGAGAAACATTATTGTATCCCTTATAGAATGGAATATAATGACTCTCTTGTTATACTTATGTTATATTTTATATTTGTCATCATACCCAGCCGTGATAGAAGGTAATGGAAACAGGAATGAAAACGGACTGCGAGGCGATAGTCCGCTATAGACATGAATGATAATTTCATAACCCATTTTATAGAAGTGGTGGTGGTTGTAAGTAATTAATAAAACAAAAAATATCTTATTATATCAATTATATTGACAATGTTATATTATTATTTTTTAACAATAGTTTATTTTGCTGGATGAGGATATAAATTCAAAAATATCATGTTAGAAAGTTACATCTTCTTTGGATATCCACCATAGGTTTGCACCAAAATAATTCCTCAATTATATTTATACCCATAATAATGATTATATTATGAGAGTATAGAAATTTGGAATTTATTTGGGTTAGTATTGTCCAATCCAAAATGGTTTTATGGTTTGAATAAGATAAGATATGTGATTTCCTTTTATAAGTGTGGTGAGTGGCATACTTGTAATTTTTGAAAATAAAAAGATTTACCCATATTTATTAAATGAAAAAGGGTCCAAAATAGACTATTCTAGATAATGTTTTGTTAAAAGGTAGACATATATCTATAGAATATATTTTCGAAATTTTTTTAGGCTATTTTAATACATATCATTTTAGATTAACCCCCAGTAAAATAATGTTTACCTTAATCGCAATAAATAATTTTTACTATTTTTATGATTCATTATAGTAAAAAAGTAATTTGAAATTTTTTAATACTATATATTATTCTCATTAAAAATAAGAAATCAAAATTTCTATATTCTATTCATATAATTGGAAAATTGTAATTTAAAAATATTCTCGTAAATGTGATGGGAAAGTGGGTTTTAAAAAAGAAAATGTTCAAAAGTTCAAAATGTTTTTATCTCAAAATTCTTTATAAAAATGATTAAAATGACCTAAATTGAATTAAAAGACATAAAATTGAAATATTTTTACTTGAAATACAATTTAAAAAATAAGTTAACTTTTTATATAATTTAAATGAAAAGACTGTTTTCAATTTACATTATGTGTTTTTCATTGTTCATTAAAAAATAAAACATTTCAAAAAAAAACCAAAAAATCACCCTAATATAATTTTGATATTATTATTTAAATGTAATGTTTAATTTTTTAAATAAATATTTTAAAATTGTTAAAGATTTATTTTAAATTATGTGTACAAAGCGCGACTTAACCATCTTTTAGAAAAAATACTTTTTTCTGAAAAAATTTATTTATCTTTTAAATTGTAATTATTTTATTTATAATCAATAGAAAACTATTGATGTTATTTTATATGTGTGTAAAACAAAAAAAATAAATAATTTGGTTATACTATTCATACCCACTAATTTAATGGTTGGTTTGTAATGGTAATGTTTAAATCATAATATTATAATAGAGTATCATGTTTCATTCAAACCTAGCATTTTGGGTATTGTATGTCATGAACTATCCCAATGGGGAATGTGTTGTGACTCCCCAATATTATATCTAATAGTCCAAGGGATGTAAACTTGTTCCCATTAGGTATATAAATCTCATAGGAGGCCTTATCCTAAAGATCATACACACATGCACACATATCCATGACCATACAAAGATAAAATGTAAAACAACTAATAAACCATTCATTTATATATCTAAATTTGACAACCATACTATGACGGCATGTAAATAAAATTAAACAGAAAAATACATGCCCACCAAAAATAGACTAAACAAATGTCCAACATGAATGAAAATATGGGGTATGCTATCAGGATAACTATTGGAACACACTTTAGTGTTTCCATCTCACTAAGAATCGACTGGTCCTGGTCCCTCTAAGAAACCATCAAAATATTGATCATCTATAGACATGTATAATAAATTCGCATAGAGGTGTGAGTATAACAATACCTAGTAGGGTACCCTGAAACCACAGAGCATATAACAATGATAATTATAGTCAATTACACACACATATTTGTCTACAACCCACATAGATCGAATATATAGATATACTCAACTAAGATACACAATATCAAGGTAAATTCATAAGCATAATTCTAGTCTCGGATTCCATCTTGAAGTTTTAACATAACACTCATTATAGGAGAAAACATTCCCTCAGTCAGATAACACCGATGATGTTCATCCAAGAGGTCATTCTCTTCGGGTCTCATCATAGGAAGTATACATTGGATGTCTGAAGATTTATGATAAATAGATGAGGATCACACCAAAGACCATGGTGTATAACAATAACTCATTCTAGAATAACCCACTTAGTACAGGATCAACTCCCACATATTTTCGGTCACGATGATACCAAGAATTCTACCTAGGGAAAGAAGATGATATATGTTTTCACTCTGGGCTTCATGGAAGGATTCCAAAAACTTTGTCCAATAATTTATACTGAAGGGATCACTGTACCTTGTATAGTATATAATTACATACTAACCCTCACATAAAAGGATATAGAGAACACAACCTAATGAAAATTCTCCAAGATACATAGGAAAATGGATTCAATATAACTTTGAAGGAGTACATGGAATGTACTAGAAGTACACGACACACCTCTTTAACATCGAGTTATATCGGTGTAAGTAGATCATTCCCATGTTCATTTAATAACACAAAACATGCCCATTCTTGAGTACTTATTCCCATTTCCAAGTACATGGATAAGACCATGTACACCTGGCCTTTCCATTTCCATGTCAAAGTACGGGACTTGTACATTATCATGTACTTTTGGATGTGTCTGTGTACCATCCCAGGTCCATACTAAAACATCGGGTATGAGTCACAAGTAATTTGACATAGTGACATTCTATGTGAAACTTAACTTCATCTTCAAAGATTAGATGCCACTCTGAGGGTCCCACATTCTATGTGGCTCTGTAGTACAAGACATGTGTTGTAGATTTTTCCATAATACCATATCTAGATTCTGATTCTTATATTTCACCTCCATCCATTGATCCTTCCACCCACCTTTCAATAAAATTCAATTACATTATTCATACAATATTTCCATAATCGAACATAAGGATTCAAACCTTGAATTTGTTTAGAAAATGGATTCACAAATCCAACCATATTCGTAAGTTGAATAAAACGAATTGGGTATCCCAAATTCATCTGATATGTTCCTACTTCCATCATCGCATGATCCCCTCATTGCAATGAGTTTAGATATTCTATATCGAATTATTACATCAGGAAATGAGTGTGAAACATTAGATTTCTTCGTATTTTTCAAACCATAGGACAAAATATTTTCCCAAGATGAATGAGGAATATGGGGAAGAACAACCACACACATCATTAAAAACCTCTACCAATGTTTTTTAGCCTTGACCAGTTTCCATTAGAATGAAAAAAGTGGTAAATAAATATTCACAAGAAAAAATTAACCAATTTCCAAATAAAACTTTCTCATACACGTAATACATGTGATGAACAAAAATTTTTGTTAGTTGATTAATTTATGTTCATAATAGGAATTATAAAATTATAATAAATACAAGAAAAACAAATATCCTAAATCGGTTTGAACCTATCACTGATAGAGAATGAAGATGTTTCATTATCATTGGTGAGATACTCTATTTTTTACACACTAATTATGGAACCTCAATCTAGTTGTGGTTATCCCATGGAATATCCTCAAATATTATATCCAACTCTCTCTCTCTCTCTCAATTTAAAGGTTTTCGAGAAAACCCTTCAATTTAGCTATAACATTATATTTTAATGGAGGATCCATGTAGTTTCTTAAATAAATAAATAAAATTTACTTATTTATTTTATTCGTTTTTATGATGCTGATGATTTTTTTATAAATTCCCCACATCGACAAAGGTTATGTTGTCACTTAGGTAAAATCCACATTCTGAACTCAACGGTGCCCTCACAATTCTGATATGGACCTCTATTTATAAGATATCACACTTTTTTAGAAAAATGTGCATAAATTTTATTTAATATATTTAATATCTTTTAAGAATTTATTCTGAGCACACTAGGCCTTTGAATCACACTAATTATCAACACCTAGTCTAAAAAAAATCTATACGATATCCAAAAATAATATATGGAAAATATGAGCCATAAAATTATCCCCACCTTCGGTATTAATGTCCTGAGAATAAAAAAAGATCCTACACAAAGAGATGGGTGTATTGATTATGCATCTAAGACACTCTTCACTATGAACTTTTCTGAATGTTCATATCCTTCCACCAGACATGCAATAAAGGAATCAACCACCCATTAAGGACCCTCTCGTACCAATCTTAAATCTATATCGGGTACAAAGAAAAGGTATCTTCATCCTTGATGTGCATCTTTCCCCAGTCGATATCATGTGATCAACCATTCACGTACCTCATCAGGTGAAACACTTGTAAGATGTTTTGTACCAGGTCTAACTGTGGTTGTACAATTAATTGGTATTCCACCCCAAAAACTCTACGCAGTATCTGGAATGGGGTAATGAATTTTTAGATAGCTTTACACCATTTCCAAATCTATGTAATGTATTTTAAGGTTATACTTATAATAACACATGATCTCCCTCCTTGAACTCCAATGGACATTGTTCTCTATCTACAAAAGAATTTTGGAGGCTCTAGGTAGTCTTCATAATCTCATGGATGATCTGAACTTTCCATGTAGTGGTTCTCACTAACTATAACTCCAATATTGTTGATTCTCATGGGTTGGTCCAGCAATGTGGTGACCTATGAGATCCTTTGTACTACTTCTTGAATGATACCATATCAATTTTTTAATGGTAGACCTGGTTGTAGCAAATATACCCAATGGTAGGTGATCCTACCAACTATGGACAAAGTCTAATATGCATGCTCGTAGCATATCCTTCAAAACCTAAATGGCCTGCTCTGTCTAGCTGTCAGTATAGGGGTGAAAATCCATGCTCAAACACATATGAGTCCCAAAATCCACCTAAAATCCCTTCCATAATTGTGTTTTGAAGTGAAATTCATTTCCATAAACAATAATCAAGGGGACTCCATGGAGTCGAACTATATTTTAATCTTATAGGTGTCCCAATATCTCTAATGAACCATGATCTCAAATTTTTAGGAAGTGAGACAACTTGGTGATTCGGTATATGATAAACTAGATGGAATCATATACCCTATATGTATATGGAAATACTATAACATATTCCATGGATATATCATCCCACTTCCACTCTAGAACCTCTAGGTGTTGAGCAAAACCCACTGGAACATGGTGCTCAAACATCACTTGCTAACAAGTAAAGCATCTAGAGAAAAACTATGAAACTCCCTTATTCATACATATCCACTAAAACATATGTAAGAGGTCCATGTATATTATTTTCTAAACATGTATGTACCTAAAAAGAAGATTTAATAAACACTATCAAGACAAACACCCACACCATCACAGGTTCCATCATTCTCCCTTAAAAAATAACAACATGCTCCCCACCATTAAAAAATATATCTTGAACATGTACAGTAGATATCAAAGTACGTAGCGTCTGACAGTCACACCCCAAGATGTGATTCCTTAAATAACCATAAAAGCAGTGGTCTGACAACAATCAATTAGAGATATGTTTCTTCATCTACCTATAAAAAGTATAACTACGAAAAGGCCAACTACTCTGAAGCCTCATTCAGAAACTGCTAATAGGATCCTCAACTAAGAGGATTTACCCCCATGTTCTCCTTCCAAGGAGTATATACAGTCACAAATTTATAATCATAGTGGAAATCCTCCACATCATCTATCTCAAATTGATATATTTCTAAGAGAAGATATACTTGAGAATATTCTTGTCATAATAGACAATAAACCACTTAGCCATCAGGTAGTGTCAAAACATATTTAGTGCGAAGACTACTTTTTTTAACTCATGATTGTGGGTCATGTAGTTCTAATCATGTGTTCTCAAATGACGTAAACCATAGAAAATAACTACCTTCATATACATCATAAAACATCCAAGCCTATTCTCTGTTGTATTGCAGAACACTATGTACACTACACCCTCCTCTGGAAATATCAATATGGGAGCACTCTTCAATATTTTCCTCAACTCCTGAAAATCCTGATAACACCTCTCTTTCCACACGAAAGGATGTCCCTTCTAGGTCAAAGATATGATGGTGGATTATATACAAGAAAAGTTATGTATGCATATCCATTAATATCCTACCCACCCAAGAAACAACCTTACCTCTATCATGGTCTTGGATAGATCCCTAGGTAACACTTTATCAACCTTTTTTAGGTTTATTGCCACACCATGTTCTGAGAAAACATGTCCCAGAAAGTGGACATTCTTAATATATAACAGACAGTTTGAGATATTCTTATAAAGACAATGCTCTTAGAGTATGTCCAAAACCATCATCAAGTGTCTCACTTATCCTCCTT
This sequence comes from Viscum album, assembly GCA_963277665.1. Lineage (NCBI taxonomy): Eukaryota > Viridiplantae > Streptophyta > Magnoliopsida > Santalales > Viscaceae > Viscum > Viscum album. Next base: position 614,569,740 of record OY728145.1, on the reverse strand, counting down.
GGTTAATGAGTACATAAGGATAAAATTGATGAAGACTACCACAAACTAGTCTAAGGAAGGATGAAAGATCAAATTCATGAGTCCCACAGACACTTCTAGGGAATTCATCATGCCCAAGGGAATTAAAAATTACTCATAAAGGCCATATAAACATTTAAATTCCCTCTTTGTTGTATCATCATCCCATACTCACAATTGGTGATAGCCTGATCTGAGGTCAATCTTCAAGAACCACCATGCTCTACTCAAATGATTGAAGATGTCATCAATACTTGGAAGTGGATACATTTTCATTATGTTCACCTAGTTTAGGAGATAGTAATCTACAGACACCCTCATTCTCTCATCCACCTTTTTGGAGAATAACACTAAGGCTGCCCAGGGTGAAACACTAGTTCTAACAAATCCATTCCTCTATAGGTATTCTAATTTTACCCTCAACTCAATGAAGCTTTGTGGGGGACATCTGATACACTGGAACATATATCAAGTTCATCCAATGGTGTATATTAATGTCAAATTCTATCTATCGGTAGGGAAGTAAGTGTGTAACATACTCTCGAAAGACATCTTTAGGAAAGACAACTTCATACTCTTACACCACTTCTCAAAAATGAAATCTCAATGAATCCACTCCACTAAGGCTCAACTTATCCAACTATTGAGTAATTTGATATAACCTCTTATGAACGAGTCTGTCCTATGCTGCATGGGTTTCATTTTAATTTATAAAGGAAAAGACGGATTTGATACCTATAGACACACCACATCCTCTATCTGAAATAGGATATCTGGTTCGGAACTGCATAAATCTCATCCATACATAAGATGAATTAATAAGGCCTCATTGATGCTACAAATATATCCCAATTGAAACACTCACTCCCAAGAGTCATGTCAGACTGTCAGCACAAGTGTTTAATTGATGAGTTATCTCTAATAAGATTCTTTAAGCACAAGGTTTGACCCAAGGTCACAACTATAATATCTATGTCTCAAATAAGATATGTGGAAATAAAGGATTGAATAGAAACTATCTCTACAAATACTAAAGCTAAATTAAAAACTATAATAGATCATGCCTTGTATTATCCCAGGAGCTTCTGGGTCATAAATATCAATAGCTTGCAACTTCTCTCAACCATATATTCCTTCTCCCAGATCCTGGAGTGGACCACATGCGGGTGGCAGAGGTAAAAAGTATAAGTGTCTACCACCTCCAGCTTCTATTCCAACAACTCTTCCACATCCACTACTATTAGGAACTTTTTTTTCCTGCCACTACCTCTACTTTGATGTCCCATACACTGTCTTCCTGTCATCCATATGGCGGGTCATACAATCTCATGCATGATTTACCCTACTATCACATGAGTAGGGAAACCTCTCTTTGGGATGACTAGACCCAACCTATGATCCCTTAACCATATACCCTCTATCATAGTACCTCATCATGGAATTCCACATACATCAAGGTCCATGTGACTAATGTCAGATCCATACTGGAAAATTCTATGATCTTGAGTGCCTACTGCTAGAAACAATTGTTAATATATACTCATCCATGAAAATATAAACCACAAAATATTTTTTTAGAACCCTAACATTGGTAGGGATCCATAGCGGCTTAACACTGGTTCTGATGTCCCTACATAGTCCCCACTCAAATGTTAGACTCTGGAAGAACTTATCATAAACAATATCCATAGTGTACCTTGAGAGGCTGGTAAAACGTGCGGAATACTCTTATATTATTATGCTTCCCTACTAATTATTTGGAAGATCCTGGATGTATACAAAACTAAGAAAAGGTATAGAGAAAAATCTCTAAAATATCAGTCAATATTTTACAATTCCAAATTTTCCTGATCATATTACTGGGTCACCAAACCCCACCATCATCATGTTAATCCATGGATAAGGATTACTGCTAGGACCAACATTTGGTCTGTTGGTGTCCTAACTAGATGAAAAATTTATGTCACCATTTCAATCCATTCCTTAGCTACCTATGGTTTGGGCTCTCATTGGAACCTCGGGGGTCACTGTCACTGGAACACTTGAAGTTCGTTTAGCCTGTGAACCTCATCTACTTGTACTGTGAGTACCATTTTTTCTATATAGGTGGTGGTATATTAGGTGGACCACCTAGAGGAAACATTTTAGGCATTGGTAAATTGTATTGATGACTCATCACTAAGGGGATCTTCCCCATGATCCTGATGCTAAATTCTAGCTAGAAAAAATTGCATAGGAATTATGAAATAAACATGATATACCACAGTCACTGAATATATTCGGGGAGTTGAATCAAGATAGAAATGGATAACATAGCTCATTCCTATATGATTCATTCACCATTTTTTCAACACAACCAGTGTTCTCATGTACTTAGTTGAAAGGAAAGTGATTAGATTCTTGGTGTATGGATATGTTTTCCACCACACCAACATTGGAGTCTCTATCCTAAGCGTAGAAGAAAAAACACTTAACACTATTTACCCATATGAATATCATAGAAACTGGTCCTAAAATAGAACTAACAGCTTTGATAACACCCTGTCATGACCTATCCCAATGGGACCCATTTCATGACTCTCCAACCCTACCTCTAACAGGACATGGATTAGAGACTATTACCGATTAGGTGTATTACCAACATGTGATGCATTAACCTAAATAACTTGTACACACACATATCTCCTATAATTACAATGATGTAATGAAAAAAAAATTATAGTCAATGAATGTATAAAACTAAATATCACAACTAGAGTACAACAATATGTAATGGAAATAAAATATTTCCGAATATAATCCCAGCACAAAGAGTCTGAAAGACAAGTCCAACCTGAAAGTAAATATGGGGGTTGTTGTTAAGATAACCACAGGAACACACCTCAGTCTGTCTATCACACTAAGCACTGCCTAGTCCTGGTCCCTCTAGGAATCCATAAAATGGTCAATCTTATTTACAATATATGTTACATGAGGGAAACAATAGTTTAGGGGTGAGTGTACCAATACCCATTAGGAGACCCCAAAACCAAAAAGAATATAACAACAATAATAATAGTCATATATACATAGGTATATGTCTAAAACACATATATAATGAATATAAATATATACTCAATAAAGATACATAGTCTTAAGGTAAAGTGATAACCATAATCCCAGCCTAGGATCCCTTCTCAAAAGATCCACATAATACTCATTCAGAGAGAACACACTCCATGTTTTAGATAACACTGATGATATCTATTTGAGAGGTTGTTCTTTTTGGGTCTCATCATAGGATTTATACACCGGAAGTCTGAATAGATATGGTACACAAATGAGTATCACACCGAAGGACATCAGTTATACCAATAACTCAATATGGAATAATGTATAAAGCATATGATTGATTCTTGTGTAGTGTTGGTCATGATGATACAAAGAAAACCCCCCTAGGTTAGTAGATGAAATATGATCTAACTTTGAGCTTCAAATAAGGATTCCAACAACACTATTTAAGAATTCCTAATGAAGGGATCACTATCACATGTATTGGATGTGATTCCAAACTAAATCTTAGGGAAAATGATATAGGGACCACACCCTAATGAAACTTGTCCAAGATAAAAAGGATAAGGGCTTTAAGGAAACTTCGAAGGAGTACAAAGCATGCACTTGCACTACACTACATGAATCTTGTACACTGGGTTATGCCCATATAAATAGACTATGTTCATGTCTATGTCAAATTGTATGGTGTTCCCATACCTGTGTACTTATGAACATGTCCATGTACATTTTTAAGCCCATGTAGACCTAGATTAGCCATGTCTATGTCGGAGTAGATAGTGTGCTCATTCTAGTATACTCATGGCCATGACTGTGTATCATCCTAGGTACACATGGAGCCATTGGGGAAGTATACACACACCATGCAACATTTTCACATGTTGTGTGATACTTAACTTCATACTCAACCCCTAGATACCACTATGAGGGTCCCACAAATCATGTCACTCCATAGTATACATCGTTTGTTATATATTTTTTCAGAATTCCAGGTCTAGATTTTGCGTCTACTCTCATTCCTTTAGAAACCAATTCAAATACCCATCTTATTGTAAAACAGAAGTATGTGGTCAGAAAACCGTATCGTCATCAAAAATCTGGAACAACCCCTTGAATCCATTAAAAAAACATCACCACACATCAAAACATGATCACGTGTTGAAGAACAAAAATCAAGTACCCAAAATCCATCTTATCTTTTGTCTCTTCCATCATCACTTGATCCCCTAATCGCACCAAATTCGGATATGTGATATCAAATCAGTGTGACAAGAAATGGGTGTAAAATGTTCTATTTCATAGTATTTATCGAACAGTGGGACATGATATTTTCTCATGAAGAATGAAGAATTGGGGGATAAAAGAACAACAAAAAATATGAGAAATGAACCTTCGAAAATGTCCTCATTATCCATAATCCAGTTCCATTTGAATGAAAAATGAAGTGCTAAATAAACAATAACAATGAAAAATTCCCCAATTCCAATATAAATCTTACCTGCACCTACTATATGCACAATCCATGAATCAATTCATTTGTTAAATGATTTATGTTATTCAAAGGAATCATCAAAAAGGGATAAATCAAAGAAAAACAGACATCCTACCTTGATTTGGATTGATCTATTATTAATAATGAAGCTGCATCATTTTCATTAGAGATATCCTATGATTCTATTTCACACCTATCATAGATCCTTGATCTGGTTTTCATCCACCCATAGAATCTCCTCTAATCGGCTGTCCAATGTTCTCTCTCCAAATTGTAGAATTATGAGGCTAACCCTTCAATTTGGATATAATAACGGATTTAATGTAGGATTCATGTCACTATATCAAAGAATAAATAATTAAATAAATTTATTTATTTAATTAACTTTTACACCTGTAATGATTTTTTCACAAACACCTCACACTGACGAAGGTCATTTTGTAGATAACGTAAAAATCATATTGTAAAATTAATGGTTCCCTCATATTTATATTTTAAAATCCTTTTATAAGTTTTTCCAATTTTTAGGAAAACCGACCGTGTGTGTTATTTAATATATTTAATATATTTCAAACATGTATCCTGGGCACAACAGGACTTAGAATTACACATCATCTTAGTGAATGATCTCGAAAATAATCCATACAATATACAAAAATGACGCATGGAAAATAAAATCTACTACAATATTTGATATCAAAGATATTGAATTTATTTAAAAAATATATATGTCATAATGTTTCAGGGTGTTATATTCTCCTCTAATATTTCCATTTTGAGTCATACATACTATCAAATATAATATCCCTATTTTAAAATATTTGGGTGTTATAAAATTAATTTTTCACGATGTTCAATATATTAGGAATACTATATAATAAAGGTAAAAATATTATTTTCAATGGTAGAATTTTATTTGAAGGAAAAAATTGAGTTATGTAGTAAAAGTATATATTTTCTAGTTTTAGGGTGATTCAAGTTATTTTTTTGGAAATTATTAGTATATTTTAGAGAATATATTATTAGTGTATAATCATTTTTTATATGAATTTATAAGTGATTTATGTTTTTTTCAGATAATTGTTATGTTGATCACAGAAAAGTATATTGTCAATTATTTTTGATTTTGGGTATTAGATTTGGTCATCTATATTTTTGAATAGTTTTATGGATAATTATATATGGAATTATTTATATTAATCATTGGGAGTCTATATAGAGGTTTTGGTTATCAATGTATAATTTTTTATTTACATTAGACCTTATTTTGACATATGCAAAAATAATTGTTTTGGTTAATGAGTAAAAACAAGATGAAATATTTTTCATCCATCTCTGGATCTTATGATCCCATAAATGATAATTTTAATTATTCTGGAATAAATAATTTATCCTATTTATTTGTATTATTAAATTGAGAAGAAGTGAAAACTAATCAAAAAACAAGAAAAAAATTAACTTTTAGGAAGAAATAAAATATGACTATCCTCTAAAATTCCATATATTAATCGAAAAATAATATTCCAAATTTCAGAAATAGGAATATAAAACCATCATGTATTATATTGAAAATATTTCACTACTATGAAGGCATTATTTATGAAAATCATTCAAAATTGCAATTATCAAATGGTAAATACAATGTTTAAGAATTATTTAGGAAATAATTATGTTTCTTGTCTTAATATAGAAACTATAGTAATTTTAAAGATAAAATATTAACTATGTGGATTAAAATTTATATCTTTCATATTATTTATATTTTTCTTCAACTCTTTATAAATGATTTTGAAAATAGTTGAATCCCTTTTTATCAACATGAGATAAAATTACAAAGACGTAAAATCATAGAGGGGTAGAATGTAACATTCTATGATTTTAGAATAAATTATCATTTGTATAAATAATATGTTTGATAGTTTGTACCTTACAGAACACATAACATAAAAAAACAATGATATATAATGGAATATTGTTATATAATTATGACTATTATAACATATTCATTGTATTGTGATGTATAAATACGAGTAACCACATTATGTTATATATGAATAAAATTTATCCAAGTAAAATATAATTTATTAGTAATTGTGAAATAAGCACTCAACTTTTAAGGGGAAGAATAAAATCATATAAGGTTAAGAACAATTACTATTTTAAAGGGTGATTTCTTTATAAAGGTTATTTTATTGTATATTTTATATCATCATTTAAAAGATACATTTCTAAAAGTAACAAATTTAATTTGACAAATTGGAATTAATTTAAGAATTATCCACTTTAAAATTATCATAGGATAATTTTTTTGCATTTTTTCAAAAATAGTTAATTTCTAGTTGAATATTGTCTAAATAACTGACTAAAAAATGATTTTTTATTATTATAAAACAAAAAGAAGGAGGTGAAGACATATATAAAAAATGTTGAAGTGGCACATAAGTGCTGAACCTTAAGGGAATCCATTTTGATGATACATGACTAAATGATCAGTGGTTTTGAATTGTTATATTTGGAGGAAATAATGTATCCACCTTATTCATCTCACGATATATGGGAATAATCCCCATATTTGATTCTATAATATTACAATATGTCCTTATATAATTAGTAATTTCTCAGTGTCTATAATGGGTTATCAAATGGGAGTTGACCAAAATATAATAATTATATTCAATGGTGACAAAAGAGATGTTCTTGGATCTAAAAATTTCTCAAACTATTAATATGGAATATAGATTAGCATGAATGGAACATCCCAATCTATAGATGAATAAAAAGCCCATGATTATGGATCATAAATTTTCATTGAAAAGTCTATCGCTTCTCATGTTACCCTGATCATAAGACCCATCCCAATTAATCTTGAGGCCTTTTCCAAGATTTCTCAATCATCCCCCGAACAAATTGTTCACAAAAGAGACTACATGATATTCCCATTAAATATGTCTCCTCAGAGGATAATGAAAATATTCCTATATGTATAAAAAAATAATATAATAAAAACAATATATGATATTTAAATTAAAATAAGAAATATATAAACCCATACCCTAATGATAGGAAACATTGTTGGATGTTTAGAACACCAAACAACCTATTAAAAACCGAATACATCATCCCTATGCATTCATATCACTAATATAGTTGACACTATATTTTTATTATAGGAAGTAATCTAATGATTCATAACCTCGATTAACTCTAATTATTCCACCTAGAATGTTGCCAACTTGTAACACATATTACCATTTAATTAAAATATGTATCAAAGATTCACAGTTATATTTCTCAAAAAAATGAATTTAGAGGTGAACTGCACTCCCTTCTTATGAACATTAGCATTCATGGATAGTTAATGATTAAAAAGAATCTAAAGTAATACATTAAACAATATATGGATGTATTTAAACTAGATTCTACTAGAAAATTCATATTAGTGATAAGATAAAATGAAGAAGATTTTGGAAAGAATTAGTTGGGATGATTCTTATGGAAGTGGGTGTAGAGACACAATAGTCTAGTTACTCAACCATATAAATGGTTTTTCACATTTATTTATAGTTTTTATTAAGAAATAATTCTAGAATTTGATAGTATTCAGTGGATTTATTGATTCTCAGGTCAAGTACTAGTCACCTAGAAAAGAACTAGGGGATCCATACTAGTTAGTAGTCTATAAAAGAAAATATCCCTTAACAAATATCCATATAGAATTATACAATATAATTATAATAGAGGAATTAAAATTTCACCAAAGAAGACATCATGTAATATCCACAAGATAATATGAAATAGAGTTCCAATATTTATACAAAATGAACATGTCATAGAAGGAATTCCCTAAAATATCCACCTGATCAAGATTGGCATATATATATGGATAATGAACATAAAAACACCTGAGGATGATTTCTCCCACATTAATAGGGTTGTCCAATATAGAATATCTAGCCGAGATATTCTAATCCCTTAATTATAATCCTAAATAAAGATATTTAGGTATTTTTTTAATATTTTTATCAATATATTTTTGGGTCATACAAATAGAGTATAAGAATTCGGATTGAGGAAAACACACCAATAAATAGTGTTTTCCTTCTAATAAGAGAGATAAAGTGACTCTAGTAATTATTAATTCTCACCATGGTTATATTTATAATATTTTCAAAGTGTTGTATCTAGATTATACCCTTGATGAGGGAAGTATTGAGATATTTAATTATAAACATGCTTTTGGAGATTAAAAAAATGCCATTTTTTAATGAATCATAGAGTAAATGTTATAGATTTATACAGTACTTTAAGAAATACTAATATGTTTTCCACATATACTCATTCATGATAGGGTTGAAATTATAGAATAAATTTATTTCTACCATTGATGAGGAGAATAAATTCATCAGTGTAAAAGAGGTGAGAAATTCCATTATATAAAAAACACTATTTAAAAGGATGAACCAACCCATTTAAAATGAATTTATTAAGGTATCTTCTATGAACATAATGAGTTATAATATAAATACCCTAAGAGAGGGTATCTTTCAGATAGAATCCTATAAAAAATTTTAAGAAACAAAATCATTTTCATATAATATAGATTAAAAACCATAGTGGGGATAAACATCAAAAGAGAAGGTTACAAAACCATTCTTAAAATTAACAGGGTTACACGAAGTTAAGAATGAATCCAAAATTTACCCTATCATTTGATTCTTCAATTTAAATATTAATCATAATTTAAGATCCAAGTAATTTCAAATAATGGTCAAAAATAATTTATTACGGTAGTTCGATAACACAATGAATATTCTTTCCTTATTGAATTCCCTGATTCTCATCAAAGATTTGATGACTTAAGATATGATCGCTTCTATTATTTACCATAGTAGAAAAAATTTTATAAGAAAATTACATAGAATAGTATGATGAAATTAAGCAAAACCATTGGGTTAACTCCCCTTATAAATGAGAGAGAGTAATGTGTCTGATGTGAACTTAATAAGGGGTCCTCACTTGATATTTTACGAGACACAATTGATGACATGCAATTTTAAATCTCTTAAGTAGTAGAGTAAATGGATCCTGAAAAAAAATTGTGTCTAGATAACATTTTGAATTAAGTCTTTCAACAACCTCCATAATAGATTGTGGGATGTTACTAAAGAACATGTCATTAGAATCCTCTAAATAGGATACCACTCTATGAGCATCAATTAGTTATTCAAGAATATTATAGAAAAAACAAACTGCGAGAGTTACAATGTTTTTCACATCACTAGTATGAGAACCATCCTCATGATTCAAATTATGTTTTGTAGTGAATTTAATTTCACATACACATACATGTAGGTATGTTCTACTTCTATCACCCTCCCAAATTCACATTGATCTAGGATACTCTATAGAGGCACATATTTCCTTCAATATTTCCTCTTCCAAAATTTTGAGCTTAATGTATAATAAGTCAAAATTTTCATATTCATAGTGGTTTATGACTGATTTATATAGGTGATGGATCTTATTTTATTATCCCAAAATACTGTGATTTGGGAAGGGTTGGTTATTATTAAATGGTAAAATATTAATTGTCTTCTTCATGATTATGTTCCGAAAAATAACCTTGTGGTGTCCCTTCATGGGATTCGATCAAGAAGAATGAACAATTTCATTGAATATACTATCATTTAACCATATGATAGAATAAAATAATCTTATATTGACATTATTTGGGGCTTTTATTTAGAGAAACAAATGGTCATAACCAGATAATGAATAAGAAAGATGTTTAACAAATGAAATATTATATATAAATATACAATAAATGATACTCATGCACCTATACACCCAACACTATATTATGTAGTTGACCATTTTGGTACAACACCAGGTGATGTATTCCACCATGAAACTTAAATCAAGAATATTATTATGGTATAGTATGTAACAAATGTGTTCCAGGGACATGATAGAGAAGATACCCTCTTGAATATTTTGAAAATTGTTCTAAAATCATTTTGATTAGACCCGAGAAACCATGATGATGGACCTAGATTAAAGGGGAAAGATATTTCTTAAGAACATCACTCTTATAAGGAATACAATAGTAATATATGATAGAATTAAAATAGGATATATAATTTAAAATTACCTTAATTTTAATATTCTAAGATGTGATATAAATTAGGCCCACATGAAGTTGAGCCTCCATGAAGAACTTAACATGCGAGTTATGGGATAATCATGCATGCTATTGTCTATATGCAACGTAGAAAAAAATCTTGAATGTTCTTAGCCTTGTTCCTAGGTTCTAGAATAGAATGTAGAGATATGTGTTTTCCTCTAACTATATTTTTATGGTATTCAATATTATATAGGTTTATAATAACCCTAGTATTTCATGTGATGAAATAGATCATGATGAGGGGAAGGGGCATGCTAGTGGGCGTTAGGCATCATAGGTTTGGAGAGTTCTAGAATTAGATATGTATTTGGACTCTAAGTGAGTTACCATTATACTATGGGAATGAGGAATGTGAATAAACTTTTAATTTTTCTTATTTTCCATGAAACATATTAGAGGAGATACGGTAGAGTATTCAGTAACCAATTCATGGATATCGTAGCGGTTGGTTGAGTAAATATGGGATTTTACTAACTCATGAGAAGAGATAAAAAAAAGTAAAATCTCAAGAAATTTGGACCTTAGGAATCGATTTATCAAAAGAATCCATGAAACACTCTGATGTAACCTTAGGAGTGATAAAAAAAGCCACCAAAAATTGTAAATGGAATGACAAAAGGGAAATAGGTGACATATCGTGGACAACCCTAGTGAATCCAAACTATAAAAAGATAGTATTACCATAAACAACACTGGAAGAACTATCCCCAAACATAATAAGAGAAGTAGTTTCCTTAAGGGGATATAAAGGCTTCACCTCAGAGGTCTCTATCATAGGTTGGAAGGAGGGAGGAATGGAGGAAGAGGATCTTCAGAGATAATATACCCATATTGAAACCCTGATCTGGTGGGCCAAGTAAGATTCTTGAGGCTATGTGAGATATGTGGGGATAGAGTTGTAGAAGAAAACCTTCAAGAGACGGAATGTCATACATATATTGGGGTAGGATATTGTTCCCCATACTTCATATAATATAAAATGAAATAAACTTCAAGGTGTAAATTAAAACACTATCATGTGAATGATGAGAGATAAATCATTGGTAGAATGGAACGGTTCAAGGAAATCTAAATGAATATCTATATATGTAGCAGATTTTTCTTACGGAATTCGGGGATGACCTCTTGGATGGGAGATTCAAACGTTCCGATCGGTTTCGAACGGGTTTGTTCATAGACCCGGAAACATCCAATGATTCCACATCCGTTTGGACCTACTTTCCAAAGGTAGGCACTCATTAGCTTGTGGGATAATGTGGCTTAGGAATTTTCATTGGTCGAGAGGATGGGAGGTCGGACTCATCACACCTTTTTGAGGGGAATTATTGTCTACTCCGGGACTCTCTTTATAGATTTAAGTTATGTTCGTGAATCCTTATTACACTACCAAGTATAAAATGAGCTTTCCTTCAGTTTAACAATCAATGATTAAATATGTAAGAAATTTAGAGGATCTTTTATATGTATTCGAGGTTCTTCATCAATAGAGAATCATCTGTATCTATTTAGAGATTCTTAGTCAATGGTATCCTTCAAAAACATTTATAAAAATCTCTTGGTCATTATGATGACCAGGCTGGTTTTAAATCCACTCAGTGGGGCACTTGAAGTTTATCGTCATTCAGAAGGACATGGATTATTTTAAAGTTGGGATCGAACCCATAAATGGGCTACCTACGTATACTTTGTTTTGGAAAAGGAATCAGAACCCACGTAGTTCGAGTAAGGGAGTATGACGTTTATGATTGATGGCTCAAAGAAGGATGTCATAATTACTTTTACACTCTAAGCTCACGTGAGTCATGCTCGGTGTGAGAAACAAGAGGTATTGGTAAAAAAAATAGACAATTGTGCCATGAAAGATGCAATCATAAGAAATGGTTTGGGGCTTATGAATGTATGACTTCCTAGATAGATGAAGGTTTAGGATTCACTTTTAGGGAGAAAATCCATGAACAGGGTCCATAAAGGTATATGTGCTTCATGGATATTTGAATACTCTAATCTTGGGGCTTACTCCTAAGGAGGATGCCCAAGTTAGGAGGGGACTTATGATTGGGTTTTACTTCTGAAAAGGAAACCCAAATCAATGGTAAATTAGGACTGGTTAAAGAGAAATTAAGGGACTTGGGGCTTATTCCTGAAAAGGAAGCCCAAGATTATAATTGGGACTTATTCCTGAAAAGGAAGCCCAGGTTAGGGGTTAAGGTTTGGGGCTTACTCCTGAGGAGGATGTCCATATTTTAGGTTGGGGCTTACTCCTAAGAAGGATGCACAAATTAAGGGACTCAGGGCTTACTCCTAAGAAGGATGCCCATATTTGAGATTGGGGATTACTCCTAAGAAGGATTCCCATATTAGAGGACATAGGGCTTACTCCTAAGAAGGATTACCAGATTAAAGGATTATGATTGGGGCTTACTCCTAAGGAGGATGCCCAAGTTAAGGAATTAAGGTTTGGGGCTTACTCCTGAGGAGGATGCCCAAGTTAGGGAACTTTAAGAATTTGGGGCTTACTCCTAAGGAATATTCCCAGATTAAAGGACTTATAACTGGGGATTATTCCTAAAAAAGGAGACCAAAGTTAAGGATTCTCTCATCTTAAAGGATGATGTTGAATGAATGAACTCTCCATATTTAGTGACATAAGGATATTTAAATCACTAGGTTTTGAGAGATATTCCACAGAATTCCTTTCAGATAAGGAAGTCAAATCAAGAAATCATGCCATAAATGGCTTTGAAGAGTGTCTTGAAGACTAAATCTTGAAAAGGAAAGGTGTAATGGATTTAGAGGGGTAAAATGGGCAAGATGGGCACCAAAAAAGGTAGGGGCACGCATGTCTTGAAAGGCGCGCAAGTATTGCGGCGGCGCGCAAGTATTGGTCGCGCAAGTATACTTGCGCGACATGAGGGGTACTTGCGCGATTTTCAACCAGCATTAAAATACTTGAGCGACTCTTTATTAATTACTTTAGAATCCTCTTGAGGTTCTTCCAAAAAAGGGACGTGCAAGTTCTATTGCAGGAAATAAGGCGGCGCGCAAGTGTTTGATAAGTTTCAACACTTAGGACTTCCTTCTTCTCTTTAGATCTTCCGTTCTAGGTAAGAAATTACCTTAGAAGTGTTCCGGAAGCTTTGAGAAGAGACTTGGGCGTCGGGATCTTCAATCTGATTTTCTGGAAAAAGATCCTCTCGAATGGGGGGCCCACAGGGTCTATTTATACGCAGGAGAAGACCCCGGGTGGTTACCAGGCGGTTATCACTTAGGTCGCGCAAGTCACTTGCGCGCCAAGGTGCATCGCGCAAGTCCACTTGCGCGACAGTGATATAACTTGAACGGTGTAGTTGTTGTTGATTCTTTTTTCATGCCTTTGTCGATTTTTGATATTTTCTTAAAGGTTGAATCACTTTGATCTCAGGTATTCCCCTTTTCCGATTTTTAGATTCTATGACGAAAGGAGCGTCAACAAAAGTCCCCCCACAGAGTTGGATCCGGAGAGAAATGAGAATTTGACTCTGAGGAAATCAAATCCATCCAAAGGAAAATGGGGCGCGCAAGTCTTCAAGGCACAGAGGGCGGCGCGCAAGTTCTCTCCGCGTAGGCTTTAAGCGTACTGGGTATGGCGCGCAGATAGGCTTCCTGGCCTATAAATACATGGCTTTTGGCTGGGTATAGCATCTGATCCCGAATTTCTCAAGCTCTCACCACGGTGAAACAGATCATTTTCAGGAGGGAGCAAGCGCAGACAAGTCACGAAGATTTGACCAGAGTGAAATTGTCAGTCAACATAGGTGTATTTGAGGCTGCGGTATCCCAAGGTGAAGCTGATTATGCTACCAAGATGAAGGATCTTAAGCAAAAAATCAAAGAAAAGGTCATCCAGCAAGTGCAACTCCAGCAACAGTTAGATGCTATTACTGGGGAACTTGATCAGCTTAATAAATCATTGGATGAAACTCATATGAATGGCATGAAATCCATCGCAGATGCTAAGAAGGCACTTCAGCAAGCTGAAAAGAGTGAAGTTGGTCAAGTGCATGAGCTTCAAGTAACTGCTGATAAGGCTCAGGATGTTATACATCAAATTAAGACTTATGTTGACAATCTTCTATAATTCTTGAAAAAGAGAAGAGACTCCAATCTGTGGATGTCTTTATATCTCTTGTGTATCAATGAAAAACACTTTCGTCTTCAATCATTTGTACCTTCATTCTTTCACTACCTGCTTCAAATTTACTTAAGCCAATGGGCCTAGTAAGCATAGTTTGATTTTTACTAGGATTATTACAAATAACCCTACAAACATTGAATCTTTTAATTCCTCAATATTACCTAAATCATACAAAAATGTATATTTAGTGAGATGGAACTTGACTTTTATTCAGAGTTCCTTTTTCTTTTGTGGGTAGTTTAAAGTCATGCATGTCGGATATAAAGGGGCTAATGTTTAAGGTCGAAATATCTTTGACCAAAATGGATTAAAATTGATTCAATTCCTTGACAATTTATCTGAAAACATATTATCATACTCAAGTATGAGAGAAAATATGTAAACTATGGCTTAAGAATATTTGAATCTGAGGAATGATATGAAAAAGAGCTAAAAGGCATTAGAAGAAGTAGTTTCCAAGAATGAAGTTACTATTATTTAACAAAACCCGTTAGGGGGTTAAAATATGCAGGGCCACCTAAGGGCATTGGCTGCATGGTCAAATAAATAGTATCTTTCGGCTGACAAGTCTGTTATGTGGACTGTTTATGCAAGGCCACCTATGGGCACGTGCTGCATAGTCAGGCGAAAGAACTCTCAAAAATTTACTTTCCTAGTGTTAAAAGCCAGTGAAAGTTTATGGAGATTAAAATTTTCTAAAGTATAGAGTTGGTTGTATGGAAATATGTACTAGAATATGGAGAAGATATTTCCAAACAATAATATCGGAGAATTGAATGAATATCACTCCTACGAAGGTCTGACCCAAACGTAGGGAAGAAGAATAAACCATAGACTTGAATACTTTCAGATCATGAAAAAGGATATGGGACAAATATGTTAAGGATGGCTATTTTTTTGCGGATCCCTACATACTGTCGTTTAAGAAAAATAAGGAAAAAAGAGTCATTCTTCCCAATAATGAAGTTACTATCATTTAACAAACCTGTTAGGGGGTTGAATTATGCAGGGCCACCTAAGGGCATTGGCTGCATGGTCAAATAAATAGCATCTTTCGGCTGACAAGTCTGTTATGTAGACTGTTTATGCAAGGCCACCTATGGGCACGTGCTGCATAGTCAAGAAAAAGAATTCTCAGAAGTTTGACATTTTTGTGACTAGAAGTCATGAAAAGGGTTATGAAGATCTGAAAATATTTAAGGTTAGGATTATAACACGTAAAGATGGGTATTGTCCAATATATATAGAGATACGTAGGTCAATGATAACCATAATCAAGTTGTGGATGGGTCCTGAATTGAAATTTTGGACTTCACTACGTATCTCATAAGAATGAGAATAAAGCCATACGTAGTTCTTGAAATGCAGTTTAATGTCATGCATGGCGAAAGTATGAGAGATCTTAGTTTACGGTCATAGAATTCAGACCATAATAATGAATACACAGTGTGTTTTCATGAGGACTTTTCAGCCAAGGGACTGAAAGTGAAATTTGGGGTTAGGCCCAAAAGACTTGGGACTGGATTCAAGGGACACTCGAATGTTCCTACGTATCCCATAGGGATGGGAATCAAGTCCACGTAGTTCTAGAACTACCCTTTGTACAAATTTGGTTCGTACATGTGAAGGGTGAAAGGGGACTTTAGTGCAATGATGGTTTAATCTGAGACAAAAAGTTTAGGTATTACCATGTATGCACGTAGTCTTTTGAAAATGAAAACCATGATTGAAAAATCAATGTCAATAATAGTTCTCTCTCAAATGAGGAAATCAAAGAGTATTGTAGTTTATTGTCGTACCGGACAAAAGTGTTGCATAGTTTAACGTCATATAACAAGGACGAATGTGAATCAATGTAAAGATATTGATTCTAGGGGCGGTTTCACGAATCAACATCATATGAGATGGTGGTGAACCGATGTGAAGAGATTGTTTTTGGGATTGTACCCTGGGAGGTTGCCTACATACCCAGCCTGGAGGGCAAGGATCAAAGTCCGTGTAGTTCAATTAAAGAATGAATTAATGATCAAGTTGTTCTTGGGGACAAAGATCTAAATAAAATGTTTTTGGGACTTATACATGGTTAGCGGCCCAAAGAGAGTGTTATGGTTGTGGTTTTCTCTAAGCTCACGTGAGTCATACTCGGTGTGAGAAACAAGAGGTAACAACAACCTTAACGATGCACAGTTTAATGTCATGTAGGACATATCAAGGGACTATGCAGTTTAATGTTTTGCAGTTAGGACTATTGGTGCTGCACAGTTTAGTGTCATGTAGCAGGGACAAAATATCAGTTTAATGTTATGTAGGACATATCAAGGATTTTCTGTACAGTTTAGCATCATGTAGTTAGGACGATGGGGACAATACATTTTAACGTCATATTGGACGAAAGGGGGATTGTGCAGTTTAATGTCATGTAGTAAGGACAAAAGAGTGTACCATTTTAACGTCATGTAGGCCGAAAGTGTGAATAGTTTAAGGTCATATGCATGGACCGTGAATGGTGCAGTTTAATGTCATGCTGGACCTTTGAGATTATATAGTTTAACGTCTTTCCGGATGTAAGGGACTTTTATATAGTTTAACGTCATGTAGTTAGGACATCACAGTTTAACATCTTACTGGACGTAAGAGACTTGCAAATAGTTTATGGTCATATGAATGGGCCAGGGAAGATGCAGTTTAAGGTCATGCTGGACGGTTTAGGGAACTTTTTCACAGTTTAACGTCATGTGGGACGAAGTTGCAGTTTAAGGTCATACTGGACCATTGCTGTATAGTTTAATTTCATATAGCAAGGACAAAATGGTGCTGCACAGTTTAGTGTCATGTTGCAGGGACATCTTCTTTTCTACAGTTTAACGTCATGTTGGAAGAAAGTACAAATAGTTTAAGGTCATATGCATAGACCGTGGATGATGCAGTTTAAAGTCATACTGGACTTTTAAGTGCTTATGTAGTTTAACGTCTTTCCGGACGTAAGGGACTTTCCCACATTTTAACGTCATGTTGGACGTAGTTGCAGTTTAAGGTCATACTGGACCAAAGTTGTATGAACCAATTGTAAGAGTCTTGGTTCTGGGGATCATATTTTGTGTTTATACAAATTATTTCTTCAGAAATATGGCATTGGTTGGAGTCATGATGAGTTCTCCATCCATTGAGATTAATGAATAATATTTATTGGAGTAGACCTTATGTATTGAATAAGGTCCTTCCCATTTTGGATAAAGCTTGGGAGGTTTCTTTCCTGGTATCATTGGTGTTCTGAGAACTAATACCAATTCTCCCTGAATGAATGAACGAAGACGAACTTTTTTGTTAAAAGCTCGTGCTATTCAATTCTGATAGATTTCTAAGTGGTGCAAAGTGCACAATCTTTTCTCATCTAACTATTCCAATTCATTCAATCGCTTTTGGGATTGCTCATCTGTCGATAACTGATCACAAATGGCTACTCTGAGTGAGGTCAATTGAACTTCAATTGGCAAGACTGCTTCTGTTCCATATAACAACGAATATGGAGTTGAACGCGTTGCATTGCGGATGGTAGTACGATAAGCCCATAAAGCATGAAAGAGTTTATCAGGCCATGACCTCTTATCTTTATCCACCATCTTTTGCAGTATATTTGAAAGAGTCTTGTTAAAGACTTCAATTTGTCCATTGGTCGCCGCATGATACCGAGATGAATGGTTGGATTTAATGTTGTATTCTTGATAAAATTTCTTCACCTCAGAAGAACAGAAGTTGGTGTCGTTGTCCGTCAATATGGTATGAGGGACACCAAATCTAGTAATGATGTTAGACTTGATGAAACTAACAATGCATTTAGAACTGACTTCTTTGAGAGGTACTACCTCTTCCCATTTGGAAAAGAAATCAGTAGCAGTAAGAATGTACTTAAACTTCTTGTCCGTAGCTAAAGGGTAAGGTCCCACCACATCCATTCCCCATGTGGAAAATGGACATGAGTATTTAGCTGTATGAAGCAACTCTAGAGGTTGATGAATGATGTTGGCATGTACTTGACATGAATGACACTTCTTTGTGAAATCAACACAATCTTGTATCATTGAAGGCCAAAAGTATCCAAGCCTTCGAATTTGATCAGACAATCTATGTCCAGACTAGTGGGAACCACAGACTCCTGCATGCTCTTCTTTCATGACAGCTATTGTCTCATCACCATCAATGTATCTGAAGAGAACTCCATCAAAACCCCATTTGAAGAGAATTTTCTCTAGGTGGTTTGGGCTATCATAAAGAGTAAAATTGACCACACGCCGCCAGATTTGTTCTTTCTCAGCTCTATCAGGTGGAAGTGTTCCATTTTGAAGGTATTCCCTGATCGGTGACATCCATCCTGTAGTATGACCATATGGTTCAGGAATGGGACTAATTTCATTAATTTCCTCTGTTTTGGATTGAACATAAGGTGAAATTGCATGACGGTGGGCAATACTGATGGTTGTCTCATCCCGATTTGGATCTGCTGGAGTTGTGGCTATATTAGCCAGTGCATCAGCTTGAGCATTTTGTGATCTTGGGATATAAGAAAATGTTAGTTTTGAAGGGAATTCCACCATTAATTCTCTGACGTAATCATACAAAGGTATTAATTCGTCTTTTCTGATGGAATAATCCCTATTGACTTGTTTGATTACCAGGTTTGAATCACCTTTCACCTTTAAGTGATTCACTTGTGCTTGGAGCGCTAACTCCAAGCCTGTGATAAGAGCTTGGTATTCGACTTCATTATTGGTACCACCTTCCCATAATAAAAAGGAATAAGGTAACAATGCCTTATCTGGAGAAATGAGTACAATTCCTAAACCAACTTTTTTGAATTTATGATTTTCCATTTTCTTCCCTGTTGGACTTCTGGAAGCACCATCAAAATACATTTCCCATGTTTGAGGATTCTCTTGAATAGAGAAAACTTCCTCATCAGGGAGTTCAATATCTGAAGACGTGTCTTCCATTGAAGGATGTTCAGCCAGGAAATCAGCCAGAGCTTGGCCCTTTATTGCCTTTTGAGATACATACTGAATGTCGAACTGCTGCAAAATAACTGCCCACCTTGCTAGACGTCCTGTAAGCATTGGATGACTAAGGATGAATTTGATTGGATTATTGCGAGATACCAATTGGACCTCATGATGTTGCAGGTAGTGTCTCAGTTTCTAAACTGCAAAGATTAATGCTAGGCAGCACTTCTCAATACTTGAATACTGGGTTTCTTCTTCAAGCATAGTTCTACTGAGATAGTAGAGGCTATTTTCATTCCCAGCATCATTCTTTTGAGCGAGAAAGGCACCCAATGATCGCTCTAGAGCTGTCACATAGAGGATAAGTGGTCTACCTTCAACAGGTGGCATGAGCACTGGTGGACTCAAGAGGTATTTCTTGAGAACATCAAATGCTTCTTGACATTCTTCAGTCCACTGGTAAGTGACTCCTTTTTTCAATAATTTGGTAAAGGGTAAACTTTTGCCTTCCAAATTGGCGATGAAAAGCCGAATATAGGCTAAGTGTCCTTGAAGTACTCTTAATTCTTTCAAATTCTAAGGAGGTGACATACCAAGGATAGATTTGGTCTTCTCAGTATCGACTTCAATACCACGATGGCGTACAACAAAGCCGATAAATTTTCCTAAGGTTACCCCAAAAGCACATTTTAAGGGGTTCATCTTCAAATTATGTTGTTGAAGTTTGTGGAATATGACTTCCAAATCATCCAAGTGATTAGAATGTTGTTTGGTTTTAACTACCAAATAATCCACATAGGACTCAACAAACTTCCCTAAGAAAGGTTTGAAGATACGATGCATGGCGCGTTGATATGTTGCACCTGCATTCTTTAAACCAAAGGGAATCACCCGGTAACAAAACACACCTTGAGGAGCTCTAAAAGCTGTAGATTCCTCATCTTTTGGGGCCATTCGGATCTGATTATATCCAGAATATCCATCCATGAAGGAGAGTACTTCATAACCAGCCGTCGCATCAATTAAGAGTTCTGTAATCAGAACTGGGAAATCATCTTTAGGACAATACCGATTAAGATCTCTGAAATCGATGAAAACCCTAATTTGTACGTTCTTCTTCTTTACAGGGACAATATTAGCCAACCAATTGGGATATTGAACTTATCTGACGAAGTTATCTTTGATCAGTTTGTCCACTTCAGCTTCAATTTTGGAAGCATAAGTTGGGTGTGTTCTTCTCGCGGCTTGCTTAAATCCTCGATGTTCTTTTGGTAAACCCAAATGATGAGTAGCAACATCAAGATCAAGCCCAAGTATTTGTGTATAGTTCCAAGAAAAAATATCTTTATTTTTCTTTAGAAAAGAAATATACATCTCTTGCTCTTCAAGGGTCATGGCCGCACTAATTAAAGTGGGGCGTGGATCTTTCTCTGTACCCAGATTTATTTCTCTGAGTTCATACACAGCGGTAGAGATACCCTCTTCAAATGTTGGAGGAGCATCTCTAAGACCTTCCTCTTCCTCTTCATTATGTGCAATTTCTTCCGTTTCTACTTACATAGTAGATGACAAAATGAAATTCTCATGATCATAAGAGATGTCAAAATTTTCACATTTTGAAGAAGAAGCTTCCATTTCCGACCCTATTGATGATAAAGGGCCTTCTTTGGGAAATAAAGAGGAGATGATGGATTGAGAATCGACATCATTATTCACCTTTGGTGTTGCTATAACTTCTTCTGGACTGATTGGCGAAGTATAGACTTGTTGGACTTCAGTAGATGAAATGAAAACGTCACCACTTATGCTTTCATCACTATTTGGTAGGTTACCAATTTCTCCCATGTTGTCTGGCTCAATTGTCGTAATTGATATTATGGATCTTTCCATAAGAGTATTTTGATTTGGCCCTATTTATTCAATTTGACTGATAGGTAACACATAATTTGTACTCACATGTGAAAATGGGTTTATTGGAATTTTCTCCAAACCATATGGAGCATTAATTTTGGTAATTTCCTTCATTGTAGATTTTTCTCTTCCCTTCATGTGATAAAATTATGCCTCAATGTATTGAGACTCACATGTCTTGAATGGGGCCTTATCACCATAAAATGTTCCAACTTTACCATTGAAACAGTATTTGAGACATTGATGGTATGATGAAGGAATAGCTGCATGCTGATGTAGCCAGGGTCTTCCAAGCAAGACGTTGAAAGCTGAGTCTTGATCAACAATCATGAAATCCGAATTGGATACAAGATCTCCAAACTGAGTTCTGAGTGTAACTTCTCCCAGTGGTTCTTGTTCATTTTTATCATATCCTTGTAACATCATGGTAGAAGGAGATAAATCAGATTTCGTGAGGCCCAATCGACGAAGTGTATGAATGGGCATGAGGTTGACTCCTGAACCATTGTCAATGAAATCTCTTCGGATATCTACACCATTGACTTTGCCAGATAAGTACAAAGGTTTTATGTGCCCATGCACAACATCATCTTCATCTTTATCAGTAAAAGATATCACTTCATGGAATTCTGCAGGATTATTCTCTATGTGATAGACTTCAGCTGCAGAAATTTCAGCTTCAAATTCCTGAGGACTTGACAAAGCTTCGATGAGTGCTTCCCGAAGATCTTTTGACAGATTCAAAGCATCCAAAACTGATAACATGGCTAGTACATGGGCCAAGTGTTTCAATATATCATACTTTTGATCTAGAGGTCTGCGTTTCCCAACAAGAATATGTGGTTTAGCAGGTAACTTGGAAGCAGATGCTTTGGAAGCTGATGCATCTTGTATTGGGATAGAAGTTGGCAACATCCTTGGTTTTGGAAGATTAGACTGATTAGATCCATTTACTTGCTGAGATAAAGAAGATGGAACCTTTAATCAGTCTTCCAAAATAACTGTGCCAAAACTGAGTTGGCCATTGGCAGAAGAACTTGCTTGTTCTTTTTGAGCTCGCTGAAGGGCTCTACCACGAGTTTCTGCTGCATACACAGTGCTAACAGGGGTAGAATTGGAGTAGTGGATTCGGAAAGATCCACGTCTTCCCCTGTATCTTGAACCTCTAGAACTTCCTCGGATTCCCTTATTTGATAAAGGGAATTCAGGATCATCAAGACTGGAATATGGATCTGTTAATTGAATCATATTAACAGAACCGAAGATTAACTCTTCGTCTGATAAAGACCCTGTCTGACTAGCCTGTTTAGGCTGCGCCGTTTGATGGGGCGGTTCCCGTGGCTTTGAAGTAGATGGCATGAAATCTTCCAGAGTCAAAGACAACTCAGGCCTCGATACATACTCATATTCTTCTGATTCCTCTTTCTTCTTTGAATTTCGCTGCCCTTTTGAGGATTTGTTTTTTAATGGAGGCTTCACTACAGCTTTTGTAGGAGACACAATTAGCTTCTTCAATTGTGTTCGCAAAATGGCATGGGTCCGATTGATTGTCTTTTTGACCATCCAATCATCATATTTTTGCGCAGTTTTGCTTTTGACTTCCTGCCACTCGCCTCCTTCCTTTGGATCTGTAGCAGTAACACACACTACATGAGCTGAAGAACCCTTCAATTTGACTTGTCCCAAGTCGACCATCTTTTGCAGGTGGTCTTTAAAGACAAAACAATCCTTGATGGGATGCCCCAACATTTGATGAAAGGGACAATAATTGGGACGGTCTTCATCTCCTTCCTTGTTTGGCCTCTTGGGCACTAGTAATTGAACCAAATTATTTTCCAGAGCTAAAATGAAGTAACCAAGAACTTTCTCACTTCGGAAAGAGTATTTTTTACTCTTCATATCCTCAAATTGTTTTCATCGTTGATCTCTTTGATCATTTGGACGAAATAGACTTTGTTGTTGGTGTTTAGGAGGTGGAGCCCTTCGAGAAGATGAAGGTTTTGAAGTAGAAATAGGTACAGGTGCTTGTTTAAGCATAACAGTAGCAGTTTCTGCTTTACCCATTCTCCTTCCTGGAGCTTATGGAATTACACAAGATTTAACCTTAGCCTATATAAGGGAATATTCAATTTTCTGAGCGATTGAAGTAAGGTCTCGAAACCCTCCTGTGTATTTCACAGGGATCAATGGCATGCGTAATTCGTCACGCAAATTTGCCACACAGATTGTCAATAGTTCCTCCTAAGGGAGTGCTAAACTCAGGGAATACGTTAATCCCTTCTAGCGAGAAATGAAATCAGAGACTCTTTCATTATCCCTTTGATTGCAGTTTGTAAGATCGAAAACTTTCGTTTTTGGAAAAGTTGAGCTGAACTGAAGAAGGAATTTTTGCCGAAGATCCTCCCATCTGATGATTGACCGGGTTTGCAATCTTGTATACCGGACAAAAGCTGGTCCGTGCAAGGTTTGCACGAAGCATCTGAGTTTCACTGCTTCTTGCTGCTCTGGAGTTCCCATCATAGGATCACAACAAGACACGTAATGTGTCAAATGTTGTTCAGGGTCGCCTGATCCATTGAAAGTAGGGAAAACAAGGTTTCCAAAACTGGATGGAGGAGAAATTGAATCTACCCATTCAGGGTAAACATTCTTTTCAGGTTGAACTTGCGTCCGTTTCCCTTCCATAGTTTCTAACTGAGCTGTTAATGACTCAATAGTAGTTATTAACTTTTGAAAAACATCAGGTTGAACTTGCTTTTTGGTAGGTGCAATGAATGGAGCCTGGACAGACGTGGTGGTTAGTGTTGCAACTAATGGTAGCACTGCCAACCATTGTTGCACTTGACCCATGGGATTAGACCTCTGAGGGTGTACTGATAAAGGAGGATATTCTTGATCCATCTCAGTAACTGCAACAAATTCCTTCGGCTGTCGAACTTCAGCATTCTTAAGCAGAAGACTACTCTGAAGTAGTTCTGCATTCATTCTTCTTAATTCTTTCATTTCTTCCTCTTGTTGTGCAATCCTTTGCTCTAATGAGAGCAATTGACTTTCTCCAGAGGAAGGATATGTAACCTGATTCTTTCCCTTCCCTTTGTTGGATACCTTTTGGAGGTAGGGAAGTGGATTACCTAGGTTCTGAGTAATCCTTTGACTTCGTGTACGTACACCTTCTTCATTTGTATCGGTGCATACATTTTCTTGAGCAGGACGCTCTTCATCTGAGTCCCCTGAGTGAGTCTCCTCTGGTGTATTAGAAAAAACGGCATTGATGACATTGATTGATGCATAATGCATCGTATCTCTTCTATCAACATTTCTGTGATATTGTCTTCTTTCATGTCTTTGATGAGACATTTCCTTTTGTTGATTCAATCTTTTAGGAACTTCTTGACGAGCTATAACTTGGAGGGAATCTCCTGATAATTTGGATCTTTGTTCCTCTTGGGGCTTCTTCGCCAATCGAGAAAAGACCGACATTCTCTGAGGAGGGGATTGATGATTTGAAAGAGTCCCCAGTCTCGAGAACTGGGGATGTTCCTGCTGCTTCCGTTCAACTCCTCGAATCCCATTTGTTGACTCTGAGGGTTGGGTTAGAGAAGTCCCCAGTCTGACAAGCTGGGGTGGCTCTTGACATGCTACGTCTGAGATCTTCTTAAAAGATCTATTGATCTTGCGAATCATAGTTCGGAAATTAGCTGGATGCATTAACCTGTATCCACTTTTATCACCTGGTTCAACAGACCGTTGGATGATTTCCGAAACTTCTTTCATTTGATGATGTGTTTGCTCCATACGAGAGGCTTCTGCAATATTCTCTCCTGCTTGATGTAGGAGCAATTCAACAACTTGTTCTCTATATGCTTGATTTTGAGAGGAACTAGTTGAAGCCTGTTTTTGAACAAGCTTTTTATTATGAACAAAGCCCATTGACTGTGGCCGGCCATGGGCAATAACATTGCATGAGACCATTTTCGGCGGGCTTTGCTGACTGGAAAGCACTGTGAAATGTAGTGCTCTGTGAACACCCCATCCTCTGATATGAACATCAGATGGAGCATTGGCAATTAACTGACGCAATTTTCTTAGTGCGCCAAGGCATAAACGTTGAAGGGTTCTCTATTGCTTTTCAGCCTTCGAATACCGAGAGACTGATAGAGATGCCAAATAAATCTGACGTTGTAGCCCTTCTATTATCTTAAGATGATGTCCATATTCATCATAAGATAATACCTTCTTCTTTAATTGACAAAGAGTTTTCCATATGTTGAGACGAATATCATGGATTCCATCATCCGTCAACATCTTTGGAATGTCGTACTGGGAGTCAGCCAAAGGCCAAAACATGACTGGTACCTCACCTTTTTCCAGTTTTTTCCTCATGTTCTGCATTTCCTTTTTATCATTAAATGAAGATTCTTCTACCTGTTTTGACCAGAGTTGGTGTTTCCTTGTTGCTTCATCAGATTCAACAAGATTGGTAGAGAGATCATTGATCAAACTAGAAGATGCATGACTTAGGGGTGGTTCGGAGAATGACCTAAACCCTGGGCTATCTTCTGATTGAGAAAGTATTTCACTTGTTAGCGATAAAGCATCAGACATGACTGGTTTCGCATTTCCAAGTCCCTCAAGATAAGTGGGATTTCTCGGCACTACATTGTCCACTGGAGTATTTTCCAGGCAATGTGAATCACTACTGCAGAGATGAATTTCACAGAGAAATTCATCATCATGGGGAGGACCACCATAATGGGTTACAACAAAAGATGAGATCTCTTGCTCCTTGGTCTTCTGACCACACAGAGGGTTCCTGTGGCTCTCATCTGAAGAAGAAACTTCAAGATTGACCGAATTTTCATGAAGCAAGACTTCATAAGGAAGTGTCTGTTTAATACCTTCAGAATTAATGTTCCTGTTATTGGGAACTGAGGGAGTAGAATCTTGAATTCCGACAGATAAATGTCTGAGGGCTTCAAGAACTCCAGCATCGAGCAAGGCCTTGTTGCAGATTGGCCTTTGATCTCCGGACTGTGCTGGGCGGATCTTTTTCTTAGATGCCTTCTTACTTGCATTGGAAACCACTTGTTGACGAAAGTGGTTACTTTGAGCAGGTGTATGTGCCTGATCAGGAAAGATGGTCAGGTTAGGCTGACGATCTCCACTCAAATCAGGTGTATGTGCCTGACTTGGTTGTCCGTATGATATGGGGGAGTATGCCCCATGACCCTCTTGGACTGGAATAGATGTGGGTGTCTGTTCTGGAGTGAATCGTTGATGTGTCACTCCACTGCTAGGGATAGATTTATGTGTCTGTCCCTGAGATGATGCTGAAGCTGTTATGATATCTTGGAAAGCATCCAGAATATGATCAAGAATTTGCTTCTGCTCTTTCACCATTGACAAAATATTTTTGGTGACTTCAGCCGCTGGAATGGGAATATACGTCCATTCCGGGTTTTGAGTAGGTGTATGTGCCTGCTCCTGTCCTCCTTTTCCTATCAGTGAATCCTGACAGTACTCAAGTGTGGAGGAAGAGAGTTGAGTCTGCCTCCTGTTTGTCGTCGGGGCTTTCTGACTGACTTCTCCGTGCGCTACCAAGAGAGACTGTTGGTAGGCTTGATTAGTATTAGCAGGTGTATGTGCCTGCTGATTACACTTCGCCAAATGCGGTTGAAGAGATCCATCATATGTAGTCAGACGAGTTTTCTGACTAACTGGTGATGCATAAGCAGGTGTATGTTCCTGCCTATAGTACTCCGCCGGAATTGCCTGGCGGGATTGGCTTGATGCTGCCAGACGAGTCTTCTGGACAACGGAATTAAAACGGGCAGGTGTGTGTGCCTCTTCGTTGTTCTCCACCAAGTTAGGTTGGTGGAATCCATCATATGTAGTCAGACAAGCCTACTGACTAACTGATGATGCATAAGCAAGTGCATGTTCCTGCTTATAGTACTCCGCTGGAATTTCCTGGCGTGATTGGCTTGATGCTGCCAGACGAGTCTGATGGATATCGGAATTAAAACGGACAGGTGTGTGTACCTGCTCATTATTTTCCACCAAGTTAGGTTGGTGGAATCCATCATATGTAGTCAGATGAGCCTGCTGACTAACTGATGATGCATAAGTAGGTGCATGTTCCTGCCTATAGTACTCCGCCGGAATTTCCTGGCGGGATTGGGTTGATGCTACCAGACGAGTCTGCTGGACAACAGAATTAAAACGGACAGGTGTGTGTGCCTACTTGTTATTTGCCACCAAGTTAGGTTGGTGGAATCCATCATATGTAGTCAGACAATCCTGCGGACTAATTGATGATGCATAAGCAGGTGCATGTTCCTGCCTATAGTACTCCGCCGCAATTTCCTGGCGGGATTGGCTTGATGCTTCCAGACGAGTCTGCTGGACATCGGAATTAAAACGGGCAGGTGTGTGTGCCTGCTCATTGTTTTCCACCAAGTTAGGTTGGTGGACTTCTCCGGAGATGGCAGGGATGATAACCTGCCCATCATTAACCGGATTCTGTCTCTGGCGATTCATCTTGCCTGCTCGGGTTCGAGGAACCTGAGCTGAATGCCTGGAGTCGGTACCCTCATCATGTTGAGGGCGCACTACCGCACGAGTATGACGACGATTGTTGATGGGAGCTCTCGGGAAGGACTCCTATCTTTTTGAATTAAGGCCCTGAGGGACCTGCTCATTCACTTCCTCAGAGTAAGGGAGTGAATGGAAATTGCGTTCCGGGGATAACGACCCGAAACGGTTGGAGACGGTAGTCAGCACCGTCTGCTTCTTGATCGATGGTCGCCGTTGTCCGGACGACCAGGTAGAGTTGTTAACTTG
This sequence comes from Viscum album, assembly GCA_963277665.1. Taxonomy (NCBI): domain Eukaryota; kingdom Viridiplantae; phylum Streptophyta; class Magnoliopsida; order Santalales; family Viscaceae; genus Viscum; species Viscum album. The sequence goes on along the minus strand of OY728145.1, from coordinate 614,541,073 downwards.
GAGGGCCTGACGAGCGACCTCTAGAGTTGGGATAGTACCGTTGCGACGGTACTTCTTAACCCGTTCATTAGAAACCCAGCGTTGAAGACGCTGATTTGGTGATGTCATCCTCAGAGCAGACGACGTTCCAGAAGGAGTAGCAGCATTGGTTTTCACAGCAGCTGACCTCACAGTAGAGGTTTTCACAGCAGCAGTATTCACAGGGGTGAATTTAAGGAAATCCATTTTGCAGAAGATCTTGAGAAAAGAGTGCCTGTTCCATATAACAGACATAATCAAGATGAATCCGGCCACTGCATATTTTGGATGAGCACATGTCAATGATTGCTTTGTTGGCCCAAGGGGCCTAACAAATAAGAAGAAGATCACTTTAACTTGGTTAAGGATTCACGTCGGGTTCACCATTTTTGTTTCGCATGGAATTCGCGGATGACCTCCTGGATGGGAGATTCAAACGTTCCGATCGGTTTCTAACGGGTTTGCTCGTAGAACCGGAAACATCCAATGATTCCACATCCGTTTGGACCTACTTTCCAAAGGTAGGCGCTCATTAGCATGTGGGCTAATGAGGCTTATGAATTTTCATTGGTCGAGAGGATGGGAGGTCGGACTCATCACACCTTTTTTAGGGGAATTATTGTCTACTCCGGGACTCTCTTTATAGATTTAAGTTATGTTCGTGAATCCTTATTACATTACCAAGTATTAAATGATCTTTCCTTCAGTTTAACAATCAATGATTAAATATGTAAGAAATTTAGAGGATCTTTTATATGTATTCGAGGTTCTTCATCAATAGAGAATCATCTGTATCTATTTAGAGATTCTTAGTCAATGGTATCCTTCAAAAACATTTATAAAAGTCTCTTGGTCATTATGATGACCAGGCTGGTTTTAAAGCCACTCAGTGGGGCACTTGAAGTTTATCGTCATTCAGAAGGACATGGATTATTTCAAAGTTGGGATCGAACCCATAAATGGGATACCTACGTATCCTTTGTTTTGGAAAAGGAATCAGAACCCACGTAGTTCGAGTAAGGGAGTATGACGTTTATGATTGATGGCTCAAAGAAGGATGTCATAATTACTTTTACACTCTAAGCTCACGTGAGTCATGCTCGGTGTGAGAAACAGGAGGTATTGGTAAAAAAATAGCCAATTGTGCCATGAAAGATGCAATCATAAGAAATGGTTTGAGGATTATGTATGTATGACTTCCCAGATAGATGAAGGTTTAGGATTCACTTTTAGGGAGAAAATCCATGAACAGGGTCCATAAAGGTATATGTGCTTTATGGAGATTTGAATACTCTAATCATGAGGCTTACTCCTAAGGAGGATGCCCAAGTTAGGAGGGGACTTATGATTGGGTTTTACTCCTGAAAAGGAAACCAAAATCAAGGGTAAATTAGGACTGGTTAAAGAGAAATTAGGGGACTTGGGGCGTATTCCTGAAGAGGAAGCCCAAGATTATAACTGGGACTTATTCCTGAAAAGGAAGCCCAGGTTAGGGGTTAAGGTTTGGGGCTTACTCCTGAGGAGGATGCCCATATTTGAGGTTGAGGCTTACTCCTATGAAGGATGCCCAAATTAAGGGACTCGGGGCTTACTCCTAAGAAGTATTCCCATGTTTGAGATTGGGGATTACTCCTAAGAAGGATGCCCATATTAGAGGACTTGGGGCTTACTCCTAAGAAGGATGCCCAGATTAAAGGATTATGACTGGGGCTTACCCCTGAGGAGGATGCCCAAGTTAAGGAATTAAGGTTTGGGGCTTACTCCTGAGGAGGATGCCCAAGTTAGGGAACTTTAAGAATTTGGGGCTTACTCCTAAGGAAGATGCCCTGATTAAAGGACTTATAACTGGGGATTATTCCTAAAAAAGGAGACCCAAGTTAAGGATTCTCTCATCTTAAAGGATGAGGTTGAATGAATGAACTCTCCATATTTAGTGACATAAGGATATTTAAATCACTAGGTTTTGAGAGATATTCCACAGAATTCCTTTCAGATAAGGAAGTCAAATCAAGAAATCATGCCATAAATGGCTTTGAAGAGTGTCTTGAAGACTGAATCTTGAAATGGAAAGGTGTAATGGCTTAATAGGGGTAAAATGGGAAAGATGGGCACCCAAAAAAGTAGGGGCGTGCAAGTCTTGAAAGGCGCGCAAGTATTGCGGCGGCGCTCAAGTATTGGTCGCGCAAGTATACTTGAGAGACATGAGGGGTACTTGTTCGATTTTCAACCAGCATTAAAATACTTGAGCGACTCTTTATTAATTACTTTAGAATCCTCTTGAGGATCTTCCAGAAAAGGGACGCGCAAGTTCTATTGAAGGAAATAAGGCGTCGCGCAAGTGTTTGATAAGTTTCAACACTTAGGCCTTCCTTCTTCTCTTTAGATCTTCCGTTCTAGGTAAGAAATTACCTTAGAAGTGTTCCGGAAGCTTTGAGAAGAGACTTGGGCGTCGGGAGATTCAATCCGAGTTTCTGGAAAAAGATCCTCACGAATGGGGGGCCCACATGGTCTATTTATAGGTAGGAGAAGACCCTGGGCGGTTATCACTTAGGTCGCGCAAGTCACTTGCGCGCCAAGGTGCGTCGCGCAAGTCCACTTGCGCGACAGTGATATAACTTGCGCGATGCAGTTTCTGTTGATTCTTTGTTCATTCCTTTGTCGATTTTTGATATTTTCTTCAATGGTTGAATTACTTTGAGCTCAGGTATTCCCCTTTTCCGATTTTTAGATTTTGTGACGAAAGGATCGTCAACAGCAGGGCATCTAGATTATCCATAAAAAACCCATATATTCAAGGTCGATTATATAGGGTAGAATCACTCGTCTAGAGAAACCATCCAAATCCATCACTATGAAATGTAATAATCACTTGGTTATATAGGTGTGAAGGTAATATTTGTAGATAAATCCAAAAATAAACCAAAGTGGAGTCCATTTAATTATGCACATATAAAAATCAGTGATTGTAAAACAATCTTTTCCATTCATAGGAATTAAACTACCTTGTGCGTGACCAGATAAAATTAATCGCATAGATAAAATGAATCCATAAGGATTTTTGTGTGTAAATAGAGGTGGAAACATTCCTATCTAGAATCCAAGGCTTGATGAATGAAGATAATATCGAGAGGGAGGTCTAATCGACATTAAATATGGAAAATAGAAAATACTCATGATTTTTCGAAGTTGTATCACATTCCTCCTTAGAATTCAAAATCATTAGACAAGAATTCATTGATATATGTGACTTCAAATACAGGAATAAAGAATTGATAAGAAGGAGAGGGATATGTTGGCATGTAGGAAGGTTTCTAAATAGGTATTCAGTGATGAAACTAGTATGAAGGGGCACAATTGGTATCTATGAATAAGAATCAACATTTTCCACAAAACTAGTAGAAGATTGTATATGAAACCTAGGAGCCTAAGGTGTTGAAATTGGTCTATAAGATAGAGAAACCTTAATAATTATACATGGGATTTGTGGAGGAGTTTCTGGGGTAGGATTTACTATACCACTATGGAAAATAACAATATGATAATTTGAAGGGGGTAGTGTGTGGGGCATGATCAAATAGATAGAATCTTCCTTCTTATATTAACAAAACATATTTTAAGAATAATGTCACATTTATAAAATTATCATAATATGATAATTAATTGAATATTCATGAAACTATTTTGAAATAAAAAAATATATACTTAAGAACTAATATAAACAATTTAAGAATATAATATAGAACATAGAAGTATTTATTTTAGTTTTATACAATATAATTAATGTTTTTTTTCAAATAAAATATATTTTGGGTACTCATCTTTAATTTATGGTTTCATAAGTTTCCTTTTATTTTTTTATTTTAAATTTAAGTAAGTATCCTTTTACAATAAATTAATAGATTTTTTCCATGGTAATGATCATTATATATGTTTTTGTTATAAAATAAAATTTATTATTAAATGAGATTAAAAAAATAGATTTTCATTGAATTATAAGAAATTATTTGAAATTTATTTTACCACTTCTATAAGTAATAATATATAATAAACATTCACTAATTTGGATTTTTATGTTCTAGTTTTTCAATTTGGTCAACTTTTTTTAGTCATATTGAATACTAACCAAGGTATTTTTTGACCAGGGTAAAGTGTTGGGTGGGTTAATTGGAATTAAAAACAATTTATATAGTCTCTAAATACCCCAATGATATTCTTTTTATATATTTACTTAGACTAATATCATTCAATATTAAAAACAATTGTCAATTTATTTCTGTTTTCCTTTGTTAATATCCTTTATATTATTTTATGTAAAGAATCAGTACAAAATGTCACTCTATTCCTTTTAACAACTTTAATATATTTACCTAATTATTTAATGATTATATAAACCATTATAATATTTAATTTTTAAGTTTAAAAATTAAATTTTATAAGTTGTATAAAAACCTAAAATTCTTACACATAGTTTATTTAGTTCTTATATAAGTAGGTGAAAAATCAATTTTGAGAGTTTTAAAATATTAAAATTTAAGGTTTTTGGAAAATTTAATATCTTGAATGTTTTATTAAGATTAAAATTATATTTAGATAGTTTTTTAAATATTCAAATTCTAACTCTCAGATAATATTGATGTTTTTAAGTCAAATTATGTGAATAATACCACAAATGAATTTAGGGATATGTAATGTTAAAAAATATTTATTTAATTGTTTTAAAATTCATAGAAAATACTTATTTTTTATAAATTTTATGGGTAATGGTAATATTATCTACAATTTTCCACATATTATCCACTAAACCTTTTAGAATATCATTATTAACTCTTAACGACTAAGAATATACTTACCCCCATAATGGTTCAGTGGGTTAATGAGGGGTTAAACAAAAGTGCTAAGGGTTAAATTAAAATAAAAAGGGTTTATATCATATTGGTTGTATGGATTTAGAACATATATAATATAAAATTCTAAATTGAGTCAATTTAGATCCAATTCTACCTGAAAACTACCTTATATTAATTTACAGTTTAGAATAATTACTTGTGTACCACTACCCTCTAATTTTAAAGGGTACCATATATAATATGTTATTCACACCTCCCATTTCCACTTATCTCAGAATAAATCCAAAAAAAATATTATAAATTTCCTTATCCATGATAAATAGGTTCTTTTATTCTTAAAATAAACAATCAATGGTCCTTAATAAGAGATCCAAATGAGTTTTCTTAAAGAGAGGTAATCATTTTCGTTGAATCCCTTAAAACTAATTTGTTCTTATACCTCTTATAAATATTACATAAGAATATTAAAATTGTGAAATTAAAAGAATAATCTTAATTATTTTTTATTATTTTAATATAATAACTATTATCTATTTATCAATCATCCCATTGGAAAATGAAAACATTGTCATACGTATGTACAGACTACTCTCTCCGTAACCAACATAATTTTTTTTTAAAAAAATCATTTCATTATTTGAAATAAAGATGTATTTATTGATTATATATGATATTTATAAAATTATTATGATTACTTAAAGATAAAATATCATATACTCTTTGATCCTCTTTTCTATTGTAAGATGACAACATCACTCGTGTGTACATGTGGACTACCATACCCATGAAGTGTCGTGATTAGTTTTCCATTTTATATTTATATGGATAGACATAAGAATATTTTCAATCAATATATATGAAATATATGATGTATTTTTTATTATTCAAAGATGAATTAATTTTTACCTTTCATTCATTTCATACATAAAAAAATGAAGACCTCACACGTGTATATGTGATGACTATCACCTACACGGAGTGATGTAATACATTTTTCATCCCAACATAATATGGATGGTCAAAACAGATTAGGTAATGTATAAATATGATAATTATTAAATGGTTAATATTCGATAGATTATGAAACCTTTACCAAGGTCTATGGTCCAGAACTAGTGAACCGAAACATGTATGAATAATAGAACATAGTACACCCAAAAAGTTGTTTTATGGAAGAATTATTAAGAAAGGATCCGTAAGAAATTATAATTGAGTCATATATGGTAATATAAGAATAAATACGGTTCATTAGTAATTTTGTTATAAATCCAAATTTACTTCATATGATTTTAAGACTGTATATGATGAAGTTTATGACCCGAGTTAAGGGATTCTCATCTCAATTTTATATCAATGAGAAAAATGTCAAATTCAATAGTTATTTATTTTTTGTGGTGTATATAATACAAATGAATTTAATTTACGGATATTTTTAGGAACCTTATGGTGATTTAATAATCTATCTATAATTATCGCTTATGTGTGGTTTTTATTTAGAGATTACCAAATCATTAAATTGTCTTTATCGGAATATTGTTTCATTGATATGTGGTTCATAATATGTAAATATATTTAATTATGGGGTGTGTATAAATACCATTTGGCTTATTATATCATTAATATCTTTTTATTCATTTTATTTAATTTTTATTTTTATGTTATTACATTCATAAGTATTATGATTCATTATTTACTGAAATAGTAAGGGTTTATTATACAAAACAATTTATTTTCGGGATTGCCCATGATAAATTAAAATTATGGTAAATTATATGATATTAATCTATTAAATCCCAAATATTTGTACATCCTTCAATTATTATATAAAATTTCATGAAATATTACCATTTTCTCTCTTTCTTTCTTAAAATATTTAAGAATTGTTTTTAGAAAAGTCTCCCTTATTTCCTCTACGATTAATGAGATTTTTCTTCCCTATCCATGTTATTAAAAAAATATAATGTTTTTATCCAACTGTAAATTTTTTAGAAATATTCTTTTTGTAACGTTTTAATTTGTTTTTAATTTTGTAGAATTAATCTTTTAAATTGATTTCTGTATGTCTCATTTTAGACTTTATAATTTTTTTAAAATAAATTTATGTTTTTATATATAGGACATGAATGAATTTTACCACTATCATGACCATTAAATTTAGTGGGGATTACATTACATGTTTCCAAATTTATTTTCAAATGAAATTTTTTTCTTAATAATCTAAATTTTTTTTATTTTACATGTGCTTAAATAAAATGATATTTTTCATATTTTTAATGAAAATTTCAAATTCTTTTTTAATTTTATTTTTATATTTTGTTAACGTCCTTCAAGAATTTTACTTATTCATTATTTTTATTCAATTATTATACCATCCACTTTATTTCTCTAGATGGAATAAGATGATGATATTTTTAAGATGACTTAATGAAACACAATTCATTCCCATAGATTTATAATCTATGATGAAATATTGAAAATTTTTATAATAACATCTACATTATTTATTTTGAATACTATGATTATGTGATGATGAAATATTAATGAATCCCATTTATATTCATCTCTTTATGCTATGATAAAGTGATGAAGGCTTTTATGCTCATTTTCAACACTTGGTTAATGTTTTATTTTGTGAACTGTGGAATTAAAATTATATATATCCCTCAAATGAATTGGGTAGATATTGACATATCATTAAATTATATGGACTACAATGGGGATTGAATCGAGTTTAATAAGGGAATATGTACACTATTTTAATATTGGGAGTAAAACATGACTATGGAAATAATTGAATGGGGAGTGAACCTATTAAAATATTGTCAAATTTTCATTATGATAGTCCTAGAAGTGATCCTGGACTAATTAAATGATTTTATATTCTTATGTGTCTGCCAAAAGATTATTTATTTTGATTATGATATATTTTTAGGGATCATGATTGAATATTGATGATTTCATTCACACATGACTTAGGGGTTTTTTATAAAAATTCATTATTCTATTAATCATGATTAATGATATTTAATTTATTGGGTATGACAACCACATGTTATGATCATGTAATCATACTTTTATTCTTATAATTTGATCAAATATGATAATTTAATGATATTTCATATTTTTACCATCATTGAGCATTAGATGTCAATGATTCTTATGTTTCTATTTCCCTAGGATACAAGGAATTAACTTATATAAGATATTTCTACGAGGTTACCATTTTTTGAGTAATTTATTAGATATTTTAAATATATCTTATTGAACATGAAAAACTGATTATAATGGGAAAAATACTATTTAATTAGGAAGACATGGGTTTTAGTAGGTAAGGAGTTATTCTAAATTCGATAAAATTATAAACCTAAAAGGTTATGGGAATGTAATTTAATCAAGGTTAGTGATTGATATTGTAACTATAAAAAGTGAAAATGGGGTCGTTTTTGTTGGTATGAAAGCTAGCATGTAATGAATATTTTTTTAGCATTGTATATGGGTTCACTAATCATGGGTTTTTTGAAGAATAAACTGTTCTGTTAGTACCATATATTATCCTTAATCCCAGACAGTAATTATTAAATCATGTTTTCATGTATATTATGTATTGGAATCATATAATTGACTTAACATAGAAAATTACTTAAAGAAATAACCACATAGAGAGTACTATGAAACACCTTTTGGGACCTTAGGATCTGAGTCGAAATATTATTAGTCATTATTTTTCATTGATGATAAATCAAAAAATAGACTTTACTGTAGTAAAAATCACTAATCAAATTATATAACACGTTATATTGTATTTATATAGTTATCAAGAATCATCATGCATCACATATCCTGAAATACCAAAATAATTCTTTGTCATCTTAGAAACATCCTTATATACCATCTATTATCTCCCAAATCACCACTGTGAACATAGTCTATAATACATTATTCAATATTCTAAATCATTTTTTATTACCAAAATAAATTATTATCAACCCCATACATCACACATCCATGAAATACGTTCAAAGAATGAATATCTTTAGCATGAAACATCATGTCAATGACTAACTCTATAGAGATCAAAAACTTTATAGTACCTCACTTATTATTACCACATCATGGCACTAATGTTATGATAATATGAATGATCAACTAACCCATCCTACCAATGGTAGGTCCCCTCACATGGTCACATTAGTCCACACTCGATTTTATATTTATCCCTTTTGTCACTAAAAAAGTTAGTTAGGAGACAATAAGAATCAATGAAATCTAAAAATACATAATTTTGTAAATTATATTAGTGTAATAATAATCAATATTGTGAAACTATACTTCCCAATTTTTATTTATTCACTTTAGATGAACAGATCAAGCTAACTATTGGATGGAACAATGAGAAGAGAGAAAAATAATACTTGAAGTGGATTAATGAATGCCTCAAGATTGACTCTAAATTGAGGGGAAATAAGGGATATAATCAATGTGACGTTTCTAAAAAATTTAACCACCTTAAATTTCCTTTATTTTTTCTCAAATTAAAGTATAGAAACTATAAAAATATTGTTATTTCACCATCTAAATAAAATAAAAAAACACTAGGTACCTAGTTTCTCATCTACCATTGTCACTATAATAACCAACAAAATAATTTTTTATTCAGGGGTTTAGTACCCTATGGAATTCTTTTAGAGTACTTGGTTCATCTCACTAGGCACCTGGTATTGTCTATTTTGTTTTAATTGAAATGACATCATTTTGTTCTATTATATGATCAATTAATTTCTTTAATTATATATAAACATGTGTGAAATCATTCTTAATTTGATACTCAATAGGAAAAAATACATTAATCCAAAAAATAAAAAATATATACAATAGATATAGTTCTATTGGAATTTATATTTTATCTCATTCCATCAACACATTTTTGTGTAGGTCATCATAGATAGCATGCTTTGGGTATCCTGCAGAGATACCATGTTTCAAACGTGTGGTAAAATATGATCTGTGTTCCGTATAATTTTTTTTTTCAAACTATATATATTTACATTCATTATATAATTAGTATAATAAGGGTCTATGTTTCATATTATTCCCCAATATATGAGGATATTAGGTAATCTAATTTGTAAACCATCACAAATAGATTCACTACATTTTATATAACTATGGATGAGATAAATAAGGGTGACTATATACGATACTAATCATATTATAGTATTTTATAAATTATGGTTATATTTTCCCTCCTATGTATCATGCATGACATTAAGTATCTTAATTAAGTGAAATCAAGGAAGTTTATAGTGAACTAAATATAAATTGAATGTTTTTTAAAAAAAGTAGGTGAGTTGTTTATAATTTACTCATCTATATAGGTAAATGATTTATGATCTTTTAATCTATATTATTTAGTATTTACTCAATTAATTGATAATATAAAATTCATTTTAGCAGAATGAAACATTTCATGACATATGGATAATTGATTTATTAAATACTGGAATTGTATGGTTATGTATAATGTATGGGATATATCATTTATATACAGTTATGATTATACATTTTTTGTTAGAGATCATATGAAATACCATTATAGATTGAGTAAAATTAATTTTTTACAGGATCCCATTCATTAAATATAATTATATATTTTAGAATTTATAATAATTTTCAATAATCAAAATACCTTCAGGATCATACTTTATGGTTGTGAAAACAAGGATAAGGTATTTTAAAATTGTTTCCAAGTGTTTAAAATTATGATATTATTATTTTTTAGGAATTTTCTAATAATCTATATTTATTTTCCATACAAAGTTTGGTGATTTAATTGAATATATAATAGCATTGGAGTTTTTTATAGGGGAAACATGAGCATGTTGGCTAGTGATCAGGCATCTTAGGTGGCAATGAAATAAACAAAATGAAAAAATTGTCAAAAATGTGAGTTGTAGTAATTGACATAGTTAACAATTAGGGGGTTGATATCTCTTTTTGAAATTGTAGTAATCAAGAGAACATGATGTGTGTCCCAAATAGACATGGGTTACCTAAAATGTTAATGAAAATAACATGTCCTAACATAGGTAAAAGGGTTCTCTCAATCCCCATGGGTTATCGACAAGCACCTGATCATCAACAACTACATTTGGGAATGATTTTTCAAAGAAGTACCTAAAATAATGTGATAAACGAAATGGATTATATTTGTATGATATATGTAATAAATTTTTTTATGTATAATCAAAAGTGAAAAATGTTCCAAGGTATATGAAAACTACCAAAGTACTCATAAATTGATATTTCCCCAATCTATGTAAAATGATATCCCCTCCAGAATCATATACCATGTTATGAAAGAAACTCTTAATATCCATATAGTAATTTTTGTACCTATAGTAGATATAAAAATATATACATACTCTGAAAGGTGTTTGTGGGGAGTTAGTAAAACATCCAAGCATGATCCCACCAAGTGTTTCATAAGAATACATTATAAAATAAACTAATAATTTTCTGGTATTTTAATGTAACCCATGAGATACATTTTAAAATAAATTAAGGATAATAAACATAAAAATTTAACAACCATTCCAAAAAACATGTTTCTAAATAATTTTAGTATACAAACAAATAAATAATTTCAAAGATAACCAATAAAGAAAATAATAACATGTCTACTATAAATTTTGAGCCAATATGGATCCCTATTCAATAATCATGATTAGTAGGACACCTGGTATGGATATTACCCAAATAGAATAGGAGTATGGGGTAATACTAAACTCCATTGAGTTGATCCTTTCCAGAAATTAGGAAAATTGGTTAAAATTGTAACCAAGAGGAACGTGTATATGGGTAAAGAGTTTATCCCCATAGACAGCTCCCAACATCATCATTGATCACTATTGGGTTTATCACAAAAATATCACACAAATAGATTTTCATCTTTGATACCATTCAAATAATTCTATAAAACTATCTTAATTAAACATTCCAAGGTGATATACAATTTTCAAAACCATATTAAAAGCCACTATATTTCATCCAAACTATTTTTATTCCTTAAATAAATTTTATAAATCCATTTCAATGGCAAGGAAATAATGGATCACATGATAAACCCTTATTACAAAACCACCATCATTGAGACATATGTGTTAACCACTACTATGGGTAAACAATTAGCTATGATGATCTGAGGGCCTTAGGAATCAAGAAGGGATCCACTCTACTTTAGAAAATACACCCCAAAATTTTTAAATATTAGTACAAAACTCCTCAATTTAACAAAAGACCAAGAAGAGATTATAACTTAGATCCACACTAGGATCACCAAGAGTTGATCCTCCGATGCTGGGGATGAATCCATGTTCTTAGGCAGTAAAGGATATCCTGAAGAATCTATAGAGTCAACTAAGAGTTAATAGAGAGTTCACGAGAATAAAATTTCTTTAAAATATGTACAATGAACCTATATTTGTTAAAGACGAGGCTAAGATACATAATAAGGAATTTGAACACAAGGTAAGGGTTTTTTATATCACTTTTACATCTGTGAGACATACGCCATATTTACCACTTATTCTATTGAGTGGTGTATATAATGACTATATGATATGTTTTATGATTAATATCATTATAAAAAATGTATTTAATGTCTCATTTTATTATTATCTATTTTCTTGGGATAATGATACAGATGATTCCAAAGTGGTAAGGGTTTATTTCATAATGTCATTATTATTCAGGATTTATTTTTTATAAGCCTCCCTTGGTGGAATTATTTTATATTTATATCTTAAAAATAATAAATTTTATTCTACTATAGTTATTCATAAAAATTTCAATTAATAGTAAAAAGTTTCAACTATTTTTTACTTAATTTTTTTTGAGAAAACATTTTTAATAAAATCCAAATTTATTTCTCTCTTTAGTCAAAAATAATTTTTATTCCTGAATAATATTTTGAAATTTTTTTCTAAAAAACGTTTTAAAATTATCCAAATTATTTTTAAATAATATTTCGACCTTTTGAAAAAAAATTACAAATTTTTTTGAAATGAGTATTTAATTTTTGTTCGAAACATTTCACATATATCTTCTACTAAAAATGTGAAAAAAATCATTATTTTAACTTCTATAGAATGAAAATAATTTTCTTCCATCCTGACCACTCAATATTTAAATGATTATTTTACAATTTTTCTGAGGATGCCTTCAAAGAAATTTATTTTATAAATATTTTCTAATCTTTTTTGTTTTAAAAATATCTTCAAAGTGAAAACGTTATTTTCCTCCAAAATGAATTCAATTAAAGTTTCTTTGTATTTATATTCATCAATGACATCTAACCTTTGTGTACCTATGACCAAATGAAGATATGTTGTAATTATATCATCCATATTATTTCTTCAGAAGGTTTATGATCTATTTTACTGATGCCATACAATTTTTTTAACTTTTACCATATTAACCTTGATGGTTAGTGATTATGTATATTTGATCATGGAGAATAATAATATTTATTATTTTAGTTTTAAAATATGAATATTTATATTGATTATGTTTCACCCTTTTCATTAGAGGAATTCCTTAAAATTAGTATGTGATGGATGGATCATGGTTATAGATATCCCCTCAATACATCAACAAGATTGATGAAACAAATCAGTTGGACAAATTAGATGTGTTTCTACCCACATAAAGTTCTCAAAAATATGTATCATATGTCCAACATTATTCATTACCCCATTATCAGATCATTTATTGATGTCCATGTTATTATTTAATTAGTTAGAATATCCATGGATAAGTTTCAATCCCTTGATATTATTTATATAGCTTTATTTGATCATTATTTATTTCTTCTATATTATGATTGGTTTATTGGTTAAATGGAACATGATTAAATTTTATACCTTCCCATATTGATTATTCTTATTTTTTTTTGATAGATTCCACTATATTCTAACTCTTACTAAGTTTCTAAGATCACCCGTTTTTTATTTTTTTCCCTGTGGTTCCATAAAGTGTTTTTATTTTATATACATGGATATAGTATGTGGAATAATGGAATTATAAAATAAAAAACATTGTGTATTTGTTCTTTTCAAATGCATGTGATATTCAAGTATGTTTTTTTAGCAAGACGTCTAAACTATTCATTTATTTAGGAAGAGATACCTTATTTTCAGTGTCAATGTAACAAAGTAGATACCGGCTCTAGGTTACTGGGGTCAGATCATTAAAATATAATTCCAAAGATTCCATTTTGGAATAATCAATTTTTCAAAAAAAATATTTTTATAGAATTATATATTTTTCAATATTCAGAATAATTTTTTATTCAAAAATTACTAAAGCTGTAAGATTTTCATCTGAATTTACCTTTATTGAGATATGTTTCTATTTTATACATGAATTTATTATTTTAGTGGTGTATATACTATACAAATATGTACTTTAGAATAATAAATGATTTAATATAAATAATTTAATGAACACGATGATGTTATATCTACCAATTACTTTTGATTCAAAAGTTACTAAATCTATAAGGGTTTTTCGTGTTAATTATTTTCCATTAAGAATATTTAATGTTATATGCCTTCAATAATTTATGAGGTTTATCTACTGACCCATTGATATTATTTATCAAAAATATCATTTTTATGGTATTTAATGTTTCATTTGATTTTATTTATTTCATGTGGTTTATGATTCAAAAATACCACATTGGTAAGAGTTTTATATTTCAATCTCATTTTTTCTTAGATTGTTTCTCTTTATGATTTTTTAATGATAAAATAACATGATTTACCTCCCTAAAATATATATTTTATTCTACTATATTTATTTACAAATACTACATGATTTCATTTAATTTTACCAACTTTAAGTAAAAAATATACTGATATAATGTTTATAAGGAAGACTGTCTTTAATTCACTCTGTAGTCAGGAATATTATCATCCATTAACATATTTTCATTAATTATTTTTATTAATGGTTTTCCTATTCTATTAATATTTATTACATTAATGTTTTAATGTTTTATTACATCCTATGAAATTTTATTAAAGGATTCTTCTTCTCAATTTATATATGAGTAATTTTGGAATTTTACTAAAAAGGTGAAGGGATTTTTTTAACATAAACCAGATGAATGGATTTCCCCAAAATAATGAATAATATTTTCATTAAAGCTTAATTTATATGTTTCCTTGTTTGTTTTAAAAGAAAATGTTTTCCTGAAAATTATGGAAACTTTTTTATTATAAATTTTTGATTTCAAAATTAAAAGGGTATTTTTCCCAAGAAATAGTATAGTGATATCTTAATGGTATTATCATATATAAAAACATCATTTTATGTTTCTTATGATTTAATGGGGGCATAATTCAATGTTAACATCCATATTCATTCTTTTTATGGCTTACGATTATGATTATTAAATTTTTTATAAAATTCATATCATTTCTATAGGTTATGATAAAATGATGTGGTGAATGTTTTATGATATTTTGGATAACATATATGTAGATTTCACTGTTCACCTAAAAATTTATTATTTCAGAAAATATGAAAATTTTATATTAAGACAATATGGATATGGTAAATAAATAAATGATTTTACTATATTCAAATTTTAATCCTAAAAATTTATAATATTATCATTAAAATAAAATCACAAAATTTCATGACTAGTTTTCATTATAAAAATACATTTTTTCATATGAACTATTCTTTTAAAATTAGTGATAATAAGAAATATAAAAAATAGAAAATAGAAATTTTATAATAGAAATTTTAATAAATATAATTTATTTTATCAGTTTCATAGTTGTACAAATTTTTCCAAAATATAATGTAAATGTCATTTTATTTTTTTATTTTAAAAAATAAATTTATTTATATATTTCATAATTATATTTATAAAGTTTATACCTTTTAATTTTTATTATAATATAAAAGGGCAATTTTTTTTAGAATTGTGTGTCGATAAATTCATCATATACCATTCTTAACTAAGGAGGAAAAATCAGGTTGTTACATCCCACCACATTAAATTAATTTCATCCATGAAATTTAATTACATGGAAGAAAACATGTTAGTGCTATTTTTTCTAATAACATCCTTAGGATCCAATATAACCTTCTTAAATATATTATTTCTCCATTAAAAATTTACCAGATGAGTGGTCTCTTCCCACAATAAATTATCTCTTTGAACTATAATTTGCATTGAGTTTTTCACATATGAGAGATCATTTAAAAGAGTATAAAAGAAAAATACATGTGAGGGGTGCAGTACATATTTTCTCAGAAAAGATATGGGAAACACATTATTTACTTTTAAGTGGTGTTGAGGGAGTGAAATGTGATAGGATACAACTATTAAATGATCACGGATTTCAAAAGGCCCAATGTATATAGGATCAATATACCTTTATTCCCAAATATATTAAATCACATCCATATAGAAAGAACACCTAGTAACCAACTTTAATCACATAACCACATTAATTTTTATCTATATAAATCTTATAACAACTATGTTACAATATCAAATTTCACTAAATGGTTTGACCCTTACTTATAATTTTGAGGACAGGGTCCGGACCTATTAGCTTCCTCTCTCCAACTTAATCCCAACATGCCGTAGTCCTATATTTCTTACTATAAATCACCTCATATGGTGCCTTCATACTTCAAGAATGGAAACATTCATTATGTTAGTACTCTCTTAGGGGAATTTTTTAATCCCAATATCCTTGGAAATCCATCGAATAAGATCTCATCATATCATCTATATTTTGAATTATCCTCGCACACTAACCCTATATCTAAGGATGATATGCATTGATAAATATCAGAATAGTATTTAATTACTTCTAAATACATCTCTTTAATAATATAGTACACCGTGGATACCCATTAGATACAATGGATAGTGGTATATTATCCTTCCTCACCACTTCCCTTGTGTATATATTGGATGGTTGGACAAGGGATAAATATTATATGATAGAAATAAAATGAATTGAAAAACTAAGGTGGTAGATTACAACCCAAATATCATTATAACCTTTATAATTTTTTTGGAGACCTAAAATTAATTACCCGATAATAATTTAGAACATAAATACTATCATATGTATTGGTTCCAATATAACCTTAATCTATTTTCATTCTGGCATAACTTTTTTGGCATACTAAATTTCAAAATTTGTATTCTACAATATCACTTTTCATAAAATCCCACTATAAGTCTTCTTAATAAACCCTATACATCATTTTTCTTCCATAATTGGTAGAGAATGATGATAAATGAGCATCATCCAAAATTTCTCTCATTAATTATTTCTTGGATGAGACACAGTTTTGGGTTTAAAACCATATAACTCTATCTTTATTATATTTGAACTATTGAATATTTAATACTTTTTTCTATTTCTCAAAATCATTTTTAATGGATTATTTAATTTTTACATCAATAGATGGTTTAGTAGTTATTTGAATAGATATGATTTATCCACCCCCGTAATGAATTCAAGATTCATCCTCTACAAATCCATGAGTATTGGGTCATTTCAAATCCTCATCATCAATAGGATAGAATGATATTTTTTCTTAGTCATAAAATCAACCACATTATATTCCTTATTAGGTTGTAATATACTCAACAATACCCTTTGAAACATATTTAATTCATTCAATGTTAATATATTTTTCAAGATTGTTTGATAAATATATTTTTCACACTTTTCAATATAGAGATAATGTATCTAAATAATCAATGAAATGATCACTTCTACTAGATCTAAATCACAGAAGAGGTAATTTTAAACATGAGACCTTCATTGGAGGAAACCATGACCAATTACCTTATAGTACTTCTTGAGGATGAACATAAACCCTTTTTAAAATATTAATTATATATTATAAATCCTTTTACACTAATGAGTAATGTATGTATAGAAGTAGTGAGAAACCACATCTTTAGTTCCATAATTGTTATTCACATTCACCTCTATAGATGAAATTTTCTCACTTCCCTATCTAATTTTTAGTGGACTTTATCTAGAATTTTTTTAAAAAAAAATTTGGTAATATCCTACAATCTATAGAAGACTATGAATATCAGTTAAAGTGGTTGATCTTATATATTACTTGATAAATTGTTTCTTTTATAAATATAATGACATTTACATTACCATGATCCCATGACCCCTGGATGAAACATTTTTATCCATAATTAACATTTATTTAATTTATCATACTATTTATTCTTTCTCAAGGTCATTAAATTTATTGACAAATAAGCTTTATGTTCTCTATTTCTCTTTGAATATATATGAATATCTTCTTGAAATACAACCCCAAATTGATCAAGGTAGTCTCTGAAGACTAATTCCTTAGATCCATGAAGATAATATAGGCATTGGTATGTCTACAAAGAATCACAATAAACATATAGTGCCTATACCATAAATGGAATTACATATTTGATATATCATCCCTTTTGACCATTAACTAATGGTATCCAAGTAGAAGGTTAAATTTCCATAAGTATTATGATTCTCAAAGTGGATCGTATAGATCATCAATATGGGGTATAACATAATTATTTTTATAAAATTATTTTTTTAGTTCAAGATAATAACTGAAAATTTATAATGGTCCATATATTATTTTAAAAAATAAGACTATCTCACACCAAGGTGAATCACAAGATCATATTAAAACCCTGTCTAAATTATCTTCTATTTTCTTATTTAACTCCCCTAATTAAATAGGTTCTAGTTTATAATGACTCTTTGAGATGGAAAGTGGTCTAGATAAGAATTCAAGTGAATGATCAACATCATTATCTATGGTATAATAGTCATTTCATATAAAAATCATCAATATATTCTATGAAATAGGGATGTTATATGTTTTTAATTCCTCATCAATCATTTAAACCAAGAGTCACTCATTATTGGGTCTTATGAACCACATTAAAGGGTTAGATTCCCTAGGGTGTTTATAATCATCATTTCAAGGAAAATAATAATGTGATTATTTGGGATATGAAATGAGACTTCTTTATCCTGATAATAGATTTTGGATTTATGAAAATAATCCAATATATACCCAATATTATGTAAAAGTTTACTAATGGAATAATAATTAGATCTATAATATGTATCCTCCAAAAAATATAAATCATATTGTTCTACCATGGATTTTTAAAGACAATTAATTATCCATTTATTTGATTAGTCATTCCGAATACATAGAAAACATTTCATATATTAAATAATGAGATGAAATGGAATCTAATAAGGTACTAGATGATTCAGAAAATAGATTATGTGGACCTTAAATAACTTTATTATCTTGATGTATTTTAGTGGTATTGACCCCAAATACCCTTTATTTTTCACATGTTTTGGGATTTTGATGGGGCATGTTTTCTTCATTGGATTGAGGGTTACAACTTTATTAACATAATTCAAAAAATCCTTATACTTGAAGCATTGTAGTGGGGGAAGATCATTAGTTAGGAAATTATTCTCATTTTTTGTGTTAATAATACTCTAAGCCTTGGTTTGGTATTTTTAATCCCAATGTATAGCTTTACCATACATAAAACTCTTCTTTGGAACCTTGATAAAATTACCCAGGTGCTTCCTCCCATAATTATTGCATTCCTGAAATTAGTATTTCATTCTAACATGTGTCTTGTCCTCCTACACACAAGATAATACAAATTCATTTTCTTTTCCCTAGAATATTGAGAAGTTAAAGTCTATATCTCATCCTTATATGCATTTCAAAAAATATATTCATAGCATATAGTGTCTCTTAAGGATAACTCACGTTGAAGTCTCATTATAAAGGCAATAATAAGAGTTTGATATTACTCTAGGTAATAAAGATAAAACCAAAGGAATACCTATGTAGGCTTGTGAAATTGACCAAATAGAATAATCCATTTTTTATTCAATTTAAATAATTCCCACTCCATTCTTGTGTAAAGATTCCATTGAAGTTATGTTTAATGACATGGGTCTTATAAACTCAAAATTCATTCATTGAGTTTTGATATTTATTTTTTAACAACATTTTCCAAAGACTTTACATTTTGATTGATTTTATTTTCTTATTTGTAGTAAAAAAGAGTTTATAGAACAATATATATTTTTTATAAATGTTTTCATTTCATTTATATTAAAAAAGGTGAATTTATGAAAAGGGACTTATAACCAAGACTTTTACAATGATGAATACAAATTTTTTTTCAAAAACAAACTTTTTATTATTTGGTTATCATTATCATAAAAAGATATATCTCACATGAAGTGATGTTTTATATTTTATTATCTTACAAAACATTTTGGATAATGATATTTTGATATCCTATAATATAATAGGTTTATGTTATGTGATATGTTTATGAAAGGTGTGGTTTTATATCATCCCAATGCATTGGAGCAAGTTTATATCTCTTAATGAAGTTAGGTGTGGAGATAAAGGGCATGTAATCAAAGGTGTTGGCATGATTTGTTTGATCACAATTTCAAGCATGGACGTAATATGTTTGTTCATATTGGTTTGGGTATAATGGGTTTTTCACATATGTTTTTCTATACATATGGAGGGAGTTGTATTTTCATGTTTATCCATTGATGACACATTTCCAAGTTGCTTACCAATTTATTCAATGTTTCATGACGCATTTGAATTCCAAGAAATTCCATGTTTTCATTATTAATCCTTTTCAAGTATCCCACACTATGTTTACAGGTTATTTGTTTTCTATTTTATGATTCCATAATGATCATTTTATAATATTTTGTGGCGCCATCATGTTTTTTGATTATCATACATGTTCTTATAATCTCTTATCAATATATTTTGTGTCTTCCTCATATTATCTGCACATTTATTTTGTAATTAATTATGATATGTATTTTCCATTACTAATAATTTGAGCTCACCCAATTATTATTTTTTAGATTACATAGTTTACAAAGATGATTAAATCATGTGAGATATCTAGGAAATGGTCTATAGGATCACAATTTTGAAAAAAAATATTTTCAGGTGTTATAAAATAAGATGATTATGTAACTTATTTCCAAGTCACTAAACCATTCATTCCTTAGATTATGAAACTCTTATGTGATGTGACATTTAAACCATGAAATTAATCTATTTTTTACATAAATTTTATCGTGGGTCTCTATAGAATATACATGTTTAAATCGGATAAATTCCTTCTATAATTGATTAATAGGATAATGGTCCCTAGTAAAGGGTTGTTGTGGGACATACTATTAGGATCATGTAGGTATTTTTTTAACATTGATAAATGGTGGGAAGATGAATCAATGTTCGTATACTTTTATTATAACTTCACATTTTTCCTATTACCACCTATTCACTTATATAGTGATCAGATATATTTTTATATTTCTCTATTTATGTTGGTATGAAAATATAGAAATGTTACACTATATAAGAGATCACAGGGGTTTATAAATGAATTTTTACTCTCTAAATATAGCTATGTCCCCAGTTAATGGTGGATATTATCCAATGAACACATACCAAATGTAATGTCTTGGATTTTTCTGTGTATTATATAAATATTATATGAAGTTATTACGAGACCACGCATAGAGACGACACATCATTCCGAGGCTCGGTGATCCATGAATGGTGGTTCGAACCAATTTTTTAGTTAAGTATGTCGACACTTGTGCGTGGTTGTGGAATATTCCAAACGGATGCCCGAATTAAAAATCTAAGGTCACCGTTGCGTCCAGGACGATGACTTTACCTAAGAATGGGTCTAACCTCAATCGGCATCGGTCGAGGAAAAATGATAATTTTCAGACGTTTTGTGTAAAATGAATGAAAATAAATTCACAATGTTTTTTTATTTTATATGGAAACATCTGCTGCAACGCAGTGACATGGAAGCTGTTTCAATATTAAATGTCATGTCATAATGACTCAGAAACAGCAATGATGAACCATTAATGCCACAGTGTAATTGAATGCCAAACACATTTCCCTTTTTATATGGACAATCGAACATCAATCGTTGGTGGAAGATTGAGAGAAAACTATAGGTAAAATACATGATGCTTTGGATAAAACTCTCTGTGATGAACGATGATGGATCAAAGCGGTGAATCACTATGCCAACGATGTTGAAAGATCTCAATGGTGATGGCAGCACAACCCCTTTGTCAGCGATCGATCCCTTCTTGAGTTAGGGGTTGCTATTAAATTCCTCTTTCCCCATTTTTTTAAACGATGATCGTGGATCAACCAAGAATGATTTGATCCATGGAATCCTACATTCTTGCGGGAGGGTTTTATTTGGGAGATTCGGAGGAATTAATCCATGTTGATTATAGTTTTTTATTTCTACTCCATTTAAGCCTACTAATGGGAGAAGATCAATGTCATGACAAATGATGGTGGAGGTTCATTCCACAAATTGTTTCATTGGATTTTCATTCCCCCTTTCATTCTCGTATGTTCTTTGCGTTCTTTGAATTCATCGTGGGGAAACGAATAACGGATTTTTGCACACCCATTTTTCAACACATCAATCCCAAACTGAAGATCCGACATCGCAACCACCCTACAGAGGTGCGATGACCATGACAGAAAATGAATCCACTCAGATCGGAAGAGGTCGTTCTTCGAGCGTTCTTCATGAGGGAGGATAAAAACACGTTTTTTGAGCCGATGAGAGGTCTGAAAACACCAAAAGCATCTTCATGGCATTGGGGAGACCAAAAACCAGGAGTTCCATGGAAATCAGATGACCAGATCGATGAATGGGTAACCACTGGAGGCATGACGATGTAGGTTCGCATTTCTAGAAACATCCAGAATAGACAGAGTGTACTTCTGAAGAACACACCCTGTAGTACTGTTGTTAGCGGCTAGGCTTTTAGGGGTCAGAGAGGAATCACACGGCATGTGACCCAGGTCACATGGTGTTTTGGACATTCCCTGAAGCTCGGTGTGTATTTTGGGAAGTACACGGACAAGGGATAGACTACACGACTTCAGACGACACAACGTGTACTCTCTACGCGGCATGAAAGAAGTGGATATGTGGGACTCGGTGTGTATCCCAAGGATACACGGACACGAAATGGAGTACATGACCCTGTACTCTATCACATGGCCAGGTGAGGCTAGTAACTCAGCTCACCCCATGTAAAAATTAAATGGGATGGAGTACATGGGTTGATAACCATGTATGGGAACATAGCCAACGTACAAGGAGCCAACCCCAGTCACTCGGACATGGCGTATACACCATACTATAAGATGGGTATGAATTTTTCTACACAACCAGCCTTATGACATGGGCCACTGTACACAGGCAGTATCTGAGGTTAGACCACATGGCATGTCACATTTCTGCATGCCGTTTACTTTGTGAAAAAATGGCATGGTCTTCTTGTTCAACGTATCTTGGACATCATTTGTTTGGGTTAGTTCCCCCTCTCCTCATTCCTCTAAAGTTCAGGCATCGTTTCCTTCTACAAGACTATGATCTATTTAGCAGGAATTTTTGTGATAGAGTTGGCATCCCTCCAAGAGGCCTAGAGGGAGATCCTCTATCCTTTCCTAACCCTAGGTAGAGTCAGGCATCGACGTGGACAAATCTACCAGGCGTTGATCCTCTACTTAGATGGTGAATGACCAAGATGGTGAATCCAGATGAGTCGTGGTATCCGCCATGTCCCTGGTAGTGATCCTCATCTCTGTATCGTGATCTTTCCCACTCAAGAGTGTGTCTCCCTTAATGAGTGTATCTATCAATCACTCAAGGGTGTGTCTCCCATAATGACTGAATCTATCTATTGTGATCTACCCACTCAGAAGTGTGTTTCCCATAATGATGTTATCTACCTCTCGTGACATTTCCCAACGAATAGTACTTCTCGGAAAAATGTCACCAGAGCTACCAGACTCATGGATTGTGTTCTCTTGGATGGAGTACTTCGTGGAATCTTTGAACTGAATCCCTAGTGGGGGAATGCAGTTTTGTGACTTACCTCTAGACCATGGGTTTGGATTTCAAGTATATCTGGATTGTGTTTCACTTTCTATATGTTCTGTAGACATATACCGTGTAGAGATGACTGCACCTTTACTTTGTGCATTGCATTGTGGTTTTTGGGGTCCTCTACTGAGTATTGTTTTACTCACCCCTATACTGGATTTTCCTACACGTGTTGTGTCTAGTGTAGACGAGCATCCTTTTTGACAGAGTCCAGGGAGGACCTAGATATGATCGAGCATTCTGAGTTCCTCACAGGATGAGGTTTTTCTACAGCTATGAGAAGCAGTCCCATTACCTATTTGTGTTTATAGGTTGGACTTTATAGTTTTCAAACTCTTGTTTTGGGGGGCTCGTATTTTGGCCCATTTTACTTTCAGCACTGTTCCTTTCACTGTACTCTAGTGGTTGGGTTTAGTTGTATGCATGCATTTTGTTCTTTAGTGGTTTTTTACATTTCAACATTTGTGGTCTTGGAGATGTGTGCATGTGTGTAGGTTCTTAGGAAATGCCTCCCATGTTAGTAATATTTCTACTCGGTGCTAGTCACCAGCCCCTAACCTAATGGAGGTGAGCTTGGGGAGTCACGACGTGGGCCCCACTGGGACGGGTTGGGAGAGAGTTGTATTAGAGGGGGTCGGTTATACCTTAGGACCAAGAGTCTCTGAGTTGTTTTGGGGCAACCGTGTTTAGTGTTTTGAGTTTTGATTTCAGGACAGAGACTTCAGTGTTGGTGCGACGGCTGACATATCCATACACTAGGACTATGATAACCTTTTTTTTTTGACTCGGTACATGAAAACACTAGTTAAGGGGAAATAAAAGAATGGAACATGAATCATAAAAGAATAGGTTGTGTTTTTCCATGTCCTTTGAGTCGGCTATCCAGATATACTCATGGTACATATTTTTTCATTACAGGATGCATCCTTGATGCATACCTACTAGAATTTAGTAGCATGATCATGAGGATGACCCCCTCGGTGACGAGGCTTCGATACAGGGACTAGTTCCCAAGGTGGTGCCACTTTGTGTTACACTAGTTATTCCACCACCAGTGGAGCATCCCATGGTACCCGCAGTACCGACCAACAAGGAGCGTAGGCTGACCACACTCAATGAGTTCCAGAGACAGATACCCATCAGGTTCTGAGGTGAGCCTGGCCCTCAGGAGGCTGAGGACTGGCTTGAGGTGGTGGCTAGAGTTTTCCATCTAGTGAGGACACTCGCAGACCAGATGTTGATCCTAGGAGCGAGCCATCTTCAGGGTTCAATTGGACGATGGTGGAGTCTGACCACACAGACTCATGATGAGGAGACCCTTTCATGGAAAAAGTTTTAGAGACTCCTCAGGGAGGAGTTTTCTCCGGTTACACTGAGAGCAGTACACAACTAGGAGCTCCTTCAGCTCTAGCAGGGTAGTATGACGGTAGCTAACTATTCATCGAGGCTCACCAACCTTTCCAGGTACTCAATGGATATGGTCAGAGATCAGTACATAAGATCTCAGACTTTTGAGTGAGGTCTACAATGAGACATTCGAGTTAGAGTCGTGCCGCTATGCATTTTGACTTTTACTGGAGTTCATGAGCAGGATTTGGTGATCAAGTGATTCTTGGTAGATCAGAAATAGCCGACGACAGTCAGCAGCTGGCAGGCAGGTCCAGAGAGCTTGGCAGTAGGGAGGTGACATCGAATGTAGGGATCAATATGTGAAAGACATTAGTGGAGAACCTAGGATAGGGGATCGAAATTCCAGGGCTCTCAAGCAAGATCTAGTCAGCCTAGGGAGAATCAGTGCTACGCGTGCAACGGTCAAGGGCATCTCACTAGAGATTGTCTGACCCGACGGGCTGCTGACAAGGAAGCGGTGGATGGACCACTGAGCCAGAGGCAGATAGTGGTGCAGACAGACCCGCTAGGCGGAGGATGTGGCAGAGGAGTAGGGAGAGTTGCAGGTGGTGGCAGATGCTTCAACATACTTCCACCACCACCCCCAGGAGGTCCACACCAAGCTCAAGGAGCTGGGGGACAGGGGTGGGGGCAGCTACATGTGGTCGAGGTGTATGACCCAGGTGCTCTAGGGATGATCTGAGGTACAATCTGTGTCTTCTCTACCTTATTTTCCATACTTATAGACACATTTTCCAATCATTTCTTCATATCCACACGTTTTGTGAAAACCTTGTGATTCTGGTAGAACCGTTGACTCGATCGTTACGCTTGGAGACACCTGTGGGAGGAGACTCGATGGACACACACCATTGAAATCATTGTGATCTTACCCTTGGATGCGAGAGTTTCGGTTGGAACCTCTTGGTGGTAGTGTTGAGTCCTTATGATGTCATTCTCATAATGGATTGGTTATCATTGGTCCATACCCAGATTGACTGTTTTAGGGGAAGATAGTGGTGTGTCCGCCATGATGGAGCATGGTTTTCCATTGTCAGAGAAAAGGAGATGCATGCAGCACAGAATGGGCTCATGCTTAAGAGGGTACATTGAATCACTCATGAGATGCCTAGCCTAGCCCTCGAAGTAGTAGATGTGATGAGCTCCCAGTTGCAAGCCGTAGTGGTGGATTACCAGGTCGTATTTCCCTAAGATGTTACATAACTACCTCCCCATCGTTAAATCGACTACGGAATCGACTTACACCCCAGGATGACACTGATTTCTTCACCACCATTCCAGATTGCTCCCATAGAGCTTCGCGAGATGAGGTTGCAGTTTTCTGGATTTGAAAATAAAGGGTTTCATAAGACCCATTGTTTTACCCTTGGATTCCCCATTATTGTTTTCTAAGAAAGAAGTTGAGACAGAGTTTGACGAGTGCCCCAATATTGATATAACCGGAGGAGGGTGTCGAGTACATATTTTTCTGCAATGCATCAGGGACCGGTCTTGGTTGTGTACTGATGCAAAGGCAAGTAGTGATTTATTATAGCTCGCTCCAGCTTAGGCCACATGAAAAAAACTATACGACCCATGATATCGAGTTGGCTATGGTGGTCTTCGCATTGGAGATGTGGCGACACTACATTATGGGCCAGCGGTTTATTGTCTACTCTGACCAAAAGAGACTCACGTACATCTTCTCATAGAAGAATCTGAATATGAGGCAGAGAAATTGGCTAGAGTTCCTATAGGACTATGATTTTGATATGACCTATAATCTTGAATAGGGAAACAAGGTGGCAGATTCACTTAGTAGATGGTCGATCTCATAGCTGTTGAGTGAGGTGATAGAGAAGTCAACCGTGTTGAAGTAGTCCTTTGTAGAAAGAGGGAATGCAGCTTACCTATAGTTGATGGTTGTCCCCCCACTCTTACAAATAGTTAGAGATTCACAACTTGGGGATGATGACTGTGAGGATTTACGTGCTTAGTTATCCACATGACATGCTCTTGACGGATATTCTCATTGTGGGGAGCACATACTTCTTTTTAGTGGATGCACTGTCGTACTAGTGGTATTGTGGGAAGAGGTTCTGAAGCAGTTTCATACATCCCCCTTGGAGGTACAACCTGGAATGGAAATGATGTACCAAGATCTTCGACAGCAGTACTGGTGGTCAGACATGAAGAAGCCAGTAGTAGAGTTCATCTCTCGATGCCTTACGTTCCAGTATGTGAAGGCTCAGCACCAGGTTCCAGAAGGATTATCTCACCCCTAGAGGATACAAAGTGGAAGTGGGATGGAATATCTATTGAAATCTTGATAGGCTTACCACAGACATACAAGGGGCATGATTCCATCTGGGTGCTCATCGACCAACTCACCATATCGTCCCACTTTCTAGACATCAGGGAGCAGAGTTCTGTAGAGAGCGTGGGGATGCCTCAACATGAAAAATATAGTTCGGCTTAATGGATTCCATTTGATGATAGTATTAGAATGAGATTCCTGCTTTACATCCTGGTTGTGGAATGGATTGTAGGAGGCCTTTGGGACACAGCTGCACTTGAGCATAGCGTTCCATCCACAGACTGATGTTCAGATGGAGAGGACTATTCAGGTCCTGGAGGATATGTTACGAGCCTGTATCATGGACATTGGTCATAGTTGGGAGGACCACCTACCACTGGTAGAGTTTTTATACAATAACAGCTACCACTCCATCATTGGTATGGCACTTTTTGAGGCATTATATGGGAGACCCTTCCAGTCACCACTTTGCTGTTTTGACCCCAGAGAGTCAGCACTCATGGGTCCAAAGCTGGTGCGAGCCACCACTGAGGAGGTGCAGATCATCTGAGGGCTAATTAGGACTGCACAGATCTAGCAAAATTCATATGCTGGAAGGCGATGAAGACCCCTAGAGTTTGAGGAGGGAGACCACGTCTTTCTTCAGGTCTCACTTCGTCGAGGGTTACATAGATTTCGTAGAGGTGGAAATCTATCTCCGAGGTTCATTGTACCATTCCAGATACTGTGAAATGTTGGCGAGGTGGCGTACCACCAAGATCTATTGCCACAGTTTCATCAGGTACATGATTTATTCCAATTGTCGCAGCTGAGGAGGTATGCGCATGACCCATCGCACGTCACCGACTGGGGAAAGCTAGACATTGATGATGGAGTGACCTTTTCTGAGTACCAGGTGGATATTGAGGATTGGTAGAAGAGGATCCTTTATGGGTGATCGATTCCCTTGGTGCACATTCATTGGCCGCAAGGAAATCACTAGTAGAGAACATGGGAGATAGAGGCTCATATCCATTCCCATTACCCCCATCTTTTTGTGTAATCTTGTTTTGGCTTTTTGGGGACGTAAAGCCCAACGGAGGGGAGAATGTAATGTCTTTGATTTTTCTGTGTATTATTTAAATATCATATGGAGTTTTTATGAGACCAGGTGCAGAGATGAAACATCCTTTTGCGGCCCGGTGATCCCGGAATGGTGGTTTGAACCTTTTTTTATGTTAATTGAGTCGGCACTTGTGTGCGCAGTTGTGGCAGTTTCCAAAAAGATTCCCAGATTAAAAATCTGAGGGCACTGTTGTTTCCGAGATGATGACATTACATAAGAATGGGTCTAACTTTGATCGGCACGGGTCAAGGGAAAATTTAATTTTCGAACGTCTATAGTAAAAAGAAATAAAATCAAATCACAATGTTTATCTTATTTTATATGGAAACATCAACTGTAGCACAACGACAGGGAATCTGTTTCAATATGAAATTTCATGTCATAATGACTCAGAAATAGAATCACTGACCGATTAATGCCGTAGTGTAATTGAATTCAAAACATGATTCCCTTTTTATTGGGATAATAGATCATCGATCATTGTCGAAATATAGAGAGAAAACTCTGGGGAAAATACGTGGCACTTTGGATAAAACTCTTTGGGACAAACGACGATGGATCGAAGCTGCAAATATCTATGCCAACAAAGTTGAAAGATCTCGACTGTGATGACAGCGTGACCCCTTCATCAGCGATCAATCCCTTCTTGAGTTAGGGGTTATTATTTCATTCCTCTTTCCCCATTTTTGTATTTAAACAACGAATGCGGATCAACCACGAACAAGTTGATCTGTGGATTTGTACGTTCTTGCAGGACTGTTTTATTTGGGTGATTTTGTGTAATTAATCCATGTTGATTATTGTTGTTGATTTTTGATTCATTTAAGCCTACTAATGGGAGCATATCAACGCTGGGACAAATGATGGAGGAGGTTTGTTCCTCGAATTGTTTCATTGGATTTTATTTCCCCCTTTCCTTCTCATGAATTCTTTATGTTCTTTGTGGGGCGACGAACAACGGATTGTTGCACACCCATCTTGTAACACAACAATCGAAAACTAGAGATCTGACATCACAACGACCCTATGGAGGTGTGACTGCCATGATAGATGATGAATCAGCTCGGATCAGAAGAGGTCGTTCTTCGAGCGTTCTTTGTGCGGGAGTATCAAAACATGTTTTTGGAGCCGATGAAGGGTCCTAAAACACCAGAAGCAGCTTTGTGGCATTGGGGCAACAAAACAAAGGTGTTACATGGTGATAAAACGACCAAATCGATGAATGGGGAACCACCGGAGGCATGACGGTAGAGGTTCACATTTCTGGAAATTTCTAGAATACATGGTCTGTACTTCCGGAGAACACATCGTGTAGTACTGGAAGAGGAGGCTACTGTTTTAGGGGTTAGAGAGGAAACAAATGATGTGTGACCCTAGTCACATGGTGTGTTGGACTTTCCCCGATGCTCAGCATGTATTTTTGGAAGTACACGGACATGGGATGGACTACACGACTTCAGACAACACGGCGTGTACTCTCTATGTGGCATGGCAGAAGCAGCAACATGGGACTCGGTGTGTATCCTTAGGAGAAACAAACACAAAATGAAGTACATGACCATTTACTCCATCACACGGGCAGACGAGGCTAGTAACGCGGGTCACCCCATGTACCAATTACACAGGTTGGAGTACACGGGTTGATAACCGTGTACGGTCACATCGCCAGCGTACACAGAGCCAACCGCAGTCACTCGGACACGGCGTGTACACCATACTACATAACGTGTATGAAATTTTCTACATGACCAGCCTTACAACATGTGCCATTGTACACGAGCAGTACCTGGGGTTAGACAACATGGCATGTAACTTTTCTACATGCCGTGTACTTTGAGGAAAATGGCATAGTCCTCTTGTTCACCATATCTTGGACATATTTCATTTGGGTTAATGCCCCTTCTCCTCGTTCCCCTGAAAGTCAGACATCGTTAGCTTCTACATGATGTATGATCCCTTAAGCAACACTTTCTTTGATAGAGTCTACATCCCTCCAAGAGACCCAGAGTAAGATCCTCTATCCATTCCTGACCCTAGGTAGAGTTAGGCATCGATGTGACCAACTATACCAGGCGTTGATCCTCTACCTACCTAGTGAATCACCGAGTTGGTGAATACAGAAGAGTCATGGTATCTTCCATGGCCCTAGCAGTGATCCTCATCTGTGTATCTTGATCTTTTCCACTCAGGAGTGTGTCTCCCATAATGAGTGTATCTATTCATCACTTATGAGTGTGTATCCCGTAATGAGTGCATCTATCTATCGTGATCTACCCACTCAAGAGTGTGTCTCCAGTAATGAGTGTATCTACCTCTCATGGTGTTTCCTGAAGAACAATACATCTTGGACGAACATCAACAGAGCTACCAGACTTGTGGAGTGTGTTCACCCCGAATGAGTACTTCGTGGAATCTTTGAACAGAATCCATAGCGGTGGTATGTGGTTTTTTGACATGCCTCTAGACCGCGAGTCTGTATTTTGAGTATATCTAGACTGTGTTTCACTTGATATGTGTTCTGTAGACATATACTATGTTGAGCTGACTGTACCTTTACTTTGTGCATTGCTTTGTGGTTTTCGGTGTCTTCTACTGAGTATTGGTATACTCACCCATGCATGGGATTTTCCCGCACGTGCCATGTCTTTTGCAGACGAGCTACCTTTTGATAGAGTCCAGGGAGGACCGAGATATGATTGATCTTTCTGAGTTCCTTACAGTCCGAGGTGTTTCTACGTCTATGAGCAGAAGTCCCAGTACCTGTTTGTGTTACAAGTTGGACTTTATAGTTTTCAGACTCTTATTTTGGCGGGCTTGTATTTTGGCCCTTTTTACTTTTACGACTTTACCTTGGTTTGTACTCTGGTGGTTGGGTTTCGTTGTATGCATGCATTTTGTTCCTTAGTGGTTTTTACATTTCATCATTTGTGGTCTAGGATATGTGTTCATGTGTGAAGGTTCTTAGGCAATTCCTCCCATGTTAGTAATATGCCTACTCGGTGATAGTCACCTGACCGTAACCTATTGGAGGCGGGCATGGGGATTCACGATGTGAGCCCCACTAGTACGGGTTGTGACACCATACTTCATAATATATAATTATCCTTGACCAAGTGTATTGACATTGAATCATTTATTAACACTAACCAAGTAAAATTAAAGTGAAGGAATGATATCCCTTTGTATAAGAGAATGGGATTATAATTCCTTAAAGAAAGTTAACCTATTATGGATTTATTCCCTCTTAGACTATAAGGATTAATCTTATTACTCAATCAGTAATTAGATAATATGCCTCAAAATCAACAAAGTTATACTATAAGATGTTATATGTTGGATCTCTCAAAACATTAGCCTATGTATGATCAATTGATATATTCCACCCAAAATATCTATATATACTTCCTTTTATTCTTCTTATTTTAATGGAGCACACAAGATGATCCAAATTTATATAGAAAAATTTCCCTCACCAGCAATCATCTATATGTCAAGGCTTATAATATGTGTTATATCAAGTCTCACCCTTCACCTTTATATTTCAACTGGAATAATAGTTTTAGTAAAAACACATAACTAAGAACAAAATACTCATTCATTAACATTATAATATTTATTCACAATATTCCATAAATATTTCCCCCCATCAATACCACATATTTAAACTCCTCATATATATTATTTCATGTCTCCTACTTTATTATTTCGGAAGAATCTATTCTTTATTTATTCACTCTAAAATATATGGAGATATAATGGGTTCTTCATATATTAATTCTCTCCATGAAAAACCACATATGCACAATTTTCATGTACATAACTTCACTTACTTAATAATACATTAATGATATAGGGGCCTCATGATATATTGAAACACCTTGGGTCATGGTTCATAGAATTTCTGTAGATATTCATTCTATTTATTTATTTTAAATCATGGAACACACCTCATGATTATCATAATTATATATAGGATAAATAATTATCATGATTGAATATTATAAGACTTTGAAAAATTAATAGACTTAATTCAAATTATTATATTCTATAAGATTCAAAGACATACAATCAACCAAAAGGAATTCAATCTCAAATACTTATAATGTGAAATGTGTATGGTAATATTTTCCATTTCCTTTTCATACCACATGATCATTCAAGGAATTCAGATTATCAATATGTTATTTTGAAGCCAGTAATATCACCATAGTATGTCATATGATGTTCTCTAAATTCTCTTTCTATTTTAGCACTTCTATTTTATTTTCTTCACAACTCTTCCACTACTACCAAAATTACTACTAAAAAATCTCTTCATTGTGGTCTCTCCTTCTGTGAGAAACTATATATGTACATGATTGACCATATAAATGTGAACCTTTACTATCAATTTAGTAAACAATGTTACCATAAAGTTATCATGTTAATGGATAATCTAGATGCTTGAACTGTCTATCGCAATAAGGGATATGATTGATTATAAGATAATTTTTATCAACCAAGCCTTTCCTAACATAGCATAAAAACATAAATATACCACATGGTGGAATATAGGAATGACCACATGTAAAAATTAAATTCCATTAAGATCGACCATGTAAATATTGACTCTAATGTTCAGTCGCATGAGAGAACTAATCATATAGGTGATTAGAAATAAATATTGATATTCCTTAAGAATGAATTTTATGTTGGAAGTATTACACATAGACACTATTCTAATTGATCAAGTCTACACAATATAACATCATGAATATGTATCATTATTGGATAATTTCACAACTGAATGTTTATACATCTCATGTTTACATAAATTTTTTTCACGTAAATTTTTTACATAATACAATGATTCATTTTAGAATCATCATACAAATCATTTTAAATTTATTTAGTCTTATTATAATTATTTATAAAATCTTATGACTCATCCTACATGATTATAAAATCACTTTAGATAATTTAAATAGTATAAAAATAAATCATGTGATCATTCATGGTTATTGATTTTTGTAGATATCTATCTCATGGTGGTTGTGGTGTGGAACTAGATACAAGAAATATGGTTGGATATAATGTAGAAATGATATAGTTACCATTAATACACGAGTTTTCATATATTTTTTAAATAGATGACATATTCCACCATCCATTTTGAAATATTTATTTTCACATAATGATGTAGCTACACAATAAACAATTGTGCTTCTTCACCAACTCACTAAAATCTATCTAGAGTTAGTGGTCTCAAATGACCATTAGTTCTACCCTGCATAGGTGAAGCTAATAACACATTACATCCCACCTACCAACATTCCCGCATAACGATCCTCATTAATTTTTCCTACATTATCTATACACCTCCATCGACACTTTAGGCAAGATGGTATGTGATCCTGTCCATATTTTTATTTGTGATAGCCTAACACCTATAGTTTTCGTGACTCCATGGGTAGTAAATTTTTGTTTCCAACACTTTTAAATATTTAATTCTGAAAAAACAGAATGTAATCTAATAAAAAATTTTAATACTTCGATTTACATATCCTTTTCTTTTTAGAAACTTAAAAGTAATACAATGCTTCCTATAAATATATATTAGACTGTTCATGCCCATCTTATTTAATCAATATTTTTTGCTTCAAATTTCCAAAACCCACTCTATGAAATTATCCACCATATTTACATGCAATTACTGATTATCCATATTCAAAACAAGTTAAAAATTGATATACTGTGGGTTTAACAATCTTATCATTTCCATTTCATGTCAATTCTAATTTTTTAATATTATATTTTAATATGTCATTTTTTCCTTCCCCTTTTAACATAGAATTATATAATTTTACTTATCTCCACTTCATTGATAAAAAATAAATTATACACTGATTATTATGGAATAATAAAAAAATAAAAAAAAACATTTATCCCACTTAGAGTCTATATGATCCATGATAAGTGTAGGAAACATGAGGGTTTAAATTAAAAAATATAGTTGTCCATAATCTATAAAATATGATATGACTTATTAACTTTATCAATTATCATCCTCAAGTTTTTATCAAATATATCTAGGATGATAATATATTTTTTATTAATTCATTTAAATATTATCAACCATTTTTAACACATATTTACTATACTAATACGCACACAAATAAAAAAATTAATGTCAAACTAGTATGTTTTGATTTGAAACATCCA
The DNA here is from genome assembly GCA_963277665.1 of Viscum album. Lineage (NCBI taxonomy): Eukaryota > Viridiplantae > Streptophyta > Magnoliopsida > Santalales > Viscaceae > Viscum > Viscum album. The sequence goes on along the minus strand of OY728145.1, from coordinate 614,506,100 downwards.
ATTAACTCCATTATTTTTATTTTTGATTAATTTATATTATCTTTATTAATATTTTTCATGAACCAAGACAGAACACCATTCAATTCAGCATCCGACCTAGTTCTTGGCATAGACCAAAGGGTATTCCTGATCCTGATGGGATGAAAACTAGTGCATGGGTATCAATAAAATTCTTTGGTAATGATTTTACCCATTTGAATAAGCATAATCAACCAAAAAAATAAACAATACATAACTAAATAACCAAAATAAAAAATTGAATAATTTTTTTTTGTATTCAATGTTTTAAAATTTTAACCAAAAACCAAATTAATACAAATTAAGGGAAACAAAAAAAGTATAAAAAACCTCCATGAAACATGAGAGGAATCACACTCAAGAAACCACCACCAACACCTACAACATGAAGAAAACTAGCAACCTAAACCACTGATTTCTCCAAGACTGATCTTTCCATTACTTGGGTCATACATAACAAAGTCTATATACAACCAAAGATGTATATAGGGTTTGATCCAAAACCTAGTAGGATGCCACTAAAAAGAAAAGATTCCATGATATAACATGAAAATACAATTTAACATTATCATTTATGTAACGTTATTTGATACATTTCTCAAAACAAATTTAAAAAAAAAATCCATTTATAGAACCACCCATTTACATAAAACACTTTTAGTGATATCATTTTAAAAGGAAAACTTACTGAGATAAACTTTCTTAAAAATGAAATACACTCAAGGTCCACTATATGCCGAAGGATGGAACCACATTACATACATATCGAGAAAACACCATTGGTACATCTCTATGGGTTATCTAGCTTGAGGGAGACACTAGATCATCACATCTCATTGAAAATTGGTATAATAAACACACTTTATAGCATCCTCATTCATGATCCACTAGAGGGGAGATTAATAAAAAAATTATAGTGGTCCTCCCTCATTATCATAGTTTTGTTAGTGTTGTAATCTTCAATCCAGCTAAGCGAAACTGAGACAATCTGCTTACGTATCACTAGAATTTTATAACTATTCTACCCACCCAGATACTCATGATTCTCTTATGCTCAAACCCCATTTCACATGTCACACAAAACACAATTTTCACATACACATTACTATAATTATAAATACACTAAGAAATAAACCTTTTCTATAAACACACCACTTTCCATTTTACACACACCAAAATCAATTAATAATAATTTTTACATTACTTTCACAATCTATGAAACCTATTTTAAATTATTATAATAAATTATCATAACAAATTTAATCATTATCATTGTCTAATCCCCTTTCAAACCCACACAAAAAAACCAATTTCACTATAAAACATTCTTCCTATTTGTTTAAAAAATTGAAAAATAACAATAACAGTGAATAAAAAAAGACAGTATGCCAATTTAATATGTTTTAATTTAAAAACTACTTCTAAACTCATTTTCACCATAATTTCCTTTGAAAAACCAAGTCACGCGTTTCACATAACTATAAAAACACATTTAATAAGCACCAAAATAAGTTGCATACAAATTTTCACTATTTTCATTTGAATATAACATTTTCATTTAATATCCAAGTCAAAAAACTTAAAAAATTAATTTCTCACTACAAAATAAATTAATAGAATACATTTATAAAGACAAGAAAGCATATCAAAAGCATATAAAAATGTTAAGCCATGGAACCTCCTACCTCATGTGTAGAAACTTCCAGAAAACTACACGAAACACCAATCACGCCACCTCATGACCCTAACAAGGAAATATTTAACAATAAATATCAACTTCTCACCCAAAGACACAATATCTAATCCTTCATATGTCAAAAACCCCATTGGAATTTGCGATCCCAAGAAAGAAGGAAAGAAACCCTAGAAGGGTGGAAGAAATAAAAGGAGGAGGGACTTACTTGATGATTCCTTGGATTTTACTAGGAAAATACACCAAATAAATGGTTCCCAAGGATCCTAGGAGAGCATAGATGAGATTTTCATGGTAGAAGATCCCGAGTGGGGTGAATGGGGGTTGAGTTAGGGTTAAATTTAAAGGAGGGTAGTTTAAGAAATTCCCAATTTTAATGACCTGTGCAGTAACATGGTTTTCCCACATGATTTGAAAAATAGTGTAGTGATTATGCACCCATATAGCTCTAAGAGGAACCTACCACAATGTTAGTCCACATGGTTCGAATTATCACATGGAATCCATGAGTTAGCATCTATCTAAAAACCCCAATCTATCACACAGTTACATGGGAAAGGGTGCACAATTTCTACTAACCTTGCAGCAAAAATGTTCCCTAGGATGTTTATCAAAATATTGTCATTTCTATCCAAAAATGAAAGGATATAAAAGGGAAAAATATATAACAAAGATAAATATAAGATTTAACATAAAGGTTCAAACCCGTCACACTTGCTTACTAAGAGAAAAATCGAGTCCTAAAAAATGATCCGGATCCAAGAGCCAAAAAATAGGTGTGACAATTCTCCCCAACATAATGATTTCCACCCCTAGAAAGCCACAAAAATTAATGATCCAAAAACAAAAACCAACACTCATTCATGGATCGTGGAGATTTCCAATAAAGATTAAATGAGAAGAAAACAAGAACACTACAAACAGATAAAGTGGTTCTCATATTTGAACTCAAGAAGCCAAAATGGAATCCCCACCTTATACCTTCCACCCCTATATAGTTGAAATACCCTTATTTTATCGATAACAAGAATTATCATAATGAATAATCCAACCTCAAATGCAAAAAAACATTGGAAATTACCAAACAAAACTCATACCAATTACCTAAAATGAGTAAATGAATTCAAACAATGTATCGATGAATACTTCCATAACCTTACTTCAAAAAACCATTTTGTAGTCCCCAATACCGATGTTTAATCAAGGAAGAAACTTGAAATTAGATATCTCTTAATGAGACCACCCTTGCTAAGACAACACTAGAAACTCAACTGAATTATCAATAGGGGAGGCCCGAACAGACTCCCCATCATTATAAACAAATCGGCATTAATTTACTCCAACGGAAATTTTAGTGTGACCTAAGGTGGGTCTCCCCACAATAAGTACCAACCTAATTTAATAAATAGAATCGGACAACATGAAAAATTGACTTTGGAATACTTAGGAACTTCCTGCGTCGACACAATTTCCACCAAAAGGATCGAATGAAAGAAAATATAAAACAAATAGAAACACTTCATAATTCAATTTTCCCCATGGGATGTTCCCACTTAGAAATGAGCATGATCAAAACCAAAGTTGATTTACAATGTTCAACCACATATAGAAAACCAAGAAAATATTCACACCCAAAAGGACACAACCACTAGGGTTTCAATTACATGAGACCACCCCACCTCCTTATAACCAAAGAAGAGTTTCAAACCACATGGGTCGCAATGAGAAAATGATGCCTCTATGTCTCTCCCTACAAAAATGGGGGCCATTAAAGATAGAATAACTACATAAGAAACTTAAACTGTACTATTTTCCCATAATTAAGGTTAAAGCTAGGCCAAGGTCCTTCAAACCCTTGGTATTCTCGAATCTGTTCCTGATTCACTCTGGGGCCTATGGATTGAGCCCGAATGTTTGAAGCATATCCAGAATAATATTCAGGCATTGAAGATATCCAATCAGAACAATTTCTTTGGTTTCACGAGTGACCACGTAGCACTTTAAGAAGAACCAAAGGAGAACAACACCCCATAAAACATACATCGGCTCGACATGATGCTTTCACCAAAATAGGGACTTAGGATGAACACTCATCATCCCTTTACACATCGAATGAGAAACAACATAAAGAAAGAACACAATAAAGACATATCTATTTGGAATGGATAAATTATGAATTCTTTAAAGAAGAACATGCTTTTGTTAAAATATATGTTCTTCAAAGAGTCACAATCCAACTCTTACATTTGGATCCAAATAAGGAAACACAACCAAAAAATCACAAGACATGAAAAATTCTCTTGAAATGACTCATCACACAGATGGAACAACATTATATTTCTCTTAGATGGAAGTAATAAATATATAAAGGCCTTTTAACAATGAATCCATCACCAATATCTTTATGATTATTTCCACTCTCCTCACTGGAATTCCCTTCACCACTTCTAGACAGGAGATTCTAACATGTAGTTAACAACCATCACCTTTAAAAAATCATATAACTCAATAAAACTACGATTTCTTTCAATTTTCCACATCCACTCTTATACTCCGAGAGGATTCATATGATTATAAATGATAGGAAGGTTTATCTTCTGAAATTCCAGAAGAAATTCTATAGGTTGATCAACTGTAGGTTCTACATAATGGTTAATTCCATGTAGTTACACCACAATGTCCACCAAAACATGGTGGGGGTGTTCACTTGGAAACATGGAGATGTGGAAATCAATCAAATATCATCCATTGATTGAATTCACTATTATCAAACATCAGTCATGCACGGACCAACTCAAAGTCATCCCAAACACTTCTCAAAGGAACCCACTAACCATCATCCCAAAAAAAATTCAAAAAAAATGAAAACATGAAACATAATTAAAACAATGTTAGTTTTCACACCCAAAACACTTTTCATGAAATATTCCCAAATCATAAAAATAAACACCACACAACCCTTAGTTATAAAAACATCACATTTTCTCTTAAAATCACTTTTGAAAATAAATAAAGCATGGTGGCTTTTACACTCACCATTGGTATTCAATGGAGCCTCAAACATGCAAATTATAAGATCAAATTGGGCACCCATCCATTGGTACCATTCTGGGATCTCATACATTCATGACAACCCACCATTCACAAGTATCCATGCATGTGGTCACTCATGAAAATACTGAAGGTCAAAACAATCCTTTTCCATTTTCTAAAATCAAAAATTTAACCCAAACATTCAACTTCTGAATTTAACACCCCATTTAAAAAATTTATAAAACCTTTCATAATTTCACCAACCACTAAATAGAAAACTATTTCATATTCATCATATCAGTCTAAAACATTTTATATTATCTCAAATCAAAATCCCAATAATTCTATCCAAAAATTTCAATTTATCCAATTCAAAATATTTTTGATAGCTTAATAATCCTAATTTAATGAAATATTTCTAAAACACATTTTGAAATAATTCATGTTTTTCAAGAAATAATTTTTAATAAACCACAAGTTATAATTATAAAAATTCATCACTCATTTAACTCATCTCCCATTTATCCATAAATAATTTTATAAAAATCCACATTTCTAAAGTTTCTTTAAAAATGATTTTAAAAATCCATTTTCTATCTTCCCAAGACAAAACCATTTCTGTTTTAAAAATCCATTTTTCATAATTTCAAAAACATGGTTTCTCAAAATAGTTTTCAGAACCAAAGAGGACACAAAAAAATTCTCATGTGAAAAATAGTGTCAGTAGTAGACTTCGACATATGGTTAGAGTCCTTATTTCAATCACACAACCATTACAGGGAGTATTCTAGGAATATGCCATCAACTCCTCATATCTTGACAAGCCCTGCAAGCTCACTGAGACCATTATCCCCACTCTGGTTTCATTTCCAAACACAAAACAACCTTCAAGAACCAAAGGAACCAAAAATAGACCTAACTTCCCATGGTGACTCATGTCCCATCACGAGGTGTGAAATCTAGGAACCCTACTCATAATCAAAATATAAATTCCTGAAAATACTAATACTAGACTTCCAATAATCTTCCCCAAATAACATGACCAAAAAAGAGTGTGACTTGCTCTAATACCATTTTCCCATTAACTAGGATGGATCACCATTCAAATAAACACCCGACACAGTCTGTAGCATGGACCTAAGGGTGTTACTAATCCCCATAGGTTGGGAAATAGTTATTGGCTATCAATAACATGTTTTGGGAAGGATTTAACCCATTTTCATAGGCATAAATAAATAATAGAACTAAAAAAATACATTACTAAATAACTAAAACCAAAAATTGTATAATAATTTTAAAATTCAATGTTTTATGTATTTATCTAGTAACCAAAAAACTACAAAGGGAAAAAATATCCCAAAAAACTCGGTGAAATATTAGGGGAATCTCCATCAAACCACCACCAATACCTGTAAGAAGAGGAAAACTAGAAACCCAAACCACCAAAATCTCTAAGACTCATCTTTCCTTTACCTAGGCCATACATAAAAATTTATACATACACCCAATGGTGTTGTAGGGTGTGTGCCTAAGGCTAGTAAGATACCACCAAAAAGAAAATATTCCATACTATAACATAAAAAGGAAATTTAACATGCTCATTTATGTAAAGTCCTTTGAAACATTTCTAAGAAAACACTTTAAATAAAAACCATTTTAGAACCATACTTTTACGGAAAAAAATTTCAAAGATAACATTTTAAAATGAAAACTTACTAAGATAAACATGCTTGAAAATGAAATCCTCTCAATGACCACCATATGGTGATGGATAAAAACAAATTACATAAGTATCAAGAAAGAACCATGGGTAAATCCCTTGGGGTGATCTAGCTTGAGTGATACACTAGAACCTTGTACCATATTGATAAGTGGTATAATAACCAAACTTTACAACATCCTCATACACGATCCACAAAAGGAGAGAAGTATCCCAAAATTATAATGTTCCTCCATCACCATCATAGTTTAGTTAGTGTTTTCATTGTCAATCCATCTATGTGAAACCCGGATAAGACACTTCTGAATCAATGGTGTAATTGAACTAGTATGCCCTCCTTGATACCTGAGATTCCCATGCACTCAAACCCATTTCACTTGTCACACAAAAAACCCTTTTCATATACACATTCCAATAATTATAAATACACTATGAAATTATCATTTTCCATAAACAATCTACTTTCTATTTTACACCAACCAAAATTGTTTAAAAAAAATTCACACTATTTAAAAAATATATGATACCTCTTTGAAATTATCACAAGAATATTACATAAAAAATTTAATAATTTTCATAGCCCATTCCCCTTTCAAATCCCCACACACTATCCAATTTCACTTTAAAAAATGCTTCCCTTTTATTTACATAATTTTCAAATAACATTAAAAGAGCATTAAAAAATATAATATGCAATCGTATTCTTTTTTTCTTTAAAACCTAATTCAGAACTCTCTCATACCTTAAGTGTCTTTGAAAACCCACTTAACACCATTAAAATAACCATAATAACAAATTTAATAAGCACTATAACATGGATCCTATATATTTTCACCATTTTCCTTTAAAAATCCCATTTTCATTTTAAATGCATGGAAAAAAGATTCCAAAAATAAATTTTGAACCACATAATAAATTCATAGATTACATTTATAAAGAAAATAAATCTTATCAAAATCATATAAAAATGATAATTCATGGAACCACCTGGCTCAAGTGTAAAAACATTTGAGAAACCATGTGAAACTCTAATCACACCACCATAAGATGCAAACAAGGCATGATTTAACAAAAAATATCACTATCTCACATAAAGACACAAGATAGAACGATTCGTAGGTTAAAAACCTCCACTAGAATTTGAGAACCTAAGAAAGTGGGAATGAAACCTTAGAAGTAGGGAATAAATAGAAGGACTAGGGACTTACCTGATTATTCCTTGGAGTTTCCTAGACAAATCCACCAAAAATATGGTTCCCAAGGAGCCTAAAAGAGTGTGGAGGGGACTCCCATGTCATACAATCCCATGTGGGGAAAATGGGGGTGAATTTAAGTTTAAATTTGAAGGAGTGTAGTTTAATATCCTAATTTTTGAAAAGATAATAAAAACCACTTTTTGATCAATTATAAGTGTCTTATGTGAAAAAATTATTTATCAGTTAAAATTAATGAATAAATTTTTTAAAGGATTGTATAAGGGTAAAATACTAGTTAACACTTATAAATATTCAATTGAATATTTTCAGAGTCATACACTATGTTGGTGTAATATTATGAGGCCCATAATGGATCTGAAAAAACAGAATAAAATTATAAAATATATTATATTAAGTACACACAATTTATTTAAAATTACAGAATAACTCAAAAAGATTGCATCGTACAAAAAATATGAGACCACTGTTAGGTTCGAGACACAGTTTTTACCCTCAGATGAATATAACATTTGTAATCGTCGTACATTTGGATGCCTCACTCACACAAATGATTTATTTAATAATTTTTATTATATTATTCATTAAAAATTATTTAATATATCCCAAATAGTTTTTTATATGAAAAATATGAGACCGTCGTTAGGGCCGAGATAAATGTTTTACCCTAGGTGGGGTATAAAATTTGTATTCATATGATGTTTGGACAACATGATCTTGATAAAAACCTTTTTTATTTATAATTAATTATTTATTTCATTTTTTATTAATTAATAATTAATATTTCCAAAATGGTGAATCGTATGAGAAATCTAAGAACAATTTTTGGTCCATAATGGGGGGTTTACCCTAGACAGTTATATTTTTTATACAGGTCATGTGTATTGGTTTGGTCACCAATTAAATTGACTTATTTTGTAGTTAAATTAAATCTTAAATTTATTTAATAAATTAATAAATTGTTACTTTTAATTCATCTCCCCCATGTCACACATTCCTCCTTTATTGATGTTTGAATTAAATTAAAAGATATTTTATCAACTATTTTTAACGTTTAAAAATTAGAAATGCGTTGAAGAGATGAAATTAAAGAATCTGTATTCAAAATTCAGCCAAGTTGTGAATTAAATTGGATGATTAAATTAGGGTTTTTATTATTGATTTTTTTTTGGTATTATGATATATATGAACCCTTTATATACATTCTTGGGGGATATCTTGAGTCTGGACTAATCTATAACCCCCTTTCTCCAAGTTAGTAGGGTTCAGACAATTAGATTTGGACATTCTTTGGTGGGGCATGACCATTTCCCCTCCATGATGTACGTGGTTCTCCCCAAATCAGGTTTTTTAACTAACTAATTAATTAATTACTTTTATTATTATCAAAATATTCTAAATTCTATATCTTTTGTGATATTAATTGGTTTTTCGAGCCATCAGCTTCATCAGTGTCGTATCAACATGCATAACCTACATCGTATTTTTGTTATGAAGGAAACAATGTATTCCTCAAATAGATTTTTTTCGTTAAATGAATATTTTAAAATAAATCATCAAAGGATAATATCATATATTTACTGAGAGATGATTTATAAATTCTCATATGATAATTTCTTTGAATTATCAGAGGTAAATGACATGTCTTATTGAAATTAATTATCAAAAAATATTTATTGGATAATTACATAAAATTGTCACATGATAATTTGTGGAAAAAATTATCATAATATAATTGCGAAATTATAATTTATAAGTAATAATTATAATAATATAATTATACAAGTTATAATAGGTTAATTATTTGAAATTATCAAATGATAATTGATACATTATCAAATGATAATTATTAAAATAATCAAATGATAATTGATAGATTATCAAATGATAATTATTAAAATAATCAAACGATAATTGCTTGATTATAAAAATATAATTAAAAATGATATTTTATGAGAAATCATATATAGTTAATTATAAAATGGTAATTTAAATAAATTATCAAAATATAATTATAAAGAATAATTTATGATAAATTATAAAAAAGATAAAATAATTGGGTAATTTAAGAGAAATTATCAAAATGTAAGTATAAAAGGATAATTTATGAGAAATTATAAAAATATAATTATAAAAGGATAATCTAAAAAGAATTATCAAAATAAAATTATAAAGGGATAATTTATAGGAAATTATCAATATATAATTGTAAAATGATAATTTTTGAGAAATTATTAGAAGATAATTATAAAAGGATAATTTGTATCAAATTATCAAAAGATAATTATAAAAGGTTAATTTTCATTAAATTATCAAATGATAATTATAAAGGATAATTTATAATAAATTATCAAAATATAATTATAAATGGAGAATCTGTAAAGAATTATTAAAATATGATTATAAAGGGATAATTTATGAGAAATTATCCAAGGGAGAATGTGTTATCGCATGTGATATTTTATTTATTTTTGAAGTAAAATAATTGGTTTCGGTTCTATGAACCCTTAACAAATGTTGAGGTTGAATGAGTAGACAATTATAATAATAAGTCTATGAGGAGGTGTATCGAAGCACACAAGGTGGTTTATCCTAGATGCTGATGATAATGAATTTGAGGTAGGAAGTTTTTTTATCATTTTGGGATATTTTTAGACATGTTTCCATAATATTCTTCACACATGACTTCAATTTTGATAGAATTTATTTAGTAATAGTCTTTATAACTTGGGGTAATAAAATAAATTATAAGGGTGATCTTAAATGCTCAATAAGGGTGAACATAATCATTACAAACTGAATTCCATCTGCTAACATAAGACGATTATAAAAGAATAATTACATTATCCAAGTGCATACATATAATATAATAAAATTAATACCTATAAAACCTAGATCACAAATCCAGGTAAATGGAATAAAGATTCATCATAAGATAGAAGTCATATATATCATCAATTGTTATCCATTTTGATACAATCATTGGGTGAAACAATCTATATAACTCGTAATAATCATTAAGAAATTATGTTTAAATCATTGAATTTCAAAAATTCATCATGATGTTTCCTAATTGGAGAATTATTATATATTATAGGAGTAACCTATAACCAAAATACTCATTTTTTCCTATAGGAGTAGCTTATAATTCGTCAACTTTGTTGTATCTTAGAATTATAATAACTCCATCTCATTCCCAAAGGCATTAGTGGGTTACAGAGGACCCACTCATCACATATAATACATATTCTATCATGGATTTTACTTCACTTCCCAATCCCATATTTATCAATAGTGTATATGTACCATATCATGACAATATCACATGGATAAGTATATTTAATCAAATATATCATATATTTAATTACGAATGAAAATTAAATGGGGTTTAAAAAAATCAATTTAAAACATTATCATAAAAATTTAGATAAATGATGTGAATGGTGTCACAAGATCATATCTTCAGTAAAAAAAGAAATAATTAAAGGATTTTAACCTAGATTAAAATAACATTAAGAAAATATTTAATTTTTGGGAAAAAAGAGGAAAATACCCTTTTTTTACATTCAAAACCTAAATTTTTTAAAAATATTATAGCAATATTTTTTTGAAAAATATAATTGAATATTAAAAGAAATGAATGTTTGGGATGGTAGTTAAATCACTTCATTTAAAAAATGATAAAAATAAACATCATTTTTAAAAGTTTTAAAAGTGTTTCAAAGGTAAACCATATAGAATATGTTAAGAAATTTCCTTTTAGCATGTTTTAAAAGAAGGAATGAGATCATGTAAATTAACTTCATAAAATATTTTAGGTTTAAATAATTGTATTAATTAAATAAGATAATGAACAAGGAAAAAGTGTTTGGTTAAAAATATTTAAAATCTTTTAATAAACTTTTTTACTTATTTTAGAACATTTTATAGGTTTATTACCTTATCATTATATAAAATATCTCATTTATTATAATGAGATATTTTATTACTTAATCAATGAAGAATGTGTTTGGTCTTTTGAGGATGTTTAGTTCATGATTGAAAAATGAATTTGGAAGGATGATAGTGGTGAATGGTGTAATTTTTATATAATACATAGAAAATAAATCGTGAAATAATAATCAATTTAATATATCATATATAATTTATTTATCTCAAATTAATGACTTATTTGAAAAATTGAATCAAATATCCTTATGAAGGTGTAATTCCATAAGTATATATAAGTTATGCAATCATTTTTAACATGTGTATGGGTAATAAGTTAAGAAATTTATTATATTTATAAAATAATAATTATGTCATTTTTATAATCTATTTCTATTAAATCCATCATAATAAGTTTTTGTTTGAGGTGCTGATGAGAAATGAAACACATCACCTCATATAGGTTGTAATAGAAGCGTAAAAATAGGCAATGATTTCATTCCCAATAGGATTGAAAATTAGATGAAAAGGTATGTTCTATTAATATAATAAAATATAATTATTTTTTATATATTGAAATTACTCTATTTTATTAGTTATGATATTATTTAAGGTGGTAAACAAAGATGTAAAATGAAAGGGTCTAGTTAAAGAATTAACTTCACTTTGAGACACCCCATTTGAAATTCCTTTTAAGGGACCTCAGGATGGTCTATTGATGAGAAAAAATTATAATAAAATTGGATAAGAATTTTATAAGAGTTTTTTGTAGGGGTTGGTTGAGATATGTTACTAAAGGTTTTGTGAATAATAGAGGAGAGGTGTTATCCTTTTATAGTGAAGGAAATTATACAGTTTAAAACACTTAAAATATTTAAATTCAAGAAGATAAATTTTATGTTAATGCTGAACCAAGTGGTCACATACTTGAATATAATATAGGGTGTGGTTGAAATCATTTATCTAATAAAATTTGGATAAGTTTATGTGCAATTCCAAACCTTATCACATAGATTAACTACTTCTTTAAACAAATTTAATATTAACCATAGTAACCGAATTTTCTATTATAAATTGTCATAAATTTACATATAAGGTAAAAAATTGGATACAAAATGGTATATGTATGAAATTTTACACAATATACTATCCCCTTTTCCTTTTTAAAGATTCTTATGATTTTTAATCAATTTAATAATATTTTAATGAACATAAAAGAAACTTGAAATTCATTTTCATTATTATCATAACATATTTTATTAAAAAAATATCATGATAGACAAAATTTGAAAATATAATATAATATAATATCCATAATAATTATTAAATATCTATAAAATTCATGTAATATCTAAAAAATCTAAATATTATAATTTCTGATATTTGTAAAATCATTTACATATATTTTCTTATATTTTACAAAATTTTGTACCACCATGATGTAAATTATTTAGGCTATTAAATTAATTTTTTTATTTAAAAATAAATAAATAATATAATTATAATTAACTTTATGTAAAAATAACTATCTACTCTCATTGAATGTTTTTATTTACTAACATAAACATCATGATAATGTTTTTAATATGTAATTTTTACTTTTCTTTCCATAACCAAGCGCTGCACAATAATTCAGATCTATTTATTTTCATGTGAATCTGAAATTTATAATAATTTCTTCATATAATTTATTAAACATAATATTAGATAATACATTTTTGAAAAGGCATTCTCTTTAAATATTATCTTTAGGATACAAAATTTGTCTTCTCTGGTTCAGGGAAGGTACTACATTGGTGCTAAAAATTATTTTCATATTTTTCATGAAATAAATTATAATTTATATGTTTTGAATTAATATTATAATTTTTAGTATATTATAATATATGGGACATTCCATCTTATTTCCTAGTTCCAGGTTCCGCCCAAAGGTGCCCTGAACCTGGTTGGTCACATGAACTCAAGCACATTTCCCGAAATGCTAGAGGCTTCCAACTAGCAGTGAGGGCCACAATGTCATAATGGGGAAACAATGCCCTCATTGGAAGTGTATGCACAACGGAATAACAAATAGTAATCAAAATAGTAGCAGTAATACCATACACAAAAGTAAATAGAAGAACACTTATAGTAATATAATAGTTGGAGAACATATAAATGATTTGTGTCACATGTGTCTAGGAAAGTAGAAAAACAAGTCACAATGCTACAAATAAAATACTAAAACCCAAGTATAGAAAAATAGTTAACTCCAATAGCATCTCATGCCTCATCTTGGTCCCATGATCTCCCGCTCCAGCATCAATCAAATACCAGACGAAGAAGGGTGCTTTCCCTTATCTATACCTATAACCATATAATATCTCTAGGTCCAAAAAGATGACCCAAACAGGGTTTGAGGTAATCCTAATAAGCAACAACTAAAAGATAAGTGCCTAAATGTCAGGGAATATATGTAGCAGGTAATATGTATAAATGAAACATTTTATTAGGAAGTAATCAAAAATAAATAATCCTACAGTTTTAAATTACCTTCAATTACAATTATTAATTATTCAAATCATTGAATAATTAAAGAAAGGGATCTAACCTAAGCTCTGTATCCCCTATGTAATAAAGAAATAGATGTGTCAGAAGACCATATAAAAAGTCTAGTAAGACTGATTCCGAGCATGTTCTTTGTATTGGAAGACTCATCACAATCATTCAATAATTCATAAACAACCATACGGGAATGTTCTCAGAGTCCAACCCCTCTATTTTAGGATAGAAAAAATTCATTAAATAATGAAAATTTGGGAATGCTCACATAGGTTAACCCCATTGGTCCCACATTGCACAATCCATTTAAAAATGACCACCAGGTCATCTCTCGTGGACAATACCCTCCGGGTCTGCATAGCAACAATAAACTAGAATGACCAACTGGAAGCTATCACAATCAATTCCCTAGGGTCCATAATAACTTTTAATAACGACCTTATGGGTAGCTCTCATATTCTAACCACTCAGGTCTATGACAACCCGAAATCTCTCATAGTCAATACCTATGGGTCAACTTAACAAAAATTTATACATAAATGAACCTACCTCAAGAATATCTCATAGTGAATTCCCCTTGAACATACATTACCAATGAGAATCACATACATCTCAAAAAATCAGTAACTCAAACCTTATAACACAAGGCATGTAAAACAAAACTAGCCTTACAGGAATTCAAGACCATACTTCCATAATCAATCAAACAAGGGAAACACACCCATAGTTATGGTATAAAACCTTATTCACAAGAAATAACCTTTTCTAAATCAAACAGACAATAGTAGGTATTAGACAGGGTTATATTACAAGACACACAATACCCCAAACATGGGTATTCAGTACTTTAAGCATATATAATCCAAATATAATCAATGAAATGCACAAAACACTTACCTTGATGTCATACAATTAACACTCTTGAACATCATCCCTTAAATCGGACAAGAACAATGTAGATATATAAAAAAGTTAAAAAAAAATCATCCTCGAATTTCTCGTGAGAGAGGAGGAATAAGGAAGAAAGGCTCTAAGGAAAGAGTTCCATTGAGAATGAAACACACCTAGTAGCGTCTCAATCGGAGCTCCAATAGGGAATATGGAGGGGCTCAATGTTTTTGGTCATTCTTTTGCTCTCCTATATGAAACACGGGGAGAACAAATTTGTTTTGGAGATGAGAAATGACCCTTCTTTGATTAATCAAATAAAAATAAATGTACATGACATGTTAATTTAATGTACATGCCATGTACTAGCCTCAACCATCCCCCGCTTTAGGTAGTTTTATAGGTCACCTACACAACCATGTACTCGGCTGTTACACATCCAATACACGGCTACATGCAGAAACCGAGTATATGTTGTGTACTCAAAAGTATAAAATGTGTACATAGAAAAAAACAATTTCTTCCTTTTTCTTAAAAAACACCCGAAATCAAGATCCATAACTGAAATAAAGATTTGGGTTCTTAAAAACGTCCTCCCATTAAGAAATTCATCCCCTAATTTCTCTTCTATGGCTGGTGAAGAAGAAGATTCAAACAACTCAAGCCTCTATGATCATATGATGGTCTCCCTCTCCCATGTCTCATCCTGTACTGGCATGTGCTGCCATAACACTCGTACCAAAGGAACAGACTGACCACAGAGAACCATTGTGCTGCGATCCACAATCTGAATAGGGTGCTCCTTGAAAGATTTATTCATCTCCAACTCAAAAACCTCAAAAAACCCTAAGTATCTCAGTAAAATCTCCCCCTGCCTCCTAATCCTACTATCTCACAACCTCGGTGTGACACATAAAAAAATAATCTTTGACCTCAATCCCCAGAGGTCTTCTTCGTCGACAAGCAAAATATTTTAGGTGATATTGTGTAGTAGCCATCCTTTTCCAAATAAACTACACCAGATATGTGGTTTCCTGAAAAAGATGAGTTCCTAGCATATCTACCTCTCTTGCCTCCATCAATCATTGGGGTGATCGGAATGGAATACTGTAGAAAGCCTCATAAGGTTCCATTTGAATCATTTCCTGAAAACTTTTATCGTTGGAAAACTTCACTAGGGGTATGTGTCTCTCCTAAGAACCCCCAAAATCTAGGATGCATACTAAAATCATGTCCTCTAAAACCTGAATCATGTTCTTGTAATTACCATCTTTCTAGGGATGGTAAGCTATACATAGAAGTACCTATGTACCAAAAGCCCTCTATAGTCCCTTACAGACACGAGAAGTAAACCGGCAGTCCTGATATGAAATGATAGAGTGTGGAACCCCATTCAAACGTACAATCTCTCAGATGCACAACCTTCCAAGATCATAAACACTAAAGTTTTCCTTAACTGACAATAAATGTGCAACCGTTATAATCATGTCGAGAAAAACTCACATGGTATCGTTACCATTATACCTCCAACATTTGGAAAACTCTAAAAAGTGTGCCCCTAAGCATTCTAGTGTTGCTACCAACAAGGTTTCCTTTAACAAGGTGAACCTGAACATGACTGAGGTCATAACCATGGTCTCACAACATGGAATGGTCAAACCCAAAACGCCATCTGCAAAATAGGTCAAACAATATTTCCTTGAAATACATTGTAGATTTTCACAGCACACCCACCCTTAACTAGCAGGGTGTTCTAACTATCTCACTTGAATCACACTCACAGAATAATAATGATAACGAGTCAAACCATTACTGGATGACTTATCTTAGAAATACGTGGCTTAGATGGCTGACGTATTGCAATAGAAAGATAACATGTTTCCCAAGTAACCATGTTTTCATAACGAACCCATTCACTGAAGCCTACATATTTCTCTTAGTGATGCTCCTATATCACACCATCCCTTGATCAATAAAAAGTTTATGCCACAACATGAACAAAAATGTAATTCCAGACCCATCCCACTACCTATTTAATAATTACATCTGATCCCAACTAAAATTCATATATAACCTCAGATTAATCAACCTGAAGTCTAAGGAGCTCACCAAGGTGGTCCATACTTCCCGTACATGTGAGACTATGGTTTAAAGCCCAAAATTCCACATTCGAAAACTGACTGAACCAAGAACGACATCCACCTGGAGGTCACATCATTGAAGTGGTAGGCATCAAGATTATATCCAAGGTGTTCTTAAATGAGAACTCAATTATCACTCAAGAATAACATGGCATATATTGGTTTAAGTATTAGGAATGAAATTTAATGATTGAAGCATCTATATATCTCATTTTAATAGTAATGATGTAGTGGTGTTTTATTTCTGGATTGATAACCATTATGAATTTTGATAACCTCCAAATTATAGATATACTTGTGAGGTATTATGTGATTATATTAAAAGATTAATAATGATATTTTATGGAAACTCATTAGGATTTAATAAATGATTGATTTACATATAGAACATTAGTTTATCATGTGATTTAGTATTATGGTTATTAGAGAATAATTTTATTATATTAGAGATAAAATATATGAGGTAAAAATAAAATTTAGGGATAGTATTATATTTTTTGTCAAGGTCATTAAAACTAATTATAGAAAGGGGTTATTATTGGTACCTCCTTATTTTAATGATAAAAAATCATGATTATTATGTTTCTAACAACATCAATATTTTATGATTGTAAATCAAATTTTGAACAAACTTGGTCATGTGAAGATCTTCTGTCAGTCCCACATATCAACTGTTAGATTGATTATATCTACAACATGACATATATATCTCCCATTAATTAAAAAGGATCTACCAATAAATATTCTCATCAACCATTAGTTAAAATATTCTTCTAGTGATTTATAAATATACTATTGTTTTCCATTATGTGCTATCATCATACGATACAAGTAAAATTTAAATACTTTTGGGAATATCCACCTTCAGTTCCTGATATCTACTGCAGGACATCTTTACCACTAGTTCAATAGATATACATCTAGAATTTATCTACCATATGAGTTTATCGATGACCAAAGTTATCGACCGCTGAATTTTTCTATCACTAGACCTTATTTTCCTCGAGGACTCATCTACCACTAGAACTCATCTATCACTAGATATCATATATCGTTCATACATCTATGGAAAATCAGATACAATTTCCAACCATAATATTATTCAAACATTATTTTATAATGGAATGTTTATGGAATTTAATGTATTCAATACCTAAAATGATTTAATAATTATTATTATAAAACTACTCCATGGATGCATTGAAAAAATAGAGAGAACATACTAATTTTTTAATTAGTAATGGATTTTTTCCCCAATAAATAATTTGAGCTTTATCTTTATAAATAATATAATACATCATCATGCATATATTCTACGAAGGATATGATAATATAGAGACAATAAAATTGAAACATTCATAACAATTATGTACTTTCACATGATAAATCTTTTTATGACATTGAACAACTAAAAAATGGATGAAATTACAAACAATTTATGATTCTATGTTTTTATGCACATTCTGAGAAATCTGTTCAAGCTCATTTCCATGGAAAATTAATGAAACTGAATTTTTTTTTTAAAATTCACATTATGTAGCCTCTCTCTTTTATTATATATACTAATTTTATCTATGTTTGTACTTTAATTTTGAGCATTGTGTTGATGTAATATTTTTATTTGAACGCATTATCTCTTATTCTTCAACTAGACTGTTCTTGAAACATCCGATCAAATTATTATATTGTATTGCCACAAATATCTTTGGAATAGGTCGTTCATGGACTAGTACCCTTTTTATCCAATGTATTACTATGAAAGGGGTTTGTTTTGAGATATCCCTGTTTGTTGTTTTTTGTATATCCCGATATAGGTTGGGGATAATGTTTTCTCTTTAATTGGCTACTTGGAAGAAAATGTTTTCCAAGTGGAGGGGATTATGTCTCATCTGGAGACAGAACCCCTTTTTTAAATTCCACTATGTGTTATGAGTTTTCTTTTCAACTTTTTAAGGTTTTAAAACTAAATCTATTTTATAAGTTGTATCTAACATTTAATATTTTAATTAATCCTAACATGTGTTATATATATATATATATATTGATCAAGTAATTTATTTTCAAAAGATAAATTTATTTCAATTTTTTATTAATTGAGCAAAGATGCTTCTTTGATGAGCTACTTGAAAAGTAAACATATATATTTCTACTTGTTTGATTATGTTTGTTTTTTTATTAAGTTGATGGATCTTGGTATTAAATTATTTTAAATAAAAATTTTATTGAAAACTCAATTCAACTTTATTGAGTTACTCTCCCCTAACAACATTTGATATCAAAGGATAATTTTAAAAATATTCATTCACCGTGAACTAGTAAGTGTTTAAGGATCATAAATTTTAATTTATTCTAAATTCATATCATTATATATAATAATAGACAAGAATGAATTTACACTGACAAACCTCTTTATTTTAATAACAAAAATTATGATTAATAGAAGATTAAAATGATAATTCATATTGAAAACATGGGTTTTTATATTTAAACTATCATTGAGGAGAGTTATGAAGTACCCAATACTACCAAAGATGAATGGAGTGGTCATAATAAATATTTATATAAAAATAAAAATAAATATATTAATAAATTATATTTTAACTTAGGATATGAGGAATTTAGTAAAAAAAATTCCTATACTACTACATTTGATATTTGGGATACATTGGTTGTTTCACATGATAGGAACTCCAAATGTCAAAGAAATGTGTTTAGAATCTTATATTATTAAATACAATAAATTATCAATGTAACATGATGAATAAATATCTAACCTGTATCACACGTTCACTGATATTATGAATATAACACATTCATTATGTAAATCAATTTCATAAAAATATAAAGTTATGCACCTTTTGATAAGTTTACTAGAAAGGTAGAGAGAAAATTCACTATTAATTCGAGAGTCATGGGATATAAGTAAGTTTCTTATAAAATGGCTAAAAGGAAAGATAATTACGAATTAAGAGAGACACAAATTGAATAGTGAATATGACAATGAAAAAAATAAGAAGTCATCAGCCATAAAAATGTCTAAATTAATGAAAAAAAAGAATTATTAATGATTAAAACTCATGTGATGGAGATTCATATTCTGATAGTGATGAATAAATAGAACATAAATTTAGAATATTCAAGAAATTTTAACAAAGGATTATATTCTTCATGAATAAAAAAATGAAAGTATAAAAATAGTGGTATCTAGAGAAAAGAATGAAAAAATGATGATACTTCAAATGAAATAATCTACTTTGAATACAAGAGAAAATGTCATATTAAAAACTATCCTTTGTTAATGTTTATTAAAATATCAAAGGAACGAGATAAAAGATATAAAAAATCTATGAATGAAAATTGTTGTTATATAATAGTTATTTAAAGTGATTAAAAATCAAGAATATATGAAAACATTGATAGAGCCAATATGCATTATATGAAAAAAAAAATAACGTATATTTTCTTTTCCCTACATCTACGACACATAATTCAGACATTTCTAGAGATGAAAAAGGTGAAGAAAATATGTCCTATGAAGAAATTATTGAATAATATAATATATTTTAGGAAATATTCAATGAATATGAAGACAAATAAATATGTTTATGGAAGAAAAATTCTTATATTCCCACACTAAAACTGATCTTAGTATAAAGAGGTAGAAAATTATCAATTTTAAGATAAAATAAAGAGATAAAATAATCCAATGAACATTTAAATAGTTATTTTGACAAATTCACAAATGGGAGAAATAGTTTAACCAACACTATGGGAAAGAAAACAAATCCTAAATTTGTAATAGTAATAGGTTATTTTCTTGTAAAAATAAATAACATTAAAAAACATTTATTACTAATTATAGTTTTTCTAATTATGTTACTAGTATTTATTCTTCTAGATCTAACACAGTATTTATTTACAAAAATATCGAACCCGCTGACACGTGCCTGTTGTGGGGTGTGGAAAAAAATTATTTACTATGTTAAAATATAGTATAGTGGTTATCCTAGGTGGTTTGGAGAGAGAAGTGCACAACAATCATGTTTGTCACTTTTTTTTTGAATTTGTTTGGATTATAAATTAAGTGAAATGAAACAAAAATAAAAAATTAAGTAAAATATTGAAAATAAATTGAAATATAATGTGATTTAAAATAGTAATATAAAATTGGGTGATCAGGTTAGGGTTTGATTTCCAATTTAAATGTAATCCTAGTTCAATTTTATACATTTCTCTATTACTAAGCAGGTGAAAGTGATATTCTACAATAGATTCCTCTAACTTCATTGGTCAATGGTGTTGGTGAGAGTAAACCATAACCAGATATTAATTTAGTCTACTCTAATTATTTTTTTTAGATTTGAAATGAATACATTCAATTAATTTAGGCAATTCCCAATCAGGTCTTCTTTATCCCAAACAATCTTGAATATGCACTATAACCCTCACACGTACTGAAAATCGCTAAGAAATTCCACACTAAGCTCTGATATATTCCATTGTATATAGACCATCACCTTATGAGGTAGATAATTTTCAATAAACAAATAATTAATTAAAATATAATATAAAATCAAATATAATTTCAAATGAAAATATAAACTGTTATTACAAATTGATACCAAATTCATATAATAGAGAAAACATTTTATAACTGAAGGTGAATGAACTAAAACATTACAAAATGGAAATCTTAACCTTTCCCAGTAACTCATAATATTTACCCCACCATGGTAAGGGTAATTTAGAATAAGGGGTAAGAAGAAAGGATTACAAAACTAAAAAGAAATAAAAGAGGGAAAAGAAGAACATGGACATTTCCTCCAGAATTTGTCAAAAAGAGATTCCAATTTATTTAATACAAAATTTTATCAAATAGGGATAATGTACCTTATTATAAGAGGTGAGGAATAGAGTTGAAAATCTACTCATGAAGTTTCAAGGCTTTTGGATATGTGTGAAAGGAGTTATGGCCGATTAGTAGACCTGTCTTTTTCTGGCTGCCAATCACTATTCCACAAAACCTACTTTGACCGGTTTAATGGAGGCCTTAGTCAAATGATTTCTCCATGATATTTAATTTGCATCTTCCTTTTCGATTTGGATTTCTAACCCAGCTGGAAGTACCCCATTTGGTGGGAGGTAGCCAGAGATATGGATCATTGAATGAGACATGGTCCATTCGGCCAGCTAGAATAAGTGTTCACATTGGATGATTTTGTTTGGCATGTTGGGGTTAGAATTGGATCTGGGTCTAGAATAATTATTTTTATAACACGAACCATGTCATCCAAAAAAATTAATCACATTAATTGGATGAAAATTATAGGTGTTAAGCTTGAAATACACAGGCAACATAAATCTGTTTAATGTCCAGAATTAACCACTTTTCACATTTAAGCTCCAAACTTACCAAAAAACCTAAAATGATGAAAATAATATCAAATTGATTAATGATGAAAGATTAAATATATGCATAAATACAAAAATATTATGTCTGTCAATTCCCCCACACTTAGTTTTTGGACTCCTGAATAAGTAAACATCGATATCAAATCAACGAAACTTTTAACACACGTATCCATGAGATCTAATAATTTAATACCAAGAAAAAAAAAGATATCATGCATATTTGACAACCATTATTCCAATTTCTCAATTCATCTCATTAAATATATTTCCTCTTCATTTATTCTCTCATTCACACAAAACACTTAACTAAAATTAATTTTCTATCATCTTACAAATATCAATTTTCAACAATGTCTTTCTCATCCAATTCTCATGAAAGGGTCACCATAAGCTTGATAAATTCCTATATATACACCCAATATTATTCAAGGAAATATGTTTATCATGAGGAATTTATAGGGTTTTCTTATATCTTTATGGTGGTAGGATTTAGAGATGAAAAATTCTAAGGCTAAATATGGAGTGCTTGGATCTTTTTGAAGCATAATTACATTACACAAATTTTTACTTAAGTACGATCACCTCCCCATTCCCCCTAGAAGTAAATTAGATCCATCAACATGTAATATTAGTGAAATTTTAAACCATTAATCATTTCATCAAAAAAGTATCAGTCATATAAAACATGATTTTTCTTGAAATCTCTAGATAGGCACAACTTTCATTTTTTTCATTAGAAGCCCTAGAAAGGCATGAATTATCATACATGAAAGATCCAGATAAGCCACAACTTTCAAAAGAAAATATTTCTTAGCAATAATAACATATTTTAAAAGATTTATTTTCTACCAAAAGTATCAAAAAATTAGGTAGTATAATACAAGACAGCTTCTCCCACACTTAAGTTCAACTAGATTATGAAATTTCACTTCAAGAGAAGGTTGGATAGAAATAATTGGCTTATGATGTGGCTAACCTAATAGGATTTTCTTTGATTCTAAGGGCTACAAGGATTAAATGTTCTTGGTGAGGCATAATGAAAAGGATTATTTTTAAAAGGGGGCTTTAAAACCATAGAAATTCTTTAATCATTTAAAACACATGTACCTCAAACCATTATGTTTTGATAAGACTAAATTAAATTATGGTTAAATAAATCATGGTTTGGTTCCATCAAGAAGTGAGGTAAAAGAAACTATTATGAAAATTAGGTTCAAAAGTCTCACAGGAAAGTGATTTCAAATATAAAGAAAGTGATATGTGGAATGAGATTTAAAATTCAAAGTATATTTCATAAAATTTCTAAATATTTGAACTTGAAACAAAGTTAATTTCAGCATTAATTTAATCTCAGTTTCATGGGATTAATTATTTCACTCATTGTTATGGATTTAGAAAATTTAAATGATAATCGTTCAGCTGAAATGTTTCAAAAACACACCAAATTTTTTTTAATACTAAAAAATTTGAAAATATCAAACTACACAGGTTCTGTCCCCCACAATTAAAAGATGCAGTGCCCACAATAAATTCAAGTGTATTTAACATGTAATAATATTTTAAATTGAATCAAAATAGACAAGAAAGTGTTAGCGATAGGTACAACCTGACTTATTGGTAGTGCATTATTAAGTTAAGATACTAAGTGTTGCACATATGAAATCTTACAAACAAAGGTAGATAATAAAACATACTCAATTTATTAAAAGACAATTAAAATAGAAATAATGTGAAAAAATAATGATATATATTGGGTTGATGCCCTACGTGGGCCCTAGATTTGACTGCATCTAGATGGGCACTTCCAGTTGTTTATTCACAATATGATGGTGGGTTGAGTTTATTTGATATGAACCACCAACATATTTTTTCGATCTTGATATTCTTTTTTTTTGAGGACTACATGTATATAGTACACAAAAATCCACCCCCATGAAAATGATATAAAAATTCACAGTGGGTGTTGAAAAAATAATGATTCCTCCTCTTACGTGGCTTCCACTTTCACAACTTCTTTTCATTCTCTATTGGATTCTCAAGGTATGCTCTATCAAAATAATAATCAATGGTTGAATAAATAATTAATTTAATTTGAATAAAATTAAAGCATGATGAATCAAAATAAAATTATTACCTTTCAAAGTAAGAATATTTCATCTATTTTTCCTTTAGAAAACCCACTTGGATATCCTCTTGAGATACCTTTAATCAGTGTTAATCATGTTTAGGGAGCTCTAGATGTTCTTCAAGAGGTTCATATTATTTTTATAATGCATCCACCAATGAAATACAATTGTTAGGTAAATCAGAAAATTTATAAAAAGTGTATGTAACACTCTATTTATATTAAATAAAATCAGAATGAGAATATTCTAAAGAAATATTATCTCCCTGAGTTTGTTCATCATTAATTAAATATTTAATTTAAGGTTCCTATTATAGATGAATTTCTCAAGATAGAGGTAGGTAGTCAGGCTCCTCAATATTTTCTTCCAATTCCACTACATTGGAGGTGTATTCCTTCAATGGTTCTGGTTATTCTACATTATAAAGAATATGTGGATCAATTAGTTCTTCAGACTCATTCCAGAATCCAAATTTAAATTTTTTATCTCCCACATATTGATTAATAGGAAATTCTTCCTTCTTGGAATCCTTATGTTCTTGTTTAGGTTCTAGTTTTTCTATCAATTCAGTAACATATTTGAATGCAAGTTATAATTTATTCTATAGTTTTTCTACATCATTTTTATATTCTTTAATATAAACTATATTATAATTAAATTCGTCTTATTGTTCCATTTTAGTGTAATTGTTCCATGAATTAAAGATATAATATTTTTAAAACATCATGGAAAATTATTTTTTATGTTTTTTAATTGAAATTTTTTAATTATTAATAATTAGATTGTTGAACTACCACCCCAAAAACGATTCCAATTTTTAACCCATTCCTATTGCGTGGTGTGGAAAAAATTATTTACTATGTTAAAATATAGTATATTGGTTAACCTAGATAGTCTTCAGAGAGGTGTGCACAACAATCATGTTTGTCAATTTCTTTTTGAATTTTTTTTGTTTAGAAATTGACAGAAATGAAACAAAAGGAAGAAATTAATTAAAATATGGAAATTATATTGAAATATCATGTGATTGAAAATATTAATATAAAATCGGGTGATCGGGTCAGGGTTATATTTCCAATTGAAATGTTATCATAGTTCGATTTTATCTATTTCTCTTATACTAAGCTGATTAAAGTGAGATTCCACAATCACTTCCTCTCACTTATTTGTTCAATGGTTTTGGTGAGAGAAAACATTAAAAAGATCTTATTTTGGTCAACTCGACTTCATTTTGTGGAAGAGTTTCAGCGAATACTTTCAATTAATATTGGAAATTCTCAATTAGGTATTGTTTATCCCAAATAATCTCAAATGTGCACAGCAACTCTCACACGTACTGAAAATCACCAAGTAATTCCAAACTATGCTCTAATATATTCCATAATATATAGACTAGAACCTAGTGTGGGAGATAATTTTCATTAAACAAGGAAATAATAACAACAGAATATAAAATCAAATACAATAGCATAAGATAATATAATCTATAATTACAAATTTAAACCAACTTTACAGAATAGAGAAAACATTTTATAATATAAAGCGCATGAACTAAAATATTAGAAAACAGAAATCCTAACCTTCCCCAATCACTCATAAGATTTACCCCACCATGGTAAGGTTAATTGAGATGAAGGGGAAAGAAGAACGGATTACAAAACTAAAAAGAAATAAAAGAGGGAAAAAGAAGATCATGGACATTTCATCCAGAATCTGTCCACCATACTCTCATATTTGTTTAGTCCACCATCTCATAAAATCATGCTGAGGTCCCTTTTTATAGTTGGTGAGGAATGTATTTTGACATTTATCTAAAATGTTTCAGGGAATTCTGAGCTGTGTGGAATAAGTTATGACCAAATTAGTAGACCTGACTTTTTTGGCCGCCAATCACTATTCCACCAAACCTACATTGACCGATTGAGTGGAGGATTTAATCAAATAATTGTTCCATGAAACTTAATGTGCAGTTGAATCTTCACGTTTGATTTGTAACCTAGATGGAATCACCCCATTTGGCGGTAGGTAGACTGAGATATGGATCATTGAATGAGACATGGTTCATTCTGCCAACAAGAACAAGTGTTCACATTGATTGATTTGTTTTGGCTTGTTGGAATTAGAATTGACCCTTGGTACAGAAGATTCATTTGTATCACACAAATTATTTCATCCAAAAAAATGAATGACATAAATTGGATGAAAATGGTAGGTGTTATTCGGGAAATACAGAGACAACATAAATCTTTTTAATTTCTAGAATTAACCAATTTTCACATTTAAGCTCCAAACATACCACAAAACATAAAATTATGCAAATAAGATAAAATTGATTAATGATAAGGGTTTAAATTAATTAAAAACATATTTAGAAATATGAAAATATGAGCTCTGTCAATTCCACCACACCTAGCACATGGACTTTTGGACAAGTAAACATCGATATCAAATCAAATTTTTTTTAAAACATATATCCCCGAGATCTATCAATTTAATACTAAGAAAAAAAAGATATCATGCCTCATTAAGAACCAATATTCCAAGTTCTCAATTTAGTTAATTAAATATATTTCTTCTTAATTTCTTCTCCCATGAACACAAAACACTTACCTCACATGTATTTTCTCTCATCACACAAATATCAATTTTCAACAATGTCTTTCTCATCCAATACTCATGCAAGGGTCACCATAGTCTTGAAAAACTCCAAAATCTCCACCCGATGTGAGTCAAGGAAATATTTTTATCATGAGTACTTTATTGGTTTTTTTATGGATTTAGGTTGGTAGTATTTAGATGTAAAACATTTAGAGGGTGAATAAGTAGTGCTTGGATTTTTTTGAAGCAAAATTGCATTATTCTAATTTTTACTTAAGAACGATATCCTCTTCATTCCCCTTAGTATTAAATTAGCTCCACCAACATGAAAAATTAGTGAAATTTCATACCATTCATCATTTTAACAACAAAAGTATCAGTCATCTCTAAAATGATTTTTCTTGAAAGCTCCTGATTTGCACAACATTCCTTTTTTTTCTTCGAAGCTCCAGAAAGGCACAACTTCTCATACTTGAAAGCTCTAGATAAGGCACAATTTTGAACAGAAAGATTTTTTTCAACAATAATAAAATCAATTCAACGTTTTCTTCTCCACCAAAAGTATCACCAAATTAGGTAGCATAATACAATACATCTTCTCCCACACTTATGCTTAACTAGATAATGAAATTTCACTACAAGAGTAGGTTGGATAGGGAAAATAGGCTTATGGTGTGGCTAACTAAATATACTGTTCATGAATTATAAGGGAGAAAATGATTAACTATTCATGGTGGGAAATAATGAAAAGGATTATTTTGAAAAGTGGGCTTTAAAACCATAGAAATTCCACAATCATTAAAAAAACATGTACCTGAAACCCTCAAGTTTTGATAGGAATAAATCAAATTCTAGTTAAATCAAGGATGGAATGGTTCATTCAAAAGGGAGGTAAAAGAAAATATTATGAAAATTATGTTCAGAAGCATCATTGGAAAGTGAATTTATATATAAATATAGTAAGATGTGTCATTAGATTTTAAATTTGGAGTACTTTTCATGAAATTTCAAAATATTTTAACATGAAGAAAAGTAAATTTAAGCATTAATTTAAGATCAGTTTCATGGGATAAATTATTCCACTCATTAATATAGATTTCAAAAATGGAAATGATAATCATTTCAGCTAAAATGTTTAAAACAAATTTGAAAAACACAATTTTTTTAAAAAACAGAAAAAAAAATAAAAATATTAAACTACAATGGTTCCCTCACCCCACAATTAAATGATGCAGTTTCCGAAATTAATTCAAGGATATTTAACATGTAATAATATTTTAAATTGAATCACAATAGGAAAGAAAGAGTTATGGTGAGGTATGACTAGAATTATTGGTGTTGCATTATGTAGTTAAGCAACTAAGAGATGCACATACGAAATCCTACAAACAAAGGTAGATAATAAAACATAACAAATTTATTGAAATACAATTAAAATAGAAATAATGTGAGAAAAGAATGATAAATCTTGGTTTGATCCCCCTAGTGGGTCCTAGGTTTTGACAGCCTCCAGATGGGCAGTTTTAGTTGGTTATCCCCAATATGATGGTGGGTTATGTTTCTTTGAGATGAACCACCAACACTTGTTTTTTCCATCTTGAACTTCTTCCTTTTTGTTTAGGAAAACATTGATACAGTAAAATAAATCTACCCCATGAAAATGATATAAAAATTTCATGGTGGGGGTTGAACAAATAATGATTCCTCCTCTTCCTCGGCTTCCACTTTCACAACTTCTTCTTCATTATTTATTGGTTGCTAAAGGTAAGATGTTTCAAAAGAATAATCAATGGGAGAATTAAAAAGTAATTCAATTTTAATAAAATTAAATCATGATGAATCAAAATCAAATTATTCCCTTTCAATGTACGAATATTGTGTCTCTTTTTCCTCCATAAAACCCATTTGAATATCCTCTTGAAATACCTCAAATAAGTGTTCATCAAGTTTAGGGAGCTCAAGATGTTCTTCAATAGGTTCATATTATTTTTCTTCCTCATCCTACAATGAAACACAATTGTTAACTGAATCAAAAAATTTATAAAAAGGGGAGGTAATACTCAATTTAGGTTTTATAAAATTAAAATGAAAAGAGTATAAGGAAATATTATCTCCCTGAGTTTTTTCATCTTTAATTTTTTCTTTAATTGGAGGTGCCATTTGTAGATGAATTTCACAAGATAGAGGTAGGTATTCAAGATCCTCCATCTATTCTTAAAATTACACCTCTTTGGTGGTGTCTTGCATTAATGGTTCTATTTATTATAATTTATAAAGAATATGTGGGTTAATTAGTTCTTCTCTCTCATTACATAATACATCTAGATATTTTTGATATCCCACAAGTAGCTCAATAGAAAATTCTTCCTTCTTGGCCTCCTCATGTTTGTGTTATGGTCATGGTTTTTCCATCAATACACTGACATATTTAAATGAATGTTATAGTTTTTTCTCTAGTTTTTCAATGACATTTCTAAGTTCTTTCATCTGAACGATATTATAACCAAAATAATCTTCTTGTTTCACTTATGGGTAATTGTTCCATGAATTAAAGATAAGATCATTTGAAAATATCATGTAAAATTATTTTTTATATTTTTTTAATTGAAAAATGTTAAATATTAATAATTAGATTATGAAAATGCCTCCCTAGTAATAAAACCATGTTTTAAAACGTGATTTTCATGGGGTGTGTAAAAAACCATTATTTACTAAGTTAAAATATAGTATAGTGGTTAACCATGGTGGACTCCAGAAAAGAGTGCACAACAATCATGTTTGTCACTTTGTTTTTGAATTTGTTTGGTTTAGAAATTGAGGGAAATGACAAAAAATAAATTAAGTAAAATATTTAAAATTAATTGAAATTTCATGTAATTGAAAATAATAATATAAAATTGGGTGATCAGGTAAGTGTTGTATTTCCAATTGAAATTTTATCATAGTTAAATTTTATCCATTTGTCTTCTGCAAAGCCAAATAAAGTGAGATTCCAAATCCCTTCCTCTCACATATTTTCTCAATGGTGTTGGTGAGAGTAAACCTTCAAAAGATATTATTTTGGTCTACTATACATCCTTTTGTTTATGAGTTGTAGAGAATACTTTTAGTTAATTTAGTCAATTCCCAATCGGGTCTTGTTTATCCCAAAGAATATTGAATATGCCCTACAACTCTCGCCTATACTAATAATTCCCAAGTACTTAAACACTAAGATATGATATATTCCATTGTATATATACTAGAACCTAGTGAGGGAGATAATTTTCATTATACAAAGTAATAATTACAATAGAATATAAAATCAAATACAATCGTAAAAGATAATATGAACTATTATTATAAATTGAAACCAACTTTATAGAATAGAGAAAACATTTTATAATATAAAGTGAATAAACTCAAACATTACAAAATAAAAATACTAACCTTCCCTAATCCATCATATTATTTACCCAACATTGGTATGGTTAATTGAGAAAAGGTGGTAATAAGAAAGCATTACAAAACTAAAAAGAAATAAAAGAGGGAAAAAGAAGAACATGGACATTTCCTCCAGAATTTGTCTACTAGACTTTCTGCTTCATTTTATCCACCATCACATTAAATCAGGTATAGTTTCATTCTTATTAGAGGTGAGGAAGGATGTTTTCCATCTTCCCATTAAGTTTCAAGGAATTTAGATCCTTTTGGAATTAGTTATGACTGAATTAGTAGACCTGCCGTTTTCTGGCCACCAATCACTATTCTATAAGACCTAATTTGACTTATTTAATGCATACCCTAATAAAATAATATCTCCATGAAATTTAATGCGAAGATGCCTCATGAATATTTATTTGTAACCAAACTGGAAGCACCCCATTTGGTGGTAAGTAGCCAGAGATAAGGATCATTGAATGAGGCATGGTCCATTCTACCGGCCAGAAGAAGTGTTCACATTGATCGATTTTATTTGTCTTGTTGGAGTTCGAATTGGCTTTGGGTCCAGAATTATTATTTGTATCACACAAACCATATCATCCTAAAAATATTTAACACATTAATTGGATGAAAATTGTAGGGGTTATGATCAAAATACAGAGGCAATATAAATCTGTTTAATGTCTAGAATTGACCACTTTTCACATTTAATCTCCAAACTTACCAAAAAACATAAAATTATGCAAATAAGATCAAATTGGTTAATGATAAAGGAATAAATAATTTTAAAACATGTGTAGAAATATGAAAATATCATCTCTCTCATCCTCTTATAAGAAACATTTAAAATAATCATGGATTATAAAATCATTTTTACTAACAACTCTGGACCCATGATAATTTTGGGACCAAATAGAGTTTTAGTTTAAAAGAAATTTTTGTAGGAAACCTTCCTAAAGAGACACAATAATCACATAAGGTATCTTGATAGCAGCTAGTCCAAACACATGATTGGGGACAATTCAAGATTCAGGAACCAAATCAATTTTTTTGGAGGACATGCCACTTTTGGTGAAAACTCTGAAGGAAAATTTGTTGGACTTGGTTAAATTGGTAAAACCAATTCTATTTTAATATCAAAAGTTCATTTTGTATAAGGGTTAAAGTATAATAGTCATAGAATCTCAAATTTATATGGCGTTGTTTTCATTGTTAAATATGATAATAATTATAGTAATGTTTACAATTTTAAAAAATCTTTAGTTTTCAATAATTTAAGAAATGATAATGTATATCTTGTTAATTTGGTTTCTGTTTTTTTCAGAAAAAATTTCATATATAAGTGCCTTTCACAAAGAGTCCGAGATTTGGAAAAGGAGACTAGTCCATTTCAATATTCACAAACATAGAAATCAAAATAGAAAAGAAATATTCAAGGATCCTCATATACTATAATTCTCATATGATAATCTTATAACCCATCGAGAAAATGGAAAAATCAAAAAATATTTTTTTAATAAAAAAGAAGTTTAAACTTCTCAACACAAATAGTAAGTTCATATTGAATTGATTAGATATTATAGAGTTTTTATCTTAAATTTTAAGCATTAGGTTTATGTTTTGGTATATGACTTTTCTAGATACACAAGGGTATTTTTTTTACCTCAGAAAAGTAAAGATTTTTCCTATTTTTATAATTAGGCTAAATCTGTAAAAAATCAAAGTGGACTAATAATTAAGATCTAAAGAATTGAAAATGTATGAGAGTTTTAAAATCAATACTTTAAATCATTGTACTCACAACCTGGCTATATTCATAAATTCTATAATCTTAGAACCCCATATATGAATGGTGTATTATAAATAAGAAATATAACCCTTCAAAAAATTAACTAGACTAGGTTTAATGAATATGATCTACCAATTTGTTTTTCTGAAGAAGCAGTGAATACAACATTTTACATAATTAATATATTTTTAATTATACAAATTTTAAATAAAACCTCTTATGATTATTGAATGGAAGAAAACAAAACATTTATTACTTCATATTTTTTGGATGAAATGAATTTTTTCAATGAAAATAATAATATTTAAAAATTCACATCTAAGAGTGATTGGGGAATTTTCCTTTGATATTTGACAACAAGCTTGTCTTACAGTGTATTTCGTAAAAGAACAAATATTTTGTAGGAATCTGTACAAGTCCAATTAGATGAAACATATCCACATGAGCCGAATAGTTCTTAACATAAAATTGAAGATGATATGTCTATTTTGATTATAGATACCAAACCTTCTGATAGTCTAGTGATACTAGCAGAAAAATATTCCATCTTTGAGGAATAACCTAAACCTAAACCTGTGGGATTTAATGAAACATCTAGGACATCTATTCCTAAAAATGTTAGGAATCATATACACTATCCCTTACATGATATAGTTTGATAAATATATAGAGGACCAAATAGCATCATTGGCATTGTGAAAAAGGTTCCATGTGAGTCTTTCTTGAAGGGATTTATTGAAGTGCTTGATATTTTTAATACGAATACCACCACTTTCGAAGGGTTTGAAATAAGTTGACAAGGGCATAGTCACAAGATTTCTTTCTAGAGTGCTACCAGTCCAGATACAGTTCTTTATGGTTGTGTT
Source organism: Viscum album (assembly GCA_963277665.1). Taxonomy (NCBI): domain Eukaryota; kingdom Viridiplantae; phylum Streptophyta; class Magnoliopsida; order Santalales; family Viscaceae; genus Viscum; species Viscum album. Next base: position 614,472,711 of record OY728145.1, on the reverse strand, counting down.
GATTTTTTTAATGAGTTCAACTAGCCATTTATAGACCATCATAGAATAAACCATCTTGGTGACAATAGTGGATTCAATAAGGAAAGTCTTACCGGCCATAGAGAGAGATATACCTTTCCAAGAATAAATTAAATTTAGAACATGGTCAACTATAGTCATAAAGTGACAAGATTTGCATCTACCCAAAAAATGGGAACACCAAGATAAGTGAGTGGAAGCGTTCCTTCTTTTAGACCCAGGTCACTGAGAATGTTACATTTTCTATCAGGAGGGAAATTATTACCAAAGAAGATTCAGGATTTTTTCCAGCTAATGGTTTGACCAGAAACCTCTTCATAATGGTAGAGCACATTTTTTATGTTATGAATGTTTCTTTTATCCCACTGAAGGAAAAGGATGATGTCATCATTGTTAAAAAGATGAGTGGGAGTGTTCACATTTCACGAGACATGAATTGGATTTATTTTGTTCTGGTTTACCAGGCTGTTGATCAGATGACTGAGGTAGTCTTCTGCTATCGAGAACAGAATGGTAGAAAGGGGGTCACCTTTCCTGACACATTAAGTGCATTTAAAATAATGTTTAGGTGTTCCATTTACCTAGATAGAGATAGAAGAAATGTTTAAGAGTGTTCTGATTACAATTATAAAAGATGTGTTAAAACCATAATCATGAAAGACATCAAAAATAAAACTCTATTCCATCGTGTAAAAAGATTTTTTAATGTCAATATTAATAGCTATGTTGTGTTCCTGTTTGTTTTATTAAAAATTTTGACACACTCAGATATGAGGAAAATTGAGTATTGAATGGATATTCCCTTTATAAAACCAAATTGCTTCCACGAGACAATCTTGTTCATGAAATTGGAAATTATTTTGGAAAAGATTTTTGTGATGAATTTAAAAAGGGTGTTGATAAGATCAATGGGTCTAAAAAACGAATTTCAGATGCGTTATCCACTATTGGTATCAAGGTGAGAAACTAGGAATTTAGGGCATGAGGGGGAACCTCATTGGTGTAAAGGGTTTTAACAATTTTACAAACATCAATCTGAATCACATCCCAATAATGATGGAAAAACCCATTGTTGAAACCATTAGGGCCCGGGGCACTATTAGGGTTTAGACTAAAATCAATGTATTTGATTTCATAATCCATCAGGGTGTTAAAAAGGAAGGTTTTGTCCTCATCATTGATCACAAGGGGAATGACATCAGGTAGGAGGTCTATGTTTATATCAGGACCATTAAAACTGGTTTCATAGTGGGAGATGATATGATGAGCGATGTCATCCTCGTTATAAATGAGCCTGCCCCTATCCATTAAAAGAGATAATGACATATAGTCCTTCTTGATTCTTTGAAGATAATTTTAAAATTTAGTATTTCTATCACCATCTATTAACCATTTAGCTTTAAATGTTTGTTTTCTCATATATTCTTTGAATGTGAGTTTGGAGTTATGTTTGATCGCAATGTTTAGTTTGTGAGTGGGATCAAGGTTGAGATCATAGGTGGTGTTTATGTTTTAAAGATCATTGAGATCTTTCTACAGAGTCATGATGTCATTATTGATTTGTTTGGCTTTAGAGCTACACCAAATTTTTAGATTCTGTTTTAGATGTTTTAAATTGTGGCTATAGTCAAGAACATCATTGTTATGAGTCGTTGAAAAATACTTTTTTTATCCCACCAAATGATTTCTTAACTTGAGAACCTGCTCACAATGCTATTATCAACTAAAAAAATTTCTACAAACATTATTTTTGTAACTCATAAAATGACTATATTTGGTTCAAACACTTCAACAAACCATGGATAAAACCATCGCGATTCAACCTCATATAGCGTCTTTCTCACGATAGAGTGCCCACTGAACATTGCCTCCAATATTTTGGCATCCAGCTCTATTCTAAATGAAAAATATGTAATCAATATAGGAAAGATGATAACCATATCATTCTCTCATGTTCTACTACTAATTCTCTCTGGAACTATATTCTTGAAATTTTTGACTGTAGATGGTTGAAGCATAATTCTTTCAAAGCTCAACTTAAAAAATTTGCCAAAATGGAAGGCTCTTAAAAAACTAGGATCCTCTTTCATGATGTGTTTACTGAGCCCCATCATGTAATTTTTTATTATTGGAATGGTATTATTCATCATAATTACACATTCAATCAAAATTCAGGTCAAATAGGGATCCTCATTGCCATACAAGAAGATTCTTTGATTCAAAAGGGATGTTGCCAAAACAACGTGCATGGATTTGTGATCTTGAGGCATCTTAGGATTAAATTTAATTTCTGTCAGCCACATCGAACACTAGAGGAGTTATAGAGAGCCCCCCCCTGCCTGGATGGATCAATATCAATATATACGGTGCCTCCAAGGAAAATCTGGGACCTGTAGGATGTGGTGTTATCTTCAGAAATCACCATGACCAGATCCTTAGATGCTTCATGGGTAAATGTGGCATTTCCACCTCCCTCAAAGCTGAGATAATGGGATTGATTCATGCCATTACCTCTCCCAAATCCTTTGGTTTGAATCACCTTTGGATCGAATGTGACTCGACGACTATTTTCCATGTAATTTGGAATGGCATAATCCACTTTTAATGGCTGATTACTACTCACTGGATGGATTACTCCTGTTCCCTTAGAGATCATAACTATGTCATCACACATGTTTATCGAGAAGAAAACACAGTTGCAGATGGTCTGGCCAACATGGGAGTCATCCTGGACATTACTTGGTTCGATGACCTACTCATTTCTCTCCATTGCATTCATGAAAATGATTGTAATATGATCCCATATTTTAGAATCTTGTAATATTTTTTCTTTTTTAATAATACTTATGCTTTGGCCATTTTTAACCAAGGAATCAACTTTTTTAAAAAAAAATATAGAGGAAAAAAACTGGAGCTTCTCATAGAAATAAGGTTGGAAATTATTCTTTCTTTTCATAGCTTGAACATAAGAACATCTGTGATCCAAAAAATTATAAATTCACAATAATGGAAATAAAAGAAGAACTCAAAAAATTTAAATGAAATTTTTTTTGGAACAGGTAGATTGACCTAAATACATAATGACTATTTATGAAAAATGTGTATTTATACATAAATTCTATGAGACAACCACCATATTTATAAATAATGAAATATTGGTTGTATAATGATATAGTCAAGAAAAATGTATTAACTATGAAGAAACCATTATACCATTAGTTATACATGAATCCAATAGAATATTTCTTAACTATACAACACAATTAAATTTCATAATATTTTAAATTGATGTTATTATTTCATTTCTAAATGGATACATAGTTGATGTAGTATTTGTTGAATAACCACCTTAATTTCAAAATACCAAATTTTGGAATCCTAATTTTAATTTTAACAAAATATTTATATAGTTTAAAAAAATATTCCATAACATGGTATGATAGTATCAAATAATTTATAATTATAATGGTTTTTAAAAAGGCATAGCCGACCAAAATATGTTTATAAAAAATTGAAAAGATATTTTAGTGTTAAAATTTTTTGATGATGATATAATTATTGGATATATTAAAAATTATTTTTTACTGATTTATCAAAAATAATTAAATGTTAATATGTAATGAGTTTAATGAGTGACTAAAAATGCATTTTTAGTTTTAATTTTTTTCAAAATAATGATTTTACTATTTTAAATTAAAGTGATTAAACCAAAATACTTTTAAATCATTTTGGTATTGATAACACAAAAATTACTGATACACACATGAGTATAACCTATAAGATGGATCATGATGAAGCTTGGAAATTTATGGATTAAACCAATTAAAGTGGTATGTTTATAATCCTTTAATATTTAACTAAAACCCGACCATATACTATGTTTAGTGTATGTTTGTAAACCCATTTTCCCAAAGATACTATCTAATCTCATTTACATGATGTTAAAAGATTTTTTGAATACCACAAGTATATAACCAATTTAGTAATATTCTATCCTAGAGGAATATAAATTGATTGAGTGAGATATTCAAATATAGATTTTGGTTGTTTCTAATTGGACATAGAATGAGCCTCTTGAACATGACACCTTTCGGGAAAGTCACTAGATTCACGGTGAAAAAAAAGAATAATTATGTTTCATTGTTTACTATTAAGGATATGTATATAACTATATGAAGTTATTATGAAAATATTTTGTGTATTAAACACACTTTACTAGAAAATAGTTATCAATATAGAAATTGTTTATAATTTTTGAACATACAAGTGAAAAAATATATCTAAAATTTTTGTATCTCATTATAGAACAAAACATATTGATATAAGACATTACTTTTGGAGGTATCATTTCCAAAAAGGTGATATAAATATTCAATTAATTGAATCTGAACATCCTCTCTCTAATATATTTAAAAAGACTTCAAATTCTAAGAGATTAAACTATATCAGAAATGAACTAGGAATGATAAAATTTGGTTAATTATTTATCCTCAGATTGTATTTTCAATAGAGATCCACCTTTGGTGATCTACCATTGGTTATTGACCATTGGTGATCCACCATTATCAATATATCAATATATATCAACCATTGTTGATCTATAATTAGAGATCCATCAATGGAGATCCACCATTGGGAGATCCACCATTTGAGTATATTTTAATTATATTATACTACTACAATTTTCTGTGATTAATAGTTTATTGAATTTATTGATATATATTTTTATATATTTTTTTTATTCTAAATACAAAAGTGATAAAATTGGATAAAATTCTATTTTGAGGACCCTCTCATTAGTGCCTCTATTCAAACCATTTCATCTATATTTCTCTCTTGAATAACAACATCTTTGTATTGTCCCTTATCCTTTTGAATAAGCAAAATAGAGAGAGTGAAATCCACCTCAGGGATCACATTCACAAAGTGATTTAGAGGTGAATATGGATAGATTACTGTTGTCGAATCAAGGAACCCAAAACACTCAAATCGGGTTATTATTGCTGAATAAGATATATATGTTTAATGGTTGATTTCATGATAGTGTTTAGTGATAAAACTAATACATTACCAATTATGAATAAATGGTTTTCATGAATCAATATACCATTCTATCCTAGGTTGGTTCATGAGTTTTATCAATTTGTAGTGTACTATTTTTGGTGAGAAAAGGGTGTTATTAGGAATATGGTTGTTGGTAAAAAGGTTACCTTCTCATCACGGAAATGGTACAGATGTCTCAATGTAAAACATAGAGTTATTGAGGATGATTTTCAGTGTTCCATTCCTAGTAATAGTGAGTTTTTCATATATGAGTGTTCCATTATAGAATTTACTAGAAATGGTTTTTTATGAAGACCCAATACTATAGATCATGATGGAGAATGTCACTTTTTGTTTATGTTCATCAAATATAGGCATTGTCCCAGGAAGGGTAACATTAAAATCATGAGGTTCCATGATCTATTTTTCATATTTCTTATAATAAGTTGAGGTATGATCAACCTATGAATAAATTCAATGGTTCACACAATAGAGATGATCAAGGCCTCATCTAGATCAAATTTTTTTGTTATAACCTCTTTTTCTATTAGTTATGTTATATTTCCAAGGTAACGTACATAAAGGTTAACAAGTAGTAGTAATATGATGAGATTTTTATTTAATATAGTTTACATGTTAGATGATTAAAGTAAATCAAAACTCCCGGTTGATGTAATGGGTGGATAATGTTGATAATATTTATGATAATTTAAATATTTTGAAATACCCTTTTGGACCTAATGATATGGTTAATCTAGATATGGTGATAGATGAAGTTGTTTCTTATTCCAATGAAGATGATTTTGAGGAAAAATACACTGAAGCTAATGAATGGTATTTTTTGGGTGTATCAGTAGAGGAGGGTAGTGAACTTGATGTGGTCAAGATACCCTATGTTTCTAATGCATATGAGATTCCCTCTACTCCTCATCGTACTAGAAAAATTATTCTTAGTGATGTTGAAGTAGAGAAAAATATGGTCTTAGGATGTGAGTTCTTATTAGATCTATAGTTAATTAGTTTATGTCTCTGATTGATCTGATGTTAATGGTGAAAATGGTGATGTTTTTGTTTGGGAGAACGCTCACATCATTATCCTGTATCGTCTATTTCAGGTAGGTCTATTAGGGATGATAGAACTAGTTTTTATAGCATATGTATATTATCCATAGATTATCTCTTATATATGAACATGTCAAATTATAAGTTCTATCTTTTAAAATTCCTATATTTTATCCTATATCTTTATAGATTCATGAAGTGGACGTTTTCTCCAATATAAGTGAGAAGAGAGCACCCACTAATGGGGAGAATTCTCTGAGAGATTCTCAACCAATTTTTTTTTTGAAATTTTGAATTAAAATATGTTGATGAATATGGAATTCCACATTCTCATGGTGTAATTTCAATTTTAGTTGATGAAAATATTATAATGGATATCTGGAAGAACATAGCGATGGGGCTTTTCATATGGATTCTTTTCCTTCTGATCTTCCTAATATTGAATATAAAAATGTAGAGGTTTCCTTTCATATCCAAGAGATGATTCCATACCTAAAAACTTCTTATTATGTTAAAAATCATGTAATTGTTTATTTTAGAGTGATGATATAATCATATTTAGGTGGGATGCTCAGATCTACACTTCTGAAGGAAACCAAGTTGAGGAAATCTAATACAAGGTATATTTTTGAGTTAGTTATTTATCATATTAATAAAAAGTTGAGAATGAAAATTACCGAATAAGATATTGAGAATATTTGTTTGGATAATGAAATGGAATAAGTTAATACTATAATTTAAGAGAAGACTTCATGGTTTTCTTATTTACAAACAACACTTTTAGAGAGGCTAGATTCCTTAAGTACTAACAATGCTTCTACTTGTATTGCTCCACCTCCTACTTATTAAGTTAATTCCAATGATATCTATGAAATTTATAGGTAATATTTGACTTCATTAATGTGTTATATTTCTAACTCTCATCAGGAGGATATTTAGAAGACTAAATCCCTTGGTGAGCACACTTATAAACCTGTTAGGGAGCATTTGAATGAAGTTAAGAGTGATATAGAAACATTCACTAAAGTAATAAATTACTACATTTACATAATTTATATCAAACATGATCTAAATTTACACATTATATTTTATTCGATGAATCTAAGGATGTATCTTATGCTTAGGGAATGCAAGTATAATGTGAATCAATACAATTTTTTCCCCAATGCTCAAAATGTTTATGGAAGAAAAGAGGGATTTCATGAAGGGAATGGATCATGGTGGAAAAACCATAAATGTTTTTTCAACTTGATGAATCTTTTTTTGTATTCCTTTGGGACTATATTAGTGGTACATGAAGATATTTCCATATATTATTTCACTTATATACTGTCTACAACAAAACTTCCTACATAGTATGACGATTTTTTTTCCTAACCCCAAATGAGGTTGTTTAGCATCTCAGGCATGTCATTATCTGAGATCTTACTCCAACGTCTTATTGGTCCTAATCTTCCACTTATGTATTTTTTTCAGTATAAAATGAAAATACCCAATGTTTTTATCCTCCCATATACCTAAGAGTGGTTTTGGTTCACATTAATCTTTGATAGGGCTTGCAATTTTCCCTTTATTACTTTTTCTAATTTAATCATTGACATGAATTTCTATTATTGATTATAAGAGATTTATATTTATTTATTTATATTAAATTATGTTTTATTTTCTTACCTTTTTTATAAAACCAAAATGTGTGGTAAAAATGTTGAGTGTCACTTAATATGGTTATAATCACATGAATAAATAGAAATATTAAGCAGACTATTACTTTTTAAATTATTCTATACTTAGGTATGTATTTTTTCTATATACATGGTTATAAATTACATCATTTATATCATAAAAGAGTTTTAATTTATCAAAACCTAATTTTGTATGATCAAAATCGTGATTATTATGTTTCTAATAATAAAATGTCATATGTTAGTAATTTTTTTTGAACCAATTCGGTTAAGTGGAGATCTACTATAAGTCTTGAAAATCTACTATTAGTACAAATAGATTTACCAATAGCTATGTAGACCTACAATTTGTTTGAAAAGATATAACATGGGCTATGAAAATATCCTAATATCTGAAACAATCGACAAGTAGTTGCTAATGATGTGAACAACATCCATATAGTGTTATTGTTATATTATACCGGTGGAAAATATCTACCATTTGACACATCTACTATTAGTTCCAGAGATATATTATAAGACCCCAACCTTAATGTTTTTCATAATCTTGAATTATGTTAATAATTCAAATTGAAAATATTTTCTGGTTTAGAGATTTAGTGAATTAGGTCATAACATATACATAACAACTTGAATATTATATGTTGAAACTTCTACCTAGTATCCATTTTTTCCGATAAGATAAAAACTATTTGAAAAAAAGAGTCATGTATAGTTTCATGTTTTAGAAAGAATTATTTTTCCTTGATCCCATCGTTGACCGAATTCTACTTTATGTCTTGTGAAATACTTTTCAAAAACATGGGATGAGCATAAAAAGCTCAGTAAGGGATACACAAAGAAGAAAAATTTTATCTTTTGAAAATAACAAGTAAATCATGAATACCTTACCATAAGTAATATTTTTTACCTTTATGAAGTATTAAATACAATTCACTGGATAAAAGATCACTTCATACAATTTTGTAACCAAAATATTACCATAAAACCCATATAAAGAACCCATATCATTTAAAGGTAATATGGGACATAAACATACATAAATGGAATAACCATACGGTCGACTTCAACACATATCACTAAATGGAATATCCATACGGCCAACTTCCATACCCAATGAATTGGAGGTTATAACACAACCACCCAACATGGTTTATCACATCACCACCCATCATTTGTGTTACCATGTAACCACCTCTTAAATGTCCAATACCATTATAAAATCAAAACACATAAAATATTACAAATAAAAATATATCACAAAAAACATTTCATTTGTAATAAAAATAAATTATTTCAAGATATTGAAATAATAAATTGATTTAAAAAACCATTTTCAATACCAAAACAGACAAAAAAACAGAATAAGGGGTTTCTTTTTCATTTTAAAAACATTAAGTCTTATAGGGGAAGCCAACTGATGATTATGGCGGCAAAGAGGTCATTGTCACTGCAAACGTTAAAAACATTCATTTTTTCATTTAGTAAAATGCTTCGTAGAAAAAATATTCCCTCTGAATTAAATTAAAATTCAAATGGTTTTATTATATACCACATAAAATAAAGTCATGTATAAATCAAAGTATGCCTCAATGAAAGGAGATTGAGACGAAGTCCCTTACCTCATGTCCGACTTGACCCGTTCTTTCTTTAATATGATGAATAATAAATTTAATTTAATTTAGTCTTGCTTAAGAATATTTTTCAATTTTATCATTCATTTTATATCAATTATTACCTTTCTATAACAATTAGTTAATTATTTGAGTTCATATTATACATTTTGTCGATGTACGAAACTTTAGTAAAAAATGAACTTGTTAAAATTATAAACTGTCCATGTGGTCGAAATTAGGTTATCTCCATAATGATATATTTATTATTTAGATATCATATATATCATATATATCTAGTACATATTTTTATTTATAATAGTGTATAACATTTGGAGGTAAGAAATGAAATGATATGTTCATGGAGACGGTAAGTCGTACGTATGCATGAACGCTACTTTCATTTCTATTTCATATTTAATGGAATGAAAAATTAATGACACATAGGTATATTATAATTAAAGTATAATATCATATATATAATTTGAATAAATCCATCATTTATACGTTCTATGTATGGAATGAACGAGTCACATCACTTTGAGGGGGCGGTAGTCCGCACTTCCTCAAAAGTAATTATCACGTTTACCCATAATGGAAACCACAAAGGTATAATATAAATGAAAAATACAGAAGAATATAGACAATATAAATATAATATATATCACATATAAATAATGTTCCATCATAATGGACACCATTAGATGTGATTGAAGATAATTGAACAGTCATCGTTTTGTGAGGCAGTAGTTCGTTGTCTATAGAAACAGTATGTTCTTTACTCATTAGATAGAAGGTGTTTGTATGTTTAGTTCGAATACTTCTCATAAAAAAACATAATATATTTATTATACTAGTTTTTATACAAAATAAAGTTGTAAAAACATTTTTTTTGGGTTGGATAAGGATAATAAAACAAAAAAAATTAAGAGAATATGTTACCATTAAATCGGGTAACTCACTTTGGTTTGAACCAAAATGATTTCTTGAAGAGACTTGTGCCTAAGATAAGGCTTTTAGGTGGAAGACAGGGTTGTAGGGAGATTAATTGGGTAGATTTTGGATGATACAAGGGGCTTTAGAGGTTTTATTAACGAGTTAGAGGTGATGGATTTTTAAAAGGGGAGGAGAGACTCTTTAAGAGAGTTTGAAAATATTATTTTATTATATAATGATTTTCGGTTTCTAAAGGTCCAAAACTCATTAAAGTAAAATATATGTTGACTCATGTTCTAAATAAAAACATCCAATAAAAATTGGACAAGTTTTGGAGATTTTTTTAATCTTTATAATCTTATTTATTTAAATCATTCCTTAATAAGGTAAAGAATTAATCATTATTATGTCATAAATAATATTATTTATTTGATGTCTAAAAATTATTAAAAAAATACCATGATGTAGGAATTTTTTTAATATTTATAATTAATATTTATTATCAAGAAGATAACTTATATAACCCCTTGAAAAAATTTATTTACTAAAAGATATATGTTTATGATATTTTTGTCTTTACATTAAATTAATTAATATAAAGTTTAATTATCACTCTTAAGTGGATCCATGGAGTCCCAAAATAAACACAAGGATGACCATATTCATAAATTTATCAACTAATAGGATTAGAACACATGTTACGGTAAATTAATATTATTATAATATTATTTTTACCTTGAATTTCCCTATAAACTTTAATCACGGTAATTAAAAGTCAATCATACAATTCATCAAAAATTAATTTCATCTTTTTAAACCACATTTTACATATTAATAAAAAATTATATTCAATTTTCAAAATTCAATTCACAGAAGCAATGAAATTTCATTTAAATGAAAAAGTCAGTTTTTTAACTACAACTCAGTTTTTTCACTATTTATCAAAAATAGAATTTTTTCAGGAAAATACCATAATTTCATACTAAGATATATTTGATATTCCAAATTCAAAAATGATTTCTATTTTACCAAATTCAAAAAATATATGTTTTATTATTTAATTTAATATTCATTCCCATTGTCAAAACCAAAAAGCGTGTTTTTAAGAAATAACAACTATCAAAAGATTGACACTTGTTCATGTCTAATTTCAAAGTGAAATTACTTCCAATGACCAACATTGAATTAAATGGTAAAAATATAATATAATTACACAATAAAATCAATTAAAAATATAATCTGACCATATAAATAATTTATATTAAAAGGTAATTTTGAATTAAAATACAGTATTTTCGCTATTCATTAACAAAAGAATTTTATCAGAAAAATACCAAAAAAGTACCCAAAGTAAATTTTTATATCCTGTTTATAACGAAATATTTTTCGTCAAATAGAAGATATAAAAGTTTCAAAAACTATATTCAAAAAGGGTTCTCCATTAAATGGTGGTAAATCGACCTTTAAAAGAATATTAGACAATTTGTTCTTGAAATTAGATTCATTCGCATTTAAGCCTCTATATTTTATTGAATAAATGTCAAAACATTTAACAAACATGTATAATCATATTGAAGTTAGTTCTATACATTTTCACCATTACAACGGCCAGACAATAACTACCATTTAAAATAATAATATTATATTATTATTTTTAAGTATAACTCAACGTTGTGTGAATCATAAGATTTCAAAGAAACCCATTGTTGCGTATCAGGTATGCTATCGAACATAGCATCCCCTTTAAATGAAGAATAATATATAATTGAAAAATATTAATAAATATAAAAATGTATTATTATTAATTTACTTGGGATGTTACATCCTTCCCCCATTTAGAAATTGTGTCCTCACTATTTTTATTCACTTATCAAATAAGTGGGGGTATTTATCCTTCATAGAATTTTTAGATTCTCACATTGCCTCTTCAACAATATGGTTTTTCAAAAAAAAATTACCAGATCAATTACCTTTTTCCTCAACACATGCTCTCTTCGATCAAGAATCTGGACTGGTTGTTCCATATAAGAGAGATTCTTTTCCAACTAAACTACCTCTAGACTCGAAACAAGAGATGGATTTGGCATATACATTCTCAATATTGAAACATGAAGAAAAATGTGTACCTGGGATAAAATTGGAGGTAAAGCCACTCTGTAGGTAACTGATCCAACTTTCTCTAAAATTTCATAAGGTACAATGAACCTCAGACTCAACATTCCCTTATTACCAAAATGCATCACACTTTTCCATAGAAAAACATTGATAAAGACATGATCACCTACCTCAAATGAAAGATCCTTCCACTAGTTGTCCGCATAACATTTCTGCCTGATTTATGTTGTTCTTATGTCATTCTAAATCAACTGAACGTTTTCCACAATATATTCTACCAATTCAAGCCCCATCAGCTTCCTTTCACCTAATTCATCCCAACAAGTTGGAGTTCGATACTATTTTTCATATAATGCCTCAAAAGGAGCCATCTGTATACTAGAATGAAAACTATTATTATAAGAAAATTATAACAATGAAATATATTGGTCCCAACTTCCCTGTTAATCCGTTGAAAAAACACGTAACATATCTTCCAATGTTTGATTTGTTCATTATAACTTCTTATTTGATTGCGGTTGAAAAGATATACTAAAACCTAATTTAGTACTGAACGACTTGTGAAGCTATTTTGAAAAGTTTGTAGTAATCTTGGGATCACGATTAGATATAATGGAGAGGGGAGTTCCATACAACCTAACTATGTCTTTAACATACAAATGACAAAGGTGATATATAGAAAATGTATCTCAAATAGGAAGGAAATGTGTAGATTTAATCAATTGATCAAAAATAACCCATATTGCATTATTAGCTCGAGATTTATTTGGAAATCCCACAACAAAGTCCACAGATATATTTTCCCATTTCCACTTTGGCACCGGTAAACACTGAAGTATCCCTTTCTGTAACTACCACTCTTCTTTAATTTATAGACAAGACAAACACTTCACAATAAAGTCGGTAATATCACTTTTCATTCAATCCCACAAGTAATACTCTTGAAGATCTCTGTACATCTTCACATAACAACTCATTCTTAAATAACAACTTATTGACTCTTGGAAAAATGGAGAACTATGAGCTTCACATAACAACTCATTATTCAACTGTAAATCACAAGGCACACATGATCTCTTCTAAAATATCAAAACAAAATCATTATTAATGATAAAATCAAGAAACATACCCTTGTGAACCAACTCAACCTTTTTCTAAAACTCATTATCTTACTTTCATGCTTGCTTTATTCTCTCTAATAGAGTTGATTTCACTGACACCTAAAACAAAAAATTTAAATTTCTTGCACCAACAACTTCTATGCTAAACTTAATCAAGTCATTAATCAATGGATCTTGTTCCAAACGTAACAAGGTTAATTAATCATTACTTTTTTTTGACTCAAATCATCACCCAATTTATTTTATTTTCTTGGATGGTAATGGATCGTGCAATCATAATCCTTGATTAATTCCAACCATATCCTCTGTATCATGTTTAATTATTTCTGAGTGAAGATATAATTCAAAATTTTTTGATCAGTATATATTTCACACATTACTTTATACAAATGACGCCTCTAAATTTTTTTAAAGAAAAAACAATAGTAACTAATTAAAAATCATGTGAAAGGTAATTTAACTCATGAGGTTTCAACTGACGTGAAGAATAAGCAATTACATGATCATTTTTCATAAGGACACATCGAAGTCCTTTCAACAAAGAATATTTGTAGATAACAAACACACCATTTCTAGAAGGTAGTGACAAAACTGGAGCATTCTCCAATATTCTTTTCAAATCCTGAAAATAATCATCACATTCTTTTTTCCAAATGAACATAACACCTTTTCAAGTTAACTTAGTCATTCGGATAGATAACCATGAAAATTTCTCAACAAACCTCCTCTAATAACCTACCAAACCAAGAAAACTATGGATCTTGGTTATATCTGTGGGACTTGGCCATTCTTCATCAACTTTGTTTTAGCTGTATCAATAGTTATTCTTTTTTTGAAATAATGTGACCAAGGAAAAAAATTTATTGTAACCAAAAATCACACTTTCTAAATTTCCCATACAGATTCTTTTATTTTAAGTATTGAAATACAACCCTTAAATGACATTCTTGGTCCTCTTTAATTTTATAATAAACCAAAATATCATCAATGAACACAACCACAAACTTATCCAAAAACCCAAGGAAAATTATATTAATAAGATCCATGAATATAGTAGGTGCATTGGATAACCCAAAAGTCATAACTACAAATTCATAATGCCCATATCTAGTATGGAACATAATCTTCATAATATTTAATTCCATTAATTTCAACTGATGGTACCTAGACCTCAAATCAATCTTCGAGAAATAATGAGATCCCTAGAGATGATCAAAAAAATCATCGATATGAGGCAAATAATACTTATTCTTGATGATAAAGTTATTCAATGATCTATAATCAATGAAACGTCTCATTGAACCATCATTATTTTTAACAAACAAGGCAAGAGAACCCCATTGTGATGTTCTAGGTTGAATAAAACCATTATCTAACAACTCCTGCAATTTATTCATTGAATCTAAAAGTTTAATTTGAGCCATTAGATAAGGGGGGTTTGAAATTGGCTTATCATCCGGAACTAAGTCAATAGTAAATTCAACTTCTTGATTAGGTAAAATACTAGGAAACTCATCGGAAAAAACATCAATGTACTTATTTACCACAGACACATTATTAATATGAATAGTTTTTTTTTACAATATGTGCAATGTAACACTTCTCTCCATATTTCACTAGTTTCTCACCTTCCTAGTATGTTATCAAAAGTAAGGGTTCATTCTTGTACACAAACTGAAATTCTTATTGAATAGAAACATCATTAGCTCTGTAGTTAATCTTAGCATGATAAACAGAAATCCAATCTATCCCCAAAATAATATCAAACTATACTAGAGGAAAAACTATAAGGATGGCAAGTAGATTCATTCCACAAACAAGGATATGATGGTTCTTATATTTTCTTTTTTCTCAACATTTCCACCAAGTGTTTTTAACACAAGTTCAAGATTCATATCTTGAGATGGAATTTCCAATTTACTAGATATTTTCTCATAAATTAAAGAATATGTAGACCCTGAATCAAATAACATATTGGCATTATCTGAATAAACAAACACTGAAAATGATGCTAATTTATTTGATGGACCAACATCTACTGATGTAGTGCAAAGGATTTCACCACCCCTTTCTTCTTATAGATAAGTTTTTTCCCCTTAGTTACTTTCTTTTATGGACACTCATTTTTATAATGACCCATTTCATTTAACTTAAAACTTCTTACCAATGGATTTTAATTTTTTTCCTGATCACCATTGGTATAGTTATGAGAAATATGACCAAACTTACCCCACTAGACGAACTTTCATGATCCTGATAAACATTCTCCAGGATACTTTTTACCACACTTCTCACATGATAGATATTTAATTTTCTTAACTCCAGGCTTCTTTGACGAATTCTTTCCCTTTGTCTGCCAACTGGACCTCTTCTTTTCATTTCTCTATTAGAACATCTGATCATAAAAAAACACTATTTCTACCTTCTCAGTACATCTGACATGTTTATTATTGCTTTCTAATTCATGAGATACTAATGCTATTCTATATTGTGACTTCATTCATGAGTAAAATCGATTTATCTTACTATCAAGATCTCAGATGAAATCTGGAGAATACCTTTCCATTTGAGTGAATGTTTCTTCATAAGAAGCCACTGAGTCATCCTCTTACCTCAATTCAGGAAATTTGTTTTCCATCCTAAGACATACCACCATAGAAAAACATTTATCAAGAAATGTACCTTTCAATTCATCTTTATCAAGGGAATGAATCTCTTCAATATCACTGCTATTTTTCACCATTGACCACCACTAATTGGGTTGACCTTCAAAAAGGTAAACAACAAGACTAAGATTCTGTTGCTCTAAACACCCAATGACATCAATAATCTCTTCCAGTACTTTAATCCACCCTTCAGCTAACACAGGGTCAGATGATCCTCAGAATGATGGGGGGTGTTGCCTCATAAAATGCTCCACTACCAACATGTTCTTCTGTGGTTGTTCTGGCTGATCTCATGCATGGATACCACCACAATTTATATCCCGATTCAACTATACAATAACTACAATACATTGTCCAGTTCTGATTATGACCATCTTAGGATACTGATTTGGAAGGTTATTCTCCTCTGTATGCCTTCCCAATATAGCTTCCCCATTTCCTCTTTGTAAAACCATTCTAAAAAAATCTAATGCTATGCAACCTGGTAATTTATAAATGCTATATCATTTCAATATTAACATAAATTAATTATGGATATTAATTTTACAACACCATAACTCCTAAAGTTGTCTAAACAATTCTCTGATACCAACTTTAAGGACTAGACATTAAACATTTATATAATCATGAATTAAGTTAATAATTTACATTAAGGATCTTTTCTGGTTTCAAGCTTCATGGAATTAGGTCATAATATATACATAACAACTTGAATCTTACATGTAGACACTTCTACTCAGTATCCATTTTTTTCCATAAGATTAAAAATATTTGAAAAAAAAGTGTCATGTTTAGTTCTATGTTTTAGACAGCATGACTTTTCTTTGATCCCATATGTGCCCATATTCCACTTTATGTCCTGTGAAAAACATTTCAAAAACATGGGATGAGATTAAAAAACTCAGTAAAGGATACACAATGAAGAAAAATTGTTAGTTTTTCAAAACAACAAGTAAACCAAGAGTACCTTATCATAAGTAAAACTTTTCACCTTTATGAAGTAGTAAATATTCTTCACTAAATAAAAAATCATTTCTTACCAGTTTTTAACCAAAATATTTCCATAAAACCAATATAAAGAACACCTTAGATATAATGGTATCTTGGGACATAAACATACTTAAATAGAATAACCATACCATTGACTTCCACACATATCACTAAATGGAATATCAATAAGGATGGCTTTCATACCCAATGCATTGGAGGTTATAACGTAACCACCCATCCTATTTTATCACGGCACCACCCATCATTTGGTTTACCATGTAACCACCTATCAAATGTCCAAGTACCATTATAAAATCATAACACATATAATATATCAAATATAAATATTTCACTAATAACATTTCATTTGAAATCAAAATAAATTATTTCAAGATATTGAAATAATATATCTATTTACAAAAAAAATCAATACCAAAACACCAAAAAATAGAATAATGGGTTTCTATTTCATTTTAAAAACATTAAGTCTTATAGGGTAAGCCAACTGACGATTATGGTGGTGGAGAGGTCATTGTTGGTTCAAAGGTTAGAAACATTCCTTTTATCATTTAGTAAAATGATTCGTAGAAATAATATTCCCTTTAAATGAAATTAAATTTCAAAGGGTTTTCTTATATACCATATATAATAATGTTGTGTATAAATCAAAGTTTGACTCAATGAAAGGAGATTGAGGCGAAGTCCCTTACGTCGTGTCAGACATGACCCGTTCGTTCTTTAATATCCTAAAAAATAAAATGATGTTAATTTATAATTTCTTATGAACCTTTTTTAATTTTATTATTCCTTTTATATCACTCATTACCTTGAAAAAACAATTATTTAATTATTTGAGTTCATATCATACATTTGGCCGATGTTCAGAACTTGAGTTAAAAATGAACTTGTTATAATTATAAATTGTCCAGGTGGTCAAAATTATATTATCTCTCGAATTATATTAATGATTTAGATATAATATATATCATATATATCCAGTATATATATATATATATATTTATTTATAATAGTATATAACATTTGGGGGTAAGAAATTAAATGCACCATTCATAGAGACGGTAAGTCGTACGTACGTAAGAACGCTACTATCATTTCTATTTCATATATAATGGAAAGAAACATTAATGATACATAGGTATATTATAATTAAAATATAATATCTTATATATAATTTCAATAAATTCATCTTTTATACATTCAACGTATGGCATGAACGAGTCATATCACTTTGAGGGGGCCGTAGTCTGCACTTTCTCAAATGAAATTATCGCGATTACCCATAATGGAAACCATAAAGGTGTGATATAATTGAAAAAATACAGAATCATAGAGAAAATATAAATATAATATATATCACATATAAATATAGTTCCATTATATTGGTCCCCATGAGAGGCATTTGGAGATAATTGAACAATCATCGTTTCGTGAGGCAGTAGTTCGCCGTCCACATAAGCAATTTGTTCTTTACCAATTAGATATAGGTGTGTGTAAGTTTAGTTCAAATAATTATCATAAAAAAAACCTAGTATATTTAGGATACTGGTGTTTCTATAAAATAAAGGAATAAAAAGAGTTTTTGGGGTTGGAGAAGGATAATAAATCAGAAGTAATTAAGGGAAGACGTTACCTTTATATCTGGTAACTTTCTTTTGTTTGAACCAATAGGATTTGTTCAAGTACCTTTTGCCTAAGTTAATACTTATATGTGGAAGAGAGGGATATAAAGAGATTAATTAAGTAGAGTTTGGCTGACCCAAGGGGATAGAAAGTTCTGAGTAATGAGTTAGATGTGAGGAATTTTTATAAGGGGGAGGAGAGTCTCTTTTGGAATGTTTGAAAATATTATTTTATTATATATTGATTATCAGTTTATAAAGGTCCAAAACACATTAAGGTAGAATATAGATGACTCATGTTTGAAATAAAATCATTCAATAAGAATTGGATAGGTGTTGGATACTGTTTTAATCTTTATAATATTATTTATTTAAATCATTCATTAATGAGGTAAACACTGCATCATTGTTGTGTCATAAATAATATTATTTATTTGATGTATAAAAATTATAAAAAAATTACCATGATATAGGAAATCTTTATATAATTATAATAAAACGTTATATTCAAGGAGATAACTTATATAACTCCATGTAAAAATTTATTTACTAAAAGATAAATGTTTTTCCATTTTTCTCTTTACTTTAAATTAATTAACATAAAGTGTCATTATCACACATAAGTGGATCCATGGGGTCCCAAAATCGACCCAAGGATGACCATGTTTGTAAATGTATCAACCAATAGTATTAGGACACATGTTAGGGTAAATTAATACTATTATAATATTATTTTTACCTTGAATTACCCTATTAAATTTAATCACAGTAATTTAAAGTCAAAGTTACTATTCATAAAAAATTATTTTCATATTATTAAACCATATTATAATTATTAATAATAGACATGAATTTCATTATTTTGAAATTCAATTCATAAAAGCAGTAAAATTTTATTTAAATGAAAACGTTGGTTTTTTAACTACTACTTATTTTTTTCACTATTTATCAAAAATTGAAGGTTTTCAGAAAAATACAAAAAATTAAACATAATATATATTTGATATTCCAAATTGAAAAATTATTTCTATTTTACAAAATAAAAAATGTATAAGTTTTATTCATTAATTTTAAAATTAATTCCTGTTGTCAAAATAAAAATCATGTTTTTAAGAAATAATAACTATCAAAAGATAGTCACTTGTTTATGTCCAATTTCAAAGTGAAATCACATCCAATTACCAACATTAAATTGAATGGTAAAAATAAAATATAATTAAACTTTAAAATTAATTTAAAATATAATAAAACCATATAATTAAAATATATTAAAAGTTAATTTTGAATAAAAATACATTATTTTTCACTATTCATTAAAAATTGAATTTTGTCCGAAAAATACCAAAAATTTAAACAAAATAAATTCTAATGCCCCAATTCAAAACATATATTTTATTTTTCAAATAGAATATATTAAAGTGTCAAAAACTATATTTTGAAAGGTTTCACCATTAAATGCCGGTAAATCGACCAATTAAAGAATATTAGACTATTTGTGCTTAAAATTAGATTCATTCACATTTTAAGCCTCTATCATCAATCGAATAAATGTAAAAACATTTAAAAAACATGTATAATAATATTGTAGTTATTTCTGTTGATTCTTTCCATTATAACAGAAATATGTTAACTACCATTTAAAATAATAATATTATATTATTATTTTTTTGTATAACTCAACGTTGTGTGAAACATAAGATTTCAAAGAAACCCATTGTTGTGTATCAGGTACACCATCAAAAATTGCATCTCTTTTAATGTAAAATTAATATTTAATTAAAAAATATTAATAAATATAAAAATTTATTATTCTTTATTTACTTGTGATGTTACATCCTTCCCCCTTTCGGGAAATTGTGTCCTCGCAATTTTTATTCACTTATCAAATAAGTGTGGGTATTTATCTCTCATAAAATTTTCATATTCCTACATCAAATCTTCGACCATATGGGTTTTCCACAAATCATTTACCTAATTAATTACCTTATTCAAAACACTTGCTCTCTTTGATCAATAATCAGGACTGGTTGTTCCTTATAAGAGAGATTCTCTTCCAACTGAACTACTTCTGGACTCAAAACTTGAGATGGATCCGGAATATACTTTTTCAACATTGAAACATGAAAAACTTTGTGTAACTATGATAAAATTAGAGGTAAAGCCACTCTATAGGAAACTGATCCAACATTCTCCAAATTTTCATAAGGTCCAATGAACCTCGAACTCAACTGCCCCTACTTACCAAAACGCATCACACTTTTCCATGGAGAAACTTTGAGAAACATATGATCACCTACCTAAAATGAAAGATCCTTCCTAGATTTGTCCGCATAATGTTTTTTCCTTCTCAGAGCCATTCTCATGTGCTTCTGAATCAACTGAAATATTTCTGCCATTTCTTATACCAATTCTAGTGCCATAATCTTCCTTTCACCTACTTCATCCCAAAAAGATAGAGTTCAATACCGTTTTCCATATAATTTCTCAAACATATCCATATGTATACTAGTATGAAAACAATTATTATAAGAAAATTCAACCAAAGAAAGATGTTGGTACCAACTTCTCTGGTAATCCATTGAATAAACATGTAACATATCTTCCAATGTTTGAATTGATCATTCTGACTGGCGATCTGATTGAGGATGAAATGTTGTAGTAAAAGTTATTTCAGTACCCAATGACATCTGAAGACCTTCCCAAAAGTTAGAAGTAAACCTTGGATCATGATCAGATATAATGGAAAGGAAAACTCCATAAAACCTTACTATCTCTTTAATATACAACCGAGAAAGTTGACCTAGAGAAAAGTATCTCAAATAGGAAGGAAATTAGCATATTTGGTCAATCGATCAACAATAACCTAGATTTCATTATTATCTCAATATGTATTTGGTAATCCCACAACAAACTCTAGGGATATATTCTCCCATTTTCACTCTAGAACTAGTAAAGACTAACGCATCCCTTTCAGCAACTTACACTCTTCTTTAACCTACTGACAAGTCAAACACTTCATAGAAAAGTCTTCAATATCTCTTTTCATTCCATCCCACCAGTATGACTCCTGACGATCTCTGTACATCTTAGTACTTATAGGATGAACCAAAAATAGTGAACTATGAGTTTTACATAACAACTCATTATTCAACTGTGAATCACAAGGTACCTATAATCTCCTACTAAATCTCAAACCTAAATCATTATCAATGTTAAAATCAGAAAAATTACCCTTCTGAACCAAATCATCATTTTTCTACAACACACTGTTTTCCTTCTATAGTTGATTAATTTTGTCTCATAGAGATGATTTCACTAACACCTGAAACAAAATAGAGAAATTTCATGCACTAACAACTTCTATGACAAGGTTCATCAAGTCTTTAATAAAATGATTTTTTTCTAAATGTTTCAAGGATAATGAATCATTACTTTTTAGACTCAAAGCATCAGCCACTTTATTTTTTTCTCGAATGATAATGGATCATGCAATAATAATCCTTGATTAATTTCAACCATCTCTCCATTATCATTTTTAACTCTTTTTAGTGAATATATACTTAAAGATTTTTTAATTAGTATATATTTCACAATTTATTCTATACAAATGATCCCTCCAAATTCTTAAATATAAACCAACAGAAGCTAATTCCAAATCATTTGTAGGGTAATTTATCTCATGAGGTTTCAACCGACGTGAAGCATAAGAAATTTCCTGATCATTTTTCATAAGGACACATCAAAGTCATTTCAACAAAGCATCATTGTAGATAAAAAAACTATTTCTAGAAGGAATTTCCAAAACAAGAGCACTCTCCAATCATCTTTTTAATTCCTGAAAACAATAATTACACTATTTTGTCTAATAATTTTTCATGTTAACTTAATCATTGGGAGAGATAACAGTGAACAATTTTAAACAAACCTCCTATAATAACCTACCTACCCAATAAAACATTGGATCTTAGTTATATTTTTGGGTCTTGGACATTCTTCAACAACTTTTCTTTTATAAGGATCAACAGTTATGCCATTTTTGGAAACAATTTGGCCATGGAAAGAAATTTTTCATAAAAAAAAATCACACTTTCAAAATTTCCCATAAAATTTCTTTTCTTTTAAGGTTTGTAATACAACCCAAAAATGTCTTTCAAGGCCCACTTTAATTTTAGAATAAACCAAAATATCATTAATGAACTTAACCGACAACTTATCAAAAAATTCACAAAAAATTCTATTCCTAATATCCAGGAATACAATAGGTGCATTGGTTAACCCAAAATGCATAACTACAAATTCATAATGCTCATATCTAGTACAGAATATGTTCCTTAAAATGTATGCCTCCTTTAATTTCAACTGATGGTACCATGACCTCAAATCAATATTTCAAAAATATTGATCTCCTTAGAGTAGATCAAAGAAATCATCGATATGAGTCAAAGGATACTTGTTCTTAATAGTAATGTTATTAAATGATCTATAATCAATGAAATGCCTCATTGAACCATCTTTCTTTTTAACAATCAAGAGATAATCACCCCATAGGGATGTGCAAGGTCGAATAAAACATTTATCTAATAACTCTTGCACTTGATTCATTAACTCTAAAAGTTCAATTTGAGCCATTCAATAAGGGGGTTTTGAAGTTGGCTTAGCATCAGGAAATAAGTCAATAGTAAATTCAATTTTCTGATGAGGTATAATACCAGGAAACTAATCAGGAAAAACATCAAGGTACTCATTTACCACTAAATCATCATTAATCTGAATAGTTCTTTTTTTTCAACAATACGTGTAAGGTAACATTCATCTCCATATTTTACTAGTTTCTCAGATTCCTGATATGTTATCAAAAGTAAGGGTTAATTCTTGTACACAAACGACAATTATTTTGAGAAAAAACATCTTTAGATCTATATTAAATATTATAATGATAAACACAAAGCATATTCATCCCCAAAATAACATTGAAATCTACTAGAGGCAAAACTATAAGGTTTTAGGTATATTTTTTCTGCACACAATGATATGAAGGTTCTTATGTTTTCTTTTTGTCTTAACATTTCATCCAGGTGTTTTTACCAAAAGTTCAGGATTCATATCTTGAGATGGAATTCCCAATTTACTTGAAAATTTATCAGAAATGAAAGAATGTGTAGACCCTAAATCAAACAACATGTTGGCATATTATGAACAAAAAAAATGTGTACTTGATACTACTTCATCGGATAGCCCAACATTTGATGAAGTAGTTGAAAATGATTTCACTACCACTTTCAACTTGTAGTTAGGATTATTTACCTTTGTTAAGTTCTTTTCTAGAAAATCATTTTAATAATGACCCATTTCATTGCACCTAAAATATATTACCACTGGATTTTTATTTTCTTCTTGATCATCTTTCTTACAGTTATGAGATATATGACCCGACATAACATAGTGGTAGAACTTTCCAGATCTTGATAAACATTCTCTAGGATTATTTTAACCACACTTCTCACTTGATGGATATTTAATTTTCTTACCTCCAAGCTTCTTTGATGAATTATTTTCCTTTACCGGCCAACTAGAAATTTTCTTTTGTTTACTCTCTTGGAACACCTAATCATTAGAAAACACTATTTCTACCTTCTCATCACATCTGAAAAGTTTATCATAACTTTTGAATTCATGAGTTGATAATGCTATTCGATACTGCGACTTCATTCTTAAATAAAATCGATTTATCTTACTATCAAGATCATGGATGAAATTTAGAGCATACCTTGCCAGTCCAGTGAATTTGTTTCATAAGCTGCAACAGATTCATTCTCCTACCTTAATTCCAAGAATTGTATTTCAAATCTAATATGATCCACTGTAGGAAAATATTTATCAAGAAATGCAGCTTTTAATTAATCGCAATCAAGAGAATCAACCTCCTCACTATCCATGATATTTTTTACCATCGACCACCGCTAATCAGCTTCACCTTCAAAATGGTAGACAAAAAGACTATCCTTTGGATGTTATGAACACCCCATGACATCAAAAATCTTCTCTAGTGCTTTAATCCACCCTTCAACTAGAAAAGGGTAAGATGATCCTCTGAGTAATGGGGGATGTTGCCTCATTAAATGATCCACTACCGACATGTTCTTCTTTGGTTGTTCTAGATGATCTCGTGTATGGATACCACCACTATTTATAGCCTCAATCAACTATGCCATCACTATAACAAACTGTTTAGTTCCGATTCCAACCATTTTAGGTTGCTGACTTGGAAGGTTATTCTCCTCCTTATTCCTTCCCAAGATAGATACCCTATTTCCTCAAAGAAAAACCATTCTGAACAAAAAATATCACAGGCGAAGCAACATGGTAATCTGTAAATGCTATATCATTTCAGTATTAACATAAATTTATTTTGGATATTAATTTTACAATACCATAACTTCTAAAGTTGTTTAAACTGACCTCAGATAAAAACTATAAGGCCCTGACCTTAAACATTTACATAATATTAAATTATGTTAATAATTAATATAGAGGATTTTTTTAGGTTTAGAGCTTCAATGAATTATGTCATAACATATACATAACAACTTGAATATTAATTGTTGACACTTCTACTCATTATCCATTTTTTCCCACGAGATAAAAACACTTTGAAAAGAGTTTCAAGTCTACTTTCATGTTTTTTATAGTATGACTTTTCCTTAATCCCATCCATGACCCCATTACAGTTTATGTCCTGTGAAAAACATTTCAAAAACTTGGGATAAGCATATAAAGCTCTGTAAGAGATAAACAAAGAATGAAAACTGTTAGTTTTTCAAAACAACAAGTAAACCATTAATACCTTATCATAAGTAATACTTTTCACCTTCATGAAGTAGTAAATATGCCTCACTGAATAAAAGATAATTGATTACCAATTTATAACCAAAATATTACCATAAAAAGAACACATAACATATAAAGTTACCCTGGGACATAAACATACTTAAATGGAATAACCATATGGTCAACTTCCACACATTTCACAAAATAGAATAGACATATGGAAAACTTCCATACCCAATGAATTTGAGGTTATAACATAACCACTCTTTCGGGTTTATCATGGCCCCACCCGTCATTTGTTTTATCACATAACCACCCATAAAATGTGTAACGACCCGAAATTTTGAATAAATTTTGTTTCCTAATTTTGGGTATTATTTTATTTTTTATACTCAACAAAAATGTTTCATTTGATAACATGAGTATAATTAAAATGGGACCATTGGGTTTTGACTGTTGTATGACCATTAGTCAATATGACCACTGGAAACTAAATGTTTTGATTATTGTCTATAAACACATGTAATCTTGGTTAATTAATATAGAAAGAAGATTCGATGGCCTCACCCAGTAGTCTTGGACCGATCGAAGCCCATCTAAAAGAACTTGGGAAGGAGGTAGCACCACTGGGATTTTCTCTGGACCAAACCCAATCTGAACTTCATCATGTGAATCTAGAACAGAATCGCCTTCATGAGAATTTCAAACTGATAGAAATTACTACTCGTGCGATGTTGGCCAAGCCTCCCTCAGATTCTCTCACCATAGCACACCTAACACTTAGGTCCTATGCTGGTGTGATAAGGGGCTATGTAAGGAGACCACAACTGCCTTGTGTAATCCTTTGTTTTAAATAAAAATTTTGATTACTTCTTATGATGAAGTTTATGAATTTTCAAATGACCGGATAAATATAGTATGCATATTTTAGGTGAATTTTAGAGAAAGGATATTTTAAAAAATGTTTATGTAAACCTTAAATAATTAAAAATGTGTAATGATTTTCAAAAAATGGTCTTCTACAATTATTTTCAGTACGAAATTTAGAGTCTAATAAGATCAACATAATTTTTGATGAATAGTAAATTATGAATAGTGATTTTATGCTTAGGATTAGTAATGTGACCAAATGGATTAGTAATCTCACTTAAAGAAAGTATTAATATAATCTAGGCACCTTGATTAAGTAATGTGATTAAATAAAATGGTTAAATAACGATTTCATATATTATTATTCAAGTATTAGTTTTTTCGGGTGAATATTGTTTTTTAATTAAAAATTAAATTAAAAATATTAAGAAAATTATTTTTATAAAATGGATTTCATTTTTGAACTCAGAGCATCGATATTTTGTTATGGTAATTTTTGGGGATTTTTCTGAAAAAAATGAATTTTTAGTGAATAGTGTATTTATTTAAAAATTAAATTAAAAATAATTATAAAATTATTTTTATAAAATGGAGTTCATATTTGAAATCGGATAATTGATATTTGGTTAAGGTGAAATTTTGGGATTTTTCTGAGAAAGTTGAATTTTAGATGAATAGTGAAAATACAGTTTTTAAGTTACGGGTGTTTAATGACATCATTAAATGATGTATTTAGTATGTAATCAATATGGTCGACTTATGAATAGTAAGATAATTTATGAGGTTTCCCAAGTGGCCTATACCATGGGCAAGCCCATGGTTTTGCCAAAACCACCAATGAGGTGTCCCTTGGCCATTAATGCCTTGTCCCCTCATATTCCCTATAAATACCAAGCAATCCTATCATCCATTCGACTCCCAACTCTCGCCCAATGAAGCTCTGGTCTCATTACCTACCAAGGAGTCCTCCCAAGGTGCCCAAAGCCCTCAAGGTCCCAACCTTTTAGTATTAAGAGTTGCGTTTTAAGGTAAGGGATCCTACCTCTCTCTTTCTCTTCAAGTAATCTCTTTTATGTCATTTCTTTTCTGCTCCATGATATTTTGTTGGTGGATGTTCTTTTATATTCCTACTACTTACCTTTTCATGTTAATATTATGAGATACCCCCTCTTTCTCTCATCATTTATTTTTAAGAATGTTAAAATGGCGTCGTTAGGCTGCTGAATTTTTAAGGGGTTCTTTCACCCTTCTCGTTTTCAAGATCTATTTTCATGTCAAGTCTTTCATGTTATTTTTTATTATGTTGGGGTATGATCTATAAATATATCATACTGATATTTTATGTTCATATTATTATAGACCCTATTTTATCTCGTCAAATCAGTATTTTGATGTTTTAAGTGGCGCCGTTAGGTTGCCGAATTTTTAAGAGATTCTTTCACCCTTCTCGTTTTCAAGATCTATATTCATGTAAAGTCTTTCATGTTTTTTTATTATGTTGGGGAAGTATCTATAAATATATCATACTGATATTTTATTTTCATATGATGAGAGACCCTATTTTATCTCTTCAATTCAGTATTTTGATGTTTTATGTGGCGTCGTTAGGCTGCCGAATTTTTAAGGGATTCGTTCACTCTTCTCATTTTCAAGTTCTATTTTTTAGTCAAGTCTTTCAAGTTCCTTTTTATTATGTTGGGGTATGATATCTATATCTATCATAATGACAATTTATGTTAATATGATGAGAGACCCTATTTGATCTCGTCAATCCATTTTTGGAAGTTTTAAGTGACGCCGTTAGGCTACCGAATTCTCATAAGAGAAATCTTATTTTTTTGTCTTCCTTTCAAGTTCTTCGTTTCATATGGTATATCATTAAAATTTCATTAACATGTTCTTAAATTCTTTATATTCTATATCCCTAATTTTTATGGATCACTTATGAGTGGGTGACCCATGTCCCCTCTCTTTTCAATGTTTTCTAAAACCTCATAACATAGTCGTTATGCTGTAGAATTTCCGTCTCAAAATGTCTCTCCCTTATTCTCAAATTCATTTATTTTATTAAGTGAATACTCAAATACCTTTCTTCTAAAGGTTTATTGACATATATAACAAATTTTTCTATTTTAAATTCTGGGATTTACATACATGAGACCCGCTTTCGTTTTCCGTGGGTTTAAAGTGACATAAAGATCATGTCTTTAAATCAGTTTTTAAAATGTTATGATTATGAAATGAAACCCATTTCTTTAATGCTATATGGGTTTTTTATGAAATGACTGATGATTATATATGTGGCTCACATGATAATAAGGACAAATTAAGGGTGTGCACTGATAGTGCTCCAATGCATTGGGTAAAGACTTAATCTATAGTGATAACCTTTTAGATTGATACCTTGGCGAATAAACATGGTAATTTTTCAAGACACCTTGGGGATGGATCTTAGTGAAACAGAATGATTGTCAATATTAAATTTTGTAGCCACATCTTCAAGTTATGAAAAATTTAATTTTTATCATGATATGCCTCATGATTTCCTTCTCTTGCATTAAAGTTCTTTTTCACGACATTGTTGATGTATCCCAAGTTCACATGTTAAATGTTCCCCCTTGTTTCCCTTACTGGGCCTTCTGCTCACCCTTTCTTTTGATGTATGTCCCCAGGTTATGAGATTCAATAATGAACCAAGGATGAACATGAGGAGAAGCCATTCAAGTGTTTAAGAAGAATATTTTATGTTTTCATGTTTTATGTTCCTGGTTTCCAAGACACTAAATCTTAAAGATCCTCGGTTTTGTAAAATGTAATGGAAGTTTATGTGATAAAAAGGCGGGATGCTATAGTTGGTATCAATGGTCAGTTTAGTTATTTGTGGAAATTAGGATATGAAAACTCTAGGAAGAACCCTATAGAAAAGTTTAAATATAGGAAATCTTCCTGGTATTTTGGTGAGTATTGAGTAAGGGGTTCCCAAGAAAATACATCCCTGTCTGGATACGAGCAGGTAGAAGTGGCTCTGGCACAGATGTACATGTGGTAAAACCCGAAAACACTGCTTTGAGCTAGAATCAAATGGGAACTGGTACACGACAATGGGCCTTGCTGCACTCTTGGTTATGACACTCCCCGGGGATATGCTTTGGTAAATTCATAAGCTTAGTATGAACCATTACTAAAGGAATAATGATAAAATAAAATAAAGTTTTACATAAGAATATATGATCATGAATAACCTAGTTTGAAACCTAGGGGATCACAAGTTATGGTATACTTTTCTTCTAAGAGTTATCCTTATATTATTTAAGTTCTTTTTCATGATTATTGGCTAAGTATTTAATCCCCTAATTATACTTTATCTTCTTAGTTAATGGTGGGAAATGGAAGAACATGTCCCAACAACCAATGTGATAGAAAATGCGACGATTTTCGTATTAATATGACAGAGATGATTAGGGGATTAAAAGATTATTATTATTTTGGAATACGTTCACTATTTTTGGGACCCTATATGATTGAGGTAAATATATTACTATGGTATTTTCATTGAGGAGTAAGGTTGACTTATATTTTGATGAATAGATGAATTTAAGGTGAACTTATGGTAATATAGGTTACTTATGGAAATGATTAACCTATCTTGGGGGATAATATGTTTAGGTTAGTTACTTCTGTTGTAAGATGTTAGGAGTGGTTTATGTTGTTTGGAGATGAACGATGATGTTTATTTTGGAAGACTATGTTATCCAATCCTTCTTGTATTTGGGTTTCAATATTAGTTTGGTTTATTTAAAGGAATTTTAAGGACCGTTATTTATGAAATGGTCTATGATAAACTTGGGGTAGTACCATGGAACTTTGAAGATTTAAAAGTAGTTTCCCTTCTTATGAGATTCTTTCTTTTTGAAGAGTTGGTTTATCTTACCCTTTCTGTTTTTAGGATAATGTTTAAAGATAGAATAAATTGATAGTTAATCTTTTGTGGATTACGTGACTCTAAAGAAGATGATTCTTGTGTTTTGAGGAGACCAAGTGTTTTTGAATGCTCATCGTTTGGAGAAAATATTAGTTTTGGTAGAAACTTATTAAAGGATGAAACTCTACATGAAGGTAGGTATATTTCCTTATGTTTTTGTTCTATTTAGAAAATGAATTCCTCAAAATTACGAAAAGGAGATTAAAAAAATGTTGTTGGTTTACGTTTACTACTAGGTAATCAAAGACTGTTTAAACACATCTTATGTTTGTGATTTTCTCTTGGTTAACTTTATCCTAATCATGTTTTCTATCACTCTCCCTCAGAACTTGACCCTTTGTTTTTTCCTCCATGTCCATGTTTTTTATATGGAATCCTAGTGTGGGTTAACTTGGGTGACCTTTGTACTTCCCTTTCTTTATTTTAAAGTAATAGTTTTACTGACTCCTTTTCTGATGTGGGACTTTCCATGAAATTTCGAAACCCAATTTTAATAATTGGGAGGACGGTATTTCTTAAGGGGGGAAGATTGTAATGACCCGAAATTTTGAATAAATCTTGTTTCTTAATTTTTTGTCTTATTTTATTTTTTATACTCAACAAAAAATTTTCATTTGATAACATGAGTATAATTAAAATGAGACCATTGGATTTTGACTGTTATATGACCATTGGTCAATATGACGGCTGGAAACTAAACGTTTTGATTATTGAATCTAAATAAAAGTAATCTTGGTTAATTAATATAGAAATAAGATTTGATGGCCTCACCCAATAGTCTTAGACCAATCGAAGCCCATCTAATAGAACTTGAAAAGGAGGTAGCACCACTGGGCTTTGCTTTTTACCAAGCCCAAGCCGAACTTCATCGTGTGAAGCTAGAACAGAATCGCCTTCGCGAGAAGTTCAAACTGATAGATATTCCTACTCGTGCGATGTTGGCCGAGCCTCCCTCAGATGCTCTCACCTTAGCAGATCTTACACTTAGGTCCTATGCTGGTGTGATAAGGGGCTATGTAAGGAGACCATAACTGCCTTGTGTAATACCTTGTTTTAAACAAAAATTTTGATTTCTTCTTATGTTTATGTTTATGAATTTTCAAATGACTAGATAAATATAGTATACATATTTTTGGTGTATTTTAGAGAAAGGATATTTTAAAAAATGTTTATGTAAACCTTAAATAATTAAAAATGTGTAACGATTTTCAAAAAATGGTCTTATACAATTATGTTCCGTATTAAATTTAGAGTCTAATAAGTTCAACTTAATTTTTTATGAATAGTAACTTATGAATAGTGATTTTATGCTTAGGATTAGTAATGTGACCAAATGGATTAGTAATCTCACTTAAAGAAAGTATTAATATAATCTAGGCACCTTGATTAAGTAGTGTGATTCAATAAAATGGTTAAATAACGGTTTCATATATTATTATTGAAGTATTAGTTTTTTCAAGTGAACAGTGTTTTTTAATTAAAAATTAAATTAAAATTATTTATAAAATTATTTTTATAAAATGGATTTCATTTTTGAACTCAAAGCGTCGATATTATGTTAAGGTAATTTTTGGGGATTTTTCTGAGAAAAAGAATTTTTGGTCAATAGTGTATTTATTTAAAAAGCAAATTAAAAATATTTAGAAAATTATATTTATAAAATGGAGTTCATTTTTGAAATCAGATCATTAATATTTGGTTAAGGTGAAATTTTGGGATTTTTCTGAGAATGTTGAATTTTTTATGAATAGGGAAAATACAGTTTTTAAGTTATGGGTGTTTAATGATATCATTAAATGATGTATTAAGTATGTAATCAATATGGTCAACTTATTAATAGTACGATAAGATATGAGGTGTCCCAATTGGCCAATACCATGGGAAAATACCATGGGCATGCCCATGGTTTTTCCAAAACCACTAATGAGGTGTCCCTTGGCCATTAATGCCTTGTCCCTCACTTTCCCTATAAATACCAAGCAATCCTATAATCCATTCGACTACCAACTCCCCCCAACGAAGATCTGGTCTCATTACCTCCAAAGGAGTCCTACCAAGGTTCCCCCAAGCCCTCAAGGTCCCAACCTTTTAGTTTTAAGAGTTACGTTTTAAGATAAGGGATCCTACCTCTCTCTTTCATTTCAAGTAATCTCTTTTATGTCATTTCTTTTATGATCCATGATCTTATGTTGGAGGATGTTATTTTATATTCCTCTTAATTAACTTTTCATGTTCATATTATGAGATACCCCCTCTTGATCTCATCATTTCATTTTAATAATGTTAAAATGGCGCCGTTAGGCTGCCGAATTTTTAAGCAGTTCTTTCACCCTTCTCATTTTCAAGATCTATTTTCAGGTCAAGTATTTCATGTTATTTTTTATTATGTTGGGGTATGATATATAAATCTATCATACTGATATTTTATGTTCATATTATGAGATAACCTATTTGATCTCTTCAATTCAGTATTTTGATGTTTTAATTGGTGTCGTTAGGCTGCCGAATTTTTAAGAGATTCTTTCACTCTTCTCGTTTTTAAGATCTATTTTCTTGTCAAGTATTTCATGTTCCTTTTTATTATGTTTGGGTATGATATAAAAATATATCATACTGATATTTTATGTTCATATGATGAGAGAACCTACTTGATCTCTTGAATTCAGTATTTTGATGTTTTAAGCGACGCCGTTAGGCTGCCGAATTATTAAGGGATTCGTTCACCCTTCTCATTTTCAAGTTCTATTTTTTGGTCAAGTCTTTCAAGTTCTTTTTTATTATGTTGGGTTATGGTATCTATATCTATAATACTTATCATTTATGCTCATATTATGAGATACATTATTTGATCTCATCAATCCATTTTTGAAAGTTTTAAGTGGCGTCGTTAGGCTGCCGAATTCTCATAAGAGAAATCTTATTTTATTGTCTTTCTTTCAAGTTCTTCATTTCATATGGTATATCATTCAAATTTCATTACCCTGTTCTTAAATTCTTTATATTATGTCCCCTACTTTTTATGTATCATTTATGAGTGGGTGAACCATGTCCCCTCTCTTTTCAATGTTTTCTAAAACCTCGTAACATAGTTATTATGCTGCAAAATTTCAGTCTCAAAATGTCTCTCTCTTATTCTAAAATTAATTTATTTTATTAAGTGAATACTCAAAGCTATTTCTTCTAAAGGGTTATTCACATATATACCAAAAATTTTATTTTATATTCTATGATTTACATACATGAGACCTGCTTTCCTTTTCCGTGGGGTTATAGTGACATAAATATCATGTCTTTAAATTAGTTTTTAAAATGTTATGATTATGAAATGAAACCCATTTATTTTATGCTATATGGGTTGTTTATGAAATTATTGATGATTATATATGTGGATCACATGATAATAAAGGAAAATTAAGGGTGCGCCCTGATAGCGCTCCAATGCATTGGGTAAAGACTTAATCTCTAGAGATGACCTTTTAGACTGATACCTTGGTGAATAACCTTGGTAATTTTTAATGACACCATGGGGATGGACCTTGGTGAAACGGAATGATTGTCAATATTAAATGTTGTATCCACATCTTCAAGTTATGAAAATTTTTATTTTTATTATGATATGCCTCACGATTTTTTTCTCATGCCTTAATGTTCTTTTTCATGACATTGTTGATGTATCCCAAGTTTACATGATAAATGTTTCCCCTTGTTTCCCTTACTGGGCCTTCTGCTCACCCTTTCTTTTGATGTATGTCCCCAGGTTATGAGATGCAATAATGAACCTAGGATGAACATGATGAGAATCCTTTCAAGTTTTTAAGAAGAATGTTTTATGTTTTCATGTTTTATGTTCTTGGTTTCCAAGACACTAAACCTTAAAGATCCTCGGTTTTTTAAAATGTAATGAATGTTTATGTGATAAAAAGGAGGGATGCTATAAAATGTCCATGTACCATTATAAAATCATAACCTATAAAATATTGAAAATATAAATATTTCACTAATAAAATTTCATTTTCAAGGAAAATAAATCATTTCAAGATACTGAAATAATAAATTCATTTAAAAAACCTTATTAAATGCCAAACCACCCAAAAAACATAATAAGGTGTTCTTTTTCCTTGTAAAGACTTTGAGGCTTATAGAGGAAGCCAAATAAATATTACAGAGGTGGAGAGGTCATTGTTGCCGAAAATTTTAAAAATATTCTTTTTTTCATTTAGTAAAATTTTTTTATAGAAAAATATTCCCTTTGAATGAAATTTAATGTTAGAGGGTCTTATTATATACTATATAAAAGAATGTTGTGTGTAAATCAATGTATGCCTCGATGAAAGGAGATTGAGACGAAGTCCCTTGACTCGTGTCCGACTTAACCTGTTCATTATTTAATCTTTTGAACAATAAACTTTATTTAATTTCTACATACTTAAGAACCTTTTTAATGTTTTTATTCCTTTTATATCACTTATTACCTTGATATAACAATTTTTTAACTATTTGAGTATATATCAGACATTTTGCCAATGTTCAGAACTTGAGTTAAAAATGAACATGTTATAGTTATAAATTATCCATGTGGTAAAAATTACATTATATAAAGAATGATATTACTGATTTAGATATAATATATATCATATATATTCAGTATATGTGTGTATATATAATAGGAAATAACATTTGAAGGTAAGAAATGAAAAGCATCATTCATGGAGACGGTATGTCGTACCTACGCATGAACAGTACATTCATTTCTATTTTAAATTTAATGGAATGAAAAATTAATGATACATAGGTATATTATAATTCTAGTATAATATAATATATATACTTTTAGTAACACCATCCTTTATATGTTACATGTTTGGCATGAACGAGCCACATCACTTTGAGGGAGCCGTAGTCTGCACTTCCTTAAATGTAATTATTACATTTAGCCATAATGGAAACCATAAAGGTATGATATAAATGAAAAGTTTAGATGCATAGAAAAAATATAAATATAATATATATCACATATAAATATAGTTCCATCATAATGGCCACCATGAGAGGTAGTTGGCGATAATGGAACGATCATCGTTTCATGAGGCAGCAGTTCACTGTCTACAGAAACAGTATATTTTTTAACTGTTAGATGAAGGTTTGTGTTAGTGTATTTTGAATATATATCATAGAAACAACCTATTATATTGTGGATATTGGTGTTTCTATATAATAAAGTAATAAATAGATTTTAGAGGGTTGGATAAAGAAAATAAAACAAAGTAACTTAAGAAGAAGATGTCACCTTTAAATCGGGTAACTCCCTTTGGGTTGAACGAATAGGATTTATTGAAGTTCCTTATGCCTAAAATAAGGCCACTATGTGGAAGATAGGAATGTAGGGAGATTAATTGGGTAATGTTTTGATGATCCAAGGGTATTGAGAAATGTTATTAATTAGTTATAGTTAAGGGCTTTTTATAAGGGGGGTGATGGGATCTTTAGGAAAGTTTGAAAATATTATTTTATTATATAATTATTTTCAGTTTCTAAAGGTCCAAAATTCATTATTGTCAAATATATAAGGACTAATGTTCTAAATAAAATAATCCAATAAGATTTGGACATTTTTTGGATATCTTTTTATCATTATAATCTTATTTATATAAATCATTCATTAATAAGGTAAACACTGCATCATTATTGTGTCTTAAATAATTTTGTTTATTTGATGTCTAAAAATTATAAAAAAATATCATGATGTAATAAATATTTTTTCATTATAATGAATATTTATAGTTTATGAGATAACTTATATAATCCCATATAAAAATTTATTTACTAAAAGATATATTTTTAAGTCATTTTTTGTCTTTACATTAAATTAATTAATATAAAGTGTAATTATCACTATTAAGTGGCTCCATGGGATCCCAAAATATACCCAAGGATGTGAATGGCAGGAATGGTATAAAACAGTAGGATTAGGACACATTTTAGGTAAATTAATATTATTATAAAATTATTTTTACCTTGAATTACCCTATTTATCTTTAACTGCGGTAAATAAAAGTCAAAAGTTATTATTCACTGAAAATTATTTTCATTTTATTGAACCAAATTTTGATTATTAATAACAACCATGTATGTCATATTTTCAATATTAACTTTTAAAAAGTGGTAAAAGTTTATTTAAATGAAAAAATAACTTTTTTAACTACCACTTAGTTTTTTCAATATTCATAAAAAATTGAAGGTTTCCAAAAAAATACCAAAAATTCAGCCAAATATATATTTTATATTCAGAATAAAAAATGATATATATTTTAAAAAATTCAAATTATATAAAGTGGATTAATAAATTTTGAAATTAATTCCCACTGTCAAAACAAAAACTATGTTTTTTGGAAATAATAACTATCAAAAGATTGAGACTTGTTTATGCCCAATTTCCATGAGAAATAACATCCAATGAAAAATATTGGATTAAATGTTAAAAATAAAATCTAATTACAATTTAAAAAAAATTTATAAAGATAAACTACCAATATAAATAATTTATATTAAAAGGAAATTTTGAATTAAAATACAGTATTTTTCACTATTCATTAAATAATAAATTTTATCAGAAAAATACCATAAATTTACCCAAAGAAAATTTTGATGTACCGATCCTAAATTTCTTTTTATTTTGTCAAATAAAACATATAAAAGTTTCAAAAACTAGATTTAAAAATGGTTCACCATTAAAAGGTGGTAAGTTGACCTTTTAAAGAATATTAGACAATTGGTGCTTAAAATTAAATTCATTCACATTTTAAGCCTCTAACTTTTATTGAATAAATTTAAAAACATTTAACAAACATGTATAATCATATTTTAGTTAGTTATATTCATTACCACCATTACAATGGCTAGTTGTTAACTACCATTTAGAATAATAATATTATATTGTTATTTTTCAGTATAACTCTACGTTGTGTGCAACGTAAGATTTCAAAGAAACCTGCTGTTGCATATTGGGTTCGCCATTGAACATAGCATCCCCTTTAAATTTAAAATTAAAATTTAATTCAAAAATATTAATAAATATGAAAATGTATTACTCTTTATTTACTTGTAATGTTACCTAAATCGCAAGACATATCTACCACTACTTCAATTGATCTACCACCAGAATTGATCACCCATCCAAGTTAACCTAGCAATAGAGTTGATATACCATTGGATTATGCTACTGAAAAAAATAGTATACCACCAGAGCATATAATCCACTAAAACATGTATACCGCCGATGATCATCAACCATTAATACATTTACCGCCATAGTGCATCAACCATTCAAACATCTACTTCCAGAATACTGCAATAGTTTTCTAGATTATTATTCAAATTAAATATTCCAATGGCTAGTTTATGGAATTTAATGTAGTCCATCCACATGTGGATTTATGAATAAATATTAT
The DNA here is from genome assembly GCA_963277665.1 of Viscum album. Lineage (NCBI taxonomy): Eukaryota > Viridiplantae > Streptophyta > Magnoliopsida > Santalales > Viscaceae > Viscum > Viscum album. The sequence continues at coordinate 614,434,697 of OY728145.1, read as the reverse complement.
TAAACTACTCCATATATGGGTTTAATTTAAAGTAAAAATGTATTTATTTGTGGTTTATATGAAGATTCATGCCCGAACAGATAATTGGACCTCCAGCTGTATAAATATTTTGTGCTCAGTATAGGGATTCATTCCCTAATAGATAATTGGAAATCTAGCTATATAAATTATGAAAACATCCCACATGCACATGGCCAATGGAATGACATGATCCTAGAGTACAAATAATAGTGACATGTTCATAAACATTACATAGTTTATTATGATAAATATTTTAAGGATATAAAATTATTGAATATTGAAGGACTTTCTAATACTTTATGAGGCTCTATTTTCCTAGAAATTCTGAAAAAAATGTTCAAACTCTTATTAAAGGAAAATCCATGGACATATTTATAATTGAAGAATTTTTTTGAGAAACAAATATATTATCTTATATCTACTAAATTTATTTCTTTGTTTATGTTTTATTTTTCAAAAGGGTGTTGATGTACTCTGTTTATTTCTACACACTATATCTTGTTCTTAAACTAGAGTGTGCTTGACACATGCTCTCAAAATATTTTATTGTATTCCCAGGAGTAACTATGGAAGAGGCCCCACATGACCTGGTTCCCATTTTATCCCACAGAGAACTATGAAAGAGGTTTTTTCCTAGACATACATGTATGTTGTTTTTTGAATAAACTAATCTAGGTTGTGGATCATGTTTAGTTTTTAATAAACTATTTAGATGTAATTGATTGAAATTGGAGGGTATTAAGTCTCATCTTGAGACCATATCCCTTGTTTAAGTACTTTTATTAATAATATGTTTTGTTTTATATATTTGAATGTTTTAAAAATATAACTATTTTTTAAACTGTATCAAGAAATATAAACAGATATTTAATCTTAATCAATGTTATATATATATATATATATATATATATATATTGATCAAGTAATTTTGTTTAAAATGTAAATGTTTTTTTAATGATTGTCTTGAACATTCATTGATCCCTTTTTGAGGATATATTTTAGAAATCAAGTTTTATATTTCTAATGTTTTGATTAACTGTGAATTTTTAATTATTTATAGGATATATGTTTTAATTTAATTTCAATAGAAATTTAATTAGGGACTCAATTAAAACCCATATCATATTGAAAAATATTTGTTATCAACATACTCCCATTTTAATGGATGAGGGGAAACAAGATACATCAGATATATAAGAGAATAAACAGTGACCAAAAATTCAAAAATCCATAAAATGGGATCAATTAAACAAATGAAATCCCCTACAAAAGAATAAAAAGTCTAGATTCTACCTTCACATCACTGATTATCTAGCTTTCCCTAACAAAAATGAATGATAATGGTACCAATGACATGTTCCATACCCTCTCCAATGTCTATTTCTGAAAAGAAATGATCTTGTGAAAATTATTAGCTCTAAACCTCATTAGGAGAATCCTATGAAGAAGATATAGAATCAAGACTCTTTAACTACAAAAGACACAGAAGAACATACAACCAGAACTAAATCACACCATTATTGCATATTCACAGATCAAAGCCAAACCAATTTGCAAAGACAACAAAAATAAATGATCAAGACCATCACCACCTAGACACCTCCTAGACCGTTAAAACTGATGCTGGAGGGAAGCCTTGATGTAAACTGAACCAAACCAGAATCACAAAAACCATTTCCACCATCGTACATACTCAAGAAAACTGCACCAATATACCCCAATCCCTCATAGCCAACACAAAGGACCACAAATGGGTGGATCTTAAACGAAATGACCAACATCATGTTGCCAAGGATACTGAGATCATGAACCCTCACAATATCTCAACATAGATATTGTAGACGAAAAATGACCCATGCCCTCTACCATATAAGACACCCATAAAAGAACCTAGAATTCACTAAGCATGGAAAGTGATGCAGCACCACTTAGTGCAAGAAGTACCACCACCTAACACTAGAAAGAATTATGAGGAAAAACCCTAAGATGACCTAGTATGATAGCCACCAACAAAGTATTTCCATCGAACCCGGAAGGAGAGAGAAAATAAAAGACAGATGAAGAAAGAAGGATCATTAGAGTAGGGAGGAGTGCTAATCCACAATTATGACACAAGACCAGGAGGAAATGGGAATGGATATGATCCCTCAATGCCACCATAGACCATATGTCAAGATCACAGGGAAGAAGCACCGGTGGTGGGGATCCACAAACAACCCAAGGCCTAAGGGAAGATGACAGAAATGGAGGAAACCCTTATCATAGTAGCACCCCTTATATTCTCATTGTGATGATTCAAACCTACCTCAATTCACTGAATTTGACCAAAAGTTATTATAATTTTCAAAATAGTTTCATTACAATAAAGATAAAAGTAGAATTTAAAAAAGTAGTTATTCTATGTTTTTTTTATTTTATAATAAGAGAATTATAATTTAAGTAAATTTAAATAAATCAAGGTAATTGAAATATTTTTTCCTAGTATTGGATATTATATCAATGTTGTTAATATTAATTAATGAATAATTATGATGTTATCTTTTCTAAGCATACATGATTTTACTGCTGTATTATTGTGATTTTAGTTATTTATGGAAAATATTATCATATTTTGGAGATTATATCACTAAGTTATATATATTTTTGGTATTTCACAATGAGTTAGTAATATTTATCGATGATAAATGTTTAGTTAATATTAGAATAATAAGTGATCAATTATTTTTAATTGGATGGATTCTATTTGGTCAAGCGTATATTGGGATTTTTTAGGGTTTAATTATTTTTAAAATTATTTATGTTTAACATTTGGTGACATTTTTGATAATTTGGGGATTATTATATTATTTCCTTATATGATAGTTTATTAATATTTTAGTATGTACTATTTTTTTGTGCTTACCATTTTTGGTTTTAGTAAATTTATAAGAATATAAAGAATAACATTTCATTTATTTTTAGTTATTATGATCAATTAAATGATCGTTTTAGTCCATTAAGATTTTAAAATTCATCATGAATATTTATCAATTTGAGTAAAAGATGTGGGATATATGAAAAAATTCTCAAAAAAACTAACAGGAAAAAATTGTTCTTATTGAATGAAAAGTAATCAAGTAATTATTTTTTTCTTATATCTATTTTGTTAATGGTAAATGAAATTCCTCCACTCAATAAAGGGAAGATATATATAATGTATTATGTTGAAATTAGCTCTCATCTATCAAGGTATTCATTTGTAAAATCATTTCAATGTTTATGTATTATATTAAAACATTCAATGTTTGGGAAATATTTAATAAAGAAGTACCATATTTCATAATAGTGATGAAAAAATTAATTTTCATAACAAAATGTATATTATATTTTAAAAATATATCATTAAACATTCATCTTTTTAATAAAAAAATAAAATTTTGAGGATGTAATTTATTTATGGGGGAATGTAAAACCCAAAGATTTCAATTTGTAAGTTGTCATTAAATAACACACTATTCGATATCCAATGTTACAAGAAACACCAAAAAATGGGCCTTAGAATATTAAAACACAATATTAATAAAAATAAGAACAATAATCAATTATGATAATTACATTTTAGTAATATTATTAACTCATAGAATTTATTAATTATAAAACAAATAATTAATGTGGGAAGCACCATGTAATCCTACATAAAAAATGGGTGTTCAAAACCCTTTGGGCACAGGTACTATAAGGCCCCGACATTAAACCTTACTTAATATTGAATTAAATGAATAATTCACTTTGAGGATCTTTTCAGGTTTAGAGTTTTATAGAATTAGGATATAACTATTACATATCAAAAGATTACAAAGTAGAAACTTCTACTATGTTTCCATAAAATAAAAAACTCTTAAAAAGAAACATGTCTAGTTCCATGTTTTAGGTAGCATGACTTTCCCTCGATCCCATCCTTGACCATATTCCACGTTATGTCCTGTGAAAAACATTTCGAAGACATGGGATGAGCATAAAAAGCCCAGTAAGGGATACAGAAAGAATGAAAACTGTTAGTTTTTCAAAACATAAAAGTAAACCATGTATACTTTATAAATGTAATACTTTTCACCTTTTTGAAGTAGTAAAAACTCTTCACTGAATAAAAGTTGATTACTTACCCTTCTGTAACCAAAATATTTCCATAAAACCCATATAAAGATCACATTACATATAAATGTAACTTGGGACATAAACATACTTAAGTGGAATAACCATACGGTCGACTTCAACACATACTTAATGGAATATCCATTTGGACAACTTCCATACATACTTAAATGGAATAGCCATACGGCCGACTTCCATACCCAATGCATTGGAGGTTATAACGTAACCACCCGTCTTGGTATTCACGGCACCACCCGTCATATGGTTTATCACTTAACCACCCGTAAAATGTCCAAGTACCATCATTACACATAAAATATTGAAAATATAAGCATTTAAATAACATCATTTCATTTTCAATCAAAATAATTAATTCTAAGATATTGAATTAATCAATCTATTTTCAAAAATAATTTAAAATAGATTTTTGAATCAAAGTGTCCCATACCACTTTGAAGATTTTATTGGAATTATAATTTTAAAACATTAATGTCCATATAAATAAATACTGAAAACCATTTTGAAAATATGAACATTAAAGATAAAGATTTAGAATAATAAATCTTTAAAACATTTAAAACGATATTTTTGTTAAAGAGTTTTTAACAAAATTAGAGACTATTGAATAAAAATAATTGCGGAATAAAATTTAATCCGAACTTTATAATATCATGAGAATATAGGGATTCATGATATAATATGTCAAAGAACAGTATACACACCATATAAGAGTGAATTGGTGCATAACAACAATGTAATATCAAAAGAGATATAAAATGAGATGAAATCCATTATAAAGAAGGTATCCTTAAATTAAGGATAGATCAATCTCATAATTATGTGTAAAAAACATAAATACACCCAATATAAGTGGATATTAATTGTAAAACAATAAAAGGTCATTCAAACATATTCAAAGGATGACATATTCAATAACTACATGTTGAACCCAAAGAAATCGAAATTGGGTTATGAAGTTCCCTTGGTAAAATTCGACAGCCTAACGACGTCACATAAAATTTTACAAAAATGGTTGATGAGAGAGATAAAGGGGATATCATCACTTGGACATAAAATTTACATAAATAAGGATATAGGAGAACATATCCCAACATAATAGTATGTGAATTAAAAGACATAACAAAAGAAGTCTTTTAAAAAAAAGGAGGGTGAAAGGTCCCCTTACCGAGTTGTGTAACTTTCGGAAAGTACACCCCATGGAAGAAGGGTCATACAATGAAGATGTAAATACCCATAAATGAAATTATGATACAAAAAATGTATAACAATGGTAAGTACATACACCACTCAAATAAAATAGTGGCAAATGTATCATAAATGTCATGGGAATAAAAGTGAGATGAAAAATCCCATACGAAAACTCGGCAGCCTAACGACGCCACTTAAAACTTCCAAAAATGGATTTATGAGATAAAATAAGGTCTCTCATAATATGACCATGAAAATTAAAGTATGATGAATATAAAAGAACATCCCCAAACATAAGAAATATGAGCTTAAAATAAATGACATAAAAGAGAGTACTTAAAAAGAAAGAGAGAAGTTATATCTCTTACGAAAATTCGGCAGCCTAACGACGCCACTCAAAACATCCAAAATGGATTGATGAGAGAAAATAAAGTCTCTCATCATACTAAAATAATAATTACAGTAAGATTAATATAAAAGAACATCCCAAGAACAAGAAAGATGAGCTCTAAAAGGAATGACATAAAAGAGCGTACTTAAAAAGAAAGAGAGGAGTAGGATCCCTTACCTCGGGTCCGACTTGACTCGATGGTTCTTTAATCTCCTGAATAATAAACTTGAGTTAATTTATACTTCCTTAAGAACAATTTTCAAGTTCATTATTACTTTTATATCACTTATTACCATGTCATAAACATTATGTAATCATTTAAGTTAATAATGTTTGTTTTGTCGATACTTGGTTCTTAAGTCGAAAGTGGGCTTCTTACAATTACATGTTGTTCGTGTGGTCAAAGGTTCATTATATAAAGAATTGTATTCATGATGTATATATCATATATATCATATATATCCAGTATATTCATTCATTTATAATATTACATAATATTTAGAGTTTAAGAAATGAAATGCACCGTTCATGGAGACGGTAAGCCGTACGTACGCATGAACGCTACTTCTATTTCTATTTAATATTTAATGGAATTAAAACATAATGATACATAATATTATTTTAACTCCAGTATGGTATCATATATAATATCATTAAATATATCCTTTATATGTACCACATATGGTATTAACGAATCAAATCACTTTGAGGGGGCGGTAGTCCGCACTTCCTTAAATGAAGATATCGCGTTTACCCATAATGGAAACCATAAAGGTATGCCATAAATGAAAAATACAGAAGATTAAGTAAAACATAAACATATTAGATATCATATATAAATATAGTGTCATTTTAATGGCCACCTTTGAAGGTGTTAGAAGAATGTTGAACAATCATCGTTTCGGGAGGCAGGAATTCACCATCCACGGAAACAGTATGTTCTTTAACCATTAGATGTACATGTGTGTAAGTGTAGCTCGATTAATTATTATAACAACATCCTAGTATATTGAAGATACTGGATTTGTTACAAAATATATGAATAAAAAGAGTTTAGGGGGATTTAGAAGCAAAATAAAACAAAAGGACTCAAGTGAAGACATTACCTTAAAATCGGGTAACTTCCTTTGATTTGAGCTCAAATGCTTTCTTGGAAAGGATTCTGCCCAAATTTGAGCTTCAAGAAGTTATAGAGGGATGTGGAGAGAGGAAATGGGCAGATTTTGGCCGAACCAAAGGCTTTGGAAGTGTGGGTAAGGAAGTAGAGGTGGGGGCCTTTTATAAGAGGAGAGGAGGGGTACTCTTGGAAAGTAAGAAAATGTTACTTTATCTGAAAATGAGTTTCGGATTTAAAAGGTCCCACATTGATATAATTCGTGGATAAGGTGATAAGGGTTCTAAATACACCCATCCAATAGGTTTTGGACATGTATAGATCTTAGATATTACATCATCTTTCCATTTTATTTAAATCGTTAAATAATGATATCATCGCGACATCATCATGATGTCATAAATAATTTAATTTATTTAATGTCTAAAAATTATAAAAAAAATACTATGATGTAGGAAATATTTTTATCTTTCCAATGACAATTTATAGTCAAAAATATGACTTGTATAACACCATATAAAAATTGGTTTAGTAAAACATATCATGTTTGTGTCATTTTTACTTTATCATTAAATAAAAAGGTATTTATGTCATTTTCCAAACAAAGTGGCTCCATGGGGTCCCCAAGTTGACCCAAGTATTTTCTTGGTCGTCCATGACACATCCAATGAGGTTAGGACATGTGTATAGGTCATTTCATTTTATTAAAACATTATTCTAACCTTAAACTACACTAATTACCTCTAATCGCGATTAAAAACTTAATAAGTTACTATTCACCAAAAAATTATTTTAATCCCATTGAACCACATTTTACTTCTTAATGACAACCATGTATGTCGGATTTTTGAAATAAAAAACACAAATGTGGAAAATTTTCATTTAAACGGAAAAATCAGTTTTTACAAGTACCACTTAGTGGTTTCACTATTCATCAAAAATTGAAGTTTTTCAGAAAATTACCAAAAATTTACCCTAAGCTATATTTGATATTCTGAATTAAAAATTATGTCTATTTTAAAAAATTTAAAACATATAAGTTTCATTAATTAATTTAATAATTAATTTCCGCTGTCAAAACAAATAGCCTGTTTTTATGAAACAAAATGTATCAAAAGATTGACACTAGTTTAAGTCCGATTTCAAAGTGAAATTAATTCCAACGACCACTATTGGATTCAATGGTAAAAATATATTCTAATTTCACTTCAAAACAAATTCAAAAGATAATCAAATCATAGAAATAAATTAGATTAAAAATATGTTTTGAATTAAAATACAACATTTTTCACTATTCATTAGAAATTGAACTTTTTCGGAAAAATACCAAAAATTAACCCAAGCTAAATTTCAATGTCCCAATCATAAATAATATGTTTATTTTGAAAAATAGAGCTTATAAAATTGTCAAAAGTGGATTTAAAAGGGGTTCGCCATCAAAAGGCGGTTGATCAACCTTTAGAATGTTTACGCTTAAAAACTGGATTCATTTGCATTTTTAATCCTCTAACATATATTGTAAAGTGTAAAAATATTTGAAAAACATATATAATAATTTTGTAGGTAGTTCTGTTCATTCCCACCATTACAACGGCTAGGCGTTAACTACTATTTAAAATAATAATATTTTATTATTAGAGTGCAACGTAAGATTCCCAAGAAACTCGTTGTTGCGTATTGGGTACACCATCGAGCATAAGATCCCCTTTAAAGTAATATTAATATTTTATTCACAAATATGGATACATATAAAAATTTCATATTCCTTATTTACCTGGGGTGTTACATCCTTCCCCCCTTTTGGGAATTGCGTCCTCGCAATTTTAAAATTGGGCTTCGAAATATCCTTGAAAGTCCCACATCAGAACAAGAGTCGGTAAAACAATCACTTTAAAATAAAGAAAGATAAGTACAAAGGCCACCCGAGATAACCCATACTAGGATTCCAAGTACGAAAACATGGACATGGAGGAGAAAACATTGGGTCATGTTCTGATGGAGAGTGATAGAAAACATGTTTAGGAGAAAGTTAACCACAAGAAAATCAGAAACTTGTGATGGGTTAAACGGTATTCGATTCCCCAGTTGGAAAAGTTAATAGACAATATTTTTATTTTAAGTTACTTTTTATTGAGGAATTTATTCATAAGGAAACATAATCACTTATCATGTTGACTTTCAACTTTTATTAGATTCCTTTCAAAAACTCATATTTTCTCCAAAAGACGAGAATTTAGGAAAACTTGTTCACATTAAGAGTACTATAATCAACTTCAAGAGAATCACCTAATCAAAAAAAGAGAAATATATACTTCCCATGTCTTTAGACCAAAACCAAAACCAAAAAGGCTAGTACAAGATCAGATAATCCAGAAAAGGATAACCCCTTATAAAAAGAAAATCTATTCTAAATCTCCAAAATTTGTCCAACAAAACCCAAAGTTCAACGACGACAATTCGATAATCAATTTTTCAATAAAATTCTTCAAAGTAAACCAAAATAAGATTGAAACCCAAATATTTGAAGGATTTAATCACATAGTCTTCTAAGTTAAATCGTAACATTTATCTCCAAACAACATTAGTTGCTCTTAAAGTCTCGTATTGAAATGTAATTAACCTAATCACTTATCCTCCATGATAGGTTAATTAATTTCTATAGATAAACCAAAATCAACTTACTCTTAATTTATAAAATCATCTAACTAAAAAAAATCAGTAAAACTAACCAGGGACTTCACGAAGTCCAGTGGTAGGCGATAAATACCAGTTGCACTTTGGTTGTGGGTTCGATTCCTGCAGCTTTGTCCGACGCGACGGGTTGTCACACGGTCTGCGTGTTGTCCTTTTTCCAAAACTATATAATTTTAAAACATTCCCCAAAACGAGATAAAATCTTCAAAAATAATCATAACATATTTTAACCTCAAGTTTATTTCAATCCATTCATTTTCCAGCATATCATATAATAACCCATAATTACCTCAAAAGTAAGGATCATATAAACTCTAATGGTTACCTTTATAATTATTACCTGAACTTCCACATCGATTGGTTATCTCGTACATGATGCATTATAGAACATGCCAAGGTTCAAGTGGTTGATCACGACTCCTTGATAGTTGGTTTAGTACAACCACGAGTTTCCTCATTGAATCCCCCATTTTATCTAGTATCTTAATCAGAGAACCACTACAGTTTCCTTCAAACCTGTTGTCTCTTTGGTTCCTGCTAGATCCATCCATTCACTAAAAACAGAAATGTCAGTGTGAGTATATAAACAAAACCATCATGTACTAATGAGGAAGTTAAACACTAATATATACTTACTCGTTCACTTTATCTAAAACTAGGACTCTTTATGAAATCCTAACCATTATGGTAATGTCACTTATGCTTAGAGGATAACCTAACTTCTAAAGATATCTAAACTGACTTTTGATACCAACTATAAGGCCCCGGCCTTAAACCTTACTTAATATTGAATTAAATGAATAATTCACATTGAGGATCTTTTCAGGTTTAGAGTTTTAGAAAATTAGGACATAACTATTACATATCAAAAGATTACAAAGTAGAAACTTCAACTAAGTTTCCATAAAATAAAAAACTCTTAAAAAGTAACATGTATAGTTCCATGTTTTAGGTAGCATGACATTCCCTCGATCCCATCCTTGACCATATTCCACGTTAAGTCCTGTGAAAAACATTTCGAAAACTTAGGATGAGCATAAAAATCCCAGTAAGGGATACACAAAGAATGAAAACTGTTAGTTTTTCAAAACAAAAAGTAAATCATGTATACTATATCAAAGTAATACTTTTCACCTTTTCGAAGTAGTAAAAACTCTGCACTGAATAAAAGTTCATTACTTACCCTTCTGTAACCAAAAGATTTCCATAAAACGCATATAAAGATCACATAACATATAAAGGTAACTTGGGACATAAACATACTTAAGTGGAATAACCATACGGTCAACTTCCACACATACTTAATGGAATAGCCATTTGGACAACTTCCATACATACTTAAATGGAATAGCCATACGGCCGATTTCCATACCCAATGCATTAGAGGTTATAACGTTACCACCCGTCCTGGTATTCACGGCACCACCCGTCATATGGTTTATCACGTAACCACCCGTAAAATGTCCAAGTACCATCATTACACATAAAATATTGAAAATATAAACATTTAAATAACATCATTTTATATTCAATCAAAATAAGTAATTCCAAGATATTGAATTAATCAATCTATTTTCAAAAATCATTTAAAAGATATTTTTGAATCAAAGTGTCCCATACCACTTTGAAGCTTTTATTGGAATTATAATTTTAAAACATTAATGTCCATATAAATAAAAAATGAAAACCATTTTGAAAACGTGGACATTAAAGATAAATATTTAGAATAATAAATATTTAAAACATTTAAAACGATATTTTTGTTAAAGAGTTTTTAACAAAATGAGAGACTCTTGAATACAAATAATTGCGGAATAAAATTTAATCCGAACTTTATAATATCATGAGAATAAATGTATTCATGATATAATATGTCAAAGGATAGTATACACACCATATAAGAGTGAATTGGTGCATAACAACAATGTAATCTCCAAAGAGATATAAAATGAGATGAAATCCATTATAAAGAAGGTATCCTTAAATTAAGGACAGATCAATCTCATAATTATGTGTGAAAAATATAAAAACACCCAATATAAGTGGATATTAGGTTTAAAAAAATAAAAGGTCATTCACACATATTCAAAGGATGACATATTCAATAACTACATGTTGAACCCAAATAAATCGAAATTGGGTTATGAAGTTCCCTTGGTAAAATTCGACAGCCTAACGGCGTCACATAAAATTTTACAAAAAGGGTTGATGAGAGAGATAAAGGGGATCTCATCTCTTGGACATAAAATTTACATAAATAAGTATATAGGAGAACATATCCCAACATAATAGTATGTGAATTAAAAGACATAACAAAAGAAGTCTTTTAAAAAAAGGAGGGTGAAGGGTCCCCTTACAGAGTTGGGTAACTTTCAAAAAGTACACCCCATGGAAGAAGGGTCATACAATGAAGATGTAAATACCCATAAATGAAAATATCCTACAAAAAGTGTATAACAATGGGAAGTACATACACCACTCAAAGTAAATAGTGGCAAACGTAGCATAAATGTCACGGGAATAAAAGTGAGATGAGAAATCCCTTACGAAAACTCGGCAGCCTAACGACGCCACTTAAAACTTCCAAAAATGGATTTATGAGATCAAATAAGCTCTCTCATAATATAACCATGAAAAGTAAATTATGAGGAATATAAAGTAACATCCCCAAACATAAGAAAGATGATCTTAAAATAAATGAAATAAAAGAGAGTACTTAAAAAGAAAGAGAGAAGTTAGATCTCGTACGAAAATTCGGAAGCCTAACGACGCCACTCAAAACTTCCCAAATGGATTGATGAGAGAAAATAAAGTCTCTCATCATATGAAAATATTAAGTAAAATAGGATTAATATAAAATAACATCCCAATAACAAGAAAGATGAGCTCTAAAAGGAATGACATAAAAGAGCGTACTTAAAAAGAAAGAGAGGAGTAGGATCCCTTACCTCGGGTCCGACTTGACTCGATCGTTCTTTAATCTCCTGAATAATAAACTTGAATTAATTTATACTTCCTTAAGAACATTTTTCAAGTTCATTATTCCTTTTATATAACATATAACCATGTGATAAACATTATGCAATCATTTAAGTTAATAATGTTTGTTTTGTCGATACTTCGTTCTTAAGTCGAAAGTGGGCTTCTTACAATTACATGTTGTTCGTGTGGTCAAAGGTTAATTATATCAATAATTTTATTCATGATGTATATATCATATATATCATATATATCCATTATATTCATTCATTTATAATATTACATAATATTTGGAGTCTAAGAAATGAAATGCACAGTTCATGGAGACGGTAAGCCGTACGTACGCATGAACACTACTTCCATTTCTATTTCATATTTAATGGAATTAAAACATAATGATACATAATAGTATTTTAATTACAGCATGGTATCATATATAATATCATTAAATATATCCTTTGTACTTACCACATAATGTATTAACGAATCAAATCACTTTGAGGGGGTGGTAGTCCGCACTTCCTTAAATTAAGATATCGCGTTTACCCATAATGGAAACCATTAAGTTAGGCCATAAATGAAAAATAAAGAAGCTTAAGTAAAACATAAACATATCATATATCATATATAAATATATTGTCATCTTAATGGCCACCTCTGAAGGTGTTAGAAAAATGTTGAACAATCATCGTTTCGGGAGGCAGAAATTCACCATCCACAGAAACAATATGTTCTTTAACCATTAGATGTAGGTGTGTGTAAGTGTAGCTCGATTCCTTCTTATAACAACATCCTAGTATATTTAATATACTGTATTTGTTACAAAATATATGAATAGAAATATTTTAGGGGGTTGTAGAAGCAAAATAAAACAAAAGGACTCAAGTGAAGACATTACCATAAAATCGGGTAACTTTCTTTGATTTGAGCTCAACGGCTTCCTTGGAAAGGCTTCTGCCCAAATTGAGGCTTCAAGGAGTTAGAGACGAATGTGGAGAGAGGCAATGGGAAGAATTTGGCCGATCCAAAGGCTTTGTAAGTGTGGGTAAGGAGGTAGAGGTGGGGGCCTTTTATAAGAGGAGAGGAGGGGCACTCTTGGAAAGTAAGCAAATGTTACTTTTTTGAAAATGAGTTTCGGATTTAAATGGTACCACATTGATATAATTCGTGGATTAGGTGATAAGGGTTCGAAATCCACCCATCCAATAGGTTTTGGACATGTGTAGGTCTTAGATATTACATCATCTTTCCATTTTATTTAAATCGTTAAATAATGATATCATCGCTGCATCATCATGATGTCATAAATAATTTAATTTATTGAATGTCTAAAAAATATAAACAAAATACTATGATGTAGGAAATATTTTTAGCTTTCCAATGACAATTTATAGTCAAAAATATAACTTGTATAACCTTATGTAAAAATTGGTTTAGTAAAACATCTAATGTTTGTGTCATTTTTACTTTATCATTAAATAAAAAGGTATTTTGTCATTTTCCAACCAAAGTGGATCCATGGGGTCCCCAAGTTGACCCATGGATTTTCTTGGTCGGTCATGACACATCCAATGTGGGTATGACATGTGTATAGGTCATTTCAGTTTATTAAAACATTATTCTAACCTTAAACTACACTAATTACCTCTAATCGCGATTAAAAACATAATAAGTTACTATTCACCAAAAAATTATTTCAATCCCATTGAACCACATTTTACTTCTTAAGGACAACCATGTATGTCAGATTTTTTAAATACAAAACAAAAAGGTGGAAAAATTTCATTTAAACGGAAAAATCAGTTTTTATAAGTACCACTTAGTGGTTTCACTATTCATCAAAAATTGAAGTTTTTTAGAAAATTACCAAAAATTCACCCTAAGCTATATTTGATATTCCGAATTCAAAAATGATGTCTATTTTAAAAAATTCAAAACATATAAGTTTCATTAATAAATTTAATAATTAATTCCCGCTGTCAAAACAAATAGCGTGTTTTTATGAAACAAAATGTATCAAAAGATTGACACTAGTTTAAGTCTGATTTCAAAGTGAAATTAATTCCAATGACCACTATTGGATTCAATGGTAAAAATATATTCTAATTTAACTTCAAAAACAATTCAAAAGATAATCTAATCATAGAAATAAATTAGATTGAAAAGAGGTTTTGAATTAAAATACAACATTTTTCACTATTCATTAAAAATTGAACTTTTTTGGAAAAATACCAAAAATTAACCCAAGGTAAATTTCAATGTCCCAATCATAAATAATATGTTTATTTTGAAAAATAGAGCTTATAAAATTGTCAAAAATGTGGATTTAAAAGGGGTTCACCGTCAAAAGGCGGTTAATCGACCTTTAGAATGTTTATGCTTAAAAACTGGATTCATTTGCATTTTTAATCCTCTAACTTATATTGTAAAGAGTAAAAATATTTGACAAACATATATAATCATTTTTTAGGTAGTTCTGTTCATTCCCGCCATTACAACGGCTAGGCATTATCTACTATTTAAAATAATATTATTTTATTATTAGAGTGCAACGTAAGATTCCCAAGAAACTCGTTGTTGCGTATTGGGTATGCCATCGAGCATAGGATCCCCTTTAAAGTAATATTAATATTTTATTCACAAATATGGATAAATATAAAAATTTCATATTCTTTATTTACCTGGGGTGTTACAGGTACTGTAGCATAATGTAGTGAACTGTAGTAGCGGCAACACTGAAGCAATGGTGTTCACTATAGCAGCGACAAAGCACTATAGCAGTGGTGGGTACTATGTGGTACTCTAGCAGGCGGGTATTATAGTAGTATTATTCACAGAATGGGCCTTGGGCCAAAAATATGGGCCTATGGGCCATGTAATGGGATAAATTCTAACTAGACCTTTAGGCTATGTAATGGGTCTTCGTCTACCTAGTTAAAGAGTTATTTGCTTTGCTTTAATAATAATTGTGGCTTCGGCCACAAAATTTAAAAAAAATAGTGTCGGTCGATTAAAATCATAAAATATGAAAAGGTGTATTTTTTAAAAAAAAGATTCATTGTTTTTTATTTAATATACTGACCACATTTAAATAATCTCAATGACTGAACATTAAAATAACATTTAATTAATTTTAAATCTTGACAAAATTTGAATATCAGAACTTGTCTATTAAAAGGGTAATTTTTATATAGAATTAGATTTTCATTATATTATTTATTTTCCCCTAAAATATAAATTTTATAAATTTGGAAAATTATTTTGATAAAATTAAAATATCTTAAGATTTTTAATATCAAAATTTCATATAGTAAAATTTTTGGATTTTTAGAATAGTTGATTTTGTAGTGAATAATAAAAAATAACATTTTTATATAAACAATTAATTATTTTGACATTATCATGATATAATAATGAAACGAATGTTTTTGAAAAAATATTTGTTGATATAATATATTCTTAATATCAATTAAATTCATTTAAAATTAATATTTTGAGCATATAGATCTACCTGTCACATTTTTTAAATCTATGTATATTTATGTAAAATACATACACTCTTGGTTCTTCTTCATTAATAAATAATTCAAATGTTTAAATTTCTTTTAGTTTAGTTTTGAAAGTCAAAAAAGATTAATTTGAATAAAAATATTACAAATAATTCCATAAAAATCAACAGTATACATGGTTTTCATATACATTCATACTTAATCTCAAAATTTTATTTTTCTAAAAATGGGTTTCATTGCTATTTTGAACATATATTAAAATAATTTTAACCAATTATAGAAAAATAATATTAAAAACTATTCCTATATTTGGAATTATCATGAAATATGGTTTCAATGTGGTCAATTTCATTTTTTCATAATTAATTGTTACCATGCTGAAATTTTGTCACCATGGTAAATGATAAAAGGGTTAACATGAAGGTTAAAATAAGAGATGAGTATTGAAATATCTCAAAAAAAATTACAAATTTTATTATATCAGTGTATATAGAAATTAAATTATCTTATAATATTAGTTGGATAAAATTGGATCCACCTTACATGATACACAAATTTATTATATTTTAAAGTTCTTAAAATTTTGAATGCTTCTGCTTCCCTCACTTATAAATGGTCACCCATCTCCTCACATTTTTACACACTCAAAGGGGACTTATATTGCCCAATATCTACCAAAATTACACCCCATATCATAGAGGTCTCATCTACACAAAAGACAATTTCTATAATGATAATTTTATATTCCAAAGGGAGATATCTATGAAGGGTGTATAAGTCTTAACCATACCCTCTCAAGTTTAGTTCATCATATACCTCCTTAAAATATATGATAACTATAAGAAAATAATTATATAAGTACCTTTAATATATTGTAAAGTTATAATGTCGATAGAATTAAAATTTTATAGTTCCTTTCTATTTTATTGAAAATGAAAAACACAGTCATGCGTTTGTAAGAACAACTGTATCAATAAAGAAATGTATTTTATATCCCACCACTGACTATCATGGATGGATATATAGACTAATTTAATGAATATTAGTTATATTTATGATTTAATTTTGGGTTTCTAATAAAAATATATTTTCTATGTTCTTAACATCTCACTATATGTAAAATGACAACTCACTCATGTGTATGCATAGACTATCCCTACATGAAGCAATGTGATTGATTTTTAATTTTCACCTTACATGGATAGTTATATAGAAATATTTTATAAATAAATTTATATTAATACTTTGATTATGATTGTACAATGATATACTATTATCTACTTTATTTCCTTTTTAACTATTATAAAAATGAAAATGTCATTCATGAGTACATGTGTACTACCACCTCCATGAATAACATATTTCATTTTTTATAATTTCTAGGAATGGATAGTTAAAATAATTAATTTTATGTAAAATAATAAAAATTATAATATGATTATAATTAAATTTATGATGATACCATGATTATGGTTCAAGATCCAAACCACCAACTTAAACAACTAATAAGAAAAAAAAATAAACGACACAATAAATTTGACTTTAAAAGAGAATTATAATTAATTTTTTAAAAGGAAGATATAAATAAATTATTTAAATAAACAAAGATAAAATATTTCATATAATATATATTAATAATAATTTTCAATTTAGTATAATGTAGTTTGTAATGCATTGGATCATGTAGGAATCTAAGTTAATAATTTTTTCATCTTAATTTCCCTCAATAGAGTATTTTCAATATTCACAAACATATTTTTAGTATGTTGGAATTTAATTATCCTAATCATATTTTATGATAAAAATTATGAAAAGTAATGTAATTTACTAATCCATTTTTTCTCTCTCTTTCATGATGTTTTACACCTTTTATTACTAAAGCTATAAGGGTATATTATATATTCTTCTTTTTAATCGAGATTGTTTCGGTTATAATTTCAATTATGTGTAAATTTGATGATTCTTATCTTCGAAAAGAGAAATATTTATGTATCCTCTATATATTTCAGGTATTATTACAATTTGACTTAATTTTGGGTCTCAATAACCACAAGAAGAAATTATATAACAAAAGAAAATATTTTTTCTTTATTATGGTCCAACATATTTATCATATATATCCATATTCCTTCATTTTCCCAAATTAATTTTATTCAATAGTTAAATGCTTTATAAGATTAAATTAATTAAATTTTACATTATATTCAAGGTTTTAAAAGAAATGTTTTTAATTTTTTCCATTCGATCCATTTTTTACTTTTTAAAAAAGCTGGAAAAGAATATTTTTTAACATTTACCACATGATCACCATTCCCTTCCATTAATAAAATTAATAGTTACAAAACATTACTCTATAAATATCCATGTTTTTTTAATGAAAATATTATTCCAATTAATTTTCTACTTTTCAAGTTCAAAAAGTTTTTAAAATAAAATGATATTTATTTTTGTTTTCCATGTCTCTTCCAAAATTCATTAATAAGATTTTATTTATATAT
Source organism: Viscum album (assembly GCA_963277665.1). Taxonomy (NCBI): domain Eukaryota; kingdom Viridiplantae; phylum Streptophyta; class Magnoliopsida; order Santalales; family Viscaceae; genus Viscum; species Viscum album. The sequence goes on along the minus strand of OY728145.1, from coordinate 614,416,151 downwards.
ATCAACATCCATTAATGATTTTTATTATTCATTTGGGGTATTTTAATATGATATCATCCAACATTTCCCCTAGGGCATGTTAGGATAATGTTTTTCTAATTATTTATTGAGGAAAATAGTGATGTTTCATATGATAGTTTTTAAACATAAATCTTTATTTCTAATCCATTTTATTAAGTGTTTTATTTATTATTTAAAAATTTCATATGATCAATACATTGGCCATAAAAAGTCATAGCTATGGATTGATATAAGATATCCCCTCAATGCATCAATAGGTATAATGGGAAAAAGAAGATTGGTTATTTGGCATAAACCTTACCAATTTATTTATTACTTCCATGAATGAGGTTGTAGAAAAAATATTATGATATCTTGTATTATGAATTATATAATTATGAAAAATGTTACTATTATCTATGTGAATTTTTTTATTATTATTTATTCCATATATATATTCCCCTTTCATGATATTTCTTATATATATTATTTGATTATTTTTCATGTCATTATAATTGACTATACCCTATTTATTCTATAATACCTACTGTTGTATACATTCCATAATCAATCTTGCGAGCTCAAAAATTATTTTTTATGAAATTACCATATTACAAAGAAGATATATATATATAAAATATTGATATGGTTTTCATGTGTGGAGAATGTTATGAGAGAAGTGGAAGGTTGATTATAAAATATGAAAATGTACATATAGTGAAAAAATATTCCATTGATTTGGAAATATATGAGTTATGATAATTATATTTTTTATTCATACTCTAAATATTGAAACATAAATAGTCTATAGGTATGTATGTGACATAATAATTTCATTAATTTCAAAATTATTAAAGGTCATAATTTGGTCTCATTTGTCAGTATCAATGAAAATATTAATAGATTATGTTTTTATCATCAGATGTGTGATTATGGGTCTAGATTGATACATAATCATTTTTATAAAAAATTAAGTGAGAATGAATGAAATATTAAAGAATAATAAAGAGATAGATATATCATAAATTGAATGGTGTAACAACTGTTTTTAGATCAAATCATATTAAAAAACTCTTGAGAATATCAAGTGGTCGAAAATGATATATGAGATGATGATATCTAAAACATATTATGAAAAAATGAATTTTATCACTTAAATTTTTTTTAGATATAATTTTATAAAATTAGTTTATTTTGGATTATTAAAACATTATTATTTTTTATTACAATGAAATAAATATTTTTATTTACCAATTATTCATTATTTCAATATACCGATTCATATTTATTTTAAATTACAATGTCTTCATTATTTTTAATCACTAATGAATAATATTAAATTAACTTTTTTAAAAATTCTTTAAATGGAAATGTTTAAATTTTGTAATTAAAATTTGCTATTTTTTGTTATTTCTTATTAAAATAAATTATTTCATGTTTCATATTAAAATAGTTTTGACTGGTATTCTAATTTCAGAAGAGAATATCAAATTAAAAAATGGAAAAATGTTTATTTAATACATTATAAATTCACAAAAAGTTTTAAAGAGAGAGTTAAATTGTTTTCCTTTTGTTCAATTTCCATTTGGAAAAAAACAATGACATGATCTAATATAAAAATTGAATCTAATTCTATTATTTTAACGGGGAGAATTTATCTTCCATTAGGGTAGATATATTATATTTTAATATCTATATTTCAGTAACATGGTGTGTTTCCTTTTAAAATTCCAATATCATTATCTTTTCAATATGTGTTTCTGAATTTCGAAAAGAGTGATAATATTGAAAAAGAGTGAGATTATATATATTTTTTAAAATTCACAATATAAAATATTATTTATTCAATTCAACTTGTATTTTTGTTTTCTTGTTGATTAATGATGAATGTAAACCCATTAAATAAAATTCTGATAATCAATAGTTTTATTAAATACCAATGTTTTGAAGATATGTGAAAATCCTATGATCTCCTAAATTTAAAAATGATTCTAATTGTATGATACATAAATAACCAATAACCTGAGTTTTTGAATTATGATTTTTAGAGATCTATTTTGGTGAAAAATAACTTGATCAGTATATGTGATTAGAAATTTAGTTCATCAAATGATGATAAAGCTTCTAATAATGTAGTTACAACTGACCCTAAATGTTATATAATCTTACCATTATAGGATCATATATAAAATGGGACATAGCATCAAGGACTATAAATACCAATTACATGTACAATGATCCTACAAAATTTATAAATCACTTGAATAATTTGAATAATTTTTATATTGTTTAATTTTGTTTTTTATGGTTGATTATTTATTTATGACATTATGGAAGTGAGGATTCATTATAATATCTCTCATTTTTCATGGTGTAATTATTATAATTTTATTCACTGAGTTAACAGATAAAATTCATGGAATAATGATCATATATTCTAAGTTGTAAATGTGTATAATTACCAATCATAGTAATCGATGGAATATTTTTGGAAGAAAGAGATATGATTTTAGATTGAAGAAGTGGTACCTTCCAATATGTTTATTGTCAGCAGATTTTAGGGTTTTAGAATACATACATATTTTATAGGTTTAAATTCATGGATACATTGTACTATTATTAAAATCCCCTATTTTCATTGCCTATAATTTATGATTATAATATCCTTTTATGGGTACATATTTTTTCAATCGCTACTTCGTGTATTGTTAAATTCGCATCATGCTAATAGTTTTATCAGTAATTAATAATATTCAAACATTTAGTTTCTTAAATAGATATATTAATTTAAATTTTAGGTGTGAAATATATATAACTTTACTATAGCTATGAATAATTTGATTTTACTATAATTTATTTTTGGGTTTATCTGATTTTGTGTTTCTAATATAACTTATTACTTGAGGTTGATAAAAAAATTTAGTTGATTTTAGAATACAAATCACCCTTGCTGTTTGTGTAAAGATAGTCCATATCTTGAACCAAGACATTTTTCTTGTCCTGTCTTCAATTTGATGGATCAGTTGCTCATTTTTGTAGATTTTGTTGAGTTGAACCCTTTTTGTTGCCCAAAATTACATTTAAACTTCACTCATTTAGTAACTTTATAAGAAAAGTAAATCACTTTTTCATAGTAAGAAATTTATTTCAAAAATATCACTTAAGAAAATAGTATTTACATAATTCAAAACTATTCAAAACATATACTTTTTTGAATTCATTCCTATTAATCATCTCATAATATTAAAAGACCTATTTCAAGTTGAAATCCCTTTCACAAAATAGTGTATGAAATAATACAGTAACCAAAAACACCAATCAGTCAAGAATCATATCTAATGATTCTCTACATATCTTATTTAATTTGAATTTTATTGTCAAATAATCAGTTATATTCAACCAAAATCGCGATAAAAAATAAAAAATAATCACCATTAAACATTCTCTCTGGAAATTACATGCCCCATTTTTCTTCCTTCAATATAAATAGATCATTAGAATTCCAAAATCCTAGGACTCAATATTTTCATATGTGAAATGATAAGAAACATAAAAAACATCCATAATTAGTATTCCAATCCATATTTACTTAATATAAAAAGAAAAAATTAGTTTAAACACTTATTTACAATATGATTATAATTTTCAACCAACTTCAATGTGATTATTATTCATTCTATTTTACCATCAGTAACATATTAACACAGCTATCCATTAAAAATCTATGAAAAATGAAAAAAAATAAAAAAAATGTGGGTACAAAAATATCATCATGTTATTAATTATGAATTCATATTAGTAATGATATATGAATTGTGTGGATCCAGTTCATTATTTTTCCATACTTCATCTTCCTTCTCTCCAACATTCTAATTACCTTTAATTTTATTCTCTACCATTTATTTATAACTATAATCAATGTAATCAAGAGATAATTTTACAAATTAAATCATTATAAATGATCCATCGGCTATTCTATACAAATTATATATGATTTATTACTTATGAGGAAAACAAGAGGGTATGATTTTGACATCAAAGCTATATAAGAAAAAATAATATTATACTAATAGAAATTAAATTAATCATCTCCATCCTCAAGAAGACCCTAACTCTTTTTAAGATAAAAAACATGATTGATTAAAATTTCTATAAATTTTATCATAGAATATTTCAACATTAATTCATATAATCACTTAAATACCCAATTCATAAAAATATATTATAAATGATTTGTTATAATTTTAGTTCTCATACCTAAATCATGTTCAAATATTCACTCACTTATTAATGATAAATTTAATTTATAACTGTAATGTTAGGTTATGATAATTTTAATCATATATTAGATATTTTCAAACCATACCTTTTTAATGAACCCTGTGAATAATATTTTAGAAAAATAGTTTGTTATAGTGTAATACTTCCGGATTCTTCTCAATCTTTTCCACAATTGTCTCCCACACAGGGAGATAATTCACTTATATTCATTTTGAAGGATTAACATCCTAAAATATAATAAACCTTAGATAAAATTTGTGGTGTGTATATTTACCATAATATACTTTATTGACATATTTCCCATATTTTCTAGCTCTCCCGTTGAGAAATAAATTCACCTCTTATCCAACATAATGATATAATATAAATAAATTAAAAATTATAATGTAATATGGTGGACATACTTATCCCATAATCTGAATAAATAGGCTCCGAAAAATTTTCGAATTTCTTTATCCATTATTAAAAATTGATAAATGTTTTTTATATTTTTTTTTATTTGGGATGAATGGAATTATTAAGAGGTTAAATTTTTGTGTGTTTGATACGTCTATTTTATTTATGAATCGAGTTATATGACTCTTATATTATGTATTTAATCTTCTATATGGATTCCTACTACCCTAGTAACATTATTAAAGAATCTTTATAATTATTTCCAACCTTACTAAATCATAAATATAGATTTATGATACTATTATAAATTTATTTATTTATATCCACTTGTGAAATTTGGAATCTCATTGTCAATAATATTTTTCCCATTAATAGTATCATTCACTAAATCTTCTTCTATCATCATTTAATTGTACAAATCAACTAGATGTATTACTATACACTCTTAAATTAAAAAGGAATCCATTTTTAATTAACAAATTCTTATTGATTGTGGATATCACCACAACAATCCCATGTGTTTCTATAGACATATTTTCAATTATGTGTTCTAATTAATCTATTAGAACATAAATCCATCACCTTTTTTGTTGCATTAATTTTATTTCCATTTATTCTATAGTATAAGTATAATAACTTCATTTTTATAACACCACTATTGTTCTCCATTGACATAACATGAAACATATTCATTATTCTATTCACTACCAATGTTTGTCTCACCTCATGTTTGGAGTTTATTTGGATTATTCCAATTTGAAGCATCATTGAAAATCCATCACATGGGTTTCATTCACTCTATATTCATATTCTATGATATTCATTATCTATTTGTTTTTAAACCATACTTATTTGAATTAGATATTAATTTTTCAATCCTGTTTCCCCACTGATGCCATATTCTAGAGTGATCTACATGAATTTTAATAAGTTACACATAGATATATATTATTCAATTTACATGTGGCCTCTTCTTAATTTTATAATTAACCCTTGATATATGACTTATTATAACTTATTTAATTGATTTATCTTTTCAAAAATACAATTCCATTTTCCCAATCCTATTATAAAACAAATATAAAACTAAAACTCTTGTTTTACATTAATGAACGACATACAATCCAGAATGTTATATTTGTTAGTATGCTTTTTTTTATTTTTTTCAAAACATTGGGCATCTTTGGGGTAACCATATACCATAAACATTAATTTTTGAATACTTGACATTGTAGTAGGATTTTATTTATTTTACAAGTCAATTATTTATAGATTAGGGTTTTAGACCTTCTATTGATATGAAATGATTAAAAATATTCATTAGATTTTTAAATAGAAGTATATTTATCATTTGAGATTTATAAGGATATGACATCATATGACCACAATGTAATTTTTTTGACCAATTATAGGTCTTTTAGAACATTAACCCCCTATAATGGGTGTGTGGTAGTTGAAATATTTTCCATAGCTTCTTGTTTTAATATATCTTGAATAGTTTTAAAATTTACTGATGTGAATTAAATATAAAGGAACTTCATATTGAGAAATATCAGTATAACCTATGTCCAATATGTATTAAGTGTCAATATTTATTCCATAAAAATAATTATCATGAATTATATTACTTTTACGAATAAAAATTTCATGTTATATTATTGTCCTTTCCTTGAAATCTAACTTTGCATTCTTGAAAATAATTAAATTCATAATTTTTGTTTAAAATGAATGGATATACTCTTAATGATTTTTTGAATTATTCCTCCACTTTGAATTCATTATTCCATTGTTTTTAAAATGTAAAAATATAAATATATCAAAAAAATTATATATATTTATAACTATTTCTTATTTCAATATATTTATATTTGTTTGATCCTTTTTTCATAATCCATTATCCATATTCTCTATATCTTCTTCAAACGTGGTGATCTATTCTTATAAAATGTTAAAAATTCCTAAAAGTAAAGTGAATATTTAATTTTAATTTATTTTGAATATAATTTAAATAATTACGTAATATTTCATGTGAATCTATAATCAAGTGATAACTCTCAATAATTCATGGTTATTATTATGGATAATCTTTACCTGAACATTTTCATAACTCTTGATCATTTTAATTCCTTGAATCATTTGTGGAAGAAAATATTTCCATCACCATTATGGATTATTGTGCAACATTTTCTCTTAATTTCAAGACATATAAATCTTTATAATATTCTTTTAAATAAAAAGTGAAACACTTTTTCTTAGCATGATATGGATGATTTCTTCAACCAATTATTATCTTTATTTTTTCCTATTCCCCATCCTTACTAGATATGTAATTCTAATTAGAAATAAATATATATTCTTTAAAATGAATCGTCATTATAAATTCAAAAAATGGACTCAATATTCAAAAATTCATGTAATATGAAATTAAAATCAGAGGCGGACCTAGATCTAATACCAATTCTAGGATCAATTTTGGATATCATCTACATTGCGGTAGGGGGAGATGAAATAACACTAGTGTTTTTATTAATATTATCATTTTTTCACTGTTACTTATTTATTCCTTATTTATTGAATGGATATATTATTTTATCACATCCCATTTGTTTTTAATAATTTGAAAACATACATACAAAAATTTGAAATCGTATTTATAATATTAACCTCTCAAAATGTGATGGAAAATCATTTGTATTATCTTAATTTTACCAAGATCATATGACCCACTAGTATCAACTTCTGTACTACTAAAAAGATGTATTAAACAATGAATTCACATTAATGGTTTCCCAATAGTGTTTGGTGTGTCCTTTAATATTTTGAATCTATAACATTATAATAAGAAATTAGTTAAATAATAAGTATTCTCTCATATATTCAGACTGTTGATAGGTCATTCATGGGCTGAGTTATTTAGTATTTTTCTTCCCTTTCATAGATGAAATCCCATTAATTTTTTTCTATCGCTTACATTAAAAAACATATTATTATTATTCATAGTATAAATGTGAATGTATTATTCAATATTTTATACTTTATATATATAAATGCAAAAATATATTTCTCATATTCTTTTCATGAACGAAGTAATGACATGTATTCATCCAATAAAAAATTAGATTTCACAATACTCACTTATTTATACTTATTTCTTTTATTATTCAAATATACACATGGATAGAAAATGATATATTCATCTAAAAAATATATAGAATGTGTTGGAATCAAGTATTTTCTCTTATTTGATACTCAAGAATTCTCAATTGGGGTGAAATATCGACTTATCAAAAATTTGATTTGACCAATATAATATGGGTATATGGATTATATTATTGGTTGTCATCCTTATCATTATAAATTCGAAACATCAAAAACACATATCTTTAATGATATTTTTCTAATCACAATAAATACCTATATATGTTCAAATATGAGATTTTCAATAAATAGCTACATTCATACTCCATTAAAATCTTTCATGAGAGATTCAAATTTTTTTATCATAATAACATATTTATTTTAGTCTTCATTAAATAGCAAAGAAGCCTCCTTCTTATTTTATGAAAAAAACTATATGTGCATTCCATGTATTTATGAAAAATGGATAATAAGATCATCATGATTATAACTTTATAGAACAACTATCTCATGAGATTTCTTACCATTACTTTATTTGGTTATATCATGATTAATTAAAATTTTATATTTGAATATAATATTTTGGTAAATATTTTACAGATTTAATTCTCCAAATTTAATAGAAAACCCACCAACAATGTATCAAAAATTTAAAAATAAGTGGATTTCTATTTTGAATGTAAAAATAACTCTTATAGAGTCCATTTAAACATAATAATGAGATAGGATACTCTTCAAAACATTTGGTTACTCTTAATATTTTCTGAAACTACTATTATGAACATGTAGTTAGTCTCTAATACATGTAATAATTGTTATGAGGTCTCTAAAAGTACTGTTATTAACGTCATGTTCCTTATCTATGTTTTTTATAATATTTTCATTCTTCATTAATCATGAAAACAACTTATTTATGGAAAATAACTTTGTGGTTTGAATTTCAATTCTTCACCATAGTCTTCTCTTGCCCATGATGATAGTTGTGTTGATCATTAAAAAAACATACATGTATCATAACAATTCATCTCAAGTTTATCCCAAGATATAATTTAGGAACAAGACATGATAATTACTATCTTGAAATATATTTTTTACTACAAGAAAGAAAATGTAGCATAAAATTTCGATTCTTGCCTGATATCTTGTTCATTTTTAAATGGTGAATAGTAACACTATTCAAAAATCCCACACCAACATTTAAATATGGATTTCTCTTACAAATGACATGAAATAGTATATAGACACCCCAAAAAAAATTTTGGGTCCTAAACTACTCTGTAGGTATGTTTGGTAACCTCACATGGCAGCTTTACCCCTATAACCCTTGTTCCACCAACATAAGACTATAAATACACCACGCTAGATAATGTTGATTCCATATTTCATCTCACGCAATAGTTCATGTGATTTATTTTTTGATTTGGTGAGTATAAATATCAGAGTTATCACATTGTTTTGTAAATCACATTGTAAATTTGGGCAATTAAGGCAGCTAGCTACTTCATAAAAGTAATTAAAAGACTCTAAAGAAGTTGAAATATATTTTAAAAAATATCACCTCCAAATATATGATTTTAAAACATTGTAGATTCTAAAAAATGGAACTTTTATATCTCTATTCATTTTCTCTAAACTCATAAGTTTATACTAGCCTAATAAAAATAAAACTCATTTTCAATATAAGATTCTGAAAAAATATAGAATACTGGAATTAGACACACTGTTGAATAAATTTCTGGCCTTCCAATATTCTATTATTTTATATGATTGTATCCATTTATGTTTCTTATAATCCTAAAAAACCTTCACCACCAAGAAAAAGTATGCACTATTAAAAAGTTGATGCACCACATTATTTTTATTTCTTTAAATTTATAAAAGGAATCTGACATATGGATATTTATGTATATATATCAATACATACATAGATAATAAATAATTATTATAAAGTGATAAAATATAGAAATTCTATTAACTAGAAAATATCCAAACAGATAGGTACAAACCAAATAAATAATTTCAATGGTCATTTTATCCTTTCTAATAAATAATACTTTTTTTATTTTACCTTATAATCATGTTTAACACATAGAAAATTATTTTTTTAAAAAATAATAATAATATTAATATTAATATAACTTTATCAAATGATTATTTATAACTTGAACAACATAGTGATTATATAGTTTTGTTTTATATGAATTGTGTAAACAATATTTAGTGTCAATTTCTAACCCCACATTATTATATTCTATAAATAAAGTCAATTTTTTATTGGATCGAAAAAATAAAATATTATATCACAGTGAAAGTAGAAGACACAATTTTAGGGCTTGAACATAAATCCATTTGTATCTAACGAGGGAAATAATAAAATATGTTTATTTATGCTAGATACCTAAAAACAATTCTTAAAGACCAAAACAAATTCCATAAAGAATAAGAGACTATTGTCTCTAATAGATATTGAATCAATTCATTCTCCCTTGTTATCTTAGTGACCTACCTCACATCAATAAAGTCTCATAAATAAAATTTATCCCAAAATTTGGATATAAAAGTGAATAAAAAATTCTCTATCTGATACTAAATTTGATGAAAAAGAATGTTTTCCAATCAACATTAAAACACATGAATATTTCCCTTACTTATTTACTATTAATTCATTTTTCATCTAGTAATTATTCTTGAAATAGAAAATATATATCATATAATACTCACTTACATACCCCTTAATATACCTCCTCTTAGTTATACATTAAAAAGGTTCATTATACTCGGAGCTTGTCATGGGGCCATTTTTTATGACCATCCATTTATTTACTATATGTTCAAAAAGATAGTCACTCTTTTTGAACCTATATTAAAAGAGAAATAGTGCAAGTATATATAATATAGGAAGCTCAATGTTGATCATTTTAAAATGGAAAATAAAATATAATAATATCTGATATAGTTTGAACAATATTATATATTTGAAAATTTTATAAGGAAACATAAAACCTCAAATATCAGGATTCTCAATATTTCCAGTAATCCTCACTATTTTAGACCTTTAAGTGATTCCTATTTATGATTTCAAGTAAATAATTCCTTATACATATCATATTTCTTTTATCTAGGTCTCTATTAGTGAAGAACATAAATATTCATGATAATGGTATATATATCCTTATTTTCATGAAACTTATGGAGTTCACTATAAATAGACAATAACATTACTCACTAGACATCTATAGTATCATGAAATTTTTTTATTAAAATATATAACTCTTACTCCCTCACCTCCATAGTTGGAAGATTAGGAAATAGGAACTCTAGTTCTTAATACACCCGCATTGGGAATAATACAATATAAATAACATGTACCACTCTTATAAGTTATTATCATAACAAAAGTTGTATTTCATAAATATAGATCACATTGATATTAAGTTCTATGGAATTTAAATTTACTAAAAACATATAAAACTAAATTTTATTACATTTTATTAAATTAAATAATATATTAGTTTTCCTAATTATAAATTACATTATTAGTCTAATTCAATTTTATCATGTTTTTGTAGGCATAACTATTTCACTTGGAATTTCAACCCTAGTTTGGATTCTATTGTTAATGAACAATATTATATTTTCCATAAATAAGATTATATCCAGGAAAATTAAAATAAGGTATTAATATAGGGGGACTTTGAAACTTCTATCTCAAATTTCCCTGATCCATTTGTTGAGATCTATAATTATGAAATTCATACATAGAATTCTTAAAACCATACCTTTAAATTATTACTTAAAAGTACCTGTAAATTACACTATTTACATGTTTTTTTAATTTGAATCATCATATTTTTTAGGTATCTCAATAGTTTAAATTTCTATTTACTAAGGTCAGGTATACACTTTGACTATGGGTCTATATTTTATAAGTAAATATAATGATTTCATTGATATTATTCACTTGTAGATGTTTTATATGTATTAATAAATATTTTACATTATCCATTTCATGCCATATTAATATCAAGAGGATATTATATAATTAATTAACCAGTTTTAGATAAAATAATTTACATATAATAAATTTATCTATTTTATCATAAACTTTTATTATCTTATTTAATATATGTGATGTTGGTTAATCAATATATAAAAACACACCTACATAACTAAATAAATAAGAAAATAATTGAAATAATAAAATAAAAAACTGACTTCAACGTGAACGTTATATTTTTTGAAATATCAATAATTTTATAAATAAACCTACAAACCCTGTTATAAATAACTCCTTTATATGATATTGACTCAAGATATAACATTTCACCATCAACATTTGGTATTTTGTGGTTGATTTTAACTAAACTATAGATATGATCTGTATTCCATATATGTAGCTGCATCATTTACATGTATTTACTCACATGAATGTGATAGGAAAAATTGTTAATGGATAGCTAAAATAAACCATGGAAACATAAGTCTTATGTAATAATTTTTGGAGGGATTACTTATATTCCATGTTATACCCAATTATTTTAAATTAAAAATATTTTTCATTGAGTATAAAATACAGAACACCGATCTTAAATAAAGAATAAAAAATTATTATTTAAATTTGACTATCATATCCTAACCGTTTAATTAGTGTAAATTAATATGATGAACCGAATTATGGAAATTATATAAAGGACCTCCTCAATAAAAAATTATTTATTTATTTTTAGGAAATAGTCTATAATATTTTCTTATATATATATATATATATATATTTTATTCTTTAAAATAAATTTACTTACAAAATAATTTTTAGTGATTTCTTTGAGAAAATATTATAACTAATTACTTAAACATTGATAAATTTTATATTATAAAAATGACATAATATTTTGTAATATATGTTTTCATATTATCTTATAGTTATTAATTTGGATAATTAAGAAATGTATTATTTCCCATTGAATTGTGAAAACATTATATACTTAGAAAATTATATGTTTTACATCAAGAAATAAAAAATTTACATATTTTTTTAAATTTATTTAATGTAACATCAGTACTATAATATTATTAATAATCTAATTACGTTTAGTAGAATCAATTTTATTGTCTAATTTTGTATAAAAACATTTTTATTATTAAAAATATTTTTTTAAAAACAATATTTTTTATGTTTTTCATTTATTTCTTAAATTTACTTATTCCACATATTGAAAATGGAATATGTAAAATTTATTCCATATTTTTAATTTTTAGATCCAATTTTTTTGTAAAATTATTCCTTTTATTTTTCTTATAAATACTAACCATGGTAAATATTTATTACCGCAGTAAGGGTAAAATATAAAAATTGAGATAATACCAAGACATAATGTCTCAAAATCAACCTAAAACATCCTTTGATCTATTGGATTGGTGGATTTCATCCAAGAAAGTACAATTATTGAATATATAACAACATTGTTCTATTTTGAAATGATTATAACCTTAATATTATTTGATGGAAAGAATAAATTAAAAATATAACTATCTTGAGTTTAATACCTCCAAACATTTTAAATTTGGAGAGAATGATGATAAGTTCAGCTCTAAATGTTTATTTGAATAATAAATAATTTTTTATAATGTTAATTGATATCTATTTTTTAGTGAGTAAGCACTTACAATAAAATATTAGTTGATGTCTATATAGTATTTACTCAATTATTATAAAAATAAAATTAATGTTTTTAAAATATTAAAAGTAATAAAATTTGGGTAAATTATTATATTATAATAATTTTACAGTTATTTATAACATATTTGATATTTTTAAATTATTTTTATTATTTTTAAACTTATTTCATGTTGTCCTCAACATCAAATTATGTGAATAGTTCTTAAAATGTCATTGATTGTATTATGTTAAAATAATTTTAAATTGGAAATAAAATTTAAAAAGTATATTTATGATTATAAATTGTATTAAACTACAAAAATATTATATTTATAAGGTAATAGTAAATTATAATTAAAATTAGATCCATTTAATATGGAAAACTTAATTACCACAAATAACATTAAAATAATTTAATAAAGGGGTTAAATAAAGGGATAAATATGAAAATGAAGACAAATACTATTTAAATATCATTAGATAAGGGTATTCTGACCTTATTATCCTTTAATTGAAATATACCACCATTTGGAAGAATATTTATTGATACATAAGTAATTGTATATGAATCTTTTTTAAGATTTTAATTACGACATTTCCATCCCTTATAAAAGGACACATGTTCCTCTCAATTATTATTACCACATTTTATAATATATCTGAATAAATACAAACCCATTTCACTAATAAGTGACTATGTTTATGTTTTTGTCTTCTTAATATACCATTCCAAGGGTACTTAAGAAGTAATTTAATGGAATTTTATCGAAGAATATATAATTTTCATTATAGGATTATTGAAATTTTATTCTTCTTGTACTGCCTCTATATTTTATGAAAAAATACTCCCATAACAATAATATAATTATTTTATATTTTAATTATTATAACAAAAAATTTATTTATTTTCCATCTAACAAAAAGAGGAAACATCTCTTATACGTACATATGTATTAATGTCTCAACATAGTAGTGTTATTTGTATTTAATTACTACTTTAAAAGGATGTTTATAGATATGAAACTAGTGAATATATATGATACTTATGAAATAATGATCATACCTTTTTATAATATCATATATACATTCTTTCATTCAATTCTTTTGGAAATGACAACTTCTCTCATGCGTACATGTGGTCTACCACATAAATGAAGTGATGTGATCTGTTTTTAATATATTTTTAATGTGGAAGATAATAAGGTAATATTAAATGAATATAAAAGATATTTATATAATTATTATTATTATTTAGATGATTGAACATTGATTAGTATAAAATGACTGGAACTGCTAAACTAAAACATCCACCCAAACATTATAATTTTAATGGAATTATTAATAAATTGTAAAAAATATTATAAGCATATAATATATGATACTATAAGTATTTATATAATTTTAATATATAATTTTATAAAATTTAAATTTATTATAATTGAGGTTAAAAACAATTACGAATAATGTTGGTCCTTTAGTAAGGGTTTTCCTAACTAAATTTTTATTCATTAGGTTATACTTATACTTCATTGACTATGTTAGGACATGATTATGTGTGAAATTTGATCTTATTATATTATTTTTTAGTTTAAATTGTATTTATGTGGTTTTACATTTGTCACACATTATAACCTCCTTAATAAATCCTCACTTCAATGGTATGATCTTTATAAAGGATTTCATCTCAACTTGGACTCCATTGATCCATATTTGGTATTATGAATCTTTTTAATTATATGAGGTGTATATAATACATCATTGACATGTAATATCAAGTAAAATTATTAATTCATGGTATTTAAAGATAAAAAATTAAATGATTTATAGAATGCTATTTTCATTCGAATGTTAGCAATGTGCTAAGGGTTTATTTCACAATCACATCATAATTTGGGATTGTTTTTTGTTAGGTATTCCAAATAGAAATCATTTTCTTATTTCAATTATAAACTTAGTCTATCTTATTCTAATTTTTTTATATCAAGAATTTAATATTTTCCACTTATTTTCATCTCTTTAAGATCTCAAGAGACAAAAATCTATTTTTTATGAAATTTTGAGTTTATTTCCTTCATTTATTGATAAAATATTTTATTATATAACCCTAATTTTTAAATTTTGTTTGTGGATTTTTTAAATTATTCTATCATTTGATAAAGTCATTTTTACTCATGTTTTAATTTTTATAAAATAGTTTAAATGAAATATTATTATTATTTGTAGAATGATGTACTTTTAAATTTATTTCCTTAAAATGATAAAGGAATAATTGTTTTAATATAAATGATATAAAAAACATTCACAGCTCCAAGAACACACAATTCATTAAATATTCTATTAAAAGTTTCTATTTTGATTCTCAAATAAATTTTTCTTAAAATTATATATTTAAAAAAATGTAATTTTCTAAGTGAAAAGTGTTTTTTCCTCAAGAATTATTTTTGGTATATTTTTATGGTATTTCTATTCATCAATGACTATAAAACATTAATTACTTATGCTCCAATGGGTATATTCTATAATGATACCATCCTTATTCTTTCTATATATGGTTTATGATTTGTTTTATTAGGTAAAATATTTACATTGCCTCTAATATTATTTCCAATACAGAATGTTATTTATTTTTTATGGAATATAGATTATGATTTACTGTTTATTAAAATAATGGATGCATTAGAATATTTATATGATGTATAGGGCCTATAATTAAATATCCACTTGATCCATAATTATGTTTCATGACACAAATTTTTTTTTGTATTTATCCCAAGCATTATGCATTTATGTATATGTCTTATCCATTTACTTAATGGTAAGCTTAATATTTCTAAAATTATGTATTACATAATTATAAAATCATATATTTATGTCCATGTGTTTATTTTAATAGATATAATATCCATGTATTTTTTAAGGCTTATGTTATAATTTATATGGAATTAAACGATCTCCATATATTACAAGCATATTATTGTTCATGATCACGTTATCGATTAAATGAACTGACATTTCAGTAAATGACTTTTCCAATTTGATTATTTTGTATTAATTCTATGACATATTATATCATTTACACCCCTTATTGAGAATGTAATATCACCCTTTATTGGTTTCTTTTCCCTAGGATATGCAGAAGTAATATTTGGATGAGTTTCAGGATACAAAATATGTATGTTCACTATATTGTATTTTATGTTTTCAGTTATATTATGAGATTAAAGTATGTATAACGTTTACCAAGACTATATAAATATTCTGTCTTTTGGATTTGATTGCTTGTATCTTATACCAATTAAGATAAGTAACCACTGATTCTAGGTAACTGGATCTAGTGTCACTATAGTTAATATCAAATAAATATTAGTATAAATTTTTGGAACTATATTTTAAAAAACATAGATTAATGAAAATTAACCAATGATAATTACTGAAAATAAGTCTAAGTACATGATAACAACCTAAAACTTTATTAAGGTAAATATTATATGGTTTTCATAGCAATACATCATAGTATATATATAATAAGTTTACGTGGTTATGGAATATATCCATATATGGGTAATAACTTTGAAAATATGTTATTAATTATATCTTGGACATCATTATAGTTCATTGTGAGTGTTACATTACTATGATCATATTTTTAAACTCTATATTGATATTCATGGGTTAATTTATATTTTATTTACAAACCACTACGAATTATTTGATTAGATTATGTCCATAAATTATCTAGATTAATTGTAAGGTGTCATAGATTTAAATGAATGTTTTATAATTTATACATTCAATAAATGATTTTCAGGATTATATTGTTTCCCAAAAGTATTATGGTATCAAATAATATTATTTTGGGTTTTATTAATTGGATGAAACTAGGACAAATCATATTAACATTGAATGTAGTGTAAAATGGAGTGATTATAAGAAACCAAATTGTGTGATGACTGGAGTAAAAGATATTATGATTATGATTAATTATTTATCATGATATATGATTTATAACCAAAAACTTTACCATATATTAGTTTAAAAAATACAAGAATAATATGGACAGAAAAGTTCTTGGTGGTAGAGACCATAGAAGAAATAATTCTTAATTTCCTTCAAGTAATAAATGTGGATGGAGACACCCTTTAAAATTTCTCAAAGGAACAAGAAAATATTTGATATTTTTAAATGTAGGACATGGATCAATTATTATTTAGAAAAAATAAAATTTTATATTGGGGGTGTGAATTTAATCCCACCATACCATTTAATAACATTGTATTATATGTATAAAATATAGACATTATCCAATACAGTGGCCTAATGTAATGGTTTACTCATAGACCAAGAAAGGACCTATGTTATGATAATATTATAATTGTAAGGAATTAATTTTTATGTATTGTTATTTGCTAATGTTGTTATAGAAGTGTTATATAAATGATATTCTGGATATATGAATTATGAGACATCTATATATTATTCAATATTGGATTTTATTTAAGGATTAGAAAACATATTTTGAATAAAATTGATAACAAATAAAATTGATTTAGTGGTAATGTAGCGATTATTATTTGGGTTAAATTGATTACTAAAATTGACTTTATAAATGGTATAGTATTGGAGATATAGAAATTGGATAGTTATTTGATAAAAAAGTGAATTACGTTATCTTTGTTTTTTTTTATTTATGGAAAATGTATGTTATTTTATTTAATGAATAAGGAATATTCTATTTTATGGAAGTGTATAACTTTTCATGTTTGTCTATATTAAGGGTTATATATACTATCATGGGTATTTATGTTTATTTTTTTCATAATTTCAAAACCATAGACATCACTGTTGAGGTTACACATGATGGGATTTTGAGGTGATTTGAATCATTTTTTTAGGTTTGATGAAGAATTCTCTATCAATGACAAAATAAAATATTATGTTAATATATGATTTGGTGTTAAGATAAAAATTCTATATTGGATAGTGGGATACAAATAATTTTGATAGTTAAAAAATGATTCTTATCAAGGTTATAATTTTAGGGATATTTATGGTCATGCATTTGATTAACTTTGATGTTAGTATCAAAACTAGATTCATTATAATTTTATGTATTGTTCAAAAAATAATAAAATTATATAGCGATTTATCATGGGGATTATTTTTTGGGGGGGATTATTGACTAGGTTGAGGTATATGTAAACTTTAGTTTTAACATATGGGTTAACATGAAATATTATTTATTAAGAATGAAATTATATTTTTGGGTATATAATTTAAATTATAAAAGGCAACCTTTGAGGTTGAAACATTCATTAATGTTGAGGTTATTGTTGTTAATTGAGATGTCATGTTATTTTTTTCTAGAATAATATATATTGAGCCATTTTTATATTTTATAAAATTTGTTGTAAAATGTATTATTTCTTTATATTATGCTTTGTTGATTTTGAATATCATCTCACCTTATAGTAACCATTTTAGTATTAGATAATATTAAAACCAACTACGAATAGATTTTTTATATTTTTTTGTATTATGTATCCCATTTAAAATTAATTATAGTGTTTTAGTAAGGATAAATTCATTATGAATACACATTATTTGAAGAAAAAAATGATATTTTCCTGTAAATTGATTAAAATATGAAATTAAACATTTCAAGTCTGTATATTTCCTTATTATTTTAGTCTAGATGTTAAACAAATATATCAAAATTTATGAAATATATATTGAATCAAAAAATTTCTTCCTATTGCATTCATTAAAAATGAATTAATGACCTTTTTTAGACATTATTGGTTTATAATTTTATGGTTGTTAACATTCTCATGATCAATCACTTTCATGTGATCAGTGTTCTCAATCACTATATACCATTTTAGAAAATTTCCTTTTCTTACATCTCTGTATATTCACTTCATAAAATTTTTATCAAATTTGGAATCCTAGTTATTTTTTCTTAAAATGGGATTTTTATTTCCCTTTACTTCTTCTAAGAGGATGTTTTATAAACCCTTTTTAAAAAGGGGGTTTTGAATAAAAGGTAATTTTTAATTTTCTAAATCTTCATTATTGATAAAATGATCCAATTTCAAGGGTTAGAGTTTTTTAATGGGAAATTTGAAATAATTATATTTTAAAATAACGCTATTCTTGATAGTGTATACAATAGGCAACACTGAGCTTAAATGAAAAATAGAATATTATAAATTAAATATGACTGTTATAAGCTAACTGTTGAATTGATGGTTGTGAATATTATTAATCATGTTATGAAAAATATATAACATACTTACATAAAACAATTTTACGGATTATTCATTTGGAAGGAATGACTTAATTTTTTGTAAAGTCAATATAATCTTAAAAATAATATTTCTTAGAAAATAGTTTTTTTACTTTTTATGTGAACATATTATAATTAATAGGCATTTTTTTATATTTTACTTGAAAAAAAATTATTTATTAATTATAATTTTAAAATTACATTTCATTGAGATTTTATATTTTCTTTTAAAAGAATTATTTTCCATAAAGTACTGAATAGTACGGTTATTTATTGAACATTTAATTTTTATTTCAGGAATTAAAAAAGTTAAATTTTATTCTAAATATTTTTAAAATAATGATTAGTTCTATTATAATATTAATAATCCAATTATGTTCATTGTAAAAAAATTTATGGTCGAATTTGTTAAAAATAATTTTTATACTTAAAAGACATTTTTTGAAAACAACATTTCATTGTGTTATGGGTTATATCTTAATTTAATTTCATCCAATTATATAAATTTAATATGAAAAATTATATATTAGATGTCACGACCCCCCTCCCACCAAAGATGCCCCTCCTGAGCTGGCAATGGTGAAAGGGAGACAATGACCCTCGAGTCCCACCTCCAGCAGGCCCCAGGGTGGAGACTAGCACCAAGGGTAGGATTTTTCACAAATATGGGAGGCATTACCATTTTTATTATTTAAGATTGGGAAATAGGACAAGTCATCCACCAAAAAGAGAAAGAACAAGTGTATAGAAATAAACCCAAACCAATCCCACATGCATGTTTAAACAATTTTATAATAAGGTGCAAGTACAAGAATTGTCAAAGTACAATACCAAAAGAAACAAGTACAGCAAACTGCAGCAACTCCAACTGTCCCGACTAGTAGGGTCATACACAGCCCTGGTAGTCATCCAATAAACCTGAAAGTAAACGTTGGGTGAGCATACAAGTATACTCAGTAGGGAAACATAAAGCTCTCGTGAACAAGTGGGGAGACATCCTAATGTCCCGTGAGAAGAATAGAAGAAACCTCGTAAGGAATTCTATCCACCCAACCTCACCATCCAAACTCACCAAAAACAAAATCACAACATGTAGTAGTATATAAGAAAAAGAGTATTGGGTACCCCACACCATTCACCTTTAGTTAGCTGCTCTTCCTAACGGCGAACGTCCTAAGGCTGCCACACTCTCCCCGCCCGCACACACCTGGGCCTCACAACCACGTATCCCGCCCGTACACACCTGGGCCTCACAACCACATATCCCACCTGCACACACCTGGATCTCACAACCACGTATCCCGCCCGGACACACCTGGTCCTCACAACCGCGTATCCCGCCCGGACACACCTGGGCCTCATCCCGAAGATTCTTGGGAAACAGTAAAACCTGACAGAAGAGTCTTGGGCTAGAACCACCCCAATCAAAACCTACCTGAAGGGTCTTAGGTGTAGGTTCTCCTCAAGCCATCACAGTATAGGGAAGAAGGAGAAAGAAGGATCTAGTAACTAAGAGAAAAACACCCTCTCCCATGAAATGGGAGTGTTCGGCACTAAGTTCTCAACATGGGTGGGGTGCGATAAAACACAAAAGATACAGATATATATATGTATACCAAACACATAGCCTAACCTATGGCTTCTAAACAGAGAAACTGAGCATGTGCCACGACACTGCTACTACGAAGAATGCATACAACAAACAACCCCAACCCCATTTAGGTTTTCACGTTTCAGCAGAATTAGTTTATTAGTTCCTTAACTAATGGGAAATTATCCACAACCAACCACATTGATCGTTCCTAAAACATATCCCTTCCATCCACAAATCAAGTTAGGAAAACACAAGAAACACAACCAAGTCCCTTCTTAACAACCAACCAACCCATTGATTATTAATCCCGTTCCATTACCATGACCCACCATTCATTAACTCTTCCACTTTTTATTTATTATTCACAACCCATAGTCCGTTCACATTCAATCCCATCCCTACAGCCCCACTGCCATCCACCACAACCACACTGAAACCAGTACATCATTACCCCTTTAACACCATTTATCTCATCCCCTCTTCCCGTTCTATTCGTAACAACCTAGGGATCACCCCCCCCCCCCCCCCTTCACACACCACGTAACCAAGCCAACACCCACATGTTAATTATTCCATTTTGTTCAACCGGGGTGATCACACAAGGGTTCCATATTTTCATTTAATCATCCAACATTACGTGACTAACAAATTTCCACATTACACAAAGTTTCCATTCACAAAATTGATCTACAAGATATGGAAACATTTAATTGTGCAAGCAACGACCCCCAACGACCGTTATTTTCATTAGGCATAAGCCTATTCAATTCACAATATAATATCACAGGATATAAAGAAAAGTAACTGCATTCAAAAACTTCCCATCTCCATTGTATAAGACAGTTATTATCTTTATTACACCGGTTCAAATGTGTTTTAAATAAACAAGAGGACACCAAACCCGCATGATGCACAATTTGGAGAGACTAAGGTAAGATCTCTACCTCAACAGCTTCTGATCACAACGCATCCCCGGATCAACATTAGAAGACGTTCATCGACGTCCTTCACTTCTGTTGAAACATAGAAAAACCTCATCTGGTGGATGTTAGAAAGTAAAGGCTGAAGGAAAGACAATGGATCTAAGCTCAGATGTTCCGCCTTGTCGTTATGATCTCGTGGTGGCTGACAGATCGTAAATCAGATCTCGGAAAAAGAAGTTATGGAAGAAAAAGGAGCATTCGAGTCTCTTGGGAGAGCTCTGCTCAAAGGAGAGGGGAGGAGAGGGGTGTGTTGAAAAGGAGGAGGGGACCCGTCCTTTTATAGGCAAGAAAATCAAACGTGCACGGTGTGTACTTTATGGTACACGGCGTGTACTCGGTTATTTCACACGGTCTCCACACGGCTTCCAACATAGCTCCGCGGCCATTGACTGGTCAACACACGGTTTGAGGGTAACGCATACGCAGGGAAGGACTACACAGCATGTAGTTTGGACACACAGCGTATACCCATTTATTTCACACGTCAATGACACGGCTTCAACACGACACACGGTCGTTGACTGGTAACGCATACGCGGGGAGGGACTACATGATGTGTAGTTTAGGGTACACGGCATGTACCCATTTACTTCACACGGCAAAGACACGACCTTCCACACGGGGTATAACCGGCGAGGGGGTACATGGCATGTAGTTTGGGGTACACGGAGTGTACTCATTTCTTTCACACCGCAAGGACACGACCTTGAACGCGGGGTATACCTGGCGAGGTTGTACACAACGTGTACTCACACGACCTGGCTTGTACTTACAAAATTCTGGAAAGTGTGGGAAAGGACCATTTTACCCTCCAGAACACTTCAAGACCCTCTTTTTGAAAAAATAATGGGCCGGAGAGGTTCGGTTCATTACATCAGATACCTCTTAATACATTCTCATCCCCGAGAATTCAAAACCATCCCAGAGGAACCCAACAAGATACCTCTTAGGGCTCTTGTTATAATAGGAACCCAACAACCAACCCTAATTATAGGTGTTAGGAATTCCTTCTCCTATGTCGAGATATTATCCTCTTTAGGCGGCACTGACTCACCTGCATGGGTTTAATCGCATCCTCATTAATGCGTCTCGATTAAGAATCAGGTCTTCCTACTTCCATTCATTAGGATTTTTCAACTCACACTGCTCCTAACACCGCACAACCCACACACTGCCCGAACACGTGGTTTGGGGAAAATTCCTTTTCCTATTCCGAGACATTATCCGCTTTAGGTGACACTAACACACCTACACGGTTTCAATCGCATCCACATTAATGCGTCTCGATTAAGGAACAGGTTTTTCCCTTCCCCACACACCAAGACATGTTACACACTCCTAGAGAACAAGGAAAAAAATGTCTCATAACCGACAATCCAAGCATTCCATACATCAAAGGTACAAAGTATAACATCAAAATAAAGCTCAGAAGAACAAAGAAAGAAAAAGTCAAAAAAAACTCCGGGTACTGAGCGTGCATTTGGGTCTCCCGCTCCCAAGTGCTCTCCTCGAGGCCGCCATGCCTCCACAACATGCAAACCAAGGGAATGGTTCGTCCACGAAGCAACTTCTCTTTACGATCATCTATTCTGACTGGTCGTTCCTTGAAGGTCCCATTGTCTCCCATATCTAACTCTCCCCAGTAGATAACATTAGAGTCATCGTGTAAGTACCGACGATGCTGGGAGACGTGGAAGACGTCATGAACCTTCTCCAACTGAGGTGGTAGGGCTAGCTGATATGTCACCTCGCCGACTCACCTCAGCACCTCAAAAGATCCGATGAACCTAGGGGACAACTTACTCCCCTTCCCGAACCTCTGATGCCCCCGTCGAGGGGAAACCGTCAATAACTCATGATCTCCCACCTCAAACTCCAAGGGTCTCCTCCGACGATCAGCATAAGACTTCTGTCAGTCCTGAGCCGCTTTCATCCATTCATGTACAAGATGGACTTTCTCTAGGGTGCTCTGCACTACCTCTGGCCCAAGAGCACCTATCTCACCAACCTCTTCCCAGCAAATGGGTGAACGACATGGCCTTCAATACAAGGCCTCAAATGGTGCCATGCCAATAGTAGAGTGGAAGCGGTTGTTGTAGAAAATCTCTACTAAAGGCAAGTTTCATACCCATGACCCTCCGAAATCCAGAACGCATGCTCGAAGCATGTCCTCCAATGGCTGGATAGTCCGCTCTGTCTGCCCGTCAGTCTGGGGGTGAAAAGTTGTGCTAAGGTGTAGCTGGGTGCCAAAAGCATGTTTTAACCCCATCCAAACTCGTGAGGTAAACCGAGTATCCTATTCTGAGATGACAGTATTCAGAACACCATTCAAATGCACCACCTCGTCTACATACCTCTATGCTAAGGTACTCACTGGGTCCGACTCCTTAATTGCTAAGAAGTGAGATTATTTTGTCAGTCGATCCACCACTACACAGAGAGTGTCATAACCACCCTGAGCTCTGGGTAGTCCTGTGACAAAGTCCATTGTGATTTCATCCAACTTCCACTCGGGGACATCTAAAGTAAGCAACAAACAACTGGGAACACGGTGTTCAGCCTTCACTTGCTGACACACTAGGCATTTAGCCACAAACTCTGCCATTGCCCGTTTCACCCTGGGCCACCAAAACTGTTCCCTTAGGCCTCTGTACATTTTTGAAACTCCTGCATATACCGCCAAGGCTGAGCTATGGAACTCACGGAGAACTCCCTCACGCATCACCTTCAGAACGAACAAGCTTCCATGGAAAAGCATCTGATGTTGGTTTTCCTCTGTCCATTCCTCTAGAGTGTTTCCCTGATCGACACGATCCCACATTACTTCCGCCTCGGAGTCCCCCCACTGAGACTATTCTACCTGCTACAACAAGGAGGACTACACCATCATCTGAAAAAAAATAGCCTCTAACCCCTTTTACCCTTGTATCCAAGGGCAAGGAGAACAACTCTCCCATCACTTTCCAAGCATCAGTGGATTCCCAAACCACTTCCGTATGCGGCTTCCTGCTCAGGGCATCAGCCACAAAGTTTCCCTTACCTTCAGTGTAAGAGATCTTGAAGTCATAGTCTTGTAGAAACTCGACCCATCTCCACTACCATAAGTTCAGGTCACGCTAGGAGAAGATATAACGCATGCTCTTGTGATCTGAGAAGACCACAAAGCACTACCCAAAGAGGTAATGTCGCCACAACTTCAGTGCGAACACTACTACTACAAGATATAGGTCATGGGTGGCATAGTTACGCTCGTGAGGGCGTAACTGCCTAGACCCATAATAGATCACACCCTTCTTCTGCATCAGCACGCACCCCAGACCAAGGCCAGAAGAATCAAAAAACACCTCATACAGCATCCCTTCCTCTGGAAACTTGAGTACGGGAGCACTAACCAACTTCTCCTTCAGGTAGTCGAAAGCCTCCTGGAACTACTCGCTCCATATGAAGACCTCGTTCTTCCTAGTCAACGATGTCAATGGAGAAGAAACTCGAGAGAAGTCCGAAACAAACCTTTGATAGTAACCTGCTAACCCTAGAAAACAACGAACTTCTGCCACACTCTTGGGTGCTTCCCAAGAAACAACTGCCTCCACCTTCGACGGGTCCACAGAGACTTCATGCTCAGACACCACGTGCCCAAGGAAGTGCACTTCTTGCTTCAATAACTTTCACTTTGACAATTTCCCATAAATCTGGTGGTGTCAAAAGAATTCCAAGACTGCCCTGAGAAGCTCAACATGCTCCTCCTCTGATCTTGGGTAGATCAGGATATCATCGATATACACAACGACAAACCGGTCCATAAACTCTCAGAAGACAAAGTTCATTAGTCCCATGAACACAGCTGGTGCATTCGTAACTCTAAACGGAATCACTACAAACTCGAAGTGCCCATACCTGCACCTGAAAGCTGTCTTTGAGATGTCACTGTCCTTTACCCTTAGATGATGATATCCCGATCATAGATCAATCTTAGAAAACCAACCTGCTCCCCTCAGCTGGTCGAAGAGATCATCTATCCTTGGAAGGGGGTAACAGTTCTTGACGTTACCTGGTTCAACCTTCAGTAGTCTATGCATAACCTGAGACCACCATCTTCCTTCTTCACGAACAAAACTGGAGCACCCCATGGTGACATGCTGGGTCAAACAAAACCCTTCTCCATTAGATCGTCAATCTGAATCAGCAACTCCCTTAACACCAAAGGTTCCATTCGATAAGGAGCCATCGAAATCGGATGGGCACCAGGCTGTAAGTCTATCCCGAACTCAACATCACGTCGGGGGGGGGGGGGGGTAGAGTCACAACCTCCTTGGTAAAAACATCAAGGAACTTCCCAACAACCTTCAGGATATCCATCATCTCTGTATCAGCTGGAACCACTGATAACATTCCTAACAAGGAAAGGAGATCCTCTACATGCCGGCTTCTTACCTGATAGCTCCTCTCACCAACAAAAGATACCTGCTTCCCATCCACATCGGAGAACTTGACTCTTCTCCAGAAGAAGTTGTTAACGGCACAAATAGAAAACAACCAGTTGATGCCTAGGATGACATCGTATGGCTGCATCTGTAACCGAAGAAGGTCCCTACTAGATTGATGTGGTCCCAACGTCAATCCACATCTCCGACAAACACATGATATGCTGGTCTGGCCTCCAACTGGTGTACTCAGCACCAGTGGTAAGGAAAGTCTCTCTACATCTAGTCCAAAATCATTGGCTAGACCAGGTGCAACAAAGGAGTGTGAGGCTCCCGAATCGAACAAAGCATAAAAAAGTGTGTTGAACAAACAAATCGTAACTCGCACCACCTCTGGTCCTGCTGGAGCTGTCAACTCTACTACGTGAAACTGTCCATGCCCAACTCCTCTGCCTCTCTGATGTCGTCCACCTCCCCGACCACACCCTGGTCGAAGTCCAGGAAGAGCACCCTGAGGTCGGCCTCCTCCCGCAACATCTGCCCTCGGAGGAGCATGGTCCTGCTACTGCTGGAAGGGCATCACCAGCAACTGGTGCTGCTGAGGTGGGCACTGAACCTGCCCACCTCCACCGTACTGAACTCGGGTCGGGAACCAATCTGAACGTGCCTGAAACCTCCACAAGAAAAACACTTCGGTCCTGGGCTCATGAAAAACGGACGAGGACCCGAAGATATGAACTAGAACTACTAGTTCCTGCTCCCCAGTGTCCTAAACCTGGAAGGTCCTATCGCAGGATACCCGCTGCTAACTGCCTTCCCCTTCGATGAGCCCGGCTGGATCCCCTCTTGTGGTGCACCTCCCAGCGAGTGCATCCTCTCTACAACCTATGCCTTCTACTGTACCCCCAAGTATGTCAGAAGTGTGAAGGGGGTGACAACTCACTGAAGCGAAGGGCGAAGAGCCTCCTCCAAACGTCTCACCTGAGACTCCTCATCTGGAAAGAGATCTGAAGTAGAGCACAGGAGATCCTTGAACTTGATCCCCAACTCTGATACTAACATACTCCCCTACTAAAGGGAGAGTAACTCCTGCTGCTTCTCCTCCTTGATCATGGAAGAAAGGAATTCCTCTCGGAATTCCTTCTCAAAGTCATCCCATGGAACCTCTGCCTCTATCCTCTCTCCGAGGTAGAGCGTCCACCATTGTCGCGCCGTGCCTCTTAGCTAATTAACTGCTAGGAGAACTCTGTACTCCTTCGGAGCATGGATCCAGATAAAAGTGATCCCCAGCTCCTCAAGCCACACCTCCGTCTCCATATCCGAAGTACTACCCTCGTACTTCTTGAGGTTTTGCCGTTGAAAAGAACAGAGAGTCTTCTTCCACTGTCTATCTTCCTCTTCTCAGTCAATCCTCAATGGATCGACCACCTAGATCTACTGGGCATCAGCCGTCTGAGCCTCCTAGGGATGATGTCCAGGTGTCATAGCTGAACGGTAAATAAGGATCGCCTAAGCCCAAGTAGTAAAGAAACTTCTCAAGGTTTTATTTTAT
The DNA here is from genome assembly GCA_963277665.1 of Viscum album. Classification (NCBI taxonomy): domain Eukaryota; kingdom Viridiplantae; phylum Streptophyta; class Magnoliopsida; order Santalales; family Viscaceae; genus Viscum; species Viscum album. Next base: position 614,387,841 of record OY728145.1, on the reverse strand, counting down.
CACATTATTTTAATTTATTTCCCAGAACTCCCAAATAAAGTAAAACACAATCATGATGATGCATGTACCTTACCTAGGGTTTCTACCCTGCAATCAATGTGGGATAACTTGGTCATTCGGTAGGCTCAGAGTCCTTACATCGGATCACGGGGGGCCCTAAAATCCCGTGTCCTAGCTAGTCTTCCTTGGCCTATGTCATGGACTAAGATTAACCAACAATGTTGCCATACCATCCCATGCAATCCTCACTGTGCCTAACTCCAAACTCCATCCTATCTCTCATCCATCACCTCTGAAACCATTCTGTCACGACCACCTCCCACCAAAGATTCCTCTCCTGAGCTGGCAATGGTAAAAGGGAGATAATGACCCCCGAGTCCCGCCTCTAGTAGGCCCCGGGGTGGTGACTAGCACCAAGGGTATGAGTTTTCAAAAATATGGGAGGCATTACCCTTTTTATTATTTAATATCGGTAAATAGGAAAAGTCATCCACCAAAAATAAAATGAACAAGTGTATAGAAATAAACCCAAACCAATCCCAAATGCATGTTTAAACAATTTTATAACAATGTGAAAGTACAAGAAAGATCAAAGTACAATACCAAATGAAACAAGTACAAAAAAATACAGCAACTCCAACTGTCCCAACTAGTAGGGACTGCACGGCCCTGGTAGTCCTCCTGGAAACCTGAAAGCAAACGTTGGGTGAGCATACAAGTATACTCAGTAGGGATACCTAAATCTCCTGTGCACAAGTGGGGAGACATCGTAATGTTCTGTGAGAACAACAGAAGAAACCTAGTAAGGAATTATATCCACCCAACCACACCAGCCACACTCACCAAAAACACAATCACAACTGGTAGTAGTATATAAGAACAAAAGTATTGGGTACCCCGCACCATTCCCCTTTAGTTAGCTGCTCTTCCTAACGGCGAACATCTTGAAGCTACCACACTCTCCCCGCCCGCACACACCTGGGCCTCACAACCACATATCCTGCCCGCACACACCTGGGCCTCACAACCATGTATCCCGCCCGCACACAACTGGGCCTTGCAACCACATATCCCACCCACACACACCTAGGCCTCACAACCACGTATCCCGCTCGCACACACCTGAGCCTCATCCCGAAGATTCTTTGGAAATAGTAAAACCTGCCCGAAGAGTCTTGAGCTAGAACCACCCCAATCGAAACCTACCTGAAGGGTCTTAGGTGTATGGTCGCCTCAATCCATCACAGCCTAGGGAAGAAGGAGCAGGAAGGAGCTAGTAACTAAGGGGAAAACACCCTCTCCCATGAAATGGGAATGATCGACACTAAGTGCTCAACATGGGTGGGGTGCGATAAAACACAATAGATACAGATATATATATGTATACCAAACACACAGCCCAACATATGGCTTCTAAACATAGAAACTGAGCATGTGCCTCGACACTGCTACTACGAAGCATGAATACAACAAACAACCCCAACCCCATTTAGGTTTTCACGTTTCAGAAGAATTAGTTTATTAGTTCCTTAACTATTCGGCAACTATCCACAACCAACCACATCGATCTTTCGTAAAACATATCTCTACCATCCACAAATCAAGTTAGGAAAACACTAGAAACGCAAACAATTCCCTTCCTAACAACCAGCCAATCCATTTATTATTAATCCTGTTCCATTACCATGACCCGCAATTCATTAAAACTTCAACTTTTTATTTATTATTCACAACCCATAGTCTGTTCACATTCAAGCCTATCCGTGCAGCCCCGCTGCCAACCACCACAACCACACCGAAACCCATACATCATTACCCCGTTAACAGCATTTATCATAGCCCCGCTGCCCGTTATATTCCTAAAAACCCAAGGTTCACCCCCCCCCTTCACACACCACGTATCCAATCCAACACCCACATGTTCATTATTCCATTTTGTTCAACCGGGGTGATCACACAAGGGTTCTAGATTTTCATTTAATCAGCCAACTTTACGTGATTAACCAATTTCCACATTCCACAATGCTTCCATTCAAAAAACGGTCTAGAAGATAGGGAAACATTTAATTGCACAAGAAAAGTCCCCCAACGACTGTGATTTTTAGTATACATAAGCCTATTCAATTCACACTATAATATCACAGGATATATAGAAAAGTAACTGCATTCACAAACTTCCCATCCTCATTGTATAAGCCAGTTATTATATTTATTACACAGGTTCAAATGTGTTTAACGTAAACAAGTGGACACCAACCCTGCATAATGCACAATTTAGAGAGACAAAAGTAAGATCCCTACCTCAACAGCTTCTGATCACAATGCTTCCCCAGATCAACTTTAGAAGGTGTTCTTCAGGGTCCGTCACTTCAGTTGAAACCCAGAAAAACCTCCTTGGGTGGAAGTTAGAAAGGAAAGGCCAATGGAAAGACAACATATCCAATCTCAGAAGTTCTACCTCATCGTTACGATCCCGTGGCCGCTGACGGATCGTAAATCGGAGCTCAGACGAAGAAGTTATGGAATAAAAAGGATCCTTCGAGTCTCTTGGGAGAGCTCTTCTTCGAGGAGAGGGGAGGAGAGGGGTGTGTTGAAAAGGAGGAGGGGACCCCTCCTTTTATAGGTGAGAAAAGAAAAAGTACATGGCATGTACTTTATGGTACATGGCGTGTACTCGGTTATTTCACACGGCCTCCACGCGGCTTCCAACATGGCTTCGTGGCCGTTGACTGGGAGGGTAACACATACGCGGGGAAGGACTACACAGAAATTAGTTTGGACACATGGCGTGTACCCATTTATTTCGCATGGTAAAGACACGACATCAACATGGCACACAGCCGTTGACTGGTAACACGTACGCGGGGAGGGACTACACGACGTGTAGTTTAGGGTACACGGCGTGTACCAATTTACTTAACATGGCAAAGACACGACCTTCCACACGGGGTATACCCGGCGAGGGGGTACATAGCGTGTAGTTTGGGGTATATAGTGTGTACTCATTTCTTTCACACGGAAATGACACAGCCTTGAACACGGGGTATACGCAGTGATGTGGTACATGGCGTGTACTCACACTACACGGTGTGTACTTACAAAATTTTGGAAAGTGTGGGAAAGGTCCGCTTTACCCTCTAGAACACTCCAAGACCCTCTTTTTGCCAAAGGAATGGGCCGGAGAAGTCCGGGCCATTACATTAGGTTTCAAATCATGAGGAATTTTTTTAAATAGGCCTATTTTATATTTGTTTGTTATGAATTCTAACCATGATAAATATTTGTCACCTTAGTATGGGTAACATATGTAAAATAGGGTTAAAATAATGAAATTTGGTTTCAAAATCCCCCAAAATATTCCTTTATCCTATTGGATAAAAAAACATAGCCATTTAGATCCATGCATCAAATATATGGATACATCATTCCATTTCTCATTAATTACAGCCTTTAAATTAATTTAAGGAAATAATAAATAGAATATGTCAGTCCCATGAATTTAGCATCTGAAAATTTTTATACAAAATGAAAAATAATGGTTAATTTGTAATATATTTTTTTATTTTAACTATATTTTTTTTATCATGGTAATTAATTTATATTTTTTTGTAAAAAAAATTTACCTTAAATTATGTAACACTAATATTGTATTTATTTAATAAATAAAAATGTAAAATAAATGATTTTAAAAATAGTAAAAATTATAAAATTTATGCAAATTATTATGATCCAAATTTTTTTTGAGATAAAAATAATATATTATAGATTTTTGCAATGTTTAGATTAAAATTAAATTTCTTTTAGGTTGTTTTCAATGTCAGATTATGCTAATTATCTATAAAATGACATTAAGAGTATTATATGGAAAAAAAATATTTCATTAAATAACTTTAAAATAAAAAATAAACCTAAAATAATATAATTGATATTATAAATTAACAAAAATGTCATTCTTTAGGAATTTATGATTTAATTGTAAACTTATAATTAAATATAAAACCTTTAAAAATGAAAAAAGTCATTTCAATTGTGAAGGATAATGTTTTTTAATGATGGGATGAAACAAAAAGATAATGATTTAAATGATACAAAAGATATCGAAATTTTATTAGAGGTGGATATATTTACCATATCATATTTTTATTCAAATATATGGACATTTTAAAGCAATTGGGTTTAGAACAAATTAATTATATTTAAATCCTTTTAAGAATTCAAAGTGTGTCATTTCCCTTTATTAAAAAAGGACACCACTTTGAGCCATCTATCCCAAACGACCCATATACATTTATCTTATAATATTTTCTAGATAGTAATTAGATGTTGTATTCATCCTAAACATCCATTCTAATGGTCCATAAGTAGAAATTTGAAGGAAGCCTACTGATTTATATAATCATCTTAACTGATTCTTTCAATTTTTTGTCTTCTTATACATTATCATAATTTTATGAATCCATTATATTAAAATAAATCTAGTATCATTAATATACCGAGATTCTATCATGATTAGTGTATAACCATTTTAAATTTATTTTCAATTTTATGATATCCAAAAACATTACTCTCGTTTACGTACAAATTACCCTTTCTATGTAGCGGTGTACTTCTTCTTTCATTATAAATTAAAATATATGTTTGTAAATATTTAAAAAATGAAAATATATGAAAATTATTTCAAAATTATTATTCTATAATAATAATATCATGATAAAATTCTTACATTCTAATCAGATTAGGAAATGATAATGTTTCTCATGCATATGTGTAGAATACTACTTCCACAATGCGATGTCATACATTATTCATTTCCATTTTACATGGATCAAACTAAAGACATATTTAATGAATATATATGATATTTATATCTTTATTAATATTTTAGATATTATGTAACCCTGGAAAATTTATATTATTGGAACCACTGAATAGAATCTTCCATTCCACAATCCATTTTTTAATATTATTGAAAACCCACTTTAAGGGTAAGTGGGACTTATAGGGAATTTATCCAGCATCGAGACACAACCTCGTAAATCCCCAATTACAGAGAAATATTTCAAAACAAATTACACAACTTTTCATTGTGCCTTGACTATTAGATGAAACCTATTTCAAAATTCAAATGATACCAACATGAAAAATCTTAATAGACTCAACAATACCGCCACTGAAAGGACCATTTGAAAATTTGAAAATCAAAAAGCAGTAAACCATTATCATGCCGCTGCCACAAGAAATGATGATATTAAATAAATTTTCAGTAAATGAGGGTTGAAATATCACAAGTGGATCATATATGATATTATTTATATGAAAATTATTATTTTAATGATTTATAATAATTTATATTTATTATAAAAGATTTTAAATTAAGTTATGATGTTTGTCAGACCATAGGTAAGGGGTTTCAAAACACAATGTCAATTCATTTGGAAATAATTGTACATAATTGAATTTATTATTCCATGATTATGTATAAAAACAAATAGTTGTGTTATTTTTTCTTTCCAATAGTTCTTTGTGGATTTAAAATTTTCAAATATAATTACTTCATTGATAAATTCTTAATTTAATGATATAATCTTCATATGGGATTTAACCACAATTTCCATAAAATAGTGACATAGTTGGTATTATAAACCTTTTACACTTATGAGGTGTATACACTTATACATTTACATGTTATATCATGGAGCAGTCTTAATTCATGTTATTTAATTTTACAAATCAAATTATATCATCAATGAAGTTTTATTTTAATGATATAAATGTGGTATGGGTTTATTTCGCAATATCCTAATTATTCAAGATTTTTTACATTTAAGTCTCTATTGGGGAAATTATTTTATCATTAGATATTTAAGAAAACCTAACTTATTATACCTTATCTATTTTAATTATTTAAAATTTTTTGATTCATTTTTTCTCAATTTATGAATTGAATAGACAAAAAGATTATTTTTAACGAAAATGAATTTTATTTATATCTTTGGTTGAAAAACAATTTTCTTTCATATCCAACTTTTCTAATGTGGTAACATTACACATTCCTTTATATTTCACTAACATTGAGTATAGTTTTATTCGTGTACTATATACTTAAAAAAAGTCAATGTATATATAATTTCATGATATTAAACATTGTGAGATTCCATGTTTCATGTCATGTATTTATCATGGTTTTTTTTAATACATTAAAAACAATAATATAAATGGTTTTTATGGTTAGATTTTCCCATAAAATGTACACTATGTGCATGAAAACTATAAACACAATGAAACTAAATAAGAAATGAAAAATAAATATTTATGAATTTATTCTAAATGAGATCCAGTAAATAACTTAGATTATTAACAAAAACCATTCATACAATGTTTATAGCTTGGTCCAAACCATGAAATGTTGTTTTGATTAAAATAAATTTCATTCCCAATGTATTAATTTACAATACATTCCCACCAACTGTGGTCCTTGTATGAGATTTCAAGAATAAAATCATCTATAAACATCTTAAACAACATGAAATTAATTTTTTACATCTAAAAGGTCACTGATAGAGACCTAGAATGAAAAACACATGGAATTAATCCATGTTACATGATGTGTGTGCGAGACACACACAATTCAAACATAACTATCTTGTGTTTCTTTGTTGGTAGTCAATACAGAGTGTTCATATTAATTAAAAACTATTTTCATGAACACATGACCACCATATCATTTTGTTTTATATAAGATCTATTCAAACTATATATTGTGCATAAATGAAACTAGTGTCTTCCTATGGAGGTAAGTATATAGTGTTTTTATATAGTATAATAATCCTCAACACATAATACCATGATTAGAACAACTACACATGTTTATGTTTCACTATGGAAAAATGTATTGTAATATAGTGAAACTTAATGTAATTATGTTGTTTATCTAGAATCTTTGGAACCTCTAGATGTAATTTTCACATGTTCTACATTAGTTTAGGGATTATTCTTTTTCATATGAAAATGAAGGAAATAATTATCTCAGTATTATAAATACATAATGAAATATAAAATTAAATCCCAATAAAATAATGATGATATTGATCAACACGTAAAATAATTATAAATTTAAAATCAGATGCATTGATAATAAATGAAGGTATCAAGTGTAGTTCTTGAACCAGTATAACCAAAACCAACATCTATTTTTCATTTGATTAAATGAATCAAAAATAAAAACAATGATGAATAAAATATATAATGATTATATAAGAATAAACATGAAATTGAATATAAAGAATAGAGATATGGTCTTATAATATTGAAATTAAATTCAATTTCATAAAAATAAAATACCATAGTCTTGAAATATTTAATAAACAATGAAGTTGATCAATCATTACTCATTTGAAAAATACCACCATTTTGATAAGTGGATCTAAATTAGAATACCTATAGAATCAACCAAATATACCCATATATATCTAAATGACACTAATATATATATAGGTACTAGGAGGATCGATCCAATCAAAAAATATAGTCACCTTGATCACAATACAATACATTATGGATTAAAGGAACCACAACATTTTTATCTCAATCCTGAGAGGGTCATAGGAGGTGTTCAATTCTATCAGTCTTGAGAAAAACACTGTAGATCATCTATATTATTGATATAACTCTCTAATGAGAATAAATTTTATGTACAAAAAAAGTTAATGATGAGTTATATAAAATGATAACATATAGTTAGCATTTTAATAATAAGTTATTTCAAAAAATTATAATCAAATATAAAAACTATTATATTACTCCTTATATATATAATAATAATAATAATTATTATTATTATTATTATTATTATTATTATTATTATACCACGGAATGTGGAGACTTATGATAACCAAAAATCAATTTATTGTTGGGACCTACATATAACTTTCTACCCAACACATTATTTACCAAATAAAAAATGAGGATAAATATTTTTCAATTGATAAATAAATAAACTATATATTAGAAACGTAGAGAATAAATATTTATTTTAATATTCAAATAGCTAAATAATTCTAATTCTCATCTAGGTAATGAAATATGGTCAGTAGGAGTTAATAGAATAGATTACAAAAATGTCAAGGAAATGATTAATTATTATCGACAATTTAGATAATTAATTTGCAATGAAAAAGTTGAAACAATGAAAAGGACAAAATAATATTTTTATAATAGCTCAGTCCAATGTTGACTTAGATTATTCTTAGACATCTATACTAGATAAGGGATATATTGTGCACTAATTTAATTTTTTAAGTGGAATCATAATCCAATTAAAAAATACTTTTCCTACTTAAAAAATAACCCTAAAGCCAGATTTTTATATAGGGAGTCACAACTGTAAGGACCTGAACTTGCATTTCAAGATTAAATGAAAAAAAACATGAAGTTTGTTTCAAAAGTAACAATAAAATACACAATAATTTATATAACTATGGACATTTTAATGTATAGGTTTTGGAGACATAGACAACATTATACAATTTAATCAGATTTGTTAAAAAATTATAAGTAATAACTAATTTGGTTTGTTTGTGCTAACTCCACAGTGAATACGTCCATTTTAAAACATCTAAGATACATGTGGATTTTTTTAAACATGGGATGGGCACAAAATTCCAAAGTAAAGAGGTTTAAGAACTAGTGAAAAAATATTTTTGAAAAATCCCTTTTAAAATATATTTTCAAAATTTTTTTGAATATAATTTTGATAATTAATTTGAAAATACTTATTTGTTCAAAAATAATTAAAAATAATACAGAGATATTTCAAAAACATGAGGAATTTTTTTTAAAATAAAACCATGGGGCCACTTGAAACATTGAATTTTGTCTGGGCCTACCCACCTTTTATGGGATAATCTCACTCCCCAATTCTCTATCATGTTTACAAATTTCAAGTGCAAAATTTAATAAAAATATTTTCTCTTTCCTTACATATATATACTTTTTATCAATATAATTTTCTCTTTAAAAACATAAAAATTAATTTGATGCATATTCACACATATTTAAATAGTTTTTAATATTTAAATTCATTAGAAAAAATCTGTAATATTATAAAAATACACAATCTCATGAAAATTGTACTTTTCATAAATGCATTAACATCAACATATTTAAAATTTCATTCATAAATCTCACAAAATCCAATTTGAAAGTAGTTTCCCACAAATGACTAATTTGCTCATTTTTTATTATTATATATATACAAATTCATATAAATTTACACACACACAACAATCACACACAAACATATATATGTATGAAAATTCCTTAAAAATAAATAAATATGGGAATAATGATGGTCTTGAATAAAATTTATATAAAAGTGATAACCTTAAATGATATTATTCCATTAAATTAAAATAATACTTTTTTTGTTCATAAAATTCAAGATCCTAAAATCATTATGTGTTGTACATAAATTAAATCCATATAATCAAAATTTAATATTTTAATAGTAAAATATATATATTTTTTTAAAATATTATAACTACCTTACTTAATTATAATCATTAAGTCCATAGTAATAAAAAATAAATTAACTTGGAAACTAAATACAACATATATACATGTTTTAATTTTATTATAACCTGAAATTTGAAAGTAATATATACTTATATGTAAACACCCTTACTTAAAAATAAATTTTAAAATAGAAACCTTAAATTGAATGTCTTAAGAATATTTAAAAATAATATATACATGAATATATTGCATCCATAATTATATTATTAAAATATAAATTAAAATTAAAATTTGAGAATAAATTCATAAAGGATTTAAAAAAATAGAAAAAATACTTATGGTGCCCCTAAATAATTTTTATAAGAACATAAATTCATGGAGTATAAATAACTAATTCCATTCATAGTTTTCTTCTCCTTCTTCTTCGTATACTTCTGAATCACTCACTATTATCAATAACCTGAAGTGGGTTTTCTCTTAATGAAAAATTATAGAAAATAAAGGAAACAAGACTCAGACACCTTCTCTTAGTCCATCTCCCCCCCCAACATCCTACATATCAACTTTTATTTATATACACAAAATTATTATCTATTTTTTAATTAAAATATGTGAATATACTAATTGTTAAATCTCCCAATATATAATATTTATATTTATATATTACAAGAATAATAAAAAATGACTAAATATGAAACCAATTAAAAAAATATAATTTTCTATCAAAAAATGATGGCTAGATACTAAAAGAAAATGTGGGGTCCTACAAAAATTAAATTATATAGTTTCTTTTGTTAATATTTCATCTTGAATAACATTATATAATTTTTCATATTGATTACTAGTGACTATCAGACCTGATTTGGTGCATCAATATAAATCCCTTTAATATTTCTCTAAATCAATTCACAGGATTTTTTCCCTTTTAACAAATAAAGGGTGTCCATAGAACAAAACATGATACAATCTATGTCACAAAATTCAAACCAATTGACAAAAAATCAAAAAAGTGGTATGATATACACACATGACACTAAAATATTTTAAAACTTTTGAAATAGAGAGGAACAATAGGAAACTTATGACATTAACCAAGGAATAAAAATCAAGGAATACGACAAATAAAAAAAATATTACATAAAAAACATTAAAAGAGATATGATTCGTAAGGATTTAGAACACAAAAAAACAAAATTGACCTACCAGCAAACTGAAAAATGAACCACCTTCATCATTTAATCTCCATTGGTGTTTGTTCTTCTAAAAGAACTTTCATCCTTTCTTGGTACCTATTTTCAGATATATAAGACACATATCTATGGTTGAACCTTGGTGCTCGGCCTTGACAGTGCTCAAGACGTCATTCAAAACTGACACATGAAGATGAGGTCACTCCCTTCGACTGGGTTTGTCCACTCAGTCCGACTGAGATCTATTTTTCCAGAAGCCCTCACTATGCTTCAACTCTGGATCTCCTGATAAAAAACTTTCATAAATGATTCCCCTAATACAAAATTTGACTATCTCTTTTATTTATTCATTTTATATATTTTTCAATTTATATCAATGTTTTAGTTTTAATATATTATCATAATTATATATATTATAATTATATTCACATTTTAATATATTATTATAAATGTAGAAAATAATATTTTTATTAATTTTTAAATTATTAATACATAAAATTAATAAGTTGACAATAAATTTATAAATTATAAAAAATCGTTTTATATTTAAAGATATATATTACCTTTAAAAAATTGATTATTTCAAATGTTTTATTAATTTTCAAATAAACATTTGTCATTTAAAATCATTATTTTTACCAGAATAATCACTTATTCTTATATATATATATATATATTAAAGTTAAATAAAAGGAAGTAACACTTTTTTGTAACCCACACTGATAAAAAAAAGTTCTGTACATTAATTTATTAAATTCTTACAACTCAAAAAATATTTTAATTATTAAAATAAGATAAATTTTTCTATGATAAAATAAATATTAAAATATTATTGTTAAAAAATTAATATCATGTATAATAAAAAATACTTGTTTACAATTTTAAAATAAATCTCAATTTATTAAATAACAACTTATTATAAAATATATAACATAAGATTAAAAAAATTGATTAAATAATTTTATATATCATTTTAAAAAAAATATTATTATAAAAATTATTTTATGTAATATTATTTATATGTTTTATTATATAATATTAAATATATAACATTACTAAAATATCAATTTTTTGATTTTCTTTAAATTATAAAGCCATTTATTTTAATAAATAGTTTTTAATATTCTCAAAATTTCAGGATATTACATTCTCCCCCACTTAAATGAATTTCACCCATTCAAGTCATTCATCGGACTAAAGAAAATTATTAATTTCCATCTTCATAATTATTACAAATGGAATACTATATTTTAACACTTAGATTTTACTCAAATGAAAACATCTAATCTCTAAAGATTTCTTGACTGTCCCCCTGATAACAAATATAAATACCCAAACATGTGCTTCCAGAATTAGTTCTAAAACATGATGCATATTTTGGTATCTAAAAATTAACCAAAAAATTCACAATTCTTTATAAAATCGACGACCTTTTCCATTATAGTTTATAGATACATAGATGACACTATACAATTTTATCATAGTTTTAAAAAACTTATAAAAAATAACTAATTCTATTTTATTTCATTAACTCCATAGTGAAGATGTCCAATTTTAAAACATCTTATATACCTTTGATTTTTTAAGAAACATGGGATGAGAACAAAATATCCTAATAATTATTTTTAAAACTAACGATAAATATTCTGAAAATTCCTTTTGAAAATATCTTCCCAAAATACTTTTGATCATTATTTTGAAAATAAATTTGAAAATACATTTGAAAATACATATGTTTTGAAAATTATTTAAATATAATTATAAGGCCCCAGCCTTAAACCTTACTTAATATTGAGTTATTACAAGATTACACATTGATGATCTTTTCAGGTTTAGAGTTTTAGAGAATTAGATCATAAAACTTGCATTACATTCCACATTTACAAAAAGTGGTTACATAAAAGATAGTATTCATTTTTTTCCATCAACAGAAAAATATTTAAAAAATAAAGCATGGTTATTTCTTGACACTTCCTTGACACTATCATCATAACATGTACCTTTCCCTTGACCCGTGAAAAACATTTCAAAAAAAAACTTGGGATGAGCATAAAAAGCTCAGTAAGGGTTATAAAAATATGGAAAGGAAACATGAGTTAATATATAAATAAGAATGAAATCATACTTTAACCCTAAAACATAGGCACTTTAACATACCTCATAAAATCATGAATAAATCATAAAAATCATAAGACATAAAAGGTAACTTGAGGCATTCATAAACTTCTTACCTAGGGAGTAACCCTCTTGGTTACGTTTGGAAGACCCACCACAATATATTCCCTAAATATCTTCGGAGAAACCTTAACGTTTCACTCATTCACGATACCCAATGCATTGGAGAGCTATATCGGGCTCACCCTCCCTTAGTTTATCATAGAACCACACGTATTCATAACAATTCCCAAGAACCATAACATAATCTTATCACATAAAACATGCATAAAGGAAACATAACATTTCCACCTTTCAATAACAAGATATCAATACAACACATTGATATAAAAACATTATGAAAACCATTTTCAATACCCAAAATAAAAGAAAAGTAAAACATGGTATTTATTTTTCTTTTGAAAAGAGGGTATGGCTTGTAGAGGAAGCCGAAATTCAAATAATGGTCAATGTGGCGGAGAAGTCGTTGTCGCCGCATACGTATGACAAAAACATTCCCTTTTTTAGTTTAGTAAATGCTTCGTATAAAAAAGTTTCATTTTGAATAAACATAAAAGTCAAAGGGGTTTATACACTGTAAAAAATAAAGTTGTTTATAAAACAAAATATGCCTCAATGAAAGGAGATTGAGACGAAGTCCCATACAAAGATGGTATCCTTGGATTAAGGATAAATCAATTATATAATTATGCGTGAGAAATGAATACACAAAATATAAGTGGATATTAATTGTATAACAATCAGAGGACATTCACACATAATCATAGAACGACATATTAAAGGTGTACAAGTTTATCCCAAAGAATCAAAATTGGGTTAAGATGTTCCCTTGCAAAAAGTCGACAGCCTAACGGCGTCACTTATAAATTCAAAAAAAGAGTTGATGAGAGATAAAAAGGGTATCTCATCACTTGGTAATAAAATTTACATCAATAAAGATATATAATAACATATCCCAACATAATATTATGTGAATTAAAAGACATAACAAAATAAGTCTTTTAAAAAGAGGAGGGTGAAAGGTTCCCTTACCGACTCGGGTAACTTTCGAAACATACACCCCATTGAAGAAGGGTCATACGATGAATATGTAAATACCCATTAATGAAATTATATTACACAAAGAGTATAATAATGGGAATTACATACACCACTCAAAGTAAATGGTGGCAAATGTAGCATAAATCTCACGGGACTAAAAGTGAGATGAAAAATCTCTTATGAAAACTCGGCAGCCTAACGGCGCCACTTAAAACTTCCAAAAATGGGTTGATGAGATCAAATAGGGTCTCTCTTCATATTAACATAAAATTACAGAAAGAGTAATATAAAATAACATCCCGATCATAGGAAATATGAGCTTAAAAAGAATTACATAAAAGAGTGTACTTAAAAAGAAAGAGAGGAGTAGGATCCCTTACCTCGGGTCCGACATGACTCGATCGTTCTTTAATCTCCTGAATAATAAACTTGAGTTAATTTCTACTTCCTTAAGAACCTTTTTCAAGTTCATTATTCCTTTTATATCACTTATTACCATGTCATGAACACTATGTTATTATTTAAGTTAATAACGGTCGTTTTAACGATCATTGGTACTTGAGTAAAAAATAAACTCTTTATAATTACAAGTTGTTCATGTGGTAAAATTTACATTATATCCAGAATTTTATTCATGATGTAGATATCATATATATCATATATATCCAGTATGTTCATGCATTTATAATATTACATAACGGTTAGAGGTAAGAAATGAAATGCATCGTTCATGGAGACGGTAAGTCGTACGTACGCATGAACACTACTTTTATTTCTATTTCGTATTTTTATAGAATGGAATCATAATGATATAAAGATATATTATAATTCCAGTATAATATCAAGTATATTAACATTAATTAAATCCTTTATACGTCCCACATATGGCATTAACGAAATCAAATCACTTTGAGGGGGCGGTAGTCCGCACTTCCTTAAATGAAGATATCACGTTTACCCATAATGGAAACCATAAAGGTATGACCAAAATGAAAAATACAGAAGCTTAAAGAGAACATAAACATATTATATATCATATATAAATATATTGACATCTTAATGTCCACCTTTGAAGGTGTTAAAATAATTTTGAACAATCATCGTTTCGGGAGGTAGAAATTCGCCATCCACGGAAACAGTATGTTCTTTAACAATTATATGTAAGTGTGTGTAAGTGTAGCTCGAAATATTCTTATAAAAACATCCTAGTATATTTAAGATACTGTAGTTTTTAAAAAAGAAATGAATAAAAATAGTTTAGGGGGTTGGAGAATCAAAATAAATCAAAAGGACTCAAGCGAAGACATTACCATAAAATCGGGTAACTTCCTTTGATTTGAGCTCAAAGGATTCCTTGGAAAGGATTCTGCCCAAAGTGAGGCTTCAAGGAGTTAGAGAGGGATTTGGAGAGACAAAATGGGTAGGGTTTGGCCGAGACAAAGGCTTTGGAAGTGTGGGTAAGGAGGTAGAGGTGGGGTCCTTTTATAAGAGGATAGGAGGGGTACTCTTGGAAAGTGAGCAAATGTTACTTTATTTGAAAATGAGTTTCAGATTTCAAAGGTCCCACATTGATATAATTCGTGGATAAGGTGATAAGGGTTCGGAATCCACCCATACAATAGGTTTTATACATGTGTATGTCTTAGATATTACATTATATTTCCATTCTATTTAAATTGTTAAATAATGAGGTCATCGCTGCATCATCATGATGTCGTAAATAATTTAATTTATTTAATTTATAAAAATTATAAAACAAATACTATGATGTAGGAAATCGTTTTATCTTTCTAATGACTATTTATAGTCAAAATATGACTTGTATAACCCCATGCAAAAATTGTTTTAGTAAAACATCTCATGTTTGTGTCATTTTTACATTAACATTAAATAAAAAGTAAGTTATGTCATTTCCCAACCAAAGTGGCTCCATGGGGTCCCCAAGTTGACCCATGGATTGTCTTGGTCGGCCATGACTCATCCAATGAGGTTAAGACATGTTTCTAGGTCATTTAATTTTATTAAAACATTATTCTTACCTTAAACTACACTAATTACCTCTAATCGCGATTAAAAACTGAATAAGTTACTATTCACCAAAAAAATATTTTAATCCCATTGAACCACATTTTACTTATTAATGACAACCATGTATGTCAGATTTTTGAAATTCAAAACACAACGGTGGAAAAATTTCATTTAAATGGAAAATCAGTTTTTTATAAGTACCACTTAGTGGTTTCACTATTCATAAAAAATTGAAGTTTTTCAGAAAATTACCAAAAATTCACCCTAAGCTATATTTGATATTCTTAATTCAAAAATGATGTCTATTTTACAAAATTCAAAACATATAAGTTTCATTAATTAATTTAATAATTAATTCCCACTGTCAAAACAAATAGCGTGTTTTTATGAAACAAAATGTATCAAAATATTGACACTAGTTTAAGTCCGATTTCATAGTGAAATTAATTTCATCGACCACTATTGGATTAAATGGTAAAAATATATTCTAATTTCACTTTAAAACCAATTCAAAATATAATCTAATCATATAAATAAATTATATTAAAAAGAGGTTTTGAATTAAAATACAACATTTTTCACTATTCATTAAAAATTGAACTTTTTCGGAAAAATACGAAAAATTTACACAAAGTAAATTTTGATGTCTCGATTCTAAAGAAGAATTTAATTTTGGCAAATATAACACATAAAATTGTCAAAAAGTGGATTTAAAAGAGGTTCTCCATCAAAAGGCGGTTAATCGACCTTTTAAAGAATATTAGAATGTTTACGCTTAAAATTGGATTCATTCTCATTTTTAATCCTCTAACATTTATTGTAAAAAGTAAAAATATTTGACAAACATATATAATCATTTTTTAGTAAGTTCTATTCATTCCCGCCATCACAACAGTTAGGCGTTAACTACCATTTAAAATAATATTATTTTATTATTAGAGTGCAACATAAGATTCCCAAGAAACTCGTTGTTGCGTGTTGGGTACGCCATAGAGCATAGCGTCCCATTTAAAGTAAAATTAATATTTTATTCAAAAATATTAATAAATGTGAAAATGTCTTATTCTTTATTTACCTGGGGTGTTACATCCTTCCCCCCTTTTGGGAATTGCGTCATCGCAATTTTAAAATTGGCCTTGGAATCTTCATTGAAAATCCCACATCGGAACAAGAGTCAGTGAAACAATCTATAAGGCCCCAGCCTTAAACCTTACTTAATCTTGAGTTATTACAAGATTACACATTGAGGATCTTTTCAGGTTTAGAGTTTTAGAGAATTAGATCATGAAACTTGCATTATATTCCATATTTAAACAAAGTGGTTACATAAAAGACAGTATTCATTCTTCCCATCAACGGAAACATATTTAAAATAAAACATGGATTCTTTCTTGACACATCCTTGACACTATCATCACATCATGTACCCTTCCCTTGACCTGTGAAAAACATTTCAAAAACTTGGGATGAGCATAAAAAGCTCAGTAAGGGATATATAGATATGGAAAGGAAACATGAGTACATGTATACATAAGAATGAAATCATACTTTACCCATAAAACATAGGCATATCAAATCATGAATAAATCATAGAAAACATAAGACATAAAGGTAACTTGAGGCATTCATGACATTCTTACATAGGGAGTAACCCTCTTGGTTACATTTGGAATACCCATCACAGTATATTCCCTAAATCTCTTCGGAGAAACCTTAACGTTTCACTCCTTCGCGTTGCCCAATGCATTGGAGAGCTATATCGGGCTCACCCGCCCTTAGTTTATCACGGAACCACCCGTTATTCATAACAATGCCCAAGAACCATAACATAATCGTATCACATAAACATGAATAAAGGAAACATGACATTTCCACATTTCAATCACAATATAAAATTTTAGGATATTGAAATAATGAATCCATTTAAAAGAAACCATTTCCAAAACCATTTAAAACATTTAATAAAGAGATTTTTGAATCAAAGTGTCCCATAACACCTTGAATCTTTTAACATTTTAAACCATTAATATCCATATAAATAAATCCTTAAAACCATTTTTAAAACATGGATATTAATAAGAACAAATAATTAAAACATTTAAAACGATATTTTGGTTAAAGGGGTTTTACCAAAATTTGAGACACTTGAATACAGTAATCGAGGAATAACATTTAGTCAGAACTTTATAATATCATGAGAATAAAAGGATTCATGATATAATACACCAAAGGACAGTATATACACCATATAATAGTGAATTGGTGCATAACAACAATTAACCCTCAATAGAAATGTCAAATGTGATGAAATCCCTTATAAAGAAGGTATCCTTAGATTAAGGAAAAAATAAATCTCAAAAATATGTGTGAAAAATATATATACACCAAATATAAGTGGATATTAAGTGTAAAACAATAAAAGGTCATTCACACATATTCAATGGATGACATATTCAATGACTACAAGTTGAACCCAAAGAAATCGAAATTGGGTTAAAAAGTTCCCTTGACAGCCTAACGGCATCACATCAAAATGAGTTGATAAGAGATAAAAAGTGTATCTCATCACTTGGAAATAAAATTTACATCAATAAGGATATATGAGAACATATCCCAACATAACAATATGTAAATTAAAAGACCCAACAAAAGAAGTCTTTTAAAAAAGAGGAGGGTGAAAGGTCCCCTTACCGACTTGGGTATCTTTCAAAACATACACCCCATGAAAGAAAGACAGTAGGTCATTGATGTAAATACTCATAAACGAAATTATATTACACAAAGAGTAGAATTATGGGCAGTACATACCCCACTCAATGGAATTTGTGGCGAATGTAGCATAAATCTCACGGGAATAAAAGTGAGATGAAAAATCCCTTACGAAAACTCGGCAGCCTAACGACGCCACATAAAACTTCCGAATATGGATTGATGAGATCAAATAGAGTATCCCATCATATTACAATAGAATTTACAGAAATTTTAATATAAAACAAAATCCCCCAACATTGCAAAGAGGAGCTTAAAAGAAGTGACATAAAGGAGAGTACTTAAAAAGAAAGAGAGAGGATAGATCTCTTACGAAACTTCGGCAGCCTAACGACGCCACTCAAAACATCCAAAATGGATTGATGAGAGAGAATAGGGTCTCTCATCACATGAAAATAAAAATTACAGTAAGATTAATATAAAAGAACATCCTAATCATAAGAAATAAGAGCTTAAAAGAAATGACATAAAAGAGTGTACTTAAGAAGAAAGAGAGTTGTAGGATCCCTTACCTCGGGTCCGACTTGACTCGATCGTTCTTTAATCTCCTGAATAATAAACTTGAGTTAATTTATACTTCCTTAAGAACATTTTTCAAGTTCATTATTCCTTTTATATCACTTATTACCATGTCATAAACATTATGTAATCATTTAAGTTAATAATATTTGTTTTGCCGATGTTTGGTTCCTAAGTCGAAAGTGGACTTCTTACAATTACTTGTTGTTCGTGTGGCCAAATGTTTATTATATCCAGAATTGTATTCATGATGTAGATATCATATATTTCATATATATCCAGTACATTCATGCATTTATAAAATTACATAATCATTTAGAGGTAAGAAATGAAATGCATCGTTCATGGAGACTGTAAGCCGTACGTACACATGAACGCTACTTTCATTTCTATTTCATATTTTATAGAATGTAATAATAATGATATAAAGGTATATTATAATTCCAGTATAATATCATATATAATATCATAGTTCCATCCTTTATTCATCCCACATATGGTATTTAACGAATCAAATCACTTTGAGGGGGCGGTAGTCCGCACTTCCTTAAATGAAGATATCGCGTTTACTCATAATGGAAACCATAAAGTTATGCCCAAAATGAAAAAACAGAAGCTTAAGGAAAACCTAAACATATTATATATCATATATAAAAATAGTTACATCATAATGGTCACCTTTGAAGGTGTTAAATGAGTATTGAACAATCATCATTTCGGGAGGCAGAATTTCACCATCCACGGAAACCGTATGTTCTTTAACCATTTGATGTAGTTTTTTGAGAGTGTAGCTCTAATAAATCTTATAACAACATCCTAGTATATTGAAGATACTGGTGTTGTTACAAAAGAAATAAATAAAAAGAGTTTAGGGGGTTGGAGAAGCAAAATAAAACAAATGAACATGAGATAATGAATTACCTTTAAAAGTGTAACTCCTTTTTATTTGAGCCTAAAGGCTTCTGTTGAAAGGATTCTTCCCAAAGGGAATCCTCTAGGATGAGTAGAGGGATGTGGAGAGAGTAAATGGGCAGGGTTTGGCCGAGCCAAAGGCTTGAGGGGTGTCTGAAATGAGGTAGAGGTGGGGGCCTTTTATAAGAGGAGAGGAGGGGCACTTTTGGAAAGTAAAGAAATATTACTTTATTTGAAAATGTGTTTCGGTTTTAAAAGGCCCCACATTGATATAATTCGTGGATAAGGTTATAAGGCTTCGAAATACACTCATCCAATAAGTTTTGGACATGTGTAGTTCATAGATTTTACATTATCTTTCCATTTTATTTAAATCGTCAAATAATGATGTCATTGCGGCATCATTATTATGTCATTAATAATTTAATTTATTTAATGTCTAAAAATTATAAAAAAAATACTATGATGTAGGAAAGATTATTATCTGTCCAATGACTATTTATAATCAAAATTTGGACTTGTTTAACCCCACATAAAAATTGTTTTAGTAGAACATATCATGTTTGTGTCATTTTTACTTTTACATTAAATAAAAAGTTATTTATGTCATTTCCCAACCAAAATGTCTCCATGGGGTCCCCAAGTTGACCCATGGCTTGTCTTGGTCGGCCATGACACAACCAATAAGGTTGGGACATGTTTCTAAGTCATTTCATATTATTAAAGCATTATTTATACCTTAAACTACACTAATTACCACTAATCGCGATTAAAAACTTAATAAGTTACTATTCACCAAAAAATTATTTTTATCCCATTGAACCACATTTTACTTCTTAATGACAACCATGTATGTCGGATTTTCAAAATTCAATACACATTAGTGGTAAACTCTCATTTAACTGAAAAATCAGTTTGCTTGATTACCACTTAGTGGTTTCACTATTCATCAAAAATTGAAGTTTTTCAGAAAATTACCAAAAATTCACCCTAAGATATATTTGATATTACGAATTCAAAAATGAAGTCCGTTTTACAAAATTAAAAACATATTAGTCACATTAATTAATTTAATAATTGATTCCCGCTGTTAGAGCAAATAGCGTGTTTTTATAAAACAATAAGTATCAAAAGATTGACACTAGTTTAAGTCTGATTTCAAAGTGAAATTAATTCCAACGACCAGTATTGGATTTAATGGTAAAAATATTTTCTAATTTCACTTTAAAACCATTTCAAAATATTATCTAATCGTATAAATAAATTCGATTAAAAAGAGGTTTTGAATTAAAACACAACATTCTACACTATTAAAAAAATGAACTTTATCGGAAAAATACCAAAAAATTACACAAATTAAAATTTGATGTCCCGATTCTTAATAAGAGTTTTATTTGGTCCAAAAGAATGTATACGAGTGATAAAAACTATTTTTAATGACGGTTCTCCATCAAAAGGCGATAAGTGAACCTTTAGTGAAAATTAGGGTATAAAAGCATAAAATTGAATTCTTTCCATATTTTATGCCTCTATACTTTATTGGATAAATGTAAAAACATTTAAAAACATATATAATCATATTTTAGTTATTTATATCCATTCCTGCCATTACAGCGGCTACATGTTAACTACCATTTAAAATAATATTATTTTATTATTAGAGTGCAACGTAAGATTCCCAAGAAACTCGTTGTTGCGTGTTGGGTACGCCATCGAGCATAGCGTCCCCTTTAATGTCATTTAAATATTTAATTCACAAATATGGATAAATATGAAATGTCATATTCTTTATTTACCTGGGGTGTTACATCATTCCCCCCTTTTGGGAATTGCGTCCTCGCAATTTTAAAAAATTGAGCTTGGAAACATCCTTGAAAGTCCCACATCGGAGAAAAGTCGATAAAACAATCACTTTAAAATAAAGAAAGATAAGTACAAAGGTCACCCGAGTTAACCCATACTAGGATTCCAAGTATGAAAATATGGACATGGAGGAAAAAACAAAGGGTCATGTTCTGATGGAGAGTGATAGAAAACATGTTTAGGAGAAAGTTAACCATGAGAAAATCACAAACTTGTGATGGGTTAAACGGTATTCGATTCCCCAGTAGGAAAAGTTAATAGACAAAATTTTTGTTTTAAGTTACTTTTTATTCAGGAATTTATTCATAAGGAAACATAATCACTTATCATGTTGACTCTCAACTTTTATTAGATTCCTTACACAAACTCATATTTTCTCCAAAAGGCGAGTATTTAGGAAGACTTGTTCAAATTAAGAGTACTATAATCAACTTCTAGAGAATCACCTAATCCGAAAAAGAGAACTATATACTTCCCATGTCTTTAGGCTTTAACCAGAACCAAAACCAAAAAGGTTAGTACAAGGTCAGATAATCCAGAAAAGGATAACCCTTTAAAAATAAGATCTATGCTTAATCTTCAAAATTTGTCCAACAAAACCCAAAGTTCAACAAGGACCATCCGATAAACAATTTGTCCATAAAATCCTTCAAAGTAAACCAATATAATATTGAAACCCAAATATTTGAAGGATTTAGTCACATAGTCTTCCAAGTTAAATCGTAACATTTATCTCCAAACAACATCAGTTGCCCCTAATGTCTCGTATTGAAAAGTAATTAACCTAATCACATATCCTCCAAGATAGGTTAATAATTTTCATAAATAACCCAAAATCAACTTACTCTTAATTCATAAAATCATATAACTAGAAAGAATCAACCAAACTAACCCGGGACTTCACGTAGTCCAGTGGTAGGCGATAAATACCAGTCGCACTTTGGTTGTGGGTTCGATTCCCGCAGCTTTGTCCGACGCGACGGGTAGTCACACGGTCTGCGTGTTGTCCTTTTTCCAAAACAATATAATTCTTAAAACATTCCCCAAAATGAGAAAAAAAATCTTCAAGAATAATCATAACATATTTTAACCTCAAGTTTATCTCATTCCTTTCATTTTCCATCATATCATAGAGTAACCCATAATTACCTAAAAATTAAGTATCATATAAACCCTAATGGTTACCTTAATAATTATTACCTGAATTTCCACATCGGGTTGGCCATCTCGTACATGATGCATTAGAGAACTCACCAAGGTTGAAGTGGTTGATCATGACTCCTTGATATTTGGTTTAGAAAAAACACAAGTTTCCTCATTGAATCCTCCATTTTATCTAGTATCTTAATCAGAGAACCACCATAGTTTCCTTCAAACCTGTTGTCTCTTTGGTTCCTGCTAGATCCATCCATTCACTAAAAATAGAAATGTCAGTGTGAGTATATCAACAAAACCATCATGTACTAATGAGGAAGGTAAACACTAAGATACACTTACTCATTCACTTTATCTAAAACTAGGACTCTTTCTGAAATCCTAACCATTATGGTAATGTCACTTATGCTTAAAGAATACCCTAACCTCTAATGTTATCTAAACCGACCTTTGATACCAACTATAAGGCCCCAGCCTTAAACCTTACTTAATCTTGAGTTATTACAAGATTACACATTGAGGATCTTTTCAGGTTTAGAGTTTTAGAGAATTAGATCATGAAACATGCATTACATTCCACATTTAAACAAAGTGGTTACATAAAAGACAGTATTCATTCTTCCCATCAATGGAAACATATTTAAAATAAAACATGGATTCTTTCTTGACACATCCTTGACACTATCATCACATCATGTACCCTTCCCTTGACCTGTGAAAAACATTTCAAAAACATGGGATGATCATAAAAAGCTCAGTAAGGGATATATAGATATGGAAAGGAAACATGAGTACATGTATACATAATAATGAAATCATACTTTACCCATAAAACATAGGCATATCAAATCATGAATAAATCATAGAAAACATAAGACATAAAGGTAACTTGAGGCATTCATAACATTCTTACGTAGGGATTAACCCTCTTGGTTACGTTTGGAATACCCATCATAGTATATTCCCTAAATCTCTTCGGAGAATCCTCAACGTTTCACTCCTTCACGTTACCCAATGCATTCGAGAGCTATATCGGGCTCACCTGCCCTTAGTTTATCACGGAACCACCCATTCTTCATAACAATGCCCAAGCACCATAACATAATCGTATCACATAAACATGAATAAAGGAAACATGACATTTCCACATTTCAATCACAATATAAAATTTTAGGATATTGAAATAATGAATCCATTTAAAAGAAACCATTTCCAAAACCATTTAAAACATTTAATAAAGAGATTTTTGAATCAAAGTGTCCCATACCATGTTGAAGCTTTTAACATTTCAAACCATTAATATCCATATAAATAAATCCTTAAAACCATTTTGAAAACATGGATATTAATAAGAACAAATAATTAAAACATTTAAAACAATATTTTGGTTAAAGGGGTTTTACCAAAATTAGAGACACTTGAATACAATAATCGAGGAATAACATTTAGTCAGAACTTTATAATATCATGAGAATAAAAGGATTCATGATATAATACTCCAAAGGACAGTATATACACCATATAAGATTGAATTGGTGCATAACAACAATTAACCCTCAATAGAAATGTCAAATGTGATGAAATCCCTTATAAAGAAGGTATCCTTAAATTAAGGACAAATAAATCTAAAAAATATGTGTGAAAAATATATATACACCCAATATAAGTGGATATTAAGTGTAAAACAATAAAAGGTCATTCACACATATTCAATGGATGGCATATTCAATTACTACAAGTTGAACCCAAAGAAATCGAAATTGGGTTAAAAGGTTCCCTTGACAGCCTAACGGCATCACATCAAAATGAGTTGATGAGAGATAAAAAGTGTATCTCATCACTTGGACATAAAATTTACATCAATAAGGATATATGAGAATATATCCCAACATAACAATATGTAAATTAAAAGACCCAAGAAAATAAGTCTTTTAAAAAAGAGGAGGGTGAAAGGTCCCCTTACCGACTTGGGTATCTTTCAAAACATACACCCCATGAAAGAAAGACAATAGTCCATTGATGTAAATACTCATAAAAGAAAGTATATTACACAAAGAGTAGAATTATGGGCAGTACATACACCACTCAATGGAATTTGTGGCGAATGTAGCATAAATCTCACGGGAATAAAAGTGAGATGAAAAATCCCTTACGAAAACTCGGCAGTCTAACGACGCCACATAAAACTTCCGAATATGGATTGATGAGATCAAATAGAGTATCCCATCATATTACAATAGAATTTAAAGCAAGTGTAATATAAACGAAAATCCCCCAACATTGCAAAGAGTAGCTTAAAAGAAGTGACATAAAGGAGAGTACTTAAAAAGAAAGAGAGAGGTTAGATCTCTTACGAAAGTTTGGCAGCCTAACGGTGCCACTCAAAACTTCCAAAATGGATTGATGAGAGAGAATAGGGTCTCTCATCACATGAACATAAAAATTACAGTAAGATTAATATAAAAGAACATCCCAATCATAAAAAAGATGAGCTTAAAAGAAATGACATAAAAGAGTGTACTTAAGAAGAAAGAGAGTTGTAGGATCCCTTACCTCGGGTCCGACTTGACTCGATCGTTCTTTAATCTCCTGAATAATAAACTTGAGTTACTTTATACTTCCTTAAGAACATTTTTCAAGTTAATTATTCCTTTTATATCACTTATTACCATGTCATAAACATTATGTAATCATTTAAGTTAATAATATTTGTTTTGCCGATGTTTGGTTCCTAAGTCGAAAGTGGACTTCTTACAATTACATGTTGTTTGTGTGGCCAAATGTTTATTATATCCAGAATTGTATTCATGATTTAGATATCATATATTTCATATATATCCAGTACATTCTTGCATTTATAAAATTACATAATCATTTAGAGGTAAGAAATGAAATGCACCGTTCATGGAGACGGTAAGTCGTACGTACACATGAACGCTACTTTCATTTCTATTTCATATTTTATAGAATGGAATAATAATGATATAAAGTTATATTATAATTCCAGTATAATATCATATATAATATCATAGTTCCATCCTTTATACGTCCCACATATGGTATTTAACGAATCAAATCACATTGAGGGGGCGGTAGTCCGCACTTCCTTAAATGAAGATATCGCGTTTACTCATAATGGAAACCATAAAGTTATGCCCAAAATGAAAAAAACAGAAGCTTAAGGAAAACATAAAAATATTATATATCATATATAAAAATAGTGACATCATAATGGCCACCTTTGAAGGTGTTAAATGAGTATTGAACAATCATCATTTCGGGAGGCAAAATTTCACCATCCACGGAAACCGTATGTTCTTTAACCATTTGATGTAGTTGTGTGAGAGTGTAGCTAGAATAAATCTTATAACAACATCATAGTATATTGAAGATACTGGTTTTGTTACAAAAGAAATAAATAAAAAGAGTTTAGGGGGTTGGAGAAGCAAAATAAAACAAATGAACATGAGAGAATGAATTACCTTTAAAAGTGTAACTCCTTTTGATTTGAGCCTAAAGGCTTCTTTTGAAAGGATTCTTCCAAAAGGGAATCCTCTAGGATGAGGAGAGGGATGTGGAGAGAGTAAATGGGCAGGGGTTGGCCGAGCCAAAGGCTTGAGGGGTGTGTGAAATGAGGTAGAGGAGGGGGCCTTTTATAAGAGGAGAGGAGGGGCACTTTTGGAAAGTAAAGAAATATTACTTTATTTGAAAATGTGTTTCGGTTTTAAAAGGTCCCACATTGATATAATTCGTGGATAAGGTGATAAGGCTTAGAAATCCACTCATCCAATAAGTTTTGGACATGTTTAGTTCATATATTTTACATTATCTTTCCATTTTATTTAAATCGTCAAATAATGATGTCATCGCTGCATCATTATTATGTCATAAATAATTTAATTTATTTAATGTCTAAAAATTATAAAAAAAATACTATGATGTATTAATTCTTTTTATCCTTCCAATGAATATTTATAATCAAAATTTGGACTTGTGTAACTCCACTTAAAAATTGTTTTAGTAGAACATATCATGTTTGTGTCATTTTTACTTTTACATTAAATGAAAAGTTATTAATGTCATTTCCCAACCAAAATGTCTCCATGGGGTCCCCAAGTTGACCCATGGCTTGTCTTGGTCTGCCATGACACAACCAATAAGTCTGGGACATGTTTCTAGGTCATTTCATATTATTAAAGCATTATTTATACCTTAAACTACACTAATTACCACTAATCGCGATTAAAAACTTAATAAGTTACTATTCACCAATAAATTATTTTTATCCCATTGAACCACATTTTACTTCTTAATGACAACCATGTATGTTGGATTTTCAAAATTCAATACACATTAGTGGTAAACTTTCATTTAACTGAAAAATCAGTTTGCTTGATTACCACTTAGTGGTGTCACTATTCATCAAAAATTGAAGTTTTTCAGAAAATTACCAAAAATTCACCCTAAGCTATATTTGATATTCCAAATTCAAAAATGAAGTCCTTTTTACAAAATTCAAAACATATTAGTCAAATTAATTAATTTAATAATTAATTCCCGCTGTCAGAGCAAATAGCGTGTTTTTATAAAACAATAAGTATCAAAAGATTGACACTAGTTTATGTCTGATTTCAAAGTGAAATTAATTCCAACGACCAGTATTGGATTTAATGGTAAAAATATTTTCTAATTTCACTTTAAAACCAATTCAAAATATTATCTAATCGTATAAATAAATTCAATTAAAAAGAGGTTTTGAATTAAAACACAACATTCTACACTATTTAAAAAAAATGAACTTTATCGGAAAAATACCAAAAAATTACACAAAGTAAAATTTGATGTCCCGATTCTTAATAAGAGTTTTATTTGGTCCAAAATAATGTATAAGAGTGGTCAAAACTATTTTTAATGACAGTTCTCCATCAAAAGGCGATAAGTGAACCTTTAGTGAAAAATAGGGTATAAAAGCATAAAATTGAATTCTTTCCATATTTTAAGCCTCTGTACTTTATTGGATAAATGTAAAAACATTTAAAAACATATATAATCATATTTTAGTTATTTATATCCATTCCCGCCATTACAACGTCTACATGTTAACTACCATTTAAAATAATATTATTTTATTATTAGAGTGCAACGTAAGATTCCCAAGAAACTCGTTGTTGCGTGTTGGGTACGTTATCGAGCATAGCGTCCCCTTTAAAGTCATTTAAATATTTTATTCACAAATATGGATAAATATGAAATGTCATATTCTTTATTTACCTGGGGTGTTACACAATCACTTTAAAATAAAGAAAGATAATTACAAAGGTCACCCGAGTTAACAAATACTAGGATTCCAAGTATGAAAATATGGACATGGAGGAAAAACAAAGGGTCATGTTCTGATGGAGAGTGATAGTAAACATGTTTAGGAGAAAGTTAACAATAAGAAAATCACAAACTTGTGATGGATTAATTGGTATTTTATTCCCTTGTAGGAAAAGTTAATAAACAACATTTTTGTTTTAAGTTGCTTTTTTATTGAGGAATTTATTCATAAGGAAACATAATCACCTATCATGTTGATTTTCATCTTTTATTAGATTCCTTACACAAACTCATATTTTCTCCAAAAGATGAGTATTTAGGAAGACTTGTTCACATTAAGAGTACTATAATCAACTTCTAGAGAATCACCCAATCCACAAAAGGGAATTATATACTTCCCATGTCTTTAGACTTTAACCAAAACCAAAACCAAAAAGGTTAGTACAAGATAAGATAATCCAAAAAATGATAACCCTTTAAAAAAAGAAATTCTATTCTTAATCTCCAAAATTTGTCCAACAAAACCCAAAGTTGAACAAGGACCATTATATAAACAATTTGTCCATAAAATTCTTCAAAGTAAACAAAACTAAGATTGAAACCCAAATATTTTACAGATTTAGTCACATAGTCTTCCAAGTTAAATTGTAACATTTATCTCCAAAAAACATCAGTTGATCTTGATGTATCGTATTGAAAAGTAATTAACCTAATCACATATCCTCCATGATAGGTTAATATATTTCCATAGATAACCCAAAATAAACTTACTATTAATTCATAAAATCATCTAACTAAAAATAATCAGTCAAACTAACCAGGGACTTCACGTAGTCCAGTGGTAGGTGATAATACCAGTCGCACTTTGGTTGTGGGTTCGATTCCCGCAGCTTTTTCTGACGCGACAAGTTGTCACACGGTCTGCGTGTTGTCCTTCTTATAAAACTACAAAAATAACCCTAACATGTTTTAACCTCAACATTTTCATTATACCTCTCATTTTCATCCAAATTCATTACGATCTCAACATCTTAATTCTTGAATTCTTATTTAACCACCATAAGATAAAATAAAAACGATTCCCAAAATGAATAACATCATACCTTGATCATGGCGTCCACTTGGTTTCATCATCATCTTGCTCACGTAGGTAGAAGTACCATGCATTACAACAGTGATTTAGAGATCCTTCAAAATCATTTGCTTCCTCCATCCAAATACACCTCGTACAACATGGGTCATATGGGTGTTCACAGAAAAACAGTTTTGTAAAATAATCATGTATAACATATAATTCCAAAACATCTGATGAAACATGATTTCTAAAAAAAATAGTCAGACTGAAATTGAGTTGAAACTTTCTATTATTGGTCCTTTTAAAATACCATAAGTATGTGATGTGAGACTATATTTTAAAAGGAAATATAAATAGGTTGCGCAAGGGTCTTCTTCCTCAGCACCATTTTTAAAATCATAATATGCTTCAAATTATTGTGATAAGGTAAAATATTTGAAAATACCTTGATAATATTTACCTTTCTTGAAAATATGAGAATATTGTGAAAATAGTATTTGTCTAAAAACAACCCATGATCCACGATGATAACGAGGCATAGTGGAGGTGTTTGATATCTCAAAGAACTACTTGCAAGTGAGTTATATGCTAGAAAAAGTTTCACAATCATCCGAAGATGACATTGCAATAATTATTGCAATCATGTCATCAGAAAGAGAGAAGAATGTCATTTGAGATCCTTCTCCTTACATTCGTAACCGACATTACTTGACCTGAAAAAGTTATAAAATAAGGATTTAACTGAAATAATAGATATAGGGACTAATTATGTGTCTCACAAATACTCCTAATCCCTAAATTTGTCTAAACCGACCTCTGATACCAACTATAAGGCCATAGCCTTAAACCTTACTTAATCTTGAGTTATTACAAGATTACACATTGAGGATCTTTTCAAGTTTAGATTTTTAGAGAATTAGATCATAAAACTTTCATTACATTCCACATTAACAAAAAGTGGTTACATAAAAATAGTATTCATTTTTTTCCATCAACGGAAAAATATTTAAAAAATAAAGCATGGATTCTTTCTTGACACTTCCTTGACACTATCATCATAACATGTACCTTTCCCTTGACCTATGAAAAACATTTCAAAAAAAACTTGGGATTAGCATAAAAAGCATAGTAAGGGTTATAAAAATATGGAAGGGAAACATGAGTTCATATATACATAACAATGAAATCATAATTTACCCATAAAACATAGGCACTTTAACATACCTCATAAAATCATTAATAAATCATAGAAATCATAAGACATAAAAGATAACATGAGGCATTCATAACATTCTTACGTAGGGAGTAACCCTCTTGGTTATGTTTGGAATACCCACCACAGTATATTCCCTAAATCTCTTCAGAGAAACCTTAACTTTTCACTCCTTCGCGTTACCCAATGCATTGGAGAGATATATTGGGCTCACCCGCCCTTAGTTTATCACGGAACCACCCGTATTCATAACAATGCCCATGAACCCTAACATAATCTTATCACATAAAATATGCATAAAGGAAACATAACATTTCCACCTTTCAATAACAAGATATCAATACAACACATAGATATAAAAACATTATGAAAACCATTTTCAATACCCAAAATAAAAGAAAAGTAAAACATGGTATTTATTTTTCTTTTGAAAAGAGGGTATGGCTTGTAGAGGAAGCCGAAATTCAAATAATGGTCACGGCGGCGGAGAAGTCTTTGTCGCCGCATACGTATGACAAAAACATTCCCTTTTTTCGTTTAGTAAACGCTTCGTATAAAAAAGATTCCTTTTGAATAAACATAAAATTCAAAGGGGATTATACACCGTAAACAATAAAGTTGTGTATAAAACAAAATATGCCTCAATGAAAGGAGATTGAGACGAAGTCCCATACAAAGACGGTATCCTTGGATTAAGGATAAATCAATTATATAATTATGTGTGGAAAATGAATACACGAAATATAAGTGGGTATTAAGTGTATAACAATCAGAAGATAGTCACACATAATCATAGAATGACATATTAAAGGTGTATAAATTTATCCCAAAGAATCAAAATTGGGTTAAGAAGTTCCCTTGCAAAAATTCAACAGCCTAACGGCGTCTCTTCAAAATTCAAAAAAAGAGTTGATGAGAGATAAAAATGGTATCTCATCACTTGGTAATAAAATTTACTTCAATAAAGATATATAAGAAAATATCCCAACATGATAGTATGTGAATTAAAAGACATAACAAAATAAGTCTTTTAAAAAGAGGAGGGTGAAAGGTTCCCTTACCGACTTGGGTAACTTTCGAAACGTACACCCCATTGAAGAAGGGTCATACAATGAATATGTAAATACCCATAAATGAAATTATATTAAACAAAGTGTATAATAATGGGAATTACATACACCACTCAAAGGAAATGGTGGCAAATGTAGCATAAATCTCACGGGACTAAAAGTGAGATGGAAAATCTCTTACGAAAACTCGGCAGCCTAACGGCGCCACTTAAAACTTCCAAAAATGGGTTGATGAGATCAAATAGGGTCTCTCGTCATATTAACATAAAATTTAAAGAAAGATTAATATAAAATAACATCCCGATCATAAGAAAGATGAGCTTAAAAAGAATGACATAAAAGAGTGTACTTAAAAAGAAAGAGAGGAGTAGGATACCTTACCTCGGGTCCGACTTGACTCGATCGGTCATTAATCTCCTGAATAATAAACTTGAGTTAATTCCTAATTCGTTAAGAACCTTTTTTAAGTTCATTATTCCTTTTATATCACTTATTACAATGTCATGAACACTATGTTATTATTTAAGTTAATAACGGTCGTTTTAACGATCATTGGTACTTGAGTCAAAAATAAACTCTTTATAATTACAAGTTGTTAATGTGGTAAAATATTCATTATATCCAGAATTTTATTCATTATTTAGATATCATATATATCATATATATCCAGTATATTCATACATTTATAATATTACATAATTTTTAGAGGTAAAAAATGAAATGCACCGTTCATGGAGATGGTAAGTCGTACGTACGCATGAACGCTACTTTCATTTCTATTTCATATTTTTATGGAATGGAATCATAATGATATAAAGGTATATTATAATTCCATTATAATATAATATATATAACCATTAATTAAATCCTTTATACGTCCCACATATGGCATTAACGAAATCAAATCACTTTGAGGGGGCGGTAGTCCGCACTTCCTTAAATGAAGATATCGCGTTTACCCATAATGGAAACCATAAAGGTATGACCAAAATGAAAAATACAGAAGCTTAAGGAGAAAATAAACACATTATATATCATATATAAATATAGTGACATCTAAATGGACACATTTGAAGGTGTTAAAAGAATGTTGAACAATCATCGTTTCGGGAGGTAGAAATTCTCCTTCCACAGAAACAGTATGTTCTTTAACCATTATATGTAGGTGGGTGCAAGTTTAGCTCGAAATATTCTTATAAAAAAATCCTAGTATATTGAGGATACTGGAGTTGTTACAAAATAAATGAATAAAAATAGTTTAGGGGTTGGAGAAGAAAAATAAATCAAAAGGACTCAAGCGATGACATTACCTTAAAATCAGATAACTTCCTTTGATTTGAGCTCCAAGGATTCCTTGGAAAGGATTATGACCAATTTGAGGCTTCAAGGAGTTAGAGAGGGATGTGGAGAGACAAAATGGGGAGGGGTGGGCCGAGCCAAAGGCTTTTGAAGTATGGGTAAAGAGGTATAGGTGGGGGCCTTTTATAAGAGGAGAGGAGGGGCACTCTTGGAAAGTGAGCAAATGTTACTTTATTTGAAAATGAGTTTCGGATTTAAAAGGTCCCAAATTGATATAATTCGTGAATAAGGTGATAAGGGTTCGAAATACACCCATCCAATAGGTTTTGGACATGTGTAGGTCTTAGATATTACATTATATTTCCATTTTATTTAAATCTCTAAATAATGAGGGCATCGCTGCATCATCATGATGTAGTAAATAATTTAATTTATTTAATGTCTGAAAATTATAAAAAAAATAATATGATGTAGGAAAGCTTTTTATATTTCTAATGACTATTTATAGTTAGAAATCTGACTTGTATAACCCCATGTAAAAATTGTTTTAGTAAAACATCTCATGTTTGTGTCATTTTTACATTAACATTAAAGAAAAAGTTATTTCTGTCATTTCCAACCAAAGTGGATCCATGGGGTCCCCAAGTTGACCCATGGATTGTCTTGGTCGTCTATGACTCATCCAATGACGTTAGTACATGTGTCTAGGTCATTTAATTTTATTAAAACATTATTCTTACCTTAAACTACATTAATTACCTCTAATCGCGATTAAAAACTTAATAAGTTACTATTCACCAAAAAAATATTTTAATCCCATTGAACCACATTTTACTTATTAATTAAAACCATGTATATAGGATTTTTGAAATTCAAAACAAAAAGGTGGCAAAATTTTATTTAAATGGAAAATCAATTTTTTATAAGTACCACTTAGTGGTTTCACTATTCATCAAAAATTGAATTTTTTCAGAAAATTATCAAAAATACACCCTAAGCTATATTTGATATTCTGAATTCAAAAATGATGTCTATTTTACAAAATTCAAATCATATAAGTTGCATTAATTAATTTAATAATTAATTTCCGCTGTCAAAACAAATAGTGTGTTTTTATGAAACAAAATGTATCAAAAGATTGATACTAGTTTAAGTACGATTTCAAAGTGAAATTAATTCCATCGACCACTATTGGATTAAATGGTAAAAATATATTCTAATTTCACTTTAAAAAAAATTAAAAAGATAATCTAATCATATAAATAAATTAGATTAAAAAAAGGTTTTGAATTAAAATACAACATTTTCACTATTCATTAAAAATTGAACATTTTCAGAAAAATACCAAAAAATTACACAAAGTAAATTTTGATGACTCGATTCTAAAGAAGAATTTAATTTTGTCAAATATAACACATAAAATTGTCAAAAAGTGTATTTAAAATAGATTCTCCATCAAAAGGCGGTTAATCGACCCTTTAAAAAATATTAGAATGTTTACGCTTAAAATGGATTCATTCGCATTTTTAATCCTCTAAAATTTATTGTAAAAAGTAAAAATATTTGACAAACATATATAATCATTTTTTAGTTAGTTCTATTCATTCCCGCCATCACAACAGTTAGGCGTTAAATACCATTTAAAATAATATTATTTTATTATTAGAGTGGAACGTAAGATTCCCAAGAAACTTGTTGTTGCGTGTTGGGTACGCCATCGAGCATAGCATCCCATTTAAAGTAATATTAATATTTTTATTCAAAAATATGGATAAATGTGAAAATGACTTATTCTTTATTTACCTGGGGTGTTACCATAATCTAGTGATATTTTGGAAAGCATTATGAATTTTTATGTAAAAAATAATCGGTCCACTTGAATATTTGAAGGTATCTGAGAATACCCTCTTTTAATGGTATAAGATCACTCCCAAATTCCCTATCAAGTTAAAATTTTCATGGGAAATATTTTATAAAACATTTCACTGTTTCTTTACATATATATACATTTTTTTCACTATATTTTTCAGTTTAAAAATATATCAATTCATTTTCACATATTTACATATATTTACAAATTTTTGTAAATATAATTTTAATGGAAAACATCTTCGAGATTTGAAGAAACCAAATATCATGAAAATTGGACTTTTCATAAATGCATTAATATCTACGTATTAGAAAGTTCATTACTAAAATCCATATAATCATTTTTTAATTTAGCTTCTTTAAATGGAATAATTTACTCAATCCTCATGTTTATATATATATATATATATATATATATAAATACACACACACATATATGTATGGAATGTTATAAAAATCAATAAATATATCTATAATTATCACCATGAATGAAAAGTATATAAAAGTGATTACTTGAAATGATATGATTCCATTACATTAAAATAATAATCTTTTTGTTCATAAAATTCCAGATCTTGAAAAAATTAAGTTTTTTATATAAAGTAAAAAAATATAATCATATTTTTATATTATAATAGTAAAATATAAGCTTTAAGAACCATTTAAATACCTTATATAATTATAAATATGAATTTAGAAGTCTTAGAAATAAATAAACATAAAAATTGAATACAGTATATAGATGTTTGAATATTATTATAAATTGATATTTTAAAATAACATATACTTATATATAAACATCGTTACATAAAAATAAATTGGAAATTAGAATAATTAAACTCAATATCTTAAAAATATATAAAAAAATTATATATGAACATATTATAACCCTACTAATTCTATTAAAACATAATATGAAAATAAATTTAAAAAATAAATTCCAAAAGGATATGAGAATATAAGTTTAGAGAAAATAATTATGACACCCCTAAAGAATTTTCATAAGAAAAAAATATCATGCAATTAAATAACTATTTATTTACTATGTTTTCTTTGCCTTCTTCTTAGTATACATTAGACTCACTCACTATTCTCACAAACCCAATGTGGGTTTCCCCTTAACAAAAAAATTCATTGAAAACAATGGAAAAAGGGCTCAGACCCCTCCCCTCAGTATAAATCCCCCCAGTAATTTCATCTCATGTTAAATATATATACAATCAATTATTGTGTGTTTTTTATTATAAAGCACTATCATACTTATTGGTTAATCTCAAACTACATCAGATAAATCTATATTTTATAAGAATGTCACAAATGATTATAAATAAAACCAATTAAATATATATATTCTTCTATCCCAAATTTAATGCTTGATACTAAAAGGTAATGTAGGGTCTTAACAAAAATGAAAATTGTGTATACTTTTGCATTAATATTATATTCAAAATGAAATTATATAATTTATCATGTTGACTGACAGAGACTGTCAAACCCAATTTAGTGCATCAATATGAATCACTTTTAAATTGTTCCAAATCAATTAGCTGTATTTTTATACATTTAACAAATCATGGGTATGCATGGAACAAGACATGATCTAATATCTTTAAAAAACATCAAACAAATTGAAAAAAGATATATAAGATGGTATGATATACATGAATAACCCTAAAATATTTGTATATTCCTAAAAGAGAGATAAACAACAGGGAACTCATTACATTAATAGAGGAAGAAGAATTATCCAAGATAACAGAAAAGAAATTATTATACTTAAAATGACCTAATAGATACGATTCCTAAGGATTTGGACAACAAAATTTAAATACACATACCTGTAAAAAGAAAAATGAACCACCTTGGACATTTGACCTCCATCAGTGTTCATTATTATGCTCAAACACTAATCCTTTCTTGTTACCTCCTTAAGAAAATCTAAAAACCCTAATCATGGTCGAACCTTAGTGATTAGCACTATATTCTATCGAGGCTACATCTGAAACCAAACCCTCATAACAAGGTTGATCCCTTCAACTGAGTTTGTCCCTTCTTCTCTAACAATATCTAGTTTCTATTAAAGCCTATGGTACACTTCAACATTGGAACACCTAATAATAAATCCTCATAAATGATTTCCCTTATTCAAAAATAAATTCTCTCTTCTATTTATTCATTTTATCATTTTTTAAAATATATTAGTGTTGCGATTTTAATACATGATCATAATTTTATATGTATTAATTATATTCATCGTTTCATATATTATCATAATTTTATAATTTAATATTTTATATTAATTTTAACCTTATTAGTACACATAATTCAAAAATTGAGATTAAAATTATGACTTAGAAAAATTATTTTATATTTAAAAAAATATATATCCTTCAAAAAAATGGTATTTTAAAATATTTTATTAATTTAAAAAATAAAATTCTTGAATTTAAAATCATTATTTTTTGAAAAATTAATCACTTATTATATATATGTATATATATTCAAGGGAAATAAAAAAGAAGTAATATATTTTTTGTAATCTTCACAGATAAAACATGCAGTTTTTTACATTAATGTATTAACATATTACAACTAAAAATGTATTTTAAATATTAATATATTATAAATTTTTATATGATAATAGAAATATTAAAATATAATTTTATACAAAGTAATATACTGGTTATAAAAAATATTTTTTTAACATTTTAAAATAAATTTTATTTTTTAAAATAATAATTTATTTAATATAACATAAGATTTAAAAACTATAAATTTATGAAATAATTTAATATATCATTTATAAACAAGGTATTATTCTCAAAATAATTTAATGTAATATTATTTTTATGTTTTATTATATAATTTTAAATATTTAACTTAACTAATAATCAATGTTTACTTTGATTTTATTAAAATTATAAAGAAATCCATTTTAATAAAAAATTATTACTATTCTAAAATTTCTAGAATGTTACAACAACCAAATTAAAACATTGACATTATACTATGAGATCCACTAATTGAACAGTATTGAAATTAGAATCTGGGATTCACAAACCATTGATATTAAAGAAGAATTTTTTTTATAAAATCATAAATAGAAAAATCAGTGTATCTGAAAGATGGGAAGAAGTGTTACAAGAATAAGAAACTAGGATGTAGTAGAATATAAATATCGAAATTAGTGGTATTGGTTCTTGATAAATGTATCAGGATATCTCATTTAAGATGTAGTAGTCAAAGAATTGTTCATTCATCCCATGGGAGATCGTCTAATATTAGTGAGAAATGTTCAGCACATAGAGAATTTACCACACTTCATAGTATCAACACCGCCACAATATTCACATTATATAATATGAAAATATGAATGAAAATTTTTAAGAAGTATTATATGTTTATTCAATTAATTTCCCATATTATGTAATTGAAAGTATGTAACTCGTTTTTAAAACAAATAAACTTAAAACACCAGTTATAGGTAAGAGAAGTTAATAATAATAGTAATACTATATTATTAGAAAGATAGAGAAAGTGATATCATTTTTCATAATAATCACACAACATATGAAAAAAATTAAAATTAATGAAGATTGATTCAAACAAATTTGAAAGCATTTGAATGAATAATTTGAAATACATCCATAATAATAGGCTAATGAATGATACCATGAAAATAGATGTTTTGATAAATGAAATATGGAATTAAAAAACATTTAACTTAAAGAATAAATTAAACCTATGGAGAAATAAAAAAAATTATTACACTACATTAAAATGATTTTAAAAAATATTAATATCTAATAATATTAATTTATAAACAATGCAGTTTTGGAAGACAACATAAAAAATAAAAACAAGTTTTTAGTTTCAAGCTATAAGATTGATGTGCGAAGATAGAAAACTATTTGATATTTTTAAAAACAAATTATAAAATAATTGAACATACTTTAGATAGGTTATATATAACTAATATTTATTTATAAATTAATTATAATAATTTCACAATTTTAATTAAACATGTGTCAAATTGATATATGAACATATTATTGAAACAAAGGAAGTTTCTATATTTTATGATAAGCAATAGAAGTTCCTTAAACTATATCTCTAAATTCACGTAACTAAATTTTACAAAATATTTTTTATCTATGTATCAAATAATCACCATGAAATAAAATTTCACATGGGTGGATCCATGAAGTAATTTAATGTAAGTGAATCGATTTAGATTTTACTACATTGGTGAATCACATACTCGAATAACATATCTGAATTTCGCAAATGTGTATATAGATTGAAATAACATGTTTTTACATAAAAATGGCCCTCTTAACGGAAAGATCAACCTAAAGTCTTGATTAGTTATATTTTAAAAAATTAATTTGATTTAAAAAATAAAAGGAATAAGATTAATCAGATTTATATAAATAATGTTATGATTAATATATAGAAGTAAAATATTTGTGAAAAAAATTATAAATAATACTGAAATTATAAAGTAAATTATGTCACATTTTGAGATATGATAGTGATAAATTGAGATGTTTATTTCTTGTAATGATATTTATAGAAATTTATTATATTTCAACAAAATATTAGACTCTCAACTTGGAGTTCTATATCCCACAATACAATTGAAATAAATAAAGAAACTGATTCTAGATAAAGGGCAACATGGAAGACAAAATGGCTATGTAAATTAAAAAACAGTTACATGGATTACAAAATGGAGACATTTATTCTGATAAATAGGCAACATGTAAATATAAAAAAAAACTTGTATAAATGCTATTTTAAGGTCCAAAATGACTTATTAATCCTTATAATAGTTCAAGACACTTGTGAAACTTGTTTCTAAAAATGGAATCATGAAATCTAATTATATTTTTAGAAGATAAATATTATGATATGATTTATGTTACACAAAGGTTTAATCAATAAAAAATTCAATATATTAATAATCATAAATGAAATCAAACATATAAATATATATATATAATTACCAAATCATAAAGTATTTCAAGGAGCCACTAAACATTATCCCCCTATTTTATAATTACAAAACCAAGTATTTTTTCTAAAAAATATCCCCCTTTTGAAAATATGAAAAACATATTGTTTCAAATAAAAAAATGTTTTCTTATTATAAGATAATGAAATAAATATAAATAATAGTTTTTATAAATTTTTTCATAATCATTAGATTTTAAAAAACAAGTATAAAAAGGCCACTATAAATTTATCCATTGTTAAAAAATAAAATTAAATGAATTGTGATGAAATTTTAAATGATGTTCGAGAAAAATAATGTTAAATTATTTACAAAATATTATTTTATACAAACTGAAACTTTAAATTGTATGTTAAAACAATATAGTATTTATTATAAGTATTAAAATTATAATATATTAAAAAATATTGATATTGTAATTAATAAATTGTATTCTAAAAAGTAAATTTCACATTTTATAGATTTCATGATAATATGAAACTTTTAAGATATAAACACATTCGAACATCCCCTAAACACATTTTACCAAGATAATATTATGATTCCAAAATTAAATGTTCATATTGAATATTTTTAAACAATCTAAAGTATAAAGGCTTAGGAAATTTATCTGCTAGTTGATTATCATTAGTTGAAAACTCTAAAACCACATCTCCTTTATTCAAATGATCTCCAATCAAATGAAACCCGATATTGATATGATTTATTATAGAATTTTGTATTATATTTTAGTTATTATATTTTGAGATGTTTTTTCATAATAAATAATAAATTTATCAAGATAAATACCAAAATCAAGAAAACTTTTCATAATCAATAAACTATGAGACTAAGAACTAGTAGTGAAGATATATATAGCTTCTTTAGTTGATAGAGAAACAAATTATTCTATCTTAGAAGACCATGAAATTTAACATTTTTATGAAAATGAAACATACTTGATATTATTTTTCTATCAATGTTATAGTCATTCAAATCATATTCATAATATGATATTAAATAAAATAAATTAAATATAGAATAAAATAAACCAAAGTTAATAGTGATATTAATATATCTAATTATTATTTTTAAATATTTAATATTTAACACTTTTGAATCATCTTGAAATATTACACATAAAAAACTTGATATCCATCCAAAATGTAGTTATATAAATAACACTACCAATAATGCCTATATAAAAATTAATATCAACATATTCACCAGAAGCATCGACATATAATTTAATACTAGTACTCATAGGATTTTTAATAAATTTATGGAAATTGAGACCAAAGATTTTGAAAACTAATAAACATAGTTATATTGATTATGAATGATCCCATTATTCCTTTGATAAATTTTACATCCATGAAATAATATTAACTCTAAAATTATTCACATTTAAAAATAAGATGGCATTAAAGTAGAAAAAACATTGCAAATAAATTCCCTTGAGGTTACAAAAACTGCATCATAAATATAAATTTTCAAAACTAAAATATTATTATAAATTATTTAAATAAATCTTATTGGATCAACATTACCATTTTTGAAACAATTAAAAAATAAGAATAATGAAATCCTTTGATTCCAAGCATGAGGTTCTTGTTTTTGATAATAAAAAGCTTTAGATAAATTAAAAACATTATTATAAAATGTATTATTTTCAAAACTAGGGGGTTGAAAAACGAAAGCACCTTTAGATATAAAACCATTTAAGAACAAAATTTTAACATTCATTTTATATGAAATAAGACCATAAAAACTAGAAATAAATAAAAAGTTTCTTATAGCCTCTATCCTAAAAATAGGTGAAAACTAATCTTCAAACTACATACCTTCTTCATGAGAGTGACATTCGACAATAATTCATGATTTTTTTTTCAGATTCATCTAGATTTTTTATGAATATTCTTCTAGTTATGTTTACCTTCTTATCATAAAGAAATTTTAGAAACCCAAAATAATATTTCTAGAAAATATATTATAATCATATTTCATATAAATAATTCCCTTTGGGTCATTTAAAGTATCAACATAGTTAGTAAAGTCATGATGGGAAAAAATGTAGAGTTATCAATGAATTTTCAAGTATAGTGTAATATCCCTTGATTTTATGAAATATCATATTTAAAATTTATTTTAATTCATGGATAAATTGAGTTACATGAAATTCATAGTTTATCTTATTTAACATACATCAC
Source organism: Viscum album (assembly GCA_963277665.1). Taxonomy (NCBI): domain Eukaryota; kingdom Viridiplantae; phylum Streptophyta; class Magnoliopsida; order Santalales; family Viscaceae; genus Viscum; species Viscum album. The sequence goes on along the minus strand of OY728145.1, from coordinate 614,345,625 downwards.
CATGATTATCTTTCATTTTACATAACATCATTTTTTTCTGATAACAAGTGTTACATGCAAGATCGAGTCTTACCGGACAAAAATATGGTATTAATATTATTTTTTAATATGATCGTTATGAATGTGCCATTGGAATGGAGTGAATTTATAATATTATTTAAATTATGAAAGCATTTATTACAAATTTTTATAAAATGATTTCATTGATTACCAATTAATTAGAAATGAAAATAAAAACCAATTGAATATAACAAAAAATATTTTTATAAAAAAAGTATTTTTATACACCGAAAAGATTTTTGTATAAATTTATTAATTTAATTACTAGTATATAAATATTTTAATGAAATTTATATATAATATATTTTATATAATTTTTATCATTCATCCTATTTCTTTTCTATTCATGATATAGAAATTAATTCAAATTTTACACATAAAAGATGTATTTTTTAAGGTAGTTTTTCCACCTTTTGATGGTGCACATGTTTTAAAACTAAATTTTTATACTTTTATAAATTTTTGAAAAAATAAAATTAATTTTTTAAAGTTTAATTTCAAAATTATCTTTGGGTTAATTTTGATATTTTTATGTGAAGTTTCATTATTTGGATGTATAGTGAAAATACTGAATTTTAATTGAAGATTAGTTTTTAATCTAAATAATTTATAATGTTAAATTACATTAGAAATTCGTTTTAAAGTTAAATTATATAAATTATACATATATTAATTCAATTTGGGTTATTTGAGTCATTTTTATATCGAATTTAGATATAAAAACATATCAATCTTTTGACAATATTCACTTTATAAACCCGCATTCTCGTAATGTATGCGAGAATTATTTTAAATTATATTTTTCCAATTCTGTTAAATGAAAATTGAAAAATGGATTCCATATTTTTAATAATCATAATTTATATTTTTTTAATATGCTAAAATGTATTTTTTACTAAAGTGATTAGTGTAAACCATTAAAATTAATCACATTTATTTGGTACTCAAATGAGATTTCAATGTGACTAAACCATAAGCATATGGGGACACATGTGTGAGACACTCGTACTGAATGACTTTAATGAAAATATTTAGGCCTTATATATTATATAATATATTTCTATGCATTATTTTATCCATTTGACCTTAAAAACATGGGTGGAATTCCCTCTTTCAATAATTTACAATTTTCCATTCACACCCCTTATAAAAGATCACCAAATATACTCCTCTCTCTACCCTCTAAAGACCTTTGGACTGACCAATGACTAACCAAATCACATCTTATATTTCATACACTAATTATAGAATCATTACTTTAGGAATAAATCCAACAAATTAAGTCATTTGGTGCAAACCAAAAAGAGTTACCCAAAGAAGAGGTAATGCTCATCAATATGGGTTTTATTGTATTTCTTTCTACATCCCCATAAATTCATTGTATTAAAGGTTTATATAATAAAATATTTATTCTGACTATACATATTTATTATTATGTTATGTGTTAAAACTAAAAAATAAAAAAATTAATCAAATTGGTTACGAAATCGTCATTCATGTGTGCGGTGGACTACCTCCTCGTGAAATGATGTTATTCATTTCTCTATTACCACCATTTATGATTGAGAATAATGAATAAAAAAAATTTATATATTATATTTATGAGATTTATAACATAATTATACCTCTGGAGTCATTATATCATATACCCCCTTTTTACATTTTATACTGTAGGGGATACGATAACATCACTCGTGTGTACGACAGACTACCCCCTCACAAAGTCATGTGAAGTGTTTTTCACTAACATGTTACATGGAAGATAATAAGGTTAATTATAATGAATATATATTTGATATAAATTACATCAACATTATATTCATGAAATAAGTATCTTTTTTGAAATACCAAAGTCGATCTGATCATAGATTTGGTAACCCAAATCCATGACCCCAAAACGTTTATTAAAAGTAAAGGCATACATACACTCACATCATGGACCAGAAAAACATGTGACACACAATGCCACCAAATAATGAAGTGGTAAAACCAATATCACGTGAAACACCAAATACCATCCAAAAATAATGAGGTCACACGACCCAAAAATATAAAAGTGGTCACAAAGATAAAACCCAAATAGCCCATTACGAATCTAGACACCACTGCAAAGCCCAAATGTTGACACCCATGTGAGATACCTGCAGTCAGAGTTCGCGCCACACTACTTTCCAAAACAGATTGTAAACTTACCGCAAATCACACCCCTATCATGGTGTCACCAGATCGCATCCCAAAACAACAGCCTTGCTTCCGGTGAAGCATCACCGATAATCATGCCACAAAAACGACAGCCCATGATCGTGAACTTCACCGAACATGCTGTCAACGCCTGTGCGCATCAACATACCGGCACCTGTTCATTATCAACGACGCAACCCGCGCCCAGATCTCGATGCATCACACCGCCATGGCACTCCACGAACTCTGACCGCCATCACAACGTATACCACTTCACGTCGGAAGCCCTAAATCTGTGGGGCACCAACATCCCCACGAATGTCGTTAGCCCCGACAGGCGTCAGATCCACCCGTTAGGACAGGGATCACCTGCCAAACCACCGGGATCACAAATCCGCATCGGCATAACATTGACCCACCATGTCAGCTGCAGTGCGTATCCATCAATGCCTTCTCCAGGCTTTATTTTCCATCGTAAACCTAACGAACTAGAGTCCACAGCCAACGCTCCTCCCGACATTTCACTCATCTCATGCATCGTTCCACTGCTCTGTTGCTGATGTATACTCAGCTTCCGACCGAACCAATGTTCACAACCAACACCCTGTTGTTTCCAAGCTTCACTCATCTCCCAAACGCTCCCATCGCTAGAAATACCTCCCATTTCTTCCCTTGTCTCCCTATTGCCCCCATCACTTGAGTTACCTCCAATTTCTTCCATAGATTCAACCTTATAACGAATGCCACAAGCTGAAAACATCTCTAAAGTGATGTGATTCCTATTACCTTAAAAAAAATGATATATAAAATTACATATAATTAAATATCATTGTTTTTTTGATATAATGACCATTAAGTAAAGATAAATTTTACTAACCTTCTTTCCATAATGATCATTGGAAAAATAGTAACATTAGTAATGCGTACGTGCAACCTACAGTCTCCATTATCATAATGTTAGTTCATTATTCATAACAATATTTCATGGATTTTATTGAAATTATAATTCATCTATACATATTATAATTATATCATTTTAATTATGTTTTAGATATTAAAATAATGACTCATTTGTCTATATTTGATCTACTAGAGTTGTTTATGACACATACACTCAATATGGTCAATATGACCAATGTATTATTATTTTAATAAATTAAAATATATAGCATGTTATCAAGTGAAATAAAATTAATTATAAAAATTTTAATGTTTCTCAGAAAAGTTAATAAATAACCTTGGTTTATTATTTAGGAAGATAAATACACACGTGCTGAATGAGAGTCAAGGTAAGGGACATCATTTCAATATCTTTTTATTAAGGAATAAATGTTGTTTTTTACCTTTATTATTTTATAAGGTGTATATACATTCCCTTATATATGTTACACCATGAATTTATCATTTATCATGAAATTTATTGATATTTAATGTTATTATTTAATGGGTTTTATGATTCAAGTGTTTCTCAACTGATAACGTGGTTTTTCTTTTCAATATATCTTTCTTTTAAAGTTTTCCTCGCATATGTTACTCTTTCATGTTCAGGTTTTTAAAATGATTTAATTATTTTCTTTATATAGAATTTTGTATTAACTAACAACTAAACCATTAGTAGGATCAGTTAGTCTGAAATCCTCAAGAAAACCTCCTTATATTCTAGAGGTTGCCAACTAGAAGTGAGGGTCCAAGGAGATGATAGTGGGGAGACTATACACTCATGATCAATGTAGAATACTGGTATATGAAATAATAAATAATAGAAAAAAAAGAATTGTTAATAAATTATAGACATAATAGTGGAAGAATAATATAAACTGAATATAAAAGATAGAAAATTCTAATGTACAACCGTATTTTCATGTCTAGATGATGAAGCATAACCAAAACAATTGACATACAATAGGAAACAAGATACAATAAAATATATAAAAAAATAAAAGAAATAAAATCCCTAAGGGTGATCTCTATGAGAATCATGAGCTCTATCTCGGCCCTGTCCTCCTAAATCTCAGGTAAAACAAAAAATCCACAAGAATGAATCCATGGGCATGTGAGAAAAAGGTCTATTGGGGTACCCTGATGCAATAATGGTCTGAACAGGGTTTGAGATATGAATCCCTATAGGTTACTACCCATGGGGTCTATAACTAAAACCATTCCATGACTAATAAGTAAAAAGATATACAGGTAACATGAATAATAAAAAAACTGAAATAAACAACAACTAGCCTACTCAAGTTTCTAAAGGATACCTGGAACTCTACGCGCTTTATCTCATAGATAAAAAGTGCATCTGAATAGAAACTATATGTAAACAGTTATACTATATACATAATATAATTATATATTGCAGCAACCTATATGAACCATGTACGTGTGGATGTAAGTAGCCATATACGTGGAATACTAGGTGCTAGATGGACCAGGGCATAACTCAATCATCAACAACCAGTCTGAACAAGCCTATATTCTCTAGGAAAGGGTACATGTCCAAAATCTCATAATGAGCGGGATACATCATGCTCGTCACTTGAGATGGTCATTGCGACATCATGTCAATACTCAGTACAATTATGGGTGTTCCATCATGCCAACACTTAATAAGGGATGTGGTGCATCATGCCCACTGTCCTAATAATTTCAATGGTCTGAGACATCCTTGACTCAACACCCAATGTAAGGGAGTTTGATTCCACCATTCTAAGGAGAACCCTTAGCATTGTTCCACAAAATATATGAAGTCATAAACATATTTATAATAAATATACATGAGACAATACATAAAATTATTGACATTTATCAAGCCATTATATAAAGACATACCATTTCAATATAAGAATTTATGAAAACACGATCAAATGGTATGGTATTGGCCCTATTTAAATTTTATTTAATTAAAACCATTTAATTCCATTCAAATAATATATTCTTATGTAATTAACTAGAGGTTTGGTTATAAAATGAAATGAAATTAGATTTAAATGAGTTCATTAAATATATTCAAGGAGATAAATCCATCATGAAAAATATAATCAAATTAATACATTCCATTTAAATCAATATTGGAAGTAAATACATCATTTCAATGAATCCCATTTATTTAAAGAATACATGCATCATGAATGAACTAATCAATTAATAACATTGCATTGAATCTCAAAAAGATGGGAATTACATTTTAAACATTAAAAGAGGTTTGTACAAAATATTCCTTAAATCAAACATTGAATTCAAGGAATAATGATTTCCAAAGAATTAATCAAAACATTCTTTAAATTACTAATCATCAATTTTTTATTTCTAATATAATGAACCTCATACGCGGGGTTTTATTATAAAAACATAATATTATTCATAAATGATTAAATTTTCTCAATTAACCATCAATTCATGAAGTATAATACAATTCACGCAAATAATCATTTAATAAGGCAACGATTGCAGAAAAACAAAAAAATGGTTTCAATATAGAACTTAGGAGGTTCTGTTATTAATTGTAAAATTAATTACAAGGGAAAGTATCATTATTTACCTAAGATGAATGCTTAGAAGAAATTATAGTCTTGTTAATCATTAAATTAAATATGGGAAATTCAAGACAGCACATCCAAGTGGTGTCTGTGTTCAAGGTTGTAATCCTCTATATAAGTATCAAAGCTCAATGTGAGAAATAAAAGGTGTGTATAACAATTTAAGATGATGAAAAATAAATTTAAGGAAATGCACAATAAAGGCCGACATGTGGTGCAATGAAAATATTTATAAGTTGATGTAATCTTGGAAAAAATCTATAGAAAACCTACCATATACATAGGATATTCATCTCGTCCAATATCAATGTCTGATTTGGTCATGTTTAGATGAAAACAAAGAAACATATATTCTCCCTGAAAATAGGGAAACTGAGTTTGCACCATGATAACTTGATTGAGAGAAAAATAAATTAATAATACTCAAAAAGAATCAAGAGCCTACTGAGTGGAATCTATAGAGACTGATGAAATTTGATTCAGAGTTCTAAAGAAAGAGATCTATTAAAGATTGGTTTAGGCATTGGAGGAAGCCATAATTCCAGAGGAGAGGACTGACATGTTGGAGGAAGAATAAAGAAAAATAAAACATAATCTCACTAAGGAAAATAATAATAATTTCATCCTCACAAATGGGTCACATGGTTTATCCACATTGTTTGGAAAAAGCGTGTGACAACCGTACAACTCTTACTACTGAGGAACCCACCTAATAAATATTTTTCTGCATGGTTATACTAACCATGAGATAACTGTGGGATGAATGGTGATTAGATGCTTTCTAAGTATCACTATCTATGAGGGATAAGCCCACAGTTTGGGTAAACTGTGCACAGCCCGTGCGATACTTTCTGCTCCTTTGAAACATGGATCACAATTTGTTGTTGGGGGCCATATGGTTTCCAAAAAAACATTACACCCATGCATAATTGATGTTTGTTGGGGCTCAGTGCTCTTGAAAATCAATGAGAAACATGTGTTACCCCTCATTAATTTACTGAAGTCCAAAAACAAAACTTTTACATGTCCCAAATCTTGGAATTCTATTTCAAAGCTCATTTCATAGAACCACCCATCCATTAAACACCAAAATTCTTATTCCCTTTGAATTTTACATTTTCTAAAAAACATAGGTCATTAAAAACTCCCCAATTAAAAAATTATCATCCCTATGAAGCCTTTGGAAAATAATGAGAACATCACTTGACCAACAAAAATTATGAAGTCACTTTCAAACAGTTTCATTGTGTTTCCAAATGCCCAACAAACCAACAATCATTAATTTAAGATTATCTAACTTTATATATAAAAAGGTGATACAATGCTAATTTGACAAATGAAACACAAAAATAGAGGATACCAAACCCTATTTATTTAGAGACATGATCACGTAATCATCTCGATAAAAAATATATCCAATGGTTCTCCCCAACCAGGGATTTAAAATTAGAAGGGGAAAATTCCAAACCATGGAACCTCCACCGTCATAATTTCCTACGAAGAACACCCTATGTGTTCTAACAATATTACTAGCATGGGATCTTTAATAGGGTGAACATGATTACATCTGATGCCATAATGGAAACCTCCCTATAAAGAAAATGTTGAATCCCAATTGACCAAACTGAAGCTGGTCACGCAAGAATTCATTAGAAGACACAACTAACCATCACACCACACCTATCTTAACCCAAAGACATGTTTAAATTTGTTCATTAAAACCATACATATTGAACAATTTGGATAAATATTTGAGCCACCTCGAGCTGGACATTTCCCAAAAGGTTTGTCTTAGATGACCTCTATATTACAACTGAACCACCAATCCTTCTTCCATCGAATCTTGTGTTTATAACTATAATGTTCACAAAATCCCATACATGACATCTGGGGATTCTCCCTAATCAAACGAAGATTTGAACATTTAATCTTGTCCGCCTCAGTATGAAGAAGGGTGTAAATAGACCCATCCTATTAAAATCATTACCCATTGAACACCAACTCTGATCCCGATAACAATTTCAAGATAACCACAGATTTATAGAATTGGAGTCCAAGGAACTATGTCAAGGTAGTCCATACACTATGCTTATAAAAGGGATATTGGTACAAGGACAAAACATCAACATCAGATCATTTATCTTGCCCAGAGTGGCTTTCACCTGGTAGTCTAGTCAATGAAGAATGACTAGTGTCCAAGATTACATCTAAGGACTTCCTATAAGGGAACCCTGGTATCAGTCAATATTGACCACGTCTCCTTAAAAACAACACATCCAGAGCACAATCATGATAAATCACCTGAACTAGCCCATCATCTTTTAAACATTAGTTCAGTGTAAGACCAACAATCTCTTATTGCACCATGTAAAACATCATTATATGGGAAATGGTAATCTCTTTATGAAGAGTAAACTTATATTAAACCAAAATAAGAATATTTGAACCACTACTAGTTTTCCATTTGAATGAAACTCAACATGAACGTCTGACACATATCCATTAACTGATCATAGGAATTTACCACCCGAGGTGTCCTATGATTTCATAAAATATAGGCATTGAAGTCTATTAAAGACCAAAAATGTTTCTCAAGGGTCACTTACACATCCAACCAAAGCCACATTGTGCTTCTGAGAAAGCAATGATACAATTAAAAACATTGAATCCTCATGGGAAATCAAGAAACGCCAACCATTTCCAATGGTCATTCTTGGTTATTTTCCTTCTACTTATATAGACCCACATTCACTAGAACTAAAAAGACATTCCCCACCAAAAAAGTGTACTATTCATTAAAATAATGAATAGACTATCTTCTCCTAAGAACACTAGATCAAAACACCTTAATGCAAATATTTAAGCATTTGGTATGAAAGCCGAAACAAAAATTGATTGAAATGTCAAAACACACTATTGTCTTGAAAATCAATCTGGAGAATTAGGAAGAATTTATTTCTTTAATTCATTGGTCACTATACTACAAAGATGAACTAATACTGTACTCAATAGCTTAAGGCTCCTTGATTCCATCAAATCCAATTAGTTTGTTACACCTTTGACAAAAATGATGGGAAACCCATATATTAACACATACACTATAATATTTCATGAGGAAATGACACATCTTGGATAATATACATAGGATTTTCTTCACTATAATTTCAAGTATTGGATGTACCATGAGGAAAATTGGCTCACGTCACACTATCCCATACAAATATAAAACAGATTGCTATCCTCCTTGGTATCCCTTAAAAAGTATATTTTCAGGAGTACTATGAAGCATCCGACCATGACCTTGGAATGTCTAAACTTCCAAAACTGAGAATTAATCGATGGTCACGCCCATACCGAGGGTCTAGAATACCATGAAAACCTATTCGAACATGAGTATCATTTGGAAAACATTATTCACTCTAAGGAAAACAACACCTGAATGACACCTTAGGTCAGAAAGATGACATCATTTAGTAAGTAATTTAATCTCTATGGTTGCAACCTACCACAATATAGCCACCTAAAAAAGTGCATCCACCGACCTTATAAGAAGGTTAAATAAAATAAACCTCACTAGGTCCTATGACAATCATTTAATCCATTTCTAAAAGGAAAAAAGAAGCCTAGGGAAAATGCTCATGTATCCATTCCAAGGAAACTAAAAGGGATATTTTAAATGACCCTTACACTATAGTTTAAACGAAATTTACAACCTAAGGATATCTCTTTAAGTAATTACATTTATTTACATTCAAACTTTAAAAATTAAATGGTTTAAAACTTTTCATCACGTACCAATTTTATCAAAAAAACACTTGGTAACTCATTCAATTAAAATCATGAGGCAAAAAAGGAAATTTATATAAACATAATTTTTAAACATTAATAATTATTTGAAATCCAATAAAAAATTAGTCAATTTATCAATTAAATTCATTTGAAAGTTATCATATGTAAGGAAACCTATGAGTGTCCTTCTATATGAACTTGTGTTTATTAGAATGTAACCTAATAATAGATGTTTAAATTATCAAAAATTAAAATCACCCTTAGTGGGTTATATCATAAGAAGCATGCCCCAAATGACCATATTGTGTCTAGTTGGGCCCTAAATAAATCAATCACATTATCATCATGCTCTTGTGATAGAGTCATATACCATTATAGAGGCAACCAATTCATTTCAACCCAAAATTAAACAGAATTTACATTTATAACAATTTCAAAATACAACATGGTAATATATCCTTGTTTAATTATATTTGTTTCCATTACCCAACCTATAAAATTACAAAACACTTTATAGAATATAGTGTAGATCCAATTTAAGAAAAACCAACCCACTTTAAAATATTGACTTTAGCAGCATTTAAATTTTAAAAATAGTCTCTAATTATTATTGAAGCTCAAATATGGTTTGAGTATACGAGTTAGCTTTTCCCAATTATAAATTTCCCATAAAAACTATAATTAAAAACTATATCCCATTTAATTTCAACCAATAATATCATCCCATGAAACTAATTACTTATTAGAATCAAAACATAGAATGTTATTACAGGAAGTAAACATAGAGAAACATACTACCCCGAATAGAAGCCTGATACAATAGATAAACATGGTTAATAAATAAGTATCATTTAATATAATCACTTATCAAGTTAGTATATCCACATCACAAATATATCACCCAATCATGTTATATACATGTAAATTCTAAATAAAACAAAATAATATCATAACACTCAAGGAACACAATCCATCCAATAGAAAACCTACAAATCTAACTTCATGGCATGAAATATATATGGAATGTGAATTTATATCACCTAATGCATTATCTCTTCAATACCTAGCCAAGGATAAAATAACATAAATTACATAAATAAATAAATAAAGTAATATACACCATTAACTCAAGGTGAAATAATAATCAATAATAATAATGAATGACATCTACAATCATCACAACCCGGGTTACTTGGACTTTTCCCCATGGGTAGGATGATCACTCTGAGACATGACTATTTATAAAGTGATAATATATTCCTATTATTTTATCTACCCACCTAAAATAGTAATAAAAAAGAAAATAAACACACATCTGATACCACTTTGTAAAATCCTAGTACGACTGACCACTAAACAGTTAGCCAAACTAGTGGGTCACATGTCGTTAACCTCACATCCCCATATTCCAAAGGCTTTTGACTAGTTGTGAGGGTTTAAGAAGGTGATAGTGGAGATACTATACCCTCTTTATCAAAGTTTAATAGTGGTATATGAAATAAAAAAAATAAGAAGTAGTAATAAATGAAAGACAGAGCCTTGGAAGAATATTATAAACTAAATATAAAAGATAGAGAAAACAAATGTAGAATAGTGTATTAATGTCCAAATGATGATATGTATCTAAAATATTTGACATACAATAGGAAAAAATATCAAAATGTAATAAATAAATATATACACTAATCAAAATCACTATGAGAGATCTCCACAAGAATCTGGAGATCCAGCTCGATTCTGTGATCCTAACTCCCAGCTATAATCCCACATCTATAAAAAAGATTCCATGGTATTCTAAACATAATGTCTACATAGGTACCCCATTAGAATGGTGTCTAGAGCAGAGTGTGAGATATAAATCCTAGTAAGTACCAAACGCAATGTCCATAACAAAATCCAATACATGAATTATATGTAAAGTTGTTTATAGGTAATATGAATATTAATTAAAATTGAAATAAACAACAACTAGCATTCCTAGGTTCCTAATAGAAACTAGGTGGATCTACCTACTTTGGCCCATGGCTGAGAAGAGTGTCTGAATAGCAACCATATGTATATAGTAACAATATATAGATAGTATAGTTATATATTTCATCCACTTATATGAACCCTATTTGTGTTGATGTATGTGTCCATATTCTTGGAATAATAGGTGCTGGAAGGATCAAGGCATAACTCAGTCATCCACAACTTGTCTGAATAAGCCTATAATATCCAAAAAAGGGTTTATGCACTACATCTCATAATGAGTGGGAGATGTCAGATTTTTCACTTAATATGGTGAGTGTACCATCGTATCAGAACTTGGTACAATGATGATTGTTTAGTCATGTGATCACTGAATACGGGGCGTAGTGCATCATGCCCAATATCCCAACAATGTTAATGGCCTCAAATTTCATCACTCAACCCTCGATGTAAGGGATTTTTATACCTCAATTCTCAACAAAACCCTTACCATCATTCTATAACCAATATCAAGGTATAAATATATTTATTATAAATATCCAAGTGGAAATACCTCTCATGATTTACATTTTTAAATCCATTATATCAAGGTATAACATATCAATTTTATAATTTAAAAAAACATGATCAAAATGTGTGGAATTTCAACCAATTTACATTCAATTTCTTTAAAATTATTTTATTAAATTCACATAAGTCATTCTTATGTAAGTAAGAAGAGGAGTGGTTGTTCTACCCAACTATTTTCCATTTAAATCAGTTCAATAAATACATTCAATGAGATAAATCCAACATGAATAAGATAAAAAAATTAATACTTGACCTTCAAATCACTCATGGAAAGAAATATATCATGTCAGGCGATCTAATTTATTTAAAGAAAACAACCATCATGAATAAACTACTCAATTAATAACATGTCATTGAATCTATAAAAACCTAGAAATTCCATTTTAATCGTCAAAAAAGGAAATATAATAAACATTTATTATATAAAACAATGACTTCAATCATATAGAATACCAAATAATTAATCCAATAATGTTTTAAACAACTAATCATAACTTTTTAATTTCAAATTAAACACACCTCATTCATGTGATTTTATTATAAAGACATGAAATAGTTTATAAATAATTAATTTTTCTCAATTAAGCATCAATTCAAGAAGCATAATAGAATTCACCAAAATAATAACATAATAAGTGATCAATCATTGTAAAAAAGACAAAAGGATTCAAAATGGCACTAAGGAGGTTCCTTTATCAATTAGAAAATTTATTACAAGGAAAAATTCTATTATTAACCCAGTTCGAATGCATAAAAAATATTCCATGCTTTTAATCATTTAATTAAAATGGGGAAATTCATGATATAACACCAAAGGGGTGTCCATGTTTATTTTTGACATCCTCTATAAGTGCAAAAAATCTCAATGGGAGCAATACAAGGTGCACAAGAAAATTATAAAATTATGAAAACAATTTTAAAGTAAATCATGAAAAATGCTGGCATGTGGTGAAACAAAACTATTTTTAAAACAACATAATCATAGGGAAAAATCCATAGACCACCATCGTTATGCCTAAGATGTTCCACTCATCCAATATCAATGTATTATTCAGTTTTCATGGAAAACATTTAACAAAATGATATTATCCCTTAAAATAGGGAAAATGAATTTGCAATATGATAACTCGATCAAGAGAATATTAAATAAATAAATATTATAAATGAAAACAAGAGAATACTGAGAGAAATCTATCGGTATTAACAATGGTCGATTTAGAGTTCAGACAGAGGATATGCATTGAATCTTAGATTATGCATTTGAGGAATCCACAATTCAAGAGGAGAGAGATCATCCAATGTAGGAAGAAAGAATACAAATAAAACGTAAAGTCATTATGAAAAAAAAATAATTTCTTCCTCAAAAATAGGTCGCACGATTTAGCCAAACTATGTGCCAACCGCGAGCCTTCTTATTCTTAGGAAACCACCTCACATGGTTTTTCCCGACCAATTATTATTATCATGTTCCAACCATGTGATTAATAGTTAATAGGTTCTTCATAAGGGGCACTAACCATGTGGGGTAGGTGCACAGTTTGGGTAAACCTTGTGCAGCCCATGCGACACATTCTTCTCTAATAAAATTGTCCGCACAATTTTCTATTGGGGGTTGCACGGTTTCATATAAATTGTGTTCCCGATAAAGACCATAAAAACATGAATTTTTAGGGCTCAATACTACCAAAACTAAATGAGACACCTAGGGACCTATTAGGACTTTACCCCAGACTAAAAAACACTTTTAAGTTTCCAAAATCATGGTATTCTATTTTGAAGCTTGGTACAATGAACGACCAATCCTCCAAACACCAAAATTCACATTCCATTGGAATTTTTCCATGGATGAAAAACATTGGTTTTTACAACTTCCCCACCTTATAACTTCTCATCTTTGATAATACTTATGAAACAAAGAAAATATCACCCAACCTATATGGGTAATGAAATCCCATTGAAATGGCCTCTTTGTATTTCCGGACCCCCAACGTACCTCCAAGTATCACTTTCAGAAAATGAAAATGAAGTCGTCAAAACCCAAGCCAATGCCCAATTTCCAAAAAAACACTAAAAATGAGAATATGTGATCCCGTTTAGCTAGATACATGATCACTTCTTCGTATCGTTAAAGATATTTCCAAAGGTGCTCCCCACCTTAGGCTTTAACATCATAAAGATCAAATTACAAACCAAAACAACTCCACCATCAAAATGTTTTATGAATAACAACCTAAAAATTATAACAATTCCCTCGATGTGGTTTCCTTAATTGGGTGAAGATTATTACATTCATGTCTATAGCAGAAACCTCATTGTAAATAAATAGTCAAATCTCAATCAACAAAACTAAATATGGTCTTGCAATCCTTCATCCGAAGGCACAACCGAACATCCACCAAAAAATTCCTTAAACTAGAGACATTTTAAAGGTTTTTCCTTATGAAAATATATAATAAAAAATAAGGATAAGATGTCAAGACACCCTCAGTTGACCAGTTCTCAAAAGGCTTGGCATTGACATCCAGTGTATTACAAATGAACCATAATGATTCTTATAAGGAATCTTGCATTTACATCCATAAAATTCACCGAATCACATACCTGACTTCCAGTGACACTCCTTGATCCAACCATAACTTAACCATTTAAACCATCATGCCTGACACAAATAAGTGTGTAGTCTAGACCCAACCCACTAGAATCATTACTCTTTGAACATAACCTCCATTCTTGAAAAAAAGTCTGGGATAACATTAGATATATCGAACTAGATTCAAAAAAACTAACCTAAGGCAGTACATAATCCATTTTTACTAGAGATACATTGGTATAAAGACAAAATGAAAACATTAGAACATTGATTAAGACCAAAGTGACATCTTCTATGTGGTCAATTATAATAAAACAACTAGTTTCTTAGAGTTCCTATAAGGATTTCGTACACAAGAACCCTAGTATAACTCAAGACTAACTGTGCCTCTTTAAAACCCATGCATCCAATACGTAACCATGATAAATCAAATAAACCATCCCAAAATATTTTAAACATTATAGTAACATAATACCAAGGATATTTTAGTGAATAAATAATGTTCTAAAGATACGGTACATGACCGACACTTTAAGAGGAGTACACAAATAAGAAACTAAAATAAGAGCTGTGAAACAAATACAGATTGACCTTTTGAATGCATCTCATATTCATTTGTTGACACGGCATAACTAACTAATGTTTTTTTCAATTGATGTATCTCTTGATCACTCAGAAATAGCCACCAAAGTAAATACAAGATAAAATGTATTTCTAAAGGGATTCATACACAACTAAACACACCCATGACATGCTTCTGATCAAGTAGTGACATGATTCAAAACATGTTAACCAAAAGGAAATTCAAGATATACAGACCATTTACAATAGTCCTCCTTACCTGTGTTAATTTACATGGAAGAAAAAACTTCCAATAAAACTAGAATGACACTACCCACCTTAGGAGTGTCCTCTTAATCAAAATATGGGATATAATATATTCTCATAAGGTATATATGTTATAACCCATTAAACAAAAATGTTTATGCATTTGGTATAAAATACAAATCCAAACTGACCGTCATATCAAAAAAACCAATTATATTGAAACTACATCTTGAGCATTGGGATGAATTGATTGCTTTAATGTCCACGCCACTCAACTATGAAGATGACATGATATCCAACTAAAGATCTTAAGGCTCAATTATTCCACCAAACCCAACTAGTTCGCTACACCATTTAGGAAAATGAAGAGAACCTCATATATCAATGCATACTCCCTGAGATTTCATGAGAAAAATGAACTTTTGAAATACTATCCACATGTTTTTAATTCTTAGGCATACAAGTATTTAATGGTCCATACTGAAAACATTCTCAAGTAGCATTGTCCCATAGGACTATAAAATATATGAATGACCTCCCAATATTCCTAGGAAAAAACAATGTAAAAATACCTATAAAGTGTATAATTATTCCCTTGTCATATCTAACAAGCTGAAATTAAGAATTACTTGATGCTCACACTCATAATAAGGGTCAAGGACACCATGACCACCCATCTAAACAAGGGTGTCATTTGGAAACATATAGTTTTACTGGGGACAATGACACCTAAACAAAGCCATATATTATAAATCTCAAGAAATTTATAAAGGGATATAAGCTCTAAGGGTTCTACCAACCATGGGCTGGCCCCTAAAAAAATCACATGTGTTGACCATATACCTTGGTCATACAAAATAGAATTCACTTTGTCATATGCCTATTATTAAATCCATTCCTAAAATGAAAATGAGTCCTATAGATGATGCTCAATTTTTTATTCCATGGAAACTCAAATAGATAATATTAATTACACTTACAAGAGGGTTTAAACTAATGATACCACAAAAAGTTACCATTTCAAGACATTAAATTGATTATTATTCAATATTTAAAAATTTAAAGGTTTAAAACTAAGAATTATATACCAATTATAAAACAATATCACTTGGTACTTTATTCAATTAATTTCATGAGGAAAAACATAAAATTTATATAAAATTCATTTTTAAATAGTAATCAATTATTGATATCCCATATTAAATTGGTAAATTTATCAATTAAATTTATTTTTATGTTATAATAGATTAGAAGACCTCTGAGGGTCCTGTTAAACCAACCTCAGTTTATAAAAAATCATCCCAAAAACATTTTTTTAATTTTTCAAAACTTCAGAACACTCGTAGTAGGTTATCTCAGATGAATCATGCCCCAAGTGACCTATTTTGGTCAAGTTGTGCATCGAAGAAACTAGTAAAATGATCTACATGCCTATGGGATGGATTTAAAATCCTTTATAGAGGAAACCAATTCATTTAAACACAAAATTAAACACAATTTACATTTTGTAACTATTTTCAAATACAACGTGATCATATATCATGGTTTAATTATATGGGTTTCTATTCCATAGCCTATAAAGCACACATTAACTTTAAATACTATAGTCTTGTTAGCATTTAACCAAAACCAACTCAATTTAAAATATGAACATTAGCACCAGTTGATGTCTCAAACCTCTCTAGTCCATCACTTTTCGAAAATATGGTGGTTGAAGTGTTCTGATAGGTCATATAGACTTATTGCAAAAAAATATAAATTTTCTTATTTTTTAGGATCTTCAATAGTAGGTCACTAATAGTAGGTCCTGATGGTGAGTCACAGTGGTGATTCGTGATGGTTAGTCATGACGGTGACTCATAGTAGTGACCTGTGATGGTGAATCTTGACAGCGACTAATGATGGTGACTTGTGATGGTGACTGGAAATGTTGTGTCGTGATAGTGACTCATGATGGAAGATTGCAAAAGTAGCTCTCGGAAAGGAGACTCACACAAGTGACTCTCCCTAGTGACTTGCACCATGGACTTTCACCAGTGACCCACACTAATGAACTGCACTAGTGACTTATAGCGGTGACTCATCGAATGGTGAGTCATTTCTATCATTTTTTCATTTTTTTCCAATTTTCCCGTTTTACCAATTTAAGGTTTTATTTGACATAAAATGATTTTAATACCATATTTAATGGTTTTGGTGTCTTTTTTAATCATTTAAATTTCTAAAAACCTTAATCTTCCTTTGAGTTCATAGAAGTGCGATCCTGGTAAAGATCCACCTTTAATGTATTTTAAAAACCATTTATCTCATTGATTTAAGATTTGGCCTTTCTAAAGCTAAGATTTTATCTTCCTTGTTCTCTTACCTTTCTGTTGTTGTGATATTTCCAGGACCCTTCTCCCCCTAATAAGGAGTCTTGAATTTTTTCTGTAGGATTTAGACCATTTTTTATTTGGAGTCTCTTCCAACTACATGCACACCCCCTACATTGGAGACAATAGAAAGTGTTGATCATATCTTCCACCAAGTAGGTTTCCATCATCCCTCTATTTTGTGTATCATGCCAGGTGGGTTTCTGAATATATCCCATGTGAATATAGTTTATTCCAAATTGAATACATATAATTTAAGTAGGTTAATATTAATATTCAAAGGGTGGGGAAAAGTGACGTATGATCTTCTTATTTTTTATTTTCATTCTTGTTGCGAATTGTATAGGCTAATTGCCTTGCTAAAAATCTTGGCCATTAGTAGTACTTGTTTCTGCACTAAGTAATGATTTTGGAATGCATGATTTTAGGTTTTCTTTTGAACAATTTTTATGAAACTGATTCACTACATAAAATAATCTAATAAATGGATTCTCTAAGATCAAACTTATTATGTTATAACCCCTAAATTAAAAAAAGGAAATTAAGGGAGGAATTCATTGTAAATTTTGAATATTACATGCCTTGGTTCATGTTGTGGTGTGTGGTTTGTGGGTTTGTTATGACCTATACTATAGTTGGGTTGTGGGTGTGGCTGGGCGATGTGGGGTGGTTCAGAATATGTTTTGGAATCTCAGGTCAAGAGATTTATTGATTGTGGAATGAATGGAAAGTATTGTACAACATGGTTGTGAATGGGTTGTGTGGTGATGTGTTGCTAGGTGTGGATATGAGTTTAGGGTTTTCTCTATTTAGAGGATGGTTTGGGTGGGATTACATTGAAGAATAATGACGATAGTGGTTGGCGTGGGTTTCAAACCGAGAGGGATGTGAAGTGGGTTAATTTACCATGGTTCTTCTTCCTCTATATTAAATATTTTTTGTGAAATGTTGTGTGTTATTCCTATTAGTTTCCTGGGTAGAGATGGAATTAATAATTCATTAGTTTAATAAGTTATTATAATTTTTTTGTTGATTTTGTGGCTTATTGTGTGGTTGTGTATTTAGAGTTATCAGTGAAGTTGGAATTATTGTGAGCCGGTTGTTTGTTTTAGAATCCATAGGTTGGGAAGGTTTGTTTGTTATTATATCTATATATGCATGTATCTTCCATTTTTATTTCCATACACACCCCACCCTAATTGAGAAATATGTTCTCAACACACCTATCATCATGGGGGATGGTGTCTCTCCCAAACATCTTGGTGGAAGGATGCATACAGGGACACCTGCTCTTCCACAATTCTTCTTCCAGGCGGTGGTAGCCCAAGATTATTTAGGAAGGATGTGTCTTGTGGGGCCCATGTGTGTGCAAGAAATTTGTGCATTCCCAATTGTCTTCAGGATGATATGATTTTTTATTTCCCATGTGTTTCGGGATATGACGTAGTTTGTGGACATGGTTTCTGAGGCAGGTTTTGGTGTGGTTTGTGAGGGCCAATGTGTGTGGTAAGGATGTGATGTGGTTATGGCCTAGGTGTCATGGGGTGGAATTTGATTTGGCTAGGGTCCTAGGTGAGGGGACATGATGTGGTTATTGGGACCAAAGTGTGTTATGGAAGGTTTTGACTTGGTTATTTCAAAAGAGGTAGGAGAACGAGGATGTTTTACAATAGGAAAGAGCTGCTAAACCAGTGGGAAGTGGTGTGGGGTACCCAAATCATTGATTTTATTACAATATTACTTTACCTAACTTTCATTACTTTATGAGTGTGCCTTGGTGATGTTTGAATGGCTAGTACACCTTATTAGATGATGTTGGGTTATGTTGTTTTCTCACAAGAGAATTAATATTATTATCTCACTTGTACAAGAGAGAAATTAGTTTTTCCTATAATTTTGTGCTCAAACTATGTATATACAACTGTTTTCTAGTTTCTAGTAGGATTAAATAGACTGTACTGGACCTCACTAGCTCAGACATTGGGATAGTTTTCTTGTAACTACTTAGACTTGAATTTGGTATTTATTTTGAAGTTTCATTTTATTTGTAAAATTTTTCTTTTAAACATGTATGTGGGATGAATTTTTAAGTTATTTTATATATATAGTACTTGGATTTTTTTGGGATCTTCCATCTTATCTCTCAATATTGTTTTCTTTAAAAAGTTAAAAGACCCCTATTTGGTGAGAATTTATACCCTTGCTGCAAGTTGCCACCTGAGGACCAACAAGGGGTAGGAATTGGGTGTCAATATCTCAATTTCTTCATTACCATCCCAAGAGAGGCATATTTGGAGGGATGGGTCATGAAGAAATGTTATCATAGGTGATGGTTGAGATATAGGATGGAGTTTGGAGTTAATCTAATTGACGATTTCTTAGGTTAGTAGGGAAATTGTGTCAGGTGACCTCAGTGTGTGACATAGGCAAGGGAATACCGGCTAGGACATGGGATTTTAGGGTCCCCAAGATCCAACACAAGGAATTTGGGTCCACTGAACTACCAAGATAAGCTACACCATTTACGGGGTAGAGACCATAGGAATGGTACATGCATCCTGAGAACTTTAGTTATTGTCTGATTTGGGTTTTTTTGGGGAATTTGAAATGCATAACAGAATGAGTTAAAATAAATATTAAATAATAATTCTATACTACTCAATCATAGGAATTCATTTTTTACCTTTTCGACTATGGCGCTCAATGGTTGTCTTCATGTAGCTCATGAAGTTGAGGCTATGCAGGCTGACCCTATTGATCATTGGAGTGTTGATCAAGTGTAGAAGGATAACCAGTGGCAGATAATGTTATGTGATTTCTAGTCGTAGGCATTGGGAATGTATGAGGTTAGTGTTTCTGACATGGAGATGGATAATTTGATAAAGGCTCTTGAGATCACCTTGCATTTTATTTGGGCTCTAAAGGATTAATGTGTTCCTTTGGTAGTGAGCTAGATGTGGGGAGTTGCATTTCAATGGTGGATGTTGTACTTAGGGGTGAGGAAGGAGGCTGACATTTTGTTGGTTGATTTCGAGGAGTTCCATGCCGAATTCCTTTCATCAAACATGAAGGTTGAGAAGAGGTAAGAGTTACAATCCCTCTAGTAGTAGAGTATGTGGATATTGAGTATTGATATTATGTTCAAGGATCTAGTTTAACTTTTCCCCTGATCTCTTTCTAGGTGAGGATTCTCATCGGAGACGCCTAGAGGAGGCACTTTGTCTGTCTATCCAGTATGCGGTTAGTCCCTTTACATGGATTTTTAGATGATGGAATATGTTACTGAGTGGATGCAATGGATATTAGGTATTCAAATATAGGGGAGATGATTGGGTTCTTTGAGTGGTAGGGTTACCATCATCAGGTCTTAGACATCAGGACCTTTGAGGTTTCGACCGATGGGGAGTCGACCTCAGCGGTTTCCATTTTATCCTTCTCGTCCTCTTTCCTTTCTCATGAACTTGGCATGATGGTGTGTTATCTGGGGTTTCTAATACCATCTTCACAACTAGTTCCCAATGATCATTCAAAATTAATATGGTATAGGTGCTCAGGATCAATTCAATCCTCAGTAGTAGTTTCCAGGTATTCCGTTTCACCAAAAGGGATAGCGGGCTCATGCTCCACCTTGGGGAGAAAAAGCAGGTATAGGATGACCTCAAGTTGTTCCTCTAAGAACTCGACCTAATCATGGTTTTAGAGTTGGTCATAATTAGAGGGATAAAGGAGTTGGGTGTGGTAAGTTGCACACTATAGAAGTAGTAGTTCTAGCAGATCCAAGGATCGTCAGAGGAATGATTTGTTATTTCAGTAACCTAACATGCACTTTGACTGATTCAGAATATTCACACTACTTTTTTGAAACTCATCTAGCCTATGATATGGGACTGTATGAAGAGAGGATTCTCTTTCCCTTAATGTCGAGTATGCTAATTGGAGGCCAGACCATCCAGTTTGAGGTGTGCTAGGGATGTAGACTGATGATGGGGAAACATTTGTCCTTTGGGGATCTCTTCTTGATACAGATACAACCATACAATTTCACTCTTGGCATCGACTAGTTGTATTCAATGTGAATTGTTATCGATTGAATATGAAGAAGAGTAATTTTTATACGTGGATGGAGAACATGTGGATTTCATTGGAATGTAGAGTTTTGAGGTGGGAAGTCATCATTTGTAGTCCCTTATCTCTTTGTTGTCAGAGATATCAGTGGAATCTATTGAGTATAAAATTGTAGACGCTCCTAGGGTAGTTGAGTAATTCTTGTATTCCATCCTTGAGGGGGTTGTGACTCTATTCCCTCAATATGACGTTGAGTTTAGGATAGACTTAGATCTTGGTACATGTTATATTTCAATGGATCCTTATCAGATGACACCTTATGAGTTACATGAGTTCATGATTCAGATTGATGACCATGTGAATAAGGGATCTTTTTATCCAAATTTTTCATTGTGGGGTGCTCTGGTGTTGTTCACAAATAAGGAAAACATTGGTACGAGATTGTTCATAGACTACAAGAGGCTGAACTAGGTTATGGTCAAGAACTGTTACCTTCTTCAATGGATATATGATCTTTATGACTAACTGATATGAGAAACTAGGTTTTCTAATGTAGAGACCCGAAGCTTGACGTACATGGACATTACATTACTTTTTTGGAATACTTAATACATAATAAAAACAGACACACAAGGATCGTAATAGTTTAGTGTCTTTGGAAACGCGGAATAAAATCTTCTAATTGTGGTGAAAGATCTTCAATATCTCCCAATAAAGATCTTCCCTCTTTTTTTTTATTACCTAAAACCATTCTTTATATCCTGGGTAAAATAAAACATAAAAGGGGTGAGCTCAAATGCTTAGTAAGGGTAAACATAGAGAACATAAAACAATCCATAAACATTTGAATGGAAAAACTTGAACATAAAATCTAAACATCAAAATCTTGAGCAAAGACATGAATCTTTGAAGTACGTAAGGAATATATCATAAAGAAACATTACGAATGATAAAATAGCATGGGAATAAAACATGTAATTGTGCAAACCATTAAGCACATGATATGATTTCCATATTATCCAAGGCATTGCTGCCAAGACCATCTTAGTGGACAAAGTCCCTTTCTGAATCGAGTTCACTCCTCGTTCCATTCCTGTATTACTAAACAGGATTAACTTTCCATTCCAGCCATGTCTATCTCATGAGATATAAATCTTTACCAAATGCATTGGAGGGAGATATAGGTCCCACCCATATCATAATGAAATCAATCTTACATGTGCCACAAAATAAACATACATCATCCATAATAACCCAACGAATAATATAGGTTTCATAAATATCATCCCATCATCACATAATCCATATAAAAGAAATGGATATCATTTAATAATAAGCAAATTGAATCCATGTAAATCATAGAGACAATATACTTGAAACATACACTTATCAAAATAATTTCATCTTAGATGGAAAATGGTTTTGATAAAACACTTGAAATGAATTCTTGAGGAAAATATCCTTTCTTCTTGAAAATCATTTTCTTTTCACAAAATGCCATGAAATTTTAAAAGAAATAGATTTTGTTGAAAATATTCATGAAATACTTTGGAGGAATCTTCATGAAAATAAGGCTTTATAAAACCATAAAAATCCTTTCATGCCGTATATGTTAAAAAAAACATTCTTCTCGTACTTTTTCCGGAAATGTCAAAAAAGTACCTCGTAACGTAAATAAAAGAAATATTCCTTACATACCATGTATTAAAAGTCAAAAATGGGTAAAAATGACTTTAAAAATCCATGAAAACACTTTTATAAAACATTTACATGGATGATAACAATATCCCCAGTAAATACTTACGTATAAGCAATCTCGGATAAAAATGAGATTTACAAAATTATCCCTTACCTTAGGTCTGATTTGCTTCGTAAGTGTCCGAGCCTCCTGTATAATGATTTAAATAATGTCATTGACTTATTCCAGAATCATACTAATTGTTATGATATCATATATGGTTCACTTATGACTTTATATTACCCGTTCTTTTGTAAATTCCATGTTAAAGAGCGTTTTGGGTAAAATCGTTTCATTTATGGTCCGTGATTTGACTTGTAATTATTCATATGATTACTTAGATCAGGATTACTTAATTCTAGAATATAAAACATGATTTATATATAATATATATTCAGAATATACATATATATAATAGATCAATAAATGGAAATAAATACACCGTTCATGGAGACGGTAGGCCGTACGTACGCATGAACGTTGTTTTCGTTTTCTTATTGAGTATAATAGAATTAAGTATATGACATACATACATATATATATATATATATCCAGTAGCTTTATAATGTCATATATTTAATTATTATAGCTTATATATACATTATAATCATTCTTTAATGGTTAACATGGAAAATGAATCTCATCGCGTCGTGGAGACGGTAGTCCGTACGTACGCACGAGCGATGATATCATTTCCATAATTATTGAATTGAATTGGAGTGGATGATACAATATATCAGAATCAGTACTATGTTATAATAACTATTTATAGTTATTCTTTACACCATTTTACCCATCCAAGTAAGGTGGTATTGGAAAAACAGATTACACCACGGCGTGGAGACGGTATTCTGTACGTACGCACGCGCGGTGATTTCGTTTTCCGTAGGATGGATAGATTGTGAAATAGGGTTGTTTAATACTTATAATAACATATCAGTATATTAATGATACTTATGTTATTACTTCATAATGAAACAAGTAATGAATAATAAGTAGAAGAAGAAATAAATTTGAAAGAATCGGTAAAGGATATTACCTCTTCTTTCGACATGCCTTTTGAAACATCCTCTTAGGGCACTATGATTGGTATTTGAAGAAAACCAAAACCTCTAGGATGTTTATAGGGAAGTGTAGGGGAGAAATGGGCAGGGGTTGGCCGATCTTGAAGGCTCAAAGTGGTGTGAGGAAGAGAGGGATGAGGTGCCCTTTTATAAGGGAGGAGAGGGGCACTTTTGGAAAATCAAAAACTATTAATTTATTATAAAGTCATATTCGGTTTTAAATAGCTACAAATTGATTTCTTTAGAAGATAAGGTGGGGATGGGTCGAAATCACTTCATCCAATAGAATTTGGACAAGTTTAGGTTTCTATTTTAACCTTATCAATTAGATTTAACTTTAAGTTAAATAATTTTACGCTTACCTTGTCTTCTTGTTTCCTTACACTATAAGGTTAATAAACGTAATACAACAAGCCAAAAGAACCCCAAGTTGCTTATTATTAATATATATAATTTTATCTAGGTCATTTTTCCGAACCTTATATTTTTAGGAATAAAAAAGCAATTAATAATATAATATTTGTTTTAAAAACTATTTTATGTCAATTTTGACACTATTTGGTAATTGATTTTTGTGAAAATCATATAAGAATGATTAGTTCGACCAAAGTTAATTAAATCAATACTAACATGTCATATTAACCTATGAAATTATTGGAATTCATAAAAAGTCTCAAATTACATTTATTTGGGTATTTATAACATCAATTATGTCAATATTTCATTAAAAAGATAATTACTGCATCATCGTTGTGTCATAAATAAATTCAATTATTTAATGTCTAAAAATTACAAATAAAATACCATTATGTAGGAAATAATTTTATATTTCTAATGAATATTTATAGTTGAATTTATCTTATGTATAACCCTATATTAAAAATTATCTACTTATTAAACTTTGATTTTAACTATTTTAACCCTTCTTTAAATAAATTAATAATAAATGTTCTAATCTAATCCAAGTGGGCCTAAATGGTCCTATATTATTCCTAAGGTTGTTTTTGTTCGAATTACACTTATCCAATAGAATTAGGACATGTGTTAGGGTAATGATAATATCATTTTTACCCTTTATTACCCTATTTACTTTTAACCGTGGTGAAAAAAAGTAAAAAGTTACTATTCACCAAAAACTATTTTCATCTCATTGAACCACATTTTACTTAATGACGTCAACCGTATCTCTCGGATTTTTGAAATTCCATTCACAGAAGCGATAAAATTAAGTTTCATGTAAATTTGCAAATTCTCCTAGGAGGTGGGTAAAAGACGGTGAAAAGTTCAATAAAATTTTTATATATC
Source organism: Viscum album (assembly GCA_963277665.1). Lineage (NCBI taxonomy): Eukaryota > Viridiplantae > Streptophyta > Magnoliopsida > Santalales > Viscaceae > Viscum > Viscum album. The sequence continues at coordinate 614,319,559 of OY728145.1, read as the reverse complement.
TAAAATTATTATAAAATGACTCCAATGAATTACATTGAACATATATAGGTATTATGTATCAATTTTGTCCAAAAATAAATTTAAATAAAATAAATAATTATTTAAATAAAAAGTCTGTTTTTAAATAGTAACACAGTGTTTTCACTATTCATCAAAAATTGAAAGTTTTCAGAAAAATACCAAAATTTCACCCTAGGCTAATTTCGATATTCTGAATCCAAAAATGAATTCTATTTTGAAAGATAAAATTTATACAATTTCAAAAAGTGGGTATTACTATTCATAACAGCTAGTTTTTATAACATATCGTTGTTTAGCAAAACTCGGTATTGCGTACAACACACGCTATCGTGGAAAGTCGTGATTGCGTGTACTACAAGACAAGTCTGGGATGCATGTTTTTCAAGCTCCTTTTGGTGTAGTGTACAACACAAGAAATTAATGAAATTAAAAAGAATATTTTTCATAAAATCTCGGGGTGTTACATTCTACCCCCCTTAAAATGAATTTCACCCTCGAAATTCTTCGAGGTTATAAATGGTTTAAAACTTGAATGTTTCTTTAATAGAAACCCAAATCATAAAAATGAATACCAAAAACAATCACTAAAACAAAATTATGAAATGTAATGGTTACCCAAATAAACTAATCACTGGGTTTTTACATAGGTGAAAATATAGATATGGAAGAGAAATCTAACCATCATGTTCTGATGGAGAGTGGCAGAGAACATGGCTATGAAAAATACGACAATCACAAATCCATATATTTGTGATGATCTAAGGTACCATCTGATTCATCGGATACTAGGACAATATTTTTGGTTTTCAATATCAATTCCCTAAAGTTGAAAATTTTGAATTAGAAGAAATACTTGCTTGATTTTGGTACAATCTCACTGTTGTTGGTTCTTTGAAAAATTTCCACTTCATCTCTTAAAGAAATGAAGTTGAATATTTTATTCATGAAGTGTTAACAGAACATGTGATAGAATTATGGGTCATTCATCCTGTTTCAAACAAAAGGTTAGAAAAAGTTATCAAATATACATAAGTCCATCTATGGTGAGGTTAATTGTATAAGATTCCAAAAATGAACTTATACTTCATATATCATACCGCGTAATAAAATAAAACTAGTTTCTACTAACCAGGGACATCATGTAGGCCAGTGGTAGGCGATAAAGGCCAGTCGCACTTTGATTGTGGGTTCGATTCCCACAGCTTTGTCCGACACGATGGGTTGTCGCCCATCCTGCAGGTTTTCCTTTTTATAAAACTATATTACTATAACATCCCATCAATAATATAAAAAAAAGTTCAATCCTTAAACAATACTAACTTATCTCCAACATAATCCATTCAAATCTTTAGAGTTATCTAAAATACTTCAGCCCAAGCTCATAGTATAAAGAAAATGATTACTTGAAATGTCACATAACAATCACGTGAATCCCATCATTTATCCCCAATATATCATAAGATATATCTTGTTGGTCAAATTACAAACATGTGAATACCTTAATCATGTATTCTCTTGAATAATGAATACCCATTGAACCTTAGTGAAAACATGAATGTAGTTAAAAGTTAACACTTTCCACAAACCAAAATCCTCAAAATTATTTATACTCAAACCATGATATCACTTAGTCCTTATATCAATCATGAGCTCATGAATACAATCAAACATCTCATTATCTTCTTATCCCTTCATTATGCGCATACCATCTGCTTACAAAAAATATCTCAATCACTTTCTATGGTTACCGGTACCATAAAATTATTGAAAACCACAATAGACCAATACATAAATATTCCAATATTCCACGATACTATATACAACATTATTTTGGAATCCCATTACATAAACTCATAATCATTCCACCACATCGTTGTCATATTCAACATCACCAATAGTGATCACATGTGACTTCCCTTTGTCCTTTGCCTTAAGTGGTTGCTCATGTCAATCACCATTAACCCTTGGATTAGGGCATTGATTAGCATAATGACCCATTTCATTTCACTTGAAGCATTTGAGTGTTGGTGGTGCGTTCTCTGCAGTCTTTTCTTTATTCACACCATTATCAACCCTTTTTCCATTACTTCGACACCCAGCTACTCGATGACATTATTTTCCACACTTAAAACATTTTCTAGTCCCTTTAAGACAATCTCTGCCTTGCTTCTTTCCACACTTTGAGCATAAGGAAACATTTATCTTCTTTTCACCATTATTTTTAGATTTCTCCCTGAACTCCATCTTTCGTTTCTTGTCAAAACCATGATATGGATATGAAACACCAACTTCCATTTCAACCTTGATAGCACAATGCACAATTTCTTCATAGCTACTGAAGTCTCTTATAGCTAATGCCCTTCGAAGATTTGGTTTTAAGCCACTGAAGAATAGATCAATTTTAATTTCAGGTTGGATGATAAAGCCAGATGCATACATTTCAAGCCTTGTAAAATTAGCTTCATATATACCAACAGATTCATCATCCGTTTTCTTTAGTTCAAGAAAAACCTTCTCCATCTTTGTTCGAAGAATACAAGGGAAGTACTTATTGAAAAATAAGTTCTTGAACTCGTCCCATTCCATGGACACAATTTCATCTCTTGGCCTTGTATTCTTGATAAGATTCCACCATTGATCAGCATCACCTTCCAAACGATACACTGCTAAGATGACTTTATCATGTTCAGAACATTGATGAACTAAAAATATCTTTTTAGTAGTACTGATCCATTGTTTAGCAACAAGTGGATCAGAAGACCCACTGAAAGAAGGTGGACGTTGCCTCATGAAGGACTCAAAAGAATATTGTTCCCTTCTCTGCTCATTTGGAAGTACAGAATGATTCATAGCTTCTGTAAGTATAGAAATAAGATTTTTCACTCCATCTCCCATGACATCGGTTTGGTTAGGAGGACAATCATTGCATTTTCCATTACATTGATCAACACGACTCCTTCGGGTTCCAGCCATCATCTAAAACCCAAAAAGAATAGTGTGAGAGACAAAAATCATGCTAGGGAAAACAACATAGTAAAGGGGGAGTACCCCCAATATCTAACATCTTAAGAAAAAAGTATAAGATTGTTACCATAGTTCTAGTACTATATCCAATAAGTTTACTTATCCTTAGATACATCCCTAGACATACCTTAGAAATTTTTCTAGGGATCTCACTAACGTTTTTGCATCCTAGTTTCCAAAGGATGACTAAACCTTTCCTCTGATACCAACTGTAGAGACCCGAAGGTTGACGTACATGGACATTACATTACTGTTGCGGAATACTTAATACATAAGAAAAACAGACACACAAGGATCATAATAGTTTAGTGTCTTTGGAAACTCATAATAAAATCTTCTAATCGTTGTGAAAGATCTTCAACATCTCCCAATAATGATTTTCCCTCTTTTTTTTTCTTACCAAAAACCTTTATTTATATCCGGGGGAAAATAAAACATAAATGGGGTGAGCTCAAATGCCCAGTAAGGGTAAACATAGAGAACATAAAACAATCCATAAACATTTGAATGCAAAAACTTGAACATAAAATCTAAACATCAAAATCTTGAGCAAAGACATGAATCTTGGAAGTACGTAAGGCATATATCATAAATAAACCATAAGAATAATAAAATAGCATGGGAATAAAACATGTAATTGTAGATAACATTAAGCACATGATATGATTTCCATATTAGCCAAGGCATTGCTTCCAAGACCATCTTAGTGGACAAAGTCCCTTTCTGAATCGAGTTCACTCCTCGTTCCAGTCCTGTATTACTGAATCGGTTTAACTTGTCATTCCAGCCATGTCTATCTCATGAGATATAAATCTTTACCCAATGCATTGGAGGGAGATATAGGTCCCAACCATCTCATAATTAAATCATTATTAATTGTGCCACAAAATAAACATACATCATTCATAATAACCCAACGAATAAAATGGGTTTCATAAATATCATCCCATCATCACATAATCAATATAAAAGAAATAGATATCATTTCATAATAAGCAAATTGAATCCATGTAAATCATAGAGACATTATACATGAAACATACACATATCAAAATAATTTCATCTTATATGGAAAATGGTTTTGATAAAACACTTGAAATGAATTCTTGAGGAAAATATCCTTTCTTCTTGAAAATCATTTTCTTTTCACAAAATGCCATGAAATTTTAAAAGAAAGAGATTTTGTTGAAAATAGTCATGAAATATTTTGGAGGAAGCTTCATGAAAATAACGCTTTATAAAACCATAAAAATCCTTTCACGCCGTATAAGTTAAAAAAACATTCTTCTCGTTCTTTTGCTGGAAAAGTCAAAAAAGTACCTCATAACGTAAATAAAAGAAATATTCCTAACATACAATGTAGTAAAAGTCATAAATGGGTAAAAATTAATTTAAACATCCATAAAAACACTTTTATAAAACATTTACATGGATGATAATAATAACCCCAGTAAATACTTACGTATAAGCAATCTCGGATAAAAATGAGATTTGCAAAATTGTCTCTTACCTTAGGTCAGATTTACTTCGTAAGTGTCCGAGCCTCCTGTATAATGATTTAAATAATGTCATTGACTTATTCCATAATCATACTCATTGTTATGAAATCATATATGGTTCACTTATGACTTTATATTACCCGTTCTTTTGTAAATTTCATGTTAAAGAGCGTTTTCGGTAAAATCGTTTCATTTATGGTCCGTCATTTGACTTGAAATTATTCATATGATTACATAGATCATGATTACTTAATTACAGAATATAAAACATGATTTATATATAATATATATTCAGAATATACATATATATAATAGATCAATAAATGGAAATAAATACACCGTTCATGGAGATGGTAGGCCGTATGTAACGCCCAAGACTATTATGTTATATAAATCATCAAAGTAATCTTTCACTACACACAACACTTGATTGTCTTTCTTTACACGCAATCACGACCTTCCTCGATAGCTTGCGTCCTATGCAATATCGAGTTTCACTAAGTAACGTTATGCTATTAATATATTATTAAAACTAGCTGTTATGAATAGTAATAACCACTTTTTGAAATTTTGTAAATTTTATTTTTCAAAATTGACTTCATTTTTGGATTCGGAATATCGAAATTAGCCTAGGGTGAAATTTTGGTATTTTTCTGAAAACTTTCAATTTTTGATGAATAGTGAAACCACTAAGTGGCTGTTAAAAAAACTGAATTTTTCATAAAACTTAATTTTACCGCTTCTATGAGTGGAATTTCAAAAATCCGAGACACACGGTTGATGTCAGTAAGTAAAATGAGGTTCAATGAGATGAAAATAATTTTTGGTGAATAGTAACTTTTTACTTTTTTTACCACGGTTAAAAGTAAATATGGTAATTAAGGGTAAAAATGATATTATTATTACCCTAACAGATGTACTAATTCTATTGGATAAGTGTAATTCGACCAAAAACAACCTTAGAAATAAAATATGACCATTTAGGGCCACTTGGATTAGATTAGGACATTTATTATTATTAAATTCAAAGAAGAGTTAAAAGAGTTAAAATCAATGTTTATTTACTAAAACATTTTTAATATAGGGTTATACATAAGATAAATTCGATTGTAAATATTATTTAGAAATATAATAAGATTTTCTACATAATTATATTTTATTTATAATTTTTAGACCTTAAATAATGTAATTTATTTATGACACAATGATGATGCAGTAATTACCATAATAGTGAAAAATTAGAATAATTGATATTATAAATACCTAAATAAGTATAATTTGAGACTTTTAATGAATTAAACTAATTTTATATGTTAATATGACATGTTAGGATTGATTTAATTAACTTTGGGTGAAGTAATAATTCTGTTATGAGTTTCACAAAAATCAACTATTGAATAGTGTCAAAATTGACATAAAATAGTTTTAAAAAATATATTATATTATTGATTGTTATTTTATTCCTAAAAATCTAAGGTTCAGCCAAGATACTTATATCATGATTGGTGTATCATTAATGGACCACTTTGGGGTCGTTTGGATATATATAGTATGTTTATTAACTATATAATATAAAAATACAAAGTGACATGGTAAATGTCAATCTAATTAACTAAGAGTTAAAACTAAATGATAAGGTTAATATAATAACCTAAACTTGTCTAAATTCTATTGGATGAGATGATTTCGACCCATGCCCACCTTATCTTATAAATAACTCAATTTGGAGCTATTAAAAACCGAATATGACTTTATAATAAAATAATATTTTTAGTTATTCCAAAGGTGCCCCACTCCTCCCTTATAAAAGGGCACCTCCTCCCCCTCTTCCTCACAGCACTTTGAGCCTTCAAGATCGACCAACCCCTGCCACGTTCTCCTCTCCACTTCCCTAGAGAAATCCTAGAGGTCCTGGTCTTCTTCAAAGACCAATTTTATTTCCCTAAAAGGAGGTCTCAAAGAAGCACTTCAAAGAAGAGGTAATGTCCGTTACCGATTCTTTTATCTTTATTTCTTCTTCCACTTCTTCTTCTTTAGTTGTTTCATTATGAAGTATTAACGTCAGTATCACTCATATACTGATATTTTATTATAATTATGAAACAACCCTATTTAACCATCTATCCATCCTACGGAAAATGAAATTACCTCGCGTGTGGACGTACGGAATACCGTCTCCATGCCATGGTGTAAACTATTTTCCACCACCACCTTACTTGGATGGGTATAATGGTGTAAAGAATGAATATATATGATTATTTTGAAGTGATATATATTCTGTAATAGTATACATACACTCTAATACAATTCCACGATCATAGGAACGATATCATCGCTCGTGCGTATGTACGGAATACCGTCTCCACGATGTGATGTGATTCGTTCTACATGATCTTCATTGAATAATGATTATATAAATGAATTGAATGAATGAATATGATATATATTACACTAATACCATTCTTGAAATGAGGTATCTATAACCTAAAAAGAAAAATAATAATTTATTCGACAAAACACGCATAAGGACAAAAAGTAATAAACACCCGAATAACAAGTAGTAATGAAATATTACTAATAAGAAGCTAAGAATATGACCATATATGATATCATAAAAATAATTATGATTCTGGAATAAGTCAATAACATTATTTAAATCATTATACAGGAGGTTCAGACACTTACGAAGCAAATCGGACCTAAGGTAAGGGAAATATCGCAATCTCATTTTTATCCGAGATTGTTTATACTTTAGAATTTACTGGGGTGTATTTTATCATCCACATCCATGTTTCCTTAATATGTAACATTATTTTCATCCTCCTACAATTTTTTATATCCAATTTTACCCTTCGGTGAGTTTTTAGTAAAAGATATGGAAGAAATCTTTTGTCGTTTTTCGTACGAGGTACTTTTTGACTTTTCTGACAAAAGTACGAGAAGAATGTTTTTTTAAATTATACGGCATGAATGGATTTTAAAAAATTATTTACAAGAAGCTTCATTTACATGTTTTCAAGTTTATTTTTAATCAACTTCTTTTAGTTTATAATTGTATGACATGTTAAGAAAGGAATGGTGTTTTTGAAGTAGAAAGGATATTTTCCTCAAGAATGGAGTTCAAGTGTTTTATCAAAATTATTTTCCATATAAGATAATAAAGGGTTTTGTTTATATCCCTATTGTTACATTTATTTGATTATGTTGTGACGGAATTATTTTTATGAATTCCTTTATCTTATATGAATTATTTTATGATGTCACGATGTTTAAGAATCCCATTTTTATTACATGGGTTATGCTATGATGTATGGTTTATGATTTTGTGGCACACATAAGAATGATATCATTATGAGATGGGTGGGACCTATATCTCCCTACAATTCATTGGGTAAAGATTTTATATCTCATGAGATAGACATGGATGGAACTGCAGGTTAAACTGGTTCAGTGAAAAAGGACTGAAACGAGGAGTGAACTCGTTTCAGAAATGGACTTTTTCCACTAAGATAGTCTTGGAAATGAGTCTTGACTAATAAGAAATGATTCTCTTTGATTATGTGTGTATGACACAAAGTTTTATGTTTTAAGTTATGATTATTGGGATTACATTTCACTTCTATGATTTATCCCATGTTATGAAATTATGATTTCTTTTACAGGTTAAGATTTCCAAAAGTTATGTTCTTATGTACATGATGTGATTGATATTTCTTTCGTTTACCCTTACTGAGTATTTGAGCTCACCCTTTTGTATGTTTTATTTCCCCAGGTCATAAATAAGGTTATTAAGTAGGATATGCCCAAAAAGGGACTCTAGATATGATGCAATAAATGGGAGGCACAATAGATGCTTTATGAACTAGTTGTTTATATTTCCCAGTTTCTAAAGACTCTATACCAATACGGTCCTTTCCTGGTTTTGTTATATGTTGTAATAAGTGTGCTTCAATTCTAAGGTAATAACAATGTATGTGAAGTATGGGTCATTATATTTGGTATCAGAGGAATGGTATAGTCAACCTTTGGAAACTAGGATGTGAAAGATTTAGTAATAACCCTTAGGATAAGTCTAAGCATAGAACACAATCATAGTGTTTCAGAAATGGCCATGAATAACCTAAGATAAGACCTTAAGTGTGAAATTTTGTTCTTGATTGTGTGGTTTTCCTATTATAATTGGTGTTGCTCACACTATTCTTCTTGGTTTTAGTCAATGGCTGGAACCTAAAGGAATCGTGTTAATGCGGAATGCGACGGGCAATGCAATGATTGTCCCCCTGAGCAACCAAACGTTATGGGAGATGGAATGCAAAATCTTGTAGCCATTCTCACACAACTTTCTCAAGATATGAATCATGCAGGACTTCCAAACTATCAAAGGAAGGAGAAACATTATATTGAATCGTTCATGAGGCAGTTTCCACCTTCATTCAGTGGGTCTACTGATCCATTAGTTGCTGAACAATGGATTAGTACTACTGAAAAGATATTTTCAGTTCTTCAATGTTCTGAATATGATAAAGTCATCTTAGCAGTGTATCGTTTGTAAGGTGATGCTGATCAATGGTGGAATCTTATTAATAATACGAGGCAAAGGGATGAAATTGAGTCCATGGAATGTGATGAGTTCAAGAACTTATTTTTCAATAAGTACTTCCCTCGTATTCTCCGAACAAAGATGGAGAAAGAGTTTCTTGAACTGAAGAAAAAGGATAATGAATCTGTTGGTACCTATGAAGCAAATTTTACAAGAATTGCAATGTATGCTTCTGGTATTATTATCCAACCTGAGAGTAAGATCGATCGATTCTTTAGTGGCTTAAAACCAAGTCTTCGAAGGGCGTTAGCCATAAGGGACTTCAATAGCTATGAGGAAATTGTTCGATGTGCTCTCAAAGTCGAGATGGATATTAGAGTAACCCATCAGTCATATGGGGTTGATAAGAAGAGGAAAATGGAATTCAAAGGAATATATAAAGAGCACACTGAAAAGAATATGATCTTTCCCTTATGCTCAAAGTTTGGAAAGAAACATGGAGGAAGTTGTCTTAAAGGGACAAGTAAATGTTTCAAATGTGAAAAGGAAGTTCATCGGGCATTTGAATGCTGCAATGATGGGAAAAAGATGTCTAATGATGCAAACAAAGTAAAGGATACACAGAATGAACCTACTACACTAAAATGTTTCAAGTGCAAGGAGATGTGGCATTATGCTAATCAATGCCCAAATCTAAGGGTTGATGATGACTGTCGACGTCAACAAACTCTTAAGGCCAAAGACAAAGTAAAGTCACATTCAATTTCTATCAGCAATTTGGAGTACGATAACGATGTTGTGAAAGGTACACTTTCCATCCACTCTAAAGTAGAAAATGTTTTATTTGATTCTGGATCCACCCACTCTTTTATTTCTGAAGAATTTTGTAAGGGTATCGCCGTATTACCTCAACAATTAGATGTTGAGTTAGCTGTGACAACTCCTAATGGCACAACAGTAGCATCAAAAGTTTATAATTCTTCTCTGATTGAAGTTTGGGGGAAAGTGCTTCCTACAAATCATGTGATCCTTCCTATAGTGTAATTTTATGTGATTCTTGGCATGGATTGGCTTTCTTTATATGGAGTTCATATCAATTGCCAAAGAAGAAAAGTCACATTTCATATTCCAGATCAATCTATGATCGTCTATCGATGCAATGATGAACATAACCTTCCAGTGGAAATTTATTCCATATTATGGGTCTTGTTTCCACTAAATGAAGGTTATTTATCTCAAATGGTTGGTGAGAAACTCACGATTAAGAATATTCCCATTTTACGGGAGTTTGATGATCGTTTTCCGGAGGAATTGCTGAGTCTTCCACCAAATCGTGAAGTTGAGTTTTCAATAGAACTCATACCGGGTGATTTACCTATTTCAAAGACACCTTATAGAATGGCCCCAATTGAGTTGTAGGAATTTAAGAATAAACTCCAAGAGAATATTGATAAGGGGTTCATACGCCCTAGTGCGTCACCTTGGGGAGCACCTGTTCTGTTTGTTAAGAAGAAAGATGGATTAATGAGAGTCTGCATTGATTATCGAGAACTTAACAAGACCACTATCAAGAAAAAATATCCTCTCCCATGCATTGATGACTTATTTGACCAACTACACGGAGCTCAATACTTTTCCAAGATTGATCTTTGTTCAGGGTATCATCAATTAAGGGTCAAAAGGGAGGATATACCAAAGACGGCTTTCTGTACGAGGTATGGACACTATGAATTTATAGTAATGCCACTTGGTCTTACTAATACCCCTGCTATCTTCATTGATCTAATGAATACAGTCTTTAGAGACTATCTTGATCAGTTTGTGGTAGTCTTTATAGACGATATTCTTGTCTATTCAAAGAGCAAGGAAGAACATGAAGATCACTTGAGAATTATATTGAAGACTCTGAGAAAAGAGAAGCTTTATGCCAAATTTACCAAGTGTGAATTTTGGCTTCAAAAAGATTCATTTTTGGGACACATAATCTCAAAAGAGGGGATATCTTTGGATCCAGCAAAAACAGAGGTTATCGAAAGATGGTCGAGACCAACAACAGTCACTGAGATCCAAAGTTTTCTTGGTTTGGCTGAATATTATCGACGTTTTGTGAAAGATTTTCCACAATTATCTAATCCAATCACCAAGTTGACTCGGAAAGGAGTTAAGTTTGTTTAGACAGAGGAATGTGAAGAGAATTTCAAGGAGTTGAAAAGAAGGTTATCCAGTGCACCTGTGCTCACACTTCCTTGTAGTGGAGAAAGGTTTGTGATATACAGTGATGCATCCCATATGGGATTGGGGTGTGTTATTATGCAAAATGATATGGTGATATCTTATGCCTCACGACAGTTGAAAATACATGAGCAAAATTACCCAACTCATGATTTGGAGTTAGCTGTAGAAATATTTGCATTAAAGATTTGGAGGCATTATCTTTATTGAGAAAGGTGTGACATTTATACTTATCATTAAAGTTAAAAGTATATTTTCACACAAAAGGAGCTGAATATGCGCCAAAGAAGATGGTTGGAGCTGATTAAGGATTATGACTGCTCAATTCATTACCACCCTGGGAAAGCAAACAAGGTGGCAGATGCATTAAGTCGACAAGACCATGCCAGTTTATCCATGATGAGGATCACAAAAGATCCAATATTTATGGATTTACAAAGGATGGATCATGGAATTATAATGAAAGGGGAAAATCGTATCTTTATCAAATGAATGTTCAACCATCTATACATGTGAATATTAAAGAGGCACAAAAAGAAGATATAGAGTTACAAAAGAGGGTGAGAAATGTTCCTGAATTCAACCTTGACTGTGATGGGATAATAATGTTCAGGAATCAGGTTTGTGTTCCTCCCATCCACAAATTAAAGAAGGATCTGCTGGATGAGGCTCATAGATCTTCATTCTCTATTCATCCTAGAAGCACGAAGATGTATAGTGACCTGAAAGAGTACTTCTGGTGGGATGGCATGAAAAGAGATGTTGCTGAATATGTCTCTCGATGCTTGGTTTGTCAGCAAGTTAAAGCTAAGAGACAAAATTCTAAGGGGATGTTACAACAATTACCCATAGCCGAATGGAAATGAGAAAAAATCACTATGGACTTTGTCACAGGACTTCCTAAAACATCCAAAGGCAATAATGTTATCTGGGTCATAGTTGATCGTCTTACAAAGTCTGCACACGTCATCGCTATTAGAGAGGATTTCTCTCTAGATCAGCTTGCCAGGATATATGTGAAGGTAGTGGTAAGATTGCATGGAGTACCACATTCTATTATATCTGATCGGGATCCGAGGTTTACCTCAAAGTTTTGGCAAAGTCTTCAGCATACTCTGGATATGGAGTTGAGTTTCAGCACTGCTTATCATCCTCAGACAGATGGTCAGTCTGAGAGAACAATTCAAACTCTAGAAGATATGTTGAGAGCTTGCTCTATGGATTTCAAAGGTGGTTGGGATCAACACCTACCTTTGGTGGAATTTTCTTATAATAATATCTTTCACTCCAGTATTCAGATGGCTCTTTATGAAGCTCTCTGTGGAAAGAAATGCAGGACCACAACTTGCTGGGATGAAGTTGGGGAAAGAAAGCTATTAGGACCTGATCTCATTGATGAAATGGCAGAAAGGTCATATCTATTCAACAACACATAAGAGAAGCTCATAGTCGACAATAAAGTTATGCCGACAACCGAAGAAAAGACCTAGAGTTTGAAGTGGGTGATAAAGTGTTCTTACGAATATCTCCCTGGAAGAGGGTCATGAGATTTGGAAAGAAGGGGAAATTGAGCCCTAGATATATCGTTCCTTTTGAAATACTGGATCGTGTTGGGAAGGTAGCTTACCGATTGGCGCTTCCACCGAATCTCTCTCAAGTTCACAATGTGTTCCATGTATCTCTCCTGAGAAAGTACATACCTAATCCTTCACATGTACTCAGCTCAGAAGTTTTAGCGCTGGAGAAAGATCTTTCTTATGAGGAACAACCGATAGAGAATGGATCATAGTGAAAAATTCCTACGAAACAAGACCACTCAATTGGTGCAAGTTTTATGGAGGAACCACCAATTAGAAGAAGCTACATGGGAGCTTGAGGATATGATGAGGGAGAGGTATCCTCATCTGTTTGTTACAAAGTGACGAATTTCGAGGGTGAAATTCATTTTAAGGGGGGTGGAATGTAACGCCTGAGACTTTTAGGTTATATAAATCACCAAAGGAATCTTTCACTACACACAACACGTTCTTGGCATGCTTTACACGCAATCGCGACCTTCCTCGATAGCTTGTGTCCTACGCAATACCGAGTTTCACTAAACAACGATATGCTATTAAAATATTATTAAAACTAGCTGTTATGAATAGTAATAACCACTTTTTGAAATTTTGAAAATTTTATTTTTCAAAATTGACTTTATTTCTGGATTCGGAATATTGAAATTAGCCTGGGGTGAAATTTTGGTATTTTTCTGAAAACTTTCAATTTTTGATGAATAGTGAAACCACTAAGTGGCTGTTAAAAAAAACTGAATTTTTCAAAAAACATAATTTTACCGCTTCGGTGAGTGGAATTTCAAAAATACGAGAGACATGGTTGATGTCAGTAAGTAAAATGTGGTTCAATGAGATGAAAATAATTTTTGGGGAATAGTAACTTTTTACTTCTTTTTACGACGGTTAAAAGTAAATAGGGTAATTAAGGGTAAAAATGATATTATTATTACCCTAACACATGTCCTAATTCTATTGGATAAGTTTAATTTGACCAAAAACAACCTTAGAAATAAAATATGACTATTTAGGCCCACTTGGATTAGATTAGGACATTTATTATTATTTAATTCAAAGAAGAATTAAAAGAGTTAAAATCAAAGTTTATTTACTAAAACATTTTAAATATAGGGTTATACAAAAGATAAATTAGATTTTAAATATTAAATAGAAATCTAATAATATATTCTATATAATGATATTTTATTTATAATTTTTAGACATTAAATAATTTAATTTATTTATGACACAATGATGATGCAGTAATTACCATAATAGTGAAAAATTAGAATAATTGATATTATAAATATCCAAATAAGTATAATTTGAGACTTTTTATGAATTACAATAATTTTCTAGGATAATATGACATGTTAGGATTGATTTAATTAACTTTGGTCGAAGTAATCATTCTGTTATGAGTTTCAAAGAAATCAACTATTGAATAGTGTCAAAATTGACATAAAATAGTTTTTAAAAAAAATATTATATTATTGATTGTTATTTTATTCCTAAAAATCTAAGGTTCGGCCAAGATACTTATATCATGGTAGGTGTATCATTAATTGACCACTTGGGGGTCTCTTGGATATATATGGTAAATTTATTAACTATATAATATAAAAATACAAAGTGACATGGTAAATGTCAATCTAATTAACTAAGAGTTAAAACTAAAAGATAAGGTTAATATAATGACCTAAACTTGTCTAAATTCTATTGTATGAGAGGATTTCGACCCATCCCCACCTTATATTCGAAATAACTCAATTTGGATCTATTAAAAACCGAATATGACTTTATAATAAAATAATATTTTTTGTTATTCCAAAGGTGCCTCTCTCTTCCATGATAAAAGGGCACCTCCTCCTCTTCTCTCTCACACCACTTTGAGCCATCAAGCTCGTCCAACCCCTGCCACGTTCTCATCTCCACTTCCCTAGAGACATCCTAGAGGTCCTGGTATTCTTCGAAGACCAATTTTAGTGCCCAAAAAGGAGGTCTCAAAGAAGCACTTCAAAGAAGAGGTAATGTCCGTTACCGATTCTTCCATCTTTATTTCTTCTTCTACTTCTTCTTCTTTAGTTGTTTCATTATGAAGTAATAACATTAGTATCACTCATATACTGATATGTTATTATAAGTATGAAACAACCCTATTTAACCATCGATCCATCCTATGGAAAATGAAATCAACGCGCGTGTGTACATACAGAATATCATCTCCACGCCGTGGTGTAATCTATTTTCCACCACCACCTTACTTGGATGGGTATAATGGTGTAAATAATGAATATATATGATTATTGTGAAGTGATATGGATTCTGAAATAGTATACATACACTCTAATACAATTCCACGACATAGGAACAATATCATCGCTTGTGCGTGCGTACGGAATACCGTCTCCACGATGTGATGCGACTCGTTCTACATGATCTTCCTTGCATAATGATTATATAAATTAATTTAATGAATTAATATGATATATATTAAACTAATACCATTATATAAATGAGTTATCTATAACCTAAAAAGAAAAATAATAATTTATTCGACAAAACACGCATAAGAACAAAAAGTAATAAACACCCGAATAACAAGTAGTAATGAAATATTACTAATAAGAATCTAAGAATATGATCATATATGATATCATAAAAATAATTATGATTCTGGAATAAGTCAATAACATAATTTAAATCATTATACAGGAGGTTCGGATACTTACGAAGCAAATCGGACCTAAGGTAAGGGAAATATCACAATCTCATTTTTATCCGAGATAGTTTATACTTTGGAATTTACTGGGGTGTATTTTATCATCCACGTCCATGTTTCCCAATATGTAATATTATTTCCATCCACCTACAATTTTTTAATCCAATTTTACCCTTCGGTGAGTTTTTAGTAAAAGATATGCAAGGAATATTTTGTCGTTTTTCGTACGAGGTACTTTTTCACTTTTCTGACAAAAGTACGAGAATAATGTTTTTTAACATATAAGACATGAATGGATTTTAAAAAATTATTTACAAGAAGCTTCCTTTACAAGTTTTCATGTTTATTTTTAATCAACGTCTTTTAGTTGAGAATTGTATGAAATGTTAAGAATGGAAGAGTGTTTTTGAAGTAGAAGTGATATTTTCCTCAAAAATGGAGTTCAAGTGTTTTATCAAAATTATTTCCCATCTAAGATAATAAAGGGTTCTATTTATATCCCTATTATTACATTGATTTGATTATGTTGTGATGGAATTATTTTTATTAATTCCTTTATATTATATGAATTGTTTTATGATGTCACGATGTTTAAGAATCCAATTTTTATTACATTGGTTATTGTATGATATATGGTTTATGATTTTGTGGAACACATAAGAATGGTATCATTATGAGATGGGTGGGACCTATATCTCCCTCTAATGCATTGGGTAAAGATTTTATATCTCATGAGATAGACATGGCTGGAATGGCAGGTTAAATTGGTTCAGTGAAAAAAGACTGAAATGAGGAGTGAACTCGGTTCATAAATGGACTTTGTCCACTAAGATAGTCTTGGAAATGAGTCTTGACTAATAAGAAATGATTCTCTATGATTATGTGTGTATGCCACAAAGTTTCATGTTTTATGTTATGATTATTGGGATTACATTTCACTTCGATGATTTATCCCATGTTATGAAATTATGATTTCTTTTACAGGTTAAGATTTCCAAAAGTTATGTTCTTATGTATATGATGTGATTTATATTTCTTTCATTTACCCTTACTGAGCATTTGAGCTCACCCTTTTGTATGTTTTATTTCCCCAGGTCAGGAAGAAGGTTATTACGTAGGATATGCCCAAAAAGGGACTCTAGATATGATGAAATAAATGGGAGGCAAAGTAGATGCTTTATGAACTAGTTGTTTATGTTTCCCAGTTTCTAAAGACTCTATACCTATACGGTCCTTTCCTGGTTTTTTTATATGTTGTAATAAGTGTGCATCAATTCTAAAGTAATAACAATGTATGTAAAGTATGGGTCGTTATACCGTACGTACGCATGAACGTTGTTTTCGTTTTCTTATTGAGTATAATCAAATTATGTAGATGACATACATATATATATATAAATAAATCCAGTAGCATTATAATGTCATATATTTCATTATTATAGATTTTATATACATTATAATCATTCTTTAATGGTTAACATGGAAAATGAATCTCATCGGGTCATGGAGACGGTAGTTCGTACGTACGCACGAGCGATGATATCATTTCCATAATTATTGAATTGAATTGGAGTGGATGATACAATATATCAGAAACAGTATGATGTTATAATAACTATTTATAGTTATTATTTAC
Source organism: Viscum album (assembly GCA_963277665.1). NCBI lineage: Eukaryota > Viridiplantae > Streptophyta > Magnoliopsida > Santalales > Viscaceae > Viscum > Viscum album. The sequence goes on along the minus strand of OY728145.1, from coordinate 614,302,332 downwards.
ACCATTTTACCCATCCAAGTAAGGTGGTATTGGAAAAACAGATTACACCACGGTGTGGAGACAGTATTCCGTACGTACACACGCGCTGTGATTTCGTTTTCCGTAGGATGGATAGATGGTGAAATAGGGTTGTTTCATACTTATAATAAAATATAAGTATATGAATGATACTTATGTTATTACTTCATAATGAAACAACTAAAGAAGAAGAAGTAGAAGAAGAAATAATGTTGAAAGAATCGGTAAAGGATATTTCCTCTTCTTTCGACACGCCTTTTGAAACCTCCTCTTAGGGCACTACGATTCGTCTTTGAAGAAGAGCAAAACCTCTATGATGTTTCTAGGGAAGTTGAGGGGAGAAATTGGTAGGGGTTGTCCGAACTTGAAGGCTCAAAGTGGTGTGAGGAAGAGAGGGAGGAGGTTCCCTTTTATAAGGGAGGAGAAGGGCACTTTTGGAATATCTAAAAATATTAATTTATTATAAAGTCATATTCGGTTTTAAATAGCTAAAAATTGATTTATTTCGAAGATAATGTGGGGATTGGTTGAAATAACTTCATAAAATAGAATATGGACAAGTTTAGGTTTCTATTTTAACCTTATTAATTAGATTTAACTTTAAGTTAAATAATTTTACTCTTACCTTATCTTATTGTTTTCTGACACTATAAGGTTAATAAACATAATATAACAAGACAAACGAACCCCAAGTTGTTTATTATTAATATATATAACCTTATATAGGTCATTTGGCAGAACCTTAGACTTTTAGGAAAAAATATAAATTAATAATATAATATTTGTTTTAAAAACTATTTTATGTCAATTTTGACATTATTTGGTAATTGATTTTTGTGAAAATCATAACAGAATGACTAGTTCGACCAAAGTTAATTAAATCAATACTAATATGTCATATTAACCTATAAAACAATTGTAATTCATAAAAAGTCTCAAATTACATTTATTTGGGTATTTATAACATCAATTATGTCAATATTTCATTAATAAGATAATTACTGCATTATCATTGTGTCATAAATAAATTAAATTATTTAACGTGTAAAAATTACAAATAAAATACAATTATGTAGGAAATCTTTTTATCTTTCTAATGAATATTTATAGTATAATTTATCTTATGTATAACCTTATATTAAAAATTATCTACTTATTAAACGTTGATTTTAACTATTTTAACCATTCTTTAAATAAATTAATAATAAATGTCCTAATCTAATCCAAGTGGGGCTAAATGGTCATATTTTATTCCTAAGGTTGTTTCTGGTCGCATTAAAATTATCCAATAGAATTAAGACATGTGTTAGGGTAATAATAATATCATTTTTACCCTTAATTAACCTATTTACTTTTAACCGTGGTAAAAAAAGTAAAAGGTTACTATTCACCAAAAATTAGTTTCATCTCATTGAACCACATTTTACATACTGAAATCAACCGTGTCTCTCGGTTTTTTGAAATTCTATTCATAGAAGCGGTAAAATTAAGTTTTATGTAAATTTGCAAATTCTCCTAGGAGGTGGGTAAAAGACGGTGAAAAGTTCAATAAAATTTTTATATATCTAAAATTATTACAAAATGACTCCAATGAATTACATTGAACTTATATAGGTATTACGTATCAATTTTGACTGAAAATAAAATTAAATAAAATAAATAATTATTTAAATAAAAAGTCGGTTTTTAAATAGCAACCCAGTGTTTTCACTATTCATAAAAAAGTTGAAAGTTTTCAGAAAAATACCAAAATTTCACCCTAGGCTAATTTTGATATTCTGAATCCAAAAATGAAGTCCATTTTGAAAGATAAAATTTATAAAATTTCAAAAATGTTGTATTACTATTCATAACGGCTAGTTTTTATAACATATCGTTGTTTAGCGAAACTCAGTATTGCGTACAACACACGCTATCGTGGAAAGTCGCGATTACGTGTAGTGCAAGCCAAGTCAGGGATGCATGTTCTGCAAGCTACTTTTTGTGTAGCATACAACACAAGACATTAATGAAATTAAAAATAATATTTTTCATAAAATCTCGGGGTGTTACATCTAAGATCGATTTGTAGTCTGTATATCACCAGTTGAGGGTGAAGGGGGATGATATCCTAAAAACATCTTTCAGATGCAGGTATGATCACTTTGAGTTTTTGGTCATGTGGTTCAGTGTTACAAATGCACCATCCATGTTCATTGGACTTATGAACTATATTCTCTAGGAGTTCCTAAACCGGTTCATCATTGTGTTCATCAATAATATCATAATCTACTCAATTTCCTAGGTTGAGGACAATGAGCATCACAGAACTATCCGACTGGTTCTTCGATGCCAATAACTCTACAAGAATGTTGTCCAAGTCAATGTTGTGGACACAATAGGGGCATTTCCTTGAGAACACAGTGTATAAACTGGCGGCGGTAGTAGACCCGTCTACGGTTGAAGACTTTTTTTCATTGGAATCAACAAGTAATGTGTTATAGGATCATAGTTTTCTTGGTCTCGTGGGATACTATTAGAGGTTTTTACCAAATTTCTCTTGAGTTATAACACCATCGATAGCTCTGACAAGGAAGAACCAATCTTTTGTGTGGATAAAGTAATTCTAGGATGATTTTGATTTTCCGAATGGGATGTTGGTCATTTCTCAAGTGATTCAGCTTCCATAGTAAGGGGTGATGTTAAAGGCATTTTGGGATTCTTCACATATGGGATTAGGATTCATATTGATGCATCAATGGGAAGTGATCTCTTATAGGTCTCATATGTTTTTTCCCCATGAGAATAACTATTCCACCCATAATTTGGAGAATGTAGTGGTTGAATTCTCACTGAAGGTGTGGTCAAATTACCTCAACGAGGAGCACTTTTTGGTCTCTAAAGATCACAAGAGTTTGAGGAATATCTTTTCCCAGTGAGATCTAAACCTGTGATAGTAGAGGTGGATGGAGTTTCTTTAGGACAATGATTTTGAGATCTCATACTCCTAAGTGAAAGGGAATTTCATGGCTGATTATTTGTGTATAAAGCCATATAAAGAGGTTTTTATAGAGGGTACATATTTGTTTTGATATATTCTTCATGACAATCAGAGGAATTGATCCTGAATGCGAGTTTGCATTCAATCCAAAAACCCTGGTTCAACATGATGATTTTCTCTCGAATGATAAGTCAAAAAGAATCTCCTTCGTTGAGTCCCTTAAGGGTACTGATCATCGCAAACCCTTGGAGATGTGTGCGTCTCAATGTAAGAAGCTCGAGGATGGTAGACTGATGATCGAAGCTGATCCAGATGCGCTCCTCCGGCGTTCACTGCTCTGTAAATTCTCTGCATTGGCCCGCATTTCTTATCTGAAAGGGGACAAGCCATGGTCAAACCCAGAGATCAAATCTAGAGTCGTTGGCATTTGGGGTTTCTCATACTAGAAGATTGTACCCCTATGTAAGGGTTACTTCCATCTCCTATTCAAATCGCAAGAAGATTTGGACAAAATCTGGCACGCTGAAAATCTCCAAATCAAACCAGGTGCTCTCCATATGTAAGAATGGGACTTTGTGTTTAATCCATATTACACCAAGAACTCCCTTGTCCAAATCTGGGTGAGATTACACAGGTTAAATTGGTTCTTTTTCCACCCGCGGATACTCAACGACATCGCTTCATGCTTCGGCACGCCGTTGAAGATCGACTGGAGGACTCTCAGTGCAGATCTTAGAATGTATTCACGTGTCATGGTAGAGGTCGACATGGCTGAGAAGATCCCGAACTCCATCACCTTCCATGCAAATGAATATCGAGATGAAATCCACATTGAATGTGAACGAAAGCTGCCATTCTGTGAACTATGCAAAATTGTTTTCCAATCATTGCATAAATGTCTTATGATTAAGAATCAAGTCACTCAACCGGCAGATGATGGTTGGACTGAGATCGAGAAGAAGAAAAATGGTAAGGTCGTTCCTCCCATCTCTTTCATCCCAAAGAAGAACCCTGATGTTTGGGTTAAAAAATTCCACATTCTAGGTGAATGCTCTAGAACCTCCTGGGCAGACCAAGTTGAAGCGGAGGATATTGCAGTGCTTGAACATAGCATCAAGGCAGAAATCAAGAGGCTTGTCTTGGACACATGTGCCTCCAAACCATGCCTCCAAGAGGAGCATGTTGCTAATCCCTCTATGCTGGTATCGCCTGTATATGTTCCAGTGTCACTGAAGGTTTGCGGCAAGGATGTCATCTGGGGGTTGCACATACAGCTTCTCGATCCCCTTATCAAAGAAATGATGCACCGAATGAGGCCTATGTTCAGATATCGTATCAAGAAGATGGTTTTCAGGCCACTGCCGATACAACAGGTTCTTCTGGTATGCCTGCTACTAATTTTTCTACTAAGCATGCTGATAAAATTGCAGTGGGTTCCCCTATTTCTCCTGCACAGCCCACTGACTCACTGCTATCACAGGATACTAATCCTAACTCTCACCACTCACCCGTGCCCCTAGATCTCGAAGCAGTTGACACACTGGCCCCTCCAGTTCTGGAAACTACCGCCAGCTTATATTGCTAACAGAAACATCTCCTACTCAAACTGATCATATTAAGATGGACTCCCTTGATAATTCAAAAAAAAATTGAATGCTTTACATAATGCTAATAACTTGTCAGATTCTATTATGAGAAAACAGGTTATGAATACTCCTTTGGCCTCACCCTCCATTCTCAGATGATCTAAGAGGAACAAGGGCTTGAAAGGATCCAAAAAGAAAAAAGGAGCATGGGCTCCAAAAGTAGGTTTTAATGGATGTTCTTTTTTGGAATTGTCAGGGTCTAGCAAATGATAACACTCTCTTGACTCTTAATAGAATTGTGGCAACTCACAAGACTAAAATTTGGGCTCTTGCTGAACCTAAAACTAATTTCACAATATGCTTCATGAATAGTTTTACTATTGGTTACAATTTCCTTGGTGCCTATTCCAATAATAATTATGTGGACTCTCTTTGGATTCTTTATCACAATTGCATGAATGATATCCAAATTTTCTTTACTAATAACCAAATCATAACTTGTGATTTTACTCATGATATCAAGAATATTTTTCGCACCATTGTCTATGCTGAAAATAGATATCAGGATCATGGGCCTCTTTGGAATGACCTCTCCACCTTGGCTACCTCTATACACGACCCCTGGCTAGTCTTGGGAGACTTTAATGCAATCCTTTCTCCTAGTGAGAGGTTGGTACCATCACACTCCCCCATCTCTTCCAGGGAGTTTAAAACCTCTATAGAATATTGTAGCGTGGTCGAAGTAAATCTCATAGGTGCTAAATTCACTTGTTATCGTTGGCATTATAACCGGGTTGTTGCTAGTAAACTTGATAGGGATCTTGTGAATGTCCCGGCGCTGGATGCGTGGGATACCATCTCCAGCATAACCCTACCTAAACTTAACTTTGATCAGCATCCTATTCTAGTCTCCTTTCACTCAAAACAATTCAAATCTAGTCTCCCCTTCAAATTCAATAATTCTTGGTCCAATGACCAGGACGTCTTCCATATCATTCAAAGTTGTTGGAACTCTATGAGTCAGAATTCTGATATTTTTTCCTATATCACTAGGCTCAAGAATCTGAAGCTCTATCTCAAGGGTTGGTGCCATTCTAAATCCAAACAGATTGATCAGGACATCTCTAGTCTTGAAACTGACCTTAACCTAATTCAAACCTCCTCTACTAACTTTGACTTTGCCTCCGATCCCCAAGATGAAATAAACATTGTTTTCAAGCTCAACTCCCTCCTAGCCCTCAAATATAACCTTCGAAAATAGGTCTTCAAAACAAATGGCTCATTGATGGGGACAGAAACACAAAATTTTACAATTCCCTTCAAAGGATTAGAAAAATCAATCATACCCTAGCCTCTCTGAAAGATAATGACAATATCCTTTCCTCTGAGGCTGCCATCTCTAATCATGTTGTCACTTACTTTGAAAATATTTTCAACGGTCCTCATTTCAATAAGAATGTTATTACTGGGATCATCCAGACCTTGATCAATGAAGGTGACAATAGTTTTCTCTTGTCTCCTCCTTTGGATCACGAAATCAAAGCTACAGTCTTCAGTCTTAATCCTGAAAGTGCCCCAGGTCCTAATGGATTCAATAACAGTTTTTTCCAGCATCACTAGGAGGTTATTTGCACTGATGTCTGTAAACATTTCAATCATTTTTTTTAAGATTGGATCCCTCCCTAATGATATAAATGCTCAATTTCTCACCATTATCCCAAAAGTTCCCAATGCCTCGAAAATCCATCTCTTTAGGCCCATTTCACTAATCAACTCTATTTATAAAATCATTACCAAGATTCTTGCCAATAAGATGTCCTCCCTCTGTAACAAAATTATCTCCTGGAATCAATTTGGTTTCATCAATGGTAGATCCATACAAGACTACATCTTCCTTGCTTCGGAATGCACCAAACCCTTAAACAAAGTCTCCCGAGGAGGCAACAATGCCATTAAACTTGGTGTTAGAAAGGCCATTGACAATATTGATTGGACTTTTATCTCCAAACTCCTTCAAGCCTTTGGCTTCAATGATTTCATCATTAATAGGATTAAATCTCTCTTCATCTATGCCTCTATTTCAATTCTGGTCTGTGGATCTCCCAAAGGTTATTTTAAATGCTCTAAAGGAGTTCGTCAAGGAGACCCTCTATCTTCCACTTATTTTTATATTGCAGAATACTGCCTTAGTAGATTCCTAACCTCTCTTGTTTCTCATGGGAAACTGACACCCATCTCGGCTTCCAAAAATCAAATTGTCCCGACCCTTCTTCTTTATGTAGATTTCATAATTCTTTTCCTCAATTGAAGTCAATGGAATTTCCTTATCCTTAAAAAAGATTGAGCCCACTATGAAGAGGTATTGGGGCAAGCCATTAGTTGGAAAAAAATCCTTTATTTTCTTTGGGAAATCTTTCCTTCCCTCCCGAAAAGGCCACATTATTGAAAATCTTGGCATCGAAGAGGGTTCTCTCCCATTCACTTATCTCGAGGTTCCCATTTTTTTGGGCAGACCGAAAGCTAATTACATTAACAATGTGGTTGATCAAGAGATTAATCAACTTACTTCCTGGAGGGGGAAATCTTTGTCCATGGCTGGAAGGATTTTCCTTGTGAAATCTACCATTACCTCAAAATTGGTTTATTCCCTCATGATCTATATGTGGAATCTTGGTCTTCTCAAGAGAATCAATAATTATATTAGAAACGTTGTCTGGACAGGTAGCATTATAGAAAGGAAACTTGTCACCATCACTTGGTCGACCTGCTACACCCCGCTTGAGAAGGGCGGACTTGAAATTAAAAATCTCAGATTGTTCAATGAGGCACTCTAGGCCAAACTCACTTGGAGACTGATCAATAACACCTATGACTCCCTTGAGTTCCTTAGGAATAAATTTCTTATGAGGCTAAAAAATGGAAATCTAGACTCTGTACAATCTTCCCTTTGGACCTCTATTAGGGATTATTTTTTCTGAATCATGAATAATTCCAGATGGCTGGTTAGTCTGGACTCCACCATTCGCTTTTGGCTGGAAAACTGGACTGGCTCCCCATTTATCTGCATGCTTCCTCTTAATAATACACCTGATAGCATTATTTATATGATAAAGGGGGTGATGCATTCCAGAACCATAGTCCTCCCTGACTCAATCGTGCAAGTGGTTGATGGTTACCCCTTTTCAAGCAATGATGACTTTCTAGTTTGGGAACCGGCCCATAATGGTATGCTTGACTCAATTTTTTTTACAATCATTATTTCTCTGCCTCCGATTCGAACTTTTCATGGTTAAAAAACTTCAAAAAACCTTGGATTAAACCTTCCAGGCTTAATTTTATTTGGTGCTTGGTGCACAAACATATCCATGCTGAGACCTGTCTCCAGTCCTATGAAATACATCTCTGTTCCAAATGTCCTCTCTATCATCAAAACCGTGAAGATATCAATCATTTATTTTTATCTTGTGCTAAGGCATTTGCAATGTGGAATTTTATTGCTGACATCTTTGATTGCAGATGGCCTCCTTATGACAATATCCTCTCACAGCTAAAACAATGTGTGGATCTTGAGTGCTCGTTGCAAATCAAAAACCTATTTCTAACTGTCGTGGTGTAGGTCCTACACATTATCTGGTATGATAAAAAGGCTATTATTCACAATAATCACTTGACCAATGTCATTTCAGGTCACACGAGAATTCTGATTGCCATTAAGGATGAAGCCTCGAACTAGAAATCTAATTGTGACAACAAGAACATTGACTTTATGATTTTGTAGTGTCTGAAGATTGACGGCATATATTCTCAGCCAAAGAGCTTTCTTGAAGTCTTATAGAAAGCCCCTCTTCCTGGTCGGATGAAGGTCAATGTATATGGGGCTTCCAAAGGAGATCCTAGTCTTGCGGGCTGTGGGGTAATCATCAGAGACTCCATAGGTCACTGTCATGGTTGTTTCTATGGTAGTTGTGGGATCATTTCCTCCCTTAAAGCTGAGATGCTGGCTCTCATCCATGCCATCCATTTCATCAAAAATAAAGGCTGGAACAATATCAAGATTGAAATCGACTCCACAACCATCGTCCAATCTATTTTTAATGGGGATTCACACCTTTCTTGGCCCCTTACAACAAGTTGGAAGATCTGTCTGAACTTTCTTTTGGAGATCAGGTATATTTCCACCCATGTCTATCGTGAAGCTAATACGGTGGCTGATGGTCTCTCCAACAAGGGGATCAACCAGGACATTACGTGGTTTGATGAGTTGCCGAATGATCTCATCCCTCTCCTTACTAAGGATTGTAACAAAATTCCATCTTTCAAACTTGTGTAATCATGTATCTTATTTTTAACAAATTTCTTCTGGGTTGTTTAAAAAAAATAGGTTGTTCTAGAATCTGTGGAAGCTTGGAAGGAAATGGAGGAGTTGGTAACCCACCACTTAGATGCATAAATGGATGGTGGTAGAAGATGTTTGTTTCAGATAACAGTGCAATCTTCTCTAATGGAGTAGGTATTGGAGTCTCACTGGGGAGACTCATATGTGGAGGTGATGTGCTATTGCATTGACCATGGTGATGATCTAGAATTATGGTTGGAGAATGGTCGGAACCTGATGTTCTTTTAGGGTAAGTTGTTTTTTCTTTATGTTGTGCACAAGGGATCCCCCGTTGACTTTCATAGATCACCTTTAGTGGTACAACCATGATTTTCCAGGATGTATCATGGCTTTAGGATGCTATTTTGAAGGTCTAGAATGAAATGATATGTGGTATTGTTTGTGGAAACGTTCTTAGTGTGATAGCAGTTGAAGGCTGAGAACCTTGTTCTTGATGGTTTGTTGCAGCCATTAGATGTCCCTATGTGAAATTAGGATCAAATTTAAATTCATTTCATCATAGGGTTGGCCAATGCTCAGAGAGTCTATGATGTTACCTGGGTAGCATTGGAACGACCGACGAAATCAGATCACTTCTTAGTGATCAAGGAGTTGGTCATAGTGGATGCCTTGGGAAAACGGTATGTGTATTAGGTGGTGTGACTACATGGAATTCTAAGGACCATTTTCTCATATTGGTATACCCATTTTACCTCACAAGTATGGAGTGGATTTCAGTATTCTCTTGGCACTCAGTTACATGTCATCACTTCCTCCCACCCTCAAACAAATGGGCAGACATAATGGACTATCCAAACACTGTAGCATATGTTGTGAGAATGCATATTGGAATTTATTTGATCTTGGGTATAACAACATCCCTTGGTGGAGTGTTATTATAATAATACTTAGACTCTTCCATTGGTATGGATCCATTTGAGGTGTTTTATGAGAGATTGTGTCTTTCTCCATTGTGTTGGATGGAGGTTGGGGAGATATCTGTTCTTGGACCGGATGTGGTGCAGATAATGACTGTGAATGTTCAACTTGTTCATGAGAGGATGAAAGTAGAAAAATTATGGTATAATTTGTATTCCAATCATAGGAGAAGGCCCTTAGAGTTCAATTTTGGGAACCATGTGTTCTTGATGTTTTCCCCATATTATGGGAAGCAGAGATTTGGTTTGGGTAGTAAGATTTCTTCCATGTTCTTCGGACCGTCGAGGTATTGGGGTGAGTTGGTGAGGTGGAATACCATTTGGAACTGCCACTAAAGTAAGAGTGTATCCATGATGTCATTTGCTTATCTGAACCCTTTTATTTTATAAAAAAAATGACTCTAATGTTATTGACTGGGGAGAGATAAATATCCATGAGGACCCAATATATGCGGAGTGGACAATAGAGATCCAATATCGTCCAGAGAAGGTGCTCCATTTACAAACCATTGCTTTGGTTCACATGTTATAGATGAATGGTGTCATGGGGGAGAGTAAATGGGAATGAGAAATACATATGCATTCCAAGTACCTAGAGTTTTTTGGTGTTTTAACTTCTTCTATCATGCCTTGTGATGTAATTTTTGATATTTTTTTATTAAATAAGTTGATTTCCATTAAGATTACATTTGTGTGGTGAAATGTGTTATGAATTCCTAAAAAATGAAAAGGGGAGGACCAGATTAATAATCATGAAACAATAACTTCAATGTGATTATCCCTATGAGGGAGAGTCAGTTCCGCCCAGAGCGAATAGTATCTTGATATGGAAAATGGAATTATCTATTTCTTGTGTTTAGGATGGCATGGTTGTTGTGCTTGGGTGTTTTCTATTATTGTTTTTTTGTGTTAATAGATGTTGGAGGGGGTGTTATTTGATGACAAGGTTACACTCCATCTTTCGAACAACACAATATGGATTAATGTTAAACCTTGATATTGGTAGGAACGTTTCAAGCATAGAACGATCCTTGAAAGCTATCTCACATAGGGTTTATTCGGACCCCTATTTTTCTTTGTGGGATTTATTTTGAATTAACAGGGGAAATAATAGTTTGAGAGGTATCTAATTTTTTGGCCCTAACTCTTCCAGTCCATCAATGTGTGAAAATTTTATTATTGAAGTGTTTTTGGAGGTCACAATGACTTATTTCAAGACATTTCAAAATTTAATGTTTTTCAGGTTCTCCAATGATAGGTTTCTGATGGTAAGATTCAATGGTGATTAATAATGGTAGGTCATGGTGGCATGTAATAAGGGTGACTCACTGTGTTGAGTTATTATGGTTAATCAAGATAGTGATATATGATGGTGAGTGGCAACAGTGAGTCGTGGCGGAGGCTCCCGATGGTGAGTCGGGCCAGGAAGTCATGAATGGTGGGTTTTATGGTTACTAATGATGGTAGATTGCGATGGTAGATCATCGAATGGTAATTCAAACAGGTAACTCACACTGGTGACTCGCACTGTTGACTCATAGTGGTGACTCATCTATCGATGAGTCATTTCCAATAGTTCATCATTTTTTTACAGTTTTTCTAGTTTCACCCCTCTAACATTTTCATTGACATTAAACAAGTTTAATACTATATTTACTATTTTTTGGAGATATTTCAATTTATATACATCTTATGAAAACCTTAATATTCCTTTGACTTCCAAAAATCAGGGTCTTGGTCCACATCCTCCTTTAATGGCTTTAAAACCCCATATCTCCCATTGATTTAGGATATGGCCTTCTAAATATTATATCTTATCTTCCTCATGTGCTTCCCTTTATGTTGGTACGAGATGACCTAAACCATTATCCCCCCCCTCTGAGGGGTCATTTATTTTTTTTGTAGCCTATGGACCATGTTTTCCCAGAAGAATCTTCCTGCTGCATGCACATCCCCTACTATGGTGCAATCAGGAGGTGCAAAACATCTCTTCCTCTAAATAGGTTTCCTTTATAACTCTCAATTGTGTATCATGTGGGGTAGGGGTATTAATGTGTCCTATGTGACGATAGTTGAATCCAAATTAAATAAATATAATTTAATTATTTTAAGAGCAATTTGAAAGGGTGAGGAAAAGTGATGTATGAACTTCTTGTTATTTGTTTTTGGGTTTTTATGTGAATTATATGGGCTAAATGCCCAGTTGAAAATTTTGGATGTTGGTGGTCCTTGTTTTCACAATGTGTAATGATTCTGGAATTTATGATGTTTGGTTTTCTATCGAACAATTGTTATTAAATCGATTCACCACATACGTTTGGCTAATAAATGGATTCCACGGAATCAAACTGTTTATGTGATAACACCAAAATTAACAAAAGAAAATTGAGTGAGTAATTCGTTGTAAAATTTGAATATTCTTTGACCTGGTTTGTGTGTGGTGTGATGTGTGTGGGATTGTTTGATCCTATTCTACATTTGTGTTGTGGGTGTGGTTGTGTGATGTTTGTTGGTTGGGAAAGTGTGTTGGAATCTCAGGTTGAGAGATTGTTTGATTGTGGAATGGATGAGAAGTGTTTTATAGCAGGGCTATGATTGGGTTCTATGATGATGTGTTTCTAGTTTTGGATGTTAGTTGGGGGTTTTCTATTGATATTATTTTTTGGGTTGGTTGAATTTGATGAATTATAATGGCATTGGATTGTGTGGGTGTTAAATAGAGAGGAATGCGAAGTGGGTTAATTTATTATGGTTCTTCTTCCTCTGTGTGACTTTTTCTATTTATCTTGTTGTGTTTTGTGACTATTAGTTTCTTGGGTAGATATGGATTGAATAAATTAATACTTTAATAAGGAAATATAATTGGTTAATTTTATTGGATGGTGGTATGAATTGAGTTTGTGGATTGATGTGTGGTTGTGCTTTTAGTGGTTGTATCAAATTTGGATGTATTATGAGATGGTTGTTTGTTTTAGAACCCATATGTTGGGAATGCATTTTTGGTATTATATCTATTTAAATAAATATATATCTATTTTCCATATTGATTTGAATAATCACCCCACCCTAATTGAGAACTATGTTCCGAACACCCCCATCATCACGGGGGAGGGTGTCATTCCCAAGCATCTTGGAGGGAGGATGGGTGGTTAGACACCCACTCTTCTCAGCACCTTCTTACAGGTTGTGATAACCCCATATTCTTAGAAAAGGTTGTGTTTTGTGTGGACCAAGTGTTTGATGTAGAGTTTTTCTTTCCCAGGTTTCATTATGATGAGATGAGTAGCGCTTTACCATCTAATTTCAGAATATGAAGTAGTTGTGGCCTAAGTGTCTACGAGTGGAATGTGATGTGTCTTGGGGCCCATGTGATGATGCGAGATGTGTTTTTGTTGGGAAAAAATCCCTTAAGGTATCATTGAAGCATTTTTGAGGTGATTGTGTTTGTTGACAAAGTGAACATCTGTGTGGTGATTGTTGACAATACAAACCATGACATACAAATTGGTTGAAAAGGGGGATTTCATGATGGAATGTTGAGTTCAAGAGTCTTGGATAACGATAAATGTTTGATTCAAGAACTTTGACAAGGGAATGGATGATTTGGAGGTGGTACAAAAAGAACAGATACAAGGTGGAACCGTTTTCCAGTGTTTGCCAAATTTTTGGGCCTGAAAATAGACAAATGAAGAAAAGTGTATTTTGGCAAAGGGACTTGTGAGCCTGTACATGAAGGCTTAGAAACTTGAACTCCATATGTCTTTCAAGATCATATCCTCAAAATATGGCAAAGGGATAAGTGTCGCGCATGTATTGGTGGTGTCGCGTAGGTGAATTGTGCGCCGTGAAGAGACTTGCGCGCCGATGCCTTGGAAGCTTGAGAACATGTGCGCCTATGGTTTTTCAAGATCAGAAGTTCAAAATATGGTAAATGAAAGAGGTTCATGCAAGTTTGGAAGTAGGTCACGCTAGTGACTTGCAGGGGAAGAGACCTGCGCACCGAGACTTGCGCGTCGAGGGTTGTCTTGCACGACGTCGCACAGGGTGGTCAAAATGCCTTTAAATACAGGACTAACCCTCCTCATTCTTTACCGGAGATCAACACATTGAGAAATCAGAGCTCCCATCACACAGGTGTGGAATTCGCACAAGTGGTGGTGTGTCACGCAAGTGGGACTTGCGTGCCAGTTTTGGAAGTTGCGCACCAAGTGTTAGTTGCGTGCCTGAGGTGGTTTAGGTGAGGAAGGAAGTGAGTCGCGTATGTTTGGAGTTGTTGAAGCTAGTTCCGCGCAAGTGGTTGAGGAAGACTTGCGCGCCAGTTGTGACTTTCACGCCGATACTTGTGCACTGAGATATACTTGCGCACCAAGTAAGGTTTATTTCTGGTAGTGTTTTTCGGGCTGCATGGAAGCTGGAAGTTTCCTGATACCTTCGATACAAAAAGAAATTCATCTACGGGTGAAAGTTGGACATCAACAGAGAATATACCTACAACAAAGGATGCATTCATTCATTCAAATGAATTTAACACCCCAAGATTCTACGGTACGCTTCTCATTGAATAATGTGATAGCGTGTGTTGTACGCAACACCGAGTTCTAACACACCATAACCAATCAAACTAGCTGTTATGAATAGTAATACGTACTTCTTGAAATTATATATATTTTATATTTTAAAATGGACTTCATTTTTGGATTCGGAACATCGAATTTAGCCTAAGGTGAAATTTTGGTTCTTTTCGGATAACTTTCATATTTTGATGAATAGTGAAAATTACTAAATTTTAATTAAAAACAACTTTTTTAATCAAAGTAATTAATACTGATAAATTATGAATTTGAGTGGTTTTAAAGTATATTTATAATATATTTTTACCATTTAATATAATTTTGGTCATTGGACATAATTTTACAATTAAACCGAACATAAACAAGTGTCAATCTTTTGATAGTTATTATCTCTTAAAAACACGCTTTTTGTTTTGACAGCGGGAATTAATTTTAAATTAATTTCTGCCACTACTATGTTTTGAATTTAGAAAAATGGATTCCATATTTGGAATCATGATGTTCAAATTGTGTAAATAGGTAACTTTTATTTTTAGACATTTTGAAGAATTACTGCGGTAAATATTTTATTTACCATGGTTAAGGGTAAATCTAGTAAATAAGGGTTAAAAAATAATATTATAATAATACTAAATTACCCTAAAACATGTACTATCCTTATTGTTTGATACATGTTCGACCATAGGCATCTTTGGGTCGATTTTGGGACCCCATGGTGCCACTTGTAGGTGATAGAGACACTTTTTTTAAATTAAGTTAAAATGAATACAAAAAATGACACAAGCATATATCTTTTAGAAAGAAAATTTTTACATATGGTTATATATGTTGGATTTTAAATTATAAATATTCATTAGAAAGATAAACATATTTCCTACATAGTGATATTTTATTTATAATTTTTAGTTATTAAATAATTTAATTTATTTATGACACAATGATGATGAATTACTATAATAGTGAAAAATTAAAATAATTGATATTATAAATACCCAAATAAATATAATATGAAACTTTTAATGAATTAAAATAATTTTATAGGTTAATATGATATATTAGTATTGATTTAATTTACTTTTTTCGAAGTAATCAATCTTATATGAGTTTCACAAAAATCAACTATTGAATAGTGTCAAAATTGACATAAGAGAGTTCTTAAAACCAATATTATATTATTAATTGATATTAAATTCCTAAAAATCTAAGGATCGGCCAAGATACTTAAATAATGATAGGTTAATCATTAATGGGCCACTTGGGGGTATCTTGGAAGTATATAGTAAGTTTATTAACCATATTATATAAAAATACAAAGAGACATTGTAAAAGTGAAACTAATTAACTTAGAGTTAATACTTAAAGATAAGGTTAATATAAGTACCCAAACCTGTCTAAATTATATTGGTTGAGTTGTTTTCGACCCATACCCACCTTAAAATTTAAATAATCAACTTTGGAACCATTAGAAACCGAATATGAATTTATTATAAATTAATATTTCTAGCTTTTCCAAAGGTGCCCCTCACCCATGTTATAAAAGGGCACTCCTCCTTCTCATTTCTTCACACCTTAAAAGCCTTTTGGTTCGGCCAAAATCTGCCCAAATACTCTCCCAACTTCCCTCACTACAACCTAGGGGTCTTAGTTTGTTCAGAAAGCCAACCTAAGGAGCCCTTTTGATCAAATCAAAAGGAAGAACCCGAAGAAGAGGTAATGATTTCACCACCCTTTTCCAAGTTCATTTCTTCTTCCACTTCTTCTTCCTTTGTTGTTACCATTCTAAAATAATGACTCCAGTATCATATATATACTGTGATGTTATTATAAATATGGTACAACCATATTCAGTATTCTATCCACCCTTTGAATAACATGTCACCATACGTGCGTACATACGGCTTACCGTCTCCACGTCGTGGTATAATTGTTATTCAATATAATATTATTTGGAATGGTATAATAATGATGTTTAACTCATTTAAATAATAAATATAACATGTTAATGATTCTGTATATATGATATACCATCCATTTATATATTAATTTAATATCAAAAGAATGATTTTGTCGCTCGTGCGTACGTACGGACTACCGTCTCCACGAACGCGATGAGATTCATTCTCCATCGTATCCATTCAAGTATAATTATCATTTGATGATTTAAAAAATGATGTATAAGGACTTGATATCATTCTGGATATGAATAATATACAACCTATCCTTTATAAACATGTCTTACGTAACAAAACATATAAAAG
Organism: Viscum album; assembly: GCA_963277665.1. Lineage (NCBI taxonomy): Eukaryota > Viridiplantae > Streptophyta > Magnoliopsida > Santalales > Viscaceae > Viscum > Viscum album. The sequence continues at coordinate 614,285,606 of OY728145.1, read as the reverse complement.
AAAACAAGTAAGTTAACACCCGAAACAACGATAATACTAAGATATTATTATCAAATCAATATTAAAAGATCATATATGATATCATATTAATGTATATGATTCCTGTATAATTTAATAACAATTATTTCACCATTATACAGGAGGTTAACCTACCACAACCAAGGAAAAGTACAAGGTAAGGGTTATTTCACAATCTCTTCATTATCCGAGGTTGTTTATACGTAATAATCTACTGGGATCTCGTTATCATCCACATCCATGTTTCCTCAAAATGTATTTCAAAAAAATTTACAAGAATATGGGTTAAAGTCATTTATACCCTTGTTTTACTTTTTATAAGAGGAATCTTTCTATCGTTTTCAAAACAAGGTCTTTTTTAACTTTTTCGACAGAATTAAGATAAGAATGTTTTTTTAACTTATACGGCGGGTGCGGTTATTTTCCACCGTTATAAAATCTTGAAAGTTTTCCTTACAAGATTATAAGAATATTTCCAAGAAAATGTTTTATTTTATATGGCTCTTAAATGATTTCAAAAATAGAAAGAGATATTTCTCCAAAAAGTGTTTTGATTTCATCTATGTCAACATCCTTTGAGGGATGTTATGCTTATTTGAAGTTGATTTATTATGATACAAAACTTCTATATTGTATTGAAGGTTTTGTGATATGTTTGACTGTGGATGTGCTATTTTTATACCATTCATAGTTTAAGGTGAAATTATTGACATTTCGTATGCTATTTTTAATACGAATGTTTATGTTATGTTTAAACCTTTTCATATGGGAATGCATTGGACTTAATATGTGACAGGTGGAGCCCGCTATAGCTCCTCGATGCATCGGTAGGTCTCATGAGACAAACTAGTGTCTTGGCACAAGGCCTTGGCAAAATCTTATTTGTAGTCTTGGCACGAGGCCTTGGCATGTGGTTATGATAGTCTGGCATTATGAATTCCAACATTATGAAAGTGGTTAGTGATTTTTCATGTGATTATTCGATTAGTAGAATATCCATGTGAATGAGTAAATGGAATTATTTCATTTTATTTATGCCATACAATGTTGAAAGTACAAGTTTGAAAGGCTGTTGTTTTTGTTATACATTTCCTTAAATGTTTATTCTCATTTATGAAAGTTTCCGCTATATTGTTATCCTTACTGGGCATTTGAGCTCACCCCTTTTCTGTGTTTTATTTTTCCCAGGAAGTGAAGAAAGTAAATTATGAATGACCTGCAGGGATATTATGTGGGGATATGAGTGTGGATTATGGAGACATTATGTTGTTGTAGTAGTTTTTCATTTTATGATGTAATGTAAAACTTATGAATATATCTAGCGTTTCCAAGGCTACTAAACCAATCGGTCTTTCGAGATTTGATCTTTCTTGTGATCATGCCAATGTTATGTAATAAGGCACCGACTCTGGGTAACTAGGGTCGGGGCGTTATAGTTGGTATCAGAAAAAGTTTATTACAAACCTTGGAAGCTAGATTTAGATAAACTCTGATTAGAGCACATAGACCTAAGATGAACTTTGAGGATTAGTATAGAAGAACTTCCTAGAATTTTGGTATTTTAGAGATTTTTTGAGTTTTCCGAGCAATACATACCTGTCTGGATACGAGCAGGTAGAGGCAGCTCTGGCACAGATGTACCTAGGGGTAAAACCCGAAAACACCGCTTTGAGCTAGACTCGAACGGAAACTGGTGCACGACAACGGGCCTTGCTGCACTCTTGGTTACGACACTCCTGGGGGATACGCTTAGGATAACTCCCATTTTCTTTACAAATCATTATGAAGGGTTTATGAGTATATACTTCCTCAAAGAAAACATTTTTATGATTATGGATTATATCCATAAATAGTTCAATTTATGTTAAGTGTTTTATAAGTATGGGATTATGTATTTTGATTCATAAACTGATCTAGTTTATGCCATTGTTTAGAAATGGCACCTAGTGGAAGAAATGGAAACCGTATCAATGCACGCACTCCATGTAGGGATTTCCCTCCTGCTCAAGATAATTATAGTGGAGCTCGTGATGCAACTGGTGCGATCAGCTAATCACCATACTGGGACAACTCACTCAGGTTATGAATAATAACCTTACCCGTATGGAGCACCCTGATCCACAGCGTGGAGGATAAATGTTAGATCGATTCATGAGGCAACAACCACCAACGTTCAATGGGAGTACAAATCCCTTAGTAGCTGAGCAATGGATAAATTCCCTAGAGAAAATATTTCAGGCTTTGGGGAGCAGTGAAAGGGAAAAAGTTATCATGTCAGTTTACCGCCTCACTGGAGATGCTAATCAATGGTGGTCATTGATTCAAAACATGAAGGAAGATGATGAAGTATCAAATATGGAATGGAGGGAGTTCAAAGATCTGTTTTTAAAAAAATACTTTCCTCGCGACCATCGAGCAGATATGGAAAGGCAATTTCTGAGTCTGAGACAAAAGGAGGATGAGAATGTCACAAAGTATGAGGCTAACTTTACAAGCTTAGCAAGGTATGCTGGAGATTATATTCGCAAGCCAATAAGTAAGATTGATCGTTTTTTTGATGGGTTAAAACCATTTCTCCGTAGAGCATTAGTCTCACAATCCTTTTCATCGTACGAAGACATTGTCTCATGTGCTATCAAGACCGAAAAGGGATTCTCTAAGTCTTATGACTTTAAAGCAAAGAAAGAGAAGAAGAGACCTGCTGATCAATCTGGGAATGGAAATAAGGGGAAGAAGGGAAAGGTTGAATATCCATCTTGTGGTAAATGCAGGAAGAAACATCCTGGTACTTACTTGAAGGGAATGGGAATCTGTTACAAGTGTGGTGAAAAAGGCCACCAAGCTCGTGATTGAAAGGGGAAGAAGGAAGCTACCAACGTTCAGTGCTACAATTTCAGGGAGATGGGGCATTATGCAAATGCATGTCCTAAGCGTCAGGAGAACTTACCTCAGAAAAGTCCAAGGGATCAAGGCCAGGCGTATGCTATCACTATTGCTGAGGTAGAAGCTCCGAAAGACGTGGTGGCAGGTAATTTAATGGTTTCCTCAAGTTTAGCAAATGCATTATTTGATTCTGGATCATCGCATTGTTTCATATCTTCCCAGTTTGCTAAGAAAATTAGATATTTCCAATTTGATTTAATAAGGGAGTTGTCAGTTAAAACTCCTAAGGGAAGTATCATTGCAACAACGTTTTGTGAATCAGTCCCCATTAGAGAACATAAATGTTCGTTATCTGCTGATCTCATCGTCATACCTATGATTGAGTTTGATATAATCCTTGGTATGGATTGGCTTTCGGACTATGATGCGAAGATTTATTGTAAGAAGAAAGAGGTTACGATTCTTGATGATAATGATAAGGAACACCTTATCTTTAGAGCAGAATCGTCACCACCTAATTCTTATTTAGATCCACCCCCAGTAGCTCAACTTAATTCAATTATTGGGGAGGAAGAGAATGAAATAACTGTCGGTGAGGAAAGGAATGCTCAAATAGAGGATGTACCTGTTGTGAATGAATTTGTAGATGTATTTCCAGAAGATTTACCTGGACATCCTCCAGAACGAGAAGTTGAGTTTTCCATTGATTTGATTCCTGGATCAAGGCCTATATCGAAGACCCCTTATAGAATGACCACTGTAGAATTAGTTGAACTAAAGAAACAAGTAGAGGAATTGAGTAATAAGGGATTTATTCTCCCTAGTGTTTCTCCATGGGGAGCCCCTGTTCTTTTTGTTAAAAAGAAAGATGGATCTATGAGGTTATGTATCGACTACAGGGAGATCAATGCTATAACGATAAAGAACAAGTATCCCCTACCTCATATTGATGATTTATTTGACCAACTGCATGGAGCTCAATACTTTTCAAAGATTGACCTTCAATCTGGATACCATCAGTTGTGTGTGAAGAAGGAAGACATTCCGAAAACAGCATTTCGAACCAGGTACAGGCATTAAGAGTTTACTGTAATGTCGTTTGGATTGACTAATTCACCATCTGTATTCATGGATCTGATGAATAGAGTTTTCAAGGAGTATCTCGATGAATTTGTGGTTGTATTTATTGATTATATCTTGGTATACTCCAAAACCTACTAAGATCATGAAAATCACTTGCGCATTATCTTGAAGACTCTGAGGAGGCATGAATTATATGGGAAGTTTAGCAAGTGTGAATTCTGGCTTCAGGAGATTTCTTTTCTTGGCCATATTGTCTCTAAAGATGGAATCTCTGTTGATCCTTCTAAGACCAATGCAATCCAAGAATGGCCAGCACCTACGAGTATAACTGAGGTACGTAGTTTTATTGGTTTGGCAGGTTATTATCGACGTTTCGTCCAGAATTTTTCCCGATTGGCTAACCCATTAACGAAGCTCACACGTAAAGGGGTTAAATTTGTTTGGACAAAAGTGTGTGAAGAATTTTTCGAAGAACTGAAGAAAATATTAGTCAATGCTCCTATATTGACTCTACCATCGGGGAATGATGGGTTCGTTATTTATAGTGATGCATCGAAGAAAGGACTTGGTTGTGTCCTTATGCAGAATGATAGAGTTATTGCCTATGCATCACGACAGTTGAAAATTCATGAAAAAAACTATCCTACTCATGATATCGAGTTAGCAGGTGTGATCTTTGCTTTGAAGATATGGAGGCACTACCTCTATGGTGAAATATGTGAGATTTATACTGATCACAAGAGTTTGAAGTATATTTTCTCACAAAAAGAACTCAACATGAGGCAAAGGAGATGGCTTGAATTACTCAAGGATTATGACTGCACGATACACTACCACCCGGGGAAAGAAAACAAGGTGGCAGATGCTTTGAGTAGAAAAGACCATGGAGTTTTGAACAATATGAGAATTGAAAGGGATCCAATTTTCATGGATCTAGTGAAGATGGACATGGGAATAACCAGGGAAGGTGAAACATCAATTCTTTTTCAAATGGTTGCCAAACCATCTTTACTAGAAAGAATTAAGAGTTCTCAGACCGATGATGAAGAATTCCAAAAGAAGATTAATGCTGTGAATGATGGGAGATTGAGAGACTTTGTGTATGAAGATGGAATTTTGAAATTCGGGAAGAGACTTTGTGTTCCCGATTTACCTGATCTAAAAAGGGAATTGTTGGATGATGCTCATAGTTCCAATTTCTCTATACACCCTGGGAGCACCAAAATGTATAGAGATTTGAAGGAACATTTTTGGTGGGACAACATGAAGAGGGAGATTGCTGATTTTGTGTCAAGATGTATGGTTTTTCAATAAGTGAAAGCTGGAAGGCAACAGCCTGGAGGAGTCATGCAACCTCTTCCCATACCAGAGTGGAAATGGGACAATATTACGATGGACTTTGTCATGGGGCTACCAAAGACTCCTAGAAGGAACGATGCAATATGGGTTATTGTTGATCGTCATACCAAGTCAACACATTTTCTTGCTATAAGAGAAGATCTACCCCTGGAACGTCTAGCAAGACTATATATTAACGAAGTTGTGAGACTTCATGGAGTACCCCTATCAATTGTTTATGATCGTGATCCCCGTTTTACTTCAAGATTTTGGAAAAGTATTCAGAAATCCCTGGATACTGAACTTCTTTTGAGCACTGCTTACCACCCTCAGACAGATGGACAGTCAGAACGGACTATTCAAACCCTAGAAGACATGTTGAGATCTTTCTCACTTGACTTTCAGGGTATGTGGGATCAATACTTACCTCTCGTAGAATTTTCCTATAACAATAGCTTCCATTCGAGTATTCATATGGCACCATATGAAGCGTTATATGGAAAGAGATGTCGTAAACCAACCTGTTGGGATGACGTTGGTGAATGAAAACTTGTAGGCCCAGAACTGGTGGAGGAAACGATGGAAAAGGTGAAGGTAATCCAAAATCACATCAAAGCAGCTCAAAGTAGGAAGAAGAGCTATGCTGATAATCGAAGGAAGGATTTGGAATTTCAAGTCGGTGATCATGTTTTCCTGAAGGTATCTCCATGGAAGGGAGTCATACATTTTGGTAAGAAAGGTAAATTGAGTCCCAGGTACATCGGACCTTTCGAAATTCTAGAACGAATTGGGGCTGTAGCTTACTGATTGGCAATGCCGCCAAGTCTCTCCAAAGTTCACGATGTGTTCCACGTATCTCTGTTGAGGAAATACATGCCTGACCCAACGCATGTACTCACTTACGAGGAATTAGAACTGGAACCCGATCTGTCTTATTGCGAAGAGCCCGTCGGGATTCTTGATACAAGAGAACAATTACTGAGAAACCGGACGACGCGTCTGGTAAAAGTTTTGTGGAGAAACCATAAGATGGAAGAGGCAACGTGGGAACCCGAGGAACTTATGATGAAGAACCACCCGAGTCTTTTCATGCGGTAGTATTCTAGAAATTTAGAGGATGAAATTATTTGAAGGAGAGGAGAATGTAACACCCCAAGCTTCTACGGTACGCTTCTCATTGAATAATGTGATAGCGTGTGTTGTATGCAACACCGAGTTCTAACACACCATAACCAATCAAACTAGCCGTTATGAATAGTAATACCGACTTTTTGAAATTATATATATTTTATATTTTAAAATGGACTTCATTTTTGGATTCGGAATATCGAATTTATCCTAAGGTGAAATTTTGGTACTTTTCGGATAACTTTCATATTTTGATGAATAGTGAAAATTACTAAATTTTAATTAAAAACAACTTTTTTAATCAAAGTAATTAATTGTGATAAATTATGAATTTGAGTGGTTTTAAAGTATATTTAGAATATATTTTTACCATTTAATATAATGTTGGTCATTGGACATAATTTTACAATTAAACCGAACATAAACAAGTGTCAATCTTTTGATAGTTATTATCTCTTAAAAACACACTTTTTGTTTTGACAGCAGGAATTAATGTTAAATTAATTTCTGCCACTTATGTGTTTTGAATTTAGAAAAATGGATTCCACATTTTGAATCAGGATGTTCAAATTGTGTAAATAGGTAACTTTTATTTTTAGACATTTTGAATAATTACTACGGTAAATATTTTATTTACCATGGTTAAGGGTAAATCCGGTAAATAAGGGTTAAAAAATAATATTATAATAATACTAAATTACCCTAAAACGTGTACGAGCCTTATCGGTTGATACATGTTCGACCATAGGCATCTTTGGGTCGATTTTGGGACCCCATGGTGCCACTTGTAGGGGATAGAGACACTTTTTTTTAATTAAGTTAAAATGAATACAAAAATGACACAAGCATATATCATTTAGAAAAACAATTTTTACATAGGGTTATATATGTTGGATTTTAGATTATAAATATTCATTAGAAAGATAAGAAGCTTTACTACATTGTGATAGTTTATTTATAATTTTTAGACATTAAATAATTTAATTTATTTATGACACAATGATGATGAATTAATTACTATAATAGTGAAAAATGAAAATAATTGATATTATAAATACCCAAATAAATATAATATGAACCTTTTAATGAATTAAAATAATTTTATAGGTTAATATGATATATTAGGATTGATTTAAGTTACTTTTTTCGAAGTAATCAATCTGTTATGAGTTTCACAAAAATCAACTATTGAATAGTGTCAAAATTGACATAAAAGAGTTCTTAAAACCAATATTATATTATTAATTGATATTAAATTCCTAAAAATCTAAGGTTCGTCCAAGAGACTTATATCATGATAGGTTAATCATTACTGGACCACTTGGGGGTCTCTTGGAATTATATAGTAAGTTTATTAACCATATTATATAAAAATACAAAGAGACATTATAAAAGTGAAACTAATTAACTTAGAGTTAATACTTAATGATAAGGTTAATATAAGTACCCAAACCTTTCTAAATTCTATTGGTTGAGTTGTTTTCGACCCATAACCACCTTAAAATTTAAATAATCAACTTTGGAACCATTAGAAACCGAATATGAATTTATTATAAATTAATATTTCTAGCTTTTCCAAAGGTGCCCCTCACCCCTCTTATAAAAGGGCACGCCTCCTTCTCATTTCCTCACACCTTAAAAGCCTTTTGGTTCGGCCAAACTATGCCCAAATACTCTCCCAACTTCCCTCACTACAACCTAGGGGCCTTAGTTTGATCAGAAAGCCATCCTAAGGAGCCCTTTTGATCAAATCAAAAGGAAGAACCCGAAGAAGAGGTAATGATTTCACCACCTTTTTCCAAGTTCATTTCTTCTTCCACTTCTTCTTCCTTTGTTGTTACCATTATAAAATAATGACTCAAATATCATAAATATACTGTGATGTTGTTGTAAATATGCTACAACCATATTCAGTATTCTATCCACCCTTGGAATAACATGTTACCATACGTGCGTACGTACGGCTTACCGTCTCCACGTCGTGGTGTAATTGTTATTCAATATAATATTATATGGATGGGTATAATAATGATGTTTAACTCATGTAAATAATAAATATAACATGTTAATGATTCTTTATATATGATATACCATCCATTTATATATTATTTTAATATCAAAAGAATGATATTGTCGCTCGTGCGTACGTACGGACTACCGTCTCCACGAACGCGATGAGATTCATTCTCCATAGTATCCATTCAAGTATAATTATCATTTGATGATTTAAAAAATGATGTTTAAGGACTTGATATCATTCTGGATATGTATAATATACAACCTATCCTTTATAAACATGTCTTACATAACAAAACATATAAAACAAAACAAGTAAGTTAACACCCGAAACAACGATAATACTAAGATATTATTATCAAATCAATATTAAAAGATCATATATGATATCATATTAATGTATATGATTCCTATATAATTTAATAACAATTATTTCACCATTATACAGGAGGTTAACCTACCCCAACCAAGCAAAGGTACAAGGTAAGGGTTATTTCACAATCTCATCATTATCCGAGGTTGTTTATACGTAATAATCTACCGGGATCTCGTTATCATCCACATCCATGTTTCTTCAAAATGTATTTCAAAACATTTTTACAAGAATATGGGTAAAAGTCATTTATACACTTGTTTTAATTTTTATAAGAGGAATCTTTCTGTCGTTTTCAAAACAAGGTCCTTTTTAACCTTTTTGACAGAATTAAGGTAAGAATGTTTTTTTAACTTATACGGCGGGTGCGGTTATTTTCCGCCGTTATAAAATCTTCAAAGTTTTCCTTACAAGATTATAAGAATATTTTCAAGAAAATGTTTTATTTTATATGGCTCTTAAATGATTTCAAAAATATAAAGAGATATTTCTCCAAAAAAGTGTTTTGATTTCATCTATGTCAACATCCTTTGATGAATTTTACGCTTATTTGAAGTTGATTTATTATGATACAAAACTTCTATATTGTATTGAAGGTTTTGTGATATGTTTGACTGTGGATGTGCTATTTTTATACCATTCATAGTTTATGGTGAAATTATTGACATTTCATATGCTATTTTTAATACGAATGTTTATGTTATGTTTAAACCTTTTCATATGGGAATGCATTGGACTTAATATGTGACGGGTGGAGCCCGCTATAGCTCCTCGATGCATCGGTAGGTCTCATGAGACAAACTAGTGTCTTGGCACAAGGCATTGGAAAAATCTTATTTGTAGTCTTGGCACGAGGCCTTGGCTATGTGGTTATGATAGTCTGGCATTATGCATTCCAACATTATGAAAGTGGTTAGTGATTTTGCATGTGATTATTCGATTAGTAGAATATCCATGTGAATGAGTAAATGGAATTATTTCATTTTATTTATGCCATACAATGTTGAAAGTTCAAGTTTGAAAGGCTTTTGTTTTAGTTATACATTGCCTTAAATGTTTATTCTCATTTATGAAAGTTTCCGCTATATTGTTATCCTTACTGGGCATTTGAGCTCACCCCTTTTCTATGTTTTATTTTTCCCAGGAAGTGAAGAAGTAAATTATGAATGACCTGCAAGGATATTATGTGGGGATATGAGTGTGGATTATGGAGACATTATGTTGTTGTAGTAGTTTTTCATTTTATGATGTACTGTAAAACTTATGAATATATCTAGTGTTTCCAAGGCTACTAAACGAATCGGTATTTCGAGATTTGATCTTTCTTGTGATCATGCTAATGTTATGTAATAATGCACCGACTCTGGGTAACTAGGGTCGGGGCGTTACAATGAAGATACCTACAAGTCTATAAACTGTGAGTGAATTCCTTCCAGATTTGTGAGCAAAGGATGAGAAAGAAGGTGATCCTCTCCACCGACAGAGAGCTAGAGAGAGAAAATAGGGAGTGACCCTTGGGAAAGTAGTGAGCTAACCCTCAACTTTGTAAAGGCATTGAGCCTTGGCGTAGAAGTGATCTATCCCGAAATTTGTAAAGGCAGTGAGCCTGGGATAGAGTGACTATTCTTGAACCATTGTATCCACATCTAGTGAAGAATAGTGTAATTTGGTACAATCGGAAACTTGTTGGCATATGATCTTTGGACATAGCCCAGTGAGGGTGAACCAAGTAAAAATCTTTGTGTTTTCCTTCTTACTTCCCTGAATTGCATATAAAGCACCACCATCAGATAAAGAAGAAAACAAGTGATCATAATAAACACACAAGTTCAAACAAAGTGACCCTTGTAACAAAGAGGTCAAGATCCAGTAGGGTAGGAATAATTTTAAAAAAGAAAATCCATACCCTGATTCACCCCCCCCCCCCTCTCAAGGTATATAGGCCCCTATTGGTCCTAACAATTGGTATCAGAGGGAAGTTTGTTGTTTTCAGATTTTTTTGCTACAACATAGTGTAGTATATATGTGTGGTTAACGAATCAGTCTTCTCTTATCTTGGTGTGCCATGGAAAAAGGGGAAAAATCAAAGAATAAGCATAAAGCTGGTGGAATTACCCACCGTGGCAGTGTTAATGGAAAGAGTGTGATTTAGTTAAGGGAATCATGTAGTGAACAGAAAAATGGTTTGGATGAATCATACTATGAAAATACTTACTCATTCAATGATGCTGAAGGAATTATTGAAGAACATGAATTTCAAAGTGATGTTGGAACCACTGATGATGATGAAACACCAAGATGTCGCAAAGTGGAAGTTTTCCACAAGGCAAAGGAATTGGATCAGAAAGTTGATGAAGAGATGAAATCTAAAGAAATCAAGATCCATATATTGGAAATTGAGGTCAACAAGTTAAGAGTCTTAAATCAAACACTTATTGATGTGGCTGCCGACCTAAAGGAGAAGAATGATTCTCATGGTGATAAGCTTCAAGAAATCACTAAAATGAAAGGAAAACAAATGGATGGTGATTATGAAGCAGATCAAAAGTCATATAAAGTTCATAATCTTAAGGATAGCAATAATGATCTTGCAACACAGTTGTCAGATGATGTTCATAAGAATCAATGGCTAAACAAGCGAATGAATCTGTCTCAAAATCTGTTTCTGAGGAAAAAATTGAAAGTAGTAAAGCAAGGTGACAAGGTAGAAAAGCTGACACGAGAACTAGAAGATGACATGAGTTATGGAAAGAATCTCAAAAGATAACTCAATTCCCAAATTGAATTAAGGGATATGAAGATTCAAAAGTTAGAAGAAGAGAAAGAATCAGTGAAGAAGGAAGTGGATAAATCCAATGCTAAAGGAAATCCCAAAATGAAGGATTCCTTACACTTTCTATTTGATTATCCTTCGACAGGTGATGATTAAATGAAAAGAAAATTTTCTATTTCTGAAAAGAGGCAAGAACAAATTTTCTCATCCCAAAGACCATACAGTGCGGGAACAACTAGTATTGGATTTGATGAATTCCCTCCCGTGCAAGATAGAAAGGGAGCTGTGAATAGTTCTAGATGTGAAAGAAATCATATAGGATCTAGAGATAGGCCTAAGAAGATAGTTACAAAAAGTAGTGATGACACGTGCTATTTTTGTGGGATTCATGGCTACACATTAAGCTTCTCTCCAGAGGCACTAGAATACATTTCAGGCTGTGAAAATTGAAACTTTGATAAATATGAGGATAAGAAGAATCATCATGATAAATCAACGAGAAGAGTGTCTCAGGGGAATGCATTGATAAGATGCTATTACTGTGGAAGAATGGGACACACAATGAATATGTTTCAGGATGTTCATGAGCTCAATAACAGTGGAAGAACTCAATATGTATCAACATATCGACAGAGAAATGATGAAATGAGGTATTCATTTGAAGGAATATGTTTTATATGTTCTGGTTATGGGCATTTGGCAAGACATTGCATCCAAAAGAAAGCA